>OW052221.1:276449435-279349435 GCA_932526605.1 Nephrotoma flavescens | reverse complement strand
CATCAACGGTGTTTTTCAAGTGAGTATGGACAGAAAATGAAAATTATTATAAAGGAATAGACTTTTTTATTGATATTTTACAATTTCACCCGCAGGGAATATATAAATTGTACACCGCTTTCTTTAAAGGTCCACAAGTTCGTGAATTACTAAGTTTGATACATAAATTACATTTGACTTACACGGATCATCCAGAAATTGGGCCTGCGTTAAAAAATGTATGTGTGTATAGTGTTATCCTAGTTGAGCTTTTAATATTTGCTTTTTATTGCGCGATTATGTCCCTCGTATTATTGCCGTTACTTTTATGGACGAAATTTGGGGTGTTTACAACTATATTTCCAATTCAATTCCCATTTATTGATTGGCATACAATGGCCGGCTACTCAATCAACATGGTTGATCATGCATATTGCGCAATTGCGGGTGGTATTGGTTTATTGGCCGGTGATGCCACATTTTTATACTTTGTATTACATTCAATAGTATATTGTAAAATTCTTGAAACTCGCATAAACGAATTGGACAGAATTCTGCTAAGACCGGGCCCACAAAATAAAGAAGAAATACGAGAAAAACTGAATGTTTGTATTCGGGCACATCAAGATTATATCAACTATATTGCAATGGTGGATAATCTTTATTCCGACTTATGCATGATTCAAATGATAACTGCCGAAATATTTTTATCGGGGTCCTTAATTTTATTTTTGTGGGTTAGATGGATTATAGGACCGTTTCTAGCAATCATAGGCCTATTCCAGATTCTACAGTATTGCGTGCTCGGAACCGTTATAACTGTGCAGGTAAGTTATTATATAAAATAGTTGTATGGATTGGGTATTGCGATTTTTAAATTTCAGAATGAGAAAGTTTCGGATTTGATATATGGCTTTAGCTGGTACTTAATGCCGGTCGAACAACAAAAACTTGTAGTATTAATGATAATGCGAGCGCAGAACTCGGGAGAGCTAAATGTGGGTGGTTTTGCTAAATTAAATGTTGAAACAAGCATGTCCGTAAGTAATGACATCATGATTTGTTACCTGTTTCCTAAAATTCTTTCTCTTAATTTTAGATGTTAAAGGCCACTTATTCCTTTGTAATGATGATGGTTGAATTTCTTAAATAAATCATATGATATTGAATACTGAAACACTTATTTAATTTATAGCACAAAAGTATTAAATCAATTTAAATTACATTAAACTTTGTCACTATCACCACGTTTTGAATTAGTTAATAAAATAAAATGCACGTAAAAGTTTGCACAGCAAAACATTTTGTTTGATTTTATTTTGACGAGAGTGCGATTGAGATGGCCAAGTTAGGTGGTGTTTAAACCGGATAAGTGGTCTGTATGTATAAATTTGTTTTCTTTACGGATCACTATAGAATACTTATAGGGCACTAAAAACCACAAGCCATATAGGCTTCAATCAAAACCATGCTTTTGCTATCTGCTATGCTTTTGCTCACTAAACTTATGAGTCAAATCAAAGTGTTAATGCAGATCGAAAACATCAATCCATGTTTGAACCAATATTCTAAGATAACTTTGTGCTGGATTTCAGGACTGCATATATATATATATATATATATATATATATATATATATATATATATATATATATATATATATATATATATATATATATATATATATATATATATATATATATATATATATATATATATATATATATATATATATATATATATATATATATATATATATATATATATATATATATATATATATATATATATATATATATATATATATATATATATATATATATATATATATATATATATATATATATATATATATATATATATATATATATATATATATATATATATATATATATATATATATATATATATATATATATATATATATATATATATTATATATATATATATATATATATATATATATTATATATATATATATATATATATATATATATATATATATATATATATATATATATATATATATATATATATATATATATATATATATATATATATATATATATATATATATATATCAGAAAAACAGAAGTCCAAAATTACATAATTTCATTACAATAGGACCATGTGAGATTTATTGATAATCCTGCTGATCAGAGAACAGATTGCTTTATACCAAAGAACTTAATACCAACAATATATAGTTGGTGGCTCCCAAATAATAGCTTCATTACATCTGGATGGATACTGGTCGAATCACGTCAACACTATAAATGACATGGATCTCGAAATAAAGCGAATAGTAGTATTCATAACACGAATATAAAAAATTTGACTCATAGACTCGATTCACAATTTTGGCGTTCGAAAGGTTTATCATCCTATACAAATTCCATACCAACCTTGTTCTGTTAATTAATATTTATTACGACTTCACACATATATATACACATTTTTTTGATTATTAATTTATGTAAAGAAAAAAAAATATTATATATGTATGTATTTTGAGTAGCAATATTGTAAAATAAAATTTTATTTTTGTGAGTAAAAGAAAAGAAAAGAGAATTTTATTTCGAGGAGTTACGCAACTAATTGCGTCAATTTTCATCGAGGTGTTTCTACTCAAGACCCACCAAATTATTTAACGGGTGCAGCATTTAGTAGTGGCGTCGCATTAAACCATCGCGGGTGGCCCATCACGAGGCCAGTCGTTCTGTTTATTGCAAAGAAGCACCGCAACCTCAGTTGACAATGACGTGGTTATATTTATTGCGGTTATGTTTTATATAACGGTGAAAGACACCGCTTGAATAATTTGCTATCCGGTCCATGGTAATGGTAATATATCGGCGGACGTGTCGCCAGTTGTGTCAGTTTATCGCCAAACTTAGTTTACCAACTTATTTAACATTTTGGCGGCCAACCGAGGCCAATACAGTAATTTTGTAATGGGTGTCTTCAGTTAATGGATGGTATACCACGAGACAATTCAAAATATCAAAAGCGAAAGTGCCGCATCGTTGGACGGTTAACTGGTGGCCAGTTGAGGCGATTCCGCTTTCTACGAATCCGGCGGCCATTTGAGGCCAGCCGCGATATTTTTTTGGCGGCCAACCGAGGCCAATACAGTTTACGTCAGAAGACACCCAATATTCCGGGCGGCGAACCCTGTGGCATGACGGCGCAACAATAATTTTGTATAGTATAAGGCACGATTATATTTTTTTTATTTTTAAGGTTTCATTTTTAATTTTTTTTCATAAAGTCCTAAAATATTTTAAATTTGCTTTTTGCCAATTTTAAATTTTTAAATTTATTTAAAAAAAATTCATTTTAAATTTTCAAATTGTATTTGAGCACGCTTCTTCATTTCGGTTCTGATTTTTAGTTTTTATTTTTTTAAAATGAATTTCTAATTTTTGGAGGGTTTGGTGTGATGGGGGTAATGTTCTTAAAATTTCGGCCGACGAATTTAAGCGGAACATCCAGTTTTTTTATGTTTAATTAGCATTTTCGTTCCTTAAAATTATCGGTTTTACGCAAGCCTCACACCCCACGACCTATGGCATTTCTCCCTGAGATCTTGTCGGCAAAATCAGCGTGTTAGGGCTCTGCGTGGTTTATCAATCTGACTCTTACGACCAAAGCCGTCATAAACTTTATCCCCATTACTAGGTTGGCAAGAGGTGGTGACAGTTTAATGATAAAGGGTGATATCAATGGCAAAGTTTGTTTAATAACATTAGATAGAGGAGCAACGGGGACGATCGTACTCGACTGAGTACAAGATGGGAGTCAACCCATGAGCGGATCCCGCAAATAAAAATGAGCAGTTGAAGTAAACCAGACTGATAGAAATTTTTGGAACTCCAATTACTAGTTAAAATGAAAACAGCACGATTGCCTATATTAACCTTGAGTTTTATACAGATGATGACTAACTTGCAAGAAAAACCGATTGTATACATAAACAAAAGAAAAAATTTAGACAAACCGAAGAGCAGAATTCTAACCAGAGGTTGGAAGCATTCACAAGTAAACAAATGAACAACACCAGCAACAAGAACAATGGAAGGGTGCAACAAAGACAAAAATTGGCATGGCACAATTAAATTAAAATTGCAAAGTTTGAAATTATTCAAGCTACTAAAGATCCCGATGCATATAGAGCTTTAGCCACAAAACTCATTGAAGAAGATAAAAAGTCGTATACCTACGAAGATAAAAATAACCGAGGTTTTAAGTTTATTGCCAAAGATTTTTATCCCAACTGAAAGAAAGAGGATATAATAGAAGACCTCAAAATTAAAGAGTTGCAAATTAAAGACCAAGTACTATCGTTAAACGATATAGATATTTGAAAATAGCCAAGGAACCAGAATGCGACGAACCTGCAATGTGTTAAAAATGTTAAGGCTAACACAGCCCAATTATGGAGGATGCGACGTACTGCTACTTCGGCAAATATTAAGAAATAAACTAGAATGTCGCCCCAACCACAGTCCACAGGAGCAGATGGGAGAAGCTACTCGCTAACAACGGAGCAGTTAACTAACCTAAAGAAAATCCAAGAACGTGGTCTACAATTATATATATATGACCGACTAGACCGACAAAAAATAATGACTCTCTATTTGCTGCCCATTTAGAAGAAACTTTTCAACGTGTCGTTATATCCGATGGATGCCTGTCGCTAGCATAGATAAACAAAGACTATTATGTTTTCGACATTACTATAATAGCCATTACATAAAATTTGTATTACGACCATAAAAATAAAAACAAATAAATAAACAACAGCAACAGCAGCAACAACAAAATATACAAATATAATAGTATGGTACAATATCTACTTTGTGTAATCTCTTACTGTGTCTAGTTTCAACAATAGACCAACAAAAAAAATAATAATTGTAATAATAGAAAAAAGCTCACCGAGTAGTACTAAAGCACACACAAACAAAGCTTATAATAATAATAAATGGTTTTTTACCCTCCCGTGTATCTGTACCGTATACGATTTTTATGGTACTGCTGCTGCCATCGCCGCCGCCGTAGCCACTCCATTGTTCCATCTTCAATGTTTATTGGCAAAAATGCTTTGCTTTGTGTTTTATACGACTGTGTGTGTGTGTATGTGAGTGTTTTTCCCCAATTGTTAGTAGTTATCAGATTTCAGTTTGGAATGGAATTTTTGTGTACAGAGTTTTTTGTTTTGTTTGGTTGTTGCATCTGTAATTATACAAATATGTATACGAGAAGTAACAAAAAAATTTAAATTTAACTAATTTCTAGAGTTTTATTTAGGTAATAAATTACATTCAACATAATTAGATTTTATATTTGTTTGAAGTAACAATTTAATTTACAGAATGTGCTTTTTTTAGGAATAAATTCAAAAAGTTTGGCTTCAATGTTTGTATTTGTGTACTTTGTAATTAACAATATGTATCACATTTCTAATGAATCGTTTTCGGGATATGTGGAAATTCGAGTCGAATAAATTTTGTGTATGAACGAAATGTGTTTAAAGGGTTTCGAAAATTTACTACGTATATGGAAATAAATAAATATTAAAAACTATTTATAAAACTAAATGTTACTTGGAAAATGAAAAGTTTTTACTAACAGTATTATTCCATTCAACGACTCTCAATACTATTTGGTTTTTTAAATCATTGCTTGTATGGAAGAAGCGATTTCTTTACAAAACATGTGTAGTGCAGGTTTGATAACGGTTTGTCAAAAATGAAAAGAGTTCTAGTCACCGGTGTGAACTTTTTAACTAAAAACGTATCTACACAAATTAACGAAAAGTCTAACTATAATTTTTATTGGAAATTTATTGACATTTCACAAAAATTCTAAATGAAAAATCAAATTGTAATATTTGTAAAAAAATTGTGGTGTGCAAAGGTGAAACAACATATAATTTGCTAAATCATTTCAAGAGCCAGCATAACCTGAACCAAAAGTAGAATGAAAACGAAGGGACTGCCGATGTAGGGCCAAAAGCCAGACCTTCAAAAAATTAGTTTTTAGACTAATATATTACAGTTTGTAACATGTGACGAAGAATCCGTAAATATTAAATTTGGCAAAGAATCAGATGCTTAAATTATTCTACGTATGAACCATGGGCAACAATAGAAACAAATGAAAGAGATTGGACTAATTTTAGACTCTAAACCTCGTTGGAATACTTAGTAAATTTTTTCATTATTTTTTTTTTTTACTATGTAACCAGGTGCATTTTCTTTATTTTTTGTAATACGAAAATTAATTTTAGTATCTGAACTGGACTTAAAAATAAAAACTATGAAAAGGGCTATTTTGTTATAGATTTAATTTTTTCCAATCTTAAACCCGGTTAACCGGTTAAAACCGGGTTTTAGATTGGATAAAACCATAAAACTGGTTTTACAAGAACCACGGTTTTTTTGCAAACCCTATATGCGACCTCTGGTCAATTAAAAAATCTCAGAGATGTTGCCAAGTAAAAGCATATGCCATCTAATAGTAAACAATTGGAGCTACAGTGGGTCACAGCGAAAATGATGCAATCCATTTTTATTTTTTTTTTAAAATAAATATCCAAAAAACAATTATAAATATCTATGTTTAATTTACATTTATTTCAATTTATAACAAAATAGTAACAAAAATCAAAATTTCTACGTAAAAAAAGTCATATCTAAAATGATGCAGTTTTAAAAATTCTTTAAAAAATTAATTCATAATGTTTGTAACTAATATTATCACATTGTACATATAATTAATTTATTAATATTTGGTAGGATATCCATTTTGTTTTAGAACTGCATTGAGTCTTTTTTGCATCGAATCTACGAGTTTTTTCGTGTACTCTGGAGTTAGTTTACTCCACTCTTCTAACAATGCGTTTTTTAAGTCAGCCGCATTATTATTCTCATATTTTATGATTTCGCTTTCAAGTTTAGACCATAAGTTTTCAATAACATTGATGTCTGGTGATTGGGCAAGCATTTTTATGACATGAGGAGTATTCTATGTCTATGACATGAGGAGTGGCAACCCATTTTTTCCATATATTGATACATTATATTGACTATAATAATCGCATAAAAGGTTGTTTAAAACTGATACTCAAAATTGTTTTACAATGAAAAATTTGTTTTGTGTAGAAAAAGTACCGCTATTTTCAAAACAAAGAGAATACATCATTTTAGATGACATGTTTTTAAGTACACATTTTGTTTTTTGTTACTATTTTGTTATAAATTGAAATTTTATATTTGTTTTGTTTTATGGAATTAACAATTAATACTGAAGCTTATAATAAATGTTTTTTGGATATTTACTTTAAAAAATAAAAATTGGTCGGATCATTTTCGCAGTGACACACTGTATATTTAAAACAATTAACTAAATTAAAATAAGTATTTTTGGGATGGCTTCAAGTAGTAAGGAGTCTACTTCAGTCGACCTACTTTTGAAACTAGGTCAATGTCACCGTATCTAAGTCAAGGTCATGACCTAGACCTTGACCTTCTTAATCTTGACCTTGTCCTTGATCACGGTGATCTTAACCTAGTTTCAAAGTAGGTCAACTGAAGTAGGCTCCTTACTGCTGCTTCACACAAGTTTTAGAATGTCGATTTTATAAAAATAATAATATTCTTCGAAATACTTGCTACACTATGCCCGATTCCAGAAAATTCAGAAATGTTACCAAGTGTGGGAATATATTTTTTAAAATTGGATGTGGATGAATCGTCCTATTCAAAACAATTAACCTCGTAAAAATAAAAAAACATAAGGTTCACGATCATTTTTATATCGGTATATTTAATGAATATTGTGATATTCGTCAAAATTCCTGCTGTACTATGGCCGATTCCAGGAAATTCGTGTTACAGGATTACAGTTTTGAACATTATTTGATTTTTTGTAAATTTTGCACATTAGAACTTTTGTGGAGGAACCCCAAGTCTTTTTATTTTAATGTGGTTAAGTATTTCGAACAGCTAAATCTGTCCACTATCAAGCGATATTTGGCGAAACTTTGTTTATCTGGAATCGACCATTGTGTAGGAGAAATTTTGACGCATATTAGAATAATCTTTAAATATATCGATATAAAAATTGTCGTGAAACAACCGCAACGCTTTTTATTTTTACGCGGTTAACTGTTTCGAATAGGACGATTAATCCACTTTTAGAAAATATATTCCCACACTCGATAACATTTCTGAGTTTTCTGGAATCACCTTGAGTGTTGGCGAATTTTTGTGGGGACACCAGATTTTTTTTTATTTTATTGTGGTTAACCGTTCCGAACAGCTGAATCTGTCCGCTATTAAGCAATATATTCCCACACTTGGTAACAGTTTTGAGTTCCATACAAGAACGAGAGAAATCTGTCACGCATCTGGCCGTGCATCTTGAAAACGGTCAACGCAGAAGACAATGCTTCGCAAAGAGCATTCAATTCTGCAAAAAAAAAACACTGACTGAATTCTACAAATTACGAAAACTAAAGAAATTTTCGATCAATTCGCACGAACATTGTTTTATTCCGATGTGCCACGATATTTCCGATAGTTTACATGGAATAAACTACCAAAAAAATGGAACAACAATTCGATACCGTCGATTTGGGTACAGTTGTTGCAGTTAATTAGCAATTGCAAGACTGACAAGGAAACGGCCATTTACGATGGAAATATGTTGAGGATTGAAGCTCAGCAAGGAGGATTGTTTTTTGGTGCTTACCATTCGTTTCGATTGGTGCGAAATTTGTCGATTTTTTGAGGACTGGGGCCCGATGTATTCAAAACACACGCACAACTATGTCAGGTGCCTCAATATGCATATTTGATATGTAATTGATAGCACTCAAGTGACAGAATTACGTCAACAACGCGCCGCAAATCTTAATCGCCGAGGTGATTCTAAACAAACTTTATCGTTTCTTTCGTATAAACAACCAACTGGCTCAGAGTTTTAATTGATAGACGCAAGGACGCCCATCATAGTGCCCAACCAGGCAAGTTTTCGATGGCTTTTGGCGAAGGACGCCCAACCGGAGTTAATATTTACCAGGCGAGACAACGCCCATCTATTTTGGCGACCAGTTGAGGCCATTCATTGGTGTTACCCAAAGGCAGGAAAACGCCCAACGGTTCGGGTGTGGTGAACACCTGTTGCATGACGGCCCCAAGGCCGCAACACAAATTTGTTTAGTATTAAGTTACGATTTTTTTGTTTTATTTTATGTTTATTTTTAATTTTTTTTATTTAAATTTTGATTTCCTTGATAAATAATTGTGTAATCGGGGACCATCTTACGGTGGTGGGATCGCACGTTGGTCTCGTTCTCAAATTTGTTGGACGCGGTTACTTTTATTTTCAATTTTTTTTACGGATTTTGTTTTGGGTTTTTCTCGCTTCGTCGTCATTTTCTTCTTGGTCGGACCGTTTATTTATTTAAATTTTTTCCTTTTTTGGTAGTTGTATAAAATAAAAATGAACTACTAAATTTTTACGGGTTCGGTGTGGTGGGAGGGGAGACTCTCATTCTGTGCCGGTGCCATATTTACAGGCTGGGCTTGTTACTCCCATTCATCCTCTTGGCAAGACATCCACAAGGTCGGAGTAGCGAGTCCAGCAGATGTTTCTCTCCATTAGCAGGCGACCGTAAAATCCAGCGGTCTCCTCGTGGCACTTCGGCGGTGTCAAGCTGTCAAAGTGTGAATTAGCTGGAGGTCTCTCCGGGTGAAGATAGACTTAGTCTGTTGAGCAGATGTCCCTAGCCTCTAATGCTGCTTTATTCGGGTGGTTTCTTTAACAGACTGGACACCTGTCACTCGTGGAGATCCGGTCATCACCGGATAGACACACCCGGTTATTGTTTCTTATATACATGTTCCTCGGTTTTTATTTTTATTTAGTTTGCGTTTTTTCTTATAAATTTTCTGTAAACAAGGTGTAGGCCAGAAGCATCGCAAGCCTCAAATTCCCACGACCCAATCATTTCTTCCTGAGATCTAGCCGGCAAAACCACCGTGTGAGGCCTCTGCGAGCTTAGTTGAAATCTGCGGGACAGCTGCTGAGCCGTTCGTAACAATCGTGTAAAATGTACAGATACCATTTTTCATAAGGATGGTTAAGAAATGGCCAGTTTAGTCCAGCACGGACAGATCCTAGAATTTTGTTCAAAACTTATGTTACAATCCCTGATCAATACTACTATCCAAATCTAATCGTAATTCTTCATCGAGTTTCTTTACTTCGGGGATTAATCAATTTGTTATTTTAAGGATCACTTGTCATTCCGCTGAGATGTTTTATTTAGTGAAAAAATCCCAAGTTTGAGCCTAAGGCTAAACATTTAAACATCGAAGATGGAGCTTGAAGTTTTTTGCTTAATGCCTAAACAAAAAAGCTTAAGCCTACTGATTTGTTTTGGGCTAGAGTACTTGTATTTATATATAGACCTAGAAATAAAAAATAAAAAGGTTTGAGCCCAAAAATTGATTTTCTGCGCACCAGCGTGTTTTGGTTCTCTTGTATTTACTTTATTATTTTTTTTTTTTATTTCGTTGCATATTCTTGGGACAAAATTTCGTTGCATTTTTCTACATAATGTGTCCCAACAACATCTTCGATGTTAAAAGTGATACATAATGAATACAAAATTTCGAATTAGTGATAGTGCTGCCACTTGCGCCGAGTGTTGTAACCATTTATTTTCCGCTGTCAAATTTCCATACAGCATATTAAATAAGTGACACAGTATTTTTCGACTTCTAGCTAATCAACTTTCATATTGTCTTCTTTAAGTGATGACCGTTTTGCTTAATTAAATAAAAATACGTCAAAAATAAATAGTAAAAATTCTACAACCAACAGTACAGCCGTGCAAGAGGTGAAAATTAAAAACAGAAATATAATTCAGATATTCAACTTGGGATAAGCAGCCGTATTTTATTTTGTTATCGACATTATTAATCTCCGTTACTTGGGTTCCTGTTGGTCTATAAATTGCATAAACAATTTGCATAGTTCGACAGTTTAACGTATTCGTATTTTGCGCTTTATATAGATCTAAAGTCCATACTCTAGTGATTTTATCTAAATCAAACCAAAAATGGAAACAAGTAGTTTTTCGAAATATTGATTGAGTAAAGTTGAAATGCGTTTCCGGGTAATAGTTTCTGATGATAAAAAATGCAAATCAATTATACAAAAATCATCATTCATTATATAAAAAGAAGTAAAAAATTTTACTGTAGGCGGATTAAACTTTTAAATAGTTTTTCCGCAGCCATTCGATTTATTGCAATTGAAATCTCGTATTCGTATACGAGCGCAAAGTATTTTTTATATTACATTTTTTGTATTCACTTTGTTGTTAAACTTTACAATTTTGTTTTTTTTATGTTTTTAAATTGAAGAAATTCAGTTTTTATTATAAAGATTATTTTTGTATTTGCACGAGTACGACTATGTACACTGTACACGTATTACTGAGTACAAGAGTAAGTCAAAATAAATATAAATAAAATTATTTATTTCAAAAGTTAGTTTTTCATTCGTTTGATTATTCGTTTGATTAGATTTGATTGTGATTTTTGATTTGAGTAATACAAAATTGAAGGAAAATAAAGACGACGACAACGACGATCGGGGGTAATAAAATCGAATCAATAATTTTTTTTTTAGTGTTGTTGTTCTTCTTGATTTGATGTAACTTGATTGAATAATACGTTGATTTGTTGAATTTTAACGACCGGTGGAGTCTACCAGGTTGATTTGATTAAAAACAAAAATGTTTTTTTAAATTATAGATAACATATCCAAAGTTATAAAACTTTATGTGCTACAGCGAAGGAATAGAATGATGAATACTACATATAGTTTTACACATCATGTTTCGGGAATTATTTAGTCAAACACTGTAAGGGCAAATTATTAAAACGAAACTTGTACGAGTATTAAGATTTATGAACAGCATTCTAACTTATTGAATGTTACAACTATCGTGGGATGACTAATAATTTGTTGTCCGTTAAGTTTATAGTATAGTTCATGCCCTAGACAATTATGAGACCTGAAACAGTTCGCGATCTATCGATCTAGATTAAGACCAAATGATAATTTCATTTATTATATTTATGCCATTCACTACATTTATTACAGATATTATATTTATTATATTTATTACATTTATTACATTTATTAAATTTATTACATTTATTATATTTATTACATTTAATATATTTATTATTTTTAATTACCTCGTTTGGGGTTTGCTAGTTCCCCCATTGAGCAACTCCGCCGATAGTGGATAGGGTCAGCCCGCCAGATATGGCAGATACTGGCCAGATAAGGGGGTACTACATACACCGATAGCTGCATGGCTAAGGAGATGCTTAGTCGTTAGTATGTGAACCTCGAATTTGGCGATATTCGGTATTCGTAACCGTTTTTTTCTCGTGCTACTCGTGGGAGCAGAAACGGATTAAAGCAAATTAGTTAACGAATATGAGAATGGTGCTTAGCATCACAACAGGCAGTAGGCTCAAACGGGAGAAACCTCTGTAGGTTTGGGGATCGAGCATGATACCCTACCGAGCAGCGGTAAAGGAAGCAGAGGTATAGTAACGACAAATTAGACCAGACAACAGGAAGAGTTGCTACAAAGGAACATTATTAACAAGGTGAAGGCTGCAACTTCTAGGCAAAATACGTCTTTAGTGATATAAAAATAGGCCTAGTGGAACCTGAGGAGGCGTTTAGCGTCATTTCTCATGATATTTCGTAGCAGAGGAGGACTGAAGGCCAGTCTCTTAAAAGTACCGGACTGCAGTTAACTCTTACAACCCCCAATACAACGGAGAGCCAGAGTAGATCAGTAGTGAGCCCGGCAGACCAGCAGAACCAGCAGGAGAAAAAGGTTAGATAGGTGTCCAAGAGGGAGAGGAGACGGGGAAACCTGGAGGCATTGGCATAGGACAATAACAAACAGGAAAGTACTAAGTTCAGGGCTGAGTCCGAGTCCATCTCTACCACAAAGGGGGACAAGGCTAGGATCCTGAACATCCGGTCTAGGGTGTCGATTGAAATCTGCGACTCCGACGCGGCAGCACTTAAAAGGGATACCCCAGAGAGAGAGGATACGAAAATTAACATTTTCCTTTGCTCTAGGGGCCAGCAAATGGAAATCGTGGAAAAGAGGGACAAATGGGCAGCCACGCTCATTAACAAAAGGAGAATAAAAATTGGGAGAGTGTACTGCGGGATACGGAAAAGAGCCACTGCCACGCGTTACTTTAGGTGCTGCGAGTTTGGTCATATTGCCAAAGAATGCAAAGGCGTAGATCGAATCAAGCACTGTTATAAGTGTTTCATGGTTGGTCACAAAGCAAGAGGGTGTATCGCGGCGGAAAACTGCATGCTATGTACAGAGAAGGGGGTTGACCAAGCAGAGCTTACCCACCTCGCAGGATCTGGCAAGTGCCAAATATACCGCAGACGACCAAGAACTAGAGATGACCCGTATCTTGCAAGGAAACATAAACAAGGGCAAGACCACTGACCAACTCTTACATCAGCTGACAGTAGAGAAAGTTCGTATTCCGATCTATTTTGCATGTCGGCTATATGGATACCGAAGGTAGGTGTCCATATCAAATAAAATGGCGCAGGTAGGGGTTACGTTTGAGTAAAAACAGCAGATGTAACATACGTTAGTTGTTACTTCACCGCAAACGAAAGGACCCCTGAGTTTGGAGCAAAGCTCGATGCATTGGAGGACGAGGTCTCCGGGATGACCGGACAACTTTTGAAAACCGGTGATTTCAATTCGAGAGCGCTTGAAGGGGATGCCAAACGCAGGCACAAGAGGCAGACTGATCTTGAAGACGGCTGCCAGAACTGGACTGATGATAATAAATAGTAGATCTGCTACAACGTTTCGCCGGCCGGGTGTGCGGGACGATTAACGATGTCACCCTTGCATTGGAAGCCTTAGTGTCACACATCCACAATTGGACGGTCATGGATGATTACTGTGACAGTGACCACCAGCACATCGCTTTTGAGTGGGAAGGAGAGAGCGGAACGATTCGACGGATACACCCTGTAGATTTCTCGTCCAGGCACTACTCTAGGTGAAAGCGCGGCTGGTTTTGATTAGGAAACGTAATGGCGATCCCGTGCTTCCCTCATCCTTTCGACCCCTAGTTATGCTTGAAACGGTGGGTAAGGTTTTGGAGAAGCTAATCCGAGCAAGACTTACTACGGCGATGCTATCTGGAGGAGATCTTTCCCATACCCCCCCCCCCCCCCCCCCCCAACCCCCAACCCCCACGCCTCCTTCCATGCCAGGCAGTATGGCTTCAGAGGTAGTAAGGAGAGCGGTGGATTTCACCCGTTTTTCGCGTTGCATCGTACCAGATCAGTAACCCGCCCGTGAAAAATGCCTTCATAGTGGAGCATATCAGTTACAGCTGGTGCAGCCCAAGGATCGATTTTAGGTTCCGATTTGTGGAATGTGTTCTATGATGGCCTGTTACGAGTGGAGACACCCGACGAGACTCGCCTAGTGCGTTATGTGGACGATGCGGCGGTGTTTGTTGCAGCGCCAAACGGGCGCAACTTAGGTCAAGCAGACCATCAATGGGTGGACGGAACGGCATTGACTGGCCATAGCTCTTAGTAAAACGGAGATACCTATACTCTCAGGGAGGAGAATCCAGTCATCTCTCTCGAGGTGGGTGTGTGGAAACGTCATTTATACGAAGCCATCAGCCAAATATTTGAAATACATATCGACTCAAAATTGAGCTTTTAAGAGCAGATCCGACGGACAGCGGATAATGCAGCGAAGAGGGTCACAGCCTTGAGCACGCTTATGCAAAACGTGGGTGGCCGCAGGCCCAGCAGGAGGCGAATTTAATGACGGCGATCCAATACGCCCTTTGGGCTGAGTCCCTGGAGAAGGAAGTGTACCGGAAGCGGTTATCCCACGTGCAGAGGCGGAGTGCATTGCAAGTGGCCTCGGCCTACAATACATTTACATTTACATTTACATTTACATTTACATTTACATTTACATTTACATTTACATTTACATTTACATTTACATTTACATTTACATTTACATTTACATTTACATTTACATTTACATTTACATTTACATTTACATTTACATTTACATTTACATTTACATTTACATTTACATTTACATTTACATTTACATTTACATTTACATTTACATTTACATTTACATTTACATTTACATTTACATTTACATTTACATTTACATTTACATTTACATTTACATTTACATTTACATTTACATTTACATTTACATTTACATTTACATTTACATTTACATTTACATTTACATTTACATTTACATTTACATTTACATTTACATTTACATTTACATTTACATTTACATTTACATTTACATTTACATTTACATTTACATTTACATTTACATTTACATTTACATTTACATTTACATTTACATTTACATTTACATTTACATTTACATTTACATTTACATTTACATTTACATTTACATTTACATTTACATTTACATTTACATTTACATTTACATTTACATTTACATTTACATTTACATTTACATTTACATTTACATTTACATTTACATTTACATTTACATTTACATTTACATTTACATTTACATTTACATTTACATTTACATTTACATTTACATTTACATTTACATTTACATTTACATTTACATTTACATTTACATTTACATTTACATTTACATTTACATTTACATTTACATTTACATTTACATTTACATTTACATTTACATTTACATTTACATTTACATTTACATTTACATTTACATTTACATTTACATTTACATTTACATTTACATTTACATTTACATTTACATTTACATTTACATTTACATTTACATTTACATTTACATTTACATTTACATTTACATTTACATTTACATTTACATTTACATTTACATTTACATTTACATTTACATTTACATTTACATTTACATTTACATTTACATTTACATTTACATTTACATTTACATTTACATTTACATTTACATTTACATTTACATTTACATTTACATTTACATTTACATTTACATTTACATTTACATTTACATTTACATTTACATTTACATTTACATTTACATTTACATTTACATTTACATTTACATTTACATTTACATTTACATTTACATTTACATTTACATTTACATTTACATTTACATTTACATTTACATTTACATTTACATTTACATTTACATTTACATTTACATTTACATTTACATTTACATTTACATTTACATTTACATTTACATTTACATTTACATTTACATTTACATTTACATTTACATTTACATTTACATTTACATTTACATTTACATTTACATTTACATTTACATTTACATTTACATTTACATTTACATTTACATTTACATTTACATTTACATTTACATTTACATTTACATTTACATTTACATTTACATTTACATTTACATTTACATTTACATTTACATTTACATTTACATTTACATTTACATTTACATTTACATTTACATTTACATTTACATTTACATTTACATTTACATTTACATTTACATTTACATTTACATTTACATTTACATTTACATTTACATTTACATTTACATTTACATTTACATTTACATTTACATTTACATTTACATTTACATTTACATTTACATTTACATTTACATTTACATTTACATTTACATTTACATTTACATTTACATTTACATTTACATTTACATTTACATTTACATTTACATTTACATTTACATTTACATTTACATTTACATTTACATTTACATTTACATTTACATTTACATTTACATTTACATTTACATTTACATTTACATTTACATTTACATTTACATTTACATTTACATTTACATTTACATTTACATTTACATTTACATTTACATTTACATTTACATTTACATTTACATTTACATTTACATTTACATTTACATTTACATTTACATTTACATTTACATTTACATTTACATTTACATTTACATTTACATTTACATTTACATTTACATTTACATTTACATTTACATTTACATTTACATTTACATTTACATTTACATTTACATTTACATTTACATTTACATTTACATTTACATTTACATTTACATTTACATTTACATTTACATTTACATTTACATTTACATTTACATTTACATTTACATTTACATTTACATTTACATTTACATTTACATTTACATTTACATTTACATTTACATTTACATTTACATTTACATTTACATTTACATTTACATTTACATTTACATTTACATTTACATTTACATTTACATTTACATTTACATTTACATTTACATTTACATTTACATTTACATTTACATTTACATTTACATTTACATTTACATTTACATTTACATGATGTAATCTAATGCATATCAGCCCACAATTTGAATTTCAAAATAAATCAAACATTTGAGCATAAATACAAACTGCAGCTAGACATGATGAATTGCGATCTAAATATTAAATTGACATTTTTATTAAAACACACGAATTGGAATTAGTTTCGCACCAGTTACGATTATTAAATTTCGCAGTATATAAGATGCGCGCATACAAAAAAATTCTTTATTTCAATAAAAACCACGTAACTCTAATTCAACTTCATCATGCACATCGTATACAAATACCTAGATATCATCGAAATGCTTTTCCATTGTGTTCGCGAATCCAATCTAAAATTGTGTTTTCAAGTCTAGTAAATAACAAACATATCAGAAGAATCATGATAATAATTCCACAGTCAGTATATGTTTATAAGATTGAATTCATGACATGAACATTCTGAAGAAAATTGAAAAAAAATCTGCTTCTTCTTTTTAATAAAGAAACTTTTATGATTTAACTTAACCTATGTAACAAACGTACTCTCATCTACCCGTATGATATATCGGATTTTTCATGTGTTTTCCACCCCCCCCCCCCCACATATTTTATTATTATTATTTTTTTGACTGTACTGAGATTTTCCCGAGGTTTTTTTTTTGTTTTGCTACTTGTTTTCGGAAAAGAAAAAAAAATTTCAAGAAAATCTATATTAAAAATTTATTTCCCATGTGAAACATAAATCTTAAAGCCAGAGCGCACAAAACGAGGAAAAAAAATAATAACAGAAGTAATACTAATAATAAGGAAAAACTCGAACCACACACCACACACACACACATACGATCAGTGGTAGAAAAATGTTTGGCTGTGATTTTTGTTTTCCGGCCTCATTTTACACTGTGCATGTGTCGTACAATTTTCTCACCAACAAGTATATGTTTTAGTTGGCTTTTTCATTTTTTTTTCTGGTTATTGATTTGGAATTGGGAAAATGTATGTGATAAATTTTGTTTTCATTGATTTTGTGATGGTTGAAAAACAAATAAGATTTATTTGGTTCTTATTTTATATGAAAAGTTGGTAGAGGTTATGGCGCGGCGGTTGTGGTGTGTAACTTATAACATTCTCATGGCAATTTAAATTTATGTTTAATTTTAAATGAAACTTTTGTACGCAAAAGTTATGAATATTTGTGCCGTAATGTTTCTTGTCGTAATGTAGCTGTATAGATATAGAGATCCCATCGGGCCATTTTTGTCCCGTTTATCACTGGAAAAGTCAGCACAGCCAATGTTGAAATTAGATTGTATGGCAGCCGCAAATGGTAGTCGCCGAAAAAAGCAAAATACTTTTGAATATTTTAGATTTTACTAATAAGGTTGGATGCAACTTTAGTTCACCGTATTTTAGATACGCATTTGAACAATATACACGCTTCGGCACTGCTTTTAAATTTATGAGTCATTTTGTGGTTAGTAACATCGGTCGTAATTGTTTTAGTTAGCTAAATTAGTTAGCTAAATTGGGTTGATTTATAAGTATCCTACTTGGGCTCCTCAATTTTGAATTTTTTTTGTGGTTCAACATATACCATCAACAGTAATGAATGCACTTACATCATCTTCGCAATTGAACTAAACGTCCTTTAGTTCTCTATTGCCACTATCCTTGATTAACATTCAAGCCAACAATGAACAAAAATTTTGGCAAAACCACTGCTGGCTTCTGGATCGCAATTATTCGTTATTATGGAAACGTCTATTAATAGTCTAGGCCTGCGTTGCCCAATACCCAAACCTCTCAATTTACGGGTAGTGAGTGTGTTGGTGGGATAAATATCTTAATAATATTTTTAAATTTTCAACATAATCCTCGCCCACACTAATGCTCTTATTACATACAGCTACCAATTATTTTGTATAAACCATCAACATAAAATGATTGCTCTTCCTATTCAAACTTCTATGGTGGGCATTACTTCACTGGCCTTTGTAAATCTTAGCTCCATAATTTTGTTTTTCCAAGTGCAGCATTCGAAGATGAACTAATATCTAAAGAACACTGTCAATAGTAATTCACCTGTCTTCCAAGATCATCGGTTGAAATGACCACTTCGTGAATAACAGTGTAAGACGGATTTGGTTCTCCGCAAACATTTTTCATTCGTCTTTCGATATTCGTAGATGTATTATTTTCTTTTATACTATTTAATCATAGCACAGTCTTCAATATTTGCGAAAGCAAGATTAGTGAGATAAATTGCTGGTGCCCAACTTTTTTAGCTACGTCCAAAACGATTAAAACAATATGCCACATGATTATATCGAAATGAGAAAAATATGTCTGTTATCAGAGCCACAATATTAATTTGGAGCACTCTTCAATTAAAATCAATAATTTGGCCTATAACGACTTATTTATCAACGCTGATAAGAGAATCAATGACCTTGCCATGCGTTAGTATTGAGTTCTAAGGTGCTTCAGTACAATTTACGGCATTCTTCAAGGCATATATTCCATAACAAACGAAAAATTAGCTACCAACGCCAAAATGGCGGATTTATGAGCTAAGGTGGTATTGGGTGGTTTTTTGAAGTGATTTCCCCTGGAGTTAAAGATCTCAAAATCTTTTTATTTCTCTGACTGACAAATAAAAGGAAGGAGAAAAAAAAATTCTATAGTGATTTTGGACCAAAATCATTTTTCATCATTTTATCAGAATTTCAGTAACTTGGTCATACGGACGGAAGCTAATTCATACACATTTTTGTATAGGCTTGTTCACATTTGTAATAATTCTGCCAATTATTCTTCAAGATCGACCATTTCTCTGCTCTGATTAAAAGCAGAACATTTCAGAATTAAATATTCGATGTCCTCTAAAACCATTCAGTATTCTTTTTAAAGAAGATGAGAACTAACCAACTCAAAGTACTTCTTGCCTTTCACCTGACATTTTCCATTAAACTCCCTTCCCTGTTTTTTTCACAATTGACCTGAAACAATCGAAATAAATCTCTTGCATCATCATCGCTTTTGTTGTATCTCCAAACTTCAATTATGGTTGTTGTTTGGGTATTTCTTAAAGAATTAGGCTTTGTGATAATATGCCGTAGGTATTTTGGAAAAAGATTTTGATTTTGTGAAGAGTTCAAAACAAGATCAATTGACTTACAAATAATTTTAGGCTCATTACGACCTAATTAGAAGCTTTTTGGGCTCCACTCGTTCTTGACCAAACTGTAGTTCATTTAATTTAAATCTTTCAGAGCCCAAATCTAAAATCGGGCCAAAACCGAAATTAGAAAACAAGAAAAAATCAATCGAATTTCTTCACAAATGAGCTAGAGTAACCAGGCGTTATAGTCTAATAAATGGCCATAGTGACATCAATGATGATTAAGATTAACCGAGGAGCCACTCAATGAATTTTACATTCCAGAATCAAAGAAATTGAACTATCGTTATCTTATCAAATTACATCTCTGTATCCCCATCCGGATTTCTTTACAATTAGGCGTCACAAATAATTTTAGGCTCATTATGGGTTAAGCAAATGGCTCATTAAAAAATTTAGGGTTTCACGAACATTAGAATAAACAACTTCATCTATTAAAAAACAAATAATTTTAGGCTCCTAAATGACCTAAAGTTTGGTCAAGAACGAGCGGAGCCCAAAATTTTTTATTGGATATAGAAGGTTGAATTTTAAAGGGCCGAATGTCGAAGGGCCGAATGTTGAAGGGCCGAATGTGTCGAAGAGCCAAATATATCAAAGGGCCGAAGGTTGAAGAGCCGAATGTCTTCGTCGAATGTCAAAATATTTGACACAATTTTGACCCAACGAATGCTGCCTAGTCAAATAGTAATTGAAGCCAACAGACTGCGTTGTATTTAGGTAACGAACAGCCTAATTCAAAATTCATTAACCGAGTAAAAATTTACGACAATACTACGAACATCGAATTTTTGATTGATACAGGGGCCGACGTATCGGCAATAAAGTAGTTTGAAACTACAACACTGATAAGGTAAACCTCGTATTACCACGTGACTTCAAGTGGACGTTTTTAATCGCGGACAATCATCGATGAAGATTTCATTACAAAATACGGATTGCTAATCGATTGGAATGGAAAAAGTAAGCTGTTTAATCGACTCGCTCACTGGCCTAAATTCAAATTGAATGCGTGTCACCGTCGACGAGACGACCGACTACAAAACATACCGCAGTTGGATTTGAATTACGCTGGTCTACTAGACGAGTTCAACCAAATTACGACGCTTCCACTGCTAAGAAGGGAAATTTCTCCCACTATAGTACATCGAACTATTATGACAGGACATCCTGTGTACGCTGGACCTCGACGATTGGAGCCCGATAAACTCGAAAAAGCACGGAAGGAATTCGAATTATTGGTGAAAGCCGTAATTCGTCGACCATCAAACATAGTAGTTGGGCAAGCCCGCTTCACAAATTGAAGAAGTCCGATGGAATGGAAGCGTGGGGTGATTATCGCTCTTCAAATGCCATCACAGTTCCACGCTCTTCAAATGCCATCCAGATCGACTTGCAAAAAGCTTTCCATCAGGTTCCAGTCGCAGAAGAGGACATTGAAAACACGGCGCCGTTCGGACTTTTTGAGTTTAAGTTTAGTTTTACGCACGTTTAGCCTACGCAATGCTGCACAAACGTTCCAGCGATTAATTCACGGAATTTTCCGTGATCTCGAATCTTTGTTTGCGTTTGCGTACATTGACGATTTGTGCATCGTCTCGAGGACTCCCGAAGAGCACCAGGAACACTTTCGAATCGTTTTCGGGCGATTGAAACAGTATGGTTTAATGATAAATGTTGCCAAATACGAATTTGACCGGCAGGAGATTCATTTTCTTGAGCATCGCGTTTCATCTGAAGGACTTTTGCCGTTGCCCGAAGAAATCGAAGTCATCAAATCATTTCCACTTCCGACAGTGGTAAATCAACTAAAAAGTTTTTTTTTTGCGAGAATCAACTATTGGAAATGATTCCTGAAAATAAGAAGAAGTGCATTTGATATGCAAACTCGATTTATTCAACGTCGCTTTACTCCTCTTAAATGACAACGCACAAAAATTGGATGACATTCGCATTCGGAACTGGAGAGATTCGACGCTCCGACCATGAGATTTGCTCACATTAATGTAGATCTTGTGGGGCCGTTTCCACCATCCAAAGAAAATCGCTACTGTTTACGGTAATAAATCGTTACACGTTGGCCAGAAGCGATTCCAATTCTCGATATGTCAGCACCAACAGTCGCAAGTGCACTCATTTCGGGGTAGATAGCAAAATTTTGCGTGCCAAAAGCAATCACCACCAACCAAGGTGCTCAGTTTGAGTCATACCTTTTATGCGGATGAAAACTCTGGGAACTCGACATTACAGGACAAAGGCGTATCATCTACAAAAATGGCCTCATTTGATACCGCCCGCTGAAGGCAGCAATTCTCTGCCTGTTTTTAAATGCAACACCGGCCGAACTCGTTTTCGGTACAACGCTTAGCATTCTACGTGAATTTTTGAACGGTCAGTCATCAAAAAAGGCAGGGACACAAAAAGTCGTCGACCTGAGAAATGCAATGAGCAACATTCGTCCAACAATAACAGCGTGGCACGGTAGTCCAAAAGCATTCGTGCATGAAGACTTGCATACATCGACCAACGTTTTTCTGCGGGACGATTCGGTCCACCCGAGCCTGACGCATACGTACAATGGATCATTCGAGGTGCTCGCACGACTGCTCGCGTGTGACTGCCTACGCGCGAAGTGTACATTACAATTGTTCACCTTAAGCCAGCGTATCTGCCGACAAGCAATTTACAGACAGGTATGGCATCGACCGATCCAAATCAAGCCACGAAGTTGTGACCAACTAAAAAAACAGAAATTTTTCGAGAGATGAAAGTTGCAGTATAGAATTTACACAAGCTGCGCGATCGCGTTGTTTAGATTTTATGCCGAGAAAAATCAGCACATTTCAAACATTGTCGACAACGGACGGTGCGTTATCGATTTTCGAAGTCGCGCGCTCAGATTTACTGCAGTAAGTACGTCACACAGCTCCTTTTAATGTAAATAGTACATTTTACAGGTTTGTCTCAATAGATTGCCTTCTCATCTCATTCATTTCGTCTTCTTCTCTCAGTTAGAGAAAGCGTAGTTGCGCTGTTTGGGATTTTTCGACATTGTTTTTTCAATACCCCCTGGGACTCAAACTGTTAAAATAAAATAAAACCAGTTAAAATAAAATTAAATAAATAAAATTATTGTTTTAATACCAAAGGAAGTCTGATAACCCCATCTTGCAGTAGTTGTCTGATTTGGTTTTCCATCTCATACACGTACGTGAATAGACTGGGTCGATTCGTTATTAATAGTGTGAACTTGCCTCCACTGCACTGAACCACTGCACCTAACTGAACTTGATTAACTTTTCTTTTGAGTCGGAGAAAATATTTGTTTTAGTGGAATATCAATATCTGGGTGGATAGTAATGCATCTATCTTATTGCCGATAATTTCGTCAAATGATTTTTAATTTGGTTAGAATTAGAAATTTTAGATTCTTAGTATGGGCGAAAGGGTCTATCGTAGCATTTGAGAACCAGTGTCTATTGATAATTTAGATTTTTCTGCTCTTCGCTAAATAGTCTAGTTAGGGAAGCGAAGAGTAGCTTAATCTTAAAAAAATATATCGAATCTAGCCATTTCATTTCTACCTGGTCATCCGGTTGCTCGATAGATTCGGTTTCATCAGTTAGTTCTGGAATGTTTTGCGAATCGGTATATTCATCTAAAATTTGTACATCGTATTGTGTCATCTTGTTCTCATAAAGTTCTAATTATTGATCTCACGGAACTGCTAACGGTGATAAATTACTAAATTTTTTTTTTGGCATGGTGGGTGAATTTTTTTTACGTTTGCTATATTTTATTTTAGGCTGCGAACGAGCAGGAAGATTTGGGCACAGGGTGCTCAGGGCTAAATCCCACAATTAAATAAAGAACCTTGTTAAGCACAATGACTTAGTATATGTTTTGTACTTATGAATATATCGTACTCGTACAATAGCATGCATACTCATATACGTCAAGAATATTTAATCAATTACTAAACATATCACATTCCATTTGAATGATACGAGGGAATTAGAAAAAAAATATTTTAAAATTGGCACGAAAATATCAAAAAACACAAAAAACAAATGAAAGCTCAACGAAAATAATATAAATAAAAAGTTAACATCACGATGATGATTCATGAAAGCGTTCATGAACTTTAAAAAAAATGTATACATTTTTCCAATCAATTACAGAACAAGTTAAAACACGAGAAGACTGAAAAAATTTATGTTTTTTGCTACTGTGAAAAATGTTGAAGAATAGAAAAACATAATATCAATAAATCAACATACTTGAAATCAGTGATTCATAATCTATGAAAAGCTTTAAACCTTAAAATTGCAGAATTTTCTCACTTTTTGTCTTTTCGGATTAAAATGATTTCGGATGATGACTCTAATTTATAAAAAGGTTTAGAGACACTGTCGTGTTTATACATGCGTCACTATAATCAATTAAGCAAGTGTAACATACTCGTCTATGTATTGTATGTACTCAAATTTACATATATACGAAATGTTTATATAGAGCGTGTAAATAAAGCGAGTGGGATAAAGTAAAACTTCAGTTAAGTGAAAAAGCGTAAATTTTCAAAACACTTTTAAGAAAATTGAAAATATCTACCAAGATTAAAATACGATTAAAAATTCTTCAGTTGAAATAATAAGCAAACATTTTCTAATTGTGTTCTATATAATTTTATAGTGTAATTTTTATTAACCCTCTCATGAACATTATGATCTAATCACTTTTCTGAAATTATTTGTACGCTATGATTTTAATTACACTTTTTAATAAATTGCTCTTCAGGGGTCCAAAATACTTCAGGCACAAATATTAACATTTGTAATGGTCTCTCTCTGTGAATTTATTCAGAGCTATTTGTAATGATTCTCCGTTCGCTGTGAAGAAATTAAATTTAAAATGTGGTTTCGCGAAGACTAAATATCTGTGTCCTTTCTATGACACAGACGGTGTTTTTTGTAAATGGTTAGACAAGTATAGCATTTACGACAAAAACAAGTGTGCTGGGATTCAGCAGTACCTTAACAGCACCACAGGATTCATGATCTACGTTTTAAGCTTTTTGCACAAATTAAGAGGCGCCAGTAACTTTTCGCCTTTAATATTTTCCCACCGAAAGTGGCGTCTTCAATAAGAGCTTTTTCGATTTTTGCAAAATATTTTGGAAGATATGTACAAAAATTCGGCTCCTTTACAGCCCAGACAAATATATGGGTCGAAAAAAAAAACAATTTTCTCCTTAATTTGGTAACCCCAGTGATATTTGTCCAAAATCGGCCCACAAGAAGGTGCCAGTTCTATAGGAGCTTCTTCGTGTTTTGAAAATATTTTGTAAAGTAATTTAAATGTTTTAGCGTATAGGTCGATTTTTAACAGAAATCATGAAAATTTTGACCTCAAATTTTTTGACTTATGGTCTGTGTTGTCTCTACAGTTTAGACGGAGTGACTGATCGGGATGAAACTTTCCTACCTTGAAAGATCCCAGTGATTTTCCGCTATCAAAATATTTTAAATTGTACTCTAAAATCATATTTTCAATTTTTACTTAAATTCTACAGACTAGAGTGATTCACTATTCCGATTAAAACTTAAGACAAGATTAAGACATCTAGTAGTGGCAAATTTCGTAGAATCTGTTTCAATTTTTGCAAGACAATTAAATTTTTTTAACAAGGGTTGAGCTTGTTGGTTTTCAAGAATTTAAGTAGGAATAATCAGTTTTAATTATACAAGACGGTTTTTATCAAAAATCCGGTAAGTTTAGTTGTTTAAGTTGTTTAAGTTGTTCACTATAGAAATCAACTGTGGCGTATTCTATGAGGTCTATGTATATTCTCATTAGAGCAACCGCTTGTCACCCTGAAACGAATTACATTCTTCAATGGTTTCATCAACAAAACTATACACTGGAGCTCCGAAATGCCGGAGCAACGCTCACTCTTACAATAAATGGTTAGCTTTCTTATTAAAATTTTAAACTTAATTGCTTTTTTATGACATGCAAATGTGCACCAAATTGTCAAATATTTATGGTTTTTGATGATGTTAAAACTCTCTCAATAAAATATGTACAATTTATGATTTTAATTAAACATTTTAAGGTATCTTTGTTCACTTTAAAGTACAAACTCGGCTAATTATTATAAAAAGTCAGTGATTCCTCCATCATCCGTCAGCGGAACACCGCGAAGCATCCGAGGGCAATGTTACGACGCCATGTCACTTTTTTCTAAACATGGATCACTCAATAACATTTGGAACAGTTCCAGGTTTGCACGCAATCTTTCAAAACCTATCACCTATCACCTGTCGATATCATGATGTCATGAAACATTGGTTCTTTGGCAATGTACACAGCATATGAATACACGTTTGAGTTACAGAAACGGGTAGCCTCTCTCATGTGCACACTCTGATCACAATGAGAGCAGAGGATACATGCACACACCAGGTGCTGCCCACGATTTTAACGCATTTATGGAAAATTTGGATGCTCAGGCAAATTTGAAAAAATCCACGAGGGAACAATCCCAAATGTGACTGGCTATCCTGGCTATAGACAGCGCCAAAGTGAAAGAGCATGGCGATTATTTTTAGATGCTCGGATTTTCAGAAAAGAAATGGGGGTGAGGATGTATTCAGTGAACCCACAAAATTTCTGGGTTTGTGCAAAGGTAATAACTCGTTGAAGAAAATATTCTGAGAAAAGTTTTCCTCCATTTGGTTTGCTAGAAATTTGCAATGTTCCCAAAACTCCCGTGATTAGCACGAAAAACTGTTTATGACTACCATCGCATAAAGAGGCTTCTACCGTTAACGTGGTACACGCCAAGCAAAGGGTTTAATAGTTTCAATTTTTTCTAAGAGCAAAATAGTAATGTGCTTTTTGTTGCCATTGCACTAAATACACGTTCATACCATACGTTTACGTAAATACGTTTTTTGGCTTTTCTTCATTCAAGAATATTTAAAAAGGAATTAACGATGATTAGTGTTACAAATAAAACTTCTTAACCTTTAAGTTTTCTTCATTTTACTTATTTTTAAACATTTTCTATATATGTGTGGTGTTCTTGTACATACACATGTGGATTAAAGTGTAAAGTGTTTTCATGCCGTGCATTGTAAGAGAGTAAATCTAAACATGTAGAGATTTTATGAAAATATCTAATGTTGTTAATGGATTAGAATATAAAATGGTACGTATCGTTATACATGGTGTGATTTAAAATTTATTATTTATTATGTGCCATTTTAAGATCATATAAACCGGATACAAATATATTTTCCGATTATTGACAAACATTTTTTGATGCTTCAAGAAAATGATTTTTCGTAAGCTCTCGTCTTAGCGGTACGGTATATGTGGTACACAAATCCATTCGAGTATATCATAAATTCAGATTATGATGATTCTTGAAAAATATCTGTATAAGACAATAAAAAGGAAAATCCATGTGATTTGATGATGACTCTTGTTTGTGTATATGTTATACCAGAGATAATCCGACCATATAAGAAGATATATTTTTTATGTATGTATACACACACGTCTTTCATCCGACAAAAAGATTAATGAATTTTCATTTCACAATCTGGGAAATTGAAAAACCGATTTAAGACAAAACAAATCTGTTTAGAGCTTATCTTTCAAAATGCATTAAACTTAACCTTGTACCATAATTTAATAATTAATTTTTTTTGTGTGTATTAACGAGATAAAAGGTTATTATGTGCTTTACTAGCGTAAAGACAAAATGACTTATGTTGTACATAAAGACATAAATGGTTTTCTTTTTTTGCTGTCCACATCTCTGCTATAAGACTATTTGCCACATATGGTGATTTCTCTCTATCATTTTGACATAAATATTAATCAAAAAATAACCATAAATCATCAACACAGCAAAAACCGGTAGCAATTTTTTACCGAACATTAGAAATGTTTTGTTGGATGAGTCTATTATGCGGAACTAATAAGATGGGGGTGCACACACTCCCCGCACACACGAGTAATATAAAGGGAATATATTACTGGTACACAGTTTTCTGTTCTTTATGGCACATAAATATATTATTTTGTGATTGATTAGATTTGAATTTAAGTCGAATGTACGTGTATAATATAAAGTGATTTGAATATTACAATTTAGATTGATACATTATATTTGTCACTTATCTCTGGTGTGTTTGAATTCAGGGTGGATTGATGTCCATTGAAGAACTAGCTGGTTTTAATTGACAGCTCAACTTTATCAAACTTATGCAATGGACGTAAAGTCTACTGGAAAAAGGCAGTGGTGGCTGTACAGCGGTATTTTGATCTGACGGCAAAATAGAAGGAAATGTAACATTTTGTTTAAGGGTTGCAAAACTATGGATTACAACATAACAGCGCAAATCTTTAAAATTACTAAATATTAGAGCAAAACTAAAATTCTAAAATTGTAAAATTCTAAAATTCTAAAATTCTAAAATTCTAAAATTCTAAAATTCTAAAATTCTAAAATTCTAAAATTCTAAAATTCTAAAATTCTAAAATTCTAAAATTCTAAAATTCTAAAATTCTAAAATTCTAAAATTCTAAAATTCTAAAATTCTAAAATTCTAAAATTCTAAAATTCTAAAATTCTAAAATTCTAAAATTCTAAAATTCTAAAATTCTAAAATTCTAAAATTCTAAAATTCTAAAATTCTAAAATTCTAAAATTCTAAAATTCTAAAATTCTAAAATTCTAAAATTCTAAAATTCTAAAATTCTAAAATTCTAAAATTCTAAAATTCTAAAATTCTAAAATTCTAAAATTCTAAAATTCTAAAATTCTAAAATTCTAAAATTCTAAAATTCTAAAATTCTAAAATTCTAAAATTCTAAAATTCTAAAATTCTAAAATTCTAAAATTCTAAAATTCTAAAATTCTAAAATTCTAAAATTCTAAAATTCTAAAATTCTAAAATTCTAAAATTCTAAAATTCTAAAATTCTAAAATTCTAAAATTCTAAAATTCTAAAATTCTAAAATTCTAAAATTCTAAAATTCTAAAATTCTAAAATTCTAAAATTCTAAAATTCTAAAATTCTAAAATTCTAAAATTCTAAAATTCTAAAATTCTAAAATTCTAAAATTCTAAAATTCTAAAATTCTAAAATTCTAAAATTCTAAAATTCTAAAATACTAAAATTCTAAAACTCTAAAATTCTAAAATTCTAAAATTCTAAAATTCTAAAATTCTAAAATTCTAAAATTCTAAAATTCTAAAATTCTAAAATTCTAAAATTCTAAAATTCTAAAATTCTAAAATTCAAAAATCAAAAAATTTAAAAATGCTATATTTGTAAAACTCTAAATCTCTTAATTCTAGAATTTTAAAATTTTAAATTTTCCAAATTCTAAAATTCTATAACTCTCAAATTCCAAATTTTTAAAATTCTTAATTTTTTAAATTCTAAACTGCTAAAATTGTAAACTTATTAATTTGCTTAACTTCTAAAATTGTACAATTCATAAATGCTAACATAAAATTCTAAAATTCTAAAAATCTAAAATTTTAAAATTCCAAAATTTAAAAAATTCTATAATTTTAAAATTTTAAAATTCTTAATTTTTGAACTTCCAAAATTCTAAAATTCTACTTAACTTCTTAAGTTCTAAATTTCTAAAATTCTTAAATTCTTAAATGCTTAAATTCTAAAATTTTATAATTCTAAAATTCTAAAATTCAAAAATTTTAAAATTCTATATTTTACAAATTCTAAAATTACAAAATTCGGAAATTAACCTAATACTCTATTAAAATTATAAATTTCGAAAATTTTAAAACTGCTTAATTCTAAAATTGTAAAATGATAAACGTCTAAATTTCTAAATTTTTTAAGTTTTAAATTCTAAAATTCTAAAACTCGGTTATTCTTAAATTATAAAACTTTAAAATCTTTAGGGACGTATATGTTGTCTTACATCAGCAAGGTGGTGGAGGTTGTTGCATGAATTCGAAGTGATTTTACGTTGTTGGGCGACTACTGACTGGTTCGTGTTTAAGTTTTTTTCTTCAAGTAGCTTGGCAGAAATCCGAGCACGTTCTCCGAAATCGAGTTCTACTGGCGGAAGAATACGACGTGTTTGTTGCTGGTTTACCAAGACATAATGGTTGTTTTGTGTGAGCGTTGTCATCTATTAATGAATAAATTGCATTTGAGATAATACTAGTGGCTCGCTGTTCTTCAGCGTTAATTTTTTCACATTAATAAATGATTGGTCCATTAAATCACAGTCAGGTCCTAGAGCCAGCTTTTTCGATTCTTGCAAATATTTTGAAAAGTATATTCAAATACTTACGAGAGAAGCTACTATGAATTGAAAGGTTCTAAACTAATTTTGTAATAATACCGGCCCAGATCAATTTTCGAAAAATTCAAGCGAAAATTACGATTTTTGACATTAAACTGTTATTCAACAAAAAATCGACATTTGTACAGCCCAGACGTATTGATTGATCGGTATAAAACTTCGAAATTAATTTAATTTCCTTAATTTCTGAAATCGAAGTGATTTTTGGCCAAAATCGGTAAACCGGAAGTATCGCTTCCATAAGAGCTTTTTTGGTGTTTTTCAAAATATTTTGAAAATTATATAACATTTACAAAACAACTATTAAAAAACAAAAACATTGGAAATAACTTTAAAAAATAAAAAAAGTTCAGATCTTTTTTTAAATTTTACCGGAAATGACGAGTTTTGAAACTTATTGCCACCAAAATTTGTCATCTCTATAGTCCACTCAGATAAACTATTCGGTATGAAACTTCATATGAATGAAGCTTAATAAGCTTTTTCAGCGGAAGTGGCAGGGTTCGTAGGAATTTTATCAACTTTTGCATTGACGTCGAAAACTACTGTATTTTCACATAACAACACAGAATTAAAAGAACCAAATAAATGTAAAGATACCATTTTAAAGTTTTTTGCGGGAATATTGATTTTTGATACAACACAGTTTTTTTTTTGAAAAATTCAGTAGGTTTAATTTTTTGCTTTAGAAACGCGAAATTCGAGCTCAGTATATTTGTGGTAAATAAAGTTGAGTGTTGGCAACATGATCACCCCTCCATTTTTTTAAAATATTTTATCATGTAATTGTGTTTTATTTATTGTAATTATTAACTCGATATATAAATTTACTGATTAATGATCCTAATCAGCTTACCCAAGTAACCGCACATGACTTGTCTCTCACACATTATAATCCAACCCTGAATATAATAGTCACAGTTGATACATCTAGCTACAGATAGGGTCTAACACTTATGCAAACACTTATTGAGAAGACGGAGAATCCTGCTATTTATTAAAAACTTTAGACTTGATACGCACATTTTGAAGAACGTTGTGCTCCAGCGGGTGTGCTCCAGCGGGTCAGTCATTATGTTATTAGGGCGGATGGATATTCCATTCCATTCCATAACTACAGCGACTCTAGATTATAAAATTTTTCAGTATTCATCTGATGGACAAATGACAGTAGTAAAATCCTATGGCATAACTGGATGGCGTTACCCATTACCTAGCTGACCCGACAAAAAATATGGTGATGAGTTACCAGACTATGCTTAAGAAATTTATGTCCCCACATTTGAAATAAAATCAAATATCCGTTTATTAATTCTTGGACCTGTTTAGTGCACTTATAGTACGTAAAGCAAGGTTGCTACTATTATTTCCCGTCCGGAACAACTGCAAAATAAAATTTCCAAAGATAAAGTTTTGTACTTTATATTATATATACACTCAGTACATAAATAGCATGACATATAATGAGTAAAGTATATAAAACCGAATTGTTCTTCGGTTAAGTTAATGCATTGAAATTAAATTGAAAGAGGATAAGCATCCTCCTTTGAGGCAAATATGTACAATGTGACGTCGACAAAAAAAGCTGTGGTATATTTTTTTTTGCTTGCGTATGAAAAATGTGGTACAACAAGGAAACTCCACGCTAAACACCAACAATTATTACGATGTACATTATACATAAGTACATAAAAGGATAACAATTTCACAAAACCCTGAAACGAAAAATTATATTTAGTTATAGGATTTGTCGAAACGATATGTTCTCGTTTATGTCTGGATATTTACTCAACAATAACATTTATAAGTGGGCATCGTTCTGTACTCATTCAGTTTTTAATTAAAAGTTTACAGAGAAAATTGTTTATTCCTATATTGGTTTTCCTCAATGTCAGCCAATTGTGTCTTTAGAATAGGAAACTTGTACAACAAGTTTATTTTCATTTTAGCGCAAATAATTCAAAATGGAATTATCGATAATAATATTAAAGATGTATATATATATATATATATATATATATATATATATATATATATATATATATATACAGTGAAACAAGACACCGCGATGTGCTTGTGCACTTCTCGTTATACGGAGTTACTGTAATGTTCATCAGATGAGTAACATGAATTTTGCTGTTAGGGATGTTCTATGTAATATTATGTTCCATCAACATAAAATTTCAATTTCACCACAATTATTCTTGGAATTCGTTGAAGTACTTGAACGGTAATATTTTTTGAGTTTATCGTTTCAGTGAAATTTCGGTATTAGGTAGGATATGCAGTAACAATTTTAAAAGAGAATTAGGCGAATTATCTTTGTAATAACTAAATAGCTGATGCGGACGTCAGTATTGATGGATGAATGCCTCAACATTTACAATGTGCCGAAGTCTTGAAATAAATATTATTATAAAATAATACTCTTTATCAATCATTTAGAATCGTAATGTGCCGGAGCAGCAATTGATTTCCACCTTTATTTAAAATATTATTCGTTGCTCTTAAAATATAATCAAAATTACCTTTGGAATAGTCAAACTGGTCAAAGACAAACCAATTAATGACAATGTACTCTGCCAACGTGACAAATATATAATTTTAAGATGAGCCATTTCAGGTTCTGGAAATTTAGTTGGCGGTTATTCAATTATCTCTTATTAGTCTCAGAATTGAATCCCCAACGATTCGGTGAAAATTTAATTTTATTGATTTTATCGCTGACCCTCAAAATTTGTCGAATATTTTAATAAATAAATTGTTTAGTTTCATTGCAATTTTAATAAAATGTTTAAACCTTTGTTGGAGGTGATTGTTTGTTTCATTGTCTTGTCACATAATTTTCACATATTTTTGTCGTTTCGTGCTTATTTCCGTTTGGTATTCTCGATATTTATCGGTAATCGATATGTAGATTTCGAGGTTCGAGATTGTAGGTGACAAAATAGCTCTATTCAGCAAAATGGGATAATGGGTAATTAAGCGGCGTGGTGTAATACAGCTTTTTGCTACGAGCAATGCCACGAAGTGAAATGGTTATTTTCGAAAAAATGCCGCCATTTTTTTATTTTTCAACCAATTTTTTCCGTTTAGTTCATTCCAAGGGCGATTTAATGCTGAATAAAACCCCGTTTTTTAGACGTTTCTGAGAGCAGTTATGATGAACTTTCAGTGTTTTTTGAAAACCCTTGTAGCAGACGACAGTGGACTAAAAAAAAATCTAAAAAAAAATTTTTTGTACACTTTCAGTTAAATAAAATGTCAATGGAAAGTTTCATTATGATATCTCTTTTTATTCCAAAAAAAAAATCTTTGAAAAACTTTTTTCAATTTTGAAGGTGCCCCCTTAAATGTAAATAGTTTTTCGAACATTATGTTTTTCGACTGGGTTTACCACAAGTATTCCGTATGCTAGCGTGTACTCAAAGGACACTCTATTCATACGTTGTCTCTTTGGTTATGGATATCTTGTGTCCGTAGGAACTAAAGCTCTCATGGTTATACGAAGCTACTTCACGAAATCCGAAGTACCTGTGTTTGGGTTCGAATTTTGATCCTTGATGAATAATTCACCGGGAACCTCGATATTTTGACAATACACGAGCACTGCTGGTGTGCAGTTGAGGTCTTTCTTGACAGAGGTTTGAATACCCAATAGGAATATTGGAAGCTCTGAACTCCAATGGGATGTATTACATTGAGCTGTTAACGTGGTTTTTAGTTGCCTGTAGAACGGTTCAACAAGACCATTCTTTCGGGTTGGATGGAGTTGTCCGAATGCTCATTCGGGTTGTATGGAGATGTCCGGAGCTTCGTAAGCTAGGTGAACAACGTTGATTCTAATTGTGTTCTTTGTCTGTCGTGGTGCAGAGTGGAACACAATATCTGCAGATATACAGAAGTGTTTTGAAGCGATAAGTTTTTGAGATCAATGTCCGTTGCATGTTGAAAAGGCGGATGCCTCAACTTTCATTGATATTAACCACCATTAGGACCAATGAAAAATCAGGCCTCTGCTCAGATTTTATTGTATGAATATTTGGATTTCCATTATCACCAGTGGGGGCAAATAATCAGAGAACTATACTTTTTTAAATTATTTTTAAACATAAAATTTCTGCTGTCTAACCAGTTTAGATGAAATTTACAAAATACGCATATACGAGTAGCTGTAAAAGATTAATCTCCACTGCATCGGTGTCGGGTCTCTTAAAATATTTTAACTGTTATATGTTATTTTTTGAATATTATGTTTACTTAATATAATTTTATAATATATTTACATTTCCGAGAATTAGTTTTTCATAATTTTACTTTCCTATACGGAATTACAAGTGTATATAAATATAAATTTGTAGGTAATTAATATTTCATTGATTTTTATTATTATTTTTATTTAATTTATTAACAATCAAGGCGTTGAATAATATGATTTTCAACAAACTCTAATTTATTTTTATATCTCCTGTAGTGTTGGGTTACTTATTCGTTAATTAGATTTATTATTTTTGTTCTTAAGTGTAATCTTGTAACGCGGTATCTTTTTGGAACATTTAAGATTAATTTTAAAAATTTGATTTGCACAAGTTGAATTTTCTTTTTTGTGTATGTTGGCGGCGTTCCACCATAAGGGAGAACCATACAAGATTACACCAGATTACCGTTCTGTAAACCAGGAGCTTATTTTCAAAGGAAAACTCACTCTTTTTATTTAAGATTAAGGGTAGCGCGTGCAAAAAAGTTTAGAAGCTTTGTTGGTGACAAAATTTTTTATGATTTTAAATGTCCATTTTGGATCCAGGAGGATGCCAAAATACCTGACTTGCTTTTCCCAGCTTACAAGTTGGTTGTTTATGTTTAAATTAGCTTGAGCTAATGTAGACGGGGTCCTACATCGTGAGAAGTATATGACCTGCGTTTTTCCAGCAATTAGTTTCAGTCCCATGTTTGAAAGTATGAAATTAGTTTATTTAAGTAATTATTTAATTTATAAGTTATATTTCAGGAGAGTATATCGGATGTGTAAATTGAAGTATTGTCTGCAAAAAGTGCAATCTCGCAATCTTGTGTCTGTGGCATATCGTTTAAAATGACATAGAATAATGTAGGGCTGATTATTGAGCCCTGTGGAACACCTGCTCTTGTGTTCTGTACATAGGAAATTTGTAGCCCTGCGTTTTATGTAGAAGACCATTTATCCAAACCGTATCAAATGATTTCTCGAGGCCTAAAAGGACCCCCCCCCCCCTTCTATAGACTTTTTGATATTTCTCTGATGTTTGATATGATTGATAATACGATGAACTTAGTGTATAGAGGAACGTTTATGTCGAAATCCTAATTGCTGAGGTGTTAGTTTTAGATGACTTGGTAGAAGAGTCAGTATGCAAAATAGACCTGTTGCCTAAGCATATTATCGGTAGATGGTCGGTATTGAAAAAATGAACTTTTTGATTCGATTTTACAAACCGGAATTTTATAGTTTGTAATGAAGAAATCTAATGTACTATGGGCTCTGTTATTTTGGAAGTAGGTAGGGGTATCTGGATAATGTAACACCGTGTTTGAGTTATTGGTTATGAAATCATATAAAACACGACCACCCTTATTTGTTTTGCTACAATTCCGAAGCCTCCACCTAGAATGAAGGCTGAGTTAGAGCTCGTCAGTCAGATTAGATCACGTCTAAAATTGTTGTGGCTTTAGTATGGAGTATAAGCGCATATAACCTTTATGTATTGTGTATATAACCTTTTTGTATTATTCCAGTAGATATAGAGAAAAACTAGACAAATTTTCAGTGTTTTGTAACACAAGATTCGGAAGAACTGTGTGTTGAATAGAGTTTTTGATAACTATAGCAACACCTCTACATGCTTGATCGCAATACGATCATTCCGATAAATATGATAATGGGATATGTGAAACGCAGTGCCAGGTTTAAGATGAGTTTCTGTAAGTAGAATTATGCTAATACTATATTTGTTAATGAAATAAATTACCTCATGCTTTATGATTTACGCATAAATAATCTAAACCTGTTCAGCAGCGGCACAATAACTCCTGAGTCCATTCATGACCTTACCAAGAATTAAGAGTAATTCTGTTGAAGAGTATAAACTAGATTTAGTTTGAGGATCCGCTGAGCTTGTGTTGATAGATGGTACGTTGGTGTTGGACAATTTAGCAAAAGTTGGTCTAACAATATTTACCTCCGATGAAGTTGTGTGTAAGTCGTATTGATTGTTATTATCTAAATTTGGGAAGTTGTTTGTTGGCCAATTGTACTTAGGTGACGATTTGGTGGCATTTTTTTTTGTTAATCTCTTCCCGAATATGAAGAAACTGAAAGCGTTTTGGACAAATCACCGAATTTGCAGAGTGGTTTCCGTTCCAATTTATACATATAGATAATTGGTTTCAGCATCCTTGATTGAGCATTCTTGGTCATCAATATGGATGAGGCTGCAGTATTTACACTTTGATTTGATGTGTCAATTTGTCGTAGTATGTCCAAACAAGAATCAATTTAGACATTGTGTCAGGCTTTCAGGGTTTTTATGGGGTATATAGACAACCACAAGCCGTTCCATTCTCGTGCGCAATTTAATCGAAGTGCGATGGTGTAAGCAGATCTAGAGGTAATTAGAAATGAAATTAGATCCTTTGATTAGTTTACTGTTAGTAGATTGCTGTCGGAACCAAAGAAATTAGTCTCAATGTAGCTGAACAGTTCGGAACAAACTTCGCGTAGCTTCGTGAATTTTTTTAAAGCTCCTAAAAATGAGTCGCACAGATATAGGTTTTATACGTCTTTTACCTGCGGCCTTTTGCCAAATGGATGAAAAGGGGACCAGCATAATCTGCTTCCGTTTTTATGGAGGATTTATTTAAATCAACGCGTGATTTTGGTTGAGTACCTATCATTATTGTTGTTGACAATTAACGCTAGTATGCAGCTGACGTGAAATGAAATTTTCGCTGGTCCCCAAAATTAAGCAAATAAATATTTCACGAAAAATTAATTTGTAGAATTTCGTAAAATTTTAACACACGAACTTCATATTTTAAAACTCTAAATATAATTTTTGAAACACAACACAACAACAAATAAAAATAATTGACGAATGTAAAAAATTTAGCTTACTTTTATCGTACCTGCAGATAAAGTGGCAGTATAAAATGTGTAGAGTTAAACAGAGACTTCTATATTTTAATACAAAATATACCAATTTCACTAGCTAACCCGCGTACCGCAAAATAAAATTAAAGCTAAGTATCCAGCTCGCGCTAAAATGAATGTTAACGCGGTCTCCACTAAATTAGTAAACCAAAGAGTGTATGCGTAGAGATAAATTTTGATGTTTGTTTTATTTGTCCTACAACAAATACAAACGTAGTTTGAAACTATTTTCATTGTCTAGAAAAATATATTTTGTTCATCCATGAAAACAAAAAAATAAATTTTAACGTTTTGCTGTTAAAATTTTTCTAAATTTTAATGTTCTAGGCAAATAAATTACTTCGAAAACGTTTGCAAAATTTTCACTAGCGTAGTCTAAATGAGAATGATACAACTACAAACTTTTCACGTCAGCTGCGTACCGCATCTGCGAAATCGTGAGCTAAATATTTTTTCGTTATTTCGCTAGCTAAATTTTACGTCAAATTTAGCAGCGAAATTTTCATTTTCGTTTTCGCTTCACAAAATTTCATTTCACATCAGCTGGGTACTAGCCTTGAATTTCATGTAGGTGATGTATTTTCTTATAACTTATTTAATTTTCATTATCACCCTTATTCCCCTAATCGCATCACTTCAACTGACGTGACTGCTCATCTTCCTGGTTACTAGATCATTAAATCGAAACTTACAAAATAATTGTTCAATACTGTCGTTCTGGCTGTTTTTTTAATCTTAGTATGCTGCTTTATATATATTTCCTTGTGACTGCTATCACTCCAAATGACAATTTCTATCACTTGAAATTTTGACGTGACAAATAAATAAAAAAAATTTCAAACTATTGAAGCCAACTATGATTTAAAAAATTTTCATTGAGAGTTTTGCACAAAATTATTTAGTAAATTTTGATTTTAAGATCTAGTAACCAGGAAGAACCATAGTGACGACGCATGAAGTGATACGTCTAAGGGAATTGAGCTGTATGTCTCTCAGTATCCAGTATTGTTGTTGTCATATAGAAGAAGCATACGTCCTGCATGCTTGTTATCTAAATGGAAGTCTTGAATAATTAAAAATGTGATTTTTGATTTTGGCAAGAGGTTTATCGGATACTTGGTGGAATATGAGGACAAGCTGATGGCTTTATTGACTTCTCCTGAGGTTCGTAATGCCTGTATGTTCTCTTTGAAAAATTGTTGTTGCACATGGTGGCAAAGCAGGTGTATTACTTGGGAAAGTTCATCCCTTCTTATGTATATTCCAAACATAAATGAATTCGCTTGTGGTTCGACAGGAACATATTGTCCGGTTAATGACTTTTCAGGATGCGCTATCTCCTTCTTGGCCCATCTTTCGGGCTCTAGACATCCTGCCACTGAGACACATGTTTGTTTTCAAGTTGTTAAAGCTTTTTTTTATTATGAGTGGAAATAACTTTGTCACTTGTTCTGGCCATGGTTTCCGATTGAACTCGCAATACAGAAAACATATTCCTAATTGGAGGTTAAATTTTCGTAGACATTTCTTCAATGTGGTTTCAACCAGCATCTTCAATAATTTAATGATTTAAATTAGAATGTCTGGGAGCTTCTCTGTCTTCTCTAAAACCCTCAAGTAGTATTTAACTGCAACGCAAGACGTAGAAAAACTATTCTCAATCCAAGTATAAATCACATTTATTTTTTATTTTTTTTTTATTTACCATAGATAATTTAAGTATTTTTGTAATTTGCTGTGTTCTTTTAATCTAATTTTATTGATGATTATATTTTTAGTTAATAAGGAATCATTGTGCTCGACCAAAGCTCTAAGAGCCTAGAGTACAATTATCTTACCATACTTTGCCATTTGTAATATACATAGATAAATGTATATGTTTTTGTAAATTGTTTAAAATAAAGTTGGTAATGAATGTAAAAAAAGTTACGAATCTAATATGTTTCTCGAAGCTATACTCCAACGTAACAAATCAACTTTAAATTTGCCTAATCCAAGAATATAAAAATTTTAAAATTATTAACGGTCTTAGTTTAGTTAATACTGAATACGAGTCTTCCTAATTTCGGTATTCTTAACACACAAGATTGACATTAAACGAATATGGAACAACGCGTGACAGCTTTCTATATACATACATGACTAACTCACAAAGCACTTAACATGTTTATGGAAAACAATGCGTTGCTTAAAACACATTTCGTCAAATTTTCTTTATGCGCGCACACATCAAAATTTTCCTCCTTTATGGCGTTACAACATAAAATAACACAAATAGGCAGATGACAATAGACACTGTCGTGCTTATGTTACACAATACACGAATTTAAAATTTCTACAATAAATAAAAATTCATGATCTGGGAAATATTTCGCGATTTCATTACCATTTCCACATTTTATATATTTTGTGTGCATGTGTGTGTTTCAGTTTTAGTGCTTATCGATTTTCGCATATGTATGTATTTGAAATTTTCCATTTTATTGTATTTCGGAATCTTAACAAATAAAAATAAATTATGCATGCTTTATTTTCTTTTGGAATTCAATCTTTCGAGCGCGCGAAAATAAAATGAAAATATACTTTGCATATACACGATTTTTTCTTATGTATGTGCGAGCTTTTGAAGAAACACGGAGCTTTTTTAATTTATGTTTTGACGATAGGATAGAGATTAAATAAAATATAATAAAAAAAATCAAGTAATGCTTTTTTTATTGCATTATCACAATTTTCATGAAAAATTCATGTAACCATATGAAACAAACACAACAGACGTACCTGCATAGGCAACATGTACCATATTCCATACTCTTGAGTCACATTGAGCTTTTTGTACACAAGCAGAGATAAATACAGTATAAAAATCAGATGATTATCTGATAAAACATTTTAAACGCTTCTCTATGTGTAAATTTGCTTGCGAATCTAGGTTAACATATTTTTTCTGTTTTGGTGCACATATACGAGTAGAGCTTTAAGCACAACATAAATTTTATCACTCTTCTTCTTCTTCTTCGTAGATCTCACATCTCACATATTTTGTCTATGTATAGTGTCGTCTCTGAGTGTATCACTGTGTATTATAAAAGTGGCACTGAATTTTTGTAATTTTCATTTGTGATAAGCACAAAAATTTTCCTATATACAGACGTGTGTACGAAGCAAGTTGAAATTATTTATTCCAGAAGCAGCCAGTACATAATGAAATTTTTTCGTTTGTATGTTGTTGTTGTTGTTATTGTTTCATCTTGCCTGTTGGTGTGCCAAAATATTGTGTATGTTATGCTATTTAATACAAGACAAGTATATAAAAAATTTTAAAGTTTGATTAACGGAATGTTTGTGGAAAACATTTTCTTCTAATCACATTTCAAATATTCTCCGACCAAGAACAACTTCTTGTTTTTTTATTTTGTGTTATTTAATTATCCCTGTAATCTGTTCTTGGGCCAAGACTCTTCCAATTGAGAAAGAATTTTCAATTGAGAAAGAAATTGAAAATGAAGAAGTTTTAAATTTCGAAATACAAGGTGAAAATCATTATTCGTGTCCCTTTTTCACAATATTGATAGGTAATTTTCTGACCTATTCGAATATATGAAAGAGATCCCGTGAATATTTCTGGTACACATATGGGATATAACTGTAAACGTAAAAATGTATCTTGGCAAGTTAAAAATCACCAGAATTAAATCCCATTCACCACACTCATAGGGTTTTGACTGATCTATCTGGCCATGTAGGTGAGACCCCGTGAACATCTAGGATCGATGAAATAAAATTTGAAAATTTATGGAATTTCTAAATAGCCTGTAAGGCACTGTACATATCATTTTAAACTATCTATGTTCATTTCAGTGTTACATCTTTGTCTACGCTATTCTAAATTATATTTTAAAAACTGTGAATGTCTGTATGAACGGTGACAAAATAGTTAGAAAATAGATTGAAATCAAAAACCATAGTTTATTAAAATGCGCTGGACTTTGTAAAAACCATCATAATTAAATCCTGTTCACTACACACGTGGGGTTTTGATTTAGCTATTCAGTCATAAAGGTGGGACCCCGTGAACATCTCTAGGATCGGATATATAAAAGTAGAATCATAGTCTAAAATAGGGGTGACGGTCTCTTTATCGTAAACAATTTATCGTGTTTCAATTTAACGTGAACATTTAATCGTAGAACAGTTTATCGTGGACACAATTTACCGTGGACACAATTTATCGTGGGACAAGTTATCGTAGAACAGTTTTTCGTGGACAATTTATCGTAGAAAGGTTTTATGCGTGGTATCAAAAAATTAGTGGGATTCTTTAATGATTTTTGGAAGAAGTTCTGGAATATTGCCATGTGGGACGGAACTCGATAGTTTCTTAACCGATTATGATGGGATTGGGTATGTTGGATGGAAATGGGATTATTGAATGATTTTGGGAAGAAGTTCTGGAATATGGCCATGTGGGACGGAACTCGGTAGTTTCTTAACTGATTACGATGGGATTGGGTATGTTATTGATGGAAATGGGATTATTGAATGATTTTTGGAAGAAGTTGTGGAATATGGCCATGTGGGACGGAACTCGGTAGTTTTTTAACCGATTAAAGATCCCGGCTCCTACGCGCCCCGAAATTAAAATCTAAAGAGCCCCGCAGGGCTACGGGGAGGAGTGTAGGTGTCATTAATAGATTCTATATAATCTGCTCCTACGTGCGAGTATTCATAAAAAAATATTAAATTTCATTTATTTTCAAATGAGATTCAATATTTTTTTATTAATTTTTTTTAGCACGTCTTAACGTATTTTTTTAAAATTTTAGTTCGTTTTGATTCCAATAGATGGCGCTAGGTCCAAAATGCTAAGCAAAGGCACATTTTTAGTTATAAACAATTCCGCTCTTGGTCAAAGTAGCGCTACCGTCGCTCAGGCTGTCAAAAAAAATTTGACTGCTATACTAAAGCTGTTCCAGACTGTTATACGATAAATTGTCCACGATAAACTGTTATACGATAAATTGCCCACGATAAACTATTCTACGATAAATTGTTTCACGATAAATTTATTCCACGATAAATTGTTTCCACGATAAATTGTTCTACGATAAATTGCTCACGATAAATTGTTCACGATAAACTGACAGTAAATCCTAAAATAGCCTTCTTTAGAAGTGTTTATTTCAAATCGTTAGAAAATTATTTGATCTTTACAGCGACACTATTAGGAACATAGGGACTTATCTAATATAAATGTTAAAGATTATATAAAAATGTTTCAATTTCGCCACAAAACAAATCTAATTGGAATATTGTTAAATTTAACAGTGTAAATTTTTTGGTATTATTTTTGGTATATATTTCACAATCATTAATCTTTGGCAATTCCTATTGAGTAGATGAATTTTTTTAAATCTCCACTGTAACTTTATATTTAATTCTGAAATAATTTTAATCGATTGTTGTGCACGGTTTTTAATTTATTTTTAATTAGCAATGTTGTGCCTGTAGGCGATTTAATTTCTTTAATTTCGAATGGTCTAACCCAAAGTGGTGAAAACTTAGTATTCTGAGTTTCATTTTTTTAACAGAACAAGGGCACCACTTTGGAAGTTTGCACTTCGTGTATTGCTATCATAGTATTCCTTGGAGAAGTTTTTTATTAATAAGATTTTTTTTCGCTATTTCAAAAGATGTTTGCATTCTACTCTTCAATTCCACGATATAATTATCATAATTATACACCACTTCTGGTTCGCGCTGTAATAAACTGGGTATCAAGGGTTTATATCCAAATAATACTTCGAATGGCATGAATTTTGTTGCGCTATGCGGAGTAGAATTGAACGTAAATATTGCGAAAGGCAGCCAAGTATCCCAATCGGATTGTGTATAATTTCTTAAGTATTCGGTCCATGTTCTGTGCGACCGCTCCAAAGCTCTATTAGTTTGTGGATGATATGCGGTAGTGTGTAACTTTTTAATCTTCAAAATTTTGCATATGTTCGTAAATAACTCGCTCATATAATTGGCACCTTGTTCGGAAAGTATTTGTTGAGGAATTCCGAACACACAGAGGAAATGCCAGAGAAAATTTAGTCAGGTCTTCTTGGATCGTAAGAATGTATTTGTTTTCACGATAGGACACTGGTAGAGGACCAACTATATCTAAGAAAAGCTTTTCGAATCCTTGGGCAGAAGTAGAAGTAATTTGCATCGACATTTTATTGAGTTTACTGCATTTATTTTTTAGACATAGCGCACATGACGTAATGACTTTTCTGCGGTAAGTTGATCACCAGGAAGATAGAAAACTTCATTGTACTTTCTACAACGAATAGGGATAGAACTTCTCTCTTCCTGATTCAGATGATCAATTTGCAATGAGGATTTAATAGTGTCTAAACGCTTTTCTATGTTATTCGACCAAGAATTGAGATGAAATACTTCATATTCGTCCAATTTATTCAAGAGCAATTATAAATTTTCAATTTCGACCTCGAAATCATTAGTATTTACCAGACTTAAAGTTACCAAATTATTTTGTGACTTTATAATCGAACTTGCGACACAATTTCAAAAGATTTACATAAAAAATCGATATCGTTTGGAATGTCTAAATAAATGGTAAAAGTTTTTTCTGAACGTGGTGAAATTGAAACATACGAGCTGGAAGTTAGTTTAAGTTGAGTTGAGCTATTGTTTACTAAAATTTCGAAATTACATTTGGAGAAATCAATTTTACACCTATATTGAGATAAGAAATCTTTACCTATAATACCTGCGCATGCGATAGGGAACGGAAGCGGGAACTACTTGAAACGAATGTTGTAGTGCCAATGAATTCGGCAATATAATGTTAGCTTCACAACTTGCGACTGTTTCAATTATTTCGGCAGTTATACCTTTTACTATACGTTTTCGTTCAGGATAACACAGAGTATCATTATTCAAGAAATTTCGCTTGATTATGCTTATGTCGGCTCTGATATCGACCAAAAATAAAAAACGTATAGGTTTTATAATATCTAATTGTAATTGAATATACATATTTTCTATTATGGTTGTGGCTTGACAGACAAATTGAGTTATGATTAAAATTTGAATTATAAGAATTGTGAATTGATTCTGAAGTAGAATGATGATTTAAAGATTTTGAATAGGAATTAGGAAAGCGATTCAACTTAGAATCAATTGTGAAACAGGAATTCATTTTTTTATTTACATGATGGTCAAAGTTTATATATTTTTCTGATGAACACTCTCCTTTATTTCTTGGATCCGACGTGGAGTGTTTGTTGGATATAAACTGTAATGTAATTTTGTAAAAAATTGCATGTTGACACTTTCTGCAGACACTAATATGATGGCCATGTAGTTTACAATAAGCACACACTGTTGTTTTCTGGGCTGCTTTAATTTCAGAAACCGGACGGGTCTTGTGTCACTAAATTAATTGGATGCAAGCTGATTTGGTGTTATTCTATTTGAATTTGATTGTCTTGGATGGCGGCTATAACATTTCTCTGCGGAATGTCCAATTTGTTTACAAATTTGACATTTTAGTTTAGTGCTGGAATCAATTGTTAATGACTGTTGAGTGTTTACGATTAGTTCCTCCTCGCAAGCTTTGTTTATGGCATCTTGAAGTGTTGAAAACCGACAAACTTTTATTATGAGTTCAAATATTTCCACGAGTTATATTCGGTGTCTCATTAATTCTGTATGTAATAATTCGTCATATATCATGTCACAACATAACAGAAACTTATGGAGACGATCGGGGCTATCATCGAAATCTGGTATGATTTTTAGAGCAACATTCATATTCAAAAGAGACATGGTAGTACTCGAGGTATTTTTTAAATATTGGTCTTCTTTGGATAAATTAACAGATTTCATGTCGTCAGATCTAGGGATCTTCACCGCCTTTTCTTTTTCTTTACAGCTCTAGTTCGTAGAAATAAAGAGTCTGCTGTTTTAATTGCTGGATCAATTTCGAGGGCTGATTTTGTTGAGTTTCAGTGTCTGATTCATCTCTTGCTGATTCGAAGGATTGGGCATCAGTGGATTTTCCGAATGATGGAACTTCATTGACCTGGCCATTCTCCTAGTTATTTTTAATAGAACGAATCCTAAAAACATACTTTACTTTAAAAGGACTTTGCTTAACCTTCTTTAAAGAAGGTGATTTAGGATGATGGTTGGCTCGTACTAGGGATTGCATTTTGTAAACTGGTAAAGCGCTACTCAGCCCTTCTGTTTTTCAATAATCTCGTACCTTTCTACTGAAGCAATAGTTCACACGTCTCACCACCAGGTCGCCACAGCTTAACATTCACTTTTATTAGGAAGGTTGGACAAATTGTTACGACTATGTTGTCGTCAACAATACAAAAATTCTTTTTTTGGTAGAATGAGTATTCATTTTATTGATTACACCCCCACCTTTGGTAAATTTTTTTTGTATTTTCCTCTTTGGTGTGTGTTTTTGCTCATTAATGGTAGTGTGCGCGGCCTTGTTGGGTTTTGTTTTTTTTTTTTGTAAAAACGGCGCTGAGTGTGCGCAATGCAAAACATTCTATATGAATGTTTTTTCGTATATGCCTCTCGTTTGCATCAATGCGAATTGATGTAAACGAGAGACAGAGAGGAAGGAATATTCTTATGGAATGTTTCGCGCGTTATGTGGTGTGCGAGTTTTTGGTTTTTGGAGGAGATGTTTCGTTTTTAAGCGTTTTTGTTAAAAAAATGCTATATGGTTTCGGTTTGCCGTCTGTCCGTCTGTCCGTCTCTCCGTCTGTGTGCACCATAACTTGAGAGCGGATGGAGATATCAACTTAATTTCTTCACTGAAAGTTCAAGTAATTCATGGGAATGATCCCTATTGATTTGGACATTTCTGTGTTTAGGGTGTTCGGAGATATGTAGGGTTTTGTTAACCCCTCTCCTTAAAATTGATAGATTTTTTTTTTTCATTTTCTATTCTATTTTGGTTTCATCGACCATGTGAATGTGGAATAAAAATATATGTCGTCTGGATGTGGGTTTGTGTGGATGGTGTGGTTATGGGGGTGGTAGGAGTGGTGGTATGGGAGGTGGAGGGGGTGGGATGAGGCGTTTGTGGGAATTTGGGATTTGGTGGATGAGGGTTTGTGTGTGTGTGTGTGTGTGTGTGTGTGTGTGTGTGTGTGTGTGTGTGTGTGTGTGTGTGTGTGTGTGTGTGTGTGTGTGTGTGTGTGTGTGTGTGTGTGTGTGTGTGTGTGTGTGTGTTTGTGTGTGTGTGTTTGTGTGGAAGTGGATGTGGAGGTGTTAAAGGGTGATAATATGGGTGGTGCGGTATAGGGTGGTGCGGGTGAGATGGGTTTTGGGATTTGAAATGGATAGTGGGTGGGGGTGGTAATAATGTTTAGATGTGGAAGTTTGTGGTTGATTGTGGTCAGTTGAGATATGGTGGATTGGGATTGGTTGGGCTGGGTGTAGATAGGGTTAGGTGGGTGTGGGAGTGGGTGGTCGTAATATTTGAAATAAGCAAATCACACTGCATAGAAGTTCCTTATAGGCAACAAAAATGCTTATAGAGTTCGGCTTCGAACCTTTCCCGTCTTTTTTGATTTTAAGACGAGAAACAGTCTAGTTTTAATTTTGTTAGATTTTTTTTTGATAAAAGAAAAAATTCGAGTTTTGAAACGCGATGTGAAAACATCATTATTGTAAACGCGCTGTCTATATATATTTAAAAGATTAAAAAATATATAAATTATAAAAATAGAAAAAAAAATATAAAAACATTTAAAATAGTGATTTAGTTTTTTTGTTTGAATTCCGAAAAAGAATAAATTATTATACTGTGTGTGTAAAGCGCCGTTTTTCGCGCTGTTGCCTATGAGAAAAGGCGTATTTATTATAACGCTACAATTACAAGAATCATTGGAAATAATTAAAAATAAGAAAACAAAACCACTAGGATTATAAAAAAACGGATTCTATATGAAAATAAAAGCAAATTGGAAATGAAAAGCGTGTTCTAAATAGTTTTTGTTTCATCGGGATTAAATACTACGAAATCATACACCACCCCTTATATTTTGGAATACGTGTTTGTCTTATAATAAAAATCAGTTTCGGCGAGGTAACGCCATACGTATTTGCGGGTGGCCTAGCGAGGCGCAGCAGTGACGGCCTATCGAGGCCCAACATTTTTTTTTGGCGACCAGTCGAGGCCAAAGATTTTCGGAGTTTTTCTTTGGTATCGGGGACAGGCCCCGCAACGGCCCGGGTAGGACGTTACCCGACGACGGTCACCCAAAGCCGCAACGCATTTGGCATCAAAAGCCGCAACCCCAAGGTCGACCTTGTTGAAGGTCAAAGGTACGACGGTTTTTTTTTGTATAATTATTTTTCATTTAAAATTTTCATTTTTTGTGTATTTTTTTTTACTTTACAAATATTTCATATTTTATTCATTTTTAAAATTATATTGTTGTAATCGAGCGCCGCATAGCGGGTGCACGCTCGATGCACATTGGTCTCGCGACTTCACCATTTCGTTTAGCTTTGGGTGTTGTGGGTGTTATTTTTTTCTCTTTTTTTTCTTTAAAATGAATTACTAAATCTCTCGATTCGATATGGTATAATGTTTGCGGTCCAGTCCCTTGGTGCCCGCATCATGTTTCGAAACCAGGGTTTTACCCTGTTTAAATTCGAACGGATGCGCGCACCAAGGCCCCTCTTTCGGATGGTTGTTCGTTCCTCAGGTTCCGTTCGACAAATTTCGGCGGACATTCAGTTTGATTTTTTTTTATTATTTGCGTTTTTATTCTTTTTAAATTTCTGTTTAATCACGGTGTAAGCCAGAATACTTCGCAAGCCTTAAACCCAACGACCTCAGCATTTCTCCCTGAGTGTTAGCCGGCAAAAATCACCGTGTGAGGCCTCTGCAAGTATTAGTGAAATCTGCAGGATGGCAGTAGCCATCATGTAACAAAATTACACCTTGACGAGAGAGTGATTCTTCTAACTATGGGGGTGTCCCGGCTCTCTCATCAGGTGAACTAATTTATTACCTCAATAAGAAATGAGAGGAAATTCTGGAGTACTTTTAATATAATGTTAACGATTTAAGGAGACATTTTTTATATTATATACATTCTCAGAAAATATAACATTTTAAAAGTGTAATTAAGATTAGGCGGTATCACTGTTAGGATTACCATTTATATTTCCAAGTGAAAAACATGTTGAGGGTACTTTATTATATCCACTTCTGGCTCAGCTTTGTATGCCACAATGAAAAACAGGTTCTAAGAGCAGCAAGATGTGCTATAAATATTATGTCAGAGGCCACATTACCAATGATTACCGTTGACATCCCCAGAATCAATGTAAAAGTTGTTCATTACAAAAATTACCACATGCGGTTCCTTCCTAAACTTTTTATCAGTAAATTGACTTACATATTGCAATCACTAATTCTAAACGAAATAACAGTAAAAATAACAAATACTTTTAATTAAATTAAATTTAAATTTTGTTCAAAAAATTGGGCAGAAATATAAAATCGAAAAAAACTGTTAAAATTCGGAATGAAACATACGTCAGTTACAATTAAAACCGATGTTGACTTTTATCTAACCAACATATTCAAAATTTTATAAAATAGAGAGCTGAAACACAAACAAAAAATTGGAAAAGTCGATTTTCATTAAATCCGACCAATGTATATCAATCGATTTATGAACTTACATGTTTACGTTTGACAGAATTTTTTATGTGAATATCTGATCGCAGGAAAAACAAATTAAAATTAAACACCTCGCCATAATATCTATAAATAGACGTAATATCCAGCTGTAGGTACGTTATTACACGTCCGATTAAATAATAAAATTTAAATTATACGAGTACCTTCCGTTGTCGTCGTCGTCCTCGTTGATAACAACAAATTTATATTTTAATTAGAAATAAAATGTTTTCATTTTATTTATATATATTTTCAATTAATTAAAATTCAATTTTTTGTTGTTGTTGCTGTTGTCATCGTCGTCGACCTGTTGTTACCACGCAGTATTGTTATGTGCATAAAGTGTTATTGTGTTACCGTCCAATTTACTAGAGCTGCATGAAATACAATAAAAAAAATGTCGATGACACATTTTTCATTATTATTGCATTATTACTATTATTAGTATATACTGTTATTATTGGAAATCTGTTGTAACATAAAATTTCTACAAATAACATTGGGATGTTTTCTAGCTTGAGATGAGCGACCAGTGAGACATATTTCCGAAAATAATTCCTAACTATTAAATGGTTAGGGGGTGAATATGTTGCGGCCAGATTTTGAATACACCACACTTAATTTCTAAATCGAAAAATTAGACCTTATACAGATTCTACCGGGCACAAATGTCCACCACGGTTCGCATGGATCTCCCAATTTATGAAAAAAAAAAAAACTTTAGTACATAACGTCAGTGCATAAGGAGAGTGACACAATTCAAAAAAGGAAAATTCCCAGGAGAGTGTTTTAAAATTTTTTTATTTCATGAAATAAGGATAGCCTTCATACAACACAATCGCAATCTAGCGGTTATTTTTGGAATTAGCGTTCTGTTGTTCTTTCCCATACAATATATAATATTTAGCTAAACAGTTTTGTAAATAACTCAAAATGACGAGTTTTGAGTTCTGTCACTTGTACACCGACGAATTATATGAAAAAAAGTGGTGAAGAAAGGTGAAAAAAATTTTTTGTTTAAAGCTTGCCATTTCCGGCAAATTTAAAAAAAACTGAAATTAATCTACAGTTTTTTTGTTTTAATTGTTTCCTCGTGAATTTTCAAAATATTTATTTACAAAAAACGAAAAAGCTCCTATGGCAGCTGCCACTTCCAGTAAACCGATTTCATATTATAAAGTCATTCGATTGCACTAATTTACGGAAAAAGTTTAAGTATGAAGTTGCACTCCGATTAGTCGATTCGTCTGGGCTGACCAACAACATTTAGTTTGCACGGCACCACTCACAGACACGGTCATGAAAAATTTCCTAAATCCTTCCTAAAATTAAACATGTTTGAGAGGATTAGTGAATCATTCAATTATTGGTTTCATTAAAGCACTGGACCAAATTATTTGATATGGCCGGTTAAAATAATTAGTAAAGCTTTAAAAACGCAGAGAAACTCTGTTAAAATCTCTCTCGTTAAAATCTTAATTGGGATGTGCTAAGGTCCTAAAACCATTTTGGTCCTAAAACCTCAAGTATTGAATTCTAGATGGTTTTCCTAAGTGGCGTCTGTCTAATTTTATTTTTCAGTCACTGATGCCAAATCACCATCCAATTGATAAAAACAATCTTTATTGACGAGGTGCATTTTTGGATGAATTGCTATGTTAACAAGCCGTATATGGGACGACCCCAACCCACACTAGATTCACCAGGTTGCAATGCATTCACAAAAAGTTACCGTTTGGTGCGGATTTTGGGCCGCCGGCGTCATTGGTCCGTACTTTTTTTGAAAATGACGGCCTCATCCATCACCATCAAAGGCGAGCGCTGAAAACGATGCTAACCGATTTCTTTTGGCACAAACTGAACGATATGGAGGTAGATGACATGTGTTTACAGCAGGACGGGGCTACGTACCACACAGCTGACGCAACGACGGACATTCTGCTTGAACGATTTGAGGGTAGGGTTATTTCTAGCAGAGGTGACGTGATTTGGCGATTATTACACTCTCCACTACTACTCATCATCAAAAAAGTTGTAATTTTCTAAACCGAATTTTGTACGTTTAAGAAACAGCCGAGTTCCGTCCTAGTTGGCCATATTTCAGAACTTTTCTAAAATTAATTATTAACCGAATTTAATTTCGGCAACATCTTGGTGAAAATTCAAATTCAAAAAATGTTTGTATTTTATGATTCATGAAATCCAATTTAGTGTATTGTTATACAGGGTGTGCCATCTATTGGTTTGTTTTTAAATCAAAGGCTATGGCTACACTTTTTTGAACGATTTGCTTGAAATTTTGACAACTCGTCACTCTTACGAATCAAGCATGTTTTCGCTTGAGGATCGTTTCATAATAGTTGTGTTTCTTGACGCTTGATCTGAACCAGTTCAGTTCATGTTTCATGAAACAACACAAAGCTTCTTGCTAGATTTAAAATCAAAATTTGTGATCTAAAACAAAATTTGAATCATGTTTTCCATATAAAATTTGAACTGAACCGGATCAATGAGCGTCAAGAAACACGGCAAATATTGAAAACTGATTTTCAAAGTCCGTGTTGTGTAGGCCGCCCCGGTGGCAAAGTAGTCAGCATATACTTGCTCCAGCGGCCGGAGGTCCCGGGTTCGATTCCTGGTGGTGACAAGGAAAAAATTCCACGGCTGGTTTATGATCAATGAATTAATCACTCATTATCCGAAATGAAAATATGATTATGAAACCTCATTTGAGGCGGCCAAATCCCTTGATGGGATATAGTGCTAGAGAGAGAGAGAGAAAGTGCTGTGTAGTCGAGACCGTGCGAGTTTTGAAAAGAATTATTGGTCGTGAAAGGGCGCCAAGCGGAACCGCTGTAGTGAAATTTATGAAGAAAGTTAGAGAGAAAGGCTTGCTATTGGATGACAGAAGTGGTCCCCGAGCTCCGATTCATTGCACACGCTCGAATATATAGCGACTGTGTAGGGTAAAATTCATCGACCTTAACTCGACGCTGATCGCAGCTACTGGCCATTAGTCCAGACAACTCAGCAGTTGACAGCAAATGTTCATCCGCTTCGAAATCAGTTCTATGCGTGGAGCTCCATAATGACGTCGATTTGGTATCGATCGTCATAATCAGCCATTTTGGAGATGTCAATTGGCCTGCGCGGAGCTGTGATTTGACGCCGTTGAACTTTTCTATAGGCCCCAAATCATCTAAACGGGTTTTAAAACCTAGACTCACAGGATACCTTTCGGCAAAGTGAACCACATGAACGTCGAATTAGGGTTTCATTCTTAAATGGAAACTCTAACCTACACAATTAAAAAAAGGAACGGGGTTCCACCTGAACTTCAAATGTTTGGTAAAATATAAGGTCTTTCTCATAAGGTTTTTCTGAGGAATCCTAATTCCATCTAGAATACCAAATCCCATCATAATCGGTTAACAATTGATCGAGCTCCGTCTCAGGTGGCCATATTCCAGAAATCCTCCCAAAATCATTTAAGAATCCCATTTCTATCCAGCATACTCAATTCCATCATAATTGGTTGATAATTGAACGAGTTCCGTTCCAGGTGGCCATATTCCAGAATTTCTTCTCAAAATCGTTTAAGAATCCCATTTCCATTCAATATACCAAATCCCATCATAATCGGTTAAGAATTGATCGAGTTTCGTCTCAGGTGGCCATTTTCCAGAAATTCTTCCCAAAATCGCATCATAATCGGTTAGGAATTCATCGAGTACAGTCTTAGATGGCCATATCCCAGAACTTCTTCCAAAAATCATTTAAGAACCCCACTTCCATCTAACATACCCAATCGCTTAGGAATTGATCGAGTTCCGTCTCAAATAGCCATATTCCAGAACTTCTTCCAAAAATCATATAAGAATCACATTTTCATCCAACATACCCAATCTCATCACAATCGGTTAGGAATTGGTCGTGTTCTGTCCCAAGAACTTCTTCCAAAAATCATTTAAGAATCCCATTTCCATCCAGCATACCCGATCCCAACATAATCGGCTAAGGAATGCCTGAGCTCCGTCCCAGATTAAATCCGATCGAATAGATTAAATTTAAAACATTCGGATTTAACGAACAATAGGATTTAATGGAGTTTCCAAAGAGTCCGTTAAATCGAAGTTTTTCTGTATAACATGTTACGATAAAATGTCACGTAATCAACGCAACATTTAACATAACATAGTATTCAGCGCAGCGTGTAACATGAACCCAAAACTAGTGTCCCCTAATTATTTTACCAAACATAAAAAAGTTTCCTCAAAATAAAGATGTATTCTCATTTTATGGCGTTTTTTATAAACGAATTTTTTCCACGATAAATTGTTTTACGATCCATTGTTCACGACAAACTGACAGTAATAACTTATCCTGCGCCTGTAAATAGAATTTTTTGCCTGTTTTGTACCCAATTCATCGAAAATGACGATGATCGGAAGAGGAGTAATCAATGAATACCTTCCCGCGACCACTATGCGATCTTTAATGCAATCTGAGTTAAATTACCTTTTTATAGTTATAAATGTACAGGCTTAAAACATTATTAATTGATTTTGCTCATTCGTTTCTATACTAACTCCAGGTTTTGTGGTGGAAATTCTCTGATAATGGCCAATCTACATAATTTTTAGTTCCGTATTGTACTCGCCATCTTCGCATGTAATAACAAGAAGGGAAGTAGGAAATTATGTTGGCAGGAAAATGACACCCGGGCCGTAGGCCAAACGATTTTTTTTAGTGGAAATGTGATGGCAGAAAGTCAATGGGTCTATAGGGATGGTGGTTTGGTCAAGTGGTCTATAGGGAATTAGATGGTAATAAATTCTTACATAAATACGAACCCCCTAAATATCTCTAGAAAAATGATTAGGAAAGTTTTTGATATTTAAATTGATACCAAGGTTACGTAGACGTCTCTCAGAAAGGAGTGGAGATTGTAAAAATGTATTAATTTCACCACAAAACAAATGAAGCTAGAAATTTTGTAACTTTAAAATTATTTTTACAGGACACTAATAATTGAAATTCATGTTTCCACTTTCACGATGCAACCTACTAATTTTACTGCGTAGCTACGTTCGCAATTTTAAGATAACGGGCCATAGATTTACCTGTTGCAGTAAAATTAATATATTTAAAAGTCATGTTGTGTTGTGTGTCGCATTATTTTAATTAAATTTAATTTGATCCGCGTTATTTATGTACGTGAAAATTAATTAATATGGACGCGTGACGTGTTTTTAGTTTTATTACAAGTGTAATTTTCATTTTGTGTTTGTGTTTGTAGAGCAGTGTCAATTTTCATTTTTCATAGTGTAGTGAAAATATAAATGTAGTAAGTGTAGTGTTTTAGTGTAGTGGCAAATTTCAAAGTGTAGTGAAACTATGTAAGTGTAGTTAAAGCTCTTAATGTTTTGATATGACTCAGCTTATTAAGGTAAGCCTATTTTATTTTTTGTATTTCTTGTTATTTCGAGTTTTGTTTGAGGCAGGTCTGGACAAATTATAAGTATTTATGTTTCCACACAAAATTGGCAACGTTCTTTAATTTATTTATGATTTAACACACCAGTGGCCCTATTCTGGTTTTCTCGGGGAATTGGGAATTGGGAAAATATTTTGCTATAATTACAAATGGCTCTAATTCCCAAATATATATTTCCCGTTCTTAAATCTTCTGGCAGACAGGGAATAATTTTTTTTTTGGATTTTTTTTTATGTAAATATTTATAAACTAAAACACGCATTGTGACTTTATTACAAGTTTAATTTATTTTTAAATATATATTTATTAGCAAAAATAATGTTTCAAAATTCAAAACGGTACGAATTACAATTCCCCAAAAAAATAATGGGGAAAATTTACGTCAAAACTGCTATTAAATGGAATTATTTTTTCCCAATAAAAAAAAACGCCAGAATACACTTTGGGGAATAAAAAATTCCCAACTGCTAGAAAAACGTCACTAATTCCCAATTCCCTATTCCCGGGGAAAACCAGAATAGGGCCACAGTTTACGTTTCTAAAAAAATTGATGTTTCATTTCGTATTGGTATTATTAGTCCATCAAAACAAATTTACGGAAAAACGTAATTTTTAAAATTGACGTACATCAAAAAAATTTTTTTTTGTCAAATAAAATAAAATTTTGTTGTTCATCTTGCCGAATTTTGGCAAATAGAATTTCACGTAAAACAGAAGCAAAAATATAAATTTTAAACGGTTTGGAATGACATAAGAATTAGGAATTTAATTCTTATGGGCAACACGTTTTAAAGTCATTGTCATACTAGTTTTTCACAAAAGACCGTCTCATAACTACCCAGTAAAAAATTTTCAGTAAAATTTACACGTTTTTAACACTGAGCAAAATTGCCTATCTTTTCACGTAATTTAGTTACGATTTGAAATTACTATTGGTATATTAAAATTAAATGTATGGTTATGTAAATTTACATTCAAGTTCTAACTGGTTTTTAATTAATTAATTTTGGATAATTTTGACTTCAAGTAAATAATCGTACCTTGTAAATATATTTAGTTATTTTACGAAAGCTCTATATGAAGCTTAACAGCGAGTTCATACGACGGATAAAAATCTCGGATTTTACTATCCCACCATTTTAACCAATTACATCACGTAAATTATACAACGGGCACGCCTCTTTTCATATAAAAAAGTTGAAAATATTGAAAAAAAAAATCTTGGATAGAAAAATTTGACTTAATAAACACATTTTTATTAATCACTTGTTTTTTGTTCCGCAGAATATTTTGAATGTCTTTCAAAAAGTTTAAAAAATCACTCGATCGATTTCGACTTGTTAGGTCATCATCAGGAGTATCTACTGATTTGTATTAGTAAAAATTTTTGTTATATAATAGAAAAAAGCAAAATATAATAAAAAAAGGAGAGAAGAAAAAATAAGCAATAAAAATTAATCTACGGATCGCGCAGGTAGGCGATGAGTCATATGTAGGTTGAGTAACAAAATTCAAGGTATATTATTGCGTACGTGAGAATAGAAAAGGGCGGGGTCTGTAATTGGTGAGAACCGGATTTCTCTTTGTTCGTTAAGGATATTTTGGTTAAGAAATATTGATTTTCGAATTTCGTAAGATTCTAAGGTATCTAAACGTCTGCCTTTGGGTTGTATATGTAATATGTCTAAATTGTTCAAGCTAGCTGTATGATTTTCTGAAGTTAAATGGTTATGGAAAGTTGATTGATTGCAACCAGATAAATGTTCCTTAGCTCTAACTCCAAAATTGCGCCCAGTCTGACCAATATAGGAGAAACTACAATCATTGCAATTGATCCTATAGACACCAGATTTGGAAAGGCGATCAACTCTAGGTTTATTGTTAAAAATCATTTTCTTTATTGTGTTATTATTATAAAAAGCAAAACTAATATTGGTATAATTGGACACGATGTTGCTAATCCGTTGGCTCGTTTTTCCTATATACTCTAAGCGACGCCAATTTTCCCGCGTTGGACTATCCGGTGGATAAATACCCGTTAGAGTTTTACGCTTTAGCTTTTTATTTAATAACTTTAATATAGTCCTAGTTGCATATCCGTTATTCGTTGCTATTTGAAGAATTATGTTAAGCTCAGTGTTATAATTTGAATTTGACAGAGGGATGTTTATTAGTCTATCTATGAGTGAGTGGAAAGCTGACATTTTAATATTATGGGGATGGTTTGAAGAACTAGGGATAACAGCGTCTGTATACGTGGGTTTCCGATAAATTTTGAAGTCTAAAGTAGAATTAATCCTGGTTATTGTTATATCTAGAAAATTAATACATTTATTTTCTTCTTTTTCTAACGTAAAATCAATGGTGGTATACTGAGAATTTAACCAAGTAAGGAAAGAGTCTAACAGTCTATCAGTTCCATTCCATAGACATAATATGTCATCAACATATCTATACCAAAAGATTATATGACGAAAATAAGGATTGTTATTTGATAAGATCATTTGTTCGAAGAAATTCATGAAAATTTCAGCCAACAAAGGTGACAGAGGGGAGCCCATGGGTAGACCATCAGCGAATTTGAAATATGTATTATCAAAACAGAAATAATTTTGTTTAATACAAGTCTCAAAAACTAACTTCAGTTCACGACGTAAGCTCTCATCTACAACATCCCTATCTAAGTAATTACAAACTATTTGGGACAAAGTATTAATTGGAATAGAAGTGAAAAGACTGGCAACGTCAAATGAAACTAGTTTTGAATGTAACGGAATATCGACGTCTTGAATTTTGTTAATCAATTCTACCGAGTTCTTAACCGAATAAGCCGAAAAGAAATTAGTATGACAATTGAAAAAATTTATGAAACCCTTACATAGCTTGTAGGCAGGAGCATTGCAATACGCTACTATTGGTCTAATCGGAATGCCTTCCTTATGGATTTTTGGTAAACCATAAAGGATCGGGGCAGATGGATTCATGACAGAGTACTTCCAACCAGTTCCATCAAATAACTTCTGGCATTGGTTGATACACTTACTAACCGAAGTCTTAAAAGACTTAGTTGGATCTCTGCCAAGCTCTATTGCTTTACTTTCTGTAATAAAATCAGAAATTTTATTGCAGTAATCGACTTTTGTGAGCACGGTAATTGTATTGCCTTTATCCGCCTTACACGCTATAAGGTCATGGTCACGTAGTTTTTTCTTTCTTGACTCATCGCCTACCTGCGCGATCCGTAGATTAATTTTTATTGCTTATTTTTTCTTCTCTCCTTTTTTTATTATATTTTGCTTTTTTCTATTATATAACAAAAATTTTTACTAATACAAATCAGTAGATACTCCTGATGATGACCTAACAAGTCGAAATCGATCGAGTGATTTTTTAAACTTTTTGAAAGACATTCAAAATATTCTGCGGAACAAAAAACAAGTGATTAATAAAAATGTGTTTATTAAGTATAAGTGTGTTTCGCCAAGTGCCTACGGCAAATAGCGTTAAAAGTAGAAAAATTTGAGATTTTATCCGCCGTATGAACTCGCAGTGAAAAATATCGGCTTTCAATGACTAATAAAATATTCAAATTCTTATTTAAATTTTTGTTACAAGCCTCTAATAAAATTTACGACTTTCGCCTTACTATTTAATTTTTGTTTTTTAGACCTGAAAACCTGGAATAATCCGTGTTAAGATTTAGTGACCAATGTTTGCGACAAGTTAGTTTGATATTCCAAGTTAAAGAAATAATATGCTGGCACTAGTTGAAAAACTGCCGTTTTCATCGAACAACATTAGGTTAGGTTAGGTTTCAGTGGTTGACACTTAGGCCATTTTTGGCCCATTGTGATACCACGCATTCACGCCACATCATTAACCCATTCACCTATTCACCTACTCACACAATTACAGTATACCACCCGCACATTGCAAGCTCCATGTCAACCTGTACATTGACATGGAAGGTGGGTCGGCGTTGAATTCTGCACTCCATCAGAGGGTCTTAGTTGTGTTTATTAACATCACCGATTGTAATCGATGATGAAAATTCGATTTGCATCTAGCCTCTGATGGGATTCGAACCCAGTACCTCCCGGTCCAAGTGCCGAAGCTTTAACCACTGCACCACTTGTCCGGTATCGAACAACATTGCGAAACCACAATTTTATTTCCAATAATTAAACAGAAAATTTGTTCATCATGACTGTAAAAAAAAAAAAGAAAAATGTCTATTAGTTATGTTTAACCGTTACATGACATACGTTGATCCGGATCAGTTTAAATTTTATATGGAAAACCTGATCCAAATTTTATTTCAGATCACAAATTTTGATTTAAAATCTAGAAAGCGCGTTTGTGTTGTTTCATGAAAGATGAACTGCACAGGGTCAGGGGCCCTATTCTTGAAATCGGTGAACATTTTCGTAATCGGAATTCAATTTGCTATGAAATTCGTTATATTACTAAAATTTTCGCCGGTAATTTTAATAATTTTTTCAAATTTGTATGCAAGTTCTGTTTTGTTTTTTTACCTACTGAGCGAATAATTTCGTGTTAGCAAATCATTATTCCGATTACGAAAATTTCCACCGATTTCAAGAATAGGGCCCCATATCAAGCATCAAGAAATACAGCTGTTATTGGCATTAGATACTGATCAAGTGAAGTGATCCATTTCTTAGGATTTATTCAAAAATTCTATTACCGTATGTATGGACAGTTCTTATTGTTTAACCCAAATGTGCAAGCCCTTTTGTATATTTGAATGTGGTCATTTTGCAAATCCTTGGATTTTTGAGCATTCAAAAAATGAAACGAAATTATATAGTTTTTCCAAAAATTTAGAATGGCTTTATGTTAATTAGAAATGTTTACCTATAATTGCTAGTAAAGGAATGGCCGTTGATATTTCAATATCATTTTGTGCAGCCTAAAGTAGATTTACTATGTATAATTTAATTATCGGATATGCACGTATCATCATTTCTAATTTTTGTTTGAAATCCGGCGAACAAATAATGTTTCTGCTTCTTTTTTTGTGACAAAAAACTTAAAGTTTTTATTTTTAGATTTTCGCATCGGCCAAGAAACATTTTCGCCTCTATATTTCACAAATTCTTGAAATGTGAAATTAGGAAATCCGGCGATAACAAGTGAGACCAACATTGCTGCACTTCAATAATGTTTGGGTTGACATTTAAAATATTTCACTGGGAAGTAAATTTATTTTTAAAAACTGTTCTAATTGCTTCCTTCAATTCATCGTTGGTAAAAAAGCCATATTCGATGTAACTCACTTGCTTTGTCAGAATAAATTTCAATATTGTTTTAATAAAAATTTGGTATGCCCTCCGATATTTTGTACCTGGTTTGGTGGTCTTATTTAACCTATTGTCTTTGTCAGTGGACGTTCTGTTAATATAATTGTTGTGGTTTAGTAGCTTTGTTGTTAGGCCTGCCGAATCCTCGGAAACCTGCGTTCACTACTCCTCCAAGGCTTTTGGGAAATGCCAGTTAAATCAGATGTGCGATTTTTCTAAATATGGCTTGTGGAATGTAAAACGAAATTTTTCGCATATCCATTGATAAACCAATGCCCCGGTGGCAAAGTGGAAGTCTCGGGCACGATTCCCGGTGGTGGCAAGGAAAAAATTTCACGGCTGGCGTGGGATCAATGAATTAATCACTCATTTTCCGAAATGAAAATATGATTATGAAACCTCATTTAAGGCGGCCAAATCCCTTGATGGGATACAGTGCCAGAGAGAGAAAGAGAAACTTAATAAACCAATCAAGTACTCTGGCATTTTATTTAAGGGAACTTTCTGATCTGCAAATAATTTTAAAGCACTTTTAGTGACAATGTTTTCAGGTTTTTCTTAATTTATAGAAGAAATTCGCCCACTTGACATCGAAATCGTCGTACTTAAAGAGGGATTTAAAATTTATGATGAAATCGGAATCAACGTTTGCTGTAGTGGGCTGTTCTGTAACGGTTGCTTTAATAAGAGAAGTGTAAGTTGAGGCAGGAGTCGCCCATCTTGCATTGCCCTGGTAATTCCCAGGGAATGGAAATTTTAGATCTTGTTGCAGATTTATGCCCGGTTTACATACGACCAACATTTTTCTCCTGCAAAATTAGAAAGATATAACACTGACTTTTTGCACATGAGAGACAAGAAAAGAAATATATCCCGACAAAATTTTGCAGGAGATTTTTTAGTCAATACACAGCAAAATGTTGCCGTAAAAATAAAATGTTGCCATAAAATATATTCGATTCGAGTATTTTTATGGCAACATTTTTAAAATTAACAAGAAAAAAAATTATTTCGTATTTAAAATGTTGAGGATTCATAATAAAAACAAACGCCATAGATAAAAATGTAAATTTCGCATTTTAAATTCATTAAAAATAAATTAATAATGATCCTATAAAAAAAATTACGCCATTACTATATATGTTTATTTCTTTCTGGCATATTGAATATTTTTATATAGCGGATTCTTTCTTATTTACCTGCAAAAAATTGTAGAAGAAAACAATTTTCTACATGTAAACCGGGCATTATTCCCTTTCCCGCCCAAAGTGTATTCTGGGTTTTGAGAATTTTTTTTTTTTGGGAAAAAATTATTCCCCATTATAGCAGTTTTTACGTTTATTATTTCCATACCTATTTTAGGTAAAAATTAACTGAGAATAGGATTTAACGGAAATTTATTGTATTTAATTATAGCAATATTATGGTTATAAATTTATACTGAAAACTGGTAGTATCAATTGAAAATATCAATATCCAATTTTTTGCTTTAATAAACAAAATTTATTTTTTAAGTAAAATTCGATTAAAATATCAACAAAAACCAATTAAACGTAGTAAACTATTTTTAGGCATTTGTTTTCTTGTTTTATTGCGATCGCGAGTCGGTTGCGAATAATTAAAATAATTTCCCGTAAAGGTATTCTCCAATTGCCAGAATTAACTTTTGGAAAATGGGGAAACTGTCTGGAGAATAGCTGCTACCAAAAAAAAATACTCCCTATTCTCGGGGAATTAGCAGAATTGGGCCACAGTTGGTCATATTTCAGAACTTTTCCAAAGTTAATTATTAACCAAGTTAATCTCTTTGCGGCAACATCTTGGTGAAAATTCAAATTCAATAAATGTTTGTATTTTAAGATACATCAAATCCAATTTATGCTGTATACCTCAGGTCAATTTTTTCGGTTAAATTATGAACTAAACTTTTTTGATGTGACGGTGCGTAGCGTTCTTCAACTATTCTGTATACAAGATTACGTTCATCTGGTTTCCATAATTTGATTCTGGTCTCATCTGAAAAGAGAACAGTGTCCCATTGATCAGTTTTCCACTTGCCTGAGTATGACCAAATTCACCATTGACGGGCACTAATTTACATATTTTTTATTTGAGTAGCAGTACGCTTTCGATCTCGTAGCGACTAATTTTTAAAAATCGGTCGTCATTCTTTTATATTATCCGGTCTCTCGATATCGCTTAAGTATTCGTGAAACCGAAGACTGGTTCATTCCAAATATTCGTGCGATTTGTACTTGAGTATATCCTTCCTGATACAATGCGACGACTTTAACCGCCTACAGCTCATGAAATGGTGCCGTATTACATCAATTCTGATTACTAGGGTTACGTAGAAGTTGCTCAGATTATAAAAATATATTAATTTCACCATGAAACAAATGAAAATAAATTTTTTTAAATTTTAACAGTGAAATTGTTTGTATTATTTTGTAGTAATAACTTTAAAATTATTTCTACAGGACACTAATAATTGAAAGTCATATTTCCACTTTCATGCTGCAACCTACTAATTTTACTGCGTAGTTACGTTCGCAATTTTAAGATAACGGGCCATAGATTTACCTGTTGCAGTAGCAATAATATTTCTAAAAGTCGTGTTGTGTTGTTGTGCGTCGCATGTTTTTAATTAAATTTAATTTGTTTGATGATCCTCGTTATTTACGTGAAAATTTGGTTGTTGGTTGTTGTTTAGTTAGTTTAGTGTTTAGTTTTATTATTACATGAGTTATGTGTAATTTTTATTTTGTGTTTGTGTTTGTAGTGCAGTGACATTTTTCATAGTGTAGTGATATATGTATATATAAGTGTAGTGTTTTGTTTTAGTGTAGTGGTAATTTACAAAGTGTAGTGAAACTATAAGTGTATTTAAAGCTCTGAATGTTTTGACATGACTCAGCTTATTAAGGTAAGCATATTTTCTTTTTTATATTTCATGTTGTAACGAGTTTTGTTTGAGACAGGTCTGGACAAATTATAAGTACATATTTATGTTTCCACACAAAATTGGCAACATGGCGTTAATAAAATATTCAAATTGTAGAATAGTTATGCACAGCAAAAGCACAATAGTCAAAAATTACAACAAACGAAGTTTGTTAACTGCGACTTTTACGGGTAGATACTCGATCGGGTAGCAAGCAAGCAATTTGCTCGCCGAAATCCTGGCTACTAAATTAATTTCACCAAGGAAATTTGATTTTCAAATTATGTTTTACAAAATTGTTTCGTTTTTGTTTACGATTGCACAGTAAATTTTGCGACTTCAAAAAATGAACAACAAGTTTTTGTGTTGTTTTACCGTGCAATTGCAAAAATAAACAAAAATTTTATAAAAAAAATTTAATTTGAAATTCAAATTTTCTTGGTAGAATTGAATTAGCCAGGATGTTGGCTAGCAAATTGCTTGCGGAAAATTTGCAAAACAAAAAATCTAAATAAGCAAATCAGCAATAGGTGGTTAGCAGGAAGTTTCCCAAAAATTGAAGTATGTATTCCTAATGTGAAATTCTATTTACTTTTCCAAATCAATATGAAATTTTTGGTTCAAATAGTACAAGCAATAAAATTGATGTCTTGGAAAATTTAAACAGAATTATATTGTTTATTTGAAGTTTAGATATGTCATGAAAAAGCGACATCAATTGTGAACGCGAACATATATTTGTGACATATTTATTAATGAAAGATTCAATTATATTTCAATTAAATTATAAACACATCTTTAATTTATTTATAATTTAACATACCAATCTCACCCACCAATCACCTAGTTTTTTTCGTATTGATATTAGTCGATCAAAAAAAGATAATTTTTTATTTTTTATTTTATTTACCATGCAATCTGTTTTGGAGGTTTCGCGGTTATGCTTTTTAACGTCCTTACTTATGGCTATAAGACTGATTTAAGACAATCTGCACCTTGCAAGCTCCATGCCAGCCTACTAAACTGGCATGGAAGATGGGTCGGCCGGATTTTGCACACCGACAGGGGTCATAGATGTGTTCCATTTCACACAGATCGTAATCTGTTGATGAAATTTTAATTTGCATCCTGGCCCTATCGGGATTCGAACCCGGTACCTCCCGATCCAAATACCAAAGCTTTAACCACTGTGCCATTTGGACTGTAAAAAAAAGAAAAAAAGAGATTTTTTTGTGAAATAAAACAAAAACATTTTGCCGAATTTTGGTAAATAAAATTTACATTAATAGTCATTGTCATACTAGTTTTTCACAAAAGACCCCTCATAACTACCCAGTATTTGTGTTTTTATGATAGCAGGGGTCATAATTCATCGACTCAATAACAGTTTACTAGGGAATATTCTAAATACCTTGAAAAATTTCCATAATTATTACCCAAGTTATAAATTCTTACACTGACGTTCCAAATGACCTTTAAAGTTATAAACACTCACTGTGATAAAGTGACTCATAGTTAATCGGAATCCTCACAGTACACCTCTAAGGCTATTTTTGATCTTGAGACTATTTAAGACTGAGGTGAATATCAATTTGAGATTTATCGTAGCTTTCGTAGTACTGAAAAATAGCAAACCAGAAATAATTAAGGTTAGTTGGATAATTTGACACCATATGATACCATAATTACTTATTAGAAAACCAGAATAAAATCCATAATAGAACTAAGCGTTTTATTTAAAAGCATTGAATTGAGTGTAACTTTAATGAAAACGAATACTTTAAAATTATTCAGTTCTATCGCAAGAAAGTATTTTCAGGAAACTCGTTTATTAAACCAAGATATGATCTGTTGTTGTGTTAAAGTGGCTATGCCTCTATTTTCTTTATAACTGTAAATAAATAAATCATTGAGTGTACGGTACATATATAGATTAAAAATATTGAAAAGTGCATCTTAAGTTCAAAATAAATATTTTTATTGACCAGAATGAAATGTGATTTAACGTCGTCGTTGCGGATGGGAAAAAATGAAAATAGAATATGAATTTTTTGCGGTTTCCGTCTCACTAAAATCGTTTAAATTGTGTAATGTTTTATTTATCTGCAAACCACATGGCCGACTTAAAAATTTTTGATAGAACAGATGTATAAACCTATAAACTGAACATTCATTTCCTTGACGATGTCGTATTCCGCCCAAATATAATATTAATTTACGTGGTTCCATAGGTCAATTAAGTTCCAATAGCATTTTGAACAAATTCGAGTTTGTTAATAACTTGTATAAATTAAAATATTAGGTATATGCATAAAAATCATGTATTTTATGAAGTGATTCAATCTTTAAAAGTGCATTTAAAATGAGAGATAATAAATTTGTAGAGACATTTGACTAAGGCCACATCTATCTTTTCGGTACAAATTATCCTGCTAATCCAATCGAAAGTTTGACGCCAATATTTAATTGAAAGATCATCTTATTGAGATTATCACATATCAGGTTAATTATTAACATTATTTTAAGGTCGATTGGTTAGGTCGAGTAATTGAAATTTAAATAATAGGGTTGGGATCGCATTCAACTGAGAAACATAGCTCAGTTGAACAGGACTTCAAATAGTCATTTGCCTTGGAGTTTATTTCAGTGTTCAACAGCTTCAATTTTCCGATAATCATTTTCTACGTCATACATGATAATGTTAAGGCATGGTTAAATAACCTTTCATAATTGGTACAATATTCCATGATTTGAAACAAAAAATTTTCGTTTCAAACAAAAGGGCATTTGTCCGGGTAAAAAAACAGCCGATTTCAATCGACGATTAGTCGACTTTGGATTTTAAATCGATAACAATTAAGCCACTCAAAAAATATGGCGATATCAAAAGAATCTAAATTTGGCTTGGCACGTGATAATTACAGTCAGAGATAGAATGGGTACACTCTCCTTCGATTGCTACAGCTTCATCCGTTGTTATCAAATTATAGCGGACAATATCAAGTAATTTTTCTGGATTTTTGCTACGGTCTACAAAAATAACTACTGAACTTTGGCATCCTTTCGCAAGTTGAGCATTTGTTGCATTCTCCCTTTTATCGGGTTCCACCTCTTGCAACTGGTGTAACTTGTTTTCCAGGATTTATGTACATTAAATAAGAAAGATGCTTTCTTAATCCTTCATGTTTAACGTGCAACTATCTCTCATGCTGTGTACCTGGCTCCTTACAATCACTGATGATGTGTCCGGGTTGTTAACATCGGAAACATCAGAACCGTTATACGCAATCGATTTCATTTGGTAGCTTGAAAACTTGGCAGTGGTTTGCTTATTTCCCTTTTTATGAGTGGCTTTATTTGAGAAATATCCTTTAAACCAAGCTACCACAACATAACTGAATCAGTGGTTTAGCGTTTATTGTATGATATGATGTTGCTAAAGTGACTTATATCGATACTCAGTTCAGGTTATCAACCAAACACATGTATCCAAACCGCTTCCTGATGTTCTCCGACCACTTGATTTCTATACAAATAATAATTTCCCTTTTCAACTGATTCACTCTACTGAATCTACTTGACAAAATCGTACTACACACGTGCCTTAGGCAAGGGGCACGAAATACTACAATATACATGGCTGAAACGACATACCACAAAGGATTACAATAGTAAACAAATCAAAGGGTTTACACTTATCTGAATTTATTGCGAAGCTCGGCTGCGATAAAACATCATTCAATTCCAATTGTGCGCCAATTTTTCTGAGTGAAAAAAAATAATAGAATAAACAAATAAAAACCAAATATAAATACAAGGCCTAATTCCACACACGTTTTTGGTATCTGATATTTTTTTCAAGGCCAACTAGTCGTAACATGTAATGTATATATATGTGTAACAAAATTTACAATAAAAAATAACAATTCAGCTATGCTACACACAATTTTGGTTTCTGGATTCAAACTATTGCGCAATAGATTTTAATTTTTAATTTTAAACCCTTATTTTAAATTAAATCATTGAAATTTTTTTGCCTTGTTTTATCCTTTTCTCTCGAAAATAAAATTTAAACAAAAATCTACATCTCAAAAATGTCCTTAAATTTCTTTATTTTCATTTCAATTTTTTTCATTTCGGATTCACGGACAAAAATTTTATTACGCAGCTGCGATGTAAAAATTTTGACCGTGAATCCGAAATGAAAAAAATTGAAATGAAAATAAAAAAATTTACGGACATTTTTGAGATGTAGATTTTTGTTTAAATTTTATTTTCGAGAGAAAAGAATAAAACAAGACAAAAAAATTTAATTTAAAATAAGGGTTTAAAATTAAAAATTAAAATCTATTGCGCAATAGTTTGAATCCAGAAGCCAAAATTGTGTGTAGCATAGCTGAATTATAGTGTAGCATGGCTGATTGAAATCTCTTCGCATATCTTTTTGCATCTCATCCGTGTATATAGATAACTCCAATTTTTTTTTATTTTGTTTTATTCTGCTCTCTCGAAAATAAAATTTAAACTAAAATGTATGTCAGCGGTTCCCAAACTTATAACTCGAATAGCCTTTTTGGCGAATATTTTATATTCATCAAATATATTACAGCAGAAAGTTGCTAACGGCATCCTCTTCGAAGTTAGCGAGTATCCGAACTAATTTTAATTAAATTCTCATATTCTACTGCTAGAAATCCCGTTGGCATTTCGTTGCTTTTGAAAGGATTTTGTACCCAATAATTATCGTTATTGTTTAATTTTGGTATGTATGTATGAAATGTAGTGTGTATGTTTGAAATGAAACCTTATGGTACGGATTTTATCTGGTACTAGCTCGTGGAACCCCTAAAAATTGCCACGGAACCCACTTTGGGAAACGCTGGCATAAGTCAAAAATGGCCTTGAAATATTTTTTATTTCATTTGTTTGTGTTAGTGTGGTTGCATCGAAAATTTATTTAAGTCGCAATTAAACCCTGTATCATAGGTAAACGGGGAAAGAAACGAAAAAAATACGGTTTCTGTGTTTCCCGTGTGGCATCAGCTAATGATTGTCGTTTGAATTCCAAAAACAAGAAAGGAAATAATGAAATCAAGATGTCGGTTTTTTTTATAAAGGGTACACACTTTTTTCAGGGATAACCGATTTCACAGCTAACTCTTAACTTTTGGTTAGTTTGGTTTGACTTTTCATAATGAATAGATTCACGTCACAGCAACGTTTGCAAATTGTTAAAATTTACCGACATAATCGTCCATCAGAACAGTTAATTCGATTACTGTGGATCGCTTTCGCACCCATACGGCCATCGTGCGTGCCACTAATTCGGTGAATGGGCCGAAGACATCGATGCAAACTTTCCATACAAAGTTTTATTCAGTGATGAAGCACATTTTTGGTTGAATGGCTATATGTCAACAAGCAGAATTATCACCTCTGACTTGACGATAATAGACGGTCCATTATTAATAAATTATTACATTCACAAAAAATTATCATTTGATGTGCTTTATGGGTTGAAGGAATTATCGGGCTATATGTGTTCAAAATTGATCCTGGTGAACGGTCAACGGAGACCGGTATAGAGACATAAACCCCGATTACGCTAGTCGTGTCGTTTTAAATGATTCTTTTAATATGAAACCGGAGACGCCTGCCTTGTCAATTTTCTTTCAAATAAGATTCCATTCTTTGCCAATAAAATTATTTGTCTGGTTGTTTTTTTAAATTCGAAGTTTTATACATACTGTTAAAGTTAGCCGAAAGTTTCCAGCCGAAAGATAATGCAGATAGTGTCTTGAATACAGAAAAATCAGTCATGAACTTGAATTTAGGAGAATTTAGGGTCGGGTTACATCATTTGGGTGAAGGAGAAATTATTTCAGTTTATAGGAATTTAAAAATAGATAGGAGAGAGAGTATAAAGAGAGTTTAAAAATAGTCAAGACACTATCTGCATTATCTTTCGGCTGGAATCTTTCGGCTAACTTTAACAAGGTGTTTTATACCCCCAAATGAAACACCCTTTACAATCTGTGGAATTATGTTTATTGTACGTGTATAATGAGGAAAACACAAAATTGTAGCTAAATTGAAATGTTAGAGTAAAGATGGCACTGATTCGTTTTTCGGTTGATTAAAAATAATTCAAATTGGTTTTTTGGGGTCAAGTTGCTCTTTCCGGTGTCAAGAATTGAGGTTTAAATCGAAACGACGCTCATAGAAAAAAAATTCTTGATTTAATTTCTTCATCATAGCTTGTTTTAAATAAAGCAAATGTACATTAAAAATTAAAAAAAAGGAAGGGTATCTTCAATGGTTGACGTAGTGAGTTTTGCAAAAACAAGAGAGAACAAAATAACTGTAGTTCACAAGAACGAGTTCTGTGGTTGTGGTTTTATTAGAAAGTACAGAGAATACGCTTCGTCGTGCATACAAACAGAAAGAGCGGAACCGGAAACAACACGGAACTCGCTAAGTGGTTTGGGGGACGTATAACATTCGAATTTCCAGGGAGGTGTGTGAAAATAACACACTGTAAAGACATATTCTATAGTTGGGAGGCAAGGAACGAGGCGAAACTTTTGTCCAGCGAACAACGAACGAAGAAGTAGTTCTTCAATGTTTTCTGTACATTTGCGATCTACTAACTTTGCGGTATTGTTGTTGTTCCTCTTCCATAACTTTGCCTCAAAAAATGTTAAAACTTTTTACTCTATATAAGGAATAAGGATGCTCCTCTTAAATCACGATTACAACAGACATACATACAACTGCACCACATAATAATCCAGCAATTAAAAAACCATCAATTCATTAAATTACCAAGTACCAGAGTAGTACATCACTAATTTATGTATTTAACATAAATCGAAATGACAAAACAAAACATAAAATATGTATTATGATAAAATATTTGGATAAACAATAAATATTTGTACAATATTATTATGATTATGATAATTTTTGGACATTTTATCAATAACACAAATATTATGACATTGATATATTGTAGATATTAATCAAATACGAAATGAGATAAATTTAAAATTTATAAGACGACAAACATTTTCTTTTTTTGCTTTTTTTTTTGCAAAGTAATTTTTGTAGTACGAGTGAGTTTCGCAAAAACAATAAACATAATCTAATTATTTATAATAAAATATTTACAAACGAGTACAATGAAAATAAAAAAAAAAAATTTAGAAAATAAAAATGAAAAATCTATTATTTATTTATTTTAATTTGGAAATTCCCATGAGAAAATGTGAAAAATATTTTAAAAGGAAAATTCTTCTTCTGGCATTGTTCTTATTTATTTAAGGATGTTGCTTTATTGCAATTTTGTATTTTAAAGTTACCATTATAAATTAATAAATTACTACTGAGGATAAAAATATTTTGAATTTTGTTTCGATATATTTAATCGGTTATTTAGATCGTATGTGTAATTTTGTAATTTAATATATGCTATACCAAGTGTTATGAAAAATGCTAATAAATGTGAATATGTTTGTATTTATTGTTACGAATTTGTTCTGTTAAATCCAGTACGTATCACTGGATTGTGAATACAGCTACTGATTTTTTGCAACACTAATTCTCGTAATTCATACCTCTTCAGGAATTTTTACGAAAATACCAGAAATGTCCCCTATATAATATTTTTGCCATTATCCACAAACGCTAGGAAACAACAACAAATAACTTTTACCTCTATGAATTCACTTTACACACTTTTACAATTAGTTTTAATCACAACACTATTTTCACTTTAACACTTTAACATTACATTATAACTGCTTTAGATTGATCTCAACGGTTCTGTTCTAGACTAATCGTTACAACTTGCAATACAACTAAATTATTATAAAACTACTTCTAGTGCTACTACTTAAACCTAGATGTCACTAATTTCACAAAAAATGTAATTAATTTTCTAATCCTTAAAAATCATTTCGAAATAATAAAAGGTCATAAGGAAAGGTCCGAGTCATAAGGAAACCTGCAAACTTGCAATACTTAAAACTTACAAATCTGGATACCTGGAATTATTGAAGCCTGGAAACCTGAAAACGAAACCTCAAAACATAAAAAACTAAAAACTGGGAACCTTGAATCCTGGGAACGCACGAAAGCTTGATACCTAGAAATCGGGATATATGGAAATCAGTCGAGCATGGAGTGGTCCAGGAGTAGACTGTATGTGATGATTCGCTGGTTGTTGAGTATAATCAAAGAATATCACTTACACATTTTTATTTACCGTTATCATTATCGTTTCCTATCAATAGTAATGAGTATGGCAATATTCGATACAAATAAAATAACAAAATTGTTATCTAATTGTATTTGTATAACCCATTTAAATTGTATAACCCACGCATTTTTTGATGCAAACTTTTCCTTTGTTTCGTTACTCTTTATAACATTACTTACGCTATGGTATAAGGCAAACTTTCCCAAATCCAAAATACATAATTTAATTTCACAACTACACTGTTATTAATTTGGCAAAAATGGTTAATTCTCTTAATTTAGTACATGCCCCTCTAAAATTCAACCCAAGCGCACCTAAAAATAACTAAATGTACCGCTTTTACAGAATGGTTCAACACCATTCCGCAGTTTTAATTTAACCAGACAGAGGTGTTTCGCACGGTGATTTTGCTGACTAGGGTTTTGGGTCGTGGGGAAGTTAAGTCATGCGTGCTCCTGGCCTACACCGTGGGACAGAATAAAGATAAAAGCAAACAAAAAGTTGAACTTAAATTGAACACACCACAATTCGTCTACCGAAACTTGGGGAACATAATAAATAAAGTAATAACCGAGTGTGTCCATCCGGTAACGACCGGATCTCTCCGAGTCACAAGTACCCAGTCTGCTAAAGAGACTCCCCGAATGACTCATTCACCCCGGAGAGACCTCCAGAAAGGAATTTCCACTCGCATCACACCGAGCCGATAAATATAGTAATTTATTTTATTTATATTGTAAGATAGAAACAAAGGTAGGGTGCGATAATAAAGATGAAAATATCGCGCGGCTGATAAATGGGAAATAAAACGGTTTTGTACGCCGCGCTATTTTTATTCACCTCTTAAAATCATCAACAAGTAAAGAAAACGGCCGCGGAAATTAAAGCGAAAATAAATTGAGTAACACAACAATATGGAAGCCGAATAAACTGACTGGAATAATTTTGAGCGAAACCAACGTCGTCCCAAGGGCGCGCCAAGCAACTGTTATTTGGCACTAGAGTACACAAAAAACAAAAAAAAGTTGAAAAATAAAATAAAATTAAAATTTGGGAATTGGAATATGAATTTAAAAATGGATTTTAATTGAGAGCAAAAAATAAATTGACTCAAAAAAAATTAAATAAACAACAAAAACAAAATAAGAGATTACGCTACTCGCCGCAAGTGGCAGCACTATCACTAAAGAGAATTTATTTTGTAATGTAATTACCACCGGAAATTTTTTATTCATTATGTATATATTTTTTCACTAAATAAAATATCTCAGCGGAATAAAATATTAGAAGTGATCCTTAAAATGCCAAATTGATTGATCTCCGAAGTAAAGGAACTCGGTATATGAAATGTTGAAATTTAACAATATTCCGTCTTTCCCGGCATTTCTCCCACTAGTAACCAATAGTTTCGGTTAGTTTTCTAATAGCTTAGCTCATACAGAGACTATATGGAAAATTTACGGAAAATTCATGAACTAGAATTTTCACAAGAATTTTTTGATTTTCTGCGGCCATATGAGTTATTTTCAGTTTTTGCCCAATATCCCAAAAACTTCCACTATAGTAACCAATACTTTCGGTAGGTTTTCTTACAGTTTAGGTCATACTGGTTCTTAGGTCATACTGATACGACCTAAGGTATTAGAAAACCAACAGAAAGTATTGGTTACTAGTGGAAGTTTTTGAGATATTAGCCAAAAACTGAAAATAACTGATATGGCCGCAGAAAATCAAAAAATTCTAGTGAAAATTGTAGTCCATGAATTTTCCCCAAATTATCCATATAGTCTCTGTATGACCTAAGCTATTAGAAAAACAACCGAAATCATTGGTTACTAGTGGGAGACCGGCATTTCTCAAAGGAATATTGAAAGACGGAATATTGTTAAATTTCAACATTTCATATACCGAGTTCCTTTAATTCGGAGATCAATCAATTTGGCATTTTAAGGATCACTTCTAATATTTTATTCCGTATTTTGAACTTTGTGTTTTGACAGTGTTTGTTAGGCGGACTACCGCATCCTCAGTAAACATGCTACGTCGGAAGCCGAATTGTTTGTCCGAGAACAGTCCACTCTGTTCGATTCTTGGAGAAATACGAACCGCTAGTAACCTTTCTAGGAGTTTCTCCGTGACAGGCTGTAACATGATTGGTCTATAAGGAAACCTTAGGGAAGTAGCCAAATTTCGGGCAGCTGTTTAATAATTTTACTATTGTAGTCCCTATGATGAGCCAAGCCAGTTGGATTATTTCAGTGTTCAAGTTGTCAAGTCCAGGAGACTTGTTACGCTTAAAGCAAGTAAGGGCACTGGTGACCTCGTCCCACGTGAATGGGGGGTCTTCAGCATGTGATGTCCAACTGCTATTTCTGGCGATTTCGCACATTTCTGCTTGAGGCCCAGTAACGTCAACTGTTTCGTCCGACAGACGCGAGTTTTGTAACTCCAAGCGTGTTCAAGATCTGCGTGTTCTGATGGTGTTCAAGACTTCAGGTGGCCTTGTTTTGTCAGAGGCAAATTTGTATGCAAGTCCCAATGGGTCTTTAGTCCCATGTTCCGTGAGGTGCCTTTGGAAACTACTTTGCTTAGCTATAAATACTTCATGGAAGTATTTATTTCTTACCGCTCTGCAAATAGACAATTTCAACTCTTTTGCTGTTTGGATACTCTCTTTCTGGTATACTCTTCTGAGCTGGTGCATAGAGGATCTAAGTTTCCTTAGATTAGAGTTTCACCAGCTATTTCACCTCTTTGCAGTTCTCTTCTTATAGAAATTGAGCTGTTTCAGACACTGGTCATGTGTGGCTTATACTTTCGAAGTGAAATATTTCCGAGTTGAAATTCACGATATTAAGAAAAGTGGATTTGTTTCAGCAAGGTGCACTCGGAAACCAGAGATTGCAAAAATCGCATTCTTAATCCGACCACTTACTCGTTAAAGACCTTCTCTGTCCAGCAACGAATTTAATTGTTTCAGAGATATCTGGCGATAGATTTTTTCGGTATTTGCTGTAAACACTATCTTATGGACTCGCAAACATTATAAAATATCCCCGATGAGGTTTTCCATATTAGCCCTGTTACCAAGGCATAATTGAACGAGTACAATGAACTAGTGTCGGTCGACGCATTGAACATTGCGCGTAATGTGACAAATAGAAATAATTAGCAGAAGGTTTTTTTAACTCAAGATCTTTCATGTGTCCGAGGTTGTTGTACTCCTTCATAAGTTTAACGTAATGTTTTCGAAGTTTTTGATTTTTTGAAAACTTCCGTTCCATTGCGTCTAATCGTTTTAAACCTAGTGTTTTTTGTAATAGATTTATTTCTAGCTTAAATGGTAACTTTACCCTAAAGTGGTTGTTTTTTTCAAATAATTCTTCACAAATTTGGTCTTCTGGTAGCAGACGTGCGTTACTAAATTTTTCTTCCAATTTTGCAACCAATCAGTAATACACCAATTTTGTAATTAAACGCTTGTCTGTCGATTCATTTAGCGCATTATTGCGACCGAAAACTTGACGTAATTGGCGAACTGTTTTCGCAAAACTTTCACCATTTTTGTTATGTGTTTTTACAATAATTAAACGTTGTTGGTTTGAATACTTATCCATATTCTTAAATTGCGTGGTCTGTATGTGACAAATGTCAAAAAAAATCATCGTACAACTCGTGTTAACAAAATGGCGACAAATTTAAATCCGGTGCTCTTGTTGGGACCCCGTATAAAATGGTTTGGTAATTTATTAAATGTCCTCCTTCGATTGCATTGATCTTATAGTAATGAAAGGTGCTACATAAGCGGAGGCCTCACATGTAAAACTTGACGATTACCCCACTTAATGATAACTCGACTAACCCTCTTGGTTTGCAAGTCTCTGGATACACATTTTCCAGTGTTTCCGCTCCAGTATGGCTAAATTATGACCTGAATAGATACAAGATGCGTACTGTGGTTGATGTCTCTCTGCAAGTGAAATCCTGAGATGTTATGGTATGCTGCTGCTGTCTTGAATTGCACTGGGCGAACAATCGGTAATGGAGGTGGAATGCAACAATGAATTGTGACTTCTTTTGCAAATGTGACATCTTGCCTTGGATCGGCAATGAAATACGTAGTAGGGTTTACTTAAACAATTGACTGGCCTTTCAATAAAACGTAATTTGCGGCATTATTCACTAATTATATTCACTTCATATTTACGAACGCACCTATTCACATTTGGTTCCGTGTCCGTTATCCTCGAAGGCCAGCACGTGGTTTGTAGTTTAGACGTCAACTTCTGACGAAACCGATTGAGAATTTGAACGTTTTAACGTGCTCTCTACTTGTTGGGGGTATGAGACTATACCACATAAATACCCCAAAACAACATGCTATCGTATTCGCTTAATTGGCAATGCACCCACGGGAAAATCTAGAAAGTAATGCGTTGGGAAATAAAATAAGAAAGGATGACTCACGTGATGGCCCCCGTTGATCCGGCACCAGTGTGAGCTTTTTATTGTTATACTAACGCGCACTGCACACTTAGAATCTCTACGCTCGTTTAGTTCTCACTCGGCCCTCAACTATTTTTGTAGCATGTTATTACCTTCAATGCATGAATCCAAGTCGAAAATGTATATACAACAAGAGCGATGTATAAGAAACATTTTACATTATAGGATCCGCTTCAATTTCTTTCAATTGAACAAAGAAATATCCAGCGTAGTTGTAAAATATACAGGAAACCGTAGTAACATTAATTAACAGAACTGCAAACCATTAATTTATGTAACAAGGAAATTATTAGTAATAAGCTGTCTAATTAACTTTTAATTTAATTAAAAATGCTCATCAATAATTAACTGCGTTTATCTGGATCGTGTATAACGAGTATTTTGTGTATAAATACACAAGACAAGATACGGTGGGATAAAATACCCGAATAACATAAAGATACACATGCTATGAAGCACAAGAAGCAAACCAAGACAAAAAAATATTTAATTAATTTTGTTTCGAAAGAATTATGAATTACAAAAAAAAAAGTTTAGGAAAATTGAAAAGATAAAAAGTTTCTTATTTCCTCCTTATCGTATTCCGCTATCGGTTAAAATTTTTTATTTTTTTTTCAACCCAAACTCAAACTTTTCTTTGCACTTAATATCTTTTAATTTTCTTATCTCGGCGACCAACGATACAAAAATTGATAAAAACAAGATATCGGAAAATTATTCGATAGATAATATCATAAATCATATAAGTGAATTCAATTTATTAGCACACTAACATATATTTTTATGTATAGCACTACATATTGATTTATTTACAGTACGTTACAGCTGGCTAAATCCATCTATTTTTTGGTGGGGTTTTCCATTATAGGAATTATTTGCTGCGACTCGCGCAAATTAAATTCATTTTTACGTTTTTTTCTTTCAGAGAAACCAGTAGTTGGCAACAAATTGAGTAAAGTCACTGCCAACGTTAAGAATATTTTGAAATTTATGAAATTTTCAAAACAAATTATAAGTGATTTGACTAATCAAAATGCCAACAATTGGATGACTTGAAAGGAACGCACGGAAATTAGAAACTGTTCATTTTCGGATTTCTAATTGGTAGCCTTTGCATAATTGTTGTAAAATTTCTTAATTATGTTTTTGTAATTGCATCAGAATAGCAAAACATTAAGAGTCGATCTAGATCAACTATCAGTATACCAAAGGTTTATTGTCGCAATTATTTATGAACTCAACTCCTTTACAGTTTATGATGTTTTTATTATGCTATTTGATTTCAACTTGTCGGATGTCAATTGGGTTCAAGTTGTGAATGATTGTCATAACATTGCAGATGATGTTTCAGTAGCCCACGAGTGTCGTTTTGTTGATAGCCCGACTTGTAATAGATCAGTCCAGTATCGAATAAGGATGGGAGATAGCCCGTTTTAATTTTGAACTCTGATTAGTGGTTTCTGGGATGATCAATATTTATCATCAATCGTCGTGATTTTCGAACGCGCGCCTCAATATAAGTTATATGCAAATTAGCACACCTAACTCCATACGCCAAGGCCGGGAGTCATCTCTAAGTTCGCCTACTAGGAAATTTGGCAATCAACGTATTTTCAACTGCGAAGAAGGTATAGAAAGTGGTTTTCCGGGATGATCAACATTCACCAGCAATCCTCGTGATTTTCAAACGGGCGCATGAATATAAGTTCTATGCACATTGGCAGACCTAACTCCATATGCCAAGGCAGGGCTCATCTCTGAGTTCGTCACTAGTAAATTTGGTAATCAACATATTCTCAACTGAAGAATGTATAGAAAGTGGTTTTCGGGATCATCAATATTTACCATCAATCCTCGTGCTTCTGAATATAAGTTCTATGCACAATGCACACCTAACTCCATATCTCTGTGTTCACTACTAGGAATTTTGGTAATGAACATATTTTCAACTGAGGAATGGGTAGAAAGTCGTTTCCGGGATGATCATGGTAGTAAAATATCAATAGTAGTATCTCCGATTTCAGATTGCATACTGCGCTTCAAAATGATCTCAGGTTTGCATTGTGGTGCAATATTTATGAGGTAGGAACTAGTTAGGAATAACTAGGAACTACTGGTACCGAGGTCCGTAGATGCAAAAATATATGTGATTGACATAAAAATTGACCTCAGAAATCACTTGGACCATGATTGTTATTAATAAAGCAAATTCAACTAAGGTTTTATTAAGCGTTGGTGGAAAGAGTTTCGGAATCCACACTACTCTAAATTGTGATAAAATACATCCGAGCCACGCTTGAGTTCGCAGCCCAAGGTTGTTTTCCTTTTTTAGATGTACGCGGTTCATAAAGTTTTAAGGTTATGGCTTGATCAACTCAAACTTCCTAGTTACGAGACGTGACCTAACTTTTTGCAGATGTTACCACTCAATAAACGCCAAGCAATTACCGAGATCGTATTCTTCCATCCAAATCTCTGTGTAAATATTACAGCTCCAACAAAATCTTTGATATTGGGTTTCATCGAGTTTCATCACACGTTTGTTTAGTGTAAACGCATTTTGATACGTACAGATAGTAAGTTAATTATTAAAAAAAATCGCTTTAAATGTGATAACACTTCGCAGTTGTTAGATGAAAATTGTCATTGTGTTTTAAATTACCTACGCTTGTCTTGCAGCAAAACGATGGTTTTTTGAACTATAGTTGTTGTCTGATCCATGACCTATCAAACGATAAGGTTCACGAGTATATGTGAAAAATGGCGGGCGATTTCCAATGGCAGGTACCCGACCCCCTTGAAGTACAGATCCTAACAACTTTTCAATTCTTCCAATAAAAATTAAGAAAAAATGGCGAGAAACATTTGAATATATCTATCCAGATATTCAGACGCACGGACACACTTTTTTTGCATTTTTGGGATCAGGAAACTTCAACAAAACTGGTTTTGAATTAGGGTCATTCTCATCATTTGTATCAGGATTTCAATAACATGTAAGGCCGGCGTTAATAGAAAATTACAAAACGCACAATTATAAAGTTTATAGTTATGTATTTAAGACAGCAAGCGCTATCAAATCGGGTAATCAATGAAACATACATTTTGAGGAAAACCACTAATTAAGAAAAACAATTAAATACGGAAATTTATACTTCAAACTATATCTGAATTTATACATATATGTATATATTTTGCTATCATGATAGTAGAACTTCGATTTCCCCTATTTTTTTATGTTTTAATCTATGCAATCTGTTTTGGGGCCAAAGGACTCCCAACTCTTTCGCGGCTCTCTTTTCTCGTCCTACTTTACGCATTGCTTGCCAAATCGAGGAAGATGGGCCGGACGAGTTGATGGGCTGCATGAGTTTTGCACTCCAACAGGGGGTCATCGATGTGTTCCATTTCACCACAGGTCGTAATCTGTTGATGAAAATTCTCTTTGCATGCTGCACCTATCGGGATTCGAACCCGGTACCTCCCGCTCCAAACGCCAAAACTTTAACCACTGTGCCGTTTGGTCGGTGATTTTCCCTATTACTTCGACTATAACCAAAATCATGATAGAAATTTTAATTCTGCAAAACATGTTAACTATAACCAATTTCGTTACAATGAGACTCGCAACAAATAGATTTAATTCAAATTATTCCGGTTTTGCATGTCTACCGAATATATAGGGTTTTCTAATAAGAGTGATATGATTTTTTTTAAAAAAAAGCACACCAATTGTTAAGGAAATTGAAATGTTTTTTTATTTAATGTGAAGTACATTGAAAACCCTATATATTGAAATTTTTACAAACACAAACACATATTATAGACTCGATAACGGGATTGACTAGATTGAAATGCTGCTTTTATGGTCAGTTATTTCTAAATATTCAAGTGTGTCGCGTCTTGTTTTAAAATGTATTTGGTATGAAAATTTTTATCGAGTTTCGAACAGGAAAATTGTATACTCGTACGGTATACGTTATTGGTTTAGCATTGCCATTCAGCTAATTTATGTGAAATGTTTATGGACAAAAGTGTTTTATTTTTCGGTATAAAATGCGTTTCTATATAGTGTAAGTGCAGTGTTCTTTTCAGTGGTATGTAGTTATAGATGGTGCGTAGCTCAATACGGTGAAATGTAAGGTAAGGTTTATAAAGTTTTTAAAGCGCTTTGTGATATAGTCACGAAAATTACATTTGTTGCGCTTTTTTGAATAATCAAGCATAACATTTTATATTTTAATTTTAGATTTTAACTGTAAGAAAAGTTAATTTTGGTTAATATAACAAAATAATTTAGTATGATGCTAACGTGAAAAATTTAAATTTTTTCGCTTTTCATGCAAATTTATTTTTTGGAAAATAAAATATGCGAATTGTTGCTATCGCCGATCGAGCGTTGGCTTCCTTTAACTAATAAGGCACGATTTACTGTACGTTGGTGAAATTTGCCCTAAATGTGTTCTAAAATAAAAGCAACACTAAATCTACTCGTATGTATTAGTGTAACAACTGCAAAGTCTCGTTATTATGCATGTTTTTCGTTTAGAATAAAATTTATAATATGTATTGAAATAGGAAAACTTAATAGTTTTAAAAAAATGAAAACCTTAGTATTCATATAAGTGGTGGCCGATGATATTTTCGTAACGAAGGATGATTCGTTGACATAATAACTTGTAACCACAAAATAATTTACAAATATTTTTATCAAAAACTAGCGCACAATAATGTTTCTGGCTTAATTTCGTCTCATTTAACCATATTTTAGAAATCTTTGTTCATATCATTTAAGAATCTAATTTTCATCCAGTATACCCAAATTCATCATGACCGTTTAAGAAATGTCTTAGGTCTGCCCCGGACGGCCATATTCCAGAACTTTTCCCAGCAAATCATTATGGAATCTCATTTGCATCCACCATATCAAATTTCATCATAATTTGTTTAGAAATAATCTTATTGCATCCCAGTTAGCCATATTCTATAAAACCTTCCAAAATCATTTTAGAATTTTACGTCCGTCCCAGCATACCAACATGCATCATGATTATAGTTGAAAAATTTCTGGGATCTCAGTTGGCCATTTTCCATAACTTCTTCTCAAAATCCTTATAAAATCCAATTTCCGACCACCCTACCAAATTTTTTAATCTGTTCAGACTTCATCTAGTTGATCGGTTTAATTAATGACTTAGTTACGTTTCAAAATTCCGTACTTAAAAACCTCGTATTTTAAAAGTCAAGTCTAATCATGAAGAAATTAGACAAGTTGGATGGAAATGGAATTATAATATGTTGAAAGAAGTTCTGGCATATGGTCTTCTGGGATGGAACTCAGCTATTTCATAACCGATTGTGAAAGGACTTGATTGGTAAGATAGAAATGAGATTATAAAATGAGTTTTGGAAGAAGTTACGGAATATGGCTACCTGGGAACTCCCATTTCCAACCAACAGAAAAAAAGCCATCGTTATCGGTTAAGAAATGGCTGAGTTCTAGCCCAGTAAGATATATTTCAGTCCTTCACCAAAAATCATTTTAAAACCCCATTTCCGTCAAACATGCCTAATTTATTCACAATTGACTAAAGAATTTCGAAAACGAGATTTTAAAATAAGGGATTTTATATTATTTTGTTGATTAGTGTAAAAAGTCTGATACCGAAGTATCAGACCATCCTTTCCAAAAATCTTTTCCTGTATATTTTATATGTTTCAGTTACCGTAATACTTTCAAATATATAAGACCCCAATGCGGATTCACTGGTTCACTGGTTGTTCTCTCCATGTTCATCATACTTTGTCAATACGAGCCTATGTCGTGCTGGGTGATTCGAAAATATTAAAAATTATTTTGCGAATTGAGTCTATCATAAGACAGAAACTAATATTTTTTATTTGCTATGTTGCCCGTCTGGATGTCTTGATGTCAGAATGGATGTACATATGTCTGTACTGATGATATCTCAAAAACGGCTCACGCGATTCTAAATTTTTGTTCGCAACCCTTCGCCATCCCAGTTTGGGGGATTGAACAACTTTGGGGATCCTTACCTCAAAGGGGTCGGGTATCTGCCGTAGGAAATCACCCAAAATACCGCCCCAAATACCAAGATATTGTTTTACATCATACTACACGTGTATGACATTTGAAAGGTATGAAGTTGGATTAAACTACAACTTCGATATAACTTTAGTTCATAAATCCAACGGTTTGACGCTGGTGGCAAGGTTTTAGGTTATTATAGATATATGTATATTTTTCTTATACCGTTCCCAATAAGTCCGTAAATTTGGTACTTAGAACTACCGTTGTGGCGCTAAAAGCAGTTACAACTTTCATTATTCTCACATAATCAAGTGGCATATTGTTTCTAAGGCAAAACCAGCAATTTTGTAATCAGCGCACCGTTTTGGCGCATTAAAATGATCTTGGAAAATGCCGTAAATTTAGTGCATTGATTTTGGTGGCATTAACAGAAAATCCCAAATGATTTTTTGAAGTATACAGTTTTACTCTTGCTACTTCGTGAAAGCAATAAGCAGTTCGTCGAGGTAAACGAAGATCAGATTATGGAAACGGTATGAGGCCATCCTCATGTAAATTAGATGGTTCTGTTGGAAAAGTGATACATTTTTCGTTTGGAATTGGAATTTGCATTGCATGTTTCAATAGAAGTTCTATTGAAACATGCAATGCAAATATTTTATGTCATTTGAAATAACAGATATATGTAATAGCTTCAAACGAAACTCAACTCGCTCTAGTCCAAGTTAATAGCCACCGTTTCTGGACGAATATTTGAACAACGATAATGACGTGAGCCAACTAGCCAAGAGGATTGAAAAGACCACAAGCTTCGGATACAACTTTGGATATGTCTTTTCAGATTAGATGTGAAGGTGGTCTGATCCGTTGCAGGATTTCAATTAAGACCCAATATCTTAACTGATGGGGGTTCATCTGAAAAGTTGGTATTTATACATTTCATGATGCCAGTTATCTAGTTTATCATCTTCATAAAGGTAAATACATAAACGTTTTCGAAATTTGAGGATGATTGAGTACAGTGTACTCTGAACGGTTGGATCAATTGCCGTAGTAACAACTCTAATTCTGGTTGTTGTGCTGAAGTGCTTTAATATCCCGTGATGATGTAAGTAATGGCCAATGTGGTTTATTTCTGATTATGGAATTTCTTTCATATGGTTGATGAAATCTCGGTATAGGGTGTAAAATTCAGGTTCTCAGGCGAACCGGTATTCCAGAGCACTTAATCGTTGAACGAAAGTATGCAAGGACTTTTGATTGAATTCTTGAAAGGTGAATTTCTTGAAAGATTTTTGATTGAATTCTTGAAAGGTGACCATCATCGTCTAAATTTACTTTGGCGTTGAAATGATTCTCACAGATAAATTGTTTTGGAGATAAAATGGGTTTGGAATTTGAGATAGATTCTGATTTCCAGAATCCGAACCCGAACCCGAACATCGAGACCAAGCTGTTTCTGATTTATTATGAAAACATCCGGGGACCATCCAACCTAGTACCGTCATTTGAAGAATACGCATTTGATTAATTCTAATTTGACCAGATTCCAATAAGTTGAAAAAATAATCTAAGCAGATTAAAGCATCTGGATGGTCCCCGGATGTTTCCTCGAGTGGATTGATGAAAGCAGGGATGGGCGATTACGCGTCGACTACTAGTTTTTACATGATTTCGTCGACAACTCGTCGACAACGTCGACAACTCGTCGATAACGTAGACTACGTCGACAACGTCGAGAACTACTTGAAAAATTAATTTACGCCATCTATCGAAACTTATAATAAAACTCAGCATAAATTGCCTTTACTACTGATTGTATTTGTGAATCATTAAAACACACTGTGCCTAACATTTGTATCATAAATTGTGTAATAAATTAATAACTGTCCATTATCGAAATAAATTCTTTGACAATCGGAAATAGTCATATTATATTTGCGGATTTGAATAAAATTTGAGTCCATCGTGATTTAGCTCGAATGAAATTTTGAAGCTTCTACTATAACTACGCGGCGATTAATTAGTTAATTTATGATTTAAGCTGACTTTTTGTTTAATTTTGCTTTATTGTAATATCTTCGAATAAGATAAATTATTCGTTTACATATCCCTTTCTCAACCAAAAAAAAAATGGCTCTATTAAAGTCCAAACCACACGGACGAGTAATAAATCATAATATTTTTTTGATATGGTTTTTGCCGTACCCACACAATTGTGTTAGTAAAACACAAAAGGGATACATCTATTTGATAAAAGATGGCGCGCAAAGCATATAATCTATTGAAATATTCAAAAGTTTTAGATATAGGTAGATAGATAGATAGATGCCTCTAGTTCAGAGATTTTAAATTTATTTTTAATTTATAAAATGCTTGTAAAAATGTTAGAATTAAATTTGAGTAATTATTCATCAATTTTAATAGTGCGGTTAACGTAAAATAATTAAAAATTTAGTTTTTAATATCATTTTCTAAGTTGTCGACGTTGTCTACGTTGTCGACGTCTGAAAAGCAAAAAATCGGTATGTAATCTACGTGCTAGATTACGTGTCGACAACTACGTAGATTACCTTACGTAATCTACCCGCCCATCCCTGGATGAAAGTGGGGATCGGCCAACTGAACTTCGGACCATGATTGAAATACAATGCTTTCGATTGACTTGAGCGGTTGGAATGTGGTAATTTTTTGTAGTATAAATTCTTCGATTTGTGGTTGTGGTAGATGGCTTGGACCTGAATCATTGAATGTGATTTTACCTTTTGCGTGACCAACGCTTTTCAATCCAGTTACTGATAATCTGTAATTTGTTGTTTTCAATTTCAGTCGCTGTGCGCAGAATCCGGTGATAAAGCTCGATCCTGAATCTAGTGTCCGCATGCATGTGGCGTTGTAAGGATCGTTTGCTTTCCTAGCTCTTCCTTAAATATCTACGTCGGAGTAGACCACTCGATTGAGCAAGCACGGGCCTCCCTATATACGCTAGAAAGCTCTTTGGCTATTCCGAGTGATCTCCAACATTGCTACAACACAAACCGTGAAAGAAATTTGTTTTTTTAAAATCGGTTTGTATCGCTGGATTATAAATACATATATATAATTTTTTAGTTACAAGAACAATTCTCGTAATTCACACAACTCCCGGCATATACGCGTAAACAATCTTTGAATAATTTCCTAATATTTATTTAACACCTACCACTACTGGAATACTGCCGAATATACCAGAAGTATTCCCACAAGAATTTTCCACAATTGTTTAATAACCATTTACTATTTACAATTACTTTTAGATACATCACTTATTACTTATCACACTTTTCACTTTCGCTTTTAAATGAATCTCTTAATGGCTCACTCATTTTGTTCATTGCCCCGTATTTGTACCTCCGATGCTGCTACTTAAACCTAGATGTCACTAACCTCAGAAAAAATTAACAAAATTCAAACTACCACTTCTGCCGTCTAGTATACGTACGGTTACAACTAATTCCACTATTTTTCATTCCATTGTCAATAACCTCTTTGATAAGCACTTCATTGGTGATGTTTTCCATCTTCGACTGCCCCTCTTCATGTTCCACATATCGCCTCTCCAAATTCCTAACCGTTTGTGATTTTTTCCCATAAACCGTCCTTCATGTCGATCGCTCTCCAAAAGGCCTGCAATTTGAGCTTCCCTTTCGTGATGGTTGTGCATTATTCCTTTCTGATTTTTGGAACTTCTGCCAAATATCCTTTGTGTTCACGAGTCGTTGCAATACACACACTTCACCGGCTTGATAATCATCCTAGGTGAGTTGCCAACCGCCAATCACAGCTACTGATTACCCTTGCCGCCCTAGCAATCGCAATTGCTGGATCATCTGCAAATCTCACTTGTTCTAGTGGGCATTTCCTCCAGATACATTTCAATATTCTATCAAACGGAACTCATCCGATAACGAGATGACAACACCAATAATTTCAAATCGATCTAGCCAGCATTTGTCCTAGTTACGTGCCTCTAATAGCGTTTCACTAAATGACAAATTTTTAGCTAAACCGACGCTCCAGTGGAGCATGCTATTACGATTTAGAAAATACCCTATAACGCTATGTGTCTACATCGAAAAGATATACCTATAGAGCATTATGAACTAAAAATATTGACCAATGGAATTTCATCTGCCTCTTTTTTATCTACTCGAGTGCTGAAGAAAAGGAATGCGCTTTGTGCGATAAGCAGCGCTGAATAAAATGAAATTAATTTTCATAAAGCCGCCCAGAAGAAAATGGAAATCCATTTTCGAACTTTAGCAAAGCATCATCAGTCCGTCTCTAAAACTGCCGCCGTTAGAACTAAATAATAAAATTTAGGTTTATAAACTTTGGAGACATCTATCAATAACTAACAATTAAGTGAGTAAAACGCACAGCATTAGTAAGCTTTACCGTACTGTAGCATTTCTATATAAAACAAATTTAGAATACAGATTCCCATCTTACACATACCACTCCATATAAATGAAGTTTGTTACAAAATCTTATGGTTGTTTATTCCATTTCGGTGTCGATATTTATTTTTGTTTACGGTTGATTTATTTCGATTCGATATGATTTTTGGCAATTCTCGTACATATATACGTAGAAGTTTTTTTTTGTATCGTCAGTTCGGGGATAATTTCTAGGGTGGATATTCCAATCACGCAGATTATTCTTTTCGAGATTATACATATAATTGAAACCAATTTTAATGGTTGACTAATGGCCTGATTGAATTATTCAAGAAAAATAAAAATTAAATTAAATTGGAACGAGAAACCCAAATTGAAGACAAAAAACTTGTATCCGAAACGATAACACATTTATATAAATTCTGTTCTCAAGTCAATGACATCTTAATTACAAAATTTTCCTATGTGTGCCGCCCGCTTATCTATGGTAATTTTATCTCAGACTCTCCATTAAAATAATTAGCGATGTAGTTTCCATGGTTTGTATATAAAAATGCAGAGTGACGACGACTTGATAATATTCTTGTTTTGTCTTCTTATCGTAAGCTCGAAACTATTTTACAACTGCAACGAAATTGGCTGGCACCAAGTCAAGAAAACTTTTTTTTAAGCTAACAACTTATTTGTTGGAAATTAGTTCATGAACGTTAGCAGCAACCAAAACTAACTTAAACACTATAACAAAGTAATAATAACCAAATTAATCGAAATGAATTTACCAATTGAGTTAATCTTTGATGAAAATCGTTTTTCAATGGCAAAAAACGTTTAGAAAATCAATTTCGTTCGATGCCAGTAAAATTCGTTACACACAATTAAATTGGTTTTATAGTAAATTGTTTATGTGCGTCAATCTAAATCGCAATCCTAATCAATCAAATCAAACTATATGAAGAGAAATGTGCGTTGCGAGGGTATGAACTTCGTTCGCACTTTGAAAATTGTTTATACAATTTTAACAGGCACACGGGATTGATGAGGCGAAGACGAATATGTAAATTGAACTGTGTGACGAAATGTATATTTCAAAGATTTATTCGATTGGAAATCGAAACGTTTTTTATTTTCGTGACGGGATTTGTTTGTATGTGATGCTGGAATATAAAATGAATAATGATAATAAATACTTGAATTCTTCTGTTTGTGTAGTTTAGCTCCTAATGCGAATCAAGTCTAGTCTATCTTATGATAATTCGAAGTTGCTTTCAGCAGGCACATTCAAAGCCGCAACCTAAATATAATCGTTTTTTACATGGAAAACAGGCTGACAAAAAACGATCATTGAGATTAGTGATTTTGAACCACAATAATTTTTTTAGGATTCCAATAACTTGTTTTTACAGACCAAAGTTAATTTATTTGTTGCGATCTTTTAATGGCATCCATGAACTTGTTGGATTATTTGTAAATAAAAAATTCTACTTGTACACTTTGATTATCAATAAAAAGATTATTTATCATTTGATCATCAACCCATTCCTCTATTATGGTTTTGAGATAAGGCAATTTTCGGCAACATTCGGTAGCTGCAATTTGCGAGTATTCTGCCTCCGTACTTCAAAGTGCTATACAATGTCTTGCTCCTGGAAGAGCAATTTATGGGGCCCCACAAAATTATATTATTTTTGTGTTTTTATGTATATTCATGCGCCTCCGGCAAAATCAACATCACAATAGGTGGCCAAGTTTAAATCACTTTCGTAATTGAATTCAATTCCATCACTAATAGCACTATTTGTTTGGTTTATCCTACAGGATATATCACACCAAACGATAGATCTGGCCTAGTTTTATTTGATAAATAGTATAGACTGTTTGCTGCTTTACCGTAAGATTAGTCAGTCTGAATGTCATTTTCTGGGGTTTGTTCTCTAATCGATAGAAGTGACGCCACTTCTACCACTTTAACCCCTCTGGATTTTGACTGAGGCATTTTTCTTACTTTAACTGTTCTAGTCGTTGAATCATTCAAAATTTTGTAAGTGTCTTATTTCAATTTAGTGGCTTGAAAATATTCTCAACTAGATGATTACTTCCATTATTTTTAACCGCTGTTTCGAAGCTAAAGCTCTCATTTACTACTAGACTAAAAGTATCACCCCGTTACCATCGTCTTATACTCTAAAGATTCATCGACTGCTTAATACTTAATAAACCTTCAATTTCTCACAAAATATCTTACTTTTTTCAATTCGACAAAATTCCGCCATTTTATCTATCGGTACTTCTTGTTGGGTTTAAGAATCAATTTTTTGATTACTTTCATCCACTTCTTTAAATGGATCTTCAGTTTTGTCTCCATTGTGGATAATTTTTGGTTTTACTGAACTGGTACAGTCGAATATCATATCCCGAGATTTAAATATTCTTTCTTTTGCTGGACCCCAGAGTTTACATGAATTCACTGCATAACCCACAAAATTACAGTTAAGCTACGTGTGAGGTGTAATGTAATCTAGAACAATTCTTTTTTTCTAACTACACCAATTCTTGTTACGGTTACTAACAACACTTTTAAGTTCCACTTTGACTCAATTTCACCTATATACTTTGAATTACATTCGCTGTTTCTCCTTTATACTATATCAAATACAGCATTGTGAAATGTGTAAAGTCCATCTAAGAATGAAATCATATATTGCTTGTTGTCCCAAGTAGCTGCAATAATTGACCAGCACTTACTTATATGTCTGCTGCAACTTCAGCCACCTCACACACTTTCATTCTACGATCGTCCAATATCGTTCCGTGGATCTTATTGACTATTTCTTGTGTGACGACGAACGTTCGGTGTCACTTGTGCTGGTGTACGGTCACAACGGGTCTCAGTAAACCACTTCTTTATCATTAAAATTGATGGTGCTGACTTCACATATTATTGAGAAAAGGAAATAAGCACGACAACAATTAAACCGATTCACCCGGATCGCGTTATTGTGGTACTGTTCATCATACAAATGACGCAAATACGAACAAAAGAAAAATACAAATAGATAGACATAATTGTGTATTATACACTGTGTATTTGTCTAGCCTTTCCTTGCTTTCGGTGATGGTTTTTTACACAAAACATAACGCGCGCACGAAATTAAATTTTTCCCATTTTCGTTAAAATTCACAATGGCTTTCAAACCCAAATTAAATGACTCAGCTTGCTCAAAATTTGATAGTAGGCAATGATAGTATGGCAGTTGTCCATATTCAAAAAGTCTTATAAAACTGCCCTCGTATCTCGAGAACCAGAGTTATCCGAGTCGATTTTTGGCACCAACCTCCTTTAATTTTTAACTCGGAGAATTGAAAAAATTCAGTTATTTCTACCTTAAGAAGGTCGGGTACATGACGAGAAAAATCACCCAAACTACACCCCAATACAACGACATTTCTTTATATTTTTGTCATAAACTCGTTTGGAAAGGGTTCCAAGTTGCTGCGTGAGGACATACATTTCAAGAAATCACGTAATTTATTCTGAAAGCAATGTAGTAAATATTGGGTCACTATATCAGATCTGATACACTTCTGACAAGAAAATCATCAGACATGCGTACGCAAAATTCCAGCAGAAATCGATATGCACGCAGCGTTTGCCAATATCAATTTATAAGTAATTAAATCACAAATTAGAGAAAGGGGTCTTGATTCCCAATTTATAGATGAATTTTTAATATGTTGAATGAAGAGCAGGATTATTCTGACCTCTTTTGGTGTACTTTCAATATCGCAGCGACTATAGAGTCTGTGTCCTCTCCCTGTGTCCCCGTGTTGTGACAGTACCATCACGGAAGATTCAAGAGTAGAAGAAAATCTACATCATGATTACAAACAATGTTCCGTGCTGCAGTTTCAAAGTAAAATCAGCAGAAAATGGCGAAAGCTGAATAGGTGTCATGTTTGTCAACAAAACTATTAAAGCTTACTTCACAAGGAAACGAAAGTTTGTCCATTCCTAGCGTATCAGATAAAAAGTGATACTATGGCCGTATCAAATCTAATGATTTGGTACGTGGCTTTAACTTGGTGGCAAACAAACAACCTTCACAACACTAAATACAACTTAAAAGTTGGGTAATCTTCCTAAGTGCAACATGAGCTATGTGAGCTTAACCCACTACTGTTTTGGAAACCACTTAAGGTTAACTTACCGATTACGTTCACCAAATAGTAGGAGAATCTTGGCCAACATTAATGTAGCAAATAAAATTTCGAAAATTGCCAGAGAAATTTCTCTATTAGGGATTCATGAACGGGACTACAACTATGAGGAGCCTGGAATAGTCAGGTCCATGAAATAGAAGTCCGCATTGCTCTCAGGACACATGGTTTTTCTATTCTAAAGTGATAAGAAGCTTCTATTGTTTTTTAAATCAAATAATTAGGCAAGGAAAACTACTTCACTATCAAGTTTTTCTGGTCACCCCTTAATCATAAAGATTGATGACTTCGCGTTTTGTGTTTCTTGATGGGTCGGACGGATTCCAGATTTAATGCAGTGTATTGAATGTATTTCTAACATGGTTAAAGCGTTGACTGATATATTCTACTTCTCTGCCTGTTTTCTCTACAATGTTCCCAAGATACACGAACTTGTGAACATTTTCGATGGTTTCATATTCATTTTGAGGTCGAATTCTTGTGTTCAATCTGCCAAATTTTAGATATTTTACTGCATGTCTGTGTATTTGATCAATATATAGCAGATATGTCATCAACGTAGTCTGAATATTTCAATCGATTTATTGGGTTCCACTGGATATACAAATAAACCTCTTTTTTGTGCGATTTTTTTTATGCGGTATGAAAAAAAATTATTCAAAGAACTGAAGAAGATTCTTCCAAAATTTTAATCAAATTGGGACATAATTGAATGTGAATAATCAAATTAGCTAATTGTCGTTGGCCATTTTGTTTTTTCGATTTTTGATATTACGTCACATTGTGTAAGTTTTGCGTCAGGTTGCTAGTCACCGCATAAAAAAAACTTTTTAGATTGTGTTCCAAAACTAGTGGTATCGTTGAAATTATTTTTTGATCCAAGACCTTACAAACGATATACTACACCAGCATATTAGAATAATGTAAAGGTATAGCATGGTCTTTGTGTGATTCACTATGGCACGTATTCGATCCCCTAGAAATCTAAAACGCGTTTGAATTCACCGAAAGTAAAACCAAAGAAGACAGGTAAAATTTTGACACGTACATATATGCCATTCTTGATATGTCATCGGTACAGGCATCCATATATCCAGAAATGATAAAAAACACGTTTGTCGGCGGTTTTGGAGGTTCCAGATCCCAAAAGTGCAAAAAAGTTTGCCCGTCCTATTTTGTTAATTCTGTGAATTGAAAAGGTTTAGGGATCTCTATTTCAAGGGGGTCGGATACCCGTTATAGGAAATCAATCAAAATTTTACCCAACACAACAATATTGCTCTAGTATGTCATTTGAAAGGTCCTGGACCACACAACAATTACGATACTATTGACTGGTAGCTCTTTTTTTAGTTTATTTTAGCCTTGAAGAAAGCCGTACATTTTCCCGAACACCTGTACTCAAAACTACCGTTGTGATGCTGGAACCAGTTCACTTTTATTATTCTAATATATTCAAATGGCATAGCATTTCAAAGTTCCTGAAAAATCAATAATTTTGGTATCAGCGCTTAAGTTCTCAAATCCACCGTTTTGGCACTGATAGCTAATTCTTCGATTAAAAATATGTTCAGATCGTTTATATCATTGAAAAGGTTTTGAAGAGCGTCGTACATTTTTCTGAAGCATCATAGTATTATAAACTACCGTTGTAGCGCTGGAAGCAGTTACAATTTATCGCATTCTCATATAATCCTGTGGCGTATCGTTTGAAAGGTCTTGGAAAAAACAACAATTTTGTTATTAGTGCTTTAGTTTATAAATCCACTGTTTTGGCACTATGGTAGATAATATTATTAGTGTGACATGTTAATAAAAAGGTCTAGAAGAATAAACTAAGCTGAGCATATTACTATTGTTACGCGGATTACAGATACTTTCTTTTCATTCTGATATAATCATGTTGCGTATCGTTTTTAAGGTTTTGGACGAAGGAAAATTGTTTTTTCACAAATTCATTATTTTGGTGCTAGTGGCAATATATTATTTCCGTTAGTACTGAAAATTACCGTTGTGGCGCTTGAAGCAGCTACATTTAGCTTATTTAAATAAAATCATGTGACATATAAATCATTCACGGTTGAAAGATCTTGGAAAAGCGGTAATTTTATTACCAGCGCTTTAGTTCACAAATTCACCACTTTGGCGCTGGTGACAAATGAATTTTATGCTATAGAATTTACAATAATACTATAATGTAACATGAAATTTTTAAAAGCAAATTTTACGAATTTTTTGGAAAAAAATTTTAATGGAAATTTTCGATTTTCATTTTATGTGAATTTTCCGTGTTGGTGAAATGAATAACATTGCACCAACACGGAAAATTCACTTCAAAAAAGTTATTCTTTATAGACATGTATTTCTTAGCAAATTTTAAGCAAATCGTTTTAGTTCTTCGATTCATTGTGTATCATGTCTTCACTGTTAAAACTGATCTAATTTTCAAAATAAATGAAAGTCACTGAAGAAATTAAACGCAAGTTTTCCTGGTAAATTTGAGTTGTTGGCCATTTCCCAGTGAATTTTTATTGGAAAGCACATTTTTCCTGAATGCTATACCTTATTTTACTACGTTGTCGTCAAGTACGATCAATAAAACTGGCGTCCTATTTTTGTATACGTTGCGAAAACGATAAGACTAAATTCGTATATGATTTTTAGTTTCTAGCACGAAACGGATAATTGGCGCTCTCCGGATTCAATGAGCCTTACCACTACAAGTGGCTCTGACGTGGTGAGCTTGGTTTTTATTGCTAATGCAGGCTTTCAGAACCACTACATGTTCAAAACACGAGAGCTTTCACGAGTATATGCACAGCTACGATTTGTCTAGTTCAGTCACCGTGGACCTTCCCAGCAAGGCGAAAATATGTAAGTCGCCAAGGGTCCAAATTATTAGACTCAAAACTATACCATTATTAACTAAAAAAATACTAACTTTCCTTGTAGATGGCTAAAGGACTAATGATTACAAAATACTCAGCCTAAGATTCTCGTGACAGTCTCATTCACACGTTGGAGATTTTCAGGTTAACATTCAGAGATTGATCTTTTCCCGAGATCTATCGCGAAACGATTCAATTGCTAGCAGTTTTAGATCAAATCATGGATGCAGTAACGTAGCTCATCACGGATAGTGAAAACGGCATTTTTTTGTAGCACTCGAGTAAAAAGAGAAGCAATTTTTGTTCAGATTAGAGCAGCGGATCTTGACTCTAATATTTACGGATGAGTTTTTCATTTTTTGAAAAGATGGAAGATTCTGAAGTTCTTGGGTGTACTATCGAGCCTGTCGTCAATGATTAGTCTTCTCTCTTGTCGGTTGAGGTCATCAAATAATAGCCTTGAACAAAATAAATGTAGCAAATGAAATTTCCAATAATCAGACTTGATGAATAAAATATTGAGTAATGCTTGGACATGGGGAAACTGGAATAATCAATAGTTCAATAGTCAGAATATTTTAATGGATTTATAGTATAGAGATCAGTTGTATAGAGATCAGTTCCATTTTTTGGATTGTTCAATAAAAAAGAAAATTCAGTCGATGTGATTTCAAGAGCTTCGCTCTGGTCTAAAGCGAATTTGTTCATTTTTTAGATGGTGGTTCACTATAGGTGATATTCACTGGTAATCACGGTAGTTCTTATAATATCTATGAGGTGTTGATTGCCTTCAGTGAGCTTTATATTTTTCTGGTGGTCTTTGCAATTATCCTCGAAGTACTCTCTCCTTCTATTTAGCTGCTGGCTTTCTGTGGTTAGGTAAGTTGGAAAATGTTTGATTATTTTGATTGCAAGTTTCTATTTGCTCCTGCTGCCACTGGAAGTCTCCAGAATGTATTCAGTGACTGCGTTTATCGCTAATTTTATGTTCTTATGATAGTTTTAACTTTTTCTGCTGGGTTTATTGAATTTTTGTCTTTGTTTTCTTTAATCTATACTTCCCTTACGTATAATCGTAATGAATGAGCGCTTTGGTAACAGCCTCGATTTCTTACATGTGTCCAATGTCGAATTTTCCCCATTTAATGTTTTGTACATTTCTACGCTGCTGGTTTCATTTTGAATCTTGCTACGATTACCAGCAAAACCGCTGTGTATATCTGCTCCTCTTTCTACTCTGACGAGGGGTATTTTTGTATATTTTTGTGTAGGAACAGAACAGAGTTCGTTGAGCTTCAGATTTTGTTTGGTGATATTTAATATTTCCGTTGGTGAAAAATATTGACTTTTTCCTGATTTTTAAGCGGAACGAAATGAAGTGAAGACCTGAGTCCACTAGGACCTCTCGTTATTTCACCGCTCCCGATAAAGTTTTGATGTGTTACATCATGTCCGGGTACCAATCGTCGATGTTTGTGTTGTGAGCTGGTATATGACATTTGTTGTTCTGTTTCGTCGGAATACATTTTTCAGTCAAGCGTGAATACCCAATATTCTCGTTTATTTTTATTAAACAGCTATATACAAATTTTAAAATGAATTGAAATGTGTTAACCAGGTGCGGTTTAAATCTTATATCTAATGAAACAACTGACCCTATTACCTTGAAATTTCATTTTTCTCAAGTTTTTCGATAATTTCTATTCCCCAAAATCATTAGATTATCCTTAATTCAACCCATATGCTACCGATAAAACTATCTTAACATACTTACACACATACACATACAATCTAATTAAATTTAAAAAAGGCTCACATCCCTACACACACATTCACATACTCAAACATACATATTCATATACCCAACTTAACTAAATCGAAAGAAAACCCAAAATTAACTTTATCTCACCAAAAGCAAAATTAAATCAACTGCAGAATAAAAAAAAACAATACAGGAGTTTTTCGGTATTACAGGAGCAACAACAAATTATTGGGTTTAACATTTTTCGAAATAAAAAGGAAAAAAAAAATAAAAAACTTTCCGACAGAACTTTCCTATAGTTGGTAATAAAAGTAATAATAATAAAAATAATAATAATAATGAAAATGTAAGGAGATGGAACGTTCTGGAGGTAAAAAAATAAAACAGAAGAAATCCTAGAAGCAATATAAAAGTAAAGAAAAAGATGAAAGAAACTTAAGTTGAAAAATAAAATAAAATTGGAATAAGAAAAAGCAGATGGAACACCGCTTCATATCTGCTTTATATTTTCTTGATGAAATCGAACTTTGTACTGTTCGGTGCTTTGAATCTTATTTCTGCTTTCTCCTCGACTGCTAAATACTACTACTATATTACTAACAAGTGAGTGAAGCGTAAAAAACATATAAAAAGTTATAAAATATTTCTTCTTTTCGATCGTGGTTGAATCCGGTAAAATTAATTTAAACAGTACAACGGATATAGATTCGATGATATTATTAACGTACGCTTCTATCTGCTATTTAGTAAAGGTAGTTAAATTATGAGGTTAATATTTGTAAAGTTTCAATTTCATCAATAATAATTTTAAGTTAATTAGCGACGCATTCGTATTTAGCGACTATTTAGCACCAAATTTTATTTCGAGATTTCTTTGAAATCGAGGGACTTCATTTTTAGACTTCCATTTTTAGTCTTTTGCGTTGTGTCCTATCGCCTTGGCATTTTTTGCGTTGAGGTATTAATGCCGCTTAATCAACTTCTTTTGCAAGTTCCTCATTATCTATCTGTATGGAATTCGGCGTTAGTACATAAGCAATTTTTCTGTTTTCATTATAACTAGCAAAAGCAGTTTCCAAAACTTTTATCAGTCTGGTCTTCCACAGCTCTTCATTTTCATTCCTTATCTTAGCGATTTCATTGCTAAGTTGTTATGCCATGTTTTCTATTTCACTAAGTTTTCTGCGTAGTCCAGCATTTTCGCACTTTCGTGCTTTTCCCTACTGAATCGCAGACTGTGTTTGGCTAGGTGGTGATCTAGATATTTTTAAACTTCGTGTGATTGGCTCACTGTAGAATCCATTGAGTCGGCCACGTTAGAAGGTGGATAGTTAACGGAACACCTGGGGTAAAAGTTCCGTTTTCTTATTTATGAGCTCATTACTTTAAGGAATTTACTGTTAGTTTATCATGAGGACAAATTATCGTATACATATCACAATTAATGTCTTGGATTTGAAATATCTTAAAACATAAATTTTTTCCAATATTTATCACATAAGAATTCGGCCATTTCTTAACCGATTATGATGGAGTTAAGTATGTCGGATATGAAAACGAAATGTTTAAATAATTTTTTGTTGAAGTTCTGGCCACCTGGGACGGAACTCGATCATTTCTTAAGCGATATTGATGGAATTTTGTAAGTTGGATGGAAATGGGATTTTCAAATGTTTTTTGCTGTACTGGCCGTCGGATGGAAAAGCCAAATTCTAGTTTTTGTTTTTTCTTAAAATATGTAACCATCGGTGGAGTTACATATCTAACCCCCAGACCATCAAAGCTCTTGTAGTATAACTATGTCCAGAGTGCAAATTTGCGCTAGGTTCGAAAGTTCTGGAGATCTCAGATCGTAAAATGCTTAGTATGTTCCATATTTCCCTGTACATTTTCCGACGTCGTTCTTATTGTCAAAACGATAACAACATACGCTGATGTGGTATTGGATTGTGGCGCCTATAACTAGCCCTGACATGTAGTGTCAAAGTCCATAAAATTCCTTCTGCATCGCTTTCTCTCGACTTCCGTATTCGTTTAGAGTTTCCCAGCCAGCACCGCAAAGAGGTAAAAATCTAGATCTTTGCTCCAAAATGTTATCATCATATATAATAAAAAAAGATTGACGATCTAAGACAGAAACTTACAATTTTACAAAAAATAAAGAATTTGCGAAATGCAATGCGATTGACGCCAAACATTTTCATTTTTAATAAAGCGCGAAAAATTAGTAACGAATAAAAAGTTTAGTAATTTATTGAAGAGAATACTATATACTGAGATATAAGTGAGAAATGAATTAAAGAATAATATTTTAAACTGAAACGATCGAAATGGAAACCTACTCCTACTCTCTCTACTCAACTTCAATCACAAGAAAAGCATCCATCAATTTCAAAAAGCACTTTAATACAAATTTGACATTCAAGCGCTACGTACAGGATGTTAATTGAAAATAGCATCGTGTAATAGCATCACAATTCGTGATTATCTATCTTCATATCCAAACCCCAAGTTTAGGTAAATTTGATCAAACTAATCATGCTTTCTGCAAACTAGATCATGATATCATCTTGAGCAAAATACTACAAGCCGACGTCAATGAAAATTGCAGCAAGTTGCACTTACAATTTACTTACTTGCAGCTTGCAACTTGCAATTTTCAATTTGTAACAAGTAACTTGAAAATTACAGGCAACATTTTGTAAGTAGCAATTGATAAGTAAAAGTTTCAAGTTGCAAGTTGCAACTGTTGTAATTTGCAAGTTGCAAGTTCTAAGTTGTAAGTTGTACCTCGTTCGATAATGGCGTTTGGGGTCAAAATGGGGATTTTAAATGCAGTATGATTACTAGTGCTTCCTATCGCAATCGCGGCTTTCGCTGTGGATGCACATGCAAGTTAGGCATTACAATAACCATCCGTATCTGTGTATCGGTTACAATCTTACATGAAGAGTTTGATGAGAAAATTTTTTCCACATCTAGCAGGACCATAGCCAGGAACAGCTTTAACGGGAGTGAGATTTTTGAGGTGAACAACCATATTATAAGTTGTACCAGCTTAAATTACTTTTCGTTTGCCTTTTTCATAAGCTAGTGTACGTTTGCCTCTCTCATAACTGTGAGCGTATATTCTTGAAGTTCAATGGAATTCGATTTTTTTCGTATTTTTTTACATTTTGCCGAAGGCAGCTTGTAAATTACAAGCTACGACGCTACATATTGTAACTTGCAAGTGATAAGTTGTAAGTTTCAATTTGCAACGCAACATACAACATGCATCTTTGAACGTTGCAACTTGCAGTCGCGGAGGGAAATCAAGTTGTCTCGAATAACGCTACCAACTTTTGACGGTGACTACCAGTAATCGCAGTCATTTAACAGTACATGGCAACCCAAACTTATCGAGTATGCAGAAATTCCAATATTTAATGAGCGCACTTAAGGGAGAAACAAGTGCTTCGTTACGACACCTAGCGATTATAGAAAACAATTATATTGAAGCGTACCAGAAACTAGTAAAAAGGTATTGGTAAAGGACGCTCATTATTAACTCGTACAATAAAACTTTCCTCACCCAACCCAAGGTATCAATTGCAACAGCCAAACATCTGCGAAACTTGTGCGATACATCCGATGAGATAATACGGGTTATAAGAGCGCTAGAAGCGCTGCAGAGAGTCAAGATCAATGGCTCATTTATTTAGTGCTAATTAAATTAGGTGATGACACAAGAGGGCGCTGGGCCGATGACACTGCAGAGCCAGACTTCCTCATTTGGCAGGCTTTCAGTGAAGTTCTAAACAGACGATCAGATGGTTTGGAACATTGCCAACCTCCAAATTCATACCCTTGCTACCAAAAACTGGTTCTTATTCAACCAGACTCATAATTTGTACGAATGGAGTTTAAAGAAATGGATACCACTGCTAGAAGAGATCATATGCAAAGTGCCAATCGGCGTTATAATTTATTACGGGACGGCTCATCAGCCGACCCGCAAATTTCATCTGAACCACGCAGAGGCCTCACACGGTGATTCTGCAGGCTATATCTCAGGGAGAAATGCTATGGGTTTCAGGCTCGCGTGGCTCCTGGCATACACCGTGATTTCAGAAATTAAAAAAAAACGCAAGTGATAATTAAAAAAACCCAAAACAAACACTTCACATATACTCACATGGGTGATCCGGCACAGACTGAGAGTTCCTCCTCATCACACCAACCCGAAAAAAAAATTAGCAATTCATTTTTTTATTTACTCAACGCCGAGAAAACGGAAAACCTGCCAGCGAAGAATTGAATAACAGTTAAAAGAAACGCCTAAACATTTTTGGGGCGAGACCAATGTGCCCACCCGTGCACGACCACCGTAGTGTGGCACGCGAATACACAAATATTTATATTTATAAAAAAATCAAAATTGGACAAAAAATATTTAAAAATAAAAGAAAAGAAAACTAAAAAAAAGAAGCGTACCTTTAATACTATCTATTATTTACCGTTGCGGCCTTGTCGTTGCCATGTCACAGGTGTGCCGCACGCTGACCGTTGGGCGTCTTCCACCGTAAATCGTATAACGTTGCTGCCCACCGCCGTGAAAGGTATTGGCCTCGGTTGGCCGCCAAAATACGTTGGGCGTACTGGCTTTTACTAGGAAAATTTTTACCGTTGCGGCTTTGGGCAACCATCATGCAATGGGTGCGCCGCACCCGAACCGTTGCGCGTCCTTCTGCCTTCGATGGGCGAATTCCCGCCTTCGTTGTGTGTTAGCTCACCGAAAAATTACAAAAATAATTACAAATGGCCTCGCCTGGCTGGTATGTTGCGGTTTTCACCGATACGCACCAAAATGTTAAGTAGCCGCGTGGCGGTCACCTGCTGAATATACGGTATTGTTGAAACATTCGGCGCTCTTCGCTTTTCATAAAAAAATGAACGAACCACGGAAAATTATCACTTGAACTCTTTTCTATTCTCCTCTTTCTTCATAAAAACAATTTTTTTTTATTTCGTGTTAACAAATAACAGAACACTGTTATGTATATAGGTTTTGCACTCCAAATTAAACCTTTTACAAATCATGTTCATCAATTTCCAAATAAAACTCACCGTTTTCCAAAATAATTTCATCCGTTTCCAAATCAAATTCACCTTTATTCAAAACATATTCATCCTTTTCCAAATCAAATTCATCTTTGTTCAAATCAAATTCACTTTTGTCCAAATCAAATTCACCTTTATCCAAATCATATTCATCCTTTTAAAAATCAAATTCAACCGGAGACGAAATAAAACCAGCGTAACCTATTTAATTATATATATTTATTGTATTTAAATTCTAGATTCAAAATATATAACAAGTATTTTATTTTTTAATCTTTGCAATCTGTTCTGGAGCCGAAGCGTTCCCAACTACCTCCGTACTACTCCGTACTACTACTAATCCGTACTACTGTTATTAAAAATCGCTTAGTTCATTTTAATTACTTCGAAACTATAGTAGTTGTACGTAAAAAGCAGAATTTCTATGAAATTTTTGGGTTTCTAGCCGATAGGCGGATACCAGCTTCACATCCAGATGAGGTTGTCAAGACGCAGCTAGTTTGAATGAAACATCGGACATTTTGGTTACGCAGTAAAGATTAATTTACTTTATTAACTTGTTATTTTGGCTGAAAACTGCGTAAGGTAGGATAGGACGTGCAAACTGATTCGCGAGAAATTATAAGTGCTTTAAACCCAGAACAGATTGCAAAGATTAAAAAATAAAATACTTGTTATATATTTTGAATCTAGAATTTAAATACAATAAATTTATTAAATTAAATAGGTTATGCTGGTTTTATGTCGTCTCCGGTTGAATTTGATTTGGAAAAGGATGAATATGATTTGGATAAAATTGAATTTGATTTGAACAAAGGTGAATTTGATTTGAACAAAGATGAATTTGATTTGGAAAAGGATGAAATTATTTTGGAAAATGGTGAATTTTATTTGGAAATTGATGAACATGATTTGTAAAAGGTGGAATTTGGAGTGCAAAACCTATATATATTTTCTGGTGCTATAAATTTTGTCATAACAACTTTTTATTATATATATAATCAAAAAAACTATGTACACTTTTTAAAATAAAAAAAAAAAAAAAAAAATTACCACCAAAATTTTTTACTTTTAATACTCTACTCAAGACTCGACTTTTTGTCAAAAAAAAATCTCATACTCGACTGACACAAAAAAAAACTTCTAGAATGTTCTTTTTGATGTTGTTCCTTTTTTCCCGTGCGCGTCACGTTTGCACTCCTTCCTGTTGGAAGGTATATACAAAAAAAGAGAACACAAAAAAAAATCCATGGCGTCGTGTGATTCTACACGCATACCCGCTGCACATCGATCTCGCTCCAGCATTCATTCGCCAAACCAACAAACAAAAGGGTGGTACAAAAAGGCAATAATCAACAAGTGATTTTAGACAATACACCAATCAATCGATTACAATGAAATCAAGTAAAGGCACCAATCAACCGATTACAATGAAATCAAGTAAAAGGTGTGGAGCATTGTTATAACCGTGCGGTCGTAACAAATTGTTTGTGCGATTCCATCTTGTGTCAAGATGCAAGTCCAGAAGATCTTGTCGCAAGTGTCAAGTTACATGTTGCATTTTGCAAGTTGCATGTTGCATGGTCCATGTTGCCTGCTGCATGTTGCATCATGCAACATGCAAGTTGCATGTTGCGTGCTGCATGTTGCGCGTTGCATGTTGCAAGTTTCCGTGTTGCATGCTGCATGTTGCAAGTTACATGTTACATGTCGCATCACTCCCGCTTGCCAGTGTGGAATTGCAAAATTGTTGGCCATACGTGTACAAAAACGATGTACCATTTAGGAATTATTTCTTAGAATGTTTGGTGGTGAAGTACAGCTGCGGCAAAAATAATAGTAATGAATAAACCAAGATTATTTAATACAAACTGCCTTGAAAACAAAACATGGTTTTTAAAAAATTGTGTTTTCCAAATTTCCATTATTTATTATATATAGTAGGAAAAAAATTTCATAATTTTGTTTAAATCACATTTTAATAACAAATAATACTAATTTTATTACATTTTTGGTGGGAAAATTTCGCGTTTTCAACAAACAAAAATTAACCTAATAATAACTTAAATTAAAATTAAATTTCCATAATTTTGAAATATATCAGTTTAGTATTTGGTAGAATATCCTTTTATGTTAATTACCGAATTACAATGATTTTTCATTGAATGAATAATGTTTAGCTTTCGACACAGCCTTCTTAATATCAGGCCATAAGTTCTCGATTGTATTCATGTCTGGAGTTGTTGAGGCCAGTCCAGAACCTGAATTTTGTTTGTGTTAAACCAATCTTTTGCTATTCCTATTTCATAAACACAAATCTGTTTTGCATTTCTTTCTCTGCATAAGGCAGCATACTAGTCTGTTATATGCTAACGAATATATCGGCATCCATATTTCCCTTGATCCAAAATAACGGATCTACTCCGTAGTAAAAGAGCAGCCTCATATCGTCATACTACAACCTCCATGTTTCTCAAAAGTAGGACGCCTAACATAAAGTCGAGAACCTCGATTGCCATAGAATACCACTTTACTTTCATCCGAATATAACATATTATACCATTTTTCAATGGGCCATTGTATATGTTCCTTAGCGAACTGTAACCGTTTCCCTATATGTCGTTTTGTCAATAATGACGCTTTTCGTAGACTTCGGGCATTTAATTTATTGTGGACCAGGCGATTTCTAACTATTCTAATTCTTTCGTTATGGGCGTAAATGGGTGGCTTTTTGAAAATCGCACAAAACGATTTACCCATTTTTCTTTTAATAACAGCTTTCGACCTCTCATTTCAGCATCTGCTACATATTTTTTTGGCTTTAGAGATCATCGTTGGTGAGCGTCCAACAATTTTTGAATATCTACATACATTTTGCGTTGTTCCACCAATCTGATAATTTGAGCTCTCTTTTCGGATGTACAGTGTTTACCACGACCCACAGATAAAAAGAGCAAAAATTCTTACTATAAGAATAAATATTAAATTTGTTAAATGGAATACTCACTGAGAAATAGAAAAAAAAAAATTATAAAATGTCACTTTTAATTAAACAGAATAAACTGTTCAACATCAACTAATATTCACTACTATTATTTCTGCCTCTTCAAAATTTTACGTTTGAAAAATGTATCGTAACCGTAAAAATTAAGCAAAAACCAACAGTTTCTAGAAAAGTAGATTGCAACAGCAAAGTTTTTATGAAATACAGGACAGATATAGTCATGTATGAAAAATTCGAATATGTTGCAATTATGATGTAGCCCTACTATTATTTTTGCTGCAACGGTATTTTAAGCTACCAACTACCGAATTAAAAAACTTGCAATGTTGTTCCTGTTTGTCATCATTTGAAACAGTGGCTCAAGAAATGCCCACACCTTAATAACATTTAAAACAAAGATGTGCCCATACAATTATTTTTCACTTATTTCTGAGTTTTTCTAAGTAATTCTAGAAAATTTTCGGCAAAACCTAGCATTCCTGGCACTTGAGCCAGCTCTAATCCTTTTTTGGGCGCCACTTGAAACAATGATGCCGGCATAAGATTTGATCTGATGATATTGACCTTTGTGCGCCACTTGGAACATTTTAATTGCCATGGTGCAAGTTGCATGTTGCATGTCACTTGTTAGGGACTCCTAAATTAAATCTGAGTTTCTCTAAGTAGTTCCAGAAAATCTTCGGCAAAACCTGGCATTTGGGCCAGTTTCAGTCCACTGAAACAGTGATGCCGACAAATGAATAGATCGTGCCTGATGTTATTCCTGAGGCTTTCCTTTGAGTGTGACTTGGAATAGTCAGTCTCTGCTCTATGCCAACGATAACCCAGTTTCACAGAATTGCCATGGTACAAGATGCAAGTTTCAAGTTGCATGTTGCATATCGCATGCTACATATTGCAAGTTGCATGTTGCGTGTAGCATGTCGCAAGTTGCATGTTGCATGTGTCATACAGGACGTGTCACAATTTTAAAACTATTTCCCATTTATTTTATGAACTGAAAGCGTTTATAAAGCACAATAACAATTTAAAACCTTTTTTTATAAATTCGATTTGTCTTCGAAGATGCAGAACAATACCGAGTAGAAAAAACGTTTCCGTATATTATGCTTTTGACATCTCGGATAATCGAATGTATAAAATTTGAACACAACGAAATGTGAACAGCAATTCACAGAAGCACAAACAAAAAACAATGAATCTACACTTCCTATATAAACACTGTGCTCATATATAGATATGGTCTGCACACCATATAATTATATATGTATATATATATAATGGATGATGGGTAAAAAAATTTCTTTGTGTTTCTTTTGAATTTTTTTAAATAATTACGAGCACCAGTAGCATATACCACAAAATCATAAATAACTTTACCGATGACGGTCCAGAATATTTATATTTAAAAAAAAGTAAGAATTCTTCACATAACGATGTCCCATATTTAAATTTTCATCCTCCCAATTGTCAAAGTTCGGCCCAAACTTTTGGGAACAAAAAAAAATCCAAACAAAAATCTTAAGGGATACATATTCTGTATACATATACGAGTATACGCAAGGATAAATGGTTTTATTTTCACAACAATATTTCCTTATTAGTGTATTATGATGTTAGGACATATTTTTGTTATTGTTATAATACACAATAATATATTTGGTATCTAAAGTAATTTATCTAATTTATATTACATGTTATCCTTTTTTTTGTGTTCTGCAGGATCTATCTCTAATGTATTTAATACATACATATACATACTCGTGTGTGTACATATCTTTATGTATATCCTAAGTATATACGTATTACGTATGCTATCTAATTGTAATATTTATATCTCCAATTAAAAGGATTTACGTTTTAAGGATTATTATTAATATTTTAAGGATAAAATCAATATCGGTTTGTGATTTTTTTACACTTTGCTGCATTGCTTTTGGGCTTTAAGGATTTCATTAAATTCGGTGCTATATAGGATTATGTTAACAAAATCGTTTCGTGTTTTGAAATCTGTCGAAAACTACTAAATTTTATATTCTATACGTATATACATATATAAGGACGTAATCAATCTTACACTCGTAATATGTCTATTTTGTGTTTCATCACATCTCAGCTTGATACATGTGTAGTAGGAAATCCAATGAAAGCCTTTTCTTACATTTTCTTTTATATATATTCATGAAACGCTACAGTATCAAATGGATCAAAATATTTGACTTCTAATCTCAAGTTTAGTTCTTTTATACTTTTGAATGTACATATCATGTTGCCGTATACGATTATGTAACAAAAATATTACATTTTAGTTTTTACAATCTTTTTGAGCGTCTGTAGAAATATATTGTATTATGAGTATTAACTACTATTGCCAGCTTCAAGAAGTAGCAGAAGTTAGTAGTACCTATTATCAATTTATGAAAAGTGTTTGAATTATGAATATTCGATTCTGCCTTTAAACTCCGAAAAATAACAATTTCAGATCAATTTAGATGGATACAAATTTTACATCCTGATAAAGCATAAAATTCAAGACTTTATCCATCCAGGGTTTTAACCGACATAAATTGCTAACACTGGGCTGAAAATCATTATTTGAATTGAAAAAAGGACTCACCGTAATGGACTCCTGGTGTTCGAAAACTGAATATGTACTTAAATCTATCGATCATTGTAATCCAAACTTTGCACTAGAAAACCCATCGCGAATATTTTTCCAGTTGTTTGGGAACTGAGCTCACCGAGAACCTCAGTTTTTCTTTCAAAATTTTAACTTATCATAATCAATTCCTGACACTTGAAATTTCGTTGAACCTTGAGAACACCCAAATTATTATTTCCAAAACCATGAACCATTTTAATTGCTTCCTGCGAAACCGTATGGGTCCCACCGGAGATTAAATTCATTCGGATCCTAGTACTCAGAAATGTCCTTAACAGTTTTTTTCAAAATCGTTCGACCGAGAATGAAACGAATTTTTCCAAAATGTGGGTTGATTTTTTTTTCTAAAATATGAACATGGTTTCACCAAATCGAAATTCATTGCAATCGATTCCTCGTATATGAAAAGCCGAAATCCACTAGAGGAGCGTAATGAATTTTCTCGAAATGTGACATTTCGTATTCTAGTCTTGCCATACGAAAAATGTCGTTTGGACTTAAAACAATTTAGTATTTCAAGGATCTTATTGAAAAACAATTTACTGTTTCAATCGCTTCCTGAACTCGAAAATTCCCGTCACCAAGTATTATCAAAATCATTCGGACTAAAAACGTTAAACAATGTGTTTCATCGAACTGATGAACTTTTACCATCAGGTAACCGACAAATTAATAATCTGAGGCCAGTCGGGAAACCACATTATCGAATTGCCGTGAAAGCATGACTTAATACAGTTTATTGTGGCTATTGCAACATTCTCTTACCACTTTTTTTTTATAAAATATTTTACAAAAAAATATCCAGACCCTACTGGGTTCTACTCGGACCCAAAACATAGAATGGCTCGAAGATATCTAAACAATATACCCAAAGTCTGGACTTTCTGGAATTGATCCTCAATAATTTTTATGAAAAGCGTTATTGTAAAAACATATGTAAAAGCTCCTGAGCCCTATTCTTGAAATCGATGGAAATTTTCGCAATCGGAATATACATAATTTGCTATGAAATTCCGATTTACTGTCAGTTTATCGTGAACAATTTATCGTGAGCAATTTATCGTAGAACAATTTATCGTAGAACAATTTATCGTGGAACAATTTATCGTATAACAGTTTATCGTGGACAATTTATCGTATAACAGTTTGGAACAGCTTTAGTATCGCAGTCAAATTTTTTTGACAGTCTGAGCGACGGTAGCGCCACTTTGACCAAGAGCGGAATTGTTTATAACTAAAAATGTGCCTTTGCTTAGCATTTTGGACCTAGCGCCATCTATTGGAATAAAAACGAACTAAAATTAAAAAAAAAATACGTTAAGACGTGCTAAAAAAATTTAATAAAAATAATATTGAGTCTCATTTAAAAATAAATGAAATTTAATATTTTTTAATGAATATATTAAATTGAGAGTGGGATTCGCACTGCGTGCCGCACGTAGGAGCAGATTATATAGAATCTATTAATGACACCTACGCTCCTCCCCGTAGCCCTGCGGGGCTCTTTAGATTTTAATTTCGGTGGGCGTAGGAGCCGGGATCTTCAAACATGTCGCACTGCGTGCCACACGTAGGAGCGGATTATTTAGAATCTATTAATGACACCTACGCTCCTCCCCGTAGCCCTGCGGGGCTCTTTATATTTTATTTTCGGGGGGCGTAGGAGCTGGGATCTTTAATCGGTTAAGAAACTACCGAGTTCCGTCCCACATGGCCATATTCCAGAACTTCTTCCAAAAATCATTCAATAATCCCATTTCCATCCAACATACCCAATCCCATCATAATCGGTTAAGAAACTACCGATTTCCGTCCCACATGGCAATATTCCAGAACTTCTTCCAAAAATCATTAAAGAATCCCACTAATTTTTTGATACCACGCATAAAACCTTTCTATACGAAAAATTGTCCACGAAAAACTGTATTACGATAAATTGTCCCACGATGAATTGTGTCCACGGTAAATTGTGTCCACGATAAACTGTTCTACGATTAAATGTTCACGTTAAATTGAAACACGATAAATTGTTTACGATAAAGAGACCGTCACCCTGAAATTCTTTATATTACTAAATTTTTTCGCCGGCTACTTTAATAAAAAAAAAAATCAAATGTGTATGCAATGTTTCTATTGTTTATTTACCTACTATGCGAATAATTCCGTATCGATATATCCAGTCGGAATTTTTCCCTTAGTAGTGGGGGTAAAAATACATTTCTTAATTTAAAAAAAGATTAGAAATTTAAAAAAAATGATTAAAGTAGCCTGCGAAAAATTTTACTAATATAAAGAATTTCATAGCAAATTATATTCCGATTACAAAAATTTCCACAGATTTCAAGAATAGGACCCCTGGACCCTACGTAGGGTCCCATTTTTACTGGGGAACCAATTAAAAAATTTTCTATATGAAAACTCAACGAAAGCTTTTGTGGCACTCAGAGAATCACAAAAAAAAAGGAAAATTCAATTTATTTCAGCCATTAACGTATATGAATACTCCTAAGTTATACCAGCTTGCCACAATCACAATCGATGCTTCGTGTATTCGAAAACCCATCATCGATTTCGTGTTGTTGTAGTCGAAACCCGGTATTCGAAAAATGTCGTTTGAGCCAAAAAGTTTATTAAAATGAGCCCGGGTCCCAAAGTACTCCTGAAAGAATTATTCTCGGGGGATCTTTGCTCATTACAATCTTATAAGAGTGCTCGAAACACTCATCAATTAATTTTTGAGTTTTCTGATCTTCCACCTCGAGAGGGGTTTCCACCTAAACATTCAACATTATTTCTTTCAAAAAAATCGTTCTTCCTGAAAATGCAAAAGAACAGGACCTCATATTGATTTCTGCATAGCACTCAAGTTAGAAATCTCTCCTCGCCAATTTTTATCAAGATCATTCGAGTCGAAAAATCAATTTTTACCAGAACCGTTCAACCTGATAAAACTTTTACTCGGAACCTCTTATGAATTTTACGGAAACTAGCATTCTCTCAAATCAAATCCCACACTTGACACTTTTTATCTACGTTTTTGAAGACTTAAATTTGTGTAATCATGATTTACAGGAATAGTTCCATGCTCCATTAAACACACCCCTATCAATTTTGTAGAAAAGCGGTTTTGCTGAAAAAATATTTAAAAGATCCTGGATTTCGAAAGACACACGATTTTGAACCTTTGGAATTGTAAATCATCGTAACCGACTAATGACACTCCAAATAAATCGTTTCAACCGACAAAGTGGAAAATGTGAGCCCCCCAGGTAAACCTCGGATGCTGATATTCGAAAACCCATTCATAAATTTGAACCAAAATCAAAAAACATCGTGCAGAACGACTTTTTCACAATTCAAAGCATTGTATTCATATGGTATTGGAAACCTTTTCGATGTCACCTAATTGTAATTAATATACTAATTGTAGTCATTTCTTGGAACTTGAAGCCATAGCAGCAATTATTATTAAAATCGTTCGATTCTAATATTTGTTATAAACAAGGACGCCGAGAAAAACAATCTATCCTAATTTTCTCAAAATTAGAACTCTTACAATCAATTTGAAAATATTATAAAGCGGCATTGATCCCGAATGTCCCCCTTAACGATTGGCTTCGAAATTCTAACTCCAATGCAATCGGTCCTTGCATTTGGAAACCAAATCATTAAATTTAATCAAACTCATTCTCAAGTCTGATTAAAATCTTCCTGACGGATTTTTTTTAACCCAAGTAGCTGGGCTCTACTCGAAGATAACTTACCGAACTTCTGGTAAACTTCTCTTGATATAATTCCCGCTTAAAATTCAGAACCCTTGATGAAAGTTTAGTCTCTAAATGTATTTGAATCTTGTAATTTTTTATCGGTTTTCTTAAATGTATTTTGGTTTCTTAAATCTACTTTTCAATAGAATTGCAAAAGTTAAGAAACCTTCTACGGATGCTTTCACTTCCGGGCACTGATTGATGCGAAATTTCACTACGATCCCCCAAATTATTGAAAAAACTGACATATTATGTTTAATACCGATCAGTCAATTCATCTGAATCACATTTTGGACCAATAATGGTTATATAAGACCTTTGAGAAAAACTATAAAATACGAGAAAGCTTTCCTTTTCAGCTGCCACTTCCGATACAACAATTTCCAATTTCAAAACCTAAAGTTGGAAGTTTCAACTTAATCAGTTAACCCCCCTGAATTACACTAAGGCCGAATTTTTGTGTATAAGATCTTTTTGTGATAAATCGTCAGTTCCGGAAAAATGATGAACCGGTATTATTGGGAATTTAATTTAAAATCTTTTAGATCATAGACATTTTTCTCATAAATGATATACTTTTCACAATATTATATTGTCAACTTGTACTAAGTTACCACGAAAAAATGCATTTCTCACATATTATTTAAAAAGTTAGAACACATTTCTTTTTTATTTAAGCAAATTATTAAACACGGGAAAAATATATTTATAAACCAATGCGAAGCTAGCATGCAAAGTTAGTACGTATTTTTTAAAACAATATATAAACCATTTTTTTTGTACTATTAAAATATACAAAACAAACTAATGAAATATTATAGTAGTCCAGTAAATGAAGGGGTCAACCTGTAAGTTATTAGTTGCGATTTTCATTTTCTGGTAATAAGTGGCATTTGGTACCTCATTAAAAATGAGACCGAGTTTTCAAGAAAACTTTCAGTTGCAGGGGGAGAAAATGGCCCCAAAAGACCTGGAAAATCGGGTTTCAGCGAATATCTCCCAAAATATGGCAGTTAGAGATTTTTTGTTCAGATAAGAATTGAAGATCAGTTAATTCTCTACAAAAATAGTCCTAATGACTTTTTCCAAAAAAATTGACCGTTTCCGAGATAAACGGGCCCAAGCGCACTTAGAATATTGATGATATTTTCTCATGATTCATGTGAAAGAGGAAATCTACCGCTATCATACCCTGTGACTTGAGTTACGTTTTTACTCTTTCCATATTGGAAAAACAGGTTAAACTTTCTGCTCCCGCGCAATTTTGGCCTCGCCAGGAATTTGTTCCTATTTTTTTTGTATTGCACTAATTTGCTAGAAATTTTCTTGATTATGGGTCCTTTGGCCTTTGTCATCTGTGAAATTTGTATAATCTAATTTCTTTCCATTTTGATTTAAACTTTGTTTTTTGAATTCCAATTTTTTGCTGTTTTTGGAGCGCGGGGAAATTTTGTAAACAACAACCAATTAAAAATTCATACATGATCGGATTGGTCTCTATGACTTATCATTTGAAAGCTGAGAACGTCTACTTTTCGGCTGTGCAATTACTTTTTTCACAAAATCGGCCATTTAATAATAAATTTAACGCGTGCTCACGGAAAAAGCTCACTTTTTCTTTACGTGGCTTTCTTTTCCCGGCTCTTTATTTCTGACGTTTTGATACCTTGACTAGTGTAAAAGTGGAATTCCCACCTTTCCATCAATGTATATAAAGTCATCTCATTGATACGTGGGGAAAAACCCGAGTCCGAAACGTAATGCTATAGTTTTGGGAAATAATACATTTTTGACATAACAGCAAGAGCAAATAGAAGAAAAAAATTCGATTTCATTTCACTTTCGATAATAAAAATAGAAGATTAGAATCCCACTGCTACACTGAATAGCAAAATAGAAGATTATTCTATTTTCTTTTGTTTTAGTGAAGAATATTTTTCAAGAAGAATAGAAAAGTTCATTGAACCCAAGTGATTATTTTAATAAATATTATAGTCAATTATAGAAATAAAGAGTGATAAAAGTCAAGAACATTGAAGAAATATTGAGGTTTTTCGTTTAAATTAGTTTACATCATCAACCTAAAACGTAGAAAGTGAAGATTCAAATCTTGTCATATTGGAGCAAAAAGTGAGCATTTGTTTATGTTGTTTTTATTCAAAAAAATTTGTTTACAAGTAAAAAATGTGACTCAAATCTTGGTCTAGTCTGACTCAAATCTTCTCACTATCTTGGTTATAGAAAAATGGAGGTTAACTCCGCTGCACCGGTGTGTTTTCTTTGTAAGGAAGATGTTTTCCTCCAAGAGCTTAGATGCGCGGCCCTTCGTTAGAGATACTACTTTATTTCTCCATGTGATTTCGGAAAACGAACAACTTCCGCTTTTTCGGGAAAGGAAAAACATCAAAAGTCGCCAAATTAGAGAGAAAGGTTACGAATAACAGAGACACGGGACTGGAAGCGGTCATTGAAAGTTTTAAAAACCATAATCTTCCCCACGAGACCGTATTTCAGGACGGGCAAACTGTTATTGCGTCGATGTACAGTGATGATGATACACAAACGCTGGTAAAAATTAGATACGAGATCTTCAAGCGATTCACCAGAGACAGAAACAGAAACCACACCTGAAACTGCAAGGCAACACCTTTATCGGGTATATTTGCAAGTCCAGCAGTGACCCGGAAACGAACTGTCACCAGAAAAATGGGGATGGAAACGTGTAGGGGGTATACTCATGCCGGTCCAAACCACTAAAGAGTCAGCGGTTCCGGAACTCTTAAAGATGATATTTTGTCAACGTAAGAAAGAATGTAAGAGAACATGTTCATGGAAGAAAGCAGGGCTACCATGCTCATCTATTTGTGGTTCATGTGAGTCCCGCTAGAAGGAGTTGTTGGCGAGGGCGACGTTGATGACCAAGAATTATTATTGGAGTCTTGTGACGGGGACTGATGATTAACAGATTTATGTCATAATTTCAATGTATTTTTATATATTTTTCTATAATAAATTTAATTTAAAGAAACTTTATAACTCTTTATTCCAAAAACCTCGATCCGGATGGTTGCAAAAATTTGCCGAGAATCTGCAAAAAATTGTTGTTGAGTATTATGGGTAAATATTCTTCACTCTTTAGAGATTATAGTTTTCGTTAGGAAAAACCTCATTATACAATAGTTGGGCAAAACTGATTTTCGCTAGTTTTTCGCCAATTATTGGTGGGGTCCATCCTGCTGTAATTAATCTTATGTTCTGCTTTCCTAATAGGTATAATTTGAGCCCTCATCTCCGAGAAAAACAAAGCGCTCGGGAACATAAAAGTTCTAAAAATTACATGGTTTACGGCCATTTATAGCCCCGAGGATTTTGCCAGTGGATGGATTGTAGTGGCGCCATCTACAGTTGGTTTCCACAGTCTAAAACATTGAACATAATGTATTTGCAACACCCCTCATCTCAAATTTTGTAAAAAAAACTTGCAAATTTCATGAGTCTCAAAATTTTGGATTTTTCAACCCTACTTTTTGCAAAAAAAAAATATTATTGTTGCGAAAAAAATCATAAGGAGCATTTTTGTAGAAAATTAACTGATCTTCAATTCTTATCTGAACAAAAAACCTCTAACTGCCATATTTTGGGAGATATTTGCCGTTTCTTCCGGGTCTTTTGAGGCCTTTTTCTCCCCCTACAACCGAATGTTTTCTTGAAAACTCGGTCTCATTTTTAATGAGGTACCAAATGCCACTTATCACCAGAAAATGAAAATTGCAACTAATAACTTACACGTTTGCCTTTTTTTCCGGACTATAATTTTATATTTACTGGACTATAATAATAAATATAAAAACATGCACATACGTATTCAAGTTTACTACAAAACTAAACGTTTTAATTTAATAATAATTTCGTTAAATTATCCATCGTCCAATAATTAAATAAGAAGACTCAATAATACAATGTACTAAAACATAATGGTGGTTTGAGTATTAGCTAGAGTTAGCACGAAAATTTAATATCAAACAAACATAAAAAGAAGATAAAAAAAAATTGATTTTTGAATAAATTAAAGTAGGAACAATTACGAAATTATTCAGAAAGTTTCAGAATTTTCTTATGATTTGTTTGTGAGCAGTATCGGTTCGTGCTATGCATTTACGAAAATTTCCCAGTTATATGAAATTGGTTGAATAATATCAATTCGCGCTGGCCTTCTTACATAACCAAAAAATAGGTGGGCATATTTAAGAGTTTCTTTCAAAAATCAATTAAGAATCCTTTCCATCCAGCATATCCAATCCCATCATAATCGGTTAAGGATTGGTAGAGTTCCGTTTCAGTTGGCCAAATTCTAGGACTTCTTCCAAAAATCATTTAAGAATCCCATTTCCATCCAGAAACACCCAATCCCATCATAATCGGTTAAGAATTGATCGAGTTCCGTCCCAGATGATCATATTCCAGAATTTCCATCCAGCATATCCAATCCCACCATGGCCATATCCCAGAACTTCTTTCAAAAATCATAACAGTTCCATCCAATAGGCCTCTCTCTCTCAAGTAACCAAATTTCAGAATTTATTCTAAAAATCTTTTATTAATTCTATTTCCATCCTACATACCCAATTCCATCATCATCGGTTAAGAATTGACCGAGCTTCGTCCCAGTTGGCCAGAATTTCTTCCAAAAATCATTTAAGAATCCCATTTACGTTATTTTCCGTGTGCGATTTCCCCCTGGGGGAATTTCCCTTATGGGATTTTCCCTTGGGGGATATTCCACCGGTGATTTCGGCCCTGGGAATTTTCTCCAGGGGATTTCCCCTTTGGAGATTCCCTGGGGAAATCCTTTAGGGACGGAACTTGATCAATTCTTAACCGATTATGATGGGATAAGGCATACTTGATGGAAATGGGATTCTTAAATAATTTTTTGAAGAAGTTCTGGGATATGGCCCCCTGGAATGAAACTCGACAAATTCTTAAATCATTATGAGGGGATTAAATATGCTCGATGAAAATGGGACTCTTAAATAATTTTTGGAAGTGTTCTGGAATTAGGCCACCTGGAACAGAACTCCACCAGTTCTTAACCGATTACGATGGGAATGGGTATGTCGGTGGGAAATAGGTTTCTTTAATTAATATTGTAAGATTTTCTGGAATATGGCCACCTAGGACGGAACTCCGGAACGACCAATTCTAAGCCGATTATGATGAGATTGGATATGTTGGATGGAAATGGGATTCTTAAATGATTTTTGGAAGAAATTCTGGAATATGACCACCCGGGACGGAACTCGATCAATTCTTAACCGATTATTATAGGATTGGGTATCTAGGTTGGAAATGGGATTCTTAAATGATTTTTGGAAAAAGTTTTGGAATTAGGCCACCTGGAACCAAACTCGACCAATTCTTAATCGAAGGTGGGATTGGATATGCTGGATGGAAATGGGATTCTTACATGATTTTTGGAAGAAATTTTGAAATATATCTACCTGAGTCTAAGGATTTCTTCATTATAACATTTTTGGATATAAAGCGGGAGGCCTTTGGTAGCAAACGAGTCACTCATATACCATTTGTATGTATACCAGAGTATTTCAACATTACACGAAATTTCAGAGTAGCTGAGTTTTCGGGTCGATGCACTTATTTTATTTATTTATTATATTATTTAAGATAAATTATGACAAATTTAAGATAAATTGCAAATATGCCACATTTTTACTTCTGCGATAAAGCGTATGGTAAATCTGCAAAAATATCGAGATCGATAATTTTCATAATTATTATTTTACGTCGTAAAATAAATTAAAAGTAAAAATTTCTGTGTGTATGTGTGTGGGCACGTGTTTGATCGGTGCAGGCAAAACGACTAATCGCGGTGAATCCTAGTGGGTATATTGTGTGCTAATCTGTTGCGGTGTACTATGACTTCTATAAGTTCTCTCTGAAAATCTGTCGATTTTCCAGTTGCTGTGGACTAGATTTTGGGTTTGATTTGTTTTTGGGGTAATGAATAGCCCTCCGTAGAATTCCTTGGGGCAACCCCAATGGAAAGTGAATTGTGCAATGTGTTCACTGGAGCACCACCTGGAGTATTTCTTCTCCAATTGACTTCATTGCATTTTCACTTGTTGGTCCGCGAAAGTTATTTTATTAGCCTTTCACCCCCTTGCGCAGTTAAAATCGTTCAAGGGGTCGAGCAGAGTCTACTGGAGGACAACTAAACAAAATTTTTGTTATTCCAGGAACTAATTTCCAGGGTCTGAGAAGACCAAATTTTTACTTACCAAGTTGATATCGAAATCGTTTGAGCTAACCAAAATGTAAAATCAAAAAAATAACCGAAGCACATAACCTTCGATGTTTCACCTGGCCATTCGAAAATCGTCTTTCACAAATTTTTACCAAAATCGTTGTAATCGTAAAAAATTTAGAAATCACCTTAAACACCACCGTTGGCCTCTAAACAAATCCAGAAACAGTGAAATTGCTTCCTGATACTCGAAAACTTTCATTTCACCAATAATTAATACGAAAACTGTCCGTGCTGAGAATGTATTTAGAATGACATTTTGAACCACATGAACAGGCCACCAAATGGATTTTTAGATACTCAGGATTTTTCCAGTCGTTTTTTAGAACTCAGGAACGCTCTCAGCAATACTCGTATTTATTAAAATCGTTCAAACATCTAACTGAATTTTTAATTGTGTACAACGCGAAAATTTTATAGGTTCATACCAAGTTTTATAAAAATTGCGCAACAAATTAAGAAAACGAAATCTGTATACAGATTTTGTCTCAAGTGTGTGAAACGAAATGAGTGTAACCGGAAAGATATAGTAGTAGCATTTGTGTTTGTGTTAGTTTCATGCGTATTATTGTTTTACTGCATATGCAAGCCACGTGTCATTCTTTTTTTGTGTATTCATATTAACCCTTTGAGTGCCAACGTGATTTCAGCTAGTATTAAGGAGCGCGATCACGTTTTTTGGCACTCAAAGAGTTAACCATTGTAAATGCGATATTTATGTGTCGTTTATGTATTATAAGCACCATAAAAATTAAACCGATTCGCCCGGATCGCGTTATTTTGATACTGTTCATCATACAAATGAAACAAATACGAACAAAAGAAAAATACAAATACAAAGGCATAATTGTGTATTATACACAGTGTACGTATTCGATTTTTTTTGCTTCACTCATTTTAAATGAGTAACTCACGAGACAACATCGATATACTGGGTCTATTCAGTTAACTCCTTTAAATAATTATCGTAAAATGAAGATTCACCGCTATCTATTCTAGCACTTGACGAACATCCCGACATCAATCTATCTAGATAGCAATATGAACACATCAGAGTGGATTATGTCGTTAGAACTCAAGAATGTTTATCAAAATCGTTCGAGCCGAAAGAATTAATAAAGTTGAGCGAAACATCGAAGAACCACCAAACCGAAATTTTCTAGATTTCGGTCAAATTTTTATCAAGATTAAAGGAGGTTCCCTAATCTATAGTGTTTTAGAAATCAGCATTTATTGTAACCGCTTCATGGCATATGAAACTTTTTCGGCCTTACATTTATTGAACCATATCGGGTCACAACGATTTTCTTGGAATTTTTCCCGTTGGCAGGATGGTATAAGGCGACTGGGCAAGCGGTTTAACTGCAACTGCATCATTAAAGGGAAAACAAATAAAAAAAAGATTCCTTGTTCTCGAAATGGTTTTTTTTCCGAACCGGAAACCATTCTACAAATTGTACCTCACTCCCAGATCATAATACATGTGATTATTTTACAGAGAATTTCCTTAATTTTATATCGTCTGCTTTATTGTATGTATCATTTATCTCATTTTCCTCAAGTACGAATATACGGATTTAGGTAAATAAAAGACTGTACGATGAAAATCTATTTTGCCTCAGCTCTAAAAAATTTCCTTGTTTTTCCTGAATATTTTCGATGTTCATATAGGTATGGCAATGTATGTATGTATGTGTAAATGAAAATTGATGATTAAAAGATTTTACGATTAGATGGATTATTTGAATAATGAAAACAGACAGACATGATGGTAAAAAATTGTTATACCATGTTATGTTGAAAATAAAAGAAAAACTGGAAAATATACTCAACAAACATATACACACACACACACAAAATTGTATAGTTCAACATTCAGGTGGCAATAATCTTATTCCATATATTCAGGAGGATTATATTTTAGTGATTGTGTTGTGTATTCAAAAATATTTGCCTTTTCCTCAATAAAGCAGCACTGTGCCCTTTTAAAAATTTTCCTTTCTTCCGTCGGTGTATATACGATGTGTAATTTTTATTAACCCATTTTTTGTTATAACTGTTGTTGTTATTGTTGTTTTTGTAAAAGAAAATGTATATATAGAAATATGGTAAGAGATAGAGGTACAAAGAAGAAAACTGTTCGTCAAGTTTTTTTTTTATATATCAAGACAAATTCTTCTCAGCTACACCACTCGTATAGGTATAAGATAAATAGAAAATGAATATCTAAACATTTATTTTTATTGTTTTGAAAACACTTATCCTTGTTACCACTTTTTACGAGTATTACATCCTTCTACATCCTTTTACATTCATCTCTCGTTATACACAATATTGAAGGCGCTGAGTGAGACTGTTTCCTGGCAATGATATAACAATAAAAGGAGGCTTGATATATGTAATTGAAAATTGAAAATGATTCAATTTAAATTTGTTAGGATTCTTCCGTTATTAAATAAAAAGTAATTTTTATTTAAACTATAAATTTGGGATGTGTTAGGCGAGAGATAAAAATAAATATTACACGTGCGTTACGGCTGTGAGTATAGAGATAATTTTTAATGACATTGATCTGGGTCTTGGGTTTACAAAATATTTATATCTAATAAAATAATCAAATATCTATGGCATCATTGATATCGAGCCTTGAGTGAAGCCTTGTCTTTCAAAATTGAACATAAGAAATTCAAATCAGGATACAATTTTTTTCAAAATTGTGAATAAGAATTACATTGTTTTCCAATTTCCCAAATTTAGAGTTCTGAATAAAATTAAAATGAACACGAGTAACAAAAATAGGAAAAACGCAAACATGTAGATTTCAAGCTTATATATAGATTTATAAATTTCCCAACCACCCACAATGAATTGACATTTAAGCAATACAGATATACGTACACTTGTATAACAAATCCTTTTCTCTTCTTGTACTGTATGTGCTTTTATGTAAAAGCAAATTTTATTCTGTACTTAGATCCTTGAATCTTTATTTTCCTTTAGGTTCTTATTCTTGTATTAGCAAATATTTTTTTCTGTTGCTTAAATCGTTAAGATGAATAAAATAAATGAAAATGGAACAAAAAAAGAAAATTCGGTTTTTGTACTATACACGAGTAGAGCTTTATGACAAAAAGTTAAATATGAACAAATTGTTGATAAGATATGTACGAACGAAGCAAAGAATTTTTCCTTCTTATGTGTGATGATTCTCAATGTGATACAATGATAATCATGCGATTGTTGCAAATGATGAATAATTTTTTAAATGTGTTTTAGACTATTAACACACTATGTCTTGTATATGGGTTTTGTGAAATGTAGTACAGACGGTATAATATCATGTTGAAATAAAAAGACACGACCTAAGGTACGGTAATTTTTTTGTTGAATTTTAATCGAATTTAATATTTTATCCTCGATGGCCAAAATTAGTTTTTCATCGTTTGTGCTACAACTTTTAAATGGACACAATGTGGCATACAGAACTTTCCCTTAAGCAAGGTGAAATTTATTAAGAAGCCGATAGACCTGATGATATGATTCGATATATTATTTGGCATTTCCGTTGTTCTGCGGGATATTTGGGAAATCGAGTCAATGTCAAGAAAGCTTCAAGATCGTTTTCGTAAAGCTATTACCATGATCTGAGCCCCCATTTGAACTCATTTCATTATTAAATTTAGCACTACAGGACCCCTTTGCATTTGCACACAATGTTATTTTATATTTTCTGTCACAGTAACATCATTTTCTATTTTTTATTGGCGTGATGTTTCGAAAACTTGAACTTTAACAGAATCGGATGTAACAGTTCTTGAAAATGCTGTTTACAGTTCACCATGTGTAAAACATGGTTCAGGAAGATACAGACCAACTCTTTCGAACGTTTGGCCTTGCGATTTATTTATTGTGGTTGCATAAGATAGGCGTACTGGAAACAGATATCGAACGAAATTGAAATGCAAAGATTGATCATAAGCAGTGTCTAATGCAATTCTTGGAATGAAATGCATTGTCCCTGGGATACCAGGGACCCCACTAACTGGTATATCATCAAATTATTGATCAAAGTCGGAGGAATAATAGTGATGTCCACTGGATCGTTGTTCTCGTGTCTCAGAATACTAATAATTTCATTGAGCGTTAATGACCTACGAAAAATAATTAAAAATTTACAATTTTTAGAAGTACATTGGCCTAATTTAACCATAATGGTACACTAAAATTTAGGTTATAAGATAATTAAAAAAACTTTTTAAACACTTTTTTTATTTTCGACTATACTGTTCCACAATTAGTATATTTTGTAAATCCACAAAATAGTAACTGTAACATGCGAAAATTATTACCATTTATATCTCATGATTTTTTGGTCTGCATGTGTTAAATTGTCAAGCACAACTAAATAACTTGCGCAGTGTATTTTTTATTTTTCGTATTTGTTTTAGAGTGAGAACATAACGACCAAATAAAACGAAAGAGAAAAATATATTCAATTGTATTAAATTTTAAAGAAGAATCCCATAAAGTTGGTGTACCATTTATGGAACAATGGTCGTTTCTGTGTTACGCGTGAATAAACATAGCGCGTTTTTAATGTTCACTTATATAAACGTACGAAACAACATTCCTAATTAACGGGCTTTTAATAATATCGTCTATAAATACTTCTAGCTTTAAATTGAAGACTTGAGTAACACAATATCAGGGCGATCTGAAGCATTTGAAAAATTTGTAAGTTCTTCATTAATTTCCGTCAACGTTGAATTACACGTGAATGTAAAAAAAAAAATCAGGACGACCAAATTTCCGAACCATTGCCATAATATCTTGATATAGATTTTTCATGAATCGTGGGCCACCAATAAATGAAGAAAGCAGTATCTACACATTACCTACACTAACATTTCTATTTTGAACAAAGTTATTGGTAAAATCTAAAAGACCTTTATAAAATTCCGCACGAAGAGATTGCTGGTTTTTACGTATAAAATTTAATCTATTTGCTTCAACTCTAGCGTAGCCATAAACTAAATATTGCTGGAATGGTTTCCCACCATAATGCAACGGATTAAAAAGCTTTTCTTTATTATCGGTTCCAATAAATTGATTTTTCAATCCCACGGGGAAATTGTCGTCTCTTACTGGTAAGTGTGATAATTTCGCATTATGAGAACAATTACTTTTAACCTCCTTACTAAAAAAAACATTACAGTAATTACATTGGATTGCCAATGATCCTAAACATAGGGTTTCTGGTACAGTAAAATTTTCACTACCGCGAACCGCACCCTTAAATAGTGACTGTCTTCTGCAATTGTTTTGAATAACTGCAATTTTGTTATCTATACGACGCTGGAGTATCATTTAGAGATTATTTGCGCGGCGACGCTGCTGGTATTCCCATATTATTAAAATAAAAAAATAATAGAAAATTAAATTTATTAAAATATTATTATATATTAAAACAATTAAATATTAATTAAATATTAAAAGCTGAAAGCCTGAAGTAAAATCACAATCCAAATTTCAAATTAATACGTATATCCGCAAGTAATACATAAAACGAAAATTGAAATGAAAAATTGGAAAAAATTGACAGCTTCTTGCTGTGTGAGATATAAAAAATGTAAACTAACACTAAACCGTACTTACACGAAGTAAAATAATCCAAAAGGTATAAAAACAACAAAAATATTATATAAAAATCAAAAATACATAAACAATCCTGATGTCCTTTTTTTAATTGGATCTGTGTTTGTTGTGAGCGGTCATTATGCCTTTTACCCAATATGCAATGCCAACGGAATTCCGTTTACATTCGCCTGCAAAAATCACACTATTTCTATGGAAAGAACCATGTAGAGTACACGGAAATTCCTACTACTCGCCAAAGAAAAGTGTCACGAAAATTCCAGTGTGGGTGTGAACACCGATTAAAAAGAGAGAGAAAAACAAAGTGGAAATAAGGTGGAATTTCGTCGTAAACTCGGGTATGTCCGATATATGTATATGTATTTACGTACTAATTTAACACACTTTATCGCAAGCAAATAGAGCAGCTTTCCACAACACTTCTATCTGGGATAAATAATAATTTTCTATTGAAATAAAAAGAAGTATTTCTTGTAATTTTTATATTTTTATTCAAATATTTAATACATATTTCTTTTTTATTTAAATTTTAAAAATCCGCCTATTGGTTTACATGTTTACGCGCCATCCAATCTACCTGTTAAATGTTCAAACAGCATCTTAAAAAAATAAAACAAAAACATTTTACGTAAAAAATTGCGTAGATATGTAAATGGCGATGCCATTGCTAAACTGTTTTTTATTACCTCTTTAGTCCAACCGGATCGCAACCATTTTATAAGTAAACTAAATAAAATTAATGTTACTGTAATAATTAAAAATCATTAAAATAAAACACAACACAAATAAATAAAATAAACAAAAACATACGCAACCACAATCGTGTGCGTATTCACCTGTCGACTTGTGACATGAAACTGAGAAGAGAATGGCCCGTTCCACACTGGGCTTCTTTGAAGGACTGCTTCACACTTCAAAATAAGTCATCATCGATTTTTATTGCTAATTTTAACTAAAATCTTCACGTTAAAATTTCGTTAAAATAATTTTGATAGAAAAATGAATCGCAATTAAAACGGTTTAAACCGGAAAAGAGGCGAAAATGATGTTGCTTCTCTGAAGCACTGTGTACAATCGCTCAATAAAAGGTTCAATTACAAACAAAAGTTACCGCGAAACAGAAAGAGAAAGATTTTTTTTTTCAAAATCAATATTTTTGTGTAGCATGGAAACAAAACATTTTTTTTCACACAGTGGAAAATTTACATACTGGGTATAGACATCTTTTTTGGTTTTTATTCAGCGAAGTCATCATGTATGTATGCGTAAATTGTGTTTATTGTTTTATTCATTCGAATGAATTTTACTGCATAAAAATAAATTACACAAGCTATAACACTAAAAGTCGATTTATATTATCCGTTCTGTTCCTACACGTACGGAGCGAATAATATAAATACTCCTATAGAAAATACATGTAACAATGTGTTTTTTTTTCTCTGACACGTTCCGTATAGGAACTGAACGGAACGGATAATATAAATCGACCTTAATACGTGCTCTGTGGTTATTTCATTTTGTCGTTTTTTCATTTTACTTTGTACTCTCAGTGTGAGTTTATACTTGTGAAAATTATTGCGGTTCTAATACATCGCACTCGCTTCCGAGAGCGGAGTGAGTGCGATGTATTAGTGCCGCAATAATTTCCACAAGTATAAACTATAAACACACAGTCAACGCTTGATTTATTTATTTTCTCTCAAACGATGGCCAACATACGTTCTTGGCTTGTGTATTATATACATATGTATATGATATGATTGTCTCGGATAAAATTTTTCAAATTTTGTTTTTCTTGTATGCACGCGTAAGCCAAGTCAAATAACGGCATCGCGAAAAACAATCGTCATAAATTAACGTCGTATTTCTCATTTGACGGCTTCAGACAGCGATGTTTAAAAAATATTTTGACACGTGTTGATCTAATCAGAGAAATACTGCAACATATTGTATAAATTGATAGCAGAAATGAGCCGATGCGACAAGATCGTATAAAAACGTTGATCACGATTAGCATAAAGCAGCAGGGAATGCGATAGAACGAGACCTTTATAGTGCGTTCATGACATAGTGAGTAAGTTCGGAAAAAATTCCATGGTAACAACAAAATGTATTAAAAAACAACAAAGTTAAAAATTTTCAACTCGAGTTCGGAACTAGTAGGCGTGGTATAAAACATTTCAAATAATTTGATTGGTTTTGAGTTCGTTAGCGAGTATGCAAATATTTATTTCCTATGTCATGAACGCACTATTAAGGAAGTATATCAAAAATACTTGATATTTATATTCGGTGAACAAGTTGCAAAGTAACCAACACAAAAAGTAGTTTACTATAGTACAGTCGTGGCGCTTCCTATTTGAAGGTTCAAATCCAATTTTTTAATTACATTTTCGTTAAAATGTTATACTTTGCAAAACTAATAAACGCAGTAAAATTAAGGAGTAGTTTTGCTCAATTTAAATCATTGTAGTTAAAAAATAAAAAAAAAACAATTTTTGTTATAGATAATTTTTTTTTGTTTCAGTTTAACGCACACTCAACAATGGAGTGCCATTTCAACATCAACGGCGCCAACCAGTTGGAGGACAATCGGGTAAGTGATTTCTCCATTAATCCCACTGTTTTATCATACACATATTTCCAATCAATTTTAATTTAATTCTCACTCACTGTTTTTGAAATTTTCTTTTCCTCTGTTTTTCCTATTCTTTGCTCTGACGAATTTATATCTTTTGTTTTCGGTATTTATTAATGTGTCAAAAATTGGAAATATTACAACCTGATAGTCCAGCTGGCATGTCAGAGAGCCAATCGTGGACGCGGCTACTGCAAATTTTCGAAATCAGTTAACTTCTTCTAATTTACAAAATTTTTTAATCGAGCAATTCCGAATTCTTCGGGACGAAATACACAGAATTTGAAAATAGATGCTATTTGTTGCAAACCACAACAATCTTTGTATTCGGAGAATCCCACTGTTTTGTTCTCTATTTTAGAAGTTTTATGTGACTAAGAGGGAATAATCATGGTTGTGAGTGAATCTAAAATGTCACGGTTAAATAATGTTTTAATTTACTTAACTTTAGGTAACCGAAAACCGGTATCAATTGTAATGAACAAATATTTAGACAATTGTGGCTAAAAAGCACTTTTGAAAACGACGTGACGCTTAAGATTTTAGCTCAACGAGCTGACAATGGAGGTGATCCCGCAAATTAATTTAAATGCAGTTAATTCTATAAATCTTTCTAAATTATCATCGTTTAATTGTTAATTTAAAAACCAAATTAAAAAATTTTAGATATCAAATTTTATGTGAAATTAAAATTCTGATTAATCCACGTTCTCGATCGAGATCAAATTCAAGGGGTAAATTTAGATTAAAAATACGAAAAATGCCATTTTCATTTTAAATATACGGAGAGAACGCTAAGTTTTGTAAGCAAGAGAGCAAATTGATGAAGTAAATACCAGGTTGTTAATTTTAGATCTTATTTCATAAGTTAAATTTTTTATAGATACTGGGGCCCATTTGTCTGTAGTTCCTTTGAATTTATGTAAAATTCCGCAAGCGATCATAACGTAAAATTTTTTTGTCACAAATGGAACACCAATTTTGGAATGGAACGAAAATTTTGGATGTTGGACTTACATGCAATTTTAAATGGAAATTCGTTATTGCAGACGTATTTCATTTATCTATCATTGGTGCTGATTCTCTTAAAAACACGGGGTTGGTTGTGGATTTACGCAAACAGAAACTGTTTGATCCTTTTGCAGACTCAGCATTATCGCAATTGGATAAGTTACAAATGGATTCTCAAATTCAGAATTTCCTTTCTAGTTTTTCGGAAAATTTAACCAATACCTTGTATATTAATCCCCAGTTAAACATGAAATTACTCTTCGGGTAAGAAATTCAGGACATCCTGTTTCTTGTAAAACTAAACGTTTGTCATCGTCCAATCTTCATTTTACATCAGCCAATCTTCATTTTACATGACACCTCCTTATCCGTTTCAGGCTTGCCCCAAATTCCGACTGGGCTTATCTAGTATTATACCCTATCTGGTGGCCATAGTAGGAACGATGGCCAGGAGGGTTGCTCGAAAGGCACAGAACATTTTATTAATTAAGTTCCAAGAATTTCAGAGTTTGTTGTAATTCACACGTTATAATGGAACGTGTAACTAAATATATCGAATTTTCAGCTGTAAAAATTTGTTAAGGCTGGGATAGTAATGACACACTATCTGTATTACCATTTTTTCGGCTGGAATCTCTCCAGCTAACTTTAACAGATTGATTTAGATGATTGAGCAACATTGCGTGTTTCTCAGCGCATCTCAAACATTTTCGATCCGATTAAATTTTTGTCGCTAATCTACTCTCTTTCTCTCTGTCACTATATCCGATTAAGGGATTTGGCCGCTTCATATGAGGTTTCATAATCATCGAATAACCGTGAACATTTTTCCTTGTCACCATCGGGAATCAAACCCGGGACCTCCGGTCGCTGGAGCAAATATGCTGACGAGTTTGCCACCGGGGCGGGTTATCTACTGGCCTTTGGTGATTTTATCGAAGTATTTTTTGTATACGAGTTTTTTTTTGTTTTGACCATTAAAGGTGCGCAATCCTGAAAATAATGTTCCGTTCTCCCGAACCCTATTATAACCGGGTGTGTAAATTTGATTTTTTTTGATTCATATACAACCACGATTGTTCAGTTCGATTTTTTAATTTATCTTCGACCGAGGAAGTAGTTTTCTTTTAGCACTAGGGTGTCAATCACTTTTTAATACGCTCAGTGTCAACTAGCCAGTTGGAAAATAAGCCTTTCATTGATGGTAGGAAAACAACTATATTTCTCATGTACTATCACAATTTGTATAACTATCTCGTTTTATTTCAATAATGCCGTTGGATAACAAAAGTGAAAACTGCCATAATCATAAAATAATAATAATATTTTCGACTATCAATTTTCTATTATTATTATTACGACAGTTTTCTTATCCATTGCCATTTCCATTGCCAATCAAATGAATATTTTTATTTCAAAATGAAAAACTAAAGTCCAAATGGGATTAAAATAACAATAACTATATTTCATGAATGTATCGTGCTCAGAGTTCGACTCTCATAAAGAAAATATTTCTTATCATGATTGCCAACTTCTAGGCGAATATAAAAATAATGCTTTATAAAGTCTTAATAATCGTAACAATAGTATATTGATCATAACAGTAATAATAATAATATTAGTAAAATTATAATCCGATTACGTACGGTACAATTGAAAAATATTTTTGAACACAAAATTTTTTGCTTTCCGTTCATAATTCGCGCGATAAAGATTTGGTTGCAGAGCCAGAGACGACGGCAACGATAAAATAAAATTTTGTTTTGTACAAGTTAATGGCTTCAAATCAAAATGCAATTTATGATTATTGTTTTTTTTTTGTATTTTTTTTTTGGAATTAAATCCTAGATTTTGCTAGTGGATTCATATATATATATAGAAAGGATTTATTTATTAAAAAAATAATGGGGGTCCCCAGATTATCATAATATGAAAGAAAAGCTCGTAAATGGTTTTAAGTTTATTTTTTGTACTTTTATACGATTATTTTTTGTCTTCGTGTAACTAGCTACCCTGTTTAAGGATTAAGGTGAATTTTTGATATGATAACTAAAAGACTTAAAAAAAAATTAAATGAAAACGAGAAAAATTTTCATAAATGGTACGAGTATTACTGTCAGTATAATATTCATTATGGTGGATAAATACTTACCCGGTATGGTTTTTGGAAATTCTTCCGAGTTTTTTTCAGATAAAATTTGAAAGATATTTACGTTCTTGGTATACAAAACAATCATTTTCCCTAGTATTTCCCTTGTTTTTCCGTTTTCCACTTTGAATTTAATTTTTTTTTGTTTTATTTTCGAGAAAATGTTGTGTTTTTAGACTTAATCCTATGATTAATGGCATTCGCGATATAAACAAACAAACAAACAAAACGAAACTGGAAAATACTGCTTCCGTCTAATCTAAGTGATTTTTGTATGTATGTATATGAATACATACGCAAATAAGACTGTCTGTCTCTAGAACTAAAAACACAAATTAATTATTTGTGCTTCGTAGCGTTTTTGGAAAATATTTTCCTGTCTCCAATTTTCCTTAATACGGGTATGTATGCGTCGTGCCGGTAAAAAATAGTTTAATTCCATTATCGTTAAATGGTTCGTTCGGTTCATTTTAATTCATTAAAATCAAGGTTTAATCGGTTTTATGAGATATCTAATTTCCAATTTAAATAAAAACTAAGTCGATTAGATTTTCCTAAATAAATAGAGAAAGCTTTTATAGTGGTGGTAGATAAAACATAAATGTATAGAACAAGAGCTGTAGCAAAGCATTACACCCGTATACAAACATATAAAATGCCCAGGAAAACATATAAAAATTAAATGGAAATTCTAATTATCACATTTTTATTATACAGGGTTAGACACAATAAATATGGATATCCTATTGTGTTTGTTTGATAAAAGCATATTATATCCAACTACATACATATATAAGGACAGTAAAATGTAAAAGGAGTTTATATTATGAAAATGTGTGCATGTAGTAAATAAATGAAACTGGACTACCAAAATTGTTTTCGATTTTATATTACCTTTAAAACGACGGATGAAACAATTTCCGATTTAATTGACAAATAGAGCATTTTATGTTTAAATTTATACGACATAGTAAATCAAATCTCTAAATACAAGTGAACAACCTGAGTGAAATTTTAGATCAGCTTAAGCTAGATAATGATTAACTCAATGCCAAATACAATTCTTCTTAAGGAGCCCATTCGTAAAAAACATACTAAAGATGATTTAGTTTTGAGAAGAAAACTGTGACATAAAAATAATAAAGTTCCGCAGTTCTGCAATAATACAAAAAAGTCAGTAAGCCTACAGGTCTCCAAGTCTAAAAGTGTACAAATCTTGAGTTGCACAACCTACCAGTATGCAGGGTGTTTTGCAGGTGGGCCGACAACGTTTTATGGCGGATTGAGGAGATCATTTGGAAGCTTTCATCCCATGAAACCGATGTCCTAATGCATGCAAGGTACATTTTTCTTATCTGCAAGATTGTTGTGCGAGGTTGAATTTAATTTTTCATTTTTTTAAATGTGCCGCTTATCATTTCAATTAAAATTTCTATTGTGGGTGAGTTTTTTGCGTACAGTAATTGTTTAGCAGGTCCACAGATGTAGAAATCCAAGGGAGTAAGGAAAGTCTAATAAATGAAGTTGATTAAAAATTTGTCAATAACTTCAAAGGTATATTCTTAAACTTGACCCCGGCAAAATTGTATCTCTTATTTTGACCACAAAATGAATGATTTCTATGACATGTAGCATACCGTTGAAAAGGGTATAAACTAGAGAAGTTAACAAAAGTTATTTCAAAACAATCGCTAGTTTTTTTAAAAATGTATATTTTTTATACTTTCATACATATCTTAGGATTTGGAAGCCCTCCTTTTTCTTAGACCGATTGTAATAAATAATGATTTATTTAGAATAAAATCACATGCAGAATACAATAAAAGTTATTTCGTGTCTTTACGTCTATAAACAAAAAAGTTATGACCATTTAAAGGTGAGATTTTTGGTAATCTAAAAAAAAACTTTAAAATAGCATATCTCGGTTACCGTGAGACTTAGGACATCGGTTCCATGAGATGACAGCTTCCAAATGATTTCCTCAATCCGCCATAAAACGTTGTCGGTCCACCTGCAAATCACCCTGTATAAGCATTTCCATAGGACTATTAGTGCTAAGTTTAAAAATCAGCAATAAATTTAAACGTCTTCATCTATTTCTCTTTTTAAATCTAAAGCACAAAATTGTCTTGATTTCAAAAAATTCTGAAATTTTTAATTAATTACGATCTAAATTTAAGAAATGTTTAAATTTAAAACCTAAATTGTTTACACTTTTGAACAAATAAAAATATGTTGAGAATAATTGTTAATAGAGTTTTAAATTTTGAACTCTAAAATTTAGCGATATTAACCTTTACAAATTAAATATTTTTTAGAATTTTTACATGTAAAATATTCAGATTTCAACGTTTAGAACAAGTTTAGAACTCTACCCTCTACCAGCGGCAACTCTACAAATCTTGAAAAATATTAGAATAAAATAATTAAACCGTAGATCTTTAAAAAGAAATTTTAAAAGTAAGTTGATATGATGCAAAATAAATCTGACATGTTTTTGTTAAATTAAAAAATTCTGAACTCTACAAATTAATAAGCACCTCTATTGAAGACTAAAAATTTGCAAGAAAAGAAGGCAACATAACGAAATCAAAATTAAATCAAGTCAAAATTTTCGGATTTCAGATATTTTAGACTAAAGAAACTTAAATATATACATATTTGACTATATGTAAAAATTCTAACTTAATTAATTAATTGAAACTAATTTAAAACACAGTTTACCGATCAACCGAATCGAGAACTCATCGAAAATGAAAACTTACGGAAAGTAACAATTCACCGACACTATTTTACCGAAAACGGCAGTTTACCGAAAAACAATTCACCGAAATCGAAAATTTAGCAGACAACTATAATTTAATGAAAACGACTATTCGCTCATACAACATTCCGGTTCTTCCAAAATAGTGTAATATTTTTCCAAAATATTTCATTAATACAAAACATTCAAAAAAATAATCTCAAAATTTATAATTATAAAATTCCTTTCAATTATTAATGAGTTGCTTGCCCTTTTTATAATTGGCAACAGAGCCCTACACATATTTTCATCATGTTTAGAGATCCTCACTCGTATGCTCCCGAGATATATAAAGCCCCTCGGAGCAATAAAACAAAATAAAATTGAAATAAAATGCCTTACTCCTGCTTATCCATGGAACTTCGTAGGCCGCTAGGCTTAGTTCTACGGATTTTAAGCGAATTGTAATTTAAAAAACTATTTGAAATTTTTTTCTGGAGTATTGAACAATATTTCTAGCCCTAGTCGAAAGATTAACGATTATTACCACTAATTTTAATTGTTATCTCGTATTTTTTAAAGATTTTGTTATCTAGTATTTTTAATTTCAGAATTACTGATGTATTTTTTCAGTGTTTTTTCGGGAATCGTTATTCGTATATCGTTTGAACTATTTTCGGTTAATTGTCGTTTTAAGCAAACGCTTTTCAGTGAATGGTTATTTTAGTGACGTGTCGTTTTCGCTGACACGGTTTTCCGTAAATTGTTTTTCTCTGAATTGTCACTTTGAGGAATTTGACATTTTCGGTTGTCGCTTTCAGTGAATTTTATTTCGTTGAATTGATGCTTTCAGTGAATTAATTTTCAGTAGCTTGTCGTGAAACCTTATAAGAGTTAAAAATCAAATACTCCAAATTCTAACTTAGTATAACTTAAAATTTTAGAAAAATGTACATATCAAAATTTCTAAATTTCTTAATCTCTAAAAATTCAAAATATCTAGATTTTTTAATTTTTGAATTTCTAATTTTTAAATTTTTAAATTTCCTAATTTCCAAATATCTAAATTCCTAAAATTTTTAAATTTTTATTTTTCTAAATTTTTGAATATTTGAATTTCTTAATTTCCAATTTGCTAAATTCCGATTAATTCGAAATTTTATTAGTGCAAATTTCAGGATTTCTAATTTTCTTAATTTCTAAATTTCATGGTTTTGTAATTTTTAAATTTCTAAATTTCTAAATTTGTAAATTTCTTAATTTGTAAATTTGTAAATTTGTAAATTTGTAAATTTCTAAATTTCTAAATTTCTAAATTTCTAAATTTCTAAATTTCTAAATTTCTAAATTTCTAAATTTCTAAATTTCTAAATTTCTAAATTTCTAAATTTCTAAATTTCTAAATTTCTAAATTTCTAAATTTCTAAATTTCTAAATTTCTAAATTTCTAAATTTCTAAATTTCTAAATTTCTAAATTTCTAAATTTCTAAATTTCTAAATTTCTAAATTTCTTAATTGCTTAATTTCTAAATTTCTAAATTTCTAAATTTCTAAATTTCTAAATTTCTAAATTTCTAAATTTCTAAATTTCTAAATTTCTAAATTTCTAAATTTCTAAATTTCTAAATTTCTAAATTTCTAAATTTCTAAATTTCTAAATTTCTAAATTTCTAAATTTCTAAATTTCTAAATTTCTAAATTTCTAAATTTCTAAATTTCTAAATTTCTAAATTTCTAAATTTCTAAATTTCTAAATTTCTAAATTTCTCAATTTCTAAATTTCTAAATTTCTAAATTTCTAAATTTCTAAATTTCTAAATTTCTAAATTTCTAAATTTCTAAATTTCTAAATTTCTAAATTTCTAAATTTCTAAATTTCTAAATTTCTAAATTCTAAATTTCTAAATTTCTAAATTTCTAAATTTCTAAATTTCTAAATTTCTAAATTTCTAAATTTCTAAATTTCTTATTTTCTAAATTTCTAAATTTCTAAATTTCTAAATTTCTAAATTTCTAAATTTCTAAATTTCTAAATTTCTAAATTTCTAAATTTCTAAATTTCTAAATTTCTAAATTTCTAAATTTCAAAATTTCTTATTTTCTAAATTTCTAAATTTCTAAATTTCTAAATTTCTAAATTTCTAAATTTCTAAATTTCTAAATTTCTAAATTTCTAAATTTCTAAATTTCTAAATTTCTAAATTTCTAAATTTCTAAATTTCTAAATTTCTAAATTTCTAAATTTCTAAATTTCTAAATTTCTAAATTTCTAAATTTCTAAATTTCTAAATTTCTAAATTTCTAAATTTCTAAATTTCTAAATTTCTAAATTTCTAAATTTCTAAATTTCTAAATTTCTAAATTTCTAAATTTCTAAATTTCTAAATTTCTAAATTTCTAAATTTCTAAATTTCTAAATTTCTAAATTTCTAAATTTCTAAATTTCTAAATTTCTAAATTTCTAAATTTCTAAATTTCTAAATTTCTAAATTTCTAAATTTCTAAATTTCTAAATTTCTTAATTTCTAAATTTCTAAATTTCTAAATTTCTAAATTTCTAAATTTCTAAATTTCTAAATTTCTAAATTTCTAAATTTCTAAATTTCTAAATTTCTAAATTTCTAAATTTCTAAATTTCTAAATTTCTAAATTTCTAAATTTCTAAATTTCTAAATTTCTAAATTTCTAAATTTCTAAATTTCTAAATTTCTAAATTTCTAAATTTCTAAATTTCTAAATTTCTAAATTTCTAAATTTCTAAATTTCTAAATTTCTAAATTTCTAAATTTCTAAATTTCTAAATTTCTAAATTTCTAAATTTCTAAATTTCTAAATTTCTAAATTTCTAAATTTCTAAATTTCTAAATTTCTAAATTTCTAAATTTCTAAATTTCTAAATTTCTAAATTTCTAAATTTCTAAATTTCTAAATTTCTAAATTTCTAAATTTCTAAATTTCTAAATTTCTAAATTTCTAAATTTCTAAATTTCTAAATTTCTAAATTTCTAAATTTCTAAATTTCTAAATTTCTAAATTTCTAAATTTCTAAATTTCTAAATTTCTAAATTTCTAAATTTCTAAATTTCTAAATTTCTAAATTTCTAAATTTCTAAATTTCTAAATTTCTAAATTTCTAAATTTCTAAATTTCTAAATTTCTAAATTTCTAAATTTCTAAATTTCTAAATTTCTAAATTTCTAAATTTCTAAATTTCTAAATTTCTAAATTTCTAAATTTCTAAATTTCTAAATTTCTAAATTTCTAAATTTCTAAATTTCTAAATTTCTAAATTTCTAAATTTCTAAATTTCTAAATTTCTAAATTTCTAAATTTCTAAATTTCTAAATTTCTAAATTTCTAAATTTCTAAATTTCTAAATTTCTAAATTTCTAAATTTCTAAATTTCTAAATTTCTAAATTTCTAAATTTCTAAATTTCTAAATTTCTAAATTTCTAAATTTCTAAATTTCTAAATTTCTAAATTTCTAAATTTCTAAATTTCTAAATTTCTAAATTTCTAAATTTCTAAATTTCTAAATTTCTAAATTTCTAAATTTCTAAATTTCTAAATTTCTAAATTTCTAAATTTCTAAATTTCTAAATTTCTAAATTTCTAAATTTCTAAATTTCTAAATTTCTAAATTTCTAAATTTCTAAATTTCTAAATTTCTAAATTTCTAAATTTCTAAATTTCTAAATTTCTAAATTTCTAAATTTCTAAATTTCTAAATTTCTAAATTTCTAAATTTCTAAATTTCTAAATTTCTAAATTTCTAAATTTCTAAATTTCTAAATTTCTAAATTTCTAAATTTCTAAATTTCTAAATTTCTAAATTTCTAAATTTCTAAATTTCTAAATTTCTAAATTTCTAAATTTCTAAATTTCTAAATTTCTAAATTTCTAAATTTCTAAATTTCTAAATTTCTAAATTTCTAAATTTCTAAATTTCTAAATTTCTAAATTTCTAAATTTCTAAATTTCTAAATTTCTAAATTTCTAAATTTCTAAATTTCTAAATTTCTAAATTTCTAAATTTCTAAATTTCTAAATTTCTAAATTTCTAAATTTCTAAATTTCTAAATTTCTAAATTTCTAAATTTCTAAATTTCTAAATTTCTAAATTTCTAAATTTCTAAATTTCTAAATTTCTAAATTTCTAAATTTCTAAATTTCTAAATTTCTAAATTTCTAAATTTCTAAATTTCTAAATTTCTAAATTTCTAAATTTCTAAATTTCTAAATTTCTAAATTTCTAAATTTCTAAATTTCTAAATTTCTAAATTTCTAAATTTCTAAATTTCTAAATTTCTAAATTTCTAAATTTCTAAATTTCTAAATTTCTAAATTTCTAAATTTCTAAATTTCTAAATTTCTAAATTTCTAAATTTCTAAATTTCTAAATTTCTAAATTTCTAAATTTCTAAATTTCTAAATTTCTAAATTTCTAAATTTCTAAATTTCTAAATTTCTAAATTTCTAAATTTCTAAATTTCTAAATTTCTAAATTTCTAAATTTCTAAATTTCTAAATTTCTAAATTTCTAAATTTCTAAATTTCTAAATTTCTAAATTTCTAAATTTCTAAATTTCTAAATTTCTAAATTTCTAAATTTCTAAATTTCTAAATTTCTAAATTTCTAAATTTCTAAATTTCTAAATTTCTAAATTTCTAAATTTCTAAATTTCTAAATTTCTAAATTTCTAAATTTCTAAATTTCTAAATTTCTAAATTTCTAAATTTCTAAATTTCTAAATTTCTAAATTTCTAAATTTCTAAATTTCTAAATTTCTAAATTTCTAAATTTCTAAATTTCTAAATTTCTAAATTTCTAAATTTCTAAATTTCTAAATTTCTAAATTTCTAAATTTCTAAATTTCTAAATTTCTAAATTTCTAAATTTCTAAATTTCTAAATTTCTAAATTTCTAAATTGCTAAATTTCTAAATTTCTAAATTTCTAAATTTCTAAATTTCTAAATCTTCAAATTTCTAAATAGCTGCCAGAGCATTCGAAGTTCGCACTCATATATTAGTTGGCCCTGGCATACTGTGATTGAATATTGCACACAAAGTGTTGGCTATTGTTGTACTTGCCAATGCCATACTCGCCCCTTTCGTCGAAAGCATACACCATCGGTGTGGTCTCGGTTTATCAGTGTTGGTTTCCACCCAACCGATTAACATTGAGCAGTGCTTCGTAGTTGAAGGAACTTGAAATAACGTTTGCATTTTATGCAAGGCCAAATTATTTAACATGCAGATAATATCGCGCTTCTTGGTGACATGTCTAACGGTGTTTGTCTAATGACAGTTTCATACCGCTCAATCGGTACACTCAATCAGAAGACATGGTTTGAAAGTGAATAGCAGTAAAAAAGGACAGGAGCATTTCTATGGCAAATATTAGAATCTCTCCCTCTTTCTTTCTCTCTCTCTAGCTTTCACATCCCATGAAGGGATTTTGCTGCCCGCACTATGGTCTTCCATCCGTCTCGGCCCATCGCTCACGTCCTCTAGTTTCAACAACCTGATATATGTAGATCTTGTTTGACGTCCTCATGCCAGTGCAGTCGGGGTCTTCCTCTAGGACGCATACAAGCTGATTCTTGGTGGAACACTTTATTGATCATTCATTGTTGTGAGAACCTTGTAACGTGACCAAGCCATCTAACTTGATTGGATTTGATGAATCCGATAACTTGCTTTATCTCGTGGCTCATATGAATCCGATATTCGTTGTTGGCGACTTTAATGGGACTAAAGATTGAACGAATAACCTTCTTTTCGAAGGTAAATAACAATCTACAATCGTTAAAGGATCCTGCTTTCGCTTCCGAAAGCCAGCACAGGTCTTATGAGTGCTTTATAACATCGAAATCGTCGACCATAATTTTGATAGGGTAGAAAACTTCAAATACCTTGACTTTAACATCCTTAAGTGAAATGCAGTCAGAAGCAACAGCTTGAATTGCTTTGCTGCTGAACCGCGTTTCAAGGTTTCCACAACGTTGAATGATAAAAACGTGTTCCATAGACAATCTATCGTATACGTCGTAGAGGAAAACCCATACTGACCTGCCGAGACGACGCCAAACAAGGCGTACGTATTATAGGATTTAGAAATTGGGGGGCGCGAACGATTAGTCGAGATGGATGAGGGAACAATGTGCCAGCGGCAATACCCATTCAAGATATAATGCTAGAAAGAGAGAGAGAGAGAAAGAGGGTGGGTATAGTGTGTAATGCCATTCAAATTGGTTATCATGCATGTTTTACCATGTAAAACTGCTAAATCGTCATCCGCCAAACATACATTATCTCACACATTAAAAAATATCTACCTTTATATGATAAAAATAAACATTTTCCCCATTGCCATAAATTATGTATATGTATAGGGTGACTTTCCTACGGGTAATCTAGATTTCATAAATGAACCGTAAATGATTAATCATATCACATAAAATACATAAACAAACAACATCTACATAAGATATGTGTGTCATAAAATTTATCTATGAACGAGCGCACACATAAAATCCAATTGAGATTTGATATCGTGATGAATTTAGAATTTTACCTTTTGAAAATACCGAGCATACCACAAAAAGTGCGTTTGCTTCATGAACCGCGCTTTTACACTTACATACATATAAGATCCAACAGGGTAATATAAAGTTGCAAACATTTTTTTTGTGCGTCGTTCTATGTTGTTATGTAAAAATTATGTCATGTCACTTGCATCGTTTATCATACACAGCGAGCGCACAAAAAATTTTTCTAAAAGAGCATAACATTTTCAAAATATTATATAATAAACAACATAAAATTTATGTATGTATATAGCATAAACATAATATTATCATTTTATACACAAAAAAGAGCTTTTATGCTTTTTTATATTTATGATTTATGATATTTTGATAAATGATATTTAGAAATCCTTTTCTGTTTCGCTTGCCGCGCTCGCTCATCTCATATCGTGAATGCTGATTTTGATTTAACGCATAAAATTTTAACATACAAAAAAAAATTAATGTTGGCAGCACGATAAAAACAAAAAAGCTCAATTTCATATAAAAAGCTTTTTTATTTTTGTTATTTTGGATTTGCCTTGCAATTGAATTATAATCATGTACCAGTACATCGAAATATATAGAAAATTAAATAATTTACACTTGGCTAATTCTTCTGGGATGCTTTATGCTTTGTTGATACTGAAAATAGCGCAGATAATATTGCGGGGGAGTGGGGTGAAACTATAAATAAATAAATACATTTTTTGTATCAATCATTTAACCAGAAAATGATAATTTTTTGGGGGGGAATGGGAAAATCATGGGAAATTGGAAAGTTTGCGTATATAGTTGATTGTTGTTGTTTATTTATTTATTTAGTCGATATCTGCGCTCAAAATTAGATAAATTTTCATAAATCATGGTGTAAAGTATAGGATAATCGAGCTTTTCAAAATGTGTCTATATTTTTATGGATCGGTTTTTGATTTGATGCGAAATCGAATGTTTTATGTGAGATAATATTCACATTTTGAATCTGGGAATCAACACTTTTGTTGTTTTATGTAAAATTATATTCAAAGGGTAGATGTCGATGTAGTGATTAAGTGCGATTAAACGTTTGAATATATATGTTAATCTAAAAAATAGCTTGTAGTAAGGAAATCAAAGTTTTTGAAACTTGAATTTATAGAAAATTATCTAAACCGAATAATAACGGTTTGGAACCTAATGCCAACAAATATTTTTGTTTCACTCGTTTTTATAATACATTTGAGTTTTTGGTAGGGAAACCTTACAGAACAAAATCAAAAATTGGAGTAAAATTTACAAAAAAGATTTAGATCCTAGAACATATGTATTGGTTGATCGTGATGAAACTACATACTTAAGGTTTTTCCATGGATTGGGAGATGCAATTGGTTTTTGGTTGAGATTGGTCCACTTGAAGTGGCAGCTTCCATAACAGCTTTTACGTTTTCAGTAAATATTTTGAAAAGTAGCAATTTGAAGTAGCAGTTTTAATTATATCATTTACGGAAAAATGATTAAAATAAAAAGATTGTAAATTAATTTTCAAACAAAATTAGATCGATAATATTTTAAATTTTACCGGAAACGGACGTGGGTTGATAAAAACTGTATTCCACTAAAATTCGGCAACTAAATGTAAGAACCAGGCAAATTGACCATTTGAGAAAACCTCATACTAGAGCTTTTTCCATAAATTAGGAGAGCTTTTTGAAATGTGGCGGGCATCTGCGTTCTTGAAGCCCAAGCTTCCTATCTTGTTCACTCTTCTCTTCATCCTCCTACCTTGTGCTTGCACTTCATCTGGTAATTCATCGAACTATCAACGAGTGTCCAGGGATAGAAAATATAATCTCGATTTTCTTTATGTGACGGGGAGCCTCTAAGCTTAGCCAATAAGAACACATAGCCATCATAGCGGTATTTTTATTTTGCGCTTCACAACCAGCACAAATAAGCCTGATTTTCGATATATTGCTGCTAAAAGTGGAATTTTGAAGTCTGTGATAAACAGCTGAGGCAATTTCGTTAGACCCTTTGGGCCGCTCGTTTTCAGTTGAAAGATAGAGAAATACATTTTATCTTTAAAGGTGATCTATCGAAGTTCCTTGAACCACTCCAAGATTGTACAAGTACAGCTAGTCTGCTGCAATAAGCAGCTTGGTCGGCCACTTTCGGCAATAACATATTTTTTTGGCAATCAAAAGAAAACGTTTCCATATTTTCATTTGTCTCTTTCGCTAACCTGTAAAATGCTTTTGCTCGTAATTTGTGCACCCTTAGAGTCGTCATTAGGAAATTTTTTTTCTGCGGATCCCTTTCAGCCTTTGGTTTTTCCTTTGTGGATTGGCAAGTACTGCATATATCAGACGATGGGGGTTAAAAACCGATATTAAAATTTGGTTCAATATGTATCGGAAATAACTTTTTTTACTTCTAGATCTGGAAAATGAAAGATTCGGTAAAGTCTATTAATAGACAGTTCCCCATACACATGTGGGGCGGAATCATGAAATACGACCGGAAAAAATTTAAACGGATCTAAAAATATTTTCAAATTTATTAGATTAAAAGTATTCAAATTTACCATGATGGATGCAGACTGATGTAAAAATGCTATACTTCTATAATGTTTTAAGAGCAAAGGCTAATCTCCTACCAGATTTTCAAAATTCATTTTTCTCGCCCCAGGTTCGTCGCCGTTTCATTTTTTGAGATGGCATTAAAGTCTTTTGTATTTAAAAATTGTAAAAACTCTTGAAATATATAATAATTTTGATGTAACAGGGGCAAGCTCATAAAATCCGGCCGGAAATATGAATTGTTAGAAAACTATTCAATGGACAAACACAAAAAAATTCGAAAAATGGTCAAAGTTTGCGCAGATATTTTGTATGAAAACACAAATAAATGAATGTTTAACTTAAAAATTGTATTCGACACCTATTTCATAATCGAGCAGTTTTAAACGGAAATGTTGTACCGGTAATGAAAGAATTTCAAAAATCTTGCAGGAGGTTAGCCATTGCTCTTCAAATATTATAGAAGTTGCATTTATACATCAGTCTGCATCCTACATGGTAAATTTGAATACTTTTAATCTAATAAGTTTGAAAATATTTTTAAATCCGTTTAAATTTTCCGGTCGTATTTTATGATTTCGACCCTGGTCTTTGTGTTCGCCATCGACAAAAATGATTTTCTAAAACCTTAAAAAAATAGAAATAATAAAGCCTAAGAAAAATTGGACTACCTGAAATCGCTTACCAAATCCGATAATAGCTTCTCATTTTTCGAAAAATTTATTAGAGATGCGGTCGCCACCACGGTTTTCTACTGGTGCCGTGTTTTGCTCGAATCTTTTGGTTACCCCTTTTATTCGCATCTTCGCTATCTCCATAATATTTGCAAAACTAAATTTTTTTTGGAGGCCCACCTACACCTCGCCGTCGTTTTGGTACATTTATTATTGTATGCATAAGAATGAAAGCATCTTGGGATATTTTATTTGTACATCTGTAAAATGAGTCAGAAAAACTTATTGCATCGTAAGCGTTTATTCGTTTGCATTGGCACACAAATTCTTTATGGGAATATTTTGGTATTTTCGGCAGTGATTTTCGAATATACCTAAAATAAATTTGATTTAATTTAGATTTTAAGAATTGGTCCAACTAAACTGTTGTTACCTATTTCTCTTTTGCTGTTCCCTCTTCCAGTTCGATTTGTTGTCTGTGACTGTTACTTTCCGCGCTTTTCCACCGTTTGTAATAGGTTTTGCAAAACTAAAATTATCACTCATCTTAACCCAGATGTTACCGAATAATATACATACATTTCAATACTAAAAAATGTTGCAACGAATGAATCTTTATATAGTAAACAGGCCTAACGGGACTTGAGAAAAAAACTTTCCACAAGTTGTGCTCGAATTTTCTACAGTGCATTGTTTGGCGGTATAAAGGAGGACGGCAATATCTGGGACTTTCGAGGAAAAAACTTTCCACAAGTTGTGCTCGAATTTCTACAGTGTTTTATTTGGCCGATTGATAACAAAATATTTTGAGTGAAAAATTGCAATAAACATATTTGATATTTTTTTTTTAGTAAAGCTTTAATTTTATTTATTTGTTAACTTTTCCTTTAAGTTATTTATATATTTCTCTAATATCTTTTCTATTTATTATCTTTTTTCAATTTTACTATGTAAGTTATGAATTTCATTTATACCAATACTAAAACAATTCAATATGGCGGCTATTACCTTGGGCGCGGATTAATTTCGGATGAACGTATATAATTTGCCTCCGTATCTCGACCGCTTGGAGCTTATTAACTTAAAGCCACTAAGTAAGTGACGATCTGTTGCCGACATCGTTTTCAATCACCAAGTTTTATCTGGCGGTGTAGATTCTTTAGCTCTACTCGAAAATGTAAAGTTTAATGTAAATGGTTGTGCTTTGAGAACGATACCTTTTAGAATTGTTCCTTTAATAGAACGACCTACTGCCAGACCGAGCCTATTACAAGAATGCTGCGCGAGACTAATAAATATTTCGAATTTTTTGACTACCACATTATCAAATTCGCTATTAAAAAATTCTTATTTGCTACCAATCGCTAAAGCAATTTTTATTTTGTTTTTAGAATAATTTTATCGATTATTTATAATTTTTAACATTTTCCCCCTCTCCATTTGCGTTTCTTTTAATTTTATTTTTGTTTAACTTTGTTTTTTTTTTATTTGTATCTTTTCTCACTCTTTCAAATTTGCTTGCTCTAAGCAGACCAGCGAACGGTTTCTCCTTTATTGCGGAGGGGTATCATTCTCCTAAATTTAGCACATATAGATTCAGCCTTTTCATTTTCCTAATCATAGCTCTTTAAATACATTTTTTATTTCGATTACTGTTAGTTTATTTTTGCCGTTTTCTTTCTTATTTAGTAGAATGATATCCTTGTTTATAATTAACCGGAATTATATTCAAAAAATAATAATAATGTTGATGGTGACTCCCCGCGTGCGGTCAGAGAGGGGTGATTGGTCGTTGGGAATTATTATTATTATTATTATTATCTGTTTGAATCCAATAAGAATTCTGTTTCCGACATGTTTTACGTACCAACATACGTATACGTGTTAGTTTTTGCACGGGCAAAACACTTCACGGGCTCATATACCAACCGCTCAAAATGGTCGGTTGGTATTTCAAGTGCTAATATTATTTTGTAATTTTTCAGTTTACTTACATAATTCTAAATACAAAGTATTATAACATGGCTTTACATATTCTCAAAATTTTTTCTAAATTCTTTTTAATTTGTCTTGTTTTCTAATCTTTTCTTTAATCTATTGCCTTCTTTTAGCGGTTTCACTTGTTTTATGACAGGATGAGCGCTCGGTTTGGTTTTGTATAATTCTTTGCGTGCATTTTATATTTGTTGTCTGGATAATGTTGCTGGCTTTGTAGCTAACACCGTTACTGAGTATACATATAAGATGAGTATTCGCCTATTTTATTATCAGTACATTTTATTTCGAGTGGTTGCGATAAATAGAAGAAATTACAGACTGTGTTTTATATAAAAGGTAAAGATATTTTTGATAGATTCACAATATTCTTAGATTTTGGTTTTTTATCTAGGAATAAATTTTTATTCTAAAAAAACAAAAACTACGAGAATATATAAATGAAAACTCTTCTAGTGATGAAAATAGACTCTTGACGACATATCGACGTATCGACAGTGACATGGAAAATATTTCCAATATACGAAGACAAAAGAGAACAATTAGGTTACCATCATATTTTGAAATGAGTCATACAGAATAGAATCAGCTCTTGATGAAACTGTGTGGGTACCAATAAAAAATGGATTTTCTCGAGGAAGACCAGGAACACCACAAAGAAGTATAACTTTCAAAGCAAGCCATGGTCCTACAGTCTTTGCAAAAAGTCATGTATGTAATCGAATGAAAAGTTAGCAGGGCTATTTTTGATAATTGGTGTGTTCAGTCCGACCAAAATGATAAAATTTATCATGATATTTTTTGTGACCCTAACTTCACTCCGTATAATTTTATGTCAAACCCGAGTGAACAATCAAATTGAAAAAATAATTATAAATTGATTCTGCACGTCAAAACATTGTTGGCGCTGTCATAACAAAAATTTACTATTTACTAATGCCTAAGTGTATTTCACAATAGTTTAATACTTCACATCTTTTCCTAGATAATAAAACAAACCCGGGGAGTACACATAGTAATTCACTCATTTAAACATTCATTCAATTATAGTTAACGACAGTGATTTGAAGATAATTGATTGTGCTATAAACGTTCACAAATTGTTTTAAGATGGCTTTCTTATGTGTAAAGGAAATCACATTCTCGCCCAATTCGTGAATACACGAATAATTTTAACCACACAACGTCGCACCTAATCAATCAATCATTCAAGGTGGCCGCATGAAATGTCTCTCAACTCTCGAGACGAGCAAATAAAGTTAAAACTTAAAAATGTGTTATCTCAAAAAGGCGGTACAACAACATTTTCATTACAACAACAATTTGCATTATATCACTTATTTTTAACTTGAGCTGAGGCTCGAGTACACATTTCATGCGGCCGCCATCAGAGAAAATGTAATGGACATTGAAGATTGAACAAAAACACAGAAAAGAAACTACACACACAAATCATACACAAACAATATATTTTTTTGAGTTTATTCCAGACACTGTAGTTCAACATTGTTTTTAATGTATTATTGTTAATACGAAAATACATATAACATAAAAGTTGAACAAAATGTTGTTCCTGTCCATATAAAATCATAGCGCAATAACATTAGAAATAAAATGTATAAATTTTGACAGCCAGAATCGATATTTTTGGTTTTTTTTGTGATAAATGAGTGCGTTTTATGACAAAAGTTGATAAAAAATATCATGATAATTTTTATCATTTTGCTCGGACTGAACACTAGGAATAAATAAAAATTTTATAAATTATATTAGGAAATGCACAGAAATGGAAACTTCGTTCCAACGTTCTTGGAAAATGTTTTTTAAATTTTAACAGAAGAAAAATTCAACTCATTTTTAGCAATTTTTTATGGGTGTGGTGCTTTCTTGACATCTAAAATTGTCGTATTTATGGTCAAAAAATTGGGGACCTGAATTTTTTTTAGAAAAACCATGATTTGAAAAGATTTCATGGATATCTTACAATTTATTTCATACGTTTGGAATCCTTCCACCAAAAATTGTCAAAACTGCTATGTGTCATACTTAATAAACACATTTTTATTAATCACTTGTTTTTTGTTTCGCAGAATATTTTGAATATTTTTCACAAAGTTTAAAAAATCACTCGATCGATTTTATCGTCGTTTGTTGGTAAGAATTTGTTATAATAATAATCAAATATGGTTTAATAGTAGTTGTAAAAAATTAAAATTGCTTCCTAACTATACTAACATTAAATGCAATAGTAAATCTTTGGAGGGAAGAAGAGCTATCAATCTAGCGCGTTGTAGCTGGAGGGATAACGAGCTGCGTAAAGGGTATGCTACCAGGAACAACTTATATCTCCATCTTAAAGTTGTTCACACTGAGTTAGCAAATCGTTTGCACTCTGTTGAGTTCGATTGGCTGGACAAAAAAGTTCGTGCAGAGGTAGCTGAAATTTCACATATTCAATATGTGAAACAAAAAGCTAAACTGGATGTGTTGCGAGATAAGGCTTATCCATTTAACCGTAGAAGTAATAGTGGTTCGTCTGATTTCCAATTTCATCCACGTTTTAAGAACTTGTCCTCAGTCGTTTTCCGTGATACAGAGGTGCAAATGCTTAGCAACGGAGTGAATTTTGCCCCTACGCCAAACAAAATCGACCTTCGATCATTCGAAAATCTGGCTGTAGATGCCGAAACAGCCTTATCTGGCCAGATAACCCAAATAAAATCAGTGTGTTAAGATAAAAAGAAGGTATTGATAACTCTTCTTCTCCGATAAACTCTTCTTCTTCTGCTGCTTCTAATACTAACCTCAAAGTGATTGGTGCGATAAAGAAAAAACTACGTGACCATGACCTTATAACGTGTAAAGCGGATAAAGGCAATACAATTACCGTGCTCACAAAAGTCGATTACTGCAATAAAATTTTTGATTTTATTACAGAAAGCAAAGCAATAGAACTTGGCAGAGATCCAACTAAGTCTTTTAAGACTACGGTTAGTAAGTGTATCAACCAATGCCAGAAGTTATTTGATGGAACTGGTTGGAAGTACTCTGTCATGAATCCATCTGCCCCGATCCTTTATGGTTTACCAAAAATCCATAAGGAAGGCATTCTGATTAGACCAATAGTAGCGTATTGCAATGCTCCTGCCTACAAGCTATGTAAGGGTTTCATAAATTTTTTCAATTGTCATACTAATTTCTTTTCGGCTTACTCGATTAAGAACTCGGTAGAATTGATTAACAAAATTCAAGACTTCGACATTCCGTTACATTCAAAACTAGTTTCATTTGACGTTGCCAGTCTTTTCTATTCCAATTAATACTTTGCCCCAAATAGTTTGTAATTACTTAGATAGGGATGTTGTAGATGAGAGCTTACGTCGTGAACTGAAGTTAGTTTTTGAGACTTGTATTAAACAAAATTATTTCTGTTTTGATAATACATATTTCAAATTTGCTGATGGTCTACCCATGGGCTCCCCTCTGTCACCTTTGTTAGCTGAAATTTTCATGAATTTCTTCGAACAAATGATCATATCAAATAACAATCCTTATTTTCGTCATATAATCTTTTGGTATAGATATGTTGATGACATATTATGTCTATGGAATGGAACTGATAGACTGTTAGACTCTTTCCTTATTTGGTTAAATTCTCAATATCCCACCATTGATTTTACGTTAGAAAAAGAAGAAAATAAATGTATTAATTTTCTAGATATAACAATAACCAGAATTAATTCTACTTTAGACTTCAAAATTTATCGGAAACCCACGTATACAGACGCTGTTATCCCTAGTTCTTCAAACCATCACCATAATATTAAAATGTCAGCTTTCCGCTCACTCATAGACAGACTTATAAACATCCCTCTGTCAAATTCAAATTATAACACTGAGCTTAACATAATTCATCAAATAGCAACGAATAACGGATATGCAACTAGGACTATATTAAAGTTATTAAATAAAAAGCTAAAGCGTAAAACTCTAACGGGTATTTATCCACCGGATAGTCCAACGCGGGAAAATTGGCGTCGTTTAGAGTATATAGGAAAAACGAGCCAACGGATTAGCAACATCGTGTCCAATTATACCAATATTAGTTTTGCTTTTTATAATAATAACACAATAAAGAAAATGATTTTTAACAATAAACCTAGAGTTGATCGCCTTTCCAAATCTGGTGTCTATAGGATCAATTGCAATGATTGTAGTTTCTCCTATATTGGTCAGACTGGGCGCAATTTTGGAGTTAGAGCTAAAGAACATTTATCTGGTTGCAATCAATCAACTTTCCATAACCATTTAACTTCAGAAAATCATACAGCTAGCTTGAACAATTTAGACATATTACATATACAACCCAAAGGCAGACGTTTAGATACCTTAGAATCTTACGAAATTCGAAAATCAATATTTCTTAACCATAATATCCTTAACGAACAGAGAGAAATCCGGTTCTCACCAATTACAGACCCCGCCCTTTTCTATTCTCACGTACGCAATAATATACCTTGAATTTTGTTACTCAACCTATGACTCATCGCCTACCTGCGCGATCCGTAGGATAATTTTTATTGCTTATATTTTTTTCCCTCCTTCTTTTATTTTTATTTATATTTTGCTTTTTTCCACTATATAACAAAATTTTTACTATTACAAATCAGTGTCCTCCTCCTAACAAGTCGAAAATCGATCGGTCATCACTCCTGTGATGACCTAACGAGTCGAAATCGATCGAGTGATTTTTTAAACTTTTTGAAAAATATTCAAAATATTCTGCGAAACAAAAAACAAGTGATTAATAAAAATGTGTTTATTAAGTATAAGTGTGTTTCGCCAAGTGCCTACGGCAAATAGCGTAAAAAGTGCTATGTGTCAGGTCAAAATATTACTATTGATCAACAATTATTTCCAACTAAAGCCAGGTGCAAAATTACTCAGTATCTGCTGAATAAACCGAGTAAATTGGAATTAAATTTTGGTTCGCAAACGATTTGTCGGCAAATATATCATAAATGGGTTTCCATACATAGGTATTAATATCGTTCGGTGAGTTCGTTGTCCTAAAACTAATTGAGCCATTTACTGATTACAGTAGGAATGTGCAAACTGGCAATTTTTTTTTAGGTAAATTACTGGCTTCACAACTTTTAGAAAAGAATACGACTTTAGTTGGAACTATTCATTCGTTCAAATTAAAAGGAATTACAGAACATTGCCAAACAAAAAATATATATATAGCCTTAATTTTCAAGTTAAGTTTACAAATTTGAAAATTGCACACTAACGGCATACCGAAAGCTAAGTAAACTAAGGAAGTACTTCTACTTAGTTCTTTAGCATAATTCCCCAAAAATTAAACAAAACCGAAAAAGCTCCCTGAAACCATTTCACTTTACAACAGCACAAAATTTAGTGTAGGTATAATGAACCAAATGGGTAAAAATACACTATTAAGTATGTCTGTGAAGTTAGCCTAGGATTTCATTCCAGAAAAATAAAAAAAATGCCATCAGACAACACTAAAACTGCATTATCATCCCAGCCCATTTGTTTATAATTTATGTTAAATATGATACGATACGTACAGCATCGCAAAAAACATAATATAATGTGAATAATTATCCCAGAAAACAAAAAAATTACAGTAAATTATACATTAAAAAAATAAAAAACTTTAATAATATTCGTACCGTTATAGCGCCAATCTCAACATGCGGATCAACTTGTGATTTTTATTGTGAATAGTGATCATTATTACGAGTCGATACGCCTTGCATTAATTTCCAAAACTCGTGGTTCTTGGGAATCATAAATTAAATTCAGTCATACTTGGGCCATACAGATAAGAGCCTATGGCGCCAATCTCAACATGCAAATCAACTGAGAATTTTTAGTTTAAGCAACAGTCATTATGGCAATTCGATACGGACTGGTTCGATTTCCGGAACTCGTGGTTCCTGGGAACCATTAATAGAAATCTGGTTCTTATATACAGGGCCATACACATATGGGCCTATAGCGTCAATCTCGTAATGATGACCACTATTCACAATAAAAATCACAAGTTGATCCGCATGTTGAGATTGGCGCTATAACGGTACGAATATTATTAAAGTTTTTTATTTTTTAATGTACAATTTACTGTAATTTTTTTGTTTTCTGGGATAATTATTCACATTATATTATGTTTTTTGCGATGCTGTACATATCGTATCATATTTAACATAAATTATAAACAAATCCTGGACTGGGATGATAATGCAGTTTTAGTGTTGCCTGATGACATTTTTTTATTTTTCTGGGATGAAATCCTAGGCTAACTTCACAGACATCTGTTAAGTCAGGATCTCAGAGATAGCCTTTATACAAGTATTTTTTTAATATCCACGACATAGTTGGAATTAATGCTTGGATTTTGTACAAAGATCTCAAGGGACCAAATATTATCAGAAAGCATTTTTTATTTCAATTAGCAGAAGAAATTTCTACTGGATATCAAAATGCATGCGAACCAGAAAACCCAAATACTCATTACTAAATTAATCCAACTAAATTGTAATAAAGCTAATTTTAATGTTTACCTATAAACCGCTTTTGAAAATAAAATAAAAAATAGTTTGACATATTTTAACATTTTGCAATGAAAAATAGTCGGTATAATTCCATAATGCCACATTTGTGCCTCTTGAAAAATAAATTTTGGATCATTTCATACCACTTCCACTGAAATTGGCCAGCGGGAGTTTTTAATACAAAAAAAAAATGTGTTGATATTGGTAATAGAAAAATGATAAACATAAAAATAAAAATATAATTTTTGGAAGAAAATTACAGGGTGGGCCATCTATTGGTTTGTTTTTAATTCATAGGCTACGGCAACACGTTTATGAATGTATAGTTTAAAATTTTGATGGCTCGTCAGTCTGATATTCAGCGTCACAAAACAATCATGTTTTCCCTTGAGGATCATTTCGAAATATTGAAAGCTTATTTTCAAAGTCAGTGTTGAAAAAGAGCGCCAAGCGGAACCACTGTAGGCTGAAGTCCATAACAGGCTTGTTATTAGATGACAGAAGTGGATATTGCGGCTGTGGTCCATAGTGTAGCTCAGAATCCGTCGGATTTTCGGCCCTCGGATAATTCGGCTACAAGGTCCAGATGAATCAGCAGTTGAAAGCAAACAACCGTCCACTTCGATATTAGTTCTCTGCGTTCGCCATATACTAGCTTCGATTTTGATCGAACAATCATCTTTTCAGGCGAAACGCATTTCCATCTCAGGGCTATATAAACAAACAGATCTGTCGGATTTGGGGTTCGGAGCAGCCACACATAATCGTGAGAAGCCAATGCATCCATCAAGAGTGACTGTTTGATATGGATTTTAAAGTGATGGCATAAATGGCGCATTTTTCTCCGAAAACTCTGCTGGAAACGCGTTGCCGTCAATGGCAACCATTACAGAGTCATGCTGGTCAACTTTTTATGGCCCCAAATTAACACTATATGAATGTGAACAACGTTTGGTTTCATCAAGATGGAGTCACATGCCATTCAACCTGATCGACAATCGAGTTTTCATTAATCAGAGATATTATGCGGGTAATCTCTTCTGCAGGGACACCTCCAGCTTTAAAACATAACATTAATTGCGACAGTTATTCGTTAACTAGGCACTGCAATCATCGGAAAAGTCAGCAGAGGGAGCCGCATGAACCAATTTTTTTTTTGATTTTTAAATCGGAGACCTAACCTGTACAATATAAGAAAAGTTTCCACAAAATAAAGATGTATATACTCATTTTATAGCGTTTTTGAAAACAAAATTTTAAATGGCCAAGCCTTTACAAGAAATTGTTCTTCATTTATTTCTATTTCTCTACATATTGTCCTGGTAAGCTCATATCGCCCAAATAGTACTCGGCATACCTCACTGAGGTATGGGACGGGGCATTTTGTTGGTAGAGTAAGATATTTTGTCAGCAAATATGGCCATTTATCCGCAATTTGCGAGTTCAGCTTGTCAAGATGCGTAGTATGCTCCTGTAATGGTTTTCCACTTTTGAAGATAATCGATTAAGAAAACTCCATGACTATCTCAAAAAACAGCCGCCATCACTTTTCCAGCCAAAGGTAGAGCCTTCACCTTTTTTGAAGCCGATTTCCCTTGGCAGTCCTCCGTTTTGAATGTATTTTTGATTTTGGAGTTCAATGTTGTATCCAAGTTTCATCAATAGTAATTAGACGGTGTTAAAACTCGGATTTTCCAATTATAGTTTCCCTAAAAATAAATTTAGCTATCTGTCGATTTGAGTTCATGTTAACTTGTGCACCATGTGAAATTACTATTTTACACAACTCATCTGACATCTGAAGACTGATAGAAATTGAGTAAAACAATTCTAAATGAAACTGATAAACGAAAGATTATATAAAGGCGGGAAAGTTTCGGAGCCGAACTCTATTAGCATTTTTGTGTTCTACGACGACGGACCGTATCTTTGGTTTGCTCGACTATCCAATTTAAACCACCAAAACCCATCTCACCCGCACCACCCTACACTGCACCACCCTTATCATCACCCTTTAACACCCCATATCCGCTCCCACCCATACAAACCCTCATTCACCAAATTCCCACATCAAACCCAAAACACCTCATCCCACCCCTCCACCTCTCATGCCACCACTCCTACCACCTCCATAATCACACCACCCACAAAAACCCACATCCTCACTAGATAAATTGTTATTCCACATTCACATGCTCTATGAAACGAAAATAGGATAGAAAGTCAACAAAAAATTTTATCAATTTTAAGAAGAGGGGTTAACAAAATCCTACATATCTTTGAACACCCTAAACACAGAAATGTCCAAATCAATAGGGTTCTGTCCCATAAGTTGTTTGAACTTTAAATGAAGAAATTAAGTTGATATCTCCATCCGTTCTCAAGTTATCGTGGACACAGAAAGGCGGCAAGCCGAAACCATATAGCATTTTTTTAAAAAAATGCTAAAAAATCTAGAGCATAAAATAAACCCAAGTAAACTAAATTGTTTTCTCGCGTCCGCGTGGACAAGTGGTTTAAACTATTTCATTTTGCTATAAATGTTTGTATTACGGGGGTTGGATGAAAGCTTTGCAGGACAGCAATGCAAATGTTGATAGCCAAATTTAATTTTTTAGACAAAACTGATTTTTCTGCCGGCAACTATACGAATTGCATGAAATTAGGAGCTCCGCAGTTTTAGCAGCCCATACAAAGGTTTTGCTAAAGATGATGATTAGGATGGTTTGGTCATCGCCTGGTCATGATTAGTCACTACTTTTCATCATGTGGTAAATAAATAAATAATGAAAATATGAAAAAAAAAAAAATCCGGGTATAGCACCTCATTGCATTTAAATCATACCGTTATCATTAAATTTCGTTATAGATAATCGTTAGGTTGATATTAGGCCAACACATTTAGACGTTTAGTCGCAAATGAGTAATTTTTTATTGCGAAAAAATGGAATCAAAATTGTATTTTTTCAATAAAACCTAGTTCGTCGCTTATTTCGGAATTTGAATTTAAAAAATTAACGACAAACCCAATGTCCCATTCCCCCCGCGATTTTTGGTTTCTTGATTATTTTTTCAATGCCAACTAGTCGTAATAGATAATGTGTATATGTATGTGTGTTTTATTTTGTTTTGCTCTGCTCTCTCGAAAATAAAATTTAAACTAAAAGAGTCAAAAAAGTCCTTGAAATATTTTTTATTTCATTTATGTTTGTGTGAGTGTGGTTGCACCAAAAATTTGTTTAAGTCGCAACTAAAACCGGTTTCATAGGTAAACGGGGAAAGAAACGAAGAAATATACGGTTTCTATGATACCCCGTGTGCCATCAGCCAATTGGAATATACCATTTGGATAAAAATGTCTTTTCTCAAAAAATTGTATAGTATTTAAAGTGGAAGACATAAAGTTAAAATCAATTAAATTTTCCGATAGTTTAAAATTTGGCAACAACTAAATGCAAAACGATATTTAGAATAATACGCGGGAACGCACTATGAGAAATAATTTATTCTAGATAATCAACTGCCATTGAAGATTGGGCACCAGTTGTTTTCGTTTGGTTACCCCTACGAAACGATTTATTTCGAAAATTCGTTATAAACTCATCTTTCGGCATGATTCGAATTGTTAAATGCAACGATCGGAATCTTTTAGCCTACTGTCATTGGTGATTGGTCACTTGTTGTACTCGTTTAGCCATAAATCTAATTTTCGCAGTAAATCCTTACGTAACGTTGACCAAACGAAAACAACTATAGTGACCAATCCTTAGTGACAATTGGCCAAACTATTTCGATTTTTAAATATATAATCGCGCGGAAAAATAAATGTTTACCGAATTTTCGCAAGAAATCGTTATTTATAGGGATGACCGCAGAAAAACGTAAAACGTTCTTTTCCATATAAAATATTCATTTTCAGGCACCCATATCAAAAGCTTTACTTTTTATAAGATCAGCCCCGTTAAATATATACGGCCTTGATTGGAGCTAACAAATTTGAAGCTTTATCAAAATGCTCGAAATTGATTAATAAAATTTCTTGCAAAAGCTCGTTAACAGAAATATCGTTTTTAAAAATCCGGGATATCTTATTCCTACGCTGTACAAGGTATTACTGTAAAAATAGCAAACAAAAAAAATATTTTAGGTCGTTCTACTTTAAGTACAGACAAGAGGATATAAAAGCAGTTCCGGCACTAAAGTTGATTATTTAAATTGTGTGTGTTTATGTTTTTTGTATATGTATTATATGCAAATGTACGAGTACATCGTTTATGCTGCTTTTGTGTTTTCCTCATTTTCATTCATGTGTTGCGGATGATCTCTTGATGATAATTCATCTGTGTTAGGCGAATGTAAATGAGATGAAAATTTTTGGGCGACACAAAGAAAAATCGACGTTAATAGAATAATTTAAATCAAAAGCACAAATTCCGATGTGACTTTAATGCGATGAATTAAATTTTCGAGTATAATACACACTGGATTGCCGTTCTTATTTTTCAAACTGTTAATGGATATTATTGCGGGCGAGCAACAGAAGACCAACAAAATTATTAAAATGGTTGATGACGCCTATTTTTACTTTGTTTTATTTGAGGGCAGTATTTTGTTGTAATTACACCGTAGGGATTACATGATTCATGGAAATTATTTTATCAATTCATTATCATCATAATCAACATCATCGTCATTTGGTAATATAATCAGCAAGGGAAATAAGTATGTTATGCGGGGACATAGGCATTAAATATCTCGAACTATATTTCGTTGTCGTCGTCCTGGCACAAATACTTAGATAAACTAACCGAAAATCAATACACGATGACATGAAACATGTCTGGTGAATTCTATATAGGTATGGATTGTACCGTGGGAACACAAAATCAATTTTTTACACAAAAGGCATACAAAAAATGTTTTGTTCGAAATATAGATTTTTGTCCCTGTAATCAATTAAAGATGCCACACAATGTGTGGGTGCTACATAAACATTGTTAAAGTACAGAAAAGTATTTTCCTTTGTACCCACGCAATTCTGGGTATTACGAATTTGTATGGTTTAGTACATTATAAAGTCTTATTGCTATATATGCATAATACACATATAACAGTAAATCACGGTATCATATTTAAGTAGCACGACGGATTTCTTTTAACTGGAGAATCATTATTCGAAACATATACAATTCTCATGAAGTTGACGAGACATTTCTAAGACAAAGTTTGGTTTGTGCACTCTAGCTAGACATCATTTTCACTGTATAATGTTGTTCAGGTTAATAACCTTACTGGGAATCGTAAATTTAATGTTAAATATAAATGTTGCAAATTTGATTATGTGTAATTATTTAAGGAGCATTGTTCTTTAAAGTCCTGTTCTGCGTATAGTATTATCTTCAAAAATAGTTTAATGTTGAAATTGGAGTTCTTTAAAATATCTTAACACAATAATCCGAAACTTTGGTTAGAGTGGTAATTGCTTGGGAAAAATTATTTAAGTTCTTACGTCATCGTGATGTCATCGTTTTAGATTCAATTGTCAAATTCCGGGTTTGTATTGTCAATCCCGCGTTTGTATAAAAAAATCCCGATTTTTAGGAAATCCTGGTTGAATTTTTAAAATTTAACATATGGGAAAATGGGACTCTTTAATGATTTTTTGACAAAATTTAAAAATTAGTTTGCTATAAAATTCTAGAAAATGGCTAATAGGGATGGAATTTGGCCATTTCTTAACAGATTTTGTTGAAATTCTACACGTGCCATGGAAATGGATTTCTAAAATGTTTTTTTGATAAAGTTCAGAAATATGGCCATCGCTATGGAACTGGGCTATTTCTTAACCGATTTAGTTGAAATTCGAAATGTGGGTTCTAAATGGGATTCAAAAAATGCATTTTTGATATAGTTCTGGAATAAGACGAATAGGGTTGAAACCTGGCCATTGCTTAACCGATCATGTCGAAAATCGACATGTGGAATCTAAATAGGATTTTATAATGATGTTTGATAAAGTTCTGGAATATTGTCGTTAGGGATGTAACTAGGCCATTTCTTAATCGATTATGTTGAAATTCGTCACGTGCGATAGGTATGGAGTTCTTAAATGATTTTTTGATAAAGCTGTGGAATATGGCCAATAGAGATGGAATTTGGTCATTTTTTAACCGATTATGTCTAAATTTGACACGATCTAAATGGGATTATTAATATTTCAGAACTTAGTTAAAAAATCTTTTTAGAATCTTATTTCCATCACACATGTCGAATTTTATCATAATCTGATTGATTGATTGATTGATTGATTGATTGATTGGACTGTAAAACCAAGTGCTAGCCAAGAGTCCCGGATAACGCCGGGCCTATTCCTACAGCCTGTTTACACATAACAATAGGAAGGATAGGAAAGGTTTTTTTTTTTTTTTTTTTGGGACAGAACGATCCGGTTGCAGACACCTAGCGATCGTACGGCACAACACAATTCTAATCTACTTCTAATCTACTAGAGGAAGGATAAAGGCTTAATAGGTTTAATGGATAACGATGGTATTGCTTTGATCGTCAACAATTGCCTCACTAAATCAAAACCTGAGAAAAAATAATATTTCACGTGCATCTGGAAATTTTCTGTAATATAATTCTACATTAATACTTATCAGCTACCTAAACAAAATTGATTAATTGATTAATTGGATCAGTTCGGTTACAAATACCTAGGTAAAGCCAATAGTTATTAACATAATGACAGCACAATTCTAATCTACACGACCAGCAATTAATATTTCAAAGAAATATTTCTTCATAACATCTAAAGATTTCTGAAATTCATTCTTAATTAATCTACCGATTTCCTAAATAATATAAATATTTATTAATTTAATCCTCTACAACTCCATAACTTACAATATAATTTTCTGAACCCATACTTATTTGAATTATATTAATAATAAATTGAATTATGTATATTAATAATTAATATTAAATCATTAATAATTTCTCTAAAGTCATTAGCATGTGGCAAACTGGCCGTTAAAATAGTCAGTAAACATATACTCGTATTATTTATTAAACCTGAAAACAAACTGTATGCTTATTATTGACTTCTTAATTGTATTCAATATATTCAAACTTATGACTTACGCTTCACGGTTCAAGTTATTAATAGCGGATTCTTTTACGTTTTTGATGTAAATCAAATTTCGGATAGTTAAAAAGAATATGAAAAAAAAAAAATAATAATAATAATAAAAAAAAAAAATTTGATGTGTGGCGTAGTGTGTCTACCCGTGTCCAAACCCGAAAGGGATACCGAAAACAATAACAAACCATTTTGAAAAAATTTCAAATGACGCGTTTGACGTATTTGACAATATTTACGGTTGACGTATTATATGTACATATATAAATATGTGTACGTGGTAGTTAAAATGGAAGTAAAAATCTATATTTCCATTTTTTTGATGTACATCAAAAAAAAATTTTTTTTTTTTTTTGCTATTTTTTCCGCTAAAATGTGATTTACATCAAAAACAAAATTTTTTGCCAGTTTTTTGTTAAAAGAAAACGACATAAGAAACATAAAAACAAGATACTAAAACATGATTTTAACACGCAAAATGACAGAAAATAAAAATTTTGTTAAAATCATTAAAAATTTGAATTTTAATCATTGCAGAAATCATAAAATAACAAATAAAATAAAATCGAGATAAATTTTAATTTGTAATTTAAAGTACATAATCTATTTAAATAAATGAATTCTTAAGATCACGAATATTTTTGAAAATTGTAAATCGAGGAACAAAGCTATAATATCATTAACAAGAATTTGTGAGCTAAATTTTATTTAATATATTTTAATATTTATATGTAACTATATATAATGTTATATGTGTCATAATATCTAAAATATTCGAACATAAGAAAAAAAAATAATAAGTGACGCAACGCGCACAAAACGACGAAAATGAAACTTGGGAATATTTCACCTCTCTATGATTTTTCATCATGGTTTTATTATGCTCTCCGAAAACAAAATTCAAATCAAAACCTACATATAAAAAAAAAAAAAATGGCCTTGAATCCCCCATCTCATTTTCGCTTGGGCCAGCGCCGCTACACCAATAAAAAATTTGGTTCAAAAAGGAGTCGCTATCAAATCCAATCTCATAGGCAAATAGGGAAAGAGACGAAGATGAAGATTCAAAAAACACGCTTCACAAGGAAATATATAATAAACCACAAAAATATACATACCAACCACACATGTATACATAAGTCTACATCCAAAACCAACAACAATTAACATATCAAATTTATTCATCCGTTCCACCCGCGATTTAAAAGAAGCACTGGTTCACACTTTAAAATAAGTCGTAATAGATGATTCATTGCTAATTTAAAACCTTATTTTATATTTAAACCAAAATGTTTTTGTATTGTTTTAATCTACTCTCTCGAAAATAAAATTTTAACTAAAATGTACATCTCAAAAATGAATGAAATAAAAAATTAATTTTTAAAATTAAATTTCAAATTTATAGTAAAATAAAATATGTAATTAAATTTTTTATTTCACTTCTGTTTGTGTTAGAGCTGCTTCACCGAAAAACATTTTGGCAACCGGTTTCATATGTAAACGGGGAAAGAGACGAAAAAGAAGCTGCTTCTTTGACATCCCGTGTGAAAGGGCGATTATTGGTTTTGTTACATCCCTGCATATACACACCATATATATACATCTAAACGCACAGAAGCACACACTCATAACTATTTATATGTATATTTAGGTAAATTTTGATGCTACACACAAATCTATATACGAAGTATGAAAAGTACATAAATAAAAATAAAAGTATGTATATATGTATATATTATATATACATAAATATAAATGTATATAAAGGATACTTCTCTGATTTAATGCATCTTTATACATAACCAGTTTATCGAAACATTAAAACGAAATATATCCCGTTATAAATATTTCAATTCTGGTTTTATGTATATAAACACATTTCATCATACACGTCACTTAACTCGTCACTTTACTGTTTATTTGAAACCCACTATGTATATTATGTATACCTAGTAATTCAAACATAAATGTGCATTTACGCATTCACGAAATGGTATCAGAACATATACGGAAATAATTATATATAGGTATACGTTCTACACAATTTCACGCGCGGCTTATACACAAATCAATATTTAAAACACTAGGTGTACGCCATATCTTTTAATCACTTATTTTATAATGTAAAAAACACATTGATTATTATTATTATTAATAATTATAATTATTTTATTTATTATTTACACAAAAAAAAATATTTAAATTAAATGAAGGAGCGACAACAAAACACGTCTACTCCGTTTCACATCACTTTTCGTCCATCACATGTCGAATTTTATCATAATCTGTCAAGAAATAGCCAAGTTCTGTCGCTAATGGCCATATTCCAGAGCTTTAGCAAAAAATCATTTTAGAATCCCATTTAGACCTTACTTGTAGAGTTTTAACATAATCAGAAAAGAAACGGCCAAGTTCCATCCCTGTCGACCGTATTCTAGAACTGTATCAAAAATCAGTTTTGAATTCGAATCATTCACTTAGAATAAAACTAGTAAACGGAGGGGGAGGAGCGATACGACTTCCCGCGTGTCCGCGAGAGTTATTGAAGCCTCTACAATTCGGTATGATACCAAAGTGCTGAATGTCGAAGAACCGAATGTCCAAAGGCAAAATTACAATGTGTCGAAGGGCCGAATGTCTCGAAGGGCCAAATGTGTTTTCATTTCAAAAACTTTTCGTTTTTTGGAAATATAATTTTTTAATTTGTTTTAAGGAATATTTCGTAATTTTTTTTAGCAAATATTAATGAATTTGCTTGATAAAATTTTCCTTCACCAAAATGCATCACTGAGACCAGGGTACATGGAATTTTGACACAAAAGTCAAAAAGAAATAAAACATTTTTAAATGTTAAACAATATTTCAAAAATTACTTCTTATTCTATTTACTTTCCATTTTATAAGGACGTTGTTCTCCAACTGAAATTCTTCTAACTAGGGAGTGAAACGACGGGAGCGCCAAGACCCGACTTATATAATCTGATCCCATACTCCCGCTCCTATCGGTTTTTAAATTCCTATAAACTGAAATTATTTTCTAAGTAGGGAAAGAAGCTACGAAAGCGCCGCGTCCCAACTTATATATCCTGATCCTTTACTTATTTACTGTGTACAGGTTTTAGTGCTGTTATAGTCGTTTTTTATTTTTCAAGAAATTGGAATTGCAATTTCAATTTACGGAAATTATCAAAAACTAGAAATTTGACTAATGCTAGAGTAGCACTGTTGTTGTAATTTGAATAAAACAATGAGAGCTCAGGTTTTCCGACTCTGACTCCGACAAATTTGCATCGACTCCACCGGACTCCCGCCTCTGAATTCGCAGCCTTGGTTTTTTCTAGTGCATTTTTGGGCAAGATATCTTATTTTTATGTTAAAATATTTTTAGTCCGGCCGGTCCGAATTAATAAAAAATATTTTTTTCAAAATTAAGACTTTAGAACTAGAAGAAAAATACAACCGGGATTTTGAAAACCGGGATTTCGAAAACCGAGATTTTAAAAACCTGGATTTCGAAAACCTGGATTTTGGAAACCAGGTTTTTGAAGACCGCGATTTCGAAACCGGGATTTTGAAACCCGAAATTTTGAAACCGGGATTTTGAAAACCGGGTTTTCGTAGTACACCCTGCAAATTCACATGGCCTAATTCAATGTTTAGCTTATTATTATTAAAATTATTGTTGATGAATTTTTCTGTTCAATACTCAATTTTTTTGCCTCGAAAGGGAAATATTAAACTTACCGGACTTTATAAAAAAAGTGTATTTTATGTTCAGAAATCATTGTTCCTGCTTAAACTTTAGAGAACCAACACGGTCAACACTGGTTGAAAATAAAATTTTTAAATTTATTTGAATCTTAATTCGTTGTTTTTTATAACTGTTCAACTTTCCAACATTACAGAAACAACTGTAAAAGCTCCAATGTACACAGTTTTACACTAAATTACTCCAATGATATACCGGGTGTTTCTTTTAAACTGAGGCGATCAAATATCTCGAAAAATTAGCCCGCCAGATCACCAGATCTTACTTCGCCAGATTTCTTTTTGTGGGGCTATCTCAAAGACAAAGTTTACATACAAGAACCAACAACACGTGAGAACATGATTGAGCGAATCAGAAATGCGTGTGCTGAAATTCAACCAAACACACTTCTCAGTTGTGTACAATCATTGGAAATGCGTATTAATAAGTGCATTGAAGTCGCAGGCCATAATTTTGAGCACTTATTTTAAGTTAAAATTATTTTATTCACCTGCCATTTACATTAATAAATTGTTTTGATGACGAATTTCGAGTATTCCCAATGAAAACGTGATGATTTTTATTTCAAACGTATTGCAGAATCGAATGCGTGTGTTCTAAGAAGAAGAAATTGAAAAAAATTAAATTTCGTCAATTACAACTCCATCTATCATGAACCGAACAAAATATTTCATTCAAATCATACGTACTTTTAGTCGTAGAATCCGTATTTGCAATAAAAAATATGGCTTCCTATCTTAGTTTAAAAGTTACCCCGCCCCCCTCTACAAAGCGGGGGGTGGGGACTATTTGTTGCGGTATGATTAAATTTTGATTATGGACATTTTTTCCGTAGAGTGGCTATTTTTCGAGATATTTGATAGTCTCAGTTTAAAAGAAACACCCGGTATATAAATATGAATGAGAGACAAAATAAAAATAATAAATCCCCCAAAGAAATAATCGCCGAAACGGTGTGACCGTAACAAGGTCAGATAAGATAACAAACCAACAAAATTAATGGAGTCGCTGAACGAGAAAAAAAAACGCAGCGAGACCAACGTGCATCGAGCACGTGACGACCACCGATATTTGGCGCTCGATTACAGTGTAAAAATTAATAAAAAAAAATGAAAATTTGAAAAATATATGAAATAAAATAAAAAAAATAAAAACCGGATCTTAATAAAATTACTGATTTTTGATGTTGCAACCTTGTGTCGTCATGCCACAGGCACCCCTGCTCGGACCGTTGCGGTGCCTTTCACCGATACCACCAATAAATGAATAGCTGGTTGGCCACCCGTACCGTTGGGGGGCCTTTCCCCCAGGGATGGGCGATTACGCGTCGACTACTAGTTTTTACATGATTTCGTCGACAACTCGTCGAAAACGTCGACAACGTCAACAACTCGTCGACAACGTCGAGAACTACTTGAAAAATTAATTTACGCCATCTATCGAAACTTATAATAAAACTCAGCATAAATTGCCTTTACTACTGATTGTATTTGTGAATCATTAAAACACACTATGCCTAACATTTGTATCATAAATTGTGTAATAAATTAATAATTATCCATTATCGAAATAAATTCTTTGACAATCGAAAAATGTCATATTATATTTGCGAATTTGAATAAAATTTGAGTCTATCGTGATTTCGCTCGAATGAAATTTTGAAGCTTCTACTATAACTACGCGGCGAATAATTAGTTAATTTATGATTTATGTTGACTTTTTATTTAATTTTGCTTTATTGTAGTAGCTTTTTTCAACCAAAAAAAATGGCTCTATTAAAGTCCAAACCACACAAATGTGCGAGTAAAAAATCATAATTTTTTGACATGGTACTTTTGCCGTACCCACACAATTGTGTTTGTAAAACACAAAAGGGATACATCTATTTAATAAAAGATGGCGCACAAAGCATATAATCTATTGCAATATTCAAAAGTTTTAGAGAGATAGATGCCTCTAGTTCAGAGATTTTAAATTTATTTTTAATTTATAAAATGCTGGTAAAAATGTTAGAATTAAATTTAAGTAATTATTCATCAATTTTAATAGTGCGGTTAACGTAAAATAATTAAAAATTTAGTTTTTAACGTCATTTTGTAAGTTGTCGACGTTGTCTACGTTGTCGACATCTGAAAAGCAAAAAATCGGTATGTAATCTACGTGCTAGATTACGTTTCGACAACTACGTAGATTACCTTACGTAATCTACCCGCCCATCCCTGCTTTCCCCGATACCAATAAAAACATGACGAATAGCCGGTTGGCTACCCGTTCGCAGATAATTAGGCGTCACCCCGCCCGACTAAATTTTATAATACTATTTTTATTGTATCCTCTCGCTTTCTAAGCACCGTGTAATTTACTCGACATTACAAACACCACCACTGCAATTCAATTTAAGTATTATATAATTCCGTATGCTTGAATTATTTTAATTACAACTTTTCCTTTTCTTGAAATGAAGGCAAAGAATGTTACATCACCCTTGTCTCAAAAAAAAAATCACCGCCTTCTTTTGTAATAACAAAATCGCCGTTTGCTTTTCTTTCGTTTGAGAGGAATTTGTTTCAAAAAAAAATTATTTTTCGTTTTCGTATTTTATATTTTATATAATCACTACATATAAGAATTTTCGATTTCAATTTACGGTATTGATTTTACATTTATTTTTACCAATATCCGAAATTTATTTTGTTTTATTACTTTTGTAATTTATATTTAAAATTTTAAAAATAGAACAATCCAGATCACGGTTTTGTATTTTATTTATTTTTTTCTTAATCACAAAATGACTAGCGACGTCACTTATCCAAATCAAAAACGAGACCCCTCAAACAAAAATAAATTCGCGCACCACACAACGAATGCCAAAACGTTCTAGAAGAATCTTTTTCCTTCTCTGTCTTTCGTTTGCATCAATGTAAATTGAAACATATAACAAAAAATATTCTTCTAGAGCGCATTGCTTCGCACACACCCGATGCACATTGGTCTCGCTCTCTCTTTTAATTGACGATCGCGCGGCCTCATGGTAGAGAGAAACACAAGAATTAAAAAAACACGTCCACATGGTGGAAAATATTTTAGTACAACAAATGTCACGTGTTCGTAAACAGGTGGCATTGCTATCACACACAATACGAGATTCGCCATAGAAATAAATAACCAAGAATGTTCGTGGGTTCAGGAAATGATTGTTATAACAAAAAAAAAAAAAAGTCGTAACAACCTGTTTATTCGTTTATTTCATTTAGAACGGTATCAGCCAAACAAACGGAAGAGATCCATCTCTCTGTGACCTTGGTCAATTAAACCCTAGAAGCAATCATCAAAACACGGGATGGAAGACAATATTGTTAGATGACAAAATTCACTAGTTCATAATTTAAAACACCAAACTTATGGACACCGGTAGCACTTAGACAACCCAACTAATAGGCAGTGTTGCCAAAGTATGTAATCCTACATTTTCTAATTATGTTTTAACGAGTGACGTTTGTCGGGCTACTAGTGGGATTAGGAAATGTTATCGTTGTGGCGTATATGTACAATTGAATAAGACGCTGCTTCTAACGTCTGCGAAATAGAAACTCCTCTTCCATCTTCCTGTTGGATTGTGTAGGAATATTTCTTGAAATGCTATTCTGCTACCGGCTTATACAAGGGACCAAACTATCTGCAGGTCTCGCACATCACCATTATGGGTTCCTGAAGGCGTGTTTAACGCTTGATATTAGCTAGCTGGATGTCAGGCCGGCTGAAAATGTAATTAGCGGGAGGAGATAGAAAGGAACCCGTAAAAAATAGCGCACTAATGTTAAGTTATTAAAAATATTTATATTTAACTCCAAAGCACAAGAAGGAAAACCCATCTATATGTATACACACGCACACGAAGAACATTTTGATGATTTTAGACCTCCTACTTTTTGAGATTTCGGCTATTAGCTAAATCTGAAAATAGTCTCTAATCCGAAAATTTTCATGATTACCATACTTTATTTTACTAAGTGGAAAAAAGTTAAACGGAACATAAGTACGCACTTAAATTCTTAATAAAAAAATGAAGGGTCCCGACATTTTTTACGATAAATGCCCATAGATCTTGAACTCCACAATTTTTAAATCTAACAATTGAACCTACTGGTTTTTTGATAAAAACTGTCTTGTATAATAAAAAACGATTATTCCTGCTTAAATTTCAGAAAACCAACAAGTTCTACCCTTGTTGAAAATTAAATCTTCATTGAAAAAATTGATAAAGCTCCTGCGGAAGCTGTCACTCCCGGTACACAGATCCACCACATTTCGCACGAGTCTCCCAATTTGTTGAAAAAGCTTTAGTATGAAGTGTAATTCCGAATAGTCAGTCTGCCTGGACTGTAGATGCCGAATTTTTGCAAAATAAAGTTTTTTTTTCGTTTGACTACAGTTTTTTTGTTAGATCGGTTTTTAATAGTTTATTCGATTTTTTAAATCCTTATACTTTGTAAAATAATTATTAAACAATAAATCTGCTATGTGAAATGCAACTTCAAGTGAACCAATTTCGACGAAAAATTTATTATAATTTTTTTTTAAATCGTGGTTTCCTCTAAAATTTTAGAAAACTGGTAAACACTTTTCAAAATATTTGCAAAAAACGAAAACGCTCGTATGGATGCGCTAACTTTCGATGGTCCGATTTCGATTAAAATCCCCTGGGTTCTAACAATTTGTCAAAAAACCTTAAATTAATAATTTTGTCTGGGCAATACAGGACCGAATTTTTGTAAAAAAATTGTTTTTTGGCAAAAAAAGACCTTTCTACTATAAAATTCTGGAAAACTGATCTGGGCTGGTATTGTCGCAAATTTAATTTACAAACTATTATTTTATTATCGTTTTTTTTTGTTAATTTCAAACCGATTTCAAAAATATCGCAGTTAAAATTTTTTATGACTACTTAAAAGAAAGTAAAAACTTTATCTTTATTAAGCCAAAGTTTGGTAGAAAAAACGTTTTATCAAAAATTGCGCTTTCCCCTAACATTCAGAAAATCATATAGACAAAATTTGTTGAAAATGTAATATAACATTTTAATTTCTTTTACGTAGTCATGAAACATTTTAACTTCGAGATTATAGCAGATTTACCATTCGATAAATGTCCATTCGCTCTGACCGTGTATTAGTGAGAGGTATCGTGCAGACTAGATGCCTGTTGGTTCCTTGCAGCACAAATGTGTTGACTTGACTTATCGAAGTAAAACTTCATACTTAAATTTCTTTCATAAGTTGGGCGACCCCAGTGATCTTTGGCCTAAACCAGTCCATCGGAAATGGAAGCTCCCACAAATGCTTTTTCATATTTGGCAAATATTTTGAAAAGTAGATCATTTACGAGAAGAACTAACAGTCCCAGTGATTATTTACCTACATCTGTTCACTGAGAGTGGCAGCTTTCATATGAGCTTTTATTTTTAAAAGTATCAAAATTTAAGTGGAAATGACGATTTATGACAAAAAACTGTGTTTAAACAAGAAATGGACACCTGTATCGGGATAAATTTTAAATTTTTTCATAAATTGGGAGATCCCAGTGAGTTTTGGTCGACATGCCACAGGAATTGGCCGGTCCCATATGAGCTTTTTCATTTCCTATGTCTAGAAGTTCACAAATTTTCCGAGCAACCCAGCAACAGAATTTCTTGAGCACATGCATACTATCGCTACAGAATTCGATTATTACCTATTTATTCGAAGAAATCTGCTACATATGGCACGTCCAAACTGACTAGGAAACCTGCACCAGCGACACTCTCTAATACTACAGGATAAGGATGTTTTAAATGTTCTAAATTATGAGAAAATCTACTTGAGCAAACTCTCATTTATTTACATTATAGATCGGTTCTCCTCATCGGTGGTCCTCAAATACCGTGTTCTTTGAGAGTTATCTGTATATTATATATTAAGCTAGAAAGTTAGTTGAAATGCTTCTATTGAGTATCTTATTTTATGTAATAAAATAAAATGTAGTAGTCTTGAACAATTTTGGCCTAACCATTTTTACAGATTTACATTTGGCTATGGTTCCATGCAGAATAAAGTTTTTTGGTTCTCTATGGCACAGACGGATTGTCTGATCGGGTTAAAACTGCATAAATATGCGTTTTCCATAAATTGCGAGATCCCAGTGATTTTTGGCCGAATCGGTTCACCGGAAGTGACAGCTTCCATTCCGAACGTGTAAGAACGAAAATATTCTAAATTAAATCGGCAACAATATCGGTCCTACTAAGTTTTCAAACTTTAAGCGGAAGTGTGGATTTTTTACAAAACACTGTTTTTTAACAAATATTCGGATTATGTAAAGCTCAGACGGTATTCAGGATCTAACTTCATACATAAACTTTCGCTTTTCACTTTTTCATTTTTTGCAAATATTATGAAAAGTATATCATTTACGAGAAAAACGATTATGGACTAAAAAAGATTCAAAATTAATTTTGCAACAATGCCAATCCAAGTCAGTTTTCCAAAAGATAAGCGGAAATACAATTTTTGACTAAAACCTCATTTTGAACAAAAATTGGGGATCTTGGTGCAGCTCAGTTGGAATAGGAGCTTTTTCGTTGTTTCCATTATTTTTATAAATTTTACCGAGTAACGGCGAGTTTTTATAAAAAAATAGATCTCGTTCGGAGGAGATCTGTGTACCGGAAGTGATTCTACGAAAGCTTTTTCAATTTTTGCAATGATATTTAAAAATTTTATTTTTAAAGTTTCAACCATCAAAGGTTGACCTTGTTGGTTTTTTGAAATTTAAGCAAGGAGACAATTTTACCAAAAGTCCGGTAAATTTAATTTCTCGCTTTGAAAATCAAGTGTGGTGCATTCCAGATCAATGTATACATTCGCGATAAAAGAAAGTCGGGAGTGTTCCATAAAAAATTCGCCCCTTCCAATGTTTTATAGGAATTAGAGAAGGATGTTATCAAGGGACAATATCACCGTTGTAGGTAAACGAGATATTTACGGCCGAATCTAATAGACTCCGTACAACCTACCATTATTTCTATAATATTGCGAAAAACACAAAATAATTAAAAGTAATTGCTTAATTTACCATTGTTTAACCCACCTGTAAGGCAAATATTATATTTGTAACGGAGAAAAATATGCTGCTGTTTCATTATCATTTATATAATAGTGTTTTGCTTGGCTCTAATATACAAAACCACCGTCGATGCCAAAAATATCAATTTTCAAAAGTTTCATCTCCCGCAGTTAAAATTTTTTTTTCCATAAAGCGTTGATAGCAAACAGCAATTTATGTTGTATGGTACTGTATATACAGCATCTCCAGCAACAGAGACAAAAACATTCCAAGAAGAATTATGATCCCATAACTTATAAAATTCTTTCTATATATTTTCTAAAACTTTTAATGTCCTTCCGGTGTTGTATACTCGTTTATCGTATATAACGAAACGAACCACGACGACGATATAGCTCAAATGGTATGTACAGTTTTAAAATAATTACATTTAATTAAAAAAAATTACCGCCACTGCCGGTGTTGGTGTTGGCAAAGCAAGAGCGCCTTTTTTTTAATAAAATAATGATTTGTTTTTCGTTTCGTATACATCCTTGATGAAAATATATATAAATTGAGACATTTCGCTTGTCTTCTGGTTTGTATTTGGTACATAAGCCATGGTAACATTCATAAAATCTAATTTCATCGAGCACGCCAGGGTTACATTTAATTCCTCTGTATTGTGTAAACAGGAAAAATTATTTAACGCTTTAGTGGAAAATCGTATAATTCTTAATACTTTATGTCGCTACGTATATATGTATGTATATATATATTCAGAATACACAGAACCAGAATCATTTTTGTTCCAGAATTATTTGAAAAATTGTATAAACCATAGAATTTGTGCGAATGTGTGCGAGCGACTGGAAATGTTTTATGATAATAACATTTAACCATGATTTACATAGTTTTTCGTATATTTTTCCACTGAACCTTAAATAACACAAAAAAATAACAAAAAAAGTTAAAATTAAATTATAACATAAAAACACATTTTCCAAATAAAAATATAAATTATATTTCAATTTTCAAATAAATTTCCAAATTTTAGTTTTTTTTTTGTTCGTTACATTTCCACTCGTAACGTTGTTGTTGTTGGAAAATTATTTTTTATGTTCCGTATAAATAATTATATTTTAAATAAAGGCTGAATTTTATGATTCAGGATACGGTACATTTGCATATTGGAATGGTGGGAGAACTGTTTGGTGAGTCATACTGTAAATTGCATACGTAACGAGAATGCTGTAAATAAAATTTATTTCAAAATATTTCTACGTATTCTTATTTTAAGTACCTACAGTAATTTGTATTCGTACCCTTGATAGAAAAATGTTACAATAAACGGTATTTAATAAAACTGGTTACGGTTTCAATAATTTTAGAATTACTTGAAATTAATTATGGCACATTTATGTGTTCTGTAAACAGAGTACGCGTTTTAATTGAATTTGTTCGTTTATTTGACGACGACTGTCACCCGGTGATTAACTTTAATCCCCAAGGAAAATCCTAAATGTGGTTTGGTGAATATGCCTGCCAAAACGAAAGGTTACATGTCAGGGTAAAATAGTCTTGAAGTTCATCGAATGGCGGAACGAAAGATAATTTTGGACGACATCTCCTAGAAATTTCACTCTGATTATCCGTGGGCAGTTTTTCTGTCTTGATCTTGGCAGATTTAGTACCAAGTTTGCATAGTTTTCTTAAAATTAACATTAGATCACATCTTTTTACAGCGATTCACACTACTGAATTAATGCTTTAGCACCGTGAAAATGCCATTAACCGATTAAATTACCAATATCACGAAATTGGGAATATCAATTCTAAATCATTCCTAGAAATTGGACATTGGTTAAGCGTAAATTAAGTATGCTAGCAGGTTTAAGGGATGTCTCTTAGTTGCTTCATTATTTCGAATAGATGAGTGTCGGTTGTCTAACGAGTTAATAACCCAGAATTGACACTACTGATGCACCATGTATCTGTTCGGGTAGCACGATAATTAAAATGACATATTGTCGACAAATCAAGTCACTTCTAGGTTTGTATGCCGTTTCATGTTTGCTTGGGCGATATAGAGCAATATTTAAGAGTCTTCCAAATTTTAAAATTTCCCAAATGAAATTTCTCTAAATGAAGGTTCCCAGTTTTTGCTCATTATTTGTTTTTTCCTATTTTAAGATTTTTCTGATTACTTCTCGAAGTTAAGGTCAGTTCTCTAAGATAACTAAATTAAATTTACAACAATACCGTTCCAGTTCAATTTTGAAAACCGGAAAAAATACTTAAAAAAAAAACTGTTTATCAACAAAAACTCAGCCCTGTACAGGATTGATTAATCTGGATGAAACTGAATACTGAAGCCCGCATGTATTGATTAATCTGGATGAAACTGAATACCATGCTAGATCAGTTTTCAAAATTTAATATGAAATGGCGACTTTTGTCCACAAAAAATCGACCCCTGAACAGCGCAGGTGGACAGATTGATCGGGGTGACAATCATACATAAGCTTTTCCACAAATCGGGAGATTCCAGTGAATTTGACTGATATCGGTTCACTGGAAGTGACAGGTTTATTAGAAGCTTTTTCGATTTCTGCATGTACTTTGAAAAATTTATCGTTTATAAGAAAAAGGGCTTTGATGTAACACATTCTAAGTTAATTTTGCAACAACACCGGCCCAGATCAGTTTTCCAAAATTTAAGTGGGAATGATAATTTTTGTCAATAATTTCAGTAACAATACTATGAAAAAGTTGATCCAATAATTCGTTACGCGGCGTCCACGCTTGAAAACGTCTTCAAATGAAAATTGTATAAATGCAATGCAATGGGATGCTCGTTAAGCCGATTCAATCTATGTGATTGGACTGAGTAAACAAAATGATGGTAACCACCAGGAAAATTTTTATCGGTTAGGTCCCGCTAAACTCCACATCTATAAATTAAAACTAAATTTACCTAAATTTTTGAATTTCTAAATTTCTAAATTTCTAAATTTCTAAATTTCTAAATTTCTAAATTTCTAAATTTCTAAATTTCTAAATTTCTAAATTTCTAAATTTCTAAATTTTTAAATTTCTAAATTTCTAAATTTCTAAATTTCTAAATTTCTAAATTTCTAAATTTCTAAATTTCTAAATTTCTAAATTTCTAAATTTCTAAATTTCTAAATTTCTAAATTTCTAAATTTCTAAATTTCTAAATTTCTAAATTTCTAAATTTCTAAATTTCTAAATTTCTAAATTTCTAAATTTCTAAATTTCTAAATTTCTAAATTTCTAAATTTCTAAATTTCTAAATTTCTAAGTTTCTAAATTTCTAAATTTCTAAATTTCTAAATTTCTAAATTTCAAAATTTCTAAATTTCTAAATTTCTAAATTTCTAAATTTTTGTAAATTTCTAAATTTCTAAATTTCTAAATTTCTAAATTTCTAAATTTCTAAATTTCTAAATTTCTAAATTTCTAAATTTCTAAATTTCTAAATTTCTAAATTTCTAAATTTCTAAATTTCTAAATTTCTAAATTTCTAAATTTCTAAATTTCTAAATTTCTAAATTTCTAAATTTCTAAATTTCTAAATTTCTAAATTTCTAAATTTCTAAATTTCTAAATTTCTAAATTTCTAAATTTCTAAATTTCTAAATTTCTAAATTTCTAAATTTCTAAATTTCTAAATTTCTAAATTTCTAAATTTCTAAATTTCTAAATTTCTAAATTTCTAAATTTCTAAATTTCTAAATTTCTAAATTTCTAAATTTCTAAATTTCTAAATTTCTAAATTTCTAAATTTCTAAATTTCTAAATTTCTAAATTTCTAAATTTCTAAATTTCTAAATTTCTAAATTTCTAAATTTCTAAATTTCTAAATTTCTAAATTTCTTAATTTCTAAATTTCTAAATTTCTAAATTTCTAAATTTCTAAATTTCTAAATTTCTAAATTTCTAAATTTCTAAATTTCTAAATTTCTAAATTTCTAAATTTCTAAATTTCTAAATTTCTAAATTTCTAAATTTCTAAATTTCTAAATTTCTAAATTTCTAAATTTCTAAATTTCTAAATTTCTAAATTTCTAAATTTCTAAATTTCTAAATTTCTAAATTTCTAAATTTCTAAATTTCTAAATTTCTAAATTTCTAAATTTCTAAATTTCTAAATTTCTAAATTTCTAAATTTCTAAATTTCTAAATTTCTAAATTTCTAAATTTCTAAATTTCTAAATTTCTAAATTTCTAAATTTCTAAATTTCTAAATTTCTAAATTTCTAAATTTCTAAATTTCTAAATTTCTAAATTTCTAAATTTCTAAATTTCTAAATTTCTAAATTTCTAAATTTCTAAATTTCTAAATTTCTAAATTTCTAAATTTCTAAATTTCTAAATTTCTAAATTTCTAAATTTCTAAATTTCTAAATTTCTAAATTTCTAAATTTCTAAATTTCTAAATTTCTAAATTTCTAAATTTCTAAATTTCTAAATTTCTAAATTTCTAAATTTCTAAATTTCTAAATTTCTAAATTTCTAAATTTCTAAATTTCTAAATTTCTAAATTTCTAAATTTCTAAATTTCTAAATTTCTAAATTTCTAAATTTCTAAATTTCTAAATTTCTAAATTTCTAAATTTCTAAATTTCTAAATTTCGAAATTTCTAAATTTCTAAATTTCTAAATTTCTAAATTTCTAAATTTCTAAATTTCTAAATTTCTAAATTTCTAAATTTCTAAATTTCTAAATTTCTAAATTTGTAAATTTCTAAATTTCTAAATTTCTAAATTTCTAAATTTCTAAGTTTCTAAATTTCTAAATTTCTAAATTTCTAAATTTCTAAATTTCTAAATTTCTAAATTTCTAAATTTCTAAATTTCTAAATTTCTAAATTTCTAAATTTCTAAATTTCTAAATTTCTAAATTTCTTAATTTCTAAATTTCTAAATTTCTAAATTTCTAAATTTCTAAATTTCTAAATTTCTAAATTTCTAAATTTCTAAATTTCTAAATTTCTAAATTTCTAAATTTCTAAATTTCTAAATTTCTAAATTTCAAATTTCTAAATTTCTAAATTTCTAAATTTCTAAATTTCTAAATTTCTAAATTTCTAAATTTCTAAATTTCTAAATTTCTAAATTTCTAAATTTCTAAATTTCTAAATTTCTAAATTTCTAAATTTCTAAATTTCTAAATTTCTAAATTTCTAAATTTCTAAATTTCTAAATTTCTAAATTTCTAAATTTCTAAATTTCTAAATTTCTAAATTTCTAAATTTCTAAATTTCTAAATTTCTAAATTTCTAAATTTCTAAATTTCTAAATTTCTAAATTTCTAAATTTCTAAATTTCTAAATTTCTAAATTTCTAAATTTCTAAATTTCTAAATTTCTAAATTTCTAAATTTCTAAATTTCTAAATTTCTAAATTTCTAAATTTCTAAATTTCTAAATTTCTAAATTTCTAAATTTCTAAATTTCTAAATTTCTTAATTTCTAAATTTCTAAATTTCTAAATTTCTAAATTTCTAAATGATGCTATAAAACTGAAATTTTGTAGACAAAAGTGTTGGCGAAAAGTATTTCAAATATTTGGGCAAGATTTTGGTGACCTTGGTTACTTAAGCATATTCTGACCACAACACAACTGCTTCACAGATGAGTCAATATTTTTACTGTTAGTTGTTATTGGCGTAAGTAATAGTTAGGAGCATATAATACCCACTGTTGTGTTGTTTTCCTGGCATTCGTATAATTTATGTACGGTAGAGATATTGTGACCTTGGACGTATTATTTGGTAACAGGATACGATTTTGTAATATATTCCTATATTTAGACATCTATGTAGAAAAAATTTATTTTTGCAAGCAAAAATATCCATTGTTGCCTTTTGTAAAAATGAGTTGGGTTTTCTCATTCCACCAACTTCATGTTTGTTTTCGTCTCTTGAGAGACGAGTCGACTATGAAAGTTGAAATACTTGGTTGAAATACCAATGATAGTTGTGAGATACATTTTTGTGTATATAAAACCAACAAGTAGCCACATGTAGATTTACAAGGTGATTTAAAATCAAGATTTATTTATTAAATACGGAAAATTTCTAAGAACGATATATTTTTATTTACATAGTAATGTTTCATGAAATGCAACCATTGGGACTAAATTTCCGGAACCAAACTTAATGATTGCCAAATTAAATGAAATTGTTAAAATATATTATCAATTTCCGCCCATAAATTTTTCTGTTCTGTGAACAATTGTGTCTCTACTTTATATACAGCAAATAAATAATTCTAATTGATTTGCGAGTCAATAAAAATAAATCCCATTTAAATTCAATATTAGACAGACACAGCCATTCACACAAAACGTAAAATTACAATTTGAAATGTAACGGCCCATTAAAATGAATTATCTTATTTTATCCTCTCGATTTTTGTACGTACATGAACATCTCATTGAAAATTAATGTTCTTATAGCTGCTTCATACCATACACTCATAGAGTATAACCATAGCATCCGCACATTAGACCCATCAACATTTTTTTTTCTTTTTGGATATAAATCAGTAATAAATGAAAATTTGATTTCAACTGTATAGTGTACTGGAATGAGTTAAATAGAACAGGACACATGGGCAAGGGGGGTGGAATAGAACACATATACAACAAAAAAAGAGAATTAATTCACAAATCAATCAATCCATTATCCCAAACGAATTATGTACGTTTGGCATCGTTGCTATTGGAAAATTTCGAAATATTCAAAATCTCCTAAATTAAATTGAATGTAACCTATTAAATATTTTAATCCATTAACAACAACAAAAATATAAATTTTATTTTTTTTTGTTGGGAAAAAATACCGAAAGACATTAAAAACTGAATAAGTAATTTTGCTAAATTGATGACATTTTTCTTCCTTCATTTTTACGAATCGAATATTTATATTGTATCCGTATTTAAGGATACGTAATTCATGGTATGTCTCTCCTATTTTATTTATTTAGATTTTGATTCGAAATGGGTATAAGTACGTATGTACATATGTAGTGTATGATATATAATGTCAATCAATGTCCATCTGGTTATCCCAAAGGATACATAACAGTAAACATTTTCATTATTCCCGTATCTCGTGCATTGCATGCAGAACAATTTTCTTCCAGTCGAGACTTCTTGCCTACGAATAGAGGTTTCATTGTTATTACTGTCCGATATGTTGATTAAATTGCAATGTACACGTATACCAACATTTCAATGTTAGTAGAAAATATAATTTGATTTAAAATAAATATTTTTCGAATACATTTAAAATGAATATTTACAATTCCAAATGCAAAATTGGAAATATGTTTTCTAAATCTTGTTACAAAATTGGTTAAATATCAGTAAAATTGTAATGGAACTTGCTATATGATTTTAAATTTAACCACAAATTTTATTCTAATTGCAGATATAATTTTCAACATTTTACAAACAAAAAAAAGAAACTAAAATTTCTTATTTTCAATGTTAGTAACTTTCTAAAATCCCTAATTTGTTAATTTTAAAGATTTAAATTAATAAATTTCTGAATTTCAAAATTTAAAAAATTACAAATTTCCTAATTTTAAAATGTCTAAATTTCAAAATGTTCGATATTTGCTAATAATTTAAATTTCATAGTTTGTTATTTTCTAATTTTCTAAATTTCTAAATGTCTAAAGTTCTAAATTTTTGATTTCTGAATTTCTAAATTTCCAAATTTCTGAAGTTCAAAATTTCCAAATTTCTAAATTTCTAAATTTTCAAATTTTTAAATTTTAAAATTTCTTTTTTTAAAATGTCTTATTTTCAAAATTTCTTTATTTAAAAATTTCAAAATTTAAAATTTTTCAAATTTCCTAATTTCTTAATTCACAAATTTTTAAATTTCTAATTTTCTGTTTTTTTAAAACATTAAATTTTCAAATTTTTAAATTTTTATATTTCGAAGTTTTTAAATTTTTAAATTTCTAAATTTCAGAATCCCAAAATTTCTAATTTTTTAAATTTATTTAATTTTTTTCTAATTTTTTTTAATATCATTCATTAAATTCTAAATTTTTAATTTTTTAAATTTTCGATATTTTTTAAATTTCTAAATTAATAAAAATTTAAATTTCGAAATTTGTTATTTTCTAATTTTCTAAATTTCTAAATTTTTACAAATTTTTAAAATTCTAATTTTCTATTTTTTTAAAACATTAAATTTTTAAATTTTTATATTTCTAAGTTTTTAAATTTCTAAATTTTTAAATTTCTAAATTTTAGAATCCCAAAATTTCTAATTTTTTAAATTTATTTAATTTTTTTCTAAATTTCTTTAAATTCATTCATTAAATTCTAAATTTTTAATTTTTTAAATTCTCGATATTTTCTAAATTTCTAAATTGCTTAAAATTTAAATTTCATAATTTGTTATTTACTTATTTTCTAAATTTCAAAATTTTTAGATTTCTGAATTTCTAAATTTTCAAATTTCTAAAGTTCTAAATTTCCAAATTTCTAAATTTCTAAATTTTCAAATTTTCAAATTTCTAAATTTTAAAATTTCTTATTTTTAAAATTTCCTATTTTCAAAATTTAAAAATTTAAAATTTTTCAAATTTCCAAATTTCTTATTAACAAATTTACAAATTCCTAAATTTCTAAATTTCTAATTTTCTGTATTTTTAAAATGTAAAACTTTTTTTAAATTCTAAATTTCAGAATCCCAAAATTTCTAATTTTTTAAATTTATCTAATTTTTTTCTAAATTTTTTTAAATTCATTATTTTAATTCTAAATTTTTAATTTTTTAAATTTTCGATATTTTCTAAATTTCTAAATTGCTAAATTGCTAAAAATTTAAATTTCATAATTTGTTATTTTCTAAATTTCTAAATTTTTAAGTTTCTAAATTTAAAAATTTCGAAATTTTTAAATGTTCTAAATTACCAAATTTCTAAATTTCTAACGTTTCAAATTTCTTAATTTTAAAATTTCTTATTTTCAATATTTCTTACCTTCAAAATTTAAAAATTTTAAATTTTTCAAATTTTTTAATTTACAAGTTTACAAATTCTTAAATTTCTAATTTTCTATATTTTTAAAATATAAAAATTTTTAATTTATAAATTTTTGAATTACAAAATTTCTAATTTGTTAAATTTATTTTATTTTTTTCTTAATTTATTTAAATTTATTATTTTAATTCTAAATTTAAAATTTTAAAATTTTAAAATTTTTTAAATTTTCAAATTTTTAAATTTTTAAATTTTTAAAATTTTTAAATTATTTAATTTTTAAATTTTTACATTTTATATTTTTAAATTTCTAAATTTTTACTTTTTTAAATTTCTGAATTTGTATATTTCTAAATTTTTTAACTTCAAAATTTTAAAATTTTTAAAATGTTTAAATTTCCAAGTCGACAATTCGAGGGCCGACCTCAGTATATACGTCTCGCTATGTTAGATATTAAGGGCAAGCTGAGAAATTACTAAAGCCACACGTGGGATTTGCAATGTTTGTAAAAATGATGAGCGGCACTTAAAGTAACGTAAAAACATACTGAGTTTAGAGCGTCGGAAGATCTATCTAATAAAAGTGAAGTAAATAACTGGGAGCTGGCGCTGAGGCATTTTAGTCATGGCATCATAGATAAAGATTCAGAAAACGAGTAAAAACTTACATAATTTAGAGAATTCACGTTGATCCCGATTCTATTAAATCCTGATTTACGATTTCGACTCATTTACGCAAAAAAAAAATTAGACGCAGAGTTCGACGATGTTCAAGCTTTACTAAAAATTTTGTGTTAAGTACGGTAACGAAATCATCAAAAGTTTTAACAAACTAACAAATCGATAACAGCATATAACATTAAATGCACTATTATTTAAAATTTGTTCTATTTGTTTCGAAAGGTTCGACATACCTAGTTCGAAATAGATGTAGGGAAAACTGTTATTATTTTCAAGTTTTATATTTCTCAAGTTTTTCTCCTCATCATTTTGCGGAAGTATGATGATTGAATTTTTATGTAAACTGAGAAGATAATAATAGACGTACCAGCATGTACGTAGATAGTGAAGGATGAAAAGTTAAAAATAACAAATTTCTTGGTTATTTGAAACATTTTTCAGTTTCACATAATATTTATGTACATAGGGAGAGACGTGGGTAGAATGGATATGGGTGTTAACGAGAAAATCGGAAAAATATGTGTGAAACTACTTTTGCTAATTAACACTTTGTGCTTTTGTATGTACAGTGTAATATATCCGTTTATACCAATTTTTGTATAAAATGTATTGACTTTCAAGTGACATTTACATTTCATATATGGTATGATGTTGTTATACTTTTGATATACTCGTATAATATCATATCACTATCTGTGTTAAAACGTTGTATTATATATCTATACACCAGTATTAAGTAATATTTAACACAATAATTAATCTTAATTTATTTCGCCTTGTTCTAAAGCGATCTATGCTGGAAACAAACAAAACAACTGAGTAATATTTTCCAAAATTATTTTATTATTTTCTTACCCACTTACTCCGCCTTGAGGGAAAAATGGAGAGATTATTTAGTTATCCCCGCTAAAATTCTCGTTCGGCACACACCCACAAAAACAAAAAAAAATACAAGGTCGCTGAAGTTATTGTAATAAGCGTAAATATTTAATTAAACTTTTGTTTGTTGTTTTTTAAAGTCTCTTGAAAGCATGGTTAGCTCAAGGGGTGGTGGAAAAATAAGTTATACATAAAATCAAAGTTTTTAAATTCATAAAGTTGAAGAGCTTTATACGTTATTTATTCATGAGAAGGGAATTTTTCGCGGTCGCAAACATTAATACTTAAAATGAAATGAATGATACAATACCCCTCTAAAACCACAAACACGATTTATAACCGTAACACCCTATACCAAAAAAAAAATATATTCTTTACACAAACAAAATTTTTATTCATATCACCTTCCCGTCTCTCCATATCTATATAAAGTATACGTAAAAGGGTATAAAATAAATTTTTAATTAATTTATATCGTCTCAAATCAGAAAAGGTAAGTATACGAGTATGAGACGCAACATCTAACGTCTAGCGCTAGGCAAAAGACATTTTAATTAATACGAATCTTCTTTCAATTATCAACTGAATTTTACCAACTTGATTAACATATTCCAAATTAAAGAAAATAAAACATATTTTCTACTTTTTGTTCTGCGAAAAGTGACGCAAGTGACAACAACAACTAAGACGTTAGAAAGAATGAAGCTTTCAACTATTTAAGTTTCGTATAGAAATGAATCATTTCGTTAATTGAATTAAATTAGTAAGACATTTGGAACTTCTTGAACAATAATTACAAATTCATTTTTCATGTGCTTTAAGTTCGTATATAAATGTGTATATATATATATATATATATACGGGTGGAGTGTGGTGGAGTGGAAAAAAATAAATAAATTTAAGTAGCAGGATGGCGTAAAAAATACTCGACTAAATTTTTTTTGTCTTCATTCAAATATTTTTTAAAGGTAAGGAAACGAATAAATTAAAGTTTTCAACAATTTCTTTCCATTAATTTTTCCGTATATAGAGTAACTAGCAGTATACAGAGTAGAGCAAGGAAATTTTATTTTACTGGCTTTTCCTCTTCATTATGTGCAATGTATAAGATCCAACGTAATTTAATGTGTAACAATTTTTGCTGTGTTGTTGGTGCACAAATTGCAAGATTTTTTTTTTTTGTTTTTTTGTAAACTTGAGTTTTTTAACTTTATTATTATTATTAAATTTTTTTTGTGCATAGTTGAGAAAATGAAATGGTTGTGCACAGACAAAAAGCTTTGGGAAAATATGAAGAAAATTCGAATAATTACAAATTAGATTTATTTGATTATGATTATGTAAGCAGTTTTTATTTTGTGTGCTACGTCTTAAGTAATTGGAATATTGTGCTTGAATTGTGAGTGTGTTTTTTAATTTATTTTAATTGTAAATTATTGCTTGTGAAATTAAGCAAATTGTAATTAATCAAGGATGTAAATCACTTGAAATAACTCAATCGCATTAAACGAAAAAAAAATTTGCTGTAGAGATAGCGTAATTATTAAATTTTCAAGTTTCGGCGGGGGAAATTTTAGAAATAGTTTCGGACTTTTATTAAATGAGGACATCTGAATTAATTTTATTTTGCTGTTTAACAATTAAGTTAGAATCCCAGTTATTGAAAGTGTATGGCAGGTAATAATTGACAAACTGTCAAATTTTTCGCCAATACCCATCTCGCTATAACCGACATCACCATTACCCATATCGCAAACACACAGTTACCTGATGATCACATAGCGGATATCCACATGTCCACACTCCTATGAACAACGCAAATTTCCAGTACTAATCACCAAAACGAACTTAGTCGACAATCAGATCACTGTTGACTTGTTTGCGGTTTATTCGCATAGACGTGTAATTTAAGATATCTCCCCTCGTCACTAAAATTGTTTTTTGGTGAACTTAGGGTCAACCTCCAACTGCTTCAGTGTCCAATCAGCGACAGCGGCGTTGTTTATTAAGGTCGTTTACCTCAAGTACTTGGGTCAGTTGGATTTTATATGGGTGCAGTTAGGGTGGACCATATTTTCGAAAGTTCCAATATCTAACGGGACACCCAGCGCAAAGTTCGATAAATACAGTATTTATTTCAAGTTTTCATTTTCAAACGAGAAATTATCGGAAGGTTTTTCCGTACACTATCACGAACAGCAGCGATGTGTTCAGCATCGTTACTTGCGTTTCGATGACGTACGGGTGTTGGCTGATTATTTATCGAACCGGTTGATTCGAATTTGGCTACCAATCATCGAATCGAGGATAAAAATGAAGGATAATGCGCAAAAACGGATCACTGATTTTGAAATATAAATTTGATAATTTGCACACCTTGTTCATCGCTATGACTGACCTTACTGGACATTTCAGGAAAATTCGTTCAGAGAGTCGTCCGGTGGGTTCCAGGACCCTTTCTTGAATTTTTCTGGTTGAACCATTTTGATAAAAAATGGAAACTCAAGGAGTCAGGATTCGATTACGATAGGTACTAATTTCAGAAAATTCCGTTCATATTGTGGGACCCATATGGTGGTTACTTCTGTTTATATTTATTTTTTTCTGTGCTTGAACCCTTATTTTAACATTCTATTGGGCTTGAACGATTTTGGTACAATAACATTTAGCGGAACAGGGTTTCGAATGTAAGGAAACGATTACAATTTGTAATTTCTGGATAATTCATTTACGATTTTCTGGATAGGCCGTCATTTTGCATCGCACCGTGTTGCGTAATGTGGGGCGTCATGTTGCATTATGTTGTGTCATGTTGTATGACGTTGCATGATATTGAACCATGTTACGTCATGTTGTATGATGTTGCACCATGTTGCGTGATGTTGCATTATGTTGCACTTTGTTCTGAAATGTTGCATGTGCAATGTTGCACCATGTTGCTTGATATTGCATCTTGTTGGCGGATGATGTGTGATGTTCCACTATGTTGCGTCATATTGACTTGGGGTTTTCATTTAACATTTTATTTTTCTTCGGGACAGGCTTTTCGGATGCAAAGAAACGGTTGAAGATCCAATTTTTGGAGTACCCCGGATGGAAGATCAGGTTGCGTATTGCTTTACTATAAGTTGAATGAGCATGTATTACTCTTAATAAACACATTTTTCTAAACTCTTGTTTTTTATTACGCAAAAATTAAACTTTTGAACATTTTAATTAAAAAAATTGTCGAAAAAGTTTAAAAAATCACTCGAATGGTTTCGACTAGCTAGTGCATCATCAGGAGTATTTGATGTCATTTGGTGAGATCTGGTAAATTTTAACGTTTGTGAAATTGGTCCAAAATTCTAGCCCTAAAAATTATAATTTTTATCGCTGGCAATACCGTTATCTATTGTGATAACTATCGTTACAGAAAACTATAAAAGCAGGGAATTTCAGCATGTATTACTCTTAATAAACACATTTTTCTAAACTCTTGTTTTTTATTACGCAAAAATTAAACTTTTGAACATTTTAATTAAAAAAATTGTCGAAAAAGTTTAAAAAATCACTCGAATGGTTTCGACTAGCTAGTGCATCATCAGGAGTATTTGATGTCATTTGGTGAGATCTGGTAAATTTTAACGTTTGTGAAATTGGTCCAAAATTCTAGCCCTAAAAATTATAATTTTTATCGCTGGCAATACCGTTATCTATTGTGATAACTATCGTTACAGAAAACTATAAAAGCAGGGAATTTCACATAAATTCGAATATCAAATATGAATTTATAAATATACATAAATAATACAAAATTTTGTGATATTGATTTCCAATTGTTAAAATTATACTAATAATAAAATAAAAAATATACACATTTAACACCAACAACTTCTTACTATATGGTTTCACAATTTTCTGTTTACGCAGTACACATTCCTAAAAACTCTAATAACTTTTTAATTAACGAATATTATATTTTTCATTTGTTGAGTATTGGTCGTCGGCCTCACTACGATTTTCGGACAGATCTAGTAATAGCCTTCACGAGTAAGAAGTTTCGGGGTCCTCATACCGAGAATGGCCTCACATCATTAAAATGTTGTGACAAACGACAATTTGGGCTGGCTGTTCATACGTGACAGAAATTATAGTTTTTGTGTTGCCACTGCGTTTTTTGGGCTGACATTTTGGCCAACTTATCATACATTAAATTTTATTAAATTTTTATCGGATGACATGATTTTGATAAAAATTTGGTGAAGAGATTTCCTAGTATTCAAATGCCAAGAAGTAACTTTAATGTGTGTAAGTTTGAAAAAATTCGTTTTGGGCTCCATCGGTATAGCCCTGATGAGTCTTAAATGCAGGGAAATAAAAAAAAAAAAAAAAATTGTATAGGGGTTCACAAATCGGATACGGTTCCATATTTAAGAAAAATAGGCGAGCGAATTTGATAAAAATAGTGAGAGGAGGTGTTTTCGAATGTCAAGAAATGACTGCAATTGATCATGACTTTGAGAAATTTGTATAGAGGTGATCCCCTTAGGTTGCGTTCAGCAATATAACTTTTTCATCTCAATCGAAGAGGGTAGAAGTCAGATTAATGATATAATAAAATATAAATTTTGGACATGCCTCTGGACAATTGTCAATTTAAATTAACCTAAGCCATTTCTTAACCGATTGAGTTAAAACTGCATTTGTATATTCACATAGGAGAGGATTCCTAAATGAGTGGATGCGATTTTGAAAAATGATTAAATTGGATGGAACGGGAACCTTTCTTAACTGAATAGTATAAAACTCGGTTGGTACTAGGAAAATATTCAATTTGATTGAAATAAAACCACGGGTTTTTTAAATTGGTCAGAACTGGTATTATATTTTAAGCCATCCAGATGTTTAATGTTTCGGCGATATGCTAATTAGGGGCGGTTATTTGAAAAGCATACTTTCAATTAAAATAATCCACAACAATTTAAAAGAAAAAGAAATAAAACATTAAATTTTACATAACGTAAAATAAAATGAGGCTAAACTAAAACTTATACAATGGAAAACAATAAGACTTTTGTCCACTTTTTCCATGGCCAAGTTCATTAGGTGTCGAATTTGGAGATATTCGACAAAATTTCAAGCCATTCAAGTTAAGCTGGAACGACAAAAAGCATAGCCACCGATATGAATCTTTGGCGAACGTTGAGAAATAAGCAGAAAACTAGCACTATGTTTTCCGCATTTGAAGTAAAAGCTAAAGTGAAATATATAAATTTTCGTTTGAAAGACTAGGATATCATTGCTTTGACAGCAATACAAAAGTATTTAGATGTGAATCCTAACGTTTCACAGGATAGATATAATTTTACCACGGCAAATCAAATGGAGACTCATTAAATGGTGTGATGATCCAGTGAATATGTCAGATTAGTTGCTGAGAGATCGATACCATTGATAGTTACAGAATCAATGAAACTACACAAAGCAGAATCAAAATTGGCACGAATGGAATTGGCACGAATATCCTGAATAATGTTGCTGTCAATAATATATCAAACACAAAAAAAGGAAGTGCCAGACAAGAGTTTGGAAAAATGTCGGCTTTGTGGCACAAATCATGTGTTTGAAAAAGGATCTTGGATACAAGCACCACTTTGAATTGTGGTGTAGACGTATATGACGAATCTAATAAGAAATCGGCCAGTCATCGATTCAAATATAAATTCAACCAAATTGACCGCGGTGAAAAGGAAAGACAATCCATTTCCAATGACAAAGTTATGAACGCAAAGTTACAACAAAGCTTCGGTTGAAGTTCAATTCAAACACAGGATCTAATGCATGCCTTACGGACTGCCATCAATATTCTGAGCTTATGAATCATTTGAATCATTCCAATCCCCAGCTACTTGCAACCCAACAAGGACTGGTTGGCATCAGATGAAAATCCTATTCTATCAATGGCTCTCCATGCCAAATCCGAAGTCGAAAGGCATCAGCCATTGATGTCTTCAAATGCATGTTTAGCTCTAAAACTGATAACACACAGTACTAAGGTCAATAATTTTCCAATACCATCGAAAACAATTCATCTTTTGAGTCGGTATCGACTACCAAAGTAGAACAAACCTGATGTAAAGCTGTCAAAAACGACAGGGGGTTCGGAAACATTTTAATAGTTCAGCGCAATAAATTTTTTCAAATATGGTAAGATCTCTTATCGTTGAATGAACCATTAAAAGTCTAAACTAGAGTTCACAACCTTAGTCTAAGTCCTACCAGTGTTTGGCAAAGGTATTTTTCATTCCCTCTTGCGATGCAACGAAAGGATTTTGGCAAGTAAAACTGACAGAGTCGAGTAGCATCTTTCGAAAAATACAAATGTTTGAGAATGCCGTTTGGAATAACATTGACGCCTGAAATTTTCCAAATTAAAATTTATTATTCATAGATAATCTTCCTGGTGTAGAGGTACTCGCAGCTGGTTTATTAATATTTGGTCGAAAAAATACATTGGAGTGGCGTTAATCTATTGGTTTTTCGTATTTCCGGTTTCTGTTCTTCCCGCCAATTTTCACTTTATCTATCCCGCAAATCAGGCTGCCTTGAAAACGTTGTCAACAGTATCGGACGTAGTGACTTAACTTGTCTCGTCTTAAGATGCTTTTTAACTTTGTAGGTAGCCTGCTCTGCAAATGACTGCCATAATTTTCTCCGAATTCGAACGGTACATCTCTGTTTTGCACTATTAAACGGGATAAACTTCTTGTTCCTGCATTGTTGCTAGGTTGAAACTCTGTGTTCAGTTGTCCACGCAGCTCGACCAACTGCTCCAACCACAGACTGCTCCGCTCGTAGTTCTTTCAATTTCTGCAGCATAATTAAGGGCATATTTCTTCATCCTAATCCTCTTGAAATAGCAGAAAATAGCAGAATTTCTCCAAAAATTGTTTCAAACACCGATGCAATTACTTCACATTTCAAAGTTTCTCTGGCTCCACATTTTGATTTTCTGATAGTCCAACCAGCATCATTCCTTATGATTCTGGAACGTATAGTAATGATCGTGATCGTCATCCAAAAATATGATTATATGCTGAGGCTTCCTACTCTCTTCTATTGATTTACAGCCTCGTTACAGCTCTTTTCTCTTCGGCGGAGAGAGATTAATGTCTACTGAATTTATTACGGCTGGTATTTGCAAAATCCATTACGAATCCATATCGAACGTCTAAAATACTAATACTTGATGTCAAAAGTGGGATGATATCAGCTACCAATTCATATATTTGTTTATAGTAGAATTCGTTACAATATAATTCACCACGGACACTTTTTTGGGACTAAAAAATCCTACAATACTACTAAAATTCATACAAAATGCTTAGAATGACTTTGGAATATATCATGGAACTTGGGCTGTTGTAAGTCTCGAAAAATTTAACACTCGTAAAAAATTCACAGTACAAATACTCCCAAATGATTCTATCCCAGACAAAACCATCAGGCAATACTAATCAGTAAAAACCCCATTTACTCTTGTGTGAAGTTTGCCCAGCACAGAATTTATTAATAATCAAGTTAAATTGCAAAAATTAAATTCTTTACTTTTAAATTTTGCGAATTTTACGAACTAAAATTACATTAGACGCGATAAAGGTACTTGGCACGTTAAAAGTATAAAATTGTCGGTCTAAGGCTATGTAGTTTTGAGATCGTCACCCTCCAGCCATTCTTTTGGAAAAGCTAAAAAAAATCGTTCGGTGGCAACTTTGCGGAATTGGGCCATGGGCCAGAAATATCCATACATATTGTATTTGAAATAAAACGAAATTTAGATTTAGCACGTTAAACGTAAAAAATTATCGGATAAAGGCTTTGTGGTTTTGGGATCGCCACACTCCTGCCACTATTTAAGAAAAGTAAGAAAAAAATCGTGTTGTGGGAACTTAACGAAATTTTGCCCTGGACCAAAAATGTCCAAGCAACTCGTATTTGAATAGAAATTATATTTAAATTTCGCACGTTAAAAATATAAAATTGTTGGTTTAAGGCCATGTGGTTTTGAGATCATCACACTCCTGCCGTTCTCTAAGAAAAGTTACAAAAATAGTTATATGGCAACTTTGTGGTACTGGGCCATGGGCCAGAAATATTCAAACAACTCGTATTTGAACAGAAATTACATTTAAATTGCGCACTTTAGGAGTATAAAATTTACGGTTTAAGCCTATGTGGTTTTGAGATCCTCACACTCCTGCCATTCTGTTAGAAAAGCTAGAAAAATTTCCTTCGGTGCCAACTTTGCGGAATTGGGCCATGGGCCAGAAATATCCAAACAACTCGTATTTTAAAAGAAATTACAATTAAATTTCGCACGTTAGAAGTATAAAATTTTTGGTTAAAGGCTATGTGGTTTTGAGATCCTCACACTCCTGACATTCTTATATTTGAACAAGTCATATTTGAACAAAATAGCATTTAAATTTCGCACATTAAAAGTATAAAACTGTAGGTTTAAGGCCATGTGGTTTTCAGATCGTCACCCTTCTGCAATTTGTTTTAGAAAAGTTAAAAAAATCATTATGTGGCAACTTTGTTACAAGCTGGCTACTGCCAACCTGCAGTTATCACTAAGCGCATGCAGAGGCCTCCACGGTGATATTTTGCCGGCTACGTTCTCAGGGAGAAGCGCGAAGGGTCGCGTGGTTTGAGGCATGCATGGCTCCTGGGTTACACCGTAACTAATACAGATAATTATAAAAAAAGAAAAAAACCGCAAATAATAATAATACCCGAGTTCCGCCGAAATTTGTCGGCCGGAACCTGAGGAACGAACCAAAAAGAAAAATAAAATTAGAAAATTATAACGGTAGAGAGGTGCCCTGGTGCGCGCATCCGCCCGAACTCGCGCGGTGGTAAACACCGGTTTCGAATCCGGAAGCGGGCACCAAGGGACCGCCTACCCTACACCGACACAGGATGGGAATTCCCCCCTCATCACACCCAACCCGAAAATTTTAATAATTCATTATTTTTTTTTTTTTTATTTAAACACAAAAAAAAAAAAATAACAAAATACAGAAACACAACTTCCCACGAGGAAAAGAAATAGAGAAAGGGCGAGAGAGAGAGAGAGCAATGCACATCGAGTGCGCGACCGCTATCCGGCGCTTGATCACAAAAATGTTTATATAAAAATTTAGAACAAAAAAAATTTAAATAAAAAAATATACCCAAAAAATGAAATAAAATAAATCAAAAAAAAAATTGTACCTTAATTATTTAAAAAAAAAAAATCTGTTGTGGCCTTGCGCGGCCGTCATGCTACAGGGTCACCGCACCGGACCGTTTCGGTGCCTTTCACCGTTACCAAAACGGTTGCGGCCTTGGTGCCGTCGTTGAGCGACTCCCCGCCTTTGCGCTCGAGCGCTTGCCAGGTTGGGCAATATTATGATGCGGGGCCTTTCCCCGATACCACAAAAATTGACTCGCAATCGAATGCGATGAATGTCACACCACACTTGTCTCCCACTTTTTTATTAACAGGAATTTATTAATTTTTTTTTTGTGTGATCAAAGTATCGGTTTTTAATCCAATTTTTTAATTAACAAATTTAAGTTATGTAATGTATACTTCTTGTGTACCAATTAATAGTTTTATTACACAATATAATTTATTTAAACTAGTTTTATAGCACACAAATTTAATCATAAAAAAAAAATGACGAACACTTCATATTCAAGTAAAACTATGCCAAATGAATTACCGATGGCACAAATATATAAAAAAAATCTTCGTCCTTCTTTATACTTGGGTTTTTGTTGTTTTTTCTCGCAAGACTATAAAAAGCTAAAAATCTTCCGTAATGGCGAATTTTTATTAACCCTTTTTACAATTTTTGTGATATTTATTATTTTTATTAATAATTATCTTATTTAAATCACATTTGATTAAATTATTTACAATTTAGAATTATTTAAATTATAATTTTATTAAATTTTTTTTTTTTAATTTTAACCCACCATTTACCGCGTATAGACATCAAATCAACCCGGACGCAAAACAACCCGGACACAAAACAACCGAGGAGAATAAAAACACAAAAATTTACAAAAAAAATGGGGATGTAATCCATAAAATGAACATTTGGTCTTGTTAAAGACAACACAGTCGTAACAACTTTAAGGAGTTCGGCCATGGGTCAGAAATATCCGAACAACTCGTATTTGAACAGAAATAAAAATGCCACATTTACATTTCGCACATTAAAATTATAAAATTGTTGGTTTAAGGCTATTTGGTTTTGAGATTCTCACATCCCTGCCATTTTTTTGAAAAAGTTAGAAAAATCGTTCCGTGGCAACTTGTGGAATTGGACCATGGGCCAAAAATATCCGAACAACTCTTATTTGAATAGAAATTACACTAAAATTACGCACGTTAAAAGTAATAATTAAACACTCCTGCCATTCTTTTAGAAAATTAAAAAAAAATCGCTCCGTTTTAACTTTGCGGGATTGGGCCATGGGTCAGAAATATCCAAACAACTCATATTTGAACAAAATAGCATTTAAATTTCGCACGTTAGAAGTAAACAATTTTCGATTTAAGGCCATGTGGTTTTGAGATCGTCACACTCCTGCCACGCAAAAAATCATTATGTTTTTTAACTTTTTTAACTTTACGGAATACGGCCATGGGTCAGAAATATCTAAACAACTCGTATTTGAACAGAAATCACATTTAAATTTCGCACGTAAAAAGTATAAAACTGTCGGTTTAAGGCTATGTGGTTTTGAGATCGTCACAGTCCAGCCGTTCTGTTAGAAAAAATCGTTCCGTGGCAACTTTACGAGATTTTGCCATCTTGAACTAAAATTACATTTAGATTTGGCACGTTAAAAGTATACATTTTGAAGGTTTAACGTATTTGAAATAATTTTTTGAGAATTTTTGTTAGAATTGTTTGAGATATTGCAAAGTTGTCACGGAACGATTTTTTTTTTGCAAAGTTGCCACGCTAATTTTAGCTTTTAACGTGCCAAAAACCTTTATCGCGTCTAATGTAATTTTAATTCGTTCCGATTCATAATGTTTTGATATAACGGTTGCATGGTTAAAATTCGCAAAATTTGGGATAATTTTACATACGTATTTTGCAATATCTTCTTGAGGTATAATATTTATTATTCCACCTATAGGGGCGTAACAAAACCTACATTTTACGGTTAGTTTTAGACCAACTTCTATTATTTAAGGTAGGCAATATTGAGACGAAACAATATAATGTGATCACCCAAAATTCAGGGTCAAACCAAAATTTGTTTGTGTTCGTAGCTTAGTTCACATATCATAATCCCCCACAAGACGACCATCCTACACTCTCTCACTACCCAAATGACGGTGATAAATACAAATAAAATCGAAAACACAAATCTAAATTGAAATCAATTTTTTGTTGTTTTTTTTTGCGAAAATTAAGACGGAATACGGGGAAAAGAAAATGGAAAAAACAAAATACTTGGTATCTAAATTTTATTTGTCGTTTTCTTAAGAAATTTTTTTTCCCATTTCCGACAACAATAACAACAATAAAATGTTTATATTTTGTGTTGTTGCTATTGGTTGTATCGATGATAGTAGAGTAATAAATTTTTGTGATGAGTATCGTGTATAAACACATATATAACTCTCGATTCGATTCGAATCGAATATGGTGGTAGATATATAGGTAAGAGGGGGTGGTGGGTGTACATTTTTTATTATGTTTTCCTTCCCATTTCCAATATCGTACCCGCAGCTCGCTATATTTTGTTTCCGTTTGTATTTTTGCTTGTATAAATATTTTTTCCAGCCCGAATTGGCATTATTGGGTTTATGAGGTTACGTGAAAATTATATTTTATTGAAAAATTGATTGAATTTTAAATTATTTAAATACTGTTGTTGTTTTAATGGTATACTTGTATAATATGATAATATTATTATTTTGTGTAAGATTCATCTTGTTTGAATGAACGCGCATTTAATTTTGTACTAGTTCGTTAGCGTGGTACCGACCGATATATACGAGACGAGTATATAAGAGTCTATTAATTCTGGTTGAAGATGAACATATATGTCGTAAGTACGAGTCTATAAACTTGTATATAGAAGATTTATTTATGCTCATGTTTTTCTTATGTTCTTACTGTTAAGTGTGTCGTTTACGTGATAGATCGGTCCCCAATGTGGTATAAATTAGCTAGAGACATTATTATACGTATTTGAAAGATGTATCTAGCTTAAAGGAGTATTAAGAAAAATTGGTGCGTCTTTATGTGAGAAGATGTATGTGCACAATACAAGTATATTGTATGTCGATAAATTAATCACCTGCTTTTTATGTTACCATCTTCTTTAATGTAGTCGTGATTTTTATATTATTTGATAGTATTTGTGACGTTTTCTCGGTGGTGTGAAAAAAAAATCCAAATGTATATACCGAACGCAAAAAAATCGAAATCAAAATAAATAAATTGGAAAATATGTAAACAAAACACCAAGAAATCCTCATAAAAATAATAGAAAAGGAAAATTCATTTCCTTTTCTCCAATTTTATTTTATTTAATTTTGCTTATTTCGCATTTTATTTTTTTTTGGTGCGGTGAAAAGAAAATCTTTATAGGAAAAGGTGTGTTTTCCTTGATATACATCGTCTAATATACCCTTACGAGGTTGCTTTATTATTGTTTTCGGCTACACTGAAATTTTGATGAATCCCTTACGAAAATATATATTTAAATATTTTCAAACGCGTGTGATGTTTGCATATTTGAATCAAACTCAATCAAGAAGAAATTCATTCTTGTCTTTATCGCTTTTATGAACTACCCTATACTTTTTTAGAATACATGCATAACAACGAATTTTGAATAAAATTGAAGCTGTCATAGCTTTTGGAGATAACAGAATCACTTAACTGTAATTTAGGCGGTAATTTGGCAGGGCCAACAGGTTAGCGCAAATGTCCGTTAATTTGATCCGAAAAACTCGAAGTGAAATGAACAAGAAACACCATTCAAACGACCAACGACGATACGATGAGTGTCCAACATCTTGCGCCTCTTGAGTCACGAAGTTATACCACTCAGATGCTCAACGTGGTCTCCAAACCAACAAAACTCGCGAAAGTTTTACAGCCAAAGTTTCTGTGTTTGCTGATCGAATCTGTTAGGTTTCTCCTTAATTGCTTCCAGAAAAATCTAATACCGTTAAAGACATAATGTATCCGTCGAAGGCTTATTGAAAAAATCTCGATCCAGGCATGATTTCTCGTGAACTTGCGTAGAGATCCGATTAGTATACGATGGCGTCTTCGGTCAGTACGGCTTCATCGGACAAGCAATTCTCTTCGAATGAGACAGCCTCGAGGTCACCGAGAAGTTGAACACGGAGCTGCCTCGAACGTCTTATTCCGCAGGTTTAGTCTTCATCACCGAAATGCTGGAGAATCTTGACGTCCAACTTAAATTCATAATTTCATAGACTCAGTTTGATGTCGCCGGCTTCTTTATAGTTCAACCACCTTTTTCACGTCTTGGAAATGCTGTGCTTTGGAAGACAAAACAGGCAAACTGTTCTGTCTACCGCAGCAATCATTCAGTCAACTATTTTTCCACCTCCAGCTTGACCGAACTTGACGATTTTACGATATGGTTCTTTTGTGTTCAGGGCAGAGCGATATCCAGATTAAACCGAGAAGCTGTGAAGAATTTCAATGTTGTGCGCGGCAACATTAGCTTGTTCGTTGGGTACGAACACGATTTTGCCGATTTCATTCATTAACTAAAAGGCGCATGTCCAGTAAACGTAAGCTGACGAGCATGTGTCATGGCGTACAACACATTCGGCGAATTTATACGCATCTCCAAAAGCGCAGCAGTCTCGAGAATACCGCATTTGGTCTCGATTATATTAAAGTCACTGTCAAGGGCAGCATCGTAATGCAACCAGTCGATGCAGAGCCACAAATCGAAAACGGTGGTGAGCTTGTGGACATTTCATTATCTCCTCTGCTTTACGACTCATATCAACCAATCGCAGCTCCACCAAACTTCAAGTCAACTTAATTCAATACAAACTTCGTTTATTAGCTGGACTTCAAAGCTATAGCGAATATTGTATCACGGATATCGTTAACGTTTGCGACGGAAGACGTTCTTTTCTACATAATGAACTTGCAAGGCTCGATCTGCTAAAATACTGGATGGGCAAAATGGGTGTTTTACCGTGCGGTAATACGAGGCAATCGCAATGAAGGAGCCGGCAGAGATCATTTCCTGTTTGCGAGAAGCCACTCAAAATATCCGAACAATAAATCAGCAATACCTCAGTGGCATAGCTTATCATGGCGACAAGTTTATTGACTTTCTCATTGAGGAGATCTTCTCGTCGACGTGTCTTCATTAACACGCTCAAGGATGAATATCGCTACAAAGTTCTCCAACTTGTGAAATGGAGTAAATGTTGCTGATGGAGTTCGCTTTGCTGTTTGAACCTCATTACACTAAGACGATTGTCGGCGAAGACGGCGGTGGCCAAGATGCATACGATGCACCGGAAGCTCCTCAAAATTTCCGTTTGCTGATTCCGCTAATCGACTGCCCTGCTATCGTTCGAGTGGCTGACTAGCCAGAGAACTATTTCTTTTCACCCCCCGTCATTCATTCGTTCCAATTATGCGTTAACAAGGAGACACGACTACCATCGACCTACTGAATATTCTTCTTGAAAAAGTCTACAAAAACCACACCGAGAACACTCAGCATTGACGCAAAAAGCGCTTGTCAGCAGAAACTACGCTCAGACTTTTAAGCACATCAGCAAAGTTGATACCGAGAAGCTAATCCCAGATGAAATCCATAGGACTAGAGGATAACCAGAAACTTTGACGCTGTTTGTCGGTGCACAGACATGGGTTCAACAGTGCAACATGTAATCATCAACTTAACCTCGAAAGTCTACGATCCAGGTCAAGCATACGTCGCGTTATGCCTGTTACGCAAACGTTTCCAGCATACAGGTATCCAACATAAAAGCGTTGGGAGAGATGGAGCGATTGCAAAAACTGCCGAATTTTAAAAAACAGTGTGAATTAAACAATGTTTCTTATTTTCCTTAAATAACTTCAATTCCATTTTATTGTTATATTTAAGCCTTCTATCATTTTAGCTTGATACATAAAGGCTGAGTAGAAAGAGTTTGCTTAAAAAAACGAATTAATGAATTATTCTTTCCAGCGCTGATCTCAGAGATGTCTATCCGTCAAATGAATCGTGGTTTCAGGCTTCTAAATCACTAGGTAGCTAGAAGATCTCTCTCACTACGACAAACACCACTGCAGCTTGATGTAAAATGTAAATTAAACAAAATTCATTCAAAACTAGTTCACTTCAGTTTTTAAATTTTCCCGGAAATTATAAGTTTTCATAATAAAATTTATTTCTACAAAATTCTGCATCTCTACAGGCCAGGCGGATTGATAACTTAGGACGAAATTTCACACTAAAGCTTTTCCAAATGCGAAATCCTTTAGAAATGTGGTATTCAGTGTATCGAAGGTGAAAACTTGAGTAAAAGATTATTCAAATTTTGCAATGATGTTGAGAAGTATCACAACTACACAACGAATTAAAAACCGTCAAGGTATCGGTCGACGAAGAAAATGGAAAGCAAATGGGCAAATTCAATCCAGGAACTAATAAAATTAAAAAATAACTTTTCCGCGATTCCGTACTCCACTAAATTCAATATGAGTAATTGGTCCTTGAATAATAAAGTAATGAGGCGAATACACGGCGACTTATCCAATACGGTGACACATCTAAAAATTGCCGAGGATTCACAGGCCACAAAACTATTGGGTTGACAATTATTCCCAATTTAAATTTGTTTTCAAAAAAATTAACACTATTATTTTACCTCAGTGTGCCAGAAAAAAAAATTTTTTAAGTAAATATTACATAAAAGCTCTAATTCCCTATTCCCGGGGAATTACCAGAAAAATGCCACTGACGACTTATTACAGAGCCATTTACATTAATAGAACCTCCCTGTTAGAGCTTCTCTCAACTAAATTTAATCAGCTAATTATGAAACGACTGTTTACGAAGGAGTCTTTCGAATATTTCTAGAATAAATTTTCCTTGAAGCTTAGTGCAACAATCGTTCGAAAAATCGTTTGTTATTTATATGGCCCTTGGGATCAATCACTTATTAGCTCTCTCAGTAGTAAGCTGCCATCAAGACCTTCCCAGAACCCATTGCCTTTATTTAGCGGCCACAATTGTAATCTCTTACTAAGTGGGGAGTGGAGCTCAAATAAAAATTAATTGAGGTTGGGTAATGATAAAAAGAATATACTAAGAGTCGATGCGCAAGATAAAAATTCTCCTAAATACAACTGATTTAGACAACTATTTATCAAATGTGTCAAAACATGGCCTAACATAACTTTTATTAGATTTTTTCGGCTGTTCGGACAAAATATTATTTTTAATGGCATGTTACAATATGTATGACTATTTTAGTCACAGAAAACAAAGAGACCATTTACTCACTATATATCTACCACGAAAAGTAGTAAAATGCATTCCATCCCATTTTTAACCCTAAAGGAACAGGCAGCTTGGTTTCGTACTGATAAAAAATTGGTCTAGTCGTCAGGTCGCAACGACCAAACTGCAAAAATTCAACTCTGGCTTTGTACCGATAGTATAAAAACAAGAATTTATCGATTTAGCGAATTATGTCACTAAATCAGAAAATTCTGGAAATTCTCGGGTGTACTAAATCCCGGAAATCCCGGTTTTCAAGTTCCCGATTTTCAAAATCCCGGTTTTATTTTCTTCTAGTTCTAATTCCACAAAAAAGAATTAAGAAAGTTTTGTAGTTGCAAGATTAATAAAAAAAGCAGTATTTTGGTAATGCAACATTTTGAAATGCAATAACTGTAGAGGCTAACGGTAGAATGATGTGTCTTCATTACCACGCTCAAGCCTGAATAGCGCTACAAAGTTCTCCGACTTTTTGAAATGGAGTAAATGTTGCTGATGGAGTTCGCTGTGCTGTTTAAACCTCATTACACCAAGTCGATGGTTGGCGAAGACAATGGTGATCAAGATGCATACAATTCACCGGAAGCTCCTCAAAATTCCCGTTTGCTGATTCTGTTAGGCGCAAAAATAAGCATGGAAACAAAGGAGAAAAGAATAAAAAAAATTTCGTACATTTTTTTTTTCTCCTTTTGTCTTCGAAAATGAACGTTGAATTCAATAGTTAGGCCCCAGGCCTGAATCGCGTCGATTACAATTTCTTTACTATAAATTTTCATAGTTTAACTTTTTCTTTTTTACTTAGTCACGTCGGTCGCGTCGAGTATATTTCTAAGATCAAAGTTCAGTGCTAAAATGGTTACATAACATGAATCTTTTGCGTATAGAAAAATAGGTCTTTGTAAATATAATTAAAAGGTAAATTGTAGTTTGTCTCTGAGCACTCATCATCATCATTGGCGTGTTTTGTTGAAATTTATTGTATTTTCTTGGCACGATTACAACAATTCCATGGCTAAAGTAAAAACTAAAGCAATTCTCAAATTTGATTTAGCTGAATATCCACTAGATATCAAAATATATCTTCTTCACCCATATATTATACATAATATACAAATTAATTTTATCAAATTATTCAATAGAGTTTTAAATGATTTTTGCAGCGCTAAAATTTTCAAGCTCCAAATAAAGCTAAAGTAAAAATTATTTATTTCGCAACAAAATGCGCCAATTGAAAGCCAGCGAACGCCAAAAATAAAACAAGTTCCGTTTTTGTGTTTTTGATTTGTATCTGAAGTTGTATTTCCTTTGTAAACAAATAGAAAATAAACTAACTGTTTTTAAATATCTTTTAAAACAAAGGAAGTTTAGTTAAAAAGCTGTTTTTACTATGGTTGGTATGAGGGAATAACTCTAAATTTCAATACATACAATAATGTAACGGATCACGGAGCAGATTATCTACGAAAAGATCAATCCTACAAAACAAAAACCAAATGTAAAATTTACAAGAAACGGAAAAACTTTTGTTATTAATCTATTCAGCAGAAATAACAATAATAAACAGAGCCTCATAAATTTAACTTAAACCAACAACACAAAATCATGCTTAATAACAACAAATAGAAATATCTCAACGTATACAAAAGGGAAACGTATCCTCTACAACCCAGCCAACAACCAGCAGTAGCAACAACAACAACAACAACAAAAAGGATATGATGAATAATAGAATAATAATAGGAGGACTCGACAACAACAGCAATTCGGCAGAGAGCAGAATAAAAAAAAAAAGGATTCCAAAATGATGATAGTCATAATAACAATCATTATTGTTATTAAAATTAATCATAAATTAAATTGGGTGCGTTTATGTACATTTCGATGTATTATGCTGTGTATGGATTTGAATCTGGATATGTGTATGGATTGTATATGGTTAAGACGATGTCAAGAAATTTATGAATAAATTTGTTACTTTTTACGCTTTTGTTTGGGGATTATATTTATTGGGGGTCCCTTTTTTTATTGTTGCTCGCCTTTATATTTATTTACAACATTATATGGAGCTGCTCTATATAGTTAAAAGGGTACATTTCCGTAATGCTTATTGTATTTATTACAATACAACAAGGTTTAATAATTTAGATTTGTTAAAAATATAAAAATAAAAATTGCGGAAAATTATTTGTGTTTATATGGGGGTACGAAGGGAATGTCACCAGGATATATGTATTATTACGATAATAAATGTGACCTATTATGATTTTGTATATGAATAGCATTTAAGTGGATCGTAACTCAATTTTTAAAAGCTTTTCCAAAACCACCTATGTATATTGGAATACCTTAATTTATATCTAATTGCATATTAATATCGTAATGTAATAAACATATAAAGTCGCATTGCATCAAGGCATTTGAAGTTTAATAACGTACATATGAATATTTAGAAGTTTGAGTATTATTATCAGGTGGAATTACGAACGTGGGAACATTGTCGTCGTCAAAATTGGGACTGGGAGAACAGTGGTTCTGCAACTCGATCTCGTAAAACTGATATGGAATCTGCTACACCAATACCTACAAGATCAAAGAGTAGTGTGAATAATCGCATAACAACGGCTTCAACTGCTAAATCGTTAGAAAGTAATATCGACTCGCCTAAAAAATTTTTTATTGGTAGTGGTGACTTGAACTCTACTTTGCGTACCGGTGAACCGCTATGATGGATTTTTATTTCTCGATTATGCAAGGGCGTTACTGATGATGATCTCATGATGTATATCAAAAACAAATTTGAAGTCGAGAAACCTGTATTATATTGCTTTCGACGTAATGATGATCGCGATTTTGTATCTTTTAAAATCGGTATTCCTGTAAGCAATTTTACCAAATGCTAGATTCATCGGCATGGCCTTCTGGAGTCTTGTTTAAAGAATTTTTAAATTCCCGTCGGAAATCAATGAATAATAATTTTTTAGTCCCACGCTCAGCTCTAACGACGTTGTAACAATATTTACTGCAACCTCAACCGATTTTATACCTTTTTCAAATCCGATGCCGCTGTCTGCACCTATTGCTAAACTGACACTGTCACTCTTTGACGAAACCAACACATTGTCTATTTATTATCACAACGCTAGTAGAATTCGATCAAAATCGCGTGAAATGTACCTACCGGTGTTGAAAAATGAATATGATGTCATTTGCATCACGGAAACATGGCTGACAAGCGCGCATAATTCTGCAGAGTACTTCCCTCCAGACTACTATGTCTTCAGACGCGATCGTTACACGGATCTTGGATCGACAGCGAGAGGTGGCAGAGTTCTGTTAGCTGTTTCGAAAGATATAAGTGCGGATATTAATGACCTTGGAAGTAACGAGTTGTAGATTTTGGCTGTTAAGCTTGCTTTCAATGGAAAACTGGAGTTGATAGTTGCTGTTTACATACCATACGGATCCTCCGTTAATATATATGGTGAGCTGTCTTTATTCTTCTCAAACCAGCTAGCAGTTGCAGCTCCTGATTATGATTCTGTGGTGATATTGGGTGATCTTAACTTACCGAAAATAAAATGGCTTACTGTTGATGATGAACTTCTGCCATTCAATGGTGATCTAACCTCAGATCTGGTGATGGACTCAATCTGTTCACTCGGGCTAAGACACATTAATAACATCGAGAACTAGTGCAGCAACATCCTTGATCTGGTGTTCATTGCAGTAGAAGTACACGGCACAATCATTGCTTGTAATGATTTCGGCGGTTCTTCAAGTATTTATCACATACCATTACATATCCAATTAATATTTGAAAATTGTGTTAATGTTATCGTAAATTTTAATTCTAGTGAGTCTTTCAACTTTAAAAAGGGAAATTATAATGCTTTAAATAAGTTTCTGGACAATATTAGTTGGGATCAATATATAACAGGTAGTTTAGACGCTTATATTGATCAATTTTATTGAATTTGGCAATTGAACAATTTATTCCCCGTTCTCCTGTTATTTCGTCGATGCGCAAGCCATGGTTTAATAGTCGCGTATCAGGATTAAAAAATCGGAAATCTAAAGCTCATAAAAAATATAAATTAAACCCTTCCGTCGTAAATTATGAAATATTTAGCGCTCTCAGATCTCAATTTAAAATTTTAAATCGTTTCTTGTATAATTTGTATATTGTCGAGATCGTATCAAATATTAGAAACAACCCTAAATGTTTCTGGAGTTATGTTGATCCGAAACGGAATTGTAGAGGTATACCCTCGCAAATGTCTTTCAATTATTTGATTGCTAGTGATCCTCAAAGTATCACTGACACGTTTTCAGCATTTTTTGAAAATGTGTATGTCCCGTCTTCGAAAGGGAATGACGAACTTGTTTTTAGTAATAATCTAAACATTCTATTTCAGTTTACTACCGATGACGTACTGAACGCTCTGTTGAATGTAAATGTGAATATGAGTTGTGGCCCGGACAAAATTCACCAGCTTGTGATGAAAAAGTGTGCTCCGGTCTTGGCTCAGCCGCTGACGGACATCTTCAATTTGAGTTTGAAGATTGGAGTTTTTCCTTCAAATTGGAAATCCAGTTTCATTAAACTAGTTTTCAAGAGTGGACGGAGAACGGATATCGAAAATTACCGCGGTATTTCTATCTTATCGGCTATCCCTAAATTATTTGAACCGATTGTCAAGGACCGCATTTTTTCTTAACTAAAAATTCCATCTCAGTAAACCAGCATGGGTAAACCAGCATTAGAAGGCGGTAATGGTGTTGAGGTAGTGTTTACTGACTTTAGCAAAGCTTTCGATACAATTCATCATGTTTTATTGGTAAAGAAACTGGGACAGCTCAACATGTGTGATGCCCTTCCTTTAAAATGGATCTTTTCATATTTGACGAACAGAACTCAAAAAGTTTTTTTAAATAATATTTTATCTAGAGACATAAATGTTTTGTATGGCGTCCCACAAGGTGGCCACATTGGACCTCTATTATTTATTGCATTCCTAGATGATGTGAAGCGGTGCTTCAAACATTGTAAGTTTCTGTTTTTCGCTGATGATGTAAAAATCTTTTGTAAGATTAGAAATGATCGCGATCTGCTAAATCTACAACAGGAATTAAACGTTTTCTGCGACTGGTGTAGCTTGAATAAGCTTTGCCTGAACGTTTCTAAATGTAAAGTTATGAACTTTTCTAGAAGACGTTATGGACCTGATAATAGGTTATTTTTAAATGGCGTTACGATACAGCGAGTTCATTCTGTCCTAGATTTAGGGTTTTTGTTTTCACGAGATTTATCGTTTAAGGACCATATTGACAGATGTATTGATAAGGCTAATTCAATGTTAGGGGTTTTAATCCGTTTCTCCAAAGATTTTCATGATCCATATACTCTACAAGTTCTCTTCGCTTCATTTGTTCGATCGCACTTTGAGTATGCGTCAATTGTTTGGCGTCAGTACTATAACAATTCCTCTAACCGTATAGAATCAATCCAGAAGCGATTTGTGTTGTTTGCCTTAAGGCGACTTCCTCATTTGTTACTGAATATTGAACCATTGTTCGTCCGAAGACAAATTTCTTGCGCAATGTTTGTGCGCGACGTTTTAAGGGGCCGAATTGATTGTTCACATCTACTGTCCTTGTTTTCAATATGGGCCCCAGTGAGATCACTCAGACACCGAGGCTTAGTGATTGATCTGCACTTCCATGGGTTTAATTTTGGTATGTCGGACCCGGTTTGTAATTCTAGCCTTGTATTTAATAATGTATCTACCGTGTTCGATTTTAATTTGTCCAGAGATGAATTTAAAAGAGTTCTAAAAAATTTTTTATTCAAATTTGATTTATATTAATAAACCTTATTTTAAATACCAGATGTAAAATTATACTGTTGGTTAAATAAATAAAACACTCATCACGCAAGACAGCCCCAGTCGTCGTCGTCATCCGTTTCTGATTGGTCGTCATCCAAGTCATCAGCTTGACTCTGATTTTTTTTTTTGATTTTTTGTGCAATATCACAAGCTATCGAGTATTGATTTCTAAACTGATTTGTAATCGTCCACTGTTGGTATTAAAAAAAACGTGCACATTATTGAATATATAAAATAGAAATATATATGTATCACAAACGTTCTTTTCATTGAGCAGCTACGACATTTGAATTTCTATGCAATTTGGAATCAAGTTTCTAAATTGCTTCATTATTTTCGATTTTTCGAGCTAATTTTCGTTTTTCATTCGTCTTCTTTTGGTTGCCGGTTCCTTTATCACTGAGATTTCCTCGCAGACAACCATCTATAGATATTCTTCATATAAATATGGAGTTTCGAACGTTTCTTCCATCTTTATATGTTCACAATTTGAAGTAAGATGAATTTAATTTATTTAATATTTTTTTTGCCACACACAAAAATTACAACAAGAAAATATTTATTCCAAACAAAATATTTTGTTAAAATTTCACTTGAAAATAATGTACCGACACATTATTTTCGAATGAAAATAATTTGAAAAGTTTATGCGCTCCATCTTTGATGTATTGAACACACTTTTCGTTGGAGAACTGAGTACTACAGCATGAAAACAATAGTGGAATTTTTCATTTTTAATTTCACTTTGGCAAAAACTATGGATATTTCACGTGAAATCGAACTGAGTACTAGTCTTTAGTAAGGAGACAAATATTATAGAGAATTTCAAAGCAAATTGTATTCCGATTATGAAACTTCCACCGATTTCAAGAATATGGCCCCTGTTCTGCTGTTGCTGATTTATTACGTGTAGACAAGCATGATATTTGCCCTTGCATGTACTGCTACAACTTGCTGTTGTTAGGATTTTGTTGAAAAGATCTACAGAAATTGTGCATCATGGCCATTTGATTTCTTTCGGAGGTGCTTATGTTTCTTAAGCGTTGGCATGCTTCAATTCTATGGATTTGCTGGAAACATACGCAAATATTGAAAGCGCCTTTCTATAAACTTCAAAAAATAAACTTTGAAATTCGCTTAGGTTTTCTAGAGTACTATCATATACTCGTCCTCACTGGTTGTACAATTTTTGCTTTTACGATGTATATTAATCATGAAAAATTTGGACCTTGAGATTATTGAGTATGTTTTTTTTTATTTTTTTTTGAATGGCGGAGGAGGGCCTCACGTATGAATCCATGTATCAAACTCGTGAGAGTGTCGGATTCTTACCGACTAAACCACCATCCTCGATAAACCATGTTATTCGACTCCGTGGAACTACCGTTATGTATTCGCGAGGCAGGCTCAGCTTACTCACTCCATCTCTCTGCCATACAATGATCGTATCATACATCTTTGTAGATATGTAACGACGTTTACTAGCGGAACTCTACTACTCATCTGCGCCCCTTTTATTTCATGTTCCGCTAGTTGCAGCTCAGCAGATGTTAACCACTTTTGAATAAGTCTGAACGTTTCATTACAGATCTCCACTCTGTGTTTTGCGACAACTACAATATAGCAATGTCGTCCGTAAATCCAATCACACTGATCCTTGAGGAACCCCACTAGTCACCTCGTAAGATTTCTTTCCATCCTCAGGATCCTAAATCAAGATCCTCTCGCTAAAGTTGCTGGAAACTAGTCTCAGCAATTACTTCGGTACCTTCATCCGTGTAAGTGCGTTAAATATGCAGCTCCATGCCGTGTTGAATGGGGTTTTCACGTCCAATGTAACTATGGCACAGTATTTTTTACTACCACGTAGCCATTGGGAACCGAATATCGCCTGATGCGCCGTATCTACAACTTCTTTAATCGCATCCACTGCTCAGGACGTCTTTTGAAACTAATACTGATGCTCTGCCACTTTTTCCGCTCTAACTATAGCCTCTTGTAGCCAGTCACATACAACTCTCTCTAGGATTTTGCCTGCCGTGTCCAACAGGCAGACCTGATGGCATGAGGACGGCTTACCTGGTGGTTTGTCTCCTTTTGTCAACATTACCGGTCTCTGAGACTCACCGATCTCCCGGATGTTACCCGGGCCAAGGGCTTTATTGTTACCCACTCTGCCACGTGCCTTCAGAACCTCCTTCTCAGTAACTGGTGGTACATCATCCTCTTCGTTATATAATACTTCTAATACACAATCGGGTTGCTGCGGGAACAGGTGACTCACTATGTCAAACACCAATGCCGGGCATGTGGGAGCTAGTGGCATAATTGTTTCTAAGTTTTTTCATCACCAATTGGAAGGGTCTACCCCAAGGATCAGGGTCGAGCTCAGTTTGCGAAAGCACTTTCGCCTACTTAATTTGATAGCATGCTTGAGCTCCGACCGAGCTTTACAATAACGTTGTTAAAGGGGAGAGTTTTCTTCTTGTCTAGCTCGCTGCTCTCACTTTCTTGCATTCAGACACCTTTTACGCAATTCCAAAATCTCGTCGATATTATTTTCCTGTGTTTAACTATAGTTTTTTGGGTCCACTATACGCCACTTCATACACAATAGTTTGATGATCACCATGCGTATATAGATTGCTCACCCTCCATGCTACTCCTTTATCGGCAATACAATGGCTCATAATAAACAAATGGCTCAAAGTCAACTATCGAGGTTGCATTTCCTCTACAGAAAGCAGATGTATTTTTACATGATACTACTGCCATCCTGGCTTACACCGTGAACACAGAAACTTGAAGGAAAAAGAAACAACGCAAATAATAAATAATACCGAGTGTTCTGCCGAAATTCGTCGGCCGGAACTCGAGGAATGAACAAACCAAAAAATGATTATAACGAAAAGAGGGGTGCCTTTATTCACCGCCGAGAAGATGAAAACATAAAACCCCGTAAGGGAACCAGAATCAAATCAAAAAATAAAAAATAACCGCAGAAAGTAAAAGATTTAAGGCGGGATCAATGTGCACCGAGCACGCGACATGCACTCGCTATGCGGCACTCGATTACAATCAAAAAATTTATAAAATCGAAAGAAATTAAAATATATGTAGAAATAGAAAAAATAATAAAAAAAAATCGTACCTTAACTAAAATACTGTTGCGACCTTGGGTGGTTGTCATGACACAGGACCGTTGCGGTGCCTTTCACCGATACCAAAAAATTGAATGGCTGGGTGGCCACCTGCACGTGCGGTGCCTTTCACCAAAATTTCAAATAAAATGTACAACTGGCCGGTTGGCCACCTGTAAGTTGAGCGTCCTTCGCATTAAACCGTCAATAAGGGCGTTGTCTCACCCCACCGTAAAGTTGAATGGCCTCGATTGGCCACCGATTAAATGCACGTATCGAGTTTCTATAGGCTACCCGTTATTGTTACGGTGGCTCACCCGTTACTTGGGGAAACCGTTAGTAATACGGTACCCCGCCGAAAATGTGGTATCGTCGATAATGCGGTACACGTTGAAAAACGTACCCGTTGATTGTTCGCGGCACCCGTTAATAATAGTCAAATGAAATCGTATGACTTTTGTGTTTAATTCAACAACCACTAGCACTAAAACACTAACTTCTTTTCACACTCCAGCACCCAACAAATCAGTCAGCAAACCTCGATATTTATTATCGCGAATCACTTTTCATGAAAACAAGTTTGCTTTTATTGAAATCACACAGCTGTTAAAATTTTATTATATATATACATAAATGGTTCATCAGAAAAAAAAAATTAAATTACAACAAACTCAATTTTCCTTAAGGGAAAAATGGCTTACCAAACTTGAACTTTTTATTTTTGAAATAAAAAAAAACTAGACTTTATTTTACATCAAAAATTCCAATCAAGACTAGCTCAACCAAAAAAAAAAACTCTCGCACTACATAATGCACGACAATACACTCTAGAATAATCCTTCCTCCTCTCTGTCCCTCGTTTGCATCAATCTACATTGATACAAACGAGAAACATATAACAAAAAAAATTCTTCTAGAGTGTATCGCTTCGCACACACCCGATGCGCATTAGTCTCGCTCTCTCCTTTAACCGCCATGACATAAACAAAAATATTTTAATACAGCAACAGTACCACGTGTTCGTAAACAGGAGGCAGTGCTGTACGTTACATGTCAGATTTGTCATAGAGGTAAAATACTAAGATGGATTGTTATGACCAAAAAGTCGTAACAGTATTTTCTGTATTCGTTAATATAACCGGTAATGATGCGAAGGCTTCTAACAATGCTCTAACTCTGCTACTGGTTTCTCTACTTCCCCACCTTACGGCCCATGCATTAAAGTCCCTGGCTATACGTAACGGGTTGTGACTCCGTACATAATCCGTTAATTGATCGAAAAATGATTTAAATTCTTCCATTGATGCACCTTAGGAGGTGCGTAGCAGCTACAAATATGAACGCTGTTTGCTACAGCAAGTCCTGGGCAACATCACAGTGGTTAAGATTGACTTGGATCACTTTCATTTCCAACGCTTTATTTGCAGCGCTTTTTTGGTAAGCCGGACATCTAACGCTACCAGTTGCGTGTTTTCTACAGCCTTTGACTGTTTCGTCGCATCATGCATTTTGTGTGTGCCCCTGTGTGTGTCGATGTGTGGTGCCGTGCAGACTAAGCCAGACAGATTGACTGATCGGAATAAAACTTCATACTTAAGCTTTTTCCTTAAATTTGGTTCTTCCTGTAATGGCCGAAATCAGTTCACCGGAAGTGGCAGGTTCCATAAGAGCTTTTTCGTTTTTTACAAATATTTTGATAAGTACATAGATGATTTATGAAAAAAACGAAAAAAATTAAAATATTCTAAATTAAATTTGCTGCAATATAAATACAGATCAGTTCTTCAAAATTTAAGCGGAAATTACGACGGATTTTTTGATGGAGATAAAACTTTATACTTAAACTTTTTCCATAAATTAAAAAATCCCAGTGAATTTTGGAAGAGAAAGCTTCCATATGAGCTTTATCGTCTTTTTCAATTTTTTTAAAAAGTATATCGTTTACGAGATAAGGACTATAAATTAAAAAATTCTAAATTAAATTTACAACGATACCGTTAAAAAACATTTTGCAACTATTTTAGCGGGAATGACGTTTTTTAATAAAAACTCGGTCCCAATACAGCCCAGATTGATCGAGATATAAATTCATACCTATGCTTTTTTTCAAATTGAAAGATCCCAGTGAATTTTTGCCGAAATCGGTCAATCGGAAGTGTCAGTTTCAAATAGGAAATTTTTCGTTTTTCAACGCATTTTGGGAAGCATATCATTAACGAAAAAAACGACTGTAAACTAACACATTCTAAATTACCTTTGACACAATACCGGCCCAGATGAGTTTTCCGAAATTAAAGCGGAAGTGATGAATTTCGGCACAAAACTATTTTTTAATATAAATTTGGTCCTTGTTCATACGGATTGACTGATCAGGATGAAACTTCATACTTAAGCTTTTTTCCATTAAACGGGAGATCCTAATGATTTTTCAAGATCGTCCATTCGAAGTGGCAGCTTCAATAGGAGCTTTTTCTTTTTTTGCAAATATTTTGAAAAGTATAGCTTGTAGGAAAAAAACAGATTGATCATTTTTCCAAAAAATTTAACCGGAATTGACGTGGTACAGGATAAGCGAACCACCCTATCTACCAATGACATCAAATCTTATTATTTTATTTGAAGTGGTTTCTCCAGAAAATTTCTCCTTTCGTTAGCCAAACTAAACCAGTCTAGTTCTCAAAACCTTCGTTTTAGTTGAAAGTTGACATACATACGTATGTGCTGTTGGCTTCTGCGATTGATGGTTGGGTCATAAATTTATTTTTCAGCAGCTCAATCCATTTTATTTCAGTTGTATTTAAAACAATTGTTAGTATCTTAACAGTGTTTATGATTATTTTAAATAACGATGTGCGTAATTTTAACCCGAAAAGGATTCCGACAGAATGCGATGTCAACGTCAAAATACTATATCACCATAATTTTCAAAGTCATCTGTCCAGAAAAGAAATTAATTATTTTTATTTTGCTGGCGCTACATTCCGTTCAAAGATTTGGCTCTCTCATTAAAATTTCAGATTAATGTATGATGGATCCATTGAATCCTGACCAGGTTCCAGGGTTACAGGAAGGCGCACACTCTGGAGATGGTCTCGTTTTCCTTCCACTTTATATTTACTTTCATGCTGTTCCAATGCTGTCACCCAAACCTTTACTAACCCAAGCAATAGTTGTTATCGCATTTTCTCTCTCTCTCTCTCACAGTTTAATAGTTTTATTATTTTTATAAGAGGTTTTATTTCAACGGGTAAAATGCTTATGCCGTCGGGTATTGGAGTTATAAAATATATCAAGGGTTTTCATAATTAAGACGCTCATCTTGCTGGATAGTAGATGAAAATTAGATTTTAATTGTCTCCATTTCCTTGAGATTTTTTTTGTATTCCTTTGTTGCAAAAATAATGAAATCCGAAAAGCAATTTAAAAATGGATTTCAAATCTAGTTCATATTCCATCTAGAAGATCAAACAAAATTTAAAAGAAATATGGAAATCTATCAGTGAAACGAGAGTGTTATTTACAAAAAATATTGCATCAAGTTAACTTCCTTAGAGAATTACAAACAGCAAAAAATTGGAAAAAAAAATCTGTAAAAGGATATTACAAACAAAACAAAGCAAATATTTTACACTTCCTTTTTATAAAGTGTACAGTTAAGTTCATATAGAAAGCTTTATGAGTTGGAGTGTACAACGATAATCCTTTTTTGTTTTGTTATATGTGTATGTGTACTTTATCTTAATATTTAATGCAACTGCATCTGAATATATGTGTGAATCTCATTGTTTTTTTTTTTGCCTAAATGTATACACTATACTTTCCTGCTGGTAGATAAATATCTTGTACATTAATAAAACATCTCTATATATATTAAAGGTACCGGAGCTTTTTTATAAATGTGTATGTGTGCGCTCATATATGTATAGAACAAATAATTCGTATCCATAAATTTTTACGTACAAAACTTGTGTATGTACACATTATATAAATAGTACAGAAGAAAATCGGAAGGAAGGAAAATGAATGAAAAACTATACAATAACAACAAAACAGAGCAGCAAAATAATAAAATTTATACTTTCAGGATGAGCAAAATAGCAACAAAAAGCAAAAAAAAAATAAAAAAAATGTTAAAAAAAATCGTTTTGCATACCAATCGCAATTTTTTGAAGGATAAAATATTGAATTTTTATACTTTTAAATGATAATATTTTTTTTTTTATTCCTGGTGTACCTAAAATACGTTTTTATCCTTCCAATCCCGTTTGTGTTATAATATATATCTATATGTGCTAGACACTGTTATCAGTTGAACTAATGGATTTTGTTGTTTTTTTGCACTATTGATAGCGGAAACACACAGAATACAATACAAACCAGGGCAGAAAAAAAAATTCTCTATCATTTATTTCTGCCCGCCATCCAATGGCAGTTGTTCGATTCTGATTTCTATTTAAAAACTGAAAAGAAAAAAGTTAAAAAATTAAAAATTGCAATTGAAATACGTAAGGATATTTTGATATGCAATTAGAGAATATATTTATATTTATTATTCTTCGTGTACAGGAATAAAGATAAATGATTGGAAAAATAAATGCCAAGTGTTTTTGATATACTGAGGTTTTTATATGTTCGTATGATTAATTGGAGTTTTAAATGTATGAAATTGGTCGTATGTATAAAATGGATACGTGCTATGATAAATGGGCTGGTGTTGCTGGATATTAAAAATAAGGATATCATGCTTTCGATATAGTGATTTATCTGGTAAAAATATGATGGATAGGCAGAGTGATAATCAAGTTACGACTTTACCAATGACTTCATTTTTTCAAAATTTTGTTAAAAGTGACATTTCTTAGTTAGCTAGCTGGTAAAAGAAAATCTTGATGTCCAATGTAGAACAATCACATAATGGCATTGAGCAACAAAGCGGATGCACGAATGAATTTCTGGCAAAATATGTTATAGAAACCAACAAACGTGGCACTTTTCTGATTACATATTCCTATTTTTGATATTGCAGATTGTTTAACTACAATATGTTTTTCTGATAGCAAAGATCATGGTTCATTGGTTTCTACAATACTTTATATCAGAAATTCGTTCATCTAATCGTGTATGTTCTTCAGTGATATTGGGTAAGGATTAGCGTAGATTATGCAAGTTTCGCACGTAGCATGAATAAATTTGAAATGCGAAAAGATAGACATTGCAAACTGCATCTCTCTCTCTCTCTCTCTCTCTCTCTCTCTCTCTCTCTTTCTTTCTCTTTCTCTCTGCCTTGTGCTCTCTATCCTGCTCTCTCTCTCTCGGTTCTTTTCTCTCTCTCTCGCTCTCGTCCTCCAGTTGCGAACCAACAACCAGCGAACCAATCATTGCGGGACTTTGGAGGTCTTCTTGCTATGGTATTTTGCACCGCGGTGGTTAGGATGTTTAGAGGAGCTTTTTTGTTGTTACTGTGCCGGTTTAAATAGTTAGTGACACGGGTGATCGTGGCACTGGGACTAAATAGGTATCAACTGCCTACACCAGAAAATTTTTTATCGAACCTGAGTCAATACCGAGTCTTCATCAAAACCAACCTGTCCGACTCCTTCTATGCAGATATAGAGATGGTTGACGAATTAAAACATCTTATGATGATCAACATCCATTATTGTGGCATTTTTCAACAATTAATCGACATAATTATCCCACTTTTCGTAGGCCCCCCGACTCTGAAAAAGTATCATCGATACATCTACGGTCATATGTCACAGATTCAGACCGATCTTAAACCGCTGTTTACGATCTTTGACGCTGCTGACAGAAACCTTTGCGGACGCATATTTCATCTCGCGGTTAATTGCCGGTCAGATGAAAAAACAAATGAACAAATTGTCATTGGAAGTTTATAAAACGCAAACTGCATCGGCGAATTAGGAAGCTAGATTGTGGTAAAATTTTTTGTTCGTCGAGGAGAACTATTGATGATCCTAGTTTGCGTTTTTTATAGTGATCGCATCTTCATTTCGAGTCGATACGTATCCACATTCTTTCCATTCTCCATCGATAGACGAAGACATCGAAAAACTGGCAGGACTTTATGGAAACTGTGTTACAAACGCGAGAACTCCAACCAAGTACAAGTTGCAGTCATGGCCAATGGCAAAAGATTCGTGTTCAAGAGTGGAAATCGATTTTGCAGGACTCGTTGATGATGTTTCGTACCTGATGATTATTGATGTGTTTATCAAATGACCAGACGTTTTTAAAATGCAATTAATAACGGCCGAAAAGACAAACGACCGCTTAGGAAACGTTTTTTTCTTCATTTCGGATCATGGTCTCCAATTTATGTCAGAAGGATTTGAATTATTTTTCAGTGAAAACGACATTGAGCACAACAGAATGACACCATTTTACCCACAGTTAAGTTGCGTCAGGCTGAAAAATTCGTAAACTCGTTGCAGACTTTATTAAAGGAGCTATATAAGGAGAAGGTAATGCCGATCAAACATTTGAGAATGAATAAAACCTTGGATAAAGTAAGACACAAATTTTATTGGGTCAATCACAACAAGAACATTGCGGACTTGTGCAGACAGTGTAATTTGTGTGCTGAAAATAAGGGATTGCAAATTCGGGATAAAGGGAGAATGCCGCAATATAATTTTGGAGCACCGTTCAACAGGTATTGCCGGCCCATTTCTAAAAACAAAAGATGGTAAATTTTAACCTTTTGTCAATGCTGCCGCATCAAGTATTCCTCCAATACTAAATACTGGAGTAACGGAAGCAATCCAGAATTATGTATTGGTGGAATACTTGAGCCAACGAGGGCTCAATGTTTGCAAATACAACTACGCATACAAAATAGTGAACAGCGCAAATAAAAAACTGAACAGTGTGAAAGCAAAAGTGAAATAGTGAACAATGAAACCATGATATAGTAAATTTGTAATATAAGTGAAAGGTGGTTGGTAATAAAGTTTGTAACTTTAATTATTGAGTGTTTTGTTGCAAATCACGTCAAGTAAGAAATAGGTTCAATAAATTTCCAAGATGATTACATGGTTAGGTCTTTTGGATTGCTTGTGAAAATGCCCTTTGTTCAGAACAAAAAAAAACAATAAATTCATAACGATTTTAATAAAAATTTACCAGAACCAAATATTGCAAAAAATCTCAATTAATCTTGTTGAGGGCCACTGGTTCGTTCTCGTACTATTTTATATTTTAAAGTTAATTGTTGGTCAACTTGAACGCCAGATCTTTGATGTAGTAATGAACCGTTGTTTAAAATAAAGAGTACATAGTTTGAAAAATTTCAAATGGAATTGAGTGTTACTGTCAATTTTAACAATTACTAACGTTTCTTTAAAATTGCTTACTGTACCAAATTTTTATTTGTTATTTTTGTTTGTTGTTCAAGCTTTTATTTATATTAGAAAAAAAAAATTATTCACTAAAAAGGATTAATTTGAATAAAATTCCATTATCATGGAAAAACTGCTAAGAAAACATTTTTTCAACCTTCGTCATCGTATCTAAATAAAATTAAAATAATAAAAATTGTTTTTCGTACATAAATCAATTCATCAACAAATTTAAGAGCAACACAAAAAAGAAAGAATCTTTTAAATTATATTATGTGACGCCCGTAAAGCTCTAAATTTTCATTTCCTTTTGTTCCTAACCTTACTTTCCGAAACAAAGCTGACAAAAACAATTTAATTCTTTTAACCTTTTTCCATTTTGTTGTTGCTGTAAATGTGTGTATGTGTCCCTAATTTTTTTTTTGTTTGTGCTCCCTAGCCTAAGACATAATGTACAAGGGAATGTTGTCCTGTGCTCCATAAACAAAAGAAAAACAGTAAAACTGGAAGCACAAATAACTGAAGAAAAAAAAATTAAATTAATAGTCGAGAACTTTAAAGTTTTACTTTTTTTTGTTGTCGAAGATGTAATCGAAAAGTTTTTTTTTCTTGTCTTGGGGTTGTATAGTATAAGGGTTTTTGAAAGTTTTTGTTATTTGTTGTTCCAAAACAAAATAAAATATTGTAACTTTTAAGTTACATATTGACAATGAATTTCGAAACCCAACCGTAACGCAAAAAACAAACAATACTGCAAAAATTTTATTATTAGTCCGATTTTGGGATTTCCGCCAGGGAAAATTCCGAGAAATCGATATTGGGTGGAATGTCAGTTTTATATAAATATTATTTTAGGGAATGAGACATATACGCGATACGGATAGATACATAAAATTCAATCGAAATATTTTCGATAAATATATGAAAAAAAATACACGAAAAATTCGAATGTGATGACGCGACAAGAAAAATGTCAGAAATTTCAATTCATTAATTTTACATTATATTGTGTATACCGTGTACAAAGCATATGTACATCTAGAGTAAATATTACACTATTTGTCATCATCGATATATGCAACACAGTGTAATTCATCCAGTTCTGAGTATTGTGATACACACACACACCGAGATTTTTATCATCAGAAACGACTAGAGTAGAAAAATTGAAAAATTCCATCAATAGAAAATCATTTTTTTTTTGTTTCGTTTATCAAAATTTTATTGTTATCATCACAGTTTTATACAAAAACGAAAATAAAAGAAAAATCTTATCAATTTTTTGGACTTTCAGACATACCATACGATATACGAGTACCCACAATGGGGTAGTAAAGGAATAAAAATACCAGTAGAACAACAACAAAAAATTTTTTTTTTGTTCAGCCCATCTCTAGAATTGGTTTTTCATTTTTTCATTCAATAAACAGAAAATATTTTTCTCATCATCGTCGTATAGAGGCAATTCGGTTTCAGAAAGGAAGTGAAATGAAATGGAAGTTATCGTTAATGATACTCAATACAACAACAATGGTTCTTTTTAATACAGCGAAAGCGTATAATATTTTTGTTCGTTGCTTAGTCAAAGAAACAATCAAATTAAATTTAAACGATAAAATTCAGATTTCAATATTTTTTAATGACTAAATTAAGCAAATTAGAATATTTGTGAAAATTATAATCGTATAACAGAGATGTTTTTTTTTTCGTATAGATGAAGTTAATTTGTAATGGTTAATTTTCTAGTACATCAACTTCCTATGAATAGGGTTGGATTAGTTGTTCGTAAGCTTTATCAAAGTGTTGTTGTAATAATCTGATGACTAGCACAACACAAGATACCATTGTGTTGGAACTGAGTTTTTGTCTGGAAACTTTACATCCTAGAATGTTAGGAAAGGTCTAAGTTTGATGAGTATATACAAGCTAGGCAAACAAGGATTTTAGACATCAATTGTACAATAACAAATAAGACTTTAAACATTGATCCTTCGAATCGGGTCGGTCAGTCATGCAGTGCCCCTATTTTGAGTATTTTATCTATGACTCTCCAAAACGATCCCGAATATTTTTTGAGCGAGACTTATCAATCTTAAACAGAAGCGTAATTACAATTAAGTTGAATTAGCCAAGAGTGTAAGCAGCTATTTGTAGTCATTTTAAGGTATGCAAATTTGATTTGATACTCTAAATGATAATACGCATACTGTAAGACGTCGCACAGTGCGTACCGGACAAGCGAGAGACTGTACAGCGTAGCGTTGAGGAATAACCAAGTCAATCAATTCTATGTCATTCTCACAACTGGAGATGTGTCCATCCACTTTGTGGACGATTTTATTTAAGGATCTTGGTTTACGTGCTTGAGCAAGACCAATTGAATTTGTGCATGCATGGTATTGATAAGTTGCCTACAAAAAATGTGTCCTTGCTACAACTTTAATATTTTCGGGCCAGCCCGAAAAATTTATAAAAACTGCATTATCTTAAATTCTCATCCCGAAATAATTGTTTTTATCGTATATTAAGCTATTTGATTTTTAAAAAATTAAATAATATAATAAAACACAATAAATAAACATTTTGTTTGCCACCACGGAAATTTACCAAAAATATATAATAATAATAATAATAATAATTAAAAAAAATCATAAATGATTATTGTCACATTTTCTTCTGTAGCGGATTCCACAGGGATATCCGACCACTTCGGTCAATGCCTCGAGGAGTTAGAGGCAAAAAATAAAAAAATTAATTCAACAATTTATTCATTCATCTTAATAATACATCTATTATGATAGTGAAGTTTGTGCTATAAAATTATTAAATAATTACATTGTTAAATTTATTATTTTTCCTATTGGAATTCGAATCTAGAAATACCTACAGATTCTGGCTGTCATTTTTGAGAAAGTAAAGCATACACCTATTCCTAAGATTTAAGTATTGACTATATTTTTGAGATTCGTTCTATTACAATTTTTATTTAGAAATTGAGCATTTTTGACCGGTTACAAATAATATTCCAGCCAATTCTAGAAATGTCCACGGGGTTTCACTTACATTTTCGAATATATTACACAATATTCTACGGCTTCGCTATGCCTATAATAGAATCCATGTTTTCATTTGTACTGTCACTACCAGAGATGTCTACAGCATCTCGTCTACATTTTTCGACAGCTTATAATATTTTCTAGTTTATGGAGCGAAAATGAGGCAATTGTATTGAGTCTAACAATGATTTTTGGAATTTTGAAATTACGTGATTTTCACAAAAATATTATTATTTCCTTCTACAAGATTTCAGCAATATTTCCAATTGGATTTTTAATTGACATTCCCAAACAAGCGACGAACCCGTTTTAATTGGTTTGAATTATAAGTTACCTGCTTCTGATGAACGTTGTTCTGGTAAATAAAATTTTAAAATTTTTAACAAATTTTCGTTTTTTATATCGCCGAGCGTAAAGATGTCCACAGGTTCTCACTCACATTTTCGAATAGATTGCACAATATTTTGCCGTTATAGTGATTGGCAGCCGGTTCTAACGGGTTTGGCTATGCCTATTATAGAATTCATGTTTTAATTTGTACTGTTACTACCAGAGATATGTGCATAAGTCAAATTTCTACCAAATAACAAAAATTATACATGTGTGCAAATATAGAAAAATACGTTTACATGGACTACTTTGACAACAATTGTTGTGTGGTTAAAACAAATTAATAATTAAAATCAATTAATTCAATATAGTCCCATATAAATACATGGTTTTTTATGATGGCTTTAGTATGTACTATAATATAAAAATTCCAAGTAGTCGGCCCCTGGGTTCGGTAATATGAATAACAAGCAATAACTGCAACAGTTTTTGCACGAAGCTTCAATGAAATATTTTATTCTACAGAAGTCAAAGGTCCCATATATAGACATGGATATCTTGTACCAGACATGGTTGTCTTGTAATTGTTGTTGTGTTGCTTGAAAATGTCAGAAAAATTTATTTTCATATTTAAGATAAATAGTTCCGTTGAAAATTTTTTTGATCTGAGTTGTTCTTATATGTTCATGTTAAATGTTGCGCATTGTACGTGTGCAAAACGTTTTTTACCCACAGAAGTAATTGAAATAACACACACACACTTACATACAAACTGAACTTTATGGACGATTACGATCAACACAAAAATACGGGGCAATGGAAAACCCAAAATATTCCATGAATAATATTTTAAAAATGGTAAACAATAATGAACGTATACTACAAATCTATTAAAACGGGTTCATCGCTTGTTTGGGAATGTCAATTTAAAATCCAATTGGAAATATTGCTAAGATATATTTTTTGTGGAAATTACGTAATTCAAAATTCCAAAAATCGTTGTTGGACTCATTACAATTGACCCATTTTCGATCCATAGACTGAAAATATTATAAAAATGTAGACGAGATGCTGTAGACATCTCTGTTAGTGACAGTACAAATGAAAACATGGATTCTGTTATAAGCATAGCGAAACCCGTTAGAATCGCACGCCAATCACTATAACGGTAGAATATTGTGTAATCTATTCGAAAATCTAAGTGAAACCCCGTGGACATTTCTAGAATTGGCTGGAATATTATTTGTAACCGGTCAAAAATGCTCAATTTCTAAAGATAATTTTTAATAGAACCAATCTCAAAAATATAGTTTACTTAAATCTTAGAAATAGGTGTATGCTTTGCTTTCTCAAAAATGACAGCCAGAATCTATAGATATTTCTAGATTCGACGACACAACATTTAAAATGAATCCAATTTAATAATTTTCTTTTGAAAATAAATTCCAATAGGAAAAATAATAAATTTAACAGTGTAACTATTTAATATTTTTTTTAGCACAAACTTCACTATCATCATCAATTTTGAAATAATAATATTCAAGATCTTAATTATGGTAGTTATTTAAGCTTGTAAATAATTACATGTGGGTCAATCGCCTGTATATTCTTATTTCGGATTATGACCACATAAGGATTAAGGTCATCATATTTCTCCCACTTCTCATTGACTTTTCCGTAACTGACCAATGTCCTTCCCTCATGTGCTGATAGCTTATTGCAGAAACAAGTTCATATGAAACTTGAGTTAGTAAAATTATTGGCTCTATATCTCCTAGAGTTGGCTTAGTTCGATCTACCGTAGTCCGTTCAGAATATATGCAAATAGGCTCTTGAAACTCACAATTTTCCACTCTCATTTTGTTTCTGCAATGTAGGCTGTCTTGTATCGGAATTTCTTGAAAACTTTCACTCAGTTTTGACAGTGTAAAAAATTTAATTTTTCCATGTCCAGTAGTATAAGTGATCGCTCTTCAACGCATACCGCCTCACAATTCTCGCATTTGAGCCTTACTACAACACTAGGAATATTTTTCAAAACTTGGCGGGCTATATCCAAAATACTGCTGTACCAATCTTCTAATATTCCGAAAATATTAATCAGTATTCCTTTTCGTATTATATACACATCTTCTAAATTAATGTCAAGTAGTTCACAAATTATTTTTTTTTATCTTACATTCGCCTTGTAACATGTATAAAATAATAGTGCTAATGACTGTAACAATGAATCGACAGCAAGTATTTTAAAAATAATTGCATGTTTTTGTTGCATTCATTATTAATGGCAGAAAAGTTGAATTCATGTTCAATATCTTCTTTTTCACTAAGGCTTCTTTTCGTTTTGGAGTCTCTCCCTCAAAGTTAATTGCATTTTTGTTGGGTTTGCATTGGCTAAAAAGGCCAATTGTGTGGCTAGTTTGGTCAGCGTCCGACAATTCGCTTAATTTTTTAAACGTTGGTAGCTCAAATTTATTTGTTTTTACCTTCGGAGTTGAGTTTTGATCCCTTTCATATTGATCCTCTCGCTTGGGTATCGTATAAAGAAAATCCCAATTTTTTCTTTGAAATAGGTCTTAAAGTATTAGTTGGAATTTTTGTAATTAATCTTTTAAATATTATCTATGATTAATTTGTCTTACAAAACGATCAACCTTCGTAGGAAGGTTAGCGACATTTTTAGAATTTTTCATCTTACGTTTTATTGTAGCATTGTAATTTTCTATGTGGCTATTGCTGTATCGTTTGTCGTTCTTCAACAACCCGCTCCACAAAGGTAAATATGTTAGATACTTTTTCAAACTTAGCTCTAAAAATGATGGGTTGTAAAAGCTGCTTGGCCCTCCAATTATATGTTCTTCAGAACATCCTTACTCTTCCTGTCACTTACTATTTTGAAATCCAAATAAAATGGACTTTGTAAATATAATGATCAAAAAGGTCGTCTTTAAAGCACGGAGTGGGGTCATTTTGTCCTCCAATTATTTTAGTTATTTCCTCCAACGACTTTTGTACTTTAGTGGTAATATGTTTCGTGTTTAGTAAAATTTAAAAGTACTTTATTGTTTGACAATTATTCATCATGAAAAATGATGCAAAAATTTCTTGTACTACTTTTTGCGTTGAACTGGAAACAAAATTTTTTTTACCAAAGATATAACTTTACAACTTGAGATAAATGTTTGCTTGCTTCCAAATTGTTAATCCACTTATGTGTCATTTCCAAATATTCAATAAGATTCATATGGTTAAACGTGTCCATAACTGAATTTATCTCACTTATTGAATGTATCTCACAATTTATCTACACTTTTGCATCAGCATATTGTGTTGACTCACGAATATGGTTTACTAGCTTCACTAGTAGTAAAGTTGCATTGAGTTCAAGTCTTGGGATACTAATTTTATTCGTTATGGGTGCAACTTTGGTTTTGGACATTATTAGGCTTGTTTTCACCTTTTCATCAATAACTCGGTAATAAACTACCGCAGCCAATGCCCTCTCAGACGCATCCGCAAACCCATGAACTTCAACCTTTTTGATTTTAATTGTGTTCACCCACCTTGGTATGACGATGGCATCAAAGTTGTTCAGTTCATCTTTATATTTTGCCCATCGTTTGTCGATTTTTGTGGGCAATTTGTCATCCCAACCAATTCCACTTATCCAGACATCTTGCATTAACAGCTTACTGCTGATTGTAATTGGAGAATGCCAGCCCATTGGGTCAAAAATCTTTGATGAATCCGATCGCACTGCTCTTTTAGTTGAGATGTTTGAAGTAGAAAACTGTAAACGTTGCGTGCTGAATTGAAAGTTGTCATCTCTTGGATTGTATAAAATTCTAATAATGTCGTTCAATTTAATGGTGATTGTGCCATTGCTTGTATTTCTTTTGGAATTTCGGCAAGGATTGTTGCATCGTTCGAAGTCCATTTCCGTAGCAAGAATCCTCCTCTTGCCATTATGCCGGTTAATTCATTATAAGCATTGAGAACATCTGCTTTTGTGTCACCTGCGGTTAACATATCGTCTACGTAAAAGTCTTCCTTCAACATTTTAGAAGCAAGGGGGTAGCTTTCAGCTTCATCTTGCGCTAATGTGTGCATTGTTCTTATTGCTAGAAAACTAGCTGCCTTGGTTCCATAGGTGACTGTTTGTAAGACAAAATCTTGTATTGCAAGATTAGAATCTTCTCTCCAAACAATTCTCTGATAGTTTTGCTGGTTTTCATCTATCCAAACTTGTCTAAACATTTTCTCCACATCTGCCGCTAAAACATATCTATGTTCTCTCTATCTTAAAATCAGTTTATCCAAGTCATCTTGAATTTTTGGGCCGTTTAGCATTATATCATTTAAACTTATACCGTTTGTTGTTTTAGCTGATGCATCAAATACGACCCTCAGTTTGGTGGTGCTGCTGTCCTCATTTACTACTCCAAGATGTGGGATATAGTAGATTTTGCTGGATTCATTCTTGTGACACGTGAGCGTTTGGTTCACTGGCGCCATATGTTTTAATTTCAGGTATTCTCTCATGAATTCTACATATCTTTGTTTAAAGTTTACATCTCTAGCGAACCGTCTTTCTAATTGAATTAGTCTGGCAATGGCCATTTTTCGTGATTCTCCTAGCTTCGAAACGTTTTCTTCCAAGGGTAAGTTTACAATATACCTACAAAATGTTCGTCAGCTCTCTCCTCTTCTTCCGTTCGTGTTGTCTGATCAGCTATGCCCTCGTTCTCTACGAGTAACTGCAATTGTTCACTGATCGCTTTTGTTGAAATCTAGCTAGTTTTAGTTGCTTGATTAGCAGATCTCATGCATCCGATTATTATCCAACCAAGCTCGGTCTCTTGCGCCATGGGTTCTTGTTCATTCCCCTTTATGATGTTGTTCAACACAATTGCTGGATAATAGTCAGTTCCAATTATAATGTCGATTTGACTTGATTCATTAAACTTTGGGTCTGCCAATTTTAGATTTTGTAAATGCTTAAGTTTGTTTGTGTTAAATTTAGCTTCTGGCAGGTGATGCGTCAGTTGATCGAACACCATTGCTTCCATTCGAACCGAAAATTTACTGTCAAATCTCGGGGCTACCTCAAATTCTATTATGTTTTTACAAACTCCTGCTTTGAGTCCACCCATTCCTGATATGGCAATATTTGTTTTCTTCTTCCTTACGTTGAGTAAATTTGCAGCACCTTTTGTGATGAAGGTACCTTGTGAACCGGAGTCGATCAAGGCCCGCAAAGTGATTGGTTCTTGGTTATCCCTATGTGCTGTAATTACTGCCGTACCAAGCAGAGTTTGAAGTGTCTCTTCATTGTTTGAATTATGAGAGAGCATGTTCAACTTAGTTGTGTTGTTAACGTTATGCATAAGTGTATTATGCTTCCCATTGCAAACATTACATTTCTCGCCACTTTTGCAAGTTGTAGTGCTATGTTTCTCAAATCAAACTCTACATAATGCTAGGAGTTGGGTGAGCTGTGTTCTTTCGTGTACGCTTAATGCTTTGAAATTCGCACATTGACTTAGTTTATGAATTCCATCGCAGTGTCGACAATTAGTTCTAAGAGTATTCCCCTTATTGATGTATAAGTTCTTTACAATTTTATGCTACTTCGACTTATATACAAATTTTTATACCAAAAAATACAATGTGCGCATTTTTTATTACACGTAATTGTATTTTATGTACATATTTTGTGTTATACGAATATATAAATGCTATATGTAGCACAAAAATGTGCTATGCACATTTATCGATATTAATGTAAAAATTTGTGTACGTTTTTATTTTATGTGTTTAACCCTCGTCAGGCGGCATAGGTACAATTGTACCTTTTCTGTTTTTAAATACTAATAAGTCTTCTTGTAGAAGCCGGAGAGAGTTAAAGTTTTGTGAGATCTCTTCATTTTAATAATGTGGAAATTCCAAATATTATCTATTTACAAAAATTATGCCTACAGTGACGATATTCATATAAAATATATGAAAGTACAATTGTACGTCTGCCGCCTTTCAGCGTAGTAAAATTATGCCGCCGGACGAGAGTTAAACAGTTGGTGAAATCGGTGCATTACCCATTGGACTCATGTGTGAGAGTTAATTCGTTGAAATGACATTATTTTTCAACTTTTTTCGCCAAATATCATAAATTAAGGTTCGATTCCACTTATTATTTTTTGTTCCAATTAAACTACAAGTTTGTTTCATTGGTAGTGAATCGGATGAAGATATTTTTATGTTAGATTCATTTAGTGAGCACAATGCATTTACCAATGATTTGGGAGCGACAAGGCTCCGTTTTTTTTGTTACTATACCTTCAAATGACTTGTTTCATTAAAACGTTTATGGACTCTCGTTAACACGTTTTAATACTTAAGGTTCAACACTTTCAATAATTAACAATTCAAACTTTTCACACTTTTCTACGTTAATTTTTACAATGAAATGGTTGGTTATAAATGGTTTTGTTTAACCGATTAGAAAGTCAAAACGGTGCTACAATACTAACTTTTAACTTAATATTAGCGCATCAAAAAATTTATGTTTTACTCTTAACACTAAAAAACACTTTTTATTATTTTCCAAAATCAGTTTTAACATGTGAACGACCGTAGGATGCATATATGTGTCCAATAGCATGCATATATGCGCCCTATTGTCGTCAACGTGTTTTTTTTATTTTTTTATTAAAAGAAAGTATTAATCATCCAATGTATTTAATGTTCTTTTAAGGTCAATTAATACTCCCCTTTTCATTCACGCACACACCCACCCATTCACCTAGTGTCACACAATGACAGTTATACCATACCTGCACGTTGCAAGCTCCATGTCAACCTGCACACTGACATGAATGGTGGGTCGGCGCTGAATTCTGCACTCCAACAGAGGGTCTAAGTTGTGTTTCTTATCAACACCGATTGTAATCAATAAAGAAAATTCGCTTTACATCCTGCCTCTGGTGGGATTCGAACCCAGTACCTCCCGATCCAAGTGCCGAAGCTATAACCACTGCGCCACTTGTACGGTGTTAAAGAAATTGTTACAATCCAAACGATTTATTTCTTCAAATTAAGTGACACACGTGCAAAATTTAACTATTAACAACAAATTTACTATTCCATAAAGCAATTGAGAGGAAATTTTGAATGTAGACTGCGAATATTTTATAATCGATTTTAATTTTTTGAAAACTACTAGCGCCATCTATTATCTACCATTTAAACAATTTTACCACTCCTATTTTAATGTAAAAGGTCAAATATTCGAGTCGAAAAAATTGATATAAAAATAGAGTTATGTCGCTTCTGTATATATTCTGTGGTATCAGGGTTTCTGTTTCACCGCTGACTCTGTTTCACCGCTGTAGAAGTAGTCTGTTAACTTTGTTTCATTGTGTATGTAAAACCAGCTACTTTTATTCCTAGGTTGCGATGATAACATTCATCACTGATCATTTTTAAGTATTTACGAATGTGAAATTCTCAACTCAACAAAGGCTGCGTGAACCAACTTTTATCAATTCTGCAAAGACGGAAGTGTGCGTAACCAATGACATTATCACCTCTGACTACAAGTGCATCTATTCTAACATAAACCTTAAAAGCCTACTACTTTTATCAGAAAAAGTGTGTTTTACTAAGCATGAAGGATTGAAAAATTATATAAATATTAGGCTGTAAATATATTTTTTATAATTATATTAGCTGGAATGAGCCTATGGTTAATGAAAAAAAATTATTTTCTTATGCCGACGTTTCGAACAAAGTTCTTGTTCGTCTTCAGGGCGATATATTTCTATAATTTTTAACAAAAAAAAAAAAAAAAAAAAAAAAAAAAAAATTGTAAATTTTATATTTTTTTGTTAAAAATTATAGAAATATATCGCCCTGAAGACGAACAAGAACTTTGTTCGAAACGTCGGCATAAGAAAATAAATTTTTTTCATTAACCATAGGCTCATTCCAGCTAATATAATTATAAAAAAAGATTGAAAAATTGTTCAAAAATAATAAGAATGTTATCGAGGGTACTTTCTTACATGTTGCAGATGCCCTTGACAGTATAACTTTGTGGCCTGTTGAAACTTTGACTTTGACGAAACCATCGTTACATGAGAATCACATTTCCGAGGCCGAGCTGGTACCATTAAAGTTTTCAAAGGTTTTCATCTGAGTTGTGTTTTGGACGCTCCCCTAAAATTTTTGGTACCCGTGCAGGAGAAGAATTAACATAAGAAAAGCTCAAAATAAATCCATTGTTCAATGATGAACAATGTAAATATTTTCCGGCCAGCTGGATTATTACAGCTTAACACTGATGTTTCTAATAGCGTTGTTTCAAAATCTAAAGTTTCTTACATACAAGAGATCTGCGTAGCAGTAGCACAGCAAATCAGCCACACAAATTAAGCCGCAACATCATATTTATTGGGGAGTTGGGGTACTTTACAGGATGGATTACAGTATAAATTTTATTAAAGGATACGTGCAAAATAATACACATCACTGGAGTTCACGATTGAGCAGCATAGCCAACATTCTGAAATATATATTTCCAGATGGCAACACAGATCAACAATATAAAAAGCTCTTAGCGGCATCATTTACATATATGCATTTTTAATTGAATTCAAGCTTTTTATTCCTTGTATCCGTTTACATATGTATTCCTTCCGTATATTTCTGGAAAATATTTATGGTATGTTTCCAACATGTTTCCCCCCCTTTATCCGAATTATGTTGATGTTGTTGTAGCTGTTTTGTTGTTATAATTTTCCTAAATTAAATAATTCATTAAAACAATTATCCTTTGTTATTTATTCCGCCATTAATATTTAAATTACTGCATATAACTGTTTCTTTCTAACAACAACAAAAACAACACAAATTATAAAAAGAATTTTTTTGTGCACAGCAGAAGATAATTTAAATTGACTGCGTGTGCTAAGGACTTTTGTTTATTGTACATTAAAATTACCAACCGCACATAACACAACAACAAGAATGTTGGCTGGTTTTTTTAATCAACGACTGGGAATCGTAATAACAGATGAATATTACAGTGTGTGATGGGCATTCACAGTTGGAAATATTTAATTTTTTATTTGCTTTCGGTCTGAGCGATTTTTTCATTTTAATTTTACTTCAAAGGAATGTTAAATTTCCCAGGTGCGGTTAAATATAAGTTGGAGTGTCTTGTAGTTGTGTCGTGTAGTTATTTGGTCTTTCATAAATATTTAGTAAGGCTTAAACTCCTTTTCATTAAGTGATTTTTTATGGTGTAGGCTCTCTAGATCTTTAGAAATTAGCGAAGTTCAGGATGTTTTAATTAAAGGCAAATACTCAAGAATGAAGGAGATAAACTGTATAATTTAGTATCTACCAAGTTTATTAAGAATTCATTTGAATTGGTGATGTATTCTCAGGAACTTCCATAACTACTGAAGAGATTAAATACTTGTAGGAAAGAGTAAACTTAGTTCATTGGTTCAATACGTCACCAAAAATATGTTGTGAACCCCTCACCTTGGATTACGGTATTCTGTTTTCTGTAAATTTTAAACTTATGTCTCCCGTTTTCATTTTTCATTTTTCTTTATGGTGTAATTTTCTAGGTAGTTTATGATGCGTCAAATCAAATATTTGGATCTTTAGTGAGTGATGGATGGACTTCGAATTGATCGGTCAAAAATTGAGGCGGTCATAAATTTCCGTTCTCCAGTATCACTCAAACAAGTAAGGCGCTTTTTGGGTTTGAAAGGATGGTACAGAATTTTTGTTCCAAATTTTCGCTGATATAACCGCACCGAATTTGACTTTGTTGAATAATAAACCAACACTTTGGACTGATGAAACTCAAGCCGCATTTAACAATGTTAAGCAGCTGTTAACTGTTTTATCCCTGTATTATAGTTAATCCAGTCTGCTATAAAAAGTTTTTTGTTCGAGCAGACGCTAGCACTGAAAGAATAATTAAAATTAACCAGAATCAGAAAGACTTGACAGGCAGACGTGTACGCTAAAACTTAAAGCTGCAAGGTTTTCTTTTGTTAATAGAATATTGGTGAGCAAGTTTGTTAGCTAAATCTGACCTTAACTATCAGGAAAAATTTGTTAACTATCCTGAAGTATAGGGGAACCTGAAATTGATGGACAACCGCATATATTGGGGTGTTCACGGAGAATTTGCCGACTAGATCTCAGGTCTCGGGGAAGTTGAGGCTTGCATGTTCCTGGCCTACACCGTGTAATAGAATAAACAATTTTTTTTTTTTTTTTTTTTTTTTTTATTAATAAAATTTTATTTATTTATTTATATTACGACTGAGTCTTGCACCCATTTAGTAATTTACATTGCATAATAAAGTATTTTGATTAGTCGGCGTAATCAAGTGATTATCCCCAGTTTCATGTAACTCCTCAGATTTTTCGCCACAGTAAGTCTACTGACCTCCTGGTCGCGATAAGTCCAGTGGTTTGGTTCTTTGCAGTCTTCTTGTTGGTGTAGTAGTCAGCATACAGCGTATGTCCAGATTTTCATGCTGGTGCAGACGTTGTAGGTGTTTTGTTGCATGATGCTTAATTTCATCCGCGACAAGCTCGATCTTTAGATCTCGATGGAGGTTGTCGTTTCGAATGTACCACGGTGCATTAACTATACATCGCAGGATTTTATTTTGAACTGTTTGTATGATTTTGATATTTGTTTTCTTGGCACAACCCCAGAGTTGGCTACCATATGTCCATACAGGTTTCAGGATTTGTTTGTACAGCAGCAGTTTGTTATGGATCGCAAGTTCAGATTGTCTCCCTAAGAGCCAATGCATTTTTCTAAATTTTATGTTTAGTTCTTCTCTCTTCTTTTTTATGTGTTCCTTCCATCTAAGTTTAGCATCTAAGGTCATGCCGAGATATTTAGCAGTGTTTGCATGCGGTACTACTATCGAGTTTATCATTATTGGTATATGATCAACTTTTAGATTTGTAAAGTTGACTTGAATTGATTTTGCTTCATTTAATTTGATTCGCCATTTCTTTGTCCAATTACATATTTGGTTAGTAGCTTTCTGTAATTTACTAGTGGAGTCATGGATGTTCTTTGCTGTTGCAAGTATTGCGGTGTCATCGGCAAAAGTCGCCATTGTTGCTTTTGTAGTTGGTATATCTCTAGTATATAGGAGATAGAGGATTGGCCCAAGAACACTTCCTTGTGGTACTCCTGCTGTTATTCTTTTTAGTTGGGAGTATTCATTCTCATACTTTACTCGAAAGTGCCTCTCTGATATGTATGATTTTAAAATTTGAAAAAATTGCTCCGGAAGATCTCGATGAAGTTTGAATTCTAACCCCTGGTGCCATACTTTGTCGAATGCTTGCGCTACGTCAAGGAATATGGTTGAGCATATTTGTTTGCTTTCTAGTGATTTCTCGATTACATCAGTAATTCGATGTACTTGTTCTATCGTAGAATGGTTTTCCCTAAATCCAAACTGATGTGAGGGGATAAGTTTCCTTTCTTCGATAATTGGTTTTAGTCTTTTAAGAAGAACCTTTTCAAATAGTTTCGATAATGTTGGTAGCAGCGAAATTGGCCTATATGAAGCTTTATCATTCGGAGGTTTGTTCGGTTTAAGTATCATAATTACTTCTGCAACTTTCCATTGTCTTGGTACATACATTAGTCGAAATGCTGCATTAATTATATGCACTAGCTTCCTCAACGCTTTATCAGGTAACACTTTTATTATCTGGCCCGTTATAAGATCATATCCTGGAGCCTTATATGCATTCAGATTATTCTTGATTTCCCATTTTAGTTCTTGCAACGTTACAGGTGTAATTTTTAGTTCATCCTGTTTATTTATCGGGATGATATTTTCCTCTTCCGTTTGTTTGGGGTAAGGTTGGAATGTTTCTTCAAGGTGATTTGCAAACAAATCTGCTTTCTGTTTAGCATTTCGGGCCCAATTTTCTTTATTTTTAATTGGAGGAACCTGAAGTTTGGGTCTTTTAAGATTCTTAGTTGCTTTCCATAATGAATAATCAGTATCTTTTAGCCCAGTTAGAGTGCTGAGGTATTTATTAACTGATTGATTTTTAATGTCTTTTATGAGGTATTTTAGTTGGTTACACAAATGGTTAAATACCCTCTTATTTTCCGAATTTCGATTTTTTTGCCAATTCTTCCGTGCTTTTCTTTTATTTTTAAGAAGTTCTCTCACTTCCTCTGAATAGCTGATATTGCGCTTCATTTTTTTACTATTATTTGGAGTGCTTTCCCACGCATCACTTTGGATATTATGGATGAGTTTATCTAGTTCGTCTTCTATTTGGGCTGGTCCCTGTATTGGGTTTTGCAGACTAATTCTTTCTGTTAATTGTGTTTTGAAGAGATCCCAATTGGTTTTGAAGCTCGTTAATTTCGGGTTGCTTTCTTTCATAATTATTGTTTGGCTAAGTATCATAATAACTGGTGAATGATCCGATGATAGACTTTCACTGCTCTCTATATGTATATAATTATCTGAAATCCCTCTTGTAATAAAGAAGTCTATAAGATCTGGAGTCTTACTGATATCCGTAGGCCAATAGGTTGGTGTACCGCCTGAGTGAAATTCGCATTTTAGTTGTTTTCCTGCTGCGAACAGTTCTTTTCCCTTAGCAGTCGTTAACCGTGATCCCCAATAGGTGTTTTTGCATTATAGTCCCCTCCAATTAAAAAGACACTTCCTAGTGTTTTTAGAAGATTAGTATAATCTACTTGTTTGAGATTGTATCTAGGAGGGCAGTATATTGCTGATATACTACAAGTTTTACTATTGTTTAATTGTATTTTGATTGTTGTGACTTGCATGGAAAGTTTCTCGACTTTAAGTTCTTCGTTATGTTTTATATAATCTTTTATGATGATAGCTGATCCACCTCTAGCTTTGTTCTCTGGATGTAATGCATGGTAGCAATTATATCCTTTTATTTTACAGAATGAAGTTTTGGTGAAATGGGTTTCTGATATGAGACATATATCTATATTATGCATGTTTAAAAATATATCTAGTTCTTGAATGTGGTGCATTAGCCCATTCGCATTCCAGGTTACGATTCGCAATGTTTTATTCATTTCTTTGGTTTATAATTCGATTTTATATAATTTATATTTTAATACACTCGATCAAGGTTTTCCTCTACTTTTTTATTGAAACTTGTTTGTGATTTCATTTCTTCTAGTGTGTTCTGCAGACTCATTTCCTGTGAAATGAGTCTTTTGTTGAGGTTCTCTAGATTTTTCAGTATGTCCTGTAAAACGAGATCCACTTTTAACTGTTTCTGCTCTGATTGCCGAACTATTTGTGCATAGGTAACGTTTTCATTTACTCGCTCTCTTTGTATGTTAAAATTAGGAGTTGACGATTTAAGCTCCGTGGTTTTTTTTATAGATTGTACATTTCTTGGTGTATCTGGTTTGCGTGATTTATCTCTCATTTTTTGTAGCTCTACTGCTACTTCACATCCTCTGTAGTTGGCTGGATGCTGGCCATTACAGTTGATACACTTCGGTGTTGTAATTCGAGGAACTGTGCAGTCGTTTCCTGCGTGTTTTCCTGCACATTTAACACATCTTGCTTCACGATGGCAGTACTTTTGTGTATGATTATAATCTTGACAGTTTTTACATTGCGGTATTAGTCGAGTGACCTTTCTCGGTGTTTCTATTTTAACTCTGAGGTTGAGGATAGCCTTAATATTATAGATATTTTCGATTTTTTCTTGGTTGTTGAAGGTTAGCATGAATAGTGGGAGACCTCTTCTCATGATTTCAACATTTCCCTCTCTGTTTTCTCGTCTCTCTTTTCTGATGATGTTGACTGCATCGATTATTTTCAGACCTTTGTTTTGCAGGTCCTCAATAATTTCATCTTTTGAACAAGTTGGATGAAGACCTCTTGCCATTACTTTAATTGGTCGATCATTTTTATCCTCGTAGGTATACCACTGGTGACCATGAGAATTTAATTTGTTAGCTAGAGCTTTATAATCTTCAGGCTCTGTTGTATTTATTTTCCAAGTATTACTACTGAGCGATATTATCTTGTAGTCATTACGTACTACTTCTTTCATCAGTTTCTGAATACTACCGTGGTTTGTAATTCCTAGAATATTGATCGGGGGTGGGGCCTGTTTCTTCTTTTCTGGCTCGTGTACTTTTAATGCATTAGTTGCAATGACAGTTTTAGTGTGAGTTTGAATTGGCTCAACTTCTGGTGATGATTCAGCTTTCCTCTTGCTTAGGTTGGTTTCTTTTCTTGGTTTCTTATTTGCTCTCTTGGATTTCTGTAGTATCCAATTGGTTTCCCTTTCAAGCTCATCTTCATCAGTGTGATACTCGACTTGATCTGTGAGTACTTGAAATTGGTTGTTCATTATTGCTAAGTTTCCCGCGTTGTTATTTTTATTTACAGTTTCCTTTAGCATAAGGTTTTCTTTTTTTAGCACGGCAACTTCATTATTCAGCTGCGCAATTAATTTCTCCATTTTTTCAAACTTATTTATTAACTCCGCGTTATTTATTATAACTGATTTTGCACTGGGCATGGCTTCAGAAGCTTGTTTGATAGCTATTGGGTTATGCTTCATAGTAGAGGTATTTTCCTTCTCATTGTTAAGTTCACCCAGTGTGGTGATCTCTGGCGGTGGAGTGGTTGGTGGTGTTCTAGGAAGTGCCGTACTTCTTTTACCAAAGGGCCATTGATTTGTCGCTTGTTCTGTGCTTCCAGTAGTACTAGGAAAAGGATCAGCCTGGTTGCCTACCGATAATTTCCTTTGCAATGTCGTGTTGCTCCCTCCAGAATCCGTGGAGCAGCCCGATAGATCGGGGTGGGATTTAGAATCTAAGTTCTGACCCACCTGGAGTATGTTATTGTTTATACCCGACATCTCATCTTTTTGTTGACTATCTGCTATACTGTTTCTCTACTACGTAGGGATTGGATACCACAACCGTTCGATCTACAGTACATTGCCCGGGATGCGCCACATGGAGGCTGTCAACTAGCACCCCTGAATAAACAATGAGAATAAGAACTAAAAAATCAAACTCAAAAACGGAAATTAAATTAAAATGCCACCAGAATCCGTCGTGCGCACCCAAGAACAACCGAACAACAATCACCCCGAATGACAAATGCAATGTCTGCTGAAGGAACTTTTTACTTTTTATTTACTACAATAATAAATTAATTGTAAAATATTACAAAACATTTGATGTATAACAACTGAATTAAAAAAAAACAAAATTCGACTTCTCTCAATCAAAATTAGACGGTAGTTTTAATCAAAATTCCAAACTAGACTGAAAAATTCTCGCACCAAAACAAAATCTAGAACTATTATGTTCTACTAAATAAATATTTTGGTTTCGTGCGCGTCACTCGCCTACTCTTTCACACAGCACATCAATCCACACGCCAAAGCGAAAACGTACCAAAAATTACCACAACAATCATATAGAAGTTCTTACTGGTCGCACACACACATACAAGGTGCAGAATATTAAGGCCCATGTGCAATTAAAAACTTTAATGTTAATGCCATAGAGTAGATGGCAATGCCATCAGTAAAATGTATTAATTATTTAACGAAATTTTGTGAAATAAACACAAAAAAGGAGCGCAACGTTATGACCCTGAAGGGAGTCGTAACAATATACGAATTAAACCAAAAACGCATTGGCCAGTCCATGATACTGAATGCAGAAAAGAATGCAGAAGACTTTCGAAATGATTCGTCGTTTTTATTATTGGCCTTTGCCAATATTTCGATCTCCTCTGGGGAGCCAGTATTTGCAGAAAGACCCTGATAAACCATTTATAAAAACTACTTGGACTACTTGGAAATTTATGTTGGTTACGACTTTATCCAACGCTACTGGAGAAGCGATCGTCAATCACCTCAAAGAAACCTGTGACATTTTTTGCAATTTGCAGATGGTTTTACGAAAATCGGACCTATAGCGAACATAGTACAAGAATGATTTTATCGCTGAACGAAATCCTTTGAGTTTCTTGTATATAACGAGGACAAATTCAGTCGAACAGCAATATTACTACTGGGCCATCTAACACTTACAAAATTGTGAATGATATACAAAATAAAAAAACAACAAAGCCCTCGGCTATGTCAACCCAGAAGCGGAAGCATTTTAAATGCAATGTCTCAGTCATCGCATCAGCTCTACCAAGAGTTTCACGAGAAGCGTGGTTAAACCGCAATATTCCAGACGATTGGAAAGACGCCAGTAAGCAGAAAGTTGCCACTTCATTACTATCCCTAAAAACTGAGAGTTTGTTATTGTTCGTTTTTAGGTGTGTCTCTCTCCATCACTTCAACTGAATCGAAACTGCTAGGTCGAGTGCAATTTGAAATCATCCGCTATGACTTTACATTAGCTGACACATAATCTCTCTATGAAATTTTGTCATCCTGCATAACTGGCATTAATGAAAAACTAAGAATACTAGCTATGGTTGGGTTAAACATCAACGTTCGCAAAACTAAATCGATATGTTCCCGAGAGAGTTTGGGAATTTGCGTTTCTGATAATATTTTTTTTGTGACAGCTGCTTTAGACTGGTTTTCGCTTTTACAAAAATAGAAAAAAGTACAGAACGTGCGATAAATCGATTAAAAACAAAGAACATTCCAGCAAAATTTGGCGGAAATTAGTTAACGGGTATTTATCCACCGGATAGTCCAACGCGGGAAAATTGGCGTCGCTTAGAGTATATAGGAAAAACGAGCCAACGGATTAGCAACATCGTGTCCAATTATACCAATATTAGTTTTGCTTTTTATAATAATAACACAATAAAGAAAATGATTTTTAACAATAAACCTAGAGTTGATCGCCTTTCCAAGTCTGGCGTTTATAGGATTAATTGCAATGAATGTAGTTTCTCCTATATTGGTCAGACTATGGGCGCAATTTTGGAGTTAGAGCTAAATAACATTTATCTGGTTGCAATCAATCAACTTTCCATAGCCATTTAACTTCAGAAAATGATACAGCTAGCTTGAACAATTTAGACATATTACATATACAACCCAAAGGCAGACGTTTAGATACCTTAGAATCTTACGAAATTCGAAAATCAATATTTCTTAACCATAATATCCTTAACGAACAGAGAGAAATCCGGTTCTCACCAATTACAGACCCCGCCCTTTTCTATTCTCACGTATGCAATAATATACCTTGAATTTTGTTACTCAACCTATGACTCATCGCCTACCTGTGCGATCCGTAGATTAATTTTTTATTGCTTATTTTTTCCCTCCTTTTATTTTTATTTATATTTTGCTTTTTTCTACTATATAACAAAATTTTTACTAATACAAATCAGTAGATACTCCTGATGATGACCTAACAAGTCGAAATCGATCGAGTGATTTTTTAAACTTTTTGAAAAATATTCAAAATATTCTGCGAAACAAAAAACAAGTGATTAATAAAAATGTGTTTATTAAGTATAAGTGTGTTTCGCCAAGTGCCTACGGCAAATAGCGTAAAAAGTATAAAAAAAAAGGAAATTAGTTAAACACATATTTTCTACTTCGCACAAAATTAGATTTTTGAATATTTTAATTAAAAATTTTTTTCAAAAAGTTTTAAAAATCACTCGATCGATTTCGACTTGTTAGGTCATCATCAGGAGTATCTACTGATTTGTAAAAGTAAAAATTTGTTATATATAGCAGAAAAAAGCAAAAAATAAATAAAAGAAGGAGGGACAAAAATGGGCAGTAAAAATTAATCAACTAACTGTCAGCCATACGAAAATTTTAATAAAAAAGAGGGAGGAGGATTGCAGGTAGGCGATTAGTCATCGACTGAGTATAAAAATTCAAGGTATATTGAAGTACATTTAATTACCCGACGTATTAGTCAAATTATTACGGAGGTGACAATAGAAAAGGGCGGGGTCTGTAATTGGTGAGGCAGATTTGGCCACCCTCGCCGTTATTTATCGTCGTTTGTTGGCAAGAATTTCTTATAATAATAATCAAATATGGTTGTAAAAAATTAAATTTGCACTTCCTAACTATACTCAATAGTAAATTCAATAGTAAATCTTTCGAGGGAAGAAGAGCTATCAATCTAGCTCGTTGTAGTTCGAAGAATAAAGAGCTGCGTAAAGGGTATGCTACTAGCAGCAACTTATATCTTCACCTTAAAGTTGTTCACACTGAGTTAGCGATTCGTTTGCACTCTGTTGAGTTCGATTTTCTGGACAAAAAAGTACGTGCAGAGGAAGCGGAAATTTCACATATTCTATATGTGAAACAAAAGGCTAAGCTGGATGTGTTTCAAGATAAGGCTAATCCATTTAACTGTAGAGGTAATAGTGGTTCGTCTGGTTTTGAATTTTATCCACGTTTTATGAACTTGTCCTCGATCGGTTTCTGTGATGCAGAGATTCAAATTCTGAGCAACGGTGTGAGTTTTTCTCCTACGCCAAACAAAATCAGCCTTCGATCATTCGAAAAGTTCGCTGCGTAGATGCTTAAACAGCCTTATTTGGCGAGACAACCCAATTAAAATCAGTGTGTGCGCTAAAAATAAACAAAGGTATTGATGACTCTTTTTATCCTTCAAACTCTTTTTCTACTGCTTCTAATACTAACCTTAGGCTTAAAGTGATTGGTGCGATAAAGAAAAAACTACGTGACCATGACCTGATAGCGTGTAAAGCGGATAAAGGCAATACAATTACCGTGCTCACAAAAGTCGATTACTGTAATAAAATTTCTGATTTTAAAAATCCATAAGGAGGGCATTCCGATTAGACCAATAGTCGCGTATTACAATGCTCTTGCCTACAATCTATGTAAGGGTTTCATAAATTGTTTCAATTATCATACTAATTTCTTTTCGGCTTAGGGTCGATTTATATTATCCGTTCCTTTCAGATCCGTTCCTTTCAGATTCAGACATCATCAATTTATACTATCAGATCAGATATTTTCATCGTATTATCGTATATATTCGTATTTTTTGGTTACGTACAAAGTAAAACATAACATAAAAATCCAAAACATGTTTTAGTAGCAATTTAATTTTTGTGTATGCAAGTTTGGGAAATAAAGTTTTCGATCTTCTTAAACCTAACCCGGGCAAAATAGTATCTTTTATTTTGACCCCAAAATGAATGATTTCTATGACAAATAGCATACCATTGGAAAGAGCATAAACTAGAGAATTAAAACAAAGCTAATTTCTAAATCACTTCTAGTTTTTTAAATAAATTTAGAAGGTAGACATTTTCCATACTTTTACACATTTTGTAGGATTTGGAAAGCCATAAGTCATTTTTCTTTAACCAATTCTATTAAATAACGATTTATTTAGAATAAAATCACATTGCAGAATGCAATAAAAGTTATTTCGAGCCTTTATGATTACAAACAAAAAAGTTATGACCATTTAAAGGCGAGATTTTGGGTAATTTAAAAGAAACTTAAAAATATCATCTCAATTATCGTGACACTTTGGAAATCTGTTCCATAGGATAAAAGGTTCCAAAATGACCCACCCTATTTGCCATAAAAGTTTACCGTTCCTTTATCAAAACCCTGTATAAACGTTAAATAACAACAAAAAAAAATTTAAAACGAATTCAATAGAAAATATGAACACGCGTTTTATTGCTCAGTTCTTCAGATATAATAATCCAGGTATATACTCGTATGCTCCTTAGTTTATTTTACTTTAACAATTTTTTTTATATTTTATAGTTTATTAGACTAAAACAACTATAAAATATATGGGATAATTTAAAAGAGCATATAAGCAAAGTTTAGTGGTGACAAACATTAGCATACGATTGGCATGACGAGAATATAAACAAATATTATTAATTTGTTTCACACATGCTGCATCTATTCGTATCTTTGGTTACGTATAGACTAAACGATAACAAAAAATCCAAAAATGTTTTAGTAGCAGCAATTTAATTTTGTTTTGATTGTTGTTGCTGGAATGTATATAAATTCCACTTTCCTCGCTATTCTTTCGTATTTTTTCGCGTTCAGACATCAGATAAAACATTCTTTTCAACAATATTTATCTGAAACGGAAAGTAAAGGATCTGAACGGAACGGATAATATAAATACTTATATAGAAAACATATGTAACAATATTTTTTTTGTCTGAATCTGAAAGAAACGGATCTGAACGGAACGGATAATATAAATCAACCCTTACTCGGTTAAGAACTCGGTAGAATTGATTAATAAAATTCAAGACGTCGACATTCCATTAAATTCAAAACTATTTTCGTTTGACGTTACCAGTCTTTTCACTTCTCTTCCATTTAACACTTTGTCCCAAATAGTTTGTAATTACTTAGATAGGGATGTTGTAGATGAGAGCTTACGTCGTGAACTGAAGTTAGTGTTTGAGACTTGTATTAAACAAAATTATTTCTGTTTTGATAATACATTTTTCAAATTCGGTCTACCCATAGGCTCGCCTCTGTCACTGAAAAAATTCCCCCACTCCCAGCAAACTTTCATTTTTTTCATATTTTTATGGTGTGTAGTTACATTAATTAAGGATCAATGAATTAATCACTCATTATCCGAAATGAAAATATGATTATGAAACCTCATTTGAGGCGGCCAAATCCCTTGATGGAATATAGTGCCAGAGAAAGAGAGAGAGAGAGAAAGTTACATTAATGTTGCGCTTGGTGCGCCGACACGACACGCTAAAAAATTAAAACGGAGTATTTTATTTTTTTTTAATTTTTTTTATTTTATTTACAAAATTTTCCTGCGATTTTATAAATATGTATATCGCGATTCAAATTGTACCTTTAATTCAAATTGTACCAGATTTCCGAAAAGAAGGATGTTATTTTAAGATATGTGATTTTACGAATTGGATAAGGATCAATAACAATAACATATATTGTAATAACCTAAATTTTTTACGATCGTGTAGTTTCCGTGAATTGGATTATGCTAAATTTGTTCGAAGGGCAAAAATATTCCCAACATCTTCTTTTACATTACAATATGAATATTTAGATCACCAATAAATAAACCGAAGGAAATATTAAACGTGTGCCCCAGAATTTTAAGTACACGCAATAATACAATAAGCGTGTGTCCAAACAAGGAATGCAATTACATATTCTTGGAATAATCCGCGAAACGCCCTCGCAAATAATATGCGATGTCCACAATGCAACACAAATTGGTATTACATATGTAGCGTATATTGAACGAAATCAAAGTTTCAAGAATCCAGTGAACATATTCTGCAGAAAAGGGCCATTTCGATGTATTGGATGCAGAAATCAAAGTGTATGGTGGAGGTTTCATCTACAACTAAATTCTTGATAATCGACTAAAAGAATCTTTGGGAAGCGATCACAGTGCTACTACTGCATGTCCAAACATCGCTTCTAAACATATTTGGAATATTCCACCGAGCTCATATATTAATAACAGTAGATGTCCCAAATGTAAGAAGAACATCTATTTTTCGCTTATATAGGCCGCACATGAACCTGGATCCCCACATGGAAATCAACCTGATAACACATTTAAAGGGACCGGTTAGTAAAACTACAATATGTGACAAAGGTTGCAAGTTTAATATTCCATTGGGGGGTTTTGTCTCGCTACAAAATTACAACCCTACTTTTTGTAACGAATGCAACCTGAACAGACGAGAATAATACTAGAAAAATGGTTACCTTTTGAATTGTGGGATAAAATTAATACGATGTGCGTTGGTTTTGGTCAACTATATGTCTACCTAGATTTCCATTGTGCAATACCTGCAAATACCACCAAAGAAAAATAAGTTCTGGTTCTTTCAGTGTAGTTTTATTAATAAATCTCTTACTTTATAAGAAATGCAAGTTTTAAAATATTTTACTTTTACTATTTGATTCGTCCAAATATCGTAATCGATCGAATTTCTTTGATCGATATTGGTGGCTCATCTTCAATATCTTAGCGAGTAAAATCTTGAATAGGTGAAAATGGTCGTGGAGATCGTCCCCTTTTTGTAAATGTAAATCTATTGGTTTATCTAGTGGCACATTTAATCCTTGTGCCGTCCCATGATTTTCATAACAAAAATCACGCCGCAAATCCCGCGTATATGCATTCAGAATTAATTCATCAAGGGTGAGTGGCATTATTTTACTGGTTGCTCCTAGCAGGACGTCTTCTTGGCAAAATTCACCATCGTGTAGCGTTTATATCAGCCGATATATGGTATAGAATGTTGATTGGTATATCTTGATCGAAATTTATTGGTAGCACAAAATAATTTTATCAATAAATTGTTTCGAAAATGAACCACCTACCAAATTGCAAATCCTTTGGACAGACAATTTTTGGCAAAATGAGAGAAATTATACCACAAGGTTTTGATGAACGTTAGCTTGAACGCCAAATCCGGATCTACCTTAAAACCAGTCGAAATTCTGCTTCGAATCGCCTACGTTAATCACGTATTCCCGTTCTGCTCGAACAGCACAGCTCCGTCTTTGTACAAACATTTCTGAAATCGGGGTCGTTAAAATTATCCGACAATTTAACAATGGCTTCATAATCAATCTCACCATGTTTGATGATAGGTTGGGCATGCATTTTTAAAATTTCCAAACGTGCTTGTTCATTAGGAAGCAGAATTTTGCGGACAGTTTGTCGCCACAATCATTTGAACCTAACCCAACGAATTGAAATAATCCATTTGATTAAGCAATTCCACTAGAGTACATTATTTCATGATCGGCTGATGTGCCTTCGGAAAAACGATGATCTCCAATTGCATCGATTTCATCCATGAATATAATGTAAAAGCAAATTCATGGTCACGAACATAGTTAAACATTCACGTACTAAACGAGTACCAAGAGCTACCGTAGATCCAGCCTTCAATTTTGTCTAACTGACGTCGACATCCAACAACATATTGTGGCTCGCTTGTTGCCTTCAAAATAACTGGAAAAATATAGAAAAACATAAATTATCGTTTCACATAATCACTGACATATTGGAAGTACTTACATTTATCCTCATTCAATCGTTTGAGTACCTCCCCAACAATTTGCCAACACTTTGCAACACTTTTAAATTTGCTGGTTTATCGAACTGTTTTGTTAGATCTTTTATTGTTCTCGCACTCAAAGTAAACATATAAAATAGCAATTTGGTACATTTGCTTACAGTCGTAATGATTCTGCTAATTTTCATTTCACTTCCATATCACTGCTCTTATTGTCCGCGTCCAGTTTCAATGATCGATACACTACACAGTTTACAAATATTTTTATATACATATTTGATTCGAAATTGTAATCTTTTTTATATTAGGATTTTTTTTACGCTAAAAAATCTGACAGCTACGTTTTTTTTCGAGTGCTGAATTTTTATTTTAGGGTTTCCCCACACATAATTTATAGCAAAACATTTTTTAGATTGTTTCGTAAATTATCCAAATTAAATCAAACAGCACATTTTGTTTTCATCGCAACAATAACATTTATTTTTTTTAGTAATTTTTAGGATATAAAATTATTGTTAAACATTGAAAATAAAGATTTTTCATATTTTTTAAATAATTTATAGGTCTTTGTTGATGTCAAAATTTCCCCATTTTTTTATTCCATAAAATAAAAATGTTGTGTCTCAGTCACTTTAATGCAAATTTCAGTTCTTGTCTTTGTCATAATTTCAGCAAAATTTTTGTAAAAAATTTCTAATGAAAACGCTGTAATTTTTTAATTTTGATTATTTTTTATTGAAATTTCGTGGAATATGTTGAAAACATATTACATTTTATGAAAAACATGTTACTGCTCGATATGACCTCCTTTGGTTTTGATTATTTGATTCAGTCTTCCATAAAAAGCATTGCATGCTGACCGAACGTGGGCTTGCGGAATTTTATTCCACTCTCGAATAAGAGCTGACTTCAATGCATCAACACTTTCGTATTTTTTAGTGGACATCTTACTCTCCAAAATGGACCATATGGAGAAATCCATGGGAATCAAGTCTGGTGAATATGGTGGCCATTCTTTCGACGAAATCAGCCGCGGAACGCAATTTTGTAAAAATTGCTGTGTCGCTCGAGCATTGTGTGACGGTGCCGAGTCCTGTTGGAATGTCCAACGGTTCGTACCAAAGTGTTTACGTACCCAAGGTAGCAAAGCATCGTTTAGGATCTTTTGGCGATACACCTCTTGGTTTACCTTGACGCCATGTTCGATGAAAACCAAAGGAGTGCGTCCATCTGCAGTCACTGAAGCGCAAACCATAACATAAGCTGGTGATTGCTTGCGGATGGCAACTCTTGTGTCCAAATTATCGTTGGACTTGTGCTCTAACCAAACACGATCATTTTGTTTGTTCACATACTGTTGAATGTTGAAAATTTTCTCATCAGAAAAGACATTTTTTGGAATCTCATCACGTTCGGCCAAGGCCTTCAATGCTCGTGTTCTTTCAAGTCTAACTGCCTCCGTAAGATCTTGAATTTTTTGTATTTTGTAGGGCTTCAAGTGTAGTTCATTTTTCAATATGGTTTGAATGCTGTATCGTGAAACATGTAGACGTGCGGCTAATTGATTGGCACTTTGGACGAGGATTTTGTTGGATTCGTTTCTTCACCTTTCGTATCATTTCTTTTGATGTTGCTGTCTTTTTAGGACAACCTCTGTTGCATTTAGCGATGCTACCAGTTTCGTTGTATCGGGTTATGGTTCGATACACAAACATTTTATTCACATTCAAATGCTGGAGCTGATGAACTATTGCTGTTTGTGAATTTCCACCCAAATACAGTGCAATTACACTTTTACGTTTGAATTCCATTACGATTTTTTTATGAAGATATTAATTTAGAACAATTATTTGTTGACCACACGTAAACAACTAACCAAACTTCAATCTGTCAAAAAATTGACACGCGAAAATGACAACTACACAAATGACAGTAGAGTGAGGTCAGTAACATTTGGTCTCAGCCACCTCAGTAAAAATACATCAAAATCTAGAAACACTTGGCAGGATGAGAATTGCCTAGCTCTATTCTTGAAAAGGATCGGATCGCGCATGGAAACGGGACCTTTCTCAATCAACAAGGCAATCTCTACAAGTTCTCGAGGAAATATTAAAACCGACTGTCTAGAAAGACGAAACGTGAATGGCACAAACAACAAGTGCTTAACATCGAAAGTGCCAGTTTAAGATAGAGGCACTGTTCTATAAAATATATCGCTATATGGGCTTCTATCCACGTAGTGGCACTAATGGCAATGAATCTGAATCACCATTCTGACAGTGTGGCGAAATTATATCTCGTCATAGACAGACGTTACCCTCGAGCGAACAGCCAACACTGAATCTGATATCAATGCAGAAATGACAGCACCGTCAGCTCCATCTTACGAGTACACATTTTGTTCGGAAACTGAGAGTTGAGAGTTGGGAGTATTGCTGCTTTCTCACTCATTCTTTCTCACTGTATGCTCAAAATTAAAATTACTGTTGATTGATGTAATTAATAATAGAATTTTATATTTACATCTAGTGTGCTGGTGGAAGAACAAAAAAACTTAGACAGACAGACAATCCCAGAAGAGTGGAAAATAGCTCTAATTTTACCTTTTCTCTGAGGATTGTGTTAGAAAAGTGCTTCGAGGCTTTCGAAATAAAATCCGAAGCACGTCATGGGGACCCACTAGTTCATTTAGTTAGTTGAATTCACAACAGGTTATTTATTAGTACGAGCTATTAATACACAATGTTCTCTTTTAGTCCGCAATCGTGGGCAGTTGGCACAAATCTGATTTTATTTTTTTGTTTTATCAATCAAATTTTACACGTATCGAATGAAAAATTGCCAGTTGGAATTTCTTTTGATGCCAGCTTGTTTTAATTACAAAGATTGGGTTTTTTGCAGGCAAACCAACTTGTCTGTCAAATTCGGTAAAGCAGATTCATATACATAGTCAGCCGAAAAATGTCGACAAAGCAGATAAATAATTTGGGTGTTAAACTGTAATTTTATTTTAATTCACAAATGTTTATTTCGATTCATTAATGTATATTACTTAAAATTAAACTTTTTTATTAAATACATTAAAACTATAATAAAAAACTATTTTATTACTGAAAAAACTAGATGGCACATATGAAGCAAAACTTCAAAAATTTCAAGTCGATTTCCATGTGAAGAGTCCGGGAAAACTCGATTGAATATATGGCACACACAAAATTTGAAAATTTCTAAAAATTGACCGTTTAAAGTGTCATGGCTGGAAATATATTCAAATGAAAGGTCTTATTGATGATTACTTCTGGAAAAAATTTCAGGTCGATTTCTATGTTGGAAGACCGGAAAAACTCAAATTTTTTCCAGGTGTGATCATTAATAAGACCTTTCATTTCAATCTATTTCCAGCCACAACACTTTCAACGATCAATTTTTAAAAATTTTCATTTTTTGTGTGTGCGATATATTCAATCGAGTTTTCCCGAACTCTCCACATGAAAATTGGCCTAACGTTTTTTAATGATATTTATTATATGAAGTGCCATATAAAATATTCTCCTAACATGTAACTATAGATGCATTTCACGCCTTACCTCCCCAAACATCTAATACGGTACTTAGAGAAATTTTGTTTGGTATATTACTTTTAATTGTTTCGAATGAAAATTTCTTATTTTTAAATTTTTTAGTTCGTTTTTATGAATAACAAAATAAAATTTTTTCCGACATTTTTCGGCTGGGATGTTACCGACAAAAATGGGATGTCATTTTCGTTTGGTTAGTTTGAATCTACATTATCGACATTTTTCAGGTAGAGTTGGCTAACTTTAATAGACTAAATTATAGTACAAGACGATAATAATTAGCTAATGTGATAATTATGTAGACGACGGTTATAGGATAGGAAACAATGGTGGAGTCGTATTACATAACTGAACCTAACTGAACCTTCAGTTTGTAAGAGCGGGGATTTTTAATTTTGATTTATGGATTTTTCTGTCTGTTATGTCTGTGATTGTTAGCCTATTGTCTTTTTTTATGACACGTTTGCTATACGAATTGTCTATTTTTCTCCTTCTATTATCTTTTTGGTATACTACTTGGCCTACTCCTACTAATTTTCATCTGTCCTTAAAATCTCTTTCTACTAATTTGTTTAATAAGTTGGCTGTTTCTGCGTTGCATACGATTGCTGTTAATTTGTCTGGTTGTACATGTGGAGTGAAGATCAAGTTTCATGTTGGGAGTCCGGGAAAACGAGGAGGTGTGAAATACACGTGCAAATTTTAAAAATTCGTAAAAACTTAACATTTAAAATGTTATGTCTAGAAAAGATCTTATTTGAATCAGTTTATTGATGGTTATCGCTAAAAAATTTGTCAGGATAAGTTTCATGTTGGGAGTCCGGAAGAATGGGGGTAGTGAAATACACGTACAAATTTCAAGAATTCGTATGAACTTAACGTTAAGTTTTTACGAATTTTTGAAATTTGCATGTGTATTTCATTAACCCCCCCCCCCCCCCCACTTCATTTTTCTGACTCCCAAAATGAACCTTAATCTGGAAAATTTTCCGGCGATAACCATCGACAAACCTATTCAAATAAGATCTTTTCCAGACGTAACACTTTAAACATTAAGTGTTTACAAATTTTTGAAATTTGCCTGGCATAAGAAACATAAATTAATTTCGGTATTTTAGTTTTATTTGTTGTTTGTTAGGAATATATAAAAATTTTCGGCTGATTTTGTAAGTTAGTAACTTTCGGCTGGGATTTCAATTTAATACTTAATTTATTTAACTTTCGGCTGTGGTAGTCGAGACACCATCTGCATTATCGATTTTGTCACTTTCGGCTGGCAACTTTCAGTTAACTTTAATAGGCTTGCTTTGAGGGTGGTATTTTCTTTGTGAAATGTCGCTGTTAGAATTCGGATGATTTCGGAAATTTATTAGAGGGTATAGTGGTTTGAAAAATGATACCCGATTTTAATATTTCGTGTTAAAATTTTGCGGCTGATTTATCCGGTTGTATGTCATTTGGTCTGAAGTGATTCTGTTTTTTGACATAGTACATATTTTGTTCGTATGTACACATTCCGATAGCGTGGTTGGGTTCCTCGATCTAATAGTGGACCCCATAGGTTCCCTTAGATTAGCGAAGAATTGGGATAAGCACATTTCCTTATAAATATTCTCTTTGGTATTTTGCCGATTGGGTTTTCATAATTTTGCTAAAGTATACTTCAATAGTATCGTTGTTTTGGAATAATCTGTGCAAATCTCTAATAAGTGACATTTCCGTTCATTTGTCACCATAGCGTGTGACTAAATTTGTTTTTATTTCTGGCCAGTGTGTCGATGTGCCGTAACTGTTTAGTACGTCGTTCGCGTTTCCTGTTATTTTAATTCTGCTTGCTCTAAGAAATGGTTTCGGTGTATTGCCTTGCCCTAGTGTATTGGTACAGTATTCTTTTATTTCGTCTACGTTCTTTATGAATTCGTGCAACGTAGATTCTGTCTTTTATTACGTCTGGAATTTTTAAAGTTTGAAAGAAGATCCGCATCTTTTATATTTTAATTTTTTCTTCGCTCAGTTTTTCGGATGGTTTATGTTTTTGTTGGATTGAGTGATTCTTGTACTTTCGAGTCCGTTGAAATCCTGAAAGTCTGTCCTTACTGTATCTCCAAATGGGTTTAGTTCCGCATTGAAAGTATCTGACATTAACACTACCGCGTTTGTTACTTGTGGAATTGTACGATAGCTCTATTCAAAATATATTTTATTATATTTTTACTATTCGCCTAACCTAATTTTCTAGTTTGTTTAAAATTGATAGCTATCTTTATATGCGTACTCGTTGGCAAACAACGCAACAATTAAATCATCAAGGCTAAAATCGAACAATAAAACTGACCCTAGAGTCGGCACCAATGAAGACAATACCAAGTGGGAGGCCTCTTATTCGGCGGACTGACAAAACATGCAAATTTTTGGTTGTCATGTCTGGCGCTCCCTTATTGTCGATCGAGTTAATTTGGAAGTACATTGCGAAGATGAAGAAAATTAAATAAAACGTGTCATCGTTAATCTAATTCCCTAACGATCAAATACATTTTAAAAAATTCATGAATGTGTGAAGATAAAGATAACTTTGGCTCGTTAAATCTGGGGGCCATCAAACTCAAAACTTTGAAATATTAAACTAAGTTGAAAAAAAATTGATCTTTCCGTAAAATGTACAAAGTACAAACAAAAAAACAAAAATAATCCTTCGAGCCGAATTGAAATATTTGGCATTTTATTGAATTTAAAAATCCTTTTTTATTTTTTCATCTATTATGCATTAATAATTTTGCTACAGAGCTTTTCATTTTTATTAATGGTATCTTTCATATACAAATTTCTTTTTAAATTAAATTCAACAGCGGATTCAAAATAATAAAAAGGATAAAATTCCAATTTTAAAATTGAATTTAATTTTACTTTTTGTGTATATCCTTAAATATTCTTGCGCTCCTCTCTATATATCGCAGGGGTATATATAGGTTAGGTGGTACACCACCCAACCACCCATTTATTATACATACATACAACCACACAAAGAATCATGCATTCGAAATGCTGATATTTACACGGATCCAACATGTTATAGCCGACGTTCGAAAATACATTTTTAAATTCTACTGTATAATGTGATATGGAGATTTTCGATTTTTCTCGCTGTGTACTGTTAGTGTTAAGATTGAATGAAAGGTGAAGATACGTTTTTTACTTTTGTGTATGTATCCTAAAAAAAGGATAATAAAATAGATTCGAAAAAATTAACATTTTATTGAAAACCGATTTTTATTTTATTTTGTTTAATGAAAATCAAATTTTTTGTTATTTGAATATTTTATCAACATTATGTATACTCAATTGCATACATGCTGGCGAATAAGTTTATCTGGAGATCCGACAATTGACCGGATAAGCACACACATACTATAATCCTTTGGAAAAATAATTTTGGTATGTAAATAAAATCAAATTTGATACTGTACGATGAGCAAAATAAAGTGTTCATTCAAAATTGTCTCCTTTAATTTTCTGTTTCATTTTTTATCATAACCTAAAAATCTCACATGGTATACATATATAGAAAATGTCCTGAATTGAATGTGAAAATACAACAATAACATAAAAAAAAAATAGAAATTCATTGGATCTGATCCGCATTCTCATTGTGTACCCGAAAAAAGGATATTTTTTCACTCGCTTCCATCTAACCAAAGACGACAAAAATATTATATATAAAAAAAAGGATATTTTCGTTTTATATATCCATGTATGCTAGTATACAAAACCAATTGTCGTTTTCTTGTATTTTCAATTTTACTTTTAAATCGTTTTCAAGTGTGTGAACAAAAAGACGTCGGCAACAACAACGCCGACGATATGACGATGACGACTATATAGCAAGTATAAAATTAAAGTGGAGAGCAGCACAAAAAAGGATATTGAGTTGGAAAATGAATTGATGAATAATATTTACAATTCAATTTTTTCGATATACACAAACCTACATACGTGTATCTGAAATGACATAAAGGATATACTTATACATTATGTGCCAAGAAGAAAATAATTTTAATATATGAAAGGATAAGGATATACATTTTCATCGGTTCGGTCGACTAAATATACATACATATGTAGTACAAAGAAATAATTCTTGCGATGTACAAAATTAAGAACATGTCTAGATTCTAGGTATTTATGAAGATAAAGTTTAAGGATATGATACCACTTTAATCTTATTTGCGTCACAGGACTCGGATGAAATTAATTCGTTCGTCTTCTTATATTTCATCATATCATCATATCTGAACAAATTGACACATAAATCTGACATAATTTTTTTTTCTGATCATCTCTTTATGGTAAAGTACCAGAAAATGAAAACAGTTTCATGCATGATGGATGAATTGATGGACAAATAATTTTATAGATAATGACCGAAATATAAGATTGATTATTTTATTGTAGGTAGGGAAGTATGAATGGTGTGTGCTAATAATTGCGCCATTGAATAATGTTTGGCACTAGGGAATTTTCAAATCACATTGGCGATGAAATCTTACCTATGCATCACGGAGAATACTGCGGCAATGTAAAATGAGGATAGAACTTGCTATAAGGGCGAAACGCCGGTTGCTGTTTAGAGAAGAAAATCAGTGTTTTGTAATGACGATCACAGTACTTTTAACACCCACTCCGCCAATAAGGGTTAAATATTTTTTTTAATGTTAAAGTTAGTCGTGCAGGATTTTGTTTCACAATTTTGGATAAAATAGCAAAAAATATTGTGCACAACAATTACTATACCTTTTTTTGCTTAATAAAATTGAGTGATATTTTATCTTTACGGCGATTTGCTTTAATGTCCAAAACATTCGGTTCTGGTAGTACCGTAATCACATTACCAATAAGAAAATGGCCAGGACGTACCGGAACCAATTTTTCTGTGGATGTTTTACACACAGGCCGACAATTCATAATCTCTTCGATCTGATTAAGTAATATGCTCTTCGAACATCAAATATTTTACCCAGTATTTCATTCAAATGATATATGCATTTTATGTCTGCCTCCTCTATTCCTCTGTACCAATGAAATCGGAATCATTTTTTACTCTTTCACTGCTTCTTCAGGTAATGCTGCCGTGAATTAAATTTGTTTTGACTGTTTCACTTTTGGTCTACTTAACCAAAGTGAGTCACTAAACCTATAGCATTCAGGTGTAAATTAGTCATTCAGATCCGTTGAAACCACCAACAACTCGATCAAAAATGCACAGGCCTTAAGAACCGTGAATTTTTATAGCGATTGGCCCGAAACAGTGAATGTCATTTTATCCCTTGACTGTGGATCCGACTAAATATGCCAAAAGAGCTCCTTGGGTTTACAGGTGAGAGAGCAACGAAATTTGACTTTATTCTAAAACCGCTAAAATAAACTGTTTTTTCCAAGTCCCAATAAATTTCAGCCAGAGTTGCCGGTCACGAATCGTAGTATTAAGTTACTAGGTGACCGAACGATGGAACATAGTGATAATTTCATTTCACTTTTAGTTCTGGCAGTTGTTGATACGGCTGAGACACCTCTAAAGAATTTACACTGAAAGGCATATTTGTACGCAACGTCACAATTTACAAAGCCACATTATCAATGTGTGTCAATTTTGGATGATGTGAATGTGGGTATATTATTCTAACAACACGATGCCACACTGTCGATGCAACAATGTTAATTGCTTCATTGCACGTGATGTTAACTGCCTCATCCATGTCAATTGGTCACCTATCGTGTAAAAAATAAGGTCTCCGCGAATAAGTCACAAACTCAAGTGCTAAAGACCAAGATAAGAATACATATTGGTTGATAGTGTCAATGTTTACAATGCAGATTCGGTTGGAATAAGCAACATAAAATGTCGATAATGCAGATCAAATTACATCGATCCAAAAACGTCGAAAATGTAGATTGTATCTAAGAAGAGGATCAGCTTAACTATTCAACCAAAAAGTGCCGGTGTAACCAATAAAATGTTTGTATATCAAGATTTTGCCAGATGAACATCTGACTGTACTAATTCGATGGACCATGACTCTAAGTAAAAATTGATTCAATTCCATTGGAGCGGGTACACCGGTCAGACTTAGCCAATTTGATAGCCCATCATCATAGGTACATTTTGTTTATAAGTTTGAGGTGACTTTGATTCGATCGACCAAAGAAGGGGAAAATCAAAATTTCATCCTTATAACCTAATCAGACCCACCCAAATCTACAGTAAAAATATATCTACGGCCATATGGGTAATCGAACTGGTATAGTGTGACGAACAATTTTTTTCATCAGGCCTACTTTCAAGCCTAAATTAAAATCGCCCTATATATCAAGGGCCGTCGAATTACCATAGTTAGATTGGTGTCTGTCTGGTAAAATCTGTATTTCACCCTTATGAGGATCAGACCCACTACAAACCTATAACCAAAATCTACCTACCGTCATGGGCTATCGAAATTTCGCTGAAGTTAGCAAGTGGTTTTTAAACAGGTTTCTGTGTGTGTATGTGTGTATGTGCGTGTGTGGTTTTATGCCGGCGAAATTGTCACAGTCCAGAAACTTTGTCCGATCAAGATGAAACTTCATACCTAAGCTTTTTTTATTAATTTGGAAATCCCAGTGATTTTTAGCTGCAATCGAACCAGGACGTGGCACCTTCTATAGGAGCCTTTTCGTTTTCTTGTAATTCTTTTGACAAGTATAGCATTTCAATTTGCAACAAAATCGGTTCATGTCATTTTTCAAAAATTTAAACGGAAATCACGATTTATGATAAAAAAATTAGAACCTGTACAGCTCAGACGGATTAATTGATCGAGATAAAATTTCTTACATAAACTTTTTGCTTTTTGTGAATTTTGGCTGAAATAGATCTATTTCGTTTTACCACCGGAAGAGACAAATTCATAAGAGCTTGCTCGTTTTTTTGCAAATATTTTAAAAAGCGATTATATTCTTCACTGGAAAAACGAAAAATTCAAAAATTCAAAATTTATTTTGCAACAACGCCTTTCTAGAAAACTTTCTTAAAATTTAAGCGGAAATTGACAAAAACTCCGATTTCAACAAAAATTCAGACACTGTACACCCAGATAAATTAATTAATTTATCTGGGTGTACAGTGGAAGAAAATACTTGAGTTTTTTCACAAATTGGGAAAACTCAGAGATTTTTAGCCGAAATAGGTTCACCAAAAGTCACAGCTTCCATAGGAGCTTTCCCAATTTTTACAAATATTTTGTAAAGTAACCATTTACGAAAAAACGGTTAAAGATTTTAAATAAATTTTCAAACAAAATTAATTTAGATCATTTTTCCAAAAATGACGAGTTTAGAGAAAAAAAAAGCTCTATTTCACTAAAATTTGGCGTTTTATTAATTTTATGTCTTCAAGGGACACCTTGAATTGTGTCGATTGAATGTGTCGTTTATTGGAGAGTACCTCACCCTAATTACAGTAAGCGATGAATCGCCTGTAAATCCAGTAACAAAATTATCTCTGTTTCCTTCAGGAATATTATGTAAAATCTCATGATTTTACATAATATTCACATGAAACTTGATGTGGTAAACCGTAGAGCGATAACTATCGATGAACTGGTTCAAATGAGAGTTTTTCCAGACATGACACTTAAACGATAGGTTTTTGCTAATTGTTAATGTTTGCACGTATGTTTCACTCCCCCAAATTTTCCCGAACTCCCAAAACTAAATTTGACTTGGAAAATTTTTCAGCCATAAAAATCGGCACACCGTTTCAAATAACTATATGTACTTTTCCAGACATAACAGACCTGGAAAATAATAACCATTGACAAGTCGATTCAAATTAGAACTTTTTCAGAAATAACCCTTAAAACTTTAAATTGTTTCTAAATTTTTGTAGTTTGGAAGTAAATTTCACTCCCCCAATTTCCCGAATTATTAACATAAAACGTGACCCTCAAAATCTTTCTGTGATCATTATCAACAAATATTAAACGTCAAGTTTTAATAATTTTTTATGTCTACACATGTATTCATTCCCCCCAAACTGATAACAAGAAATTTTTTGAACCAATTTGTAAAGTTTTTACAAATTTCTGAATCTTGTTCGAGTATTTCACTCCTTCCCAATTTTTCAACATAACACTTACTGGATTTTTTTTTTAATTGTTATTTTTTTATTATCACTGCAATCTGTTCTGGGGCTAAGGTTTTTTCAACTCTTACACGTTTAAGGACGTACGGCTATTGGACCGATTTTTATCACCATCTGCATATTGCAAAGCTCCATGCCAGTCTACATTGGAATGGAAGATGGGTCAGCCCATGAGTTTTGTACTCACACATCAAAATCTGTAGATGAAAATTCCCTTTGCATCCTGCCCCTAGCTTCTTGTCGTCACTTCAAAGGAAACGTTTTCCATAAACAAAATTTTAAACGTTAATTGTTTCTTAATTTTAAAAATTCTCACGTACATATCATTCCTCCCCATTTTCCAAAATTGACGTCACGATCGACAAATCAATTCAAATGAGAACTTGCCTGGTATAAAACTTTAAACGTTAAGAATGCACAAATTTTTGAAGGAGTCCAGCCATAACACTTTAAACGTTATATTTTACCATTTTTTTTTAAATCGTGTACTCACTCCCCTCAATTTTCCCAAACTGCCAACTTAAGATTTTAAAAATTGTTGATGTTTGCTCGCGCATTTCAAACAATTCTAGTTTACCGAGCTCCAAACATGAAACTTCACTTGGAAAATTTATCAACTGTAACCATTGAAGAATTGTTTCAAACCGAGACCTTTTCAGCCATAAAACCTACTTACAAGTTTTTGGAGTTTGCACTGGTATTTTACTCTCCCCAATTCTATTTCCCTTAAATGTTCTTCAAACATAACCCTGTAAACGTCAAGTTCTTAGAAATTTTGAAAACTTGCACGTGTATTTCTCGCCAAAAATTTTCCTGAATTCCCAATTTGGCCTGGAAAATTTTCTACCGATAAGCATTTACGATACACTTCAAATGAAACCTTTTCCAAACAAATCACCTTAAATGTTTTGTAACTTCAAATTTTTGAAGTTTGCCGGGGTATTCGCTCCCCTGAATGTTTCCGAACTCCCAACATGAAACGTGACCTGGAAAATTTACCAGTCATATAACTTTTAGTAAACCACTTCAAATTATCCCTTTTCAGCCCTAACAATTTAAAAGTTATTTTAGCAAATTATTGAAATTTGCACGTGCATTAAGCTCTGCACAATTTTCCCAAACTCACAACAATTATCTTGACCTGGAAAACTTTTCACCGATAATTATCGGGGAACAGCTCTAAATGGTCCCTTTTCCAGACACAAGACTTTCAAATTTATATTTTTATAAGTTTCTGAAGCTTGCACGGGCATTTCACTCCGCCTAACCTTCCCGAGAACTCCCAATTGGAAATTTTACCAGGAAAATATTTCCGCTATAACCATCGGCGAACCGCCACAAATAACCCCTTTCCCAGATATGACACTTTGAGCGTGTATTCCACTCTCCCATATTTTTTGATATTTCAACATGAAACTTGACCTGGAAAAACTTTCAGCGATAACTATCGATGAAACGCTTCAAATGAGCCCTTTTTAAGACATGACAATTTAAACGATAAGTTTTATCCAATATTTGAAGTTTACACACGTTTTTTCGCCACACCATACTTCTCCTCATATTTTAAAGAACTCCTAACATGAAACTTGACGAAGTGCTTCTTCTAGACACCTTTTTAAGAAATCACCCTTTAAACGTAAATTTTTTGAAGTTTACGTGTGTTTTCCACTCGACCAGTTTTTCTGAGCTACCTAAATGAAACTTTACCAGAAAAATCGCTTGTCTAGCATTAACTATCGGAGAACCGTTTCAAATGAGTGCTTTTCCAGTTTTATCGAAATCCAAACATAAAAACTTGAGCTGATATTTGCCAATTGTTGAAGTTTAAATGGATATTTCTCTACCTTAAATTTTCCCGAACTTTCAACATAAAACTAGACCTAGAAAATTTTCCAGCGATAATCATCAATGAACCGCCCACCAGGCATATCATTTTAAAGGCATGGTTAAGTTTTAATTTTGCTAAGTCTGCACGTGTATTCACTCCCCTTAATTTTCCCAAACTGCTAATAAGAAAAATTGTAAACCAATCCGTTTTTTTTTTTACAAATTGTTAAAGTTTGTTCGAGTACTTTTCTCCGTCTGAATTCTAACATTACACTTTACTGGAAAATTAACTATCGACGGACGGCTTCAACGGAGATTTTCTTCAGACACGACAATTGAAATCTTAAGTTCATACTGTTTTTTTTTCACTTTCCCGGGTATTTCATTGCTCTCTGTTTTCCATTATTCGTAATATGAAATTAGAGTTCAAAAATTTTCCAGCGACGATGATCGACAAATCGATTCAAATGAGACCTTTTCCAGACGTAACACTTTAAACGTTAAGATTTTTCAAATTTTTGAAGGTTGCATGTGTATTTCACTCCCCATTAGCTTCCCGAACTTCCAACATGAAACTTGAACTCAAAAATTTTCCAGCGATAACCATCGTCAAATGAATTGATTCGAAATGAATTTCGAGACTTTATGAGACATAACTCTTTAATCGGTAAGATCTTAAAAAATTTTGATGTTTGCTCGTGTATTTAAATCCTTTATAGTTTGGAAACCTTTTTAGCGGTAACCAACGACGAACCACTTCATATTATATCTTTTCCAGATATAATACGTTAAACGTTAAATTTCCACACATTTCTGAAGTTTGCCGTGTATTTCACTCCAATTAATGAGATTGAATTGGAGGATGGAAATGGGTACTAGATTAAATCAGGCATACTTATGAACTATTTTTCATCAACGCTCAAGGCTGTAACTAGATTTTATTTGTGATAAAATTTTAAATGAGTTCATCATTTTAATCGTGCACGATGAGGAGGATGTGGTCCTAATTGGACATGTACTCTGTATAATGACAAGTTAAACAGCGATTGTTGTTGTAAAATGTTATACCCAAAGAGAATTTAATTTTGTGTCCAGAATTTATTTAACTTCCCACCGGTGTGAAGTTCCTGAACAAAAGTTTTTGGGCAAACATTTATGCGAGTGTTCTTTGTGAAGTTTTTGGACACAATTTTATTTCTCGGACAAAACTTTATGGAAAAATCTCAGCAAAAATATCAAAGATTGGCTTGCATAGTGACTATATACATATGTTCGAAAGGGGTTTACGCATACGTATACTCGTCGTATTCCAAATCATGGAATATTATACCAATTATGAAAGGTTATTTAATTTTGAATAATAATCCGTTTAAATTGGGCCGAAACAACGACCAGTTTTAGAGTAATCGTCGATTGAAGTCGGCTGTTTTTTTACCCGGACAAATGCACTTTTGTTTGAAACGAAATTTTTTTTTGTTTCAAATCATGGAATATTGTACCAATTATGAAAGGTTATTTAATTTTGAATAATAATCCGTTTAAATTGGGCCGAAACAACGGCCAGTTTTCGAGTAATCGTCGATTGAAGTCGGCGGTTTTTTTACCCGGACAAATGCACTTTTGTTTGAAACGAAATTTTTTTTTGTTTCAAATCATGGAATATTGTACCAATTATGAAAGGTTATTTAATTTTGAATAATAATCCGTTTAAATTGGGCCGAAACAACGACCAGTTTTCGAGTAATCGTCGATTGAAGTCGGCGGTTTTTTTACCCGGACAAATGCACTTTTGTTTGAAACGAAAATTTTTTTTGTTTCAAATCATGGAATATTGTACCAATTATGAAAGGTTATTTAATTTTGAATAATAATCCGTTTAAATTGGGCCGAAACAACGACCAGTTTTCGAGTAATCGTCGATTGAAGTCGGCTGTTTTTTTACCCGGACAAATGCACTTTTGTTTGAAACGAATTTTTTTTTTGTTTCAAATCATAAAATATTGTACCAATTATGAAAAATTATTTAATTTTAAATAATAATCCGTTTAATTTGGGCCGAAACAACGACTAGTTTTCGAGTAATCGTCGATTGAAGTCGGCTGTTTTTTTTCATGCACTTTTGTTTGAAACGAAATTTTTTTTTGTTTCAAATCATGGAATATTGTACCAATTATGAAAGGTTATTTAATTTTGAATAATAATCCGTTTAAATTGAGCCGAAACAACGACCAGTTTTCGAGTAATCGTCGATTGAAGTCGGCTGTTTTTTTACCCGGACAAATGCACTTTTGTTTGAAACGAAAAATTTTTTTTGTTTCAAATCATGGAATATTGTACCAATTATGAAAGGTTATTTAATTTTGAATAATAATCCGTTTAATTTGGGCCGAAACAACGACCAGTTTTCGAGTAATCGTCGATTGAAGTCGGCTGTTTTTTTACCCGGACAAATGCACTTTTGTTTGAAACGAAAATTTTTTTTGTTTCAAATCATGGAATATTGTACCAATTATGAAAGGTTATTTAATTTTGAATAATAATCCGTTTAAATTGGGCCGAAACAACGACCAGTTTTCGAGTAATCGTCGATTGAAGTCGGCGGTTTTTTTACCCGAACAAATGCACTTTTGTTTGAAACGAAAATTTTTTTTGTTTCAAATCATGAAATATTGTACCAATTATGAAAGGTTATTTAATTTTGAATAATAATCCGTTTAAATTGGGCCGAAACAACGACTAGTTTTCGAGTAATCGTCGATTGAAGTCGGCTGTTTTTTTACCCGGACAAATGCACTTTTGTTTGAAACGAAAATTTTTTTTGTTTCAAATCATGGAATATTGTACCAATTATGAAAGTTTATTTAATTTTGAATAATAATCCGTTTAAATTGGGCCGAAACAACGACCAGTTTTCGAGTAATCGTCGATTGAAGTCGGCTGTTTTTTTACCCGGACAAATGCACTTTTGTTTGAAACGAAAATTTTTTTTGTTTCAAATCATGGAATATTGTACCAATTATGAAAGGTTATTTAATTTTGAATAATAATCCGTTTAAATTGGGCCGAAACAACGACCAGTTTTCGAGTAATCGTCGATTGAAGTCGGCGGTTTTTTTACCCGGACAAATGCACTTTTGTTTGAAACGAAAATTTTTTTTGTTTCAAATCATGGAATATTGTACCAATTATGAAAGGTTATTTAATTTTGAATAATAATCCGTTTAAATTGGGCCGAAACAACGACCAGTTTTCGAGTAATCGTCGATTGAAGTCGGCTGTTTTTTTACCCGGACAAATGCACTTTTGTTTGAAACGAAATTTTTTTTTTGTTTCAAATCATGGAATATTGTACCAATTATGAAAGGTTATTTAATTTTGAATAATAATCCGTTTAAATTGGGCCGAAACAACGACCAGTTTTCGAGTAATCGTCGATTGAAGTCGGCGGTTTTTTTACCCGGACAAATGCACTTTTGTTTGAAACGAAAATTTTTTTTGTTTCAAATCATGGAATATTGTACCAATTATGAAAAATTATTTAATTTTGAATAATAATCCGTTTAAATTGGGCCGAAACAACGACCAGTTTTCGAGTAATCGTCGATTGAAGTCGGCTGTTTTTTTACCCGGACAAATGCACTTTTGTTTGAAACGAAATTTTTTTTTTGTTTCAAATCATGGAATATTGTACCAATTATGAAAGGTTATTTAATTTTGAATAATAATCCGTTTAAATTGGGCCGAAACAACGACTAGTTTTCGAGTAATCGTCGATTGAAGTCGGCTGTTTTTTTACCCGGACAAATGCACTTTTGTTTGAAACGAAAATTTTTTTTGTTTCAAATCATGGAATATTGTACCAATTATGAAAGGTTATTTAATTTTGAATAATAATCCGTTTAAATTGGGCCGAAACAACGACCAGTTTTCGAGTAATCGTCGATTGAAGTCGGCTGTTTTTTTACCCGGACAAATGCACTTTTGTTTGAAACGAAAATTTTTTTTTGTTTCAAATCATGGAATATTGTACCAATTATGAAAGGTTATTTAATTTTGAATAATAATCCGTTTAAATTGGGCCGAAACAACGACCAGTTTTCGAGTAATCGTCGATTGAAGTCGGCGGTTTTTTTACCCGGACAAATGCACTTTTGTTTGAAACGAAAATTTTTTTTGTTTCAAATCATGGAATATTGTACCAATTATGAAAGGTTATTTAATTTTGAATAGTAATCCGTTTAAATTGGGCCGAAACAACGACCAGTTTTCGAGTAATCGTCGATTGAAGTCGGCGGTTTTTTTACCCGGACAAATGCACTTTTGTTTGAAACGAAAATTTTTTTTGTTTCAAATCATGGAATATTGTACCAATTATGAAAGGTTAATTAATTTTGAATAATAATCCGTTTGAATTGGGTCGAAACAACGACCAGTTTTCGAGTAATCGTCGATTGAAGTCGGCTGTTTTTTTACCCGGACAAATGCACTTTTGTTTGAAACGAAATTTTTTTTTGTTTCAAATCATGGAATATTGTACCAATTATGAAAGGTTATTTAATTTTGAATAATAATCCGTTTAAATTGGGCCGAAACAACGACCAGTTTTCGAGTAATCGTCGATTGAAGTCGGCGGTTTTTTTACCCGGACAAATGCACTTTTGTTTGAAACGAAAATTTTTTTTGTTTCAAATCATGGAATATTGTACCAATTATGAAAGGTTATTTAATTTTGAATAATAATCCGTTTAAATTGGGCCGAAACAACGACCAGTTTTCGAGTAATCGTCGATTGAAGTCGGCTGTTTTTTTACCCGGACAAATGCACTTTTGTTTGAAACGAAATTTTTTTTTGTTTCAAATCATGGAATATTGTACCAATTATGAAAGGTTATTTAATTTTGAATAATAATCCGTTTAAATTGGGCCGAAACAACGACCAGTTTTCGAGTAATCGTCGATTGAAGTAGGCGGTTTTTTTACCCGGACAAATGCACTTTTGTTTGAAACGAAAATTTTTTTTGTTTCAAATCATGGAATATTGTACCAATTATGAAAGGTTATTTAATTTTGAATAATAATCCGTTTAAATTGGGCCGAAACAACGACCAGTTTTCGAGTAATCGTCGATTGAAGTCGGCTGTTTTTTTACCCGGACAAATGCACTTTTGTTTGAAACGAATTTTTTTTTTGTTTCAAATCATAAAATATTGTACCAATTATGAAAAATTATTTAATTTTAAATAATAATCCGTTTAATTTGGGCCGAAACAACGACTAGTTTTCGAGTAATCGTCGATTGAAGTCGGCTGTTTTTTTACCCGGACAAATGCACTTTTGTTTGAAACGAAAAATTTTTTTTGTTTCAAATCATGGAATATTGTACCAATTATGAAAGGTTATTTAATTTTGAATAATAATCCGTTTAATTTGGGCCGAAACAACGACCAGTTTTCGAGTAATCGTCGATTGAAGTCGGCTGTTTTTTTACCCGGACAAATGCACTTTTGTTTGAAACGAAAATTTTTTTTGTTTCAAATCATGGAATATTGTACCAATTATGAAAGGTTATTTAATTTTGAATAATAATCCGTTTAATTTGGGCCGAAACAACGACTAGTTTTCGAGTAATCGTCGATTGAAGTCGGCTGTTTTTTTACCCGGACAAATGCACTTTTGTTTGAAACGAAAAATTTTTTTTGTTTCAAATCATGGAATATTGTACCAATTATGAAAGGTTATTTAATTTTGAATAATAATCCGTTTGATTTGGGCCGAAACAACGACCAGTTTTCGAGTAATCGTCGATTGAAGTCGGCTGTTTTTTTACCCGGACAAATGCACTTTTGTTTGAAACGAAAAATTTTTTTTGTTTCAAATCATGGAATATTGTACCAATTATGAAAGGTTATTTAATTTTGAATAATAATCCGTTTAATTTGGGCCGAAACAACGACCAGTTTTCGAGTAATCGTCGATTGAAGTCGGCTGTTTTTTTACCCGGACAAATGCACTTTTGTTTGAAACGAAAAATTTTTTTTGTTTCAAATCATGGAATATTGTACCAATTATGAAAGGTTATTTAATTTTGAATAATAATCCGTTTAATTTGGGCCGAAACAACGACCAGTTTTCGAGTAATCGTCGATTGAAGTCGGCTGTTTTTTTACCCGGACAAATGCACTTTTGTTTGAAACGAAAATTTTTTTTGTTTCAAATCATGGAATATTGTACCAATTATGAAAGGTTATTTAATTTTGAATAATAATCCGTTTAAATTGGGCCGAAACAACGACCAGTTTTCGAGTAATCGTCGATTGAAGTCGGCTGTTTTTTTACCCGGACAAATGCACTTTTGTTTGAAACGAAAAATTTTTTTTGTTTCAAATCATGGAATATTGTACCAATTATGAAAGGTTATTTAATTTTGAATAATAATCCGTTTAATTTGGGCCGAAACAACGACCAGTTTTCGAGTAATCGTCGATTGAAGTCGGCTGTTTTTTTACCCGGACAAATGCACTTTTGTTTGAAACGAAAAATTTTTTTTGTTTCAAATCATGGAATATTGTACCAATTATGAAAGGTTATTTAATTTTGAATAATAATCCGTTTAATTTGGGCCGAAACAACGACCAGTTTTCGAGTAATCGTCGATTGAAGTCGGCTGTTTTTTTACCCGGACAAATGCACTTTTGTTTGAAACGAAAATTTTTTTTGTTTCAAATCATGGAATATTGTACCAATTATGAAAGGTTATTTAATTTTGAATAATAATCCGTTTAAATTGGGCCGAAACAACGACCAGTTTTCGAGTAATCGTCGATTGAAGTCGGCGGTTTTTTTACCCGAACAAATGCACTTTTGTTTGAAACGAAAATTTTTTTTGTTTCAAATCATGAAATATTGTACCAATTATGAAAGGTTATTTAATTTTGAATAATAATCCGTTTAAATTGGGCCGAAACAACGACCAGTTTTCGAGTAATCGTCGATTGAAGTCGGCGGTTTTTTTACCCGGACAAATGCACTTTTGTTTGAAACGAAAATTTTTTTTGTTTCAAATCATGGAATATTGTACCAATTATGAAAGGTAATTTAATTTTGAATAATAATCCGTTTAAATTGGGCCGAAACAACGACCAGTTTTCGAGTAATCGTCGATTGAAGTGGGCGGTTTTTTTACCCGGACAAATGCACTTTTGTTTGAAACGAAAATTTTTTTTTGTTTCAAATCATGGAATATTGTACCAATTATGAAAGGTTATTTAATTTTGAATAATAATCCGTTTAAATTGGGCCGAAACAACGACTAGTTTTCGAGTAATCGTCGATTGAAGTCGGCTGTTTTTTTACCCGGACAAATGCACTTTTGTTTGAAACGAAAATTTTTTTTGTTTCAAATCATGGAATATTGTACCAATTATGAAAGTTTATTTAATTTTGAATAATAATCCGTTTAAATTGGGCCGAAACAACGACCAGTTTTCGAGTAATCGTCGATTGAAGTCGGCTGTTTTTTTACCCGGACAAATGCACTTTTGTTTGAAACGAAAATTTTTTTTGTTTCAAATCATGGAATATTGTACCAATTATGAAAGGTTATTTAATTTTGAATAATAATCCGTTTAAATTGGGCCGAAACAACGACCAGTTTTCGAGTAATCGTCGATTGAAGTCGGCGGTTTTTTTACCCGGACAAATGCACTTTTGTTTGAAACGAAAATTTTTTTTGTTTCAAATCATGGAATATTGTACCAATTATGAAAGGTTATTTAATTTTGAATAATAATCCGTTTAAATTGGGCCGAAACAACGACCAGTTTTCGAGTAATCGTCGATTGAAGTCGGCTGTTTTTTACCCGGACAAATGCACTTTTGTTTGAAACGAAAATTTTTTTTTGTTTCAAATCATGGAATATTGTACCAATTATGAAAGGTTATTTAATTTTGAATAATAATCCGTTTAAATTGGGCCGAAACAACGACCAGTTTTCGAGTAATCGTCGATTGAAGTCGGCGGTTTTTTTACCCGGACAAATGCACTTTTGTTTGAAACGAAAATTTTTTTTTGTTTCAAATCATGGAATATTGTACCAATTATGAAAGGTTATTTAATTTTGAATAATAATCCGTTTAAATTGGGCCGAAACAACGACCAGTTTTCGAGTAATCGTCGATTGAAGTCGGCGGTTTTTTTACCCGGACAAATGCACTTTTGTTTGAAACGAAAATTTTTTTTGTTTCAAATCATGGAATATTGTACCAATTATGAAAAATTATTTAATTTTGAATAATAATCCGTTTAAATTGGGCCGAAACAACGACCAGTTTTCGAGTAATCGTCGATTGAAGTCGGCTGTTTTTTTACCCGGACAAATGCACTTTTGTTTGAAACGAAAATTTTTTTTTGTTTCAAATCATGGAATATTGTACCAATTATGAAAGGTTATTTAATTTTGAATAATAATCCGTTTAAATTGAGCCGAAACAACGACCAGTTTTCGAGTAATCGTCGATTGAAGTCGGCTGTTTTTTTACCCGGACAAATGCACTTTTGTTTGAAACGAAAATTTTTTTTGTTCCAAATCATGGAATATTGTACCAATTATGAAAGGTTATTTAATTTTGAATAATATTCCGTTTAAATTGGGCCGAAACAACGACCAGTTTTCGAGTAATCGTCGATTGAAGTCGGCTGTTTTTTTACCCGGACAAATGCACTTTTGTTTGAAACGAAAATTTTTTTTGTTCCAAATCATGGAATATTGTACCAATTATAAAAGGTTATTTAATTTTGAATAATAATCCGTTTAAACTGGGCCGAAACAACGACCAGTTTTCGAGTAAACGTCGATTGAAGTCGGCTGTTTTTTTACCCGGACAAATGCACTTTTGTTTGAAACGAAAATTTTTTTTGTTTCAAATCATGGAATATTGTACCAATTATGAAAGGATATTTAATTTTGAATAATAATCCGTTTAAATTGGGCCGAAACAACGACCAGTTTTCGAGTAATCGTCGATTGAAGTCGGCTGTTTTTTTACCCGGACAAATGCACTTTTGTTTGAAACGAAAATTTTTTTTGTTCCAAATCATGGAATATTGTACCAATTATGAAAGGTTATTTAATTTTGAATAATAATCCGTTTAAATTGGGCCGAAACAACGACCAGTTTTCGAGTAATCGTCGATTGAAGTCGGCTGTTTTTTTACCCGGACAAATGCACTTTTGTTTGAAACGAAAATTTTTTTTGTTCCAAATCATGGAATATTGTACCAATTATGAAAGGTTATTTAATTTTGAATAATATTCCGTTTAAATTGGGCCGAAACAACGACCAGTTTTTGAGTAATCGTCGATTGAAGTCGGCTGTTTTTTTACCCGGACAAATGCACTTTTGTTTGAAACGAAATTTTTTTGTTTCAAATCATGGAATATTGTACCAATTATGAAAGGTTATTTAATTTTGAATAATAATCCGTTTAAATTGGGCCGAAACAACGACCAGTTTTCGAGTAATCGTCGATTGAAGTCGGCTGTTTTTTTACCCGGACAAATGCACTTTTGTTTGAAACGAAAATTTTTTTTTGTTTCAAATCATGGAATATTGTACCAATTATGAAAGGTTATTTAATTTTGAATAATAATCCGTTTAAATTGAGCCGAAACAACGACCAGTTTTCGAGTAATCGTCGATTGAAGTCGGCTGTTTTTTTACCCGGACAAATGCACTTTTGTTTGAAACGAAAATTTTTTTTGTTCCAAATCATGGAATATTGTACCAATTATAAAAGGTTATTTAATTTTGAATAATAATCCGTTTAAACTGGGCCGAAACAACGACCAGTTTTCGAGTAAACGTCGATTGAAGTCGGCTGTTTTTTTACCCGGACAAATGCACTTTTGTTTGAAACGAAAATTTTTTTTGTTTCAAATCATGGAATATTGTACCAATTATGAAAGGATATTTAATTTTGAATAATAATCCGTTTAAATTGGGCCGAAACAACGACCAGTTTTCGAGTAATCGTCGATTGAAGTCGGCTGTTTTTTACCCGGACAAATGCACTTTTGTTTGAAACGAAAATTTTTTTTGTTTCAAATCATGGAATATTGTACCAATTATGAAAGGTTATTTAATTTTGAATAATAATCCGTTTAAATTGGGCCGAAACAACGACCAGTTTTCGAGTAATCGTCGATTGAAGTCGGCTGTTTTTTTACTCGGACAAATGCACTTTTGTTTGAAACGAAAATTTTTTTTGTTTCAAATCATGGAATATTGTACCAATTATGAAAGGTTATTTAATTTTGAATAATAATCCGTTTAAATTGAGCCGAAACAACGACCAGTTTTCGAGTAATCGTCGATTGAAATCGGCTGTTTTTTTTACCCGGACAAATGCACTTTTGTTTGAAACGAAAATTTTTTTTGTTTCAAATCATGGAATATTGTACCAATTATGAAAGGTTATTTAATTTTGAATAATAATCCGTTTAAATTGAGCCGAAGCAACGACCAGTTTTCGAGTAATCGTCGATTGAAGTCGGCTGTTTTTTACCCGGACAAATGCACTTTTGTTTGAAACGAAAATTTTTTTTGTTTCAAATCATGGAATATTGTACCAATTATGAAAGGATATTTAATTTTGAATAATAATCCGTTTAAATTGGGCCGAAACAACGACCAGTTTTCGAGTAATCGTCGATTGAAGTCGGCTGTTTTTTACCCGGACAAATGCACTTTTGTTTGAAACGAAAATTTTTTTTGTTTCAAATCATGGAATATTGTACCAATTATGAAAGGTTATTTAATTTTGAATAATAATCCGTTTAAATTGGGCCGAAACAACGACCAGTTTTCGAGTAATCGTCGATTGAAGTCGGCTGTTTTTTTACTCGGACAAATGCACTTTTGTTTGAAACGAAAATTTTTTTTGTTTCAAATCATGGAATATTGTACCAATTATGAAAGGTTATTTAATTTTGAATAATAATCCGTTTAAATTGGGCCGAAACAACGACCAGTTTTCGAGTAATCGTCGATTGAAGTCGGCTGTTTTTTTACCCGGACAAATGCACTTTTGTTTGAAACGAAAATTTTTTTTGTTTCAAATCATGGAATATTGTACCAATTATGAAAGGATATTTAATTTTGAATAATAATCCGTTTAAATTGGGCCGAAACAACGACCAGTTTTCGAGTAATCGTCGATTGAAGTCGGCTGTTTTTTTACCCGGACAAATGCACTTTTGTTTGAAACGAAATTTTTTTTTTGTTTCAAATCATGGAATATTGTACCAATTATGAAAGGTTATTTAATTTTGAATAATAATCCGTTTAAACTGGGCCGAAACAACGACCAGTTTTCGAGTAAACGTCGATTGAATTCGGCTGTTTTTTTACCCGGACAAATGCACTTTTGTTTGAAACGAAAATTTTTTTTTGTTTCAAATCATGGAATATTGTACCAATTATGAAAGGTTATTTAATTTTGAATAATAATCCGTTTAAATTGAGCCGAAACAACGACCAGTTTTCGAGTAATCGTCGATTGAAGTCGGCTGTTTTTTTACCCGGACAAATGCACTTTTGTTTGAAACGAAAATTTTTTTTGTTCCAAATCATGGAATATTGTACCAATTATGAAAGGTTATTTAATTTTGAATAATAATCCGTTTAAATTGAGCCGAAGCAACGACCAGTTTTCGAGTAATCGTCGATTGAAGTCGGCTGTTTTTTACCCGGACAAATGCACTTTTGTTTGAAACGAAAATTTTTTTTGTTTCAAATCATGGAATATTGTACCAATTATGAAAGGTTATTTAATTTTGAATAATAATCCGTTTAAATTGAGCCGAAACAACGACCAGTTTTCGAGTAATCGTCGATTGAAATCGGCTGTTTTTTTACCCGGACAAATGCACTTTTGTTTGAAACGAAAATTTTTTTTGTTTCAAATCATGGAATATTGTACCAATTATGAAAGGTTATTTAATTTTGAATAATAATCCGTTTAAATTAAACCGAAGCAACGACCAGTTTTCGAGTAATCGTCGATTGAAGTCGGCTGTTTTTTACCCGGACAAATGCACTTTTGTTTGAAACGAAAATTTTTTTTGTTTCAAATCATGGAATATTGTACCAATTATGAAAGGATATTTAATTTTGAATAATAATCCGTTTAAATTGGGCCGAAACAACGACCAGTTTTCGAGTAATCGTCGATTGAAGTCGGCTGTTTTTTTACCCGGACAAATGCACTTTTGTTTGAAACGAAAATTTTTTTTGTTTCAAATCATGGAATATTGTACCAATTATGAAAGGATATTTAATTTTGAATAATAATCCGTTTAAATTGGGCCGAAACAACGACCAGTTTTCGAGTAATCGTCGATTGAAGTCGGCTGTTTTTTTACCCGGACAAATGCACTTTTGTTTGAAACGAAAATTTTTTTTTGTTTCAAATCATGGAATATTGTACCAATTATGAAAGGTTATTTAATTTTGAATAATAATCCGTTTAAACTGGGCCGAAACAACGACCAGTTTTCGAGTAAACGTCGATTGAATTCGGCTGTTTTTTTACCCGGACAAATGCACTTTTGTTTGAAACGAAAATTTTTTTTTGTTTCAAATCATGGAATATTGTACCAATTATGAAAGGTTATTTAATTTTGAATAATAATCCGTTTAAATTGAGCCGAAACAACGACCAGTTTTCGAGTAATCGTCGATTGAAGTCGGCTGTTTTTTTACCCGGACAAATGCACTTTTGTTTGAAACGAAAATTTTTTTTTGTTTCAAATCATGGAATATTGTACCAATTATGAAAGGTTATTTAATTTTGAATAATAATCCGTTTAAACTGGGCCGAAACAACGACCAGTTTTCGAGTAAACGTCGATTGAATTCGGCTGTTTTTTTACCCGGACAAATGCACTTTTGTTTGAAACGAAATTTTTTTTTTGTTTCAAATCATGGAATATTGTACCAATTATGAAAGGTTATTTAATTTTGAATAATAATCCGTTTAAATTGAGCCGAAACAACGACCAGTTTTCGAGTAATCGTCGATTGAAGTCGGCTGTTTTTTTACCCGGACAAATGCACTTTTGTTTGAAACGAAAATTTTTTTTGTTCCAAATCATGGAATATTGTACCAATTATGAAAGGTTATTTAATTTTGAATAATATTCCGTTTAAATTGGGCCGAAACAACGACCAGTTTTCGAGTAATCGTCGATTGAAGTTGGCTGTTTTTTTACCCGGACAAATGCACTTTTGTTTGAAACTAAATTTTTTTTGTTTCAAATCATGGAATATTGTACCAATTATGAAAGGTTATTTAATTTTGAATAATAATCCGTTTAAATTGGGCCGAAACAACGACGAGTTTTCGAGTAATCGTCGATTGAAGTGCCAGCTTCAATCGACGATTACTCGAAAATAGCCAGCGAAAAATTCGAAAAATATAAAGAATTTTAAAGATTTCAAGAATAGGGGCCCAAAGCGACAAATTATTAACGATATTTGTTCGGTTACCTTCAAATTGAGCAGAAACTATTTAAATTCACCAGAATAAATAACAACCCTAACCACTGGGCTATAATTGTACATACTTACCATTTCTCAAGTGTTGGTAATTGGAGATAGCATTTACGTATCTATTTATCTAAATCAGCCCATTTCAAATTGGATCAATTCAACTAATTTAAAAGTGAAAATTCGGCAATTGCCATATTCTAAAATACAATTCATATATGGTCATAGAAAATATTCTTGAGAAGTATCCAAGACAACAATACATAGGTTTTCATAATGTAGATGAAAAAATAACTGCTGTGGTTTTTATTAATAGGAATGAGAAATCCGAAGAAAAAAAATATGTTGTGTCATTTCATAAAGATTAATCTCTCCTCGCAGTCGTTTTCGGAATTTTAAATATCCTCCAAATGTTTCTGTATACATATACGAAATACTCGCGTAGGAAGAAGGTAGGCAATAAAAATATTTTATGTTCAAATCGTCAATATGATACACTTTAGCTAAATATTTTGTTGTTGCTGCTGTCGTACTCTCATATATTAAATTAGCGGTGAGTATACGTGATATTGAATTTTTTTTCGGAAAATCTGTCAAGTTATTCTGGGAATATTTGAAATGCGATAAGTAATTTATAGGCGCATAGTTACTTTTCAATATATGTATCAGGGGTGTCACCCATTCTAATTTCTCGAGGATTATACTCGTCTCTAAAATTGGTCTTGGTTGCTTAGTTCAACATTTTGTTTTTATAAAGTAAAATGTCATCGCAAACCATTTTGAAAAGGTGGCAGCCCTGATATATATGTACACTTATTATAGGAGTACGAGTATATAGAGCAGGATTTTTGGTGTTTTAATATTTTTTGGTTATAAACAAATCTGCACAGTGTTTACGTTGAGTTTTGTTCTTCGTTAAATCATTTCCGAGAATTGTGCTGTTTAAAATTCAATCAACGTATTTGCCATTGTGTGTCTATAATTTTTTGTTAAGAAAGCTTTCAACAGTGTTTATACCTAATTTATTGTTCCGAGTTCAGGTAAGCAACAGAGAAATATTGGCAGGCTGATTAGAATATTGATAACGTTTGTAGTGTATGTCGAGAATTTTAATCACTTTCTATGATGGAGGCGTCGGGAGCAAAACATTCAAAACTATTTAATTTTATCACTTTAAATAGAGTATTGCTGAAATCAGTCCACCGGTAGTGACGACTTTCAAAGGAATTCACTTGCTATATTTAAATAAACTAATTTATAGCACAGATTATCCTAAAATATAAATTTTCTTTCAAATTGATTCACTAATCAATCGAACATCCCAGTTTGTAAGAAAGTGAGACGTATGCGTCTTTAAACAAATTGATCCACATCGTAGTCTTCTTCAAAAGTCGCTTTGTTGAAACCAATCCAATAGATCATTAATCTTATTGGTTACTGGTATTGCTTTAATTAAAGCGATCTACAAACTGAGGTCGAAAAGAACTTACAGAAATCTTGTGTTCTGGATATAATTCTTTAAAAGATACCCTTTATTGAGAGAATTTGGGTTTTTATTGAAACCACACTAATTTAATTAATGCTAATACTTTTTAATATCGTAGCTCGCATTCGCGGCCCATGAGGGATCTGGTATTTCAAGTACACATATTTGCACCAAATTTCTCAAGCATCTCCCAACTAATAGAGAAAGTTAAAGTATAAAGTTTCATTCCTTAATATAGTCTGGAATCAAGAGATGCCGAAGGTTGGTGAAATAAAATATTTTTCTCTAATCTCGTCATTTCCGGTAAATTTTAAAAATTGTCTGAACTAATTTTGTTTCAAAATTAATTTACAATAATTCCGTTTTTAACCGTATTCTAGTAAAAGATATATATACTTTTCAAAATATTTGAAAAAAAACCTACTTCTAAACTCCATCTGAGCTGTAGAGAAGACACAGACATTAGCCCAAATAACTCGAGGTCAAAAATTTTCAAGATTACTATACAAAAAAACAGGTCTATGTCAAAAATCGACCTTTCTAAACCTAGTGCATAAATGATTTTCTCATAATTAAGATACTTTTAAAAATATTTGCGAAAAACGGAAAAGCTTCTATTGACGATGTAACTACCAGTGGATCTATTTTGGCCTAATAAAATAATTTTGGGGTCTACTAATTTGTAGAAAAAGCTTAAGTATGAAGTCTCAGGGGCTGAATTTTTGTACCTTTATTTCCAAATATTTTGTAAATTTTGAAAAAACTCCTATGGAAGCTGCCACTTCCGGTAAACCGATTCCGGCAAAAAAGTACTGGGACCATCTAGGACCTTCAAATTTAGGTGAAAATAGCTTTTGTCAAAAATAATCGGCTGGACCACCTTGAAGCAACATACAACATCCATCTTAGCAAAATTCCGCTTTACGCTGAGGAACTTGTAAGCCAACGATGCAAGTGTACTCTTACAAGTTAGTCATGCTTTAAGGGAAGCACCAAGTCTCGAAATAGAAGAATCTCAATCACGAAAGGTACTTCGGATTGTATGTTGGAATCCAGTAACGGGCATATTTTAATTTCGCATACAATTAAGCGACAATCCATTATGTCCAAATGAGGCTTCTTGCCTGTGGCATAACAAAAAAAAAAAAGTTACACTTTTTAGACAAGTTTCCATTCCACGTTACACAACAAAGTGTCTCGAATGTGCGGTTGAAATAATTTAGCGATTTTTCTAGATTGGCTTTCGGCTACTCCGTAAAAATGGATTTTTTGTTTGCAACTGCGTTGTAAATAAACCATTCACAGTGGAGATATGTTTTTTTACAGCATAACTCGGCAGATAACGTAACCAGAGGCATAAACCCTGAAGAACTCTTTGAATTTAAACTATGGTAGAATAGAACATAATGGCTTGGTAATCTTAATAATTGGCTCGAAGAACGCATAATAGGCTCCCTGGTACCTCCCGATCGAAATGCCAAAGCTTTATCCACTGTGCCGTTTGGTCGGCCCTTTAAGACTTGGTCCTAAATGAGTAAGTTTTGGTAGAAAAAATTTAGTTTTTTCGAAAATTCGACATCTCTGTGGTCCGGGCAGATTGACAATTCGGAATAACAGTTTAAACTTATTTTTTTCCGTTAAATAGAAGATCCTTGAGAAATTTGGTGGAAATATGTGTACCGGGAGTCAGCTTCAATGAGAGCTTTCTCAAATTTCGCAATGATGTTGAAAACAGTACATCATTTGCAAAAAATTGGTAAAGAATTAAAAAGTTTTAAGTATAATTTTTTAACAATGTGTGCACCTTAAAAGTTCGGAAATTTAAATTTTTCGCTTTAGAAAGCAACAGTGGTGTATTCGAGATCTATGTACACATTCAGAATCATCCCTAATTTTTTGGTTGGTTTCATTAGATTATCCTCAAAGTGTTGGTGTGTAACATTCGGATCAACGAGTTTTGAGGAAGAAAATTACAAAATGGCTTAATGTTTAACTTGACTCTCTTGCTATTCCATCATATATTTTCAAACTAGGTGTTGGAATAAAACTGTTAATTTTTTATATTAGCACCAGACGTACCAGCTAATATAAACATTCCGTATTGTTCTACTGAATCTATAACCAGGATCTAGCAGTTTTGTAATTCCACATCATACTCGTTTTGTGTTGGTTCTCAGTTTTTTAAATATTTAATATTAGTTATCTCATTGTATGTGTGTGTGTGTGTGTGTGTACTGTTGTTATATTTCTGTAACACAATTTATATTTTTTAATTAAATTCGCAATATGTGATCGCTCTATATGTGAATATATGTACATTTATATGAAATGAAAATTTTTCTACCTTCGTCTATCTTCTATAGCCGGCTAGCTAGATATAGCATACCAGAGCTCCGCTATTGTAACGTATACATTTAGGCGAAATTAATTTTCTCTTCTTATGGTGTTTGTTTCCAGCAAGTAGTGAAATTGAAAAAAAAAACGAAAATGCTGTTATTTTATTAAGAATATAGACGGTTGGTGTTTTTCTATTTTAAAAATATGTGGTGATGTTACATGGAAAATTATATTTTATGTTTTTTATAATATGAATGTTCTGACCAAAGGGGTACAAAACCAAAAAAAAAAATATTTTTTATACGAAGTCTAGCTACCTACCATGTGCAATGCAATTTAGCTGGTTTGTGTTTTTGTAAAAATAACACAACATTTAGCAATTTTGTAAACGTATAATGATGTGCGGTGCAGTAATGTGCATAAATTAATTTTTTTTCTGCATATGGTTCGACCATCGTTATGCTATTTTGCATGTCAAGCAACATAATTAATGTATGAACTGTATGTTTTCTAGACAGATGATGAAATATAATTTAATTGATGTTTCTGGGTTACGGTTGCAACTTGAATGATTTATTGTAAGAAAAGATGTTATATTTATGCATAACCGCTAGTGTACGTTTCAAACACGAATCATGCTGATCTAAATTATGTTACTCTTACCCACCGTGACCGTGCTCACTCAAAATTTAGACGCCAAATATTTTTCTCATTGGAATATTTTCTTTAGTAATTTGAGGAATGTAACATTATTTTACTGTAGAAACTCAATTATCTGTTTCCAGGTAACTTACAATTTTTTACTCAGCTGATTTTTCAATGTAGACACATACTGTGAACAATAATACACCGAGCGAAACCACCATCAGTTCGAGTCCAACCCGAAATCAAGTATTCCTCTAATTCAGGAGCTTTGACAGTTACAAAGATCTAGGTTAGTCTAAAAGTCTGCCATGCACCTAATTTAAAAATAAACGTGAAAAAATACTGATTGAAAATTAATTTTTATAACGGCATTCCTTGTGGAAGGGACTTTGGAAATAACTGAAGTAATTGTAAACGGCAGCAAAACAGACACAGTTGCAATTTACCAGTGACCAGTGCAAGTCATAACAAGTGAAAGTGAACAATGTGAAAATTAAAAGTGAACATAACAAGTGAAATAGTGGATAGTGATAAATAGTGGAATTGTAAATTTGTTGCGAGACGGCTCAGCAACCGACCCCCAGATATCATCAAAACCACGCAGAGGCCTCATACGTTGCTTTGCCTTGATCTTATAAATAAATCACAAATTAAATTGAACTTAACTTACGAACACTAAATCCATCGCACGAAACTTGAGGAACGACACCCAATAAATATAACAGAGTGAGGTGCTTTGGTTTGCGCATCCGAGCGAACTAAAATAGCGCGAGCGCTGGCTTCGAAACCAGTTGCGGTCGAAAATACGACAGCGACACGGAACAGAATCTCCCCTCTCATCATAACAAACAAAAATTAGTAATTCATTTTCCCCCTTTTTTTCTATTATATTCTGGTGAAAACGACAACAATGATCACAAAAGAGGACGCTCTAGTGGAGACCAACCCATCCCGATGGTAAAGCATGGTTATATATAAAAAAATTTGATAACGGTTTGAAAGGAAATGAGAGTAAAGAGTACGCTGAATGAGAAACAGTAGTGTGGTGTTCTACACCGATAATCCAACACACAAACAACACCAAAAGTTGCGATGGCCACGTTGCTGTTGTTGGCCACCCGTTGATTTGATCGATCCACCCGTTGCATATCTATGCAGCACTCGTCGAAAATGTATACACGTTGATGGCTCTCTTTATTGCCCCACCGAAATTTCATTACCAATCACTATTAATTTGAAATTTTAGGTTTTTACGATGGTGGTCTTTTGGACTATTATGCGACCGAATATACCTTGCAAAAATTGCGAAGACGAAGTTTTCACTTCAATAAAAATTACCGGAACTCGGCATTCGTCGTGACACTTTATTATTTTACCACAAATGGAAAAATTGTATTTTGTTTATATTTTATTTATTTTTTGTCTTTTTTATTTTTTTTCGGACAAATTAATTACAAATTTATATTTTATATATACATATGTACATATATAAAAAAAAAATTGGGTCCAACTAATCAAATTTTATAAAAACTACCACCAGACTATATTTTGTCAAAATCATAAACTGAACTCAAAAACAAAGGATACGATGCATAATATTTTTCCCTTCGTAACTTTCTCGCTTTCGCCCATGTGATCCATGAGCAAACAAGAAACACAGGAACGAAAAAAAAAAATACTATCCTACCTCGTATTTGCTCGTACGCACGCACAAGGGCACTTCTTGGTCTCGCTCCTTCACTTATTCGTCGAACAACTAAATAAAAAAGGTGTACAAAAAAACAAAATAATACCGAGTGATTTTAGAGATGCCAATCAACCGATTACAATGAGGTCAAAATATGAAACAAGGCGTGCGAAGCATTGTTATGACCGTGAAGTCGTAAGAAATTGTTGAAGAAGTTATAAATGTTGGTGTAAGTAGATTTGTTACTCCAACGCTGAGTGGTTTATTTGCAAAATCGAGTTCAAATCCGTATCAAAACCTTGAAAATCGTTTCATTTGGTGTCAGAAGCGGAATTTTGCAAGCAACAACCATGGTTACATAATAAATACGGGAACCGTTCAAAATGCCGCGTTTTAAAATGTCGCGTTTTAAAATACCGCGTTTCAAAATGCCGCGAAGTACAAAATGTCGCGTTTTAAAATGTCGCATTTCAAAATGCCGCGAGGTACAAAATGCCGCGAGGTACAAAATGTCGCGTTTTAAAATGTCGCGTTTCAAAATGCCGCAAGGTACAAAATGTCGCGTGGTACAAAATGTCGCGTTTTAAAATGTCGCGTTTTAAAATGCCGCGAGGTACAAAATGTCGCGTGGTACAAAATGTCGCGTTTTAAAATGTCGCGTTTCAAAATGCCGCGAGGTAGAAAATGTCGCGTGGTACAAAATGTCGCGTTTTAAAATGTCGCGTTTTAAAATGTCGCTTTTCAAAATGCCTCGTGGTACAAAATTTTCCGATTTTCCTAAAATTTTGTATACAGATGAAGAAAAATATTTAAAGAATATTTCCCATATACACCAACCCGGAAAAACTACGGGAAATGCGAAAAAATTGCGAACTTCCACTTGGAAAATTTTCCCGATAATGACTCAGAAAAATATGGTGATTTTCCAACATTAATTTTCGGGAAAATTTTCCGAGTGGAAATGGAAAATCACAGTTTTTCCGGATTTCCCGTAGTTTTTCCGGGTTGGTGTATATGGGAAATATTTTTAGTTTATTTTTCTTCATCTATGTACAAAATTTTAGAAAAATCGGAAAATGTTCGGAAAATTTTCCCGCATTTTCCGAAAATTTTCCGAGTACATAGATGAAGAAAAATATTATAAGAATATTTCCCTTATACACCAACCCGGAAAAACTACGGGAAATGCGGAAAAATTGCGAATATACGTGAGTTGTATAAAAACAATATATTCCTTCATTAAAATGTTAAAGTTAAGTCCTTATATATCGGAAGTTGATATCGGATACACAATTTAATCCAAATTGAAACATTTTTTAAGAATTCTTGTTTATTATTAATCAAATTTTGTACATATGTATTTAGATATATAATTATTATATATATTTGTATATATATAATATTATTTTAGTGCACCATTTAAATAAATAACCCTTTTCAAATGGCAATTATACGCGAACCACTTTGATTTGTATGGTTCTCTCCGCATTTCCCGTAGTTTTTCCGGGTTGGTGTATATGGGAAATATTCTTTAAATATTTTTCTTCATCTGTATACAAAATTTTAGGAAAATCGGAAAATTTTGTACCACGAGGCATTTTGAAAAGCGACATTTTAAAACGCGACATTTTAAAACGCGACATTTTGTACCACGCGACATTTTCTACCTCGCGGCATTTTGAAACGCGACATTTTAAAACGCGACATTTTGTACCACGCGACATTTTGTACCTCGCGGCATTTTAAAACGCGACATTTTAAAACGCGACATTTTGTACCACGCGACATTTTGTACCTCGCGGTATTTTGAAACGCGACTTTTTAAAACGCGACATTTTGTACCACGCGACATTTTGTACCTCGCGGCATTTTAAAACGCGACATTTTAAAACGCGACATTTTGTACCACGCGACATTTTGTACCTCGCGGCATTTTAAAACGCGACATTTTAAAACGCGACATTTTGTACCACGCGACATTTTGTACCTCGCGGCATTTTGAAACGCGACATTTTGAAACGCGACATTTTAAAACGCGACATTTTAAAACGCGGCATTTTGACCCGGACCCAATAAATACATATACATTTCAGCAATTAAAGAATAAGCTACATAATTTCCGACTTTCAACGGAAGGTAATAAAGACGAGCTACTATGGACTCTGCAGATTGCTGTGGATAATGATGTCGAAACAGGAGGGTGTAGATCGCGATAACCTTCACCGAAGCCAGGGTCATCTGGAATGACAGCGGTTACTAAAAAAAAAGAAGAAAGTCAAACAATTTTAGTACATGCTCGCAAGGTACTCACTTCAACTGCAGGGACTAATTTCTAGAGAGATCGTCAGAACTCCGAGCGCAGAAAAGTGGACATTTTGTTAGATTCGGTAAAAAGCAAAATGCAAAAATTTATCAGCAGGGCCTGAAACTCGATCGAATTAGGCAGACGCTGGAGCCCCATGCATGAGCCTAAATGAGAGAATATAAAAATCTTCAATAACAAGTTGGCAGTAGAACCAGTTTCCGGACCCTCAAGAAGAAATTTAAAACCACCGATATTCTATATGCGAAATCCCACTTTAAAATTTTGAACTGTAATTCCAAGGGGCAGTACAGCACAATTGTTGCGGCGCAGGGGAGCACCTCAACGAACATTTGGTATGAGTTCTGAGGTGTTGAACAGAAAACTATGCAAATACAGCTCCAACGGAAGCGGCAACCTCATTTGAGAACTAATACTAGAAATAAAACCCTGAATAAAATATAGGATTTGGCTTCTAAATACGAGACAGCCAGAGAACATTAAGCTACTGGTAAAGTATAATTTTGCAAACTAGATGCGAAGGGTTTAACGCAAACAAATAAGGCTCTAATAAAAGAGGAGATAAATAAACAACGGCACAGTTTTCACGGTAAAGGATGAAAACGATCGTCTTCCTCGACTCGATGTATTCGATGCCAACAACACGGCCATTACACGAGAAGCAAGTAAACAGCTCAGAAATGCATAGAAATAACGCAGAAAAAGAAGAAGGAAAAAAGAAAAAAAAATATGTTTCTCATTTAATGAGCGTCGATTCGCAAAACTAAGTTCCACCAGTGTTGAGGGGGGAAACCTGATGATAAGGAGAAAAATCCCCAAATGTGTAGCTGTTAGCTGCCTTTTACGACAGCTTCAATGCACATTTACTCTGGAAATCGGGGCTTTCAAATCGGTGGTTCGTCCTGATATGCAAGAACATATTGATGATATTGTTCATTATAACTTGCTAACAGTGGCAGGTGAGCCTGCAGTAGTCAATCTAGCATCTTATTAAAAGATATCAGATGAAATTAGATCTGGATAACTAGGACCAAATATCGTGAAATGTGGAAGTTATCCTTCAAATAAAGACAAGTGATCAAAATGCATTGCAAGTTATAATCGAAGACAGGGTTAAGATGTGCGTGACCCATGATTGAGAAATTTCAGAAGAAACTAGAAGTATATGTTTTGAACGTGGACTTGTCAACAAATGTAATCAGGAAAGGGATCATAGGTAAAGCCGAAATAGTCAACTATATTGAAAACTGATAGTCTAAATAGTATCATCGATCACCAAATCATATAAATAGATGTGCAGCCATCTTCTAGTAGTACAGTTATAGATGTGGCAGTGGAAGCACTTGATGGATTAGCCGATGTATTTGCTGTTAACACTAGGACTACTGTTCGCATAAAAACAGGATTAAGACCGAATTAAGCCGAATTAAGAAAAAAAATGGAAAGAGACGGAGTGATAAAGGGTTCTATCAGCCAGTTCCCCTGTGGTTTTTGTACAGAAAAAGAAGGGCACAACAAGAGTTTGTGTTGATGAGGACTCCTTTGTACATAAGAATACTGGAAAGTAGCATTTTCAACAGGAAACGGTCATTACCGTATACCGTTAGTATATCGTTTGGATTATTCAATTGAAAAACATTTCTGGTATTACATTTTTTTTTGAATCAAACAACAAAAAAAAAGAAACCTCTCATATTTAGCCACGTATATTGTCCGCATTAACTTTTCTTTTACGATCCGCTCGACTTGGCGATCAAAATTTGAATGTCATCATTACCCCTCTTCTTTCTCATTTTTTCTTCCGTCCATCAAAATTGACATTTTAGCGTTTAGTGTTGTCGCCCTGCTGCTTACTTAAGTTCGAAAATTCCATCTTATTTTTTTCAAAATATTTTTTCAACGACATTTTATTCCTCCTCATGATGATAGGAGAAAGTTTTTTTTAGTTCCTCGCCTGGATGTATGCTGTACGAACACAACGTGTCTCAGCATTTATGATGGAATAAAATCGCATCCATCCAATTGCAACCTCCAGCAACAACAACAACCAATTGGTATTATAGCAACCTTATTTCTTTGTCAATAGACGAGTCTTTATACGGTGGTAACGGAATTATATAAGATCAAGGCCGGATATGAGAACGAAGAAGGGAGAGTTAAATGGTGAATCCGACGCTGGTTCATGCGATTGTACGAATCCGATTGGCGAGTGCTGGATCAAACCCGCGCTTCCGTTCGCTATCAACGTTTACTCGTCAACCCCTACCAGGGGGCCTATTATGATTTTTTCGATATTGTTTTTTTCGATAATATCGAGGCATGTTATTTATGATGTAGTTTGGTTTTGCTGTCAAAGAAAAACCGTCAAATTTTTTGTTTGAAGTTATTAAATGCAATTTACTTGTAATTTTGTTATAATAATAGAATGGAGAATCGGAATTTTTACAAATCAGAATGAGGATGACTCAGAAGAAACAGGATCGCCAGCTTACATTATAAGAAAACGGCTATGTAATAGTTGGATAGTTAATATATTTAAATTACAAATTTTTTAACATAATCTCATCTCTTTTTCACCATCCACGGTTTACCTGCACAATCTAAATTTAAACACACTGATACCTCATTCCATTTCATTCAAAAGACTAAAATTTCGAATGTATCAACATTATTGTTGTCGACCTAATAGGAAAATTCAAAAATAATCAAAAAATTATTTTTAATAACACGAATTTAATAATAATATTGTTTAAATTAAATTTTAATTGTAACTCACATTTCCTAAACTAAAAAAAAAATGTCTAACTATCAAAATTAAACATTCTGGGGGGACATAGATTAGTGTTAAAATTAGTACCCCTCCACCCCTTTTTGTAGGAACCCCTATTTTTTTACTGCAGGTCCGATTCTACGGCTTAAAGTACGTAGGATTTATTTGAAACCTTTTTTTCGATTCCTGATAGAAGACGCTGTAATAACGATATTAATTTTCTTCGATTCGAGCTACTTAATTAGATTAGTCTTAAACAAATTGTATTTCTTAAATTGGGGGGAAACAAATAATATTTTTTTTAAATGTTTCAAAGGTCTCCTACGTACCTACCTACTTTAAGTCGTAGAATCCGAATCTGTAATAAAAAATAGGGGTACCTATTTAAATTTTTTTAATTTCGAAGTTACGCACCCTGGATGGCTTTAGCGGGAGTAAAGGGAAAATAGGATCCTGTGGTACCACAATGAGCCACAATTGGCCCAAATGTGCGATAGCAGCCACTCTAACCTAACCTAACCTAACCTACTGCTCCAATATCAATGAAATTCTTCTCAAGTGGCGAGAAATTCACTCTTCATTTTGTCTATGTCTTTTTTCTGTTGATGCATCCAAACAGTTTCTCTTGCAAGTTTGTCATCATCTTTATTGTGCTGTTTTCATTGTAATTCTAACTACTCTTCAGTTCATCACTTTCTTCTTTTAACTTAGTGATTTTATTGGTAATTTGTGATGTCAGTTCTGCTATTTCACTAAGTCTTCTGTGTAGTTCAGCTTTTTCGTTTTCCTGCTGAACTCATTGCTTTAAGAACTGGATATTGAAGGAGCACAACGTGCCGGTATGGTTCATATTTGGGCTGATACATCAAGATTTGTGAACTCATCTCTTATTTGATTTGAAATGTGCATAAAGCTGAAAATTTTACCAAAAAGGTAACCTGAACATGCCCATTAATTTATTTATCTAATTTTCGTTAAAACTACAGATTTTCATTTAAACGAGGTGCATCTCTCTATTTTTACGCTGCAGTATTTTGAACCGATATGTGACCTTTAGGCAATAAGCACAAGTCGTCAAACGATATACATACCTAATATTTTGTGAAATAAAACACAATTTCGGTATTAAATAAATAAAAATTAAATTAATTTTGCTTATTTATATTTATATTGCGATGCATCGAAATATTCATCTACATTACCTCTAAACAAACTACATTCATATAGCGCATAATATACTTACATTACTACTCGTATTTCAATGTTTATAATCAAGATACGCCAAAATACGTACACGATACTCGTATATGCAATCTCAGTAATTTAATACATTAAAATGTATTTCCCCGAAGCTATTTTAAAAAATATTGAAAAATCTTATGCGAGTTCATTTTAGAGTATACAAACACAGCCAAAACGAACAGATTACCTAGATCAAAAAAAAATGAAATTAAAAAAGCTTGTTTCAAAAAAAGCACGAAAATGGTTTTTAAATTTCAATACTTTGTTTATGTAAGGAAAACATAAAGTTTTTTAGATTTAGAAATAATTGAAGAAGCAATGCATTTTGAACTTATATTTACTACTCTAGAAAATTATCAAGGTCTGGTTCTTTCGAAATTAATTTTATTAAAATGACGGCTGGGTCAATGGATACCACTGCACTCTATAACAAAACATGAAACCGCGGTTTATCCTAATTAGTCGAATAATACATTTTTTTGTTTTAAGTAGGTATACATTTTAAAATGTTTTAATCCAAACGATTGAAGGCGAGTATAGTAGAACGCACACTTGATTTCTAAAGCGAGAAATTTAGTTTACCGGATTTTTGAAAACTGTCTTGTATAATCAAAAGTCATTATTATTCCGGCTTAAATTCCAGAAAACCGCATAAAAGCAACCCTTGTTGTAAAATACTTTGTGATTTCTTTGTAACTGGCAAACTTTTGAATATCAATGCTCCAATGGAGGCTGCCATAGATTTCCACCAAATTATGCAAGTATGTTATCTCCCAATTAATGTAAAAAGTTGAAATATATGAAGTTTCATTCCGAAAATTCGCCTGGAATGTAGAGAATTTTGAAAAATTAATTTTTCTTTATAAAAATTAGACATTTCTGGTAAAATTTAAAAATTAATCTGAACTAATCTTGTTTGACATTTAATTGGTCAATTTTACAGTTTTATGTCCAAAAGTGACTAATAATTATTTATTGATGTGTAAACATCTTTACGCGCGCCTACCAAAATTTTTTGTATTAGAGTAAACTTGTAAATGAAACGAACGGAAATGACGTATACCTACTTCGTTTGAAAAAAAAACAAGAAACTCAACAAAAACAATTTTTACTATACATGGCATGCTTTTATGTATATGTATAATATTAGGGAAAATGAAAAAATTAATTTAATGAATGAAATAAAAACCATCGACATTTCCATCGATCAGAAAAATCAAAAAAAAAAATTAATACGAAATACGAATTACGATTACGAAATTGCATACTCATACGATTAAAAATACAGTCAACAACTGCTGTATATTGCTTTATCACGAGTGACGAGTCTCTAGGCGCTGTTCACCACATCGGCTATCAATGATCATGTCTTCTACTAAATGGGGTTATAATGACATCTCGTTTTTAACATTGAACTGCCAGAGTCTCAGGTCACAGTCACGCAGGTATGCTCAATTCATTTGATTTTCGAGACCTGGCTGCGCAATGACGAACTTGTTAATATTCCTACGTTTGAATGCTGTTTTCAGTTCAATAGAGATGGTCAGAGGGCTGCCGGAGTAGCAATTCCGTCAAAAGATCCATAAAATGAGCATAGTGAACACAAATAATTTGCCGTACTTTTTCAAAACCAATATTGACGTAACAAATGGACTGGCGAATGGAACTATGGGCTGTCTAAAGTATATCGAATGCATAGGCATCCTAACCAGGACAACGAGAATGATGAAAACGTCGACAGTAAAAAATATCAAACGACTCTGGATGGATTTCGGTTCAAATTCACAAGTTGGCAAGAAGGTCAGGTGGCTTGAAGCTGGATGGGCGCAGAAAACGAATATCGACCGATGTTTGGTGCCCATTTCTAGAAAAAGCTCAACTATTAATCGAAACAACAATTACAAATCATAAACAACAATTAATGTAAAGCGTCGTACCTTCATGTGCCACCACAATTCATGCATCACACGGTGGTACCTACAACGAGATAGTCAGTATATACTCTTACGATAAAAGACACAGTTAACAAATTGTGTATATTGCTTTAGCACGAGTAACGAGTCTCGAAGGACTGTTCATCACATCGGCTATCGATGATCATGTCGTCTACCATGAACGTAAAAATGGGACCTCAATGGGTCTTCTTCAAAATTAGCTATCGCACCTCACCACAAATCCGCTTTATCCATTGTAATGGCGAAATTTGTACGAGGTAATAATGAAGTCTGGTTTTTAACATTGAACTGTCAGAGTCTTAGGTCATACACATCACCTCGACCTAACTGACACAGTCACGCAAGGATGCTCAATTTTCTTGCTTTTCCAGATCTGCGTTCAGTTCAAGAGAGACGGTGAGTGAGCTGCCGGAGTAACAATATATAAAAATTCAAATAGAATACTCATACCATACAGTCACCTCGCATAAAGAAATCATCGTTGGACAAACAACTGGTATGAGCGTAACAACACAACTCATTGATGATATATATACGGCTGAACTTCAGCTTCTCAATGGGAATAAGATGCTTTCTGTAGTTGTATTAACCTCGCCGAATAAATCTTTCGAAGACATAATGAAGTTCATACATTTCGTCCTTGCCCCATATCCTAAAGAATTTCAAAAATTCTCCAAGGAGACTATCATCTTTTGCCGGTGATTATGAGCGGGGATTTCAATATTAATGTTGCTGTTCCTCAAGCTGAACCACTTATAAACTTCCTGCGAGACGAATTCGATTTGCACATGAACTCAGATCGAAATATATTTACTACTAGATATGGGACGACCACATTGTGCAGTTTTTCAATGAAAATTTTTAAAGTTAGAGTCGACAGTATATAATATATCTTATTTTAGCTACCAAAATCCAATTGCGTCGATTATACCGAAAGAGTAATAGACCAATTTAACGATAATGAACAAATGAAAAACTTTGGTTAGTAAAATTGCATTCCTTCTTCCTTCAAAGTAAACTGTACTCACGTACTATACACACGCCACGTTTACACATCTCTTTGAGAGTACTAATGGACTCACTCATTTTTTTTATTTTTAAAAATCGTTACTTTCTTTCACGTTGTAAAATAAAGTATAATAATCATGAATGCTTTGTCCTCGAGATTTTTGCAGATTTATAGTTGTTAAAAATTCTGTGTTTGTGCGTGGTTCCGTCAAGACAAAATGTCTGTTTGCGCTCTACAGCCCAGACGGATTGACTGATCGGAGTCAAACTTCATATTACAGCTATCCTTATAAAATTGGAGATCCACGTGTTTTTGGCCGAAATCGGTCCACGAGATATGGTTCACTGGAAGTGGCAGCTTCCTTTGAAGCTTTCCCGTTTTTTGCTAATATTTTGAAAAGTACATATATAGTATTTACGAAAAATCGATTTAAATAAAAAACATTGTAAGTCTAATTTCAAACAAAATTAGTTCAATTAATTTTTTAAATTTTATCAGAAATTACGAGTTTTGAAAAAAAAACAAAGCTTTGTAAAGTAAAATACAAAGTAAATACTTGTTAGAAATTTACGGATAAAGCTTAATTGCCAATTTTTTAATTGACATTTAGTATGATCGGCACCATACACAAACACATACACACAGGGCGATATTTAAAAAAAATCCATTTTTTGACTTCGAGAATGAGTTAGTGAAGCCGCTTCAAATAAGGAATTTACTTATTTCAACATCAGCAGCCATTGCTACTTTAAATTTAATATTTTAGTTACGATGGGGTTGATGTCGAATTCAAAATTAATCGAAGTTTGTTTACTTACAAATACTTAACTATATATGTCCAACTTCACGTATCATGCATTCAGCCGGGTTTTAAATGCTGGAAACACAGTTTGAATAAGAGTCTTTTAAAAAACTCCTTTGTAAACATATGAATTGTCCATCGTCACCAAGCAAATGTCCTACCTGCAGATTTACCGTCCTATAATGCGATTTCGAGCTGACAAATGTCTGGCCATGAGCTATATTCATGGTTATTATGTAATCGATTATTTTCGGAAATGGTCTCTGCTTCAATACAAACGACAGAAGTGTACCCATCGAAGTCGTTGTCGCAACGATTGCATTCGGTGATGATTTCAGCAGTGATGAAAATTTTAAAAAGATTTTTCACCATTAATTGAGTTTCATTGCAAAATCCCTTCTTTGGATCTGGATTGCGCAGCATCATTACGATGACCCCCAGCTTCAACAACAAAATATGTGGTAGAGATTGTTCAAGTTCTTTACTCCGGATAGTTTTGTGCGTCAATTGGACCTTCAAAAATGATTGGGTCCGCACTCTTGTAAACTTTTAACAATTTGGTTATGTTTTCTGAAAGTGCGGCCGATTTTGTCTAAAATTCGACCTGCATTTGAAGGATGATATTGTCGTCGCTCTATTGTTTGTGTTCTGTCAATCATGAAGGGCTGAACGAATAGTTGGGACTGACTGTCTCTTGGTGTTGAGATGTTCTCTGATGAGTTTGTCCATGAATCTTGAACACACATGGCCCACGTCCAGGTAACTCTATACGAGTTTTGATCTCATAGATGTAAACGATGTTGTTTGGGTTGGTTGTGTCAGATAAAAGCGACCAGATAAAATCAGGAAAACGGAGCTCAAAACCATTACCGTGTTTTGAATTATAGGTAGTTTGACTGTGCTCTTCTCACAGCAATGCGTATATTTTTTGTCAGATGGCCATTCGGCGATGTAGTTCAAGGAAGTGCAGAACTGACAGAAAACGTCAAATGGTCCACTATCGTGAGCGTTAATTCGTTCGCCCAAAATGTAAATAGCGTCGTTTCGAATCAACCGAATATCTTTGTTCTGTTGCCGATAGCGATTTTGTATCTGGGCTTTGAAACGATGGCTTCTTGCTGTTGCATGTTGATCCATGTTTATTATTGATGTTTTATAATTCGCACTATTTTTTATGTAAACCCTTTTCATACTTCACACTGGTTTTTGTTTTTGCGTATTTTTACGGACATATTCTAAATTTTATTTTTCCTGTCAAAAGGCTTTTATGATGCCTGTCAGAATTCTGTAATAATTTAGTTTTTTGTAATAATTTTGGCATTAATGAAATAATTTTCTCTTCCATAATTTGTTAGAGTTCGATTGCTGTCTGAATACTGAAATTTTTTTGACACTATTAAAAAATTGTAATAACCGATATTACATATAGAAAATAAGTATTAATTAATAGTGTTAATTTAGTTGAACAAGCAAAAATTTGTTAAATTCATAACTCTAGCAAATATGATTTAATAATAACAATGAAATGATACAAAAATTATTTCAGTTCAATTATTTCAGTCAAAAAATATTATGCCTAGCTGGTGTAATAATTTGGTTGCATTCAGAACATCTCCCGCTTAATCAATATTTTTAGATGCGCGATGTTGTCCACTTTAGATTTTGCCAATTGTCATTTTAAGTAGCCCCACAAGAAATAATCACATTTTTCCATGTCGGGTGATGAAAGTGTCCATACATTAGGATGAATAAATGATACGTTATTTTGTTGAAGAAATGCAAGAGTTTTCTTGGCCATGTGTGATGGAGCTGAGTCCTAGTGGAATATTTAGTAAGCATTTCGAATCTTTGAAAAGTGGTTTTAAACAGTTGGTTATGTCGTTATCGTGGTTCAACGAAAATGGGTACTGCTGTACCAAAATTGGATATTCCTAAGAATGCCATGAAACATTTTGGATGAAACGTTTTTGTGAAGGGAACTAATTCCGTTGTAATATAGCCGCGACTCAAATATTGCACACTTCTTTGCTCATCGGCATTCGTTAAATAAAATCAAGCTTCGTCGACTGAAATATATTTCTTTCATTTATTGCATTTATTTCAGTTGTCGGTAAAGGCTCAGGGAGCGGTGGTGTCTTTTGGTGATTATTTGTGTAGACATATTGTGACGTGTGGATTGGGTTTGGTTACCATTTTTCACAAATTTGAAATTTGGCGTTTTAACAAGGATGATTTTCGCCCGCAGTATTTTAAATTAGCGGAATTTTATTTTTTGTTTTTTAGTGCACATTTTGAAATGTTGAACCCTACTTTTCTACACTCGTTAAATTACTGAAAAACTAACGTTTTTCTCTAAAGAATGCTAAGAGCTGCTGTTTTTTTTTGTCAAAACCATGATGGAAACTGACAATAAAAATGTAACTGCACTCAAAATATTCTATTGTTTTAATGCTTGTTTCTCGAGAGAGAAAAAGTATATGGACTTTATCTCTCTCTAAAACAAGGGGACTCTGATTTATTTGAAACGTAAATCGAAATTTCATCTAGTGAGGTTTTCACAGCACCGCTCCGGTACATATTTTACCTATGATAACTTAGTCAGAAGACTTTTTAGCCCGAAAAGGCTTTTGAATTTTGTGTCTCAGCCAAAATAAAAAAATCGAAAAAATTTCAACAAAAAATTAAACAACATTACAAACAATACATAAAAATAAATATTAAAATTGTAACATGTATTATATTTATACAATTTTCGTAAATATTATTGGTATATTTACACATTTAAATATTAAAATCTTCTGAATTGTTTTAATGCCTCAATCATACATTTTAAACCTATAAATATCTGTGTGAAATAATCCTAGAATACTGGTAGAAAAAATTTATTGTGGGATACTGGTAGAAATAATTTATTGAAATCATTCTACCACCCGAGTATTATGAATTTCGGTAAATTGGGAATTTTCCAGCTCCAATCTCAGAATTGTCTGGACCAAATGGGTAGTGGTTTCAAACATCTGAATCAATAGAAAATACGACAGCAAAATTTCATTACGATATGATGGAGAATACTGGTAGAAATAATTTTTTGAATTATTTTACCACCCGAGTATTATGAATTATTACGAATTTCTGTGGATTTGGAGTTTTGCAGCTCCGATCTCAGAATTGTCTAGACCAAATGGGTGGTGGTTTTAAACATCTGAATCACTAGATAATAAAACAGCAAAATCTCATAACGACATGATTGGAAATACTGGTAGAAATCATTTTATGAATTATTCTACCACCCGAGCTTTATGAATTGTTTTGAATTTCGGTAAATTGGGAATTTTCTAGCTCCGACCTCAGAAATGTTTGGGCCAAATGGGTGGTGGTTTCAGACTTCTGAATCACTAGAAAATACGACAGTAAAATCTTATTACGATATGATTAGGAATAATGGTATAAATATATTTTTTGCAATTATTCTGCCACCCCAGTATTATGAATTTCGGTAAATTGGGAATTTTCTAGCTCCAATCTCAGAATTGTCTGGATCAACTAGGTAATGGTTTCAGACTTCTGGATCGATAGAAAATACGACAGCAAAATCTCATTACGATATGATGAGGAATACTGGTAGAAATAATTTTTTGAATCATTCTACCACCCGAGTATTATGAATTATTACGAATTTTTGTGGATTTGGAATTTTCCAGCTCCAATCTCAGAATTGTCTGGACCAAATGGGTGGTGGTTTTAAACACCTGAATCACTAGAAAATACGACATCAAAATTTTGTTGTGATACAAAATTAACATATACAAAATCAGTATATACAAAGTATACACAATTTACCTTAAAACAAAGTATTTAGGGCGGAAATATAAACAATAACAAAAATTATAACACAAATCCAAAACTAGAACATTAAAATAACAAACAAAAAAACTAACACAAATTAAAACCTAAACCCAAATTACAAAGTAAAGCAAATTATCACCGGCAAGTTGAACAAAATTATCAAATTACAAATATCATGACCCAAAATACAATGTACTGGGCATGAAAAGCCAAATCGGCAAAAATTCAATTCAACAAAAAATTATGCTTAAGCGCCACAAAGGCAAGAAATGAATTTTGGATGAAAAGTCTAAAAGAAAAGTAGAAATGGTTATTCATTAGTTCCGTGGCTTTTAAGAAAATAAGAGCAAAAATAGTTCCGTGGTTTTTTAAAACAAAAGATTTCAGTTCCTTAAATATAAAATTAAAAGTTATTTATCATTTCTATCTAAAATTATAATCGTGTGATAACTGTGTCATTTAAATATAAAATACCTAATTATAAGTAAGAATTAAAATCATCCTATGTTAATTCTATGTTATAGAAACATTTCTGTGAAAAATTAAAAATTATCAAATATTCCATACTTAAATAAACGATACAATATTCAGTGCATAACTAAAATTAATTTTCAACTGTATTATGTACTCACAAGAAAGTAGAGACATCACAATAAATAAAGGGTAAGTTTTCTTTTGAATTTAATTACAACACTTTTCTATATTCCATTTTTTGATTACAAAATTCCGATACCGAATAGTTAATATACAACAAACATAATTTCAAGTTCATAATTAGCACGTTCTTTTATATAATGCATTAAATATAATATAAAATAATCATAACAATCGTATATCTTTATATATACTTTATTCATGTTACATTATTGAATAAACGACCTTGCTTATTCAACATAAATTTGATTGTATATTGCGACGGCACAATACTAAAGGAATAAAATTACAACTTATATTATCAACTAATTATATATACAAGTAATTCGATGAACCTTATATAACATATTCAACTAAATAAAATATTTTGAACTTGCACAGTTATATAAAATTTCATACTCGATAAATCCAAACAAATTATATAAATATAAAATTACATTTATTTTACAAATACACATATATATAATCAAAACACACAAAACAAATATAAAATAATATATAAAAAAAGATAAAACATTTAACATATAAAACATTGGCGCTGTAGTTTTTCGAACCTAAAGCGTTAGTTAAGGAAAAGAAAAATACACGACGATACGTACAGTAAATTAAAGGGTTGAAAAATCCCAGTTCTCGAACGGCGAAAACTAAAAAACACTTTTTAAAGTCGCATCGCTGTCCCAGTAAATCAAATAAAAATTGCCCATGCCCAAGTTGTGATCCCCCAGTCTACAAATTTTAAAATAAAGAAATCTTAAGGTTGGAAGTTCAAGCGTTGTTTTAATATTCAAAAGGGCCGTTCTCTACCAAAAACTAATTAATTTTATTCTAGCAAAGCAAATATTTTTTTTAAATAAAGTGAAGTGAAAAAAGAAAACAAAATCCTTTTATGTTCAATAACAAAGCCTCACCATTCGAAAAGAAATCAGAGAAAACAAACAGATCACCAGAAAGGCCGAGAACAAATCAACGAGAACCATCACTAATTAGAAACGATAGAACACGCAGCCAGTCAGCAAGCACACCCCCGCACAAAAACCACAGGCAGAAATTAAACAAAAAGAAGCAGAAAAAGCAACTCAAACAACCCAGGCAGTAACAGAACGAAAAACAACCAGCACGCAAACCTCAAAAACACAAAAAATGGAACGCAAACAAATTCAACAACTAATCACAGATCACGCAATCCCAGAATTCAGCGGAGAAGACGTAGAACAAAATACAAGCAAACTAGCACGGTTCATAGGCATTGCAGACTGCGTATACAAAATGTTGGGAACAGAAGAAGAAAGAGAAACATTCACGCAACTAATAAAATTCAAACTCACAGGTGACGCGTATACGAGAATAAGCCACAGGGAAATTAACGACTACGAAACATTAAAGGAAACCATAAAAAACATGTACGCGAAAACATTCACTTTAAATGAACTAGAAAGAAAATTCATGGATGTTCAACAATCATACGGCGAAACAATAAGGAACTATGGATACAGATTAATCGAGGCACTAGATAAATATAAAAGTGGATATAAAAACAAATATGCACTACAAACAATAGACAAATCATACACACAACATTTAGACACAACAGCAGTGCAATCATTCAAACGAGGATTGAACAACGTGATATTACGAGAGAAAGTAGCGACTGTACATGCAAGCGATGTGGATATGATAATAAACGAAACCGAAGGAATCGAGCAAATGTTAGCAGCCTCAACTAGTCTACCCAATACCCAACCAACACGGAACTATTCAACAACAAACATAACACCACAACAACATTACAACCCAGGAACACAGAATTTGAACATGAACAACCAAGTATGGAAAACTCAAATCATATGCAACTACTGCCAGAAGCCTAACCACACATACGATGTCTGCAGAACACGAATCGCAACACAACGAAGTACACAGAATACAAACTACTACCCGCGGCCACAATTCAACAACTACCCTCACAACCTAAATAATCAAAACACACCACAGGTAATACGAAGTAACTTCACGCCAAGGACAACACAGAATAACAACCCATACCAAACAGACACGCAAAATAATTTCACACAATACAGACAACCTCAGCAAAGAAGTAACTTCAAACCAAAATATTGCTCACACTGCAAGACAACCACAGGCCACACATTCGAAGAATGCAGAAGCAAGTTCATAGGGCAAAGAACATATAACACAAACGACTACCCTAGGCAACCGCCACAACAACAAGCATACAACACGAATAATTACCAACAGCAACAACCACAACAAAAAACAACAAACGACCTAGAAGACAGACTAAAAAATATGAGGATAAATCAAATCATGCCGCAGCAACAAAACCTGATACACCAACACGACCAGGGAAACGCGAACGGATCCGACCAGCTGTAGGAGAGCTGCCGCCGTTGGATCCAACAAACATAAATAATGACCATACTAAAACGCAACAAGAACAAGGACATTCTCTCCAGATGGGATGCATTCCAGAAATGTACCTCCAATTCAACAATCAAACGGGTCCAGACACCCATAATCAATTAAACAATCAAACGGGTCCAGACACCCATAATCAATTAAACAATCAAACGGGTCCAGACACCCATAATCAATTAAACAATCAAACGGGTCCCGACACCCATAACCAATTAAACAATCAAACGGGTCCAGACACCCATAATCAGTTAATCAATCAAACGGGTCCAGACACCCACAATCAATTAATCAATCAAACGAGTCCAGACACTCGAATACAAATCACCAAAACTACAAGCACAAACGCTAATAAACAAAAAATACCCAACATTGAAAACACAAGAGAAATCAACTCATTTAAACACAACACAACAATGTCGCATATTGTAGTAATTTTATCTCTTTTACAAATAATAGGATTACACATAAAATTATTTATAATAGAAACACACAAAAATTTAAAAAATCTAACAAAATCAAAAATACAAAACTGCAATGAACAGACAAATCAAAAACTAACAAACATAAAACAAATAATTTATCTAACCATTAACAAAATAACATTACAAGCAACGGAACTCATTAAACACAAACACAGAACAAAATTTAAAACAGTCACAAAAGCTAAAGAACCAAAACGGACAGAAGTAGCCGACTCAAATAAAAACCACCATATAATCAAACCAACAAGAAAAGACAACTCGTACGACATTAAACATTTACTATACCCTGAAGAACAACAGATTATTAAACCAGTAAACTTAGTATCAAAATTCAAAATAGACAGAGACACCATTTCACCTGTAATAGGCAACTTAAGACCGAAATTACTACTAGACTCAGGAGCAGACGTATCACTAATTAAAGGAAAAATAATTAAAACCAGAAAAATAAACACCTCAGACATACTAGATCTAACAGGCATAGGGAAAGGCACGATCAAAACAAAAGGATCATTAAATTTAGAGATAGAATTTGACAAGGATTTAACAATAACACACCAGTTTCACAAAGTCCCAGACAATTTCCCAATCACAGAAGACGGAATTATAGGCAGAGATTTCTTCGATGAACACAAAGTAGACATACTCTATAGCACAAACCAGCTTAAAATAGGACAGAAATTCATAAATTTCTCAAACCAACCCGAAAATAAAATCACACTACCTGCACGGAGTGAAACAGTTATCGAAATCCAAACGGAAACCAATAAATTATGTATATGCTCAGCTCAAGAGATAGTACCTGGAGTATTCATACCTCATATGTTACTCGAACCTAGAAACTTCAAAGCAAAGATTTTAGTAGCAAATACACTCGCAGCTAATACTGAAATACGAAACTTCCAACCAGAAATAGAAACAATAGAACAATACCCAGTAGAAAACGATAAAGTAGACCAAAACGTAAACAGAGAAGAAATCGTAACCCAAACGATCGCAGAAAATCTAGACAAATCAAATAATATACAGGAAAACCTATCCATACTAGAACTCTGTTTAAAATACCAAGATATCTTTTACATAGAGGGTGACAATTTAACAAGCGTATCAGGAGTTAGGCATGACATAAACCTATATACGGACTCAAAACCAGTACATGTACAGAGGTACAGACTTCCTCAAGCCCACAAGGACGAAATTAATAGGCAAGTGAACGAAATGTTGTCAGAAGGAAAAATACAACCCAGCATAAGCCCATTTAACAGCCCACTCTTAGCTGTACCCAAAAAACCTGGTAAAGATGGTAAACCGAAATGGAGAGTCGTAGTTGACTTCCGTAAATTGAATGAAATCACAATAGGTGACTCATTCCCACTACCAAACATAAACGATATTCTCGACCAACTTGGTCATGCACAATATTTTTCCACATTAGACATGGCTAGCGGTTATCATCAAATAGAGATGAACCCTAGTGATTCCCACAAAACCGCATTCAGCACCGACTATGGCCACTTCGAGTTCAAACGAATGCCATTCGGTCTCAAAAATTCACAAGCAACATTTCAAAGAATGATTAACAACATTCTCAGAGGTTTCCAAGGTCTAAAAGGATTCGTATATTTAGACGATGTCATAATCTACGGTAAAAACCTTAACGATCACAACCAAAAACTCACTGAAGTTTTTGAAATTTGTCGAGCAAATAACCTAAAGCTTCAATGTACCAAATGTCAATTTTTAAAAAAAGAAATCACTTTCCTAGGTCACCTGATAACCCCAGAAGGTATCAAACCAAACCCTATAACCACACAAGCAGTCCAAGAATTCCCAACTCCAAAAAATGTCAGAGAAACTCAATCATTCCTAGGTTTAGCCAATTATTACCGCCGTTTCATCCCAAAATTCTCAGAAATCGCGGAACCATTAACTAAATTAACAAGGAAAGGTACACCTTTTATATTTTCCGAAACCTGTACAAACGCATTCAACTCACTAAAACTATGTCTAACCAAACCACCTATACTAAAATATCCTGACATGACAAGACTGTTTACGTTAACCACAGACGCAAGCGATTATAGTTTAGGAGCAGTATTATCTCAAATATACCCCACAGGTGAATTCCCAGTAGCATTCGCAAGTAGAGCACTCGGCAAGTCTGAAAGAAATTATTCAACAATTGAAAAGGAAATGCTCGCTATCTACTGGGCAGTCAATAATTTTAGACCATACCTTTACGGTAGAAGATTCACTATCGTCACCGACCACAAACCGTTAACAGGGAACTTAACTAAAATACCGAACCGAATTCTGAAGTGGAATTTAAAATTATCAGAATATAACTTCGAAATAGTCCATAAACCAGGTAAACAAAACACAAACGCAGACGCACTAAGCCGTATTAAACATAATCAAATAACAGCTATAACAAGAGCACAAACTAAGAACCAAACACAAAAGACACAAGATACAAACCCAAACCCAGACACAACTACCATTCACAACACAACGCAAATTACTGACGAAGGCATAAACAGACCAACGAACAACAAAATAGAAGTAGTTCACGATATAAAAAAGCGACAACAAATACTCCAAGAATACCATAATTTACCATTAGGAGGCCACGCAGGTACATGGCGAACATACAAAAGAATCAAAATGCTTTATTACTGGCCAAAAATGCTGATAGACATTAACAGACACATCAGAAAATGCTACGAATGTAAAAGAAACAAATCTCATAGGCAAACACGAGCCCCACTACAAATCACCCCAACGGCTGAATACCCATTCCAAAGAGTAGCATTTGACATTGTAGGCCCCCTACCCAAAACAGAAAACGGAAACGTCTACTTACTCACATTCCAAGACGACCTATCAAAATTTTCGGGAGCAATCCCAGTCCCAAATCAAGAAGCTAACACAGTAGCCAAAGCCTTATGCGAATATTATATTACCAAATACGGCATCCCCGAAAAAATCTTAACTGATCAAGGCAGCAACTTCATGAGCAAATCATTCAATGAAGTATGCAAACTACTCAAACTCAAACATATAACTACAACTGCATATCACCCCCAAACAAATGGAGCTCTTGAAAAATCCCACAACACTTTAAAAGAATACCTCAGATCCTTCACGGATATTGATAAACAAAATTGGGACGAAATGTGCCACTACGCAATATTTGTATACAATACCACACCTCATTGCTCAACAAACTACACACCTCACGAACTGGTATATGGAAGACCAGCTCTCATCCCAAGCGCAGTCAAAAAAGACCCAGAACCGATATACAATTTCAACGATTACGTCACAGAACTAAAAGCAAGACTAAGACTCGCACACGCGATTGCCAGAGAAAACATCAACAAACGGAAACAATTAGTAAAGCAGCAGTATGACAAAAAACTTAACAATATCAGTTTAAAACCGGACGACTTAGTATGGCTCAAAAACGAGAGCAGAAAAACAAAACAAGATCCAATATGGCTCGGACCATATAAGGTAGTAAGATTAGATTCAGAAGTAAATACAACTATACTAATAAAAAACGAACACAAAAAAGTACACAACAACCGTCTTTTAAAATATGATGGGGAATACTGGTAGAAATAATTTTTTGAATCATTGTACCATCCGAGTATTATGAATTATTGCGAATTTTGGTAAATTGGCAATTTATCAGTTCTGATCTCAGAAATGTTTGGACCAAATGGGTAGTGGTGTCAGACTTCTGAATCACTAGAAAATACGACAGCAAAATCTCATTGCGATATCATGGGGAATACTGGTAGAAATAATTTTCTCAATCATTCTACCACCTGAGTATTATGAATTATTACGAATTTCTGTGGATTTGGAGTTTTGCAGCTCCGATCTCAGAATTGTCTAGACCAAATGGGTGGTGGTTTTAAACATCTGAATCACTAGATAATAAAACAGCAAAATCTCATAACGACATGATTGGAAATACTGGTAGAAATCATTTTATGAATTATTCTACCACCCGAGCTTTATGAATTGTTTTGAATTTCGGTAAATTGGGAATTTTCTAGCTCCGATCTCAGAAATGTCTGGGCCAAATGGGTGGTGGTTTCAGACTTCTGAATCACTAGAGAATACGACAGTAAAATCTTATTACGATATGATTAGGAATAATGGTAGAAATATATTTTTTGCAATTATTCTGCCACCCAAGCATTATGAATTTCGGTAAATTGAGAATTTTCCAGTTCCGATCTCAGAATTGTCTGAGCCAAATGAATAGTGGTTTTAGACTTCTGGATCGATAGAAAATACGACAGCAAAATCTCATTAAGATATCATGAGGAATACTGGTAGAAATAATTTTTTGAATCATTTTACCACCCGAATATTATGAATTATTACGAATTTTTGTGGATTTGGAATTTTCCAGCTCCAATCTCAGAATTGTCTGGGCCAAATGGGTAGTGGTTTCAGACTTCTGAATCACTAGAAAATACGACAGTGAAATCATATTACGATATGATTAGGAATACTGGTAGAAATAATTTTTTCAATTATTCTACCACCCAAGCATTATGCATTTCGGCAAATTGGGAATTTTCCAGTTCCGATCTCAGAATTGTGTGAACCAAATGGGTAGTGGTTTTAGATTTTTGAATCCATATAAAATACGACAGCAAAATCTCATTAAGATATCATTAGGAATACTGGTAGAAATATTTTATTGAATCATTCTACCACCCGAGTATTATGAATTATTATGAATTTTTGTGGATTTGGAATTTCACAGCTCCAATCTCAGAATTGTCTGGAACAAATGGGTAGTGGTTTCAGATTTTTGTATCACTCGATAATAAAACAGCAAAGTCTCATTACGTTATGACGAGGAATACTGGTAGAAATAATTTTTTGAATCATTCTACCACCCGAGTATTATGAATTATTACGAATTTCTGTGGATTTGGAATTTTCCAATTTCGATCTCAGAATTGTCTAGACCAAATGGGTAGTGGTTTCAGTAGTGGAATCATCTACCACCCGAGTATTATGAATTTCAGTAAGATTGGAATTTTTATCTTTTAGTTTATTTGTTTTTCATAAATAAATTAAGTGGTTCGTAGTTTTATCCCCGATAAATCCCCGATAAAATTTTCTGATCTTATCTAATTTATCCGTTTTTGACAAGGTTTAGTAATATTTTGAAAATTTGCTATATCATATAAAAGAAAAGATTCTAAATCCTTTTGTTTTTTAACATTCGTTCATCCAGATCAGTTTTTCAAAATGAAACCGAAAATACTGGTCGAACGGGGCATAGTGCGTTAAAGGTTTGGCATTTGGAAGTACCGGGTTCGATTTTCGATAAGGGCAGGATGCAAAAAGGATTTTTCGTTATCTGATTATGATGGGCGATGGAAATGAACATAAATATTACTCCATGTCGAAGGGCACAACTCATGGGCCGACCATGTACTTACCAGTACTATAGGCTGTCATGATGATATGCAATGCATGTGGTTTTACGTATTTCGGTCTTACTGCCATACGTCCTCGAATGGCAGGCCATGAGAAAGGTTGGACGTAAAAAACAAATCGCGAAAAAGTTGAGCCCAGAACAGATTGCAAAGCTTAAATCATGGAAAAATAGCGGGTCAAAAAATCATTTTCAATAAAAGAATTGGTTGTTTGTTTTAGTCTGTACAGCCAAATCGGTTTGATTGATAGGGATACAGTGTCATGTGTGTTTTCTCGTACAAAAATTCGTAATAATTCATAATACGTAAGTGGATGATTCATTAAATTATTTCTACCAGTATTATATTATTCTGATGGAACAAAGTTTTATGTTTAAAATTATTTTTTTGTTGATAAATATTTTTTCTTGCTAAAAAAAATTTCGTGATGAAACTCACTTTTTCATAATTGGTCTGTAGTTGTTGGGATCTAGCATGCTTATTTTCGCCAGTATTGGGGATACTTCCGCAGTTTTCCAACAATCTGGAAATATTTTGTCATTTAAAAGTTGATTAAATAAGTCACACATTTCGATAATTATTTCTTCTTGAACGTGTTTAAGAACAATGCTTCAGTTCTTTTACATCCACAAAGTATTTTGGGTCATTTGGGTGAAAAAGATCGGAAGCGCTGTAAGAGATGGAAAATTTTGTTTTAGTTATATTTTTTTTATCTGCATGCCATGAGTTTAGTTTTAATTGATCGAATTGTAATATTATTATTATGGTTTCGTTGACATCTGGTTTATGTTATACAGTTCAAGGAATTTGAGAAGGTTTAATCTTCATTTAGTCTTTTTTGTTACTCAAAATTAATTTATAATAAAAGAGGAGCAATTTGCTCACTATGCCGATGTATGCCTTTTGCCATCTGATCCACTTTGGTTGCAAGCGCTTGTACCGATAACTCTCCGGGTAATTATTTTTGATCATGCTTGTATATTCAACATATTGTTCCGGAATCTGGATTCACGTGAGAGGATTGAAGTAAACTCCGAGTTTTTTGACTGCTGATGTGTTTTTAATTTATTTTCAATTTTATTTTCTGTAGTATTTCTTGATACATTGGGCATCCTTTATATGACGCTGGATGTAGATTTTTTTTTACAGATGCTACAGAAGATATGTTTACCCATTTACTTGGTTTATGGTGTTCATATCATTTAACTCATCTACAAATTCTTTCGGTCTGGCGACCGATTTTTTTATTTTAAAGAATTCAATGTTCTATTAGTTCGAAACCAAATTTCCAACGTCCTGGTAACCTCACCGCGATGTAAAAATAAGATCTGGCTATCACCCAGAATAACCCAAAATTTCGGATTTAACTTTGTTATTGTGAACAATTTTTTACAATAATTATTGTTATAAATTTCGAGTGGGCTTGCACAGCTTCTCCAAGTTTGAAGGGTTCTAGTTTGCTACTAGCAAAATAGTAAAACATAGCCTGCACAACTTACCCTAATTTTAGTAAAAAAACACGCGTAAACTATGTTATATTCTACTTTTAGTTACTATCATGTTAATTTTTAACATTTTTCTTAAATCATTAGCTGAACCATAAAAAAATTGAATCAAGTAATTGGAAAACGGCCTTGGTGTATAATATAATAGTATTTCAAATGACGCGGCCAAAAACGTTTTTTACTGGCGACGAGTCAAAGCAAGAATTCAAATAATGAATCATAAATAGTGACTCGAATATACATAGTATTTCTTATTTATGGGCTAATATTTGTATTTTAGACAAGCCCGCAATAATAAAAATGACTTACATTTCGTTCAATTTCCAACCGAATTTTCATATTTCTATAATATACAAATAAATTTCGTTCTGCTCCGTTCTGCGTCTTTATGTATGTATTTGTGTGCTTGCTCCACAGGGCTAAAATAAAAATGAAAATAAATTTTAATTTTAATTTTTAATTTTCCAGTTTTCCTTTTGGTCATCTATTATTTTTTATTTTGTTTTCCGTTTGTTCGACTTATAATTTTTGTTGTTGTGTGCGAGTGAATTAAGTGAACTTATAAATAAAATTAATGAGATAATTATATTTGACATGGAAATGAAAATTTATTTTATATTTTTTTTTGTGTTCCATAGTATTTTTATTTTTTTGGGGAAATTTGTAATTTTATTTATTTATTTATTTTTTTATTAACTGGAGAGAAAATTCTGCGGAACGATAAAAAAAATGGTACATAAATATAAAGTTGGGAAATGAAAATGTTATGAAATTTGTTGTTGCCTGTGTTGAGATTTGTGATGTTAATGTTTGGAGAACGAAATAAACGTAAATTAAATTAGTTTAGGGGATTTTTAATATTTTTTATTTTGGTCCAGTTTTTGTGAGTTGATAGAACTACAAAGAATTAACGAGCTTATATTACAGTTTGGATTTGGGCCAACATTTTAATTTTTGAGTAATTACATTTTTCTCTGTGATGAAATAATTTTTGTTTATTAGTCGTTGGTAATAAGGTTATTTACTTCTATATCGTGCGCTACTCCCTTTTACCTCTAGCATTCGGTTGAATAGAAAACACACCATCATTGACCATTCTTAACAAACTGTACGAACCTTTCTACGTGTTTTGTATAATTGGAGATCTTCCCTTTTGTTTTTTCAATATTTTCAATACCTGCCAAATTCATAAAGTTCACCTCGCATTTTAGTATTTCTCTAGGGCTAAGTAAAAGGTTTCACTAGGGTTGTAAAAGGTAAATTACACAATATAATCTACGCGGATTTAGACACGTAACCTATGACGTAGATTAGAAAGCGAATTTTCTGGGTTACCCTACCAGTTAGAAAATTGCCGAAAATTATTGCAGATTAAAAAAATCAACAACCGAAGGTTGTAAACTAGTTTACTCCATAAATGTTTTCCAAAATCAATCAGAGGTTTTAATATACCTAAATGCCAACATCTGGGCCTACCCATCAAAAATATCGACGATCAAGAAAACTCGACTTTTAATTGCTAAGGGATTATAATTTTCGATCATCATCGATGTTTTATAAACGTGACGGTGCTAATGGGATCTAAAATTTTTAATTTAGGCTTGACTAAAATAAACGGTAGATGTATTGCAGCAAATACGGTTGATTTTATTAAAGGTCGTCTAAAGAGTTTTAGTCTAAGCATTTCTAATGACATCACAACATTCACATACGATAGTGCATGGTTGAATACGGCATACTATCAAACTTGAATCGGTCAATCATGTTATAATTATGCATTTCATCTTGACGTAGTAAATGTGTCTTATAAAAACAACCCATCTGTGGATGGTAACCATGGTGATGTTTCAGGAGCATTAGTATCGAAGTAATCGAGGCAGATGACCTTGCTGAAATTATGCAAAATGACTTACCATGGGTTCAGCAATTCAAGAGGTACTGTCAGATACAAAAAAAAAAACTAAAATAATTTTCAAATGGTCTTGAGTTTGAAACAGCCTGTTCCAAAAAGTCAATAGACGAGCAACATGGAAAACAATTCAAATGATAAATCGATTTTTGAAAATTGAAGGTTGCCGCAAAGTTATTTTTTGAGAAACTTGGTCAACCTATAATATCTAAACGAGACACTGATAAATTAAAAAAAAATACATCGTCTTGAAGTAAATTACAAACGTGATATAACTTTAGCTACCGCTGATGATTTGAAGTTATTTTCAAAATATTAGATGGGACGAAGTTTTGCGGTCAGACTCTCAAAGAACAAAACGGTGATGCTTCTTGTTAGTACCATTAGTAGTAATAGTAACTAGACTATTTTGAAAAGGATGGGTGCCTGTCGCCGAAACTACAATCAGTTTGTACCACCAATACCAATTTTTGTTTACTAAATTACTGTCTAAACTAATATCATATTAGTTCGTGCCAGTTATTAATAGATGGTGTGAGCTCTGAAATTTTATTCAAACTCCGTAATGTAGTTTGAATGTTTTGTCAATTTTTTTCGTATTATCGGTGGTGGATAATTATAAATTTAGTGTGCAATTTAGGAATAAATATTAGACCCAGTACGTTTTATAAATAATTGTACAAACTAATGGTAATTTAGTTTACTGTTACTCAGTAATTAAAAGTGTACGAGTAATGGTTTATTTTGGTCCTAAAACTTACTTTACTTGCTACTGCGATTTCTGCACTTCTCTATTTCAAACCTAGTGCATGTCAGCTTGATACGAGCCTTGGGGGGAGGTACTACGTTGTTCCCCAGTATTCGAAATATTATAATGAGCTTGAACTATGCTTTTGAGATACTAGATTTTCCGAATTGGCATTATGTACTCAATCAATTTCCTCCACACCAATAAGTTCAGTAATTGACTTCAGCTTCTACAGGGTGGGCCAAAAGTCACAGCTTCGTATAAAAAATGAATAACTCTTTTGTTTATTATTACTTCTTATTTTGATGTTCTGATTTTATTCATCGTTTTTTTTTATACGAACGAGCATGGGCCAAAGTAGTAGAATTTTATTTTTCCAATGAGCGTTCAATTTTACTGACGTAACGAGCCTATCTAAATTATTTTAACGCCAGAAATGCACCTAGCCAAACCGCAATTAATCGTTTAATTGCACGGTTCCGACAACAAGGTCGAGTGCCAGACTTGCCACGAACAGCAAAACTGAAAATAGTGCAGAAACAGGTGAAACTTTTGATCGTGTTGAAGGGACAGTGTTGAAGAATATCCAGAAACATAAACGGGAACACGTTCTGGACAACTGGGCATGTCTAAAACATGCGGATTTTATCTTGGCATTTACACATACATCCATACAAGGCCCGATTGGCCCAACAACTTTTACCAGTTAACTACTAGCAACAAATATTTTAACACGCATTGCTGCCTTCACAGTCAAAATCGGTAATAAAATCGACATTTTCTTTTTTTATTGTTTTGATATGGGTTTTTTTCAAGTTTCACTTCAATTTTTGTTTGTTGTTCAGTAGATGCAATTTTATTCTTCTCTGTTTTGATACAATCCTCTACTATTTCGTTCACTTGTGGTTTTGTTTCATTGATTGCCCTAACTTGTGTTTTTTGCAGAAGCAGGATGCGTTGATGGTGATGGTATTGTATTGGTTTAGCATTTCCTGTTCCAGTATCAAACAGTTTTTTGGCGGTCTTGGTAGAGATAAACTAGTTGATATTAAGGGTGGTGTTTGGGACGTAAGTCTGGGTTATGCAAGATTCTTGATACAACTGTTCGCTGTCTGAAAATTTTAGGAGTGCGTGAACGCCCGATGGCAATTACTGAAGATAATTCCTATGACCACAACTAAATCCAATTCATCACAGTCTTTAGTTTGTGTTGGAAATAACAACTTATTCCAGAGCGATTAATTCAAGCCTCTTACATTCGAGGAAATATCAAACCATTTACGATTGTCTGTCCAATCCAGTTTGTGTGCCATTCACAGAAGTATTGCTCGCCACAGCAATTCCTATCGTATCGCACTCTAATCGAAACTTCATTGTTCAAGCTCTATTGGATTCAGAACCTTAAGTTAGCTTCAGATCGGATCAGAGCGCAGCAAATCGCATAGTGGAATTCGTGTGAACGAGATGCCCACGTCACGTTTTCTTGTCGAATTTGTATTATCAACATTGGTCTACACATCGTCTTTCTTTCTGTCATTCAATAACAACTTATCATCCCTAGTGATCAATTCTGCATATAATACATACAACAGACTCATGCAAGACTACCTGGAATTGGGTCATATTGAGAAGTGGCTTCTTCGGCGGATCGAATCGGATTCAAAATCAGGCCAACATATAGGATATTCGTGCACCACCAAATGATCAATATTAGAGCAGGCTTCCAAAATATACGATCCGCTCGGCTGGGTATCTCCAACTACAATTATCTCTAAAATCATTAGCATGAACGCCTCTGAGAAGGGCTACGCAGTGGTGGTGTATGGGTTCACATTAAATTCTATAACACAATACCTGGAGATAAAGACACCAAGCGGCATATATGATCAGACAGGTCACGATACTAGCAATGATAAAAAATTTACCTCAAGCCCATATCACGTGGAAATAACCTTTTTTTAAATTTATTTGTTTAACCCGTATAGCGATAATTTGTATGGGTCCACATTAAATTCTATAACACAATACCTGGAGATAAAGCCACCAAGTGGCATATATGGCCAGACACGCCACGGTACTAGCTAATATGTAGAATTAGCCCCAAGTCAATATCAGGCGGAAACAACTTTTTTTTAAATTTATTTGTTTAACCCGTATAGCGATAATTTGTGAAGTTGCTATGGGTCCACATTAAATTCTATACCACAATACCTGGAGAAAAAGCCACCAAGTGGCATATATGGCCAGACACGCCACGGTACTAGCTAATATGTAGAATTAGCCCCAAGTCCATATCAGGTGGAAACAACCTTTTTTAAAATTTATTTGTTTAACCCGTATAGCGATAATTTGTGTAGTTGCTATGGATCCACAATAAATGATATACCGCTATTTGGGTAAAATAAATAAAATTAAAAAAGTTATTTCCACCTGATATACACTTATGGTCAACTCTATCTGTCTGATAGTATCGTGGCTTGTCTGGCCATATATGCCGCTTGGTGGCTTTACCTCCAGGTATTGTGGTATAGAATTTAATGTGTACCCATAGCAACTAAACAAATTATCGCTATACGGGTTAAATAAATTTAAAAAAAATGTTTTCCAGTAATTTTTTTTACAATAATATTATTTTTCTATAATTATTGTTTTTCTCGCGTATAAATTAGTTTCGGGATGGTGTTACATTTTTAATGTATTTACACTTTTTCTGGATGGCTACACTTATCCAAGAAATCCACCAAAAAATTCGGGCTCGTGCTAACTTCATCGACTTTTTGTTTTTTGTTGAAATTTCTGTTTTAATTTTTGCTTAAACTATTGTAAATAATCTGAAATCGTACATGTAAATTACAAATGAGATTTCTTTAAAAAATAAATAAAAATAAAATAAAATATAAATAGTTCATTAGAAAGCGAATTTTTTGGTTTCCTACCAGTTAGAGAATTATTGCAGATTAAAGAAAATCAATACGACGGGGTTGATAAACTAGTTCACTCCACAAATAGTTCCCAAAATCAATCATCAAAATGTGCTGCGATAGACGGGTATCTCATTTAGGTGTATTGTCAAATGTGAAGCGAAGTTTGTCAGTAGCAGAAGTTTTAAAATCCAAAATCTGCGCCCATCCTTGGCGTAGTAACAATGATGGGGGAAAAGATGATGTTTCACGAGCATTACGAGAATTCCGGTAATTCCAGTAATAATGAGAAAGATATCGAGGCAGATAACCTTTCTGAAATGATGCAAAATAACCTATAATAGATCCAGCAATTCAAAAGGTACTGTCAGATACAAAAAAGCAAAATATAATAATTTTCAAATGCTCTTGCGTTTGCATAAGCATGTTTCAAAAGTCGTTGATTATAAACATGGAGAAAACATTCAATTGAATCTCATGTAAATAATCGACGAAATTCGTTGGTACTCATGATAGGTCGCTTATGTTTTGAATTTTATTTTCATAATATTGGATGACACGAATTTTGACGGTCACACTCGAAACAATTTGGAAAGAGCGGCCGGCTCTCAAAGAACAAAACGGTGGTGAATATTACGTACGTGAAAAATCACTAATAATGAGTTATAAACTAGAATATTTTGGAAAGCATGAAACTACAATCAGTATGTTGCATCGCATTGCAAACAATTGCTCCTGATCAACTCAATTCGAAGGTAGTTTCTCTGTAGCGTTGAATTTTGTTACAAAAATTCGGTCTCTAATGGGATATAAAATGTTAAACGGAGAACTAAGAATTTATAAATTACGCGACTAATCGACGAATACTTAGCATTTTCCATTACTCGATATTCGAGTTTTTCAAAAATTGAGCAAATTTAACACCTTACCAGTTGTTTAAAGATATCACAAAACAAACCGCACCTGATTTTAAATTATAATTTTCTAAATAATTTAAGATTAACAAATCTCCAAAATAATTTTAATTAAAGTTTGATAAATCTGAACTAATTTGAGAATATTAAATATCTACTAATTTACAGTCTAACCTAATTTCATGATAGTTCGTATCAGTTATCAACAGATGGTGTAAAATAAAATGCACAGAAATTTTATTCTATTTCTCTAAACAAGATTTTGATAAAATTTCATGACCTTCGTTGGCAATGCGGGAAAATACTTAATGGATCGAGTTTTTCCGGTATATTATGCAACAAAGTTTTCACATTCGAGTGCGTCATCTCCGCTCGCCATAAACACGTAGAAACTTGATTACTGGTATGTCTCATCTACGTGTTGTTTAGATTCATCGTCTAATTTATTTAATAAAATATGCAACAGCCGTGGATCTTTAGACTCTTCTTCGGTTCTAAGCCCTATTAACCCTCGTGGCGCTTCATCTAAGGTATGTGGATCCTTGAAGTTCCTCTACTATTACTTGAAATTTTCCCAAGCAGCATTAGCACTATCCATTTGAATATATTTCCAGCCATATGATACTTTAAACGGTCAATTTAAAAAAAAATTCAAATTTTTTGTCTGCGATATATTCAATCAAGTTTTTTCAGATTCCCAACTTGAAAATTGACCTAATATTTTTTTTCAGGTATAAGATTTTTTCTTTAAACACTCTGAAATTTTTGAAGGTTTGCTTGATATATTCCAACGAGTTTTCTCAGTAATAAAATAGTTTTATATTAGTTGTGCAACTGCATTAAGTTTAATAAAAAAAACTAATTTTGAATAATATTAATAGAACAAAATAAAAATTTTTGATTTAAAAAGAAGTTACTGTTTAACACCAAAATTATTTATCTGCTCTATCGACATTTTGCGGTTGGCTATTTATAAAAATCTGCATTATCGACATTTTCACTATATCTCCGAAGTGAAAAAATTTGATTTTAAAAAATTCTGTGTGTATGTCTTGTTACGGATAGCACGAAGCCAACCCGCAGATTCCATATAAACAGGCAGAGGCCTCTCTCACGAGGGTTTTGCCGACTAGATCTCAGGGTTTTGGATCGTGGGGAAGGTGAAGCTTGCGTGCTCCTGGCCTACACCGTGTAACAAAATAAACAAAAATTAGAAAGCAAGTTAAAACTGAAATTACGTTAAATTTACACCAGAATTAGGGGACTGAAATTTGAGAAACATGAATAAAATTAATAATAACCGGGTGTTCCATCCATATTAACGACCGGATCTTCCCCGAATGACTAGTACAATGTCTGCTAAAGAAACCCTCCAGCCACAACGAACCATCATATGAGGGTAGGGACGTTCCTCAAACAGACAAAACCTCAACCACAATTGAATTTTACGGTTGCCCCGAATGGACGACACACATGCTGGACTCGCCACTCTGACCCTGTGGATTTCCTGCCAAGGGGATGACGGAGAGTGACAAGTCAGCCTGTAAATATGAAACGGACACGAGATGGGAATCCCCCTCCCAACATATCGACCCGAAAAGAAAATTTAGTTCTTAAAAATTGGAAAGAAAAAAAAAATCTGAGTTTAAATTGACTTTACGTCAAAAAAATGGTAAACCAAAAACAAATTTAAAAATAAAATAAATGGTACCTTCTGAGCTTCGGAAATGGTCCCGCCGAAATAGGTTGCGGTGTCTTCTCAGCGTTATGAAAAAAAATCCAAATGGCCACGTGGTTGGCCAGCCGTAACCGTGAATTTTGAGCCTCTTCTTACCTTAAACCAAAAATAGATCGTTGGGCGTTTTCCCTGCTTTAACCGTAAAATAATAACGTTGGGCGTTGGTTCGCCGTAAACCGAAAACAATCGTTGCGAATGGCCACGTTGTTGGCCAGCCGTTACAATTGCGACACTTACATCGTTATTAGAATTTATGAATGGTCTCGTGGTGAGACACCTATACACCGTGGCACTTCAACTTATTGCTTCTATATGATCAACATTTAAATACACTTCTATACTTTGAGGAATAGCCGTCTCGTAATTCATGACGGCATACTGGAGAATTTCAAATCACAAAGTTGATTTTTCTAACACCACTTTTCGAATATCACTAAATTACTTTACATATTGTATATTTTACATGAGTCCATCTCAATTTACAACTCCACTAATTTTTTTATTCAAAAATGCCTTACTTAGAAATTTAAATTTAATTTTTACAAAATCCAAAACAAGACTTTATTTAGATATAAGTAATTAGTATCGGTATTAAAGCGATAACTAACTCTATATTTTTACAAGTTTTTATTTATTTTTATTTAACCACGTAATTTATTTAAAATGCAAAACTTAACTAGAAAAAATCCAAAACTATATTAAAATTATCGCACCAAATACACAAAAAATCTAGAAAAATATTTTTTTCCGTTTTTCGTGCGCGTCACTCACCTACCCTTTGACACCGCACATCAATTCACACGCCAAAATGAAAAACGTACCACAAAAATATTCTTCTACATTTCTACTGGTCGCACAAACGCGCAAGGTGCACATTGGTTTCGGTTTATAATTTTCTCGACGTTTACGGGGTGAATAAAAATAAAGCAGCACATTAAGGCCCATGTACAATTAAAAACCTTAATGCCAATGCCTCGGCGTAGATGGCAATGCCATCAGTAAAATGCAATATTTAGTTGATGGTAACGACATTAAAAATTCTAAAACAAAATCACATATGAAACAATGTTATGACCCTTTAAGGTGTCGTAACAGTCTATGAATGGGTGTGTGATGTCGTGCAGTCCAAATATTTTAGTTCTCTACAGCCCAAATGGATTGACTGATCGAAGTGAAACTTCATACTTAATTTTTTCCATAAATTAGGAAATCCCAATGCTTTTTGGCCGAAATCGGTTGACCGCAAATGGCAGCTTACATAGGAGCTTGTTTGGTTTTTTTGCAAATACTTTGTTTGAAAAGTATATCATTTATGGAGAAAAATGAATATGAGTTTATAAATTTAATAGGCAACGATATCGTTCCAGATTCGTTTAATAAAATTTAATCGGGAATTACAATTTTTGACATAAAATATTTTTTGAAGACAAATTCGGCCTCTCATCCCAGACGGAGTGATTGATCCAGATGAAACTTCATACTTAAGCTTTTTCATAAATTATTTTTTTAAAATTATATATTAAGTATCAAACAAATTGGTCATAAACATTTTTTTCACCAAAATCCAACATTTTTACATTCCAAATCCACCGGATTGACTATTCAAAATCAAATTTTATACTAAAGATTTTTCCATAAACGAAATGTAATGGAAATCTGTTTACCGGAAGTGGCAGCTCCCTGAAATTAAATTGTCACTAAGAGTTAACCTTGTTGGTTTTCTGAAATTTAATCCAGGATTAATGATTTTTGATTATATAGGATGCGGCATCTTTTGGTTCGATTTGGAAGTTGTGGTTATAACTGAACGTCATCTGTCGCAGAAATTCAGTATTATATTCCCGGCGAACCTGCCGTCGTTCACAAGAATTGAACATCAGAAATTGCAAAGAAACGACAACTGAACAACACAAAACAACTGGCACAACGGAAACCGTAACAACAACTGAAAACTAAAATTACCAACCATAACGCAATATTGTACTCGTACGTAATCACTTTAAATTTGCTAAAAGGCATCAAAATGAAAAAAAAGTTTTACTGCGCTACCTATTTTCATATTCTGGTGATAATTTATATTTCCACATCCTTCTTTATCCTTTAATAAAACAGAATTTAATAATATAAAAAAAAACTTTTCTCGTTAAAACACATTTAAATATTTTTTGTGCTTTTTATGCTTTTTTTGTGTGTTGTGTGTGTGTGTGTGTATTATTTGGGTAAAATCAAATTAAAAATTTATTATGCGAAATGACCATTTCCCTAAATATATAACAATCAAGCATAAACCGGAGAGAAAACTCTTAATTTTGCCTAATTTAAGGCGAATAGCAAATATTTTTTATTTTATTTGCCCGGTTAGTTCGGTATATGCTGTGTGGCCTTATTATTCGCCAACTTTATATGGGTTTTTTTTGTGTTGCTTCGACGATATTTCATGATGTTGTATTTTCCTTTAAAACCGTTAACATTTTTAATCAAATAATGAATTATTTTTGTATATGGAATATACCTATTCACCGTACATTGTTAAAGGTTTACTGGTATACCAAAATACATTGTTTTTTGTCACTAGGGTATATGTGGGTATATAAAGGACTATACGTAACTCAACCGGTTGTTTATAAAATAAAAATGTTTTGAAAACAATATTACATAATAAATCTGTTGTTTAAACGGTCATGTTTAAAAAAAAGGAAAAGTTTTTTATTGTCACGGGTGTACAAACGTTCTGGGATTTTTATATTATACATATGTATGTCTGTATATTTATTCGGGTTAAACTCTGAATATAAGGTTTATTATAGAACAAATTCGGATTGTGTGGTGAGACAGCGAGATTGTACACAATTGGTGGCTGTGAAAAGTTACATTATAAGATTTTCTCAAAATTTTATTAACATTTTTTTTAATTGATACGACATTAACAACGAACCCGTCTTCAAAAGGATGATGGTAATTTTAGAACAACAAATGATGCAGGGACTTAACGGCTGTAGCTAAAATTCAACTAATCATGAAAATTACTAAAAAAAAACCCCAACCATCTTAACCCTAGAGGAGGAGAAAAAGTAGATTGGATTATCCAAATGGGTAAAGCTGGCTTCCCGATAACAAAAATCCAATCGCTATTTTAATAAACAATTTGAAAAGGCTGAACAATTTTACCAATGTGCGGCCAGGTTGAGCGTGGTTTGAAGGATTTCTCTGTCACGGAGGAAAAAATTCGAAGTTGGTTTCGCAAAGCAGCAGAATATTTCGGAGAAGGTGTAAGGTTGCTAAGCACTGCTTAATCTTGACCAGCCAGGAGAATCGGGTTTACTCGTCGTAGCCGACTACTGAGTCAACACATTGAGGTACAATTCGGAAAGTGTTTCAAAAATCAATACCCAAATATACTCGTGCTTCCAAAGAAGGAACAATATAGAAACGAAAAAGTTGGAGTTTATTATTGAGTTTGACCATTACATCTACAAAGCCTATTATTTTATTTTTCGAGCCGTTAGCAGTAATTACTTCGGCTGAGACAGACTTGTATATTTAGCATTTATTTTACGTACAAATGTCAGTGCTCCTTGTCAAACTATGCTTATTGAAGCTCCACTATCCATAAGTCCACGAACTTAAACTCCATTTATTTCAATTATAGCATAATACCTACGCTTGCTCGCACAACTTAAAAAAGTTTCCGAACAATTAAACACGCTTAAAATTACGTCGTTTTCTCCAATACTTAATATTTCTGAAATAATTTTTTTCCAGCGTGTTTCAATTGAAAGCCGAATTGTCTGTGGCCATGATTTTGTCAGTGTCGGGTAAGTCATTATCCTGGTTAACTAGGGAAATATTTGAGTTTATCGAAAACGAGGGGGTTCGGTATTGGTCGCTTCTGAAATGTACATTTCGAATGCAGCCGTCGAGGTTGAAGATCGGGTCAAAGTATTTTGACCGGTCGTGACGTTCCCGCTCTGTTCACTCCCGGTGGCATAATTTTAACTCTTGTAATGAGTCAATGGGATGGGTCCGCGATGGTCTTTCCGAAGGATTCTTTTCTATTTTTAGAAATTTATACAAATTTTGATCCCAAGCAGAGTCTGATACCTAAATCTTTCTCACCAAACGTTCCACTTCAATCTCCTCGCGACCTAGACCTTTGAGAGGGTTCCACTCTTGCAATTGACTCATATTTTATAAAATTAATTATAGAATAAGGGGAAAAACTTAATTCAATACACAAAAAATCTAATGATCCAAAAAATATATGTGCAAAAGTTGTAATCGAACGATAATTGCCAAATGTAATCCTGGGCAAATAGGCAAATAAAAATTAACGTTGTAAAAAATACGAATAGTTTAAAGAAAATTTTAACAATTTTAAAAGTTATACTGTTACTTATTTCGTTAGGTATGGAAATGCAAATTTGTAATATATTTTTTTTATAAAAGTAAGAATATATAGTAATATGGATAATAAATTCAATTTATAAATATAGGTAAACGAGTATTCATAATAAATATGTGTACATTATAGTGATGTGTGGTGGGCATGAAACGATGGGAGGAAACCGCAAAATCGTACGTTTACGTTAAAATTTGAAGTAAAAATTTAAGAGCAATATTTTCATAAATTACCCAAACTTAAGCGCTGCTTAATCTTGACCAGCTAGGAGAATCGGGTTTGCTCGTCGTAGAGGATTCAGTAGCCAAGATTGTCACTAAGGTTTCAAACATTTTGATCCTGGAAAAATTCGTCACGTTGGTCTATGCCCACTAACTCACATCACTATCAGTCCTTTAAGTTACTGAACCATAATTAGTGAGCATAGGTTCAATTATGGTGAAACCATAAAAGTTCGTTTTGATTTTGCACTGTTTTGATGCGTATCATAAAATAATTTACAGCAAAAAAAAACAACTTTTCTTTCTTTTAATTGACGGTTTGTATTTTATAATTTTTGTATTTTTATTAATCATATTTTTCACATTTACAAATAATTTTTTTATTTTTGTACCAAGATTTTATTTTTAATTTTATAATTATCATCAATTAAGATCCAATTATCCTTGGTTACATTTTTATGTATCCATTTTACAACGTGATTTACTAATAATTTTTAATGTTCTTAAATACTCAAAATAATTTTTTTTTTTGATAATAAGAAATTTCTAGTTCTTTCTTTTGTAACAAATTTAACACAATATGATCGAATATTTTCTTTTTTGGTTTAGCTTACCATCCGATCTCTTTCAAAATTAGTTCTCAACTTATCGTTGGTCCATTCTGTTTTTTTATTTTTCTTCGGTCGTTGACCCAAAAAAAAAACGAAACTGAAAATTTAACAAAAGGGAAGGGGGGGGGGCTGTAATGTGAGATAATAACAAAAAAATTATTAAAACAATTCTCGTTTGATTATCGATTATCGATATTTAATACAAATACCGAGTATCTATTTAAAAACGCTACAAAAAAAATATTATAAATGACCCCTCAAAGAAAATTATACTGTTCTTGTAACAGAGAATGCCAGTGGAATGCTCCCCCACCACCTATGGTAATATATCCGTACAAGAGGCGTAAACCTTTGGAAATTTTAAACAAATATCGAAAAAAATGGGGTATAGGATATACGGAAAGTGGTACGGTGACTTCCGCTACATTTTATGAGTACATTACCAATATTTTTTACCCATGGCATTTGGAAATTAAAATAGAATTGCAAGTAGTACTCTTTGTGGATGGGCATTCGTCACATTTGACTTTAGCGTTATAAGTCAATTTTGTAAGGAGAAAAAAGTAATATTAATCTCGTTCTTGGCTCACTCAACACACATTTTGCAGCCAATGGATATTGCATTTTTTCATCCCCTGAAGTTGGCTTGGAAAGATTGTGTAAGCAAATGGCAAATGGATAGTTGTGGTGCTAAACTAAATCGTGCGGAATTTGCACTGTTACTCGAAAAGGCTTTAAATCTTGCTAATAAAGAAATGGTCTACCGAAACGGATTATGCCCATTTGCTTGCGGATTATGCCCATTTTCCGAAAATGCCATAATTATTTAGTCATGTCTTGCTACTGGAAAGATCGAGAATCGACAAAGAAAAATTTTTGATATAAAACAGTCTCCCGAAACCCTATTTGAATTTCTCCCTATTTGACTATCTTTAAAAATGGATGAATCGTTGAAAATCAGTTTTATGCATCTGAAAGTCGAGATAAATGGCATGGTGAGGAAAAATACCAAGAACATTTCAGTTATTAGCTTAAAATAAGGCATGGATTAAAGTTAAGTGCTGAAATAACGCTCCCCGTGAAATAGGAAGATATAATTCAATTTATAGTACACTTGACCTATTGAATCAGCGTAGTATAAACCAAATTATTACAAGCTGGCTACTGCCATCCTGCAAATTTCATCTAATATCCCGCAGAGGCCTCACACGGTGTTTTTTGCCGGCTATTGTAAAGTTTCTATTGGTTTTTATTCACTTCATTAATAAAAGACACGGGATTTATAACATACTTAGTTCTGCTTTATTTACACTTTAGTTTACATTTTTTATTCTTCACACCTGCTCTGCTTCAACTCTAATTCTATAATCCTTTTTATATTTATAATTTTGGTGAACGCTCGATTTATACAAATAAACCCGTCAGCGTTCTTCAGTACATTGTACCTCGTACAATTACCTTTTTTGTCATCACTTTTTGTTAATTGAAATATTAATATTTAATTGCAGTTTAAGCTAATTTAATTTATTGGTAAATGCAATTTAACTTATTGGGAAATGCTAATTTATGTAAAGTATTGTATATGCCATACAGGGTGGTATGCATGTATTACACCCCCGGCCTTTAAGGAAAAAAAAATATATGTATATTCTATATATATATATATATATATATATATTTTTTTTGTTTATTATTATTTTCATATTTTATTCTTTATTTCATTTTATTTATTTTTTTTTTTTTTTTTTATCATACTTATTATCTATTACAATCATTATAAAATTACTACTTAATTAATAATTATATAATACTAACTTTTGTGTCTTATTATAAATTTTTTATAATATTCTAAAATTTTAAGTATTACAATCATAGGATTTTATTCTATCCTTATGTATCCATTTGTTTTTTTTATTTATTTCTATCATTATATTAACATTGTTTATTTCAATTATTTTATATGGACCATTATATGGGTTCTCATACTTTCTTCTATCTGTGTTTCGTATTAATACCCATTGTCCTACTTTAAATTCGTTATTGGTACAATTATTCTTTGACATTTCTTGTCTTTTCATTTTTGCTATTTTTAACATTTCGTGTGCTTTTTGATTCGCTATTCCTAATCTATATTTAAATTCTTTTACATAATCTTCATAATTATATAACTTATTTGTAACCGTTGTGATATCGTTTGGTAAATTTGCAATTTTTCCAAAAACTAATTCAAAAGGAGTATAATTGGTATCTGTATGCGGTGTTGTATTGTAACAGAATGCATAATATTTCAACCATTCATCCCAATTATTACTATTGGCAAAACATAATAAATACTCATTTAGTACACGATGGTTTCTTTCGATGGTTCCTAAAGTTTGATGATGATAAGCTGTAGATGTCCTATGCTCAATTTGCAATGTCTTACATAAATTATTGAATATTTCATTTACGAATTCGGTTCCTAAATCTGTTTTTATGCTCTTAAAATTTCCAAATACTAAAATACAATGTTCAACTAAAGCTTTCGCGATAGTGATTGCAGATTTATCCCTCATTGGTACTGTTACCACATATTTTGTTAGTTCACATTGAATAGTCAATATATACCTAAAACTATTAGATGGTAAGAGAGGACCTACTGTATCGATTGCCACTACTTCAAAACTTTTATCAGGAGTATCTGTAATTACTAATAATTCTTTATTGTGTCTATTAATTTTAGTCCTAGCACACATGTCACACTTTCTTACGTATTTAGTTACAATTTTGTTCATGTTTTTAAATATATATTTTTGTTTTAATTTTTTAATTAATCTGCGGGTACCAACATGACCTCCTATGGGACTGTCATGATATAATTTAATTATTTTATTTATTTCATCTTCATTTTCCAAAATTTTCGGTGCTTCATACATTATTATTTTTAATTTATCTTTGCGTTTATCTAGATTTTCGCATACATTCTGATATAATTTTTAAAATTTTTCGCGCGTTATATATTTGAAAGTATTATCATTTATATCCATGGATAATTCTTTTATTCGGTTTCTTTTCATCGCACCAATTAACATCTCAAATACCAAATCTAATTCTGGTAGAGTTTCGTTAAGTGTAATTATTATTTCATTATTCTCATTTCGCACCTTCATTAAACCGTTATTTATTACAAATTTTAATTTTTTTTTATGTTTCACATCATTGTATGATGTACTTTCCCAAATATGAAGTTGATCAGGCTTCAATTCTTTTATTTCATTTTTATCTATATGTATATTTTCATTATTATTTTGAGCTTTCTTTGTCATTGACCTAGTTATGACTTTAACATCAGCGTCTTTTGGTATTAATGCCTTGAGCATGTCAGAATCCCACTTTATACGTGATAACGCGTCCGCTACCACATTCAGTGTACCTTTCCGATATACAATTTCATACTCATATTCACATAAACTTTGACGCACCCTTGTCATTTTTGAGGTTGGTTTGTTGTCTGTAAATAAACTTACCAGTGGCCTGTGGTCAGTTATGACCTTAAACTTTCTACCGTACAGGTAAGGCCTAAAGTAATTGATCGCCCAATGAATTGCGAGAAGCTCTTTTTGTAAAATATCTTTGTTTATCTCACTCTTGTCAAGATTTTTACTTGCATAGGCAATTGGAAGATCTTTCCCAATCTCACCTTGCGACAACACTGCGCCGTATGCATAATTACTCGCATCGGTCGTTAATATAAATTCTTTATCCCAATTTGGATATTGTAACACTGGAGCATTTATCAATCGTTGCTTCAAATCTTTGAATGCAATTTCGCATTCTATTGATCAATTAAACGGAACTTTTTTCTTTTGAAGGGAATATAGAGGTTTTGCAATTTTTGCAAAATTAGGTACAAATTTACGATAGTAATTACATAAAGCTGTGAAACGATGCACTTCATCTGCATTTTTTGGAATGGGATAATTTTTGATTTTGTCAAATTTAGAAGGATCTGTTTTGATACCTTTATCTGTTATTAAATGTCCTAAATATACAACTTCATTTTTTAGAAAATTACATTTCCTAGGGTTTAGTTTAAGATTGTATTTTCTTAAACATTCAAAAGTTGATACTAAGTTTTTATTGTGATGGTTAATTGAACAACCATGTACTATAATATCGTCTACATATAGAAATGCTTGACTTTTTAGTCCGGAAAGGGCAATTGACAACATTCTTTGAAAAGAATTTGAAGAAATTTTTAATCCGAAAGGAAGTCTTTTGAATTGATAATGACCCTGGTCGCTCGAAAAAGCAGTAAGTGGTCTTGATTCTTCATCCAGTTCAATTTGATGAAAAGAATTGGATAAGTCGAGCGTAGAAAAATATTTCGCTCTCCCTAATTGGTCTAAGATATCCTCCAATCGAGTAAGTGGAAATTTATCATTTATTACAACATTGTTAAGCCTTCGGAAGTCAACCACTAGTCTCCATTGTTTTGAGTTGTCCTGGTCCTTTTTGGGTACCAATAAGATAGGTGAATTATAAGGACTAACAGACGGTTCTATGATTTTATTCTCTAATAACTTTGATATTTGCGAATTTATTTCAACCTTTTGATTATATGGTTGCCTATAATTTTTGGTGTAAACAGGAGTATGTTCCGTAGTTATAATACTTTGTCTATAAAAATTGTTTACTGACAAAATATCTCCTTCTAATAAAAATATATCGTTATATTGTTTACATATATTTAATATTCCATTGTTGGCCTCTGTATCCAATCCATCTATTTTTAAAGTTTTTTCTAAGTTTTTTATTCTGTTAACTTGGTTTTTTTGAGAAGAGATATTGCATGTATTTTTGTGCAACTCTGAAGTTTTTGGTTTAAAATTCTTTATCACTACATCTTTTTCAGTACTATTTAAAAATCTAGCGTGTGCTATACCCTTACTTGGTATTACGCTACTACCAATGAATATACCTGGTTGCAGTTCTTGTTTTTCTATAATTAGTTCAGATTCCCTAGCAATATTTATTGCACAAATAATCTCAGATCTAGCGGGAATAAAAATATCATTATGTTCAGTTTCATGAACTATAAGTGGTACTTCGATGTAATTTTCATTTAGTTTTGTCGATAATATATAGTTTTCATAATCTATCTTGAAACAATATTTATTTAAAAAGTTTCTACCCAATATTCCATCAGTTGGAATTGAAAAATCATTCGCCACGATGTGTAGCTCTTGATTAAAATTATTATTGTCTAATATAAAATTAGTGTTTGTTGTACCTAATGTATAGCTTTCATTCTCAGTAATACCTGTTATCCTACAACGTTGATTAGTATTAATTTCTATGTTCTTATCACATTTGTTTAATTTTATTAGTGATATATCTGATCCTGTATCAATCAGAAAATTCAGTTTTGTATTTAGATTTGGTGAAGTGTATACTTCAATATAATTGTTTAATTTAGAAGATATATTATACAATTTGAAACTATATTCTGTTACATATTCAGGTTCTGGAAATCTTGCTCCAACCCTTGAACAGTTGTGTCTTTCCCCTGCGGGAAAGTAACCCCGTTTTTTGACTCGTTACTGTTAATGTAATAAGTTTTACCGGTTCGATATGTACCAGGTGTATTTTGATAACGCTGGTTTTGGTAATTGTTATTATAATTTGGGAATTTTTGATTATTATAATAACCTTTAGAATATGCACCATTATTTTTTTGACTGTGTTGACTTTGATAGTTAAATTTTGGAGTGTATTTATTTGGTACGTAAAATCTATTTTGTTGGTTTCGATTCGAATATCTTGAATTGTTACTGTTATTTTTAGTTTCTATACATTTTTTATTGTAACTGTAATAATGTGTTTGTTTATTATTCCTGTTTGTGCCCAAAAAATGTCTTTGTTTGTTTATGAAATTGACATTTGATGAAGCTATATTGGAAGTTTTGCTGGCGGCTTCCAATTCTTTTGCAAGTTTAGTTGCTTCTGTAAGAGATGTAGGCCTAGCAGCTACTATAAAAGATTTCCGAGGTTCATCTTAACCTTCTTTAAAAATGTTCAAAGCTAATTGATCATTCATTTTTTCAATAGTATTGGCGTCGCCACATACTGTTTCCTTATTTAATCTGTTTAATTTTAAAATTATCGACTCAATTTTTGAAATATAAACATCGATATTTGAACCATTTTGGGAAATACGAGATAACTGGCTATGCAACGTCTGCACCGTATCCTCATTCGGACATCCGTTGGCTAAAGAGTTTTTTAATTCTTGTAAACATTTTGTTTATTTTTAATTTCACAATTGTATTTATTTTAATCGTCCAAATAAATTTTAGTAATTTTTCTCTTTCCGTGTCGTCTTTTAACGAGTCGGAAACTAATTCAACTATATTTAAGAAATTTTCTAACTCGCTATTTTTGCCTTTAAATTCTGGGACAATTTTCATTGACTGATATAAGTCAAAGCTAGCCATGATTTGCTCTGTTTCGTCTTCCGAATTGTCCTCCGAGTTAGACGTTTCTTCTAATATTTTTAATTGCCGTTTCCCCACAAAATCTTCTACTAAATTGTAGTATTTCTTATATGTGTCAATTAATAATTTTACAGATTCGTCTCCTACGTCCAAATCTTTTACTATATTTATGTATATTTTATTCGATTCTTTTAATATCGTTACAGTATTTAATAAAAATTTATTTGAAAAATTTCTATTGGGATTTTTGGAGAAACTCTCTTTCCTCAATTTCAATTGACTAATTAACTCTTTTAACTTTTTCATCTGTTATATTTTTATTTTTTTTTAAAAATTCGATTTATTTGTAATTTGAGAGTGAGTCAATTGCGATGATTGCCATCTCATTATTTTTCAGTAAATTATTTGTTATATTTCATTTTGCTACCGCTATTTTATATATTTTATACTTATTTAACTAAACAATATTATCTAAGACCATAATTTATAACGACCATAACGAATAACGAAGTAGAAAAAATAATTTTTGTAATTGTTGTAATATCACATTACAAAATATATATACTTATATATTTCTTTTTTCAAGAGCATTGTACTTATGACATCGTTTTATATAAAAAAATATTAAAAATGATTTTTATTTTTTACTATCAAACATATGATTGCAAAGAAAAATGACCTTGTTCTTTGTATATACACATATAGATAATGTTATATTTAATATATTTATTTTTGCTTATTTTGTAATTTCCCTTTCGTATATTTTTAATATCTAAAACCATTTCTAATTAAATGTTGGTAATCTAAATTTGTTTAATAATATAAAATTGTTATTGTTTTTCTTAACCCAAAAATTACGTATTTTAAATATATTTTTATATATTTTATTTATTTAAGCTAAGTTACTTCCTATTATTTTATACGCTTTCAGCCGTATTTCTAGCTATCTTTTTTATATTATTGGTGTGTTTATTATATACATATTTTACCAACTCACCAATTATATAAATGATGACGGCGATGACTATCATTTCCGTCGTCTGTGTGAACGATCCTTTTTCTTCATCCTTGCTGCTGTTATTGTTGTCTAAAATAATGTTCTCCTTGACCACTGTTTCCGGCTCTTTTGCAGCACCATTCCCCATTATGATTGTCGTTTTTTTTTTTTGATTATGCCGATTCTCAAATTTTCAAATAATTAATTGAAAAAATTTTACGTTTGTTGAACTGCTCACGTTTTACGTTTTTAGTTTGTCGAACTTTTCACTTTAATTTTCTGAATTATTCATTTTAAAAAAAATTTTACGTTTGTTGAACTTTTCACTTTTATTTTTGAATTATTCATTTTAACTCTCTCAAGCACTTGTTTAAAGGATCCCGTGTCCTGTCACGGTCGCCATGTAAAGTTTCTATTGGTTTTTATTCACTTCATTAATAAAAGACACGGGATTTATAACATACTTAGTTCTACTTTATTTACACTTTAGTTTACATTTTTTATTCTTCACACCTGCTCTGCTTCAACTCTAATTCTATAATCCTTTTTATATTTATAATTTTGGTGAACGCTCGATTTATACAAATAAACCCGTCAGCGTTCTTCAGTACATTGTACCTCGTACAATTACCTTTTTTGTCATCACTTTTTGTTAATTGAAATATTAATATTTAATTGCAGTTTAAGCTAATTTAATTTATTGGTAAATGCAATTTAACTTATTGGGAAATGCTAATTTATGTAAAGTATTGTATATGCCATACAGGGTGGTATGCATGTATTACACTATAACTCAGGTAGAAATGTGAAAGTCGTGGGGTTTGAGGCTTGCGGGTATTCTGGCTTACACCGTGATTACAGAGATTTAAAAAAAGGAAAAACGCAAATAATAATAATACCCGAGTTCCGCGGAAATTTGTCGGCCGGAACCAGAGGAACGAAGAACAAAAGAAAAATATTACGGAAGAGAGATGCCTTGGTGCGCGCATCCGTCCGAACTCAAACGGTGGTAAACACCGGTTTCGAATTTGGATGCGGGCACCAAGGGATCGCCAACCCTACGCTGACACAGGATGGGAATTTCCCCTCATCATACCAAAACCCAAAATTTAATAATTCATTTTTTTATAAGTTTAGACAACAAAACAAAAAATAAGAAAACACCTCTTCCCTGAAGAAAAAAAAATTAGGGAGCGAGAGACCGAGCGCGGCACGCCCCCGCTGTGCGGCGCTCGATTACAAATAAAAATAAATATAAAAAAATTGAAAATATATAAAAATAATAATAAAAAAATAATAATAAAAAAATTGTACCTTCAAACTTAACAAACAAAATTTGCACCGTTGCGGGGCCTCTCCCCGATACCAATACAAGGTCAGGCAACTGGTTGGTTGGTTACCCGTACCGTTTCGGTTGCGGGGCCCCTCCCCGATACACAATACCAAAAAAAAACAATAGCCGGTTGGCTACCGTTAGATGCGGGCCTCTCCCCGATAAACGATACAAATAAGGAACAATAGTCGGTTGGCTACCGTTAGTTGCGGCAGACCACCGAAATAGACCGTTGCGAGGCCTCTCCCCGATCAACGATACCAAAATAGATAGCCGGTTGGCTACCGTTAGTTGCGGCAGACCACCGAAATAGACCGTTGCGGTGCCTCGGATCCATGGCTTACGTTAATAAATCTTCAGCACCCGTTAATTGTGTAAATAAGTTTTCAGCACCCGTTAATTATGCTGAAAATGAGGTACCTTGTCGACAATGTGGTACCGCCGAAAAATTATGCGGCTCCCGTTAACAATGCAGCACTCTTACCGTTCTATCCAATAAAAACCTGCGATAACGGGAAAAGATGACGGCGTCCACCCCGGTAAAAATAAATTGAGTAACCGCGAGTAAGCCACTCCCAGGTTATGGTACGCGGCACCACCAATAATCTCCAAACCAAAATGATTTAATTTTTGTATATTTGCTGGTTAAAACCCACTATCAACGAATTACACAAATTTAAACACGGTCATAAAAAAGACTCTTTTCCTCGAGTTTCACATAACAATTTTAAGGCGGTGATTCATGTATAAATTTTGTCTGGCAGACATAAATAATAATCGCTCTGATTGGTTAATATTTTTTTGTCTTATACGATAAAAACGAAATTCGGACTTAAGAGATTCATATATAAAATTTTGTCGTATGGATATTTTTTGACATTTTATAAAGCAAGCAATGAAGCAACCTAAAAAGTGTTTTTTTTGTTGTTCTTTTCGAATTGTTTTTTTTTACAATCTTATACAAAATTGAGCAATGTTCAATTTTTATTTTTGTCGTACGATAAAAAAATATGGCCTATATTAAACCATTCAAAGCGATTATTATTTATATCTGTCAGACAAAATTTATACATGAACCACCGCCTATATTATTTATCTTTATCGTCCGGCTTAACAAAAGCCTATTCCATAAGACAGCAATTTATCAAAAAAAAATCACTTAAATTTTTTATTTTACTACCATAACAAAATTAAATTTTAAATAATTTTTAATTTTTTTCTCCTTTTTTATGTTTATGCCATTTTAGCAACCATTTTAGATATCACAAAAAAACTTTTACTTTTTTTCAAAACTACATGCTTTTATATTCCATTCCAATACTAGACTAATTTTTTACCAGCAAAAAAAAAAAATCTCACCCGCAAAAACGACGCACAAAGCGTTCTATAAGAATTGTCTTTCTTCTCTGTTTTTCGTTTACATCGATTGCATTGATGTAAACGAGAAGCATAAAAGAAAAACATTTTTCTAGAAAGTTTTACTTTGTACACACTCTATGCGCATTGCTCTCGCTCGCTTGTCAATTTTTCTTACCGTCGCGCCCTCATACGAAGAGGTACAAAACAAAAAACGTCGCGAGTGCGTTCAGCACACAATAAACAAACATCTCCGAAAGTAAAGACTCAAACCGAGGGGAATATAAATACAAAAATTGTAGTTGCGACCGCACAGTCGTAACAAACTATTGCCGGACTGCCAAAATCAAATAGATTTTATGTTTAATCTGGAATTGACAAACCACCAAATTGCAATGGAGACGTGTAATCCAGATTCAGCTACCACAAGTTGCTACCAGTAGCCCTTGGATAAAATATAATGAGCGAAAAGAAAAGGAAAAGGCTAAAACAGAGAACAAAAATACAGCAAGGTAAGAATTGAGGAAAAAAAAGCAGAAATTAAAGAAACAACTATTTAATAAGAGGAAGGATTTGAAAACCACGAAGCATAATGACTCGGAACAAAAATATCCACCACTTCAAATGTATGAAGGATAATGAGGTAATTAAAGTTAATTCATTTATAATTGTAAGATGTGAGGAAGAATATGTTCCAGGCATGGCCTTAGAATCAAAAGTCGATGAATGTAGAGTCAGGTTATGACAATGAGTGGAACCAATTGAAAATAGCAATATTATTCGTATTGTACATAGAAATATCGGGCCAACCTTAATAAATGCTTGCGTTATTTATTCAATACCAGAAGTATAAATTTGCCGGAAGCCACACTAAAACACACGAAACAAATTTTTATATTTATATAGTTACTTATTTTTATTTCATTTATGCTTTACACCATTTTTTTAAGCATTTTTGTTAAAAAAATGCTATATGGTTTCGGTTTGCCGTCTGTCCGTCTGTCCGTCTGTCCGTCTGTGTGCACGATAACTTGGAGAACGGATGGAGATATCAACTTAATTTTTTCACTAAAAGCTCAAGCAATTCATGGGAATGATCCCTATTGATTTGGACATTTTTGTGTTTAGGGTGTTCGGAGATATGTAGGGTTTTGTTAACCCCCCTCCTCAAAATTGATAGATTTTTTTAAATTTTTTTCTATTCTATTTTGATTTCATCGAGCATGTGAATGTAGAATAAGAATATAACTCGTCTAGATGTGGGTTTGTGTGGGTGGTGTAGTTATGGGGGTGGTAGGAGTGGTGGTATGGGAGGTGGAGGGGTGGGATGAGGCGTTTTGGGTTTGGTGTGAAAATTTGGGATTTGGTGGATGAGGGTTTGTTTGGGTTGTGTGTGTGTGTGTGGAAATGGGTATGGAGGTGATAAAGGGTGATAATATGAGTGGTACGGTATAGGGTGGTGCGGGTGAGATGGGTTTTAGGGTTTTAATTGGATAGTGGGTGGGGGATGGTAATAATGTTTAGATGTGGTGGTATGTGGTTGATTGTGGTGGTATGTGGTTAGGCTGGGTGTAGATGGGGTTAGGTGGGTATGGGAGTGGGTGGTCGTAATATTTAAAATACGCCAATCACACGGTATAGAAGTTCTTTGTAGGCTACAAAAATGCTTAAAGAGTTCGGCTCCGAACATTTCCCGTCTTTTTATTATTTATTTTTAATTTTATTAATTTTTGAATTTATTTCTGATAATCACTACATGAATTTATATGTGATACTCAAATTTTATTTATGATTTATATGTAATAAATAAGGTCACAAATACCATCAGAGACCGGTCACGAATGTCAACTGCTATGTCACAAATACCAACAAATATTTTATTTGGAAGTTAATATTAAAACATTTTTTTTTAATTCGATTTGTTGAATCAGACTTGGGTGGATTAATTTTAATTATGATAAAAATAGTTCAGGTTCACAATAAAATTTATATTGTTAGTCTGAAACTATGCCCAACTATATTCTGAAAAACTAAAAAACTCAACTTTCCAAAACATGGGTGAGCACTTAGGAAAGCTGCTATTTCCGATACAAAGATTTCCACCACATTTCAGTAGGATTTTTGCATATAAGGAAAAGTTTAAATTTACTTATGAATTTGAGAAGAGTGAAGCGTCGTCGAAATCCGATCTTTTTTGTAAAAACGGTTCTTTGCAAAAGTCGTCATTTTCACTTAAAATTTCAAAAACTGATGTGGACATATACGTATTTTTACCAATTTATAAATGATACTCGTATGAAGCAGAAAAACGAAAAACGTCCTTTGGAGCTAGGCCCCGTCAATCAATTTAGACCGAAATCGCTTGGGTCTCCAAATTTATGGAAAAAGTTCAATCGGGGCTGAGTTATCAAACTCGAGACTTGAGAATGAGATTTAAGGCAAAACTTTACAATGTATTTTGCCGTATATTTGTATTGTTGATCCGTATTTCTGAAATTCTTGACTTTTGTGTGTTAAACTGGCAAGAAGGAACGTTTGCCGAAATCAAAAGTATTTTTGAGCCTATAGGCATATTAAGGCTTTTACCTTTATAAGAAATAACATATGTAGTCTATCATTACAATAGTGGTTGAATGTGCCGTGCATGTTTCAAATACTAGCGGCTGATGGATGTTGTATACCATTTACTGGGATGTTATGGCTTGGAGGGATAATGAAACCAGCAATGGTTTGTTGTTTGTTGTTTATAGGCGAGGGTAATATTAATCATGTTGCGTCGTAATATATTGTTCAATTGCTAAAAGAAGGTCCAATGATTGTGCGGTTCCCTTTTAAAGGTGAGGCTTTAGATGAGTCATCCTCTATGTGACTAATACTTATTTGAATAAGCTATTTGTGAATAAGCTGCGTAACTTATCCTTGAATGCATACTAACTCGGACATTGACAATGGAATATCCTCTTCGTTGAAAGATTTATATTGATCTTCCTTCTTGACTCACGTGGGGATGATTTTGTAGAAGAAGTTTTCTGTACAGCAAATTCTTGTAAACGTTTTACTGTCGAATAAATTGCCGAATGTTTTGTACGAAAGTGAGAGAGATGTACCCGACCGGCTTAGTAATGTTATGGATAGCTTAAAAACGCTTTATTACAATTTTATTAATACAATAATTTATGAAATCCAAGCCCATTCCCAGTGTGGCTTAATAAGCCTCTTGGCAGATTGAAGTATAGGTTCTCGTCTCTTTTCATTTTTCTCTGTAAAAATACCGCAAATTTGTATTAATCTAAAAAACTGTGGCTACATGTTGCAATATATGTTTCTGTTAATCGCCAAAATTTTCAAACTTTTAAAACCATAGAAGTGGCATTGACTATTTCATAATTTTGGACTAGCTTCTAGGTTAGCTGCACAGTTAGTATTAAGAAAAAGTCATTCTTCCACTTTACGATGTGTCTTTGGGCGACATCGAATAACCAAATAAAGGCAACGCATAAATGGTTTTTGATTAATGAGCCATGAAACCAGGATGATTTTCTTTGTTATAAATTTCAACCCCATTTATATTTTCGTTTAATTTGAAAATAAAACATAAACCAAAAATTGAAAATATTTACTGTAGAAAATTTTCATTAAATTATTTTTTGGTTTTCAGTAAGCAAAATTCGTGACTCCGATAGTGGTGTGGGAACAAACAAAACTTGTATTTTCCGTTCGGTCGTGTTTGTTTTATTCCTTTTTACTTTTCATAAATTGAAAACTCATTGATCTTTGTAATATTTTTGTGTTTGTGCTATTAGTGTTGAATATAGAAAATTAAATTTTCATTTTTTGTTGTATTGGGATAGCTGGGGAACTTAACTGGCATATTATTGGGTCCACTGTTAAAAGAGATATACATGTACGATAATGTTTTGCCTTTGTTTATAAATTTTCAATATGAGTTCATATTTTCCCGGTTCATAAGGCGATAAGGGTTTATAAAACATTTTTTTTTTATAGATTCTATTTTTACGTTTTCAGGATGCTGTACAATCCGATGATACCTTTATGTATGCTGACCTTTACCTTAAACAATTAGTTAAATTTTAATCCTGGTAAACACATAAAGAAATAAATTGTTGAAAAAATATTAAAGTACAAATGTTAAGGTACCGTAATTTAGGTTATATATTGTAGCTATTAAAAATAAACAAATCCCCTGAAAATTAGATTTAGGTATATAAACTTGGCCATGCAGGAAAATGGATGAACATAAATTTTAAGCGGACATTAAAAATGTTTTAATACATTTTGAAAGTAATTTTTATGTGAACCTGCAATGCGGTACAGTTTATGGTATTGTAAACTAATGGATAAAACAGTGTTTCTTTGAGTATAAATAAACAGCAATGTTACGTACGTTACACGTACCAAAGCGCACAAATATCATGTTTCTTCTCATAATAACTATGATCATAATCTGCAGTACAAAACCTCTATTCGGTTTTTTGACAGAGCCACACTTAATTGTGTTCTAGAAATTTCCGGATAACTCCGTAGTGGACAAAGACATCGCCCATTCTATTGTTCTAGTCAGTTTTAACACTTTTAGATTTACCGATCAGGGTGTGAATCATTCAATGTTTGCCAGTGTTGAGCACTAACGCGAATGGGAGTTCATTACTACATGAGATTACTACAGAGAAGACAGTAGTGAATAATTTTATTACATTTGTTGTTTTCCAGAATGTTCCGAATTCTAATTAGCTTTTACTTGTTGTGCAGTTAATGTAATTGCTAACTTAAGAGTGGTTGAGTATTTTATTTTGATTAAAAATTTGCATAAATTTCGAATTTCAAAAATTCCTTAATTTCAATAAATTTTTTTTCTTCATAAATTTCATAAATTTAAAAAATTTTGTAAATTTCATAAATGACAAAATTTTCATAAATTTAATAAATTTAATATAATTAGTAAATTCAATAAATTTAAAAAATTTAATATATTTCATAAGTTTCATAAATTTCGTAAATTTAAATATTGAAATTTAATAACTTTCGTAAATTTTATAATTTCTTAAATTTAATTTCTCATAAATTTCATAAATTTCCAAATTTTAATAATTTTCAGAAAGTTCAAAAAAAAGTTATTCCATAAATTTCGCAAATTTCAGAAATTAAAAATTTTATAAATTTAAAAAACTTCATAAATTTCGTAAATTTCATAAATATTTTAAATTAAATATATTTTATAATATTCTAAAATTTCATAAATCTCATAAACTTCCGCATTTTCTTAAATTTCTTCAACTTCAAAAAGTTCGGTAATTTAATAAATTTCATAAACTTCGTACATTTTATAAATTATTGAATTTCATAAATTTTATAAATTTTAAAAAGTTCGGTAATTTCATAAACTTCGTAAATTTCAAAAAATTCATAAAATTTTTCATAAATTTAATTTCAAAAATTTCTTAAATTTCATATATTTCGTAAATTTCATAAATTTCGTTAATTTCATAAATTTCTTAATTTTCATAAATATCAAACATCATAAATTTAAAAATTTTTAAAAAATTGATAAATTAAATAAATTTAATAAAATTCATATTTATTAAAATTTTCATAAATTTAATAAATTAAAAGTTAAACTTTGTAAATTTTAAAAATTTCCAAAATTTCATAATTTAATTTCATAAATTTAATTTAACAAATTTCAAAAATTTCATAAATTTCGTAAGTTTCATAAATTTCGTAAATCTCACTTATATCAAAATTTTCAAAATAAATTCTAAACATTAAATATATTTAATAAATTTCATAATTTTCTGAAATTTAATTTTAATTTTATTAAATTTCCAAATTTTCGTAAATTTCATAAAGTTATAACGGGTGGGGCAAAAGTCCCGCTACCATTTTGATTACGCGACATCTTGGTTATGTGACGTTAAGCTCAGTTTCGCTTCAATCATTGTGTTGTGTAGACGCCCAAATTTTATAATGGATAAATATACGCCACAAGAACGAGCAGAAATAGTGACATTATTTATTGAAAATAATCGTTCCTTTATTGCCACTCAGCGGAAATTTCGTCAAAAATATCCTAATCGTCCAGTGCCTCACAAAACCACCATTTATCGTTTACATGCGAATTTTTGACAGTACGGTACGACAGCAGACAGACCTCGTTCTGGAAGACAACGAACGTCTCGTAACGCTGAAAAAATGGTTCAGGTGCGCGATAGTGTTGCAGAGTCTCCAGAAACATCAATTGGGAGACGTGGTTCTCAGTTACACATTTCTGCACGCAGTTTAAGGCGAATTTTGAAAACTATTTTGAAAATGTTCCCGTACAAAATTCAATTAGTCCATAAATTGCTACCCAGAGATCATGATCAACGAGTTGAGTACAGTAATGTAATCCTAAGGCTGTCTGGTGAAATTGGAAATTTTTCGTCTTAATTGATAATGAGCGATGAAGCCCATTTTCTTCTCAGTGGCCACGTCAATAAACAGAACAGTCGGTTTTGGGGAACACACAATCCTCAATTAATTCATGAAACATCATTGCATCTACTAAACAAAATTGTATGGTGTAGCATTCATGCTGGAAACATTACTGGTCCCTATTTTTTTGAAAATGACCGAGGTGTTGAAGTTACTGTTACTGCTGAACGGTACCAAGACATGATTCGAAATTTTCTTGTGTTTGAAATGGAACAACAAGGACTAGAGGACATGTGGTTTCAGCAAGATGGGGCCACAGCACACACAGCCCGTTTAACCATTTATTTATTGAATGACGTTTTTCCATGAAGACTAATTTCGCGAACTGGCGATTTAGCATGGCCAGCCAGAATCTAACAGCGCTAGACGGATTTCTTATGGGGTTTTTTAAAATCAAAAGTTTATGTGAATAAGCCCCAAACGATTCAACATCTTAAAGACAATATTTGTCACGAAATTTAAGAAATTCAGCCTGAGATGTTGCAGGATGTCATGAAACATGCCTTAAAAAGAGCCGAAAGTTGCATAGCGAATCGCGGTCACCATTTAGCCGATATAATTTTCCAATCATAACGTAAAAAAAATGTAAAGAAAAAATAAACTTTTTATGAAAACCAAACTTACTTATCTTTTCTTTGAACAAAGTTATAGGCAATCAAAATGCTGGCGGGACTTTTGCCCCACCCGTTAAAAGTCTTAAATTTCATGAATTTCAGATTTCCATAATTTTAATAAATTTTATAAGTTTAATTTCTAAAATTTCATAAGTTTTGTAAATTTTATAAATTTAATTCACAAATTCATAAATTTCAGAAGTTTCGTAAATTTTGAAAATTTCATTTATATTAAAATATTCATAAATTTAATGAAATTTTCCAATTTTCCTAAATTTCAATAAGTAAGTTTATGTTATAAACTTTGTAAATTTCATAAATTTCCAAAATTTCTATTTTAATAAATTTCATAAATTTAATTTAACAACTTTCAAAAATTTCGTATATTTCATAAATTTTGAAAATATCATAAATATCAAAATTTTCATAAATTTAATTAATTCTAAGATTAATTATATTTAATAAATTTCATAATTTTCTTGTCTTGGTCGTACATTCTAATCAATTAATAAATTCCATAAATTTCCAAAATTTCATTAAGTTCATAAATTTCAAAAATTTGGTTTATGTATAAATTTCGTAATAAGTCATAATTTATTTATAAAGTTAAAAATAAATTTCATAAATTTAATTTCACAAATTTCTTAAATTTCGCAAAATTCATGAATTTCGTAAATTTCATAACTTGAATAAATTTCATTTCACAAATTTCATAAAATTCAGAAATTTCGTAATTTTCAGAAATTTCGAAAATTTCATAAATTTCGAAAATTCCATATATGTATATCAAAATATTCATAAACTTTCTAAATTTAATATTTAATAAATCTACAAATTTTAATAATTTAAATAAGTTTAATAAATTTAAAAATTATACATTTTTTTAAATTTATTAAACTTATTTAAATTATTAAATTCTATAGATTTATTAAATATTAGATTTATAAAGTTTATGAATATTTTGATATACATATATGAAATTTACGAAATTTCTGAAAATTACGAAATTTCTGAATTTTATGAAATTTGTGAAATAAAATTTATTCAATTTACGAAATTCATGAATTTTGCGAAAGTTAAGAAATTTGTGAAATTAAATTTATGAAATTTTTTTATTTAAATAAATTTAATAAACTTCATAAATTTAATTTTTTTTATTAATTTCATAAATTTCGTAAATTTCATAAATTTTGTAAATTTTATAATTTTCAAAATTTTCATAAACTTAATAAATTAAATGTATTTAATAAATTTCATAAATTTAATAAATTTTATAAATTTCAGAATTTTCCTTAATATCATAAATTTCCCAATTTTCCTTCCATAAAGTTCGTTAATGTTGAAATTTCGTAAACTTCATAAATTTTCAAAAGTTCATTATTTTAATAAATTTAATTTCATAAATTTTGTAAATTTCATAAATTTCGTAAATTTCATTAATATCAAAAATAAATAAAAGTTAATATCAAAAATAATAATCAATCCATAAATTTAATACATTTCATTTCACAAATTTCATAAATTTCAAAAATTTCATTTATTTCGTAAGATTCATAAGTCTAATTTCGTAAATTTCATAAATATCATAAAATTCATATATTTCATAAAATTCATAAATTTCATAAAATTTCATGAATTTCCTAATTTTCTTAAATTTAAACATTTAATTTAATTAATTTCATAATTTTAATAAATTTCTAAAATAATTGTATTTATTTTTCGATATTCAAATTTCCTATACATTGCCAAAGATCTTTGAATTTTTAAAAAGGGTTTACGTATGATTTTATCTTGGTCTGTTAATCCGTCTGTTTTTATGAAAACCCAAAATGCATTTTCATGAAAAATTGAGATAAATTAAAGATATAAATTGAAAAATTAATCCGTTTGAACGATTTTTATTTTCATTATTTAGAATCATTGTTTTTCTTTTATAAATTTGTGTGAAATCTGGTTTTTTCAAAACTCATAATTTCCACTAACATTAGAAAAACGAGAAAGCTTCTATGAAAAATCCCACTTCCGGTTGAGCGATTTCGGCCAAAAATCACTGCGATCTCCAAAACTATACAGAAAAGACTTAAGTTCATGAGCAGCATTGTCGATACCGTATTTGTCTCAAAAGTTGTCAAATTAGTTGGGTGAGCCACCAATATGAATACAATTGGTCCGCAACAAATGATTCAAATAAAAGTAAATTCTACAGCTTGGCCAGGTGATTGGTCAAATCGATTATGTAATGACTTAAATTATTTTATTTTCAATCTCCAAGGGATGTCAAAGTTGTGAATATCTTGTTTTTTAGTCTTGGCGGCTAAAAATTTATCATTTTTAAACCCGACTATTATGTAGGAAGCAGTGCAACATACGATATTCTAGTAAATTCTTAAACCCCAGTGGCACTATTCTGGTTTTCCCTGGGAATAGGGAATTGGGAAAAATATTTTCATAGTATTTTTGTCAAAATTGTGTTTTTTTGGCCTACTGAGAAAATAAGTTTGGTGCAAAAAATTTCAAAACAAAGTGTATTGGGAAACTTTTGTTCCACAAAATTTTTATAGGGAAAAATATTTTCCCATTTAACTTTGTTTCGAAAATATTTACACCAAACTTATTTCCTCAGTAGGCCAGAAAAACACAATTTCGACAAAAATACTATGAAAATATTTTTCCCAATTCCCTATTCCCAGGGAAAACCAGAATAGTGCCACAGGTTTTTAAATGTTTGACCTGCAACAACACATGACTTGAAAAATTTTACGAACGATGAATAAATGTGGACGTGAGGAAAGACACTAAAACCACATTACAGTTAGTTCTATGGTATTCCTATGTATTGTGCATACTGTAACTGTAGATTATTTGGTTTATGATATCTAAGCTTTACATTGAAAGGTGCACCTTAACATAGATTCAGATCAAACGAAAATATGCAAATTCTAATTTTCAAATGCCTTCTATGTTTAAAAATCATCCCGATTTTTATCATACAGTTCTATTTTGGAACTCCTCTGACCTTTATACAATAAATTCCAGCGGGTTTTGATGTTTGTTACAATTTGTTGTTTAACTTAATCCATCCGTTCTAAATACATTAAAAATATATCTTTCAGCTTTGTGTAACGTTTTCATAAATTTATTGTTCCTAACAGATAAGAAGTCATTATGTATATTCGAATACAAGCAACAACAAAAATCACTAAAGATCAAAAGAAATTTTTCTAAGAGAACGGTAATATTTGCAAGGCCTAAATTAACATTTTTTTTATATATATACTTATTTGAATATTTGGAAATATTTATGCAATAAACCTACGGTAGGCTTTTCCCAGACTCAAACATAAACAAAAAATATTGAGCTCAACAGAAAAAATTCTGCTTATCGTTCGTTTGTTGAATGACAGCTAAATAACAAAAAGATCAAGGAATATTATGTGTGGCAATTAGCTAATGAACGATACATGATTATTGTATTATAAAGAGATTTTGTGTGTCATTAACATCATTTATATGTTCGCCAATAATATATATTTACAGATCGTTAGTGTAAACTATACAAACATGTATGTTTAGGGACTTTATAGACATGCCATAAAGTCATTATCATATTCTTCATATACATCCAATGTTAATTTCGATATGCTAAGAATAACAAAGAAATGATAATTCACCGCGTACAAGAAAAGTTCTGCAATGTAACGTCCTATATCATTACCATATATTTACAAACACAGTGATTTCCATATCTACACAACAATATTTTTATTTTTTACATTTAGATTTTGTGAAAATTGAAAAACTATTCGCTCAATTAAATTCACATTTGGAATTTTTTAGTTTTCTATTTACAATCATCATAATATATCAAACTACAGGTGCTCGTGCACTCGCTATCTCAATTCTGGATTTTTTTTTTTGTCTTGCATCCAATATTTTTTGTGGGGCAAAATGGGAGAACACCAATTTATAATTTTTTTTGTCACATTTTTCAATTTACGTTTTTTCTGTTATTTACAGATAGTTACGGGTAATATTAATATGTTGTTTTGACACTATCATTCTAACGAGCGTTTGTGTAGATACGTGTATGCAAATATCAGGTATGGAAAATTTCTAAAGGTTTACATAAACACAACCGCGTTTAAGACGGTGGACACAAAATAATAGTAAAAACCTTTTTCGTATAATAATTGCAATAGTCGATTGATTTGTTTATCCCATCAGAGGCTGGATGCAAAGCAAATATTCGTCATCGATTACGAGCTGCGATGTTAATAAACCCAGCTAAAGCCCTTTGTTGGAGTGCAAAATTCGAAACTAAATTTAAAACAAAATTAATAAAAATAATTTTATGCATACAGTTATTTTTATTTTTTATCTTTTCAATATGTTCTGGGACCGGGGCTCTCCCAACTCTTTCGCGGTTCGTGGATGTGCTGCTATAAGTCCAACTTACGTAGAACCATCTGCACATTGCATAGTTCCATGGAAGCTTGTAGTACTAGCATTACTGTAATCTGATGATAAAAATTTCCTTTCGTATCTTGGCCTTATCGTGGATCATATCTGGTACCTCCCCTTCAAACGTTAAAACTTTAATAACTGTGCCGTTTAATCGGTTTGCAGACAGTTGTATAACTGTTTTACTTAATGTGAATATAGGTTCTTATGTACTTATTAGGTGTGCAAATTTTAAGATCCTTTTTAGTATGTACATGTTCATCTGTTATTAATAAATTGAAATTGTAAAATTAAACTTCCAACTTGCAACTTGCATTTTACAACTTGCAAGTTGAAAGTTGCAAGTAAAATGCAAGTTCTAAAATGCAAGTTATAAAATGGAAGTTGTAATATGCAAGCTGCAAGTTCTATTTTACAACTAGCATTTTGCCACTTGCATTTTACAACTTGCATTTTACAACTTGCATTTTACAAAATGCATTTCACAACTTTCATTTTACAACTTGCATTTTACAACTTGCATATTACAACCTACAATTTAAAACTTACGACTTGCAACTGGAAACTTACAACTTGGAACTTGCGACTATGACCATGGAACTAGGAAATTGCAACTTTCAACCTGCAACTTTGAACTTGAAACTTGCAACATGCAAGTTCCAAGTTACAAGGTTGCAAGTTATAATTTTAAAATTAGAAGTTGTAAAATGCAAGTTGTAAATTACAAGTTGTAAATTACAAGTTGTAAAATGCAAGTTGCAAAGCGCAAGTTGTGAAATGCAAGTTGTAAAATGCAAGTTGTAGTAAAATGCAAGCTGTAAGATCAAGTTGTAAAATTAAGTTGTAAAATGTAAGTTGTAAAATGCAAGTAGCAACTTGCAACTTGGAGTTTTCAACTTGCATTTTACAACTTGCATTTGACAACTTGCGTTTTACATCTTGCATTGTACTACTTGCGTTTTACTACTTGCATTATTCAACTTGCATTTTACAACTTGCATTTTACAAATTGCATTTTACAACTTTCATTTTACAACTTCCAATTTACAACTAGCAATTTGGAATTTGCAACTTGCAACGTGTAACTTGTAACTTGCAACTTGCAATTGAAACTTACAACTTGGAACTTTCAACTTAAAACTTGGAACATGCAACTTGGAAATTGCAACTTGGAACTTGGAACTTGGAACTTGGAACTTGGAACTTGGAACTTGGAACTTGAAACTTGAAACTTGAAAATTGCAAGTTGCAAGCTCCATGTTGCAAGTTCCAAGTTCCAGGTTCCAAGTTGCAAGTTCCAAGTCGTAGGTTCCAAAGTGCAAGTTGCAGGTTGGAAGTTGCAAGTTACAGTTTGCATGTTGCAAGTTGCAAGTTGCAAGTTCAAGTTACAAGTTTCAAGTTGCGAATTGCTAGTTGCAAGTTGCACGGCCTAAGTTGCAAGTTGCAGGTTACACGCTGTAAGCTGCAAGTTGCAAGTTGAAAGTTGCAAGTTACAGGTTACAAGTTGTTAGAACATGCATTTTGTAACCAGCCGTAACTTGCAATTTACAATTTGCATTTTACCACTTGCATTTTACAACATGCAACTTGCAACGTGTAACTTTTAACTTGCAACTTGCAACATGAAACTTGAAACTTGAAACTTGAAACTTGAAACTTGAAACTTGAAACTTGAAACTTGAAACTTGAAACTTGAAACTTGAAACTTGAAACTTGAAACTTGAAACTTGAAACTTGAAACTTGAAACTTGAAACTTGAAACTTGAAACTTGAAACTTGAAACTTGAAACTTGAAACTTGAAACTTGAAACTTGAAACTTGAAACTTGAAACTTGAAACTTGAAACTTGAAACTTGAAACTTGAAACTTGAAACTTGAAACTTGAAACTTGAAACTTGAAACTTGAAACTTGAAACTTGAAACTTGAAACTTGAAACTTGAAACTTGAAACTTGAAACTTGAAACTTGAAACTTGAAACTTGAAACTTGAAACTTGAAACTTGAAACTTGAAACTTGAAACTTGAAACTTGAAACTTGAAACTTGAAACTTGAAACTTGAAACTTGAAACTTGAAACTTGAAACTTGAAACTTGAAACTTGAAACTTGAAACTTGAAACTTGAAACTTGAAACTTGAAACTTGAAACTTGAAACTTGAAACTTGAAACTTGAAACTTGAAACTTGAAACTTGAAACTTGAAACTTGAAACTTGAAACTTGAAACTTGAAACTTGAAACTTGAAACTTGAAACTTGAAACTTGAAACTTGAAACTTGAAACTTGAAACTTGAAACTTGAAACTTGAAACTTGAAACTTGAAACTTGAAACTTGAAACTTGAAACTTGAAACTTGAAACTTGAAACTTGAAACTTGAAACTTGAAACTTGAAACTTGAAACTTGAAACTTGAAACTTGAAACTTGAAACTTGAAACTTGAAACTTGAAACTTGAAACTTGAAACTTGAAACTTGAAACTTGAAACTTGAAACTTGAAACTTGAAACTTGAAACTTGAAACTTGAAACTTGAAACTTGAAACTTGAAACTTGAAACTTGAAACTTGAAACTTGAAACTTGAAACTTGAAACTTGAAACTTGAAACTTGAAACTTGAAACTTGAAACTTGAAACTTGAAACTTGAAACTTGAAACTTGAAACTTGAAACTTGAAACTTGAAACTTGAAACTTGAAACTTGAAACTTGAAACTTGAAACTTGAAACTTGAAACTTGAAACTTGAAACTTGAAACTTGAAACTTGAAACTTGAAACTTGAAACTTGAAACTTGAAACTTGAAACTTGAAACTTGAAACTTGAAACTTGAAACTTGAAACTTGAAACTTGAAACTTGAAACTTGAAACTTGAAACTTGAAACTTGAAACTTGAAACTTGAAACTTGAAACTTGAAACTTGAAACTTGAAACTTGAAACTTGAAACTTGAAACTTGAAACTTGAAACTTGAAACTTGAAACTTGAAACTTGAAACTTGAAACTTGAAACTTGAAACTTGAAACTTGAAACTTGAAACTTGAAACTTGAAACTTGAAACTTGAAACTTGAAACTTGAAACTTGAAACTTGAAACTTGAAACTTGAAACTTGAAACTTGAAACTTGAAACTTGAAACTTGAAACTTGAAACTTGAAACTTGAAACTTGAAACTTGAAACTTGAAACTTGAAACTTGAAACTTGAAACTTGAAACTTGAAACTTGAAACTTGAAACTTGAAACTTGAAACTTGAAACTTGAAACTTGAAACTTGAAACTTGAAACTTGAAACTTGAAACTTGAAACTTGAAACTTGAAACTTGAAACTTGAAACTTGAAACTTGAAACTTGAAACTTGAAACTTGAAACTTGAAACTTGAAACTTGAAACTTGAAACTTGAAACTTGAAACTTGAAACTTGAAACTTGAAACTTGAAACTTGAAACTTGAAACTTGAAACTTGAAACTTGAAACTTGAAACTTGAAACTTGAAACTTGAAACTTGAAACTTGAAACTTGAAACTTGAAACTTGAAACTTGAAACTTGAAACTTGAAACTTGAAACTTGAAACTTGAAACTTGAAACTTGAAACTTGAAACTTGAAACTTGAAACTTGAAACTTGAAACTTGAAACTTGAAACTTGAAACTTGAAACTTGAAACTTGAAACTTGAAACTTGAAACTTGAAACTTGAAACTTGAAACTTGAAACTTGAAACTTGAAACTTGAAACTTGAAACTTGAAACTTGAAACTTGAAACTTGAAACTTGAAACTTGAAACTTGAAACTTGAAACTTGAAACTTGAAACTTGAAACTTGAAACTTGAAACTTGAAACTTGAAACTTGAAACTTGAAACTTGAAACTTGAAACTTGAAACTTGAAACTTGAAACTTGAAACTTGAAACTTGAAACTTGAAACTTGAAACTTGAAACTTGAAACTTGAAACTTGAAACTTGAAACTTGAAACTTGAAACTTGAAACTTGAAACTTGAAACTTGAAACTTGAAACTTGAAACTTGAAACTTGAAACTTGAAACTTGAAACTTGAAACTTGAAACTTGAAACTTGAAACTTGAAACTTGAAACTTGAAACTTGAAACTTGAAACTTGAAACTTGAAACTTGAAACTTGAAACTTGAAACTTGAAACTTGAAACTTGAAACTTGAAACTTGAAACTTGAAACTTGAAACTTGAAACTTGAAACTTGAAACTTGAAACTTGAAACTTGAAACTTGAAACTTGAAACTTGAAACTTGAAACTTGAAACTTGAAACTTGAAACTTGAAACTTGAAACTTGAAACTTGAAACTTGAAACTTGAAACTTGAAACTTGAAACTTGAAACTTGAAACTTGAAACTTGAAACTTGAAACTTGAAACTTGAAACTTGAAACTTGAAACTTGAAACTTGAAACTTGAAACTTGAAACTTGAAACTTGAAACTTGAAACTTGAAACTTGAAACTTGAAACTTGAAACTTGAAACTTGAAACTTGAAACTTGAAACTTGAAACTTGAAACTTGAAACTTGAAACTTGAAACTTGAAACTTGAAACTTGAAACTTGAAACTTGAAACTTGAAACTTGAAACTTGAAACTTGAAACTTGAAACTTGAAACTTGAAACTTGAAACTTGAAACTTGAAACTTGAAACTTGAAACTTGAAACTTGAAACTTGAAACTTGAAACTTGAAACTTGAAACTTGAAACTTGAAACTTGAAACTTGAAACTTGAAACTTGAAACTTGAAACTTGAAACTTGAAACTTGAAACTTGAAACTTGAAACTTGAAACTTGAAACTTGAAACTTGAAACTTGAAACTTGAAACTTGAAACTTGAAACTTGAAACTTGAAACTTGAAACTTGAAACTTGAAACTTGAAACTTGAAACTTGAAACTTGAAACTTGAAACTTGAAACTTGAAACTTGAAACTTGAAACTTGAAACTTGAAACTTGAAACTTGAAACTTGAAACTTGAAACTTGAAACTTGAAACTTGAAACTTGAAACTTGAAACTTGAAACTTGAAACTTGAAACTTGAAACTTGAAACTTGAAACTTGAAACTTGAAACTTGAAACTTGAAACTTGAAACTTGAAACTTGAAACTTGAAACTTGAAACTTGAAACTTGAAACTTGAAACTTGAAACTTGAAACTTGAAACTTGAAACTTGAAACTTGAAACTTGAAACTTGAAACTTGAAACTTGAAACTTGAAACTTGAAACTTGAAACTTGAAACTTGAAACTTGAAACTTGAAACTTGAAACTTGAAACTTGAAACTTGAAACTTGAAACTTGAAACTTGAAACTTGAAACTTGAAACTTGAAACTTGAAACTTGAAACTTGAAACTTGAAACTTGAAACTTGAAACTTGAAACTTGAAACTTGAAACTTGAAACTTGAAACTTGAAACTTGAAACTTGAAACTTGAAACTTGAAACTTGAAACTTGAAACTTGAAACTTGAAACTTGAAACTTGAAACTTGAAACTTGAAACTTGAAACTTGAAACTTGAAACTTGAAACTTGAAACTTGAAACTTGAAACTTGAAACTTGAAACTTGAAACTTGAAACTTGAAACTTGAAACTTGAAACTTGAAACTTGAAACTTGAAACTTGAAACTTGAAACTTGAAACTTGAAACTTGAAACTTGAAACTTGAAACTTGAAACTTGAAACTTGAAACTTGAAACTTGAAACTTGAAACTTGAAACTTGAAACTTGAAACTTGAAACTTGAAACTTGAAACTTGAAACTTGAAACTTGAAACTTGAAACTTGAAACTTGAAACTTGAAACTTGAAACTTGAAACTTGAAACTTGAAACTTGAAACTTGAAACTTGAAACTTGAAACTTGAAACTTGAAACTTGAAACTTGAAACTTGAAACTTGAAACTTGAAACTTGAAACTTGAAACTTGAAACTTGAAACTTGAAACTTGAAACTTGAAACTTGAAACTTGAAACTTGAAACTTGAAACTTGAAACTTGAAACTTGAAACTTGAAACTTGAAACTTGAAACTTGAAACTTGAAACTTGAAACTTGAAACTTGAAACTTGAAACTTGAAACTTGAAACTTGAAACTTGAAACTTGAAACTTGAAACTTGAAACTTGAAACTTGAAACTTGAAACTTGAAACTTGAAACTTGAAACTTGAAACTTGAAACTTGAAACTTGAAACTTGAAACTTGAAACTTGAAACTTGAAACTTGAAACTTGAAACTTGAAACTTGAAACTTGAAACTTGAAACTTGAAACTTGAAACTTGAAACTTGAAACTTGAAACTTGAAACTTGAAACTTGAAACTTGAAACTTGAAACTTGAAACTTGAAACTTGAAACTTGAAACTTGAAACTTGAAACTTGAAACTTGAAACTTGAAACTTGCAAGTCGCAAGGTCCAAGTTTGCAAGTGGCAATTTGAAAGTGGCAAGTTACAAGTTGCAAGTTTATAGTTGCTTATTGGAAGAAGTAAAATGCAAGTTGTAAAATGCAAGTTGTAAAATGCAAGTTGTAAAATGTAAGTTGTAAAACGCAATTTGTAAAACGCAAGTTGTACTATGCAAAATGTAAAAGACAAGTTGTAAAATGCAAGTCAAAATTTTAGTATATAAGACGCGCATTTTAGTTTTAGCCCATATTAGTTCAGTCATCTATTTATAGATCAATACAAAAATCTCTTAAAAAGAGAATTGGAGAAATTATAACCGAATATTTGTACTGCAATGTTCTGTTTGAATAAAAATCCTTTCGAAAAAATATTTAGTATGGTTTTGCAATCGCAGCGGTGCACAGGTAAATTATTCAAATACCATAATTTTACAGAACACATTTACAATTATATTTTGTTACACAATTTCAAGGACTTTGAAGCTTAAGCTGGTATTTTTTTACATTTTTCGTACCAGTTACCTGGTTGGTTGTTTTTTATTTTACCAACAATTTTTGGTTTTCCAACTTCATTTTTCGAAATATTTACTAAGTAATTTATCTTTTTTACAAAGAAAATTAATTTGCGCCAATATGGGTCTTAATAGTTATAGTAATAAATTAGATAGATATAGTTTATGAATTATTAGTCAGTCATAAGCAGTAATCATCAATGATTATTTCAAGTGTAAATTTTATGTGAATTTAATTTTAATAAATAAAAAGTAATAAACAGTCAAAATGTGAAATGTGAAGTTTAAAACACCCTATCCTCAACCCGCTCCGCACAATAGCATGCTACAAGATACAACTTGCATTTTACAATATGCATTTAACAACTTGCCTTGTACATCTTGCATTGTTCAACTTGCGTTTTACAACTTGCATTATTCATTTTGTATTTTATAACTTGCATTTTACCAATTGCATTTTACCAATTGCATTTTACCACTTGCACTTTACAAAATGCCTTTTACAAGTTGCATTTTACAACTTCCAATTTACAACTTGCAATTTCGAACTTGCAACTTGTAACGTGTAACTTGTAATTTACAACTTGCAACCTGCAACTTACATTTTGCAATTGGAACTTGTAACTTGGAACTTTCAAATTGAAACCTGAAACTTGGAATTTGCAACTTGGAAATTCTAACTTGGAACTACTAACTTGGAGTTTCAGGTTGCAAGTTCCTTGTTGCAAGTTCCAAATTGCAGGTTCAAAGTTACAAGTTCCAATTCGTAGGTTCCAAGTTGCACGTTGGAAGTTGACGATTGCTTGTTGCAAGTTGCAAGGTACGAGTTGCAAGTTACAAGTTCAAATTGCAAGTTGCAGGTTGCAAGTTTATAGTTGCAAGTTGCTAGTTGCAAGTTGCAAGGCCTAAGTTGCAAGTTACAGGTTACAAGTTGTAAATTGTAAGTTGCAAGTTGCAAGTAAGTTGTAAATTATAAATTGTAAAATGCAAGTTGTAAAATGCTAGTTGTGAAATTGAAATTACAATTTGCAACTTTCATGCTACAAGTTAAAATTGCATTTACAACCTGAATTTTGTAACTTGCCTATTATAACTTGCACTTTACAAGTTGTATTTTACAACTTGCATTTTACAACTTGCATTTTACATTTTGCATTTTACTTACAATTTACCACTTACAACTTGTAACCATACATTTGGTCTTGATTCTTTTGCTTGCTTTTTTTAATGAGAATATGTTATCTTTAAATTAAATTCATGGAATACCGTTCAATCTGCAAACTCCTTTCTACATTACGTATAGTACTCAGCTTTTCGAAACTTATAGGTATTTAGGAATGATTTTAAGCTCGTAGCTTAATTGGCCGCATCATATTGACAAAGTCTGCCCAAAAGTTTCTCTAATAATTTGTTTTATGCGTAAGGCCTCTTATTATATACCTACGAAAATATTGATGCATATACTTTGACTTCATTTAGTCTAAAATTACTTATGGGCTCGTCGTTTATGGCAACTTCTCATCCCAACCGCGTTTGAGAAAGCTAAAAATTTTACAGAAACGTTACATTAAAGCTATATATTAAATACCAATTCTGTATTGATGTTCGTGTTTGCATGAAACGCGAAATTAAACTCCTAATTGAGACTATTGGGCTGAGCCCCGTTAACAAACCCCATGACAACTAATGACAAGAATAACGTTCCATTAGCGACCCTCATATGCCATAAGAAAAGACGCAGACTATGCTGGACGATTATAGTGCTGGATTATTATAGTGAATTCCTAAGCGCGAGCCGGATGTGTACTAATACGGTGAAAGCCCTTCAAGGTTTTAAAAGACTAAGCACATTTCTTGTTTTATCCTTAATCTCATAATGTTGAAGGCATTCGACCCCCAATACATAACAGTATAAAATAAAAATAATTTTACCTTTATTAATTTAATTAACATTAATGACAGTAAATGAAAATCATAATTAAAAATAATAAAAGTACTTCTATCCCCATATTTCATCAACTATTTGGTACGATTCCACGAACATATCAACTTGACACCATCACATATAATGGCAATGCTTTCAAAAATAATAATGAAAGCACACACCGAAAAAAAAATGTATTAACATTAATTATTATTATTATTATTATTCTTACTATTATTATCATTGCCGTCATCACCATCAACATCATTGATATCAATTAGACTAAAATATAATAATATTTTATTATTTAATTTATCTTCTTCCATTAAAATATTAACACAGAGGAAAAATTTTCCGTTTTTGGTAATATAACAACTGACGATGGAAAAAGGCATATTTTTCCGTGTCATCTTTGTCATCTTCTGTATTTTGTTTTTTTTCTTATTACTACTATCATTGTTGTATTTTATTAAGATGAAAATGAAATTAAATAAATTTTTTGTTTCTGCCACTCGTCTCTTGACTCCAATGATAAATTTTATTTTGCCAAATTGTGAAAATTTTTGCTCGGGCCATTCAAAAATATGAAATTTAGGCGTTTTTTTTATCACAAAATTTATTTCCTTTGACTTTTAAAATATTATAAAATACGAGTATAATAAAGTAGTTAAAAGCTCTATCTATCTATATAAATGGATGGGAAATTAGGAAAAAATATTTATTGTTATTACTACATTTAGTTAAAACGTATATAACTTTTAATAATTTATTAAACAAAATGAAAAATTGTATTGTAATATTATAGTCAAACGGAATAGTAGCACAAAAAAGCTTTTACATTTATTCGTTTATAACTTAATTTTGTGGTTTTCATATAATTTAATATTTGCCGAGCTTTTATTTTTGGAAATTTAATGGAGTATGTGCATAATTTAATTTTTAGTACACAAACTTATTTATTTCATGGTTGATGGTTGAGCTGATGGTATTACTGTTTGCTGCTTAATCGTTAGGCAAGGTGTGTAGTCTAATAACTTTACGATTTTATTAAAATTTAGCAAACTTTTTTATGGCTTTGTACTTTATTATTAGCCATCTTATTATTTTGCATAGAGAACTGAATTTGGTATGGTTTTGAAATTTTTGTAGCATTAAAATATTCGGTTTTTATATAGCTGAAATTTCACAACAAAATTTAATGACTTTTGTTAATATGATGTTATGGCTTTAGAAACTACTCTAGTATGAACAAGTACCAAACTTATACGGAGTAAGGGAACTGGTCCAAAAAAATTAATTTTGATTGCCGTCGTTACAAATGTAATAATATTTAATTTTTATTTTTTTTCATGTTGCATACCAAATGTATATAATGGAATTTGATATTCTATTATGGCTACTGTGTAAGGATTTTGAGATTAGTTCAGCTTATAATTGCCTTACTCCAATCAAATAACATAGAAACATTTTTGCTTATTTTTGAGGTTTAATTTGCAAAGATTCTTTTTTGATTTATAACATTTGATCATGATGTTTGCATTTCATGTTAAATAGATTTTACCCAATTGTAATAATTTTGCTGATCTTATAAATTTAACTTACATGCTTAGAACCGGTTCATTTATTTTTGAATCTTAATCAATTTTCACTTCATTACTGAAATGAACTTTTTAACGAAGAGTGTGCCTACACAAATTAACAAAAAGTGTGACTTCTAAAAAGTGTAGCAATGAAAAGTGTAAAAAGCAAATTTTACTAAAAGAATCACCATAAACATATATTTGAGCAGATATTGGTAGAAGTTTTTCAATAAGTAGTAAATATTAAAGAAGAAAAAATGTATGTTTACATAATTAATTGTGCTTTGTGGTTTTTTCTAAAAAAAAAATGATAAATCTGGATGTTCATTTGAATAAGTACGATTAACAAATCTTAATAGAAAGATTTTTTTTTTGATAAAAATATAATTAAATTTAATTTCTTTATAACAAGTAATTGGATTTACATGGTTTTAAAATGCGTACTACTTCCCTTAATGAAATTAACTTCATACATTCTACTGGAGATGGAGCCATACAAATTTATTAAATAATCTAGTGAAATCTCCTTCCAGACTTCATCCATCGCCTTAAAAAGGGTTTTCTTGCTGTCAAATTGTCGACCTCTTTCGTAAATTTTCCGAGACAGCAAACCCCATATGTTTTACATTCTATTGAGATCGGAAGAAAACGGCGGCCATGGAAAAAGCTCTACGTTTTGCTGCGATGTCCATGATTTGACTATATTACCTTTATGGATAGGGGCATTATCTTGCTCAAATATCCATGGCAATGGCCCAAAGGTATCATTGGAATGGGGGAATGCTTTTTAAAGGATGCGTTTGTAAGTTATTGCGGTCATACAGCTCCCCAGACCACAACGCCTTCTTCGCAGCTATGGTGTTTTGATAAAAACTTTTCCTCTTTTCGAAGGTCGTGAAAATAATAGTTAAGTCCATCGGGACCATTGAGGTTAAATTTCTTTACATTAGAGAAAATGACATGTTTTCATTTTTCAAATGTATCGGTTTCTTTTCAAGTTTTCTTTGAATAAGGTATCAGATCACCATCGTAATGACTCTGCACACACTTATTCGGCTTGCCTCCACACCAGCCCTCGCTTTAATTCTTTAATTTTTGCACAAGATAGTGTGCATTTGGTTTTTTATAAAATTGAAGATTACAGTCACACTTTTTCCTATTTTATCTGCAATTGCTTGTAGACAATATTTTTCGCTGTATACCACTTGAATTTGGACTATTTTTTCCTTACTAAGTTTTTTTCCTAGACCCATTTTTTATTTTTTTTATATTAAAACGGTAACTTTTTTCAAAAAAAATAATTTAATTTAAGTTTAAATTTGCTAACACTTCCACTTTATTGATAACTATGGTCGTTTATATTCAAGTGAAACAAACTAAAAATATACTTTTTAAGAAAAAACAAAATAAAATATAATTCTTCTGGCCTACTAAATTATTTTTTTTGAAAAAAAACTTTAAAAAACCGCCGTTCATGTTCTAGTGAACTGCAGTGTTTATAAAACTTATACTTAAATTACAGCAACAAATATTTAGTTGCTGACCTAGCTTTTAAAATTGCATTTAACAAAATATGTTGATTTTACGCAATAATAGTTTTGCTGATCTTATAAATTTAATTTACATGTATGCACAGGAAATACAAAATCAAGTTTTTTTATTGTATATACAGGGTGTCCCAAAATTGGATGATCAAACGAAGCAGAGTGAAAGAAGAGCTCATTTCCAACAAAAAAAGCCAGATAAAATTTTTTCGAATTGTTGATGGTGCAAAAGTTATTCCACGTTTAGTGTTTTTTAGTAAAATCGCATGCGCACCCACCAACGAATTAATTAAAAAATACTAAGAGTTCTTTTGTTTAACTTTCTTTTTTATTGCAATATAGAAGAGTATGCCTTTTTAATAAAATCATTCTTATAGTATTACCTTCTCTTAAATAAAAACAATGGTTTTGTAAAGTCATTGTTAACGAATCCACCGAAGGCGATGACCAGCGTGTAACCTGAGTGAATGTGGAATTTGTTTATTAGTTTGTTATGTTGCCTTCTTGCAAATTTGACTGTACACATTTTTTAGTACATGTTGAGTTGTATTGGTTTTACGAAGCCAGGAAAAAACAATCGCGTTGTAAATTCATTAGAAAAAGGTGTACGACCGAAAAAACATAAAAAATTATAATAAAAAAGACTTAAAAAATTATTCGTCTTGTTTTTGTGATATTGTGTGGCAATTTAATCTATGTGTATTTTGTTTGTGTACGGAGAAGACATAACAATATTGTTCGACATTTTTACCACGAAGCCGGGCACAAACAAAAATTGGTAGCAGAGCGTAGTTTCTTGACAAGGCGTTGAATTTTATCATTGAAAATTACCACGAGACATTATAAACGAAACCCATTGTGCTGAGTTATCAAGTGCAGTATCCAGATTATTAAGTGAGCGAAAATAAGTAAAAGTATATTTAATTACGCGGTGCGGTAAACGTGCATTTGTGTTGTTTTACGTCCACCATTTTCCGGGTCGTACACGCGGCGTTTGTGTTTTGCGTCCGCCATTTTTTCGTGAATTCAGCGTGGGATTTTTTATGTCAGCAACATGTCTGAAGCAGCCTTGCGAAGAAAATTGGCAGCATTAAAAGGATCAATGACGCGATTGATAGCGTATATTAAAACCATAAACGAAAAAACGAATATTGAGCAATTGAAAGCGCGTCTAGTGAGATTGGACAGCATAATGCAAGAATATCCAGAACTAGAAAACGAGATCGAACTGAAAGCTGATGAGAAGTCCGATTTTCCAGAATTCGAAGAAAATTATTATCTAACAAAATCTGTTCTTAATACGTGGATACGCAAATTAAGCATATCCGGTGGTGTCAATCTAAATGATTCAACAGACAACGATACGATGAATATCTCACAACCGACATCCACGCAGATTAAATTGCCGAAATTAAATATACAACCATTTGGAGGAAAATACACCGAATGGCAGCCATTTTACGACATTTTTGTTGCAAGTGTCCACGAGAATCCAAATATACCATCCGTACAAAAAATGCTGCATATAAAAGGTTGTTTACGCGATGAAGCATTAAGTACCATTTACTACATGAAACCTACCGATGCCAATTACATCGAGGCGTTTCAAAAACTAGTAGCAAAATACGACCGTAAACGTTTGATTGTCAACGAATTCATTGATAATTTAACGAAATCGCCATCATTCACGGTTGGAAATGTCGCAAACATTCGGAAGCTGTACGATCAAACTGACGAAACCATGAGAGGTCTAAAGGCACTAGGCGGACAAGCAGAAAGTAGAGACCCGTGGCTTATTTATTTGCTGCTTCAGAAATGCGATGATGATACCAGGACAAGATGGACAGAAGAATCAATAGAAGAAGAGTTTCCAACGATCGACCAATTTATGAAATTTTTATTAAAAAGGACGGATACCTTGGAAGTGAACAAAGGCGTTATGAAGAGAAGGACCGAATCGCGACCACCAGTAAGAAGCATGTTATCTACCGAAAAATTTACATGTCCAGTGTGTGTAAATAGCGAACATTTCCTCTACGAGTGTTCAAAGTTCAAGGGAATGTCGTTGAATAATCGAATTGCGTTTGTAAAAGAAAAAAACAGATGTTTCAACTGCTTGAATGACACCCATGTGGTATATGAATGCAAGTCAAGAAAAAGATGCACGCAATGCCACCGCAAACATCATACATTATTGCACAACATAAGTACTGATGGTTACACAAACCGACAAGCCGCAACGCATTATGTGACTACCACCGAAGCATCACCAGAGAAATCCCAACCCATTAATAACATAACTTCGGCTGTTATACAATCCAACTTTGTCAGTCAGCCACCCGCAACTGAAAACGTTGAGCATTCAATATTGCCCACCGCTATTATTACATTAACGGATGCGTTCGGAAATCTTCACCAATGTCGCGCGTTATTGGACTCCGGTTCTCAAATGTCCTTCATCACAGAAGAATGGGCCAAAAAACTTAGAATACCGCCGAAAAATATAAGCCTTAAAATCAACGGTTTGGGCAAAACTCATGTCGGATCCTCCAAGGGTTGCATAGCGGTCACCGTGTCAGCGGCACGTAACAATGAAACAATGAAGATTAATGCATTAATCGTTCCACAAATCACCAGTTTGATACCAAGTACGAAGATACCGATTAATAGATACGACCACCTAAAACGGTTAAAGTTGGCAGATCCATCGTTTTACACACCTAATCCAATCGATGTTCTAATAGGGGCCGATCATATGTTCCATATGCTTGTCGATGGAAGGGCGTCAAATGGGGATGATCAACCAATAGCCCAGAATACCATATTTGGATGGGTCATTGCAGGACGATCGCAAAACATATGTTCCAGTCCAAATATATCGACGATGTTCAACGAGCTTGATATCGACCAATCGCTCATGAAATTTTGGGAAGAAGAATCATTGCCAAATCAGACATATTACAACGACGAAGAAAGGGCATGCGAAGAAGTATTCATCAATACTACAACACGGAATGAAGAAGGACGATATATTGTTCGGTTACCGTTTAAAAAGCCAAAACCACCGTTGGGTCGATCTTACCAGATGGCATTAAACCGTCTATACGCCATGGAGAAAAAATTCAATAAGGACCAACAATTTAGCGAGTTATACCATCATTTCATGGACGAGTACAAGGACTTGAATCACATGGAAGAAATCAACAATGACGAGACAGAGATTTCAACATGTTTCCTGCCACATCATGGAATTCTAAAGTCGTCAAGCGCCACCACGAAGCTGCGTGTCGTGTTTGATGCGTCCGCAAAAACAAGCACAGGAAATTCGCTAAACGACGCGCTAATGATTGGACCAACCGTACAACAACCGTTGTATAATATTCTGGTACGTTTTCGACAGCACGAGATAGTTATGACGGCAGATGTAGAGAAGATGTACCGCCAGATACTAGTAGACGCAAACGACATTAAGTATCAAACAATCTTATGGCGGGACAATCCGAGGCAAGAAGTCAAACGATATCGACTTAAAACGCTTACTTATGGTACAGCCTCCGCTCCATTTCTGGCCACGAGAGTTATGGCAAAAATCGGTGACGACAACGAGACAAAATGCCAAGAAGCAACCATGATTTTAAAACGAGATTTTTATGTGGACGATTTAATCACCGGTTGTAGTACGGTAGCAGAAGCAACAATGTTACGAGAAAATTTAACGAAAATGTTGGGCGATGCAGGGTTGCACTTACGAAAATGGACATCCAATAACCACACATTTCTGGATGGTATCCCGATTATAGACCGACAACTTACTCCAAAGACAATGGAGACCGATGACACTGTAAAAATATTGGGTCTGCAATGGCAACCAAAGGAAGACGCATTTTATTTTTCCGTCAACTTAGACGACGAGACACACATTCGTGTGACAAAACGAACATTTTTATCGGAAGCCTCCAAGTTGTTCGACCCACTTGGCTGGCTAGCTCCGGTTATAATCACCGTCAAGGTGTTATTTCAAAGTTTATGGTTGGAAAAATTAACTTGGGACCAGGAGCTACCACCTCAAATCCTCGAAGAGTGGTGCAAAATTCGAAGAGGATTAAAGGACATCGAAAATATCAAAATTCCTCGTTGGCTAAAGACAACAAAAAAGCCAATCCAATTGCACTCGTTCTGTGACGCTTCTCAGAAAGCCTTAGCAGCTACCATTTATTGCAGAACTGAAGATGACAACGGGGTCGTTCATGTTACTTTGATAACCGCTAAGACCAAAGTGGCTCCGTTAAAACAACGCACAATACCAAAATTGGAATTATGTGCTGCAGTCATGTCAACAAAATTATTGCTGTTGTTTAAGGAGACGTTGGCATTAAAGGTGGAAAAATGGTTTGCATGGACCGATTCTACCATTGTGCTTGATTGGCTGTCACACCACCCTAGAACGTTGGAGACGTATGTGGCAAACCGAACGTCAGAAATCTTATCGACAATTGGGCGATTATGCTGGTATCACGTCCCTTCGTTGCATAATCCAGCGGACTGTGCTTCTCGCGGTTTAACACCAAACCAACTGCTCACATTCGATCTTTGGTGGAAGGGACCGGAATGGCTACGCCAATCAGAAGACCACTGGCCAGTTCAAAAGGCAATAACATACCATAAGTCAAGAGAGTTACCATGTGTTCGGCCAAAATACATAGTGGCGCATATCATTCGAGAAGATGAACATCTTTACCATCAAGTATTAAACCAGTATTCTAGCTTTTACAAATGCTGCAAAATTCTAGCGATGGTGTTCAGGATAATAACCAACATGAGGGTGCCAGCAAAGCAACGTCAATTTGCAACAATACAACGAGACGAAATACTGAATGCGGCAGATAAATTCGTGATATGGCATCAAGGTTATGTTTTCTCGGACGAAATATCTGCTCTAAAGGACAAACGTTCGGTTGCACGCAACAGCAAATTAAAAATGTTGGATCCATTCGTCGATTCAAAAGGAATGCTCCGAGTCGGAGGTCGAATCAATCAATCGACAGCAGCTTACGAAGTAAAACATCCAGCTATCATATCCAATACACGGCTTGCATATCTTATCGCAGAGGAGCTCCATATTAAAAATCACCATGCTGGGCCGACATTGTTGTCAACATTAATCAGATTGAAGCATTGGGTAATTGGAGCACGGCAGCTTGTCAATAAGATCATCCACAATTGTGTCGTTTGCACTAGACACAAGGCAGCTCAAATGGAGCAATTCATGGGCGAATTGCCATACGATCGCGTCAATTTAACAAGGGCATTCCTAAAAGTAGGAATCGATTATGCAGGTCCATTCAAGATTTACATGAGAAGAGGACGAGGACAGAAAACGCATAAGGCTTATGTTTGTGTGTTCGTCTGTATGAGCACCAAAGCCGTTCATTTCGAATTGGTAGGAGATCTCACCACTGATTCATTTCTGGCTGCATTAAGACGATTTTCGTCACGTCGAGGCGCTTGCATCGATATTTACAGCGATAACGGTAGCAATTTCATAGGCGCCAATAACCACCTGAAGAGTCTCTTTCACCATCTGAAAGAAAACAACAGTAAAATTTCAATGTATCTTGCGCAACAATTTATTAATTGGCATTTTAACGCACCTGCAGCACCACACACCGGGGGTCTTTTTGAAAGCGCGGTAAAATCAATGAAATTCCATTTACGACGAGTGATTGGAAATACCACGTTGACGTACGAGGAATTCAACACCATGATTGTGGAGATTGAAGCCATCATGAACTCACGACGCTATGTTTGGTATCGCCCGACCAATTAGACCCGTTGACACCCGCACATTTTTTGATTGGCGGTTCAATGAAGAGAATACCGGAGGAGCATTTAGCTGACAGGAAACAGTCATTGTTGACGCGCTGGCAACTTCTACAACAGTTCGTGCAACACATTTGGCGTCGATGGCACTTGGAATATTTGACGTCGTTGCAGCGGCGGGTAAAATGGTGCTATAGAACCCAAAATATTAAACTTGGTGACGTGGTAGTTATCAAAGAAGTAAATGATCCACCAGCACAATGGGCTTTAGGAGTTATACAAAACATTCATCCAGGTAAAGATGGTTTAGTTCGCACGGTTACAATTAAAACTCTAATTGGTTTAAAAAAATTCAGAAGCAACGAGGAACGAAAGAACGCAACACTGAATCCGCATTCGGTTTTTAAATTAATTCGTTGGTGGGTGTGCATACGATTTCACTAAAAACACTGAACGTGGAATAGCTTTTGCACCGTCAACAATTCGAAACAAGTTTCCTTTGTTTTTTTGTTGGAAATGAGCTCTCCTATCATTCTGTTTCGCTTGATCGTCCAATTTTAGGACTGTATATGTATTGTATATTCCCAGGCTAGCTTTTGATGATATGGCAGCATTTCTTTCTGTCGTTGGTCCATTCCACTACAAATTATTATTGGTGAGGGTTAATGGCGTAGTACCTTTAGTAGCCAAATCTGGTGCATTTCACACGCCCCATGTAGTTTCGGGTAAAACGCTTCCTATTATAGCTATTCGGTTGGGTACAAATGTTTTTAATTTCTATAATTTATATGTTGGTCGAATCCAACAAACAGCAAGTACTTGAACGTGTATCATCAATTTAATTGATTTTTAATCAGTTTTTAATCAGTTTTACCGGTAACATGTGAACGCCACACACCCGCTTGTTTCAATCCAGTTGTTGTTATGAATGATGCAGGATGATGATACTTCGCTTGTCATTGTTCCTCCATACAATTTTCTGAAATTTTATTCGCCAGGTTTTAACTTGCCTAATACACCGACCTTCTTCACAACAACACATTGTGGTTAAAATTCAAACAACTACGACACCATCTTTAACCTTTGACTAGGGCTCGCCCCTCTTCCATCGTCTTCCTCAAAGCCCTTACAGTCGAAGAGCTTATGATCATTGGTTTTGCAGATAGAACACGCTGACACATGCACCATAACAAATGTTTTGACATATTGGGGTGCATTCGTGATTGCCTTCTTCACCGATAGTTTTAGCGATTCTAGGGCATCCGTACGTTTCGCAAAACACTCGAACGACTGTTGAAACAACTTTAACCGTATGACGCTTCCTATCATTGATATGGTTGATACGAGATTTTGCAATGCCTTCTTATAATTTGCGTGAGAAGAGTTTCATCTTCTTTCATGTTTGTGAAGAAAATATTGAAATAATGGTTTATTGAATAAACTAGAAACAATTGAAGAGAGTCAGGACAATTCTTATGCCTCAGTCAGCGAACACTTAAAAGCTTAAGTTTCGCGCTGTTTGTACCTTTCCGGTTAATGCTATACAATCATCAAAATTGTATAGGGTTCTCGTCACAAATAAGCAACTGATCTCTAAAATATTGGTGGTCTTACCGGCCCCCTAAATGGTCCAAACGGAGCAAAACTTAAACTCTTAAGTTTTCGCTGGTGTAGGCTTAAAGTAGCAAGTCAAAGTTTGCTTGTTTAATGAAAATTGAAGGCCTTGGACCTTGCTATATGTGATGATTGATCCGACTAATTCAAAAATTAGGTGAAGTAAGGCAAAATTTAGTGTTTTAACTGGAGGAGGTATGTTGCGAAAATAGTTTGGAAAACATCTTTGCAACTTCGTCAGCAGAACAACGGAATAACTCTAATAAAATAGCCCAAATAAAACGTCTAAAAGCTTATAAATAAAAACGATCGGGTGTCACTATCCAACAAATAAAATATTAAAGGCTGCAGCGATCGTAGAATAGGCAGCCTTCTAAACTTACTCTGTATTTTGTATCTACTCAATTACTATGTACAAAACTATTATTTGCGGATTTAATACGACACTTCTGCAACATGCGATTAATAACCACTCTTGGAAAACCACACAGAACCAGTTGAAATTTATGTATAGCCAGATTGAATTTCTCCATCAAACCAAAATTAATTTTTAAGTTAGTTACAAAATAAAGTATTAAAAGCAATTAGTAAATTTTCAACAATGTCGTTCATATAATGTACAGACGAATGAATACATTGTATTGCCACTCATATCCAACAGTGTAATGTGAAACATAATATCACCGTGTATAGAGACCATCATATAAATATGAAACTGACAGACAACAATACAACAACATTTATCGCATGAACTTTAGAACAACAAAATAAACATTGAAAAGCTTTTTTGATGACATACTTGCACATATGGAATAATAGCACGACTAGCAAAAGTTAAATTAATAACACGACAGCATCTACCCATACAATGATTTTTGTATTACAAGTTGTTCGTCTTTTTTATGACCATCACAGTTTCCCATCATGAACATAAATATTCAAAGTATTGTACCTAGCTATTTTCATCTTCCCGTCACATTTAAAAACTAGGGCTTTTATTAATTATTGGCTTTGTATAGTTCAACTTTAATTCGAATATCGATTGTGGAATATATACTTTCAGATTTAAATAGCTGAGTTGATTCACGCGCAGTCTCAATGTTAAACGCTAATTATACAACAGGGGGATGGCGAGATTAACGAAATAACAAAAATGTTTAATCGACGTTTATTTGCAATGGTAATTTGCCTAAATTACCCATCATTAAGATTATGTTTTGATTATAACACAAAGCTAAAAATAACAGATTTTTCTCATTTTGGTATAATAGCCCGTGATAATAATTATTATTTTGCCTCTAGAACCACCATTCAGACGTGTTACACATGTAACTTAATATGCACATTAATTTGTTTGGCTGTTTAACCTTAATTAGTTCAATGGAAAAATGATGACCATTTTTATGTTATACCGACGATTAAGAAAGTTTGAACCCTTCGTTCTGAATATCTATATTGTAAAATATTTTATTGAATACTAGTTGTTGCTTGCGATTTCATTCGCGTGGTTTTCAATTGAATGCGATATAATATGATTAGTGCGGGCATGCGTTACAATGCCACTGAAACAAAAGATAAAATTGTGTTTTGATTCTGTTTATCGAAGTGATTTTGGATACACAATGGGTTAGGATACTCGATCGGCTAGTAAGCACACAATTTGCTAGCTGAAATCCTGGCTACCCAATCAATTTTACCAAGAAAATTTGAATTTCAAATTATATTTTTTATAAAGTTTTTGTTTATTTTTGCAATAATTGCACAGTAAAACAACACAAAAATTTGCTGTTAAAATTTACTGTGCAATCGCAAAAAAAAAAAAAACAATTTTGTTTTGAAAAACATAATTTAAAAATCAAATTTTCTTTTCTTGGTAAAATTGATTGAGTAGCCAGGAGTTTGACTAGCAAATTGCTTGCTTACTATCCTATCGAGTATAGAATTTCTTGTTTTTTCGTCTGGTGCGTACACGAATAAAACAGAAGGGTTTCCAACACGTTTAGAGGCCATATACAGGGAGCCTACTTGAAATTTTCGACTTCAGATCCGCCTTAGTTTTTCGTATTTCGAAATTATTATTTCCTTCGTAAAATCAGAAATCGTAAAATCCGAAATCGTAAAATTATGAAACTAAAGAGAAAACATACTGTTAAAGTTAGCCGAAACTTTCCAGCCGAAAGATAATGCAGATAGTGTCTTGAATACAGCAAAATTCAGTCATGAACTTGAATTTAGGAGAATTTGGGATCGAATTACATCATTCGGGTGAAGGAGAAATTATTTCAGTTTATAGGAATTTAAAAATCGATAGGGGCGAGAGTATAAAGAGAGTTTAAAAATAGTCAAGACACTATCTGCATTATCTTTCGGCTGGAATCTTTCGACTAACTTTAACAAGGTAGAGAAAACGAAATCGTATATATTTCGAAAATCGAATATCAAAGTCCGTCTGCTATTTAGTTGACAAATTGTGTATGTGTTATCGAATGGATCTCTGGTTTTTTTAGTTATTATTTTTTTTCGAGAAATAAAAATTTCAAAAATGTAAGTAAATTAGAAATATATTATTGCATATAGAATATTCGTATTTAATGGTTTGAATTTGAGCGAAATGAGGGGTGTTAAGGAATGGTTCAGAAACTATTCCTCAAATTTTATCTAAGCGCATGCAGATCTAAGCGCATACTCTATCACGGTGATTTTGCCGACTAGATTTCAGGGTTTTGGTTCGTGGGGAAGTTGAAGCTTGCATACTCCTGGTCTACACCGTGGATTAACATATCATAACCTGAAATTAAAATGAAATGCCGAACCTAAACTACACATAAAATAAAATAATTATAATCGGGTGTGCCCATCCAGGTACGACCGGATCTCCCCGAATTATAAGTACGATAATGGCTGAAAAGACCCCCGAATGACCCATCGACCCCCTAGAGGCCGATGCCCAGCCTAAACGAAGCAGCTTAAGAGAGTCAGGGACGTCTACCCAACAGACAAAGCCTCTTTTCACCCGAAGAGGTCGGCTCTCTAGAGGATCTCCCACAATTCGCACTTCGCCGGCTTGAGACTGCTGAAGTCCACCAGAGAGACCATTTAAATAGATATTACGGTCGTCCCCAAATGGATAACACATATACTTGACTTACCACTCCTACCCTGTGGATATTTTGCCAAGGGGATAATTGGGATTGGCAAGCCCAGCCTATAGACGTGGAACAGGCACGAAATAAAACTGCAACTCCCAACATACCTACCCAAAAATAATTAGTAATTCAGTTTATGTTTGAACGTACACCAGGAGAAAGCAGAACAATGAGCAATAGGGGGAAAAACTAGAAGAGAACTAAAATAATTTCGACACAGAGTTCATACAAAATCTTTATTTATTCAGAATTTCTAACCGCTGTTATCAAGGTCCCGTTCCGCAATCAAATAAATTTTAAAATGTTAACCGGATTTAAAGAAAAGAAAGGAATTTTTACCTCAAACGAATAACGGCTTCACAACCACCGTATTCACATACCACGCGAAATAATACACGGGAAACTATCCGAAAAGAAGATTGGGAATGCGATTAAATAAACTTTTAATTTAAAAATTAAATTGATTTTAATAAAAAAATAAAGATAAAAATAAAATTTAACTAAAATGTAATAAAAAAAATGGTGCCTTAACTGGTGCCGTGTAACCGATACGCGCTGGACGATTTTTCGCCATTCGCCAATGTTGCGGACCTTCCGCTGGTATACTTTAAAATACAGAAACTTTTATGGCCTAGACTGGCCATCTATAGAGGTTGCTTCCAATTTGTGAATGGCCACGTTGTCGGCCACCCACCCATAAAATATTTTTGGCGAGCCTCGTAATTGTTGCGGCACTCTCGCCATTATACAAAAAAATTATGAGTGGCCTTGTTGTTGTTGTTGTTGTTGGCCAGCCGTTACAATTGCCGCACACCTTTGCCGTTAGCAAACTTATGAATGGCCTCGTGGTGGCCGCCCATACACGCGGTGTCTTCCCCTCCGATTACAAAAATTTAAGCGGTCACGAATCGGCCACCAGTAAAATTAAATTGGCGAGCCTCTACCGGCCGGTCTACTCCAATATACAAAATTCGAATGGCGTCTACTGGCCTTGTAATTCTCTTTGTTTTTTTAAATTTACAAAAAAATCACATTTATAAGTAACGGTTGGCAACCCAAATATTTTTATCATCTCAAATAGAATTAAGTAACATATAATTAACACTGAAAAAAATTTTAGTTTCTCTACTACAAGACAGGTAGAAATCCTGGCAAATCAATATGTCAACATTAACAATACTTTAATTATAAAATGTTAACGACAAAAAAATTATTGGGGATTAAGCAATGTTATGAGCCCACAAGAAGTCGTAACAGGAGATCGCAAAAAATGTCATGAATGGACCACAATTTAATTTATGGAGTAAACAAATAATCTGTGGGAACACATTACGAAGGAAAAAGAGCCTAAGATGTCTATTTTGTATTTAACCAACTCAACAAATAAAATAACATCAAAATATTAGTGAGTTCACATCCTAACGTCATCTTATATTTGGCAAATCCAACTAGATTCATAATCGCGGCGCATTTCTCGATATTCGAATATTTCATTATCGGAAAATCCAAAATCGTGAAAATTTCATAATAGCCCCCTAGCTGTCCATGTGAGAAGCAAGGTGTCTCCAAATTTAGTCCACCCACTTACACCGGTTGTAATTCAATTGACAGTCTGTAGGAATCATTGGAGTGCGTGGTAACACAGAACTGTGTTGATGTGATGTGTGTGAACACTGAGATGTTAATTGCATGGATATATGGTCCACTTCTCTTTTTATTTAGTGAATCGAATTTATTTTTATCTGTGAATCGTGGAGGAAAATTGGGAATTTCTCTAGAAGACATTAAAATCTTAATTTTTTATTTTAGTAATTCATGTGCTTTTCTTCATAGAAAATTTAAACATCATCTTTGATATTACAACTTTTCAAATATTACCTAAAATTTCCATTGTAACTTCGCCTACATTCACGCTATTTTTTACTGTCGTAGCTTTAGAATTATTTTCGTTCTAACTTCAAACATGTATACATCAATGTGAATCCTAAATTCAGTTTTTCCTTAGTTCTCAAATGTTTGAGGATGTTGGTCCACGTACGTTGATTAACCGTGTATCGACGGTCTAATGCGTTTTTAAATATGAAGTGAGATGGTCTTCAACTCTCTGTCCTGTTTGCAACGTTGAAACATTTTCGCCGTCAGTTCGTTGTGTTGATCGGATTAAATGTGTAATACAGCGGGAATTCTTCGTTTAGTGCCCTATTGAATCGACCACGTTGATCGATTTGTTCATTAGCGCTTCTCATAAAATATATTTGCAGACATTGTTATGTGAAGAAATTGTATGGTGAAATGCTTCTGGCATTTTCACTTTTCCATCGCTGGGTGGTTTTCTAATTAGGTCTTATGTGGAATCAAAACATAACGATCGTGTTACATTGACTTAAAATATACGTTCATTCAAGCACTGTACGGGTAAATACTGTGATTGGAGTACGTATACACAAAAGAAAATGTGAAAACTCGGTATGGTAATTATTTATGATAGAATTTTGAGGTGTTACCTCGAAGGTTTTGCCGATAGGTAATTTTTAAATATTTAGATTTGGGTTGGTAATGGAATTGGGTAGAATTCCGTTACTATATTGTATTATTCGGAGCAATAAGGTGCATTTGTGTACGCATTCATATGGATCATTCCATTATATTTCAGCATCGGTTACGTTTTCATCTCACCGAATTCACAATTTTTGCTTTTATCGTGCTGCTTGGATAAAAAAAAGACACTTATTTTTTGTTAAATTTTGTGACCTTTTTTCTCGGATTAGTAAATTGGGCAGTTTTTCCCATTTTTAATTAAAAAAACAAAAAATGAGGTTACATTTAAACTAATATATTTCTGGTTCTACAGAATGTATTGTTAAAAGTGGTATCATTTTACAGAAAGTCCTTAGATGGTGTTAAATTACTCCATAAACAATTTCATGAAAGTACCGTCATTCTAAGAGTTTTAGTGAAATGAATGTAGTGAAATGTTCCTGTAGAGGGTGCATCTGCCAATCCATCAAGAGTGTGATCCATCGTTCGGAAGTTGAAGGTTCCATTTTTTTAGATATTTAGTTTGTATATGTACAGGACGTAGTTTGGCCAGTACAGCTGTTTTCTTTCAAAACATTATTTTAGAAATATTTTCAAAATATTTCAAAAATAACGTTTTTTACTACGCCCCTACTGTACAATTAGTCACTTTGAATTTCACTCATCACTTAAAAAATATTACTCACCAATTTCTCAAATAAATTTTTTCTTATTGCAAATTAGTTTATCAATCGCAGGACGGACCAATAATAAGAGGTAAATTGATAATAGGCAAACTTCCACATTTCACACTTAAAATGTGTGAAAATCTGAACTTTGCTTACTTACGAGTCACTTTGTGTAGTAAAGCGTTTAATTTTTAAAAGGCCTTGATAAGTTTGAAAGCTGATGATTGATTGGACTTGATTGATTGGACTGTAGAACCAAGTACTTGACAGGTGGTCCCGGATAACGCCGGGCCTATTCCTACAGCCTGTTTACACATAACAATAGGAGGGATAGGAAAGGTAATTTTTTTTTTTTTTTTGGGACGGAACGACCCGGTTTCAGACACCTAGCGATCGTACGGCACAACACAATTCTAATCTACTTCTAACTACTAGAGGGAGGATAAAGGCTTAATAGGTTTATTGGATAACGATGGTATTGGTCTTCAACAATTGCTTCTTTAAATCAGCAAGCTGAGGGAAAACTTTTATTATTTCACGTACATCTGGAAATTTCCTGAAATTTAATTCTAAATTAATGCTTTCCGGCTTCCTAAACAAGTTGATTGATTTAATCAGCCCGGTTACAGATACCTAGATAAAGTCGATAGTTAGTAACACATTAACAATAGGCAATTCTAATCTACACAATCTACAATTGGATGCTTCATTTGCCAAAACGATTAACTCCGTAAAGCAAAAAGTTGATAAAAACTGAGAAAATACAAAAATGGTTTTAAAATTCGTTATAAATTGCAACTTTAGTTACTTTTAGTTTTGTCATTTAATGATGTTAACACTTATTATTACTGTAATTTATTTTCAATGTATAGAGCCAATCAAGTACGTTGATATTAAAATTTACAAATATTCAAAAAATGGAGTTAATCAGTTTGGCTTGTGAACCATCAAAGGAATATTATTTCACCTACATCGGTAGATTTCCTGAAATTTAATTCTAAATTAATATTTTCCGGCTTCCTAAATAATATAAACATTTATTAATTTAATCCTAATGCAATTCCACAACTTAAAATAGAATTTCCTGAAACCATAATTGTTTAAATTATATTAAAAATTACTCTAAAATCCATAAGTATTTAATAAAAAATATGTGAGGCATCCCAAAGGCAATGTTACATATTCGATTAATTACCAAGTAATTTATACAGCACAGGACATATTATGCCGAGCATGGCAATGGAGCTTCATCGTTCCTCAACCAATTTGTCAAATATGGTATGTAGAATTGGATTGGCACTATAACATTATGCTCAATGGAACTAGGCCATTTCTCAACAAATGATGGTTAAATTCAGTGTACAAAGCTGAATTTGACTAAATTTTGGGATTCGGATATAACGAATTAAACCAGGCCGCCTCCTAACCTACAACTTTAAAATTCATTTTGCAGTGCTGGGCTAGGATTCTAAAAAGAAAGGTCAGCTTAAATTGGGATTTTAACGTGTCTTTTTGATGAAGTTCTACAATTCGACCATTCTGAATGGACCTTGGGAATCATATTAAAAAATATATATATATATTGTCAAATCAGGTATTCAGAATTGGGTCGGGATTTAAAAATGGTATTTAGCGAAGTTTTGGAATTCGACCGTCCTAAGCAATTTATTAATCAATCATGTTCGAATCTGGTATGTTGAGCTAAATTGCGACTCCAACATAAATCCCGGATGAAGTTCTGGATCTTTCCACAAAACAAATCCGAAAGCAATCGGCCAATTAACTGTCCAGTTCGTTTATTCACCATAGCTGAAACAATCTTCGCTGAACCCGCTAAGAGATGAACCAGTCAAATCCAGCTTCCCAAAACTAAAATTTGCTAGAATTCCAATCCAGCCCAATTCATACCCAAAAATTAATTTATGCATCTTCTGCAGTATACTGTCTAGAAACAGATTACTGAGACAATTTCGCACATCTCAGTCATTCAAAAACGATCAAGGTTTACGTGAGGTGATGGCACGAACGGAAAATAAAACCACGCGGAATGCTTCTTACATAATTGGTGTATGAGCAAGTCATTGAATAGAATTTAGAACTCATCAATACTTGTGTCTGACGTTCCCATGCAATTGTGAACCTGTTTCGAGAAATATTGTTGAGTCGGATAAATTCTTTCATAGAAAAGAGTGCCAGCAGTAAGCAATCTAAAAAAATAACCAACATTAATAGCCCGAGGCACATCAAAGATTTACTTGTCGTTACAATTACAACGAAAATAAAAATTAAAAACCATTTTTCCTTTGCCATGCCGTAACACATATCGCTCATGACATGAAAAAGAGACACAACTCAAAAATTAAAGTTTTGCAGGAGAGCAAAAACAAAAAATGCTAATTACGTTATTAGATTTCAAAATCATAAAACGAAGAATGGCACTTTGTGCTCTATCATTTTCGATGAAGGAAAAATAAAACTGTTTTTATTGAGGGATATGGATACTAATATTGCGCATCCTTCTAGTGAATTAACGGAAAAAGTTCATTTTTTTGAGTTGTGTCACCCGTCCATACCACGGCGAAACAAATCTTTAAAACTTTTCCAAATACAAATTTTTACCGCGCAATTATTATAGAGTAAAATAATTTAATTAAATAAATTATAAACCAGTTAAATAGACTGTAAAAAAATAAATAAATAATAATAACACCTATCAATGCATGTACATATTATTATTACAATACATACATGCATTTAAATTACATTGGGGAAATCACACGAGGACACATTTGAGTTGAGACCGGTTTCTAACCTCAAAAAAAAAAAAAAATATTCACGCGCACACACATCACATGAGTCCCAGCTCATCGATAAATTTCTATGTATGTGTAAAAAAAATGTCGGAAAAAATCACTTTAAAAAGTCGTCGCATAGTTCACCCAATATAACATCGTGCACCTCCACACCGCGGCAACCCCTGCCCGTCTCGATCACCCCACCCATAAAACTTATAATTGTATAGGTAAAGTACAAAGTTATTCGAACGAAGAAGCTACCGGATTCAAGCAACCGCAATATGGATATGCACATCGAAAATATTTTACACAATAACATAAATGATAAATGGATTTTACACATATACAATAATATATTAAACTAATTATTAAAAAATTATAAATAAAAACAGTTAATTATATATACATATACACATCATCCACATCCCCTTTCCTGCCTGCCATCACAATTGTGTGGGTAAGGCAAAAGAATCATGTCAAAAACTTATTTTTGGAATGAATTCTGGACCAACACACACATTTATGCATCCCACTGAAATCGTCCGAAAAATAACACTAAAACCGTAATAGTAAAATAATTAATATGTTATCAAAAACAAATAATTAGTACTTATGTTACATAATTTATATATGTATTATCAAATTATAATGTTTTTCAAAAATAATTCCGATTTAACTAAGATCCGTTAAAATCCGAAAGATAATACAACCTGTAATTTTTTACACACACATTTGTGTAGGCTCGACTCAAATTAAAACAAAAAAAAAAAAAAAAAAAAAAAAAAAAAAAAAAAAAAAATATTTGACAAGAAAAGGGATATATCAGAATCCACTCTAACATAAGTCCTGCTTACTCTTCTCATTGACAGATACCTATTTAAAAAAAACTAACAAAGAGTGTGTTGGTTACACTTACAATGCAACGTAATTTGAGTTTTTTTTTTTTTTTCATTTTTTTTTGGTTTCTGCATCAACACACTTATGCATACTTAGTTATTTAAAAAAAATTACTATGGAAAAAAAAATTTCCAATACATCTTTACTTAGTTATTATTTATTTCATATGTGTCGAGTTAGCACGACTTATACTCAAGAAGATTCTGGATACATATATCAATACCACCACATAACAGGCCCCTTTTCTATATAAAAAAATTCCATGAGCTTGTATAGGTAAATCCAAACAAAAACGCGGGTGCCATACGAGTAGGTAAAAAATTACATGGGACAAAAAAAAATCTTCACTTGTCCCAATAAATCTGCTTTATTATCTACAAACCTAATTTATCTGAAGGATCACGATAAATATTGATATTTTGAGAAACATTTCCAATAAAAATATTTCCCTATTGAGTAACTTTTCATTTAGCAACTTACTGATAAAAGCAACAACACAATTTTTCAATGACACGTGCGCGTATAAGATTTTTAATTTCTCTTGGCTCTCGCCAACAAATAATACAAGTTATTTGTTTTGGTTTTGTTTCACGAACATACAGTACCGAAGAAAAATAATGAACTTAATTTCACACATTTTATTTGTGTAATGAATTTTAGATTACTATAAGTTTGAAAGCTGATGATGTAAATAAAATATGAGTATAGTGTGTACTATGTACCCGACGGAATTATACAGGCAAATGTCCAACAAACGACTAACTTGATCTTATTTTGGCTGGAAATTATCTTCAAGGTAGCTTCAAGGTAGAACTTTGCCACGCCCTTAGTAAATGGACTGAAGTAAACGTAATGTTTTTAGCTAATGGGAGGAAAATCTTTTATTGCAGTATGAAAGTCCTTACATCTATAAGATTAGCCTTCCCCTTACTGCTCTGCCTTTCCCTATTGCTTGTTACGGAGGGCTCAGCAGCCGACCCGCAGATATCATCTAAACCACGCAGAGGCCTCACACGGTAATTTTGCTGGCTTGATCTCAGTGAAAAATACTGTGGGTCGTGGGGTTTGAGGCTTGCTTGGCTCCTGGCCAATTTTGGGTGGTGTAGTTAACCAGCTTGATGAACGGAGAGATTCACATAAAGTTTCTGATGAACAAGCATTGCCAGTTGTCAAAACGATGCCACAAGTTACCTTAGCTTCAAGATCACCACAAGAAAGTAGTTGTGATTATAGCAAGTTTAAAAATAAAAAAAAACTCAAATTAAAAATAAACCGGAGGTTCCACCGAAATTCGTGGCACGACACTTAAGGTCTGTTGCGCAAGGATTATACCCGATACACACGACACAGAATGGAATCTCCTCTCTCACCATGCTGAACCGCAAAATTTTAGTAATTCATTTTATACAAAAAAAAACCAACCAAAGAAGAACAGCTAACTGCCGTAGAAGTGGAAAACTAAACCCCGTAAGATGACGAAAATCAAAACAAAAAAATAACCGCCAAAAAAAAGAAAAAAAGATTTTTGGGTCGAGGCTAATGTGCTCCAAGGTCGCTCACCCGACCACCGTATTCTATGGTGCTTGATTACAAATTTGTATATCAAAATCAATATTTAAATAAATTTTAAAATTTTAAAAAGAAAATAAAACAAAAAAATCATAAGTTAATACTACATAAAAAAAATTACTGTTGCAGCCTTGGTGCCGTCATGCGACAAGTATACAGCACACCCGGACCGTTGGGTGTCTTCCGCCGTAGACTGGATAACTGTTGCGGTCTTGGTGCCGTCCTGCCATAGGTGAGTTGGGCGTCCTTCCACCTTCGAAAATAAAATTGGCCACGGTTTGTATAAGTGGTTGGACGGTCTTTCGCCTTCAACCAAAAAAAAAAAATGCGGTTAATATAACACGGTAACCAAAATCACAAATAGCACCCTTCGGAGATACGGTACCGTTGGATAATGCGGTATCCGTCAATTCAGCTGTACACGTTGACAATACCGCCCGTATTAGTAAGCGATTTCGCACGCACCTATTTTTGCTGTGGCAGTTGTTAATATCGTTGTTGCTGTTGCCTCTATGTAGTAATACGTAATGCGTTTTGGTAATCAATCAGGTTACATAACAGAATCTCAATCTTTTTTATGGCCATAATCTCATTTTCACTTTGGGCACGCCAAACCCAATAATTCCACAAAAAAAGTCTTACTATTCCACCCAAAATATTTATATTTTCTCAATTAATTTCACCACATATAAATTTTCTCGATATTTCGAGTTTTTATACATACATAGTTATTATAATTTTAAATATTTATCCAAGGGCCAAGTGTCGATAAAAATTATTTTGTTAATTTTATTTATTTTACTTTATCTACCAACCTCAAACGAGATTCAAAAATTAACTTTTCTTATATACTCAAAAAACGAGACTCGACTTTCTCTAAAAAAAAAAATAAAACTAGACTGATTAAATTCTCGCACCAAAAATTTCACTGTGCGTAAAAATATATTTTCTTCTGTGCCTCTCTTTCTCGCACATATCGTTATTGGGCGGCGCGAAACAAAGATCGAGCGTGACGCCACACACACAAACATGAAACGCAGAAAAAAATACTATCCTACATCGAAACTGCTCGTACGTATGCACAAGGGCACACCTTGGTCTTCGTAAATCATTTATTCGTAAAACCACACAATAAAAAAGGTGTACAAAAAACAAAATAAAACCGAGTGATTTTAGACATACCAATCAACCGATTACAATGAGGTCAAAATATGAAACTAGGTGTGCGAAGCACTGTTATGACCATGAAGTCGTAATATGCTCTTATTGAGAAATCCCTTGAACATAACGAAAACGGAGGACGGGGTCTCGAAATCAGCCTGGGTTGACCTTCGAGCAGCAGTTTGTCAGGAGAGTAGAGACACACCTCTTCTTTGGTATTTGGTTTTAACTAATCTGTATTAAACCTGCTGAAGGGTGCGGATTAAAGCTGGTTGCTTAAGTGGATGGTCTTGTCATTGGCGTCTTCGGTAAATATCCTTGTGAACCTTAAGAGAACACATCCAAAGAGCGTTTGTCATTCTCTCCAATTTGTACAACAAACTAGACCGGAAAACTAAGATATAAGAAAGAGTAAAGAAAGCTTTAATAGCGCTTTACTCTTGTAAAAATGCCATTGAAAAAAGAGGAGCCACACTGTTACTGTCAGTAGCCAACTTTAAAAATGCTGACCACTCTAAAATCCTTAGTGAAAATACAATGAACAGCTGCTGCCTTTTGTATTAGTGGGACTCTTAGGAGCAATCATCATTTCTTAAATCGGTTAATTGTGATCGTCGTTAACAAGCCCGTTTTTTATTAAAACAAAACAAAGTATTAATTGTCCAGTGGAGTGGGACATGGACGACGGTGGGTCGGTGCTGGATTCTACACTAAAACAGAGGGTCTTAGTTGTGTTTATTAACATCACCAATCGTGATCGATGACGAAAATTCGCGTTGCATCCAGCCTTTGGTGCGATTCGAACCCAGCACCTCCCGGTCCAAGTGCCGACGCTTTTAAGAATTAATTATATTAACCGAATATTTTGGCTTAAATCACTCGAAATAAGACAAATGTACCTAATTTCACTTACTGTCATATCATACAACTTTCGATGTAATCGGTACATGCAGGGACATACGTATACCAATTAAAATTATATCAATATTTTATTCGAACGCCGCAGACGAACCGTCCATCTCTATACCAATATGTAATATTAAAACATAAAACCAACACGTACACATTTAAAATCAACTGTCTAATTAATTATTCAGCTCACATAAATATATTCCGGACAGATAAAATTGAAATATAGATAGATAATGTAATTCCGTTAAAGCCCTCGTGCCTCTCCTCCCAGCCCGCTGCGAAAACAAATCAACCATCATCAACATTTTAAATCACATAAACATTTTTTTTTTACAGATTGCCAATATAAAATTCAAAATGATTAATTAGTGTCACATAATTAAATTATATTTTATTTATTATTATAATTATTATTATTGTTTTATGTTCTAGAGGGTATAAGCAAGCAGAATTATTTTAGCAATGTTTAATTTTATTGATACTCATACAAAATTATAATCGTATTATTATTTATTTATTACCCAATTTGATAGATATTTTATTGTTTCAAATTAATTAATTATGAATTAATTAAACAGAGTGTATTATATTGAATTTTATTGTTTTTTTTCTGTTATTTATTTTATTGCCTGTAAGCAAAATATCGACATTTAGGCGTACATAATTATATTGCTAAACATGCTGGTGTTTATTTTATTATACCAATTTTCATTTATTGTCGTTGTTGTTGTCAAAATAATTTTGTTGTTGTCAATAAATAAATTGAATTTGGTATTAAGCTTTATACGATTGTATACGCGACTTCTTTAAGTTCGATTATTGGGTGTCACACATAAATTCGATATTTTCGTATATACACTATATATAAAGCACGAAATTAGTGGTTTTGAAATTGGGTAGTGGGTGGTTGGTAGTTATGGGGTAAACAATTTTTTTTGTAGAATATATTGGAAGATTGGATAAATTTTATTTAAACGTTGATTTGTTTTTCGTTTATTTTTCAATTTCATTCTGAATCTGTATAACTTTTTTAGTGCATTACTATTTTGTGTACGGTGTGTGGTTAAGAGCTTTTATCGTCTATAGTTTTACTATAATATATTGTAGTAAACGTACTAAAACAGTGTAACGGACCAAAAAAGTGCAAAATGCAATTTGTTAAATCCAATTTCTATTATTGTCTTCGTTTCTAACTATTTTTCGTATTGTCTGTCTATTAGATGTTTGTTAAATTTATTTCCACAGTTTTTTATTCATCTTGCGCTCTACTCTATACCGTGCTAGTTCAAGGAACAGGATGAATGAATAATAGAATGATATAAATTTTTTTTACCCAGTTTGGGGTTTTATTCGTTTTTCTGTTTTCATGAGAATTTTTGTTAACCTCGTTTCGGTTTTTACCAGTACTACTTGTTACTGTTATTTTTCTCGTATTGCAAACAGTATAAATATTATTTTCATATTTTATTGTGGATTTTTATCAGAAAATTAAATATTATGTTGAATTAAACGGTATGTTGTGTAGGAACGATAAAGAAACGGTTTCAATGGTAAAATATAATAAAAATGTAATTTAAAGTCCTAATCTTAGATACATTCTAGTTGTGGAAAATTAAAAGGGTCGTACGTTTTAAAATAAATCGAAAACTAATAAGTTTTGTAATTGATGGTATAAAGTTATTTTATTGTTATATAAGAAAATTAGTTTTAATCTATTCTTAATTGGTCGTGAAACGGACACAAAGTGCTTTAAATTTAAGAAATAAAATTCTTCTTGTTTGTATTAGTTACGTTGTTACACTTGTTACGGAATGGCTTCAGCAACCCGCAGATATCACTAAGCTCGCAGAGGCGATCTCAGGAGAAATGCTTGAGTCGTGGGATTTGAGGCTTGTAATACTTCTGGCCTACACCGTGAAATAACAGACTATTATAAAACGCAAATTAAACTGAAACTAGAGGACCACTTAATCCATCGCATGAAATTTGAGGAACTTGATAAAAATTTAATTATCTCTTCGGGTGACAAGTACCTAGTCGGCTGAAAAGCCCGGGGGGGGGGAGGCGAATGACCCATGGACCCCGAAAGGCCGATGCCCAGCTGCAATGAAGCGGAATTGTAGGGTAGCGACGTCTTTTCAACAGACCAGGCCACTCTTCACTCGAAGAGACCTTTAGCGATTCTGCCACACTACACACTCCGACAGTTTAACACCACCGAAGTGCCACGGTGAGAACGAGGTAACTTTACGGTCGCCCACGAATGGATGACCCATATGCTGGCCTTGCCACACCGACACTGGATATCCTGCCAAGAGGTATCATATGACACCGGCATATAATGAGAGTCCCCTTCCCATCATACCGAACCCGTAAAAATTTAATAGTTCATTTTATTATTTAATAGCACCAAAAAGAAGAGAAAAAATTATAAGAACAAAAGGAGGAAGTCCAACCCAAAAGACGAACCGACAATAAGGCTGAATACCAAGGAGCGCCGTACAGTTTTTTCTTTTTTTAACAAACGATAACTGGTGGATATCAATGCAAAATTAAATTTAAAAAAAAACACCAAAAATATGGCAGCCGAAAGTAAATGAAAGCGAGACCGATGGAAATCAAGGTCACTCTTGATAACAACATAGATTTTTTATAAAGAAAAATTTTGTTGAAAATTTTGAAAAAAGTCAATTTAAAATATTTAAAAATTGAGAAAAAAATAAAAATTTAAAATAAAAATTAAAAGTTTAAAATAAAAATTAAAAAAATCGTACCTTGACCTTCAACATGGTCACGCAAAAATCAGTCGGGTGTTGTCCGCCTTTAGACCGAAAACATATAAAGTGGGGTTGTCCCGCCTTAACCGTAGAACACAAATGGCCTTACTTGGCCTCCCGTTAATTTTGGGCGTTGTCTCGCCAAAAAGGAGGGCGGGGATGACTACCCGTATGTCACGGCCCTGTTGTCGTTATACACGCCAAAAACAGTAAGATGCACACTGTAATTGTTGCAGCACCTTTCGTCTTATTTTGAAGACGTGAGAACCACGTTATCTCGTTGCGAACCATTTTTGATATTAATCGCCGATTACTTTTCGGCTTTTCGTGTACAAAACTAGAATTCTTTTAGAAAGCTTTCCTTATATGAAAATGCCACTTTTATCCTCTATCGATTTAGTGTTACTCAACCAGGAAATTTATATTTTTCTTCTACAAGACCGAAAATTGTATTCCAACGAGACACTTCTCGTTTTATATCATAAAAAGAAAATTCAATTATTTTGGTTTTACAAGGATTAGAATCAGAACTTTAATGACTCTACTTTAATTTTCCATGAAACTTTTCATACAACCATCGTAAACGACTTACTCAAAATTTTTCCTATCATAACCAAAACCAGACTCCACCAAAATTCTCGCACCAAAAAATGTTCTAGAAAAATATTTTTGCTAGTTCATGTTTTTTTGTTTTGTTTTTTTCGCGTCAATCGTGTTCTTATTTGCACCGCACGACAACTCCACATGACAAAACGAGAAAAACATAACAATAGTATTTTGTATACCTTGGTAAGCAAAATATTCGGATGTATACGGATCGGATGTATACAGTGGTCTCGCTCCATCATTCATTCTTCGAACCATTTACCATAAGGATGGACAGAAAAAAATTTAACATAAAAAGGTCACGACAGAACAAGTGATTTTAGACGAGGCAATAATCAACCGATTACAATGAAATTAAAATCCAAAACAAAGCTGGACAACAATGTTAAGATCCTTTAATCGTAACAAAGTGCACACCTTTGATTTGATATCGGGATGCTCAATTATTCAAGGTGTGGGGTTGTTTTTGCATTAACAATACAATTTTTAATTTTGACAGGTCAGAAACTAGCACAATATTTCAGCAACAGCCCTCACAAAAATTACTATAATTTAATTTATTACACTCTAAGTATTAAAAAATCTTAAATAACGTACTAAAAAAAACAATTGTGGTACAAATTTAAAAATAAAACATTTATAATAATAATAATAATAATAACAATTTAAATAAATACAAATTTGATTTACAATATAATAAAAAACATATAACTTGTAATTTTTATATGCTCTTCTGTAGATGTTCCAGGTTCAGCCCAAAACCGCAATGTTTGGTGTTCTCCAATATAAATAGTAGTATTATCACTGAGATATACAGCCACATACTGCAACCGTTGACAAATTTGAACAGATCTACCGGAACTCACAGTTGGGTATTTTACATGTAATGAAAACGTTAGTTACAAAATAAGAGAGTACTAGTGTCCAGCATCCAGAATCAGGCATCCGGCGTCCTACATTCAGAATCTGACACCCGGCATTGGTATCTGGTGGGAGCCCAAATTCCGGGTACCGGATGCCAAATGTCGGATGCCAGATGCCGAACGCTGGATGCTGAACGCCGGATGTCCGGACGCCAGATTCCGAATGCCAAACGCCGGATTCCGGCTGCATCCACCATCCAACAACCAACGTCCGGAATCCGGCGTCCGGAATACAACATCTGGCGGATACCGAATGCCAGACGCAGTAACAACGTCCAGTTTTCCTGTAATCGACGATTGAAGGTTTATTATAACCAAGTACCAAACAATCTTTGTTAAGTTTTCATCAGAATCATCAAACGTCCAGTGTAGAAAGAAATTTTCAAACATCCAGTGTAGTTTCGTTAGAACCGGACGTGGTATAGCCCCAATATGAGCTTTTTCAATTTTTGCAATGATGCCGTAAAGTTTAGCATTTACAGAAAAAAAAATGAATTGAAAGACTAAAATAAATTTAGAGAATTTATTTTCAACCAAGAACCAAGGTTGACCTTGTTGGTTTTCCGAATTTATAACAGGAATAATGTTACTTGATTTTACACAAGATAATTTTACCAAAACAAAGTTTAATTTGGGCCACAACATTGTTACGACTTCACGGTCATAACAAGGCGTCCCACTTTTTTCCTCAAATTTTAATTTCATTGTAATAATTTGAAGAAAGTATTTTACAGATGTCAGTTCGATCTGTATTATGACATTAACCTAAATATTTATTTGTGCAGTGTGAGATTGTCTTTATCCCTGCAAATAACTTATAATATTCTATAAAGAGCATTTCATAGTAAACCTGCACGCAAACATGATTTTGTTAAAAATAGGTGCCGCAAAAGTTTCCAGGCGGCAGCCCTAACCATTTTTAACGATATCTAACTTCACACCAAAACGTTTCTCTAGTAACGCCGTATTTTTTGTTTTCTTTTTTGATGTGTCATAACAAGCATCATTCAGCGTGTTTACTGATGGTTTTCTGACATAAAATATTGGTATATTTTTGACATATTTTACCCCGGCTAACTTCGCTTCAGTAAAATATACGATTTTTTTTATTACACGAGTGAACGCGTTTATTTTTAGCTTGGCATATAAATTTGACAGTTCATTATTTTAAACGTTAATTTCCTTTACTAGTGAATTTAATATAGTGATATATTTCCTAAAGTGTTGTTTAAATTTTAATAAAATATTAACGAAAATCTTTATGATTGAATCCAGTTTAGCCGGCTATTAAAAATCGAGTTTTTTTCAAAACAAAACTCAGATGTCAAAAAAACCCCGAAAAAATCCAAACCAAAGTGGAGTTAAAAATATACCGATTTATAGGGTGCGTTCGGTTTGTAGTTCAAAAAAACCCAGATATTTTTTATCCTCTTGTACACGAGAGAACACTAGGATTATGTTCCGAAGTGTCATAGCGACTTTGTTTTTTGTGTTATTTGTATTTTTGTTCGAAATTTTAAGCAATTCTGTGTATTCAATTTAAATTAATTTGTGTTAATTTGGATATTGTTGATTCCATTTTACGTATGTGCTACGTTTTTTTATAAATTTGAATTTTTTTTATAAAACCTCCCGCAAGGGCAGTTTAAACATTGTATAAAAAAATAATTTTAAAATCTTACAAATTGATAATTTTATAGCCCGCACCTATCACTGCAGAATATCGTAATCTGTGCCTTAAAATTATTCGAAATGTGTAATCTTCGGCTTTTAATACAAATTTTAAGCTGTGCTCATTAAATTTCGATGAGAAATATATCACTTGTAGTGGCCGCCTTACAAAATTCGCGATACCTTCAAAGTTTTTATTGGATAATGGAATGTGGTATGTTCAATATATGCTTCATAATTGTTGTAATAAGTAACAATGTTTTTTTTTTGTGTACCCAGGTGTATAATTGAATTGAAAGAAGTCGAATTACCTTTAAATATACTGAATGACATTCAAAACGTGATGATTCCAAGTGCCTCTGCTACATCATCCGGAAAAATACTGAAAATGTTTCACCATTTCTATCCACATCAAACATGAAAACCACCAATTAAACGAAAAAAGATGTCACCTTAAACAACGGCATCAAACAATCCTATAAGTTAAGACTTCAGATATGCTGGAGAAATAATTTGGACGTCGATTATACTCCGCATACTTCAAAACGGGCATCTGTCAAATTTATTGAAGAGCTGACTAAATTTAGGAAAAGTAATACACTTTTACGTAATGAATTGACACGGCTAATGAATTGACCTATTTTTTGGATCATTTGGAGAAAGATAGCATTATTTGCTCGGATTCACGGTATTAAAAGTAATTGATAGCTAATAGCAGTCTATACAGACTGCGGTTTAGTGATCCCAAAAAGAGAAAACCTCATCGTTTAGAAAATGTTTTTCAAACTTGAATTTGGTAGTAGATTTCCAAGTTTTACAAGATATATCGAACTGAATTGAATTTTATTCTAGGGTGCTGGATTGAGTTTTCCAAAATAGAGATTGCCAATCCGCAGTCAGTATAGGTGTAACGCGTATTTGTAAAATACTTAATAAATTGTAATATATTTAAAATTACAAATTGTATATAAAATTATTTAATAAAAGTACAAAATTAATTAAAATTCTAATTTGTAATGATTTTTTATTTTATAGAAGATTCGTGAAGAAGAATCATTTATTAAGGAATTAAAAGAGGGCAAAATAGTTTATAGTTATGACGATGAATTTTTTTTCAACAAGCGGTTACGAGCACTTAAGGAATTATTTTAAAAAAGGTAAAATGTAAGTGCCTGCAATTAGAACAATTAGGCGATGGAATCAAAATACAGAAGGTAGTCCTGGAATAACAGTGCAAGCCGTTCAACGGTTCGGGCGGAACAAAATCCAAAATGAGCAACAGCCAATATATTTTGCTCTAATGATGGACGAGATGTCTATTAAAAAAATCCAAAGACTGGGGCAATAAAAATAAGGTTGTTCTGGGATATGTCGACTACGGTGCTGGTTGTTTCCACGATTTTGACGATGATGATGGAACATTGGCTACCAACGTTTTAGTATTTTTTTTTGTGCGCTGTGAATTTAAAGTTTAAAGTTCAAGTAGAATTTTTCTTCGTTAATTCGTTAACCGGGGCCGAACGAGCACACGTAGTGCGATTCATCATTTCCCATCTACGCGAGGAATGTAATGCGCAAATAATTAGCCTAACATTTGATGAGCTTAGAGCTAACTTTACCTTGGCAGACATATTGGGTGCGACATTACCAGAACAACCTTATTTTTATGTAGAACCATTAAATGAAAAAAAAAATTATGTTTCTCGATAATTGCCATATGATGAAATGTTCACAAAAGTATACAACTCCAAGAAAACTTAAGACTATTTAATTTTAAAAAATGGGGTAATTTAATTACTCCTTCAAAAGATATCTATTTAATTATTTGTAAATACGAATTTTTTTTTTAAATTTATGTAAGAACAGTAAGGGATAAATATATTTATAGCACATTAGTTTTAAGATCAATACAAAATATTGTGATGTTAGGTTTAAGTTTTTGTGATACCTGTAATCATTAAAATCGAAGAGATGGAGTAGACATGCACTATTACTTATTAATTAAGAAAATTATTGAATTATATTTTAAGATTAGATTGTACCACTTTACAAAACAATCTAACATGCAAAAAACAGGTGTAAGGAAAAAATTTACAAAATTAATACATTTCAAAGCAATGCAATAAACATACATATTTAAAAATTATTATTGTGAAAAAATGTGACAAGATTTTTTATTCAAAGTATTGCCCATCGCTACCCAATACTTTTTCCTATCTTTCTGGCAATTTATGGATTCCATCCCAGAAAAAGTGCGCCGGGTTGGAGGCCAAAAACGAATCGAGGCAATTTTCGATACCTTGAACTGAAATGAAGCGTATTCGTGATAGGACATTCTGCATGGATCGAAATAGGTGGTAGTCAGTAGGAGCAAGGTCTGGGCTATAATGCGGGTGAAACAGAATTTCCCATCCGTTATATTCCAGGTATTTTTTGACCTGCGCCGCAATATGTGGCCGAGCGTTATCGTGGTGGAAAATGATTGACTTGTGTCTGGTCACATACGTTGGCCCTCTGCCTGGATTTTCTGCTTCAATCCTTGGCCACTTGGCAACAGCTCATAGTGGATCACACCTAGCTGGTCCCACTAAATGCACAAAATGACCTTGGCCCCGTGAATATTCGGCTTTGGTGTCGATGGGCCAGCCTCGCCTTACTTGACATACGCTTTTTTGCGCTTGGGATTATCGAAACGGATCCATTTTTCATAGCCAGTGACGATGCAAAAACGACTTCTTTTTGTGGCGCTCGAGCAGCATTTCGGACATGCAAAATCGTCTTTCCACGTCTCTTGGCTTCAACTCGTATGGCACCCAATATCCCATCTTTTGGATGAATCGCAAGGCTTTCAAACGTCTGAAAATTGTTGCTTGATCGACTACTAATTATTCTGCAAGTTCTTCTTGCGTTTGACATGAATCTTGATCGAGTAATGCCTCCAATTCTTCATCCTCAAACTTTTTCGGCTGACCAGGACACTATTTGCACTTGATGTCAAAATCACCACTTTTGAAGCGACTAAACCACTCAAAGGACTGTATTTTTGCAAGAGCTCACCATACAAATCCACGAGCAAACGATGACTTTCAGCTGCAGAAGTTTGGGAAAAAGTAACTCAACAAAACTTCCCGCAAATGCTGTTTTTTTCGCAAATTTGATAAAATTTGAATCGTTGAAATCGGTTGGATGTGCACATTGAAAACAAAAACGTTTAGCTGATTTTGACAGGTATTGAGTAGGGCTTTCAAAAGACATATATGTCCATGATGTTCTATAACGCGTAAACAAGTAATGACATCTAGTATCAAATTCCGGTTTTTAATGCAGACACCCAATATTTGTACAGAGTTTATGGAAATTACTTACGAATTTTTTAAACTTTCCGAAACACCACACCATTGTTTGCTATTTACTTTGTATTTTATAAACCACTAGCAGCAGATACGTCATATGAAATTGTATTGTTAACTTGTGGGCACTTGAGTCGGAAGCAACTAAACATTCACCGTGAATGTAACCAATTTCTGTACCATCATCATCCAAGTAAGTCCACAAGACAATCGCACACATAATTTACTCGAAGTCGCCACATTATCGTTTTAATTACTGACGACCATTACCTTGGTTTTGGGATCATACGACTTTATATCGCGGAAATCTGTTCCAATAAAATCAGATGTTTCACCAACTTTTAAATTAAAAGCAGCCTCTTCGAATGGTTTTTGCATAACACCGCGACTAAATAAACGTAAATCGCCAACCCGTTTCGCTGAGCTACAATCAGAATATTTCTCGTTTAATTCTGGTAGTGCAGCCCCGTGAGAATTGATCAGCTCTTTAAACCATTCAAGTATTTTATATGCTTCATTCTTTGTCCGAGTTACGTTTTCATCTTATCTGTAGGTTTACCATTAAGTTAGTTGCTTGTACTTGGGTTGGGCCCTGTTACGAGGAGCGTTCAGCTGGTGCTGTAGGTAAATCCCATTGAGATTATTTTGTAGGCATATTTAAATGACAGTGCATTCCTGGAATAAGTAAAACCACGGAAAGAAAAATTTGGTTATTGGCTTTTCTTTTCTTTCACATAACCTCAAACAATATTTGACAAGAATTTTATTTATCAGTCTCTATTTACAAAAATTTTATTTTCGAGAGAACAGAATAAAACAATACAAAAAAATTTGGTATTTTAATATAAAATAAGGGTTTAAATTAACAATAAAAATCTATTGCGACTTAGTTTGAAATCGTGTGTAGCTTAGCTCAATGGATTTGTGAGAGGGAGACCAATGTGTACAGTGTACTGTACACCAAGTGCGAGTGTGCCATAGCGTAAATGTAGAGAAATATTTTTGTTATGTTTTCTCGTTTGATTGAGTGCGTTTTGTCGCACGGTGCGAGCGAGAACGTGAGTGACGAAGAGTAATATGAACGAAACAACCATTTTGTTTTTTTTTTGGTGAAAATTAAAAATGAATTTTTTGTTTTTGAAAAAATTAAGTTTAGTTTTTTTATGTAAAACAAAATTTATTATGTGATTTTATAAAATGATTTTTTTAGAATAATATAAATATAAGTCGTATTTTTTGTGATAATAAACATTAAGTTATAAAAACAATGTTGTCGATGATCGGTGAACTCTCTACAGAGAAAAATTTATAAAACCGAGCAATCGTTGGAGTTGGTTGTTGCTGCGGTAGTCTGGAGATCAGGGGGATCACGCGGGTAACGGCACATAAAGCCGCCACGGTCTGGGTGTGGCACCCCCCGTGGCATGACTGCACCAAGGCCGCAACATGGAAGGTATTTTTTTTTTATTTTTAGTTTCTTCATTTATCTTAATGGCTGATGGCACTCGTAAAAAAATACCTGATTTTTCCTCGTTTCGTTCCCCGTTTACCTTATGATACAAGTTTTAATTGCGACTTAAACAAATTTTCTGTGCAATCACACAACTCAAACATAAATTAAATAAAAAATATTTCAAGGGCATTTTTGACTCATTTTAGTTTAAATTTTATTTAAGAGAGAGAGCAGAACAAAACAAAATAAAACTGGTTTGCCTTGAAAAAAATACCAAAATACAAAAAACCCTGTGTGGAATGGGAGAATAATTTTTTTCAATTTTCTTAAATTCAAATTCTTCAATTTCTTTTTATAAATTCGATTTTTTCTAAATTTTGTAATCGTTGAAAGAGCTGTCTGGTGCGCACTAGCGTGTTGGTACATTGGCCTCGCTCAAGAATTTTGAATCCGTTTTGATTTTTGTTGCGATTTTTTTTTGCGTCGGATCCATATGTGCACCCGGTTATAATTAAATTTTTACCAAGTTGCTCAAATTTCGTTCGACGGATTGCGATCGGTTTAATTTAAATTTCTTTTTATTATTTGCGAATAAATAAATTTTCTGTTATTTCACGGTGTAGACCAGGGCATCGTAAGGCATCTAGCTAGCAAAAACACCGTGTGAGGCCTCTGTGAACTTAAAGATATCTGCGGTTCGGCTGAAACCTTCCGATAGCAAAATATTCACCACTTCATTTTTTACAAAATCACGATAATACTTTTTTAAATAAAAGTGTAATGTTAACACCAATTTTACATTTTAAATGACCTAAATAAATAGAAAAAAATGTTTTTTTTTTGTTTATAAAACTAATAATGTTTATCCACATTTTTAGCAGGAAATACGTATCCATAAATTTAAAACTTTATCTCTCTCAATGTTTATTTTAAAAATAAATAGAAATATTATTTAACTACTTTAGTTCGAGTGGGGTTTTTGCCACCTTACCATTTATTACCTACATAGATAAAACTAGTTGTTGCTACGTTAAATAAAATCAATATATTTGTAACTTACACCTGTAATTTTTAAAAGTATTTTTCAAATTTTTTTTGTTTAAATGTAATTTTATTTGGTAAATATACAATTGATTAAACTAGAGAAATAGTTTTGTATCTCAAATTTACCATCATCACCAAATTAGTTTTCGTTGGTATGGCCGGATTGTATTACATATACAGGCGTAGCTGTGAAGTAGCTGGCATATTATAAATTATAATTTCAAAAGATAGCGGGGGGTGCGTAAATAGGGTTGGGGTAGCAGGCACGATATTCCACTTAAACTATAATACGCTCCTCGTGTGTCTAATAAATATCGATTTTGTTTATTTATTATTTCCAAATATTTAGTTATGGTAAATTGTAGAGTTTTCGATGTTTATCAATTCAAATATTTATCGATTGTTTGTTTTTTTTCGAAACTTAGATAGTAATTATAATTATTATATTAAAATATTTGAGTTTTAATTAAATGATTTATATCGTAAAAGTTTCTGTATGATTAAGAAATAATTTTATTTGCTGTTTAAATTATAAAAGCATTTGACAAAAAGACTAACAAATTTATTGGTTATCACTTTTTAAATGGCGATTGTCTGTTGCCAATGGGTGCTTTTAAGGCACTTCACAATTGGGAGCATGTTGTGTAAAATCGCATGCATCGCTATGAAAATGTTTAGCAATATGGAATATTCAAATCAAATTGACAGTGATTGTATTAATCATGATAGGGGACCTGAAAGCGCCCAATCTTTTACATAATCTCTGATGCTTGACGAGAATAGTCGAGCCAAATGAAGAAAAATAGTAATACCCGGCGGGATAAATTGTATGGGGGACCACTTGTACACAGAAGAAACCGATATTAGATTGAGTTTCAGCACATTTCTTAAAAATTTGTAAGTTGAAGCTGATCTGTAGTAGATATATTATGAGACCCAATTTATTTTGCGTGATTGCGATCAAAAGGATGAAAGATATTCTAAAATATTCCTTGTTTCAGTGAAGACGTCGGAAATCAGTGAATTTGAATATGTGCCGGTGAGTAAATTTTATTAAAAGTGTAAGAGGCTGAATTCTTACGAGGTAGTCAGTACTTTTCTTTGAAGGAGAATTTCGATACATCGTATTTCCGGTAGTAAATTTAATCGCAAAACAATTTAGGAAAATATTAGAAAACTCCGCAGCTCCGAGACCGGAAGATACCTTTTTATTGCTGCTTTGAAGCATGCTTTTCAATCCAAAGTTGACAGACAACGAGATTACAAACATATGGTTACGAATATCGGGCGTTTGATGCGGATTCATACCGGAATTTGCAAATAAAAACTCTCAGCGATTTAAGTAACAAACTTTATTTTCAAGTATCTTTAATTTCTGCATCAATTCACAAATTTCAATTGATCATTGCGCACTAATACTCACTTTAACTGTTCACTTTTACCCTTGACTTTTTTCGCACTCTTAATTTTCACTTTAACTTGCACCGTACACTGTGTTACGACACCTTGAGGGTCCTAACATAACTTGAATTCTTTTTAATTTTTCATTGTAAAAAAAGGGAAAACAGCTATATAAATTTCATTAAAATTGAATAGGTACTGCCATCTGTGTTATGTCATTCGGTATTACATTATTTTGTGAATTGGACATTAATGCTTAGTTTTATTTGGGCATTAATATTCTGTGTTACGTAAACGTCTATAAATTTTTAGAAAAAAAATAACCGCCAAAAAAAAGAAAAAAAGATTTTTGGGTCGAGGCTAATGTGCTCCAAGGTCGCTCACCCGACCACCGTATTCTATGGTGCTTGATTACAAATTTGTATATCAAAATCAATATTTAAATAAATTTTAAAATTTTAAAAAGAAAATAAAACAAAAAAATCATAAGTTAATACTACATAAAAAAAATTACTGTTGCAGCCTTGGTGCCGTCATGCGACAAGTATACAGCACACCCGGACCGTTGGGTGTCTTCCGCCGTAGACTGGATAACTGTTGCGGTCTTGGTGCCGTCCTGCCATAGGTGAGTTGGGCGTCCTTCCACCTTCGAAAATAAAATTGGCCACGGTTTGTATAAGTGGTTGGACGGTCTTTCGCCTTCAACCAAAAAAAAAAAATGCGGTTAATATAACACGGTAACCAAAATCACAAATAGCACCCTTCGGAGATACGGTACCGTTGGATAATGCGGTATCCGTCAATTCAGCTGTACACGTTGACAATACCGCCCGTATTAGTAAGCGATTTCGCACGCACCTATTTTTGCTGTGGCAGTTGTTAATATCGTTGTTGCTGTTGCCTCTATGTAGTAATACGTAATGCGTTTTGGTAATCAATCAGGTTACATAACAGAATCTCAATCTTTTTTATGGCCATAATCTCATTTTCACTTTGGGCACGCCAAACCCAATAATTCCACAAAAAAAGTCTTACTATTCCACCCAAAATATTTATATTTTCTCAATTAATTTCACCACATATAAATTTTCTCGATATTTCGAGTTTTTATACATACATAGTTATTATAATTTTAAATATTTATCCAAGGGCCAAGTGTCGATAAAAATTATTTTGTTAATTTTATTTATTTTACTTTATCTACCAACCTCAAACGAGATTCAAAAATTAACTTTTCTTATATACTCAAAAAACGAGACTCGACTTTCTCTAAAAAAAAAAATAAAACTAGACTGATTAAATTCTCGCACCAAAAATTTCACTGTGCGTAAAAATATATTTTCTTCTGTGCCTCTCTTTCTCGCACATATCGTTATTGGGCGGCGCGAAACAAAGATCGAGCGTGACGCCACACACACAAACATGAAACGCAGAAAAAAATACTATCCTACATCGAAACTGCTCGTACGTATGCACAAGGGCACACCTTGGTCTTCGTAAATCATTTATTCGTAAAACCACACAATAAAAAAGGTGTACAAAAAACAAAATAAAACCGAGTGATTTTAGACATACCAATCAACCGATTACAATGAGGTCAAAATATGAAACTAGGTGTGCGAAGCACTGTTATGACCATGAAGTCGTAATATGCTCTTATTGAGAAATCCCTTGAACATAACGAAAACGGAGGACGGGGTCTCGAAATCAGCCTGGGTTGACCTTCGAGCAGCAGTTTGTCAGGAGAGTAGAGACACACCTCTTCTTTGGTATTTGGTTTTAACTAATCTGTATTAAACCTGCTGAAGGGTGCGGATTAAAGCTGGTTGCTTAAGTGGATGGTCTTGTCATTGGCGTCTTCGGTAAATATCCTTGTGAACCTTAAGAGAACACATCCAAAGAGCGTTTGTCATTCTCTCCAATTTGTACAACAAACTAGACCGGAAAACTAAGATATAAGAAAGAGTAAAGAAAGCTTTAATAGCGCTTTACTCTTGTAAAAATGCCATTGAAAAAAGAGGAGCCACACTGTTACTGTCAGTAGCCAACTTTAAAAATGCTGACCACTCTAAAATCCTTAGTGAAAATACAATGAACAGCTGCTGCCTTTTGTATTAGTGGGACTCTTAGGAGCAATCATCATTTCTTAAATCGGTTAATTGTGATCGTCGTTAACAAGCCCGTTTTTTATTAAAACAAAACAAAGTATTAATTGTCCAGTGGAGTGGGACATGGACGACGGTGGGTCGGTGCTGGATTCTACACTAAAACAGAGGGTCTTAGTTGTGTTTATTAACATCACCAATCGTGATCGATGACGAAAATTCGCGTTGCATCCAGCCTTTGGTGCGATTCGAACCCAGCACCTCCCGGTCCAAGTGCCGACGCTTTTAAGAATTAATTATATTAACCGAATATTTTGGCTTAAATCACTCGAAATAAGACAAATGTACCTAATTTCACTTACTGTCATATCATACAACTTTCGATGTAATCGGTACATGCAGGGACATACGTATACCAATTAAAATTATATCAATATTTTATTCGAACGCCGCAGACGAACCGTCCATCTCTATACCAATATGTAATATTAAAACATAAAACCAACACGTACACATTTAAAATCAACTGTCTAATTAATTATTCAGCTCACATAAATATATTCCGGACAGATAAAATTGAAATATAGATAGATAATGTAATTCCGTTAAAGCCCTCGTGCCTCTCCTCCCAGCCCGCTGCGAAAACAAATCAACCATCATCAACATTTTAAATCACATAAACATTTTTTTTTTACAGATTGCCAATATAAAATTCAAAATGATTAATTAGTGTCACATAATTAAATTATATTTTATTTATTATTATAATTATTATTATTGTTTTATGTTCTAGAGGGTATAAGCAAGCAGAATTATTTTAGCAATGTTTAATTTTATTGATACTCATACAAAATTATAATCGTATTATTATTTATTTATTACCCAATTTGATAGATATTTTATTGTTTCAAATTAATTAATTATGAATTAATTAAACAGAGTGTATTATATTGAATTTTATTGTTTTTTTTCTGTTATTTATTTTATTGCCTGTAAGCAAAATATCGACATTTAGGCGTACATAATTATATTGCTAAACATGCTGGTGTTTATTTTATTATACCAATTTTCATTTATTGTCGTTGTTGTTGTCAAAATAATTTTGTTGTTGTCAATAAATAAATTGAATTTGGTATTAAGCTTTATACGATTGTATACGCGACTTCTTTAAGTTCGATTATTGGGTGTCACACATAAATTCGATATTTTCGTATATACACTATATATAAAGCACGAAATTAGTGGTTTTGAAATTGGGTAGTGGGTGGTTGGTAGTTATGGGGTAAACAATTTTTTTTGTAGAATATATTGGAAGATTGGATAAATTTTATTTAAACGTTGATTTGTTTTTCGTTTATTTTTCAATTTCATTCTGAATCTGTATAACTTTTTTAGTGCATTACTATTTTGTGTACGGTGTGTGGTTAAGAGCTTTTATCGTCTATAGTTTTACTATAATATATTGTAGTAAACGTACTAAAACAGTGTAACGGACCAAAAAAGTGCAAAATGCAATTTGTTAAATCCAATTTCTATTATTGTCTTCGTTTCTAACTATTTTTCGTATTGTCTGTCTATTAGATGTTTGTTAAATTTATTTCCACAGTTTTTTATTCATCTTGCGCTCTACTCTATACCGTGCTAGTTCAAGGAACAGGATGAATGAATAATAGAATGATATAAATTTTTTTTACCCAGTTTGGGGTTTTATTCGTTTTTCTGTTTTCATGAGAATTTTTGTTAACCTCGTTTCGGTTTTTACCAGTACTACTTGTTACTGTTATTTTTCTCGTATTGCAAACAGTATAAATATTATTTTCATATTTTATTGTGGATTTTTATCAGAAAATTAAATATTATGTTGAATTAAACGGTATGTTGTGTAGGAACGATAAAGAAACGGTTTCAATGGTAAAATATAATAAAAATGTAATTTAAAGTCCTAATCTTAGATACATTCTAGTTGTGGAAAATTAAAAGGGTCGTACGTTTTAAAATAAATCGAAAACTAATAAGTTTTGTAATTGATGGTATAAAGTTATTTTATTGTTATATAAGAAAATTAGTTTTAATCTATTCTTAATTGGTCGTGAAACGGACACAAAGTGCTTTAAATTTAAGAAATAAAATTCTTCTTGTTTGTATTAGTTACGTTGTTACACTTGTTACGGAATGGCTTCAGCAACCCGCAGATATCACTAAGCTCGCAGAGGCGATCTCAGGAGAAATGCTTGAGTCGTGGGATTTGAGGCTTGTAATACTTCTGGCCTACACCGTGAAATAACAGACTATTATAAAACGCAAATTAAACTGAAACTAGAGGACCACTTAATCCATCGCATGAAATTTGAGGAACTTGATAAAAATTTAATTATCTCTTCGGGTGACAAGTACCTAGTCGGCTGAAAAGCCCGGGGGGGGGGAGGCGAATGACCCATGGACCCCGAAAGGCCGATGCCCAGCTGCAATGAAGCGGAATTGTAGGGTAGCGACGTCTTTTCAACAGACCAGGCCACTCTTCACTCGAAGAGACCTTTAGCGATTCTGCCACACTACACACTCCGACAGTTTAACACCACCGAAGTGCCACGGTGAGAACGAGGTAACTTTACGGTCGCCCACGAATGGATGACCCATATGCTGGCCTTGCCACACCGACACTGGATATCCTGCCAAGAGGTATCATATGACACCGGCATATAATGAGAGTCCCCTTCCCATCATACCGAACCCGTAAAAATTTAATAGTTCATTTTATTATTTAATAGCACCAAAAAGAAGAGAAAAAATTATAAGAACAAAAGGAGGAAGTCCAACCCAAAAGACGAACCGACAATAAGGCTGAATACCAAGGAGCGCCGTACAGTTTTTTCTTTTTTTAACAAACGATAACTGGTGGATATCAATGCAAAATTAAATTTAAAAAAAAACACCAAAAATATGGCAGCCGAAAGTAAATGAAAGCGAGACCGATGGAAATCAAGGTCACTCTTGATAACAACATAGATTTTTTATAAAGAAAAATTTTGTTGAAAATTTTGAAAAAAGTCAATTTAAAATATTTAAAAATTGAGAAAAAAATAAAAATTTAAAATAAAAATTAAAAGTTTAAAATAAAAATTAAAAAAATCGTACCTTGACCTTCAACATGGTCACGCAAAAATCAGTCGGGTGTTGTCCGCCTTTAGACCGAAAACATATAAAGTGGGGTTGTCCCGCCTTAACCGTAGAACACAAATGGCCTTACTTGGCCTCCCGTTAATTTTGGGCGTTGTCTCGCCAAAAAGGAGGGCGGGGATGACTACCCGTATGTCACGGCCCTGTTGTCGTTATACACGCCAAAAACAGTAAGATGCACACTGTAATTGTTGCAGCACCTTTCGTCTTATTTTGAAGACGTGAGAACCACGTTATCTCGTTGCGAACCATTTTTGATATTAATCGCCGATTACTTTTCGGCTTTTCGTGTACAAAACTAGAATTCTTTTAGAAAGCTTTCCTTATATGAAAATGCCACTTTTATCCTCTATCGATTTAGTGTTACTCAACCAGGAAATTTATATTTTTCTTCTACAAGACCGAAAATTGTATTCCAACGAGACACTTCTCGTTTTATATCATAAAAAGAAAATTCAATTATTTTGGTTTTACAAGGATTAGAATCAGAACTTTAATGACTCTACTTTAATTTTCCATGAAACTTTTCATACAACCATCGTAAACGACTTACTCAAAATTTTTCCTATCATAACCAAAACCAGACTCCACCAAAATTCTCGCACCAAAAAATGTTCTAGAAAAATATTTTTGCTAGTTCATGTTTTTTTGTTTTGTTTTTTTCGCGTCAATCGTGTTCTTATTTGCACCGCACGACAACTCCACATGACAAAACGAGAAAAACATAACAATAGTATTTTGTATACCTTGGTAAGCAAAATATTCGGATGTATACGGATCGGATGTATACAGTGGTCTCGCTCCATCATTCATTCTTCGAACCATTTACCATAAGGATGGACAGAAAAAAATTTAACATAAAAAGGTCACGACAGAACAAGTGATTTTAGACGAGGCAATAATCAACCGATTACAATGAAATTAAAATCCAAAACAAAGCTGGACAACAATGTTAAGATCCTTTAATCGTAACAAAGTGCACACCTTTGATTTGATATCGGGATGCTCAATTATTCAAGGTGTGGGGTTGTTTTTGCATTAACAATACAATTTTTAATTTTGACAGGTCAGAAACTAGCACAATATTTCAGCAACAGCCCTCACAAAAATTACTATAATTTAATTTATTACACTCTAAGTATTAAAAAATCTTAAATAACGTACTAAAAAAAACAATTGTGGTACAAATTTAAAAATAAAACATTTATAATAATAATAATAATAATAACAATTTAAATAAATACAAATTTGATTTACAATATAATAAAAAACATATAACTTGTAATTTTTATATGCTCTTCTGTAGATGTTCCAGGTTCAGCCCAAAACCGCAATGTTTGGTGTTCTCCAATATAAATAGTAGTATTATCACTGAGATATACAGCCACATACTGCAACCGTTGACAAATTTGAACAGATCTACCGGAACTCACAGTTGGGTATTTTACATGTAATGAAAACGTTAGTTACAAAATAAGAGAGTACTAGTGTCCAGCATCCAGAATCAGGCATCCGGCGTCCTACATTCAGAATCTGACACCCGGCATTGGTATCTGGTGGGAGCCCAAATTCCGGGTACCGGATGCCAAATGTCGGATGCCAGATGCCGAACGCTGGATGCTGAACGCCGGATGTCCGGACGCCAGATTCCGAATGCCAAACGCCGGATTCCGGCTGCATCCACCATCCAACAACCAACGTCCGGAATCCGGCGTCCGGAATACAACATCTGGCGGATACCGAATGCCAGACGCAGTAACAACGTCCAGTTTTCCTGTAATCGACGATTGAAGGTTTAATATAACCAAGTACCAAACAATCTTTGTTAAGTTTTCATCAGAATCATCAAACGTCCAGTGTAGAAAGAAATTTTCAAACATCCAGTGTAGTTTCGTTAGAACCGGACGTGGTATAGCCCCAATATGAGCTTTTTCAATTTTTGCAATGATGCCGTAAAGTTTAGCATTTACAGAAAAAAAAATGAATTGAAAGACTAAAATAAATTTAGAGAATTTATTTTCAACCAAGAACCAAGGTTGACCTTGTTGGTTTTCCGAATTTATAACAGGAATAATGTTACTTGATTTTACACAAGATAATTTTACCAAAACAAAGTTTAATTTGGGCCACAACATTGTTACGACTTCACGGTCATAACAAGGCGTCCCACTTTTTTCCTCAAATTTTAATTTCATTGTAATAATTTGAAGAAAGTATTTTACAGATGTCAGTTCGATCTGTATTATGACATTAACCTAAATATTTATTTGTGCAGTGTGAGATTGTCTTTATCCCTGCAAATAACTTATAATATTCTATAAAGAGCATTTCATAGTAAACCTGCACGCAAACATGATTTTGTTAAAAATAGGTGCCGCAAAAGTTTCCAGGCGGCAGCCCTAACCATTTTTAACGATATCTAACTTCACACCAAAACGTTTCTCTAGTAACGCCGTATTTTTTGTTTTCTTTTTTGATGTGTCATAACAAGCATCATTCAGCGTGTTTACTGATGGTTTTCTGACATAAAATATTGGTATATTTTTGACATATTTTACCCCGGCTAACTTCGCTTCAGTAAAATATACGATTTTTTTTATTACACGAGTGAACGCGTTTATTTTTAGCTTGGCATATAAATTTGACAGTTCATTATTTTAAACGTTAATTTCCTTTACTAGTGAATTTAATATAGTGATATATTTCCTAAAGTGTTGTTTAAATTTTAATAAAATATTAACGAAAATCTTTATGATTGAATCCAGTTTAGCCGGCTATTAAAAATCGAGTTTTTTTCAAAACAAAACTCAGATGTCAAAAAAACCCCGAAAAAATCCAAACCAAAGTGGAGTTAAAAATATACCGATTTATAGGGTGCGTTCGGTTTGTAGTTCAAAAAAACCCAGATATTTTTTATCCTCTTGTACACGAGAGAACACTAGGATTATGTTCCGAAGTGTCATAGCGACTTTGTTTTTTGTGTTATTTGTATTTTTGTTCGAAATTTTAAGCAATTCTGTGTATTCAATTTAAATTAATTTGTGTTAATTTGGATATTGTTGATTCCATTTTACGTATGTGCTACGTTTTTTTATAAATTTGAATTTTTTTTATAAAACCTCCCGCAAGGGCAGTTTAAACATTGTATAAAAAAATAATTTTAAAATCTTACAAATTGATAATTTTATAGCCCGCACCTATCACTGCAGAATATCGTAATCTGTGCCTTAAAATTATTCGAAATGTGTAATCTTCGGCTTTTAATACAAATTTTAAGCTGTGCTCATTAAATTTCGATGAGAAATATATCACTTGTAGTGGCCGCCTTACAAAATTCGCGATACCTTCAAAGTTTTTATTGGATAATGGAATGTGGTATGTTCAATATATGCTTCATAATTGTTGTAATAAGTAACAATGTTTTTTTTTTGTGTACCCAGGTGTATAATTGAATTGAAAGAAGTCGAATTACCTTTAAATATACTGAATGACATTCAAAACGTGATGATTCCAAGTGCCTCTGCTACATCATCCGGAAAAATACTGAAAATGTTTCACCATTTCTATCCACATCAAACATGAAAACCACCAATTAAACGAAAAAAGATGTCACCTTAAACAACGGCATCAAACAATCCTATAAGTTAAGACTTCAGATATGCTGGAGAAATAATTTGGACGTCGATTATACTCCGCATACTTCAAAACGGGCATCTGTCAAATTTATTGAAGAGCTGACTAAATTTAGGAAAAGTAATACACTTTTACGTAATGAATTGACACGGCTAATGAATTGACCTATTTTTTGGATCATTTGGAGAAAGATAGCATTATTTGCTCGGATTCACGGTATTAAAAGTAATTGATAGCTAATAGCAGTCTATACAGACTGCGGTTTAGTGATCCCAAAAAGAGAAAACCTCATCGTTTAGAAAATGTTTTTCAAACTTGAATTTGGTAGTAGATTTCCAAGTTTTACAAGATATATCGAACTGAATTGAATTTTATTCTAGGGTGCTGGATTGAGTTTTCCAAAATAGAGATTGCCAATCCGCAGTCAGTATAGGTGTAACGCGTATTTGTAAAATACTTAATAAATTGTAATATATTTAAAATTACAAATTGTATATAAAATTATTTAATAAAAGTACAAAATTAATTAAAATTCTAATTTGTAATGATTTTTTATTTTATAGAAGATTCGTGAAGAAGAATCATTTATTAAGGAATTAAAAGAGGGCAAAATAGTTTATAGTTATGACGATGAATTTTTTTTCAACAAGCGGTTACGAGCACTTAAGGAATTATTTTAAAAAAGGTAAAATGTAAGTGCCTGCAATTAGAACAATTAGGCGATGGAATCAAAATACAGAAGGTAGTCCTGGAATAACAGTGCAAGCCGTTCAACGGTTCGGGCGGAACAAAATCCAAAATGAGCAACAGCCAATATATTTTGCTCTAATGATGGACGAGATGTCTATTAAAAAAATCCAAAGACTGGGGCAATAAAAATAAGGTTGTTCTGGGATATGTCGACTACGGTGCTGGTTGTTTCCACGATTTTGACGATGATGATGGAACATTGGCTACCAACGTTTTAGTATTTTTTTTTGTGCGCTGTGAATTTAAAGTTTAAAGTTCAAGTAGAATTTTTCTTCGTTAATTCGTTAACCGGGGCCGAACGAGCACACGTAGTGCGATTCATCATTTCCCATCTACGCGAGGAATGTAATGCGCAAATAATTAGCCTAACATTTGATGAGCTTAGAGCTAACTTTACCTTGGCAGACATATTGGGTGCGACATTACCAGAACAACCTTATTTTTATGTAGAACCATTAAATGAAAAAAAAAATTATGTTTCTCGATAATTGCCATATGATGAAATGTTCACAAAAGTATACAACTCCAAGAAAACTTAAGACTATTTAATTTTAAAAAATGGGGTAATTTAATTACTCCTTCAAAAGATATCTATTTAATTATTTGTAAATACGAATTTTTTTTTTAAATTTATGTAAGAACAGTAAGGGATAAATATATTTATAGCACATTAGTTTTAAGATCAATACAAAATATTGTGATGTTAGGTTTAAGTTTTTGTGATACCTGTAATCATTAAAATCGAAGAGATGGAGTAGACATGCACTATTACTTATTAATTAAGAAAATTATTGAATTATATTTTAAGATTAGATTGTACCACTTTACAAAACAATCTAACATGCAAAAAACAGGTGTAAGGAAAAAATTTACAAAATTAATACATTTCAAAGCAATGCAATAAACATACATATTTAAAAATTATTATTGTGAAAAAATGTGACAAGATTTTTTATTCAAAGTATTGCCCATCGCTACCCAATACTTTTTCCTATCTTTCTGGCAATTTATGGATTCCATCCCAGAAAAAGTGCGCCGGGTTGGAGGCCAAAAACGAATCGAGGCAATTTTCGATACCTTGAACTGAAATGAAGCGTATTCGTGATAGGACATTCTGCATGGATCGAAATAGGTGGTAGTCAGTAGGAGCAAGGTCTGGGCTATAATGCGGGTGAAACAGAATTTCCCATCCGTTATATTCCAGGTATTTTTTGACCTGCGCCGCAATATGTGGCCGAGCGTTATCGTGGTGGAAAATGATTGACTTGTGTCTGGTCACATACGTTGGCCCTCTGCCTGGATTTTCTGCTTCAATCCTTGGCCACTTGGCAACAGCTCATAGTGGATCACACCTAGCTGGTCCCACTAAATGCACAAAATGACCTTGGCCCCGTGAATATTCGGCTTTGGTGTCGATGGGCCAGCCTCGCCTTACTTGACATACGCTTTTTTGCGCTTGGGATTATCGAAACGGATCCATTTTTCATAGCCAGTGACGATGCAAAAACGACTTCTTTTTGTGGCGCTCGAGCAGCATTTCGGACATGCAAAATCGTCTTTCCACGTCTCTTGGCTTCAACTCGTATGGCACCCAATATCCCATCTTTTGGATGAATCGCAAGGCTTTCAAACGTCTGAAAATTGTTGCTTGATCGACTACTAATTATTCTGCAAGTTCTTCTTGCGTTTGACATGAATCTTGATCGAGTAATGCCTCCAATTCTTCATCCTCAAACTTTTTCGGCTGACCAGGACACTATTTGCACTTGATGTCAAAATCACCACTTTTGAAGCGACTAAACCACTCAAAGGACTGTATTTTTGCAAGAGCTCACCATACAAATCCACGAGCAAACGATGACTTTCAGCTGCAGAAGTTTGGGAAAAAGTAACTCAACAAAACTTCCCGCAAATGCTGTTTTTTTCGCAAATTTGATAAAATTTGAATCGTTGAAATCGGTTGGATGTGCACATTGAAAACAAAAACGTTTAGCTGATTTTGACAGGTATTGAGTAGGGCTTTCAAAAGACATATATGTCCATGATGTTCTATAACGCGTAAACAAGTAATGACATCTAGTATCAAATTCCGGTTTTTAATGCAGACACCCAATATTTGTACAGAGTTTATGGAAATTACTTACGAATTTTTTAAACTTTCCGAAACACCACACCATTGTTTGCTATTTACTTTGTATTTTATAAACCACTAGCAGCAGATACGTCATATGAAATTGTATTGTTAACTTGTGGGCACTTGAGTCGGAAGCAACTAAACATTCACCGTGAATGTAACCAATTTCTGTACCATCATCATCCAAGTAAGTCCACAAGACAATCGCACACATAATTTACTCGAAGTCGCCACATTATCGTTTTAATTACTGACGACCATTACCTTGGTTTTGGGATCATACGACTTTATATCGCGGAAATCTGTTCCAATAAAATCAGATGTTTCACCAACTTTTAAATTAAAAGCAGCCTCTTCGAATGGTTTTTGCATAACACCGCGACTAAATAAACGTAAATCGCCAACCCGTTTCGCTGAGCTACAATCAGAATATTTCTCGTTTAATTCTGGTAGTGCAGCCCCGTGAGAATTGATCAGCTCTTTAAACCATTCAAGTATTTTATATGCTTCATTCTTTGTCCGAGTTACGTTTTCATCTTATCTGTAGGTTTACCATTAAGTTAGTTGCTTGTACTTGGGTTGGGCCCTGTTACGAGGAGCGTTCAGCTGGTGCTGTAGGTAAATCCCATTGAGATTATTTTGTAGGCATATTTAAATGACAGTGCATTCCTGGAATAAGTAAAACCACGGAAAGAAAAATTTGGTTATTGGCTTTTCTTTTCTTTCACATAACCTCAAACAATATTTGACAAGAATTTTATTTATCAGTCTCTATTTACAAAAATTTTATTTTCGAGAGAACAGAATAAAACAATACAAAAAAATTTGGTATTTTAATATAAAATAAGGGTTTAAATTAACAATAAAAATCTATTGCGACTTAGTTTGAAATCGTGTGTAGCTTAGCTCAATGGATTTGTGAGAGGGAGACCAATGTGTACAGTGTACTGTACACCAAGTGCGAGTGTGCCATAGCGTAAATGTAGAGAAATATTTTTGTTATGTTTTCTCGTTTGATTGAGTGCGTTTTGTCGCACGGTGCGAGCGAGAACGTGAGTGACGAAGAGTAATATGAACGAAACAACCATTTTGTTTTTTTTTTGGTGAAAATTAAAAATGAATTTTTTGTTTTTGAAAAAATTAAGTTTAGTTTTTTTATGTAAAACAAAATTTATTATGTGATTTTATAAAATGATTTTTTTAGAATAATATAAATATAAGTCGTATTTTTTGTGATAATAAACATTAAGTTATAAAAACAATGTTGTCGATGATCGGTGAACTCTCTACAGAGAAAAATTTATAAAACCGAGCAATCGTTGGAGTTGGTTGTTGCTGCGGTAGTCTGGAGATCAGGGGGATCACGCGGGTAACGGCACATAAAGCCGCCACGGTCTGGGTGTGGCACCCCCCGTGGCATGACTGCACCAAGGCCGCAACATGGAAGGTATTTTTTTTTTATTTTTAGTTTCTTCATTTATCTTAATGGCTGATGGCACTCGTAAAAAAATACCTGATTTTTCCTCGTTTCGTTCCCCGTTTACCTTATGATACAAGTTTTAATTGCGACTTAAACAAATTTTCTGTGCAATCACACAACTCAAACATAAATTAAATAAAAAATATTTCAAGGGCATTTTTGACTCATTTTAGTTTAAATTTTATTTAAGAGAGAGAGCAGAACAAAACAAAATAAAACTGGTTTGCCTTGAAAAAAATACCAAAATACAAAAAACCCTGTGTGGAATGGGAGAATAATTTTTTTCAATTTTCTTAAATTCAAATTCTTCAATTTCTTTTTATAAATTCGATTTTTTCTAAATTTTGTAATCGTTGAAAGAGCTGTCTGGTGCGCACTAGCGTGTTGGTACATTGGCCTCGCTCAAGAATTTTGAATCCGTTTTGATTTTTGTTGCGATTTTTTTTTGCGTCGGATCCATATGTGCACCCGGTTATAATTAAATTTTTACCAAGTTGCTCAAATTTCGTTCGACGGATTGCGATCGGTTTAATTTAAATTTCTTTTTATTATTTGCGAATAAATAAATTTTCTGTTATTTCACGGTGTAGACCAGGGCATCGTAAGGCATCTAGCTAGCAAAAACACCGTGTGAGGCCTCTGTGAACTTAAAGATATCTGCGGTTCGGCTGAAACCTTCCGATAGCAAAATATTCACCACTTCATTTTTTACAAAATCACGATAATACTTTTTTAAATAAAAGTGTAATGTTAACACCAATTTTACATTTTAAATGACCTAAATAAATAGAAAAAAATGTTTTTTTTTTGTTTATAAAACTAATAATGTTTATCCACATTTTTAGCAGGAAATACGTATCCATAAATTTAAAACTTTATCTCTCTCAATGTTTATTTTAAAAATAAATAGAAATATTATTTAACTACTTTAGTTCGAGTGGGGTTTTTGCCACCTTACCATTTATTACCTACATAGATAAAACTAGTTGTTGCTACGTTAAATAAAATCAATATATTTGTAACTTACACCTGTAATTTTTAAAAGTATTTTTCAAATTTTTTTTGTTTAAATGTAATTTTATTTGGTAAATATACAATTGATTAAACTAGAGAAATAGTTTTGTATCTCAAATTTACCATCATCACCAAATTAGTTTTCGTTGGTATGGCCGGATTGTATTACATATACAGGCGTAGCTGTGAAGTAGCTGGCATATTATAAATTATAATTTCAAAAGATAGCGGGGGGTGCGTAAATAGGGTTGGGGTAGCAGGCACGATATTCCACTTAAACTATAATACGCTCCTCGTGTGTCTAATAAATATCGATTTTGTTTATTTATTATTTCCAAATATTTAGTTATGGTAAATTGTAGAGTTTTCGATGTTTATCAATTCAAATATTTATCGATTGTTTGTTTTTTTTCGAAACTTAGATAGTAATTATAATTATTATATTAAAATATTTGAGTTTTAATTAAATGATTTATATCGTAAAAGTTTCTGTATGATTAAGAAATAATTTTATTTGCTGTTTAAATTATAAAAGCATTTGACAAAAAGACTAACAAATTTATTGGTTATCACTTTTTAAATGGCGATTGTCTGTTGCCAATGGGTGCTTTTAAGGCACTTCACAATTGGGAGCATGTTGTGTAAAATCGCATGCATCGCTATGAAAATGTTTAGCAATATGGAATATTCAAATCAAATTGACAGTGATTGTATTAATCATGATAGGGGACCTGAAAGCGCCCAATCTTTTACATAATCTCTGATGCTTGACGAGAATAGTCGAGCCAAATGAAGAAAAATAGTAATACCCGGCGGGATAAATTGTATGGGGGACCACTTGTACACAGAAGAAACCGATATTAGATTGAGTTTCAGCACATTTCTTAAAAATTTGTAAGTTGAAGCTGATCTGTAGTAGATATATTATGAGACCCAATTTATTTTGCGTGATTGCGATCAAAAGGATGAAAGATATTCTAAAATATTCCTTGTTTCAGTGAAGACGTCGGAAATCAGTGAATTTGAATATGTGCCGGTGAGTAAATTTTATTAAAAGTGTAAGAGGCTGAATTCTTACGAGGTAGTCAGTACTTTTCTTTGAAGGAGAATTTCGATACATCGTATTTCCGGTAGTAAATTTAATCGCAAAACAATTTAGGAAAATATTAGAAAACTCCGCAGCTCCGAGACCGGAAGATACCTTTTTATTGCTGCTTTGAAGCATGCTTTTCAATCCAAAGTTGACAGACAACGAGATTACAAACATATGGTTACGAATATCGGGCGTTTGATGCGGATTCATACCGGAATTTGCAAATAAAAACTCTCAGCGATTTAAGTAACAAACTTTATTTTCAAGTATCTTTAATTTCTGCATCAATTCACAAATTTCAATTGATCATTGCGCACTAATACTCACTTTAACTGTTCACTTTTACCCTTGACTTTTTTCGCACTCTTAATTTTCACTTTAACTTGCACCGTACACTGTGTTACGACACCTTGAGGGTCCTAACATAACTTGAATTCTTTTTAATTTTTCATTGTAAAAAAAGGGAAAACAGCTATATAAATTTCATTAAAATTGAATAGGTACTGCCATCTGTGTTATGTCATTCGGTATTACATTATTTTGTGAATTGGACATTAATGCTTAGTTTTATTTGGGCATTAATATTCTGTGTTACGTAAACGTCTATAAATTTTTAGAGCGAAATCAATATGTACCTTTTGTGCGTGTGTGCGAGCGGCTAAGATATACAAGAGTATTTTTGTTGTGTATTCTTGTTTTTTCGCGTGTAGCTGATACGGGTGAGAGAGAGTGTCAAAGTGACGTGCGCAAACACAACAAAAATATTCTTCGGTATTGGGTGTTGTGCGACAATTTTTTTGTTTAAGTTAGTGTCGTTTGGATTATTGATAATATAAGTTGAGTATTGGTTGTTATACCAGCCAGTTTTTGTGAGGGTTGAAAAAAAGGTAAGTTTAAATGGAATACGACCAAGTCTAGTTTTTGTGATGGCGGTCGATTGCGAACAATGGCAGATTGGGTTTTGTATAAAGACGTTACATTTAGAAAGTAAATTGGGAACGATATTTGTGAATTAATTTTATTTTTACAATATAAAGTTTAATTATAATTATATAAAACAAATAATTCTTTTATATCCGAGTTTTAATACAAAAATACAAGTAGTATTTTTGTATTAAAACTCGGAAATTAAAGAAGGGTAATCCCTTAATTGATTTTGGTTTGTGGACAAAGTGTTGCGCGTCAATTTTTTTTATTGAGCATTGGGAGAGCATTTGAGCATTTTTTGGTATCTTCACCAGACGTACTTGTCATTCGGGGAATCCGGTCGCCTCCGGATGGACACACCCGGTTGAAATTAATTTATATATTTATAACAGTTCCTCAAGTTTTGTTCTGGTCGACTTAACTTAATTTTAGTTTCTCTTTATTATTTGCTTCGTTTTTTTATTTTTTTATTTTTATGTTCCACGATGTAGACCAGGAACAGCAAGTCTCTTATTACCACACGAATCATACGATTACCCTGAGAAATGCCTCTGCGTGCTTAGTTGAAAACTACGGGTTTGCTGCCAGCCATCCGTACCAACCGATTAAATTACAACTGCCTTTGCGTCCCAAACTACTCGCGCTTATTTATATCATCGCGTGAAAAGTTCCCGGTCGGACACATAGATGATGCCACAAATTTAAAAACCATTTGATTTTTAAATTATCCCAACTGTCAAATTATATCTGTTAAAATTTCGTGACATTTCTATAAGTTAGTTTTTGTTATTGCCTGATTATAATCTAGAATATTTATTTTTTTTATTTTTATTTTATTCAAAAAAAAATATAACGAATTTTGTGCCGAAAAAACGACAGAAGCAAATTCGCGTACTACATAAAAATACAACATAATCCTAATATTTACAAAATTAAATGATAAAAATGAGTATAAAATGTGATAAAAGCTTACAATAAAATGACTAAGATACTACTACTATTACTACTACTATTACTACCATTACCACTACAACTACTTTTACTACTAAATTTCAACTTCATAACATGTGACTAAATACATCAAGTTTTATGTAATAACCCTGAATAAAAAGGAGATATCAACAGTTTCAAATAGCCATTGTTTAACTTTAGGTAAAAAGGACTTCAAATGAATGTCCTTCCTAATATAAATTGGTAACGCATTAAAAAAGGTTGGTGCAGTGACCTGAATAGAGCGTCGGAAGTGGTCATTGAAGAATCTTGGGATGTTACAAAGAAATTGATGGTTACCGCGAAAATTGTAACGAAAATCGCTTCTCATTATTTGTTGACCAATTCGATTAAAAAAATAATTAATAATCAAGTTTACAAATTACAGTTGATTTGAAAAAAAAAACAAAAGAATTTCGTGTGTTGATTAAACACTGTTTTGATGAAAAAAAGCACGCCCAAGCAAATTAGTGGCTTGATAACTGTAATCCGGACTCTGCACCAGGAAAATCAACCATCATTGACTGGTATGCTAAACTTAATCGTGGTCGTACAACCACCGATGGTGCACCACGCTCTTAACCCCTAAATGAGCTGTGACTCCAGGACGCATGAAAAATAGCTAGCTGACATTGTAAGGATATAAATGGAACGTGTTGGTCATATTTTGTGTGCTGTTTGGAGCTGTTTAAGCACAATAAATCGGATTTTTTATGCGGTATGTGAAAAAAAGCTCCAGGAAAAGAGATTTGGCTCCAATGAAGAAATGATTGTTGGACTGATTCTATGGCTCTGAAGGAAATTATGTTGATGAATAAAACATATTTTTTCCAACAAAATGTGTTTTCTTTGTTAGACTGGGAACTCCGGCCAGGTGATGTGTTATATTTTGCACTGTCAATTTATATTCTCTATCCTGAGTCGGATGTTTCACCATTGGTACAGGCAGATTAAAAAGTGAATAGGATGTTATTCCGTTTCTGGCGTCTACCTTCGCAGATGATACGGCAATCGTATGTAGCCATAAAAATACACAAGCGGCGTCAGAAACTATGCAACCATATATTTATGACATCGAAATATCTGGCGCTCTAAGTTAAGTTAAATACTTATTGATGCTACTATGGTGATTTGATGATCATAGTACCTGTTAAATGTACCACAATTGCTTAGAAATAATTATGGGAATGCAGGGGTGTAGTTTGTCTATATTTCGATAGTTATATTTCTTTGAATGGCTAATGAACTATTCATTAATTGTGGAGAAATCTGTTTGGGAAAGGAGGTGGAACTTAGCAAGATTGCGATAGTTTAATTTCGCAAATTCATTGAATGGCCCAGCGCTCTAGTTTAACCTAAATTCGCATTGATATTATTTTAGCTATTTCATAGGCCTTAATGCCAGTTAAAAATAGCCGAATTTTAAAGAAATCCTGATGGGGATACAGGGTTGTATTTTGACTAAATTATAATAGTTCAATTTCTTGCAAATTCATTGAATGGCCTTATATGATATATTTGGGTATTTATATACTACATACATATACCAAAAGACACACATATATAATACTAAAACTTTTTATTTCAAAACATTTTCAATCAATGCCGTCCTTTAAAAGCTGCTAGTAACTCTTCGTGTCTCATAGTATTTGGCAGCATCTTTTTTTCTAAATTTATTTATTAATTTTGAGCCAACACTCACGCCAAGACAGTTCGATTGAACCGGATTACGCGGTTCTATTATGGAAAAAAGGCAGGAAAAGGCTAGAGCTATGATGGTTGTTACTTTTGCCTGAATATGAGCGAATGTGGCACAGGATATTAGTTCTATCTGCCTGCATTGCGAGCGACCTCAAAAATCGAAAGCACGAGTTACGAAACACAGGAGGCTAACGATAATCCAGGCCATAAATCTGTAAACAACCCTTGGCAACCGATCTCGCCTTGTATCTCACAATATTACCATCGGCATCTGTTTTCTATTTGATTGTATGGCCTTTCTACCTGACGGAAATTCGACAAATGCCCATGTTTCATTTTCCATTATTGAATTTATTTCATCTCGCATTGCATTTTTCCAGTCGACTGCATCACGCCCTCGACATTGCTTGATTAACCGAAACTGGATCATTTGCTTGATTGTTCATCGTTGTGTTGCATGTTAATTCAGCAACATATTTCTAATTTAGTTTTGATACTTTTGATGAAATACGAACTCCACTGGGTGCTGTTATTGACTCGTCTGGATCGTAATCTGAATTATTAGGATCACTTAGAGTTGTAAAGCGGTCATTACTCGATATGACATGTCGATTTGACATTGTTGTATCTTTTTTCTTTCCTTATAATGATTCGTTTTGCTCATTAACATCGCTTGCATTATCCCTCACTGAATCCAATTCGTCCTCCGTATCAATGCCGTTTGAATATATTTCAACCTGTGCTTCATGGAAACTTGCGTCTCTACTAACAGTTAATTGTCTTGTTGGTTTATTTCTTGAGGTTCACCTTTCATTTAGAGTCACTCCATACTTCTTCCGGAGTTTTATCAACCAACATTGGCATCAACTAACATGCATTTAGACAGCTCAACAATCGTTCTATTCATTCTTTTGGCTGTACCATTTTACTGTGGCGTGTAAACATACGTCAATTGATGTTCAGTACCATTTTGCTTGAAGAAATTGATGAATTCACGTGAACAATGTTCGGTGCCATTATCAGTACGTAAAATTTTAATTTCTCTTTCACTTGGGTTTTCAATCCACAAAAAACTCCTTTTTAGACTTCAAGAAAATAAACAAAACATTTTTTGTTAAAATCGTCAATGAAAGTCAGATTGATTTGTTTTCCATTGGGCCCCCCATAAATCTGAGAGAATCAGATCCAGTACAGCTTTCACTTGATTTAAATGGTAATCCTGCTTGTTTACCATGTGCACACGTTTCACAAGATTGAATAATCGATTATGTGAAACCATAGAGTTTTCTTATTTCGCCGTTAACATACGATCCATTTTTTTGACATCACCACCAATTTTGTAAATACCGTCAATTGGTTTGCAATTTATCAAAAGACTTATTTGATCATCATTGACGGTGCAGCCCTCACCGTTGAAAGCAACTGTATTTCCTTTCTCAACCATTTTCGATATAGACAGTAAACTCGCCGATAGTTCTGCAACATATATAAAAACATAATATATACTTCAATATCAAAATTGTTTACCTTAAGGTTCACCTTTCCTCTTCCATTTACCTTCATCGTTGAATTGTTTGCTGCTGTAATTTGATTTACTGCAGACGTGACACGATTTTTGATCAAATTTTCATATGGTGTCATATGAATTGACGCGCCGCTATCAATAGACCAGTCGCTTGATTTGGTTTTCATTCCATCATTTGATGCGAAAGCAAGAAATACCTTCTTGAAATTTGGTTTCTATGAACGCAGCGTAATACGCTTGGTGGCATTTCATACCGTATGGAAGGAGTGACCTATATACGAGTAGGGTCCAGTCCCCAACAAAGGCAACTTCCAATAAGAGTTCTCTAAAGCATGTCTTGAAAAAACCCTTAGTAAAGCGATGTGGTTTGCAGTATGTTTGCTGTAGGCTCTCACTTCTTGAGTCTTGACTCCAAATACAGAATAGAGTAATTGTAACTTAAGAATTCTTTAGCAGTATTATTGTTGCAAATATCGCAACTCGTAACTCTGCGTTGCATGTCAAAGCTATTTCAAATTTAAATTACACTTTACATAATCGAGTGTGTGTTATCCAACAACAATTTTGAAAATGATAACATAATCACGATAAGATAGAAAAATGTACATAGTACTCATTTCAAAACATAATAAATCCTTTTGATGTAGCCACTCACTAAACACTACACCGAAAATATGTACATGCTACACTGCTATACATATATGTTAGATATGCTCATGCATTCGTGTTTCGTAAATGGATGATGGTAGTGCGGTATCTAAAAAAAACTAAACAACAGCAATTTTTTTTTCTGCGCTCTAGCTAGCAGGCTACAGCTAGAGATACAAATTGGTATCAATTAGAACATCAAAAACACATAGTCAGCATAAAATAGCACATAAAAACATAAAAATTATAACATTTTATGTTATGGCACACAAAGCACAAAAAATTTTATCATCGCATACACACACACACACATTCTATAAACATATAACATACATGGTATATGACGTTTCATATGTATGCTATTTTTAACTATATAGCTGGGGAACGAGGCAAGGAGGCTGGGAGACCAAACAATTTGTTGATATTCATATTATAGAGATATATAGAGATATGCTGACTGAGGGATACGGAGAAAAGGTTTTTGGGTACCAGAATGAAAAATTGCATTTATAATTGGAGGGTGGCACCAAAAGCTTCATTGTTGGCAAATAATCTGCCACGTACATCGTCCTGATTTAATTTAATGTTCTATCAGTACTTAATTATACAAACTGCACGATATTACAGTAATATTTTTTTTAAAATGTGTAAACACCCACTTGGCTTGTACATGATAAAATATAAAGATAAGGAAAATCTCGAAAATGAAAGGAAAATGTTATCTAAACGTTACAAAGAATTAATTTTTTTTTTGCAACAGTTGCTTATTGCAATGCTCATTTGCTGTGTGAGGTGTTCTATTATAAGTCTATACTTCTCTAGATGGAAGGTTTTGAAAGAAGCCAGCATAATAATCTTTACTAGACGGATACTGTAGTCCGTCTTTGAAACTTATATATGGTTGTTAACCAATACATCACCTTCGTTACCGTAAACATAGCTAGAGTCCGATAAGTCTCGATAGTCGGTTTGTGTCGAATGGGTGCATCAACCCCTGAACCAATCGTCGTGAAATTTTACCATGTATGATTTGCTTTTGTTGAAATTTTGAGCTCACAAACAAATACAGAAGCAATTCCATTCTACTTTGCTATTTTGTTTTGGGCGGATATAAAAATATAAATTTGTGTTTTATTGAGAACTGAGAGTGGTCACTGTTTGTGAAAGATATTTTTAATTCAGTTTTTTTTGTAAAATATTATTCAAAACCAGAACTCAACTAAATTAATAATAGTGTGATAGTATTTCGACAAATATTGGGATGAACTTGTGCCGTATATTAAAGTTAATAAATTAAATATTTCGTCTAATCTGTTTTGTATCACGTGTGGCAAGGACTTTGGATCATGTAAAGGCTACTTAAGGTGCGACGATTGTGACTATTTCAAGCTGTAAGAAAATCTTTGGGGCCAATTTAGTCGCTACATCGTCGCTGCAGTGGTGCTAATGCAAAAAAGATTATATAGTGAATGATGCCGATAAACTAACTAGAGGATGAATTGATAGCCGTTTTATCGAGTGATATGAGTGATATGAACCTTATTAAAACTGCGTCTAGCCTTCTGAAATTTCTCAACGAAATATGATGATATACATACACGTATGTGAAGTTATCCCCGGATTCTATCCCCGAAATTAAAAAAAAAATTAATCAGGCAACACTAACATAATTATATCCCTCTAACTCATGTGTGAAGTTAGCCCCGCCCCGTTTTATATTATATTTCTTTACAAATACACTTCATATGTAAAGTTTACCCCGAATTTTATTATATGAAAAAAAATGTTTATTAAAATTATTTTAATTCAGAAAACACAAAAAATAAATGTTATAATTTAATAAAATGAAGTAAAATAATTTTTTAAATGGCTCATAAATTTGTCAGATTATAATTATAGTATGGAACATACATATTTCACATTTGAAAAACACACGTAAAAAACGTACCGTTCCAACCTTGAGAAATTAGGCTCCGAGCAAAATATTTCCATATAATTTATTTTAGACCAAAAATGATATTTTAATTTGACATGTAAAAAGTATTAATTTGTCGAACTAGAGCTATATGATTTTGAGATGGTCAGACCCTAATGTCACTTTTTGCTAAATATGAACAAAATCATACCGTTGCAACCTAGCGAAATTATGCATATTTAGACATATTTTATTTCGCTAGGTTGGAACGGTACGATTTCATTTATATTTGGCGAAAAGTGACGTAAGGGTCTGACCATCTCAAAACCATATAGCTCTGATCCGACAATTTAATACTTTTTACATGTCAAATTAAAATATCATTTTTGGTCCAAAATAAATTATATGGAAATATTTTGCTCGGAGCCTAATTTCGCTAGGTTGCAACGGTACGTTATTTACGTGTGTTTTTCAAATGTGAAATATGTATGTTCCGTCCTATAATTCTAATCTGACAAATTTATGAGCCATTTTAAAAATTATTTTACTTCATTTTATTAAATTATAACTTCACACATGAGTTAGAGGGATATAATTATGTTAGTGTTGCCTGATTATTTTTTTTTAATTTCGGGGATAGAATCCGGGGATAACTTCACATACGTTATACATACGCCTTTTAAACAGTGTATTGATGAGAATAAAGTTTTAAAATAAATAAATCGGAGGCGGATCGTAATGTTGTAAATAAAAGACTCTATGACCTTCAGAGCAGTAATGGAGCAGTTAATAATGATACTTCTGTAATAATAAGTGGGTTACCGGTTCCCTCACATTTGACAAGACGTAGTAACCGTTTTTAAAAACATCGATTTTATTATTTCGGATGATGGTTGTTGATTGTTACAAAGTGACGTTTAAATCGGACAAAAACTCAATTGTTGTTAATTTAAAGTCAGCTGTTTTAAAAAAGAAATTATTCCAATGTAAGAAGAACAAGCAAGTTATTAGCACCATTGATTTACATTTACCTAAACGGGCTAAAGTTTATATACGCGAATTCGTTCCCAAATCAAGAATGATGTTAAACATAGAATGTCAATAGTTTAAAGTGCTCAACAATTGCAAATATTGCTGGTACAGAAATAATACAGTACTGTTAAAGAAGGATGATAATTTAAAGCCATTCTCCATAAATAGTTTTTATGATTTTGATAAACTTAACCCTAATGTGAGTGAAGAAAAAATATCTTAATTTAGGTGATTGGTACCTAACATACATACGCAATTGAAGTTTATACTAAATTAATCCTAAACCAACAAAAACAAAAATTAATGAAAGTGTATTGGTTTAAAGCAGTCAATTAGGCGAAGCCGAATATTTCTATTTAATAATTATTTAAAAATTTATCTATTTATACAAACAATCACATTTATTTGAGCAAAAAACATGACAATATAATAAATATTTTAATAGAGCCGTATGTATTATATACACGACAAGTAACAACCCGATTAAAATTATTCATTCTAAAGGAGGTCGCATATCTAAAACGACATTCAATTGAAGAACGGAATTTCTTAGTAAATTTGATACTAAGAAAATTCACATCTCAAGATTTACACCGATCGGCAAACTTGCCACTATAATATTTGCAAACACTATTAGAATTTTAAACGGGTTAGCACAAGAATAGTGCACATATACAGTGACTCACAGCTTATTTGATCCAGTCGCATTTTATGAACAAAATTGTAAATATCTCGCGATGTCTTATTTTTTTTTTTGAAAAAAACTAAATGTAATATAAAAGCTGTATTTATTTTTATTATAAAACACAAAAAATTAAATAAAAATTCTAATTAAAAAGTTCTAATTCAAAATTACATTAAAAAGTTCATTATTTCAACCCAAAACCAACTCACAACTTAAATGATCCACTGCCACAAACATACTAATACCATCAAATTTCGTCAAATTACTCTTGTTAGTATTGCGTTTTTATGGCATTTGGCATTATTGTTGTTGGTATCGATATAATGCATAGGAAACAAAACGTAGTAAAACAAAACAAAAATAAAAACCAAGAAAAATATTTCCACTACGAGTACAACAAAAGTAACAAATTTTGGTTTCACGATACAGTTAAACAAAATGCATACAGTGTGCAAGGAAAGTTTCTGAACATCCGTCGCTAAATGTACTAATGGTGATATAGGTAGTCGATGCTTCCAATTTATCGAAATTGTTGTGCGAACCTCCATCATATTCCTAGTCATACACAAGCGACTTTGATGCTACAAAGATCTTGCGAGCTAACACAATAATGCGATTACACCCTGCAATCGAAGTTCCTATATTTTCTAAATTTGAATTTGTTGATTAGTTCCATGTAACAAAAAAAAAAAAAACATGAAAATAAGATATCGCGAAATATTTACAATTTTGTTCATAAAATTCGACTGGATCAAATAAGCTGTGAGTCACTGTAGGTATACCAAATTATTATAGTAAGTATGTAAATTTCCGAAAATTATGAGAAATTAAATTTCTAAGTATCAAGATTTCTTGGAAATGGCGGGTTCCACAAGAATGTCGTTATAGGTACTTCACATCCTTCAGAATTGTATGTTGGTTCGCACTATAGTATAAATTTCATACTTCTCAGTAGAAGTTTGAAGTTTTTCTTAAAATAGTACTAACCGCCATTTTTGCAATTTAGGATTAATTTAGGATAAACTTCATTGGCATACATACATGCATTTTGTATGGAAACTTATTTTTACACGTTAGTCCAAGTTGTAACATTTCTCATTTTTAAGTATGATTGTAATCTATTAAATGAACTAGAAGCTCTCACAAAATTTAAAGTTTTTATTCTGATTAAAACATTCAATAATAGACGTCTCAAACTGTAAAAGGTTCCCTAATACCTCGTCACTCACATTAGGGTTAAGTTAATAAATTAATTAGCTAAATAATTATATAAAACGTGTATTTATAATTTGCGTTAATGATCAATTTTTTAATGATCTTGTTAAATTTTTAATATTTTATTAAACGTTTTGCATAACATACCTAAAGAAATTATACCAAATAATTTCGTAAGTATAATTTTTTTTTATTAAATATTAGATAATTAAATCAGTCAAAAAATACCATGCCAAAAATTAGACTTTGGCAGTTAGTTTGCTTTCTACTAAAAATAATCAAATATTTTAGTTGAAATATTCGTTCGTCTCTTCGGAAAGCAGTGTGATCAAACTGTAATTAATAAATGACAAATACTTTAACAATATATATTTAATAAAAACACTTTGACTTAGCGAATTATTATAATTTTTGGAAACATCTCTCAAATTAATGCTGCATTCATTGATTTAAATTATACGAATTAACAAATGTTAATTGTATGATTTTGCTATTGGTTTGGGTGATTTATAAATTTGTTTAGTAAATTCAAACAACAATTGCCAATAAATTTAGTAGAAAACAAACCATGTTCAGATGTTTTTACAAATTAACCTCAAGAAAAACATATTATTTAAAATTCCCAAATATTTAATAAATTCATTTATGTTAATTAATTATATAATTTGTAATACACAAACTCTTATAATTAAGTTTCGGCAAATCATTGAATTTGCATTTCGTATTTTATTAAATGAATAGTAAACCAAATAAAATATTAAATAAAATCATATTGTCATTTAATTTAGATAAGATAATGATTCTTTTTTAGTTTTCTCTGTGTATAGTATGTTAGGCCAGCTTTGATATAGCCCTATATAGACATAATATATTATATGAAAATACAATACAATTTCCAAGACCTTCCGGGGTAGGAAAGAGCGATTGATATTGTGAAATAATAGTATACGTAATAAAGTGAATGCTGACCACGTGACCAGCACCAGCCCTATGTTGAAATTTGAGTAAATGGGAAAGTTTCAAAATCTCAGGTTAAATTAAAAATTTTACTTTAGTTTTTCGATTGTAATTGTGTTTTTAATTGTTCCGTATATTGGTCTAAATCAGCACTCTCAAATTAAATACACAACCGTAGGAAATTCTTCCATTTAATCTGTATGGCAACGACTATGATAATCGACATTTACTTACACACAATCAACGTCCCAACCACCCCATACTTTTCTTTCCTTTAATGCTCTATCGCTGAAAATTTGAATTTTTGACTTATAGATGGAAAATGTGTAAGAATCACAGCAATCAGTTTCGATCGGATGAGATTACTGATTTGAAAAAATCAGCCTTCTCATCAGGTCGCGACAACTGACGTTGTATTATTTACATTGGAATATTGTCTATATACTATCGACAAATCAGTAATCTCATCCGTTCGAAACTAATTGTTGTGATTCTTATACATTTTCCATCTATATGTCAAAAATTCAAAAAATCTAAATTAAATTTAAATTTGTATTCCATTAAACCTTCCTAGACCGGAAATGGTTTTTTTATGTTAATGATAACAACTGTTAGAACTAGCATAATCTTCCAGCTTCGAAATGGCCCAGTAAAAATTTATAAGAAACTTGTCTATATAATTTACAAGACAAGTGGTCTGTGTCTCAGTCCTATGTTCAAATTAGTGTAAGCAGCCAAGTTCCAAAATATCAGGTTACAATTTTTTATTTAAATTCACTTGAGATTGTGCAACCTGGCAATTTACCCAAATTTGAACATGTGACTGGTACTGGTCAATTGGTCAACATTCACTCTATTACGTGTTAACTTAAAATTTTATTCGCCCTACCGGCCTATTAAGGTCCAGGAAGTTATGGACGATTTTTAAATATATATCTATATTAGACCATATCGAAGTTGGAGGTCCTTTAAAATCCTAGGATATGACTGGCACTGAAGATCCCGCTATTGTTTGAACTAATCATTAATAACTCAAAACATAAAAGACCATTTTCGGCCTAAGGAGTTCTTATGAGATACAATTTTTTATTTTACTTCATCTGAGATTTTAAAACTTGGCCTCACTCAGACTGTTCGCCATTTCCGACCCAGGAAGGTCTAGGAAATCATAGACGATTTTCATATAAATTTATATGGGGCCATTTCGAAGTTGGAACATTGTGTCAATCTTAACATATGCCTTGCACTTAGGAGCCCACCATAGTATTCCCTTATTATTAATAACTCACAACATGAAGAACCGTTTCGAACTAGGAAGTTCTAATTTAGAAATTTAGAAATTTTCAAATTTGGAAATTTACATTTTTACAAATTTACAAATTTCGAAATCTCACCAGAGTTTTAAATTGTCATTACCAACTTAAAACATGAAGAAATATGTGTGGCCTGTTATGTTCTTAATACTTGGTCCGCATTCACTCTATAAATCGCTTTTACTGGTTCAGTGGAAATTTTAAGTTATAGACGATTTTCATGATGGAAGATTATGCCAAACGTAGCATACGTTTGGCAGAGGAGAGATCACATAGTTTGCCCGTGTCATCAAAAAACTCAAAAAAAAATGTTGAAACGGGTTCGATTTTCACAATGACGATAAACAGATTTTTTCTCAATTTTCTAAATCGTTGACGATTGTATATTTTCAGACCTAGCAATTTTCAGACCGGAGTTCTGATTATCTCATACGATTTCAGTTCCTAGCCCTTTAGGATTTTAGATTGTTTGATAATAAAAATATTTTATTGAAATTTTGTGCTATAAACGTTCCAAAAATTGTCTGATAATCACCCTCATCTCGTCCGATAGTTTGTTTCCTTCTCAAATTCTACGTTGTATTGAGCTATACCTAGGGGTATAACTTGCGAGACTAATACCTGAACAGTATCTCCAACCGCGGTGGTTGCACTATTCATACTATTTATGCGCGTTGATGCGGGTAACTCATTTCGTTTGATAGCAGAGCTCAGACAAATTATCAGTACTTCAGTTCTTCTCAATCAGAAATGAATAATTTAAGCTTAAGTAAAAATTTTACTTCGATAATTTGACGCTAATAGGGCGGTTTATCCGTCGAGGCCCTTATATAGAACAATTAAGGCATTAAGAACAGAATTTTTATACCAGAAATTTAAAAATTATTCCATCATATAATAAAAATTTCATTTTTAGGAAGGAAAATTGTTTTGCCGTTATAGGAAGCCGTAGAACATTTTTTACATTTCTATAACACTTTATTACTGTTTATACGACCTGGGACATTCTATAACCATTAAAACACCTCAATGTCGCATTAATGGACAAACAAATCATGAACATTTCCCACTGGCAGGAAATTAAAGTAATTTACAACAACATAATATTACTTACTCCCTAACTGCATAGAGCTACTAAAAATAAATAATTGCGTGCAGAAAAATGTAGGCCACGCATAACCCCGCAAATTATATTACAAACCGTAAAATAAAATAATTGTTTACCATTTTTTAGCACTATAGCGCCGCTTTATTGGTGTACCCCCAATCATTAACATCGCGGTTGAACTATTTGGTCATTAATATTACTTTGGGACTGGAATGGGTAAAATTATTTTTATTATTTTCAAATTATTACAATTTTAGTTTTTTATGCTTCAATTGGAATTGCTGTAAATTAATAAATAATTAATTAATTTAGAATATTATTGTAATTAAATAAATAAAAAAATAAAAATATAAAAAAACCAAATGGTTATGGTTGTTGCAAAGTACATTGCGGATTTTGGTCGGGTTATTTATGTTTGGCATGAAATAATTTTCGGGATGGTTCGATATATGTTACTTTTAGGTAATTCAAATGCAAACTGAAGCATAAATTGTTAAACATTAAAATTATTAACATATAGATAATGTATAATTATTGCCCTGGGGTGGTTTACTTCATTATTATTGAAATATTATGCCAATATATCACAGGGTTGGGAAGGTATTGTAGATTTGAAATTTTAATATTCTATTATCGCCAGAGCATAAAAAACAGAACCATTTAGCAAATGCAGCATAAATAATAAAAAAAAATAATTGTCATAATTATCATAATGTAATTATATTATTACATAATAAAATTAAAAATTTATTAAATTTCTTGTAAATTATGTTTGTTATGTATTTTTTTGTTGTAATTGTCTAATTACCGATTTTTAAATGGTTTTATAAATCGAATATAAATTATTTATATGTTGCAATAATAAAATAAAATAATTACTGTTCTATGTGCTTAAAGTGTAAAGTCGTAAATTAATTATGAGGACTTTTGGAACGAGATCGAGGGTGTAGTACATAAAATTGTTTCTGCGTTACCGCATTGCAATTAAATATTTTGTAATTACATGGGGGTTACGGTCTTATAAAGACTGATTATACTAAATGTTGTATTTTCAACATACGCCCGCGCCCGTATGCAACTGAGAGTGGAAGTGCCTTGTAAACTACTATTGCATTAGGTTTAATTTTTTTGATCATAGCAATAAATAAAGTGCGATCCATACCTATATAACCACTCGTTTTACCCGGTTTTTAAATAACGGATGTAGAAAATTTCCAGAATTTCATCATGAAAAAAACACAATTTTTTCAAAGGTGCAAAGTTAATATATAACCACAGTAACCTTTGATTAAATTTTTCTCGCTATAATATATAAATAAATAGGTTAGTTTTATTCGGTCTGTCGAATAGCCCAGTGCTGCATAAAAATATTGCCAAGTGGAAAGTAATTATCGGTTGAGGAAAAAGCCAAATTTCAAGCCCTTTTCTGAGAAGGTTTTTCTTTTCGGAAAACAGGTTGAAGATTAGGCTCCCATCATGTAACGGTAGCAAATTATTTAAAAAGTTCTACTACATACGGGACAAGAACAACTGGAGAACTCAAAAAAAGATGACTTGGCGACAAATTTGAAGGCTGGTTAAATCCGCAAAATAATTCTACGAAAACTTTAAGGCGCCTGGAGAGCGTTTTCTAGTTAAATGTGTTCCAAAATACGATCCATTGGGCTTTTAAAACCGTGTTGTGAAAATTATTGCGATGTCACAAAGCTGATCGACGTGAATTTGTTAAGGCAAATATGAGACAGGGCTGGTCGAAGACAATTGAAGAAATTTAGCTCTACATTTGTGTGAGAAGCCCCGTTTTAGAAATCTCACGGTTTTCTTATTTTGTCGAGTATGCCAAAAACGGCTATATCTGCATATTTACACGCGATATGTACAACATTTATTGAAGTAGATCAATTTTGTGAGAACATGTCGTAGTTTTCTAGTCACAATGTTTCAACTAGCCTGATAAGACTACAATTCACTGGTGACCTACTCTATATCAGCCAGAATTGGGAATAGAAAACCCTTAATGCAACTCTTTATTTAAAGTTAAATTTTTGAAAAGCTCTTTATGAATGATTTTTGGAAATCCCAACTTTTACAAATCCCACTTATACAAAAATTTTCGAAATTGATCTTTTAAAATTACTGTTGAAGGAACGGCCAAAAATTTGTAATACAAGTATAAGAACAGACCGAAGAAGCTTGAAAAGATTTCGTGATGAAGGTATCGTTAACCAAAAACCGAGATTTGTGGTGTAATGAACAAAATGGCTGCCATTAAAGTAGGATAATCCATCACTATCGGCGGAAAAAGTTGGTCATTGTAAAAGTACGGTTATAAAAATCAAAAACAATCTAAATTTTAGAAATCGGGAAAAAGAAAAAGGAACTTTTCGTGTTGAGAACCTTAATATATGACGAAAGCTATATGAAGCTTGATACAAAGCAAATTCCTGGCCTACAGTATTATACTAAGATGAACAGTTGGCGTTGCAAAATTCTCAAAGGAAGTCATAGTTTTGTCAAGGTATTTGCACTTGTGGAAAATGGATCCAGCCATGCTTCATACGGAGTGCAATAAATTACTCTGAAAATTGCCTGAAAGCAAGAATTCTTCTTTTCATTCAAAGCACGAAGGACCAGAGCTGTTTCCGTTAGACTTGGCTACAATACACTATTCAGGTAAGGCGATGGACTTTTAGAAAAATATAACAGTATTCGAATCGTGCCTAAAAGTCACAACCAAACTGTTCGGAACTTCGCCAAATTGAAACATATTGGGCAAAAAAAATGATTTTTACGGAAGCAAGGTAGAATGATTTAAACTATAGAAGAATTCTCCAAAATGTGGATGTTGTCCCAAAAAAAAATGACTGAAGGTAGATATTATTATTTTTTTTTTAATTTATATTTTTTTTGTTTAAGAAGTTTTTCGGCTTTTTGGACAAAATATTATTTTAATGGACATCCATACAATGTTTACGACTGTTTTTAGTCGCAGAAAACAAAGGGGCTTATTAACAATATCTCTACCACAAAATTAGAAAAAATGCACTCCCCTTCCCCAAACCTTTAACCCCAGGGGACTTGTGTACACAAAGATACACAAACCCTTACAAAAATGAGGACTCATGAGCTTAGGTAGCTTCTTGGCAGCTAGGTTTCGTATTGATAAAAAGTTGGTCTACTCATCGTTGCTATAAAAATTTTTTCGTGTCCTTACGACTATAGAAACAAAAAATGTATGACCATTTAAAGGTGAGATTTTGGGTCAACTCAAAAATATCATATCTGTTACCGTGACAACTAGGACATCAGTTCCATGTAGTGAAACCTTCCAAATGACCCCCAATCTGCCAATAAATTTTGTCGGTTAACCTGCGAAACACCCTGTAAAATAAATTCTCTTTAGTCATAGTGCTGCCACTTGCGGCGAGTAGCGTAATCTTTTATTTTCCGCTGTCTTATACAGCATGAAATGTAACCGGGTTAGACGAACCGCGAAAGAGCCTACAAAAAAAGTATCTGACTTTTGTGGAATTGCGGTTTGAGTAGCTTTTGAAATTTCTTTCAAGAGATCCTATATAGAGTACAAATATAGACATTACATAGTTCTTGATTTAACAGTTAGATGCAATTCACAAAATATTGTCTTATCTTAATAAAATCATTGAAATTCTTTGAGAATTATATTAGCTTATTTGAAATTTTTGTGTAACCGAGGGTTTTCATATTTCGGGAATAGAGAACAAAACCCAATATTTCTTTATCAAAAATAACTTTTCCAAAAAACTCTCTTTGGAGATCAATACACATTTTCATGCGTTTGTACCAATTTGCAAAGCAATTTTTCAAAGTATTTTGAGCGCATTAGCTTCTCAGGTGTCGAAAAACGTTGACCGCGGAATTTATTTTTGATGTGCGGGAACAAATGGAAATCATTTGGGTGTCAAATCAGGACTATTCGGCAGTTGACCCATTAACTAAATGTTTTGACCGCCGACCGTCGTTTTCCTTATTTCACTGAAGACTTCTAGGAAACAAATTCTTGTTCAAGCTGATATTGGACCACCCATATCGTCGACGGCTGTTTGATTTTGTGCTCATAGGCATAGATTCAAGATTCGTCATCTGTCATATTTTTTGAGCATTTCTTTCAACCAATTTTCGTTTGACGTTTGTCAAATTATGTGATATCAACGCGAGCAAATCTTGTTGACGGCCAAATGTTCATGCACTATTGAATGTTTGTTATCCCACTAATCGCCAAGGATGCCTTAATCTCACGATAAATCACATGACGATCTTGCAGTGTCAGTTCATGCACAACACCAATGTTTTTCGGAACCACAACCGATTTATATTTGCAAATAAAATGTAATTTACGTTTTTATCACTATACCATTATATTCAATTTGCATTTAAAAATATTTTAAATTTAAAAGTTTGTTATGACGAGAGTTTAACCAACACATACAAATTTAATAAAGTTATGGTAAAGTTACGACGTGCCTCACACCCGTAGAAATACCGTATACATAATCTTTCAATTTTCAGGTGGGTTTCTTTTTTATGTGGCCTATAGTAGAACCTTAACATGTAAGTCATTTAGGTGTTGGGTTCCTTGGACTTTTCGCAAACACTTAGGAATACCGTACAAGTGATTTATAGACTCGATGGCCTAAGGTCTGGGTGAACCAAATCATGTAAGTCGTTTTGGTGTTCGATTCTTAGGATTGTCCGAAAAACTTAGGTAAACCAGTACGTGAGTTATGGATTCGGCGCTAATTTCGACCGTCCTAAATACCCTTATCTCGAAATTTGGTCAAAATTGAGGTGTTTTTCGTTATGATGTGGTCTAGTAGAATTTTTTCATGAAAGTCATTTTGGTGTTGGGTTCGTAGGGTTATCCGAGAAAACTTAAGAAACCCCGTGCAAATGATTTAAAGAGAGTCGAATCCAATTTCGCTGTCCTAAACACCCTAATCCCCCAACTTAATCAAAATTGGTGGCAAAGTGGTTTTCGGTTTGATGTTGCCTACTAGAACCTTTACATGTTACTCGTTTTGGTGTTGGGTTTCTATGGTTTTTCGAGAAAACATAGTAAAACCATACAAGTGATTTATCGTGAATCGATACCAATTTCGCTTAATCTTCGAATTCTGTAAGGAAAACATTAAATGAAAAGATAGTGCCAAGCTACACCTAAATATTTTCCCATTTTGGTATTGGTATCTTATGATTTTTCCAGGAACCTCGATTTTTTTTTAACAAAATATCCCGAATATAACGATTTATTATATAATTCATAATATCGCGACTTTGCACAAAGATGTTACGACTGTGTGGTCGCAACCACAATTTTGTATTTTTATATTTCCTCTCGGTCGGTGTCTTTACTTCTATATTTTAATATTCCCCTCGGTTGGTGTCTTCGCTGCGGGGTTGTTTGGTTTTTGTGCGCTGAACACACTAGCGACATTTGTTGTTTTGTTTCTCATCTTATGGTGGCGCGAGGGTAAGAAGAATGACGAGAGAGCAAGATCAATGCGCATCGAGTGTGTGCAAAGTAAAACGTTTTAGAAAAATGTTTTTCTTATATGCTTCTCGTTTATATCTATGCGAATTGATGTAAACGAAAAACAGAGAAGAAAGACAATTCTTCTAGAACGTTTTGCGCGTCGTATTCGGTGTGAGAGTTTTTTTTTTGGGTAAAGTCAGTCTAGTTTGAAATTTTAAAAAGTAAAGTCGAGATTAATTGTTTTTTGGAGGGTCGGTGGAAAAACCTCCCAAATATAAGTTTTTTTGAGTGTTGATGGAGAGCGAAGTAACGCTCGAGTAATTAATTAGTAATAAATTACCAACACAAGTTAACAAATAGAAAAACTCTGTATTGTGGAATTTGTGGAAAGTTTATAAAAAACTAAATTAAAAATTTATAAAAAATCAAATGATTATTTTTTTTAATCTCAAAAGTGATTTGGTTTTGCTTGAGGTCATTTAAGGTTGAATTTCCTATACAAATTTTTTTATTTGTCGTGCAAGAGTGAACTACAGTTTATTACATTTCCCAATTTGTTGTTTTGTGGCAAACGGTAATAATTAAAAATAACCATTTAGTAGCTAAAATTTCCTGGTGATTATAAGTGACGTGGCGTATAGTGTCTATAAGTGACGTGGCCTGGTGTTACGAAGGCGCCATATTTTAGTTACAGGTGGCCGGCAGATGCTCGTTCACAGTCATTTAGTGAAGGGTACCGCATATTGACGGAGGCAATTTATTTTCTACGGAAGCTATTTTTTTAACGGGTGGCGGAATATTGCGTGCGTCGTCTTAAATATTCGGATGCCGTCCTACATATATGGGCGTCGGCTTGCGGTGTCTCAATTTATTTTGCCGGTGCATGCGTCACTTTTTACGGTTAACCAGGTACCAGTTAACTCATCAAAAAAATAGCGCATTTTTGAACAGGTGGCCAACCGACCATTTGTTATTTGGTGTCGGCAACGCGGTAAAGACAGCTTTTCGTGACTACGATTAATTTTAGTAATAATTTTGGACACCGCTACGGTCAACGGCGAGAACACGCCACAACTTATCTGTGTGAGCCAAACGAAAGTTAAAAGGCGTGTTATCAACCGTTACCCATATTAACGTGTGTCGCGATTAATTTATTGGTACCGCATTCATACGCTTCGTTCCACGGTTATCCAGCAAGACAAATTTTTCGGCGGACGTGCCGCCACGTAAGGATACTGCAACGAATGAGTTGAGGTCATTCAAATTTATCTTTGTGAATAACGGCTAAAGAGCCGCAACAAGCACGAAGGTACCAAATATTTACGGGTGGCCAAGTTGAGGCCATTTAACATCATTTTACGGTTGTTAGGCGAGACAACGCCTTTATTGACGGATTCGGTGGCCAGTTGAGGACAGCTGCATTATTTGAAGTTTATCGGGGAAAGGCCCCGCAACAATACGGGTGGCCAACTGGCCATTGCTATTTTTTTGGTATCGGGGAAAGGCCCTGCATCGAGACAGGTGACCAACCGGCCCCCCTTTTCCTTTAGTACTGGGATCGGGGATAGGCCCCGCAACACCAACAGCACAAAGGCCACAACCCTTTTTGGTATCGGGGAGAGGCCCCGCAACAGTAATTTTTTTTTTTTTTTTTGAAAAAAAAAATAATATTAGTTAAGGTACGATTTTTGAAGTAAAACTTCTTTAGGCACGCTTGACTTGAAGACTAAGCTGGCAAATGCGTTACGAAAAGTGTAATCGAACGAGGCGAACGAAACAATAAACGCAAAACGAAATCATTTTCCTTTAGTATCAGGATGTGCCATGACAATTCATAAATCCCTAGGTGGAACATTAGTTGATAGCATTTTATTTTAATAATTTGTTAAAAAATTAGAAAATAAGAAAATAGAAAAATTGGAAAATTGGTAAATTGAAAATTGGAAAAATTGGAAATTTCGAATTTCGAAATTTGCAAAATTGGAAAATTTGCAAATTTGTAAATTGAGAAATTATTAAATTGTAAAATTAGAAAATTGAAAATAGGTAAATAGAAAATTGAAAAATATGAAAATTGGAAATTTTCATAATTGGTAAATTGGAACACTGGTAAATTTGAAAATTGAAAAATTGGAAAATTGAAAAACTGGAAAATTGGAAAGTCATAATATAGACTTCTATGTCACTGACTGACTCACTCGAGAAGGCACAGGGTGACCAATTTTTTTTTTCTATATTATAACATCTATGTCACTCACTCATTTACTCACTCCAGAACGCACAGGGTGAAAAAAAACTCGTCCGTGTGATATATTTTATATATGTATTTTTTCTATATTATAGCTCCATTTCACACGAGGTATCACAGAAACCGATTCTTTTTTCGTTTCTTTCCCCGTTTGCCTATGATACAGGTTTTAATACGACTTAAACAAATTTTCGATAAAACCACACTACACAAACATAAATGAAATAAAAAATATTTCAAGGCCATTTTTACTATGCGAAGAGATTTCAAAAATGTTTTTTTTGTCCATTTTGTTACACATACATAAACATTATCTATTACGAAAAAGTTACCAAATTACAAGGTTACCTCTTGTGGCATCAGACATAAACGGCTAGGTGGCACTTGAGAACGCACACGGTGACCAATTTTTTTCAATATTATAATTTTTCTATATTATATTATAAATATTAAATAGGTATTAGAAGTTTTACTTCAGTAGTGTGGTCTAAAGCACACTTAATTTTTTTTTTATTTTTTTATTTTATTTCATTTTTTGGTATTTTTTTTTTATTTTTTTATTCCTAAAATTTTTTTAAAATTAAATTTTTTACATTTATATAAAATTTTTGTAATCGAGCGCCGGGTGAGCGGTCGCGCGCTCGGTGCGCATTGCTCTCTCTCTCTCTCGCTCTTTCTCTTTCGTCTTTTCTTCTGGTGGGAAGTTGTGTTTAATTTTTTGTGTCTAAATTAAAGAAAGAAAAATGAATTATTAAATTTTCGGGTTGGGTGTGATGAGGGGGGAATCCCCATCCTGTGTCTGTGTAGGGTTGGCGGTCCCTTGGGGCCCGCATCTGGATTCGAAACCAGTGGTTACCACCGTTTGTATTCGGACGGATGCGCGCACCAAGGCACCTCCCCTCCGTTATAATTTTTCTTTTTCTTTTTGGTTCGTTCCTCAGGTTCCGGCCGACAAATTTCGGCAGAACTCGGTTATCATTATTTGCGTTTTTCCCTTAAATATCTGTAATCACGGTGTAAGCCAGTAGCCACGCATGCCTCAATCCCCACGACCCTTCGCACTTCTCCCTGAGAATGTAGCCGGAAAAAATCACCGTGGAGGCCTCTGCGTGCGCTTAGTGATATCTGCAGGTTGGCAGTAGCCAGCCTGTAACAAAGACACACACATTTATACGTTTTTGATGTTTTTTGGGACAGGTTTACATAAGCATGAGAGAGTAAATTAGACTCCTTCTTATGCCGTTTTTATATACGCGATGCACGTAAGTTGTTGGCACATCTCTTCGATAAAGGCCTCATAAGTTTTCGGAACGCTCTTTCTTGAATCGAAATCAAAACAAATAATGGATCGATTCCAGTCTCGGATTGGTTGATGTTTCTGAATTTTTGTATTATAGATACAGACCCCTAAATACAGAAATTTTTCTTTCTAAGTGTTTTATGTATCGTATTAATTCTCTCAGTTTCTCTTCTTTCGCTGGAGCTATTCTTAAAAGTTTAAATATTTTTGTTTATTAATAGATTATACCAGGGGTGGGGTCTACTAATGAGAACAAACACATGTTATTGTGCTTTGTTTTTACCTAAAAGTTTTTATTTATACATAAAATTTGTACTGTCAAAACAGTTAACAGCAAAAAATAAAATGCAAAAAAATGTTTCAAAATTTTAAAACCCTATTTCCAACGTGCCTAATTTCTTTCTGAATGGCAAAGACAATGGCATACTTAATATCAACATTACGGGAATTTTATAATATTTTACAGATTTTTAAAAGACGTGGTTTTCAAATAGGGGATTATAAATTACGGAATTTGGAAATACGAGATTTTAAAATATGCGATTTGAAATTCGGTATTTTGAAATAAGGGATTTTTAAAAATACGAGGTTTTGAAAAACGGAATCTGGAGCCGCTGTTCAAACATGGTACAGTATTGAAATTGGTTCCTTTAGTGACTTCGATTTTGAGAGCCTGATGCACAGTAAACAATATCAACGACTTTACTATAAATGCTTCCCGGGCCGCAATGCGAACCAAACTTTTTTCGGTTTTTGTTTCCAATTCCAATAGATGTAATGAACAAAGCAAATTTCAAAAGCCATATTTCTTATTGAGAGGTGAGAGTGGAGAAGAAGGTGATAGCAGTGCTACATGTGAATCATGATATAGCTGAGTATGCCATAAGGTAGTTAGGCATTAATTTTTAAATTTTTCGTACAATATACAACAAGGCCGCAAAGGGTTAAAATGAAAAATAAAGGACTTTGGCTCGAATGAATGAATGTGAAAATGAAAAGCATGTCCTCTGGAACAAATCATTCAAATAGGTTTCTGATGAGTTAGTCTTTCAAAGGCTTTGAATGTTACAAATTTAGGTAGGATTACTTTAGGAGGTTTACCGTACAATATTATCACCGCTTAATGTTTATATCGTAAAAAATACCGATATGTAGATACTGTCTATTACATCTGCAATTAGAACGTAAATTACCAGAAAATTTAAAAAATGTTGGAATTAAGAAAATCGTATGTGTAATAAAAATCTAAAATTTCATTTAGAAAGCATTCATGACATCTGGTTATACATAAGCAATTCCTCTTCATACATCGACTCATTCCTATCTCTACATGTACACAAATGTATGTCCTTTCATTTGATATTAATCTATGTACGTACTCAAATATATCCCATATTTATGTAGACATTAAATTCATAAATTTACAAAATGTTAATCTTATCGAGAAATGATTATTTTTGTTTTATTTCAATGGGTCACATCCCCTCACTCTCGATGTGCAACCGAAAAAATTTTGAAATATATTTCATTCCATCTATACCGTGTGGTCCAATTAAATTAAAACATCGAAATATCTTCTCAACAATTTGCATTGTTAAGATGAGTTTAGAAGTTATTAGAGAGTTCCGCTCGCTCCAGGTAAAAATTCAAAAGGTGAATGGAAACTTATTAATATTATTTTTGATTATTGATAGATGGCGCTGAATTCTGTTATTTTGTATTTGAATCTGAGTGAATTACCGCATCAAAAATAAAACTTTACTTTTCAGATATATTTTTTCATGATGATAATTTTTTGTCATATTTTTACGTCTCGATTTAAATGGATCACCCGGTAATTTAATATGTATTATGTATAAAGCTTAAATACATATAAAACTTAGCATATGAATACATATATTTAAGATTACATACATTGAATTAAACATTAGATTACAATTTATGAAAGCACTATATGATTTTATAATTTTTGAATGTTTTTTTTTTGATTTTTTGTACAAAAAACTATTACATTAAATATCGTACGAGCATAGATATGTGAATTAAAATTGAGATAATATTTTACTAACTAATTAAAATATTTATTATTTTATTGTTAAATATTTAAATATGATTTAAAATTATCTAACTAATTACTGTCTCGTGATAATCAGGCATTTTGGTTTAGTTTGTTATTTTAGTCGTTGGATGATATGACATATTTTGAAATTTTTGTCATATACGTCCCAAAACAGATCAGCTCACCGGCTCCCTTTCATTTATTAAAAATTTGTACAAATAATTACAAATTTTGATATGATAAACAAACTCTTGTCCAATGTGGAAATTTGTGGGTGTCAAAGAATAATAAACTCATCCCAGTATAGAAAGCATTTTTATGAGTTTAACGTTTAAAGTTGTAGCTGGATTGTGAAAATGTATAACCCATCGGATCGCATATTTTGACAATGGCTTTCATTTCTTATTTCATTAGTGAAATGAATTTAAGTATACCGACCAAACGCCACAGTGGTTAGAGCTTTGGCGGTAGGGGCAGGATGCAATAGGATTACGTTAGCATCATCAGATTACGATATGTGATGAAAATGATCACAACTATGACCTCCAGTCGGAGTGCAGAACCCATGGACCGACCCATCTTCCATGCCAGTACTATAGCCATAGAGCTATATAATGCGCAGATTGGTTGCGCCACAACCACCCAATTCGTATTAATCATTAATTGGCCTGCAACAAAACAAGAGGCATAACGTACAACGCAACAATCAACATAACCAGCTATAATGCATATATTTATATTTGTTGTTGTATGACTATAACATTCATAATTATTTAATTTTTACTTTCTTTGCTTGTTATATACACAATATATAGATTATATACATATACTTTTACATAGCAAATTATTATATATCATGAAATTATTTATATACTTGTAATACGGTTTATCGTTTAATGACTTGCCGATTTTATGAGTTAAAATTATAAAATTTAAAATCAGTCTGTTTACAACTTGGGTTCTGAACCTTGTTAAAGTTTGCCGAAAGTTTCCAGCCAAAAGATAATGCAGATAGTGTCTTTGCTATCCCAGCCGAAAAAATATACGATATGATTTTTCGATAAAGCGGTCAATAGATTCTATATAATCCGCTCCTACGTGTGTCACGCAGTGCGACATGTTTGCTGATCCCGGCTCCTACGTCCCCCGAAGTTCAAATCAAAAGCCCCTTGGACGGCTCCGCGTGCCCGTGAGAGTTGTCGAAGCCATCAGCCTCTACAATTAGTCCATTTGTTTAGTGCATTTGTCTAGTTAGTGTTTCGGCTGGGATAGCAGAGACAGTATCTGCTTTATCTTTCGGCTGGAAACTTTCGGCTAACTTTAACAGTATGTGTTCTGATCATATTATAATCAACAAATGTAAAAAAAAGTGCTTAAATAAAAATCATTATCAAAATCAATTTAAATAGTATAAGAGTACAAGCCTTATAGTTCGTTTAGTTTCATAATCCTCAGCGATTATTTATTGTCCTTCGAGCCGGATCTTGTACGACAATTTAAGTGCAGTGCAAAACCGGTACAGTGATTATACTTTCACTTGAGCATGACGCATTGAAGGACGTAAGTTTTGGTGCCGTAATAATTTATGCAGAATATTTAATGCCATGATTTTAAGTGCAGTGAAAAACGTTAGAAAAATAAAGTAATTAAAGCACGTTATATAGTAAACAATACCCGTTAAGTGCTACTCGATAGTGTAAGATCGAATTTAATCGAAATTTGGATTAGCAGTACCAACCATCGATTCCTGAACATGGCGTACGCAGAAAACGTTAAGTAGAACAAAGAATAATATTTTGCCAGAAATATTTTGCGCGTTGTTTTTTCGTGCGGTGTTAATTGTGTTTCCCTGACGCGCGATATGGCTGAGTCAATTATTGCAGCACGAGGTACTATTCTTGCATCCGTTACTAAAATGCGAGTATGGTCTAGTTTTTTTCTGATAATACTACCGCTGATGCTGTATAAGATAGCGAAATTTTGACAGCGGAAAATAAGAGATTACGCTACTCGCCGCAAATGGCAGCGCTAACACTAAAGATAATTAATTTTGTTATATAATTACCAGCGCAAATTTTTTATTCATTATGTATATATTTTTCACTAAATAAAACATCTCAGCGGAATAAAATATTAAAAATGATCCTTAAAATGGCAAATTGATTGATCTCCGAAGTAAAGGAACTCGGTATATGAAATGTTAAAATTTAACAATATTTCTTCTTCCCGGCATTTCATCCAGTAGTAACCAATATTTTCGGCTGTTTTTCTAATAGCTTAGGCTAAAAAAAATAAAATAACTTATATGGCTGCAGAAAATCAAAAAATTCTAGTGAAAATTCCAGTCCATGAATTTTCCCCAAATTTTCCATATAGTCTCAGTATGACCTAAGCTATTAGAAAAACCACCGATAGTATTGGTTACTACTGGAAGTTTTTGAGATATTGTCCAGAAACTGAAAATAACTTATATGGCCGCAGAAAATCAAAAAATTCTAGTCCATGAATTTGCCCCAAATTTTTTATATAGTCTCAGTTGAACCTAAGCTATTAGAAAACCAACCGAAAAATTGGTTACTAGTGAAAGTTTTTGAGATATTGTCCAGAAACTGAAAATAACTTATATGGCCGCAGAAAATCAAAAAATTCTTGTGAAAATTCTAGTCAATGAATTTCCCCCAAATTTTCCACATAGTCTCAGTTAAACCTAAGCTATTAGAAAAACCACCATAAGTATTGGTTACTAATGAAGTTTTTGAGATATTGGCCATAGACCGGAAATAACTTATATGGCCGCAGAATAAATCAAAAAAATTTAGTGAAAATTCTAGTCCATGAATTTGCCCCAAATTTTCCATATAGTCTCAGTATGACCTAAGCTATTAGAAAAACAACCTAAAAAATTGGTTACTAGTGGAAGTTTTTGAGATATTGGCCATAGGCCGAAAATAACTTATATGACCGCAGAAAATCAAAAAATTTAGTGAAAATTCTAGTCCATGAATTTCCCCCAAATTTTCCTCATAATTTTTCCTCAAAACCACCATAAGTATTGGTTACTAGTGAAATTTTTGAGATATTGGCAATAGACCGAAAATAACTTATATGGCCGTAGAAAATCAAAAAATTTTTGTGAAAATTCTAGTCCATGAATTTTCCCCAAATTTTCCATATAGTCTCAGTATGACCTAAGCTATTAGAAAAACAACCGAAAAAATTGGTTACTAGTGGAAGTTTTTGAGATATTGGCCATAGGCCGAAAATAACTTATATGACCGCAGAAAATCAAAAAATTTAGTGAAAATTCTAGTCCATGAATTTGCCCCAAATTTTCCATGTAGTCTCTGTTTGACCTAAGCTATTAGAAAAATAACCGAAAAAATTGGTTACTAGTGGAAGTTTTTGAGATATTGTCCAGAAACTGAAAATAACTTATATGGCCGCAGAAAATCAAAAAATTCTTGTGAAAATTCTAGTCCATAAATTTCCCTCCAATTGTTCGCATAGTCTCAGATAAACCAAAGCTATTAGGAAAACTACCGAAAGTATTGGTTACTAGTGGAAGTTTTTGAGATATTGGCCATAGGCCGAAAATAACTTATATGGCCGCAGAAAATCAAAAAATTTTTGTGAAAACTCTAGTTAATGAATTTGCCCCAAATTTTCCACATAGTCTCAGTATGACCTAAGCTATTAGAAAAACAACCGGTAGTATTGGTTACTAGTAGAAATTTTTGAGATATTGTCCAGAAATTGAAAATAACTTATATGGCCGCAGAAAATCAAAAAATTCTTGTGCAAATTCTAGTCCATGAATTTCCCCCAATTTTTCTACTTAGTTTCAATTGAACCTAAGCTATTACAAAAACCGCCGAAAATATTGGTTACTATTGAAGTTTTTGAGATATTGGCCAAAGACTGAAAATAACTTATATGGCCGCAGAAAATCAAAAAATTCTAGTGAAAATTCTAGTCCATGAATTTTCCCCAAATTTTTCATATAGTCTCAGTATGACCTAAGCTATTAGAAAAACAACCGAAATCATTGGCTACTAGTGGGAGAAATGCTGGAAAGTCGGAATATTTTTAAATTTCATCATTTCAAATACCGAGTTCTTTTACTTTGGAGATGAATCATTTTGCCATTTTAAGGATCACTTCTAATATTTTATTCCGCTGAGATGTTTTATTTAGTGAAAAAATACATACATAATGAATAAAAATTTCCGCTGGTAATTACATTCTTAAATAAATTCTCCTTAGTGATAGTGCTTCCACTTGCGGCGAGTAGCGTAATTTCTTATTTTCCGCTGTCAAAATTCCGCTATCATATACAGCATGTATCTCCGGCGCCTATATCAACGGAAAAAACTCTTTCAAAAACTAAGGATCCGAAACATCGGATGGGATGACGAAATTCCGGCAGATATTATTCAACAATGGTTCGAAATAAAACTAACTTTACCTAAACTTGAAGCCATTGAAATTCCTCGACATTGTTTCATCTCTTCCACAACAAAATCAATACAATTTCATGCATTTTCTGATGCTTGGGAGATTGCCATATGCTGCTGTCGTGTATCTACGCACTAAAGATAGCCAAGGGTGTATCAAAACTACACTATAGTTATCGCTAAGACACGCGAAGGTCAAATTTTGTACTCGAATTTTTAAGGGCCACCAGTTTCAAGTTTCTGCGTGGACCGACTCCAAAATTGTTTTGGCTTGGTTGTCAGATCATCCACGAAGTTGGACCACGTTCATATAGGTAATCGGATGTCTCAAATAATGGAAGTGATTCCCAGAAATCAATGGCACTATGTACCGTCCAGCGAAAATCCTGCGGACATTTCATCAAGAGGGATCAGTCTGAATGTGTTGCCAAATTCTGTCCTATGGTGGCACGGCCACAAGTGGTTAATGACTCATGAACTAACCTGGCCGTCTAGCAATCCAACTCACTTTGATACAATGTGCGAAGAGCATCTTATTCATTAGTCATTTCTAATAATAAATTTTGATGGGGTTCTAAAAATAAGAAGGTGGCAACATCTCATTTAGCAGAAATAATTTATCGTTTAAACTATAAATCCTGAATATAGTACCGAATACCACAAATAAAATTTCTCTGAAATAAGCACACAATTAAATAATTTACTTGTAAGAACAATACGCAAAAATTACTTTATCACTTCACATTCCGATTAGACACTACTTTATATAACCGGTTACAACCCCATAATGAATATCCCGTTTTCATAGCATGATTCACCTTTTCATTCTATATTATCACCAATTTTCCAGAATTTTAAATCATTTTTAATAGAATTATGTAATATACAGTTTTTCCTACCCATTTCCCAAATATCCATATACCTACCTATATATTGCATAGTAAAATAACACTGAAAGACAAATTAAATTTCCCGCCATTATACACACCAAAAAAAAAATTGTAAAGGAAGAAGCACCATCTATACAGCAACGGCAACAACATAAACAAAACAACAACAGCAATAATAATAATAAAAATAACAAAGAAGAAACTTAAATAATAAAATTTTCATAGACAATAAAATTTTAAATAAAATAAAATAATTTTCGTATTATCAACAAGAAAATAAAAAATAAAAGTTTGGAGAGAAAAAAAAATGAAAATTTCCAAACCATTTTCTTCTTAAATTCTTTGTTTTGTCTTGGGTTTTTTTTTGTTCTTGTGCGCTTAAATTGAATTTTTTTAAAATAACGAACAAAAGCTGTACCACCGGTAGCAGCACACTGTGATGAATGAGGATGAAGAAAAATCTTTTTCTTACCTCTCATTAATTTTATTTTACCTTTAGTGAGTCGAGTTTTCGTCACACTTTCCTTTTCTATTTTTTGAACATAGATTTTCATTTGTTTCCTGATGTTTTTTCTATATTATATTAAGATCCTGTTCGTGTAATTGTTGTTGTTATGCTTCTGAACCAATTTTTTTATTACTTTTTTTTGTTGTACCCTATTAGCACGGTTGAGATGAGGAATTTTATTTTTTTGTTTTGTTTTTGTTTTAAGCACCTTTTGTTGTTGTTGCCCAGAGTTAGGAGTTTTAATCTTTTTTAAATTGATTTTAAGGATTAATCAATTTTAGAATGTAGTAGTAGGGGACATTTTTTGGCATGGCAGGCCAACCAATAGTTTGAGACGCCTCTTACAGCTTTATATTTTCACACCATTTCTTTTATTTTCTAACACTTTTTTCTAAAAATGTTAAATTGATAACATTCCCCACCACTAAAACAAAATTTTTATTTCATAATACGTGTAGCACACATTACCATATACTTAACCTAAAAATAGAATTAAAAACTTTGTACATAAACTATAAATATTTACTAGAGCGCAACTAACTTAAATAACGCTTACACAAAACGCTTGCAATAAGAAAAATTAAAACTAAACGACACGAAACCCACAAAAAATTATTTTAAAAACTTACAAAACAATTACAAATAAAAATGTGATGTGCACAGCACTCGACTTTTAAGGTATGTACTTTGTTCCTAATTTTAACTAGCTTTTATTTACGATACAGTTTATTTTATTACCTAGGTGACTCAGTCATTTTGCTCGGTTTTATGGTAGCTACAGACATTCCAAGAATTTATATTTTTGTCTTGCAATACTTTCGAATTACGTAATTGGAATGCAAAACACAGTAAAAAAAAAAAAATTATCAAAGCTTAAAGAAAGAAAAATTTTGAGTATAAGAAAACATTTTCCAACTTAATTTTCATAATAAAAATAAAATAAAAAAATATTTCTAGCAAAAACTAATTATAACTTTATTGGAAACATGTTTTAATGTGGTTTTATTTCTTTATATTACACAAGCAACGAAAACCTCTAACAACTAACATTATTACAAACATATTAGAAATGATATCATAACCTAAAAAAAAAATTCTAACTGCAAAAAACATTAAGTTTTTTGAGAAAACTAAATTTTTTGTTTTTTGGTTTGAAATATTAATTTCACTTAATTTAAATCTTTTAGAAGTTAAATTTCCTTTACAACGCCACAAATTGTTGGTTTTATTCCTGAGGGAGTGGTTCTAGCTGTTGAACTACTTGACGGCGCGGTAGCGCGTTCATTTTTTTGGAGCTGGTATTGTTACCACCTTCAGAAAATCGATATTCGCCGATTTTAATGTGCGTTGAATATTTTAAATTTCTGATTTGATCGTGGTCATGCTTCATGGCGTTCACTGTCGATCCTATTATAGAAGCTGCAAAAGCTTCTAGTGATCTTTTTGGCTCAGATTAGGGTTTGCTGTGCTCTCCATGTAGAAGTTTCTGACACGTTGATAAAGTACGCTAATAGTTCATTGGGGTTTCAACAATCTTGTTGAAGATTCCCCCAGTTCATTGGGGGTTTTCTCTTACCCATTTCGTGGGAGGTAAATTATCTTCAATTAAAAGCACAAGCTTTCGTGGCCTTCGTTGTAGCCATTTTGGTCGTTATTTGTAATTTTCGCAGATATTCAGAAATGGCCTGGTGTTAGAACTTCGAGGTCTGCTATATCGTTGGTCATAGTGGCCTTGAATTTAGAACAGCCTCTATTTGATTTAGCAGTACTGTTAATTCCTCGTAGGTTTACCGTTGTCTATAATCTGTTTAAGGCGAGTTTTAACTAATTTTACACCAACTGCCTATAACCCACCAAAATGGGATGTCGCAGGCGGTTGGAAATGTGCTAGGTATTCCCTCTGTGTACAATTGTTGAGTAAAAATATCGTTGAAGTTGGCTGTTTGACACTTTTCCAAACTTTTCGGCTGACTATTGACATAACCCGCTCCTGTATGCATAAATGGTTTTGTTGGCTTTACTCTTGTCGGGGGAAGGCTTCACAAAGACTTATCAATCCACCCTCGCATATTGGGGGAATGGTTCCCAAATAGTCTTATTTGGTATGGCTGACAGATTAACGGTAGACATAACTATCGAGGAAGACGGGAAAAAGGTTCGTCTCCTTCCCACTACTTAACGCTCCGAACGTGAAGCAATGAGCAAACATGTCGGTAGTAGGGCATCCAATTCCGGATAATCGGAATTCCGGAATACCGGCCTATATTTTAATTTCAATTATTCCGGAATTTAAAAATCTAACTCCGGAATTAAATGAATTTCTATTTTCAACACTAATTTAAGTAATTGCAATTTCATTTTATGTAATTTTATTTCCAATTTTGTTATGCTGAAAAACCATATTTTACGTTCGCGGTGACATCTAACTAAAGTATTACGAAACAATAAATACTCATCCCTGAACGCATTTCTACATAAATTTTATTTTATCCATCCCTAAAATATACCTGTCAAATATTTTTTTCATCACTTTGAACTAGAAAATTTGATTCAAATGGCCTTCAAAGGTCATTTGAAGGCCATTTGAAGGTCAAATCGACATATTTCGACCAAAATATTTGCGAAAAATTCATGCGTATGTTTTCAAGGTCTCTGAGTACGATTCCGTAGTTAGTCTGACCATATGACTTTGTTAAAGGTCATTTGAAGGTCAAATCGACATATTTCGACCAAAATATTTGCGAAAAATTTATTCGTATGTTTTGAAGGTCTCTGAGTACGATTCCTTAGTTTGTCTGAGCTTACGATTTTCAAGTTACAAAAATGAAGCTCAGCCCGTGGGTCTCGAATTACTTTTCTTTTATATGGGAGCCGTGTATAAGCCGTACGTCGCTGCCGCCGTTTAGCAACCGCTAGTATTTGTGTAAGAAGCACGTTATGCACAGCATTACCGCGAGTTGGTGTCTCTGACCGAATAGCTCTTATGCGGTGGTCGCCTAAGACGTTATCATATCGTTGAAAGCTATATTATTACATAATGGAAACGTTTTTGCCCCTTTACCAGTCGCTCATTCTGTTGTTCTAGATGAAGAATATCATAATTTGGAGTTACTGTTGCAAAAATTGAAGTATGGTTGAAACCAGTTGCAACTTTGTGAAAACTTAAAGATATTTACGATGTTACTGGGCCAGCAAAAAGGGAACACTTATTTTCCTTCCTTTATTTGTGAGTGGAATAGTCGTGCTCGAGATGAGCATTATGTGAAACAAGACTGGCCGTTGAGAAAAGAATTAATTCCAGGGGAAAAAACATCATAGGTCCAAGTTAAAGTCCTACTTCCCCCTTTGCGTATCAAACTAGGTCTTGCAAAGCAACTTGCAAAGGCCATGAGCCGAAACGAATGTCCTGCGTTCATGCATATTTTTCAAGTGCTACCCAATCTTTTAGAAGGTAAAATCAATTAGGGCATATTTACTGGACCACAAATAAGAGACCTCCTGGAAAATGATACGTTTGAAAATAGAATGAATAAAACAGAGAAAGTAGCATGGAAAAGTTTTAGAGGGGCGGTGACTAAATTTCTTGGAAATCATAAAAACCCTGATTACAAAAATATTGTTGGGGATTTATTAAAAAAATATAAAGAAATGGGGTGTTTAATGAGTTTGAAACTGCATTTTCTCAATCCATACCTTGATTGGTTCCCTGAAAATCTTGGAGATTTTAGCGAAGAACAACGAGAAAGGATGCACCAAGACTTGAGTGAATTTGAAAAAAGGTATCAAGGTGTCTGGGGGATAACCATGTTGGCAGATTATTGCTGGAACCTGAAGCGTGAATCAAATAAACCTCATGAAAGAAAATCGACTCGAAGATCATTTCACGAGAAACGAAAGCGTACTCGTTCCAAATAGTACTTTAATACCCCAACGTGAGAGGCAAGGGGACTCACGGAAATAAAGCACCCCAATGGGATGGAAATTTGCCACGTTCACGTCGTCGATTCTGGGTAACGCTAAGAGCAAAAACAGAGCTTAATAAAAATTTTCGATTAGGCTTGTATTGTTGTAAACACAAGCATTGTGCATGGAACATATTGCTACGTTTACCAACGTTATCCATTATTACCCCGGGTGTCCACCATTACTCCGTGTATCCATTATTACCCCAGGTTTTTTCACACCTGCATCAGGAACCTCCCTTTGAACATGTTCCATGTTAATAGTGGCTATAGCGAAATATCAACTTTAGAGTATCATTCTAAGGATTTCTTATAAACGAGTTACGATATGATAACGTCTTAGGCGACCACCGCATAAGAGCTATTCGGTCAGATACACCAACTCGCGGTAATGCTGTGCTGCTAATAACGTGCTTCTTACACAAATACTAGCGGTTCCTAAACGGCGGCAGCGACGCCCGGCTTATACACGGCTCCCATATGGAAGAAAAGTAATTCGAGACCCACGGGCTGAGCTTCATTTTTGTAACTTGAAAATCGTAAGCTCAGACAAACTACGGAATCGTACTCAGAGACCTTCAATACATACGCATGAATTTTTCGCAAATATTTTGGTCGAAATATGTCGATTTGACCTTCAAATGACCTTTAACAAAATCGTATCGTCAGACTAACTACGGAATCATACTCAGAGACCTTGAAAACATACGCATGAATTTTTTGCAAATATTTTGGTCGAAATATGTCGATTTGACCTTCCCATGACTTTTAACAAAAACGAAAGGTCAAACAAACTACGGAATCGTACTCAGGGACCTCGAAAACATCCGCATGAATTTTTTCAGATTTTTTCGGTCGCAATAAGACACTTTGACCTTCAAATGACCTTGAACCTGATGTGATGAAGGTTAACCAACCTGATGATGAAGATGCATAACTGGGATTCGAAGTATGTCAAACAAGGGATGACGTTAATTTCGCGAAACTATCTCCTAACTTTCCTATCAGTGAAATTATAAAGAAAGTACGAATAATCGTAACGATATTTCGATGATCCCCTAAAAAACTGAAATACTTCAGAAGTACGTGAAAGAGGAAAACGACTGTAAAGAACTAAAACTATTGATAGACTGCGCTACACGTTGGAGTTCCCCCTTTTCATAATAGAAAGTTAAGACATGTACACAAAAAGCTTCAATAGACCTTAATTTACCTCCAGAAAAGATTCTTTCTGAAATAGAATGGGACAGCTTCTCATTAATTTTAAAATGTTCAAACCCTGTTAGATTAGCAGTCGAAGCTCTTTGCAGAGAGGATACGAATTTGTTATCATCGGATGTCATAATTTCATTTATGTTTGATAATGTATCAAACGATGATTTTGGAATTAAACTAAAAGACGAGCCATCCAAATCATTAAACGAAGAATCATTTTTTCCGACATACTACAATATATCCATAATCGTGGTAAAACTAAGTTGAATATCAAAGTGAAGTTCCAAAAAATCCGAAATAAACAAAAAACTGCAGGAACTCTGTCGGCGTTATAATTTTTTTTTTTTTTTTTTTTTTTTTTTTTTTTTTTTTTATTTTGTTCATTACCAATTTTTATTTACAAGAATTATACAATAATAAGAATATGTACATTGGTAAGAAAAGTGTACCTTTGGTTCAAAAGAACACGGGCCAGGTACACTGATTCCCTTTTAACGAAATTATAAGATACGTACAAAAAAAAAATTTAACATAACAATACAATTTACAGTATAAAATAAACTTATAATTTAATTAATTAATAATTTACGGTATAAAATACGAATGAAATATATAAATATAATAGATAATAATAATAATATAATCTCTAGACAAAAATTTATGGCAGATGAATCCAATTATTATAATATAAACATCACGAAAGTATAATTCTACTCGTACTAGTGTTAAATATGGAAACTGAAGAGCTCCTCAATATTCTTGGTTGTACTAAGCCAATGTTTTAGTTCTTTTGAAAATAATGATAAGGTGCAACACCTACGAATCTTGCAAGGTAACTTGTTAAAGATAATAGGTGAAATTACATTGAAAAAACTTCTTCTGAGATGTGAATTATATTTTGGGATATTTTTTTTGAATTGGAGACTAGAACGAAGACTATAGTCTGAATAGTTAATAAATGAGTTTCCGCTAATATTGTAAAAAATTCTTAACACCTTGAAGACAAACATGTGACGCAGTGGCAAGATATCGAGAGTTTGGAATATGGGCCAGGAGGGTGAACACGATTCTTTAAAACACATGATTCGAGCAATGAGTTTCTGCCTATTAAATAATGGTATTAACGTGGTTTTGCATGCACTACCCCAACAGGAGAGACCGTATTGCAGAATTGAATCAGCTAGTGCGAAATACACCATTCTTAATAAATATAATGGACAATATGAACGCAAAACGTACAGTTTCCTTGATACCAATAAAAGCTTAGATTTCAACCCTTCAATATGCGCCTTCCAGTTTAATTGTTCGTCTATTAAAATGCCAAGATAACGATAAACATGAACCAAGTCAACCATGAAACAACCACTGGAATTACAGATCTTATTGCAACCATACTCATGGTACTTAATGGCTGATGGTGATGACAATCCTTGTCGAAAATGTAATATTTTCGTCTTATCGCTTAGATGAAGATTGTGAGCCTTGAGCCAAACCGAGAGCATATTCAAATCACTATCAATATACTTAATGTTATCTTGTAAGCTAAGACTACTGTAAGCAAACGAAAAATCATCAGCAAATGCAATGGGGGAGCCACAGAATGGTTGGCTAAAAATTCCGTTTACATAAATGAGGAACAGTAGAGGCCCAAGGACTGAACCTTGAGGAACCCCTACACTAATCGGCAGAACATGGCTAAAATGACCATTTATTTTGACTACCTGAGTGCGACCATTTAAATATGAATCTAACCACTTGTGGATCGTATCGCGAAAGCCAATGCGGTAAAGCTTCATTACAAGAGTAGAATGTTCCACTCTATCAAAGGCTTTAGTCAAATCTATAAATAACACGGACGCCTTTAGACTATGGTCAATGTTTATACTTATTTGTTCTAAAAATGACAATAGAGCTTGTTCGGTATTTCTGTTCTTTCTAAAACCAAATTGTAAGGGAGATAGAAAATTGAATTTATCCAAAAAGCTTACAAACCTAGCTTTCATAGCCTTTTCGAATATTTTTGAAAAAACCGAAAGAAGGGAGATTGGGCGATAATTATTTACAGATGCTCTATCATTTTTTTTAAATATTGGAACTACCACGGTTTTCTTTAAGGTAATCGGAAAAATTCCTGTAGCCACACTTAGGTTAAATATAAACGATAATACATCAACCAGAAAGCAAGCCGTTTTTTTTACAGTACAGTTAGACACTCCATCTATACCAGGAGCCGATCGGTTTCTAAGAGAATTAATTATTAAATACAGTTCCCCAGATGAAATAGGTGAGAAATGGAAACTACTCATAATATCATAGTGTTCTGTGATTAATCTGTTTTTTTCAGAATTGCGCATTTTGTAAGTAGACTGCGTTGAGCCACCAACAGTTGTAAAAAAATTGTTGAATGCATTGGCAATGTCAACTGGCCCTTGAATGGGATTATTCATCTCATCAATAATTTCTGTAATTGGAACATGCTGTGCATGGCCAACTATTATTTCGTTTACAGTTTGCCAGTTTTTGCGAGCGTTTTTGCCATTACTACGGAACTGTCGAACATAAAACTGTTTTTTAGTAGCGCATATTTTCTCGTTTACAGACTCACATAACTTCAAGCTGTACTGTTTTAACCTATTATTATTAGGGTGCTTCTTGACCAGTTGGCAAATCTTGTTTCTATTCCGTATTTGTTTCAAGAGATAATCGGACATCCAGGGCTTTAACTTAATTAGTTGCTTGTTCACTGATTTAGAACTAGTACATTTATCAATGTGATCTCTAAATATGTTTAAGAAATGGTCAAAAGCCAAAGACGGATCCTTGCAGCAGTATACATCTGCCCATTCTTCATATGTCAGCAGATTAATTAATTGATTGTGATCAACATTCGATACCTCAATGTTTCGACTAAAATTTGTATGCTGAATACGCCCTGATATTTTGATGTTAATTAAGCAGTGATCTGATATCTTCAAATCTAAGACAGCATACGACACCTCATTAAAGTATCTTTGATCAAATCGATACAGAATATTGTCTATACAAGTTGCCGAACTATTTGTAATCCTAGTAGGTTCAGAAACCAAAACGTCAAGACCGTTATTGGAGACTAACATTAGAAAACTATCTAGGAGTGGACTGTTTTGTAAAAAATTGATGTTGAAATCACCCATAATAAATAAATTAGTATGAGATACGTCATTAATTAGCTTGGCGAACTCATCAACGAATATAGGAATACTAGTGTAATTCAGTCTATATATGCAAACTACGAAAAACAATTTGGAGTTCAGGGTAAATGTAACACCGACGGCATCGAATGTTTGAAAGTTAAAATTAACTTGTTTACTGTGCAAGTTATTATTGATAAAAATAGCTACTCCACCCGCACGACTGTCATTGTTGCACTTAGCAAATAAATTATACCCATCTAAACAATAATTTTCAATTTCCTCTTCATAAATCCAAATCTCAGAAAGACCAATAATAAGAGGTTTCATTTTCGTGGAGTCAATGTATGCAATCAGCTTATCATTATTTTTCCTAAGACTTCTTATATTTTGATGGATAAAATAAAGTTCTTTTAGATTACTATCCATTGCACAGACTTATAATAATAATGAGAGATGTAGATACAACAACGAAATTAAATATAATCAAAAAATAATTCAAAATCTGATAAAAAGTAATGTTTAATAAAAGCAACTCTTCGATATCGGTAAGAAAATATACTGCCACTAGAACGAGAATGAGTATACACAATCGTAATGTCGATTTATGGAGAAAATAAAAAAGTAAAATATCCAAAATGAAAAACAATCTTGGGATATTTAAATTAGTTAAAATAATTTTGAGTAAAGTAATAAAAATTAAACAGAATAAACTAATTACAAAATTATCATTTAACAAAAAAATTTGAACTACACAAAAATTAATCCATCGTCTAGAGTATATGCGTGTAATTCGACCATTACAATTCATATACTTCAAAAGCATTTGTAAGGTTTCATTACCAATATAACGCCAAAAAATAAAAAATAATAGAAATATAAAAGAAAATGTGAAACTGTCGAAAAATTTTTTTAAAGCAAATGTAAACAAAAGATCAAAAAACATAAAGTTAAGTATATAATAAATTATGAAACTAATACTAAAACGAACCAACATAAAATTGTGATATTTTTTATCCAGTAGCTCCTTGTTGTTGGTTGCCATCCAGTGTGGACGATTATGCAGCCGGATTATTGACGTGCTTTTCCAGTGTTCGTTCAAGCTGGCTGAGATCGGTGATGGAACGGACGTGAACCACATCTGAATCAGGTAATTTACGAAGTAATATTTTATTGTTGTTGCACCATAAAAATCGAAAATTGTGTTTTGTTTTGAATTTTTTAGCTTCCGTGTACAGTCTACTTTGGTGTTTTGTGAGATGGTGCAACAGACGAATTTTGCTGTTATCCAACCCGGAATCAATTTCGTTCCACAATATGGATTTACAGCTGCGAAATAATTGTAGTGTATGTTGTTTGATTTCAGTAGATTTAAATGTAACAATAAATGAATTTTTTTAGAAAACTGTTATCATTAATTAGTTTCATTTTATCGATGGATACGATGGCTTCATTTGATATTGTCTCCCCTGATTTCTGTATAACTTTAGAAAACAGTTCTGGTGTGAGAATGGAATTCCTGGGCAACCCACAGACAATGATATTGCGCGAATTATGTATTTGGTTGGGTAAATCGATCTTATCCTCCAACCAGCTTATTTTGTTGTCGTAAATACCAATAACTTTTTCTAAGTGATTGAGTTTAATTTTCATCGCATGATTTTCACTGGATAACACATTAATTTTATTATTTAATTCATCAACAGTGTCGCTAATGAATTGCTGGGATCGTTCCAAGGCATCCAGTTTTAAATGCACGTTATTCAGGACTACCATCACATCATGAAGAGTAGGATTTTCCGGTATTTCAGGTTCATTAGCTTCCGTATAGTCAATTATCGACCTTCTCGTGGTGCCACGACATGTGAGACATAGCCATGCAGCTGAACCAGCACTAATGTTCTTCACCATATCATCCGAGAGATTTAGGCATTTTATATGGAATACTTTTTCACAGTTGCCACATTTAATCCCAGGAGATCTGCCTTGCGTGACAGATTTTGAGCAGGAGGCACAGTATATAGGCATTATCAGAGCAATATAAGATGGAGGGTTGCAAAAATGACTCTTCGAATTATGCAATAATATATGTGTATTATTTATGTGTCGTATTATGACACGCACAAAACTTAATTAATATATAAGAATAAATTTATTTTATATTTTAATTTATCGACTTAATTTTTCTATTTATTTCCTTTCTTTATAATTTTTATTTTTTTGACAACCTCGCACTTTGACGTTTGGAAAGAGAATTCCAATTATAATTTCGATAAGAGCAGTTCAAGCTCAGATGGCGAGGCCGAGGATATAAATAATCTTAATCCAGAAAGCGTTGAGGCCAAAAGAGCATTTTCAGCAGAAAGCAATATCGCCACTAAAAAAGCAATATCGCCACGAAAGCAATATCGCCTCGTTCTAGTCTCAACGACTCGATGTGTTATGTTTCATGCGATACGCATTAAAAAAGCAGAACAAAACGGGTAAAGCTTAATTTTTAAACCAATCATAAATCAATTTATACATTTATTATATGTAAGAAAAGGAATTTGTTATTTTTTATATTGAAAATTGAAATATATATATATATATAATTTGTTTTTATAAAAATCAAATTTTGGTTTTTAATAATTTTGCTTCAAAAATTTAGTACAAAAAATCAATTCCGGAATTGGGAATATTCCAATTCGAAAATTCCGGAATTACATTTTTACTATAAATGGGATGCAATAGTTGATAGCGTAGGCTCCATTTACAACAGAATGTTTAATCATGTAAAAGATGTTAAAAATTTTAATTTCGCATATTTAACGATTTCGCACTTTGTTACGGATGGCCTCAGCCGACCCGCTGAGGATAATTCATTTTGACCCAATAATTCATTTTATTAATAATTTTTATGTGTTATGAAGAAAAAAAACACAACCTAAAAAAAACGAAGATAAAGAATAATAATCCTAATGAAGAAATACCGCGCATAGCAAATTTTATTGGAAAGGAAAAAAAAAACTGGAAAACAAAAGAAATGAATCGAACCTGAGATTGAACCGAAAGAAGGTCGCCGAAGGTGAATAATCCAATCAGCGAAACCAATGTGTGACCCCGGTCACGTGTTCAAACACCGTAACTTGGGTGATCGAATTCAAACAAACAAACAAAAAATTTGAAAATTTGAAAACAAATTGGAAATTTTAAAAACCGAAAAAATTGGAATTTTAAAGGAACAATGGATCAAAAAAAGTTAACTTAAAACTAATAAAAAAATCGTTGTTAGGCGTCTTCCCGTCGTGAATCGTATATCCGTTGCGGCCCACTCACTGATAACTATATTGGCCTAGATTAGCCGCCAAAATAGGTTGCAGTGCTTTTCACCGATAACGCAGCTTTGGTCTTGATAGGCCACTAAAAAAATATTGGTCGCCCTTCGCCATAACCGTAAAATTTTGCCTGGTTGGGCACTAAAATGTTTTGCGTTGGCTCGCCTTAGTTAACAGTCAAAATTCACCAAAGGGCGAGTGGCCACTTGCACGTTGCGGTGCCTTTCACCGATAACCAAAAAGAGAGTGACCATAAGTGGGCACCCGAAACTCGTTGGGCGTTGGCTCACCTAACCGTAAATAAAGTGGCCTCAACTGGCCATCCGTAGAAATAGTTTTTACAAGCTATGTATTTTAAACTTCCAAAATAGATTTCTTTTTTCAATAACAAAACTCGACTTTTATTTTCTCAATCCAAAAATCCGCGCAATCAGAGAACGAACGTGACGCGCCAAAACACAAAACAAGAAACACAGAAAAAAATATGAACCTACATTTTACCCGCTCGTACACACGCTGAAGGACACACATTGGCCTCGCTCCAAAAATCAATATTTGGTAATGCTATCGTGTAATTAAATTGGCATAACACAAAAACCGCTCGTTAAATTCCCATCGAAGCAATCATAGTATTGCTACTTATACATAGATGACAATGCCACAACGATCAATAATAAATTACAAATTAATGAAAGTGGAAAAGGAATCTAAATGTTATGACCAATGAATCGTAACAACTTTAACTATAACATATACATAAATGTGCTTCATTATACCATATAAAAACCTGGGATCAAATTTTTAAATGTCTTAAAATAATGAACTCCATTTTGAAATTTTTCCATCAACAAAAACATCATAAAATTTTGCATATTGCTAACAGAAATAAAATATTTTCTATAGATAGATTGTCTGCATGTGTAGAATATTATCTACGCGGTGCGACGACACAACACTGATTTCGGGCCTCTAACTTTAAACTGACGATTGCTTTGCGACACCATTGACTCAGTCATAATTTATACCACTTTTTTGATTCATAATGTGCTAGTTTCTTAGTAAGTGTGGTAAACATAAAATTTTTATAAAATCTATCGCAAAAATTTATTTTGGTAAAAAAAAATGTCACAAATGACCATGAAATCTTTGTTAAATTTTGATAATAAAAACCAAACCAATTTCATTTTCTTATAAATTAATAAGTTCCTGATTAGAGATAGTTGTGGTTCGTATGTGACTTGAGTACCTAAACAACTCGTACTGCGAAAATATGAAAGGGTATAAAAATTTTTTTATTGTTTCAGTACACATTTTAAAAATATTTTAAAAATTGTAAAAATCAGGGTTTACTTTCAAGTCACGTTCGTGTAACACATGGTTTGATTTTCCTTTTATTTCAGCAAAAGCACATCCACGTTTTTTTTTGGGGGGGCTTCATTGTTTCGCTGTTGCTGTATATATCACCGCATTTTGTCGTATATAACTCGTGTATGTGTATTTATATCTCGAATTTGTGTTGTGTTAAAAATTTAATATGTCACTTTATTCACGAATCGTATATATCTTGCTCTCGAATGGAACAAGAAAATAAAATTTCAGATACAAAAAAAAAATATTATTTTCGTCTCTAAAATAAATGTGATGGAGATAAAGCTCGGTACGAGTACCTGTAACAAATTTAGGTACTAACCTCGGTTCATAGTTTACGATGTTATGGTGTTAGAGTATTATAGTGTTCGTTTATTACTGTATCTATTGACTCCAAACAACAACATATTCAACAGCATGCAAACACATAAATTATGAATCATAAGTAATGTAATATGACAATAATTTATCATGAATTATGACATTTGTGGATATTTTTATGCTGGGTGTGGAGTTTTATTATCCGTATACATATAGATAAATTGGGACAAAGTTGTTTGTTTTTCTCGAAAATTCGAATTTTGGAACAAATAAACAAATAAATTTTTTCACCATCCATAAAAAATATGTGTTGCTTCAAGTCGCCGGTATTTAAGGTATATATTCCGTACTAAGTCCTTGTATATACATAAAGTTTCCGATTATACGCTGGAATGCTAATAAATTATTTTGTTCAGTCTTATATTGCGTGGGTGGTTATAAATTCTTCCTTCTCGCATGTTATGTATGTACATCTCATTGTTATACGCTTGATTTATTTTTTGCACGTAAGAAATTGGTGACAGTCTACATTCGATATAAAAATGAGAATTGTACATGTTACAAATATAAATATTCTTTTGTATTACGTATTTGTAATACGTTTTTGGTGTGTAGGTGCCATAATATTTTATATTTGGGGATTGTGTTAACACCAAAAAAATTTATCGATCGGAATCCTTTATTAACCCTTTATGATTTAAATAATGGGTTGTTTTAGAAATATTTCATAATCGTCCACGATTTTGTTAAAGATTTTCGTTTCGGCTTTATCGGACAAAATATTATTTTTTACCCGAAAATGTTTACGACTTTTTCAGTCGCAGAAAACAAAAAGGCTCATTTACTCACGAAATTTCCACCACAAAAGTAGAAAAAATGCACCCCCCCCCTCCTGCCTTGTGAACGCAAAGATACACAAACCCTTACAAAAATGAGAACACCCTTAAGTAGCTTGTTGGCAGCTTGGTTTCGTACTGATGAAAAGTTGATCTTCTCAGCAGAATGCACCGAGCAAACTGCAAAAATCCATCTCTTGCTTTGTACCGATAGTACAAAACAAGAACCTATCGATTTAGCGAATTATATCACCAAATCAGAAACTTCAGGAAATTCTTACTATGTATGTGGGGGGGGGGGGGGAGGGGGGAATTTAATTTTTTTATAAAGTTTGAAATACGTCTATATTTAATTCTTATTTAAAGTGTTTTTTTTCTCAGCTTTTAATAGACAAAATATTATTTACATGCCATTCACAATGTTTACGACTATTCAAGTCATCAAGAAACAAAGAGGCCGTCTTCTTCTAATATATCTACTACAAAAATTAGTAAAATAGCGTTTACACTTCACTATTTTTACTTTATCACAAATTATTAAAACTTATTACAGAATCTGAAAAAGATATTAAAATAATTTTATTTAATAAATAAATTAGTAAAGAAAAAAATGTAAGCAGAATAAATATGGATTCCTACCGCATCAACAATTTATCTTCTTCTGCTGTATACAAAACACAACAACAAATCGTACTTTTAAGTTTTTTTTTTATTTTCGAGCGAGAAATAGCGCACACTATTTTTCTCTTAAATGACAGCAAATTTAACGAAGGTCTCGTTGGGTTTCTTACATAAAAATTAAGTTTGGCTGGGTAATGACAAGCACATTGTATACTGACAAGCCATTTATTGCATTCTTATTTTTTTTTTATTAGGTTAAGTTTTTGTTCCTGACTGGTCCGCACTTATGAAATACTTTTAAATTAAATGTGTTGGCTGTAATACATATACATGGTGAGAATTTCCTGAAGTTTCTGATTTGGTGATATAATTCGCTAAATCGATAGGTTCTTGTTTTGCACTATTGGTACAAAGGAAGGGTTGTATTTTGCAGTTTGGTCGTTGCAACCTGATGAGTAGAACAACTTTTTATCAGTACGAAACCAAGCTGTCAACAAACTACATAAGCCAGTTCCCATTTTTGTAAGGGTTTGTGTATCTTTCTGTTCACAAGTGTCCTGAGAATTAAAGGAGTGATTTGTTCTACTTTTATGGTAAAAATATTGTGTGTAAATGTGCCTTTTTGTTTTCTGCGACTAAAAAAAGTCGTAATCATTGTATGGATGTCCATTAAAAATATTATTTTGTTTTATATTTTACATTATTGTAACTCCTCGAGAGCTACCCTTAAAAATGTCTGGAAAAATGGTCAACAACTTCTATGCTAAATGGAATTATGTCATTTTTTAACTGATTTCAAAATGTAGAGAACTGGGAGAAATGGGTTTGCATGTTTATATTAAAATCTAAAATTTATTTGTATCGGAAGCTTTAGAATATAGTCAATATTTCTCAAACTAAACTAGGGTGGAAGTTGGCCATTTATGACGTTATACAATTTTATTAAAATTTATATGAAAAACCAACAAGAATTTTTTTTCGACATAACAGGCGAGCGGAAACAAGAAGAGTTTAAGAAATTGCGAAGATCACACCCTAATTCTGATATTCATCACCAATTTTTGAGTTAAACTAGCATATAGATGTAAAGAATCGTTTATGATACCAAATTTTACTTCTTTTAAGTCTTGTCACCTGTTACAAACATAAAAAGTTGGATGGCATACTTTATGGATTTCAAAAATATGAAAAACCAACCCACACTTTTTTTAGAAAGTCACATGCAAATAAAACAGCTTTCCATAGCACTTTTACATGGGATTAATAATAATATTCTATTGAAATTAAAAAGAACTATTTGTTGTAATTTTTATATTTTTATTCAGATTTGCATTTCTTTTATTTAAATTTAAAAACCCGCCTATGTAGGTTATTGATTGACATGACATGTTCACGTGCCATCCACCTGTTAGATTTTCACACAACATCTTAAAATAATATAACAAAAATATTTTACGTAAAAAAATTGCGTAGATATGTAAATGGCGATACCATGGCAACCATTTCGTACAAAAACACGATCGTGTGCGTATTCATCCGTCAACTTGTCACATGAATTTGAGAACTGAGAAGAGAAAATAAAAGATTCAAAATACAAACCAAACTTATAAAAAAATAAATAATGTAATACTACCGCGAAACAGAAAGATAAAGACAATCATTTCTCTCCAAAATCGATATGTTTGTCTTTGATATTTTGTAGTACGGAATTTAGTATGGAATTAAAACAATTTTTTCCATACACTGGAAAAATTGCATACTGGGGTATCGGTTATAATGCCAAATTTTACTTCCGTTAACTCTTGTCGCCTGTTATAAATATAAAAAGTTGTACTTTTTGGGTTTTAAAAATATGCAAAAAACAACACGATTTTTTTTTTGAAATGACAGGCGAGCAGAAATAAGAAGAATATTAAAAATAGTAATGGTCGCAACCCAATTCTGTTATACCTCCTCAATCTTTGAGTTAAATTAACATACAGATGTACAGAATCGGCTATAATACCAAATCTTACTTCTGTTAAGTCTTGTCACCTTGTAACAGGTGACACATAGAACATAAAAAGTTATATCGCATACTTTTTGGATTTCAAAAATATGAAAAACCACCAAAAGTTTTTTTTTTAAATAACCCAGTTTGCAATTTTTCCAGTGTGTGAAAAATATTGTTTTAATTCCATACTAAATTCCGTACTACAAAATATCAAAGACACAAAAATATCGATTTTTGTGAAAAATAATTGTCTTTATCTTTCTGTTTCGCGGTAATATTACATTATATTTTTATTAGTTTTGTTTGCATATTGAATTTTTTATTTTCTCTTCTCAGTTCTCAGTTTCATGTGACAAGTCTACGGATGAATATGCACACAATTGTGCACGATTTATTTTATTTAGTTTAATTATAAAATGGTTGTGATTGGATTGGGATTGGGCTGAAGAGGTAACAAAAAAAAATAGTTTTGCCACGGCGTCTTTACATATCATCGCTATTTTTTACGTAAAATGTTTTTGTTTTATCTTTTTAAGATGCTGTGTGAAAACCTAACAGGTGGATGGCACGTCAACATGTCATCCAGTACCATTCATAGGCGGATTTTTAAAATTTAAATAAAAAAAATGCAAATCTGAATAAAAATATAAAAATTACAACAAATAATTCTATTTACAAGGCAAGTTGTATACATTTCTAATGAATTCTACCACACAGTAATTTTATAAGCTGTTCGCTTAGCACGTAATACTAAACAGGGTTGCAGGTTTTTTAATCTTAATCTATATCTGTTCGGGAAGCTTCATAAATTTCTAAAAAATTCTACTTACCCTAGTTGAGCTTGGAGCGTATGCCATCCCATAATTATTTACGGTGTGAAGGCGCAGTACTAGAACAAGGCTGCAGTGTTTTGGCATCGGATTCCTTTGTATTGCAATCAGGTGAAGGCCTAATCTATCTAAATGGCAAGTTTCATAAAGTTCTAATAAATTATTCCTACTTTAATTGACCCTCGAGCTTATAACACCCCAAAATTCTTTAGGCTGTTCGATTATTACGTAATACTAAACAAGGTAATAGAATTATAGCATCGGATATTATTATAATCAAATCATATGTAGACTTAATCTTACAAGACAAGTTTTATCGCTTGGTTGGCCCGAATTTCTAAACGGGGCTGTAGGATTTTAGCATCGGTTTCGTCGAGACCTATAGTCTATCTAGTTAGCAAGATTCATAAAGTTCTAATGAATTCTACCTACCCAATTGGTGTCTAGAGTGTATACCAATAATTCTTGAGGCCGTTCGGTTAGCACGTAATACAAAGCATAGTTGCAGAATTTTGGCAGCCGGTTCTATAATAAATTAATCAGATTTAGGCCTAACCTACCTACTCAGCCAGTTTCATAACGTTTTTATGAATTGTATCTCCCCTAATTGAGCGTGGTGCGTACTCCACTCAAAAATTCTTTAAGCCCTTCAGTTAACACGTAACACTAAACAGGCGTGGCTTGCATGACTTTATCATCGGATTCCTTAATAGAGCAGCATCCTGCATCATATTATCTTAATTGTATAGAATATTAGTCGACAGAGCACATAAAAGAACAATTAATTACCGGGATAAAATACGTGGCTATTCAGAACTTAATGGAACTAAAAGGCGTAACCAAGGGAAGATTCTTGAAATATACCACGTATATTAACACAAAAGGCCAAACAGCGACTTCCGATGGAACCAGTCCATTTAGCTAAACCCATGAAGTGATACTAAGTCCTACCTTATAGAAAAACACGTTTGTTTTGCCCAAATTGAGAGTTTCGGGTGTTTAAGACAGCCAAATTTGCCTTAAAGTATTATTTCCAGAATTAGGTCCTATCTTATAAAAAATCACATTTATTATGACTAAATTAGGGAGTTTAGGGTGTTCAGACTTTCAGAACCAAATTTGCTTTAGGGTACTATAATACTTGCAAACTTTTTTTCTGAATTTTTCCGAGAGACTCCTATAAACCAGCTTGCTAAGTGTCATATATTTTGAGATGCTCTGAGTCGCCATCTTATAGGAAAACTTGTTTATTTTTGTCAAATTGAGCGTTTTAGATGTTTAAGACACTCTACTTTCCCTTGGACTACTTTAAATTGAACGTACATTTTCCAGAATTTGTGCGGGATTCTCATATAAAGCAGCATGCTAAGTGACGTATCTAAAAGAAGAATACGTGTTATCCTGTTTAGGATCGCCTAATATGCATCGATGTATTACAAATCGAGTATACAATTTTCTGAATTTTTCCGGGAATCTCCTATAAACTAAGTGACGCTAAGTGGCGTATATTCTGAGATCCTACTTTGCCCTATCTGACAGAAAATCTTGTTTATTTTGACGATAATAGGAACTTTTTTGACTATAAATCGAACGTACAATTTTCTGAATTTTGGACGTAAAAGAATGTAAAAAACGGTTTCAGTCAAAAAACGCAATTTTCGCAAAAAGTTTATTTGGAAAAACCATCTGCACCGGCATTGTTGCAAATTAAATTTAGAATTTGTTAGTTCATAACTGTTTTCCTCGTAAATGACATGCTTTTCAAAATATTTCCAGAAAAAATAAAGCTTCTATGGAGGTTGCCACTAACGGTGGACCGCTTTCAACGAAAAGTGGTTTAATTTATGTGAAAAGCTAATGCATGCATATTTCACACGTATACGTATACGAATCATATTGGAATTCGTAAAATCTAATTGAATTCTAATTGATTTATTAATGTATTAGTGCATGTGTACACTGTTATGAAATGAATTATGTTTTCAGGAAATGTCATTAAAATTAACTAAGGATTTTTAATTAAAATTTAAATATAAATTTACTTATAATTTGGTAGTGTTCGATATTGTGATTATTTTAATTTGACATTTTTTATATGTGTGTTGATTAAATAAAAATTCTCGTTAATCCATATCTTCCTCACGGTTTGATTGAAGCCTTGTCAATTTTTTTTTACATTTTCTTATACGCATTTTGCAGCTGCAACAAAATTATTGAAAGTAGCAACGAAGAAAATTTATCGTGAGCAACATAACTTTTCAAAGAAGTATTCCTGAGGTTAGGTTAAAATGTTGTTCTTGGTTTTTTTTAATTAGTTTATGTAAATTGATAACATTTACTAACTATGCAAATGTGATACAATTCATATCGTGCTGGATTCGGATACGTTATTATAGGTAAAATTTGTTTATTAACATAAAATAAAAAAATATGTATATGTGTATATTCTCTGGTACTAAAATATTATAACACAAACCAAAGACACACACCTTAAAATCCGAATATGTACTGTGCTTAGTACTAAAACCATTAACTCTAATTAGATTTTAAGATCGAAATATAAGTGTCTGTAGGGTAGTAGTAAAATTGTCAGCAACAAATTTGATTTTTTTCGAACAAAATTCGTGAACACTTTGGAACCTGGGTTGGGGGATCATGTATAGGCTCACCGGATGAGGAATTTAATTAGCTTTTAGATGCACTATCGGAACCTGAGTCAACATCACTGGTAAGGAGTGTTAATGGCCATTTTCACTTCCAAGATAAGTTTGTGTTTCTTCGAAAAAAATCGGGTACACTTTAGGAGCCGTGTTGGGGATCATGTACAAGCTCATCGGATGAAGAATTTAATTACCTATTAGACGCACTATCGGAACCTGCAAGATCTCTGGTAAGGAGTGTTAATGGCCATTTTCAGTTCAAATACAATTTTGATTTGCATCGAAAAAAAGTCGTGGACACTTTGGGACCCTGGTTGGGGGATCACTTAGAGCCTCATCGAATGGGGAATTTAATTATCTATTAGGCGCACTATCGGAACCTGAATCAAGATCTCTGGTTAGGAGTGTTAATGGCCATTTTCTCTTCCAAGACAAATTTGGGTTTCTTCGAAAAAAATTCGTGAACACTTTGGGACCCTGGTTGGGGGATCATATATAGGCTCATCGGATGAGAAATTTAATAAGCTCGGAACCTGAATCAAGATCTCTGGTACGGAGTGTTAATGGCCATTTTCAGTTCCAATACAATTACGAGTTTCTTCAAAAAAAACATCGTGGACACTTTGGGACCCTGGTTGGGGGATCACTTATAGCCTCATCGAATGAGGAATTTAATAATCTGTTAGAAGCACTATTGCAACTTGAATCAACATCTCTGGTTAGGAGTGTTAATGGCCATTTTCACTTTCAAGACAAATTTGAGTTTCTTTGAAAAAAATTCGTAACACTTTGGGACCCTGGTTGCGGGATCATATATAGGCTCATCGGATGAGAAATTTAATTAGCCATTAGATGCACTATCGGAACCTGAATCAACATCTCTGGTAACGAGTGTTAATGGCCATTTCCACTTCCAAGACAATTTTGAGTTTCTTCGAAAAAAAATCGTGGACACTTTGGGACCAGGGTTGGGGGATCATGTATAGGCTCATCGGATGAGAAATTTAATTATCTATTAGACGCACTATCGGAACCTGAGTCAAGATCTCTGGTACGGACTGTTAATGGCCATTTTAAGTTCCAAGACAAATTTGAGTTTCTTCTTTTGAAAAACTTGTTGAATACAATTTAAATTCTATTACCTTAGGCTTCATTGCTGGGCCAGCTAAATGAACTTATATAGTAGAATCAGCTATTCTTGTCTGATGACCATAATCATTTCTTGATGGTTGTGTTTATTTCATAATTGTTTTTGATCTGCATCGATGACGTCGGCGAAAGTTACGTTTAAACATCAGCGGGAGCCGCTTATGTCCCTTTTCTGGCCAGAAAACAAAAATTTATAAAAAAAACTAAAACTAGATAATCTATTGGACAACCAATCAAATAATTTCACCCAAATACCACAAAATGATCTACTTCAATTGGCTACTAATTCTCAATTAAAAATAACGGTGCCATAAATGGAAATTAAATTTAATAAAAAAGAGCTAATTCCAGTGGCTATAAACCCGTGGAGGATAAAATTTAATTTATCGTTTGTTGGAACATTTTTCGATATTCAGAATCTATCAAATGAGCAAATTCGCAATTTTCTGAATAAAAAATTAAACGAAGTGGAAAATAATTGCATAATCAAATATCTTACCATCCGAAAATTAATCAATTCAACTATAATTGTTTATGGGTCTTGTAAATACGAGACACATAAACAAAAATACAAATTTTGTGTGATCAAACTTTGACAAAACTTTGAAAGTGTATATAAAGGGCGATGATATTATAATCCATACTGGCCCACAGCTATTTAACTAAATTAAAGGGATGCGAAGAGAAATCATTGCAGAGAGTCGGGACATCAAACGACCCACAATTTTAAATTAAATAATATCAAAATAACAAACAATAATTTGGCTCTGAAGGGCAATACCCAAACCTTAGCAACTGATAGTGTTGTACGAAAAATAAGATCAACGTTTTTGAAACGGAATGATGTTATCTGTGATTGCGATACGATGGACTTATTTTATAAATCTTCTATTGAAGATAAAAATGACCAGTATGTTCCAAAGATCTTAACTCAGGTTCCGATAGTGCTTCTAATAGCTCATTAAATTTCCAATCTGATGAGTCTATATATGATCCCACAACCAGGGTCCCAAAGTGTCCACGATTTTTTTTCGAAGAAACTCAAAATTGTCTTGGAAGTGAAAATGGCCGTTAACACTCCTTACCAGAGATCTTGACTAAGGTCCTGATAGTGCGTCTAACAGCTTAATACGAATTAAATTCCTCAACCGATGAGCTTGTACATAATCCCCAACCCGGGTTCCCAAGTATCCACGAATTTTTTCGAAGAAACTCAAAATTGTCTTGAACATAAAAAGGCCATTAACACTCCTTACTAGAGATCTTGATTCAGGTTCCGATAGTGCGCCTAATAGATAATTAAATTCCTCATCCGATGAGCCTATATATGATCCCCCAACCTGGGTCCCAAAATGTCCACGATTTTTTTTTCCAAGAAACTCTAATTTGTATTAGATCTGAAAATGGCCATTAACACACCTTACCAAAGATCTTGACTCAGGTTCCGATAGTGCGTCTAATTCCTCATCCGATGAGGCTATAAGTGAAATCCCAACCAGGGTCCCAAACTGTCCACGAATTTTTTCCGAAGAAACTCAAAATTGTACTGGAACTGAAAATGACCATTAACACTCCTTACCAGAGATCTTGACTCAGGTTCCATAGTGCGTCTAATAGATAGTGTATTTCCTCATTCGATGAGAATATAAGTTATCTCCCAACCAGGGTCCCAAAGTGTCCACTATTTTTTTCGAAGAAACTCAAAATTGTATTGGAAGTGAAATGGCCATTAACACTCCTTACCAGAGATGTTGATTCAGGTTGCAATAGTGCGTCTAATAGCAAATTTAATTCCTCATTCGATGAGGCTATATATGATCTCCCAACCAGGGTCCCAAAGTGTCCACTGTTTTTTTTCGATGAAACTCAAAATTGTATTGGAAGTGAAAATGGCCATTAACACTCCTTACCAGAGATGTTGATTCAGGTTCCGACAGTGCTTCTAATAGATAATTAAATTCCTCATTCGATGAGGCTATATATGATTCCCCAACCAGGGTCCCAAAGTGCACAAATTTTTTTCGAAGAAACTCAAATTTGTATTGGAAGTGAAAATGGCCATTAACACTCCTTACCAGAGATTTTAGGGCCAGGGTCAAACAACTTATTAAACTTCTCGAGATAGAATTCTATTTTTTAATGATTCATATTTTTTCTATTTTTTAATGATTCATTAGGAATAAACTCTTAATAATTTTCCTAGTCCTATTCTTAAGGCAACAATAGTTAAGATCTTAGCATAGTATGAAAAATATCAGCTAGAATAAAAGCTATAAAGTATCCTTTATTTAACCTTCTACTCGAGAGTTGGTTAATATTATTTGATCAATCAAAATATGATTTTAAATTATTCAATAAAGGGATGGAACAATAGACAAAAATTTAGTATAGTTTATTTTGCTAAATTTTATTTCTATATTTTATTATATTACAATCAATTGGGGAAAATTTTAGTACACACTGACGTAATTGGTTTTAGTACTAATTTTCGTATAGGAACAGTTATGTTTTCTAACTTGATTTTAATTTAACAGTGTTACAAGTGTGAGTGATAAAAGTGTGAGTTTGTGAAGAACTTCACACGCATCAATCCGCTTAGGCTGTAGAGAACCAACTGAACCAACCACACACGCAGGCGCGAGAGATTTTCTAAAACCATTTTTTTTTACTTCGGTGATGTTGCGATTAAAACCTTTTTTGCATTTTACTTAGCTCACTTAGTGTTTGTTTGTCTGGTCGAAATATTTCGTAATCGAATTTACACTTGCAAAACAACTTAGTACTCAATGACAATATTCAATCATTAATAGCACGTTGTGAGCCTAATTTGACTCAATTATGAAAAAAAAATATTTTTCAACTATGTGTTCGTAAGGTTCGTCGCTTTAGTATTTTATGTGTAGAGATTGCAGTCTTTCGTTTTAACTTTATTTATTATTACTGTTACGATCTCGCCCATTGGGTTGATGGACAATTAATTCGGCAATAGCGAGACATTTATTTAACAAAAATTGCTCATTTAAGGTTTAGTACAGAACTTACATTTTTCTGAAATTGGAGACATCAGAGGTTTAGTAGCAGCACTAAAGGAGTTTTATAACAGTATGTTGTGTGGATTATAATAGTCTGGAACAGGTTCTTAACTAAATCTAGGCGAATCTACAATATTCGATCGGTGTATAAATACGAGTGCAACAAACACAATTGGTCGCAGTCTTTGTGTAACATTTGGGAGATTCGGTACGTGAAAGATTAAAAGCGAAACAGAATAGCGGGAAAATAGTAAGTGTGGTTTAGTGAAAATAGTATTTAATTAAAAATTGTAAAAGGTGTATTAAGTGAAAAAATAAATTAAATAACTTTTTGCTGTAATTTAATGTTTGTAAAATAATCTGATTCTGGAAGTGTGCGCATTACGTGAATTGGTGTTATAACCGTCAAATTCTACAACTTTAGAGGCCAAGTGTCAATTTTTTTTTTTGTATTTAATCTTTTCAATCTGTTCAAAACACTCCCAACTCTTTCGCAGTTTGCTTTTTTCCGTCATGACCTTACGCAATCGCCTGCCAAATCGAGGACGTACGGCTATAGGTTCGATTTTCATTACCATCTGCACATTGCATTACTCCATGCTGGCTTATACTGACATGGAAGATAGGCCGGCCCATAGTTTTGCACTCCGAGAGACCCCGTGGGATTCGAACCCGGTACCTTCCGATTCAAATATATGTGAAAACTTGTGAAAAATTCTGTGATCTGGCCAATTTTTAATACAGTAAACCACTAGAATCCAAAAAAATTGCATAACGAGCTGTGGTGTTTGCACTTCCGATTAAAATCTCCAACTCCTTAGACATCCCCTTTGTTTTATTGACTTTATTAGACGCTTTGCCTCTAAAGCGCTTGAACGCAGCACTGTTGTGTTTATTTATCTGAGCTCTCGATGGGTAGATGCGAATTGCCTGATCCAAAAGGAAGTTAACCACCGCTTCGGTCAGTCTCCCAAAAATTAACAGGCCAAATTTCCTGTGAAGGTGCTGCTGCCAGACTATGGCTGATAGTGATAAATAAATGTCGGTGAATATGTTCTACATTAAACTGTAATAATATTGCTACCGCAAAATAGGTGTGGAAACCGCACAATAATGTTTCATGTACTAATTTCGTTTTAACCTTTTATGTGCAAAAAAACTCACCTGAAACCAAATGAAACCCCCTAAAAATATAAAAATATGAAAAAACATTTTAAGGTTACCACAAAATGCCAAATTAAATTAAATAAACACTAATAAGAAATGATTTTTATTTTCCATTGCCGTAGAAAACCCTCCACCACAATAATTTGCTAGTAGACCAAACTTTGAATATTTTCCTTTTTCCATTTAAATTTTTAAATATTTCTTCTGGTACTATAACTGAAGAAAACCTCCTTTCATCCCAAATTCATCATTTTCACATGACTTCACATGGTTTTTTCCTCCTGTATATAAAATTTTCAACTTTACTGGACTTAATATATATTCATTTTCCTGATACTTTTCTGTACATACACATCTTAATATTTTTATTTCACAAATTTTCCAACATATTATGCATATATAGTCTAATGGTAAAATTTATAAAGATATTAAATGTTTCACATGGCTAGGTAATATGGTGAAAATGTGGTGAAAAATATTCTCATTCCACTTTGTTTTTTTTTCGTACCGCAGTTGTTTATAAATTACCTAAAATAAACTTAACTTTTTTAAACTTTACAATTTACACACACAAACATAAAAAACTAAGTGGAAATTTTTTCTCGTTCATAGTTTTCGGAAAATTACAATAACAAAATATGGAGATCGGAAAATATGTGTATGTACATATAGTTATGTGGTTTCGTACTATTTGTTTAAAAATTAAGCTTAGTACGAATTAAAAGTTTTTACCAGTACCAGTATTGTACAGTAAGTTCTTGAATTATTTTTCCAGTTGAAAAGTAAATGCTTTCCTTAAATAATTACAAATATAAGGATGTGTTATTTTATCGTATTACGAAAGCATTTTAAGTTAATCATAGTTCTTTAAACTTCAAATATCTGCAGCCAAGAGAATATCGATGTTTGATAATTAACATGCTTCAATCCAGAAATTCGTTTTTAACTACGACCCCATGTCGGAGTGCAAACCACGGAGCTTTGAAACCCAATCGAAAAGAAAGGAGGAAAAGATGCCTAAAAATGTTTAACTGAACTGTTAAAATCTTACAATCTTTCAATCTTAAAGAAACTGAACATCGTTACACCCATTATTTTTTGTTTTAATGTGATGGCGTGGTCATAATGAAATATTTCGTGGATGAGTGTTCTCTGAAACAGGTCTTCTCAAATTACCTATCCTCAAAATAATTACAAAATATCGATGAGTTATGTATTGTTAATTATAAAAAGATAACACTACCCAACTACAATACAGGAATGATCTTTTAATCCTCAATTGTGTGCTTTTACAAGGTTGGAAGAGGTTCCGAAGTATAGTGTTTCCGTTTATAATGTTAAATAAATATCCACAGCACAGCTAAACAAAGTACAGGCAACATACGTTAGGACGGCGTAAAATGGCCTCTAGGTACGGTGTCACCACTTTACGAGGAACTCGTGAGTGCACTCGAGAGTGTGAATACGAGATCTCAGTAAAATAACTGTTGCCGACGGAAACAAAATTTTTGCGTGCTTGAGTTCAATTCGTGATGCAGGCTACAAGATGGGCCTAGACCGATCGAAAAAAGGTCGTCAAGAATAACAAAAATAGATACTTGGTTAAGATTTGCTAACAGAAACGAATTGAGGAACACTAGACAAGTGGTGCAGTAATTAAAGCTTCGGCACTTGGGCCGGGAAGTACTGGGTTCGAATCTGTCTAGAAGCAGATGCAAACGCCAATTTTCCTTATCGATTACGATGTGAATTAGCAGCAGCTGCACGAAGTACTCTAATAAAACCCCTAGGATATTGTTACGAGTTCCGCTCAACACAAGCATATCACTCGGTGGTCGAGTAGTAAAGTCATACACCACCAACTGTTATCAACCCAAAGGGATGAGTTCGAACCTATTTGCAGATACCTCAAATGAGAGCTGAAAGTCCAGCCTTGCGAAGAAGAAGTTAAAAATGCGGTAACCAGGCGATGGAGCAAAAAAGAAACAACCATGTCAGTACAGCCGCATACTCCCGAACAACAAAAAACTTTCTTGCACATGGGAGACATGATGCAGAGAATTTTGGTTCAACTAAAGGCAATGGACGCTAAATTAGAACAGCAAAGCGCTAAATTAGACAACCAAGGTGCAAAATTTGATCAACGAGAATGCGATCAAGTCATGCACCAAAGTGCGCAGTTGGACAATTTATTAAGCTTCGTAAAGAACAAAGCTCAATTGACAGCTACGAGCAGCGGAACAAGTTGAGCGAACACACACCTCGCTAGCTATTCCAGATGACCAGCTAAATAAAATGTTTTTGAACGAACCAGTTGCAGTTGTAGAGATGCCGAATTTTGGTGAAATAAATTATGTTTTATCAAAACAAAAGCTCTTATGGAAGCTTTTGGTTGACCAATTTAAGCCTAAACTCATTAGGATCTCGAAGTTTGTGGAGCCCCTTAAGCTTGGTTGAAGTTTCATCCCAATCAGTCTGGTAAATGAGGTATTGTTGAAAATGGTCTGGACAGTTTTTATTGTAATTTTGTACCTTTAAGTTCATATTTGTTTTTCCATTTTCCTGTTTCCTGTAAATAATGTACTTTTCAAAATATTTGCATAAAACTAAAAAGCGCCTACAAGGCCGCCACAAATCTTGATTACTATACTTATTTTTACTAACCCGATGAATTTGAACCGAGCGATAGTCTTCCAGTTGTACCAAACCCCTTGAGCATTTATACGTTTCATTTGACTTTCTTTTACGCAATAAAATAAAATTTAGTAATCTTCAAATATTTTGACTGATAGATTGTTGCGCAGATTTACCATTCGTTTTGCCAAAATAAAAAAAATTGATTTTACAAAATCTCTATGTATGTAATTAGAACTTTGACAATGACACACCGGGTGATTTGATTGGCCGGGATAGAACGTCATACTTAAGTTTCTCTCATTTATTGGGAGAAGTTAGTGATTTTTGGCTGAAATTTAAGATTCTAAATTAATTCATTAATTGATTCTAAATTCCACACTTTGATTCTTTCGCCGTAATTCTTTTCTCGTTTCCTTCCCTTTCACTTATAAACTGTTGTTAGTTTGTAGGTGAAGGGGAAGGAAACGAGGAAAGAATCTCGACGAAAGAATCAGAGTGTGAAATGGCGGCTTTTCAACAAAAATTCGACCCCTGTGCAGCCGACAGATTGATTGATCGGGTCGAAACTTCATACTTAAACTATTTTCAAAACAATTTGTGTGACATTTTCAAGAAGCTAGGTATGCGTTTTTACACGAATCGGTCCTACGAGAAATGAAGCTTCTATATGAGCGTTTCCGTTTTTTTTTAAATTTAATTTCAAACAGATTCAGTTCAGATTATTTATTTAAATTTGATGAGAAAACTTAATTTCACCAAAATTCGGCATTTCTACTCTCCTCGAGGTTTGACTATTCGTAATTAAACTTCATGCTTAAATATTTTCAATTATAATTGGGAGTTCCTTGTGAAATTAGATGGAAATCTGTGTACCGGAAGTGGCATCTTCCATGTAACCTTTTTTGAATTTTTACAGTCATGTTGAACAATTTAATATTTACAGAAAAGGACAAAGAATTGAAAGATTTAAATAAATTAAAATATTAAATTTCATTAAGTGTTGAAATTTTTGCAGTCATTTTTCGGTTATACAAATAAGTTTTTCCAAAAGTTCTTATAATATTTTGCTTTGTGACAGATTTTAGTGTAATATCGTTTTTCTTTTAAATTAGGTCATACTACATGCCGCTGATATAATCATTGTAAAGTTGATCGGACAAACTGGAAAAATCGTTGATTACCAAATTCGATGCTCGGCGTAATCGAATTTCGATCTAGTTTTTAAAACGGTTCCCTGTATTGTTTCAAAGGTTCCGATGAAAATAACTAAACATTTTATCAGGTACGTAAGCAACCATTTACAAACAGCAACATAAAATTTAACGGTTTGGTTATAAATATTATTCAAATTATTATGCAAAATAGTGTAAAAGTTAATGACTCTTAATAATTCGGTAAGTTTGGCAAAGAAGGCATTGTGGCAGCAAAGTAGCAACTTAATTTCCGTATTCGACCTCGCCACAATGTGTATGATAGTCGAATCCCATCTGACGAAATCAGTAGTATTGAAATCTTCATTGAATAAAAATTTAGAATTTAGATTTAGACGCCAGTAACTGGAAAAATTTTAATCATATTACTCAGATCAATTAAGATCACCAAATCCTTTTGTTTTGTTTCTAATTCAAATTGAATCTCTATCTGTAAAAATATTTAAGCATGTGCGTGTGAAATACATACGTTCAGAAAAAAAATCCCAATTGTGTTGCAAAATGTTGCACGTGTGAAATACGCCCCTAAATACCAAATTTTTGCATGCAACAAATGTTGCATAGAAATCTCAAATTATATTTAGGCAAAAAAAAAATCCCAAATTTGTAGCATGCAATAAACGTCGCACAATCAATAGGGTTTTTCAACAAATTTCAATTAACAAATTGGTTCAACAAATTTCGAAAGATTGACATGTGGGTAGGTTTTCTGGAACGCTCGTGATACGTTGTCTGGACGGGACAAACGAATAAAATGATTCCTGGGGTCAGCGATATAATTAACGGACTTTATACAAAGTGATTCTTCTGTTCAATAAATTTTCAAAATTTTGCATTTAAATAAGTTTTCTTGCTAATGCTGTTAAACTAATTTTAGTACATGTTTCACAACTCCTCCTGAACCAGGTTACAAATAGAAGTTTTAACCACATAATTTCGTTGTTTACTAATACTTTGTTTAAAAATATAAAGCTAAAAAGAAAATTAATGAAAATTTGTGATGATTGACATATGTGGCTTGTTTTAAATGCACTGTTGTTTATTATTGTGAAATACATACCAAAAATAATACCAAGAATTTACACTGTTAAATTTAAAAATATTCCAATTGGATTTGTTTTGTGGTGAAATTGAAACATTTTTATATAATATTAGAGTGGTATATATTAGATAAGTCCCTAAGTTCCTAATAGTGTTAACGTAATACAATATTTATGTAAGGGCAAGTTAAAAATCATCATAATTACTGGTCTATTTTTCGATGAAATAAAATTTAAAAATTTATTAAAATGTATGGGATTTCTAAGTAGCCTGTATGGCACAGGAAATATCATTTTAAACTTTCCATGTTCATTTCAGTGTTACAAGTTTGTCTACGCTATCCTAAATTACATTTTAAAAACTGTGAACGTTTGTAGGAGCGGTAACAGAAAAATTAGAAAATAGATTGAAATCAAAAACCATAGTTCTTTAAAAATGGCTGGACTTGTTAAAAACTATCATAATTAAATCTTGTTCAGTAAATGTGGGGTTTAGAGTAGGAAAATCGGCTATATAGAAGTAGAAACCCAGTCTAAAATAGCCTTCATAGAACTAAAAACAGTTCAGTATATCGTTTTATGAGTTTCTCGTGTTTATTTCAAATCGTTAGAAAATTATTTGATCTTTACAGCGACACTATAAGGAACTTAGGGACTTATCTAATATAAATGTTAAAGATTATATAAAAATGTTTAAATTTCACCATAAAACAAATCCAATTGCAATATTTTTAAATTTAACAGTGTAGATTTTTGGTATTATTTTTGGTATGTATTTCACAATCATAAAAAACCTTAGCAATTCGTTCGATTGCTATAATTCTGTCGAATGATTTTCAATATTTATTGCTTGCTATTTGTATATTTGTGTTTAAAATTTTATTAAAGTTCAAAATTTCCGTGTGGCGTTCGCATTAAAGTGCTCTGCGTCTCCACACTTTGATTCTTTCATCGTGATTCTTTTTTCGTTTCCTTCCCCTTCACCTAAAACTGTTGTTAGTTTGTAGGTGAAGGGAAAAAACACAGAGAGTGTTCAGAAAACACGCAAGAATCAGAGTGTGGAATGGCGGCTTTTCAACAAAAATTCGACTCCTGTACAGCGGACAGATTGATTGCTCGGGCCAAAAAGAGCGCGGCAAAATTGATGCTTTTTTATGAAAGTGGCGTGACATTACGTGATACAAAAATATGTTTTTTTTTGCCGTCAGATCCACTTATAGTAGTCTATATATATTGCCTCCGCTGTATATCAAAATACAAAGTTGTTTAGTATTGCCTGACCTCTATCTGTAAAAAAATCAGTGTTCGAAATTTAATTTTCTTTCCGAAAAATTTCTTTCTATTGGAAAACAAATCTAAAACATTAACCCCAAAAAAAAAACTTTTTGATGTGTAAACATCTTTACGCGCGTATGCCAAAAATTTTTGTATGGTAGTAAACTTTCAAATGAAACGAACGGAAATGACGTACTACGTTTAAATATCTTCATTGAAAAAAAGAAACAAAATATAAAATAATAAAAAAAGAAAAAAAAACAACAAAATACATATATAAATTTTGTACTATACACATAGTCTGAGTGTATATGTATATATAAATAGTATGGAAAGAAAACAAAGAAACATTTATAAAATTAAATAGAAACGACGAATCGACATTTTCAGCGAACAGAAAAAAATAAAAAAAATAACCCTTATGCTGGAAACAGACGTATGCGGTTACGCGTGCGAAAACGCAAATAAACTACATGAGCGTAGTTTTCTGACATTGCGTTTTTGGGTATAGAGTTTTCAATAAACAATATACAATTTGTTTTGGAATTTCTGTCAAAATATAGGAAAGCCGTCTTGATGTTAAATAATAATTCATGATATTTTTTTTTTGTTATGTAGTCTACACTGCTGCGGTGTGTTTTTTTTAGAAATAGAGACACCTTGCGGAAAAACGCCTGCTATGCGGAATACATGTATTTCATGTCATTTATAGTCGTGTATTCTAATTTAAACGCAAGCGTTTTTCCGCACATCTGTTTCTAGCATTATGTTTACAACCAGCATACCCGAATAAGTTTTCGTGTTTTATTTTTAGGATTTAGGATGGATTTAGGTGACTTATCAGCTTGAAATCTTTAGTATCTTAACAAATTAAGTTTTAAATTAGATTTTGCCATACTGTAGGTATCAGTTTAAAATAAAATTATGACGTATTTTCAATACTAAATGTATATATCGACATACCCGGGTATGCTGGTTGTAAACATAAGGGTTAAAATAGCGTGTGCCACCACAATTTATGCACTATAGAGAGTGGTACCTATAACGAGATAGTATACTCTTACGATAAATACACAGTCAACAACTTGTGTATGTGGCTTTATCACGATCTCGTAGAGCAGTTCATCACGTCGGCTAACAATGATTATGTCTTCTACCATGAACGTAAAAATGTAACCTCAATTGGTCCTCTTCAAAATGAGTTGACGCGCCTCACCACAAAACTGCTAAGTATAGCTCAGGATGTAATGGCGAATTTTGTACGAGATGATAATGACGTTTGGTTTTTAACATTGAACTGCCAGAATCTCAAGTTCCTTCACCTCGACCTAAATGATACAGTGACGCAGGGATGCTCAATTCTTTTGCTCACCTAGAATGACCTGCATGTTCAATTTTCCTAATTTTCAATGCTGCGTTCAGTTCAAGAGGAATAGTCAGCGGGCGGTTGGAGTAGCAGTATATAAAAATTCAAGTAGAACTCATACAGTCACCTCGCATAAGGAAATCATCGTTGGACAAACAACTGGTATGAGCGTAACAACACAACTCATTGGCGATATATGATGCTTTTGGTAGTTGTATACACCCGAATAAAGCTGTTGAAGACATAATCAAGTACATACATTTCGTCTTTGCTCCATATTCTGAAATTTCAAAAATTCTTCAAGGTAGGCTAACATCTTTTGCTGATGATTATGAGCAGGGATTTCATTTTGCTGCTCCCTAAGATCAGTGATGAATCACTTATAAACTTCCTGCGATACGAATTCGATTTGCACAAGAACTCAGATCGAAATATATCTTCTACGAGATATGTGAGAAATATAAGATATATGTACTAGGAGATATGGGACCACGTCTTTGATGCTTGCAGCTACCATAGGCCAATTGCGTTGGTTATACCGAAAGAGTAATAGACCAATTTGATGGTAATAAACGAATGAAAAAATCTGGTTAGTAAAATTTCATTTCTTCTTCCTTCAAAGTAAACCATACACTCGCACTTTACATATGCCATGTTTACACATCTCCTTGAGAGTACTTATGGACTCACTTTCTTTTTTTATTTTAACTTCTTTCTGATTAGAATATTTTTAATTCTCTCTCTCTCAATAGTTATGCATTCGAATTGTATTTTAGTTTCATTCCTTTCCCATGTACTAAAACAAAATGTGAGTTTTTTTAAATGTTTGTCTGTAAAATAAATAATAATGCAATGCAGGAAGATTTTAATTCAAGTTACAATTCAAAATCAAGTTTTTATAAAACAAATTCAGTGCTTCCAATTCTTAACCGATTATGATGGGACTGGGTATAGTTGGATGGAAAATTTTGGAAGAAGTTTTGGAATATGGCCACAGGGGACGGAACTAGATCAATCCTTAAGTGATTATGATTTTATTGGGTGTGTTTAATGGAAATGGGATTCTCAAATGATTTTTGGAAGAAGTTCTGGAATATGGCGACCGGGGACGGAAACCGATAAATTCTTAACTGATTATTATGGGATTAGATATGTCGGATGGAAATGGAATTTTTAAATGATTTTTGGAAAAAGTTCTGGAATATGGCCACCTGGGACGGAGCTCGATCAATCCTTAGCCGATTTTGATGGGATTAGCTATGTTGGGTGGAAATGGGATTTTCAAATAATTTTTGGATGAAGTTCTGGAATATGGCCACCTTGGATAGAACTCGGTCATTTTTTAACCGATTATGATGGGGTTGAGCATGTTGGATAGAAATGGGATTCTTAAACGATTTTTGGAAAAAATTAAGGATGGAAATGGGATTCTTAAATGATTTTTGGAAGAAGTTTTAGAATATGGCTATGGAATTGGATATGTTGGGTTGAAATAGAATTCTAAAATGTTATGGAAGAAGTTTTGGAAAAGGCCACCGCGAACTCGCCTATTCTTTTACTGATTATAATGTTATTGGGTGTGCTAGATAAAACTGGGATTCTTAAGTGATTTATGGAAGTTCTGGAATATGGCCATCTGGAACGGAATTCAGTCAATTTGACCGATTTCGATTATGGATTTGTTTAATCGAAATGAGATTCATTAATGATTTCTAGAAGATTTTTTTTAATATGGCCACCTTGATCGGAGCACGGCTTTTACTTAACCGATAATGAAGTTTTCACATTGGATAAATATGGGATTATAAAATGATAAACTGCTGTACTCGCCAGAGGAAGATAAAACTGATGCCTAATTTTCGTGGAGAGTATGGTTATGGGTTGTTTTATGAAATTACCTCTCAGACCATTTATGCCCTTGTATTGCAAGTACCTCAAAAGTGTAATTTTCAGCTTGTTTGGAAAGTTTGTGGATATCCCATGGTCTTAAAAGGCATCATAATCCATGTTCTGGTGAACAGTATTCTTGTTCGTTGTTGATATAAACCGTGTGGTCATATTAAAAAATTTCTAGAAATCATTAGGTTTTCTAATTTCAAATAAACAAATCCCATCCCATTGTAATCGGTTAATTTGCCTGAGTTCCGTTCAAGTTTGCCATATTCCGGAACTTCTTCTACAAATAATTTAAGAATCCCATTTCCATCCAATACACCCAATCCTATCATAATCAGTTAAGAAATGATCGAGTTGTTTCCTAGGTGGCCATATTCCAGAAGTTCTTCGAAAAATAATTTAAGAATCTCATTTTCATCTAACTTACTTAATCCCATCATAATCGGTTAAAAATATGCCGTGTTCCGCCCCAAATCCCCGTATTCCAGAACTTCTTCCAAAAATCATTTAAAAATCCAATTTCCATCCAACATAGTCAATGCCATCATAATCAGTTAATAAATGACCGAGTTCTACCCAAGGTGGCCATATTCTAGAACTTCTTCCAAAAATCATTAAAGATTCCCATTTTCATCCAACTTACCCAATCCTATCATAATCGGTTGAAAATAAGCCGAGTTCCGCCCCAAGTGGCCATATTTCAGAACTTCTTCCAAAAATTTTTTAAGAATTCCATTTTCATCCAACATAGCCAATCCCATCATAATCGGTTAAGAAATGACTGAGTTCTGTCCTAAGTGACCGTATTCCAGAACTTCTTCCAAAAATCTTTTAAGAATCCCATTTCAATCAAACAAAGCCAATCCCATCAAAATCGGTTAAGAATTGGTCGACTTCCGTTTCAGGTGGCCTAATTCCATAAATTCTGTATGTGAATACCTGAATATTAATACATGAATGAATTATATACAAATCCCTTGTTCTTTTATTTCTTACAAAAGAATTAAAAAATATTAAAAAATATATATTTCGATCTTTAAGGAGTAAAATAAAAATTATAATTTTTATTCTTCCAAAGGAAAGGAAATTAAAATAAATAAATATCTTTCTTTTCTTATTGAAAGGAATGAAATGGCAATACCAAAATTTCGCCACCACAAAGTGCCGAATGTCGAAGGGCCGAATGTTGAAGGGCCGAATGTCGAAGGGCCGAATGTGTCGAAGGGCCGAATGTGTCGAAGGGCCGAATGTCGAAGGGTCGAAGGACCGATTTTTTTTTCTTTTTAGAAAAATAATTTTTTAAATTTATTGTTTTATTAAACATAAATGAATTTTTTATGAATTTATGTATTTTACTATTTTTCATCACGTATCCAGCCAGTGGTACATTTTGGTGAAGGAAAATTTTGCCATGCGCCACCAATAGGTATATCACTTTTCCTGCCCGTTAACACAATTGTGTGGGTACTGTAATAGTACCATGTCAAAAATTTATTTTTGTATGTGTTTTGACCCAACTTACGCGTTTGTGCATTCACTATATACACATAACTATATACACTAATTGTGTTGGTTGTACTTCCACACAAGCGAAATTTTTGGCGTAAGTGTAGCCGAAATCGGGTAAGATGAAAATTTTTTAAAAAAAATTCTTTATAGGATTGTATACCTCTATCATTTTTAAGAGGTGCAAGCCAAAAATTTCGGAAAAATCACCATATTTTCCTGGAAAATTTTCAGTTTTTCCCAAAATATTTTTTTGATTTTTTTCATCCAAAAATTAAAAATCTGCCGTTTTTATTTATCAAATCTTAATTTTAATTATAAAAATTCAAATGACATTGTATCATGAAACGGGTAACAAATTACATTTTTGCGTTATTTTAATAAAAAATTTTGATTTTTCGGAAAATTTTTCCCTTTTTTTATTTTTTCGAAATTTTTTTTTAGATTTATTTATTTTTATTAATAATAATTGCTTTGTCAACCTTGCAGACACAGATCAAGTTTTTATCGCTCTTATCGCTTCTTCTGATAGTGCCACAAATGTTGAAAAAAATCAACTTTTGTAAATATAAAACTTTCTTTTAATGTAATTTTAATTCGTTGTACTCCTTAGAGGATGGGAGCTGCCCCAAACCCCCGCTTTTCCAAAATTTATACAATTCTTCAAGTGGCAAATTTTATTTATAATTTTAAACTAAGTAAAAAAATAATAAAATTTTCCTAGAAAAATTGCAAAATTTTCCCGGAAAAATTATTTGTACTGTCAAAAAATTGTTAAAATACAATGTTAATATCAAAATTTAAAAAACAAAATTTTGAATAAAATAATACGCGATTTGTCATCAAAAAAATGAAAAGGTCAAAATTTTCCCGGAAAATGTGATAATTTTCTCGAAATTTTATGCTTGCACTTCCTAAAAACAATAAATGCACAATCCTACAATGATGCACAATCCTACAAAAAATCGACCTTCGACCCATTCGGCCCTTCGACATCCGGCTCTTCGACACATTCGGCCCTTCGATATTCGGCCCTTCGACACATTCGGCTCTTTGAAATTCGGCCCTTCGACATTCGGCCCTTTGATATCATACCCAAAATTTCATGTCTAACAATACGAAAACAGAATATTTTTAAAAATAAAAAGCGGAGGAAAGGAAAGTAAAACCAAAAGAATATTCGAAAAATAAAATTTGGATTTGAACACGTCCCAAAAAAAAAATCCCTACATGTTGCACGTGTGAAATACGTCACAAAAATCCCAAGTGTTTTGCATGCATGCAACACATGTTGCACAGAATTTGTTGCAATAAATGCTGCAGAAAAATCTCAAAAAATAAAGGGATTGCCCCAAGTGATCTACATCTCTAAAAAAATCCATTATTTGTTGCATGCAATAAACGTTGCACAATCAATAGGTTTTTGCAACAAATTTCAATTAACAAATTGAACAAATTTAAATAACGTTCTCTTTGTGTTCGTGATACGTTCTCTTACCGGGACAAATGAATCGTAAGAATCCTGTGGTCGGTGATATAAATAACGGTTCTTTTACAAAGGGGTTGTTGCAACAAATTTCAATTAACAAATTTGTTCAACAAATTTGGAAAGATTGACATGTGGGTAGGTTTTCTAGAATAGTCATGATACGTTATTTTTACGGAACAAACGAATAGTTATTTATATCCTCGACCGCAGGAATCGTCCGATTCGTTTGTCCCGTTATGAGAAAGTATCACGAAACCTACTCACATGTCAATTTTTTAAAATTTATTGAACTAGTTTGTTAATTGAAATTTGTTGCAAAAACCTGTTGATGGTGCAACGTTTATTGCATGCAACAAATTTAGGATTTTTTTTTTGACATATTTCACTTGGTTTAAGCATACAATACATTATTATACGGTATTTTTCAAAACATTGTGTTCTGTAAAACACGGTTCAATAATCAAAATATAGACACCTCGTACATCGTATCAATGTTTACATCTCTTCACCATTAATTATTTTTATCTTCGATAATTATGTATAATACTAATCAAATATTAAGGCCCACATAATTAAACACGCACCTTAAAACACCAAATATATCTTTAGATAAACAGACTCATTTAATTTGAATTCAAACAGTATAGAATTATCACACACACACAAAGTATACAAATAATTACGAAAATAGATCTAGATAAGTACGTATCCGATAAATAATTCAAGTGATAAATATCCAAAAACTATATAATTTACTTTTAATTTTCCTAAATAGCTTAAATCAATAAATAAACACAGAAATCGATTTTCGTTAGCACAATTATACATGAGCATTATAAATGGGTTTGTATTTATTTATAATTTATGTTATCTGATGTTCTGTCTATTTACGTATACCCCCGTTTTTCCACCTATTAAGAATACACAATCTTGAAATATCGTCAGCAGGTAATCGCATGCCAACTTATTTAACGCCACGCGCATATCCAAGGCGTAAACATATTAAATGAAGATTTTTTTTTTATTTATACAAAGTATTTCTAGGTTAATCTACTTAAATAGAGGAGACGTCCAATAAAATAGTAGTAAAGAACTATTTACTAATTATATTGATTTAAAAAATTTATGAAGATAATTTAAAAATGTGAGTCAGCACGTAACTATTGAATTATGCCCTACTGGCTATCACGCGGTACTCATAATAAAACTTTATGCAAGCATTTTCTATAAGTTTTCATGTCAGAATATCTAATGCATGCATCTGTATATCTCCCGTCTCAGCAGACAGACAATAAATATGGTCAGCAGACACAGAACATGGCCGTTGGATATTGTTGATCCTGATTTCGTTGAACTGCCAAATCTTACCTGTGTACAATCTAGGTGTCAACATTACTAATTGGAGGAGTAATGTTGACAAGGACGGCCCTCAAGATAACGTTCATATCGAATACGGAATTCCAGTTTGTGTCTGTATTTTACAGTTCGTAATATACTCGGTTTTTACGTGTAAAATTGCTTTTTTACACGTAATATTTTTTTGCAAAATGTAAAATACAAAAAATTTTCGTAACTAATTCAAAAATCTAAATTTTTAAAAAGTAAATTAAAATGAGAACTGAATTTGAAATAATTTTTGAATTTATTTATCATACTTCTATTTTATTAATTATAATTAAAAGGAAAATATTTGTCGAAAAACATATAAGAATGATTTTTTGTTTTCAATGAAAATATGGTTTGTTTCTAAGCTAAGAAAAGAAAACCAAAATCCACAAGGCTATGAGATTGAAAAGTAAAACGTTTAATCATCGTTCGTTCCATTTAATATTAATATAAAAGCTATAATATTTTAATGTTATCCGTTACAACAATAGCTTAGATGATTACGACAAATCATTACCATCTTTCGGCAAGATTATTTAACTTGACACAGATAGACAACTAAGACTTATAAGAGAAACAACCTTATACTGCTCTAATATTGCAGCAAGACGAAATAAAAAAAGTGTTACAATTTAATTGCTATATGCTGGTGTACCCAGAATTATTTGTTTTAAATTTATAATTATGGTTTCCTCTCAAACATGAAGGCGCAATCGCTACTTTAGAATTTATTTTTGCTTCATAAAGCAATGCCAGTGCTCTTAAAATGCACCGACCATATTAGCCCACCTCAATGAAACCTGTACTATAATTTGTTACACATTTATTATTTATTATTGTACGACAAATCCCGATTTTATTACAGTTACTGTTTTCGAGGAACGAGTGGTCGGTTTACCTTCTAATTAAACCTACACCGCCAAAATTGTAACTTCTGATGTAGCTGTGATATCGGGATGGTTCTTGGACCAGAATTTTTTACAAATTAATTACATTGATTAAATAGTTCAAGATTAACCCTATATTTTGACTACGGGTAAATTTCACCCCAAAAGATTATTTATGACAAAAACCTCGATTTTACCAATATTAATAAATTATTACACCAGACCGCCACCAGATATTGAGTCAAATGTTACTCCTTGGACCTTGTGGAGGGCAGATCAACCTTATCCAGCTGTGTAATAAATTATCTTTGTGTCAGGTTACACGGAATTGGCTCCAAACCGTAAAGGGTTCAAACGTCTACTTTAAGGTTCGATTTTATCACCTTCAACAATTTATTACACCAGAACGCCACCAGATATTGGGTAAAACGTTACTTCTTCGATTTCGATATTGTGGATCTCAGATCAACCTTATCCAGGTGTGTGGTAAATGATTTTTGTGTCCGGCTAAATGGAATCGGCTTCAAACTGTAATTTGAAGGTCAATTTCATAACATTTGATGGTTTACATAAGACCGTTATCAGATTTTAGTTTAAATGTTGCTTTATTGGTTTTGTAAGCCCTTGGAGGGCAGATGAATTTTTTTCTAGTGTTTATTGTATTATTTTTATGTCAGGTTTTGGACGTTATATTCCATGAACGCCGTCCTTTAGAAAAACAAAGCAATTTTTTGTAAATTTGATTTTTAAATTTTAATCTTTAGGATATTTTACGTTAGTGAAATTTTAATTAAAATGGAAACTAGATCCTAAATCTGAACTGCTTGTTCGTGTTGTAATTATTTTAGATTACATGTCCTAGAAAACCCTAATCTATATTATAAGCATTTGTTAAATTCGAGATTATTGGGAGGGTCCATAATTATTTCTCCCTATAATGTTCAACACCCGATATTCAGCTGGCGTTATAATTAATTCAACATGTAATGCTGTATGTTCTTGTGTTTTTGTGTTACTCCAGCGTATATGGTTTACATGGATATTGTGAGTGTCAGCAAAAAATTGCGGTTTATGAACAAGCAGGAATAAAAAAATATCAATTTGAAACGCCTGTAATCCCAATAGATAACAAAAATAGATTCGAAATATTTTTTTTTGATGGCTGTGTATTTGTGTTTTGCGTAAAATTTAATATTGATAAAAATATTTGTACTTTTTTTTCATAAATTTTGACTTAACAATCAACTTTTCCTTCCAGAGCTCTTGAATAATTCATAGATAATCCTTCGGATCCATATATATATATATATCGAGAGTTATTTCTTTTTTCTTGTTTGATGGTTTTGTTTGAGTATCATGAATATGTTTTTGTCTATATGGCTATAAAACACACATACGGATATAAAGCTCAAAAGTTCAATAAGGAAAATGTATTTTGGTACGTATTGCTCCCTATTTCATATATACAGCTAAGAAGACGGATATTCCCTTTTATGTAAAAGGAAATAAATTATTAATTGATTTATGGATCCCACAAAATTATTTTCGTTGAAATCTTCATATCGAAAGAGCTTTCTAGAATGTATGAATTTGGAATAAGATGTACATCGACAATATCTTTTATAACTTCGGGTCAAAATACCACTTTGGAATAGATATAAGCTTTAATGTGTTCTATCCGGGTAAGGATTAATTTATATAGCCTTTATATGTAAATTCGATGCTGTGTAGAAACGATTTTAGACTAACTGATAAATATGGGAATAATTTTTGAACAGATTGTTAGAATAAAATTTAGTTGGCTGGGTTCGACAGTTGCGAGATTGTTTAGCCTCTCTTCATGCTTCCTTGGTGACTGTTTCCTCTTCAAGGTCTCTTATCCAAGTTGCTACATACGTACGAAGGCGCATATCGGAGATTTGGAAGATCTTAACCTATCTAAAGTAAAATGGTTTATTGTTGAAGATGATCTTTTACCATTCCATTGTGATTTAACCTCACAACTCGTAATGGTTCAATCTGTTCTCTCGAACTAAGGCAGATTAAGAACATCCAGAACCAGAGCACCCTTTTGTTTTTTATTAAGCAAAATGTAAATTTTACTTAAATTAAAGTTAATTCAACATTTTTATTTTACGTATTCTATATTTTCGTTTTCTTTCATCCAAAAAGTTGAAAAACAAAATGCGAAGTAAATATTACATGCAACGACATAATTTTATTATAAAATATTCTTACATAGCATGAAGTTAATTTCACATTTCAAACTTTGTGAAATTTACTTTGCGCTAATTAGGCTCAATTTCAACAGCGATTTTAGGTTAAATTTACTTATATTTTTGGTAGACTTCACCCTATTATTTCTTTCAGTGTACCAACAGCTGGTTGTATCATAGAATCCTCTGGTGAGTTGTTAAATATTAATACTCACAATGGTCTTTTTAGGTACACTCGTTTACCTTTTGGTATAAAAACAGATCCAGCCATTTTCTAGTCAGTTATGGATCAAATACTGCCAGGACTGAAAAGCGTCTTGTTTTATCTTGATGATATTTTAATTAAAATTAAATCATCTACTCCAAACTAAATCAGATTGTGAAGAAAATCTTCATAAGATCTTAACTCGATTAAACGAGAATAAGGTCAAAATAAATTTAGAAAAGTCTTGAGAAAAACAAATTAGTTACCTCGGACATTTAGTATCAGAAAAAGAAATAACTCCTAATCCTGAAAAAATTAGAGCTATTTTAAATACTCCAGCTCTATAATTCAATTACAGTCGTATCTTGTAGCAACCCCAACTATTAAGGTAAATTTATACCACATTTATCTGTAGAGTTGCGGGAATTATACCAATGTTAAGAAACGAAGTAAATTTTAAGTGGTAGCTGTGATAAATGTTTGATGTTTCGAAGGAATGATTTTTACAAAATAATTTACTCGAAATGTATGATCCAGCGAAGCCTATAGTTATTGCAGCTGATGCAAGTTCGTACGGAGTGGCTGCAGTATTGTCGCACATAGTCAATAAGCAGGAAAAACCTGTATTTTTTGTGTCAAGTACATTAACTCCTGCAGAACAAAATTATTTGCAGCTTCACGTGTGTAGAAGGCATTGGCGATTAGTTTTGCCGTCAAAAAATTCCATAAATATATTTTTGAATTACGTTTCATAATATATATATAGTGATCATCATGCGTTACGTGCAATATTCAATACTTAATAAACACATTTTATTAAACACTTGTTTTTTATTTCGCAAAATTAGATTTTTTGAATATTGTAATTAAAAAATTTGTTCAAAAAGTTTAAAAAATCACTCGATCGATTTCGACTTGTTAGGTCATCATCAGGAGTATCTACTGATTTGTAAAAGTAAAAATTTGTTTTATATAACAGAAAAAAACAAAAAATAAACAAAAGAAGGAGGGACAAAAAATAAGCAATAAAAATTAATTTATTGATCGCACACCTGTGCGAACAAATTTTTACTTTTATAAATCAGTAGATACTCCTGATGATGAACTAACAAGTCGAAATCGATCGAATGGTTTTTTAAACTTTTTCAACAAATTTTTTAATTAAAATATTCAAAAAATCTAATTTTGAAGCGTTTAATAAAATGTGTTTATTAAGTATTAGTGTGTTTCGCCAAGTGCCTACGGCAAATAGAGTAAAAAGTATGAAATATTTAATCCTAAAAAATCCACACCATCAGTAGAAGCAGCAAGACTACCGAGATGGGAAATCATATTATCAATGTATGATAATCAGATTAAATACCGTCCAGGCAATAAAATGGGAATTGTATAGATGCTTTATCGCGTTTGCCAAAGCTGTCATATGTGAGTAGAGTCATAATAGTTAAAATGGTGTCCGATCGTACGTATGATGGTTGCAAATTGATAAGGATCTCGAAACATTGGTAAGTCAATGTCTAGTATGTTAACAAACTCAAAATAGGAGAAACGAAATTTTTGAAGGTTCATGGCCTGAAGCAAAATATCCGTTTGAGAGGATACACATGGATTTTTGCACTTCCAAAACCATACATTAGTTATTAGTGCTTATAGTAGATATCTAGATGTAGTTGAAACGAGAAAATCCAATGCGAATAATTTGGTTGAAAAATTTATAAAAATATTCTCAATCTTTGGGTTGCTAAAGATGACCCTTTTGGTTCGGAGGAATTTAAAAATTTTGCAAAAAAACATAACTTCTGCCTTGTGAAGTCTCCTCCCTATAATCCTCAGTCGAATGGTCTCACAGAACGTAATGTTCAATCTGTTAAAAAAGTGTTATTTAAAACATTGTTGGATTCCGACATGAAAAATTTAACTATCGATCAACGTATTTATAAGTTTTTATTGCATCATCATAATACGCCTTCCATAAGTACGTCTAAATGTCTGTCTGAGCTAATTTTTGCTTTTAAGCCAAGAATATTGGTTGATTTACTTCACAGTAAAAAAAGTAGTTAGTTTTAATTTAGAAAATGGATAAAATGGTAAAACTAGAGCAAGAAATTCCAAAATAACAAAATGTAAAGGAAATACAGTATATTTTAAGAATTTTCTAACGGGCCAAAAATAATGTACATATTTAAGTGAGCACGGATATTATCTAAAGTTTCTGACAGCACGCATTATTAGACATAAGTATTATACTATTGTACAACAAAAATCTGTCACCAAAACAAATTAAGAAGATCGAATGATAAATATATCCAGGAAAACCAGTTATTGATATACATAAGTTATTATGAAAACAAACAGCAGGAGTAAGCCCCTAAAACATAAACCATTGTATACTTGAATTGTTATGATTAAAAAATAAATTATTGTTTTTGTTGATGAAGGCAGCCCTAAAATAGCATAAAAAAAGTCTCGTCATAAATCAAAAATAATTCAACCTGTGTATGTTTATATACAAAGTCGAAAAGAAGACAACAGTTTCCAAATGTAAAGTTATGTACTTTTCTAGTAAACGTAACGATCTTGATTATTATCGCTCATTTTTAAATATAATTTTGATCGATCGTGTCTCATTTTATCAAATTTTATCGTTAAAAGACAATACTTACTGATGTCTCAGCAAGGCTAATTCAATATTAGGTTTTTTAATCCGTTTCTCAAAAGATCTTCAAGATCGCCATACTTAAAATCCTCGAATATGCCTTAATTGTTTGGAATCTGTACAATAACAATTCCTCCACCAGCCGTATAGAATCAATTTAGAAGCAATTTCATCTCAGAAACAGAGTCATATAACCCTTGTTGCGATTGGTTTGAATGCCGCCACACTATCTCCAGTGATATTATGCGTCACCGAAAACGATCAAGCCCTTTCTCGAGGTTTTGTGATACTGTGATCAATTTGGCCAATAGGAATAGTGCTGGACCATGTTGTTTCTAATGACGAAATCGAATTTGATTTAGCTTGCATTTCCATCGATGCACCTGTGAAACAAAGTTTAATCCGATCTATCGATGCCTTAGGTTCGACGCCTTAGATCAAAATAGTAAAATATTTTTCATTTCGCTTTATAACGGAGAATAGTCTCTCGTGCAGAGGTTCAAATGGATGTCGAATAGCATTCGTGCTAACCAAAATAAATTCACATGTTGCTTATTCTTTTTAACACAAATACTTTTTTTTTTTTTGAATCTTCGCTTTATTTATTTCAATTCAATATTAACTTTGTTTTTGGGCCAAAGCTGATTAAAAAAATGCCCTTTACATTTACAAATATAATGATTAATGCTCCGTCTGGAGTCTCAAACCATGTTCTTTAATTTTTTTTTTTTTATACAAATCAATCGGGTTATTTAAAATTAATGTGTGTAAAATTCAATGTTTTATTTTATTTAATTTTGGCCAAAAAAGTGTAAAATGCCAAAACTATTTCTACTGAAATGAGTCCGAGAGCGATGGTGGAGTGGTTTTGGACCACTCGCTTCAGTGTCCGCAGTCCTCCGCCACTCCCGCTCTCGGCTCATCATTTCGTATGGTAATTGTTGTTTATGTTGTCTTGTTGTATATAATCCAATGGCTCGTATCATTATTAGGTTGTGGGTAGGTCTTGAAGCCACCAGTATTTCCGCCTTGTTCTCGCAATCTTGTCTGGATCTAGAACGATATTATTATAATCAAAGCGATTGTGTAGATGGTACAGCTGTGGATTATCGAATATTTCCTCTTCAAATCCTTTTGTGTTCTGTTTTCTCTCTAGGTGGTAGATCTTTGGGTATCTGTTCTCCCTGTTGTCAATGTATCCAATTTTATCTAAATATATAAATGTCTCTGGTCCTGGATTTTTGTCCTTTTTGCAGCTCTCCCTCTGTATGCTATCTTCGGTATAGTAGGGGGCAAATATTAATGAGTTTTCTCTATTGTCTGTAGATCTTTTGATATGGTCTCTGACCAGCTTTAGTATGTGGAGATCTATTCTATCTTTCCCAAATTTCTCGTACTGCTTTTGGTTTGATATGTATTTTTTAAAGTCTGAGCTCGCTGATCGATGTTCCCCATGGCAGTATCGGAGGCATTTCCTTTCGAAGATTCTCATTTTTTCCATTGTGTATGGGCCAATATTCCACCATATTGGACAACCATATGTTAATATTGGGCGTACCAAAGATTTATAGCATATATATTTGACTTTTGGACTGATTGATCGTGCACAAAATAATCTTCGATTGGCGTAGAATATTTTTTTAGCCGTTGCTGTATATGCTTGTCTAGATAGAGCAGTTTATCTAGATTTATTCCTAAATATTTAACTGATGGCTTTTGCACACAGGTCGTACCAGCTATTTTGACTTGGAATTTTTTCCAGTTTAGTTGTGTGTCCCAGTTTGCTAACCGGTAGGGTTTCCTGAATAGTATCGTTTCACATTTGGTGGGGTTGATTTTTATCCTCCATGTATGCAAATAATCCATCGTAAATTCTACTGCCTGTTGTATGTTGTGTGTGATATTTTTAATTTTTTCGTGTGTGCCATAGATCACCAGGTCGTCTGCGTAGGCTATTGTTTGTATTTCCTGTGTGTTCAAGCGTTCGTGGTCTACGAGGTCCTTCGTGTATAAGTTAAATAATATTGGTGCTGTTATGGAGCCTTGTTGTAGTCCATTGTGAATTTGGAACGTTTGATCTGATATCTGAGTGCCGTTTGTTGTTTTGAATTTTCTATTGTACAACAGTTCGTACAGTAATTGTGTTATATCGGGGCTAAATTTCATTTGTATCATCTTGTATAGCAGTCCGTCTAACCACACCGACTCGAAGGCCTTCTCCATATCGATCAGTACTGCGCCGGTCGCCTTTCTCCGGTTTAGGTTTCGGCATACATCTGATGTTAGCCTTGTGATGGCGTGTATAGTCGAATGACCATGCCGGAAACCGAATTGATTGTCCGGTATTAGTTCTTGTTCCTTTGTGTGCTCGAGAATTCTTTCGTATATGACAATTTCGTATATTTTGCCTAGGTTCGATAACAGGCTTATTGGACGATAGCTGCTTGGCTGGGTTGTTGGTTTTCCCTTTTTCGGTATCGGGTAGATTTTCGCTGTTTTCCACGCTTTCGGGAAGGTGCGATTATTCAAACAGTGATTGATCAAGCTGCATAGTTCTTGTATTATCTCGCTGGGTAAATGTTTTAAAGCGACACACGGGAGATTATCTAAGCCGAACGATTTCTTGGTATTTAAGCATTTAATTATTGTGATCAGTTCGTTCGTGTTTGTGAAGTAGTTGCGATTACTGTTGTTACTATTGTTTGTTTGTGGGTTTAGTGCGGTATTATTTGTAGTGAATATAGTTTTTGTTAAATGGTTTACTTTATTTATTTCAAATTGTGCTTTTAGTGGGTCTATTGTATGTTTTATTGATTGTTCATGGTGCGGTTTTCCCAGTGTTGGATTGGGTATTGTTGTTTTTTGTATGTGGTGTCCAATTATTTTTAAATTATCATGTTGATCGTAACTACTATACTGTGTCCCTTGTTTTTCTAATTTTGCCCAGTCAATGTTTAGTTCCTGCATGGTTCTCGTTTCGTGCTCGTCTATCTCTAAGTGTTGTATGTTCAGATCCTTTGATTTTGCGCTAGCCGTGATCCGTTTTATTTGATGGAACATTTTTGGACCCGGTTTTATTTTTCCAATGTGTTCCGTCCATTTTTTATTCACTTCCATTTGCACGTTCTGTGTGATTAATTCATTTATTCTTTTTATTTCCGTTTTAAGTATGTTTATTTGCGGCCGCGATATTCTTCCTGTCCTTTTTCCGTTTTTTAGTGCTGTAATCCGTTTTGATTTTTGTTTGTATAAGTTTTATATGATGTTGTTAGTGTAGCACTCCATATTATTTTTTCTTATTATTTTGGGTATTGTTTCTTTTATGTTGTTAATTATTAATTGTGTTATTGTCTTAATATTTGTATCTATTTCGGTATCTGTGATGTTGTGATCTATTGGTATTATTTGTGATATGTTGTTGTCGTGTAAATGTTTGTTGTATAATTTTTGTAGTTTTAGTTGCCATACGGGCCAGTCGGCTTTATTAAAGTTAAATCGTACGGAATCTACGTTAATGGTGTCTAAATGGAATGTGTGATTGTTGATGTTGTAATTGTTGCATATTATTTCGATGGCCTTGTGATCACTATCGTATAACACAAATACTTGGTCCTTGGCATGCCGAGATGTCAATGTGGGCTGAATGTCGGATTGACTGATTCGGATTGCTTCGTGTCATGAAATTCGGAAGGCGTGCTACGGAAATCGTCACGGAACGAACTTCTTAAACCGAATAAGATTATTGGTAATGACCTTGCCCACTGTTTGTTGGCTACGCACATAATTGCGCTTTTGAAGGTATGGTGCGTCGTTCTATTAAACCATCGCACGCTGAACTACACGCTGTGATGCGTTTATGTTGAAATCCGAGTGTTTTGGATAGCTCATCAAATAAAGCTAGTTCAAAGTGTGCCCTATATCGGCCACGATGCTCGATGGTATACTGAAATGACTTATCCATAATTCTGCCCGATGTTCGGTATTGGTGGTGCTTCAAGGCAGCAAATGTAGCAGGTGAGAAACGTTACGGTAAGATTCGTAAATTTGTCCACAGAATGATTTTATCATGTGACTCTCGAATCATTCATTTTAGCTTTGGCAATTGAGACGTATTCAGTCGTGCTCCCGATGTTAACCTGTTCGATATGTGAAAGGGTATCTGCTACGATGTTACAGTGTAATGTGTATTGTTGCACGATAAAGTCTAAAATTAGGCGTTGTATTGGTGAAGCCTTGCCCCAGTTTTGACGTAACGAAAATGTGAATCGTTTGTGGTCGGAAAATAAAATAAATTCTCGACCATCGATAAAATTTTTAAAGTGTTTAATAGCCGGTTTAGAGGTCGTATAATTTTCACGAATGGAAGAACAGTGGTCCATAATTTTTTCCGTAAGCGTTTGGTGTCGAATATAAGCTAGTTGAATACAATTCACTAATTTGGGTTTGCACGTTTCGAATGTCTCGATTTTTTCGTCATTCCACGGTTTTATCATTTTATCTTTTTTCTTTGTGCTTTTAGGTTCGTCGGATCATGCGAAATTGCTTTGAATTCGTGTAGCAGTTCTATGTGTACGAATTGGCTTTATTGTTGTTATGCTATTCGATTGAATTCGAATTGGTATTCCTTTGATATTGAGATTGGTTTGTTTTTTTGCGTTTGATGTAGACTATTAAACCGAAAGGTGATAGAAAATCGGCACCTGAAATGCATCGATTAACCTTTACAATTAAAAAATTTTCACATTAATGATCTACGAAGTTCGAGATTAAGGGTATAAAATGTTTGTATTCTTATATATTGGTTATTATACAGTTTGCCGATATTCGTTGCGGTGGGATCGATACGATAAAGCAGCAATTACGATAAAGCAGCTGTTTGAATTTTGACTACCGTCGCTGGCCGCATGAAGTGCGGTGTCCAATTTTTTCCGACTTTCATGTTGTTTGGCTGTCGTCACCAAGATTGTATGTCCTTTAGGAGTGGCGGGATTGACTGCGATATTGATTTTTTTTTTTAATTTTGAGGTTGCGACTGACAACGAGAAGATTTCAAATTATTTAAATCGTACCGACCAAACAGTTCCTCAACTCGATGTGTTAATGCATTGTTTTGGCAAGGAAAATCGTTTTGTTGTGTATTTCTTTCAATTTTTGCTGATGTGTTTAAATTGTAAATACAGGCGTCTGCTGCTTCACCACAAATTTGGTAGAACTGGTTCAGCGACCTGACCAATGGATAATGTTTGCATTTCCTTCAAAATAAGACTTTTTTATAAATTGGAAGATTCAAGTGACTTTTGGCCGAAATTAGATTTGCGCAGGAGATTTTTCGTTTTTTCCAAATATTTTGAAAAGTTTATCATTTACAAAAGTGTTTATAAACTGAAGATTCCAAATTAAATTTGCAACAGTGCCAGAGAAAATTTCCAAAATTTAAGCATAAATGACGTTTTTTGTCATAAAACTATTCTTCAGCTAAAATTCGGCCCTGTACTGCCCATACGAATTGATAGACCGGGAAGAAACCTCATGAATTTCAATATGTATACTGATTTTGCTGGGATTAGACCACAATGAGCCTAAAATTACTTGTATGTCTAAAATTATTTTGGGTTCTGCTAACTTTGAAGTGGAAATGCCTAATGCATTTCTATAGAACGAATGGACGAAGGTAAATTTTGATGAGGCATTTAATTGGCCTTAAATTTTTCAATTGATTTTAAATCATTTTTTAATATTTGTTCTGCAAATTCTTTCTAAAGCTCGTCAGAACCCATATAGTTTTAGTTGCAAATTTGATGATCAGCAATATTTTTACCGCATTTTTGAGCATAAAAAACCCAAACAATATCACGCATCATATTTAGCGAAGTGTCTCGAACGACGGCTATAAAAAGGTTGGTCTATAAAAACTCATGTTTCTGCCATTATACAGTGTTTTTCTTGCTTTCCAGTTCTTATGAGACAAATCTTATAGAAGAAATATGTATATGTACCAATATTCCAAAACAAAATAAATAAGAATATTCCCTAAAGTACCAGCAAGTGAGATAAAATACAATAAGATATAACAAGTTAATACAAATCTGTTTTTGTTAAGATAAAAATGAAAATTAGGATAAAACCGAAAAGAAAATTCGTTTGTTTTCCTCCTTGATCCGTCCGTATTGATTATTAAACTAATATAAAATACAAAAACCTTAAAACCCGAAGAAAAATTTCTTCTCGCACTTTGCTCTGTTGCCGCACGGGGTATGTGTTGTTTTTGCTTATTTGTTTGTTTGTTTACAGATTTTAATCTTGGGAATATCGCACGAGATAAAGTTCTGATTAAAAGAATTTGGTTGTTCCTCTGTATTTTTTTTTTTAATTTTGATTATTATTTTTTATTTGCTTTTCTAAAATTATATTACCCGTATCAAAATATACATGGTAATTATATTCCAACTCATACCTTTTGTGTGTCTACAGTAGGTATACATGTGAAAAAAATTTCACCTTATTTTAATCCTTTTTTGTGCGATGAAAAATGAAAATCCTTTCTATTCTCTATATATCTAGGCTACACGTATTTTGGTAAAACGAAATTATTTCTGGATTAAAGACAAACAAAACTGTCATCTAAATTTAATAAACGTGATTTTCTTGGTGTTGCTTCTTTTGCAGGATTGGCATGTAAATAAAGAACGGGTGGATCAGACACGTCCCATTTTGTGAATATATCATCAAATGTTTATTATTTAACGAAATCCCGCTATTATCTTAACGCGCGCGTTAAATTAAAATTAAATTTTACGAAAGAATTCCCATTCATTGAAAAACTGTGAATGTGTCGGGTGTAGACTACACGCAACAACACCATCGAGAAGAATTTAATTTAATTACAATTTTCCGACTTTTAAATTGTTATGTATGTAGTTATATTTTGAATATGCTATGTTGAATATGTTAGCTATGCATGGTACAATCCATAACACATATATATATATATATATATATATATATATATATATATATATATATATATATATACATGTATCGCTTCGTCGTCGAGTATGAAATCAAGCTGCTGTGAGAATTTTTTTTTCTTCTCACTGGTACGAATATGTATCGAAAAACTTTTGCAACTTCGGTAGAAGAAAGGAAAAACTTTTTTACGACTTTACATATGGAAATATCTTTATGTTTTTCAATATAACTTTGTCGGTATAACTAATAGCTGTCGAATTGGAATATTGTATATCTTTCTACATGTTACATACCTATTGTTGTCGATGTCATTTTTAGCATCGATTCGGTAAATTCCAATTAGCCAAATTAGCACTCATTCCAAACTCCGTTTTGTTATATTGTGTTTACCTATTCAGACCGACGGAGGCCTATAAATTTATGTTAAACAAACTTTCGCAAGTATTTATTGTTAATTTAATTAGCATTTTCATTTTATTAAGAGATAACCCTTTTACTATTTATCTTATTAATAATGCACAAATGTCCGTAGCTTTTTTCAACTTGAGAAGGGTGATAGATAGAAAGTTGATATTTCGCATGCTTTTAGGGTTCAGTGAGAAAAGTTCATAGCCGTTGGAATTACGCAGATAGGTTCTTCCTGGCCTGAACTGTGGCGGATCAAAGTTTCTGAAACTTGCCATTGAAAATACATGGGATTCAAAAATGGATATTTTTAAATATTGCAACATAAAAATACTACTTATTGATGATGTTTTCGATTACTTTATTTCGCAAGTTTCTTTTTTTAATTTTTAAATTTTATTTAACTGTGTCAAATGATTGATATTTTATCGTCATTCACTCTTTCACCATCGACCTGTCAATATCAACTTTTCAACGTTTCAACTTTTTAACTGAAATCGTCTAAAGTATTAACTAATTTATATTTTAGTTTAATTTTTCTAACTATTATTCAAATAATTCCACGAAAACGATTGACTTTATCTCAAAGAGCTGAATCTGAAAGAAGAAAGAGGGAACAAGATGCGTGACGTTAGAGAAGCTTAAGAAAAAAACCTGGGCATAGAGAAATAGAACAACAGCGCAACTCACAAGCCCACCAAGAATCACGCGCTGCTTCTGCTACTAATAATCGTACAGGATACAAGAGAGTACTCAACTCACATGGGCCAGTGGTAGAACATTACCTGGGACCTATGAACATCCAGTGTTCAAAATGTAGCGCCCTTCACTTAGCAGCAAAAAGACGAAGAAACTTGGTTGGATTTGGTCTATATTATTCGCATGGCAACGTTATACTAGCGGACATACAAACGTCAGAGCTCTTTGAAAATCGAATAACCACAAGCAATAACTACCGCGACAACCCTCGCCAATGCAATTCTGCATTAGCAATGGGAAGCACTGTGGCAAAAGTCAAAGAACATGGCCCACATGGACCTATAAGTATTACAAGATTCATGATAATGTACATCACGGAGTCGGAGCACTTTACTCGGAAGAAGGTCAGCGTCCATTATATCTCCAGTTGTACACCTATGATGCCAGCGCTGTTACTGAAAAGCGCATGAGCAACACAGCTAACCAAAAGTGTGACCCAACAATCATGCACCATCTTCGACTGCGATTAGAAGAAGGGCAGCCACTCGGAGAACATAATTTAGTCATCCAGCCTAAAAAAGGTCAACTTAGGGCAATAAATATTGTTGATCCACTTTTTGACCATGTATAAGAAGTTAGCCCGAAACTTCCATCCCGAAAAGATTTTTTTCATAAAGTGTGTGTCTTTGCTAAATCACATAAAAATAATTCCATCCCGAAAATTTAATTGTTAAATTAAAGAAAAAAATTAACAGCCCGAAAAAATTTTAAAATTTTACTACTGTTTGCAGTAAAAAAGCTTCTATTAATAAATTAAATCTATTTTAATGATCATCTAGAAAATCACTTTTTATCCATCATTTTCAATTAACTGAAAGAAAATATGCTCATTACCAAATTTCATTGTGGCGAACACAAAGATGACCCCCTGCCTTGGCATATGGAGTTAGGTGTGCCAATGTGCATAGAACTTCTATTCAGGCGTCCGTTACAAAATAACAAGGATTGATGGTAAATATGGATTATCACGAAAATCACTTTTTATACATTCTTCAGTTAAAAAATGTTCAGTACCAAATTTCTAATGTGCATAGAACTTATATTCAGGAGTCCGACCGAGAATAACGAGGATTGAACGTGAATATTGAATATCCCGCAAACTACTTTTAAACATTCTTCAGTTGAAAAATTGTTCATTCCAAAATTTCATTGTGGCGAACACAGAGATGACCCCCCCACCTCGGCATATGGAGTAAGGTGTGCCAATGTGCATAGAACTTATTTTCAGGAGTCCTTTCGAAAATAACGAGAATTGATGGTGAATATTGATTATCCCGAAAACCGCTTTTTATACATTCTTCAGCTGAAAATATGTGTGATATGTATGTTTAGATGTACGCGATGTATGTTTAAATGTGTAAATGATATGTATGTTTTAATTTTACAAATAAATAAATCCTAATTTTATAATAAACAGTCACACCTATTTTTGTGCGGTCTTTTTTTGTGTGACTTTATTATGCGGTATGAAAAAATGGTATTCAGTAGAATCTACTTAAGTTTATTCAAAATTTCAATCAAATTAGAACATAATTGAATGTGATTAATCTAATTAGGTAATTGACGTTAACCATTTTATTTTTTCGATTTTTGATATTTCATTACATTGCATAAGTATTGCGTCAGGTCGCGTAAAGTTCTACGCGAAACTTTTTTTATGCGGTCCCTATTCACGGCATAAAAATAAACTTTTTAAATGTGTTGCGAAAATTTTCTTTTTATACCTACTCGTGAAGTTTTGGAAGATTTTTTATGCGTTCCTTCCGGTTTACAGCAGAAAAACAGGTTTGACTGAATTTATATTTTTTATGTAAAACCTAAATTCCATTATCAATATATACAAAAAAAAAACCATCTACATTTTAGTATCTTAATAATTTTTTCGGCAATCGTCCTATTTTTTGTATCAACGTTCAAAAAAAATATTTTAATATTTCGGACACTTTTAATGATAAAAGACGGTGATGATTTCCTCAAAATGTCAGGAAAATGCAAAAATTTATGGAAATAAAAATACTTGGATGGTTAGCAATATTACAACGAAAATATTAAATCATATGTACTTAAATTCATTCTAAAATGATCTCTACTAAATAACTTTGAATCTAGTGACCTTGAATTATTGTTATTTTTTCATTTATTTGATTTTTCTTAAATAATTCAAACTAAAAAATCAATTCCGAATTTTAGATCGAAATTTTAGATCGTGACAAAAACGGGTTTATGAGTTACCCGATATTAAAACATAAAAGATCTTGGTTTTGAATGGGCGGTTAGATATAAGTTATTTTCTGATTAAACACCTAACTTCATATTCCATGTAAAAAAAGACATCTCTGAGACCGCCACAAGAAACTTCGGATTTGAACATACTTTTAGCTGAACAAGGTATACTGTTGGTAAACTGTTATACTGTATACTTGGTATACTGTTTTAACTTTATATGCCAAAGGAGGGAGTCATATCTGAGTTCACCACAAGAAAAATTGGTATTCAACATATTTTCAACTGAAGAATGTATAGAAAGTGGGATTTCTGAACGTCAAAATCCACCATCAATACTTGTGATTTTCGAACGGGCGCTTTAATACAAGTTCTACGCACATCGGCACACCTTATTCCATATGCTAAGGCAGGGGGTCATCTCTGTGTTCGCCACAAGGAAATTTGGTACTGAGCATATTTTCTTTCAGTTAATTGAAAATGATGGATAAAAAGTGATTTTCTAGATGATCATTAAAATAGAATTAATTTATTAATAGATTGTGCAGCTTTTTTTACTGCAAACAGTAGTAAAATTTTAAAATTTTTTCGGGCTGTTAATTTTTTTCTCTAACTTAACAATAAAATTTTCGGGATGGAATTATTTTTATGTGATTTAGCAAAGACACACACTTTATGAAAAAAAAAACTTTTCGGGATGGAAATTTCGGGCCAACTTCTTATACATTTTTTGACCCGTTAGCTTATCCACTTCTTTTTCCTTACGGAGAACAAGAGTGGCACATTGACCTGCATCATGATCCAGCGCATGCATAGTCAAGTTGTCCAATAACCCTGAATATCAGAAAATGCGATACGACGAGATCCAAAGTTATCTTTCGGCAAGATACGTGGCATCTAACGAAGCCTGCTGGAGGCTGTTTGGCTTTGAAACTAATTATCTGGCATTGGCTATTGTAAGACTTGCGTGTCATCTGCTAAACAGCAGCCACTTATTTACTTTCGAGAACGCGGAGAAGAACAAGAAGCACAAAGCAAAAACAGGACCACACTTACTGAATGGTTTAAAACAAATGTTGATCCGAATTCTACATAACGTTCAATTCTTTACACTCAAATGCCTCAACAATATACTTGGACTCATCAGAAACACTGGCAGCTACAAAAACGCGGCGGAGACAAAGTTGTCACTCGAATGTACATCGTTTCTCCCAAAAACATTGAACTTTTCCACCTTTGGCTTCTTCTTTTGCATGTTCGAGGTGCGACATCGTTTGAAGACCTTAAAAGTCATGATGGTGTGGTTTATGAAAGTTTTAGAGAAGCCGCAGTTGCACGCGGGTTGGCTGAAAACGCAGAGCATTTCGAAGTAATTATGATTGAAGCTGTGGCGTCCTTCACACCTTGCCCAACCAAATCATTTAATAATTTATAAATAAATTTCCTCTAAATTGTCAAGCACCGTAAATGGTTAGTTGGGTACAGAAAAACCGACGTGATTGTGGCCACATAATCTATAGCCACTTATACAATCAGCTTCAAGTACGTCACCTTTCACCACATCTGGTAAATCTGGTAAATTTAACACCAGAACCGAGTCAACATTCGGATTTAATCTTCGTTATATCGGAGTTTCAACAAATTTCAACAACCAACAAAATTTCGATTGGGTATATACAGTTACGGCAGCCAAGTTTCAACCCCATCACTGCTACCCAGAGACCGAGGTGACTCCAAATTGTAACCTGTCTCTGCATCAATGAATTTTGGTCAATATTATTAAAACTGTAAGTACCCAATTAATTATTTTTGGTGCTTGACTAAATAAATTTTTATTTTAAATTCAAAAATCGTTTTTTATTCTTAAACTTTTTAAAATGTGTTTTGTGTGGGTGTTGTTTATTTTTTCGGTCCTTTTCCTTTTGTGTTCTTTTCTTTTTCGGCGCGTTGTCCAAGGTCTGAACGAACCATCTGGGGCTGCTTTATCTGCGGAATCAACGGATGAAGGGGCCGCATCGGGCAGTGGTTCTAAGGAACCAACATTTTCGTTGACAGCCTCGCAGCTAACCGGACTCATCAACAGGGATGGGCGGGTAGATTACGTAAGGTAATCTACGTAGTTATCGACATGTAATCTAGCACGTAGATTACATACCGATTTTTTGCTTTTCAGACGTCGACAACGTCAACAACTTAGAAAATGATATTAAAAACTAAATTTTTAATTATTTTACGTTAACCGCACTATTAAGATTGATGAATAATTACTTAAATTTAATTCTAACATTTTTACAAGCATTTTTAAATTAAAAATAAATTTAAAATCTCTGAACTAGAGGCATCTATCTATCTATCTAAAACTTTTGAATATTTCAATAGATTATATGCTTTGCGCGCGATCTTTTATCAAATAGATATATTCCTATTGTGTTTGACTAACACAATTGTGTGGGTACTGCAAAAGTAAAATGTCTAAAAATTATTATGATTTTTTACTCGCACATTTGGGTGGTTTGGACTTTAATAGAGCCATTTTTTTTTGGTTGAAAAAGGGATATGTAATCGAATAATTTATCTTATTCGAAGATACTACAATAAGGCAAAATTAAATAAAAAGTCAGCATAAATCATAAATTAACTAATTATTCGCCGCGTAGTTATAGTAAAAGCTTCAAAATTTCATTCGAGCGAAATCACGATAGACATATGACGATATAATGTGACTATTTTCGATTGTCAAAGAATTTATTTCGATAATGGATAATTATTAATTTATTACACAATTTATGATACAAATGTTAGGCACAGTGTGTTTTAATGATTCACAAATACAATCAGTAGTAAAGGCAATTTATGCTGAGTTTTATTATAAGTTTCGATAGATGGCGTAAATTAATTTTTCAAGTAGTTCTCGACGTTGTCGACGTAGTTGACGTTGTCGACGAGTTGTTGACGTTGTCGACAAGTTGTCGACGTTTTCGACGAGTTGTCGACGAAATCATGTAAAAACTAGTAGTCGACGCGTAATCGCCCATCCCTGCTCATCAACGATGCTGTCGCTAAAGCTGTCGCGCAGGTAGGACGGAATAGTACAATTCCTCTGCCAGAGATATCTCAATTTCACGTTTCGTTTCCTTCTTACACCGGAACGGTTGCTCGAGTGGCATTCAAACCTCCACAACCACTACATTTACAAAACCCAGAGGTTTGGTTGGAAATACTCGAGCAACAGTTCACGGTGGCGGACATAAGAACTGAGGTAACGCGGTGCAGCCCAAAAGCTAATGAACCTTATAAAGTATTTAAGGCTGAAGTGATCCGGGTTCTCGGCGAGTTGGAAAAGGCGAAGCTGAACAACCTGATGCATGGCTTAGCACTTGGAGACAAAAAGCCATCACAGTTGTTGAGCGCCATGAAATTGAACGCTGGGAACAACTTTAATGAAGCAACACTTCACCAATTCTGGATGAAGAGGTTGTCCTAGTCCATTCAAATAGTGCTTACACCGTTTGAAAATGATGTCTTTCTGCCAGTCTCAAGTGAATAGTCTCGAGACATCTGCACCTTGTTCGGTTTTTCCAAATTCTTCGTCGTCTTTATATCAACAACTTCCGAATTTTAAAACAACATTGTTATCGGAAGTATCGGAAATAATTAATCAAAATTTTAGATCTCTAAATTCAATAAATCGCGACAAAATTCACCAAATTTTGGAACAAAGTATGACCCAAATTATGTTTTTATAATTATTATTTCGGAACTAAGGCTTACAAATGTAAGCCACTTTGCTGATTTGTATATAATAATACTTCCGGTAAAAACTAAATGGTCATTCACAATTGGCGGGGTGTAATGACGTAAAAAACCCAGCCGCCTTTTAATTTTTGAACTATTTTATCAAACTCATTTCTTAATTGATACAGGTGCAGACGTCTCAGTCTTACCCGCTCGTTTTGTCAGGAACCCAAAGGTTGACCCATCATTTAGGTTGTTTGCGGCTAACGGTTCCTTGGTAAATGCGTACGGGACAAAAATTTTAAAAATAGACATTGGACTGCGCCGCGAATTCTCCTGGGAGTTTATTGTTGCTGAAGTGTCGATGCCTATAATCGGCGCGGATTTTTCAAATAAAACTGGTTTACTGGTGGATATACAGGGACAGAGGCTTATTGACCCGTTAACCTCCCTGTATTCGAAAGGTAAAGCTTTTACCTACAATGGTTCTACTGTATCTAGGATCGCCAAGTCAGCAATGGGCCCAGGAGTTTTCAAAGTAATATCAAAATTCAGTACGGTAATTCACAGAAATATTAATATCAACGATACTAAACATAACGTAACTCACAAAATTGAGACGAACGGACCACCGATTGCATGCAAACCAAGACGACTAGCACCGAACAAACTCATCATCGTGAGAACAGAATTCGAACATATGATGAAACTCGGGATTTGCAGACCTAGTAGCAGTCCTTGGTCCAGCCCGTTACATTTAGTACCTAAAAAAAATGGAACGTGGAGACCATGTGGAGACTTTCGGGCACTAAACAAAGTCACAATTCCAGACAGGTACACAACGACTCGAGGGCTGCACTTTATTCACAACAATAGACCTTGTCCAGGCGTACCATCAAATTCCTATTGAACCGACCGACATTCCAAAAACAGCTCATTGCCTCTCGAAATTACGACGAACATCTTGAACATATTAAAATTATATTTTCTAAATTAGACGAACACGGACTGGTTGTAAATGTGGACAAATGCGTTTTCGCAAAGACTGAAATTATCTTTTTAGGCCATTTGGTAACTGGACAAGGTATATTACCGTCGCATGAACGGGTTCAAGTCATCAAAAATTTCGAACGACCACAGACTCTTAAACAACTGAAACGTTTTTTAGGTATGATAAACTTTTATCGACATTTCATTCCAGGTGCCGCTGCTGACCAGGAGTTGTTGAACGATTACCTAAAAGGTTATACCAAAAACAGTCGAGTTCCAATTCAATGGTCAACGGCGGCTATCGAAGCGTTCGATAACTGCAAAATTAAACTTACGAACGCGTCCATCATGGTTGACGCTTCCGATACTGCGATTGGAGCAGTAGTTCAGCAGTTTGTATCCAATTCTTGGCAACCACTCGGTTTCTTTTCAGTACGTCTCAATGAAACGCAAAAAAAATACAGCGCTTATGGTCGTGAACTTCTCGTGGCGTATTCGGGAATAAAACACTTTCGATATCTTCTCGAAGGTCGTACTTTTACACTTTATACCGATCATAAGCCACTTGTCTACGCTTTTAATCAGAATCCGGAAAAAACATCTCCTCGTCAATTTCGACACCTATAAGATTTCATCGGGCAATTCGCAACCGATATCCAGCACATCTCTGGACTGGATGACGTTGTTGCAGATACTCTTTAACGCATTAATCAAATTTCTATTCCTGAAAGTATTGATTATGCTATCATCGCAGATGCTCAGACTAATGATGAAGAGCTCCAAGAAATTTTAAGGAGTAATTCAGTTCTCAAATTCGAGAAATTGTCCGTCCTTAAATTTCAGAAAACAAATTTTTGAGGCATTTCATAATCTTTCTCATCCTGGCGTCAAAGCTGCCGTAAAACTTTTGACTCAGAATGTAATCTGGTCATCAATTAAAAAAAAAGACGTTCAGAAGATGGCCCAAAATTGTGTAGCTTGCCAAAAGGCTAAAATCTCACGATATACAAAATCTCCGATTGGTAACTATAAATCAACTTCTCAACGTTTTTCGATTATTCATCTCGACATCATCGGTCCTCTGCCAGTTTCTGATAACCAGCGGTATTGCGTAACATTGAATGATAGATACACTCGCTGGTCTGAGGCGGTTCCAGTTCCGGATATAAGTGCTGTACCCCTCGCTTTCGCTGTCTACTCACAGTGGATAGCTCGCTTTGGTGTGCCAGAGTCCATTGCTCGAATCACAACTTTTTCACGATTTGGCTAACTTACTTGGTTTTGAGCGCAGGAGAACAACTAGCTACAATCCCAAATGTAATAGCATGATCGAGAGATGGCATCGAGTCATCAAATCTGCCATTATGTGCTATAATCGTTCTGATTGGACTAGTGTTCTTCCTGCAATCTTACTTGGACTACGGACGACGTACAGAGATGAATTAAAAGCTACTCCAGCTGAACTAGTTTATGGATGTACAACTCGAGTTCCTGGAACATTTTTAGATACGACGAACGATCAAATTACACAATCAGACTTTATTACTAATTTAAGACGACACTTTGACGAAATTCGATCTGTACCGGCTTCTCGACATACTACGGACAAATTTTTTATTAGTCAAGATTTGCTGACTTGCACGCACGTCTTCCTACGGACTGACGCAGTACGCAAATCACTGCAAACACCGTATACTGGACCGTATTTGGTTTTCGACCGTACAGACAAATTTTACACTTTGGAGCTAAACGGACGACACGCCAAAATTTCCTCATCGACCGACTCAAACCATGTTACTTGGACAATCAACAACAAACTACGGGCGCACCAACTTCGCAAACTGGATTACTTGTACCGACTGACCGACCAGATCCTATTAATTTGGCTGACGGCCCTAAATCACCTACCGTTGAACCGAAAGTTTGCAAACAGGTTAGTTTTGATCTCTCGTTGAGGCCTGTTTTGATTTCAAGGTCGGGTCGTGAGTCCAGGACTCCAACCAGATTTAGAGATTGAAGCGATAGATCTGCGATCTCTCTGGGAGGGGAGTATTGTGGCGTCCTTCACACCTTGCCCAACCAAATCATTTAATAATTTATAAATAAATTTCCTAAATTGTCAAGCACCGTAAATGGTTAGTTGGGTACAGAAAAACCTTTCAAGAGGTTTTTTATGTATGTACGTTAAAATAGGAGCAAACCTAAAAAAACAATATTATTAAGAATTAAGTGGTGAATGAAAAAGATTTAAAAAAACTTGAAAGCAAGAATAAAAAAATAGATTTACTAGTTTTTTGTTTAAATTTATTATAAATAAAGGGTGTGAATTTATTATAAAATAAATGTGATTAACATATATTTATAAAGTGAATCCCTGATTTAAGAAAAATCAAATACTTAACCACTAAAACTAAAAAGCCATCGAAGTCAAAACATCAACTTAGCAACTTCGTGAACTTTTTCTATCTCAGTAACATTCAATGTTCGAGGCTCCGCAGCTGAATTTTGATTCTGATGCACTCAATCGTGCTCTCATTGAAATGGAGGAGATTCTAAAGACTCATGGCACAAATTGCAAATCCCATGACACTTTAATGAACTTAAGCAATGACTCTCTTTTAAACAACGTCAATAGGTTTGATGACTTGATACGAGTAACCGAATCCTCAACAAAAGGAAACTATTGATGAAGTGTAGAACAGCTTGGAAAACAAAATTCCAAAAGTCATCATGGTAGATGCTCCAGGTGGATATGGTAAAAGATTTACATAGCTCGCACTTCTGCCTGATAGAAGAACTATTCACAACCAGTACAAAGTGCCGCTTCAGCTGGCACTGATCAAGCTCGAAAACTACAATCTGCTCGAATTCTGATTTTCGACGAGTGTTCTACTATTCCCCGTGCATCAGTCATAGTAATTGACCGACTACTACGCGATTTAGACACTACTTCTATGTCTAAATTTTCCGATAAGACGGTCATGTTTTGTGGAGATTTTCATCAAACTCTGCCTGTAGTACCGCACGGAGAAAGAGCAGAGACAGTAGACATGTGCAAGTTCACTGTGGCAAAACGTGGAAATCAAGAAGCTTACGACTAACATGGCGAAGAGGAATTCGCTATTTTTTATTTAATATCGGAAATGCTACTTTGCCCGTAAACCACCAGCTCAACTTACTGGAACTGGATCGCCAATCGACTTCGTATTTGACAAGGAATATCGGTCAACGGTGGAAAACATAATCGATCGAGCAATATTGGCCTAAATAAATGATGACTGTGACACTATCAACCAGTTCTAAAAGCTTGATGGCAATTCAAAGACATATTTAAGCATAGACAGTGAAATCCAAGATAGAGAACTGAACCAAGTCCAATATCCAACCGAACTTTTATTAAAATTGATTTCAAAAATTCATCTTTTATTTCTAATCAAATCATAAATTCCGACACAAGCTTGCATGGGTCGCACGGGTCGCTAGTTTATAATAAAGTGAAACAAAGAGTAAGGGATAAAACACATTATTGAAACGTATTGGACACTATTGTTCTGAACGGTTGTGTGAAGATAGCACCCCCAAAAGCGAATTCAAAGAAGTCAGCCAGATAAATCTTGTATAAAATACTTACACCTCAAGAATGATATTGGGAAGAAATTAAAACTAAATATTTTGGGGCAAAGTACTAAATGTGGCTCGAAAGTACCTTCTCTACCTTTACCGAAAATGCATTTCTATTTAAGCTATCAACGTCGCTATTCAAAGTACGTCATGACCGGACACCTTTCAATTTTTTAATCTACTCATAACGCGTGTGATGGGAGATAAGTACCAAGCTTTTAAATAAGATTGCCGTATTCAGAGAATATCAGCCATTGTTAGTTATCAACTCTCTTCATTCGTGTCTTTGATGGCTGTGGTTTTTAAATGGAAGCCAATAGTAATATTTCTGGCGTTGGCAAAACCGGTTTTTAGATTTCCCTTGTTTGCTTGGAAGCTGATGTAATATATACTGGTCCTCATATATTTGCACTTCATTTTCTAAAAGTTAATTTGGTCGCATCTTTCCTGGTGCCACTGAACTCTGTTTGAGTGCTTATAATGTTACAAATTAATCATCTAGAGTTGCGAATCATTCCGTTCTCTTAGCGGTCTGATTTTAATTGTTTTCCCGATATTAGAGTTCAGGCTAATTGGATAGCGTCTTGATATTTGGTAGAGTCTAGTGGTTTTCAATGTATCGATTTAGAGGTTCAGTGACAGCTGATATGTAACTTTGGAGAGAATTTTCAATTTTTAGTACATCGATATTACAACGGACGGGTTTCTTTTTCTTGTCTGTTAAATGAGAATAATAATTTGAACTTATGTTTGAACGGAACATGTATATCACTGTTCATGTCACGGCATCTAATGTTAGTTATGTTGGTGGAATATCTTTCGACATCATTACATGAACTGTTTGGTTTTCGGTCTTTCGAACATTAGATGTACCATTGCGTCTCCACGCGCCTATGTAGATTTTCTTACATTGAAAGAACATACTTGACACGCAAGATGTTCGGATGTGATGTACTATCAGCACTCTTACGGATTTTGACGTTCAGCTCAAAAAATAGTAATTCTATGACACCATTTGGTTTGGCGAATGGGCATTGACAATCGTGATATTGAACCATTTCGGCTCGTTGGGGCTTCATTTCTACCTAAATTTTTCAATTCTACCATTTTCTACGAAATCGTATTCGCATTGAGGCGAATCCCCTAGTTTATGATACTTTATACCTTTTATTCCATTTCTACGCAGAATATTTTAAAATTTTATAAAACTACTATGGTTTTTCAACTTCAAGATAGTCAAAAAAAACAAAAATTGAAAACTGATTGGAAAAAAAATTAAAAGTTTTACTTGACAAGAAAGAGAGTAAATTGAAGGCAAAAAAATTGTTAAAAATTAAATGGTCCAATAGTATATTGACATATTTTTGCAAAATAAAATAATTTTGTTGTTGTGTTGTATATACCACATCAATACTACTTATGTACAATTATAGATAGCTTTTAAGTTTATTTTATACAAAAAATAAATTTTTATCAAAGTTTGTTGTAAGCAATAAAATATAAAACAAAACTTTTCAACGCAAACGGGAATTTTATAGCTTTTCATTTTATATTCTCGTGTCTGTAGACTGACGGTATAAACCGAATAACTATATATAGATAGTTTTATGTGTTATAATAGAATTCTATGAATTTTTTATCAGCATATTTAATCGGGACCAAAAATAAAACGAAATGAAATGAACATTTTTATGTTTGACTGCCGTATTCAGAGCTTTAGACGAACGAGTTGTAAAAATCTATAAAAAAAAAGAATTCGGGAAAAGTATGGTACGACTGTAATATAGATATTTACATAGATATATTTATGTACATAAAGATAGGATAATAGTGAAATTAACTATTAATGATAATATGTCATTATCTGTTGGCATTTGGTTTGGGATTATTGAAAGTTTTATAATTCCTATATTTACTACTGTCTTAAATGTCTTTAGGTAATTGAAATGCAAACTGAAAAGTCTTAATATCGCACACTATATTAGTTTGTCACGACATTCAAAGCTCTAAACGTAAAAAAAAAAATTGCCCTAAAACAATTAGGAAGGTTTAGGACAAACTTCACACTTGTGTATACAACTGTGAAGATTTTCCAGAATCCTAAATATCGCACATATATAAATTTGGAGATTCAAACTAACCGTAAATCAACATACTTTCATATTTATAGGGGTTAGGGGGATTTAAGGCCTTATTTATTATGTAGAATTCGCAATGAGATGATAAATTTACGGTGTACTCATTTTTCCATAAAATATTCTCATGCCCTAGATAACACTCACCAAATAGTAAATGTTAATGTCACTAAAAAAATTATGAAAGGTCGCCTACAACATAAACTTAGCGTCTCGTTGCGAGATTTTACTCCCTTGGATATTACTTCCGCGAAATTATCTTTTTGGCATTACCCCGATGGGTGTGTAACAAAATCTCGATTTTCAAAATCTCGGTTTTTTCTAAATCTCGGTTTTCAAAATCTTGATTTTCAAACTCTTTGTTTTCAAAATCCCGGTTTTGTATAAAAAAAAAGATTTTTAGGACATCCAGGATTGAATAATTAAAATTTTGCATGTGGCAAAATGGAACTCTTAGATGATATTTTGACAAAATTCAAAAATGAGTTTGCGATAAAGTTCTAGAAAATGGCTAATAGGGATGGAATTTAGATGAAGGGATAAGTTCCCGTGAGAGTTATCGGAGCCGTTAGCCTCTACAATTATGGCATTTCAAAATGATGTATTAACAAAATATTGCTTTATTTATTTATCTTGCAACTACAAAATGTTGCAATTACAACATGTTGCAGGTACCAAATCTTGCAATTAAAAAACTTTATTAATTATTTTGTGCAATTAGAACTAGAAAAATCGGGATTTTGAAAACCGGGATTTTGAAAACTGGGGTTTTAAAAACCGAGATTTTGAAAACCGACCCATTACTCATGGCCAATTACTCTCATCCATTGTCCATTAGGCTTTATTACCCATCACTACTCTCGGCTATAACCACTGCACCACTACTCTTCGCCATTACTCCTCCCCCACACTATTGCTCCCCCGGTTGTTACTACTCTTGCCATTAACTTCCCACCATTAATTTAAATCGAGGGATTAAAAAAAAATTAAATATGACTTGTTATGATTTGATATGATTTGATATAAGTTGATATGATTTGATATGATTTGACATGATTTGATATGATTTGATAGGATTTGATATGATTTGATATAATTTGATATGATATGATATGATTCGATATGATTTGATATGATTTGATATGAGCTGGTATGATTTGATATGAGTTGATATGACTTGATATGATTTGATAGAATTTGATATGATTCGATATGATTCGATATAGTTTGATATGATTTGATATGATTTGATATGAATTGATATGATTTGATATGATTTTATATGAGTTGATATGATTTGATATGATTTCATATAATTTGATATGACTTGATATGATTTGATATGATTTGATATGATTTGATTTGATTTGATATGATTCGATATGATTTGATATGATTTAACAAAATGTTGCAATTACAAAATGTTGCAGGTACCAAATATTGCAATTAAAATTTTTTATTAATTATCATGTGAAATTAGAACTAGAAGAAAAGAAAACCGGGATTTCCAAAACTGAGATTTTGAAAACCGGGATTTTGAAAAACGATATTTTGAAAACCAAAATTTTGAGAACAGAGATTTTAAAACCGAGATTTTGGAAACTGAGGTTTTGAAAAGTGAGATTTTGAAACCGGGATTTTGAAAAGCGAGATCTTGAAAACCGAGTTTTCGTAGTACACACTACCCCGACCCATAACTCACAGCAACTTTCACTCATCCATATTATCCATCAGGCTTTATTACCCGTCACTATCCTCGGCCATTACCACCGCACCACTACTCTTCGCCATTACCAAACCTTCCCCTCCCATACTATTGCTCTCCCAGTTATTACTCCTACGGCCACAAACATCCCACCCCTAATTTAAATCATTTAAAAAAATTAAATATGATTTGATATGATTTGATATGATTTGATATGATTTGATATCATTTGATATGATTTGATATGATCTGATATGATTTGATATGATTTGATATGATTTGATATGATTTGATATGATTTGATATGATTTGATATGATTTGATATGATTTGATATGATTTGATATGATTTGATATGATTTGATATGATTTGATATGCTTTGATATGATTTGATATGCTTTGATATGATTTGATATGATTTGATATGATTTGATATGATTTGATATGATTTGATATGATTTGATATGATTTGATATGATTTGATATGATTTGATATGATTTGATATGATTTGATATGATTTGATATGATTTGATATGATTTGATATGATTTCATATGATTTCATATGATTTCATATGATTTCATATGATATGATTTCATATGATTTCATATGATTTCATATGATTTCATATGATTTCATATGATTTCATATGATTTCATATGATTTCATATGATTTGATATGATTTGATATGATTTGATATGATTTGATATGATTTGATATGATTTGATATGATTTGATATGATTTGATATGATTTGATATGATTTGATATGATTTGATATGATTTGATATGATTTGATATGATTTGATATTATTTGATATGATTTGATATGATTTGATATGATTTGATATGATTTGATACGATTTGATATGATTTGATGGGATTTGATATAATTCGATATGATTCAATATGATTTGATATGATTCGATATGATTTGATATGATTTTATATGAATTGATATGATTTGATATGATTTGATGTGATTTTATATGATTTGATATGATTTTATATGACTTGATATGGTTTGATATGATTTGATATTATTTGATATGATTTGATATGATTTGATATGATTTGATATGATTTGATACGATTTGATATGATTTGATGGGATTTGATATAATTCGATATGATTCAATATGATTTGATATGATTCGATATGATTTGATATGATTTTATATGAATTGATATGATTTGATATGATTTGATATGATTTTATATGATTTGATATGATTTTATATGACTTGATATGGTTTGATATGATTTGAAATAATTTGATATGAGTTGATATGATTTGATATGATTTGATTTAACTTAATATGATTTGATATGATTCGATATGATTCGATATGATTTGATATGATTTAACAAAATGTTGCAATTACAAAATATTGCAGGTACCAAATATTGCAATTAAAAAACTTGATTAATTATGTGCAATTAGAACTAGAAGAAAAGAAAACCGGGATTTTGAAAACCGATATTTTTAAAACCGAAATTTTGAGAACCGAGATTTTTAAACCGAGATTTTGAAAACTGAGGTTTTGAAATGTGAGATTTTGAAACCGGGATTTTGAAAACCGAGATTTTGAAAACCGAGATTTTGAAAATCAAGATTTCGTAGTACATCCTACCCCGACCCATAACTCACGGCCAACTACCTTCATCCATTATCCATCAGGCTTTATTACCCGTCACTACCCTCGGCCATTACCACCGCACCACTACTCTTCGCCATTAACCCCCCCCCCCCCACACTATTGCTTTCCCGGTTATTACTCCTCCAGACATTAACTTCCCACCATCAATTTAAATCAAGGGATTAAAAAAAAATTAAATATGATTTGATATGATTTGATATGAGTTGATATGATTTGATATGATTTGACATCATTTAGATTTGATTTGATTTGATTTGATTTGATTTGATTTGATTTGATTTGATTTGATTTGATTTGATTTGATTTGATTTGATTTGATTTGATTTGATTTGATTTGATTTGATTTGATTTGATTTGATTTGATTTGATTTGATTTGATTTGATTTGATTTGATTTGATTTGATTTGATTTGATTTGATTTGATTTGATTTGATTTGATTTGATTTGATTTGATTTGATTTGATTTGATTTGATTTGATTTGATTTGATTTGATTTGATTTGATTTGATTTGATTTGATTTGATTTGATTTGATTTGATTTGATTTGATTTGATTTGATTTGATTTGATTTGATTTGATTTGATTTGATTTGATTTGATTTGATTTGATTTGATTTGATTTGATTTGATTTGATTTGATTTGATTTGATTTGATTTGATTTGATTTGATTTGATTTGATTTGATTTGATTTGATTTGATTTGATTTGATTTGATTTGATTTGATTTGATTTGATTTGATTTGATTTGATTTGATTTGATTTGATTTGATTTGATTTGATTTGATTTGATTTGATTTGATTTGATTTGATTTGATTTGATTTGATTTGATTTGATTTGATTTGATTTGATTTGATTTGATTTGATTTGATTTGATTTGATTTGATTTGATTTGATTTGATTTGATTTGATTTGATTTGATTTGATTTGATTTGATTTGATTTGATTTGATTTGATTTGATTTGATTTGATTTGATTTGATTTGATTTGATTTGATTTGATTTGATTTGATTTGATTTGATTTGATTTGATTTGATTTGATTTGATTTGATTTGATTTGATTTGATTTGATTTGATTTGATTTGATTTGATTTGATTTGATTTGATTTGATTTGATTTGATTTGATTTGATTTGATTTGATTTGATTTGATTTGATTTGATTTGATTTGATTTGATTTGATTTGATTTGATTTGATTTGATTTGATTTGATTTGATTTGATTTGATTTGATTTGATTTGATTTGATTTGATTTGATTTGATTTGATTTGATTTGATTTGATTTGATTTGATTTGATTTGATTTGATTTGATTTGATTTGATTTGATTTGATTTGATTTGATTTGATTTGATTTGATTTGATTTGATTTGATTTGATTTGATTTGATTTGATTTGATTTGATTTGATTTGATTTGATTTGATTTGATTTGATTTGATTTGATTTGATTTGATTTGATTTGATTTGATTTGATTTGATTTGATTTGATTTGATTTGATTTGATTTGATTTGATTTGATTTGATTTGATTTGATTTGATTTGATTTGATTTGATTTGATTTGATTTGATTTGATTTGATTTGATTTGATTTGATTTGATTTGATTTGATTTGATTTGATTTGATTTGATTTGATTTGATTTGATTTGATTTGATTTGATTTGATTTGATTTGATTTGATTTGATTTGATAGGATTCGATATGATTCGGTATGATTTGTAATGATTTGATATGGTTTGATATAATTTTACATGAGTTGATATGACTTGATATGATTTGATATGATTTGATATGAATTGGTATAATATGATATGATTTGATATGATTTTATATGATTTGACATGATTTGATATGATTTGATATGATTTGATATGATTTGATATGATTTGATATGATTTTATCACAGGACCAAGAGTGGCTCAAACATCAAACATCTCAGAAAGACTCGGCCATTTTATCGTTTTAGCAATTGTGGCTTACACATACTTCACACAACCGTTAAATTAGGAATAAAGAAGTATCTAGGATTAGCGCTGGTTTTCAAAATAGCTTTATGAATTTGTTCACTAAAAGTTGAAGTTGTAAATTTTGACGCAAATTGTAAAAATAATTAATGTTCATAAATCTAATTTACTTTCAGTTTTAACCCTCGTTGCCTGAGTCACAAAATATCTTCCAAATTCGATATTTTTAGTTCATAAAATGATAGCGCGCACTGCGTTCTAAATTTCAAGCTGTTAAAATTTATTTATTTGAATGTAAAGTGTCAATTATATTTTCGATAGTCTGCGCAATTATTTACTCGTATGTATGTAGATACATATGATGCGTACTCATATATCTAGTACAGAAGAATACAAAACGTGTGTTATCTCTAAACAATTATTGTGTGTAGTGTTTGACGTCGATATACAAATTTATATCCTGGATATGTGCAAAATTTCCTTTATCACATAAAACAGCCGAACTGGAGCTACACAACAGGTGTTATTCACAGCTTCGAATTTAAACGGAGTATGCATATTATGATATATGTACGTTAACGTATCATCGCAACCAAAGACAATTTTTCCAGATTCAGCACAAAACAAATTAATATGCAATCAGCCGTAAAGACCAATACAATAAAATACAAGAATCTGTACACAAAACGATAATAAAAATATACGATATGCATGTGCAGATTATCTTCTCATCCTTCGGCATCTAAAAAATTCACAAACTATTTTTATTTTATCCCGATATCAACTCAACGTTATATTGTGCTGATGGATAAATTTAAATTCTAATCGATATAAATTTCATATCGCTTTTGCATACAAATTTTGTTATTGGTGAGCGATTTGTTAAAATTTCAAATTTTTGAACGCACCACAGAGCCGATATAAAAATGTGAACATTAGAAAATCGGTTTAGATTATAATTTTGGAATAATAAATTTGAATTTTATGTTAGTTGTGGATACGAGTAATAAAGCAATATATTTTAAATTTTGTTAAACGTAAAATAAAACTATAATTATTCGATTTTGCAATTCGTTTTTGCTTTTGAATCAGTAAATTTGGCCAGTGGTAAGGTTGTAATGTAAGCAGGGGGATAAACACGGGACGCGCTTCATCGGGCAAATTTGCAAGAAATACCCACACCAGCTCCTTATGACAGCTACCCTTAACTACCCCATAAGAAGGGTAATGACTGTATGTGTGAGTTCAACCCAACCGGAGCAAATACCTATTGTTACGATCCCTTTACATAAGCCTCCTCTTTAATACTCGGAATATGGAATACACTCAGCCGAAATCTCTGTACTGCCACAGAGTCGGCAATATTAGCTGTGTTGCTTTCGCAAAGCCCACTTAGCTTTAATGTTAGAGGCCAATTTTGCTTTCTGCAATATTTGTTTGTGAATTTCCAGTAAAGGAAAATAATTGTTCATCATAGTTGGCGTATTTATCAGTAGTAATTAAAGTAGAGTTGGCTTTAAATAAAACTAAAAAAAAATAATTTCATAAAACCGATTCAGATTACAATTACTACTGACATAAAAGCCAACTATAATGAACAATTATTTTCCGTTACTGGAAATTTACAAACAAATATTGCTGAAACCAAAATTGGCCTTTAACATTAAAGCTAAACGGGCTTTGCGAAAGCAAAACAGCTAATATCGTTAATTACAATCGTATGCTTTGTCAAAGTAGCAAAACCAAAAAACACGAATTTGGAGTTGGTATTCTAATAAACAACCTATAGCGTCAGGTCGTAACTAATTTCATACTTTTCAATAGTCGGGTCTGTTTACTCAGGTTACATGAGCGTCATTTTAACATTTCATTCGTAAACGTTCACGCTCCTACAGAAGATAATATCGAACGAACAAAATAACCTTTACAAACATCTTGAAAGAATACGAAATATCGAGATAAACCGCGAATGGCCCAATTAACAAATGCTTAACGATGGAAATCCGAGCTTTAGGGAAAAATATCGCAACAGAAAAGAGCGAAAAATCTCCATGAGAGTTAGTAATGGACACAATGGAGACCAACAAGAATTATTTTGCTTTCTTTTAAATCACCGTGCCATCATCCGCTGGCGAACAGTTAACTCCCTTGCCCCAGTACGCTTCAACAGTGAAATGGTTCCACGATCTCCACCATCGTATGACGAGGTACGTAACGTAAAGTCAAAAATGAAGAGCAACAAGACTTCTGGTGAAGGTGGAATTTCATGCAAATTGCTTAAAAATCACGACGATCAAATGTTCTACCCGCAACTATGTATATGTTCTATTGTGGAAATCGCAGAAGAGCCGAGAGAAAAGAGAAGATGGTCTGATTTGCCCACTATTGCAACAGCGTAAGGCAGGTCGTGAAAAGCGAAGCGTGGCTTAGTTGGGAGTTAATAAACACATTTTACTAAATACTTGATTTTTATTTCGCCTTTATTTTTTTTGCGAAATAAAAAACAAGTGTTCAGTAAAATGTGTTTATTAAGTGTTAAGTGTTAGTGTATTTCGCCTGTGTCTACAGCAAATAGTGTTAAAATTTTTAGCTAGTTGGGAGTGTTTCCGCTTTAGAACAGAATGCATAGATAATAAGAGAGAAAAAATCAATGTGGAAACATTTTAAAAGTTTTTTCTTTATTTTTCATTTGTCTAAAAGTCACTATTATTTGAAATTGTGAGAAAGAAACCTCTAATACTACCTCTAAATTTCATGCATTTCGCACAGGATCTGTTATTTCGCAAGTTGTCCAATTGAACCAATTTGTTCTTTCGTTTTATACTTTTTGGTTTACTGGGGAAAATATTACATCTGTCACATTTTAGTTTGGTTGTTTTTCAAGTTATGTGGCCCTGCGGCCAAATTCCGGTTCGGTGGTAAATTTACCATTATGGTTTTTATTAGTCGAAAATATGCGATTGGTATAAAAACCCAGAACAGCGATTCCTGTTAAATGACTGAGAAAATAAAACCCATAACTAATGTCAAAAAACACCATAAGAATTATTTTCATGAGAATTGGTTGGTTTTGTATTTTTAAATTAAAAAAATATTATTTTGATAGCGGTAACATCAAGATTTATTTTATATTAAGTATATATTGAAACATAAGTGGATATAAAGATGCCAAATCACTTACAGCAGCCCTAATCCTACAAAATTTCTACAAAACATTAAATATTCCGACCACTTATCAAAAATTCCAGCTGGGCACGGATCATCCGTTTCCTTGTATAATTTGACAACGATAGTAATTCCCTTTACATAGAGATTCAATGGCATCGTTAATTTCGTGTATCGCTGAGATATTAGACCGCGCTTACTACATATCCCTTTTCGATGCACTGGTAGTCGTACGCTTTATAGGTGGTTCTCCAAAATCCATACGGTGAAACGGCGACGTGGTATTCAGTCAACTACTTCCTTTCGATTTTAGTTAGGATTTACGATTATAATTCACCCATAATTTGTGGTAGCAGAATATTTCCGATTGTATTCGATACGGAACTTTTTACATTTTTTACTGAAAATAGAATTAAGTTAAAATTCAATTAATTTTGTAATTTATTTTGAATATTTCTTACAATCATTTTGTAATATATTATATATACATATTTATATTTTATGTATTTTGATATGTTTGCTCATCGCAAGAAAAACAATTTCTGTCAAAATATAGCCCAATAAACCAAAAAACGTAATTTATTAAATGTTTCCCAGGTTAAAACCCATTTGTTGAACCGGAATCGAAAATTTTATGGTAATGGTAAATGACTGGTCGAAAAAAAACCATTACCATTTCCCATTACCATTTATCATTAAACCGGAATTTGGGTGCTGGTGTTCGATATATTTGTAACGTTTAAATAAAAATAGTACTACATTTACTTAAAATGTGAACAAAAAAAAATTATTTTGCTTTAATTATTATTAAATTATTATACTTTATGATATCTTTTATTTAATAACTATAAACTTGAAGTTTATTTAAATAGCTTCAACAGTATCATAAAAGACTGAATTATATTTATTTTTATTGAATAAAATCAATTTCTAAAGTAACCAAGAAGGTTCGTTATAAAATGTTGTTTTCTTAAAGATTTTACTTAAAAATAAAAGTGGTTTTTTTTTAAATGAAGTTTTTATTTTGCCTTCCATTACGTTTTTATTTTTGAACATATGGTAACACGCTGGGGTTCTAATTTTGTTTTTATAAGTTTTATTACCAGGGCCGTTTTTTTTTACTTTAGTTGAACAAAACGGCCTATATTTCATGTGCGACGTGCAATGCTTTTTATTGTTAAATTTATTTTTATTTTGAATACTATAAATGCAACTTTTTATTGCAAGCATTTGTTTTTAACTTACCAAAATATGGGGAATTAAAAAAGGAATGGTTGAAATCAATTGGATTGGGTGAGCAAGATGTAATAAAAAGAAGTGCAATTGTTTGCTCGGTACAATTTGAAAAACACTATTTCATGCCACAAACAAAAGAGACTCAAAAGAGATATTTTAAAAAAATCGGCCATTCCCACCTTGTTTATTGTGGAATCAACCTGTGGATTAATTGAGGAATCAACTGGTGAAATAATCTTGAAAACACATGCCCTAATATCAAACCGTAACTCCATATCATACTGAAGAAAATATGGTTGGATGCTCCGAACACTCTAATTCTATTTTTTTCCCTAGACGTTTATCCAACTTCTATAAATGATGCTGAAGATATTATTGGGGCAAATTTTGAAGTTTATTCTCATGTTGAGGGAAATCCTATCCATGCGTTGATCTGATTAAGTGATTAGGCAATGTAGTCGTTACATTTAATTAAAAATAATAAAGACCATGACTATAAACCCTTCATCTCCGATTCTGTAGAAAACCAGGATTATTTATCACCAATTGACGAAGTTCCTGAACTGATGGTATCCGGAACTAATATAGATTTTTATAATCGTGAAGAGATGAAAAATTTGAATGACGATAAAATATCAGATTTAAACAAAAGTCCTTCGAAATTGCAAACCATTACAGAAATCGCAAATAGTTCACCTCTTGGTGGTAGTGATACTAGCAATCGTGGTGATACTAGTTCTTCAAAGAACCTCTGATGACTTCAATCAAGAAAGTCGAGGCCATTTCAAGTTTGAGAATATCACCAATTTCAAGTTTAAGAATAGGTTTAGGTCGTTTCGGTCCTTGGCAAAAAAATAGGAACCTACCACCAAACAAATATGAGACAAGGAAGAAAAATTATTAATTTTGGCCAACTGATAGACGAACTTGAAGAGAAAAATTTAATTAGTTCTTGGCAGAAGGATACATTTTTAAACCATTCTGATCCAAATTCAATTAGAAAAATATTTTGATATCCGGTTGAATTATTTTTGTATAGCCAAAGGTCATATAAATTAGCAAAAAGAAACAAGTTTGTTTCTTTATTACATTTTAACTTTAACTTGGGCAGGATTTACAAATGTAAATATTTTAATTTTTATTTCTAAATAAAATAAAAGTTATTCATTTTACTTTGAAAAGCTTCCTGTTCAGTAGCTAATTTTTTGAGGTTTATCCAAAACCGTCAGGAAAAAACAGTAAAGCGTTTTCAAACATTTTATCATGACTTTTTTTAAATTTTATACGGTAATGGGCAGGGGTTTACATTTGTAAATATTTTTTTTTTATTTGTTTTATATGAGAAGTATAATTTTTTTTCGCTAGTTTCAATTCATCGTACAAAGTTCATTGACATCATTTCCGACAAATATATAACACAATTCGGCAAAATATTAAGATTTTAACAAATAAAAAAATAAATTGGTATAGTTATTTTTTGAAATAACTACCAATTTATTTTTTTATTTGTTAAAATCTTAATATTTTGCCGAATTGTGTTATATATGTCGGAAATGATGTCAATGAACTTTGTTTGAATTTAACTTCAATAACTATTTGTAGTTCATAAAAAAATTTTTATTGTAATATTTACATAAAAGTTTATTTTAGATGACAATTTGCACATTTTGTTTGTGTTAGGCTCCACATAGACAGGTTTTTAGCAAACCATTCAAAGTTTTCTTGTTGCACGTTTTCTTTTTTTCTCCCCTTGTGATAGCACATGGAACATAATCCTTTCATTTTCGAGTTGCCACGATCATCGTCGTACGGTACAAATTTCTCTGTAGAAATGCTAACGCTTTGTACCTTGCGGAAATATGATGTAATTCTACGACATTTGGATCGTTTTTCTATTAGTGGGTGGCACAAATGCTCGCGTAGAACTTGTAAAACTCTCACCGCCGATCTGGAAAAAAAAAGATTTAGTATGGAACATAAACGAAAATTAAAAAATTATAATTTCTAACTTGTTTATGATGAAGTGTCTGCTAAAGAAACGGATGTAAAGATATTGTCCGTTGTACTGTTTCTTCCAGTATTTTTATAATGTACAACAGAACCAGAACTACACGCTCCCCTTGATTTACATCTCTCCTATTTCCCAATTTTCCAGTATATATTTGGCCACACAATGAATAATACGTTTTTGCATCACATGCTCACTACATTTTGATGCCATACTTAGCCGGTTGTGATGGTATGTACTAAGTAAATCTGGTTTTGCTTCTGAATGGAAATAACTGCTCGTCGACGGTAATATTTTCCGATAGTTTATAATTTTGACAAAGATTTTCTACTAGCATTTGGAAATTTTCAGTTATTGGTGCTGCCTTGTCGGTAGCAATTCTTGTAGTCCTAGTGTTTTTTTGATCAAAGCAAATAAACCTGGTAATATTTTTAAATCGTTTTGGTGACATTGTGACTCTGTATAGTGGATAAGCCTTTTTTCTCCAAGGTAAACTCAAACGTTCAGTATTTCGTTTGCTGCTTCCCTTAGTAAGCAAAACACCTAAGAAAGCAGTTTCTCTTCAGCTACTCTAGTCCTTTTTTCACCGGTTTATCGGGATTTTCCTCATTAAAATTATTAACTAATCTGGCCTTGTGATTAGTATGCCGACAAATAATTGGGGAAATCGATGTGTCCATAATAGCACAAAACGTATCACCGTCGCTAAAATTTTTCGTGTTTTGATTAGGACCGACAAATCGTTTTATATCAAGGTAAGGTTACCAAGACTTTGGGGGAAGGTTTGGTTTCGAACTAATAAAGCATTGAATTTTGTGTATTTAAAAAATTCGGTCGTCTCATCAGACTGCAGTGACCAAACTACAAAAATTTTGAAAATACTTGCGTAGCGAATCATTAAAATTCGCTAAGGCATTGTGATTATGCTTTGATTAGTTCAAAGTATTTTCAAAATTTTTGTAGTTTGGTCACTGCAGTCTGATGAGACGACCGAATTTTTTAAATACAAAAAATTCAATGTTTCATTAGATCGAAACCAAACCTTCCTCCAAAGTCTTGGTAACCTCACCTTGATTAAAAACACTATCTGGCTATTATCCAGAATAACCCAAAATTTCAAATCGTTTTATGTTATATTCGAAATATGTTCTGCTCGCGATTGCAATGAAGTGTTGGCATTTTTTCCCCATTTTGTGTCGTATTTTCCGACAAAATGCTCGGTTCCCTCTCTGTCTTCCTCAATAACTTTATTTGTTACAAATAACTCATCATCCTCGTCAATAGAGTCGTTTTCATCATATTGTTCTTCGTGCCCGTTCTCTACCAACTGTTCCGCCTCATCCTCTTCTGAATCGATGGCATTTAAGGCCCTAGAATAATACGCGTTCCGCTCTTCATGACTAAGTCCAAAAATTTATATGAAAATATTTGATAATATTTAGTAGTGTTTCATCTCAAGATACTGTTTGTTTGTTCGTTTTTATATAACATCAAGTACTCACCTAGCCAATTGACCTGAAGATAAAAAATGAAACCGCTCATGTTTTTTGGTTTAATAGAAATATTCTATTTTGCAATCTAATTTATACACAAAAGACACAGCTAAACTAAAATATAAACTCTTGATTTGATTTTTAAAAAGATCGATTTCGGAAAGATTCCTCAGTTTTTTTTAAAATAACTAATACATTTCTGGTATCCTCCTTTCTGTGGTGTTTTATTATTAGGTCGTAAATTCGTTCCTTTCGGGGAAACTTATACCTGTTTTTCCGATGTAAAATTTTAGGCATTCGTCACATGTTAGTTTGTATACTTCTGCCTCTATTTTTTCAGGTGTTTCTTTAAATTTGAGTTTCTGTCCTAATTTGTTACTGTTTTTGTAGGCTGTCATGTATCCGAGGTTTTTATAAAAATAATATTATGTTTAAATAAAAATAAGAAATGTACTTATGTTAAAGGAATAAAAATTTGTTTTTAAAATTTTAAATTCCTAACTTCAATGCATTCGGTCGAAAAAAATGCTAAATACGGCCCTGTTGATTTATATGCTTTCCCTATTACCCTCATTTCTATGCATAAAACTAACAAACAAAAACAGCATTTCAACAATTCACATATAACGATTTGGTCATAACATAACCAATAAATATACCTCAGCATAATAAGAATAACACAATATACATATATACACGTGTCTTTATATGTAGGAAGGACCAATGTCAATGATAAATCTATTTTCGTTATATCGTTAAGCCATTATCTCTGTTGCTGGATATTATTATAAAGCAATACACATAATGTGATACGAGCATCTCATGTATTAATAATAACTCATTGTATATTACATATACGAGTAGCTATAGCTAGCGGGAAGTGGATTAATCTACTCATACGAGTATATATGTAAGACGATAACAGAGATTAGATAAAAATTTAATATAATTTTAATGTATTTTATGGCGCTGATTTATCTCGAATATTAATCTGCGATGTATTCATAAGAATTTTGGGAAATGGTTTTTTAAAAGTGTACTTTTGAGATTTTTATCATTTCGTTGTATATTTTGCAATAATAGCCGTGATAACATTATATCCAAAAAATTACGAATAGCTTACCTAAAATTGAATGTTATGTGTACATCAAGGTAAATAATTCTGTAACGTGAAAATGAAAGTGACATAAATATTGTGGAAGACAATATTGTTTTCTTTACACTTCTTTGAAACACTTTATTTACAATGGCCAAATATCGGTTACGTCGGTTTATAAATCAAACTAAAAATATTTTTTTAGCTACGCAAGGAATTTGTATCAGAGAATACATAAAGTATCCATGTTACGGTATAGATTGTTATACAGGGTGCCCCAAAATTGGCAAACGAAGCAGAGTGATAAGGGAGCTCATTTCCAACAAGTACAGTTTTTTTTGAATTGTTGATGGTGCAAAAGTTATTTCACTTTTAGTGTTTTTTAGTGAAATCCCATTTGCACCCACCAAAAAATTAGTTAAAAAAAAGAAGAATTCTTTTGCTTAACTTTCTTTTTTAATATGATCTAGAAAGGTGTGCTTTTTCAGTAAAATCATTTCTATAAGCTGCATTATCTTTTGTCAAATAGGTTTTGTTAAGTCATTTTATTTTTCAAAATTGTTTGATGATGTTTATGTGACGCCAGCGGGAAAACAATGTACTGCAGCAATTTGATCCAATGTCAGGAATGCGCAACTAATGCAGACTTTAAAATGGTATCATACCCTGGGCTATTCACAACAGATTTTTTTTTATCATTTTTTTTTGACAAAGTAAGTCGTGGTTATTAAAAAACGCACTTAACAAAATTTCGGGCTCTAAAATAGATGCTTTATCAGAAATAAAACAAAATGAATAAACTATTTATTTTTATTAATTTAAAATATTATAGTAAGTGTTCGGTGTCCACCATTTGCAAAAATACATAATCGGCATCGCCGTATAAAATTTTGTTTAATCCGTCGAAACGTACGTTCATTTTTTTTAAAATAATATTTGACGCCTCGATTAAACAATGCCGGGTCTCCTGTTCGGTTTGGTTTACTCTTTCATAAATAAATACTTTATTTAAACCACACAGAAAAAAGGTTAAATGATAGTTACGACTTTTTGTGGGGTCCTAACAACTATTCAAGTTGCAACCTTAATTGTTTGGAATTTTTAATTTCTAAAAATTTCATTGCAGTCCAATGAACAAAGTCTTTTTCTGATGCCATTGTAATCTATTGTTGTGTAGACACTAAGTTTGATTTTATGGAAATTAGCCTCCATACTCCCACCCAGTGTTTTATAATAAATTGAGAGCGAGACAAATGTGCGCCTTGTGCGTGGGTGCAACTAGTAAAAATATAGAATAGTATTTTTTTTTGTACGTTTTCGTTTTGGCGTGTGGATTTATGTTCGGTGTGAAAGAGTAGGCGATTGACGCGCACGAAAAGAGAAAATATATTTTTCTAGTTTTTTGTTTGGTTGCGAGAATTTTTTGAGTCTACTTTTTGATTTTGATAAAAATAAGTAATGTATAAAATTTGTATAGAAAAAGGTCGCATTTTTTTTTTAATTAAAAAACAGAAAAAATAGTTGATTTAATAGCCAAAAATTGGTTTAATTTATTAGTATTGTATCCGGAATGTAACACGAATGATCCCACAACAAATTTATAAACCGTAGTGATATAAATATAATCAAGTTTTTGTATTTAAGTGAGAAGCAACGGGCTTGTGTTTGCGATGGAGAAGCACCTAAGAAAATCATAAATGCGAGAAAGTGCTTTGCTGAGTGGGATTGGTGTGGTTGGATTGGCATTAAATAATAAACGAAGTGACACATCTGTTAAGCTTTCTGCAACTCGACGCAAGTAGTATTAGCAACGCGATTACTTAACGGACACCACATATTTTTGGGCTGTGATAAAAGCGAATTTAGCATCGGGTGTTGTAAACTTGTATTTCGGGTGCCGCCATTTGTTAGTCTTGTACAAATTTAACAACGGTCACTTAGTGATCAACTCTACCGAATGCACCGAATTTAAATACGGTTGCAAAACAATTTTTCGTTCAACGGTTTAATTTTTTACGATTTTGGACAAACAACGCTAAACGATTTTTGCTGTTTTAACGAGACAACGCCCTACGATTTTTACGGTTTACGGCGAACTAACGCCCAATGGTATCGTCGATGAAAGGCGGGAAGACGCCCAATGGTATTTTTTATTGCCAAAGGCTGGAAGGTGCTTAACGTTTTTTTCGGTTAATGGCAGGAAGACGCCCAACCCATTTCGGCGAAAAGTGCGCCTCAAGCACACCGAGGTTGAAAGGTACAATTTTTTATTGTTATTTTTAATTAAAATTTTTTTTTTGTTTTCTTATTTTATATATTTTTATTTAAAGTCATATTTTTATTTCATTTTTCCAAATTCCTAATTTTCCATTATTTTTGTGATCGAACGCCAATAACGGTCGTGGTGCACGTCACAGTAGTACATTTTTTTCGCCTAATTTTTTTTCGTTCATTTCCTTTTATTTTATTTTGTTCTTTTCGGTAGGAAATTTTTTCTTTTCCCTATGGTTTATGTGGCATATTTAAATAAAAATAGTATAGCGATTCCCGGTATTCGGTTTTATTTAGTTTCATCGGTTTTGATGTTTTTCATTTATTATTTTCTTATTGTACTGACTCTGTTTTTCTTTTCTCATAAAATGAAGTAGTAAATTTTCATTTTACGAGATTATATCATTCCACATCTCTGGGGTCCAAAAAACATGCTCCTTGGCCCATAGCAAAGGTTTGTTTTCACTAGTAATGTGAATTCAGGTTTCTGGACTGGTTTAGGTGCTCTAAAACCATCTTTAACAAGTACTTTTCTCACTAAGCTGGCTGCAATTGGTTTTCCCGTTGCTCGCTCAACATCCCGTTTTATGTCCGATGAAGTTTTTAAACGGTTTCGATGACATTGTAATATTATGATACGATCTTCCACTTGCATTGTCTTTCTGGGCCTTCCAGAGCTTTTCTTTCTTTGTGTACTGCCCATCTCTCGCATTTTTTAATATTCCACGTGACAGTACTTTTAGGAATGTTTAATATTTCTGCTAACTTTTCCCATTTTTTTTAAACTAAAATAGCACTTTATTCTTTATTTGACTAGGGCCACTTACAGAATAACTTAATCTTACAAAATCAGCCCTATCCACCTCAAAAAAAAAATACAGGCAATAAAACATCTGCACCCTAATGACGGCCAAGAACGGTAGGCGTAAAATAAAATAATTTGTTCACCAAATTTACATAATACATCAGTTGCGGGTTTGTACCGGTGTAATAAAAATAGAAGGCGGTCTATTAAAATATAAATATTAGAGATAGCACTTCTATAAATCAATAAAAAACAAAAAAAAAATTAAAAATAGGTGTTTAATTTATTCCATTACTTTAACTCTTTTCAACGTATTTTGAATATTTTGGCATTTTTCGGGGTGTTGAACATAAATTGCAGGTAAATTTTTGTTTTCAAAAAATTACGTCATACATGTATTTAAAATGAAACAATAAGCCAATTGCTTTCAAAAGTTTTGTAATTTTAACCAAAAAAAACTCCAATTTGCAATAAAATATGTTTTTTTTCCCAGCACTGTAAAATATCATTTTAAAATCTTCATTAGTGGCGCATATTTTTTTAATATTGGATCAAATTTTTGTAGTACATTTTTTCCCAATGGCGTTACATAAACGTCATCAAAAAATTTTGAAAAATAAAATGACTTGTGTTTCTATTTGACAGAAGATAATGCAGCTTATAAAAATGATTTTATTGGAAAGGCGCACTCTTCTAAATCGTATTAAAAAAGAAAGCCAAACAAAAGATTTTTTGATTTTTGTTTAATAAATTTTTTGATGAATTCGAATGTGATTTCACTGAAAACGCTAAAAGTGGAATAACTTTTGCACCATCAACAAGAAAAACTTTACTTGACTGTTTTTGTTAAAAACGCGTCCCCCTATCACCCTAATTCATTTGATCGTCCAATTTTGGGACACGCTGTATAATGGCTTTCAAGTAACAGTAGTAGTATACGAGGACAGAAAATTAAAACTTTTGAGCTTTAATTATCAATACAGTTCGTTTTGTTTTTGTTATGGCACTTATGATGAATTCTGTTATGTTCACAGTTAAAAAAAAACACAGTGCCATTGCAATAAATTTGGGTAAAATTTCAGGCAGCAGTCCATTACCGTTCATTTTTATATCTGAGACCAAAATTTGTTTAGAAAGAATTCTACGTTAGAATTCCGATGCTTACTAGGGAGGAATCAATGACCTCCACATTCAAGTTTAAGGGGTGTTCGTCCATATTACGATTAGAGTTTATGAATTTAAATACTTGTCGAGTATCAAGAAAAATTGTATTATTACCATAGGAGGGTGTAGGGTAGAGGTTTTCCGAATTTATATAGGTTTACAAAATATTAGGAGTTGTTCCTCTTACGTAAGACGAAGCTCCTTACCATACCGTAGAGAATTGTTGATTTCTGGAAGAAACAGATTGACAAAACGACTACTGAAGCGATATCTCGCGAGACTGGTGAAACGGTTGCGCTGGAACGTAATCTTCAGTGATGTGAATTATGCAGATCCCATGATGCGTTGATGAACCACGAAATAAAGCAACTACTCGGAGACAGCGATATCATCAGTTTTTTCAAATCCAATACAGTGAGATGGCTCATCCACGTTACAAGGTCCCCACAACAATGGATATTCAATTAAGTGTTTCAGCAACACCCAGCCGGAGTGCGTCGTAGAGGAAGACCCCGACTGCGCTGGCGTGACGACGTCGAACAAGACCTACCCGCATTAGGATGTCGAAACTGGAGGACGAGAGCGATGGACCGAGACGGATGGAGGACCATAGTGGGGGTGGCAAAATCCCTTCATGGGATATGAAGCTAGAGAGAGAGAGAGAGAAAGATAATGCGTTTAAATATTAGATAGATTGCTGAAAACATTCATTCCAATTACAAAAAAAAAATCTGATTCGCCTCCCATTTTATACACACGCCGCAAGTAGCTCAAAAATCACACTGCACTTATTTCGTGAGTTCATAATCATTGGAATTTTTAATTAGTGCAATTTGTCGTTTGTAGTTGAGAATATGTTGGTGGTTCACGTGCTGAGAGGTAGTACCTCAAAAACCAAATTTCACTTTCAAAACTTTCATTTCTCCGCCTCAAATGAGGTTTCATTTGGCCGCCGCAAACTAGGTTTCATAATCATATTTTTATTTCGGGTAGTGAGTGATTAATTCATTGATCTTAAACAAACAGTGAAATTTTTTCCTTGTCACCACCGAGAATCGAACCCGGGACTTCCGGTCGCTGGAGCAGGCATGCTGACCACTTTCCCACCGCGGCTTCAAAACTTTCATTTGCAGTGGTGAAAGAATTTCTCGTCTGTAATTTAGATTTTGTGGGTGGAATTCATGTTAAAGGGTAGCAGCTTTAAAATTACACTGCATATAGTTTGTGGGCTCATAAATCGGTACATCATATCCGATATTACAATATAAAAAATTTCAATTTCAAAAGATTTGAGAGAGAACCGCTAGTTGAATTTTTTTGTAGTACAAACCAATTACCAATAAAAAGCTTCCTGATTGACTATCGCCACGGCAATATGGTGAGCTATCATTTTACTGGAAATTAAAAGATTGAAAGCAATTTATTTGCAATATTTTTTACATGGTTTCAATTATTTCAATTTAACGTAGTAAATTGAGTATAGTAATCATAAAAATTGACAGAGGGAGAGAGTACTCATAAAAAATGTTGATCTCGATATTTTTTCAGGTTTTCCATTCCTTATATCGCCGAAATAAAAACAGTAGAGTTTTAAAAATATCTCTGTGTGTGTTCGAGCATCTATGGTTCTGTGTAGACTAACTGTTTGTTGGCGCTCTACAGCCCATATGGATTGATTGTTCGGATTCGATACTTAAGCTTTTCTATGAATTGGGAGATTACAGTGATTTTAGACTATAATTGGTAGACTGAAAATGGCAGCCTCCATAGGAGCTTTTTCGTTTTTTTGTAAACATTTCGAAAAGTGTATCATTTACGGGAAAACGACAAAACTAAAATATTGAAATTTTAATTTTATAAAATTTAAGCAGATTAGAAGTTTTTTGTCAAAAAAATCTATTTTTTTTAACAAAAATCGGCGTCGGTACAGGCCAGACGGATTGGTTGATCCTGTTTTCAGAAAAGAGTCTGTAGGTAATGTATGATTCAAGAAAGTTATAGAATTGTGATGGCTAAGCTTTCCAATGTTTCAGTATAGACCGTCGTGCTAGAGTTTGTCAAAAGCCTGAGCGACGTCAAGAAAAACTGCTGATCAGATCCCCTTTTTTCTAGTACTTTTTCTGTAAAGGTTGTTATCCTATGAACTTGGTCTATTATGGAATGTGTTACGACTTTACGGTCATAACAATGCTTCTTACGCTTTACATCAAATTTTAATTTCATTCTAATCGGTTGATTAGTGTATGTCTAAAATCACCTGTGCTGTCATGACATTTTGTGTTGTATTTTCTTTTTGCTCACCCCTATCGGTTTTGTAAACGTTTATTGATTTTTGGAGCGAGACAAATATGTGCCCTTGGGCGTGTGAACGAGCGGGTAGAATGTAGATTAATATTTTGTTTTGTTTTTGTGTTTCTTGTTTTGTGTTGTGGCGCGTCACGTTCGAACTTTGTTTTGTGCCGCTGATCAACGATATGTGCAAGAACGTAACGCACATAAAAGGAAAAATATATTTTCTGCATTGTAGTTTTTGTGCAAGAAGTTTTTTTTTGTCTGGTTTGTAATTTTGTATAAGAAAAAAGTTTTTTTTGGAATGTGCAGAAATAAAATCGAGTTTTTTTTTGTAATTATATAAAAGTTGGTTGGTTGAAAGCGACATCAAAATACAAAATTACTCAAAGATAATTGTATTAAGGTTGTGTGCCAAACTCGAGGTAAAAGTCAATTTTAAGTAAATTTTTCGGTAAATTCAATTATTTTTCAAAAACTCTATGGCAAACTGATCGAGAAATGTGTCCTAAATGCGGTTTTTACTATCGTAAACGATTTACTTTAAGTTTGGCACATCGCCTTAGTTGAGTTACAAGTAAATAAAAATCAATTAAAATTTGATTTTTAGCATTATTAAAAATTGTTTTCTTAATTGTGGTAAATTACGGTGAAGTGTTATTCGAGAAGAATGAAGACTATTGTGACCGTGATAAACTCAATAAAATTATCCGTTCACTAATGTGTTAGTGGCGTGTTCGAAAGAAGAAAAGTTTTTGAGTTTTGTGCTTGTTGAGAAAAGGTGGAAATAAAAAAAAAATATTAGAAAAATAAAAGCCTATGACGACAGTATATCTGAGAAACCACTAGGATCGCCACTTATATGGGTGGCCGCGTGTATGGGTGGCCCACTACGAGGCCATTCAACAATTATCTGCGATTAAAGGCAGGACAACATCCATCAGTCCGACGGCCTATTGAGACGAAATTTGCGGTTAAGGCGAAAGAGCACCCAACGATAAATTTTTGTCACGAAAGGCGGGAGGGCGCCTACCAATATACGCGGCCAACCGGCTATTCGGGCGTTTTTGGTAATCGGTGTGGAACACCGCGACATTTAAGTGGCAAGCCTGCTATTTGTAAAATTTCATATATAGTTTCGGCGAGACAACGCTCCAAACAATTATTTACTCGTGGCCAGTTGAAGCCACTCCGCCTTCGGTGGATCCGGCGGCCAGCCGTAATATTTGGATTTTAGCGGCGGTTGGGCCGCATCGGTGGAGCAAGGAACGGCATAACCAAGCCGTAACGCCCAAGGCCGCCACGGTAAAGGTACAATTTTTGTTGTTTTTTTTATTTTAAATTTTTCCTCAAAATTTTCAATTTTTTTATTATACATTGTAATCGAAGGCCATAGCGGTTGTTTGGTGCGCATTTGGGTCACACATTGGTCTCGTTACGTCGGTTTTCTCCTTCTTTTGTTGTAAGATTTTTATAAAAAATGAATTGCTAATTTTTTCGGGTTCGGTATGATGAGAGGGGGGCTCTCATTCTGTGCCGGTGCCATAATTACAGGCTGGGCTTGGCAGAACATCCAGAGGGTCGGAGTCCAGCAGATGTTTCATCTATTCGGGGGCGACCGTATAATCAAGCGGTCTTCTCGTGGCAGTTCGGCGGTTTTATGCTGTCGAAATGTGAAGTGTGTGAGGTTCGTTGGTGGTCTCTCCGAGTGAGGAGAGGCTTGGTCTTTAATACTGCTTCGTTTCAGCTGGGCATTGAGTACTTGTCACTCGGGAAGAACCCGTCGTCACCGTAGGACACACCCGGTGATTATTTCTTTGTACACCTGTTCCTCAAGTTTCGTCCGACAACTTTCTGGGGAACATTTGGGTTTTTTTTATATTTGTATACTAAGTTTGCGTTTTTTTTTTAAACATTTCTGTAAACACGGTGTAAGCCCGGATCATTGCAAGCCTCAAATTCCCAAGCCCCAAGCATTCCTCCCTGATATCTAGCCGGAAAAACCACCGTGTGAGGCCTCTGCGAGCTTAGTTGAAATTTGCGGGTCGGCTGCTGAGCCGTCCGTAACAAATATCTGTCACGTGGGTGTATAGGGATGAGTTCATTACTTTAAATTAGCGATTTCGCTCGTTTTAATAGGAGTCTTTCGAATTTATTTGATCACTTCCGCAAGAAAAATCAGGGTGATTTCTTGATTTTCAGTTACTTCAGTTTATTGTATTTGTTCGCTCTCCCATACCTCATTCAGCTGAAATAAACCCTCTAGGTAATCAGCAAATGCTTCTGCTTTTTGTTCCTTGCTGCTTGTCCCACTTCCATTTCTGGTTCTTATAGCTGGAATTTTGGTTATCGGGCTTTTCAATTGTTTTGTTGTCTTATTCAATGAATAGTGATACTGATGAAAAAGATATTTTTCATATGTTAATGGTCGTAGGTATTATAGTTCGTTGCTTAATTTTTATATTATTTATTTTTCTTTTTTTCATGTTCTCAGCTTTCTATGGAGTAATTTTAACTTTTTAATACCTTTTTGATTTCGCGTGTATGCGGACTGTTGGATGGCTAGTATGAATTTTAAAACTTCTTCATCTAATTGTTCCTATTTTTAGAGGTACATTCATCTTAATTCTATTACTTATAGAGTTCCTCTTTGAATCCTTTACTATTTTTGTTTTGTTGTGTTTCGTAAAGATAAATATTGTTTTTAACTTTTATACCACTTCTTCACCTTGCTGTGTTATCTGCGGTATTGTATTATAATTGACATCCGGTAAATTTTATATGAGATTGTTTTTGAAGCATGTTTTGGATATGACACAAAATGTTTTTGGTGATTTTATAATTCAATCTTAAAGCCGACAATTGGAATCCGACAAATTTGAACAAAAAATGAAAACAAGCAAAAGGAGAGCGGTTTTAAATTATGATTCAGTTCAGAATTTGTTGAATCCTGCAGTTTAACCAGTTAGCGAAAATTTATAAATATAATAGTGGAAATCACCTCTGATAAACACAATAAGTCCTCAATTTAGAATTAGACAGTCAAGAACACCCAAGTAAGAGACTTGAGCGTCCCCGAAAGCCAAGAATCGCTACTTTGTTTAACTCAATATGGGGAATTACTACATTAAAATTTGATTTAAAATAAATTTAAGATAAAAAACGAAATCTAGTAAAAATTGGGCAAATTGTATATTAATTATTCGAAAATAATTTTTACGTCAGCCTTGAATATACTTTCAAGGCACCTAATTTGAAAAATCGGCAATGATTAAAAGTTAGCATCAGCTCCTAATCCTACAAAAAAAAATATTGAGAATACTCCAGTTTTAGTGATTCATGGGGGATTCGGTCAACTTTGTCTCAGCTACAGCATTTAAATTCCTAAATAGCCCATGATTCTGTACAGTTTGCCATTTCTCGCGAGTTTTGTATGTACACGAATATCGTAATAATAATATTACATGGACAAAACTCGGTCAAGTTTTTATTGTTCTACTGATTATTTTATTAATATTAATGTTTCCGATTAACAATTGTGTATTCCATTTAAATTAATACTATTATAGTTTTTTTTAAATAAACAATTAAAATTAATTCAAATATTGATATTTTTAATGTTAAGCAATAAAAAATAAAAAAAAATTGTTTAATTACATTAATAAATAACCCATTACCGGAAAGAGTTCAATAATATTTTTTTTTGTTTTTTTTTTTTTTTATGTAAAACAATTTAATTTGTAAAGGATATCATTTTAATATTATCTGTATTTTTATGTAGCAGTCATTTAATCAGAAACCGTCTAATTTAATTTGTCTGGTATTAAATGTCGGCCTATACCATGTTAACCTAAAAAAAAAATATTGTTTTAAACAGAACATGGAAATAAAAATTGTGTTATATTTTAATTTTCAAATTATTATTTTTTTTTTTAAATTAAAAATGTGATTGGAAATTGACGTTGGCGTGAAATGTTAAAAAACAATAAAAAGCGCACATAAAAATTGTAGGTACGATTCGTGTGCTACCTACCATTATTCGCCCGTCATAACAAAATCGGATAAAATATTTTCGACATTTTTTTTATGCCTGTGGTATTTTTGTTCACACGTATTATTTGGAATAATATTTTGATTACCAAAAATAATAATAATTGTCATAAAAATAATAATATAAAATTTAATTAATTTAAATTTTTATTAAAATTAAAAAACACTTAAAATTTAATTAAGAGCAACGCCATCACAATTATAAATGTGTATTGGTTATTTGTAAAATGTGTACGATGTACTCGTAAAATATATAAAAAAAAAATTGTCATATTTGAATAATGAATATTTGCAAGCTGGAAGGATGTAATGGTGTCACATTTTTTTCCCGTTATGTCTAAAAGACGTAACTTTTCAGTTTCGCAAATGATTTATCACCCCTAGAGATGTAACGAACCAAATAAAAAAAAAATAGTTGAGGGATAAGTTTAAAGCTCTATGGTATAATTTGCGGTATACACATATAATATGACAACAAAAAAAATGTAATTTCATTCCGTGATGATGCATGAAACTACAAAAATCATAATAGCAGAACGGACAAAAATAATATTCTGCGATTATTGTGCCCTAAATAAATACGTATGCAAATATTTTTGTGTACGAGAATATAAATAACTAACAAATTCAAAGTTACGTTAGTTTTTTGATATAAGAGAATTAAAATGTTTCAAGAGTCCCGTTTTAAAACGTCACTTTTAATTGCTGCTGAAGTAAAAACAGTTTTAATCAATCCCATATACTGATAATCTTTGTTAGGAAATTCCAATTAGGCTGTCTGAATGAGCAATTTAACACCCTATTTCAGGTTCTAACGAAACCTGAGTCGAGATCTCTGGGAAAACGTGTTAATCGCCGGTTAAATTTTTCACTCAAACTCAAAATACAAATACAAAACTTCCTGACAATTTTTCTATCCTTAGATCGAATCTGAGATCAAATGGAATGTTAATGGTCGTTCATAATAATCACTCAAACTGAAAATTGAAATAGACAAATTCGTAACAAATTTGCAGTCCTGTTTAGGAAGTTTCAATTTAGATGATTGAATGAGCAATTTCCAAATTTCTAAGAAATCTCAATAAGAAGGCGTGTTAATTGTCGGTTACATTTTTTCACTCAAACTCAAAATACAAATGCAAAACTTCGTAACAAATTTACTGTAGTAGTTAGGAAGTTTTAATGAACCTAGTTGGGTGATAAATTTGACAACCTATTTTAGGTGCTATCGAAACTTGAGTTCAAATCTCTGGGAAGGCATGTTAATGGTCGTTCACAATTTTCGCTCAAGCTCAAAATTGAAATACGAAGTTCAACAAGAAGTTCAATTTAGACTGGTTAGACGAGCAATTTAACAACCTATTGCAGGTGGTATCGGAACCTGAGTCCACATTTGTGGGAAAGAGTGTCAATCACTGTTAATATTTTTCACTCAAAGTCAAATAAAAAATTCTTAACAAGTTTTCTGTCCTAGTTAGGGAATTCTAATAATCTCGGCTGGAAGGTCAATTTATCAAAATATTCCAGGTGTTATCGAGACCTGAGTAGAAATCGCTGGGAAAACATGTAAATTGTCGTTCATTATTTTTGCTGAAACTCATACTTGAAACACAAAAGTTGCTAACAAATTTATTGTGCGTTTATATAAGCAAACCGAATAAATATCCTCTATGGCATGACGACCAACTTATCAGTCTTAAAACGAAAAAAGATAAGCCTTTTATAGGAAACCTCAAATTATGTTTCAGGATAGTAAACAGAAATTTACTTTGTGTAACCAAAATTTTGTGTCTTATTTTGTACTGAGATGCAGAAACTATACTCACAATCGTAAAAGATCAAATAAAAAAGCCCAGACACTTTAGGATTTTTTTTAAAACCCAACGTGAAATTGACGGTGACCCAGCCTGAATGAGAATAAGAGATCAGGAGATGGCCCTGTCATCAAAATTGGCAACTTTTCCTCAAAAAGTGAATATGAGTGGTACCTATTTCAAAACTGGATCTAGAAATGATGTTTCTTGCTTCAGAGATATTACATTTTCTGCTATACCTAATTTATTTTAACTTGTAATATGCAACTCCGCAGCAAGAAAACGTTCGAATTTCAAAATGAACTTTGCGTACCAATTAATCCCAATTTGTGCTAATTAGTGCTCTCGGGAAAAAATTAGTGCTAGTTCAGGAGTCGGAAAAACGGGGAAAAAAATTTTCAAATTTCGCCTGAAAGACGAAAAAAATAAAACCCAATTTCTAGAAAAAACCAGAAATGATTTAAGGCAAATTTTTTAAACTTCACAAATGAGGCTACACCGACCAAATTTGTGCTTATCATTGAAATATGATTTTCATAAATGTTCATTCATTTAAAGGAAAAACTAACTAGCCCCTAAAGGATACTATATTGAACATAAAAAATACAGCGGTATATCGTTCAATTATATTTTTGTTGAACAACAAATTAAAAAAAAAAAGAAATAACTTATTGTAACACCAAAGACTGAGCATTTCAGATAGCATATTCTTGTGACGCATGTTCATTGCCACCCGAAAAATATAGTGGCTAAATTTGTGCTAATCCAGAATTGGTCTAATTCCGTTGTACAACAACGACCGTTAAATGGACAATTTTCTGACAAAAAGTGTTCTACAAACCAATGAAGTTGGAACTTCTCACTGGATATTCCTATCAGCTCGATCCTGGTTTTTCTTATAGGAAAAGGAATTAGGAAAAATATTTTCATTGTATTTTTGTCAAAAATATCATTTTCTGGCCTACTGAGAAATCATGTTTAACCTAAAATTTTATAATTTAGGAAATATTTTTTCCGTATCGAAATTGGATAGGAAAAATATTCCCAATTTAATTTTGTTTTTGAAAAAATTTGCACTAACTGTTTACCATAGTATGCCATAGAAAACATTTTTGTGACAAAAATACTACGAAAATATTTTCCCTAATTCCTTTTCCTATAGGAAAACCCAGAATCGAGCTGCAGGTATGTTCATTGCCATCGGAAAAATTTAGTTGCTGAATTTGATGGCAATGAACATACCTTATAGGAATATGCAAACATAAGTGCCAGCTTCATTGGTTTGTAGAACACTTTTTTCAGAAAATTGTTCATTCAATGTATTGTTGTTATTGTTCAACGGAATTGTACCAATTCTGGATTAGCACAAATTCAGCCACTATATTTTTCGGATGACAATGAACATGCGTGACAAGAATATGCTATCTAAGTTGCTCAGTATTTGGTTTTACAATAAGTTATTTCTATTTTGTAATTTGTTGTTCAACATAAATATGATTGAACGGTATACCTCTGTATTTTGTATGTTCCATATAGTATCTTTTAGGGGCTAGTTTGTTTTTTTTTTATTTATGAATGAAAATTTATAAAAATCATATTTCTATGATAAGGACAAATTTCGTCGGTGTAGCCGCTTTTGTGAAGTTTTAAAATTTGGCTTAAATTGATTCTGTTTTTTTTTCTAGAAATTTTGTTTTATTTTTTTCATATTTTAGGCGAAATTTGATGATTTGTTTTCCCGTTTTTCCGGTTCCTGGACTAGCCTGGTTCAAATCTTATTTGAGTAATCGCATCCAATATATTGAAATAGGAGATAAAATATGGATTAGAATACAAGCAACCTCTAGTGTACCACAAGGCTCTCACGTTGGCCAATCGATTTTCACAATCTTCATTAATGGTATTCGGAAGTGATAAAGCATTTAAATGAGCATCGCTAGAGCGTTGTCAAACGTTTGACGCGTGACATTTTTAATTTGGAACATAACCTATTATAGGTGGTATCGGAACCTGATAAAGAAGTTCTAATTATGGTTGAGCACTTTAACAAGCTGTTACAAGTGCGTGAACTTAATTTTGTGTGCATGTGTATAATTTTGTAAATTGTTTTTTATTTTTAAGGTGGCTTTCAATCGACATTTTTCAATTTAAGGTATGATGTTCTTAATTATTGATGATCTTCATATAATGCCTGAACCTCCTAATCAGGTAGCTCAAGTTCCGATAGCATCTGAAATAGGTTGTTAAATTATTCATCCATTCAGCCTACTTGGAACTTCTTAGCAAGGACACCAAATTCGTTACCAATTTTTGTATTTCAATTTTAAGTTTAATCGAAAAAAATAAACAGCGATTATTAACACGCCTTGCCAGAGATTTGGACTCATGGTCGGCTTACAACTGAAAACCAGTCTATTTGGAACTTGTTTGTGTTTGAATTCTGAGTACCGCTATTCAAGAGATTTGGACTCAGGTGGCGCTATTACATAAAACAGGTTGTTATATCGCATACCCAGCCGGCTTAATTTAAGCTTCCTAACTAGGACAACGAGTTTGTTAAGAATTCTGATATTTCTATTTTGAATTTGATTGAAAATTGTAAATTTCCATTAAATCGCCTTCCCAAAGATTTGGATTCAGGTTTCGATAGCACCTGAAATATGAAATTAAATTGATTTTAGTTGACATTTTAGTATTTTAGGGTAATCCCTTTACAAATACTACATGAAATGTTTTTTTGAAAAAATTCCTTATAGTTTTCCTATTCCTTATGGTTTTCTTTGGTAAATGTTTTAGTACATGTTTTTTTCTAAAAACAAGTGTTTTAAAAAAAAACTTGCAATCAAAATGTTGCTTAGTAAATAGAAAAATTGTGGCAACTCTGATGAAAACGTCATTCCAATGGTAATTTAGAGCACAATCCTTTTATTGATGAGGGCGAGTATGGAGATGATCCTACATACGAACCTTCACTAAACGAATTATTTTTCTAGCAGTTTGGTTTTTATCCGATGATTCAATTTTGTAGATTTCTAAAGCTATATTTTTGTCAATTGCCATACGTTTAAATGAGATTTGGGCCCAGATTCCGTTAGCATCTGAAACAAAAGCAAATCAAAGCAAATTTGATACCGACTTAAGTTTTTCAAGTTTGAGTTTGAGCGAAACTGATGGACAGCCATTCAAATGCTTTCGCTAAAACGGTTACTCTGAGGAAGTTTCAACTTTCTAGAAAAGAAGACGAACGCAGTGAAACGGTGATTAGGTAGAAGGTAAAGTTCCAAGTTCAAGTTAATTAAACCTTGCTATAGCTAAGCGTGTATCCACAACTAGACATCTGCAAAAACGATGCGATACGGCTTTGTCAGGTTTTCTGATTTAAACTTGTTTACTGTCCACAGAATTTTCCTCCTGCCTATTAGTTGTGATTTTTTAGTGTCACCTCATTATAGTCGTTGGATTGCTCTGGCCAATCAAAAAATGTTGCGGTTGTGCAATTGTCTTTATTGCAACCTTATGTTATTATTGTGTTTCGTAATTTCATAAATTTTTTCATGTGATTGCTCCTCATCTGCTTGAGAGAATTTTCCCCTCTGTTTTTTTAGATATTAACAACTCTTAGACATTTTCTTTGTCTTATTTATTTTCTCTTGATGCTACTGAAGTTAGCTGAAAACTGTATACTGTTAAAGTTAGCCGAAAGTTTCCAGCCGAAAGATAATGCAGATAGTGTCTTTGATATTCTAGCCGAAAGATGGTAATGCAGCTATTGTTTTTGCTATCTCAGTCGAAAAAATATTTTGTAGTCTAAAGATATATTACTTTATCCCTTTACCGGCCAGAGAACGTTTTTTTTTCTTTCTTAAATTTAAGTCCACCGTACACAAATATGTATATAAATAAGCATAGTTTGTAATGTTTTTTGTTGTGTTGCTTTCCATGAATCTCTCTCGTAACGTAAACAATACACACTTCGCAGGCTAGAAAAAGGATAGACACCAAATTTAGATAATTTCGAAACTAAACTAATGAAATGTTCTGAAACTTTTGAGTAACCCACTTTCCCATCGATTCCACTATGTTTATTAGAAAGGTCGTAAGCCTAGTCAGGTCATGAGCAAGTTTGAAGGGGATAGGGGGGAGGGGGTGTAATTGGGTATAATATACCAGAAAGCCCGAAATAAATACCACGGACTACTTTTTAGTTATATCGGTAATAATTAATTAATTGACCTAAAACGATTAACTGGTTTTACGATTTAGTGTTCATACGACGATGTGACCATACTGCACGCACGCAGTGCCAAACTTTACTGATCAATATTGATGAGGAGGAAAGTTTAGTTCGTCTACGAACGGGGGCAACTAACGAAGATATACCACTTGTGGAGCCCAGTAAAAGGAAGTTGTCTGCACCACCTAAGAGTAATGTTAGTAGGCAAAGTAAAAGAAGGAATACTAAGGCTGCTCCGCAAGGTAATCCAAATAAACTCCTGCTAGCACTTCAAATGTCGGAGACCCTTATTTACAAGGAGGACGGAAACAAGAAGCGAAATCCCACGGCATCTGTGTGGGCATCTATAATGGAGGAATAAACACCACGGGTTCAAATCAATTGGAAGATGCGATCGTTGGTTCAGAACCAGAATAACAGAAAGTGAAGGGGAAAAGAATCGGATGCGCTGTTAATAAAGAAGGGTGACGAAATCTCATTTACCGATCTGCTGTGGAAAGTTAGGGTGGATCCGACGCTAAATACTTTTAGTGAAAGGGTATCGAACGTACGTCAAACTTATAGTGGAGACCTATTACTGGAGCTACAAACTACAGGAGACCGGCCGAAAAACGCAATACTTCGAGAGCAACTAGCGAAAGCGATCGGAGGCTATTCGTCAGTTAAAACTTTGACCCAGGAGATGCTACTGTTTACCAAAGACATGGACTAGGTTACCAATTCTGAAGAGGGTGAGAGAGGCTCTGGAGGCACAGTTCGAAGGGGTTAAAGGTGTCTGTATTGTTAAATCACTCACAAAGGCCTACCAAGGAACGCATACAGTGGTTGTTAGCCTCCATAACACTATGGTTGGGAAAGTGCCGGAAGAGGGTTAAGTTACAATCGGATGGGTTTCCTGTAGAATCTGAGGAAAAAAAGTTGAATAGATGCTTTAAATATCACGGCTATGATCATCGGTCATGGAACTGTAAAAGGCTAATGACATTTCTAAAACACATAGTGGGATCGATGGGAAAGTAGGTTACTCAAAAGTTTCAGAACATTTCATTAATTCAGTTTCAAAAATTTCGGATTTTCTGGTACATTATACCAAATTACACCCCCCTATCCCCCCTAATAAACATAGTATAAATAATATAGAACTAGGTATATCAAGTAATGTATCTTTCGGGCATAACTTAATTTTTCGGCTGGAATAGCAAGGGCACTATCTGCATTACCATCTTTCGGATGGAATCTTTCGGCTAACTTATACATGGTCCAAAACCGAAATTAGAACGCAAAACAAGATCAATTGACAGACAAAGAATTTTATTCTCATTATGGCCTAAGCGATTTGATTTTCGATTTGGGTTCTGCTAGCTTTAGATTAAATTATCTGTTGGCCCAAAACTTTTTAATGGGCCGTTTGCTTAGGCCATAATAAGCCTAAAATTATTTGTCTGTCAACTGATCTTGTTTTGCCCTCGAATTTTATTTTTGGTCCGATATTCGATTTGGGTTCTGGAAAGCCTTACTTTTTTCCTATGGCGAGTATAATAAAAACATTTAAATTCGGCATTTAATTAGCCTAAAATTAGCCTTTAATTTTCCAGTTGTTTTTAAAATCGTTTTTTGATATGGGATCTGCTAAATTTTTCTAAAGCTAGCAGAACCCGCGATTTAGTTGGATGGGATGGAGCCCAAAAATGTTTAATAGAACATTTAATTAGCCTATAATTATCCATACAATCTTGTAATGTTCTGCCGTATGGGTTCTGCTAACTTAAGGGACGTGAAATTTGGTTTGGTATATTAGTTTTAATTGTTTCGAATGAAATTTTCTTATTTTAAATTTTTTAGTTGGTTTTTAGGAAGAACAAATTAAAAATTTCTAATATAAATAAAAACATTCCTGCATAAAATTAGTATCTGCATTATCAACATTTTCGGCTGGGGTCGGCTAACTTTAGTCTTCTGCGTTCTGTATCAACATTTTCGTTTGTTTTATTGCTGAGTTGCAGAAGTTAATTTGTTTAGGTGATGATCTAGAAAATTTTCAGCTGCGTACGAATGGGTATAGAAATGGTTGGCTCACCCCAGAATCCATTAAATGTGATTCAATAGACGGTGTGTAAGCCAACTGTGTAGTTGGAGTATCACCGACGTGGTACCACCGCAGTTATTTTTGTTGTAAACAGATTGCTTTAAAGACTAGTTATTACAAAAACTTTTAGTCAATGGGTTGACTAATCGGTATGGAACTTCATATGTAAGCTTTTTCAAAAAGTTGGAAATCTTAGTGGTGACTTCTTCATCCCACTATAATAAATCGTCAGTTATGAAGTATTGCAAACTTACGTTGTGACGGCTACCAAACCTCAATAGTTTTAGTAACTTAATAATTTTATTTGCGAATATTTTAAACACGTAATCTGCATTGGCATCGAAGTAAACAGTAAAAATAAGTATTGTGCTTCAACAAATGTTTATACAGCTGAATGCAGCCAAAACCTGTTAAAAATTAAAATATCTTACAGTTTCTCATCATCAAATTGAATAATGTGATGGGCGTGTGAAGACATTTCTTGTAATCAATACACCATTGATCTATATATGGTATATTGGTATAACAACATATCTTTAAAACATTATACTCTTTTTTCAAACAGTAAATGAAAAACAAAAAGGGATTAATAGATTTGAATCCTCATTAATTTCGTTTATCTCCTGCTTTTGTATGTATTCGTTTTATATGAAAACTTTTTTTTTTTCATTTTGTGAAATAATTTTAATTATTTTAAATTTATATGTTAAATTACTCGTCGAAGATTAATTGAGATTAATTGTTTTCGTTTCTCGTTTTATTTAAATTGGAAAATAGCAAAATTTGTTGTTTTTCCCACAGCATCCGTAGAAATGTAATTTAATTCCTTTATTACTCTTTGTGTGTTTGTATGAAATGCTTTTGGATCTATATGCGGTTAAATGAAAAATTGTTTGATTTTTAATCGTAATCTACAAAAAAAAAAAAAAAAAATAGAAAAGGTGATAGAAAGGGATTTCACCTAATCCCATTTTTGTTGGTGGAATTCAAAATTTTTAATTTAGTACGGTTTTAATTAATGAGCTTTTACTGAATTATCGAGTTTTACGTAATCCAGCACAACCCACAATAATTTATGAAGCGGTTGGTGAGCATAAAATATCGACAGATTTATTCTTTTTTTAATTAATGCTGCACATTGCAAAATGGTAAGAATTAGTAAATATCATTTACATCACAGTCCGAATTTTACGATTACCTGTATCAAATCGATGGGACGGCCAATTCGTTCAAAGAGATGTAGAAGAGATGTAAATATCTGAAGAAACTTTGCTTGATTATGAACGAATATAAAATTTGCAACAAACAACAAAATGTATGTTTGTATTAGGAAGTTAAGTGTACATTCTCTAAGTTCTAACATTGTTCAAAACACATTTCTTCTTTGACTTTGCAGTATCTAAATAAAAAATATGCTAAATAAGTCAAAAATAACCGAATTTATTTATATGTGTTTCTCGGTACACCGTAACAGTGTCTTGCTTGCTTCAACAGCTTAATCAAAAAGTTGCCCAGTTACTCAAAAGTTTGCTTGGATGCAACCTGTATGGCACCGATGACAGCTTCCACTCGCCGATATAAATCAATCTTAGCCTACGTAAGGCAGCCTTTACCAAAATTAATTACCGCGTATATTTCCCACGTTGTGCAACCACTAATCGGCGTTCATCCACTGATGTAAGTTATATTAATCCACGTGCTGGCGGCCTTAATAAAATTATGCGATTTAACCAAAAATTGTCTGCTTGGCCATATAATATATCCAAAAAGGGAGTTAAGTTTGGCCAAGTATACAAAATAATAAATTCTAAATCAAAAGAAAATCTCAATTTCTTCTTTTACGTAATCTTGCGTTGTAGTTGAACTGCGTGTTGCTCGGTGTCTGATCCTGACCTCGATTCGTACACATAAATGTCTCGTTCGACAGTTTTTGATGCAAGTGGTAATACATTTGGGTTCTCTTGATCAATTTGCTTAAAGGTTCGAGTTGCTAATAACGAAGCCGATGCTAGGCCATAGGTTGCCGTCAAGAGTCGATAGTGCCGGATTGCCTCGGTCGGAGAAGTTCGCCCAACCATTTTTTGATATTGACTATTATCCTTCGAAACCCGTACTTGGCGAAGCTTCTTCTCCACATCCGCTGAAAAAACAGTATGATGCTTTCGAAAACGTTATTGCGTTGGAGTTCATGGTATTCCAGTATGAACTTGTGGTAGAGATCCTTGAATTCTGGATCACGGATAAATCGACGCTCAATACTTCTTAGTTTTGCGTTGTTCATGGAATTACCAAGCGAATTTGGTGACCTTTTGAATGGTAGCCTCACGATAAATTTGCCGTCATTTTGAAATGAACCTCGATATCAGTTGTGCGGTGTTGGAGATATGAAAATTGGGATCCGCTAGTTTAGTTCCCCGATTAGCACCAACGTAAATTTCGTTAATACACTGATTTGGTAGCTTTGTGGTGATCTTCGGCAGTACAAACGCTTCGATTGAAAAATTAGTGTCTCCGTCATTCGGCAGTACAACTTCGGCTAAGTCGCCTGTGTGAATCTTGTTTATTGAAGCAGCTAATACTGCGAACGTGTCTAACGATGCGGAATTTTCGTGAATTAATGTATTCAAACCCGTTATCGCTTCGTAGTAGTTCTCATTGTGTTGGAAAATCTGAATTGACCTGGAAAATTAATGACTCGATGTCTGTGAAACCTGCCCTTAAATTTTGGGCGCGCATCATATGTGTTTTCAACTCGGCATTTTTATCAGGATATATTATTTTGCCACGAATGTATAAGTAGACAATGCAATACTCTTAATTTCGAAAGCGAAAAACGAATTTTATCGGACTTTTGGTATAACTGTCTTGTATAATCAAAAAACATTATCGCCGCTTAAATTACAGAAAACCAACACGGTCAACTCTTTTTGTTTGAAAATTTAAATTTATTTAAAGCTTTGGTCGTCTTTTGTAAATGCTAAACTTTTCAAAATCATTGTAAAAATTTAAAAGCTCTAATTGGGAAAGACACTTCTACTACCCAAATTTCCATAAAATTTTTCAAGGATCACCCAATTAATGAAAATTTTAAGTGTGAACTTCATTCCCAGTATAGGTGCCAAATTTTAGTTAAATAATGGTTTTATCAAAATTCGTCATTTCTGGTAAAATTTAAGAACTGATCTGAACTAAATTTGTTTGAAATTTAATTTACCATCTTTAAGTTTTTGTTAATTTTTCCTAAATGCTTTGTACTCGTACTTTTGAAAATATTTGTAAAAAAATTAAAAAAGCTCCTTTGTGGCAACTTTGTGATAAAAGTCATCAACCAATCCGCTTGGGCTGTACAGGAAGCGGTGGCCGAAATTTGGTTTAAAATAGTTCATTTGTTAAAAATTGTCATTTCTGCTTAAATTTTTAAAAACCGGTCCAAATCCAAATATTTGTAAAAAACGAAATAGCTGCTATTTAGGCTGCGACTTTCGGTGGCGATTGAAACAAAAATCGTTGGGTTCTCTAGATTTAAAAGAAAGTTTAATTATGAAGTTTAATCTCGATCAATGAATCTGTGTGGCTGTAGAGAAGCTACGGACATTTATTCTTATCGGAATTACACATGCACGCACACACACAAATTTTTTACAAAAATACTTTTTTTACTTCGGTGATATAGCGGATAGGAAATCTGCAAAACTCTTGAGGTCAGCTTTTTTATGATTGCCTCATACAAATTTTGCCACATAAACATTTTACTTTATTTTGTAAATATTTGAAAAATTATATCATTTACTAGAAAAAACATTATGAAGTAAAAGATTCTAGATTAATTTTTCAACAATATCGGTCCAGGCAAATTTTCTAAATTTAAAGCAGAAAGAACAAGTTTTGACAAACTAAACGATTTTTAACATCACTTAAGTCCTTGTACTGCCTATCTAGATTGATTGTTTGAGGTGCAACTTCATACTTAAGCATTTCTATAAATTGAGAGATCCAAGTGATTTTTGGCTTACGTACGAGGCCACTATGATTATTCAGCAACTTTGTGCTGATTAAGCATTATTTTTTGCGTAAAATACCATCACCGAAACCAATGAGGGGCTTCATAAATACTATGAGGATTCTGCACCAATAATTTCAATGGTAAAGAAGTGGTTTGTTGAGTTCCGTTGTGGTCGCACCAGCGCACAAGTGGCGCCGAACGTTCAGGTCACCCAAAATACGACGCCACGCCTATGTTGTGAACGCCCGAGAATGAAAGTGCGTGTCGTGGCTAAGGCTGTAGGCATCTCAACTGAGCGGGTACATCACATTTTATCTGGCTATTTGTACATGAAACAGCTAACTGCACGATGGGCGCCGCAATTAAAATAGTTTTGTATCCGTACCGAAACATGGATCCATAACAACACATCAAATTGATTACCTTGAAAAAGGTAAAACGATCACCAGCGAATATTTTTCCTAACGACCACTAACACGGAGTCTTGGCTAATGATTTTTGGCTATACAAGACAGTTTTATCAAAAGTTTGATAAGTTCAGTCTCGCTTTAGAAATCAAATGTAGTATCATTGAAATCTACGAGGGTTGTCTAAAAAGTTTCCGATGGCAACATAAAGATGGCAGCACTTCTCAACGAAAGTGGAAAAAGTCGTTTGCGTATGCGTTGAAAGATACTCAAACCGGCCACATTTGCAGAAAAAAAATGTCTTCACGAAGAAAATGCGCCATCCCACACCTCAACGGTTTCCATAGTGAACATCCACGAATTACGGATTAAACTGCTTGACTACCCCCGTTTCTCATCAGATCTAGCCCTAAGCGATTTTTTTTGTTCCCTAAAAAGTCCGAGTGCATATACCAGCCTAACAGCTGTATTAGCTATATTATCGTGTGTAGAAGCTTGACAATTTCAGTTCAAAGATTATGTCTATTTAAACGAGTTGAATTATCCGATTCAAAGTGACCGGGATATATCCGCACACATAAGACCTGAACCCATTTTTTATCTATTCTCTATCCACTTTCCTGATTTCGTTTTCTTTAAAACCTTACAAATGTAATTTTTTTCTATTTTAAAAATTTTACAAATTTTTTCGAATTGGAACCAAGCTCATATTTTATTACTACACCACCATGTACCATGTTTTCAAATTATATAGAACTCTTGGTACAACTACCTACTCTATAATTAATTGTACCTTATCTGGTTTTAAAATTACAAATAAAGTTTTCAATCAAGTTCAAAATCAACAACCACTGTTCAATGGCACTCTGATTAGCTGATTGTGGGTTATTCTTATTATTTTCGAAGTAACGAATATATCAGCATATCGACCGTATATGTGGTAGTCATATCGGTTTGGAGTATGGCAAAAAAAAAGGTTTTTAATGCAAAAGCTTAAAATTTCACAATAACAGCATAAACATAATACTTGGTATCCTAGCCAACTAAACCTACCTCATATATTTATTTTGGTTTGGTGCAAACCTAAGCCAATTTGACTTTTGTCTTGTTTAGTTGGAAAATTTAAAAAAAATACGAATTCTGATCTCTCTAGTTATATAGTCGTACCTCTACCTACACAGTGCCTATATATAATAGCAGTATACAGTCTATATTTTTATAGTATCCCAGAGCAAATGAAAAATCTGACTTTAAAATTTATTTTATTTGTGTTGACAGGAAGAGAAAAGGATTTCAAAATTTATTGTTCAAAAAAGAAAGCAAAATGTAAAAAAAAGAAGGAACGTCTAACCCAAACACAAAAAGATTTTCATTTTATTTCATTTGGGGATTGTTTAGTAGTTGTATTATATGTGTGTGCGGCAGGATGTGTGTAGGACCTGGATACACATAGATTTTAGGATCCGTATATTATGGATATATTTAGGAATAGCAAATTTTCTGTGATTTTGTTGTTCGGATCAACAAGAAAACAAAATCGAAATTTAAATATAAATAAATTATTTTGATTTGTGGTCATTCGCCATGGGTGATGTACTCATGATTTGCCATGAAACTGGAAAAATTGAATTTTATATTATTATAGAGGTTTTCCGACATAATGACTTTATGTTATGTCACAAAGGATAAATGTAATATATTTTTATATAGGTTTCATTTGAAGTATGATTAGTATTTTGAGTTAACTTAAAATTTACATCATTATAAAATTACTAAAGTTAGAAGGCGGCTTCCTGTTTAGGTTATGGTCCATAAAAAAATAGAGCCCACTACTTTCATTTACCATATGACTATAACCATCGTTCGTCTACTCAAACCAAATTCAATTTGAAGATAGGGTCAGACGACGATGGAAAAGATCACCGATGAATTTCTGGGCAAAGAGGGTGTTGTCAGTGCGAGCTGGAAAATTGGGCACAATGACGTAGTTGATTGTTATTGGAGATTATGCTGAAATCGAATGGACCATTTCTGAACATAAAAAAAATCAGTTTTATAAAACCGCTAGTCTAGAACCCAGCTAAATTAAGTTCATCTTGACAATTAAAAAACAGGATTGTTGTGGCCAACACCCGACTTTCTTTTACCATGAATATATATGATAAGGCGAAAATCCGAAATCGGTAAATGTTCGAATCTAAATTGCAAAAATCTATTTTATTGCTCCGAAACCTATGAAATGAGAGTGTTTTAATTCTGAAATGTTTCGCATCTCAAATACAAAATATATTTTAATGCGAAAAAATTATAGCACGACGACATTTTTATTTTATAATATTTCCCTTTCTATCTCAACGGTATCTTTTATATTGTGCGTAGCTTTTTTGAATTAACAAAAAATGTTGTAGAAAAATCTTGTAAATTCTAAATGAGCCTGTAGATATGGAAAAATTATTCCAAATTTATAAATATTTTCATTTCCCAATTTATAAACTTTTCTCCTCAGTACGCCGAAATTTTTTTTTTTAACAGAAATTACATATAAATTCTTTCCCCAGTCGTCTATTCCCGGGGAATTACCAGAATAGTGCCACAGGAGCAAAATCTGGAAATTGCTTGGATAACTGCGAAAAAATAAATAAAATAGACTTAGTTATACAGATGTGGGCAAATTATTATCACATTTAAATATTTGGAAGCTTAATGCTTTAAAATGTGAATTTTTCAAATAAAAATTAAAAAAATTTATGATAACTATATTTGTTAATACTTGGTGAACATTCCTCTAGTATTTTTTAATAACTGTATCTTGCGTGGCATTCCACTTATTGCATTTTTGGCTTTGGTGACTAGATCTGTGTCACTTTCCCAGACTCCCTTCATCGCTTTGATCAATACTTTTTACGCTATTTGCCGTAGGAACTTGGCGAAACACACTAATACTTAATAAAGACATTTTATTAACCACTTGTTTTATATTTCGCAGAATTATATTTTTGAATATTTTAATTAAAAAATTTGTTCAAAAAGTTTAAAAAATCACTCGATCGATTTCGACTTGTTAGGTCATCATCAGGAGTATCTACTCCTGATGTAGATACTCCTGATGATGACCTACCAAGTCGAAATCGATCGATTGATTTTTTAAACTTTTTACGAACAAATTTTTTAATTAAAATATTAAAAAAATATAATTCTGCGAAATAAAAAACAAGTGGTTAATAAAATGTGTTTATTAAGCTTTGATCAATTCTGATTAGGTGCGCGGGCACTTTTCTGCTACTTTTACTTTAAGAATAGCGAAGATATTTTCGATGGGATTCATATCTGGGGTATTCGCTGGTTAATCAATGATTTGGATGCCGTAGGTCCGTATGGCAAGGAGCCCTGTCATGCATAAAAATTCCGCCTCCATTGAATTTTTCATTCATAGTTGGTACCAGTTGTGATTGCTGAACATTTAAATATTCGGGCGCTGAAATTATCCCGGTTATTCTACATAAAAAAGGGAAAAGTCCTTTTGATGATATTGTTGATCAAACCATGACTCTAACTGGTTGTTTGTTCTGCTGTTTGACACTGGGAGGTACATATTCTTCTCCTTTTGATCTACGAACGGTTCTGGATATTGGTAGTGTAAATTCATCATAGTCTCGTCACTGAAGTTGGAAGAGACATTTATTGAAAAGTGCAACTTTCAAATATAATTAAAAGAAGGATGTTTAATATTTGTACAATACATGTTTTTCTTTGTTGCACCAACGCGTTTAACTTTGATATTTGCGAGGTCGTCTTGCACATAGCCCATATTGAAAAAGTCTATACGTCTCACAGTTCTCCCTGATACTTCCGCACCAACGTTACGCATTGTAAGCCTCAGAGACTAACTGGATAACGTTCGATCTTCTTTAGCTTTCCGCATTAAAAATCTGTCCTGGCTGACTGTTGTTTTACGCATGCATATACTGGCCTACTTTTAAATACATTGAAATGTTTGCTCTGGTTACAGCACTGATGTCCTTTGCTTTACCCGCTCACTAATATTACAAAAACCACTTTCACTTTTCAAAGTTACAAACGAGACTGAAATTATTCAGTAAAATACTTATTCTTAAGTACTACCTAGCTGTCATAAAATCAAAAAAATCGAAGGTCAAACTAATTAACTGCGGGTTCTCAGGTGTTAATGACTCTTAAAAGGCGTATTTTTAGTGTATATTAAATTTTTATTGCGCGAATTCCTTGGATTAGTCGATATCTATCTTAATGACGTGTCAACTTTACAAAAGGTTGAAGTTCGGACTTCGTAAATCATATACCTATGTACTTCGAATGAGGTGATAATAATTTCCATCTGTATATAAAAACTTATGGTATCAATTTCCACGATTTAACAAAGGTGTCTATAGCTTATCGATTTTTTCGAAATGGTTCTAAAAGAGCTAAAGCTTTCTAAATGTGGAATAAAAATGAAGCTCTCCACTTTTAAATGGTTCTATTAGCAAAGAAATCATAGAATTTTAAAAATTGCTAATACTTCACAGAAACATTAATTTTCGGCATTTTCGACATATTTTCTACATTCTCTACATAGTCGACGCCATTTATTTAATTATTTACATAAATTGTCTACCCATGTAGAGTATTAATTAACTACACAGCGTAGACAATACGGCACGACACTGCTGCTAATGGTGACAACAAATGCATTTCAAGAACAATTCCGATTATTCATTGAGAATGACAACATTCAAGAAGAATGAATCCAGAAGAATTACCGGACAAGTGGTGCAGTGGTTCAGCACTTGGACCGAGAGATACTGGGCCCAGCAGAGGCAGGACGAAAAACGAATTTTCGTCATCGATTACGATTGGTGATGTGATAAACACAAGTAAGACCCTCTGTTGGATTGCAGAATTCAGCGCCGACCCACCGTTCCAAGTTAGTTAAAGGTTGACATGGAGCTTGTGCAGGTAGTATACTGTAATTGTGTTAATGGGTTGGTGTGTGCCAGAATGAAAAAGGGGTATTAATTGACCTTCGAAAGAAATTAAATCCACTCGGCAATTAATACCAATCGGAAGTAATATCAGCTGATACTTGTCTCGTCTCTCCACTAATACACTTAAAGCCAATTCCGTGTCTTGTTTTGAAACGTTCTAGCCATCCAGAATTAGATCTAAGGCAATTTCGATGGCTATTTTATCAGCCATTCCCATTAATAGAGGTTCTGAAATAATAGCATTTTGAGATTGCGCTTGTTTAAACTAAAGCAGAAATCCCGAATCTAAATCTTCATAATTTGGTAAACGTAACGTTTCCGGTTTTTTGTGAAATCACCCTTTTCATATGAAGATTGAATTATTAGACAATTTTTTTTATAATCGTTGATAAAGTATTTTGGAATCCCAACTTCTTACAAATTTCTAATTTTGATCGATCACCTCGATCAACATTTTCCGGAATTTCAACCTTTTTACCGTAAAGCGTTTTGTTTTTTATTTCGCTTGCCATGCTTTTGCTTATTAATCACTGAAGAAGCAACAACAATTTTAAAGAATCCTAGAAAACACACTTTAGACAACAAGAATAATTTTATATCTCACTCACCAAAACTAACACCAAAACTAACCACGTGAACGACACCAATAAATTCAATTTTATGATTTCAAACAGAAACTCGAATGTAACAAAGCGTAAAGGGTCGGATGACTAGTTCATTGATCCAAAAGTTGAAATTCAATTTAATCTAGACATTAATTAATTGCTCGAAACTGTTGCACCTAATGATAATCTGTTCTGTTTCAAGGTACTTTGGCAGAGCCAAAGCAAATAGTTTATGGGATTAGCTGTGAAATAGTTCTCACAACAAGTTACAATCACCATTTGAAATCGGCTATTAATCGTTCGCCATAGAAGTTGTGAAGCAACCTTCGGACTCGTTTTGGGAATCAATCAATATATGTTGCCATTTTATTTATGTGTCAATAATCAATATCATATTTGGGTAAATGTTATTTAACCCTGTCACTCACACAAAAAATCTGCTGCATTCCTCAGAGCAAAAATATATTATTCTGGTGTTTTTGGGGTCCAGGAACTCGATTTTTTAGGTTTTAGGTCTAGCGGAAATGTGGTTCTAGAAATAATTTCCGTACAAAAGTGATGGCAAAATTCCATAAGGGTTGAAATTTTTGTAAATGAAATGCTGTTATTTTTTTGATAATATTGCTATTTATTCAGTCATCTTGCTTCAGTCGATTAGTACAATAAAAAAAAAATTAAACAAAATGTAAGAAATATAAAATATAATAAAAAGTACATAAGTCAAATATAAAACAAAAATATCACATTTCATTAAAATATTACACTAGAATTCTCCATAAAAATAAATTAAGGCTTGTGAAACCGCAAGAAACAATTATTGGTAGTATTCAGGCATACGTGTACCTGGCACTTAACACATTTAATTCTGGATCTGCCTGTGTAACCCTCGTATTTACATAGTGATGCAAAACTACTGTCCTCATATATAGGAAAATGATCCATTTTCTTGCGGCGAATATCGCTAGGCGGTCGATCTCCCACTCGATTACGAAATTCCACTAATTCGAAAGCCTCTCGTGCACTATAGTTTCCGCGCTTATCAATACCAATTTTCAGTAAGCATTGTGCTATTTCTACATTAAAATGTGGTAATTGTAAAACGCCCATCTGAATATGAAGACCAACAAATTTCATCATTTCTTCTATGTTAGTAGACTTAAATGCGATTTTTCCTTTTCGTAGAGCATATATATTTGTAAATGTCGCTATTTGCTCGAACATTTCGGTAGGTATATATTTTAAAAATATTCCATACGGGCTGCCAACTTCATTTTCTAAATGTTGACTTAGTTGTTCTTCGCATCGGAAATGTCGTTTCGTTGGCTCAAAATTCAAATGTCTCCACTATATATCTTTGTTAGAAATAAATTTCATTTTTTCGATTTCATCTACATAGTTGACATCAATATCTGCAAATGTAATCAAATGTCAATTTGATTTTCATCTTCGAGATCTGATGATTCTAAATCTGAGTTATCGGCCATAATCATATCTACAGCCTATTCTAACGTAAGTTGTAATAAAATTTAACTCCTTAAAATTAACCCGTACACAATTGTTGACATGTCATCGTTTGGATACATCACTCTATTCTTAACAAGTACACAAACGATAACATGAATTTTTAATACGTTATAAATACATTATTAATGATTAAAATAAATATTTTCCGACATTGTTAAATAACTAAATGTTTATTCTATTCAAAAATATAAAAATATCTTACTGAACAAAGAAAAATCTATCTTATTTTAATAAAACTATAACTTACCTGATACACTTACGCGTTTCGTGTTTTTTCTCGTTTGTTATAAAATAGCGGGAAATTTTGACAGCAAACCACAAAAAACACTACCTGTGGGTCTATTCTGTCTTTTCCTGGGAATTAGGAATTGGAAATTAGGAAAAAATAAATCTTTGTAGCACTTTTTCCCAATTTTTTTTTCCCCAATTATCCAAAAGTGTATTCTGGCAGTGTTGGGAATACATTTTTGAGGAAAAGGAAATTTAGTTTAAGTGTCGGTCACCCACGGTGTTTTAAAACTTATTTTAAAGTTGTCAAAAATTATTAACAACATTTTCGATATTTTGTTTTGTTATAAAATATGAGATCACATAAGTTTGAGATTTTTGGATGACGACGAATTCGAAAGAAAACAGTTTATTCGTTTGCTGCGAATTATTATTATTTATTTATTATTTTTCATATATTATTATTTTTATTAAGTTATATTTTTTAAATAAATTTTGAATTTTTTTATATAAATGACCGATGTTATTCGGTTAAAATTCCACATTGAAAAGAGAAATTTTATTTTTTATTTATCCCGTAAATGACCAAAAGCATACAAATGTTAAAATCTGGTGATAAAAATCACCACCACAAAAATGAAAAATATCTGGTTTAAACCATTTTTTATTGGTTTGATTTTTGTTATTTGGCTACCACATTACATTAACCGTGGTAGGTTACTCATCATATTATCCGTTATATTACCCATAGTTGTTGTTGTTTCTATTTGCTAATTTATATATAATTGAAGAAATCAGCCGCTACAATTTTTTAATAATTATCTCTGTGTTTTCTAAATGATTATTTAAAATCAAATGCATTCTAATTCGTTAGTTTATTTATTTTATTAGAATTATAAATAGGTACAACGTATGCCATAGTAATCAATTTAAATAATCTTTCCCCGTGGTATTTCATTATTCCTAAAAAAAAATTGGGAAAAATATTTGTGAAAACTGCAATAATTAGGAAAAAAGTATTCCTAAAAAAATATTTTCCTTGCCGCCAGAATACACTTTTAAGGAAATAATTCGTAACTACAACAATACTGTTAATTCTTTTCATTTCCTAATTCCCAGGGAAAGACAGAATGGACCGACTGATTAAAATATTAGACGAAAACCCAGTTCGCCCAGCTCTATTTATACGAAATCATTGCGAATGGAAAATAATGTACACAAATGTATACACAGTGAGTCAAAGGGTTAAAAATAAATTAGTAGTTCAATATAATTTCAGTGCACATGGCTCACAATCACAATGTTTTCGCCAAAAATTAATATTTGCAAATGGAAAAAATATAAAAAAGTGGTGCTTATAGACGATTGCTAATTAAGACCAAGTTGAAATCCAAAATTGCCAATGTGGAAATGGTTCATAGTGAAAACATGCCATCTCCTATAGTAACCATATAATGACAGTTTATTTGTCAATTATGAATTGATGTTGTTTCCATAACTTATTAACTTTCAGTATCGTTATATCTGTTGTGAACACCACCACTTCCCAAAAAGTTCTTGTTCGATTTGCTCTCGAATATTTGTCGTATTTCGATACAACTACTCACCAATGTGCAACATCATATGTTTCGCTATCGGTTGTGAACACCACCACTTGACAGGAATTTGTTATTCGGCTTCATCTAAAACAGTATCCATATTTCGGCACAACTTACGCCATATTTATAAAAAAAAATATGCGACACCATTTTGAAATAAAACTCGTATTAGTGTAATTGGCAGGTTATTAACATTTTGTCTCGTATTAACTTCGTTTTTAATTTTTTTTATATTACACTTTTTTGGAAATAAAATAGATCGAAGCGGCATTTTTCGATGTAAAAATCCCTATTTGACAGTAAAAATAATTGTTCCTATAATTTTTCACGCATATATATTTATTGCGACCAAATTAAATTAAAAAATATTTATTTAGATATTTATATGATAATTATTATACTTAAATATTATATAGGTAAAATCTATTCTTTATACAACTACATAAAGGCGGTGATACATGTACAGATTTTGCCTTTAAGGCAAAAAAAATTTGCCTTATACAAAATCGAGAAATGTTCAATTTAAAATTTTTGCCTGTAAGGCGATTCAAGATGGCTAGCTTTTAACCAATCAGTGTGCATAATTTTTATGCCTTAAAGGCAAAATCTGTACATGTATCACCGCCTTAATACCGTAACGGTTGGGACAGTTTATATTAATATCATTTTATTTGTGCAAATGTTGTAGACTATGTCTTGCAGCTTTATTTCAAAATTACTAGTCCTGGTTGTGGATTTGTTGTGTACGAGCTGTAACAACCCTTTCACAGCGTTGTGGCTGACTTTAGACAACTGTTTCACCACCATTTCACACCATATTCAAAAGTTGTGCGCTACAACGACAACTGATCAGTACGTTGCTACAATGTTGTGATAACCCATTATTTTCGCCAAATTGGTTGTGCCAACCTTGTGGAACTACTGTGAACTATGGTTCGCAACATTCATAAAGCCATGAAGATGGCTGCGAAAACCATGTGAGACTCGTTTCACAACACAAAATGCTACTTGGGAGTTGCATTTCTAAATGACCCATCTGCCAAAGATGGGATGGCATGTTATACATCGCATTTTCGACATTTTATCGAAGTTTATTTCTCGTTTTCCTAAACTGAAATGAGCAACTGTTTCATTTATGAAATATTTCATTTCTATTGCTATCGCAACCTACTTGTACACATGCGAACAAGTTGTCTTTCTCTAATTTCGTTGAAGTATCGAAAACAAATAATTTGGTGATAGAAACGGAGTAGAATATCACAATTTTTCAATCTAGTAACCTGGTAAATTATATAAAATGTGAAATAGTGTCCCATTTTATTCTAAAGAAGCGAGACATAAATTTCGACAAAGTATCGGAAATGACCTTGAATGAAAGTTAGCCGAAAGTTTCCAGCCGACAGAAGGTAATGCAGATAGTGTCTGTGTTATTCCAGCTGAAAAATAAATTAATAGCCGTAAAATACATTATTTGATATGCATAATTCTATATTATTTACCCTACGTTCATTGGATAGATCAAAAACCTAATCCTTGAAATTTGAGGCAAGTCTGAAGGAAATAGGGGGGTGTAATGTGGTATAATGTACCAGAAAATCTGAAATTTTCGAAACAAAATTAATAAAATGTTCTGTAAATTTTGAGTAACCTACTTTCCCATCGATCCCACTATATTTATTAGAAAGATCATAAGCTTAGGTAAGTCCACGCATAATTTGGAGCAAGTTTGAAGGGGAGTTTTTCACTCAGAATTTCCAATTTATTTCTTCTATAAGACCATTTGGATCGGATACGTGAAAAGAACCGAACACAAACAACATTTTGTTTCGAAAATTTCAGATTTTCTGGTACATTATACCACATTACACCCCCCTATCCCCTTTATACTTGCTCTAAATTTCGCATGGGCTTACCTAGGTTAATGACCATTCTAATAAACATAGTGGGGTCGATGGGAAAGTGGGTTACTCAAAAGTTACAGAACATTTTATTAATTTTGTTTCGAAAATTTCAGATTTTCTGGTGCATTATACCACATAACACCCCCTATCCCCTTCAGACTTGATCCAACTATTATATGGGCTTACCTATGCTTAAGACCTTTCTAATGAACATAGTGGGATTGATGGGAATGTGGGTAACTCAAAAGATGTAGGACTTTTTATTAATTTAGTTTCTAAATTTATTCTAATTTACACACGGGTTTGGAAAATTTGGTAAAATTATTTAGCACTTGACACACCTTGTTAAAGTTAGCCGAAAGATTCCAGCTGAAAGATAATGCAGATAGTGTCTTGACCATTTTTTAACTCTTTTTATACTCTCGCCACTATCGATTTTTAAATTCCTATAAACTGAAATAATTTCTCCTTCACCCGAATGATGTAATTCGATCCTATATTCTCCCAAATTCGAGTTCATGACTGATTTTTGCTGTATTCAAGACACTATCTGCATTATCTTTCGGCTGGAAACTTTCGGCTAACTTTAACAGTATACTTGACACATTCTTGCTATATTCTGATTATTTGGAGGTAATAGTAGAACTATATATACTTATCCCTTTTCCGGCCTGAGACCACAATTTTGTACGTTACGAAAGAGAATCATGAAAAAACCATTACAAACTATGGTTATTTACATACACATTTGTGTACGGTGGACATTAATATACAAAAAAAATTGTCTGACCGAAAAAGGGATATAGTATCATATCTTTCGACTGTAAAATATTTTTTCGGCTGAGATAGCAAAAACAATAGTTGCATTACCATTTTGCTTTCGGCTGGGATAGCAAAGACACTATCTGCATTATCTTTCAGCTGGAAACTTTCGGCTAACTTTAACAGTATTCGGAAATGTGATGTTTTAACATGCCGACATGTTGTACCTATCACTATTTTCGCTTCGATGCATTTTCGATAGAATAACGGTATTTTGGAAGTAAACATTTTTTTCTTTCATGTAAATTTTTATATTTTCATCAAAGTAGCACTGTTTTTTCGTCGCAGCGAAAATAGTGATAGTCACAACATGTCGGCCCTGATTTCGTTTCCGCCGAATTTTTGCAGTTTCGTTTCAGCAAAAGACGAGCTTATCAACAAATTGATCCGAACATCATTTTTTTTTATTTTAGCAAAACAATCTGTTTTGAAACACAATTCTCTCCGCTCTTTCGCGGTTTTTCTTATTTCGAACTAATTTTACGCCTATTCAGGCAACTCGAGGACGAACGGTTATAAGACCGATTTAAGATCATATATGCACATTGCATAGCTCCATGTCAGCCTATATTGGCATGGAAAATTAATCGGTCTATGAGCTTTGCACACCGACACGGGGTTATTTCACTACACAGATCGTAATATGTTGGTAAAATTTCACTTTGCATCCTGTCACTTTAAACGGTCAATATTTAAAAAATTTCAAACTTTATGTGTGCGCGATATTTATATACAAGTTTCCCTATTGGAAAATGAATTGTCTAAACAAATAATAATGCTATTAAAATATAGTTTAGTGTTTTATTTTTAATCATTTCAGTTGATTTTTTTTTTGTAGACAACAAATATTTTTGGTACAACAAATACTTTCGGCTGAAAAATATCGGCTGTGAAATTTCGGCTGAGATATGTCGGCTGAAAAATGTCGACTAATTACTTTCGGCTGAAGCTTATTATTATTTGACATTTCATATTATATTTTCGGCTGAGATAGCAAAGACAATATCTGCATTATCGATTTTTTTACTTTTGGCTGGAAACTATCGTATTGAAAAAACACTGCCGAAGAATTCTAAACGGCGCAACCTCGCTTTCGCGAAGAAGATGAAATGAATGAGATGAAAAGGCAATCTATTAAGACAAACCTATTGTAAAATGTACTATTTACGTTAAAAGGAGCTGTATGATGTACTTGCTTCAATAAATATGAGCGCGCGACTTCGACAACTGGTAACGCACCGTCAGTTGTCGACAATGTCCGAAATGTGCTGGGTTTTCTTGACATAAAATCTCAACAGCGCGATTGCGCTGCTTTTGACTCAAACGGTTAATGTATGCTACTACCAAAGAGAGCCAGAAAGCAAACCAAACCCATTTCTCTCCAACAAAACAAAATTTAATTTAGGGGAATTCCCCAGTTTTAGGGTATTTTATGTTTTATGAAAGCACAAGTGTTCAATTATAAAATTCGTGTTAAGCGAATATTTCTGTACTAATTTTATATAAAGGGACTGAAAAACTAACTAACTATTAAAAATTTCTTGTTATCTGATATTTCGTGTTATCCGTTTCCTGTTAACTGCATTCCACTGTACTTTCTTCAAAAAAAAAAAAAAAAAAAAAATCTCAAGAAGGAGCTTTAATACCTACTGGCCTACAAAAAGACCCAGAACCAATACATAGTTTTTTACAGAAGGGTCACTGCGGGTTATCAATTTCCATCAAAACCGAATCCTACGCTCAACATCCGCAATAATCAAAACAAGCACGAATAATTTAATATTGTTTAGATAGTAAAAATATTTTTGGCAAATTAAAAATATTATTACACCAACATTTGTAAGTTAAGATTATTTCTCCACTTTTCTTCTAAAACTTATCGACACAAAAGACGTTCATGAACAATCTGTTACCCAGCCATAAACTAATGTAACAAACTAATTTACTTAATCGCATACATAAAACTCATCCATACTCTCGATGAGGTGATGCTGTTTAGCCGTTCTTAAATTTTTAAAGGAAATATTTATTTATCATCTTCGTTTTATACAAACAAAATATTTTTTCCTAAATCTTAATATTAAATCTTAATCTTCTGTAAAAAAAAAATAAAAAAAAAAACTCTAATGATAATAATAAAATGATAAAATAATTTTTGTTTTCAACTTTCTCTGTGCTTAATGTTTTTCGTGTACCAAAAATAAAATAAAATTTGAGTTTGGAATTTTTTTTGTTTTTTTTTTCAGGTAATAAAGTTTTCCTGCAGATCAATTTGGGTATACATAAAGAGTGGGGGTGTGGGGTGATAATATGTTAACTTTAACACTGGTGGAACATCTGCGCGATTATAAGTATAGATTGTGTGTGTAGCAGCTAAATGTTTTCGTTTTGTAATTTAACTTTTTCGGAAAAGTCGGTGGAAATTATGCGCGGGGTATAACGGATTTATAATATTTAGTTTAAATATGTAGCAATGTTGTATAAATATAAGTACATGCCACTGTTTAAATGTATAGTTATATAGAGATAAATTATGCAGGATGATATTTAATTTGCACGCTGGCGTTAACTTTTTATATTTACGGTAGGAAATTACATTTGTATCACCGCACACAAAACCTTGAAATCCTGAATGAATTAAATAAAGTTTAACATAACCGTGTTATTCTAATCTAATATTATTACGTCTTTTGGATTGGTATTTTTGTACTGTGCGGTGTAGGAAAATTTCAAGAAAACCAAGAAAAACTTTTTATTTTTTGTAAAAAAGGTCTTATATCATATACCTGTTTATGTTCTTGGTACTGCTGTTCATATAGAACTTTTTTGGTGGTTGCTCTGTATTTTCTCCGTACTTAATTTTTTAAACAATAAAAAAAAATTCACGAGGTTTTTGTATTTATTTTATTTAATTAGATAAAAATCTTTTTAATAACCGAGCCAAGAAAAAGGGATTAAAATGAATAAAAACCATCCTTTTCTAGCGCTTTATATTATTCATCTTGGTCGTTGCCTTTTATTCTTATCGTTTTTGTGTTTTGGTTCAATATTTGTATAAAAATTTTATAAAACACATTAAGTACTTGAGTAGAAAGCTTTTAACATCCCTGAAGCAAAATGTAAATATATAATTATTGCGTTGAAACAATTGCTTCAACAATTTGCAGAATTGATATTTCGTAAATTTTGAAACTTTTATTTGGATTTTTTTCAAAGTATTCGACTTTTCGTGCGATATCAAGGCATGTCAGTACCGAAAGCAAATTTTTCTCTGTTCAACAACAACAAAAATAAAATTCGGTAATATTTTTGAAATTTTTCTGATTCAATATAAATTGTTTGGGTCAACTTTTAATCGGGTTAAAAAATTCTTTGGAAATCAGCTTTTGTGATTATGCTGAATATTTTGCAAAACTTTCCTTAAGAATATAGAAGAAAATTATTAATGGTTCCAGGCAGAGATTTTTTTTCTATAGGTTCGTTGATGGTTCGAAGTATTGAGCAAGATAGCGCGAATATTTTTATCGCTGGTTCTGGAGAGATTTTGATGGTCCGCAAATTTTATTAGTTTTGCCACTAAGACTATAGAAAATAGGTATGTACAAACATATAACGCGAAGCTTTTTAAAAGCTTAGTTTAATTTTGCTACAAAATAATTTTTAAATGTTTCCCGCTAGACAACGGCCTTCATAGCCGCAATAAAAGAAAATAATTAAAACAAATTAGGGTACAGGACCCGACGTAGTGAATCATTTAGTGTTTTTTTTCATAATAGCAAAAGTTACAATCTTTAAAATTAAAGATTGTGTTAGTACTGTGTGGTTCAGAACGCTGAAACGCGTGAAATGAAAGAGCTGTGGATTAAATTTTATTTTTAATTAGCTGCGGCAAAAGCCACAGTTATTTTACAGCTACACAAAGATGACGCTGATTGAATTTGAGGAGTACTGCTGATGGTTGGGCCATTATTTGAAAAGAGTCCTGTTCTGAGGGATCCGTTAAGCCCTCAATCAAAATAACCAGTTACTCTAACGTACGAAGGCATAATTATTTTTAATAATTAAATATTTGAGAAATAAAAATTTGATATAGGTTTCATGGCATATTGCAGCTTCCTCAAGTATTCATGTTACTTCTCGCAGCGACCACCAAACACTAGCTCACTACGGTTTTTGTAGTTTGTTAGACTAAACCACGGCACGAACTGGGACATATTATAAAACAACATTTTTTGCACTAAAATAAATTTTAATGGTGAGCACTTATTTTTGTATAAAAAGAACTAAATTCTCAACAATAAAGCAGAACGAAATTATATCAGTACGTTTTAGTTTTGTTTTCAAAAAATAATTTTAATTCAGAAGTAGTGACCCTCATCAGCGGTAAGCTCACTATCATCTGAAATTAAACATTGATCCTTCGAGCCATTAAAACAACCGGCATTACTGAGTTAAACGCGATAAGTTTACATTAAAAACAATAAACAAACAAAAACTTAAGAACAAAAACAAATCTTAAGTAAAGCACCTGTACATATCAAAATAACAACAAAAATGGAAAACATACTCCAGCAAGAAGATGAAGTAGGTGACAGAATCGTCCAAATGGAAACAAACTACCGTTAAGGCGGGGAGGATATAGGAAAACGAAGAAATATTTGGAAAAAAGGTTGTCAACTCTAAAGGCTAATTATAACGACTACGTCGATATTGATACGAAAATCCTAGCCATGAGCCCACCTCTAGAAAAGGGCCATTCATATTTGGAAAAACGGAAGAAAGTCACAGACGTATACCACAAATTAATAACGGATATGCGTTAGCGCCTAAATACGGCATCAACGAGTTCAAAAGGGCAAGTTGAACAGCAACACACCAGTTCAGATGAAAAGGCAACGTCAACAAAAGAAATCAACAACAAAAAATCTATTCAAACGGCAAAATGTCCTCATGCGCCAAATGTATCAAAAATTGGCGTCAATCAATCATTCATTGGAGACTAACAACATATCCAAGGAATACATAAATATAAAATTAAAACAACTAGAAAAACACATCCAAGAAGTAGCAAACCAAAACACTGCGATCTTAATAGAAACAGAAGAAGACGAGCAAATGTCTGACAACTTCAAAAAAGATTATTTTGGCCAGCAAGAAAAAGTAGTCAATATTAAAAAGATCAAGGCTAATAAATGCAGCAAGCCTTTGTGTACGTTGCCTAAACCATCACCAAAGTAAATATTGTCAGGCAGAACCATGCGCCGTATGCAAAGAGTCACATAGCACCCTACTACACTGCAATAACGCATTATCAAATGGCGGAACAAGTTTTGTTACCAACCGCAGTAGTTAAAGCCATAACTTGAACGGGAAATCAGATCTTGCTAGGAGCATTATTCGATCCTGGATCACAGGTGACATTAATCTCATCAAAAACCGCAAACCTACTCAACATTAAGAAGAAGAAGGTCAACGTTTCTATCTTCGGTATAGGAGGATGTAAAGCAGGTGATTGTCAACATACAATCAATATACAAATTTTTGATATTTGATAAAATCTTTAAAGCTTTGATATTTGATAAAATCAACCAACAGTTGCCGGAGGTGGACTTTGATGCAAGATGCTGGATCCATCTCAAACAAATACAACTCGCCGATCCTTATTATAACAAGTTCCAACCAATTGATCTCATACTTGGTGCGGACTATTATCCAGCAATCATAAACAACAACATCATAAAAAGAGGTGAACTAGAACCAATATGGCACAACAAGCTGATGGATGGATAATAATAGCCAGCAGAGGCGGCACCAGAACAAACCAACCAACAACAATGATATCTACTAAAGGCATTGAAGATTGTTCCAGGATGGCTACTGCCATCCTGCAAATTTCATCTAAGCGCATGCAGAGGCCTCCAAGGTGATTTTTGCCGGCTACAACTCAGTGGGAAGTGCTATGAGTCGTGGGGGTTGAGGCTTGCATGGCTCCTGGCTTACACCGTGTACAGAGATTTTTATCAGAAAAACCGCAAATAATAATAATAATAACCCGAGTTCCGGCGAAATTTGTAGGCCGGAACCTGAGGAACGAGCAGCAAAAGAGAAAAAATTATAACGGTAGGCACCGGTTTCGAATCCAGATGCGGGCACCAAGGGACTGCCAACCCTACGCCGACCCAGGATGGGAATTTCTCCCCTATCATACCCATACCCGGAAAAATTAAGAATTCATTTTAATCCTTTTATTAATTAAAAAACAAAGAAAAACAACTTCCCACACGAAAAAATAGAATGAGGGAGCGAGACCAATATGCACCAAGCGCGCGACTGACGACCGTTATACGGCGCTCGATTACAATCAAAATTTTCAAAATTTAATAAAAATTAAAATATATAAAGAGAAGGAAATTAAAAGTAAAAGTAAAATTAAAAAAAAATCGCACCTTAATTACAAAACAAAAACGATGTGCTGGTGCGACCTTGGACGTCCGTTGCGGTGCCTTTCACCGATACCAATGAAAAACGGACAGCCGGTTGGCCAGCCGTACCGTTGCGGGGCCTCTCCCCGATACCAAAAATGGGTTGCCGATTGGCCCCCCGTAACGTTGCGGGGCCTTTCCCTAATACAAAAAAAACAATAACGGTTTGCGGCCTTGCGGTGCCGATAATTATTTTTCCCTCGACCAACCGCCAAGATAATCGTTGGGCGATCTTCGCCAAAATCCCGGAAAATAGAAATGGTCTCAACCTCCTCTCCAACTGGGTTGGGTGTCTCTTCGCCTTTGACCAAAAAAATGCTGTTAGGCGACTTTCCGCCGTAAACCGTAAACTGGCCTCAACTGGCCACTCGTAAACCGAAATTTAGAATGGCCACCCTTTGAGTTTGATGCTCTCTCTCTCTGGCACTTTATCCCATCAAGGGATTTGGCCGCCTCAAATGAGGTTTCATAATCATATTTTCATTTCGGATAATGAGTGATTAATTCATTGATCCTAAACCAGCCGTGAATTTTTTTCCTTGTCACCGCCGGGAATCGAACCTGGGACCTCCGGTCGCTGAAGCAAGCATGCTAACCATTTTGCTACCGGGGCGGCAGTTTTATGCTGCACCCGTTGAAAAAAATTATATCACAAACAGCAACCTGCCGCCGTGCCCGCCAACACCGTTGTAACCGATCCGGATACCGCTGATATTAACCGGCAACCATATCAAATGACCTTGTTGTTGTGTACTTTCAATAAAATAAATTGTTTCCTACAAAAATAACATCCAAAAAAATCAATTTACTCAATTTATTTACAATAGTATGCGACATAAAGCGACATAAAATCACGAGAAAATTGAAGAAGTTTACCTTTCACTTTAATAAAAAAATTAATTTGATTCTTTTTCGTAAGCTTTCTTTTATTTTACACTAACAAAAGGTAATTTATTTATAAATTTTTTTACAACAAGAAAAAATATTACAAATTTCTTTCAATAATACTTTAATGTTTTTCTTTTTGATTAATCACAAAAAAAAATTCAAGAATCACGAACCAACAACTTGATTTATAAAAATCAAAAACTAGACTTTAATTATAAAAAAATTCCTCAAAATTGTAAACAAAACTTTAATTATAAAAACCAAAACTCGACTTTTAACTTTCAAATTCCAAAACTAGACTACCCAAAAAAACAAATTCTCGCACCGAAATAACGACGCGCAAAATGTTCTAGAAGAATTTTCTTTCTTCTCTGTTTTTCGTTTACATCAATTCGCATTGATGTAAACGAGAAGCATATAAGAAAAAACATTCTTCCAGAGCGTTTTGCTTTGCACACACTCGATGCATATTGGTTTCGCTCTCAATTTTTATTTCTTTTTACCGTCGCGTTATTGCAGAAAGGGTGTACCAAAACCAAAACAATCAATTACCTGAATCAAAGACACAAACCTCCCAACCGATTAAGCACAGACACAAATCGAGGGGAATAAAATATAAACTGTGGTAGTTACGAACACGTAGCCGTAACAAGATCAATTGAAATTACTCATAGAGGTAGATTCGATACCAGAAAATAGAATTAATACGGAAGAGGAAGACATGGTTGAACAACATTTCCAGTTAATCTCAGAAACGGGATCAGATGGAAGATTTGTGGTAAGAATTCCATTCAAGGATAATCATATCAAATTAGGAGAATCCAGGAAAAAAGCCACTGCCAGGCTAATATTTACAAATTGAAAATCGGTTCAAGAGAGATCCGTCTTTCAAGCAGTTATATCATCAATTTATGCAGGAATACATAAACCTAAGGCACATGGAACTTGTACAGGAAGAGGTTGAAGGTCACAATATAGCAAGTAACATTTATTACATACCGCATCATGGTGTAATCAAACAGGATAGCACCACTACACAATTTAGAGTTGTGTTTGATGCTTTGGCTAAAACTACAACAGGAGTATCTTTACACGATTGCATGATGAATGAATGGTCCCATGGCGAAAATTCAAAATCTTAATGACATAGAGAAAATGTATCGCCAAATCTGGATAAACGAACAAGACCAGAATTACCAACGAATATTATGGAGAACTCAACCGTCTAAACGACAGTTTACGTAATTCTGGTCTTGTTCGTTTATCCAGATTGACAACTTTCCAGATGACAACTTATAAACTTAAGACAGTCACATATGGGGCAACAGCAGCCAGTTTCTTGGCCATAAGAGCTTTGAGACAGGTAGCTCTTGCTGAAGCAAGTGAGTATTTTGTAGCAGCACACATCATATTGAAAGATTTTTATGTTGACGATTTGCTGACCGGATGCAACAATATAAGGGAGGCATGTCAATCAGTTCGCGAATTAAAATTGGTAACAGATCGAGGTGGATTTAACTTACGAAAATGGTATTCTAACTCAAGTGAATTATTAAAACATATACAAAGAAAGCTGCACGGTAAGGGTAATATGGAAATCAAGTTAAATGATTGCATCAAGACCCTAGGAATTTTGTATGATCCACAAAAAGACAACTTTAAATTTAATGTTGCAAGACTTCAGTTATCCAACAACCAAGCTACAAGGCGTTCGTTGTTATCCGAATCATCGAAATTATTTGATCCAGTTGGATGGCTCTCTCCATTAAGAATTACAGCAAAAATTATGATGCAACAATTAACCATAATTTGATGAATAAAATAGGATGAATATCTACCGGAACATATCAACACAAAATGGATAAAATATAAGGCAGAATTAAGTGATGTACCGGACAAGTAGTGCAGTAGTTGAAGCTTCGGCACTTGGACCGGGAGGTACTGGGTTCGAATCCCATCAGAGGCTAGATGCAAATCGAATTTTCATCATAGGTGGTAACCCGACTGGGATATTATTACAACTATCCTTAATTTAACTCACCACCGATACTGATTCCAAATCCAGCTGATTTATCACAAGAGATTGATGTCCATGGGCTATATTAGGTGCGTTTCTTCCTCATACACCTCTCGGAAACCCACGACCACCGTGAAATACCTGTATAAAATGCAGGAGACTCTTGAGAAGACTGTTTAACCCTCTCGAATCGAAGCTTGACCCTTTCGAATTTTAGCAACATCGGGTATAGCCCGTTCAATCTAATGTAACTGTCGCACATCATAATTTCTGGCCGATTGTGTACATCTTGTTTAGGCCGTCTTTCCGCCTTAGCCCGCTATCCTCTCCAGACACATTTTCATGTTTTATCAAACGAAACGCCATCCGAGTAGCTTTATCACTTCCTGTTGTTCTCCGTTTGATAACCAATTAATGCACCAAAATTATCGAAACCATTCCCATCAGGTGATCCGACGTCAATCCCATTTACTATAGGCACCAACTCGCCTGGTTCTTGCTGGCTAATAAATGGCTCATTATGAGTTGAGCATCTGGTTGACCATACAAAATCCCAAGTAATCCGTTTCTGTCTTCTTGAACTGTGACAAAATCCCGGTTTAATTGTTTATCTTTTTCGAGCTGACTCAGCTGATTCTCCTTAACTGCTGTCTCCTTTCCAACACTCGATTCGACAAAGACCAATGGTTTCTCCTGACCAATGGCACATACTTTATGATCTTTATAATCCGGTTATACTTTATTACCGACCGTCATTTCAAACATCTTATCGCCCTCGTCATGTGAATGCCTTCTGCTCCGTATCGCCTACATCATCGTTTCGTTTGCGAAATATTATGTCTACCGTTTTCGTTGCCTATTTCGATTTGATTATATCTTTAATCCATTTCTTGCGCCAAATCTTGTTTTGTTTATTATTTCTCTTTACTTTGTTGATCAAATTTAAGATTTAGTTTTGTTATGTTAAATCATAAACTTGAATTATGGTATTTTGAGGTGGCCCGGGAAATTATTTTTTTGTTTTAAATCATGGAGTATTTTACCAATTATCAAAGGTTATTTAATTTTGAATAATATTCCTGTCCAAGGAGTAACATTTGACTCAATATCTGGTGGCGGCCTGGTGTAATAATTTATTAAATGTGGTAAAATCAAACTGTAAACTACACTTTTGAAGCGTTTGTTTCTGTTGATATTATACAGTGCTTGTTTTGGTTGTTGTGCTCGAGTCCTTCAGTACTGCATGGAGTAGTAAGTAGTAGTGCTGGCCTTCTCCAGCAACTGCTTCAGCTTCATTCGTATGACCTAAAGTTTCATATTCATCCAAAAACTACCTATATGTTATTCCCAATTATGGATTCCTTGTAAGCCGCTTTTCGACTTGTAATAGACGTGCAACGGCTGAATCCTTACTTTGTATATTCCATCAGCCTGACGTGTAAGGGTTTTTGTATAGAATTCTTCACATTCCCTTTCGTCTTCTGTTAGTTCCCTTTTCCTTGTTACTTCTTCGAGTTCCTAAAATTGCTTCGGCTGCTCGTCGATCTGTGTCGAGGTTGTGACTAGGTTGTGTCAGGGGAAAAAGATTAGCCATGAATATTTGGCCATAGTAATCGGCTCCTAATAGTATGTCAACCTGACCGGGTTCATAAAATGTTGGATCTGCCCATATCAGGTTTTTAGTGTGATTCCAACATGCATTGGTTGCTACTTCAGGTAGATTTCCGGTTATGTTTTTGAAAACCATGGCCTTTATTCTTAAATTAAAGTTTGATGTGAATTCTGTAGTAGAAAGCGCTGTTCCGGCCGTTCTTATTCCCCGGTATGCTAAAACTCGGCGAAAACAACTCGGCGACGGACAACACAGCGACGCACAATTTGGCGAAATACAACTCGGCGACGAACAACTCGGCGACGGACAACTCAGTAACGGCGAACTCGGCGACGACCAACTTGGCGACGACAAACTCGGCGACGTTCAATTTGGCGACGACCAACTCAGCGAGTGTTAACTCGGCAACGGTCAACTCGGCGGCGGACAACTCGGCAATGGACAAGTCTGCGACGGCTAACTCGCACGGCGGAAAACTCAGCGACGGTCAACTTGGCGACGGTCAACTAGCCGACGGGAAAAAAATTTAAAAAATTCAATAATGAAGATAAAAATTGACTAATTACGGGTATGCTGTGTTTTGTCGCCACAAAGTGTAAATATAATATGATGCAGATACATCTTCGAGGTGTACATGTTTGGTTTGTCTGTGTTTAATTAAAAATAGTGGTTTGTGGAATAGTTATAATACAAGAATACAATAAATTCTAGTTACATAATCAAATTGTAAAGGTTGGTTTTGACCAAGTACCAGTATGTACATTTTAGCGAGTAATTTTTCATTCGATAAAAGCTTTATTTTGTCATATAAAATTCAGTTTTATTATTAACGCTTAAAAAATAAATATACAATTTAAATTAATAACAAAATATTGGAGTATTATTTAAAATAAATCTTTTTGGACATACATTACTTATAATTAAGTACTACTTCTAAGTGCTTTTTTCAAACTAATGAACCTTTTCCTACTGTCCTATATTTTTCATAAATAAGGGAGTTCGTTTGTTCAGTAGTTCTGCACCATTTCTGGAAGTACTTCCACGTTTGCTGAGTGTCTTTGGAACAAAGAAAATAGGATTCACTAAATTAGAATTTAAGCGTAAATGTGTTGAAACGATTTTGATCGGTAGCAATGAACTGTTTTTTCTCGGTTTATGTTTTCCTCATCTTTGGCTGTTGTTTGTATAGTGAAATTATCGTTTGAAGAATACCCCAATTTGTGGGATACCGCTATCGCTGCTGGTGCAAAGCCAGTCAACTCTAATTTGAATGTTCTAATATGAATGATAGTTCATTCCATTCTATAACAATGACTATTTATGGTCTACCATGAAAAATGCAAGAAATGTCGGGCTTCAAAACATAAATGCGGAATGAAATTTCAAATTTTGTAGCAGTTTTATTCCCTTTTCCCCAAAAGTGTATTCTGGCGTTTGGGAAAAAAGATTTTGGGGAAAAAAATTCCCCATTATAGCAGTTTTGACGTTTATTATTCCATACCTATTTTAGGAAAGAATTAACTGGGAATAGAATTTAAAGGAAATTTATTGTATTTTGTACTTATAGCAATATTATGGCTGTAAATTTATACTGAAAGCTGGTAATATTTATTGGAAATATTAATAGCCAATGTTTTACTTTAATAAACAAAATTATTTTTTAAGTAAAATTCGATTGATGTAGTAAACTACTTTTAGACTTTTGTTTTCTTGTTTTATTGCGATCACTCCTCAACTAGACCACAGATCACTAGACGGCGAATAATTAAATTATTTTCCCGTAAATTTATTCCCCAATCGCCAGAATTAACTTTTGGAAAACGGGGAATTGGGAAAAATATCTGGGGAATAACTGCTACAAAAATAAATTATTCCCTATTCCCGGAGAATTACCAGAATAGGGCCACAGGAGACACAACTATGGAAAATCTGGCGCAAAAAAGAGTAAGGGTTATTTAAGATGTGCCTACTGCAGTGCAAAGTATTTCCAAGTGACAGTGTAATGCGCAGAAATATCTAAAGAAGCTAATCCAGAATCTCGCGAAGTCATTAATATACCTGATGAATATACACGTTACGAGTATAGCCCGATCATTTTAAGCGTTTCTTACTAGCGGATTCAGGTAGAGATCAACCAAACCCGCAACTTATTCTGATATTTAGCAGAGAATATCACTTAACGTAGAGTAAACATAATATGAAGGAGTTATATATGGATCACAGTTTTTTGCTCACTCCTCCTCTGTTTTTTCAAATTTTCGTTATACAAAAAATAGAAGTACAGTTTTACTTGTACTGTTTTGCTTGTTGTTGAATAAAAATATTGAAACATATACAAAATTATTCTACATGTTACGCGAAATTTGATTTTAATTAATCTAGAAGGTATAAAAGTGGATTACGAGCTAGCAATTAATCAATCCATTCGACCAGTATTTCCAGAAACCAACGTTATGGGTTGCCTATTTCACCTAGTGAACTACGAAAACACTTGACATCTTCTATGAAGATAAAATATACAGATATCGATTTTGCATTGCATGGCGAAATGATCACGTCTATTGTATTTGTTTCTGAAGGCGATATAATTTTGCATATTTTTTAATTTATCGATGAAAACCCATACACTAGGATTAGAAAAATTATTTGTTCTGTCGCTATCATTTAGTGTTCGTTGGTAAACTGCCCAAATATTGTAGGGAAATGTTGGTACAACTCTGGTGCCATTACTCTGCAGGCGTCCGTTATATGTATTAGAAAACCATGCTAAAATTGATACTAACTCCTCCGGTAAATAATTTGCCAGACTTGTTATGGTATGGATAATATCGTCTTCAGGAACAAATACAATAGATGTGATCATTTCGCAATGCAATGCGAAATTGACATCTGTATTATATCTTCCTAGAAGATGACAAGATGCCAAGTGTTTTTGTAGATTTTTCACTAGGTGAAATAGGCAACCATTAACGTTGGTTTTTGCAAATACTGTACGAATGGCTTGAAGAACTGCGAGCTCGTAATCCACATGTATACCTTCTGGATTGAGTGGAGGTCAAATCTCGCGTAACATGTTGTATATGTTTCAGTTCTTTTATCCGGCAACAAATAAAACTGTACTTCTATCATTTCTAGCCAGTATGATGACAATTTGAGGAAACAGAGGAGGAGAGAGCAAAAAAGTGTCATTCATATATAACTTCTTCATATGTTTACTCCACGTTGAGTGATATTCGCTGCCAAATACCTGAATACGTTGTAGTTTTTTTTGATCTCTACCTGAATAAAGTAAGAAGTATATATTCATTAGGAGGGCTATTTGGGAATCCGATTCGATAACGTACAAGATTCATATTTTATTTTAAATAAGAATCGTTTAAATCACATTCAAATCAAATATGAATCTTGTACTCTCGTTATCGAACCGAATTCCCAAATAGCCCGATTGGATGATTGTAGTATAATGTGAGCATGTTTTGCTTTCTTTCTGAATGAAAAATTGCAATCTAAGTAGAAATAATTAAATAAAAAAGATAGTGAAAACTACTTTAGACATTTCGATTTTCTAAAATAATTTAATGTTTCTGATTTTGTGGTAAAGGAATAAGTTTCCGATTTTTTCAGTTTTTTTGATTACAAGGTAACAATTACAGTGAAATTCAACACATTTACGCCTACAATTCTAATTTAGTGAATCCTATTTTTTCCCCAAAGACACTCAGCAAACGTAGAAGTACTTCCAGAAATGGTGCAGAACTACTGAACAAACGAACTCCCTTATTTATGAAAAATATAGGACAGTGGGAAAAGATTCATTAGTTTGAAAAAAGCACTTAGAAGTAGTACTTAATTATAAGTAATGTATGTCCAAAAAGATTTATTTTAAATAATACTCCAATATTTTGTTATTAATTTAAATTGTATATTTATTTTTTAAGCGTTAATAATAAAATTGTATAAAATTCAATTTACAAAATAAAGCTTTTATCGAATGAAAAATTACTCGCTAAAATGTACATACTGATACTTGGTCAAAATCCACCTGCAAAAATTTGCAAATACGCTTAATTAATTAAACATTAATATTTACAATTTGATTATGTAACTAGCATTTATTGTATTCTTATATTATATCTATTCCACAAACCACTGTTTTTAATTAAACACAGACAAACCAAACAAGCACACCTCGAAGATGTATCTGCATCATATTTTATTTACATTTTGTGGCGACAAAACACAGCATTCCCGCAATTAGTTAATTTTTATCTTCAATTTTGAATTTTTTAAGTTTTTTCCTGTCGCCGAGTTGACCGTTGCCGAGTTATCCGCCGTGCGAGTTGACCGGCGTCGAGTTGTCCATCGCCGAGTTGAGCGTCACCGAGTTTACCTCACCGAGTTGGTTTCGCCGAGTTCACCTGTTCCGGTTATTCCCATGCCAGCAATGTTAACTTGAGAAAGAGTTCTTGATAACTTTAGACCATCTGTCATTCTGGCTTCTTTGTCCTTTCCTTTTGAAGTTCAGTATGGTGGGCTCCGTGACACTTTTCACATTTATTATTGCATTTGGGGCCGTGTAGTTTTTGTAAACACCTTCTAAATAAATCTTTTTCCTTAGCAGTTGTGGTCCTCTGTATTACCGTCAAATCTTGGAACTTTCTGCAAGTATACAGCTCGTGATCACCACCACATTGCGCACAACATGACGATGGAAGCGTCAGTGCTACGTGTGTTCCTTTTTTATGGATATTTTGTTGTGGTAATTCTTTTTTCTTAATAGTCCTTCCTCTAGGAACTGTAGCTAGATAATGAAATCGATCGGTGATGATAATAAACACAACTTAGACCCTCTGTTGGAGTGTAGAATTCAGCGCCGAACCACCGTTCATGTCAGTATGCAGGTTGACATGGAGCTTGCAACGTGCAGGTGGTATACTGTAATTGTGTGAGTAGGTGAATGGGTGGGTGTGTGCGTGAATGAAAAGGATAGTATTAATTGACCTTTAAAGGACATTAAATCCACTAGATAATTAATACCTTCTTTAAAAAAATAAAAAAAAATAAAGAAAAAACAAAAAAAAATCTTGATTCAAGAAATTCAAAAAAACTTTTCATCGTTTGAATTTCTTTTGTGTGCGGTGTGTTTCTGCATGCAGCTTCGTTGAGAATATTTACTTATTAAAGTACTCCAGTGCTCTGTCTGGATATTCAGACCACCGAAAGTAGGTATTATATTTTTTTTCGTTGGCTAGCTCTTCATTGGAACGAACAGTCATATTGAATAGACAATAGAAGACTGTTCATTGCCTATAGCCCCGTAAAATAAAGGTATTTCCAATTTTGGCAATTTTATTTTGGAGCTGTTCTTTGTGATGTCATTACAACTGTTTGAGTTTCTCAACCCGTTATCCAGCTCTTCGTGTAGTGCAATAACAATTCTTCCGTATTTGGTTTGAATGCTGTCAAAAACGATGTTCACGAAATACTCTTCATTCAAATCCTTATTTTTGGCTTCTGCAATAATATTTTCGTGATTATTGTAGAATGATGGCTGGTCTCCACTTGCATATTTTTCTCGTGACAAAAAATAAATGGCTTCGGCTCATGACATTATTAGTATAGTATACTTACTACTACACTCTTCAAAACTAAGCATATTTTCTCTGTTTTGACTACGTAGAAAAAAATGGTTTGCTTTGTCATTTTAGATAGTGTGCTGTGTTGTGATTCTAATAAACAAAAACATCCACGATTTTTTAATTTAAAATAACAAAATAATATAATGTGCGCTCAAAATTGAGCATAAAAACACAAATTATGCTCAATTGGCACAACATCATGACAAAAATATTGAATATTTTGATCTTTTTCTCTCTTGACAAAATTTCAATGCACATGCTCAAAACCATTTTTGCGTATGTATTTTGGAAAATGTACTAAAAAATGTCACAAGAAAAAAAAATGGACTAGATTTTTTTTCCGTCATGAGAAAAATATGCAAGTGGAGACCGGCCATGAGTTGCATGCGTCTGTTAGCTCTTTTAATTTCAGCTCGATAGACTTTGCTAAGTTTTAGCGTTGAAACGTAATCGTCTATTTTGTTTAGGTTTTGTTTCAACATCTCAACTTTGGTTGCTTGCGATTTGTAGCGTTTGTTCTTTTTTGGGGTTAATGATCCAGTGGCTTCCTCATCTTTTTCAAATATTTAGAAGGCGGCATCTGCTACTTCATCTTCCCTGGCCTTTTGCCTTTTGTTCACCTTATATATAAAAAATAATGCTATATCAGCGTACATAAACTTAAATAAAAAATTGAATCAACTTATGCTAAAATGTGTCAATACAAGATGAATTATGCCAATTTAGCGTAATATGCCAATTCACCTTGTAATTAAACATTTAAGTAAATTGATTCCTTTTGTTGACATATTTTAAAATATAAAAAATTATGTGTTAATAAACTATTCGGCTGAACAGTAACCATTGAATACAACATCAATCAAAAAACATCTGATGGACGCCTAATCAAACGTCAATGTCAATGGCCAATCGAGAAGTTGTGTCGGCTAATTTCAGTACACGAGGAAATTCCTAACCGTATCGGTCTGGCCGAGCATGAATGTTTTAGCTCGAATCCCTCACCTATAGTAATGGGTTTGCTGGCTGGTGATGTTCTGGTTTGTCAGTCGGACGCGGCGATTTACATCTGGGTATATTATTATGTACATATGGATATACTTTTTTCTTCGGTCGGTCTCGTTTTTTTGTATGTCTCTTTTTCTGCCTGCACACACAATTGTGTAAGTCAAACAAACATTTACGTCAAAATTTATTTTGGTATGTGTTTTGAACCACGTTACACATTTGTGTATTCCTTTAAATTTATTTTCGTCCGGAAAAAAACACTTTAAGTATACACACAATTTTGTTGGTTGTACTTCAAATCAAGTGGAATTTTTTATCAAAAACGCCATTTTATACTATGTTGTTTTACTCAGACATTTGAGTGGTTTGGACTTTATTTTTTTTTTTTTTTTTTTTTTTTTTTTAGTAAAAAACGGGGAGAGTTTTTTAGTTTGGTTTTAAAAAATTAATAAAATAGTCTGCATGTTTTTTAATTCGCAACAAAACGTTCTAATTTTAAACACGGGCTATTTTAAGACATTAATTTTTAAAAAGTTAAGGCAATAATTAAAAAGTAGTGTTCAATAAATATTTTTTTATATTTATTGACCACTACTTTTTAATTATTGCCTTTTTAATATTGTTTAGTTTTTTTTATTATTTATTTTATTATAATATTAACAATAAAATAAAAATATAACAGCAGTCATTGAAGCCGATCTAATATTTTTATTTTTAAACATAGTTTTTTGTGTTAAATGTATATTTTATTAAAACGTTAACAAAAAATGTTATCTGAGCATACGAGCACTTTTATTACAACAAAATCGTATACAATGTGTTCCCGATACAACTAAATAAATAAATAAATAACATTTATTTTGAAATTTATTTATTAATATTTTATGCATTATATTTATTGTGTTATGGGGAATGTTTTATTTATATATTTTATAAAAATGCTTGATAAAAAATCGTTCAGATATTCCAAAAAAAAAATGTTTCATTTTATTTTTGTACTAAATCAAAAAGTAGAAAAATATTGTGCCTGTATGTAGCTCTATATAGGGACACCTACCTACCGGTAGCTAGCTATCTAAATATAAATTATATATTTGATATAAATTCAATTCAATTTAAATTAAATAAACATTTTTTATTTTTTTAAATTAAAAATAAATATTTAAAAAATATTTTATTTTTTCAAATAACACAAAAAAACAATTGATATATCACGAAACAATAACCAATATTTATTTACATTTTAGTTGCGGGAAATCTATAAATCGACCAACTCGACTATCAATATATAAACGGAAATACTGTTGCGGATTTGGGTTAATCGCTTTGCGAATTTAATAAAAATGTACGCATATCCATTTTATATCGTAAATTTGGTTGCTTATAATTATATTAAATCGCCCCAAAAATCTAATTTATTCTACTCGAACGTTAAATTAAAAATTATTATAAATTATCATATAGTCAATTAATTCATAACAAATAAAAAATTACAAAGATTTTCCATTCAATTAAATAATAGTTCTTCGTCTACAGCATAACGAATGACTTTTTTTTGTCGATTTTTCCTCCTCATTTTCACAATTTTTCCACATTAATGCAGAGAAAGTTAATTATGGCCATATAATTAAATTACAATATTATATGGCAAATAAAATCTGTTTTATTTTATTTTTTATTTTGTTATTTAATGAAATTAATTTGTTTATGCAAAAATTAAAAGATGATTACATTATCATAATATGTTTGTGCAGTAATTTAGAAATTTATTAAGTGTATTTAAGTATTTTGGTTTAATCATCGTGTAATTAATAAATATGCAAGTCATTTATATTTTGAAGATATGTACGAATTTTGAAACGGACGTTTGAAGAGAACAGAACGAAAATTACAAAAATAATGAATTATTAATAAATATGTACTGGTCGAGCTGTGGGAAATCATATAGGCAAGAATTCGTGTTCGTCTCCAGAATTGACGTCAAAAGTTATTGAAAATAATCAAATTCCGTTTAATGTTTCAAATTGTCCGCGGTAAAAAAAAAGAAAAAGTGAATTTCGAACAACTCGCAAAATTTGCCTGCATCCGCGCACAGTTGTCTACAAATTTCCATCGTTTTTCGGATGCCAGCCAACGTTAGCTCCGTAAATTCGGGTGGATGCTTTTCGTAGTTGTCGAACGAACTATCCGGAATTTATGACACCCAAAGGTGCGTTTTCTAACTACAACAATATGTGCGCGTGTGATCTTCCGCTATGCTTAAACTCGAGCTGTTTAAAGTAATGCACCACCGATTACATCCAAATGGGCAATGCTGCTTAGACTGCAAAATCGCCATTAGAGTGTTTACCAGCTTGTTGAAATGTGCACAAGTCACTTAATCTTCATTCACTAAAGAAGCTTTGGTATTGAGGTGCATCTCTTTCAACGTCTCATCACTGAGCATCCTCTCATTTGGATTCTGTAATTTATACAGAAGCAAATCAACTTTGTCCAGCCGATCTCATTTACGCTCATTGATAGAAAAGTAGTGGGCTTACCAAGCAGACGGATCATAGTAAAAAAAAATCTCGTTTTCGTTGATGCCAGTAGTACGCGAATTTGGGATGGAGCGAGGAAACGCAAGGTTATTTTAAACCGAATGCAACCGCTGATGAAATATTTCGATTCAACTTGCTCCCGAGTAAGTGAGGTATTTTGACTGCTATATTTAAAGGCAATAGTGAGTGAATCGCGAACACGAAGTTGCATTATCTTTCTCGCTATGTGCAATAAATGTTGAGGAGTAACGCCGCGTCTGTCGCACGCCTCAGTTCACTGGTAGCCACCATGAATGGGGTCACTTTTGCTCCATCTTTAAATTGTTGAAACGTGAGAGACGTATGTACTTTTTTACGTTTAATGTGGACATTTATACACAAATCGTCATCTTCATCAAGCGTTTCATTCTTCCTTCCACAATATCTGACATAATTAAATCAACATCACCAAATTTAAACACTATTATGAATTTTACAATACATATTTGACATACGAGACATGAAGATAAATGACACAAATCAAAATTATTTTATAGTAAGAGAAAGCACTTATTGGACATAATTCTCCATTATCTCAAACCAAAAACACGCAATGGTACATACAATTTGACATTAATAAATAAAAAACAAGCGCACAGAAATTTTCTTCAATTGAATTTTTTTTATTTTCAATTTTAATATGACGGATGCTGTTGTATGTTGGATGTGTAGGCGTTCGTTTTATTTTGTTTTCAGGATTTATTTTTTTTGTAGTCGATATTCAAATACACTATAGGTATAAACAGAACCAGAGATACGACGCTTGTCAAATTAAAATACACATAAACCATAGAATGCTAACATAACTAATGTCGCTGGCAACGACGACATCGGTGCCGATTTTTTTAAAGAATCTTTTCTAATTTTGTCGCTCGCGCTGCAGTACTACCAATATAAATTTCAGATTACTATGTTGGTAAATATTTTTTACAACTGTTTTTAAATGAATTTCCACCTAATCTGAAACTACATGTGAAATTTGGGAACTAAATTGCTGTGGTTGGTATACATTTTAGGAAATAGTCTGCATAGACTTTACAGCAATCAGTTTCCAGACAGGCATTTGTCATGGCCAAAATATCTGCATCAGTAGTTTTTGGATCAAAACTACGTCAACTAGGTTGACTAGTAGTACCACAAAACCAATTTTTATAATTTAGTGGAGGTAGTAGTAGTAACAGCAGTCACCTTAACGTTCCACGTTTTCACAGATCTCGTGCGTGAGGAAATTGTGAATCCTTCATTTGGTGGAAGACTTAACAAAAACGAACCAGCAGGTGATGAATACGATAAAAGTTTTCAACGGCTTATAAACAAATGGCGAATAAGGATACTGTTAAAGTTAGCCGAAAGTTTCCAGCCGAAAGATAATGCAGATAGTGTCTTGAATACAGCAAAAATCAGTCATGAACTCGAATTTAGGAGAATTTAGGATCGAATTACATCATTCGGGTGAAGGAGAAATTATTTCAGTTTATAGGAATTTAAAAATCGATAGGGGCGAGAGTATAAAGAGAGTTTAAAAATAGCCAAGACACTATCTGCATTACCTTTCGGCTGGAATCTTTCGGCTAACTTTAACAAGTTGAATAAGGTGCATTCCCAGAATGTTTCGGTTTTCCTGCAAATGTTAATTTTTCAGTAGTAAAGGATTGCTGGTAAATTACACAGCTATCTTTACTAGAAGATAAACGACTATTATCAGTACAAACTAATTGTGGCAAATTTTTCACTGTTCCATTAATGATTTTGCATAGTTTAGATATATCTGTAAATTTATCACTATACATTTTGCAATTATCATAATATGTCGATTTTTTTTACAATTGTTGAAATAAATTACTAAAATGTAATGTAAGCAAAATCTAATTTGCACGGAAAGAAAACAACAATAATAAAAAATTGATAAATCTATACAAAACTGAAGTTAACTCACGATCATAATCTGCCCCGATAACTACATCAATAAAATGGAAAATTTCTTAAACGACTGAAACAGCAAATAGACCTAAAAGGCGAAATAACAGACAGTGCTGGCTTGAACGTCCCTAAAGTTATAGAAGAACTCATACAGTAAAATATTATAAAATAGCATGGATAAATATAGGCTAATAATAGGCTAATGAAATGCTCTATTATAAAATGTTGGCTCCATCCCTTTCATCTTATACGATGGGTTCGGCTAGCTATAGAAAAAGTTAGCAGAACCCATATCAGAAAATGATTTAAAAACAATGGGAAAATTAAAGTCTAACTTTAGGCTAATTAAACGCCCTATTTAATTTTTTTATTCTGCTCGTTCTAGAAAAAGCATAAAGCATTATCATTTAAAAGTTAGATAAACCCAAACTGAAATCAGACCAAAACCGAAATTAGAACGCATTGTATCAGGAACGATAATGATTCTAAAATTATTTGTATTGCGATTGATTTTGATTTGCGTTCTAATTTCGATTGAAAAATTATGCAAGACCCCTCCTACAGAATGAGAAACTGTCAAGTCGGACTCTTATTTTTCTTTTTCCCAAATTTGCTAGTCATTTTTGACTAATAACGTTTTAGCCTGACAATTTAATAACATAGCACTACCATGTCTTCTTATTTACAAACCCTTTCAGAATTTTATTTTGAAATCGATGGATAGTTTAACAGTTTATTGCTAGATTTTTTGAATATTTTAATTAAAAAATTTGTTCAAAAAGTTTAAAAAATCACTCGATCGATTTCGACTTGTTAGGTCATCATCAGGAGTATCTACTGATTTGTAAAAGTAAAAATTGTTATATATAGTAAAAAAAACCAAAAAATGAACAAAAGATGGAGGGACAAAAGTTAAGCAATAAAATCAATAAAAACTAATCTATTGATCGGCGATTAGTCATCGGCTGAGTAACAAAATTCAAGGTATGTGTTTCGCCAAGTGCCTATGGCAAATAGCGTAAAAAGCACGACTTTAGAATTTTGCCATATTCAACTGGCAGAGTGTTCTCTAATTTAAATATTAAACCATCTAGCCGGTCTTTGTCAACTGCCTGCGTTATGTTCAGAAGTTGGCTGAACAAATCTTTTGTTCCTTTAGTTGATTGATTTTGGAGTTTAAATCGAAAGTGATTGCAAGGCACAGCTCCTGATTTTTCAATTTCGATACTAGGTTATTTTACTTGGCGGCTTACCTGGTTTAGGTATCATTTTTACTTATACCTATAGTGTATTTGCATGATAGAGGGACATTCTCGTTTTACTTCTTTAGAATTAATGGCATTTCTTGCTTCCAGATAGTTGGATGATTTTCAATCATTATATCCTATTCATTGAGTGTTATTAAATGGGGCTGAAAGGTACGCTCAAGCTGATCGGCGAAGCTTTCTGCTCTTCTTTTGTTTTAGCTAGATGACCATTATTTGTACTGATTGGTGGTGTGTGCGTAACTGTCCTTTTCAAATAGTTGGTTGCTTTCTACAAAGAATAATCAGTATCTTTGCCAAATGTGAGTGAGCTCTTAAATTGTTAAAAAGATAACTTTTAAAGCTGTAGATTTGAATACGCTGCGAAGATTGTGTCAGACGCTCTCCCAACTCTTTCGCGGTTCTCTACTTTTACTGGCCTTTATTTTATGGCGTTGCCAGCCAAATGTATGTTACGACTCCTTGTGGGGTCATAACATTAACGTTTTGTTTTATTGTGGATCTGCCTTAATATTCTGTATCCACCTAGGTTGTATCACGTAAACCTCGAATAATTGTGAAATCGATACTAATGTGGACGCACCTGCGACCGACGTAGATATAGAGGAATATTTTTGTTGTGCGTTTCTCGTTTTGTTGTGTGCTATTAATGCGCGGTAGAAATGAGTAGAGAAGTGATGCGCCCGAAAACAAAACCAAAAACACCAAAGGAAAAATTATTCTCCTAGATTTTTTTGGGGGCCGGAGTTTTGAGTTAGTCTAGCGTGGAATTTGTTAAAAGTTAGTCAAGTTTTTAAGTTTGGTTGATTAATTAGTCGGGTTTAGTATTAGAAATAAAATAAAAAGGCGAATTTTGAAACGGCTAGTTTTATTACGGGTACCACATTGTATTACTGCTGCCACATTTACAACGGGTACTATATAACTACAACGGACGCCGCAAGTATAATTTCAACAGGTGCCGTATAATTCAACAGACACCGCTTTTATTTACGTCGGTTACCACGTTTTCAACGGTGTCACAATAATTAACGAGTACCAAACGTATTAACGTCGTGTATACACTATAGTTCAACGAGCGCCGCAATTATATTTTACCTTATATTTTCGTAATCGGTGAGAAGACACGGCAGCTTACGCACGTGGCCAACCGGTCATTCGTATTTTTTATTGGTAAAACATCGCCTCATACAGGTGGCCAACAACGTGGCCAGTCGTATTTTTTTTTTATTTGGTAACAGTGAGAAGACATTGCTACCCACTTTGGACGCCTCAACCATATCAAGCGACCTGGAAGAAGGTTGGAAGGTACCATTTTTATTTTATTTTATTTTTTTTTTAGTTTATTTAAAGTAGAGTCAATTTAGAGTCGTATTTTCAATTTTCATTTATTTTATTTTTTTAATTTTTTATTTAAATATATTTGTGTAATCGAGTACCGAATAACGATTGCTTGGCGCGCACTTTCTCTCTCTCTCTCTCTCTGGCTTTCACATCCCATGAAGGGATTTCGCCGCCCGCACAATGGCCCTCCATCCATCCCGATCCATTGCTCTCGTCCTCCAGTTTCGACATCCTAATGCTAGCAGATCTTGTTCAATGTCGTCACGCCAGCGTAGTCGGGGTCTTCCTCTACGACGTACTCCGGCTGGTTGTTGGTGAAACACTTTATTTATCATCCGTTGTTGTGGGGACCTTGTAACGTGGCCGAGCCATCTCACTCGATTGGATTTAATGAATCCGATGATATCGCTGCCTCCGAGGAGTTGCTTAATTTCGTGATTCATACGAATCCGGTATTCGTTGTTCGCAACTTTAATTGGACCAAAAATTGAACGGATGACCTTCCTTTCGAATGTAGATAACAATCTACAATCGTTAGAGGTCATGGTCCAGCTCTCGCTTCCGAAAGTCAGCACAGGTCTTATTAGTGCTTTATAAAGTGCGAGCTTGCACGACTGCGATAGATGTTTCGAACGCAATAATCTTGATTGGGCGTAGAAAACTCGTTGTCCGGCAGCGATTCGGGCTTTTATTTCTGCCTGGATTTCATTCAGTGATGTTATAACTGACCCGAGGTATTTAAAGTTTTCGACACCATCAAAATTGTGGTCGCCAATTCCGATATTTGCACTAGAGATGTTCCTGGGTGTTGTTAGATATTTGGTTTTACTGCTGTTCACCTCCAAACCAAGTCTTCTTGCGCAGCGATCGAGCGGTATGAAACTGTCTTTGATATCGCTAGGTCTTCGGCCAAGAAGCACGATATCATCTGCATATCCAAGAATTTGGCCGGATTTATTAAATATACAGCGCGGTGTTTCGATGTTGCTTTTTCTCACTACGTACTCAAGCGCCAAATTGAACAGCAAAGGCGCGAGTGCATCACCTTGTCGAACGCCAGATGTTATTTCAAAGGAGTCTGACACAGTTCCTTCAATTACGATTCTACATACAGACCCAGACGTTGTTAATTTACACAGCGAAACGAGTTTCTCTGGGATTCCTAGGCATATGAGCGCGGCCCATAGGTTGTCGCGGTTTATACTGTCATATGCCTGCCGGAAGTCTATATATAGTTGATGTATGGTTATGTTGTACTCCCAACATTTTTCCAAGATCATCCTCATGGTAAAACACTGGTCCGTGGTTGATCGGTTGGGTCGAAAACCACATTGATAGTCGCCAATGATGTTTTCGGCGAAAGGGATGAGTCTGGCAAGTACAACATTAGCCAACACTTTGTAAGCAGCGTTCAATAAAGCTATGCCACGATAGTTTTCACATTTGAGACGGTCGCCTTTTTTATGCAGCGGACATATGAGTGCGGTCTTCCAATTCTCAAGCAGCTCTTCTTGGTCCCAAATACAGACGACGAGGTCGTATAGACTTGTTGCAAGAGTAGCGCCTCCGAGTTTAATCAATTCTGCGGGGATTCCATCGAGACCGGGTGCCTTTCCGTTTTTCAATCGACTAATAGCTGCGTCTACTTCCTCCACTGTGGGATATTCGACAAAGACCTCGTCACCTGGAGGAGCTATTGCTCTAATGGGGGGCACGTCGTCATTCCGATTTAGCAGATTTTGAAAGTAGGTTTGCCATACTGAGAGAACATCAGCCACGTTTGTTCTCAACTCTCCATTCCCGTCTTTGATGGCTGTACTTCTTGGGTGGAAGTCTTTAGTGAGATTCCTGGCGTTGGCAAAACAGTCCCTTGAGTTTCCTAGTTCCGCTTGGAAGCTGATGTTTTCGATGCATAATCTCATATGTTCGCGCTTTTTTTGTCGAAGGTATTTAGTTGTGGCTTTCCTAGCGCGGAGATATTCTGCTAGAGTGCTTCTAGTGTTGCGAGCCAACCATTTTTCACGAAGCGTTCGTTTATTTTCGACGACCCTACGGCATTGGTCATCGAACCAATCATTGCGGGCTCTCGGAGGTCTTCTTCCGATGGTATTTTGCGCCGCGGTGGTTATGGCTGACTGTATAGCGTGCCACTGCTCCTCGATGTTAGAGGGAGCTTCTTCGTTGTTGCTGGGCCGCTCTAAATAGTTAGTGACAGCTGATTGGTAACTCTGCAATGACGCTTGGTCTTTTAGAGCATTGATATTCCATCGAACGGTCTTTTGTGCTTGTCTGTTAAACGTAGATGACAGTTTGCACTTATATTTAAATATGACAAGCATATGATCGCTGTCCATGTCTGCCCCCCTGTAAGATCTAACGTCAGATATGCTGGTGGAGTGTCTTTTAGACACCATGACGTGATCGATTTGATTTTCCGTTCTCCCATCATTCGATCTCCACGTTACTTTGTGGATTCTCTTATGTGGGAAAAACGTACTTGATACAACTAAGTTGTACGTTATTGCCAGGTCGGTGACTCGTTGGCCGTTGTTATTACTAGTTAGGTGCAGGCTGTTAGGACCGATGTGCGATGTATTTTCTGCACTCCTACCGATTTTTGCATTAAAGTCGCCCACGATGATTTTGATGTCGTGGTGCGGTATGTTATTGATAACTTCCTCCAGTTCGACAAAGAAAAGATCTTTGATGTCATCTGATTTATCTTCGGTGGGTGCATGCACATTAACGATCGTGATGTTAAATTTCTTAGTGCGAAGTCTGACCGTGCATATCCGCATGTTGATAGGGCGGAAATCGATGATATGATGCTTCACGCGCCGATGGATGAGGAAGCCAACTCCAAATTCTCCTCCGTTCTGATGGCCGCTGTAATGAAGAGTGTAACCATTAGTGGTGTCATGGATCCCACTCCCAGACCATCTAAGCTCTTGTAGTGCAAGTACGTCTAATGTGTAACTTTTTGCTTGGTTCGATAGGTTCTGGAGATTTCCAGGTCTTAAGAGGCTAAGCACGTTCCATGTTCCCATTTTTAAAGCGTTGTCCGTGTACAATATCCGAGGTCGAGTTTGTAATGAATCCGATATGGTTATCCGAGGCCTTTGTTTAGGGTTCATAACTTGGTGAGTTTTTATGAGGGGAGGTTGTTGGCCTTCCGCTCAACCCGCTTGTTACGTGTGTGGGTCACGTACTGGTGAGAATCTTGAGGCATCCAGTCCTACCTTGAACACATTTATATAGCGAGCCGCTTGATACAAGACAGACGCCCGCTTCAGCCGCTCCTAACCTGGAAAACAGACGCTGGTTTGGCATTGGTTTTGAGGCGCCAATGGCTCGCCCTGACATGTAGTGTCCATGACTATAAACAGGATTTAGCTGCTCGTCTCCACTACACCGCCTGATTCATTTAGCGTTACCCAGAGAGCACCGCGAGGAGGTATGAATCTCGGACTTCGCCCCCCAGCGCGCACTTGATACACATTAAATTTGCTTGAGAATTTATTCACGTTCAGTTTCCATTTTAGTTCGAATTATTTTTCTCTTTCTTTTGATTTGTGTTTTCCTCTTTGCCTCTTTCCCCCTCTTATCTTCTGTGAAAAATTATTTAAATAAAGTAGCACTGCGTATTTTTTTTGACATTCGATTTTATTTCTTCCATTCCTCGGCCTTTTTCTATTTCTTTCTAGGTATTATTTTTGTCAATGTACCAGTTCTTGTTTTTTCTTTGAATAAAATGAATTACTAAATATTTGGAATTCGTATGTTGGAGGGAGGAGGGGGGTCTTATGGACCGCCAATCCTGTAACAATGGAACCGTGTCGGTTCCATTGTTACAGGATTGGCTTTCGTCTCCCCTTCATTCCCTTAGCAGGACATCCATACGGTCGGAGTGGTAAGTCCAGTGTATGTGTTGTCCATTCGAAGGCGACCGTAAAATCTACACGGTCTCTCCGTGGCACTCCGGCAGTTTCATGTTGTAGGAGTGTGAATTGTAGTTGATTGCCTAGAGGTCTCTCTGGATGAAGATAGTCTTCAAAATCCCAGGTTTTCAAAATCTCGGCTTTCAAAATTCTGGTTTTGTATAAAACAAATCCCGATTTTTAGGAAATCCCGGTTTGAATTTTTAAAATTTGACATGTAAGAAAATGGGACTCAAATGATTTTTTGACAAAATTCAAAAATGAGATTGCGATAAGTTCTAGAAAATGGCTAATAGGGATGGAATTTGGCCATTTCTTAACTGATTTTGTTGTAATTCGATACTAGCGATTCTAAAATGATTTTTCGATAAAGCGGCTTAAAGCGTCGAAAAGCCGAATGTCCCGAATGGAACATATCAGAAAATGATTTAAAAACAATGGGAAAATTAAAGTCTAACTTTAGGCTAATTAAACGCCCTATTTAATTTTTTTATTCTGCTCGTTCTAGAAAAAGCATAAAGCATTATCATTTAAAAGTTAGATAAACCCAAACTGAAATCAGACCAAAACAAAGGGGTTACTTGTCGTTTTTGGAAATATAATTTTTTTAATTTGTCTTCAGGAATATTTCGTATTTTTTTTTTTTTATCAAATATTAATCAATTTGCTTGATAAAATTTTCCTTCACCAAAATGTATCACTGACTGGATACGTAGAATTTTGACATTCGGACAGGGCGGATGTCAATGCATGGTGCTGTTGTTATAATTTGACAAACAAATAGCACCGACACCACGAAACCGAGTCCCGCCTCTGACTTCGCAACCTTGGTTTTTCTAGTAAATTTTTGAGCAATATATCTTATTTTTATGTTAAAATATTATTAGTCCGGCCGTTCCGAATCAATAAATTTTTTTTTTTTTTCAAAATCAAGACTTTTGAACTAAAGAAGATTAGAAAACCGATATTTTGAAACCCGAAATTTTGTAAACCGGGATTTCGAAAACCGAGGTTTTAAAACCAAGATTTTGAAATCGGGATTTTGAAAACCGAGATTTCGTAGTACACCCAATTTTTGGTGTCATGCAAATTTAGATTCAGTTGTTAATTTTACTTTTATTTTTATTCTGTTACACGGTGTAGGCCAGGAATATGCAAGCCTCACCTTCCCCATGATCCAAAACTCTGAGATCTAGTCTGCAAAATCACCGTGAGATGTCTCTGCATATTTGCGTCTCAGCCGCTCAACCGATCGCCATGAAACTTTTACCATGTACTAGTTGCATATCCAGAACCAACCTTATGATATTTTGGAAGGGGCTGGACCCCGGGGTCTAGGGGCTGCGGTAAAGTTTTTTTCTAAAATTTTAATTTTCTTTAAATTTTTCCACAAAAATGAGTTTATGAGGCTGGTTATATGAAATTACTGACATGTTCGAATCCGAGGGGCCCAGCTCTGGATCAAAAATTAATTTTTTATAGATACAAATATTTGATTATTCCAAAATGACTTCTCAGTCGCTCAACCGATCGCCATGAAATGTTTACCATGTAAATGTTGCATGTTCAGGACCAATCTTACGATATTGTGAAAGGGACTGGACCCCGGGGTCTAGGGGTACATGGTACAAATTTTTTTAAAATTTTTAATTTTCTTGAAATTTTTCCACGAAAATGAGTTTACTTGGCTGGTTATATGAATTACTGACATGTTCGAATCCGAGGGGCCCAGCCCTGGATCAAAAATTAATTTTTACATATATAGATTACAAATATTTGATTATTCAAAAATGACTTCTCAGTCGATCAACCGATCGCCATGAAATGTTTATTATGGAAATGTTACATATCCAGAACCAACCTCATGATATTTTGGAAGGGGTTGGACCCCGGGGTCTAGGGGCTGCGGTAAAGTTTTTTTATAAAATTTTAATTTTCTTTAAATTTTTCCACAAAAATGAGTTTATGGGGCTGGTCATATGAAATTACTGACATGTTCGAATCCGAGGGGCCCAGCCCTGGATCAAAAATTAATTTTTACATGTAAAGATACAAATATTTGATTATTCCAAAATGACTTCTCAGCCGCTCAATCGATCGCCATGAAATGTTTACCATGAAAATGTTGCATGTTCAGGACCAATCTTACGATATTGTGAAAGGGGCTGAACTCCGAAGTCTAGGAGCCATGGTACAATTTTTTTCAAAAAATTAAATTTTTTTTACGAGAATGAGTTTTGGAAAGAGGTTATATGAAATAAGAGACATGTTCGAATTCGGGGGGTCCGCCCCTGGATCAAAAATTCATTTTTACATGTAAAGATACAATCGCTTTACCGATCGTCATGAAATTTTTACCATGTATATGTTGCATATTCAGGACCAAGACCACGATACTTTTGAAGGGGCTGGACCCCGGGGTCAAGGGGCTGTGGTACAAATTTTTTCTCAAATTTCAATTTTTTTAAGATTTTTTAAAAGGAATGACTTTAGGAAAGGGGTTATATGAAATTAGTGACATGCTCCAATCCGGAAGTCTGCCCTGGATCAAGAATTCATTTTTACATGTATGTATAGATACAATTATTTAAATGTTCCGAAATAGCGCCTTAGTCAAAAAAATTTAGACACCCAAAAGGAAATCTAGCGTGCGATTGTTATACACAAATCATACCTCTACTATAATTGATTTAATTATTCAAATTAAATTTATTAATTTAAATTTAAGACAATCTTTAGGTCCCAAAAATGACGGCGTTAATAAATTAAATAATGAAATTCAATCGGAACTACCCGGGCCACTAATGAAATACAAATCTACCGACACAGTTATTGATGTGAATCAATCCGTCAATTATCCAATAGTTTCTTAATTCTTTGGAGCCACCACACATACTATTTTTAAAAGAGAGTTCACCAATAATACTGCTCCCAAATTTAGATCTAAAGAAATTGTGCAACGAAACACGGCTTTATGTGAAGAAATTGATGCCGAATGTGATTGAAGCAATGATTATTACCGGTAAAAGTAAAGGAGAAGATGTGCTAATTGCGCGCATTCCTATGATTCCCACCGATTTGCCGTTTGAATTCAAGCGACTACAATTTTCATTACGCCTTGCTTTTGCAATGACAATCAACAAAGCCCAGGGGCAATCATTGAAAATAGCTGGTGTTATTTTGGAAAATTAATGCTTTTCACGTGGCCAACTGTATGTTGCTTGCTCCAGAGTGGGAATGCCAAAAAATTTATTTATTTACACACCAAATGGAAAAACCAAAAATATTGTTTATCAAAAGGCTTTTTAATAAAAATTATTAACTAAAATATCTTTATATTTATTATTCACTTTGATTTGGTTGAAGGTTTGTGAAAATGGAGTACAATTATTTGGCAACTGGTAACAAATACCAAACCAAAATTAATTAACTATCTTCACAAACAGGATGTTCAATAATATCATTACAAAAGATTGCCTGGATGCATTAACGGATGCACCTGTTACTTAATACAGCTACTTATAATTTTCTTTTCATATGTGATTGCAACTACAGCGATGTAAAGAGAGAATTCTTGCATAACAATCAAGATATTTGAAATATATACCTCCCGTGCAACGCCGGTAACTCAGCTAGTGTTGAATAAAAATTGGCTTCCACATTACAATTTATCTAATCAATTATTAGGAAATTTCTAATCAGGTATTTTTACCACGTATAGCTTAAATTTTAAGTAGATTTGGAAGTTTTCTCAGAACCAAAATAAAGTTGAAATATGAGATGTAATTCTGGCCTACCCTGTATTTAAAATGGTGTTAACAGTCACCCATTTAATCTGCATAATTTTCTCAGTTTCCCAGTTTCCCAACAAAAAAAATCCTTTGCTATCACGATGATTATTGTCTTTTTATTAACAATAGAAACAAAAACGAAACTATGTTCTCTATTATACCAGACTCCAGTGTTCGCCTAGCACTGTGTACACAACGATGAAAGAAGAGCATGGAAATGGTATTGAATTTCAAATATTTTCTTTCAAATTTTAAATAAAAATGTAAGATCTTCATCCCCGCACATCATCAACCCTGAAATACATAGACAATGTTGGTACAAAAAATAAAATTGTTCTTGTACAGCAAAATATAACATTAAGAAAGCGAAAAATGAAATGGTAATTTTTCATGATAGAGAAATATTATTATGAACAAGAAAATTATTTTTCCTCTACATTACTACTTCTTCGTCTTCATCTTCATTTTCATCTCCGCCATCGTTTTATTTTATTATGTTGATATGATTTATAATAATTCTTATTTTTATGATTGCACATACTATATGTGTCTGGTAGTGGAGGTGCAGACTCCATCTATATCCAAAAAGGGGGCTATATGTTTTGAAAATTTAGGAGACGACGTAATGATTGCATACATTTAGGTGTCACAAACCAATGTGTATCGAAAATAATATTTTATGTTTATTGTATGCTGCAGATGGTGAAGATGCATTTTTATTGCATATGTCAAATGAAATAATAATTATAAATCAATATGTCACTTGTATTATGTATTCGGTGTTTGTTGATAGATAAAATGATTTTTAATGATTTTGATACATTAATGCAAATATTACATCTATGGGGATATTATTATCATTCTTAGTATAACGTAACAGGTAATACACATACACACACATATCATTTTAATGGAGACAGCACAATAGTGCCACGATGTAAATTTACTTTTACGTTGATCGGTAACAACTCATTATCTAATTTACTGATCTGTAAATTTAATGTGCTATCCCTAAAGCCACTACTACTTCTACCAAAATTTTTCGATGAAGTTTTATACCGATCAATGGGCTGAATATGTGCAGGCAGCAACGCGGATTTTTCACCATCAGAATACCATCTGTGATGAAAATGAACCCGGTAAGACCCCCTGTATTACAGACTGTACTACAGACAGTACTACAGACTGAAATGGAGCTAAGAATTGACTGGGGAACGGCGATAAAGTAAGGACAGGAAAGGAAACCCGCAAAAGAGTTGAAGATAAAGAAAACAGAAAAGATAAAGAAAACAGAAAAAAAAATGTTTGGCTAAAACTGTCATTTCCCCTTAAATTTTTGAAAATTGATCTGGAACAGTGATAATTCAAAATTTATTTAGAAACTGTTATATCATAATCGTATTTCTTGTAAATTAAATGCTTTTCAAAATACTTGTAAAAAACGAAGCTATTATTGAAGGTACCACTTCTAAAAAAACCACTTTAATCTCCCAATTTCTGAAAAACGGCTCGGAATGAAGTTTCATTCGGATTAGTCAGTTTATTGTAGAAAGGTATAACATTTGTTTGGCACGGCATGTCGTAAATACAAACACTTTGCGAATTTTTTTTTTTTTTTTTTTTTTTTTTTTTTTTAGAATAAGATGGAATATGCCTTATGATGTTTAGACCAATGCCTACTAAACTACAGGCCGCTTACACCAAATGATGGCAAAATGGTAAGTCGACGATTTTGGCTCTTCCCACTCAGTCTCGTTCTCTTAAAATCAAAATAAATTTTGTCACAGAAAATTACAAAACAATAAAAATATTATTTCTTTCTCCAGTTGGTTTGTTAGTGTCGCTCAAACTGTCGAAGCCGGAGAATATGCGTTTTCCAATTTTTTTAGTAATGCAAGTTAAGAATTTTGTTTAAATTCTCTGTTAAAAAAACAGCTTTACTATTACTACTACACATCAAAATTACAACTAACTTAATATTCAAATTAAATCTAAAATAAAATTTATTATTGTTGAGTCAACCCTTTTAGATTTCGCGTTGTGTTGATGAAGCATTCCTAATGGTGTCAACTTAGGCACGCTGTGCTGATCTAGAATTAATAATGATGTTAACATGGGCACGTTGTGCTGATCCAACATAACTGGTGATCTTAACTTGCATGTACATTTTTATTTTAGATTTTGGCATTTTTGTCATTCTTATTTAACATAAGTCAGTTTCTAATGCAGTAAATATTCACATATCGCATTTTGTCTGAATCAATTTTCTCAAAAATTAGGCGGCAACTGAATAATTATGCGTTGTGTGAATTTGGTAAATCATTTTAAATATTTTGTTTTAACTTAAATTTTGGACCAATACTATGCATGTATGCATAGTAAAATGATTCTCACTTCACGAGTACATATACATATTTTTGGTTATTATTACGCCTATTATGGTTCTCACCTATCTGACAACTCGCCCGAGCATTTAAAAGTCGTGCGGCTTTAATTTGGTATTATGTTTCTCGCTTTTTTTGGTGAGAGTTGTGCGCTGTAGTTTTATGTATTACAGAATAACCTCGATTGGGGAGTCCGTTAAATCTGAATGTTCGTTAAATCCGAATGTTTTTAAATTTAATCGACTATAGATTTTGTACTTGTTCTGGAATATAGCCACCTAGGACATTTCTGAGCCGATTATGTTGGAATTGGTTATGCGGGATGGAAATCGGATTCTTAAATGATTTTTGGAAGAAGTTCTGGAATATGCGGCCACCTACGACAGGACTCGGTTATTTCTTAACCGATATGATGGGATTAGGTATGTCGAATGGAAAAGGAACTCTTAAATGATTTGTTTAAGAAATTCTGGAATATCGCCCACGAAACTCGGTAATTTAAACTAGGGCGGAACGCGATAATAAGCAGGAGTTTTTCTTGAAGAAACCGGCACGTGATGCTAACATGTTTCTGGTAAGGCTGGATGCCTTAACATATCTATCACCAGTACGTAACCCACACATGGGATTAGTGGGTTGAGCGGCAGGTCAACTATTTACTCTCACAAAAAATCACGTTTTATTGTTCTTATCAATAACGACCTCGAAAACAGTTGATGGGAACATGGAATATGATGTCTTCTAAGATCATAAAGTCTTCAGAACCTTTAGAACCAAGCGAGAATTTACACTTTTGAGGAACTTGTAATACAAGAGCGCATAATCCATATGGCCATATTTCAGAACTTTTTCAAAAAATTATTTGATAATCTCATTTAATCCTTAATGCCCAATTTCTATCCTAGGAGGTCATATTCCATAACTTCTTCCAAAAATCATTCAAGAATCCTATTTCTATACAACATACCTAATTCTAACATAGTCAGTTAAGAAATTAAAGAGTTTCGTCCAGATGACCATATTCGAAAACTTCTTCAAGAAACTGTTTATGAATCTCTGTTCCATCCAACAAAGAAAATCCCGTCATAATCGATTAAGAGTTGATCGAGTTCCGTCATAGGTGGCCATATTCCAGAACTTCTACAAAAAATCATTTAATATCCCACTTCCACCCAGCACATCCAATCCCATCATAGTTGGTTAAGAATTAATCGAGTTCCGTCCCAGGTGGCCATATTCCAGAACTTCTTCCAAAAATCATTTAAGAATCCCATTTCAATCCAACATACTCAATCCCATCATAATCGGCGAAGAATTGAACGAGTTCTGTCCTAGGTGGCCATATTCCAGAACAAGTGCAAAATCTATAATCGATTAAATTTAAAATCATTCGGATTTAACGGACATTCGGATTTAACGGACTCTCCCCAATTAGTCCGTTAAATCGAGATTTTTCTGTATTTGACAACAATAAAAAAATTTACTATGAAGTCACTTGAAAATTTTATGTGAGCAATTTTGACATTACTCTCACTCTCGCCGTGATTCGCGCGAGAATCATAATACTAAAATTTGCATTGGGCGACTTGAAGTCTCTGAGTGACTTAAATGTGAGAACCATAACAGGAGTATATATCTAATTCGTAGAAAAGAGAAACAAAAGATAAAACAAAATTATTGCGTTATGTGGATTAGGTTGTCAAAAAAAATGCGTTGTGCGTGTAGTTGCATTATGCGAGTTATTGCGTTATATGAATATGCAATAAGTTCATTTTTATTGTATCATCCAATTCGAAATTATTGTAATTGGAACGTACATTTAAAAAAATAGGGAAAAAAGTAAAAAACAGAAAAGCTCGAAAAGCTTCGACTAACCGAGCGACACCAAACAAACAAATACAAACTTTATATTTTGATTTGTTTCTTGATGACGTATTTAAATATAGGGTTAGGGAACATTTTCAATTTCGATTAAGTTTTAAACATTCGCCCAACTTGGACGTGTTTTTTTGTTTCTCGTGTTTTTTATTTTTTATTTTTTCAATTTTATTTTTGTAGTTGTTGTAACAATTACCAAATAATTAACCTTAATAATTATAATTTTATTACCTAATAATACACATACGAAATCGCTAACTGTACTTAATTATCATCTGAAATTATCATCGTTGATGAATGGTTTATTTCATGCAGCGGGCACTTATGTAACAACGTTATAGACTACAGATGTGCGGCTAGTAACGCAACAAAATTGCTGAAAAAATTTCTAAATGATTTACGGAAAGGTATGAAATTAGTGATGGACGATGTGCCTGGTTTGCGGTGGTTCTGTAGTAAATATGAAAACGGATTGAATAACATCCTATCCAAAATCGACAAATCAGAGGAGATCATAATCGATAATGTTCTCAAAAGATTGAATCAATTAAAAGAGACATTAACAACAATGGTCTGTGCCTTATCCCAATCTGCAGTTCAATCAGAACAGAATTAGGTCACAAGATCCATGCCCGAAGCCTCCATCCAGACCGAAACACCAAGTCTAGTGAACAAAAACCATACGATATCATCACTAACATCACCGTCAGCCATCCAAAACCGACAAATTATAGCTCTTTAAAGCCAACACGAAATAATAATCTACTGGGAGCATCACAATCAACACCATATCTGTCCCGAATGTTAATACAACTGCCAATGCCGTTGATTTTATGGATGAGTACACGATTCGAGTGGCACAACCCAGAAGTTGCTTTTCGTTAGCCGCATACACAATGCAGTGCCGGATGAACAGTTCCGCAAACTAGTGACAAAGATCGCGAATACTGACGATCTGTTTGCCCAAGGCATGGTGCCGAAAGCAAGCTTTGGAACGAAATATGATTATGCATCATATAAAATAAATATTCCAGTTGAAGTTTTTGAAAGCACCATCAACTCTACTTTGTGGCCAGAAGGATTGTTTGTGAAAGAACTTGATTGGGGTGAAATAAAGGCGTTTTTTCGGTCAACTCATACGCGCCACCTAATCCAGTAACAAATTTTATTGCTGAGAAAAATAGTGCCACAAATTCTGAATATAATCATGACAAGGTTGGGTCACATCCACAAAAAACTATTAAACACACATTTTACTTTCAAAATGTACAAAAACTGTCTTCAAAGGCAGCTCAATTTCATAATTTTGTTATAAAAACACTTATCGGTTTATAACATCTGTGAAACATCATTCAACGATAAAATTTTGATTTTGGAATTCTTCCCTAGTCAATATGTGGTTTATAGATGTGATTGCTCACCACAAACAAGCATAAAAAAATCCGGTGGCAGAGTACTCAAAGCTATCAATACATCATTTGACTCAAATCTGTGAATTAAAAAATGGACGAAACCGAATCTTGGACCTTATTTTTACTAATGAACCAGTTTTATTAAGAACATAAGAATCACCAACACCTTTCGTAAATAATGATATTCACCACAAAGCAATAGAAATAATGTTGGAAACCAAAGTGAATAACAAGTTCCATAATTACGAAAATCGGAAACCATATTACAACTTCAGAAAAGCCAATTCGAATAATTTACAAAAATATTTTGAGAAAATAAATTGGAATGCCGAGTTTGACAGCGATGACATAGATGTAAACGTGGAAAAATCTTAAACACATCTCTTTAAAGGAATTGATTTATCAGTTAGGAACTTATCAGTCTTAAAAACACGAAAGACAAGGCTTATAAGGGAAACCTCAAATTGGGTTCCCAGGAGTGCACGTTGTGTAGGAGAGTAGGATTCGGAGAAGGATGTGGTACTGATGGTATTAGTATTCCGTCTTCATTTTTAAAAAATTCTAAAAATTTGGCAATTCCTCTAAGCATTTTGTTCAATCAGTCATTAAAATTGGAAACTTTTCCACAAAAGTGGAAAATAACTAGAGGGACGCCTACTTTCAAAACTGGATCTAGAAATGATGTTTCTTGCTACAGAGGTATTACATCTATATCTGCTATACCTAAATTATTTGAACTAGTAATATGCAAATCATTCAAGTAACCATTCAAACATGGTTTTATACCTAAAAGATCAGTACCTGCAAATCTCATAGAATTTACTAGCTATTTTATTAAAGAAATTGAGAAGCACAAACAAGTTGACGTAATATACACCGACTTTGCATAATCTTTCGACTCCATCAGTCATTGTAAAACTTTGGAACACATTTTCAAGTTCGGATTTTCCAGCCATTTCGTAGCCAGGTTCAAATCTTATTTCGAATCGAATCCAATTTATATTGAAATAGAAGATCAAACGTCGAATAGAATACAAGCAACGTCTGGTGTACCACATAAGGCTCTCATGTTGGCCCATGAATTTTCACAATCTTCGACGATGCCAATAAACATGAGCTTTACTAAGCATATTGAGCTGTGCATCGCTCCATGCTCGATTTTGTCAAATGTTGGACGGGTGACAATTTTGATGTGGAAACAATTAAGGTCCTGTAAATGTGTGGTGTCCGTTCTACGAAGATCATTTCCAGAGTATTGAGAAAATTCATAAGAAGTTTATACGCTACTTAACCTGGAAAGACGGATGGATTTATGACCATGATCAACCATACCACGTAAACAAACAGCGACAACCACCTTATTTAGCCGGGTGCAAGACATACAACTTGACAACTTTTGAGAATAGACGCTAATTGCTAAAAAGTACATTTATTGGTAATCTTCTACTAGGTCTAATCGACGCACCGGATGTGCTAAAGTCAATTAAAATAAATGTTCCTGGTAGAAAACTAAAAGATGATGAGTAAAAGTTTCAATAGAATTAACTATTTATTTGATTTTTGTTTAACTAAAGATGATTTTAAAAGTAGGTTAAGGCAATTTTATGCCTCTCAGTGATTTTTTAACTTGTTTCTTTACTTTTATATTTCAAATTTTCAAATCCAACGCGGATTTATTTTATTTTGTATTCTTAATCTAATATTTTTCAAGCCAAATTTGTAAGCTTATTTCAATATAAATAAATATATAAAATTTTCGTGGTCTTTTTAGGTGACACTGAAACAAAGAATTTTTTTATTTCCAATGAACTTTATTAAACCAAATATGTGTCATTTTGATCGATGACTTTTTGCCATTTTTTTGGCAAAGCCTTTACCCCATCACTGTAGAACTTTTGTGGTTTACAGGTGAAAAATCGAGACATTTCATTGTGGCAGGCCTCTTTTCAATTTAATGGAAAACCATTAAGATGGTTCATCATGGACCAAGACTAGTCCGATGGTGGAAGGTCAAAATTATTTGGTGGGTACATAAAACCTTCTCATCCAAGCTCTCTCAGTTTCTGCCGGGTCATCAATGATGTGGGTGGTCTAGCGTCATCATGATGGAATTAGCGTTAGTTGCTGGCACTTAAGATTAGAATCAATCGTTCGGCCCCGTGCCAGCACCTCACAATGTACGATTCCTTTCCAATCCCACCAAACACACAGCATTACCTTTCTTGGCATCAATTCAGGCTTTTCTACCGTTTGGGAAGCTTCACCTCGTTTCGTCCATGATCTTTTTCCATGGCATGATTTCGTTCCGTTTCAGCAGCATGTCGCAGATGTCCGGTCCATTAAATGTTTAACTGTTAATTCATGGGGTACCCACACGTCAAGCCTTTTTTTGTATTCAGCCATTTTCAAATGGTTTAAAACTGTTTTTTGATCAATATTTAGTTCTTTGCCAATTGCATGGCTGCTTATATGCCGGTTTGAATTTTCTGCATGATTTCATCGACTTTTCCATAGTGGTTGGTCGACCAGAGCGAGGTGCATCTTTGACATCCATATTTCCAGAACGATAAAGTTTGACCTCAGTGCAATGAGAGAGTAAAGTGTAAATATCTTAACATTATTAGCCGTTTTCGGAAATATCCCATGGTGACTTTTGAGTAATTTTAATTCTTTTAATGTTGGTAACAAAAGTTACTCTATACAAAAAGTAAGATTACATGTCTCCTGGTAATATTTATATTCAGCAAAATTCAATGACGTATTTTAACAGATACCACAATTTTGTTTATACTTTGAACGTTTGTACTTTAATTTTTCTAACAATACTAATTTAATTGTCAGAAACACAGAAATTAAAAAAAAAGTAAAAGTAAATTACCATAAAGTTACTCTACATGTTCGGAAATAGATTTGGTAACTTTTGTCAGTAAGTTACCCAAGAGTTACTATGGGATATTTCTGAAAACGCCTATTATGTCGCTCTCTCAGTTTTGACATAAATTGACTCTCTCTCTCTCTCTCTAGCACTATATCCCATATTTTCATTTCGGATAATGAGTAATTAACTCATTGATACTAAGCCAACCGTGAGATTTTTTCCTTGTCACCATCGGGAATCGAACCCGGGACCTCCGGTCACTCGAGCAAGTATGCTGACCACTTTGCCACCGGGGCAACTTAAAAATATAAATAAATTGACGTCATACGAAAAACTTGAGAGTAGTAAGAGGCCTGTAGTTTCGGAGGCATTGCTTAGAACGACAACCTGACACAAATAGTGGACTTCAAGAAATAATTGCCACACATTTTTTGGTATTTTCCGACCAAAAAACAGAAAAGAAGTACCCCTTGGTAAATTTTTGGTAAACATTTTTTTTTTTTTTTTGCTAGAATTTGGTTGCATGACTTTCGGTCCTTAGACCAGTAACCTGACTTACAAATAGTGGGGTCCAAGAATTAAGTCCCACAAATTTTTGGTAATTTCCGTCTAAGACGGCAAAGGGGCTTCTTGTTAAATTTGTGAAAAAAATTTAATTTTTCCTTCTTTTGCTGGAATTAGATGGCATAATGACTTCCGATGCGGCGTTATTATATTTGTTTTAATCCCGGCCATCTGTTCTGGAGTCGAAGCGCTCCCTGCTCTTTCGCGGTTCATTTTCCCGTGCTGCTTTACGCCATTAATGCCGAATCGAAGGCGTTATATTTGATAAGGAAAATTTATCAAAATTTTAATCATCGATTCTATGAAAATTTATCAATATTTCGATGCAACTGAAACTTCGATTCATTCAAAATTGAGTTACCAACAATAATTGCGGTAAAATTCAAAGAATTGAGTCACACAAATTTTTGATATTTTCCGACGGAAAAAACAGCAAAGGGGAACGAATCCCTTGGTAAATCTGTGATTTTTTATTTTTGCTGGAATTAGATGGAACAGAACTTCCGGCGGTGATTAGACCGGTAACCTGACTAACAAATAGTGGGGTAATTATATATGGGGATGTGGTATTATAGTCGATCGATTCGATAAAAATTTATCAATGTTTCGATACAATTCATACGTCGATTCATTCAAAATTGACTTACCTTCCATAAATGCGCAAAAATTTCTAGAAATTAGTGCCACTCATTTTTTGGTATTTTCCGGAAAAAACAACAGGAAAGGGGTATTAGTTGGTAAATTTGTGATTTTTTTTTTGCTGGAATTAAATGGCATATGACTTCCGATGACTAAATTTATATAAATGGGGGTTAGGTAGTTCGAAAAAAAAGGAAGCGCGATACTTCTCGGTAAATTTGCGAGATATTTTGACATTTCCCCTGGAATTAGCTGACATATATGACTTCCGGTTATTAGACTAACAACCTTATTAACGAATAATAGTGCAATTATTTATTGGGAATGTATATGGGAAGTTACTTACTGTTTCCATTCGATTGTTAAAACTCCACAAAATTCTTGTCAATAATCTCTTTATTTTCCTAATTTTCTCTAATCTTTATAACTTAGTATATAATGCGTATGGTAGAACAATAAATATTTCTTGCATCATATGATAGATGTCTCTTCCACTGCTCATTTGAAATCATATCATATAAAATCTATTTCAAATCGCAAAAATGATGCACAATTTCCAATTCGAGTTCCAAGCGACCATTAATTAAATTGAATAATTAAATTTAATTTAAATTTAAAATACTTACATTATGCAATTTCTCTAAATCAAAATAAATAAAAACCGGAATTCTTATCGTTCGTTTTGTTATTTTTTTTTAGGTTTTATTTATTTATTTAAATTATTATCAATATTTATAATTAATTAATATTTTTCTTATATGCGGTATTTACATTTACAAGTTTTTTATTTAGTTTAGTTGTTTTAATTAATTACAAATAATAATTAATTTATGACGTGATATTATATTATATATATATTACTGTATATAATTTTTGTTTATAACGGTATTTTTTGTACACTTTTATTTATTATAATTTAAATATTAATTAATTATATTATACACATTTTATTTACTTTTTTAAATATTTTATTTCCATTTTCTTTTTTGTTTATAAATATATAGTTCTTTGGCCATATTTATTAATAATAATTTAATAGAAATAATATTTTTTTTTAATTATTTTAAACAAAACATTTTTTTTATTATTAAAAAAAACAATATTTAATGTTAGTATACAAAAAAAAATAAAAACAAAATAATTTTTGGTGTGTAACTTAAATATCAAAATAATTTTTTTTAATAAAATCAAAATATTCGACAAAATTAATAGCAAATTTATAATAAAAATTTAATAATATTGTTATTTTAAGTTACAAGCATTTTATTAATTTATTCGCAATTTTTTTTTTGAATGTTTTAATGTATTTCTGTAATTCGGTTTATTGGTTGGTTGCTGGTGTCTGTGCGGTGGCTGATTTGTTGGTTGTTATTTGGTCATTGGAAATTTATTAATGTAAATTAAAAATAATAAAATTTTATTAATTATTTACAATATACATTTAGAGATTTAATTTTATTGTTTATTATTTTATATATTTTTTTTTTATAAAACAACGACAATTAATAATTTTTATTTCATTAATATATTAGTTTTTTTTTCGATTTTTTATTTAATATATTTTATGTATTTACAAATTAAGTATTTTGGTTTCAAATATATAATTTATATTTTTTTATATAGTAAAATTATTTATAGACTAGAAATAAAAATTAATAATAAAATCAAATATGTAGTTTCAATTATTTATATTTTTATTATTTTTTGGTTTTGTTAAAAAAGCAGATTTCTCTTTTTGTCGTAATTGATAAAACAAAAATTAAAAATTTTGTCAAACAAAAATAATTTGGTTTTATAAATTTATTTATTAATTATTAATTAATTATGTATTTTTTTTTTTATTAAAAAGGCACAAAAGTATGATTTTTTAATTAATTTATTTTAATTTTTTTTTTTACTTTTCGGTTTGGTTTTTACAAAAATCAAAATCATTAAAAATAAATTAATTTATTAATTATATATATTAATTTTTTTTATTTTGGTTTGACCAAATTTTGGTATTTTTTATATGTATTTAATTAAATACATATTATTAATATATTATATAATTTATTTATATCATTTTTTGGTTGTTAAACAAAATTATAAAATTATATAATACAAAAAAAAAATTATAATTAAAAAGGTCTAATTAAACAAACACAGTTCTAAACCAACAGGATAGCACCATAAGAAGTGTTGCAAGAACGATTGGAACCGTTTTAGATGGGGCATATGAATTATCTGTATAGGAAATAAAAAAAATAATAAAAATTATTACTTTATAATATTTGTATAATATAAAAGTAAATTAAATATTTATAATAATATCAAAAAATAGATTAAATAAAAATAAAGAAACAGAAAACTATAAAAAAAATTCTAGAAAGTGCACAAATTTAATTTAACGAGTTGGTTGCACCCCAAAATATGAATTTAAATATATTTGTATTTTATTATAAAAAAATTAATAATTATTATGCATAAATTAAATAACGAAAAATTACAAATAAACAAATATTAAATTATTTTCTTACCGATTTTCAACAAGCAATTTTTTTTAATATATGTTTTATACTTTTAAGCAAATCGGTAGCAACCAGCGTGTTAATTAAAAATATTAAGAAATTAATTTAAAATAAAATTTATAAATAACGTTAGTGATTAGGCTGAATGCTTATTTATAAAAAGAAAATGACTTTATATATGACAAATTAAAATTAATTCCGAGTATATTTAGCTGTTATGATAGAATGTTAGGTTAGGAATAACCAATTTGGTGTGTACTGATGTAAATATTAGACTTTTGCCGGTCAATTTTTAGGTTCCTTATCTATATAGAAATTCACAGCAAATATTTAACTCGAGTTTATGGTCGAAAAACAGTTGACCCTTACAAAAATGTCCACTTCCAGAGAAGAGAGTAAAAATTATTATACAAGATGAGTTTTTATAAAAAATGTCAGACATTTAACTCGAGAACCATGCTAGAGATAGGACAAAATTACTTACAATTAAATTTGTTTAGGGTCGAGCGGGATATCTAGTGGTGATCTTGAATGACCTTGAAACTCGTTAGTTTCGGAGATATAAAGTCAGATTTAAAATAAATGGTGTTGACAATGTCGGGAATGTAAAGAATGTCGAAAATTGTTGTTGCTGTTAACAATCATTAAAATTCTCTGATTTCTTTTCTCAATGGTACCATTTCAGGAGAGCTTCTTGCTTTCCCTTACTATATAACTTTCCTTTACGTAAAACCATAAGAAATAGTCCATCGGATAAAAGATGAACCATTTCTCGAATATAGCATTTCGGATACAGTAAAACAGTTTTTCCGATTTGAATTTTCTGAAACCCCCAACTATATTGCACAAGAAACGGATGTAAAATTAGTAATGAAGTATTCATTTCGAAAATGTTCATGGCAAACGGGACAAGTAATTTATTTTAAAAACTTATAGCCAGACCTATAGTCGTTAGATTCATGTAACTCGTTTTCAACCAGAATGAAAATTATTAATTTCTATAGTATATGCTGGATACAGAACAATTTTTTGAATCTCCCATTTTCCGGATTCCTTGTCGACGATTGTGTAGCATGAATACCTCAAGGCAGTAAATGTTAAAGGATCGTGTAAACACCTTATATGAAAGGTACGGAAGCTACCAGTGTACGGTATTTACTGAGCGATAATGGGAACTCTACCGAGTGCGCGAAAGCTTACGTTAACCCAAATATTACTAAAGAATTGCCAACTATTGATAATATAATTAATTTCATTGATTCTAGAAATGTAAAATAGTTTGATTACATTCAACTATTGACTAAAGAACCGGTTGAGTCGTTATCAGATCCACTTAACAAATATTTTAACAAAAACAACATGTTTCACTTTTAAATCATTAGATAGTGCCCACGGCTAGTGGAAAGAGAAAATGTTCTGAAGAAATTGCCATGACAGCAACGATATTGTCATTTCAGCTTGTTGCAGTTTCATAATCCATCGAATTTGGCTAAACATTAGTACAAAGGAAAATTTCAAAAAATATTATGTAAATCCGACTTCGAAAATAAATGTTTACTGGAAACGACACCACACATTTATAACCAACTAACCTAATTAAAGGATTATACGAATAAGGAAATGTCAAAAGTCCAAGCCACATCTAAGCCGATAGAACAATTTTTTGGTTCGAGTAGTTATATTTTACTGAATTATGTACATAAAAATTTGTACATTGACTATCGATTAAAATTCAATCATTAACCAAACCAGAAACCAAAGAAATCCTTTTGAGCTTCTTGAGGAAATTGTTGTAAATGTGCTAGCTGCAGTATCATAGGACCTACACACATCAACACGAAATATTGCACGAGATAGAAGAGTATCTCGAACGACCCTGTCTCGTCTTTTGAGAGATAAAAAATCCTTGCGTATCACAAATAATTGCTGCAAGAGTTATCTGCAAATGGTTTTACATCAAAAATTCATTTTTGTCATTGGGCGAGGCAACAAATTGAAAAACTTCAAATTTCTCTCGTCTTGTCGTTTGGACAGACGAGGCAACGTTTAAAAATATCGGTCCTAAATTGTCCTAAAGCAACAACAAATTTTAGGACAAATTTAGGACAAACTTCATACGACTATATAATCACGTGAAGTTTGTCCTAAACTGTCTTAAACACAAAATTTATTTCTAAGAGTGTAAATTATTATTCAATATCAGTTCAATTTAAAACAAGAAGATCAACTACACTACATTTTAAATTAAATATATAATATCAAAAATTTTGAAAGTAAATTTTCTTTACAATTATGCGAATAAAGAACTACACACTTCATAAATTTTTCATTGTATCCAGTCCAATTAGAAAACTTGAATTTTTCGGGAAATCTAGAAAAACACTGCGTGTAATATACATAAGTTGTTTGCCACAATCTAGTATTAAAACTGCTTTTTCTAAATGCAATGTCTAAGAGATTCCAGCTATTCGAATATACGTGACACGGGAAATGTATCGGTTCCGTTGAAAAGTAGAAAAATGCTCCAGCCGTAGGGTTTAAAAGGTCCGCAAATTTTTTGATTAAGATAAGCTCTGGACCCCTATGACTATCTACCGAGCGAGTATAGCGACCCGCTTATCGTGGGAATTCCCGCTATTTAAATTTGAGTGGGCGTGTTTTGATAACTAACGAATTTGAGCAATGACAATTATTCTGGGATGCGTACTTCTATTAAAAAGTCCACCGATTTGTGATTGCTAACAATTTCTGTACCCTGTTGGCCAATTTATGACGAAACATAAAGTACCGCCGATCGTGAGAATGAGTCGGTTCTGTTGAGAAGTAAAAAAGTTCTCCGCAGCCTTAGGGTTTCAAAGGTCTGCAAATTTGTTGATTTACATCTTTAGGATTGAACTAGTTCCAATGCAATTTTTTCACATGAATTTTCCGGGAAATCTAGGGGAACACTAGTCGTAATATGCAAAGTTGTATACTACAACAAAGCGTTAAAAGAGCTTTGTCCTAAAACATTTCTAAGAGGAAGGAGTCCAGAACTTAAATAAATTATATAAAGAACTTATATAAATCAATAAATTGGCGGACCTTTTAAACGCTAAGGCTAAAGATTTTTTTTTCTTTTCAACGGAACCAATACTTTTCCCGTGTCACGAATATTTGAATAGCGGAAATTTTTACGATCGGCGAAACTTTATGTTTCGTCATAATTTGGCCAACAGGGTACAGAAACTATTAGCAATGACAAATTGGTGGACCTTTTAATAGAAGTACCAGTCTCAGATTAATTTTCATTGCTCTAATGTTGTTGCTATTGCTCTTGTTGTTGGTTTTAGGACAAGTTAGGACAAACTTCACATCCGTCATAAAAACGTTATTGGAGTGACGTGATCTACATTGGATGCGTTCGGTTGATCAGCAACATCGTCCGAGTGAAAATGCTTGGGCTCGAATATTTGTTTCTCGCCTAATCAGACTTTCTTATTGATTTAACACTAACAAACAACAATTTGAGAATTTTTTATTAGATTTTCCCAATTTATTAGAAGACATTTCATTGCGAAAAAGACGAAAAAAGTAAGACCAATAGGATGGTGCACCTCCCAATTTTGGTACAGCTTACCGACAACAACTAAATTTAATGTTTCCGAACAAATGTATTGAAAATGGCTCAGAAGTTTGAACATTTATTAAATTAATAAACGTTTTAATTGAACAATTTTGTTTCTAATTTCTTAAATTTTTAGTTAATACTGTAGAACTGGGAAAACTAGTTTGTTTTAGTGAATATCAATTTTTGCTCATATCTCTGGAATCATACACTTTATAAAAATTTTATGTGAGGAAAAAGTATTTACTTTTAGTTTAATTAAAAAACTTAAAAGTATAGGTTCCAATTTAAAAAAAAAACTTACTCTAGTATATACCTCCGAAACTAATGAGTTTCAAGGTTATGCAAGATCACCAAAAGACGTCCCCTCGACTCTTAACAAATTTTGTTATAATTAATTTTCTCCTATCTTGCTAGATCTCAGGGATAAAAGACTGGTATTTTTTAAAAAACTCACCCTGTACATGCAGTTTGTTCTAGGAAGAGACCAGTAACACGCAGTACCTTCTATATTACAACAATATATAAATCCAAATACTCCCCTCCCCTCCATCCTCCACTTAGGATCATCCATCGGTCCCAATGAACAAACGGATAGTCCCAACTATCAATTTATATAAAAACAGAAATATTATTGCGAAAAATTAGATGATTTAGAGATCGTCTGATACAAGAAGAAAAATGCAAGAAGAAAAATGAATAAAAAAGTTTATTTCCGTCATTGCGCGAGTTTTTATGTTAAATCCCACCCAAAAGATTCGAACAAGTGATTTGCTGATTTATAGGACAATATACCACTTCGCCAGGAGCAAAATTTTGTTTTAATTTTTTATTATGTTGAAGTCGAGTTTAGCTAGAAAAGCTGTATTCCACGCACACTACATGTCGCAAAAAATTGCAAACCTGGGTTTAAATCTCTGTAAATTCAGATTATTTGTCACGAGTCGGTTTGACCCTAACTGGTGGCCCAGATTTGGGTAGTTCCGGTGACTTAAGGCAAAAATTATATTCTAAGTTATTTCTTACCATAAGAGAATGTTCAGAAAATGATTTCATTATGTTGAAACATATAGAATCTGTGAAATTTTATCGGTTAAAAATCTGTTAGGCTAACCAGTAGAGATTTGTTGAAATGCCGGTTCAAAATGATTATGGGTATGAGAATAAGTCGTAATGGAAAAAATTACCGGTAGGCTAGATTTGGCAAGCGTGGATATTTTTCGTGTTTTTTTTATTTATCGTGTTGCTCCATGTTCGATGATCACACTTTCAAAGAATCGTCCAAATAACAATAATTTTCATTCGCAAATCCTACAAAAATAATAACACGATTCGATCTGTACTACAGACACCCGCTAGTGTTCAAATATTGAACCGCATCCATAGATTCATAATGCAGTTATATGATACATTCATCAAATGTGTCAATTAAAAATCAACTATTATCTTCCACCATTACTGAAACTCTTGAATCTCATACTTAAGGAATGTGTTTTTTAGAAATTAACTCTAAAAAACTGAGTTAAAGCTGAAACGTTAAATACTTTCAGTTTTACTATGAAAACCTATTCTGAAATTCAGCCCACGTGCCAGCGGTTAATACGTACATGAACTAGTACTGTAGCTTTGCTTCAGGAACAAAATTTTGTATCGTTCCAAACAAAAATATTTACTAATGGCAACTTCAAATGTGATTTAGTACGATACGTTAACGCTATGGTGTAACGAGTCATTTTGAAATATCTAGCAATTATTTGAAATATTTAAAAACAGTTATGGAGAAAAACCGACAAATATGGCGTTGCTTCGATAGAAAATATCATTGAGTGTACCATACAAAATTCTTAAATATTTGAAATTATTTATCAAGGCTACTAACGTCTTGAATTATCATTTGGCATAGTATGAGTGGTTTCTTACTTAGAATACCGAACCACTTTGTACCACTTCGTTACCTCTGTGCAAACCAAAGCGCATACATATGAGCCAACATAAATAATTTCAAATAATTAAGAATTTTGTATAGGGGTTTCCAATTAGGGTGATATCATTTCTTTAAAAAAACACACTAATTGTTAAGGGAATTGAAATGTTTTTTTATATTTAATGTGAAGTACAATCGATACAATTAAGTTTTGAATAAAACGCCATTCAAATGGCCTCCACGACTTCTTCTACAGGAAAGAACTCGATGCACCCAATTTTCGAGCACTTTAAATAGTAGTTTAAATAGCACGTTCAATATGGACTTGTAAAGCTTAAAAAGAGTTTGGTTTATTGCTAAAGACCAATGACTTCAAATAACCCCACAAGAAATAGTCTAATGGTGTTAAATCACAACTTTTTGGAGGCCATTCAATATCACAATTTCTTGAAATAATCGAATCTCCAAACTTTTCTCGCAATAATTCATAATTTATACCGATCTCCATTGACAGTAACGGTGTTACCTGCTTCATTTCGAAAAAAATACGGACCGATGATTCCACCAGACCAAAAACCACACCAAACTGTCGATTTAGGTGAATTTAATGGCTTTTCATGAATAATTTGTGGATTTTCTTTGCACCAGAATCGACAGTTTTGTTTATCTACTACACCACTCAGATGAAAGTGAGCCTCATCGGAGAAGATGATTTTCTTAATAAAATCGTTATCGTTTTCAAGTTATTCCAAGGCAAAATCAGCAAATTCACGATTTTTGCGGTGGTCCAATGGCTTCATTTCTTGAGTGAGAACAATTTTATACGGATGCAAACCCAAATCCTTTCTCAAAATCCACCAGGTTGTGATTTGAGACAGTTCCAATTCTTGAGAACGTCTTGGAATCGACAAATTGCGGTCTTCAGCAACACTTGCCTGAACGGCAGCAATATTTGCATTACTTCGAGCGTTTTTTTGTCTAATTATCACTTGAACATTATGTAAAGAAAATTTACGCTCAAAATTTTCAACAATTCGACGAATAGCGAGCACACATGGACGATTATTACGACTATAAAATGGCAAAAGCGCACGAAAGTTGCAATTGGAGAACGATTATTTTGATAATAAAGCTGAATAATTTGTAAACGTTGTTCTTGCGTATATCTTACCATGATGAAATTGTAAACATTACTGAATGCAATGAAACAAAAAATGACAGATCATGACATATGGCCGAAACGTCAGTTAAAAATCATATCATTCCTTTTGGAAAACCCTATATATGTATTACACTCAATAAGGTTTTACAACAAACACTTTAGTAAAATTGGTTTCTTACATCAAATGCCAATTCAGAACTAGACTGTGGCTAAACAAGATTGGTTTTCAGAACTCACTCAAAGCGAACCCCGAAAGAGTTGGGAGTGCTAGTAAACAAACAAACAAAACAGGATTACAGTTATTTACATTACATCAAACGCCAATTTGAAACTATTTGGTTCAATCGGTGTGATTTGTCTTAAATAATTTCATTTTGTAACTTTCACTCAAAACTTTTACCAAATATTAAAAATACAGATTCTATTTAATAGTTTCGACAAATTTGTGTTTAATTTGATATTTTCAAACAGTTAGAGCTATTTTTTCGATCAAATTGCAACAGAAGATATAAAATGTAAACTTCTGTTCCACAAATCGGAAAAACCGACATTCATGTATTGTTCAAATTGGTGTAAAAGAGTTTTTTAATAAAATTCGGTAAACAACTAAATATGTATCACGAAAATTATCGATCTGGAGATTTTTGCGGGTTTACCATTCGCTATATCGCCAAAGTAAAGAAAAAACATTTAAAAACAATCTCTGTGTGTATGTGTGCATGATCGGTGCAGACCTATCCAAATCCCAGGTGGAGCTAAAGATCAGGATGGAACTTTGGAGTTAAGCCTTTTCCATAAATTTGGAGATCCAGTGGTTTTCGGCCAAAAACAGTCCACCAGAAGTAGCTGCTTACATAGAAGCTTTTTCGTTTATTTGCAAATAGTTTGAAGGTTCTAAATTAGTTTTACAACAATATCGGTCCACAATACCGGTTTTCAAAAATGTAAGCGGAAACGAGGATTTTTGACAAAAAACTGATTCAAAAATTCGGCCCCTACTAAACATGTACTAAACCAGTACTAAACATTTTCTCATACATTGGGCAGTTCCACTAATGTTTGGCCGAAATCTTCTTCCACTGACGTTCGGCCAGGCACTTTCTTACCATTAATGACTAAAATTATAGATCTAGAATTCTAAAACAAAAAATTTACCTTATCGGGCTTTTGGTAAAACTGTTTTATATAATGAAAAATAATGCCACTTCCAGTAAAAACATGTTCACCCAAATAATATCTTAATGACCTCCCAATTTATGGAAAAGATTTAAGTATAAAATGTTATTCTGAATAGTCAATTCTCCTGGACTGTAGAGATGTAGATTTTTGATGAAATAAAGTTTTTTAAACAAACTACTTTCCAGTAAAAATTAAAAAAAACGATTTGAAGAAATTTTTTGAAATTTTATTTCAAATCTGTTGGTTTTAATCGTTTTTTTCGAAAACCGTTGCTTCGAAAATTATTCGAAATAACATGTCAAAAACGCAAACGCTTCTATGGATGCTGCCATTTCTTGGACCGGGTTCGGTTAAAAATGACAGGGAATTCCTAATTAATCAAAAAATCGTAATTATGATGTTTTATCCAGATCAATGAATCCGTCTGGACTGTACATGGGCCGAATATTTGTTGAAAAGTTTTTTGCCAAAAATCATAATTTTCTCTTATATTTTAGAAAAGTGAACTGGAGTATACTAATTCCAGAAACACTTTGTGTTATTAACAATTGGCTGCAGAACTTAGAAATCCGGGATGAGAAACGCTTACTATATACTCTTACAAAAATATCCATGGAACCAGAATGAGTTTCAACTAGTTACGAGTATGGGAAACTCATTACATTGAAATCTACTTGCAATGCAACGATCAACTGCCAAGAGTCTTGCTGAGGTGAGTCGATGCATTTGTGAATAATTAAACTCACCGAGGTCGAAACCATGCTTCACGCGCGTTGAACTATATACGAAACTATTCAATTTCGAATCTACAACTAACAAGAACCAAGCATAGCTCATATAAAATATAGTAGACCTACACAATTAGCTGTCGCATTACACACATTAGAGAACGGACACTTTAACATAAAAATCGATAACTTCTCTCTAGTGAAATCATGTTTCGATAAACGTCAACTAGATATGTGAGAAAGCCTAGATTAGGTACCCAAGTAGAAACTTTGCTTTTTTGTTACAAAGATTAATTATCGAAATACTTATATATATAGTTTTTTGTCAATTATCAAGAAGTTAAAACTAGATGATTTCGAAGCAAAATAGTCATCGAGCCATTTTTGCACACTTTCACTTTCGTGAACGAGGTCTTTGAAATATGATGACATGGATCTGAATAAGTGGGAATCAGCGTTAGCCAAGCTGAAGAATACACCGCATGCTGTAAAACTTCCCTGCCTAAGAAGAACATGTGTTCCTGGGTTGATTTTGCCGTATGGGGACGGGCGTTGTCCTGCAGCAATATGACCTTCTGCGTTCCTTGACCCGTAAATCGTCTTCCATAGCTTGAGCAGCATTTTTTTCCATTTGAAAAGAGAATAGAATGCATGACGAGAATGGTGCTCATCAACATCCATCTCTTAAAACTGATGCACACGGAACGACAACTTGTAAATGACTACAACTTATGTCATAAAAACCGCAATGGCTAAACAACGGGTCCCGGTCAAAATTGCATATTTTAAAATGACATTTTTAAAAACGACATTCCTCAAAACTGCATATTTCAAAACTGCATAAGGTACAAAACGGCATAAGGTACAAAATTGTATTTTTCAAAACTTCATATTTCAAAATGGCGTAAGGTCCTTTCGTGCCTTAGGTATAAAACGGCATTTTTCTAAACGGCATTTTTCAAAATGGCATTTTTTAAAACAACATTTTTCAAAATTTCAATTTTTCGAAACGGTACATATGTATAAAAATTTAGGTGAAGGAGAATATTATATACATACTAAATCTTCAAATAATTTCTAATTTCCATGAAGGTAAATACCTTTCTTACAACATACCTATACTAAGTTTTTTATATAAAACATGTAGAAGAAATTTGTCATAATCAATTTCATTTCATCAATTTTATTGTAAATTCAACCATACCATAGAAACATGTGAAATTTAATCTTAATCGACTAAGAAATAGTCAAGTTCCTTTTCATTTGGCTTTATCCTAGAATTTAATCCAGGAGTCGTTCACAAATGTTCAAAAATTTCATTCATCTCAAATTTCATCGTGTAATAAAAAACCATACCTGTTGGTCATATTCCAGAAATTATTGAACAGATAATTCTAGATTCATAATCGATTAAAATATTTTATTCTGTCTTGTGCAGTTTTAAAAATGTCATTTTGAAATATGCAGTTTTGAAACATGCAGTTTTAAAAAATGCCATTCTGAAAAATATGGTTTTGAAATATGTCGTTTAGAAAAATGCCGTTTTGAAATATGCCGTTTTGAGCAATGCAATTTTAAAATATGCAGTTATATGAACGGATCCCGCTAAACAACATATATCCAACATGGCGGGCGATTTGGATGCGTTCAAGTATATTTTAATGCAACCAACTTCAGAGTCGAGGAAATATGTGTACTGAAAGTAAAATGAAAAGAGCCAATTAGCTTTTTAAATTTTTGCAATGATGTTAAAAAGCCTAATTTTTGAATAAACGACAAAAAATTGAGATTTGAATAAATTTAAAGATTTAACTTTCAACAGAGGTTGATCTTGTTGGTTTTCTAAAATTTAACGAGCAACAATTATAGTTGATTTTTTAAGACAGTTTTTACCAAAAGTGCGGTAAATTAAATTTTTCGCTTTAACAATCAAGCCACATCATAATTACACCTCCATTTTTTCACTATAAAAACCGGGGTCGATTTCAATCGTTTAAAAATTGTTTAGAAATAACATAGTTTCGTCATACAAACTTAATTAATCAAATGGCTTTGGTCATTGACAATTGGTTTCATTTGATTTAAAGTTTGTGTTTTGCTGGACCCCCAAAGTCACATATAGAATTATTTTAAAATTTTATATGAATCATAAAAGTCTCAGAACGACAAAGTGACTAAAATCAACGAAATAACAAAAATTAAGAATACGTTTAAAAAGTAACCTTAACGGCAACTCATTGCAATCGCTGTATGTTGTAATCGAATACCACTACTCTTCTCTAAATAAAAATTTTCATACACAAAAATAACTTTATCATTTCCGCTTAATGAGATATACTTATCGAAATATATCCAAAATCGAAAAAGCTCGTATGGAAATTGGCCCACCCTACTCGATACCAATTTCGGCCCAAAATAACTGCGACACCCTTATAAAAAACAAAAAAGCTCCTATAAAAGCTGTCACTTTCGGTGAGGCGGTAAATTTATGGAAATAGATTAAGAATATTGTGTTACCCCGATCTGGTTGAAGTGAATGTTTGAAGTGAAATTCTCACAACGAGTACTTTTTACCTATACCACAACAATAAAATTTTTGATTAAGTTTTAATGAGTTTAATATGCATACCAAATCATAAGGCTCTAACCTTTTCGGAGAGACGTTTCGAAAATAATAGGTCTCAATCATTTGGATGAAAGTTGCGTTTTCTTAAATGCACTTCGATCTATTCAAATTATTTTCTTTTCGCATCCATCTGTATTAACTGATTTTTTATTTTTTTGACCTAATTTGCAAGTTTGTGACATATATAGGATGTTCCCATTAGTTGCACCTAAATTTTATAAACGGTTTGTTGTGTCTTGCGCTTACTCGGTTTAGTACAACCTTAAAGCTAAATATCATACGTCTATATAAGCGTTAATATTTGCTTATATAGCATCAGTTTATTAGGTGTTGACAATTAAGATTTCCTTCCCAAAAGTCATTACATTTTTCTGTAGTTGAGGCTGAGCTCTTCACATTTCTTTTTGGCAAGCATCACCCATGCAGTCTAGCCACTAGATTCATACCTTAGTATTTTGATAATTTTAAAGTTACCTGAAGTATTTAGTCTAAAAATGTCGATAATGCAGATACGGTTATAATAAGCAACATAAAATGTCAGAAATATGTAGAATTTGATTATATGTTTGGCAAAGTGGGTTTGATGATGTTATTGAAAAAATGTTTTTTTTTCGTTGTTTCGTCAATAAAATAGTCCAGATTTTGTCCGAAAATTATTTCCTGTCTGAAGAAGAAATTCAAAATATCACCCCTATATGACCACAACAAACCCAGATAAAATTATAATAGAAGTCTAAGATAGAAGTTTTCAATCAAAATTTTACCCCTATAACCTCATCAGATATACCCCAAACCTAAAATCAAAACCTACATACCGTCATAGGCCATCGAAGTGCCAGGTGGGCAAAATCTCGAAATGACGAATATTTTTTTGGATTAAACAATGGGCAAATCGAAATATCATCCCTATAACTTCTAATCAAGAGATATAGAATCTAATTGGCATAGTCATATTGTGTCTATCTTGCAAAATGTCGAAAGACGAACGACTTTATCAACTGAATAAGCGGAAGCGCAAAATTTCGTCCACATCAACTCTTCAGACCAAGGTAGGCATATTGACCTAATATTGCATATTGACCTAATTGGCATTTTGAGATTACTGGTGAACAATTTTACAAGACCAATCATGGGGAAAATTAAAAATTCACCACTATAAACATCATCAGAGCCAGCCAAACCTAAAATCAAAATCTACCTATGGTTATTAGTCATCGAATTGGCATTACCAGATCAGGATCTGTCTGGCTGAATTGTGAATTGCAAACCATTTTAACGACAAATACAAACCATTCAGTGCTTGATAGTTATAAAAAAAATTTATCGACAATTTTCAAGGATATTAAAGTTAGCCGAAAGTTGCCAGCCGAAAGTGACACAATCGATAATGCAGATAGTGTCTCGACTCCGAAAGCCAAAAAATAATACTGTTAGAGTTAGCCGAAAGTTGCCAGCCGAAAATAAAAAAAATCGATAATGCAGATAGTGCCTCGACTACTTCAGCCAAAAGTTAAATAAATTATGTATTAAATTGAAATCCCACCCGAAAGTTACTAACTCACAAAATTAGCCGAAAATTTGTATATATTCGTAACAAACAACAAATAAAACTAAAATACCGATATTAATTTATATTTCTTATGCCATATAATATGAATAAAATGTATATGGGCAAATTTCAAAAATTCGTTCAAACTTAACGTTTAAAGTGTTATGGAAAAGGTCTTACTTGAATCGGTTTGTCCATGGTTATTACTGGTAAAATTTATTGCAATATTTCAAAAACTCGTATAAACTTAACGTTTAAAGTGTTATGTCTAAATTGTCGATGGAAAATTCCGATTCAAATAAGATCTCGTCCAGACATAACACATTAAACGTTAAGTTTTTACAAATTGTTGAAATTTGCACGTGTATTTCACTCCCACCCATTTTCCCGGACTCAGAACATGAAACTTGATCTTGCAAATTTTTCAGCGATAACCATCGGCAAACCGATTCAAACAATACCTTTCCCAGACATAACACTTTAAACGTTAAGTTTTTACGAATTTCTGAAATTTGCACGTGTATTTCACTCCCCCCCCAACTTTCCCGTACTCAAAACATGAAACTTGATCTGGAATATTTTCCAGAGATAACCATCGACAAACCGATTCAAATAAGATCTTTTCCAGACATAACACTTTAAACGTTATACTGTTAAAGTTAGCCGAAAGATAATGCAGATAGTGTCTTAAATACAGCAAAAATCAGTCATGAACTCGATTTTAGGAGAATTTAGGATCGGGTTGCATCATTCAGGTGAAGGAGAAATTATTTCAGTTTATAGGAATTTTAAAATCGATAGGAGCGAGAGTATAAAGAGAGTTTAAAAATAGTCAAGACACTATCTGCATTATCTTTCGGCTAACTTTAACAAGGTTTAAACGTTAAGTTTTAACGAATTTTTGAAATTTGCCCATACTGTTAAAGTTAGCCGAAAGTTTCCAGCCGAAAGATAATGCAGATAGTGTCTTGAATACAGCAAAAATCAGTCATGAGCTCGAATTTAGGAGAATTTAGGATCGTGTTACATCATTCGGGTGAAGGGGAAATTATTTCAGTTTATAGGAATTTAAAAATCGATAGGAGCGAGAGTTTAAAGAGAGTTTAAGAATAGTCAAGACACTATCTGCATTATCTTTCGGCTGGCAACTTTCGGCTAACTTTAACAAGGTTAATTTTCAGCTGTTTGAAAATAGATAATATGTATTCTTTTTAGTTATCATCATTCCTCAAGTTATTACTTAAAATAATATTCTGAATCCAGTTCAGAATTGTTTTTCAATTTCGGCGTAGTAAAATACATACAGTCCTCGCCACAATTGTTTGTACCTCACATAAATTTCATATTGATCTAATTAAAAACTAAAAATTTTGTTGAGGAGTACTATTGAATCCAAAAACTTTATTTGCCATTTTTCTTGTTATTTAATGATAATGTATATAAAAAAATAAAAATTTATAAAACGAGTTCAGTTAGTTAGATAAAAACGAAAATGAAAATGCCAAAATTGTTTGTGCCTACTGCTTTTGCTCCACAATTGTTTGTAACTACGCGAAACAACGGCTATCGCAACGGGAATATTAGATTTTTTCACTTGTTTTTTCTTGAATATTTCATTTGCCGATTTAGTAATAATTTTCATCTACAATAGTGCAGTCCATATTTTAAAAAATGGTAAAAAAAACCAGAAAATTCATTGGAAGTGCGTGCACCGATTGTTGCTGGAGTACCAATTAAAGAACTGGCCAAAATGAATAACTGCCATAAGAATTCAGTACTCTATCAAATAAAAACATCAAAGTGCCAACATAGTTTGAAAAATGTTAAAGGAAGGGGAGAAATTACTACTATAAAGAAAATAATAGAATAGTTACAATTTTAAAGCGAAATCCTCATGAAAGCCTTAAGTCTGTTCAAAGTAACATAAATAACCTCCGAAAATTCAAAATCAGCCTAACGACTGTTCGAAGACGGCTTCGTGAAGCTAATGTGAAATCGTACGTAATCGAAAAGAAGCCTTTTATAAGCGCCCGTAATAAAGAAAAGCGTCTGAAGTTTGCACCTATAGTTATTTAACTAAGCCCGTGGAGTCCTGCTTCAGTTTAGATGGAAAGCAAAAAATTGTACTATTAGTAGAGGAGAAAAAGTGATGGTATGGGGCTGCTTTTCATATAACGGCGTCGGTGATCTGATTTCGCTGTCTGAAAAAGTAACATTCAGTACTTATTTACACGTACTCAATGATAATGCTTTTGTTTCTGGGTGTAAAGGGATTGGGCCCCACTTTATTTTGCACCAACTCATAAGAGTAGAATGATCATGAAATTTTTACGAGATTTGGATCAAGAAACAATAGATTGGCCGCCAGAAAGCTCAGATTTAAATCCGTTGGAGAATCTATGGCGTCACATAAAGCAAAATATGACAATTTCTATTGGGAGACAACCCAGTGAAACTTTTGTCGAAATAAAAACTATTTAGGATAAAATTCCAAAAGAAATCTTCATCAATCTAGTGAATTCAATTCCAAGGCGTCTTCAAGAAGTTATTTCCAATAAAGGAGGGAATCCTTCATACTGAGTAGAACGATTTGTAGATTAAAATGAGATCCGTTTTGTTTTTCGTTCATTTTTGTTTTCAGGTACAAAAATTTGTGGAGTAAAAACAGTAGGCGCAAACAATTTTGGCATTTTCATTTTCGTTTTTATCTAATTAACTGAACTCGTTTTATAAATTATCATTAAATATCAAGAAAAATGGCAAATAAAGTTTTTGGATTAAATAGACCTTGTTAAAGTTAGCCGAAAGTTGCCAGCCGAAAGATAATGCAGATAGTGTCTTGACTATTTTTAAACTCTCTTTATACTCTCGCTCCTATCGATTTTTAAATTTCTATACACTGAAATAATTTCTCCTTCACCCGAATGATGTAATCCGATCCTAAATTCGAGTTCATGGCTGATTTTTGCTGTATTCAAGACACTATCTGCATTATCTTTCGGCTAACTTTAACAGAATCCAAAGTTGACCAACAATTATGATATATCAAATGCCCATAGTGGCATCCCCATCTTATTTTGTGTTCATTTGGAGCAAGGTTAATGTAAACATTTGTTTTTCTCAAGTTTAAATAGGATTAGGTTTTACAACAACCTTCGCATACTAAAACCTTTAAATTGGTTGTTAAAATAATTATTCGGCTGATAACTTTCGGCTGAAGAATGTTGATCAACGGTGACGTATTTATATACTTTCGGCTGAGAAAGCGAAGACACTATCTGCATTCTCGATTTTTTTGATCTTTCGGCTGGAGACTTTCGGTTAACTTTAATAGTATTTAAATAGTACTCTTCAACAAAATTTTTAGTTTTTAATTAGATCAATATGAAATTTATGTGTGGTAAAAACAATTGTGGCGAGGACTGTATATCTACTAAAATGTTTGCAATGTTCAGAAATGCATTCCGTAACCATTTGAAATTCATACCGAGCTCTAATTTCACCCAATAACCTCATAAAAGACCCCACCAAATTTATTTCACTCCTTTCAATTTTCCCAACTTTCCAACATGAAAGTTGACTTTGAAAATTTTTCAACGATAACCATCGACGAACCGTTTCAAATGAGACCTTTTCCAGCCATAACACGTTAAGTTTCCCATCGTTTTTAAATTAATTAGAGATTAATAAATTAATATCGGTATTTAAATTTTATTTGTTGTCTTTTAGATTTTGTAGGTTAGATACTTTCGGTTGCGATATTTTAATTTCCTATATAATTTTTTTAACTGTTGCTGACACACTACGCATGCATTATCGATTTTTTCACTTTCGGCTAACTTCGGCTGAGTTAACGTGTAGTTGTTTGATATTATTTAGTACCACGGATAATTGGTTTAGATTTCTGTTGGTGTAGTCAACATGTATAGATTTTGTTTCGTTCAAGCTGCTGAGCCATGGCTTTGTTTTTACGTTAATTCTGCATTTGCAAATTTTTCCTACATATATCCAACTTAATCTTCTCATAAATGCTTAAAAATGTTTTTTGAAAATTTGTTCAATGTATTCACCATAAACAAAAGAGCATCATATTTGTATTAGACTACATCTAATTCATAAATAACATGCACAGTTGTGAGACACATTCTGAATTTGAAAATGGTTCTACCCGAATAAATGAGTAGCGCGAAGTAGAAATGAAGACAGATTAGAATTATTTAAAGCGGATGAAGCAAGCAAAACAAATAAAAGCGCGCGAACCTCGAAGTACACATGTCCTATAATAAACCATGAATCTGCTTCTACGCCTACCTAAAATAGGTGTGTGGTATTAAGAAAGTGTTAGGAAAAAAAATAAGTAGAAAGAGTGCCAGAGCCAGAAGGTTTGTATACAACAATTATAAAAAAGGAAAAATTATAAAGGAATGAAAATTGTGTGTACGTATGTGTTTGTACAAAAAGAAATAAAATAAAAAAATAATTTTTAAAAAAATGAACAAAAACAAATTAAACAATAAATAAAAAAACGGTTACACAGAAATAACAAAAAAAAAATTATAAATAATTAAATTATTGTGTTTTGTTTGATTAAATTAATTGTTCTTAGAAGTTTTATTAGTCTTACCAGAGTATGTTGTGCCAGTCGCTTCCAAACGTGACAATTCACTAGTATTTGCTCCAACATTCACAATTGGTATTCCGGTTGTTGTGGTTGGCAAAATTTCTAATTATACGATTTCGTGATTTTTAATTTAATATTTTTTTTTTTTTGTAACGTATTAGGATTTTAATTTAATTTATATAAATAATTATAATACGTTTTTATGTTCGACGATGGGAGGCGGTTTAAAAATATTTTTAATATATTACAAAAATAATATATTTTATAATATTTGTTATAGATTATTTATTATTATGCCGTGTACGCGTAATTTAGAAAAAAAACATTATAAATGCGTATTATATATTATTTATATAAAAATATAATTAAAATTAAATTTAATAATAAACCAATTTATCATGCATATATTTTTATCCTTATTAAATTAAATAAATAAAAATAATAATAAAACAAACTGAATAATTTGTAAGTGGTATTAAAACCGCAACCGAGATAATTATTAAACAAATTAATTATTATTAATAATAATAATAATAAAGTTTCTGATAAACATTAATTAATAATCGTATAATTTAATGTAATTTTATATTATTAATAATAATAATAATAAACACAAGAGCAGATATTTTTATGAAAAAATTTAAAAAAAAATTCATTTATTTATTGTTTTTTTTTTGGGGTGGGAGGGGTTTCAATATATATTTTTAAAGGATTTATAAATAATTAAAAATGTTTTGGATTAAGGACGATTTGTTAAATGAGGTGAAAACTCATTAATTGAAAATATGTATACGATTTTGTTTTTTTTAATTGCTTGTGCGTTTTAAATGGATTTTAATGGGTTTAGGATTTATATTATGCGCGAGATTACAATGTGGGATTGTTCGGCTAATCACCAAATTTGTTAATTTATTAGTGAGATATTAATTAATAATAATTTGAATACAAGAAATTTGTCATACAAATTAACAACCGTACAAATTTCAGCTCCGTTGGTTTTTTAAAAATTCGTATTGTGTTCATCAATAATAGTTTAGTCTTTTTACCAAAGAGAATGAGGATTGAGAGAAAAATCCTTAATTTTGTCTACTACCGCTATTAACGTTCCTATAACTACTTAAAAGTGTAATGCATAGACTAGATAACGCAACTTCGAGTGGAGTTTAATAAATCGAGTAAACTTTTTGTCACCTATAGATGTAACTAAAGATGCGATTTACCAAATTATCAACAAAGCAAAAAATAAACATAATATATTTTGGAATGCGTCCGAACCTGTCAAGAGTGCTTCACGTACCGGACATGAAATCAAAAAAGAAAGGATTAACTGGAATGACCACAATAAGAAATTAATTAATAGAAGAGAAATAGTTGGATGCCTCGTAGGATGGCCAGGAAAAAACTGGATGAAAACTGTGTTAGCTGAAGTGAAACGACTTTGTAAAACAAAAGATAATCTAAAACTTAGAGCCATGAACATATAGTTAGATAGCCAAATATATTAAGCGCCCTATCCTCCTAATTGCTCCATTGGCCAGGTTATGATTCGTTGATGGAATCCAAATTTAAATAATTAAAAAATTACTATAGATATTTGTGACCTTATAAAAATCAATGATATCACAAAAGAAGAGTTAATAAATAAAAGAAAATCCATTATGCAGAAACTTGAAATAGTTTCTCTTTACTGCGCTAGTAATTTTTAATAGGTACCACCTAGTACTTGCACAACCAATAGTGATACCAAGTCAATACGTAAATAGATGGAATCTCAAGTGAAATAATGTAACACCAGAACGTACCATTGCGTGTTTTCCTAACCTATTTTTGATACTCCACCATTTCCAATCTTCCACAAATAGTTTGAACTCCTCAGTATACCAACCTTTAAATGGTGTCGTAACGCCTTTGATGTCGATTTGCTACACAGCCCGCGTCTTCATGAAACTACTTCAATGAAGTTCTAACTGTTATACAGAAAAATTTGAATGTAAATATTACATCAAAATAAAAATATGATAATAATTTGTTACTCTACCAAAACTGGAGAGGCCTTCGAAGTGACCGGTGTGAAGTTCTTGAACAAACATGTATGCGAGTGTTCTTTCTGAAATTTTTGGACAAAATTTTATTTCTTGGACAAAAATTTATGAAAGTGTGCAACAATTTTAACAGTGTATTTATTTTATATTAAAATAATCCGAAAAAAATTATAATAAAATTTAATATTGAAAAAACAAAAGAAATTGTTTGACATTAAAAAATCTAAAATGCTCATTATTATAAATTTTTAAGTAAATCGCATACCATACTGTATAAAATGATAAACCAAAAAGTAAAAATCTCAAAGAATGGCTCGCATGGTGACATACGTTCGAAAGGGGATACATTGAGCTATTTAAATCAGTTAGCCCTCAAAATGATAAAGCAGGCTTTTGTGTTGAATTTTTAAAATTTTTCCAATACAGCGAGTCTGCGTATCCACGGATGTTCTACTACTCTAAGCCTAATAGCAAAAATCTCAGAAAACTGCTCACATACTGACTATATACGCTCAAAAGGGAATTCATTATGCTATTCAAATCAGTAAGCCCTATCCAGATATGATGACCAAGGCTCGTGACTCGATTTCTTAAATTTTGACCAATATAGCGAGTATGCAGATCCACGGATGTTCTGCTACTTTAAGCCAAATAGCAAAAAATCTCAGAGATTGGCTCACCTACTGACTATATACGTTCGAAAGGGGAACGTATATAGTCAGTATCCACTTTCGGACGTATATAGTCACTATGCGAGCCAATCTCTGAGATTTTTTCTATTTGGCTTAGAGTAGTAGATCATTCGTGGCTATGCACACTCGCTGTATTGGTAAAATTTTAAAAGTTCGATTCACGAGGCATGGTCATCATATCTGGATAGGGCTTACTGATTTAAATAGCTTAATGTATTCATTTTTGAACGTTTATAGTCACTATGCGAGCCATTCTCTGAGATTTTTACTTTTTGGTTTATCATTTTATACAGTATGGTATGTGATTTACTTAAAAATTTATAATAATGAGCATTTTAGATTTTTTGATGTCAATTTCTTTTGTTTTTTCAATATTCATTATATTTTTATTCGAATTTATTTAATATAAAATAAATACACTGTTAAAATTGCAAACTTCTATAAATTTTGTCCAAGAAATAAAATTGTGTCCAAAAACTTCACAAAGAACACTCGCATAAATTTTTGTCCAGAAACTTTTGTCCAAGAACTTCACACCGGTTTCGAACTGAGTGATATTGCTCAAAGAAATTCTAGTTTGAATGTCAACTAAAGTGCGGCATCTTTGGGTTCGTTTTTGAACTAGCGGTTATGTCACCACTCGCAGCTCCAATTAAATCTGTCAAGTGACACAAATTCAATATTATATTCCCGAAATATTGAAGTTTTTTTAACCACTGTAATATTGGCGATCACATATAAATATTTTCGACAAATTTTATTTAAATAAAGTGCACGAATGCACAGTAACCTCATCATGCGGGGATTGATTTCATTAAATAAAATTATCTAAGACAAATATTCAACGTGACATCTACTTTTCATGAACAAAAGTTTACGATTTCAATAATGGCTGTATTGTCAGTTTGATTAAGCAGTCAGCAATTCAGTTTGACACAAATAAATTATGCACCTCATGCTCATCACAATAATCCGTTTCAAAAACTGCTCACTATCGATATAATTTTATTTGGATGAATTGTAAAATTTACATAGTAAATTCGTTTGGGTCTCAAAAAATGTGCTAAAACGAGTTGTGCGAAGATACAATTCATCGGAAAATTCTAAATCTCTAATATGACTTAACTGTTGGCTCAGATTTGGGCAGCTTTCCATGATTATAGGCAAAATGAAGTTCTGCGTAATTACTCAGCATAGCTTATAGATTTCTTTTGAGAGTTTTCATGATGATCGGAGCATTTTTGGAACATGGTCATTTGTATGGGAAAATAAATTGTTCAGAAGTATTCGTCGATTTCGGAGCATTACTTGACGAGAACATTCATATTTCAGCTCCTACTCAAGAAATCATCAAGTGGCTAACTGTCCAAGATGAATTTATAGGAATTTAATACAGGTTTATAATTTTTTGTCACAATTAGGTGTGTCATAATTTTAAATTCAGATTTTTAAACTAAACTCGAATACATCATCCTAATTTCCCGAAATGTTCGATTTATTAGAAAAATTCAGTTTGACTTAAATAAATTAAGAACCTCATCAAATTCTTCTTAATATCGATACAATTTTGTTTTTTAACCGAAGGTGTCCAAAATCTTCCTTTGCTTTTCGTATCACAAAATTAAGCCATCAAGAGAAAATGAAGCAATATTTTTTAATATGCATTACAATTTTTTTCGATGAATTGTTTTTCTTTCACTTATTTGATTTTTCGATGAATTGTTCAGTGTAGAATTGTCTCCGTGTAAAATTGTTTATGTTAAATTGAGTTGCGCATAATTTTCGGATTGCCCAATTTAATGATGTAAATGAAATTTCAATAACAGTGTCGGATGAAATTAAAAGACAAAGAAGTCGTCAATCAGGAACATACGGTTTTAAACAACGAATCATCCTTACGATAGTTTTGAAGCAGCTGGTTCCTGAGGTCTAGAGCCCCGGTACATTTTCCTTTTCTAAAATTTTTTATTTTTTTAAATGTATCACAGGAATAAATTTAGGATGAACTTAATGCTGCACCAGCACTTGTAGCACAACCCAATGTAAATGGTACTGGAATTTTTTTACAAATAAATTACAAATTTGTTACACACTTAGAAAAATTTTTACATGTCAAGTTATCCTGCAATTCGTGTGTGGGCTAACGTTAGATAAAGCTACACCACACTTTTCGAATTTTGGTTAATATTTGTTGTATCGTACTGGGGGTGGTACAGGAATTTTTTACAAATTAATTACAACATATCGGTATAGTTCAACCCCCAAAAAACTACCCTTAAGGGGTGTAATTCTTCAAAAACCATATTTTTCGTTACAAAATGCTGGTCAAATTTCAGTTAATATTTCTTGTATCGTACTGGGGAGGTGGTATTGTAATTTTTTACAAATAAACTACCATATATTGGCCTAGTTCAACCCCCAAAAACTTCCCCTAATGGGTGAAATTTGCATTTCTGTGAATTTTTGTTGCACAGTGTTGGGGTAGTACTGGATTTTTTTTTACAAACTTACTACAATAAAATGGCATAATTAAACCCCCTTGAAAACTACCCGAAATGGGAGCAACCATTTAAAATCATTGTACCGTACATGGTTAATATAAGAAGTTTTTACTAAATAAATTACAATATATTGGAAAAGTTCAATTATCAAAAACTGCACCTAAAAAGTGCAGGTTTTAAAACCATATTTTTCTGTAAAGGTAATACCCCTCAAATAGACACCCAAGAATTTATTACAAACGCCCACTCCCACAAAAATCGACCATTCTGCATCGAATAAACTACCTATGCAAGAAATAGGTAGCCATGATTTTATTACAATAGCCCACACCTACAAAGATCGATCAACAACTATCGAACTAAGAGACTAACTATAAGATCATTGATTTCTTGCATAGGAAGCAAGTTCGATACTTTTTGATCGATTTTTGTGGGTGTGGGCTGTTGTAATGAATTCATGGGTGTCTATTTGAGGGGTATTACCTTTACAAAAAATATGGTTTTAAAATCTGCACTATAAAAGTGCAGTTTTTGAGAATTGAACTTTTCCAATATATTGTAATTTATTTAGTATAAATTTCTTGTATCAACCAGTACGGTACAATGATTTTAAACGGTTGCTCCCATTTGGGGTAGTTTTCTAGGGGGTTTAATTATGCCATTTTATTGTAGTAAGTTTGTAAAAAAAATTCAGTAACACCCCTCAGCACTATACAACAAAAACTCACGGAAATGCAAATTTCACCAAAATTGTAAAAAATTACAATACCACCCCCAGTACGGTACAAGAAATATTAACTGAAATGCGATAAGCAAGTTGTAACGAAAAAAATGGTTTTTAAAGAATTGCACCCCTTAGGGGTAGATTTTTGGGGGTTGAACTATACCAATATGTTGTAATTAATTTGTAAAAAATTCCAGTACCATTTTCATTGGATTGTGCTACAAGTGCTGGTGCAGCATTGGGGTCATAAATTTAGGAAATGCATTATATGAAACAAGTTTCATTCTCAAATCCAAAGGGTTCAATCCCTGGACCAAAGGAACCCTCCTTATAAGTCTCCACATCATTAATCAAACTGGATTCATATTTTGCAAAGGAATTTTATAGCAAAATGAGCAGGTTTACGTAATATTTTTGAAGAGGTTCGCCCCTGGGTGTAGGTGGTTCCATACGGTTTTTTCATAAAAATGTCTTGAAATGGAAATGGAATCGTCCCAGCGTAAAGAGGAGCATACTGTTGCTTCGGAAATATTGTACGACACGCATTTCGTTATCAACCAATTCAATCAATGTATTGAAAAAAAAACGTCTTCTTCTAGAGCTGCTGAAATACGAGAACAGAGTGAGATACGGCTGGAAAAACTCGCTTACCACAGTCGATAAACATCTAGAAAAATTCTATGCAGTCGGGATAATTCAGCTAGTCAGCCTATACTAGCATGGAAGAAAGATGGGTCGGTAAATTTTGTTTTGCACCCCGACAGAGGGTTATAGATGTGTTACATGTCACTACAAATCGTAATCTGTTGATGAAATTTCACTTTGCATCCTGTCCCAATCGGAATTCGAACCCGGTACTTCCCGATCCAAATGCAAATCTTTAACCACTGTGCCATTTGGTCAGTTGTACAAGACCGTGTTTAATGGTGCGATATGTTTTGAAACGTTCTCCGTGGATTTGTGTGTTCCTGTCTATCAAATCGTCCAAAACGATAGCCAGGTTGAAACTGAAATTTTCAAGTTCATTATTACCAAATTTGTAAATCTCAATTATTTTTGAAAGAGGCAGCAATCCAAAAAATAAAATTTCAAATTTTTAAATTTTGAATTAAATAGTGGGTGATTTAATTACATATTTTATAAACAAATACGTATTGCTGATCGTTTCAAAGTGTTAAGTCAATAGGACGATTATAATTAGATCGCAGATTCGCCGACTGTGGCACAACGTCAATTTCTGTGGCATCACATTAGGAATGATGAAGGTACAGAGAAATAATAATTCTAAGATCATTAATCTCTCATTTATATTAGACATATCCAGAGAATTGAAATCCTTAGAGTGTATCCTTAGAGATATCTACTCTAAGGGTTTCAATTGAATTGATGCTTTCATTTTTTTTATTGCACAAATGAAAAAGGTTTTAGTAGAAAGACAGCCTAAGTCGACCACTTCAAAACTTTGTACCAAGTGTTGTTATGACACATTGAGAGGCCATAACATCATCATTGCAATGTAGTTTTGTTTTTGAATTTTTAAATTCGTTACCATCGAAAAATAAATGCATTTTACTGATGACATCGCCATCTGTTTTCGAGCATTTGACACGAAGGTTTTTTTTGCGAAGGTGAATTGGCTTTTATACTCTGGTTCATGTTTTGCTGAGACCACGTGTGTGCGAGCGATGATAGTATGAAGGAGTATTTTTGTTGTGTTTTTTTCGTTTTGGCGTGTGGATTGATGTGCGGTGTGAAGATATAGGCGAGTAACGCACGAAAAAATCAAAAAGATACTTCTGTGGATTTTTGGTTCGTGCGAGGATTTTTGTTTTAATTTTTGAGGAGTTTGGTTTTTTGTATAAGACAATTGAGGGTTGATTTTCTTAAATGACATAATATGTTGGATTTTTGTTTTCAACCATTTTTTGTTTTACCAAATTCAAATTAAAATAAAAGTCGAGTTATTTTTTTGAGTTCTTATCGAAAATTGTGTATATATTGCATACAATTAGAAAGAAGGCAAAACATATAAAAATAAAGTTGTAAAATCAGCTTTGCGGTAAAGAATTGTTAATTTTTTGTTTGGGAGGTAACATTAAAAAATTTTTGGTTCGCCACACGTATGCCGTCTGGTACATTTTGGCGGTGGTAATTTGATTTTGTGAATGCTTCTTAAGTAGTGCAAGTAGTGTTTTGAGTCAAACGTTATATTGGCGGATTGACGTTGCTTTCGGCGTAAATCGGTACCCATAAAATTTGGCGGACGGGGCCGATAAAATTTATCGATGCAGCTTCCCGGATAATTTTTAACAATTGGCGAAGTTACATTTAATTTTATTATACTGCCACGTTCGTGGTATAAAGTTACTACAGTGGTTTAACTGTATAGTAATTAAACAATATCAACGGAAACTCCAGTTATATAAGGCGGTCGACAAAAGGCGCGATCGCAACGTGCAAGTGGCCAACTGAGGCATGCCAATTGCAATTTAAAGGCGGCTCGTTGAGGCCTAAATTTTTTATAACGGCGGACGTGCCGAAACGTAAGATTTAGTTTACGGGTGGCCAACCGAGTCAGCAATTTTATTAAAAACGTCCAAATTTACCCGAAATTTTTTATAACGGCAAACATATCTATTTTACGTGTGGCCAATCAAGATCAGCCTTTTTATTACCCAAGGTGGGACGACGCCAACTTTATTCGAAATTTTTTATAACGGTGGACGTACCGCCACGTTGAATTCAATTTACGGGTGGCCAATCGATGTCAGCCATTTTATTACCAAAGGTGGGAAGACGCCCAACATTACCAGGGCCCAACCGAAGGGCACAAGGTAAAATTTTAATTTTTTTATTTATATTGGGGTCGATTCCGGAATCGAAAATTTTATGTTATGTTATTTTATTTCCCCGCTTACTATTGGAATTTGTATTGAAAAAACAAAGTTCTGTAAACTCTTTAAATTTACAAATTGTTGACTGCCGAAGTAAATCAAATTTTGAAATTTTAGAATGTTCCATCTTTCTCCGCCAGTGTTCTTAACGAATTATAATGAAATGTTGTTAAGAGTATTATTTAGGGAATTTGAAGTGAAAGTTCAGGTTTCTGTCCATTCTACACTTTCTTAATCAATAATTGTGAAATTTGAATTGCAAGTCTAAATTGTAATTCTAACATGTAGAAATATGTAAGTCAATGGTTGGTGGTATTTGAATTTTGGACTGAAAACTTAGGAATTCTGTATGCAATATTTTATTTTTTTTTCGGCCAAAACATGAAGTTTCAGATAACCACTAATCCGCTCAACCAATACTTTCGATTGATTGTCGAATAGTCATACTGAGGCCAAATGAAAAATTAGGAGAAAATTTATTGGTTAGAATTTTCACTAAAATTTTTTGATTCTCTGCACTCCTATAAGCTCTTTTCAGTTTCTGGCCTTGTGTGGGTAGCGTTTTTTTCAGTGAGATTTCCGCTTGTCTTATACACCACATAAATTTTCCTTGTTTCGATGACGTAAGTGATTATATTTTTTTCTTGTTAAATAATTCGTTTCCGGCAAATTTTGGTATAAAAGTAAAGAGGATGTTTAAAAATGTTAAGGAAATCAAAATTTAACGATTATTCTCAATCTCCATATTTTTAGTCAATCCGAATACATTTCAAAGACTCAATGAAGTCGCTGTGGCAACGAATACGAATATATTGCGACCCGACTGCTGGTACAATATTCGTTGTACTCAACCAGGTTCGGTAAAGCTGTTTAAAATATTCTTCCCAACAAGAAACAAAAGTAATTTTTGGAGTTGGATATTATCTAAAGTATGCGAGTCGACAGTTGTAATAGAAAATTTAAAATTAATATTCTGAATGTTACTTGCATTCGTTAAACACCCGATCTACAATTTCACAAATTGAGGAATATTAATGGACATCAAAACTGTATAGAAACATTTTAAGATTGGTATGTCGCTGTTTCAAAATTAACTCAGATACAGTCAGTCACAAAAGTCTACGTACACCAATAAAATTTGGGAAATTGAGATAAATGAAACGAAATAAATATTGTGATATTAATTAAATAATATATTTAATCAAAGAAAATTATTATTGGACAAAAAAAAATTAAATAAAATAATTTTCGAAACATTTAAAAAATTCTTAAATTGCACAGCACAAAACTCTACATACAGTAAATAAAACCACAAGGATCATATTCAGACACACTTAAGAACTAAAATTATTATGTAGTTGGGTCACCATTAGGCTTAATAGCAGTGCGCTCGAAAAGGCACTTTTTAATGAATCCCTATTGGTAATTCTATATTTTCGGACACTTTGTTCCTGTTCATACCAGATATGTTTAATATTGCATTAAGATTCGGTGACTGGGGATGCGGATGAAGCTGTTTCGGTACATTTATCTCTCGTCTTGCTGACACCGCCGTATGTTTAGGATCATTTATATAAGATCCACTGGTTGCCTAGTCCTAAGCAATCGATGGACGATTGCAAATTGATATAACCGTCCTTCTATAAATATCAATTTTCCAACACCAGCTGCATGTTTATTGGTGGGAAGCAAATTTTTTGGAGCCATATCTTGGTTAATTTTTCAAATTAAAACTCAGTCCTTTCATTAACGTACTTTATTTTTTTTTGAAAATTCAAGCCTTTTCTGCTTATAAATGATTTTTTGACACTCTTCCATTAAACCCTTCGTTTCGTAAAATTCGATCGGAACTGCTTCGGGAAGAACATTCTTACCAGTGCGATTCCTAAACTCAACCGCTATTTTGGAGCAGCTATCTTCGGATTGGATGCCACTTTTTTAATTATGCTTCGAACATCCCGTGCGTTAAGTTTTTAGGACGCCCAGATCGTTGTTTATTTTGTTACCAAAATTTTGAACTATTGTTTGTATGGTTGCTAGATTTTACCAATTTTAGATATTTCATTATCACTAATCTGTTCCTGTAACTTTATTATTAGATTTCGTATTCGACATTGACAATTCCGTTCGATGTACTATTTTTTAATGCCAAAGACGAAAAATATTTCTCACACAAAACGAATACAGAGTTAATACTGAAAGTATCGATAAACGTGCCTCGGTATTTATATTGTATAAAACAAGATAACGGTATTTTTGGTGAGCTTTATGCCCCAAAACAAATTGCATTGTAATTAAATAAAAAAAAAAAATTAATTTTGTGAAAATAACTTTTTTCTTTTAATTTTTTTTGTCCGATTACCTCGATTTTGCAAATTTAAGTGGTGTATGTAGACTTTTGTGACTGACATTTTCGCTTATCTCATAATTCTCACAATAGTTTCCCGGTATGATATTTTTTGAAAAAAAACAATTTTGGGTGCTTTAACTAGACATGCGGTTAGTCCAATGAACAAAAGGCTCAGCTCTAATAAGAGAAGGTGGTTGAACGGTTTCTTTGAATATACCAAACAATTTAAATCAGACATTAAATCTCCAGAATTTGATTTTTGAATAGAAACCAGAGTCATACAGACATTATTTGATTTAACATTCACAATTTTGAAAATTAGAAATTGAAAACATAACAGTAAGCAAAAGAACAGCCAATTTTTTTTGTAAACGTTCGAATCTGATGCTGCGAATTTTTCGTTAAGCAAAACTAACACAAATATAACAACAAAATTAATTCCAACCATTATACGCTGCTGGATAAAATATCGATATACAAATTTGATTAATTATAAACAATTTTTTAAATCTCTACCGCATATACTGTGGTGTCGTTTTATAGTGCGATTACTCGTATAAAAAAATCGAAATAAATCAATTATTAAGCAATTACGGTAATTACTGAATTTTTTAATAAGGATATCTTCATCATTAGTTCCTATATCTATTTACATTCGATTCCATTCGATTGATGAATAAAATAAAATCCAGTGTACTCGCATATCCAGTTCACACCTGCTATACGAATATAATTTACATTTTTCGTTGTTGTTTTATAAAAATAGATAAAACCTAATTGAAAATCAATCTCCTGTTCATATAAAATTTACATAAAATACATAAATCATTAAAGCAAATATGGTTATATGTATAGTATCAAAATTTAAAAAGCAATAAATCAAGCCAAAAAAAAAAAAAATACAAGCCCAACAAATATTTAAATGTATTATTTTTATTATTTTTAAGCATCTACGCGTATGCAGCAGTTTATAATTTCATCGCTTGCAGTACGATGGGCATATGGCACACCACAAACCAATTTCACACAGCACACACATCAAACTTATCTCTAGATACATTATAAAATTGGCGTTTGATGTTTCAAAAATTAACAGAGAGCAACATAAACAAAATAATTTATCACCCTTATCTGTACCGGAAAAAACAAACACTTTATATTACGTATGGTAATCTTGAATGATTAGAATCTTGAATCCAATCTTGATTAATGACAATATAAAGTCTTATACATTAATCTAAATATTGCGTGATTTTATGCTTGTATGTGAAATAATAACAATGACGGCGTTACTGACGTACGATAATAATCGAGAATTTTCCCAGTTTTAGATACGTACTATACTTGTACCGACATAAACACAACATAATACAACACATAGACTTTATGTGTGTGTGTAGATAAATCTTTGTTATTTATGTGCTTTTAGAATATGGAAATACAGGGTAGTTACTCGTGATATGGGAATACTGGAAAATAATATTTTCAAATATAGCATGATCCTTTGGTTTGTACTAGTGAAATTAACGCGAGATAAAGTTTTCCGAAAATGACATTAAATATATTGTCAAACAAGGTGTATTTTTAAACAAAAAATTGAATAACCGAACACAGTACACAATACATATCCAAACTACGAATACCTAGGCCAGCGATTTAAGCACTTCATACTAATGCTAAGTCTTAAAAATCTTAACATTTTGGCGACGAAGATTAGGAAATTACATTCATTGTATTTACATATGTGCAAATCAACATATCCAAAAATGAATAAGGCGGAATTAGAAGCTGTATTAAAGGTACTGCAAGAACAAAATGAAGTTTTCATGAAGAAACTCAGGCTCCCTGAATTAAAAAAGGCTGACTTAAAAATGACGTTTTTTCGGACTTAAACCCAGCATTTTTATTTCATTTTAAAATTGACTTAAAATCATTTTGAAGTATCATAAGTCATTTTGAAAATGATTTAAGAAGTGTGTTTATAAATGACATAGAATGTGTATTTTTAAGTCATTTTGAAAATGAAATAAAATGTGTATTTAACATCGAAATAAAATGTAAAAATGTATAATAGTAAAAGCCCGATTATCCGGCATCCAATTAACCGGAATACTCGGTTAACCAAAATTTTAATTTTTATGATTTTGTTTTCTTTTTTCTTTCTTTTCTCTTTCATATGTATTTTTAATTCATTTTGAAATTTGCAATTGTTTTTTACACATTTTCATTAATGAAAGCATTAGTTGAAAATTTGGAATGGCTTTAATTTTCTTATTACAGTGAAAGCCCGATTATCCGGCATCCAATCAACAGGAACGGTCAGTTAACCGAATTTTAATTTTTAGGATTTTTTTGCTTTTTCTCTTTCATATGCATTTTTTAATTCATTTTGAAAATTGCAATTGTTTTTTGCACAATTTCATTAATGAAAACATAAGTCAAAAATTTGGAAGGGCTTTAATTTTCTTATTACAGTGAAAGCCCGATTATCCGGCATTCAATTAACCAGAACACTCAGTTAACCGGAATTTATTTTTTTTTGCTTTTTTCTCTTTTTTTTAACTATTCCGGTTAAATTGAATGGCTTTAATTTGCTTATTACAGTAAAAGCTCGATTATCCGGCATCCAATTAACCGGAACACTCAGTTAACGTGAATTTTAATTTTTAGGAATTTTTTTTGCTTTTCCTCTTTCTTTTCTCTTTCATATGCATTTTTAATTCATTTTGATCTTTGCAATTGTTTTTTTTTTTTTGCATATTTTCATTAATAAAAGCATTAGTTGAAAATTTGGAATGGCTTTAATTGTCATATTGCAGTAAAAGCCCGATTATCTGGCATCCAATTAACCGGAACACTGAGTTATCCGGAATTTAAAACTTTTTGAAACATTTTTTGTTTTTTTGTCTTTCTTTACATGCATTTTTATAATTCATATTGAAATTTACAATTGTTTTTTGAATTTTTGAGTTTTTTTGACATTTCCATTAATGAATGCATTAGTTGAAAATTTCGAATGGCTTTAATGTTCATATTACCTCAAAGCCCAATTATCCGGCATCCAATTAAACGGAACATTCAGTTAACCGGAATTTAAATTTTTTGGATTTTTTTTGCTTGTCTTCTCTTTGAGAAGGGAAAATATTTTTTTTATTATTCGGGGATTCATAGAAAATATATTTTCCTTTACTTTTTTTCTGTTTTATGCATTATTCTGTTTGAATTGAATATTTAAAGTCATATTACATGAATAGTGAAATATTGAAAATATGTATTATTAAAGTTTGGGTAATCGTATGGGTGTACTCGTACACATAATATGTATGTATTTATTATTTGTAATAAACTCAATGAACTGACGTATAAAAAAATTAGTTTTTGTACATAATGTGAAAATAAATAAACGAGAATCCTAGAAAATAAAAAAATATTCTAGTAAAATTTCTAGTTTTAATGAAACATTCAATTATCCGGAATAATCGATTATTCTGAATGCTCTCGCCCTCAAGCATTCCGGGTGACAGGTCTTTTACTGTAGTGTATATTTCAGTAAAGGCCTTATTATCCGGAATGCTTGGAAATTGAAAACATTCCTGATAATCGAAATTTCTCAATAACTGATTTTTTCATTAAAACCAGAAACTTTACAAGAATTTTGCTTGATTTCATTATTTTTTAGCATTCTCGATTTTTCGGTCAAATTATGTACCAGAAGACATTTTTTTATACATCAATTAATTGAATTTGATGCAAATAATAAATACATACATATTATGTATACGAGTACACCTATACGAGTACCCTAAATTTAATAATACAATATTTCTCTCACCCTAGTTGGGGTACAACTTTACACATTCAATTCAAATAGAATAATGCATAAAACAGAAAAAATAAAGGAAAGTATATTTTCTATGAATCCCCGAATAATAAAAAAAATATTTTCCCTTCTCAAAGAGAAGACAAGCAAAAAAAATCCAAAAAATTTAAATTCCGGTTAACTGAGTGTTCCATTTAATTGGATGCCGGATAATTGGGCTTTCAGGTAATATGAACATTAAAGCCATTCGAAATTTTCAACTAATGCATTCATTAATGGAAATGTCAAAAAAACTCAAAAATTCAAAAAACAATTGTAAATTTCAATATGAATTATAAAAATGCATGTAAAGAAAGACAAAAAAAACAAAAAATGTTTCAAAAAGTTTTAAATTCCGGATAACTCAGTGTTCCGGTTAATTGGATGCCAGATAATCGGGCTTTTACTATAATTTGAAAATTAAAGCCATTCCAAATTTTCAACTAATGCTTTCATTAAAATGTGCAAGAAACAATTAAAAATTTCAAAATGAAATTTCAAAATGAATTAAAAATTTCATATGAAATGAAAAAGAAAAATAGAAAAAGAAAAAACAATCGTAAAAATTAAATTTCCGGTTAACTGAGTGTTCCGGTTAATTGGATGCCGGATAATCGGGCTTTTACTGTAATATGACAATTAAAGCCATTCAAATTTTTCAACTAATGCTTTCATTAATGAAAATGTGCAAAAAACAATTGCAAATTTCAAAATGAACTAAAAAATGCATATAAAAGAGAAAAGAAAGAGAAAAAATATAACAAAATCGTCATAATTTAAATTTCCAGTTAACTGAGTGTTCCGATTAATTGGATAATCGGGCTTCTACTTTAATAAGAAAATTAAAACCATTCCAAATTTTCAAATAATGCCTTCATTGAAAATGTGCAAGAAACAATTGCAAATTACAAAATGAATTAAAAATTTCATATGAAATAAAAGAGAAATAAAATGACATAAAATATGCGTTTATTGTGCCATTTTGAAATTAAATTTGTTTGTGTAATTTTTTCATATAAAAACCCATTTCTTAAGTCCACCTTTTTAATTTCAGTCTTTTTTAATTCAGTGAGCCAGAAAGTCATAGTGGATCAACAAAAATTGTTTTAAAACGGTTACACCATCAGCACGAACTACATATGTTCTACAATTAGAACAGCATTTTAAAGGTAACATAATGTAATGGAGGATAGTCAAAAACGAGCATGATTTTATCGTGGGTAGGCAACGAAACAATTGAATTATTCCAAAAATTGTTTTCGGATAATCTGGTGAGTAAAACGTTTACAGAATTAACAAAAAATTAAGTGAACATTTTTTGGCAAAAAAACATGTGCTTGCGGCTCGATGTCAGTTTAATAAGACATTAATGACACCTGATCAAACGTATTCTGATTGGGTAGCCGATTAAAAGGGCGCTGTTCGAGATTGTTTAATTGTTTGCCAGGAAGTAATTGAAATTCATTACATGATAGTAAAGCATCACACGATCAAGTCCGTATCAGTGCACTGCAAAAAACAAATCCGACATTAGATGAAGTTCTCGAAATTGCAACCATCTACGAGTCTACACAGCAATCATGTAAAGAAGTCAAAAAAGAACCAACCACGTTCACAACGGCTGATGTTAATCAAATAAAACCGACTAAAAACGGAAAAAATCATCATCGTTATCATTCCGATCACGTCACAGAAACCGCAACAATCGTGCATTGTCTTCGCAGCGACGATATTCGGGTTATCAATCATGCTCAGGTTGCAATATTAATCATTTGCGTCGTGACTGTGAGCATATTAAGTCTGTGTGTAATAACTGTGGTAAGCACGGTCATATTTCACCTGTATGTTTATCCTGTTCACAAAACTTTAATAGTGGAAATACACAAAAATATTAACAGTTACGGTTATCATCAACGTGGTAGAAGTCGTAACCAAAATAATAATAACGGAGAATCGATTCAACAAAAAGAGAGAATTAATCATCATATAAATTCAGTTGAAGTCAATGTCAAATCATCAATTACGAAAGAGTCATCCTTAATAAACACATTTTACTAAACACTTGTTTTTGATTTCGCAAAATTAGATTTTTTGAATATTTTAATTAAAAAATTTGTTCAAAAAATTTAAAAAATAACTCGATCGATTTCGACTTGTTAGGTCATCATCAGGAGTATCTACTGATTTGTAAAGTAAAAATTAGTTATATATAGCAGCAAAAAGGCAAAAGCTAAACAAAAAAAGGAGGGACAAAAATAAGCAATAAAACGCAATAAAAATTAATCTATGGACGGCGCAGGTGGGCGAATAGATTAATTTTTTATTGCTTTTTATTGTTCATTTTTGTCCCTCCTTCTTTTGTTTAGTTTTTGCTTTTTTCTGCTATATATAACTAATTTTTACTTTTACAAATCAGTAGATACTCCTGATGATGACCTAACAAGTCGAAATCGATCGAGTGATTTTTTAAACTTAAGTTAACTTTTAACTCAATACGCCTTGAATATCAAAAGCTTCCTATAGGAGTGGCCAGCGTATCCTGAATTTTCCAACGGTTCATGGTGGAAGTCGTTGCATATGTACCGAAATGCGCTGTTTATCTCGACGATGTAATGTTTCTGGAGGAACAAACGAGAAGCACATCGCAAATCTAACCGACATTTTTAATCGATTTGAAAAATTAGGTTTAGGAAGTAAATGTCAGCTAGCGCCAGAATATATTGAATGATGTGATCAATGCTTAGTAAACCCCCGGCCAACAAACTTGAAGGAAAATAATTTATTCGAAATTTTTCATCAGTTGCCGCACAGTTAATAGACTTCGACACAAGAACGTGCTATCAGGAAGAATCCTTTCAAGCGTTGAAAATTGCGATTTATCAATACTACGTGCTTAGTACAGTATAATGAGGAATTGGTGCTGTTACTACTCATCGGTATCCGGATGGCTCAGAAAAACCAATTGAATTTGCATCTAAAACTCTCGAGGCAAGTCAACGTGCATAAAGCCAAATTGAAAAAGAGGCTTTCGCAATTGTCTATACGGAGGGACGAAATTTCACCAAAACTTGCCAGGGCAAAAATTTGAACTTTTCACTGATCATCAATCATTAACGTCATTTTTTAATCCGAACAAAATGTTACCTGCCCTTACATCACCTTCAGATATGGGCTATCCTTCTTCAAGGATATACGTATACCATTAAATACAAAAATACCACACAGCATGCTAACGCTGACACACTTTCACGCGGTCCTGATACCAACTTTGATGACTACAAATCAAAACTACACAATATTCATAAAATCTGAAATGAAATCATTACAGATTTCCGAATAAACGCAAGATTTATCGAAAAATATACATCAGAAGATCAAATATTATCAAAACTTTCTTAATTTATTCAGAACGGATGGCCTGAGAAACTTCAGGAAGAAGACAAAATTGACTTTAAACCATATTTTGGCCGTAAATTTGCATTTTCATTACAGAACAAAATCGTTTTACTTCAAACAGATTACATCAGAGTGGTCATACGACTAGCACTCCAACAAACCATACTACGAATGTTGAACGAAGGAAATTGGAAAGTTGCAAGAATGAAACAACTTGCTCGACGATACTGCTCCTCGAAGGGGAATTTTTCCTGTTGGGCGGTCGCTAAAAAACGCTGGATTATTTTTTAACAAAATGTGGTTAATTTGCGTGGATTCATTTTTGCAGTATCCATATACGGCGGAAATGTGTAATATTACGTCAACAATAACCATTCTGATTTAAAAAAAATATTTAGGAGGGTTGCTTGATACAATTGTATCCGATAATGGACCACAACTTGTAACCAGTGAATTCGGATAATTTTGTAAGCTAAATTCAATTATATACATCTAACAACAGCACCGTTTCATTCAGCATCAATCGGTCAAGCTGAGCGTTTTGTTAGAACTTTTCAAGTGGGCCAAGTGGGTTTCGGGTCAAATAATTAAAAAATGGGATGAAAAATGTATTTGGTCGAGACCGAAATCGGAGTTTGGAGAAGATATCAAAACCAGCTTCGCTGCAACAGTTTAACATAATTAAAAACCTTTTACCTAATTTTAGCTCCAATCAGCCGAACATTAAAGTATCATCTGAACACTTTACTGGATTGCAATCAACTCTGACTAATCATCAAAACCACCTGCAGAGTCTGGGAAGGTCTTGTGTGACTAGTAGTCAATCGCAAAGCAATAATTGCGAAAATTTAATCGATTCATCAACGGTTGCTGCTGCTAGTCAAGATCCTTTTATTGAACCAAACCCCAGTTGTTCAATATCACCACAAAAGATTATTCAACCACAATTGGGGCAAACCAGTGAAGTCTCTATAACACGAAGATCGGAACGCAAAAATTAAAACCGTTCGACGCCAATCAGCCTCTGGATAGTGGAGTTGCAGTGTTTTATTAAATCTTAACAATTTCTATATAAAGTGCGGTATTTTAGAAGACTATTTCAAGATGTTGTTTAGCCTCTGCAGAGTTACTAGAAAATAGCAATAGCTTTTAGAACTATCGGAGTGAAGTTTATGTCCAAATACCAAAATATAACACTGTGACCTATATGTACTATTAGAATTGAAAAAACACTCAAAAATTAAAGTTCCATATTAATATTAGACAATTTTTAATAAACACAAATATTATAGTTCTACATGAGTAGAAAACATTTATTTTTTGTGAATAGTTTTGAGTGAATTTTATAAAATGAAATTTTTTAAAACAAAAAACACTTTGAATCGCACAGAGGTGATCGAAGGGGTTCTAAACTAGTATTTGATCGTAATTGATGATACTAATGACTTTATTTCCAGTAATATAATTTTGCAATTCTGGATATTTCTGTAAAATTTGCTTACCCTATGTTAAAGTTGAATTATTAAATTCAATATTTGCGTTCTAGAAACAACTTTAAATCATTCTTGGTCCATTCAATATACATGCACATTTTCCAGGAATTCTCTTGACCTGTTCTCTTTTCCCCGTTAGGGCCAAATAAGACAAAAACCACTCCAGTGGCACTATTTTGGCTTTCCCTGGGAATAAGGAATTGGGAAAAATATTTTCATAGCATTTTTGTCAAAATTATATTTTTCTGGCCTACTGAGGGAAAAGTTTGGTGTTAATATTTTCGAAATAAAGTTAATTGGGAAAATATTTTTCCCAATAAAAATTTTGTGGAACAAAAGTTTCCCAATTAACTATGTTTTGAAAATTTTTGCACTAAACTCATTCCTTCAGTAGGCCAGAAAAATATAATTTTGACAAAAATGCTATGAAAACATTTTCTCTAATTCCCTATTCCCAGGGAAAGACAGAATAGGACCACAGGTCACAGTTTGAAAGGAAAAAATTCAAAAGTTCCATTCCAGGCTCTTAGCCATAAATGAGACTAATATTTGTAGATCATGTCCGGTTCATTCAAGATACATACACAGTTTGAAGAAATTTTAGTGGCATTAACAGGATTTAACAATTCCGTTCCTTCTCGGCCATACATGAGATTTTAGTATTTGTAGACCATGGTTAGATAATTCAAGACGCACACATTTTTTTCGTTTATCGCTTATTTCCTATTTAGGAGCATAGGGCGTCTACTAGACTTGGATCATCTTACACTATTCGGGGATATTGCTTTCAGTTCTTCCCATGTTTTAGCGAGCTTTCTCGCTTCGGCTAGCACCGTCCTTTTCGAGATTATTGCTGGCCATCCCCTTTTCCTCTTCCTTTGCGGTTTCCATTCCAATGACGTTCTTGTTATATCATTGGTCCCTCGCTTTCCTTACTGTGTGTCAAATCCATCTCAACTTTCGTTTATTAATTTTGTACTAATTTCGATTTGTCTGGTTGACCGCGGAAGTTTGTGATTTTATTAGATGCCTAAATCATTTATTCACAAATGGAGTCTTCTACTGATCCTCTGCGTGTATTTTCATTTTTCACATTCATACAGCAATACTAATCTTACGTAGCATATCGAATGTATTACTTGCTTTTTTGATACGTCACGTTGGTTGATATCCTCTTCCGTTCCGCCTATTTGCGCAATACTACACGCAGGGTATACAAACTTGTCAACATCTTCGACCGTTTCTTGTTTGATGGTAATGGGTGTATATATGTTCGTGTTTAGTCTCATAGCCTTGGTCTTTCTGATTTTAATGTTGAGATCGATTTCTTCTCGTGTCAAATCAGCTAATTTTCGGGCTTTCTGCTGCATGTATGCGTGTTTATGCGTTAGTAAACGTATATATCCGCGTAATCCAGGTCATTTAGTCAATTTATTGAAGCCATAGAATGGCATTTGTGGATTTGTTATTTAATACGATTACGAAGCTAGCTTCCATGGTTGCTGAGTCAGGCATACTAGCATGCCGTGGGGGTGTTTCGTTCCATTCCTTTTTTCCACTTTTTCTTCTATGATGTTTTCAAGCTGGATTTTAAAACTCTTTAATTTTTATTAATGTTCGCTTCAACGCCTAAAACCTTATTTCTACAATTTCATTAAATTGGAGGTTTACACGAGAGTACAAATCCTAATAAATGTAAATGTACAATTTAGTTGACAAGAACAAAATAGTTTGGTTTCCGAAAAGATATTGGCACGTCTATTCACACGTCTGTTTTTAAAGAAACAGTGCTAGGGGCAGAGGTTGAGATACGAGTATAAACAGCACTTCGATTTGGAAGATTACAAAATCGGAAATTTCACTGAATACTGGGAAAAATCGCAAATTCCCATTAAAAAATAGGAACGCTAAAAATTTGTTAGGTTATTTGTTAAAGCAGCCATGTTGTTAGAACTACATCTGTCAAATTTGTTGTCAATCGTTCAGTAGTGTATGGCAAATCACCGTAGAAGTTTATAGCGTTGAACAACGGTGAATTTATGAACTAGAGTCGTATAAAAATTGTTGTTTGACCCAAAACCTTTTAAACGATATACTGTACGCGATGTGGGAAACATATAAAGTAAAACCGTGGTATTGGGTGGTTATTTTTTTGCAAATTTCTTACCCTACCCTCTTGAGATATAGATTTAGGGATATATTCTCCGAATTAAAAATAAAAAGAGATTTGGGGAAAAAATCCAGTTGCATAAGTCGTTCTTTAGATATCATTGTTACAAACATTAATCCATTCACACAACACATCCAGAGGAACGGGCACGCTTTTTTGCATTTTTCGGATCAGAGCCTTTCAAAACGTTGAGAAAAGTCGAATTTTGGAACCCGGATTTCTTTTTTACTTTACTTTTCTCAGTTAAAACGCAATGGACTTTGATTTTGAGAAAATTCATTTGGGTTATTCACTAGGAATCTTACTGGGTTTTGGCATGATAAGAATTGATTGGAAAGAGCCCTGAGTCTTTGATGGAAATTGTTGAAAGTAGGGATTCGAACATAACGAGTTGATTGCGATTTGCCGTGATATCACGCAAAATTGGGTTCGAGTGCCATATAAAATTGCGATGGGCACTGACTTTTAAAAATTATTTTACAGGATTTTCCGTTGGTCCTGATTTTGGGACAATTTTTTAAAGAGTGGGGCGTCCAAAAACGAATCTAGTTAAACCCGGGCTCCATTGTTTAATTCTAATTTTTTATGCTGAAACGACTTTAACGAAAATTACTGAAAGTTGATTGAGATTAGCTCTGAGTTCTAGAAAATTTGATTACAGGGTTCCGGTGGACCCAAGTTACATTTTTTTCTCAACTCAACGATTACCATTGGCCATGATTTTTAGAAACCTTGAATTCACCTAGGATCAATTGTAGTTTTCAGAAAAATTCCAACATTGGAGCCGAAGTTTCGTTAAAAATCGATTGGCATGATTATGATAAAATTTGATTATGGTTTTACAGAGCCAGTAATCGATTGCGATAGGACGTAATTTGGAGAAAATTTGTTCATGTTGTTGATTCCCTGGTGAGGCGCGGATCTCTTTATTATTTATTTATGGCTTCATCGAGTTTATTAAAAATAGGTGGGAAAAGTGATATCGTGGGATCAGTTGTGGTGAGTAAAGATTTCCCAAAATGCGATTAGAAGTCCTGTAGTAGAACCTTAATTACTTTTGTAATTATTTTTTAAACGTTTATGAAGATTGGGAACAATCCAAATAAAGAAAATAAGATACAAATTAGAGAAATTTCCGGTTATTCTTGGCTGTGGCAAACATAAATATACAAACAGTAAAACGAATATACATCGAGGTGGAGTTATCATGACATTTGGAAATTTGGTTTCGAACTATAGCGACCAAACTTCAATAATATTGAAAATATTTAAATATTCAAAGAATAATCTGAATGTTTTAGCGAATTATTATTTTTGTTATGCACCGAGTCTAATGAGACGGCCGTTTTTTGAATTTAAAGATCTTTATTAGTTCGAAACCAAACTTCTAATCGGTTTGAAAGCTTCACTTCGCTGTAATTCTCAAATCAAGTACGATGGTTGTCTGAAAAGTTTCCGATCTCAACATGAAGAAGATGGCAGCACTCATCAAGAAAAGTGAAGGAGTGTGATTACGCATGTGTTGAAAGGTACTCCTGGAAATATTCATTTTGGACGCTGTCATTAAATATTTGTTTTTGGAAAACAATCAAGCAAATTAAAAGCGCTGTGTACAAGGACTGCGCCATCATTTACCACTGTGAAATTTTGGGTAGTTGAATTTAAACGTCGCCGTACAAGCTAGGGTGACTATCAACATTTGGGACGCCCAAAAAATGGAACCATTGATTATAAAATCGCTCAAAATGGTGCTAGACAATCTTCGAATTAAAATTAGAAGGGACTCTGAATATAGTTCCAAAGAACCTGTTTGTCATATATTGAATTAAATTTTGGACATGAAAAATCTGTCCACGCGTTGGGCGCCGATGAAACTTGTGGACTGCCTAAAGGGAAATCGGCTCCAAAAAGGCAAAGGCTGTTCCTTCGGCTGAAAAAGTGAAGGTGAATGTTTTCTGGGACAGTCATGGAGTAATCTTTACGATTACTTTTAGAAAAGGAAGGCCATTACATGAGCATACTACTCATCATTACCTGATAAACTGAAGGCAGAATTGCGGAAAAACAGCCGCATTTGCAGAAAAACTATCACACTCCACCAAGGTAATGCGCTGTCTCACACCTCAGCGGTTGTCATGGATAAAATTCACGAATTATGGTTTGAACTGCTTGACCACCCTCCTTGCAAACCAGATCTTGCCCCAAGCAACTTTTTTTTGTTCCTTATGCTGGAAGTTGCGCTAGTAGGACAGAAGTTTTCGTCGAATTAGGATTCCATCACATTCGTTAATAACTATTTTGCAGAAAAATGCGCCGCATACTATTTGGACGGGTTGAAGAGGTGAGAGCATTGCTGAAAGAAGTGTATAGACTTCTTCGTAAGTCTCCACTATGAAGAAAAATAAAAATAAATTTGAAGAAAAAATTTCTTGTATCTTTGTTAGGTCGGACACTTGTCAGGTGACCCTCGTACAGACTTGATTATTTAGTGAACGATACCAGAATACTTTCGAAGCGGCAATTCTCAAAACAAGAAGAAAATTATATAAACTTGAGAATTAAATGCATGATTCAAGAATATTATCATAGCAAACAATTCTCAAATATAATCTGTAACAATAGTTTCACGATTTCAGAATACTTTCAAAGTGAATAATTAAAAAAAAAAATGAAATAAAAATAGTGAGAAAAAAATACATACTTGAATCAACATGTGATGTGTGTAGGAACTTTCAAGAAGGACGCTCGATTTTTAAATGTGTATAAAACATATTGGGTGTGACATTTCACTCAATTGTTATTTTATTTGAAAGAATATTTAATGGTGTCAAGTCTATAATATCGTATAATGTCGCATAAATCTGGCTGAATGTGCTGAACAGCGTTCGTTATGTTGACTTTGCATAAGTTGTGGCACATGAGTTTTTTTGTTTGAACCACATGACGCCGATATCCATAAACAAGTTGCTTATCATCGTAGTGCTTGCGACGGTTTAATCAGAACTTGCGTTTCAGTGACGTAGAGGTGTTGTCTAATTATCTATCGAACCGGTTGAGTCGAATTTGGTCACCATACGTCGAATAGTTGACTCGGTAGGACGGTTATAGCGAGAATAAAAATCACATAATGTGCGGAACGTTGCTCGAACGGGGCACTGATTTTAAAAATAAAATTTGATGATTTGCATACGATATTCAACGCTATAACCTTCCATGGTGATTTTTCATGTACTACTGAACTGTTCGCGTCCCTTTTGAAACACTGTTTAAAATGAAAATCAGATTTGTGAAACACATCATTTTTTTGGAAACACAGTTTTCTCGATAAATTCAAATTTTCTGAACATCAGGGGTGTGAAACTCATAATTTGTATAGAAAAACGATTTTGGAATTACAGTTTTGACCATTCATTTCCCAAGGCAAATCCAATTTTAGCAAAATTGAGATTATGAAATTCTAGGATCCTATATAGATAAAACTTGATATTTTGTTGAAGTGAGTCTGATGAGGTCATCCTCAATAAAATGATTCATAATTTTATTCACTACCTGGTTTTTACACTCGGTCAGACATACCTATTAAATAAACCTATGCCTATGAATTGTTTGATTTTAGTTTGCATATTACGAAATACTAATAAAGATTTTGGCTAATGGTAAATTTTAAATTTTTTACTGATTGAGTGAACCAATTCTCCCAAGAGGAAGTTTCAAAGAAAAAAAATAACAATAACCGAGTTAAAATAATTCTAAAGCAAACGATTTATTTTCAATATCTTGCAAGAAAGACATCGAAATGCCAAGCTGGACACCGATGGACACATTTTGCAATTGAGCATTTAATTAGCTTTTTATTAGCTTTTTATTTTTATTATTTAGATATTTCATTTAGAAACTCCAAGAGGAACACAGGTTGAGGTTAGGAAGTCTAATATTTTGATTAAGTTGGTTTTGCATTCCAAAATAATTAAAATCTTTAGTGTAAAGAATTTAATTACGATTTTAATAGGTTTTCAGAAGTACTTAGAAAATAAAAAAAGGGGAAATTAATTATATTTTCCAATGGCGCAAACCTAAACCCATGATTATCTTTCCGAGATTTTCAGCATTTAAAATTTGAAATTATGAAATTTTCAGGACTTTCTAGTCACACGATTTAAAAAACTAAAATGTGACCAAAGTAATGAGAAAATGTACACAATATTTGTCCCGCACTGCAATCAAACGTTTGATATACATTAAACCGCAAACTAGAAGGAATAATCAACCTTTACCTGGCTACATCAATAAATCTTCGTTAGCTAAAACATGTTTTTTGTTTAATGTAATACTTCTCGTATACAGAATACATTAGGTGCAGGAACAACAAACAACTCTACACAAAAATAAATAAGAAAAGAAAATGGATTCTGTTTACACAAAAAGAAGAAAAACTAATTTTACAACAACTATAAGTTTTTGTTTTTGGCTGTTATTATTATTATTATTAATTACGATTAATTAATAAAAATAAACATAAACATAAATAAAATAAATTAAAACTAAACAAAATAAATAAAAATCTGCTCGTTGTGCACTTTCTAAGAAACGCATAAGGTAATTAACGAATTTCGTTTAATGTTTTTTTTTTTTGGTTTGGTTTGGTATACAACTTTTTGTACCTAAAAATTAATTTACTATATATGTACACATTAAAAACCAAATTAATATTTATAGTTACTTAATATTAGGTTAATCATAATTAAATAACTTATATACACAAAATATTAATTAAAATAAGACACGAACAAAGAAAAAAAGTTTCCCTTAAACGTTACTCAACTTACCGTATAGCGCCGTCTTTTTACTACTGTAGCCGGTGTCGGGTATATCGATGATACATGTAATCGATGTTGGTAGTGTTAACTCATCTTTATGTATTTTCGCATGTACAATTACGTCGTACAATCCGTTTTCGCTAACTTTTTCCCGGTCCGACACGTCAAGTAATTGATCTTCGCTAAGTGTAATTTTTAGTTTTGGTTTTGGTGCAATTCCCGAAGCGGTGCATTTAATATTCAGGTTACCTTGTTCGTCGAGAGTGTGATGTAGCTGAAAATCGGATTCAGGTACAACGACTAGGAGATCGGCACTGCGGCGTGTTGATCCGCCCTCGTATGTCGCCGTTTGGCATGTGTATGTGCCTGACATGGCCATTGTTGGTTTGTTGATCATCATGGCACGATGTTTTTTTTGGTCATCGTTGGACGCGATATAATTTAGGTCTACGTGATTTTTAAAATGTGCCTGCGAAAAAATAAAATACAAATTGTTTAATTTCAGCCACTAATATACTTTAATTTAATTATTGCAGAATCTTCATGGAATAATTACGTATGCCTTATGATCAAAAAATTGAAGGGTATTTCATTTAAAAGTATGAAAAAAAATGGAGGAGAGTAATTATTGTGCCGAACACCCAATTTTAGTTTCTAAAACAAAATAGTTGACTCTTAGTTTCTAAAACAAAATAGTTGACACAAAATACGGATTTGTGACATTTCGCATAGTTCCCCCTATTTATGAAAAACGCTTTAGTATGAAGTTTTACTTCAAATAGTCATGTCATGTGTAACCTGTTTCTGTCTGGTCTAATTAAGTACTTTGTGTGCAGAACCGAGGGAAGTTTGACCAACAAGAAGCATCTCGGGATTGTGCATTATAGTATTACATTACACTATATGATTTTTCAGCCGGAACCTTGGAATTATCCAGCCAAAATCTAAAAAACCTAGCCGGAACCACATTACAGTCAAACCAACTACGGCACAATTTAATTTACAAGCTTTTCAAAATATTTGCAAAAACAAGAAAGCTCCTATCGAAGCTGCCATTTCCGGTAGACCAGTTTTGAACAAAAATCACTGGGATCTTCCGTTTTATAAAACATGTAGTACTAAGTTTTACCCCAACCAGACAATTCGTCTAAACTGGAGGAAGGACTATACAAAAAAATGCTGTATAAAATACAAGAAAATTTCCATAAAAATGTGTTCCCGCTATCACTGTCACAAAAAGGATTTTTTTCGGCTAACATCTTTTGGAATCAGCAGAAAACTTTTTGAAATTTTTAGGCATATCAATAATCCTTAGCAGAAAGTTTTATGACAAATCAAAGAATTTATGAAACAGAAACGAAACATGTGAATTTTTAAGGACTCTCAAAATATACTAAAATTACCATAACTATCAAATACAGGGCAAAACAAAAAAAAAGTCGCCTACGTCACCTAAATATTTATGGAGTGCTACCAGCTTATGCAACTTTTTGTTGTTTTGCCCTGTATGGTGAGTCTTGAGAGTCCTTAAAAATTCACTTTTTCTGTTTCAAACGCTAAAACATATACTTTTTTTCTATTTCACTAATTCTTTGATTTTTCAAAAAACTTTCTGCTGAGGATTATTAATTTGCTTAAAAATTTCTTCTGGTGTCAAACAATATCCACCGAAAAAATTTCATTTTTGAGACAGTGATGCCTCTAGAAGTGGATAGCAAAAACCCATTTTTACTTCTGGAAATGTTCAGCTATCTTATACAGCATCAAAAACAGTGTTTGCCAAAAAGCTATATTTCTGCTTAAATTTTGGCAGATTGTATCGATATTGTTAAAATTTCATTAAAAATCTTTTAGTGTATAGTCGATTTTCTCGTAATTGATATACTTTTCAAAATATTTGCTAAAAAGGAGAAGCTCCTATGGAAGGTGTCACTTCCATTGGACCGATATTGGCCTAGTGTCACCAAAATCTCCATATTCATAAAAAAAGCATAAGAATGAAATTCCATTCCGATCAATAAATCCATCTGGAATGTATGGGGGCTGAATTTTTGTATGCACGTTTTAAAATATTTTTAACACCGAAAAGGTTCTACGGAAGCTGTGCCAGTTAGGGTTTTCGACCAAAATCACTTGGATCGTTTTTACAAAATATCGTCATTTGTAAATGTTGTAAATTTAGTTTAAAGTGGTTTAGTTTAAATTTTAACAGAAAACGAAAAAGCTCCTATATAGAAGCTGCCACTTTTTGTGGACTGATTTTTGCTAAAAATCACTGAGATCTCCCAATTTATGAAAAAGGTAAAATAAGATTTTAGTCTGATCAGTTAGTCCATCTGGGCTGTAAAGGGGACACAACATTTAGGATGCATTAAAATATACATGCACCCACAGTGATTTGTTTTTAAACTACTTTTTTGATTTCTTTAGACTTAAATATAAACCACATTTTTGCAGTAAGCGAATGATAAATTTGCAAAAACATGGAGGTCAAAATCTTTCATGGTTACTATTCTTTATTTTAAGGTGATTCAAAAATTTAAGACTGAGTGTATGTCGTAAAATATGGCAAGCAGATGGTTTTCAGTTGTGTTGTAAGAAATTTGATGTTAACAAAAACAAATAAAAAACCTCATAAAACGTATTGGGTGTTCTTAGAAAATTTTATGTTTAAATATGCTGTGTAATCCTGGTCTCATAAGTATCGTTTTACTTTTGGAGCTAGCTAGGATACAATGGACAGATCACTAATATTTCTGAAAACAAAATTTGTAACCTCAATGAGGTGGCTAAAACTTTACGTAGAATTTACCACCATCAGCCAAGTGAGATGACCACACACGAAATGGTGAGGAAACGTTACCTGAATAATCGCGATCTAGCAGACAAATCAGCCAATTAGGCATTTTACAAAGTGCTGTTAATCGCATATGGCCTGAAAATTTGGACACGAGGCTGGTGTGCATATGAAGATTGCCATGTTTTCTCACATTCCTACAAAATCCGCGTCGTGAGGTAGTTTCAAACGAGTGTTTGGCGATATTTCAAAGCATAGTCACAGGCACAGATGAAACATTGATCCACTGCTTCACTCACACACAAAAGGTAGATCGTGGATGGCCCGCTGGTTCTGGCGCTAAACAGAGTATCGATGCTATTTAACAACGCTGGAAACGTGCATGGAATTCAAAGGAGACTACGTTTACAAATAAAAATATTTTTCACAATTTTATTTTTGTTTTCTGTCAGGTCAGGTACTTCTAGGACTTCCCTCATATCAGATGCTTTGTAAAGCTGTGAACTATTTAAACTGAGTAAACATTTTTTTTAATTTTTGTGTATGTTTGCATACAACCAAAAGCAACAAATAAAAAGACTTTAGTGAAATTATTAAAAATTAATTTTATTTTGCTTACTTGACATGAAAATTCAATTTAAATATTTGTGCTGCTAGTATACGAAACTCCATCGTATTGGGGTACTAAATGGTGAAATTTCTTCTAAGAAGAATCAAAACTTAGTAAAAAAAGAGCATTCCATAAATTTCAATAAAATTCAGAATGTTTTCAAAAATTCAGAATTTTGATCATTGATCAAGAAATGGCCAAATTAGTTACAAATAAGACTTGATTCCTCAATGTTTTGCAATACTCAAGTTAAAACTCAAATAATTCCATACAAACAAAATTTCATCCTAACGCCGTTGCTGTCTGACATGGAGAGATTCCTAGACATTGTCCAAAAATTGATGTCCCATCAGGATTTAATCAAATAGTAAAAACTATGTTAATCATAATTGGATTGTGGATGGCTGAGTTCCATATAGATTTTAGGATAACAATCAAGTCTAGCTAGTTGACCACGAAGCTCAGCCATTCCTTCAATATTCACTGAAATGTAGATAACATTTTACCTGTAAATGTATTACAATCTTTTAATTTTTGCCTTTTTTCGTTAATTCGATACATCTCGACATCAATGCAATCAAAAATGTAAGATTTAGTAGGGGATTCGCAAACTTCACGAGGTAATCAGATTTTAGTTAAGAAAATTTTACTAATTATGAAAAATGAGAAAGAATTTGGAAACAGAGCTTAAACCGTTTCTCATAATCCACAGTTTGGCGGATAGTTTAAACCATTCAGCGGCGGAATCCTGAACGCCGTACGGAAATTATAACCGGTAGAGACATTTTATATGGAAAAGCAGTAACAATTCCACTGGTTTTATTCTGTTGTTAAAAAATACTTTACCAATTCTTTCGGTTACTGTAAAGCTGGCGAATGAATTTAATTCTTCATGGCTTGCTACTTATATTATTTTGCGAAACAATGAACGAAAACCGGTAAAATTGTTGCTGTTTCCCATATAAAATTTTACTAGAGTTCCGTCCTTCGTTTATGAGTCTGTCCGTTTATGAAATTGCAATATAAATTTTAAATTTTATACGCTCCAATTCGGAAAACTCACGAACAACGGCAGAAAAAATAAGAATCTCAGCTTAAAAAAATCGAACAAGAAAAAAAAAGAAAATTACCACAGCCTTTTCGGCTAAATTATGAACTTAACTTTTTAAGATGACCTTACGCTACTCGCCGCCACGATACAAACGAAGTCTCCTCGCGAGGTAACTTTTTAATTTAGTTGTCAAATGTCATTATTTGGTATTAAGAAGTGTGCCTGGGAATGATTTTTTTGACTAAATTTCCGACTAAACTAAATTAATGAGTAGTTATGCTATTACCCACCAGTTTTTACCATTTAGACTTCTGTTGGTGTTGCTTGACTATTTAGTTGTCATTTTTTGTTTTTATTATTTTTTTATCGAATTCATAAATTTTGATTGTAATTTATAATCACATTCATGAATAAAGCGATTCGCATAACAATATTTGTTTTATTTTTTGTATTTCCTTAATTTTAAATAATAACAATCCGGTCTTGTTGAAAACAATATGACGTATGAAAAGTCATAGTTTAGTTTAGTTTACAATCGGAGGCACAGCATATTTAAAAGATAGTAGTGCCACCTTTAAATGAATGATATGAATCAGTCATTAATTTAGTTTAATCGGCAATTTAGTCGAAAAAATCGCTCTCAGGCACACAGTCTAAATGCAAATGTATTATGGTGTACAAATTTGTACATGACACTTCTTTTTTTAAAAATTTTGTAGTTTATAATCACATTTGCAAATAATGCAACTAATGAAAGTTCATCTTCCATTATTTTAATTTAATTTAATATTTCCTTTATCCACGAAAAGTCGACAATTTAGTATTTTGAATAGTCAGGCACAGGTTGTTTTGATGATGTTATTGCCACCTATGCATGTTTATTGTAAATTACTGCGCAATTTAGTTTAGTTTATAATTTAGTCGAAAAATCGGCTTGAGGCACACACCATAAATTGCGTACTAAATTGGTAATTATCCAACATCGATAGTAAATACTTCGACAATTGATAAAACTCAAATAAGATTAGAGAATTATAATTAAATTTCAATGCGTAATGTTTTACGCCATCTATTGATAACTGGTACGAAGTAACATGATATTAGCTTACTATTTGGTAATTTAGTCGAAAAAATTGGTATGCACAGCATATTCTGTGTGCATGACGCCGACTTTTTTGTCTAAATTTCCGACTAACTAAATTGATCATTATAGTTTATCCAGGTATTGTTAGATGTCTCTAATATTTATAAACCAAAATCTACCCGATATTTACTTCTAAACTGCAAACTTAATTTCGATTTATCAATTGCTGATTAGAAGTACTTCGTAGACTGTTAAATTTAAGTTTATACAGTAGATTTTAATTAAACAGCAGATTCGGTTTGTTTTGTGCCATCTTTGAACGATTGCTATGAACTAACCATCAATTTAGTTAGTTGGAAATTTAAACAAAAAAATCGACGTGAGGCACACAGCAATAGTACAATTTATAATGCAATGTGTCTGACGTCGAATTTTTTTTGTATTAACTGCCGACTAAATTAATTGGTGATTAGTTTATTCTAGTCATTGATAGATGTCTCTCTATTATTCAAAAATCAAAATTTGTTTTATTTAAGGTCTAAACTGCAACATTACTTCAGATTTATCAGTCTACAATTAGAAATTTTTTACAGATTTATAAATAATTTAGAAAATGCGGTTTGTTTTGTACCACCTGTAAACGGCTGATACGAACTAACTGTCAATTAAGAAATTTTTTAAAATCGTCCGCGATTTTAATTTATTTAAGTTTTTTCCGGATTTTCGGACAAAATATTATTTTTAATGGCGTTTATACAATGTTTACGACTTTTCTGGTCATAGAAAACAAAGATTCCATTTACTCACAATATATCTACTACAAAAGGTAGAAAAATCCACTCACCCCATTTTTAACCCCATGATACCAGTATACACAAACCTTTTGTTTTTCTATAACTAAAAAAGTCATAAACATCTTAAAAGTCAAAAATCTTAAATAAAACTTTTATAGTTCAATTCAACACCACATTTTTATAGAGATGACTTTGTAAATTCTTAATTATGGTTTTCATGCGAATATTTATATTTTAATGCTTTGACAGTGTTGTCACCTTTTAATTTCAATAAGTGGCAAATTAAACAAAACATTGACATAAAATACTTTTTGTATATAGGGTTTAGAATGTTTAATTCTACACGAGAATAAAAATATTGAGCGCTTTCAGGTCCCCTATCATGATTAATAACATCATCGCCAATTTGATTTGAGAATTTCATAGTGCTTTACACTTTATTTTTATTTAATTTTCAATCGAGTATGCGCTATAAAGGACATAAACACTTTATAAAATTTTGAAATCAACCACCCGATTCTGACGATAAGACTACTAAGACTATCTTAGCTAAGACTTTCTTGTTAAGACTTTATTTTCTAAGACTAAAGTCTTCATTAAAATTCTGAAGACAGTAGTCTTAAATAACATATTAGAAACTCTCCAAAGACTTTTGTAGAGCTGTCGAAACCAAATTTTTTCCATATTGTTTCAAATTTATGAACGAAAAGCGACAGTTCAATTCGAGGTAAAAAAAACTCAAATTTATGTTTTATATATGCTGAGAGAGTACATAATATTGTATTTTGAATAATTTTTCCGGTTTTATAGTCAAATAAAAATAATTATTTTTTTTATGTAAATGTCAAAATTATGATTCCTAAGACCACCTATTTCGCTGATATTAACGAAGACAATTTTTTAAGACTACTGACAGATAAGACTAACTGCAGAATACGAATTTAAAGTATAGTCTTCGTTAAGACAAAAGTTTTCGCTAAGACTGAAAATACGTCTGTGACTGTACGTTAGAATCGGGGAGCAAATTGACGATGATTTCAATAACGAAGATGACAACAGTTGGCAGACATAAAAGCACACATTGAAAAAAGTGCAAGAAGGGCAACTTTTTCCAGGTGACTAGTGAAATTAAAGAGTTTTATTTGTAGAGGCGACGAATACGAACAATTACAGGGTGACCACAATTCGATGATGTATATAGCTTTTACAGACATTAAACAGCTAAACATTGAATAGAAACTGAAACTTGAGCAAGATAATTTCAACCATTTTTCGAATTTTAAGGATCATCTGATATAAAAAAATAGTAAACGTTTTAATCAATGAACTCACAATTCCAAAAAATTTGAAGGGACAGTTCGAATCGAAAAAACTGTCCTAAATCCGGCTTTACTGTAGTAAACGATTTACCTTAAGTTTGGCACACAGCCTTAATACTTAAAATGATAACTTCTGCTGAACATTTTAAGCGGTGATCGTCAAAAAAACCTATCCAACACAAGAAAATGTGCTGAAAACTTATATTCACGTTTTGAATAAATGGGTAGGTAGTTCCATGTCAGTTTGGTTTTTAAAATCAGAAAGGTTTCTTACTTTTTAGGAATTTTAAACTAATTAAATATTCGAAACATTTTATTTCGATACACAGACTGTTTGCCAAACTTAACTTAAATCGTTTACAGACTTTTCGATCAGTTTGTCATAAAGTTTGTGAATTCAATTAATTTACTGAAAAATTTACTTAAAATTAACTGAAGCCGACAATTGGTACGCAGCCTTAGATTACAGAAATTAAAATTTTTTTAATGTAAAGTTATTGAAAGTGCTAAAATTAGTGCCAAAAATTTTGAATAGTGCAGCACTTGGGTGCAAAACAGATTATTATCGTGTTAAAAATAATCCGAAAGTGCTAGATGTAGCACTGTCAATGATAACTTTGCAACACTGTGCTTTGCGACTATGGTTAGAAACAATTGGTATTTCATGTTAGTTTCATGTTAATTCATACCAGTTGTTATCAGATGGCGTTACATATATTGCACTAAATTTTTATTCTAATTCGCCATTTTTAATTTAAGTTTTTATCAATTGTCGAATTATTTATTATCGTTGGCGGATAATTAACAATTTTGGACGCAATGAGAACAAACTGATTTTTTGTGTGCAAATTTAGTAACATAATTGATGCTAAGTTCATACTAGTCGTTAAATGGCGCAAAACAAGACGTGTCAGATATTTTAATAAAATTTGTTAACTAAAATAAGATTTATCAATTTTGACAAATTTTTAACCTTCACTCTTGTCAATACTGAACTAAGTTTGCACTTTAGACAAAAATGTCATGCATTTTATGGTTTTCATTAGTGACATCTATATGCTACATCGATTAAAGGACACAGTAGATAAAGCTTAGATGTTTGGATCATCAAGTACCAGGTTCGTATGCCGAAAGGGACAGGATGGGAAAAGGGATTTTCCAAATAGGGGCAGGATGGACAAGGGAATGCAAAACTCATGAGTCGACCGATATTACATGCCCGTACTAAAGGGTGGCAAGGAGCTATGCAATGCACAGATGGTTTTTCCGTAAATCGGACCTATAGTCATACGTCCTCGATTTGGCAAGCAACATGTAAGATAGATATAGGGCGTGAAAAGCGAACCGCGAAAGAGTTGGGAGTCCAATTACATAAAAATTAGTAGATGGCCACGTCTCTGGTTCCTATATTAAAATTACACTAACACAAACTTACCAATGCGTGTGGCTGGAAACCCGGTATCCATTGATATATCACAACTTGGTTATGGCTCCATTTCAACACTAGGCCCGTTTCATTTTTTTCAATATCATAAATACAATCCAATAGTAATGGATCTGGACGCTCCTTATTTTTTAGTATATAAACTTCCGGCACTCGGATTTCGGAAATTTTTATCGAATTCGTTACTGCAATGAAAAACAAAACAAAAAAAAATCAAATTAAATTTTAATTAATAAAATTCTCATTAAAAATATAATTAATTGATTTGGTCAAAAACTCGATACATATTTCCCCAAAAAAAAAACTCAATCAATGTTGAAAATCATAAAATTTAATTTAATTAATTATGTGTGTGTGTATATATAAGTATGTGTTTTATGTGAAATAAAATTTCGATTATTCCGATGTGTGTAAAAACACCAATTTTGTACCAGAAACACATTATAATTAAAATAAACATTTTTAGAGGCATAATAAATTTTCATTATAACTTTGTGAAAATCATTTGTCATGTCAAACATTTTGCCGTTAAAAAAAACATTTGTTTTTCTTGTTTTGTTATTATTATTACATATTATAGTTTTTAACATTTTGGATGACATAGTGGAATTTTCTCGATGTGTATAATATATTATGGATATGAATGAACAGCATATTTTTGTTGGTGGCGGTGGGCGAATATAAATTTGGGGATGTGGATGGGTCAAGCGTGACACGCGAATTAGAAAGAATGAGAAAATGGAAAATTAAAATTTAATGATGATTGTGATTTAAATATCATTTTTTATTGTAATTAATGTTGATGAACATAATTATTATAGGTTATGTGACTTTTTTTATGTTTTCGGCAATGTAGTTTGTTTGTGGTGTGACACGGAGGACAATTGATATTGTGTGTTGGTATAGGTTTTCCGCTGATGTTTTGTTTAAGGTTTTCGTCCACTGTATATATGCAAATTATATGGTTTTATGTTTTTTTTTGTTGGCTTGTTGGTCATAAAATTTACATGGCGAAATGTGTTTTTGGGACGTACTTAAAAAATTATATCCGTAATGTGAGATGATATATTATAAGCGAAGGTGAATTGTTTATGATGGATGACCCTAAAAGGAACACATATACATTTATTTTAGCTAGTTTGATTTGTGATAAGAATTTTGGGCTAACGATGTGCCATTGAGTATAACCTTCCTTGAAAAATTACCAGATTCTTGCCCATAAGAAACGAGCGTTAATTCTAGGTATATGGGGAGCACAAAGTTTGTTTATGTTCGTAATGTCAAACGAAATGATTGCAGGATAATATGAACTGCCCGAATCAAAATGTCAGATTAATTTTAAAAATTCTTTCAATCTACATGGATTCAAAGCCCTCACAAAAGTGTATATCTGATTTTCTTAATGCACAACCCACTGCATTTTCTACCATAACGACACATTATGCAATATTTACTTCTGCTATGAGGGTTTAATTAACCATTTGCCTAAAGTCGTTGTAACTACCCAAGTTAAGGTAGATTGTAAACCCCATTTAAATTTTATAACTAAATAAATTTTGTCAAAATTTGGTATTAATCTTCCAAAGTGGCAAAGGTGATTGATTTCGGATAAGAATTAAAAATTATAATTTTATGAATTTGATTATTTAGAATAAGAAAGGAGTGTTCAATTTGGTTTACATAAATGTTTTGTATGAAAGTTGATAGACATTTTCGTTTCAAATGCTAGTCAAAGGTCTAATAAAATTCTCAGTAATGTCACAAGTCTAAAATCAAAACCAAATCCAAATTATCGTAGCCGTTAATCGCTAAGAGAAAATAAATTAAATTAATAAAATTTAAAATTAAATATAATTAAGAAATTTTCTAACCAGGATATTATTGACTTCAGAATAGTACTTTTATTTTGTTAATTTTAATTTCACGTTATTTTGAATGTATTTTCGTGACTAGTGATTAAACTCTCTGCCATCAGGATAATGATAAATATTCTGCAATTATCTCAGGAAGAGCTCTATGGTACTTCCATAAAAAAATGGGCAACTTCGAAATCATTAGTAACTGATGTCGTGCAGAGTGGCGTTTATGAGTGGTATTGAAGAATTGGCCAAATTCCATATGAAAAGAAAATCCAAGAAAATGGCTAAGTTCCATATAGCACCCTATAAGAATATGAGAAATTCTCCTAGAAATATGATTTGCCGGAAATTATTGTTTATGTTTTAAGGACTAACTTTAGCCAGCCAAACAGTACCAGTTGTATAATATGATTCACGTAATCGGCCAGCTTCCATATGGCCCAAAATAAAAATGTATAATTGCTATTTTCTTATACCAATATGATTTGCCAGTCAGCTCTCCGGCTTATATCGTCGCAATTTTATTTTTATCAAACGAAATTTGGAATTTTACTTAGAATTGGCATCAAAGACATCAACCACAAACATAGGCTCCAAAGACTGCCTACCAATTCTAAGCCATCAGAAGATTGCACAACAAGCGATAAATTTAATTTATTATTCGAATCTAACGCCATTTTTGTTATATTTTATACTAATCGCTTTCTTTTCTCATATGTTTTCGTTCGGCTTTAGATCGGGTAAAACCGATTAAGCGAATTATATCATAAACCGAAAATTTTCGCCGGCATTTTAACCATTTTTTTAAATTTGTTTGCAAGTTTTCTATTATTTATTTCCCTACTAACGGAACAAATCTGCTTCGATTTAAGGCGGTGATACGTGTACAGATTTTGCCTTTAAAGCATAAAAATTCTGCACGATGATTGGTTAAAGTTCGGCCATCTTGAATTGTCTTAAAGGCAAAAATTTAAAATTGAACAATTCTCAATTTTATGTAGTTTATGTATAAGGCAAATTTTATTTATCTCGAAAAGTGACAGCTAACAATAAACAAAACAATCAGACAGATTATTACAAAAATATAAAGTGCCGGATTGAAGTAAATTGAATAATTATTATAAAATTAATAATATATATAACAATTTTTTTACCTTTGGGATGCCTCACATATTTTTTACAACTTTTTGATTTTTTTTTTTGCTATTTCGTGGTTGTCAATTTAAAAGTTGAATACTAATGGATTTTAGAGTAATTTTTAATATAATTAATTTAAATAGTTACGGTTTTAGAAAATTATATTTTAAGGTGTGGAATTGCAGGAGGATTAAATTAATAAATGTTTATATTATTTAGGAAGCCGGAAAATATTAATTTAGAATTAAATTTCGGAAAATTTCCAGATGTACGTGATATAATAAATTTTTTCTTCAGGTTGCTGATTTAGAGAAGCAATTGTTGAAAACCAATACCATCGTTATCCATTAAACCTATTAAGTCTTTATCCTTTCGCTAGTAGATTAGAAGTAGATTAGAATTGTGTTGTGCCGTATGACCGCTAGGTGTCTGAAACCGGGTCGTTCTGATCCCCCAAAAAAAACCTTTCCTATCCTTCCTATTGTTATATCCGGGACACTTGTCAAGTACTTGGTCTTACAGTCCAATCAATCAATCAATCAATTAAAGGCAAAAATTGTACATGTATCATCATCGCCTTTACCCAGTCGGAAATGTTCACCGATTTTTTTTTAGTAGGGAAATAAATAATAGAAAACTTGCAAACAAATTTGAAAAAACGATTAAAGTAGCCAGCGAAAAATTTCAATAATATAAAAAACTTTCAAACAAATTATATTCCGCATGCGGAAATTTTCACTAATTTCAAGAATACGCGCCCTGTAGTTTCCTCGTTCTGATCTGGGGTATGGGCGCATAATCAATCGCAATGACTTGCCGTGCCCTAATAGCGAGTCTGGTATTTCTCATAGGGGCTCAGTCTATTTCGTTCGAATGTTTATACACAGATTGCAAATGTCGAAGGTTTTCTGACATTTTCGGCCAATAATATTTATTCCGAACCCGTTGCAATATTTTAAAATAGCCTAGATTTGACCCCAGTAACTCCCGGTGCAAGTGCTGAAGTTTTAACCACTGCACCACTTGTCCGGTAAAAGATTTGATAGCAAGAACAACTAACTGCCAGATATTATTTTTCGGAGGTACTTCCGATGGTCCTTGTTAGCTTCTGGCTCATTTAGGCAATTTTTTTTTCTTGATCTCCATCACCTTAGGTAATACGGCCTCAACCACGGCCTCGGATTCTCCTAAATTGGGATTCTCCAAAATTAGTGTAAATTGTGTTAATTTAGTGAACGCTAACTGTGTGTTTACGTTCCATTCCAGTTTGTCTTTCTCAATAAATCCGTGATAGGTGGTAAAACTGCTGAGAACTCTGGTAAAAAACGGCGATACCAGCCGGCTAATCCAACCAATCTTCTGACGTCCTTAACTGTTTTTGGTACTGGGAAATTAAGTATTCCTGTATTTTTACCGGAGTCCAAACTCTTCCAATATATACTCCAGGTACTTGATTTCCCTCAAACAAAATTTAGATTTTCCCAGTTTAATCCTAAGATTGATGGCAAGCGCTCAGTCGCTACCATTGATAACTTTAGATGTTCTTCAACAATATTTTACATGAGTACAGTATCGTCCACGTATAAAAATACTTTTGGATAGAGATCCACACCAGGACTGATAACGTGAAGAAGCTTAATGTTTGCGCCGCATTACGCAGGCTAAAAGGCATGCAACGACATTGAAACAAACCCCAACCAGCCACTATAAATGCTGTATCCAACGAATCACCACGGCAAAGTATATGCATATTTTATGGTGACCCCGTTTAATCGTCTCGTATCAAGGTTAAATCTTTTTTCCCAAGGGTTCTCAACCAAACCAGCGTCTGTTCTCCATGTTAGGAGCGGCTGAAGCGGGCGTCTGTCTTGTATCAAGCGGCTCGCTATATAAATGTGTTCATGGTAGGACTGGATGCCTTAAGATTCTCACCAGTACGTGACCCACACACGTAACAAGCGGGTTGAGCGGCAGGCCAACAACCTTCCCTCATAAAAACCATTTAAGTTATGAACCCTAAACAAAGGCCTCGGATTACCATATCGGATTCATTACAAACTCGACCTCGGAAATTGTACACGGACAACGCTTTAAAAATGGGAACATGGAACGTGCTTAGCCTCTTAAGACCTGGAGATCTCCAGAACCTTTCGAACCAAGCAAAGAGTTACACATTAGACGTACTTGCACTACAAGAGCTTAGATGGTCGGGGAGTGGGATCCATGACACCACCAATGGTTACACTCTTCATTACAGCGGCCATCAGAACGGAGGAGAATTTGTAGTTGGTTTCCTCATCCATCGGCGCGTGAAGCACCTTATCATCGATTTCCGCCCGATCAACATGCGGATGTGCACGGTCAGACTTCGCACTAAGAAATTTAACATCACGATCGTTAATGTGCATGCACCCACCGAAGATAAATCGGATGACATCAAAGATTTATTCTTTGTCGAGCTGGAGGAAGTCATCAATAACATACCGCACCACGACATTAAAATCATCGTGGGCGACTTTAATGCAAAAATCGGTAGGAGTGCAGAAAATACATCGCACATCGGTCCTAACAGTCTGCATCTAACTAGTAACAACAACGGCCAACGCGTCACCGACCTGGCATTAATGTACAACTTAGTTGTATCAAGTACGTTTTTCCCGCATAAGAGAATCCACAAAGTAACGTGGAGATCGAATGATGGAAGAACGGAAAACCAAATTGATCACGTCATGGTGTCTAAGAGACACTCGACCAGTATATCTGACGTTAGATCCTACAGGGGTGCAGATATGGACAGCGATCATATGCTTGTCATATTTAAATATAAGTGCAAACTGTCATCAACGTTCAACAGACAAGCACAAAAAACCGTTCGATGGAATGTGGATGCTCTAAAAGACCAAGCGTCACTGCAGAGTTACCAATCAGCTGTCACTAACTATCTAGAGCGGCCTAGCAACAACGAAGAAGCTCCTTCTAACATCCAGGAGCAGTGGCACACAATACAGTCAGCCATTACCACCGCGGCGCAACACACTATCGGAAGAAGACCTCCGGGACCCCGCAATGATTGGTTCGATGATCAATGTCGCCTGATCGTCGCAAGTAAACAAAAGCTTCGAGAAAAATGGTTGGCTCGCAATACTAGAAGCACACATGCAGAATATCTCCGCGCCAGGAAAGCCACGACTAAATACCTTCGTCAAAAGAAACGCGATCATATGAGATTATGCATCGAAAACATCAGCTTCCAAGCGGAAGTGGGAAATTCAAGGGACTGTTTTGCTAATGCCAGGAATCTCACTAAAGACTTCCACCCAAGAAGTACAGCCATCAAAGACGGGAATGGAGAATTGAGAACAAACGTGGCTGATGTTCTCTCAGTATGGCAAACCTACTTTCAAAATCTACTAAATCGGAATGACGACGTGACCCCCATTAGAGCAATAGCTCCTCCAGGTGATGAGGTCTTCGTCGAATATCCCACAGTAGAGGAAGTAGACGCAGCTATTAGTCGATTGAAAAACGGCAAGGCACCCGGTCTCGATGGAATCCCCGCAGAATTAATAAAACTCGGAGGCGCTACTCTTGTAACAAGTCTACACGATCTCATCGTCTGTATTTGGGACCAAGAAGAGCTGCCGGAGAATTGGAAGACCGCGCTCATATGTCCGTTGCATAAAAAAGGCGACCGTCTTAAATGTGAAAACTATCGTGGTATAGCTCTATTGAACACTGCTTACAAAGTGTTGGCTAATGTTGTACTTGCCAGACTCATCCCTTTCGCCGAAAACATCATTGGCGATTATCAGTGTGGTTTCCGTCCCAACCGATCGACCACTGACCAGAGTTTCACCATGAGGATGATCCTGGAAAAATGTTGGGAGTACAACATAACCATACATCAATTATATATAGACTTCCGTCAGGCATATGACAGTATAAACCGCGATAACCTTTGGGCCGCGCTCATATGCCTAGGAATTCCAGAGAAACTCGTTTCTCTGTGCAAATTAACAACGTCTGGGTCTGTATGTAGAATTGTAATCGAAGGAACTGTGTCAGACTCCTTTGAAATAACATCTGGTGTTCGACAGGGATATGCACTCGCGTCTGTGCTGTTCAATTTGGCGCTTGAGTACGTAGTGAGGAAAAGCAACATCGAAACTTCGCGCTGTATATTTAATAAATCAGGCCAAATTCTTGGATATGCAGATGATATCGTGCTTCTTGGCCGAAGACCTAGCGATATCAAAGACAGTTTCGTGCCGCTCGTTCGCTGCGCAAGAAGACTTGGTTTGAAGGTGAACAGTAGCAAAACCAAATTTGTATCAACACCCAGGAACATCCCCATGGCAAATCTCGGAATTGGCGACCACAATTTTGATCGCGTTGAAAATTTCAAATACCTCGGGTCAGTTATAACATCATCAAATGACATGCAGGCAGAAATAAAAGCCCGAATAGCTGCCGCACATCGAGTTTTCTACGCCCAATCAAAATTATTGCGATCTAGAAATCTATCGCAGTCGTGCAAGCTCGCACTTTATAAAGCACTAATAAGACCTGTGCTGGCTTTCGGAAGCGAGAGCTGGACCATGACCACTAATGATTGTAGATTGTTATCAACTTTCGAAAGGAAGGTCATTCGCTCCATCTTTGGTCCAATTAAAGTCGCGAACAATGAATATCGGATTCGCATGAACCACGAGATAAAGCAAATACTTGGAGATTGCGATATTATCGGATTCATCAAATCCAATCGAGTGAGATGGCTTGGCCACGTTGCAAGGTCCCCACAACAACGGATGACCAATAAAGTGTTGCATCAACAACCAGCCGGTGTGCGTCGTAGAGGAAGACCCCGACTGCGCTGGCGTGACGACGTCGAACAAGATCTACAGGCACTAGGATGTCGAAACTGGAGGTCGAGAGCGATGGACCGAGACGGCTGGAGGACCATAGTGCGGGCGGCAAAATCCCTTCATGGGATGTGAAGCTAGAGAGAGAGAGAGAGAGAGTTCTCAAACTCATACCACCGTATGCACTCACTCAGTTGGTTCAAGCTGTGTTATTCAATGTATGGCTCCATTATCTAGTTCGAGCATCGGTTTCATTTCCGCATCATCCATCATAAAACAAGTTACGACGGTAGAAGTCAAAATTTAGCAAAGCTGCATCTGGTACTGAAAACCAAAAATTTGCAGAACTTGATGTAGTGACTGCCACAGTTGGCACATACCTTTACAAAAACCATATACTTAACATTTTGCACATCAATGCAGGATTAATCGCTTTTACGTCTTTTAAATTTTAATGATATTGTTGATGGCAAGCCCATTCTGTTAGATTTAATACTATGTTAGATTTAATATTATTACTAGTTATGGCCACCTAGTGGCTTATCACAGGGCTTAGAAAACAGGGTTTCCTTTGATGTGACGGCGCTGTACCCGAGCGTTCCGATCGATATCGCAATTAATTGTATGGTGGATCACGTGAAATCTTGTTGTATCAAAAAGTACTCAAAATATTTAGGCAGTAACGCTTTTTACAGTTTAGAAGAAAATTCTACGAAGACACCTTCGGAACGTACATGAGAGGTAAACTAGCTCCGTACGAATACGATACGGTCAAGTTTACACAGGAAGTAGAAGTAAACGGACTCTTACCTGTCTTAGGCGTTAAGATAATCAGGAATGGCGGAAAATTAAAATTTAGCATACACCGTAAGGCAGCAAACACGAAAAGGTGAATCATATCAGGCTGACACCGAAGCGAAGCTGATAAAAAGCTCCTCTCCATTCAATGGCTCAAAGCTTATACAAATTACCTTGTACAAGCGATGAGCCATTGAACTGGAAGCAAAAAAAGAAAAATATTTTGGACAAACACAAACGTAATCATTAATAAACATACTACACTGACGAGCGGGACCGTACCGACTAGTTGTACAAAACGGATCTGTGTGCCATTTCCCGCCCATCACCAACAAAATGCAGAATATGTTGGCAAAAAAAAAAAAATTTTGAATTAGTCACGAAAATCACTAATCTTGGATCATTTATCAGCGCGTACAAAGATTCGACACCATCATCTTCAAAATCCGAAGTCTATCTAATTTCCTTCATGGCATGCGACAGTAAATACATTGGGTAGCTGTAAGAAATAAAGATACAAGAAATATTGTGGCTAAGTAAGAAAATTACCACAAGAAAATAGTTTGAACGAATAGTACGAGCTAACGTAATACAACAAAATTTTTTAAACCAATAAATTTCAGCATCATTTCCTTTCAATAACATCCCAAACCATTTTTTAAAGCACTGTTTAAGGTGGAAAGCAAAAATGACAAAGTTGCCTAGTTCTTTGAACGTATAGCATCACCTTTATTTTATATCTCGTTGTGAATCGTATATATTTAAATAGGCCTCATATTTTAAATAATACCACATTATATTTTCCGGTGTAGGCCTATTACAAACACACAATTTCAAAAAAAGTTTCACCAAAAAAAAAAAAATGCGGAATATTAATTTGAAAACATCAAAAAAATAAGGTAAATACACGATGGCAAGAGCAAAAGCATTTTTTATTCAAAGTACATTGAACAAATAATATCCCTACATACACAGCACAAAATTGTGTTTTATACTTCTCATAGTTCGGGCTTGGTATATCGTATACATAAAATATAATAATTTTGATTAATTTATTGTTAAACACAACAGAGAGGAATAAAAATAAAAAAAATTATAAGAATATTTCAACATTTCAACAACATCTGTTCGCCACCAAAATAATATCCTCCAAGCACACCGTTGCTCAATGTTTAACAACAACAAAAAATTTGACTGTTTTTGCTGGTGTATCACGGATCGATGGCTATATAAGGACATTTTTTAGCATAATATTTTTGTTTGTGTTACGATGCGGTATATTCCCAAGGTGTGTGGACGACTTTATACTAAGCAATATTTTTATAATTAATGTCTATACCCACCGGTCATAGTTGACCTCACCAAAAAATATGTAAATACTATGGTGTTCCAAGGGTAATTCATTGGCCGGACATAGAAAACTTGCTAAATTTTACTTAATTACATATTTAGTTTTGAAACTCGTTTATTTGGCATGTAGATATTAAATTATCGTTAGTTGGATTTGTTTGTTAAAAAATTATGTACCCGATGATGGCCACCTATCATCGAACACTTTAATTACTATTTGATTACTATTTAATGGACAAAGTATGGCGCGAAGTTATAACCACCTTTAAAAATCTCGAATATGTTAAACAAAAAAATTATGTGGGTAGTAAATGGTAATCTCTTCGCTTTAATTATTTTACACAAGCAATAATAAAACTAAAATTAAATTTTGTGTAACACAATAGGGGGTGGTGGTATGGTATCACCTAATAAAATTAAATAAAAACAACAGCAGCATAAAATCGGAGAACCTATATACTACGTATAGAGTATACAATACACAAAGACGTCGCACTGTTTTATAATATTTACTCAACTCGATGTACCTCGAAACGATATTTCCCGCACATATTGCTTGTTTTTTGTGTTCACAAGTAAACACAAATAAATTGTTAACAATATATGTATGGTTTTATCGCGTACATACACTTTTCAATTACAGATTTCCCTTGTACGTACATACACAAAAAATAAAAATAAAACAGCTTTCATATTATATGCGATGCTGCGAAGAACACAACAAAAAAAAAATTAGATGTCTTCATTTCACATTTAAAAGGCGGCGTCTTGTATGATTTTGCAAAGACAAAAAAACTGTCAGTGCAAATTTTTTAGATGTGTACACAATTTGCCTAAAATACTAACGTAAAAACCGGCTGAATGTTATACGTTTGGTATACCTCGTTTACTGTAGAGCGCAGTGCAGGGCAAATTTTGTTTATTCACGGACGAAAACTACTACACTCTGTAACAATTTTAGTTTATTGATATTTTTTTGGGTGAGCCTTTAACATCAACACTGAAATTTGATATGTTTGATAAACACTTATTTGATTTATTATACTCAAAGCACCCGTTTCATATTTGGCACCCAACGTGGAGCTTCTAAAATAAACTAGTATGGCGGCGGTGATCACGCGATCTAGCAAATATATCTGGTCACCCACCAAGAACTCTAAATAACCCAGATGGTACTAATTATTTGGAGTGCGATAAAAAATTTAAATATCATTGTGCAAATTGTGCAATCGCGATACCGGAACGGAAACTGAACGGTAAGTTGATTAGCACAAAAATAGTGCAAGCCGAGCAAAACCAGAAGCCGTAGTTTCAGATGATGCAAAAACTACAGCGTTTCACAAAGGTCACAGTACAAAAAATTTGCTTGCAAATGTTATACCGAATCTTATTGTGAAAGTTTTGGAAAGGGGTAGATCGAATGTAAAAGGAGGTAGAAATCGGAAAATTAGTACTGCTCAGAAAAAAAATAAAAAATTTGCGGGTTCGCTTGAAATGGAACATATTTTATTTACCTCATCAGCTGATGCCGTTTTGAAATACGCGGTTTTGGCCGTTTTTAAAAATGTCATTTTAAAATAGGCCATTTCGACCGGGACCCCTTTTAATATATAGGGTGGGCCAAAAGTCACCATGGGGTTTAAAAATTTATAATAACCTTTTCGTTTATATTTTTTTTTTTTTATTTTTTTTTTCAGATTATAAAATATACAAAATGGAATTTTTTACACTAAATATGGCAAATAATGTCACTTAAACGACCCCCGTTTTCAGATTTGCAATGATGGGCTCGTTTATAGCATTTTACATATCATCTTTCAAAATTTATGGCTGTAGCGTTCGAATTTCTGCAACAATGTTGGCCTTGAGATCAAGGATTGTCGCGGGCTAGCCACTTATACTCGCTCCTTCAAATAGCCCCCAAGAAAATAGTCGGGTGCTGACAAATCTGGCGTACACGCCAAATTAATTTCCGAAATTTCTAGAAATTATTCGATCTCCAAAATTTTACCTTAAAAGTGCCATTGTCTCTCGGGCAGTGTAGGCGGTGGCTCCATCCTGCTGAAACCACATCCCAGGTCTGTTTTCAAAAGCAGGACGTAATAAATGTTCTATAATAAACCCATCATTGCGCAAAAAACGCCTTTCTTTGACAACAATCAAATTCTTTGATAATCAGTCCCGCTGGCCATAGAATAAAGTTGATGGTGCTTTGAAAAACTTCAACTGGAATATGGATTTTATATGATACATAATCATATTTCATTCCAAAGTTTGCTTTCGGCACCATGCGTTGGACAAACAGATCGTTAGTATTCGCGATCTTTGTCACTACTTCACTACTTTACGGAACTGTTCATCCGGTACTGAATTATGTATGCGGCTAACGAAAAGCCACTTTCTTGGTTGCGCCACTCTAATTGAGTACTCAACCATTAACTCAACGTCCTTGGCAGGTGTACAGGGTGGGCCAAAAGTCACCATTGGGTTTACAAATTTAATAACTTTTTCTCTTTTTATATATTTTTTTTCAGATTATAAAATATACAAAATGAATTTTTTTTTATACTAAGTTTGAAAAATAATGTCACGTAACTGACCGCCGTTTTAAGCTTCGCAATGATGGGCTTTTTCTAGAGCAATTTCCATTACATTTTTCAAAATTTGTGGTTATAGCGTTCGAATTTCTGCAACAGTGTTGGCCTTGAGTACAAAGATTGTTCACAACCCCAAAGCAAATTGTTCGGGTGCTGACAAATCTTGCGACCACGCTGGCCAATTAATTTCCGAATTTCTGGAAATTATTCGCAAAAATTTGCCTTAAAAGTGCCATTGTGTCTCTTTGGCAGTGGCTTCATCCTGCTAACACCACACCTCAGGTCTGTTTTCAAGAGCAGGACGTAAAAAATGTTCTATCATAAACCGGCACTTCCATCTTCATTTTCGAAGAAGTAAGGCCTAATGATATTTTCAGATGTAAAGCCACACCATACTGTACACCTAATGGAGTGCAATTGGCGTTGATGTATGGCTCTTGAATTTTCAGAACCCTAGAACCTGCATCGGAGTGAAGTTTATGCCAAAATAACAAAACAAACACTGTGTCCTATAAGTACTTAGAATTGAAAAAACACTCAAATATTGAACTTTCATAAAAATATCTGAAATTTTTTAATAAACACAAATATTTTTACACTAAACGTAGCAAACATCTCAATGTTAAGGAAAGTTTTGAGTGAATTTTAAAAAATGAAATTTTTGACTACAAACACACAATGAGTTGCACAGAGATGATCGAAGTTGTTCTGAACTGCCCCTACGGATTGCATAGAAATTATCGAATTTGTTCTGAACTAGTAATTGATGTAAGAAACCAATCTTATTTATCCACATCCTCGGAAATCTCTGAGATTTTTGTTATTCAAGACAGAACGTCATTGAGTGTAATATTCTTAAACATTTGAAATTATTTATCTCGGCCCCTACGTATTGCCCAGATACGTTCGATGTGGTTCTGAACTAGTAATTGATGTAAGAAATCAACATTATTTATCCACATGCTCGGGAATCTCTGAGATTTTTGTTATTCGAGACAGAACGTAATTGAGTGAAATACGAAAATTCTTAAACATTTGAAATTATTTAGCTCGGCCCCTACGGATTGCCCAGGTACGTTCGAATTGGTTCTGAAGTAGTAATTGATGTAAGAAACCAATCTTATTTAACCACATGGTCGGAAATCTCTGAGACTTTTATTATTCGAGACAAAACGTCATTGAGTGAAATATGAAAATTCTTAAACATTTGAAATTATTTATATCGGCCCCTACGGATTACCCAGATACGATCGAAGTGACGTTCTGTCTCGAATAACAAAAATCTCAGAAATTTCCGAGCATGTGGATAAATTAGATTGGTTTCTTAAATCAATTACTAGTTCCAAACCACTTTGAACGTATCTGAGCAATCCGTAAGGGCCGAGATAAAAAAATTCAAACGTCTAAGAATTTTCGTATTTCACTCAATTACGTTCTGTCTCGAATAACAAAAATTTCAGAGATTTCCGAGCATGTGGATAAATAAGATTGGTTTCTTACATCAATTACTAGTTCCGAACCACTTCGAACGTATCTGGGCAATCCGTAAGGGCCGAGATAAAAAATTTCAAACGTTTAAGAATTTTCATATTTCACTCAATGAAGTTCTGTCTCGAATAACAAAAATCTCATAGATTTCCTAGCATGTGGATAAATAAGATCGGTTTCTTACATCAATTACTAGTTCGAAACAACTTCGATCATTTCTATGCAATCCGTAGGGGCAGTTCAGAACAACTTCGATCATCTCTGTACAACTCATAGTGTGTTTGTTGTAAAAAATTTCATTTTTTAAAATTCACTCAAAACTTTCCACAAAAATTAAGTGTTTGCTACGTATAGTGTAAAAATATTTGTTTTTATTAAAAAAATTCACATATTATTATGAAAGTTTTATATTTCAGTGTTTTTCCATTCTAAGTACTTTTAGGCCACAGTGTATGTTTTGTTATTTTGGCATAAACTTCACACCGATAGAACCAGCAGTTGTGGTTATTAACAAAACCATTCAAATGAAAATGAGCTTCATCACTCATAATCAGATTTTCAATAAAGTTGATTTCATTTCTCGTCACCTGTTGAAATTTAACTGCGAGGTCGATTTTGTTCAAATTCGACAAATTGACGAAATAACCGGAATCTAGATGTCATTTCCATTTATAATTTAAATTTTTAAATGCAATGTAAATATGCTTTAAATAAAATAAAATTTATAAAATAATTTGTAATTCTGTGTTTTTACGAAAACAAAACATCATTCGACATTGCATTGAAGAAAAATTAAAATATGTGTAGTTAATTTGTTTTTCTTAACACATTGAGGCACGCTTTCATAATGTATGTGCTATACTCAGGAACACATTTGACAACTTTTATAATTGTAATGAAATTTCGTCTCGGAATGGAATGTATTGTGAGAATTGAACAATATGTCGAGTTGTTCCTTAAAAAATGAAAGATTTTTGTGCGAACGTATTAAAAAACGAAAAAGTTGTATGACTGCTATATCAGTTATTTGCGCGAATGTGTTAACACTCTCTACTCAAATCCTTGGTGAGATGTCAAAACAGCGAGACAACGAAAGGACATAGACATAAGCACCAAAAAACTAAACCGATCTGTACCAAATCATCGAATATTATGTGCATACTAAATTTTCAAATAATTTGTAATTATAACGAAGGTAAGTACCTTTCTTTTAAAATACCTTACAAAAGATTTTATGTAAAACAAAAATTAAAGAATATTAAATTATTAGTAAATTCAACTCAATCATAGCAACATGTGAAATTTGATCTTAATCGATTAAATACCTGCTGCTGGTCATATCCCAGAAATTAATGAAAATGTCGTTTTGAAAAATGCAATTTTAAATTTTGCCGTTTTGGACCGATCCCGGTAAAAAATATGAACTATTCGCCACTGAACTAGCAACAGAGAAGGGCCTATTTTTAGCTGCATTTTATTTCTTTGATGGTTCAGCAAAAAGCTTGATTTAGTGCGCTTAATAAAGAATTCTTACCCTCGAACCAATTTTTTTAGTCTTTATTTGACTCAAATGAAATTGTACTAGAAATTTAGCAAAATTTACAATGTTTGATAGAGCCTATCAAGGAGAGAACAGATTATAAACTATAGTTCGAAATTTGCAAATCTTATTCTAAGAAAAGTTTTCAATTGCAGTTGTTACTTCATTAGATTGTACTATACTGTAAAAAGACAGAAGACCTAAGATTATAATTTGAATAAAAGCTCATTCGCTCATCCGAGATATTCAAAAGTATAGTGCCTTCGTAAAAGAGCCGACTTACGATAGGGAAGTGTCAAACCAAAACGAACAGATTCCATTTCTATCACAAATTTTTCTTCCGTAAAAAGTAAATGTTGGAACTGTTGGGTTACACGTTCAAAAATTGAGTCAGGGAAAAAACTACATGATTTTGCTTGAGGTATGGTATGTCAGGTTTTATCATTCTTAAATAACTAAATCGTTCGTCTTCGAATTCGGAAAACCGAAAATAGAAGTTAGTAATCGGAGTTTTACTAATTTAAAAAAAAAAAAAAATGCTCCGAATTCAAAAATAGCATGAGCTGAGCGTTTATGTTATTTTTATTTTTCGTAAGTTCTAAATTCTAGCTGCGTTTTTTGAAAACAATGGAGTAGAGTTCGTGATAGCTATTTTCAAAAATTTTCCAATTTAAAATTCAAAATTTAATTTTTTTAAAATTAAATAATTTAAATTTAATAGAAATTTATGTATAACCAAAAAAATCCATCATAAAACTTTTATGGTTTTCTTGTAATATCGTTGTTCTGTATAGTTCTGGATAATAACGGATAATAACGGAGAACAACGATATTACAAGAAAACCATTAAACTTTTATCATGATTTTTTTGGTTATACATAGATTTCCATTAAATCTAAATTATTTAATTTAAAAAAAAATATTTTTTAAATTTAAATTGGACAAATTAGAAAATAGCTATCACGAACTCTACTCGATCGTTTTCAAAAAAACACAGCTTCTGTTGTTAATTATTCGCATACCCTCAATAGAAGTTGTGATTCTTCTCTATGTTAACGTTCAAGGACCCCCCGATTCAGAAGCATCGTGTACCGTTTTCGAGGTTGATTCGGGCGGGTTAATTGGTAATTGAGATTTAAAGAAATTTAAATTTCTATGTGTTAGAACTACCGTGGAGTAAAACATTTTTGTCTAGGGTGAAATTCCTAAAAATTATACTCAACTCTATTTCTAGTAATTTAGATTTACATTACAATTCTAGTATTGTAGAACGCGACATTTTAAATCATTACGTTCTCAGGTTAGCCTAGATAAGATACTAACAATCTTTTCACGAGTGAGAAACTGTTTCATTGAGAACCTGCAAACAGCTTTATTCTCGTGCACAGTTTACTGTAGCAGTTAATAACGACAGATAGAGAAATTAAAAAAATAAACGAAATTATTTCTGCGGTGAAGAAAGCAGCAGGCAAATTTTGAATATTCAGTTATTTTGGATTTTTTTAGGTGGAATTTAATTACTCTCTGCTAGAAAAGAGGTTTTAAACTTTTGTTTTCTCTCTTTACGGCTACATACAAAAAAGTTATGACCATTTAAAGGCCATATTTCGGGTAATTAAAAGAAAAACTTAAAAATGTCATATCTCAGTTACCATGACACTTACAACATCAGTTCTATGAGATAAAAGCTTCCAAAATACCCTGTTTATAGTGCAATGATTTTGCACTGTTTATCATCTCTGCAGATTAAACGTTTGCAGCCTCTCTCCAACCCAGACGGAGCGACCGAACAAGTTACGATTTTAAACTTATTTTTTCCACAAATTGGGCGATTCCAATGGTTTTTGGCTAAAACGAGTCTACCGGAGGTGGCAGCTTCCATAAGAGTTATAAATCAGCTTGCCACAATATAAGCGGAAATAACGATAGTTAACAAAAACAACTGGTTTTCAACAAAAATGTCCAACAAGTCCATAAATTGGGACAACCCAGTAATTTTTTACCGGTCTTGCTCCAGCGTAAGTGACAATATTTTGAAAAATGTTAGCATTTTACGAAAAAACGTTTAAAAATCAACATATTATAAATTAAACTTTAAGCAAAATTAGTGCACATTTTTTTTTAAATTTTAGCAGAAATGACGAGTTTTGACGAGCCGAATTGAATATTCGGAATGAACCTTCATATTTTACCTTTTTCCATTAGTTGGGAGATCCGTGGGAGATTCGGTAAAAAACCTATGTACCAGAAGTCTTCAATTTATAAGGTGCTGTCGAAAAGTTTATCATTTACAAAAATCAACAGAGAAACAACGTAATTGGTTTTCCAAAATTTAAGCAGGAATAATGAGTTTAGATTATACAATGGAGTTTTACCAAAAATTCGGTAAGTTTAATTTTTCGCTTAAGAAATCAAGTGTAGGGTATTGAAGTTCGATGTGTACACTCGTGGTAGAAGAAAGTCGTATAAATCACCACATATTTACCCCTCCTTTTTTGATTGAAAGAAGTCACGTTCGCGTAAAGCCAGCGGATGGATAAATCGAATTGTTACAGAGGGCTACTGCGAACTAATGCTTGCTTTAGTGCTGTTAGGGAGTTTTTTCTTTGTTTGTATTATATATCTCCGCTACGCTACCATAAGTAGAATGTTTTTTTTTTCAATTGACCCATTCGACTTAGTTTAGAATATAACGAAATATACTTAATTATTCTTTTATTTAGAACAACCGGAAAATTATTTCGTGGTCTGAAATTTTTGTGAAAGAAGTGAACTTCTTCTTATTCTTCTTCTTATTCTTCTTCTAATAATCTGAAAATGTTTGGAAAATGCGTCAATTATTGACAAAAAAATTATTTATTTATTGTGAGGATATCAACTTGCACTGTAGTATTTTATGTTGGTGTTTGGCCTTAAGGATATTTTTCTATTGTAAGGTTCCCTCTCGTATTTATGCATGTTACATGCATTCACGTAAATTGAGGAATTTACGTAACGATGCCTCTATGAACTCTCTCGCACTATTTTCTCACAATTGCATTTTGCTGAATCTAATCTATTACGTCCTCCACTATTTTTCCAACGAGAACGAAAGCCTTTCTGAGAGAAATTTACCCGAGATGATTTTCCCCACATTCCGTAATTTCGTCTTTCTCTAACGAATCTTTCGAGACTATAATTCTTTTCTAATTAGACCTCCTCCAAAATTAATACGTTATTTTGAGGCCATATACGTTATTTTGAGTTTTTGGCCAATATCTCAAAAAATTCCACCAATGGCACTATTCTGGTAATTTCCCGGGAATAGGGAATTTGGGAAAGATTTTATATGTAATTTCTGTTCAAATATATTTTTTCGGGCCTACTGACGAAAAAAGTTACATGTAAATATTTATAAATTGGGAATAATTTTTCCATATCTAAATTGGTAGGGAAAATTATTCCCAATTTAATTTTGTTTTGAAAAAAATTAACTCTAGCGTTTTACCTCAGTAAGCCTGAAAATAAATATTTCAACGGAAATTACATATACAATCTTTCCCCAATTATCTATTCCTACGGAATTGCTGGAATAGACCCACAGTAACCAATACTTTCGGTTGTTTTGCTAATAACTTAGGTCATATACTCATGGCCGGTCTCCACTTACATATTTTTCTCGTGACGGAAAAATCTGGTACTTTTTTTTCTTGTGACATTTTTTAGTACATTTTCCAAAATACATACGCAAAAATGGTTTTGAGCATGCGCATTGAAATTTTGTCAAGAGAGGAAAAGATCAAAATATTCAATATTTTTGTCATGATGTTGTGCCAATTGAGCATAATTTGTGTTTTTATGCTCAATTTTGAACGCACATTATATTATTTTGTCATTTAAAATAAAAAAATCGTGGATGTTTTGTTTGTTAGAATCACAGCACAGCACACTATCTAAAATGACAGAGCAAATCATTTTTTCTACGTAATCAAAACAGAGAAAATATGTCTAGTTTTGAAGAGTGTAGTAGTAAGTATACTATACTAATAATGTCATGAGCCGAAGCCATTTATTTTTTGTCAAGAGAAAAATATCCAAGTGGAGACCAGCCATGAGACTACAAAGAAAATTTGGGGAAAATTTATGGACTAGAATTTTTACAATATTTTTTTAATTTTCTGTATGTGGCCACACATTATTTTTAGTTTATGGCTAATATCTCGAAAGGGTGTGTAACGAGATCCCGATTTTCAAAATCCTGGTTTGCCATTATCTCGTTTTTTTATAAATTCCGGTTTTCAAATTTTCGATTTTCAAAATCCCGGTGTTCAAAAATCCGGTTTATAAAATCACGGTTTACAAAATCCTGGTTTTGTATAAAAAAAAATCTCAATTTTTAGGGAACCCCAGTTTGAATTTTTAAAATTTGACATGTGGGAAAATGGGACTCTTAAATGATTTTTTGACAAAATCCAAAAATGAGTTTGCGATAAAGTTCTAGAAAATGGCTAATATAATTTTTTTATATGTTTTAAGGTATCGCAATTTTATTTATCAAATATTAATGAACTAGCTTGATAAAATTCCAAATTCACCAAAATGTATGAAAACCAGAATTTTGAAAACCGGAATTTTGAAAACCGGGATTTGGAAACCTGGATTTTGAAATCCGGGATTTCGTAGTACACCCATCTCGAAAACTTACACTAGTAACCAATACTTTCTGTCATTTTTCTAACAGCTTAGGTCATAATGAGACATCATGGAAAATTTGGGAAAAAATTATGGATTAGAATTCTCACAGTATTTTTTTGATTTTCTACGGCCACACCGAACGGCCAGCTTAGGTCATACTGAGAATACACAAAAAAATTGAAATATTGGTTACAGGGAGAGTTTTCGAGATATTATCCAAAAACAGAAAATAATGTATTGGTGGAATGGGTACTGGTGGAATTTTTTGAGATATTGGCCAAAAACTCAAAATAACGTATACGGCCGCAGAAAATCATAAAATTACATTGAAAATTCTAGTCAATAAATGTTGCCTGAGTTATCCCAGTACGCGATGCAAATTTTACTAATTTTATTGCAAATTAATTAAGAGATATCCGAGTTCTCTCCAGTTTAAAATCCATTTAAAACGTGTGGAATGTACAGATACCATTTTTTCATATAACATTTATATTTCAATCAAAAGTCAATCTAGAAACCAATTTTCATAAGGATTGGTTTTGAAATGGCAAAGTATTGTCCAGCATGAATATAACCTCGAATTTTGTCTAAAACTTACTTTAAAATCTCTGAGCAATTTCATCGTAATTCGTTAAGTAATGGCGGAAAGATGGAATATTGTTAAATTTCAAGATTTCATTTACCGAGTTCCTTTACTTCTGAGATCAATTATTTTTGTCATTTTAAGGATCACTTTTAATATTTTATTCCGCTGGGTTGTTTTATTTAATGAAAAAGAGATACAAAATGAATAAAAAATTTCCGCTGGTAATTACATAACAAAATAAATTCTCTTTAGTAATAGTGCTGCCACATGTGGCGAGTAACGTAATGGCTTATTTTCCGCTGTCACATTTCTGCTATCTTATACAGCATGCTTATGCTCCGTAACAAGCACACAATTTTTCCATAAAAGGTTTATATTTCTTTACTGCCCAAATTATGGAAATTATTGTATTTTCATTTGTTAGGTATTTAGTTTCGGCACCGTTCAGAGTCCTGGCGCAAGGCAAGTGGTTTTCTGCTTTATCGTGCATTCGTGAAAGAACTACGACTAAAGCATGTTCTGATGCGTCTTTTGTATAAGGACTAAAGGTTTTGAAAAGTCAGAGTAAGCTTATATGTGATCATTATTCTTATTATAGATTCTATCTACTATTGGTTTTGTGATTTTTTAGTAATCTCCGATAAACCCGATAGTACCCTCACAACAAAAGAAATTGATTGATATGTTTCTGAGTAGTAGGTTACTACCTAGCCACGAGTTGGTAGTTTTCGAGCTGTATCTTTAAGCTAAAATTTGATATTCGTTTGAGTTTTTCTCGAAGATTTTCTATATGGCTGGCCTGAATGAATCCAACAATTATAGCATTTTTTCATTATACCTGCCCGTGTAGAACAATATTCATGCATTTGTCTTTGGGAAGCTGCTAGACTATTACTAAAACCATGATTTGTCTCTTTGGATTTGATGAAATCATGGTTTCAAGTCAGAGGTATGAGGAATTTGTTGTCGATAGTTTCGTAATAGGGCTACTTGTATTCCGGATAAATCCGCTCTCTAGCATTTGCTGTTTATGTTTTTTCAAGCTGGGGCTTCATCTTTTATTATTATTTTGTGCTTATTTATTTATTTTTGACGCAGTTAATTTTGGATGATCCATTTTAATTAAACTGTCGATAGTGCTCTTATCTCTACGTGTATTTCTAAACACTTCGATCGGTTGAATGGTTTCAAAATTGTAGATATTTGAACTTAGCTTAGGTAATTGCTTTAGTGGTTTGCGATCGTAGTATTCTCAAGATAGTTTTAAAATGTTCTGATTTATGCAATCCAGGTTGTAAAAAAATTTTCTTTTAGTTTTCATGGGATGATAAATAATTGTACAGTGATAATATTTGAAGAATTTTATAAATAAATTGTTATGCAATGAGGTGGGGAGAAATTTGTATTTAATTTTGGCATTTAATTGAGCCGTTGCCAGTAATCCGAGTATAGGTTAAGTTCGTAATAGGTTGTGGTGGTAGATTGTAATCTCATATTATTTTTGGACTAACTGTAATTTTATTAGCGCAAGTATCAATAAATATTTTAATAGTTAGGCTTGTTAATTTATTATAACATTTGAGGAATGGAAGATAGTTTAGTCATCCGAGTCCTAATTGAGGTCACCCTCCAATAATTTTCTGTATTTTGGATTTCCACGTCTCTATGTCGTTCGAGCGGGATCTCTTTATTTTGTATTTTTGAACATTTTATTTACTAAAAACGAGATAATTTGTCTCGAATCGGTCAATGCTGCTGCTTTGAATTGATTTGTCCCGAATTGTTTTTCGAGAGAAAGTAATTTTTGTTTGGCTAGTAAGCCTTAAACTGTTACAGCCACGGGAACGGCTTGCGGCTAAACCAATCAACAAAACATGTTGCAAGCGCTTTTGGCAAAACTCTTTTTCGAATTATTCGGTCTATCATCATCACTTTAATTCACTTTTTTAATGTAACAATTTTTTTCGGATCACACAGTTTTTATAAAAATTGCTATGCTCCTTCCGATTACCTAAATTCATTTAGGGGTCAACCGGTAGGGGCTGAGAAGCTTGGGGCCTTCTTTTAACATTTAATTTGGTTTTAACGATTTTGTTAACATTTTGCGGGACAGGGCCATCAAATGCATGAAAATGATGGCAAAGAGTTCTGGTTTCTGGATAATTCATTTATTATGTTTCCATGCTGCCATGCTGCATGATGTTCCGCCATGTTGTGCTTTGTTGGATGACGTGGGATGTTGCACCATGTTGTTTGAATTTGTTTGAAGTTGCATCTTGTTAAATATTGTGGGATTTTGCTAGAAAATGCAACATATTGCGTCATGTGTGCTTCTTTTGGGAAAATTCGGTTAGGATGCTTTTTGGTGGGTGCCGCTGTTCTTTCTCATTTTTTTTTTTTGGGCTAGTACGATTTAGATAAAAACTGCATTTCTGATGACAAGAAATGATTCCGATGAGTCATAATTTTTGGAAAATTTATTTAGGGGTTTTCGGGTCAAACGAATTTTAATAAAAATGGGTGAGATGGGTTTTCGAGTTCTAAGAATCAATTGTGATCAGGAAGATTTGTTTAAGGGGTTTTCAAATGGGATCAGGAGATGATTGCAATGGATCATAATTTTTGGAAATTTGTGTGAGGTGCCTCTGTTAAGCCACTAAGTTGTGTCTTATTCCACAATATGTCCACTATGTCATCTCAATCAAAGGGGGTGGAACTCAGTTTAATAATGAGCAACATTATGTGATGAAATGACAAATTTTAATAAAATCCTTTTTACAAGAACTTTTCGTATTTAGCAAATTACAACAAAGTTGGTCCATATCGTTTTACTAAAATTTGATCGAAATAACGATTTTTATAAAAAAAACTTGTTTTTTACCAACATTTGACTAAGTTTTCTTTTTATTTTTAAAAACGTTTGTATGAACGTTTTCGAAAACATTTTGTGTTACTTTACAGAAAACTCGACAACTAAGGTTTGAGAATATGAAATTACGAAACATACACACACAGATGTAACACAGGACACATTGATTAATCAACCGCAGAATGCTTTAAGCTTTTTTCTCCATAGCTAAAGAGAACAGAGAAAATGACGCGATATCAAACAGTTTATATGTTACCTTACATATTTTGGTATCGAGTTTTTTATAGATGAATAATAGAACCTATTACATCACCTCTTCCCCTCCCCTCCACTCCTCATTTTTTACTATCTGTTTGTAAGAAAACTTATTTAATACTACACCAATGTGAAACCGTCGAATGGTTTAGATCCAGCAAAAAAGTTTGAAAGGAATTACGATTCCATAGTACAGCGCAGAAAATAATTGGTCAATTGGTCAATGAAAATACAAAAATTGTGTTTAATTGTTTGGCGATATGCTAGTTTATCATAATATTATTTAATTAATTTGTATCGTTCCAATTTGGAAATCTGTATAGTTAATGGCACAAAAACTCCAATTCAATCAGCTTTGACCGAGCAAGGCTCGAGACTCTAGAGACTTTGTATAAGTGGTGTTGTCATAATATTACATTGACCAAATTATGAACAGTTTTGAAATTTAACACAAAGGTAGTCAGTTCTTGTTCTTCTCTAGTATTTTGATTTTACATGGCACAGACATACATCGAATAGGTCTTAGCGATTAAACATTTTCTACAACACTTAATAAGATTTATGCGGAATTTGTTTGATCCGGCTTATAGTTGTGCTACCGGTGGATTCAAATACCAGTGATCCAATTTAGATGTAAAGAGTGTCCCAATAAGAAGTTCAGATTTAAAAATTTAATAAAACAAAAACGGTTTAATATATTTCCAAATTTATTTTTTGTTTTAAGCACAAATCTTGTCAAAGTACAAATTTTCATGGAAAATGATTTTATTCAAATGGGAGCCACGGCTGGCCCTGGCGTACTCCATTCGGTCGGTCCAATTTATAAGCGCATTTTGGATTGTGTGCTGATCTACTTCGGCAATAGTTGCTTCAATATTGGCTTTAAAATGCTCAATTGTTTATTTGAGTGTCCGTATAACACTTTAACCTTAACCTTTAACCGCTTTAACCTTATAGTACAAATAACGGCATCTATTACGCAATCAATTTTGTACTTCGGTTTATTCAAATCCACCAGTTTTTCTATTCCTAGGCCAAATTTACGTTTCAATATGTAAAAAAATATGTGTGTGACATCTGCAGGCTAAAGGTTTTTGATCTCTAAATTATTGAAACTTTAGAGTTAAGCTTTTTGCATAATTTGGGAGATCCCAGAGATTTTTGGCAGAAATCAATTTGCTGAAATCTGTGTACCGGAAGTGGCAGCTCCTAAAGAAAACTTTCTCGTTTTTCAGTTCAGTCAATGTACTGGGGGTGCAGCTTTCGTACAAGGTTTCGTAATATTTGCAATGTTGTAAAATTGTAGGTTCTACGAAGCGGGGATAAAAATTTAAAAAATACAGTTATTTCAAAAAGTTGCAGGCCTGACCAAGTATTCTGTTTAGCTGACCAATTATAACCTTGATTCTTGCCAATATTTTTTTGTTGTTTTTAATTACTTGGAGTTCTTAAATTCTTAGATGACCTTGAAATTTTGTTTTAAACGATTTTACAATATTATCGCTGTCCAATTACTGGAAATTACTAACCAGTTGTGACGAAATTGTGACTAATGAGACGCAGATGACTATTTATGATAAAGTAGTCTACGATAAAATGTTTACTATTATATGGACGTACATCCTGTTTGAGTGTCATACTTTATCTAGTTTGACACTCAAACTGGATCATCGTGTTTTAGGAAACCAATAAACAAAATTAAAACTGCAATCAGAAAAAAATTGTATCCACACTGAAAAAATTAATGTACTATGGAGAACGTTGATGTCCCGCAGACTACACTTTATATAACACTGTATAACTAAGATGATTTTGTGTTGTTTTTCTCCACAAATTTTTTGGTGTGTGTGTGTGGTATTGGTGTATTGTGTTTGACATTTTTATGATATTGTTAAGTGTTTTTATATTCGAAAGTATACGAAAAAATAAATTTAATCGAAAAATTTGTTGATTTGAATATTTGGTTTTGTTCCTATAAACAACGTATATACCAGCTACTTACAAAAAGACTAGAGGGTAATTTGCGGGGGCGAACACAATTTCTAAAAAAAATATTTTGTTTTATTCTTCCGCGTCCCACCCACTACCTCACGAAAAAAATAAAAGGAAATAAAATTTTATCTTTCGTTGGTTTGGTTTATAATTTTTTTTTTTTTTTTGGATTAGAGAGGCGCCTGCAAAAGAATCACATTTCTTGTTGATTTTTAAAACATCCATCTCCATATATTTAGTTATGGCTGTTATTTGAGTATATATTGCTATATGTTTTGTATATGTAAGAATATAAGATCCTAAAACTTAGTTTGCAACAAAATATTTATTTATTTTTTTTTTTCTCACGAGACAAATTTCAGTAATTTTCATTTTAAATTTCTTATTGATGGAGTAAAACTTTTCTTTGTAATTTATGTTACTTTGGTGCTCTTGTTGTTGTTGCCGTTGTTTTGAAGAAGTATATTTTAAAATAGAAAACTTTATGACTTTGCGTCTTATGTTGTGTGTGGTGTGAATATAGGAAGGATGAGTACTGTGGTGGGACGAGTGAAAATGTTCAACTGTCTTTATATTGATTGAAATGAATTGGTGTATCTGCTTCTTATTTCTAAACTTTATGTTAAGATAACTTTTATATTTATACAGAATCATAAAACATGAACATAAAATGTTGAAATATGTTTTGGGTTTAGTTTTATTTTATGCAGTATATGAAGTCGAAAAAGGATACAACTATAAACTATTATTTCTTTATTTTAGTAGAATTGATGAATAAATCCTTGTGGACAATTTTTGAAAATTGGGTAATTTTTGTCAGACATTTGTTTTCATTTTAGCATTTTTTTTTTATTCGTAAATATTCATTTGGGTATTTTGTACTTTTTGGAAAAATGAGCAAGTTTGACATTAGCACACTAACTTCTAGAGACAATTTAAACAAAAAATACTTATCGTACATCACTACAAAACCCACATGCATACGTCTAAGATATATTGCCTAGATATACCAGCAGAAAAAAAATTACGTTTTTAACTAGAACCCAATGTGCAAAAATCAACAAAAAAAAAACGTCTTAAGGAGCGAGGAAACGAAAACAAAAAGCTATGCGAACGTATAGCTAAACCAAAATAAAATAAAAATAAGATTGATGACGTTATGATAAAACATGCCTTTTGGATATGTAAATTCGTGTACGAGCGTAAGACGAAAAATCCTACGATGGGAAAATTTGATTTTCCTCCTCATATTTATATACACAGTACACACACACACATCTATATATACAAAATATATTTAAACACAGATACGAGCAGAAACATCCATATTATGTACAAAAATTCTGTTGTTTCTACTGATTATCGTTAATATTATTATTATTTTGGGAACAGTATAAGAAGCAGCAGTGCTAGATATACTCTCTCGTATCTATCGTGTATGTATACGACGAGTACGAAATGACTTTTCCGATAAGCCAAATTGCTCGTTTATTTAAGATTTTAAATTGTTTCGGAAATAAACAATGCGGAAAATCAGAATTTATTTTTTTTTCTACGATGTATAGGCAAAGATGTGAACGACGATGAAGCAAAAATTATTGACATTATTTAGTGATGATGATGATGATGATGATGATGATGATGATTATGATAGTGAATGTGTTTAATGTGTATGTGTGTGTATGTAGAGATTTGTATTGATAATTTTTTTGATGATTTTTTCGAAGACATGATAATTAACACCATGGTTTCAGGTAAAAATGATAAGGGTGATTATATTAGTAAGGATTCAGTGGAAAAAGGTGAATACAGACAGATTGATTTATTAGGGTTAGAAGGATTAAAGTCTTAAAATATTTTATTGAATTTCGGGTTATTGTTGATAGATTTAAATCAATAATTAAAGTATTTATAAATTGTGCGCGTTAAATAAATATTATTAAATTTAAACTACAGTGTCAGTGAGGTGTTGTGAAGTACGACGAGTGTGTATGCTTTTCATGCGGTATTTAACGAAATTCTTAAGCCAGGATCAGTGAAAATTTTTCTTAATTTAAAAATTAGTGAAGTCGAGTCTCATTGCAAAACTTATCACACACCCAGTCTCAACCGAACATTAATAATGATCATAAACATTGATTGAAACGGCACAATAGGGTTGAACTTTGGTGGCCAAATCGATAACATTTTACTAAGGTTAAATTCACTTTTTTGTGTTAAGTGGGCGCAACAGCCAATTTTCTTCTCTCTTGCGATATATGATGAATATGAATTACCTACGTCATATTATTTTTTATTTATAAAATTTGGTTTCATATTTACTATAATTTAGTTTAATTTTCATTACACATTATACAATTTTGTCTTAAAATTTTTACTTCTCACTTTCATTTTTAGTTCGGCATTAACTTTAATTAGATTAAGATTGATTTCATATCGTTTTTAAGTGAACTAATTTTGTTGCAGTTTTATTGAGCTGTTTTGCTTATTTGACGTTTTCGTAAATATACTTTACAACAATTTAAAATAAATTTGTAAAACTAAGAAAAATTTCTATGGAAAATGCCACTTGCGGCACACCGAGTTTGCCCCCAATTTCTTTGGGACTTCCAAATTCATGGGAAAAACCTTAAGCACAAAGCTTCAAACCGACCAAAAGCATTTTTCCAAAGATAGGCGGAGATAGGATTTTAAAATATTTGGAAGAACCAAAAATGCTATTACAAATCTAAGACTTCCGACACTCCAATTTTCCGTCACACGACCTTTTAACCGAAAGCATTCTAGCAATTAAGAATTACGGCTTCCTAACGTTATCATGAAATTTCATAATAACTCCATTTGTCATGAAAAATCAATACTCGATGAAACATCAAGGACGTTAGAGATGCTACTTGTAGATCCTCGATAAATGCCAAAATTGAAAGAACTCCTAAGTTTCACTGAATGTCGGTTCCAGGCCTTAGAGGCAATAAAATTAAAATTGAACATTCGTAAGGCTGGCGCAACTTTACCAAAACCGCAAAGATAAAATGTTTTCATAAACAAACTAAAGACTTGTGTTTCATGTAAACAAGGACATGATATAAAACTGCAAAAATGTTCAACAAATGATCACTTTAGAGCGATCTTAGTTCATTGATCACGCTGTTCAACATAAGAATTGCAGATTCATCAATATTTGAGGAGGATAAAAATTCCCCCTCCCAAGAGCCACATTAGGATTTAAATGGGGGTTTCCTATGGGTGATTCTGGTTGATGGGGAGAAGGCACAATCATTGAATTTCTACAGAATGTTCATTTTAACTAGTTTAAGTGGTTTCATTACTAAAAAGTAAAATTTCCAGAAATCACAAATACAAAATTTTTCGAAAGTGAGTTTTTGAAATTAGGGTTGAAATAGGAATTCCTGCGGGTGATTCTGGCTAATCTGGAGTTGGCACAATCATGATATTTGATCAGAATGTCCATTTCAACTAGTTTAAGCAGTGTTGTGCGTTTACGCGTGTTTCGGTATAATCTGCATGTTGGTGTCGAAAATTGTGTAGATAACTGATGTTTGCGTAGACTATGTCGATAGTTGGTAGAGTATGTACCCAATTCGTAGAAAATGTTTAATACGCTTTTTCTAGTTCTTCAGTTTATTTTTTCAGTATGAGTTTGCCACCCTACCAGTTTCCTAATGCAAATTGGTGGTTTCTAAAATTATACAAGTGAACTGTTAACTAATTTTCAAAAAACAAATGAATGAGATTTATACACTTAAATAAGAATATATTTGTATTAGATATATTCAAATAAGTTCAAACTTTATTATTCGCAATATCATCTATTTTAGTCAATAATAAACTTTAATAAACATAGTATTAAATGACAAAAATATCTAACGTCTTCGTTTACCAGTGTTATTTAATTTTGTGAAACAGATGTCGCCATTTAATTATTTCTTTCCGAAAATCTAGTAGTTTTGAAAAAAATACTCGAACTGCACTAGACTGTTATAAGGTTTGTTTTCCGAAATTGCTAGAGGGTCATCTGCCATCTGAAAAAATGGCGGCATTCTAACTGGCCTGGACCACCAGCTACACAAAAAAAATCCAAAAAAAATTCCATCTCCAAATAAAATTTCGTTGAATATAACAACGTGTTGTCCCAAATGTTTTGGTTATAGTAATATGAATAACGCAAGCTCCAGTATATCATGTACTTTCGATATTGAGCGTCTGGGTATACTACGAAATCCCGGTTTTCAAAATTTTGGTTTTCAAAATCCCAGTTTGAAAATCCAAATTTTCAAAATCTCGGTTTTCGAAATCCCGGTTTTCAAAATCCCGGTTTTATTTTCTTCTAGTTCTAAAGTTTTGAAAAAAATATTTAAATACTACCTATGTATATTAATTCGGGCCGGCCGGACTAATAATATTCTAACATAAAACTAGAACTCGATCCCGAAAAACTATTTCACTAAATATTCATTATTTCATTATAAAATAATCGAAATAATTATTTCGGAAAACAAAATTAAAAAAAGAGAGAAATAGCCAGGTTTCATCCATATCCGCCTTATTCCAGAATTTGATTAAAATCATCGCATTTTTGGAAACACATTTAGGACCGAATCTCAACTAAATCGGTTAAAAAACGGCCTAGTTCCATAGCGATGGCCAAATTTGAGAACTTTATCAAAAAATCATTTTAAATATCCATTTCCATCGCACGTATCGAATTTCAACAAAATCTGTTAAGAAATGGATTTTGACCAGGATTTTGAAAACTGGGATTTATTAAAAAAACGGGATTTTGAAAACCGGTATTTCGTTACACACCCCGAGCGCCTGCATTTTTTTTTAAAACCACTTTGTACTAAAATTTAATTACGTCCATTAATTATACACCTTAAACTAGCTAGAATACTTAATAAACACATTTTATTAAACACTTGTTTTTTTATTTTTTCAAAAAGTTTAAAAAATCACTCGATCGATTTCGACTTGTTAGGTCATCATCAAGAGTATCTACTGAAATTTTTTATATGTAGCAGAAAAAAGCAAAAAAAAATATATAGATGAAAGAAGGAGGTACAAAAAATAGGCATCAAAAATTATTCTAACTGTTAGTCATACGGAAATATTAATAAAAAATTAAGGGGGGGGGGGGGGGGGGGGGTGGTAAGGAAAGCAGGTAGGCGATTAATCATCGGCTGAGTAACATAATTCAAGGTACATTGAAGTACATTTAATTCCCCGCTACCTCTGAATGAGTGTATCAACCAATGCCCGAAGCTGTTTGATGACACTGGTTGGAAGTACTCTGTCATGAATCCATCTGCTTCGATCCTTCATGATTTACCAAAAATCCTTAAGGAGGGCATTCCAATTAGGCCAATATTCGCGTATTGCAATGCTTCTGCCTACAAGCTATGTAAAGGTTTCATAAATTTTTTCAATTGTCATACCAATTTCGTTTCGGCTTACTCGGTTAAAAACTCGGTAGAATTGATTAGCAAAATTCAAGACGTCGACATTCCATTAAATTCAAAACTAGTTTCGTTTGACGTTGTCAGTCTTTTCACTTCTATTCCAATTAACACTTTGTCCCAAATAGTTTGTAATTACTTAGATAGGGATGTTGTAGATGAAATTTTTGTATTAAAAAAATTATTTCTGTTTTGATATTACATATTTCAAATTCGCTGATGGTCTACCCATGGGCTCCCCTCTGTCACCTTTGTTGGCTGAAATTTTCATGAATTTCTTCGAACAAATGATCATATCAAATAACAATCCTTATTTTCGTAATATAATCTTTTGGTATAGATATGTTGATGACATACTATGTCTATGGAGTGGAACTGATAAACTGTTAGACTCATTCCTTACTTGGTTAAATTCTCAATATCCCACCATTGATTTTACGTTAGAAAAAGAAGAAAATAAATGTATTAACTTTCTAGATATAACAATAACCAGGATTAATTCTTCTTTAGATTTCAAAATGTATCGGAAACCCACGTATACAGACGCTGTTATCCCTAGTTCTTCAAACCATCTCCATAATATTAAAATGTCAGCTTTCCACTCACTCATAGATCTATATAATATAAAAATGAATTCCTGTTTGTTTGTTTGTTTGTTCCGAATGGGCGTCTCAACCGATCGCCATGAAATTTTTACCATGGCAATGTTGCATGTTCAGAACCAACCTTATGATATTTTGGAAGGGGCTGGACCCCGGGGTCTAAGGGCTGCGGTACAATTTTTTTCTAAAATTTTAATTTTTTTTAAATTTTTCCACGAAAATGAGTTTATGAGGCTGGTTATATGAAATTACTGACATGTTCGAATCCGAGGGGCCCAGCTCTGGATCAAAAATTAATTTTTTGTAGATACAAATATTTGATTATTCCAAACTGACTCTCAGTCGCTCAACCGATCGCCATGAAATGTTTACCATGTAAATGTTGCATGTTCAGGACCAATCTTACGATATTGTGAAAGGGGCTGGACCCCGGGGTCTAGGGGCCATGGTACTAATTTTTTCAAAAATTTTAATTTTCTTTAAATTTTTCCACGAAAATGAGTTTACTTGGCTGGTTATATGAAATTACTGACATGTTCGAATCCGAGAGGCCCAGCCCTGGATTAAAAATTAATTTTTACATGTATAGATACAAATATTTGATTATTCCAAAATGACTTCGCAGTCGCTCCACTGATCGCTATGAAATGTTTACCATGGAAATGTTGCATATTCAGAACCAACCTTATGATATTTTGGAAGGGGCTGGACCCCGGAGTCTAGGGCCTGCGGTGCAAATTTTTTCAAAAATTTTAATTTTCTTTAAAATTTTCTATGAAAATGAGTTTATGGGGCTGGTTATATGAAATTACTGACATGTTCGAATCCGAGGGGCCCGGCACTGGATCAAAAATTAATTTTTACATGTATAGGTACAAATATTTGATTATTCCAAAATGACTTCTCAGTCGCTCAACCGATCGCCATGAAATGTTTACCATGGAAATATTGCATGTTCAGGACCAATCTTTTGATATTGTGAAAGGGCCCCGGGGTCTAGGGGCCATGGTACAAATTTTTTCAAAAAATTAAATTTTTTACGAGAATGAATTTTGGAAAGGGGTTATATGAAACAAGAGACATGTTCGAATTCGGGGGGTCCGCGCCTGGATCAAAAATTCATTTTTACATGTAAAGATACAATTACATATTTGATTGTTCTGAAATAACGCCTTAGCCGCTTTACTGATCGTCATGAAAGTTTTACCATGTATATGTTGCATGTTCAGGACCAAGACCACGATACTTTTGAAGGGGCTGGACCCGGGGTCAAAGGGCTGTGGTACAAATTTTTTCTCAAATTTCAATTTTATTAAGATTTTTTGAAGGGAATGACTTTAGGAAATGGGTTATATGAAATTACTGACATGCTCCAATCCGGAAGTCTGCCCTGGATCAAGAATTCATTTTTACATGTATGTATAGATACAATTATTTAAATGTTCCGAAATAGCGCCTTAGTCGAAAAAATTTAGAAACCAAAATGGAAATCTAGCGTGCGATTGTTACACACAAATCATACCTCTACTATAATTGATTTAATTATTTAAATTAATTTTATTAATTTAAATTTAAGACAATCTTTAGGTCCCAAAAAATGACGGCGTTAATAAATTAAATAATGAAATTCAATCGGAACTACCCGGGCCACTAATGAAATACAAATCTACCTACACGGTTACTGATGTGAATCAATCCGTCAATTATCCAATAGTTTCTTAATTCTTTGGAGCCACCTGGTATTCCACCACACATAGTATTTTTAAAAAAGAGTTCACCAATAATACTGCTCCCAAATTTAGATCCAAAGCAATTGTGCGACGGAACACGGCTTTGTGTGAAGAAATTGATGCCGAATGTGATTGAAGCAACGATTATTACCGGTAAAAGTAAAGGAGAAGATGTGCTAATTCCGCGCATTCCTATGATTCCCACCGATTTGCCGTTTGAATTCAAGTGACTGCAATTCCCATTACGCCTTGCTTTTGCCATGACAATCAACAAAGCCCAGGGGCAATCATTGAAAATAGCTGGTGTTATTTTGGAAAATTCATGCTTTTTACATGGCCAACTGTATGTTGCTTGCTCCAGAGTGGGAATGCCAAAAAATTCAGCGATGTAAAGAGAGAATTATTGCATAACAATCAAGATATTTGAAATATATACCTCCCGTGCAACGCCGGGTAACTCAGCTAGTAGACTAATAAATATCGGTTTCACAAATTAGCAACATCGTGTCCAATTATACCGATATTAGTTTTGCTTTTTATAATAATAACACAATAAAGAAAAAGATTTTTGACAATAAACCTAGAGTTGATCGTACTTCCAAGTCTTGTGTTTATAGGATTAATTGCAATGATTTCAGTTTCTCCTATATTGGCCAGACTGGGCGCAATTTTGGAGTTAGAGCTAAAGAACATTTATCTGGTTGCAATCAATCAACTTTCCATAACCATTTAACTTCAGAAAATCATACAGCTAGCTTGAACAATTTAGACATATTACATATACATCTCAAAGGCAGACGTTTAGATACCTTAGAATCTTACGAAATTCGAAAATCAATATTTCTTAACCAAAATATCCTTAACGAACAGAGAGAAATTTGTTTCTCACTAATTACAGACCCCGCCCTTTTCTATTCTCACGTTCGTAATAATTTAACTAATACGTCGGGTAATTAAATGTACTTCAATATACCTGGAATTTTGTTACCCAGCCGATGATTAATCGCCTACCTGTTATCCTCCTCCCTTTTTTTTTATTAATATTTCCGTATGACTAACAGTTAGAAGATTAATTTTTATTGCATATTTTTTGCCCCTCCTTCTTTTATTTATAATTTTTTTTTGCTTTTTTCTGCTACATATAAACAATTTTTACTTTTACTCTTGACGATGACCTATCAAGTCGAAATCGATCGAGTGATTTTTTAAACTTTTTGAGCAATTTTTTTAATTAAAATATTCAGAAATCAAATGTTTGCGAAATAAAAAATCAATTGTTTAATAAAATTTGTATATTAAGTATAACAGTGTTTCGCCAAGTGCCTACGGCAAATAGTGTAAAAAGTACTAACTAGAATAACCATCGAATTGGTAAACCGATTTTGGTACAACGATAAGTGAACGTGCTGTCGTTAACGAAATTATATTATTTTGTATACAAAACCAAGATGAATAACTTAAACCATTTGATAAATAGCATTGCCTCGGCAAGATTTGCGATAGCATAAACTTTCGCGCATTTTGTGAAGTTAGTACAAAATTTGATTCTCGAATATTTCTGAGTAAACATCTGCTATAAGAAAAATTCCCTGTGCAATACGCCGTCTGTATAACAGACATCTTTGAAACGATTTCATTTGGTTTTCAAACTTAATAATTTATAAAGCTCTACTTTTTAACACAGATGTCCATCAATTTTGATTTTTCAAAATTGTCCAAGCTACTAAAGCTTTTGTAAATGTGGAGTAAGAATGAAGCTTTCCATCTTAAAATGGTTCCACTATCAAAGAAATTGTAGAATTTGCTGAATACTAAACGAGACAGTGATTTTCGACATTGTCGACATCTCGTCTACATTCTCTACATTGTCGACACTATCTTTTTAATTATCTACATACATTATCTACACGTGTAAATTTTACCATTTTTTTAAATTATTAATTTATGACGCAGTGTAGATAATAAGGCGGAACAGAGAGTTTAAGTGATTTCATTAATAAAAGGTGGGATTTCCAGAACTCATTCATAAAATGTATTTCAAAAATGTACCTTATAAAAATAGGATTAAATTAAGGGTATGCAAACAGCGAATTCTTGTCTTTTCAGGGTATATACATCTATCTAGTCTAAATAATGTGACTGGAAACTATGACATTTTTTACATGGTTATTCTACTTCGACAGATTTCGAATATAAAGCATGTATAAATGGGCAGATATAGCCGTTCTAGAAGAAATCCTGACCAACTCTGGAGGAGAACTAAATTATTTTTGAAATCGAAAGTTTGGCACAATAAAACTAAAGTGAATCAGACAGTTAGTAACGAAAATGATCATACACACTGAGTTTTGAATTTTTTTTACAGATTATATGGATAAAATTATTAAATTAAATAATTCTACAAATTAACAAATCCAAAAATACAAAATAAAAATTCATAATTATAAAAAAAATCAAGAATTTTTTGCAACGAAAATGATCCTTGATTTTTTTTAAATCATTTACATAAATTATGTTTCAAAATTATTTTAATATCGAATTGGCCCTCCTTTATTTTTTATAACCTCTTTCAGTCTTCTAGGCATTGATTCTACTAACTTCTTGGTAACTTCCGTTGAAATGTTATCCCATTCTTTCGTTATTATTTCTTTCAACGTTTTTTTCCTGGTAATCATGTATGTTTTAATTTGGCGTTCCAAGGGTACCTATAGATGTTCACTGGGGTTCAGGTCAGGCGATTGGGGAGGCGAATGTAACTGGTTTGGGATGTTATTCGGAATCCATTATTTCACAATGTGTACCGTACGCTTAGGATTGTTGTGTTGGTGGAAGATCCATGATGGCACGGGCTCCAATTGTTCCACGGATGGTTCCAAATTGTCCTTTGACATACCAAAGTATTTCCAGCGATTCAAATTTCCATTTATAAAAACGAGTTTACCTATACTCCACTCGCCGACATTGAACCCCATAGCATAATCGAATCACCATCATGTTTAATATTTGGGATGATGTGTCAGCACTATAGCAGGTTTTCTCCAAATTACACTTCTTCCATCGGCTCCTAAAATGTCATTTACTTTCATCCGTAAAAACAACCTTCTTTGAAAAGGAAGTCTTTTGTTTTTAATTTTTCTGAAAATTCAAATCTTTGTTTTAGGAATTAACATTCGAAATTAATTTCTAACATTTTGTTTTCGGCTGGAATCTTTTGGCTAACTTTACAAAAGTTGTATCCTTACTCTGTTCCTTATACAGAGCCGTTTATTACACCAGTGGCACTATTCTGTTTTTGGGAATAAGGAATTGGGAACAATATTTTCATAGCATTTTTGTTAAAATTATTTTTTTCTGGCCTACTGAGGGAACAGTTTGGTGTTAATATTTTGGAAACAAAGTTAAATGGGAAAATATTTTTCCCTATAATGATTTTTTGGAACAAAAGTTTCCCAATTAACTTTGTTTTAAAAATTTTTGCACTAAACTTATTACTTCAGTAGGCCAGAAAAATATAATTTTGACCGAAATGCTATGAAAATATTTTCCCCAATTCCCTAGTCCCAGGGAAAGGCAGAATAGGGCCACTAAGAGACAAAAAAAAGGAAAGCGATAAAATTTGCTAGAGAAGACTATAGGTCACTTATGGTTGCATAAATCGTTATTTATTAAATATCGAAATTTCTACTGAGAGTAGATGTAATCTAAATTAATTAGGGGATCAGTATCAGAGCTACGATGCAACATATATATAGCGACTGGAATGTTGCGGTTCGATTTCCCTTACTAAATTAACCTCCAATAGCCGAACTTGCAGAAAATTGGAGAATATGAAGGTTCGTATAACAGTAAGTTTAGACTCGTTTACAGCCAGCAGGGCTTAGGACAAAAACAGTGAGTCATGGAATAATGGATTTCAATCGACTCGAAACACTTCTAGAGATTTTTTTTAAACCCCGATTTTAATTTAAACATCAGAATTATAGAACGGTTGCCAATGTTTTAAAATTATGAGCTATGCAGATTTTATTATTTTAAATTTCGAGATTTTCCTGTTCATAATTTTTTCTATCTTCTTTTTTATAATTTTCGGCATGCTTAGTTCGGGTTTTTCATTATGATACCTATCAAAGCAATTTAAATGGATGATGACATATTGGGACATTTTTCCCAGATGATAAAGGGCTACAAATATATGTATAAAATGCCAATTAACTGGTCATTTACGAAATTATGTTCCAAGTTTTTAAAATCTAGCACTCATTATTTTCTAGATTCTTTAATTTAAGCTGGTTGTTACAGTATTTTGTCAATTATGTTAAATTGCCTACACCTTAAATTGATTTATGACTAAAATCATTTCCTATATGTCAGTTATACAAATCTGAAATACTTAATGTAAAATATCATACACATTTTAAGCATATCAGATATATCAAACGTCCACATACATAATTTTGTATATAAAACATTTCTTAGACACAAAGTATTATACGCGAGTGATGACATGCGATAAAATTCACATCAAAATGTTACACAATATTTGTTATCATCAATTTCACCAAAAAAAAAAATGATTGTAAGACACATGTATACCACCATAGGCAATTTAAGCGAGAGAGATGCCACATATATTATGACAACAGTGTCGCACACAATGAAACGCGCAACACACAAGACAAGAAAGTTTTTTTTTTATTTGGTTGCTGCTTCCAAACCCAGAAACATAATTTATTTTTATGATTTTCAATTTCATCAATCACTTTTGATTGTTAAATATGACCTCCTTCGAACGTTTGCTCGCCCAAGTCCCATAGCAGCACCAAAAAAAAAAAGGAAGCTGCTAAAAATATTATTATTTGTCTCTAAGGAGTTTGTATCGTATGTAACAGTAATGGCGAGATACGGAAGAGATATGAGTTGTGTTTTGTTACTCGTTTATGATTGGAATGGATCTAAAGGAATCCGGCTAAGGCAACATCAATAACACGAAACTGGTATCATATACGTAATAATATAATAAAATAAATGATTTAGAAAATTGATGGGAAAACATGAAAATAAATTTTCCTTATTTGTGTTTTTTTTTGCCTTGGTTTCTGTTGCCTGCTTTTTTCCGCCGATATCGCGATTTTCCAATTTTTATTTTTTTTATTTTTCGTTGGTGTTTGCTGCCTTTCATTTCGGTTCCATACTAGTTGGTGTTATTTAACATTTCGTTATTTTTATTTATTCCAATTTTGCGCGACAATATTATATATAGATTTTCCATTTTTCCAATATACCATGGGTATAAGAAAATAGATATATACAGTAACACCCTGTGTGCTATACAATGATTTATGATGGTAAATAGATTTTTTTTTTTATTATTGAATGTCAATGAAATATAATGTACGACTATAAAATATGACATGTGAACACGAAGAAGAAATATATACACGATTGTTAAATCGATCTACGGGTGGGTGCGCGCCGGGGGACGATGTGTACAAGGTTTGAAAGAGATATAATATGTTGGTGTAGTATTCTTGGTTGATTTTCTTATGGCATTGTTAAATCAATATGTTCTGCTATACGTGGTATCAAAATCGCATTTCCGAAGCCTTAAGCCATCCCTATGTAAACGTATATATTTAATATTTTATCTACTTGCTCTTTTATGGACAACTCAAACCCGAAAACTTCTTATGCATGATTGATGTTATTTTGAAAACGATTTAAATTCCCTAAAAAATGTTACCTCGGGTTTGTTGTTTTCGGGGGTATAGTAAAATTTAAAATAGATTTACTTCTTTGTACACGTTTATCCATATAGGTATTGCTATAAAGATATATATTGAATGAATGGAAAAACCACATTCCTTTTTTGTTCGATTTCATAAAACCATGAATCAAGATTGAGTTGATACACGTATAAATGTTAAATGATAAAAATCAAAGAATGAAGGCAAATCGTGGTGGAAAATAAGGGAAGGAAAAGTTTTTCTCGTTAACAAAAAATTGCTTAATGTACGGTGTAGTGTAGTTGGAAAGTATGTGATCCGATTGTAAATAGCGGAAATAATGGGCACACGTTTAAGGAGGTTTACACACATGACGGAAAGGTGATGAATGAGATATTGTTCAATGGTTTATTTGTGTAGTGGTTTCAATTGGCTTCGGCTTTGTTACACATTCTTGTGAAAATCATCAGTATCAATTTCTTTGCTTTTATCCCAATCATACTGAACATTACATTTTCGGCTCTATTTTTGAGTCTCCTCCTATGCTTTTATTTGGTAATAAGAGGAAACGATTCTTTGAAAGCTAATTTGATTGCGTTCACCAAAGATGAAGCTAGCACTTCAATATCTTAAGTTGAACGTCTCTCGTCCAATGAAACTAGTAGAGGTATCAGTTCAAGAGAAACCCCCTGTTGGTTAGCTTCTTATTACGGCAAGTGGAAGAGATGCGAATATTATTTGTCACTTTCTAATTGAAATATCAAATCGATAATCAGAATTAATAAAAGTTGGCTCACAGTCTTCCCAGTTCTCTGTCTGTTGAACTGCTCTTATGAATGAGAGTCGCAAAAATATTGCGGGAATTGAAAATGCAAGCTCCATTCTTAACGTCACGGCCTTGCTATGTTGTACGTTGATCTGGTTCAGTTGAAGCATGGAAGTCATTAGAATACCAGATAGAGAAACATGAGATAATGCAGAAACTACGACCTTGGAATAACTCTTAAAGAGGATCAGCTCAATAAAATAGCGAAGCCCAACAATTTCCGCGGAAACTATGTCGGTTACGTTTAGTAAATCATCCTTACCACTGTTAGTATATAATCCAGAAACAACACCATCAAGACGGTATGGTTCCTGCATTAGTTAAATGTCGGTTGCAGAAACCAAATTCGAAGCAGTTTAATTTGTTTTATATTAAGATTATAGATAATAATAAGAACAAGAAGTCCCTTTTCATTATAAATATGAGGTTTGTTCCCTTTGATTGAAATGACATTGTGGACATATTGTGGCACAAGACACATCACAGCGACTCAACTTATATACAAGTTTCTCAAAATCATAACCCATTGCAATCATTTCCTGACATTCAAAAATACTCTCTCTCAAATTTTTTATCGAAATCGTTCAAGCCGATTTATTTTTAAATAGGGAGCCGGATCCCATTTAAGATTCCCTTAAACAAATTTTCCCGACTCTAAAACTCATCACAATCGATTCTTAGCACTCGAAGTCTTTAGTAGAAAAACAGTAAATGAGCTTTCCCAAAATTAGGACTCATTGCAATATTTATCACCGAAAAGCTTTACCAAAGCAAATTTTTTGTTAATCGTACGAGCCGATACAATTAAAAAAGGGTCCCGAGCCCCACAGAAGGACCTCCTAAACGAATTTTCCAGAAATTAGTTCCCATTGAAATTATTTCATGGCACTTGATTCCTTATCATTCCGTTCATCAATTTTTATCAAAATTGTGACGACCTAAAAGTATGGCACAAGGTGGCACAAAATGTGAAAAAGGGGCCAGGGCCAAAACATTAATTAGATGGCGAATGATGATACAAGTCAATATATTGTTACTCATCTAATGTGGCCGTAATGCAACCAACATAATATGGTGCAACATTCCGCAATCCGATAAAACATAACGCCGGATATTTAATTTACGAAAAACTCAAGACACAACACGAAGCAACATGACGCAACATGGTATAACATGGTACGCATGACGCATCATGGTGCAATATCTAGCAATATCCCACAACATGATCCAACATTAGGAACATCATGCAAAACTGTGCAATATGACGAAATTTGATGCAACATCAAACAACATGGTGAAAGATTCCACAACCTGGTACAACATCGTGCAACATGGTGAAACAATACGCAACATGGTGTTACATGATAAATGATTTAATCATCCTTACATTCGAAAACCTTGTTCCGCCAAACTTTTATCCAAATCGGACTTCAAAAATTGTAAGAAAAGGCCTTCCCCAAGTCAGCTTGGCGCAACCTAGTTGGACATCACACAATATCTTACAATATAGCTGAACATCCTACGTAACACACCGCAAAATCGTGCAACATCACTTAATATGAGGCAACAAGGTGCAACATACTTCAACATGGTGCAACATCCGTCAACATGGTGCAACATCCTACGGCATCATTGAACTTTATGCTACATGATGCAACAAGGCGCAACATAGTGCAACATCACGCAACATGGTGCGATGCAACTTGATGGCCTACCCTAAATCAATTATTTAGGAATCAAAATCGTAATTGTTTCCTTGCATTCAAAAACATTGCCCCACTACATTTTATCAAGATCGTCAAAGCCAAATACAATTTTTTTCTATAATCTTCCCGGCTCCATCAAAATCGGGAGATTTTTTATAAAAATCGGGCGGCCCAAAAAAAAAAAATTAAAGAAAGGTACCAGCGAATGACTCTCTCAACAGATTTTCCAAGAATTAGTAGCTCTTTAATCCTACTGGCAATCTCTAATTTTTGCTCAAACGGACGACTCTCTCATCGAGTTTTCTACAAACTAGCATCCATCGCCATCGATTCTTTAGACTCGAAACACTCCTTCACCAATTTTTGTAAAAAATTGCGCGAGCCGAAAAAATTAAATAAAAGGATCTGGCGCCTACCGTTCGAATCTCTCAGCGAATTTTCTTTAAATATGAATCAATCGCAACTATTTTCTGGCAAATGAAAGCCCGTGGGATGAAGACTTCGCAGGACGAACCCTTCAACCAATTCCTACAAAATCAGGATCAATAGTAATCGATTCCTGGTACTCGAAAAACTCCCCGCAGCAATTTTTATCAAAGTCGTTTGAGCTAATAAAAAATTGTCGAAAACTAGAAATTTTTATGGTCGCAAGGCAAAATCGCTTAAATCGAGATAAGCGAAAAATGAATTTATGTAGCAGCCATATTTGAAATTCAACTTTGTTCTGAGCAAGGTTTCATAGTTTTTGTTTATTTTTGTAGAAGTGACGCAGAAACAATATATTCGCTTAAGCTAGATTTAAATTAAAGGATTTTGGAATAACCGCTTAAGTTGTAAAAATCTAAAGCTAAATCTAAGCTAAAACGAAAAACAAGTCTCGGAATAACAAATTACGTCGAGCAGACCTAAGCGATTATTGCTTATTTTAAATAGTTTGGTGCGCTTATTTATAGTGAGTAAACGGATAATGAAATCCAAACTTCATTCGATATTTAAGAAAATACGTCGCTCGAGCCGATTGTATGTCATAAAACAATTCTAGCTTTAAGTCCAGAAATGGATTCGAATATAAAAGATTTTTAGAATACGTTAATTCAGATGAGGGAGATGCCATTGATGTTCCTTATATTGACAATACTGAAATAAATAATGCTGAATCTGATGCTAATGGAATTGAAAATTTTGATCTTAACCTAAATTATATTCCAACCGACTTCGAATCTGATAATTTGTCGAGCACAACAAATCTGTGCAACATCTGCCAACTTTGTGAACGCAACATGGTGCAACATGACAGCTTGAGAACTCGTAAATGAATTATCCAGAAATCAGAATTCCTTGTAATCATTTCCTTGTATTCAAAAATCTTGTCCCGCCAATTTTACCAAAAATTACTCAAGTCAAATAGAATGATCTAACAAGGTCTCAAACCAATATGATCTAACAACGTGATGTAACATCTTACAATATAGCACAACTCGGTGCAACATCATGCCACATGTGCAATATTATGCGACATGGTGCGATGCAACATGACGACCTATCCGGGAATCTTAAATGAATTATTCAGAAATCAGAACTCCTCCTATCTATGAAATCGTTACATTCAAAAACCCTGTCCTACTAAATTTTGTCAAAATCATCCCAGCCAAATAAAATGTTAAAAAAGGCTCAAAGGACGCATCAAAATCAGTAAATTTTTATCAAAATCTCGAGGGACCCAAGCGCCAACGGACGACCCTCTGAAGAGATTTTCCCGAAAATAGTAACCATCGTAATCGGCTCCTGTCCTGACACTCGAAACCCCTCCATCACTAATTTTGTTAAAATTCGATTGAGCCAAAGAAAAATTAAAGAAAGGGGCCTGCGGCCAACGATTTGGCCCTCTAAACCAATTTTTCCAAAACCTGGACCAGTCAATTCCTGGACCCAAGTCACACTAAATGAATCCCAATATCAGTTTTTCCAATAGCCATCACAATCGGTTTTTGGTAATCTTGATTACCAAGCGTTTCGTGACACGCTCTTCCTGCAACTTTCATAAAAATTATGAAAGCCACAAAAATTTAAAGAAAAGGACCCTGGCCCAATAGTTGACCTGCTGAACGGATTTTCCACAAACTAGCACCAATTGTAATCGATTCCTGGCACTACAAAAAAAAAATCCTCACCAAATTTTTAAAAAATCGTGCATGCCGGAAAAAATAAAATACCTGGATGCGGGGTTACCTGGATGCGTACTGTTCGACCCTTCGAACGAATTCTCCCCAAATCTGAATCAATCACAACCGATTTCTGACAAATAAAAATCCTTAGAACTCCTGGGACCCAATTCGATCTGTCCCTTATCAAATTCCTGCAAAATCAGGAGCCGCCTGATTTTCATGAAAATCGACATTTTCATATTTGGTCACACGGCAAAATCGCCTAAGTCGAGATAAACGAAAAATGAATTTATGCAACATCTATATTTGAAATAAAGTTTTTTTTTTCTGAACAAAATTTCATGGATTTTGGTTTATTTTTATAGAAGTTATGCAGAAAAACACACACTTCGCTTACGTCACATTTAAATAAAATGATCTTAGAATAATCGCTTAAGTTGTAAAAATCTACATTAGTAATCGTTAAAACAAATACGTAAGTTTGTTAAACAGTTCCAAAAACAACAAGCTTATAAATGGAAATCACGGTGACTCCGCAGTGCAACAATTTAATTCAACAAAAAAGTGTGGAAATAACAAATTACCCCGAGTTAGATGATTAATGAAATTATAACACTGTGCTAATTGAAAAATGTGACAAGCTGGGCACCTAGGAGGTAAACCTATCTCGAGTACGCTGAATTCAATGATGCTAGGCTTTCGACGTGTTTTGGCTCTAAGTCAAAAATTTGCAAAAATACACACTCATTTTCACGTTGATAGCTCTTAACCATTAAGATTTTCTAACATAACTAGACCGAAAAACCACATCCACCATATATGTGTGTTTTACTTAGGCCAAGGTTATGTTAGGTTAGGATAGAGTGGCTGCTTCCGTACACTTAGATCAGTAGTGGTTTATTCCCTCTTTACCCCTGCCCAAAACCATGTGGAGCTATGTACGTAGCGCAAAATATCTCGCACTCCACATTCCGCGAGATCTAAAAGGCTAGCGATACTGTACACGCCCAAATATGCTGACCGCTTTTCATAACATAAACGTTCGAATGTCATTGAAAATTCCTTTCTTGCATTGTCATGTGGAAAAATTCGCCGAAAAATCATCAGCCGAATCAAATGAGCACGGCGAGCGTTTTGACCAAGTGCCGGCAAGGCTCGAACAATGGTACAGTAGCAAAAAGCAAAATGCACTATTGGGTGACAAAACCCTACATATCTCCGAACACCCTAAACATAGATCCAAATCGATAGGGCTCTATCCCATGAACATTTGAACTTTTAGTGAAGAAATTAAGTTAATAACTCCATTCGTTCTCAAGTTATGGTGGACACAGACGGCCAAACGAACAAACAGAAAACCGAAATCATATAGCATTTTTTTAAGAAAAATAACACAAAAATGAAAATGTAGATGTGGTTTTTCGGTCTTGATACGTTCGACAAAATTGTTTGGTATGGCTTGCGCCACAACTTTGCTGAAGAAAGCAAAACAAAAATCTTAATGGTTCAAGAGCTATCAACGTGAAAATGAGTGTATATTTTGACAAATTCTTGACGTGCCGAAACATGGCGATAGCTCAAAAATGGGGACTAACTTTGAAATGGGACTAGCACCATTGAATTCAGCATACTCGAATTAGCTTTACCCTCTGGGTGGCCAGCTTGTCACAAAAAAAAAAGTTTGCGATTCAAGCACAGTGTAATCTTATTAATATTGCACATATTTTCTTTTGCACACATGCATTATATTTTCTTCAATTTTAATGAAGCGCCTAAATGATGACATTACACATACCAACGCAAAAAAAATTATTTTGATTTTTAGGATAAATTTAGTATAAACTTCACATCGGTTAAAAAAATGCAATTTTTGAGACGGCTTTTGGAAGATTAGAGAACTTTGTAAATAAGAGTCAGAACTAGCCCCACTCGGGTTTTTTGGGTCGCTGAATCCAAATATGGCATCGGTAAAAACCCCCCGGATACCTGGTGTGCCCGAACCTGGACGCGGACGTCATCCCCTAGAATTTCCCTGGCAATATTGGCAAAAACAACCCAAAAATAACAACCATTGTTGGAGCGTTTTTTTCGGGCGCTGAATCTGAATGTCGAGTCGAAAACGACCCTCGAACACCTGGTGCACCAAAACCTCGGCCCGAACGTAGTCTCCAAAGGTTTTCATCACACGATTGCAAAATTCTAACTGAAAATCGTCTCATAATTCTACACATTCATTGATGTGTAACTCTCGCCTGGGGCCCTCGAAAAAGTTGGTCCAGTCCTGTAAAAGTCTAAATGCCGGGTTTGAATAGAGCGAGGCGAATTACGAAAATAATCTCCGGCTAGATCTCGGAACTTTGCCGAGCGGCCTTTCACTTTGTTCTCAACAATTTTGAACTTTTGGCTTTTTTAGTGCTTCATTGCCTCGACTATTACGGTTGTTTTTCTAATAGCTTAGGTCATACTGAGACTATATGGAAAACTTGGTGAAAATTTCTGGACTAGAATTTTCACTAGAATTTATTGATTTTCTGCGGCCATATAACTTATTTTTGTTTTTGAGATATTGGCCAAAAACTAAAAATAACTTATATGGCCGCAGAAAATCAAAAAATTATAAAGAAAATTGTAATCCATAAAATTTTCCGAATTGTCCCTGTATGCGATGCAAATTTTGCAAAATTTAATTAAGAACTAGCGGAGTTCCCTCCAGTTTAATATTTATTTATGTCGTGTTCAGGTACCATTTTTCATAAGGACTGGTTATGAAATGGCCAGTTTAATCCAGCACGAACAGATCCTACAATTTTGTCCAAAACTTACTTTAAAATCCCTGATCAATACTACTATCCAAATTTCATGGTTGCGGAAAGACGGAATATTGTTAAATTTCAAGATTTCATATAACAAGATTCTTTACTTAGGAGATCAATCAATTTGTCATTTTAAGGATCACTTAATATTTTATTCCGCTGAGATGTTTCATTTAGTGGAAAAAGTGATACATAATGTATAAGAAATTTCCGCTGGTAATTACATAACAAAATAAATTCTCTTTAGTGATAGTGCCGCCACTTACGGCGAGTAGTATAATCTCTTATTTTCCGCTGTAAAATTTCCGCTATCTTATACTGCATCTATCGCAGTTGTGCAAGCTCGCACTTTATAAAGCACTCATTAAACTTGTGCTGACTTTCGGAAGCGAGAGCTCGGACCATGACCTCTAGCTCTAACGATTGTAGATTATTATCTACCTTCGAAAGAAAGGTCATCTCTTCAAGTTTTGGTCCTTTTAAACTTGCGAACAATGAATATTGGATTCGCATGAACCACGAAATAAAGCAATTTCACGGAGGTAGCGATATTATCGGCTGCATCAAATCTAATCGAGTTAGGTGGCTCGGCCACGTTGCAAGGTCTACAGAACAACGAATGATTAATAAAGTGTTCCACCAACAACCAGCCAGAGAACGTCATAGAGGTATAGACAAAAGAGAATTATATTTGTTGGATTATCCAAACAAACATCATCATATATGGACGAGATTATTCTTTGAATTTAGAACACTAAACATTAGATCAATAAAACGAAAATTTATAAATTTGCGCCATTGTTATATTTCGAACAGATGTATAAAGCTATACTCATATAATGCAAAACGAGTAAAATTTTATCTGGATAATGTCGCAATGGCAACACACACAACACAATGATTTTTTTTTTCGTATATCGTCTTAACAGTAAAACAAGAAAGAAAAACTTTTTCTTAACGATGGTTTACTCCGCATATAAGTTGTGTTCGACTTTGGCTTTGATTCACATAAGTAATCATTTAATATGACATAATAATACTTATAGATTTCCATTTATGCTTTTTGTGCGTGTGTATCTGCGTGTGTATCTTTATGTGTATGAATATTATAAAGATATCAAAATGCTGTATATAGAGGAATTTATTTCTTACGGAATAAGTGCCACGCGGGGATAACATCCATCATGTATATGTTATGTTATATGGTATATAGATACGATTATATTATGTATGTACATCGATATGCGAATGTGTGATACATGCGATTTGTATTATGTACGAGTTCAGGATAATACATGAAATGTCATCAGTATTAAAACGGATAAATCGTAGGCAATAAATTGCCATGTGCTATAAAGCAATATTCTTATGGTATTATACGCACTCGATATATCGCATTATACATACATATATAGACCAAAGGAATTTATTGGTTTCTTATATGTGTATACGAGTAAGTTATGTAACATCCGATACCATTAAGCTGGATAAATCGATATAATTTAATTACTAAATATGTTTAGTTATGGATGATGACCTATAAATTTGACACTCCATTACCGATTTATTATAAATGGGCAGATTTTTTTTTATGGTTTGTGTGTGGTGTCAATGTGGTTGTAATAAAATATTGGGGGCAGTAATACAATATGTGGTTTATTATGCCTAATATTTAAACGATTCGTGATATATAAATGATGACTATTAATGGAATAATCTTTTCGTTGCTGCATTTAATTAAAGGGTGTCGGAAGATGTTACAACCAATTTATTTATTTATTTATTTATCTAAATTAAATTTTATACATAATGACCTGCCATCCAAATTTACCAAATACCATTTAGTTAATGAAACTGTACATAGTAAATAAAAACAATAACAATTACAAAACTAAGTTCACTAGTATACTTTAAAAATAAAATAATCAAGCCAACAGATAAATAATTAGAAGTATTTGAAACATATTGACATGTTGTGTTAAATGACCCGTCAAATCGGGTCAAAAAATTTATATGTAAAAAAGAAATTAATTTGCGTGAGGTGCAAAATATTAGATATTAAATAGATGAATATAAATATGATTAAAAAAAATGAAAAAAGAAAAAAAATCTACAAAAAGGTAAGAGAAAAATACGAAAAATTGAAAACAAAAAATAAACTTTTGGATGACAAAAATTTAAAATAACGATAAAAGAAAAAGGGAATGCATCCGATTACTTTTTAAAATACCTTTCACCATCAAGCATAAAATATTTTCAAAATTCTATAAACATACAGATGACGTAATGGCAAAGTAAAAGACGAAAATCGCCTGTCCTTGAGAGAATGACTCGGAGACCTTACCTTTGTACTACCATTAACGGTTTTAAATTATTTAAGTATGTCCCTCCCCAACAAGCAATATCGTAACTAATTTTTGAGCACAATGACCTTAATATATAAAATTTTCTAATACTACTACTACACAGGTGTTGTTTTAAACTTTTAATATGGTCTACAAATATCAAATGATCATCTAGAGTAACACCTAGATATTGTAACACCTAGGTATTGTAGAGTAACACCTACATAAAACTATCATAATTAACAGAATGACACTTAAAAAAATCATTAATAGAGTCTACATTAGTGTCTCTCATACTAAACAGCAAAAATCTGGTTTTAGGACTCAGAATCGTACAATGCAAATTTAATCATTTTCTCGGAGTAAATAAATCATATTCCATGGACTGCTCTAAGTCTTCTCAGGAAACAGAAGCATAACAAAGAGCAGCGTCATCTGAAATGCTATAGGCCTCTCATTGAATTCTTAATTAAACAGAGAGTTGATATAAATGATAAACAAAATATTTATTTGGAAAGGTGGCAGTACCAATACTAAAATTAAAAATAAGTGTTAGTGGGTTAATAATATTAAAACCATCCTCATCGCATGATTCAGAATTTTTTAATCATATAATAATTTTATGAATTTCAGAAGGAATTATAAATAGTTAGGAAACAAAAGTATTTTTCTTCTAAATTGATCTAAACAGTTATCTTCAATACTTTCTTGCTTAAAGTTGTCTGAAACAGTAGCAAAAAACCGATTAAAACTATTAGATATTTTAGAGTGATTATGATGAATATCCCTGTCAGGGTCACTAATTTTCTAAGTTTTTACAATACTTGGTGCTTACTTTATTAAGTTATTAATTGTACGCCACTGAGCTTTAGAATTAATTTTATTTTTTTTTTCAAACAATTTCTCGAAATATTGCCTCTCAGATTGCCTAATGTTGTTTTTACGACAACTTATTTATGTTTTGCTTTTCCAATTTGAGCTTTTCCAATTTGACATTACCTGATCCACATTTGTGGAACTATAAACTTTATCCCATCACTCATTTCTTAATAAAGCAGTATATTGTTCGTAAATGATTTCGACTGAATATTTTGGTTATATTTTAATGCGGTAAAGTAATTAAAATCAAGCAATCAATAGTTGGGTGGTCAGTAACTTCAAAATGCTCAACAAAGGCAGTAGCTGAAAAATTAAAATTAATTTTATGTCTAGCAAAAACATGATCCAAGCAAGTAGAAAATTATCTATTTATATCATCAACAATAGATTTAAAACCATTTGAAGTCATTAAAATAGAGTGGTCATTACTAACCGTAGAATCAACCAATAAATTAATATTAATATAACCTAGAATAAAAAAAGTCAGGTGTTTGATTCAGAAATGCTTGAAGTTCCTCAATAAAGATGTCAATGGTAAAAGCATGTAGTCTATAGAAACAGGCATACGTAATATTTTCACCATTAATATTTGAGTCAACTTTAATACCATCCGCACTTAGAAATGTCAAATTAACAACACTACACAATATAGAGTTTTGACCATATACGGCTACACCAGCAGAGTTTTAATTACAATTGCAATTAGCATAAAGCTTATAGTTATTGTTATTATAATTACCCTATTCAGAATTACTCAACCAAATTTCACACTGTTGGCAAGATTACCAAAATATCTGAATCATTCGAGAAATTTACAATACAATTATTTGACATAAAAGTTATCTAAAAAAAACTAACAAAGAAAATAATTATTAAAAAGCAAGGTCATTAATCGATTTGATATATTTAATTGCTTCTCCGTCATTTTTTCTCATCATGATTACCGCATCTCTCATCGAAATGTATTTATATTTTTTTGCAACCTACACCTCATTCGCTCTTTTCAATAAATTTAACTTGTCAAGTGTTAAACTTTCATTGAGATATTGGAGACCTTAGATGGAATAATAGTAGCACGGAAGAAATCATCTAATGTACTCTGGTAGACAAGACATACATGAACGAGGGGATATTAACCACAACTTAAAGGAAGAGAACACTACTCGAATGGAAACCTATCAGTAGTAGCATAATAACAACAAGATTCCGATAATTCAGTACGAACCGGCGAAAGAAGCAGATGACGCAATTAACAATAAATTCTACGAGCAACAAACACTCTTCAAGAAACAGTAATGGGGAAAAATACTCACCGATTACTGTGTCCACAAATCAGCTATTAATAGGAAGCAGCAAATTCCCACACACAAATACATTTGGGACGGTCCAACCAGATGGAAGAATCAAAAATTAAATTGATCGTGTACTGACTGGTTAACAAAAAATTCCTATCCTCCTTACAAGATGTCAGAGCAATGAGAGAAGCAGAGGTATACAGCGATTACCAAGTAATGGCAAAATTCAAAATCAACCAAGCAGCAGCAGTGAAGCATCCAAAAAGATTAATCGGAAGAAATTAAATATTGAGAGATTGAAGACTTGACACCAAAGACTCATGCAAAGAAACGCTAGAAACTCAATGATCCAAGTAACGATCAGAAATGGAACCAAATAACAAGAGCATACGTTTAAGAGCTATGTGCCTAGCAACTAAAGTTACAACTTTGTATGCAATCAGTTGATCGCAGAAAATGCACTGAAGACATTCTCAGGAATGAAAGAAACTTACGGGAAGTTCAGAAGCTTACCATCAACAAAAAATTCTCCTGGGCAAGTCTTAACCACAGAAAACCAAAAGCTAAATAGATGGAAAAAGTTATTAGAGCACAAATAGAGAACAAAATGATTGAGCTTGCTGATGGGCGAACCTATAAAACATCCTTCCACCAACGGAATGGGAAGTTAAAAGTGCCATTCAGAACCTTAAAGAAAACAACACAGCATATGGCATGGATATCATTCTAGCAGAATTACTAAATGGCGACGTATTCGTAACGGCAAAAACTCTGACTTCACTACTATCAGAAGCATGGAATAATGGCAGAATCCCACAGAAATGGAAAAAGGGATTGGATTGACTTGCATCTCCCTCCTCAACAAATCAACCAGCGAATGAGGGAATGCACAAGCTGGCTTTAGACCTCAAAAGCTGTACAGAACACATAACTTAATTTATATGATCGTTGAACAATCAAATAAATGGAGCTCATTAACATATCTGCTCTTCATGAACTTAGAACGAGCTGTCGATTCTATCAGTAGATGCGCGATCTGAAAATTAATCTGCAAAATGTGCATTCGGATGCCGGAAATAAAGTTTAATACAAGGGGAAGCAGAGTGATATTTATTACAACATACGAGAAGCCAGACAAGGATGTGTTCTTTCTCATGTCACGAATTACAAAGCCATGAATGTTCTGAAGACTACACGTGTTTGTGAGGGGCGTCTAATAAAATGCTTCTGGCCAAACACGATCACAAACGAAGAACTTTTGCGGCGGAGCGGGCAAATCGAAATTGAGCGCGGCACTAAGAGATAAAAATGGAGATGGATTAGACACACACTAAGGACACAGGGACCAATGATATAACAAGAAATTATTAATTTGAATGGAATCCGCAAAGGACGAGAAAAATACCGCCGTACTCAACAAGATGCACGGATTACAAAATATACACGCTTGGGAATAGACGACTTTTCTTAAGCGCGGCTTTTATTGGTAACGTTTTGCTTGGTCACACTGATTCAGCTTACATTTTCGGAAACATATCAGTTCATGCGTCATGCAGAACATTCCCAAACCATGAGTTTTTAGCACTAGAACAACATTCTACAAACTATGGAGAAAACAATCCCATTAATAGGATGTCTAAATCATTGTACATCATCGACGATCTATTCGACTTTAGTTTATCAAAGGACAACTTCAAAAATATCCTGAAGAATTATTTTTAAATTTTTTAAATGTTAAATTAAAATTTGATTTTCCCTTTCTTTGTTTAAAGTTTTTTGATTAAATTTTTTTATTTTTGTAGTTAATTTTTAGCTAAATAATCTGAAATAATACATGTTAATCACAGAATAGATTTCTTTGAATAAATAACTAAATAAATAAAGTAGTAGGAAGACCAGCAATAATCTGGAAAATAACGGCGCTAGCCGAAGCGGAACAACTCGATAAAATATGGGGACAACTGAAAGCAATAGCTCCGAATAAAGTAAGATGGTCCAGTCCAGTCCACCCGAAGTTCATAAATCGGAGATAAAGGGTAAAAAAACTAGACGAAGTAAATCAAATTTGCTTTTCATGATTTTAACGAATTATTTAATCGCTGTCATGATCTTATTTAAAGTCAAAAGATCCACTGGTGCGGCCCAAATAAGTTTGAGCTTTACTATACTTATTTGGTAAGAGAAATCTATTGCTCTAACCACGAATGATTCTTCTATTTGAACAGTTTACCTTAAAGAGTCATTCGCTTCAGTCCAAAACCCAGCAAATATTTATTCGAACTGATGATCTACCTCTGAGAATCAAAAAACTCGAAAAACCATTAAAAGCACAAAGACTCTGAAACCTTCATATAGAAGCGAACTACTAAATATAATTTTATCTGTTTATTGAACCAATGAATGAATTAAGCTAAAAATAATTCCTTGTGTGTCCTATAATTGGACTAAGTTCGATTTAACCCTATAGCTCATCAAACAAGCAACGGTAAAAAAGCACAGATGTAAATATACGGATTATTGTGAAAGAGTTCCTCGGTCGAAGAAATGAGACGCAGGATATGAAAAAATTGCAAAGACGCCATGTTTGTTTTCTGCCATTTCAAGTCATTTTGTTAGTTAAATGTTTGCCATTTACGCTATTAGCGTTATTCAAGATCACTACCAAAATGGTGATAAAATCAAAAACTCGTTGCACGAAATTCAAACAACCAAATGAAACAACCATCGATCGTTTAGTCGGTAGATTCGAATTTACGAGTTCTGTGAAGGATGCACCAAAGCCTAAAGTGACTGTTTGGTCTCCTTTGTGGTCAAAAGAAATCTTGCCGAAATAAATGCCATAGAAACGTCCCTATTGGAAAATATCATCAACAACTTTGACCATCGGATCGACGTCTATAAATCCAGCTGTGGTAAACATTTGAGTGACATCATTTTTCATACATAAGTGGCATCGATAAACCTTCAAAATAAAGGACCCAACTTGATTCAAAAATAAATATTTTTAGTTTTAGTTTGCGATTATTTTCCTGCGTCTCAACTCAATTGGACAACGCTAGTGTTCAGAATGGGGGCTTAATGTAAGTAAAGTATGGCCAAACCACCTATGGTAATATGGTCTTGATCCAGAAGTTTCCCCTCCTTAGGTATCTCTGCAAAAAAGCAGAAGAAGACTTCTGGTTTGAGCTAAAGACTATGCTAAAAAGAAGGAAGTATTTCAGAACACATTCCGATAGTATTGGGTTCCTTTCAATGACTGAATCCAAAATGTTGATAAGCAACGGCGGAGGCACTGGCGTTTTAGAGTTAAAATTGCAATTGTTTGGAGTGCAAATCCTATAATCATATAAATCGTATAAGCCAGTTGAGAATATTTTGGATGGGGTACCAATTCATACATTTGTATTTCTCTGCGGTCCGCCATGCAGTGGAGACGAGTAGAGGACGTCTGTCTTATAGCAAGCGGCTTGTACGGATGTGTACTGATTCCAACGTAAATTATTAAAAGAAAAATCTCAACAAAACTACTGTGGTATTTGTTCGTTATAATTATACTTTATTTTATTCACAAATTAGTTTTATTAAACAATTTGATGAAGCTGATCTGCGGTCAAAAAGTAAGTGAACGAGAAAAGTAAATTTCATAACAGCTTGAGCTTATCAGCATATAAAAAGCGGTAATATAAATTCAAATAACTATGCTGAGTACTTGTGCTGCCAATTATTAATTAAACTATTCAAACATAGAGCGCACCTTACAATATCAAGTACCGATACAAGAATTTTTTACAGTATCTACATTCATGATGATAATTCTAAATGTCAATAGAACAGCTGATTAATTTAACATTTATAGGTAAGTAAAATTCATTTAACAAAATTCATAATAACTAATTTACAATTTTAACACTTATAGGCACATACTGAGAAGTACATAATTCACAATAAATATATGGGTAATGCCAAAAAATAAAAGGATTTCAACTTCAACCAAATATAAGATAAGTAACATTACAATTCAAGTTGTTTACTTGTATTACATATTATTCAATAGTTTTCGTTTCAGCTTCTGATCCCGAACACGGCTCGTTATTTAAATGTGTTCAAGGTATAACTAGATGTCTTTAAAATGTATCACCATTACTCGATCAAGATCAACACAAAAACCATCAAGTTACGGATTAGTTTAACGGATTCATCATACCTCGGACAATGTAGACGGACAACGCTATTTAAATGAGAACATAGGATATGCAAATCCATCTAAGGCCTGGGGATCTACAGAACCTTCCGAACTACGTTGGCCACATAATTACGTTGGCTTCTTCAAAAGATGCGATAGGGTCAGTACACATGATGGCATATTCCGATTTACTTAGACATCCCTACGATACCTTGTCAATGGCCTTCGAATGGATTTTTGATTTTTAATGATTCCAACATAGAACTTATGCTTCGACGGGTCACATAATTATGTTGGCATCTGGTCAGTACTACATGATTGTGTACTTCGATTTGCATGGACATCTCTACGATATCTTGTCAATGGCCTTCGAATGGTCGAATTTTTATGATTTCAACATAGATAACGGGTTATCCAATTCGAGGTTGATAAAGTAGAAATCTGTATACCGACATCTGTCAAAGATAAACGTCAAGTACGCTGTCATTTATTTAGTTGACATTCTGCCATTTAAGAATATGGAGCATTTAACAATCGCAAATTGGGTGTTGGAACAACAGGCCGTCGATGCTGATTTTTCGAACAAAATTTTCTTCAGTGATGAAGCTCATTTTTCGCTTGGTGGATACGTTAATAAGCAAAACTGTAGAATTTGGGGCTCAGAAAATCCACAATTGATTGTAGAGAAGCCATTACACCCGGAAAAAGTCACTGTTTGGTGCGCATTGTGGTCTGGTGGTGTGATTGGGCCGTATTTTTTTGAGAACAACCATGGACGAACCGTTACCGTCAATTCTGAGCGCTATGGCCGCATGTTAACCGATTATTTTTTTACGAAAATCGAAGATTATGATCTTGACGATATGTGGTTCCAGCAGGATGGAGCAACCAGTCACGTAACACGAGCAAATCGAGATCTTTTGCAAGAGAAATTTCCTGGACGTTTGATTTCGCGATTGGCTGATGTCAATTGGCCTCCAAGATCCTGTGATTTAACGCCTTTGGATTTCTTTTTGTGGGGCTACGCGAAAGATCGTGTTTACGCAAACAATCCTCAAACTCTTGACGAATTGAAAACTAATATTCGTAAGGTAATGGCCGAGATACCGCCCGAAATGTGCCGAAAAGTCATTGAAAATTACCTCAAAAGAATCAAGGCCTGTAAGAAGTCCCGTGGAAGACATTTGAATGATATCTTGTTTAACTAAAAATGGCAAGAATCAATCTGTAAAATGAAATAAAAATTACAATACATTCCGAATATTTTGTGTGTTTTTTTTAAGTTTACTTTATCAACCTCGAATTGGATAACCCTTTACATCCACGGATCACATAATTATGTCGGCTTGTAAAAATATAAAATATTTTTGATTTTAGTAACGTAAGATAAATTTAAATAAATATATTTTCCTGCATTTTCTTTAATTATCTTGTTGTACTTAATTACAAATTAAAAAATGTAGCATTCTTAATTAAAAGCGTAACATTTTATTTTACACTTATTGACAAGTTTTTTGTCAATTTGTCAGAAACACCTTAATATCTCAAAAACACGGATGGATAACTGAGAACAATCATGGCTGATGTTCTCTCAGCGAGGCGAACATACTTTCAAAATGTACTAAATCGGACAGACTAAATGTTTTGTTTATTCGAAAAACACAGTTTCTCTGATCTGGCCACTGCCAAATCATTTTAAGTTTGGGGCTTTTGGATTGGGGCTACAAATAAGTTTTGGGGGATTTACAAAAGATGGCGTAATTAGTATTAAATCGTATAGGGCAAACTTCTAACTATATTGAGAACTATAAATGTCCGGGGTAGTGACATCTAGCGCATTAAAAATAAGCTGATTGCATACTTTATGAAAATAAAAATTAACATACAAAAATAGTCCCAATCAGGTTCATTTTTTTGCCGTCAGATCTACAAACAGTTCTCTATACATGTTAACCTTCACATTGTCAATATTTACCCGGGTAAAGATTGCAACTTTTAGTTGCCAGTATCTCGGTTAATTTTAAAGTAAATTCGAAACCGTTTCGACACACTTACCAACATTTTTTCTATTTTATCTGCAAATTTGAAAATTTTGTGAAAATTACATTATATACAATGTAATTTACCAATTTTCACGTTTTTCCAACCATTTTGACGATATTTACCTGCGAGTAAATAAATTTTCCCGCATATATTTGTTATGAAAATACGCACAAATATATACATTTTTTTGGTTTATTTTATTTCATTGCAAATTTATCACTTTTTATTATTGAAGTTATCACAATTCAAATTCATAAATGTAAAATAAACTAAAATATTATAATAGATAAAACTAAAAACGAACTAAGTTCAATTGTTCGTATGACAATATTTGCGCTCGGTTTGAGTTACGCTGTGTGCCTGGCATATCGGTTTTAAACATCGAACACAAGCTTTTCTCGTAGATCTCCTCCAGATCTTTTTTCCCCTCTTCGTGTCACGTAAAACAATGATCTGTATTGCACTTCTGATAGCAAAATAATGCACCACTCTTCGGTTTAGTGCACTATTTTTTATTAGCGGAATGCAGAATCAATCTCCTAACTTTTCCAAAAATTGTCTTCGACGGTAATTTTTATCTGTTTTGTTAAAAGGATCGTTGGTTGTATAAATTATGTGCAGCGTACTGAGCTGCAATATCTAGAATGTTGAAAAACATTGCACGGCGGCCAACGGTTAGTTTTACGTTTCGAAGTATATTGTGACAACATTTTGTCCATTGTATCCACTGCCCCTTTTGTGGCGTTGTAATACAAGATTATATCCAACTTTTGCTTCGATCTGGAAACACTATCATCACTGTGCTGCGTTGATAATAATATTTAGTTTCTTTTCATAGTTTCTATGATTGAAAAATTCCATTCCAGTAAATCTTTAGCTAGTAGCGGGGAAGTACAGAAATTGTCGTTCTCTTTGATTTCTCTCGTAGTTTCCCAATTTTTCCTGCATAAATTTGACCGTTTAACGGATAAGCAGTTTTCGAATCGCAAGTCCACCATATTTTTATACCGTACTTTGCGGGTTTGCAAGGAATGTACTGGGTGACTTTGGTTCGTCCCCTAAACGGACATAGCTGTTCATCCACAGTAATTGACTGATAAGGTCTAAAATTATTTTGTAAATTTGCGTTCAATATATTAAAAATTTCGCTTATGGGTCCTGCCTGATCTGTTTCCATCTGCATTTGTCGAGTAGCATCAAAATCAACTCAAGTGAACCGAATTATATTTTTTTCAATTAAAATTCCAATATTCGCTAGTAGTTCTTCATCTTGGCCAGATTCCCAGACAAGTGGTTTTTTATCAGGGTTACCTGCGTTATATTTGTTGTATTCCTGGTTGGCCTTTATATTTGTATGTTTACAAATTATAGTCTATAAACTGCGATTCTATAGATATTTTCCCCATTTTGTTTTATCTTTACCGATGTAGAATTCATTCAGCAGATCCAGATTGTTTTGCTACACCGCTATCTGCATTATCAATATCACCAACGCAAAGGTTATCATCGACGGCTTCTGAGTCAGTGCTGTCGTTTACTTCAGGATTAACTTTCCACTTCCACATCTGTTTCCTTACCATCATTTATAGGTACATAATCGGGATCAATATCATCGTCGTCAAATAAGTCATAATCATCTTCCAAATGAGAGTCTAATATCATTTTCTGTGACTCCAAAATGTTGATCCAATTTTGATTTAAAATGGCGTTGTTTACATTTTTTATCGGTTTTTTTTTTGATTTTGGATCAAAAATAAAATCCAAAAAATTTGTTGGATTTTTTTTTTACGTTTACTCAAACGTCATGTCAAATTGTCAAAAAGACTTTGCTCCATTTCTATTTTATTAAATTTGTGAATTTGCGATTGTTTAAAGTGCAAGTTGTGTTTAACGAAATAAAAATCCAAAGTGTTTTATTCAAAGTGTTATTTTAAAAGATTGTTGTGCTCCGAAAACAAAATAAAAATATAATATCGAAAACGATATTCAAATAATTTTGATATTGTATTGCGGGTGTTTGAAATCAAACACACAAAATGGAAAATATAATTGACGATATTACGATATTCAAGAACTATTATCTTCCTCATCATCACCGGCATCATCAATTTCGATATCTTCAACAACATCGTTTTTATCTATGTATCGCCTAATGTCTATGCATCGAACCTCGAAGCTTATTTGTACCCTCAATATTTATGCCGAATTGTAAAAACAAGTGAAACATGATAAACTCAATTGAGCGATTGATTGTTTAATTATTTTGGTTTAAAAATAAAATTTGATACTATACTGTACATAGTCAAATGTACAGATATGCACTATATAGCCTACAGATATCTGTCAATGACTTTACAATTTAAAGACATTAAAATCTTTTTTATATTTTCTAAAACTATGAAAAATTATTGTTGTCAGTATCTAATATTTGGTGCATTTTAGTACAATATAAAATCAATTTTTTATGTACATTTTATGATGTTCTCGAAATTTAAAATATTATATACCAATACACCCTACACCTTTACACAAAAGCGTATAAAAAGTGCCCCCCCCCCTCCAAAAAATTGATTAAATCTCATATAATAAATAACTTAAAACTTTGATATATTTAGTGCTCTATAAAAAAAAAATTTGTGTTGTATATCAAAGCATTGAATAACATAATAACCATTCAACTTTATTACAGTGTACACGAATATCACGCGCAATAACACAAACACGATAAAAATCATTATACACAAAAGATATATAGATAGATATTGGCAGAGCTTAAAAGCTCCAATAAATTTATATTATAGAGACAGATAAATTTGTTATAATTTTTAATGGGCAATCATAAACGTTATACTCGAATAGATAGGATGGATAGATATATTTGAGCACAGCACATCATAAACTAAATTAGTGGTATACAATAAAGTCCAAAAATAGCTTCACCATATAAAATTTGTTTATCACTTTGACTATGTCTTATATAAAAAAATATATTTTTCTTTTCCTAACAATCGAAATTGATTATTTATAATAATGTATATAATATTTCCCTTATTTAAAAAAAAAATAATAATAATATTATATAAATTTAGGGTGTAATAAAATTTTTCGATTATAATGGAATTTTCCGGCACGCTGTTTTTTTAAATGTGCTTTAGCCCCCTCGGGTGTGTTCCATTTTTAACAATATATAATAACAAAATTAATACTTAAATTAATTTGCTTTTTATAAAATTTTTATTATGCTTTTGTTACTGTTTTATTTAATAACAGCAAAATGTAATAATAGTCGTTATGATATATAATGAACAAAAGCACAACACTTGCTTACACCCACAATATATACGTGTACCGGCAATAAGGAGACGCCAAATTAATTTCCAAATATTTTAAATAATATTTTTTTTCGTCGCCTTAATGTGTTGTACCTATACGTTCAATGTTCAAAACTTATGGGACAAAATGTTATTTGTGCTATAACATATAGAAAAATTTAACAAATAAAATGTGTGGCTGCAGGAGGCAAACAATTTCGAATTGCAAAGTAAACCTTTGCATAACGTTAAATGTACGCGACAGTACCACTTTGTTAACCAAATTTCGCATGAAATCTGTTATGTTTTTCTATCGTTCCTGATGGCTTGCTTCACAATTAAACTCGTTCAATAAAACATGGGTGCTCCTGTTCAGTTTCTTACAATATTTGGCTTGAGATTTTGTTGGTTCGATAGCAAGTTTAGAAGAGACTCTTTTTTTATTAATAAATTTTTAATTACTAAATTTTACTATTAATGCTATAGAGACCTCTAACTTTGAACATTTTAACTAATTAATTTACTATTTTATTTAAGCTGTGTGCCAAACTTGATGTAAATGTCAAATTTAAGTAAATTTTTCGGTAAATTGAAATAATTTTCAAAAACTCTATGGCAAGCTGATCGAAAATTCAGTCCTAAAACCGGTTTTCACCGTAGTAAATGATTTACCTTAAGTTTTGCACACACCCTTAGTACGAAATTTGTTCATGGTTAATGGTCTGCTACAATAATTTTTCTTATTTTTAGACTTGTCAAATTTTGACAGATATAGAAGTCTTGCTGCCACAAATTAGTTGTATAATGCAAGTTTAATGTATTTAACATAATCAAATGAGTATTTCCTTTAGGTACAACAACAGTTTCCAGTGCGTACGCTTATTAGCTAAGTATACATCTTTAACTTATTTATTTCGATGATTCATCATTGTTTAATGGTGTGCTGTTGATCGTTAATTTTGTGTTCAGGCGACGTTTTTGTGGAATCCAACCATTAAAAGTTATTTTGTGTTAATTAATGTACACAGAAAAAATTTATTGCTAGTCAAGGAGGTAAGAATATAAAGTCGCTAAAACTCCTGATAATATTTTTGAAAGGCTGCTGAACCGAGGAAATTTGTACTTATAATAGAAAACTAGAAAAGAAAACTAATTTTCGTACATTTTTGTTCAAAAATTAAGGAAAAACAACCAACCCGTTCATTATATTGAAAACGAAATACATCTCAATAATTTAGTTTTGGTTGAACAATAAATTTACTAAATAATTTACTATCGTGTTCCATAAATCAACGCACTTAAGCACTTTTGATTACATATTTCTATCAAAAGGTACGTTCATTGCCATCCAATTTATTCCAGAATTAGCGCAACTCCCATATTACAAGTCTTTTGGTTTTATTTTTACCGATTTTCAGAAATTCTGTACGCAAAAATTATTCCAAATACTGTTGACATATTAAGTGACAAAATTTGCATATAGAAATTAATTGACTTTGGAATCTTTCCAAAATTGTTTGTTTGTATTTATCATACCTTCAGGAGTATCACAAGGTCATCACTTTAGACCATTATTTTGTGCAGTCTGCAATTATGTGCCTTAAACTGAATTTTTTGCCTAAACTACCGACTAACTAGATTAATTGTTAGTTCAATCCAGTCGTTCGTAGATAGTTCTAAAAACAAATTTGATGTTTATTTAATGTTTGTTTTAATAATTTAATAAATTAAGATTTAACCAATCTCTTGAGTATTTCTAATCCGCAATTAATAGATCTGAATTACGAGTATGTCTTTGGTTTAGAACTAAATATCAGGCACATTTTTTTTATTGACCTTATAGTGACATCTATCAATAACTGATATGAACTATTCATCAATTGAGTTAGTTGGAAATTTAGAGGAAAAGACTGGTGTTACACACACACAGTATTAATATTTATTGTTTTTCGATAATGATTTTTGAAGGGAACGGGTCGCAATTAACAAAAACATAAAATTCCATTTTACAAAATACCATATCATAAAAATTAAAATTCAAAATCCCAATTGAGAATTTATTTATTTTTGAAAAAAAATTCATATACAAAATTTCATTACATATTTCATTAGATTAATAATATTTGCAGTAATTCGCAAAAAATCTAATTGGTTTATTTCAATTAATTTAAATATTATTATTAAATTATTTCAATTAATTAAATTTTATTTAGTTGTTCTGATTCTAGAAAACAGGGTTGGTTCGTTTTTTGTGTTGTGAATGGTAATTCTTGGAATCGTTTTTATTGGAAGTTTGATTTTGGAATTTCATTTTTAGAATTTTGGATTTTATAAATCGTACCCAACCCATTTTAGAAGTACCTATCAATTTTGAAGTGACAGAACAATTTAATTATGAAGAAAAATTTCCTAAACTTTCCTAAAATTTTAAATTCACCATTTTTGTCCCAATGTACATATGCTTAAAATTTCGTATAAACGAGTAAATTATAGTTTATATAAAAAGATGTACGTACATTTACAAATGCTTTACGCGATTTTTAAAATATAGAAAATCTTTGTTAACCCCCACTAAGTGTCTTGTTTGAAAATGTTACAAACTAACTGAAAATCACCATTCCTTGAAAAATAATAAGGACTAAGGGTGCTTAGTATACTCAATTCGAAATACACTAAATTTACGTTGTAACCGTTTTTTCATAAAATTTTCCCAGATTCTAGGAAAACCCCCACCAAATACTAAGTGTACTTTCGTTATAATGCGAATCTAAAAAGATCGAAAATACCATCCCTTGAAAAGGTTTAGGGGCTAAGGATATTTATTATGCCAAATCGCAGTTCGGTAAATTTTTGTTGTTTTAAACTCTTTTCCATTAATTTTTTTATATGCCGTGTCAAACCAATGCCTCCCTCCCCTCCCCTCCCCCTCAATTCGGAATACAATAACTTAATGTTGTAAGCGGTTTTCCATAAGGCTTTCCATGTCCTAGGAAAACCCCTACCAAACAAAACTAAGTGTACATTCATTATAATTAGAATCCAAACCAAATAAAAATGACCATCCGTTGGGAAGATTTCAGGGCTAGAGGCATTTATTATGCTCAATTCTCAATTCGGTAAATTTTAGTTGTAATCGGCTTTCCATTAAATTTTTTCATTCCCTAGGAAAACTCCTACAAAACACTATCTAAACTTTTGGGTAATAAGGATCTAAACCTAATGAAAATCATGATACCTTAAAAAATTATAGGTGATTAGCATGCCGAATTAGCAGTGCAATAAATTAACGATCCAAGTATTTTTTCATTAAATTTTCCCAGCTCCTAAGAAACCCACACCAAATACTAATACTGTGTGAATCAGGTCGATTTTCTGGCTAAATTATGAAGTAAACTTTTTTGAGATGACCTTACGCTATTCGCCGGCATGTTACAAACGAAAAGTCTCCTCGCAAGGTAACTTTTCAATTTAGTCGTCAAATGTCATTATTTCGTATTTAATGCAAATGTGTTATTGTCTACAAATTTTTACGTGACTCTTTTTTTTATTTGTAAACATTGGGTAGTTTATAATAACATTTGCAAAGCAACTTCCTTATTATCTTCCACTATTTAAATTTAACTTAATATTTCCTTCACCCACGAAAAGTCGACAATTTAGTATTTCGCGTAGTTAGGCACAGTTTTTTTTTGATATTACTGCCACCTATTGGTTTATTGTGAACTACTGAGCGATTTAACGTGGTTCATAATTTAGTCGAAAAATCGACATCAGGCACACAACATAAGTGTATTTTCGGATTAATAAGGATCCAATTTAGCCGCAAATCAACATATCTGGAAAAATGGTGGTTGAGTGTGGTGGTTTAGTAAGGGTAGTTGTAGAAATTACAAAATAACAGTCCTTAGCTTAGATGAACCTATTGCATCACTTACCATTAACCTCATTCCGTTTGTGTCACAGGATTCCAGGGTTTCGTTCCACATCGTCGAGGTTCATTCTCGGCAAAATCAATACGGAGAATGACAGAGTTTTTAATGACGTAATATAAAAATTCATAGACTTTTACAGGGTTTATACAATAGATTGGTGATATGAAACCATCTCAGCTACTTCAGAGTGACGCAAAAAATCGTCCTAGTGTGAATGTTTAATAACTTTTTTGTTGTTTATTTTTATCTCCAGAATTTTGTAAAGAAGGATTGGGAAATTTATAATAAATCAATACACAACAGAACAAGGAATTAAAATAATTAAATTTGAAGAACGAGGTAAGGAACCTTCAAGGCTCCGAAAGACGACGTACACGCATTTGAAAAAAAGTAAGGAAACCAGCGACCATACCAGAACCAAAAAACGATATTCGAAATGAAATTCTGGTTATAACATATGAAATTTTGGGAAAAGTTATTGGAAATGTTTTAGAAAGAGCACGGATGTGCGAAGCGGAAAATGTTATCATGTTTCAGATTAAAATAAAATTTATTTCATACAATTTTAATTGTGGCCCAAACCGCATTTAAAAATTAAATCAAGTAATTTATAAAAAAAGTGTTTAGACATTCACGCTACAAAGTACTTTTTACGTCATGTACGTTACATGAAAACAAATGGAGGAAATATCGTATATATGATGAATTCATCAACATGATCTGCCTGAAACCATAATTCCTGTTAAAAACAAAGAGAGAAATAAAATTGACTTTAATCCAATAGTCAGAACTTTTGGTTCCCGGTGAACAGATTTAGATCTCGGTCTTCAAAAGCATTTCATGTGGACATTCATTCTGGCAGAAGTCACGGTGACATAAAAAGAGCAGATTCTCCCAGTCGATATAAAGAACAACCGTAATTGCGTCAACAGCAGAATCTAAAACAATAAAGTTAATCAACACATTACTGTAGATATCAGTATCTTGGCATTATTAGAGGAACTCAAAGAGATTATATTTGACGTCGAATGGGATATAATTGCTAAACATAACATCGCATTACAACTCGTGATCCGCAAAACCAACCGTTTATTCACTGAACAATTTGATATAGCCAAAAAATTTTTTTTAAGATTTTTCTTTGGGTTTTATCGGACAAAATATTATTTTTAATGGTACCCGAAAATGTTTTCTTTTTTAGTCGCAGAAAAAAAGCGGCCCATTCACTCACAATATTTCTACCACAAATGTAGAAAAAATGCACTTCCCCCATCCCCAGAGCACTTGTGAACACACACTCACTTTGTAAGGGTTTGTGTATCTTTGATACATTTTTCGAAATATGAAGGATGTTTTAGCTTGGAATTTATTATATCAATTATAGAAATTTTATTAATCCACATACTACATACTTAGTTTAAAAATTAGAAGATCAAACTTTTGAGATCCGGAGCAAGACTTAATATATATTTTTCGGGATGGATTTTAATTTTCTGTTATTTTGTACTATTTTTCGGTCTGAAAGGCTTTTTTAATTAGGCGAAGATGCAAAATTTATATTAAAAGGTTTTTTTTGGGATGGTTTTCGGGCCAACTTCATACACGTAAGTAGTACCTGTTCCTCGTAGAGCAGAAACCGTAGCTATAGCGGTATTCAACATCAGGATCTCATGTTTCGGGGTACCAACAAATATAGTGATGGTTCAACGAGTACAGTTCGAGTCTGAGCGGTTCGCCAAAATCACAAAAATATTAGGCTTTCCGTCATTCCTGCTCAGTGATGGTAGACTTTATAAATCAATAAATCTACATACAAAAAAAACCAATAGGGGTTTATATGAAATATGAATCCTTACAAAGAAGTCCCTACTTTTCCCCACGCAATACTTAGAAAATCCGTACAGTTTTTTCTTCACCACTTGATTAGAACTAATATTTGTTAAACAAAACGAAGTAATAATATGAAAAAGATTAAACACAAATTTTAATAGTTCCTATTTAGGTAATTTTGTAACCTTGATTTTTTAACACAACTTTAATAATTCGCTAATTCAATGTGTGTTTATTTTGTTAACATGCCCAAAGTATTCTGCTTTATATTTGCAGTTGGGTTACTGTCGATCGATGAGAAGGACAAATCTTCTGAAAAGTAGTCTAGGTTCTTGGATTTCACCTCGAAGTGAAAACTCATTCAATATCTACTTAGTAGCATTTGTTTAAATTTGTTGAGGGAGTCAATTTAGAAATTTTTTAATAATATTTTTAAAACTTTTAGGTGGTGTCACATCTAATTAGTTTAAATTTATTAAACGTTCTTAAAATAATTAATATTTACACGTAATCCATCCACAGACGTGTAAAGGGACTTGAAATAACAAATTAGTATTTTTATAAACAAAAATACGACAATTTTTATACAATTATAGTGAAATCAATACATTTTTCGAAAAAGGTCCAAATAGGTTAACTTTTAGGTTTGGATACGGAGGTACCAAAAAAAAAATCACTTCAATTTGAAATTAAACATTTTTACTTGAGCTGCTACCAGAGGAAACAAGAGTGGACTCAAACTAGTAAGAATTCGTCCAACAACTTAAAAAGGCATCCACCTAGCTATATAGGAAACATACTCAGAACCATCAACGAGCGAACCAATGGGGACGGCCACCAAAATTCAACCAAAATACAATGTTGCTTCACGAAGAGGCAGATTTAATTTATATGTCCACAAAATCAACCAACGAAATGGCTCCGCACCTTTCAGCACCCCACCTAAAGGTGTTGACAAAATTAATGATTGAATTCGTTTGGTCCAGGATTTGTCACAAGCGGTTTTGGTCACCAACGACAAAACGGTAAACGATTTTTATCAAATTTCGTTATAACCGTTTGGTCATGATTGGTCAACACATTTTGACGTTTGGTCAGCAAAATTTGTCATTTTTTGTTGCAAAAAACAAAATCAAAATTGTATTAATTCAATAAAATCCTGTTCGTGGCTTATTTGGGAATTTCTTTTTACAAAATTAACAACTAATTCTATTGAAGCATGTGAATTTTAAGTTATTTCAGTTTTTCATCCCAGGATTTTTTTATTATTATTTACACGAAACTATTCCACTCCATCCCAGTTTTTTCATTTTATACCTCTATAAGACGATTAAATTATAAACACAACAACAAAATATCCCATCCCGGTTTTTTCGTTCTTGTAAAACAAATCCTTGGAAATAATGTGTTGTGTTTTGGCCATAGTAATTCCGTATATTTAAAGTTTGAAATAAAAATACGCTATATATAAGAAGTGTAAAATAGTAAGAGTATCTTATACTGAGCTCCCCAATGCCAGCCGTATGTTAGGATTGGCACAATCTTCCAAATCGTCTATAACTTAAAAAAATTTCCTGGGCCGGAAATAACGATTAATGTTTTGAGATGGTACGTAATTAAGTAATTGCTGTCCAAGTGGCCAGCACCAGCCGTATGTTTAAATTTGAGGAAATGGCCAAGTTCCAAAATCCCAGGTCAAGTTAAATAAACCTGTTAAGAACGTCCTAGGCCGGAAACGATTCTTTATGTTTCGTGTTGGTAATGATAAGAGGAAACTATGGTGAGCTCTCCAGTGCCATCGGTATGTTAGAATCGATATGGCCCCATATAAATTTATATGAAAACCGTTTATAACTTCCAAAACCTTCCTGTGCCGGAAATAGCGAATAATGTTTTGAAATGGTACGTAATTAAGTAATTACTGGCCAAGTGGCCAGCACCAGCCGTATGTTCAAATTTGAGGAAATGGCCAAGTTCCAAAATCTTAGGTTAAATTAAATAAAAATTTGTAAACGTGTGGAATACGTCCCAAAAAAATTCCAAATTTGTTGCATGCAAACCCAAATCTGTTGCAGAAAGTTTTGTTGGTCCTGGTAGGGGACCATATCATAAGCAGTCCAGAAAAGCTACCCACATGCCAATCTTTTGAAATTTATTGAACAAATTTGTTAATTGAGATTTATTCCTTTAAAGAATTGTATCTAAAGTGGAAGACATAAGATAAAATTAATTAAAATTTTTAGTTCTTTAAAATTGGCAATAGTTGAATGCAAAACGTCATTTATATTAGTACAATCCTAGGATCATCACAAATTCAACGATCGAAATCGTTTGGTCAACTACATCATTCAAGATCCGTCACTAATTATTTTCATTATTAGTCACCCATACGATTCCAATCGTTTAATTTATAATAATGTTAGTATTAGTCTGCACTCGAGTTTCGACACAGTGGTTTAAGCTTGACGTTTGGATCGGGAGGTACCGGGTTCGAATCCCGATAGGGTCAGGATGCAAAAGGAATTTTCATCAACAGATTAAAATCTATGATGGAATGGAACACATCTGTGACCGGAGTGCAAAACTCATGGGCCGACCCATCTTCCATGCCAGTATATAAGCTTGCATGGAGCTATGCAACGTGCAGATGGTGATAAAATCGGACCTAATAATAGAATTAGCTGGAACTGGCATAAAAGTCAGGACGGAAAAAGCAAACCATGAAAGAGTTGGGCGAGTCATCGTCCCAGAACGTATTGCAGAGGTCGTAAACAAATAATCATTACTTAGGGACGACCAAACGAAAATAATTAGTGGCGAAGTCCTCTACGACAGTTGACCAAACGATTCCAATAGTTAGATTTTTAAAATTACTAGTGGTGGTCGACTTTCCAGATTCGAAAATATCGAATTTTTGGGGGAAATGAGATTTTTAACGAATTTTGGCAAAGTTGGGATAATTAACCGAAAACAACTAGTGGATCAATCTTCAATTATAATTGGTCAAAAGATTTCGATCGCTGAATTCGTAATAGTTTTAGGATTGCATTTAACAATTCAATGAAAGAAGATAATATCTTCTACAAAATTAACAACAAATCCAATTGGAATATACCATTTGGATAAAAAAATATATTATATTTTTTATCCAAATGGTATATTTCAATTGGATTTGTTGTTAATTTTGTAAAATGAAATTCCTAAATAAGCGACGAACCTGATTTTATTGAATTAATACAATTTTAATTTTGTGTTTTGCAAATGACAAACTGTGTTGACCAATCATGACCTAACAATTACCTAACGCCTAAGGAGGAGATACCGCACATCCCAATCAGTTCACTGAGGTTTCATATTTAATTCGTGCACGGAGCGGGTAATGTATATTATAATTAAGATACAGCAATGTTTTGAGAATGATATTATATTTAAATTCAGGTCATTCACATTCTTGGTATTACTAATACGAATAGGACTAATAGACATCTACGCATTCAAAAACTCGCTATAAAAAAATTATATCATAAAATTCTATCAGATCAATAATTTTTAGTATACAATTTACGACACTTCCAACTAGAAGCGATAGATTCTTTTGTACACGACTTGGTTCAAACATAAATTTAGCACAAACGAATAAACTCATAAATTACGTGTACTTAACAAAAGATCAACGTAACTTGAAGCACCAACAACAGCAACGAACAAATCCGTAAATTAACCCAAACTTTAAATTTCTTAAATAAAAATAATATCCCGAAGAAGACGAACTGTAAAAAAAAATAAATTACTTAAATGAGGTAAATGTTTTAGTAAAATTGTAGTTATTTTACGAGCTTTTTTTGTGCTTTTTATGTATTTTTTATGTTTTCTTGTTTTCTGCTTTTTATAAAGTCTTATATAAGTCATATACTATTTCACTTCTTTATTTTTGTGTATATATCATCAATTTCTTTTATTATATTTGTGCCATTGTTGTTGTTCTTAAACTTTATAGCTCAGGGATTCGTAAACTAAATACGAGGATAGATAACACCCACCGCAATCGTTCGGCAATAGAAAATTTTTAAACAAAGAGTGAAAAGCTCTGTTGTATAATTTTACACAATACACAGTAAAACTAAAAATTATCCTTCGCTTTTTTTACTATACCTAGAATATAATGTATATAAAAAGGATCATAAATTTTTAGTTTTTATTATTATTATTACAACGACCATTATATTCCTTTTGTGTGTCTTATGAATTGATAACACACTACTCGTATAAATTTTTTATTTTATTCAGCAAGGTAGTTGGTTGGTTTTGATATTTTTAAAAAGCTAAAAGCTTGATGTACCACTATATATGTAGTACACTGAAAGATGCTACAAGCTACATAAAATAAAATATATAAAAATTGAAATTTATTTAAAGGTGACATTTTATATATATCGTATATCCTTAATGCACGCCTGAATGACTATACACCATTATATTATATATAAAATTCAAGATACACTATAAGAAACGTATAATTTATAAATATAAATATATATATAGAAAGAAATATGGTGACAATTTTCTTGTGCCACACAAACTTGATTATGTCGATTGATTTATTATATTACTCAGTCTGCCTTATATAGAATACACCTTCCTTTCAAGATAACAATGCTCATTTCTACTCGTCTGTATACCAAATTGAAGATAACACACTTATTATGTAATAATAATATATACCGACATATCTAGCAAGTTAACTAGCTACTCTCTCTATATATATGTACAAAAATATATTCTGTCTACCCGGTAATAACAATCAATTATCCTAATTAGTACAATTTTACCCGTAAGGATAATAAAAATCTAAACATTTAACAAGGTGTAAAATTCTATTTATGTTGTTCTTGTTTTGCTCTCCCATTGTATAATAATTTTTGCCATAATTGAAACAAAAACAACAATATATACGAACAAAAAAAAAATCCTAGCTATAATCTAGATTCTAGCACAAAATTTACTATTATGCCATAAAAATGAACGTACAAAAACAGGAAAGTTATAAAAGGTTAACCATATAATTTTTATAACGAGCCAACTCGAGAAACTAAATTGAAAAATACTATAATACTATATAGTATATATATAGTATAACGTCTTGATTATAATGAAAATCGGAAAAATTCGTGTTTCAATCAAATTACGTTATAAAACTACAATTGATTTCTTTCTAGCTATACAACATTTGGGGTAATCTCACTAGATTGCATAACTTCAGGCGATATTAGGTAAAAAATCGATGGAAACACCTAAAATTTAGATTTTACGTTAATTATTTAATTATATATTATTGTTAAATCAATATATTATGATATATAATCTGGTAAATGATTTTCAATCATGAAATTTTTATTTTTTTTTTTGTTAATCATCTACATATAATGATAATTAATCGTCATTATATGATGATAGTAACTTTTGGTTTTTTTTTGCGTGTTCATGATAGGTTTAGATTTGATTTGTATATAATATTGATGTATAGTGTGTATATAGTGGTGTGGTTGGTGATGGTTATTGATTTTATGCTAATGGGTCTAATACCCTAAAATATATGTATTTGTATAAAACTATTAAGGTATTTCATATTTGACGCGTTTTAGGAGTTATTGGTTTATAATATAGAATGATTTAATGGATTAAAATTTTATATAATTATAAATTGATTAGTTTTTGATGATCAAATATTTATAACATATTAAACGTATATATATACAATACCGTTTCCTTCATATGTACGCAGATTAGTTATAAATTTGGGTTTTGCATTCGGAAGTTTGTAAATTTATCATTGAATTCGGTCTAAATTTATAATTCTGTCGTGCTGGCCATTACCTGAAAAAAATAATTATATTGTGATTAATAAATGTATCAATAATAATCTAACACTATGATTCTAAATCTAATTTATAGTTCCCCTTGAATAGAATAGTATCATTAAGGGGTAATTAGAGAACAATATTTTGGTGACTGTTCTTAATGATATAGAATTGAAATGAGAAACATAATGTGATTATCGCGAAGGACATGATGAAGAGCAGCGTAATAAACATGACTTTGTCTCGATCAGGCCATGTATTTTGTAAGCTTTTAACAACTCCCATGAGAATTAATTTTAATTTTAATTTAGTTGTCTACAGTCACGGGCAAAAGTATTGGAATTTTATATTTCAATTTCAAGCGATACGAAAAAAAACTGAAATCTAATTAGTAATTCCCGTAAAGTACATCCTAACTTTTTCTTAAAAAAAAAAAAAAAAATGACAAATTTTTGGACAAACTTAACGTTTTTCTACAAATTCGTGAAACTTTCTAAAAACTGACAAAAAATAAATTAAAATGCTAAATAGAGGCTACAAGGCTACATTTTTTAGAACTTAAGGATTAAATTGAGAAGGATTAATAATCCACAAAACCTCATGAAATTGCTGGGCATGCAACCTTATTGTTTTAAGCTATTGTAAGGGTACGATACCTATATGTTTCACAAATCAAATGAGCACGGTTCATTCATTGGTCTTCCGAATAATTAAATTTTAAATTTGTTAAGGTACGCCTATATTTAACTCGTTTACGCGTTTTAAGTTTCGATTAATATTTAAACCCGTTCAAAAATGGTTCTAAAACGCCAACATGAGAGTACAAATGCCTTAAGCAACGAAGAAATGATTCAAAATTTCAATGTTAAAGGCCTGTAACGAGTACTTGTCATATGTGGTTGGATTCGTTTAAGTGTCTACTATAATTATTTTTATGATTTGTGTCGCTTATACAGTATTACTCAAATCATCATACTTCCTTGCATATAATTTTTTTTTTTCACATTCGTACAGGTAATAAAAGATACTTCCAAGAACCATACGACATATGGCAATGCGTGTTACTACTTTATCTTTTAGTTTTTTTTTTTTCGAATTTTTGACTTATAGATGGAAAATTTGTAAGAATCAGTTTCGAACGGGTTGAAATTATTGATTTGAAGTTACAAAAGTTCAAAAATGAAACGTTGAAATCAGGCTCAAGAAAAATGTTACCAGACCACATTAGCTGATATAGTTCAAATTAAAGTTTGTCGTAGCGGCTTCTTGTTATATCTATTACAAAACTTCGTTTAACGAAGATTTCAAGAAACTTGATTTTCTTTACAAAAATGTTGCAAAAAAACAGTGGTTTTACTACCGGCTATTGAGACATTAAGTAAACCCCGAGGATTCCCTAAATCCAAAAAAGAAGCGCTGCTAAAAACTCTTGGGAGCATACTGCCCGAAAACCGAAAAGCGTTTTGGAGACACTTGCCGGAAATTGAAAAATAATGAACTTCTAATTTTTTATTGAATTTTATTATAAATAAATTTTATTATTTTATTACAATTTAATATTTTATTTATATTTTTGATATTGAAATACAATTCAATGAAATATTTATTTTACAGGAAAATAATACAGCAAACTGAAATTTTCTATTAGGAGTCTTTCTCTATGTATTGTATATACGGCGTTTTTGTAAATTATTTTCAAGGTAGACTCTAAGGCTGTATCTACATCAAACTCGAAGCATCTTGTAGATACCACGCTGTAACTTAGCATTTGAAAATATGTATTTTTACGATATAGGTTTTGCACTCCAAATTCAACCTTTTACAAATCATGTTCAGCAATTTAAAAATAAAATTCAACATTGTCCAAAAGAATTTCATCCTTTTCCAAATCAAATCAAACTTTATCCAAAACAAATTCACTTTTATTCAAAACATATTCATCCTTTTCCAAATCAAATTCATCTTTGTTCAAATCAAATTCACCTTTATCCAAATCATACTCATCCTTTTTCAAATCAAATTCAACCTGAGACGAAATAAAACCAACATAACCTATTTAATTTCCAACTTAGGTTATGTTGGTTTTATTTCGTATTCGGTTGAATTTGATTTGGAAAAGGATGAATATGATTTGGATAAATGTGAATTTGATTTGAACAAAGGTGAATCTGATTTGGAAAAGGATGAATATGTTTTGAATAAAAGTGAATTTGATTTGGATAAAGTTTGATTTGATTTGGAAAAGGATAAAATTCTTTTGGAAAATTGCGATTTTTATTTACAAATTTATGAACATGATTTGTAGAAGGATGAATTTGGAGTGCAAAGCCTATAAATGCCGTATGTGATTTTTTAGTGGGAAAATAATTTTTTTATAAGTTTTGCACTCCAAATTCAACCTTTTTCAAAACATAATCATCAATTTCCAAATAAAATTCACCATATTCCAAAAGACCTTTTCCAGATCAAATCAAACTTTATCCAAATCAAATGCATCTTTATTCAAAACATATTCATCCTTTTCCAAATCAAATTCACCTTTGTTCAAATCAAATTCACCTTTATGCAAATCATATTCATCCTTTTCCAAATCAAATTCAACCGGAGACGAAATAAAACCAACAGAACCTATTTAATTTAATAAATTTATTGTATTTAAATTCTAAATTCAAAATAACAAGTATTTTGTTTTCTAATCTTTGCAATCTGTTCGGGGTTCAAAGCACTCCCAATTTCTCGCGAATCGCTTTTCACGTTCTCGCGTTCTCCTATTCTCTACCTTACTCAGTTGCCAGCCAAAATAACAAGTTAATTAAGTAAATTAACCTTTACCATGTGACCAAAACGTTCGATGTCTCATTCAAACTAGCTGCGTCTTGGTAACCTCACGTGGATGTGAAGAATGTATCCGCATATCGCCTAGAAACCCAAAAACTTAATAGTATTTCGGCTTTTTGAGTGCAATTACCATAGTTTCGATGTACTGAACATGAATTTAGATACTTTTGATAACAGTAAAATGTTGGCTGGCCACTGCGTAAGATAGAACGTGAATAGCGAACCGCGAAAGAGTTGGGAGCGCATCGGCTCCGGAACAGATTACAAATATTAAAAAAGCAAAATACTTTTTTTTAATCTAGAATTTAAATACAATAAATTTATTAAATTAAATGGGTTCTGTTGGTTTTATTTCGTTTCCTGTTGAATTTGAATTGGAAAAGGATGAATATGATTTGCATAAAGGTGAATTTGATTTGAACAAAGGTGAATTTGATTTGGAAAATGATGAATATGTTTTGAATAAAGGTGCATTTGATTTGCATAAAGTTTGATTTAATTTGGAAAAGGATGAAAGTCGTTTGGGAAATGGTGAATTTTATTTGGAAATTGATGAACATGATTTGTAAAAGGTTGAATTTGGAGTGCAAAACCTATATTTAAATTTAACATTTCTATTAAACTTTTCACCCCAATGTACCTAAAAGATCTCCTTTATTAAATAACAAACATTCTAATTGACAAAGGGCTCTTACCAAAACTTTAAAGGGTAACTTCTCAAGTTCATGTCACCGTATGATTCTATAGGACGGCAGAACAGACCGGTGTTATTCATCAGAAAACACTATTGAATTTTTTTCTGAAATGGTTTTGTTAATTTATGAGCCGTTTATTTTGAAAGTGGCATAATTGACTTTTTCCAAAAATCAAGTTAATGCTAAAATTAGTTACTATTTAATGGTGTCATCATTTAAAAAAAAAAATTATTTTAAAATGTAGAGATACTGCTAAGTTGTAACTAATTTTAGCATTAACTTGATTTTAGGAAAAAGTCAATTATGCCAGTTTCCAAATAAACGGCTCTTTAACTGCTTCTGTATTTTCTATTAACATTTTCAATTATTACGAATATTAAAATTCATGCTCAAGATTTTTTTGGATTTTCGGACAAAATTTTACTTTTAATGGCGCCCATACAATGTTTACGACATTTTGAGCGAGGAAGGGGGCGGGGGAGGGGTGAGTGTATTTTTATACTTTTGTGGTGGAAATATTGTGAGTAAATGGCCTCTTTGTTTTCTACGACTAAAAAAGTCGTAAACATTGTATGGGTGCCATTAAACGCAACATGATTTTCTACCACAGTGGCACTATTCTGGTAATTCCCCGGGAATCTAGGGAACTGGGGCTTCCAATGTTTCAAATTATCAAACATATTATAGGGGTGCCAATCAGCAGACGAACTATCTCCAGTAGACTTTAGGAAGTTGGTTTTCAACCATGCATAACCAGAACAGTGATTTATACCACTGACGTCAACAAAAAAAACGCAAATGAACTTTACTTTGCAGCAAGTGAACAAACACTTAGAACAAACACTTAGAAATATTTTATAGACTGATGAATGTTCGTTTACGATTCATGGAGATTATGATCAGTTGTTCGTGTATTTCCGAAAAAAAAATATGCAAAATCACCGATTGTTTATCGTGCGAATGAAAGCTTGTGGTGACAATCTCATTGCCTAGAACTTTTGAAAGATTCTGGCTTCATTGTTTCAGACTGGGCTCCACAAAGACCATATTTAAATATAATTGAAAATGTTTGGGCAGAAGCCAAGCGAAAAGTGACATACGTAACCGAAAAGAAACAGCCGATCTTAAAAAATTATAGATTCAATGCCAAATCGTTCTCAGGCTGTAATAAACGCAAAGAGAGATGACACTCGGAATTAAAAGTTTAAAAGTATCCAAATTATGCTTACCTGAAATAATGTAGAAATAAAAAAAGAGAAACAATAAAGTTTTTTAGTTTTTTTTATATTTTTTATTTATGATTTTTATAAGCACTAATTTCAAATTAATATTTTATAATTAAAACTTAAAAATATTAACGACGATACGGCTAACTTTTTTGTTTGCATGAACCAAACCGATCATTCAAATATTTACAGAGGGCGTCAGACGCAGTAGTGTGGAACAATTTGGAAGCGTTTCATCAAGTTCATCCCACGAACCAACAATACACTCCAACCACGGTACTAGAACTTATTGTATTCTAAGAACAGACAACAGCGGGCGTAGCATTACAAGTTTGGAGGTTGAACTTCTCCGAAATCCTCTGAGTTACTTTTTGAAAACCATCATTAATACTTCGGGTAAGCACCATTGCTTCCTGAGGAAGGAGAAGCAGTTGTTCTCTAAAATAAACCAACTCGGTCGGATCAACACCCTAAGATCAGAAACTTGTTGGCAATCGTAGCAAACAAATTTTGCATTTGGCCATTTTTTCAAAAATTTGCTCCAACCTTCCATATTATTTTTGATACATTCTGAATGAAAAGCATCTTACAATTACCAACATTTTTACATTTGGCACTTGTTACACTTGTTCGATAATGTAAAAGTTTACGATAATTCAACACAAAATTATTAAATCACGGCTAGTGTGAAGTCTTTGCTAGTGAAGTGTAGAGTATGTCAATACAGCTTAATTATTTTTGAAATCTAGTACAAATAAATATACGAAAAATTTGACAGCTGATTTGTGTTTTCGTACGGCAACAGAATTACGGAATTTTTGTTTAAATTCGATCACGGATTCCTAGAGTCAGTAGCATTATCCAAACATTAACAAATGCACAAAAATCATAATAAATATGACTTAATTTTAATTAATTTATGACAATTTATTATTTACTAAAACGTCTTGAATTTATAAAATTTCAGGATACCATTTAAATTAATAATCAGCAACTATTTACTTACTACTACTATTTTAAAGACTCCCGACGTCGCACGGTTGGAAAAATTCTCATGATTTTTTCTCAACCGATAGTGATCAACCGATAGTGAAAAATATTGAAATCAAAAAGTTTGAAAACTAAATTTCAAAGAAAATTCGTTTAAATCATTTTTTAAATTTTGCTGGAAATACCGATTTTTAACAAAAAAAAACTGTTTCTCGACAAAAATTTGCCCAAGGATTAATTGTTCGATGTGAAATTTCATATTTAAGCTATTTCCATAAATTGCGACTTGCGAGCGCCAGAACAGTTTGGCCGGTTCACCGGAAGTTGTATAATATTTTAAATAGTATATCTTTTACATGAAAAACAATTATAAACAAAAAGATTCTTAATTTTACAATAATATCGGTTCATATCAGTTTTTAGAACATTTAAGCGGAAATCACGTTTTTTGAAAAAAAAAAACGTTTCCCAACATAAATTCGGCCCTTGTGCAGCCTAGATGGACTGGTCGATCGGGATCAAACTCATACCTATGCTTTTCTCCAAATTGGAAGATAGTTTAGTAAATTTAGGCGAAATTGGTTCAGCTGTTTCATACCTCCACCGGAAGTGACATCTTCCACATAATAGTCTATAGGAATAGCTTATGTATGAAGTTTCATACATATCTGGGCAACTGTTTCCCATAATTTAAGTGAAAATTGGATTGTTTGATCGGGATGATACTTCAAACTTAATCTTTTTTTTACACATTATGAGATCTGTGAGTGATTTTAGTCGAAATCGATAAACCGGAAAAGTTGAGTTGAGTTTCAGTTTTTGTGTGTATTTTGAAAAGTACGTGCAAAAATTTGGCCCTGTACGCACATACGGATTGTTTGATCAGAATAAAACTTCAAGCGTAAACTTTCCCAACAAATTTGGGGACCCTAGTAATATTTATCTAAAATCGGTCCATCAGAAGTTGAACACTCGATACGAGATTTTTGTTTTTTGCAAATATTTGAAAACTATGCCAATTATGAGAAAATCCACTATGAACTAAACGATTCTAAATTTATTTTGCAACAATATCGGTACAGGACTGTTTTCTAAAATTTAAGCGGAAAGATGGTTTTTTGACAAAAGAACATTTTTACTTTCTTTTACGTCCAGTGAAAAAAGTGGGTTTTAAAATCTTTTTGTGTGTGTGGTTCCGTGCAGCCTAAATTGCTGTGTCCTCTGTACAGCTAAGTCGGTTTATCCTATCGGGATGAAACTTCATACTTAAGCATTTTTCATTAATTTGGATATACTTGTGATTTTTGGCCGAAATCGGTTTATCGAAGGTGGTAGCTTCCATATGAGCTTTTACGTTTTATGTTAATCAAGAAATTCGTAAAGACTTTGGAACCCGGGTTAGGGAACAGAATTTTTAATCGTCTGGTGAGTAATTTAATTATATATTAGAAGAACTATCGGAACTTGAGTCAAGATTCCGGAAAAGGAGTGTTAACGGCCATTTTCAATTCAAAGGCAAATTTGAGTTTCTTTAAAAAAAACTGTTAACATTTTGGGACCCGTTAAGATATGTGGTAAGAGTGTTGACGGCCTTTTTTGTGACAAGACAAATTTAAGTTTGAAAATGAATGAAGGTCTCTGATAAGGAGTGTTAATGGCCACTTTGAGTTTTGATACAAATTTAAATTTGAGTGTTAACGGTTTTTTTTCAGTTCGAAGAAATGATTGAGTTTCATGGAAAAAAAGTTCGTGAACTGTTTCGGACCTCAAATGATCATTCAAAAAGCCCGCTTTAAGGGGTTATTCAATTTGTTTTGAAGCTAAGTTGGCACAACTGCTCTCTATCTTGACGTTTGAGTGATATCTGTCATTTAGTTTCTTTACAGTGTTCTATTTTGCCAGTTCATCTCAAGTGCATTTTGCGATTTTTATAATGAATAAAAATATCAAAGAAAGAATTTGTCTCAAATTTTGTATTGCAAATAGAATTCCGTGTGCAAAATCGCTAAAAATGTTACAGAAAGCGAACATACAAAAGCGGTCGAGATGTGGTGGAAGGTTTGCCTCTGTCTGATCGGCCATCAACATTTCAATTAAGTTAACATTAATAAAGTGAAGGAAATAGTGACGTAAAATCGTCACTTAGGTTTGAGAGAGTTAGCCCGAGAACTTTTTGCATCTCACGAATCAATTCATACCATTGTACATGATTGGACTATTCGTTGGCATAATAAATTTGAATGAATCGTTTGAACCCGTTACTTTCTATTATTATAAAAGTGGCAACATATATTTTTACTTCCCGTTTCATATCTTTGTTATTTTTTAAATATTGTGTAAGGAACACGCATCACATAAAATGTCGCCTGAAAAGTTCCCGGTCTAACAAAGAAAAGACATTTTTGGGGGGTTAAAAACACATTTTATTCGTCAACATAAATTGCTTCTAGAACGTGACAATCAGTCGAACATTTCGTTGCCTTTTTTGTAGAATGATTTAACTTTGTCTTCAAAATAAGCTTCAGTTTCGGCAATCACTTCTTCATTGGAGACAAATCTCTCTCTCTCTCTCTCTCTGGAGCTTTTGTTTTTTGAGGTCTGCAAACAAGTAATACTTCGAACGCAGCTTTCTCATGGACAAATGTTCGTGCAAAATATGACCAACTTGTTCTATTGATATTTTAACAATGTCAGTTATCTCACGGAACTTCACGGTGTTTCAAAACAATTTCGTGGATTTTTTGACTTTTTCTGGAGTCACAGCCACAGTTTTGGACGTTCAGAAGGTTGTGCATCATCGGTAGTTATACGACCACGTTTTAATTCAGCATACCAATCAATGATGGCCAGTTTTCCTGATGTAGAGGTCAATTTTCCTGTTCCCATCCAACTTAAAAGAAAACGTAAGTCAACCCACCTAATTGATCTAATATGTCCACATTGCATATAAACAAATTTCCTTAACACTTGGTGCAAAAACCGATAAATGAAAATATAAAATCACAATATTTTTTCCAATTTATAAATTTCCTATCGATTTTCTTACAAAAATATATATATTTGACTTCTTACTTGTTTTTATTCCTTCTTATAACGGAAAGTAATAATAAATTTAAAATAAAATGAAAGTAAATAAACTTTTCAATATTTGTTTTTGTTTTACACAAATAAACTTTCGAATCAGAAAAGTTCATTTTATTTTGGATTTTTTTTTTTTGTACGGAAATAGGATAAGACAAAAATAAGTTCGAGATATGTCTGTATATGGATAGAACCAGATACTAGATATTTTTTTTTGCTAGTCGTAGTGCCCAGAAGTAGAAAGTTTATTAAAATTCGATATAGTTGATACGAACAAAACTATTCTCGACTTTTGTACATTGTAATAGTGTTGAATCGTTTAGTTTATATTTAGAAAATAGGTCCTGAGCTTTTTTTGATATTTTATACAATATACATACAAAAGGACAAAAAAAATTGTGTGTTATTTTATTTTGTTAAAGTTAATTAAAATAACAACAAAATATTATTTTTGTATTTAAATCTCTTGGGTACCTTACGTATGCAGAAGGTCTACTATATATATGCACACACACACACACATACAGACGTATTCTACAGAGTATCAATAATTCAAAAGACCAACAGAAATTTTTTTGTTCCCCAAATAAAACTCTGGAAAACCTAATTTAAATAAAAAAAAAAAATTAAAAATTTAAACTGGAAGAGTTTTATTTAATTTTTTGTTTTTGGTCTATAAATCATTTATATTATTAGTAAAATTAGAAAAATTATCCTGAAATATAAGAAAAATAAGTCCCTTTTGGGTACACTAAATTATAAAACCAACTTGATCTTTAATTTATATAAAATTTTTGTGTGTATAAGGACATTATTTTGGTATTGTGTATTATGTGGTACGTCCTCGTTTCATATACCAGACTCCATCCAAATTATAAAAATATAAAAGTTGTTTGCGAACAAGAAAATTTTGTTAACTGAGCTTTTTACTCGTTTTTTTTAAGTAGTGCTTTTAATTATAAAAATATACAAAATTTAGACGAAGCTTTCAACTTTATATTTGGTTTTAATTATGGAAAAATTAATAATGTAACAATTATATATGAACGAGTATAACTTATATATAAAATGTTTTAAATGGACATAATTTTTTTGTTATTTTGGGATAATTTATTATCCTTGTGATTTTGTTATTAATGGGGGAATAATTTGTTTTAATGAGCTTAAATGGATTTTTTATTATAATCCTATATAATCTTATGATTGTAATCATGAGTTTTGTAACGCGTTTCTGCCAAGACTTATTAAATTAGTAATGCTTTGTCACTATATACTAATCCGAGGTCGGTTCATCCTATCTCTTAAATGTCATTAAATAAACAATCAATCTATATATCTCAGTCCACACGAACAAATACTTATCCCTAAAAATAATAATAATCAAGTGCAAATACATAGTGTCCTTTTTTTCATTTAAAGTAAAGCTAATTTTCTCAAATAATTGATATCAGGATGAACAAAAAAAAATATATTTTTTATCCTCTACACCTTTTTTTATTGTAAGGATGATAAATAAATCACAAAAAAAGGGTTTAATAATCGAAATTTGAAATCCTTCGATATCCTTTCCGAAACAAAGCAAAAATACGCAATTGAAGTAGGTGTTACTCGTAATCACCGTAACAAATTCAAATCGTTACGTATATACTCGAATAATATGTAATTAAGAGAAATAATAAAATTAGGATAATTAAAAAGGAAATAATTTAAAACACTATATCCCTATAAAAAGAGGGTCGATCACTGTAAAGGGTGCAGCGTACGCAAAATTATTAAATAGTTAATGTAAAAAGCATATAATAATATTGTAGTGAAATAACGTTACCTAATACATAGGCTGCGGGTCAATAGTTGGGTAAAAGTCAATTTTAGGCAAATTTTTCGGTGAATTCATTTATTTTTCAAAAACTTTATGGCAAACTGATCGAAAAATCTTTTCTAAATCGGATTTTTATCGTATTAAATGATTTACCTGACTATTGGCTCGCAGCCATAGTATACCATTTTTATGTAGTAATACAATGGTGGTTTTCTATATGAAATTTAAGATGGCGCTACGATCACTATGAAATTATATCATCTATCTAAAATCGCCCAAATGTTGATTATTTTTCAAGAGTTAATCGGGGCAATTATTTGCTGAAGAGTGACACAATTTCTCAGTAGAGCTTTGTGAAAATATCACTCAAACTTGCCTGTAAAAACGGCATTTTTTAAAAATTAAATGGAAATACATTCTGGTTGGTAAAATAATTTTTTTTCTAATCCTACATCGTCAGTCAGATCTTAACGCGTTCGAACACCTTGTACAATATATTGTACATCGACTTGGGACGGCTTAGGGGTATATCCTCTATCCGGTCCCAAATTATTTATTTGCGATCAGAAATATGGTTACTAGTTTTATTTTGCCATGCCAATTCTCACGTCTTTTTTAAAATTAAATTTGATTTGCGATTGTTAAGTAGAAATACTGGTAGTTTATAAACCAGGTAAACTGCTTCTATTTTTTATTATTCATTATTTTTATCATTTCATAAATTAGTGTTCCGCAATTTACAAGTGCATTGAAATATAATTAACGGTACTGTAATTCCGACCACAAACTCTGGAGGCACCAATAAAGCGAAAAAGAGTTATAAACGGTCAGTTAACAAAAAATGCAAATTATAATACCACCCTATTAAAGTTAGCCGACTCCAGCCGAAAAATGTCGATAATGTAGATTCAAACTAACCAAACGAAAATGACAGCCGATTTTTGTCGGTAACATCCCAGCCGAAAAATGTCGATAATGCAGATACGAATTTAATGCCGGAATGAATTAATTTATATTACAAATGTTTATTTTGTTATTAAAACTAATATACCAATCCAAAATATTCTAAGTGCCGAATTAGATGTTTGGAGAGGTAACTCGAGAAATGCCTCTATAGTTACTAGTTTGGACAATCTTTTAAATGGCACTTCATCTAATAAATATCATTTAAAAACGAAAGGTCAATTTTCATGTGGAGAGTTCGGGAAAACTTGATTGAATATATCGCACACACAAAATTTGAAAATTTCTAAAAATTGACCGTTGAAAGTGTCATGGCTGAAAATAGATTCAAATGAAAGGTCTTATTGATGGTCAAATCTGGAAAAAATTTCAGGTCGATTTCTATTTTGGAAGTCCAGGAAAACTTGGTTAAATATATCGCACACACAAAATTTGAAAATTTCTAAAAATTGACCGTTGAAAGTGTCATGGCTGAAAATAGATTCAAATGAAAGGTCTTATTGATGATCAAATCTGGAAAAAATTTCAGGTCGATTTCTATTTTGGAAGTCCGGGAAAACTTGGTTAAATATATCGCACACACAAAATTTGATAATTTCTTAAAATTGACCGTTTAAAGTGTCATGGCTGAAAATAGATTCAAATGAAAGGTCTTATTGATGATCAAATCTGGAAAGAAATTCAAGTCGATTTCTATGTTGGAAGTCCGGGAAAACTCGGTTGAATATATCGCACACACAAAATTTGAAGATTTTCAAATTTTGTGTGTGCGATATATTTAACCGAGTTTTCCCGGACTTCCAACATAGAAATCGACTTGAATTTCTTTCCAGGTATGATCATCAATAAGACCTTTCATTTGAATCTATTTCGAGAAATGACACTTTAAACGGTCAATTTTTAGAAATTTTAAAATTTTGTGTGTGCGATATATTCAACCGAGTTTTCCCGGACTCTTCTCATAGAAATCGACCTGAAATTTTTGAAGTTTGTTTTGCTTGTTATGTGCCATTTAGTTTTGTCAGTAACAAAATAGTTTTTTATTATAGTTTTAATGCATTTAATAAAAAAATGTAATTTTGAGTAATGTTCGTTAATAAATCGAACTAAATATTTTTGGACTTTAAATGAAATTACTGTTGATCACCCGAATTATTTATCTGCTTTATCGACATTTTTCGGCTGACTTTCGGCGTAGTTTATTGAGACAATTAAAACAACACCACCATGGCTAAAGCAAAAATTAAAGCATTTTAGAATTTTGCTTTGGCTGAATGATAATGCAGATTGACATTAGTTGAAATAGCTGAATAGCGCTGATTCAGCTAAAGCAAAAAAGTTTTATTTCTCAACAAAATACAGCTTATGTATATGAATCTGCGTTACCGACTTAGACAGACAAGTTGTTTTGTATCTGCATTATTGACGTTTGCGGCGGCACAATTCTGTTATTATATCTAAATCTGCATTATCGCCTTTTTCGGCTGGTGCTTTATTTGTCACAGCCTAATCTGCATTATCGACATTATTCGGCTGGAGCGAGTCGGCTAACTTTAACAGTATTATAATACCACCAAAGTCGAAATTACGACCTATGACCTATGACGTAAGAACGAATGTTTGATTCAGAATATCACCGTTTTTTCAGAAATATATATCGTTATGACGCCAATACTTCATTAAATGCAACACAGTTCAATTTTAGTATAATTGCCACGTTGCCAATTTTCGAAGTGGGGCGTATATACACAATTTTACAATTTCGGGTCGATGACGCTAATTATTTGGAGCCCTCATCGACCAATGTCACGATTCACCACGACACAATATATGAAATAGTGCGAGGTTTAAAGTTCCTAGGCTTGTTAGCAACCGATAACCTAAGCTGATATCATCACTATCAATCAATCCACGACGAGACCATCACCAAAACAAATCGTCGGCGTCGAAGTCATTATCACAAATGTTCAAAACGAACAAAATACCCTATTGCATTATTTGCCAGAGCGAGATGATAGCTCCTCGAATTATACAAAAATAAATAACACCCAGATACTGCCGAGTTAGCTACAACTGGAGGTATCATGGTTTGACATTACCATCAATACGCTCAACCAAACGCAAGTTGGTACATCAAAAGGAAATTCTTTTATCAAGCTTGGGTCACAGCTATCACAGGGATTTAGAAGTTTTTATTTTACCATCAATATCGTCAAAACTACCACCATCAAGAATGGATACATCAATACCAGAGTTGCATGATATCCTACCATTAGCTGATCCAGCCTTTAAAGCGCTTGCAACAGTAGAAATACTGCTGGGGTGTGAACCCTGCTTCCAGATTTCATTGGATGGTAAGATTCACAAACGAAGCGAATATCCGGGTGCTCGAAATACCTGGTTAGGATGGCCTTTTCGAGGTACCATACCTACACATGAAACACAGTAGTCAATCTCAACCGAAGCTAGCATCACATTATTCCATATTGAAGCAATGAAAGTACTTCAGCATCCAGGACAATTTAATAAAATTGCTGGTTATATTTCGTAAACACCAATACGTTTTTTCGTAGACATCGAAAAGGTGTTCAGGCAGATTGCGATTTCTAATACCGAGTGAGGTTACCATCGCATCTTATGGAGAAAAAACCCAAATACAAGAGTAAAATATTATCAGTTACTACGGTGGCACATCTCCCGCACCATTCTTAGCCACAATTCCTGATGCAAGCAGTGTTATTAACACCGATTGTTAAAACCAATTTTTATATGAACGATTTGATGTTTATATGAACGATTTGATGAAATAACTTCACTATTGCAGTATGATGGCCTTAACATGCTGAAATGATCCAATACAATTGGAGCACATCCCAAAGGAGAATCGTGAAATTATTTCCTGGGAGATTTCCGATAATAGTCATCTGATTTCCGTGTTAGGCATAAAATATAACCCTGTTAAAGGTTACGTCATTATCAGCTCCACCCCTTATGGTAATAAAGCGGACTTACCTCCAAGAAACGACCCGTATCTTCGATCCATTAGGTCTATTGTTACTGGTCACGATTGGCCTGAAAATCCTATTCTAATCATTATGGTTGGAGGGTGTTAATTGGGACGAAAAGTTACCACCAACCATCCTGCAGAAATTTCTAACAATTCGCGCACAGCCTGGACTGCCGGCCGACCTAAAATTCCGACTTGGTTATATACCGATGGAGAGCAATTTCACATATTTATCGTAACCGACAATTGAAGAAAGTTTCACCGTAGATTGCTCGATTTTATATAGTACTCGATGATGTTAGCTTGCGTTCCTCTCATAACAATTGAAAGTGTCTGTCGAAAGTCTCCACCAACAACGAAAACCTTCCCGCCGAAAGGCATTTTGCAAACCATTATTTTACGCAACAACTTGTCGACAGTGCTTTGTCAGCATTGAAATCTCATGGACAATAATAAGTGAAGCTTCTCGCAAAATCGGGTGCTGTCAATCGCATTGAACAGACAGAAGTGTCAATCAGCGGTACTGGTAATTTAAATCCACTGTGAACTGTTCGACCACCCTTCAGCAAAGTAGCTGCGATTCCCGTTGTTGCAAATGGAAACACAATTTTTCGTTTTCCCCGGATAAAGGCCATTTGTGTTGCTTAAAGTATAATGCGGCCCATCTTCCGGTCCATCAAGATAGAAACTTCGGCTGAAGAATTTTTCATTATTTTATGAAATGCATCCAACTGCTTTTTGTTTAGCTCGGCTAAAACGAAAAGCAACAAATATAAGCGTAAGTCTCTCGAACCTGTTTTGACATTTGAAAAACTGCTGCTTCTGTTAAGCAGTGATCCTCAGTGAACGATTCATCTTCGTTTACCAGAAGGCCCAGTGCAGCTGCAGCTTTTTTCAAGGTTTTGTAAATAACACCATTGAATGTCATACAACGCTGGTGACACCTCGAATATGTAGCAAAAGCAGCCGCAGGAATAAACACTCCTCATCTCTCAACCTTACTATATAAAACCTCCCCTCCATCTCTTTGACCAAGTTGACGTAAACGTAATGGTGGGGAATGTCAGTATATAGGAAATGACGTACGTTTGATCATTGAAGTTGAGCTAAAACCATGATTCAAGCTTCATTCGGCCAGATTGTGGTGGAAGCAACGCTTGATTATCATTACCGTCTTCGAATGTAATTATTTGTTGATCCGGTAGGTGCACAGGAAAACGCATCACGTCATGATATCGATCATGCATTTTCGACTCGAGAAGTCTCCACATAGCTTCTGGAGCGCTGACATATCGAGCATCGATGAAATTGCTCATCTAAATTGGTATTATTTTTCAGAACAAATTCGCTTTCCTATAGAAATCGTACATGACGAAATTGATTTAAAACTGTGTTTGAACTAACCTGATTTTTTAATTGTATTATATGAACAAGTATTTAGAATGAGCAAATCATTATTTTTTATTTGTTATATGAACACGTAAAATTGAACAAATTGAATACCCCCGGATTGTGTGTACTCTTATGGACTAATTTTGATAACCACCCTATTAACTTGATCGGCTGACCATTACAAAAGGGCAGTGGCCGAAGTAGGCGAGGTATGGCAGGGCGTGTGGCTTGAGGCAGTCTGCAGGGAGGAAATCCCGAGCATGCCGAGGGCACGTGTATGGCTGCCAACCGAGCCGGATAAGCCGGAAGATATCCTCGAGATCATCCGGGCCAGCAATCCCGATCTTCCGACGGAAGACTGGTGGATTGTAAAGCGAGAGGAGGCTAAGGGAGGCTTTAGATTGGCAATCATGCTGATCAATAAAGAGACCCTGGCTTCCCTTGCAAAACAAAAGGGGGTGATCAACTTCGGGTTCGGGTCGATCATGCTTAAAATATATAAAAAGGATGATACCGAGGCGACTGCGAAAGACCAGCCTGGGGGTGACGGTGAACGGACTCAGCAGGAGACGGTCAAGCGGGCTGAGGACGTTCAGGAGAGTGATGCTTCGGATGTGGGGAGCTTCGTAACTGGAGGTAGCCTCTTGTCTCTGGAGTCTGATGGGGACATCCTGTCAGGCTCTCGACGAGAGGAGGATAGCGGCCGGAACAACGAGCCAGATGGCACTATCCCGATGCAGGGAGTGCAGGAAGAGGTGAGTAAGGTTGACTACAATGTTTAGCATTGTACAAATAAACCTACATCACACGAAGGCTGCCTCGGCACCTCTTGTGCTCAGACCGACTAAGTCAGATGAGGACTTGGTGTTAATCCAAGAACCTTGGATTAGCAATAACAGGATTTGTGGCCTCAGAACGAAAGGGTTTAAATTACTATACTCAAGCAACTGTTACAAGATCAGATCCTGTATTTTAGCGAAAAATAATCTGAATATAATCTTCCTCAATTTAGTAGCGGGGATGCTACAGCAGTGAGTGTTGAGGCTGGCTGTGAAAAATTATGGCTGGCCTCAGCCTATATGAATCGCGAAAAGATTCCACCGGATAACCTGGGGGAATTGATCCGGGAAGCAGATCACAGAAGGGTGGGTGTTATACTCGGATGTGATGCCAACGCGCATCACACAATATGGGGAAGCACAGACATGATTGATTACTTATTAAATACCAGCCTTTTAGTTTGCAATATTGGACGAGAACCGATATTTATTGTTAAAAATCGACAGGAGTTTTTAGATGTGATCTTTGCGTCGGAAACGATCTTTTATATGATCAGAGGGTGAAGAGTGGCGAAGAAGCACTCATTCTCTGATCATCGATATGTAACATATAACCTCGACATTAAACCTGTTGCCCGGAAAGCCTTCAGGAATCCCAGAAGGACAAACTGGAACAAATATGGGGAGGTGTTGGAGGAACAATTGCCGCTGGAGGTCCCGGGACCTCCGGCGACGGTAGAAGAATTAGACTGCATGGTGGATATTGTCACAAGAGCATGCAATCTTTCATTTAATGCTGCGTGCCCCCTGATAAAGCCTAGGGGCAGGCAGAAACCGATATGGTGGACCAAAGAGTTTGGAACGTATCGGAAAGTGTGTAGGACGGCTTTTAATAAAGCTAAGAGCACAAGGGGGGTTCGGGATTGCGACTCCTATAAGAAGGACTTAAGAAAGTACAAAAAAAAGTTGAGGAAGGCACAAAGGGGGTCCTGGAGACTTTTCTGTTGTAGGATGGAGGTGGTCTCTGAGACTTCTCGCCTTAGGAAAATTCTAGCCACTAACCCAACCAGTCCTAGTTATTTAATAAGACCGGACGGGTCTGGACAGCTTCAAGTGCGGAATCATTGGAGCTCCTTATCGAGACCCATTTTCCGGGAAGCATTGATGACTCGATGGAGCCTGGAGTTCATCGAGCAACACCTTCATTAGAGATGGAGGGCATCGTGGACAGGGAGCGAATCCGGTGGGCGCTGAACGGTTTTAAGCGTTATAATACGGCGTTATATCCCCGGACATCACGGGAAACTGCAGGGCAGACGACAGATGAGAGGTGGACCAACACTCTCACGTGCTCCAAGGCACTAGTATCGATGGGAAAACGATAGTTAAGATTGGTGGTAGGGATACTGACAGGACACTGCCTTTTTGGGGAACACGCAAGAAGGCTGGGTCTACATACGAATGACTCATGTAGAAGTTGTTTGGACGAAGAGGAGGAAGAGACGTTAGATCACTTCCTATGCTCGTGTCCGGCACTATCATGCAGAAGGCATAAGTATTTAGGTGTATGGTCAGCCTTTCGGAACTCGCGAGCTGTAGAGTGCGAGATATTTTACGCTACATAAGTAGCTCTGGATGGTTTCAGCAGGAGTAAAGGTGAGATAGGATCCTGTGGTATCACGGTGGGCCACTACTGGCCTAAGTGTGCGATAACAGCCACTCTAACCTAACCTATTAACGAAACCCTCGGGGAATTTTCCACCGATTTTATAATACAGCTCCGTTTGCGATATTTAATATGAAAGTGTAGAGGTAGTTTGTGGGCCGACCGCCACTAGTGCCTTAGAGGTCATGCTGTACCTTCTGCCGTTGGATATCCTTGGTAAGCAAATGGCGGTCAAGAAGAGAACAAGATGGCGTACGAGTGATAACACGCATATTTGCAGTATTTTAAATTGTTAAATTTATATAAATTACTAATAAGTGTAATAAAATAATTTCAATCACTGTGTAAACATCTAACATCTATAATCAATAATTTGAACATAAGAAGTATCCGTGTTCTACATAAAAAAAAACAAATTATCCAAAAGGTGTAAAAGTGAATTTTCCATTAATAATGAATGTTGCTTCAAAGTCTGGAATTAATACTCGTAGCAGTAGCAAAACGATGGATGAACTGAGTAGAATCGAACAACCGACTAATGCTGATCTAATGAGTGCAATGCTAATAAATCATAAAAAATTGGAGCAACATAGTCTATTACTAAATGAACACTCCAAACAACTTTCTAACCTCAATACTCAAATCGCAGTTCTACAACAACAAAAATGTGAACTGGATAGTAAAATTAAAACAGTGGATGACAAGTGTACAAATAATTATTCTGAAATTGAAAAGCTAAAATTAATAATAAATCAAATGCAACAAAACGGTATCCAAAATGATACAATTGTCTCTGGTATACCACCGTTGAAGGGCATTAATAGCCAAATCATCGCAAAAAACATATGTTCTATACTTGAGTTTGAGGCCTCAAAACTCACAAGTGTATCTTCTTATGTCAACAATAAGCCGAAAACAAGTGAAGTAAATGACAACAGTGCGCAATATCTACATATACAGCTTAAATTTTTGGATTTTAGAAGCAAGCTTGAGTTCTTTAAATTACACAAATCTCATGGGCCAATACTGGTTAACCAGTTACTACCTAACATCAATGTTGATGATACAAAGCTGATTTACATTACTCATAAGCTAACGGGACATAATCATGATATCTTCAAGAAATGTTTAAAATTGAAACAGCAACATAAAATCAAGTACGTGTGGTATAGGCATCCTAACATAATGGTACGAATTACTGCAACCAGCATTCCCGTTGCAATAAAAACAGCTGATGAATTGAAATCGTTAATACAATAACAATTTAAAATATCTGTAAGCAATGACATACTATATTCTATAAATATCTAAATCATCTGTCAAATTACACCAAATTTTGAAATATCTTTAAGTAAACTAAATAATATAATTATAATAATATAACATAAGTGTCCGTTTATCATATTGTTCAACATATTATCATATTAGTGGTGCATTTTGTTGCGTATTTCAATACATATAATGATGTCGGGTGATGAAGATAGTGATAGTCATTTTCTTAAATTGTGTCATTTTTCGCGACATGTCCAAGCTAATCAATCAAATCTTACGGTGTTATATTTTAATATTAATCGATTTAAAAACAAAATTGAACGCTTAGAATATTTTTTGCATAATCTTAAATTCCGTGTAGATGTTATTGTTCTTGTTGAAACATTCCCTACTCAATATGATAATTTAAATTATGTCAATGTTGATGGCTTTAAAGCCTTTCACCTATTTCGTCATGTAATCTCACCGAAACATGCATGTTGTGGTATTTCTATGCTCGTAAAGGATGAATTGGATGGTGTTTTAGTGGAAATGGAAACCAAAGAAGAGTTTGATTTTATGTCAATAAAACTGTGCAATATTAGGCTTCTAGCTTTTTACCGCCCACCTGATTCTAATATTTATGCTTTTATTCAGTACCTAGAACACAAATTACGAATTTACCCTCAATCAATTATTTTTGGTGATTTTAATATAAATTTAGTCGATTCGTCGAGCGATATCGTGAATAAATATAAGTGTGTTGTGTATAGTAGTGGTTATACAATAGAAATAATTTAAAAGAACTATATTATACAAGAATTTATTACAGTCGAATAAGAAATTACTATGTATCCACAATACTAGATCATATTCTGAGCTCACTGAATAAGTCTCTTTCGATTTCATATGGTGATTCTGATATTTCTGATCATCGTTATCTAATAGCAAGCATTGAAATAAAAATCCCCAAACAAGAAATATTTTATAGTTCTATCAAAACTAACTATCAAGCAATATGTAAGTTTATCGAAGAGTTTTCTATAACTAATACTTTTGGGTTTGAATTATTTCATAACCAAATGTGTGAGCTAATAAACCATAACACCGAGCTAATACCGATCAAAGATAAATCAAAACATAGATCAGATAAACCGTGGTTTACCTTTAATCTTAAGATGCTTCATAACAAACGTAATTTATTTTACAAACTAAAAAAAAAATATCCGCTTAATACACATTATTCTTTTAAATTTTTAGAGTATAAAAAAAGATTAGATATTCTTATAATATCCGCAAAAAAAGCCTACTATACTCAGAAGTTTCTTCAAAATCATAATAATGGCAAAAAAACTTGGAGCTTTATACATGAAATATTGAACAACAAATTGATGAGTAGAAACCCTTTGAGTCAAACTCAGTTAGTGTTCAATAAAAGCTTGTATAATGATCAATATCGAGTGACCGAAATCTTTAACAACTTCTTCAAGAATGTAGGTACTGATGTAGCTAATTCTTGTAACATCGATCCATCATATATGCCACCACATGATAACTGCGATAATTTTTTTAACCAGTTTAATTTATCAACTGAACTAGAGATCGGGCTTATAATAAAGTCATTGAAGAAGTCTTCGTCTAAGGGGTACGATATTATTCCAGTGTATCTCCTGCAAGAATATTCTAATGAATTTAAACCAATTTTGAACTTAGGTTTTAATAATTGTTTAGAATGTTCAAAATTTCCTGACAGAGTCAAACTTGCTCAAGTAGTACCTATATTTAAGGGAGGTGATAAATTAGAAGTAAATTATAGGCCAATATCTGTGCTACCTGTACTTTCTAAAATATTTGAGCGACTAATTTTCAATAGATTAGTGCAACACATTAAAACTCATAATTTGATTTCAGAATTCTAATATGGGTTTCAAGAATGTTCGAGCACTACCTCAGCGACCTTATATTTACTTAATAATATCTTTAAATTTCTCGAGAGGAAGAAAGCAACTGGTTGTATCTTTATTGACTTAATGAAGGCTTTCGATTGTGTTGACCATGCAAAAATTATTGGAAAACTCTACAATTTTGGAATACGTGATAAAGCACTTAGCCTGCTACAAAATTACTTAACCAATCGAAGACAATTTGTCAAGCTGGGGCCAACTTGTTCACAAACAACAAATTTAATTTCCAGCGTACCACAAGGCTCAATATTAGGTCCTACTCTGTTTCTCATATACATTAACGATATGTTTAAATTGAATTTAAAAGGTAAACCACAACTTTTCGCTGATGACCTCGCTATTGTATATGGATCAGAAAATGCTGGTGGTCTTTTATCTGATATGGAACTTGATTTATGCCTTCTACATAAACATTTTGAATGGAATAAACTGAAAATGAATCTAAATAAAACCACCTATATAACTTTCCATAAAACGGAAATTAAGACCAATTCTAGCCATGTTCCAAGTCAATAATCAGATAATTAAAAAATCTGATGAAGTTAATTATTTAGGCTTGCATATTGATAGCAGACTTAGTTGGTCAGCTCATGTTGATATAGTAAATCTTCGTTTAGCAAGAATAATAAGTGTCTTTAGAAGGACAGCCAATTTTTTAGAGACAACAATAAAGAAGCAACTATATTTCTCCTTTGTCCAGTCTAAACTTTTATACTTAATCCCTATTTGGGGTTCTACTAACAAACTTAAGGATCTTCAAATTAATCAGAACAAGGCTCTTAAAGCTCTTTTCCAATTACTTTCTAGGTATCCAACCAAACTATTATATTCCATAGAAATGTTACCAGTCACAAAATTGGTGGAATTTAACTACATTATGCTTATTTATAAAATAAAACACAATATGATAAAGTCATCGATTTTGTTGGAAACAAATTTTCAAACGACTATGAGAAATACTAGGCAAGCTAATGACTTTCGAATACCTGCGTACGTAAACAAATCATCTACACGAAGTATATTCTATCAAGGACTTAAACTTTTTAATAAACTACCATCTAATATAAAAATACTACAAATTTCTAATTTTAAAACGTACGTTAAAGAAAATCTGTATCGAGATTTCTGCCGGGAATATGATGAAACTCATCTTTAATTAAATTGTAGTGATTGAATGTTTATAAATCGATTTCTGTTAATACTATTAACTTCCTTGCATTATTCTGAATTATAATATATTGAACAATTAATTACAAGTAACATTATTAGTAATAAGAGGTATATGTTTATTATACACATATAATGAATATAATGTACAATTTTTTGATAAATTTATATAAGTAAATGACAGATATTAATTAAATTAAATTACATTCCAACCCATCATAAAGTAATTATTGAAATATAAATAGAAAATTTCCATGTTTATTTAAAATTCTATAATTTTTATTGGAAATATAAAAAAAAAATACGGCCGCCCGGCTATCAGCGACTTTGGGGTGGAAGTGCCTGCAAAAAGGGCACTCAACTATAGCCAATTCTGTGAGGCATGACTTGGCGAATGTGGACTATATAACACCCCTGTTGTGCTTTGGCAAGCTTAGAACCCAAACCCCTTAAGGTAACAAAATTGGAAAAAAATCAAATCGCAAACGCCGCTCTTACTACATCTGTACCGACATTTGTTTGTATTTTTTAGGTTCGAACTTCAAAACTTTGAGAAAAGTCGTTTTGGACCAGGATCATTTATCATCATTTTTATCAGGATTTTAATAACTTGGTCTTACAGACCGAAGTTAATTTACAGTAAACAAATTAAACATTATATACATAATACACGAAACTTACATACATAAAACGTAAATACGTAATAATAGGTTAAAATATTTGTAGCGGTATGACTCGTGTACATTGCGGTAATCTCGTGTCCGAATAAATTCGTAGGTCAAAATGTATGTTGCGGTATCTACAAAGGTCAAAATCTTTCCGGGTAAACCCATCTTCTAGTTATAGTACTGGCATGAAGCTATGCAATGTCCAGATGGTTAAACGTAAATCAGACCAACAGCAGACCAAGAACAGATTGCAATGATTAAATAAAAAATAAAAAATATATACAGTGACTCACAGCTTATTTGATCCAGTCGCATTTTATGAACAAAATTGTAAATATTTCGCGATATCTTATTTTGAAGTTTTTTTTTTGTTTTTGTTTTTTTTTTTGCTACACGGAACTAATCAACAAATTTAAATTTAGAAAATATAGGAACTTCGATTGCAGGGTGTAATCGCATTATTGTGTTACCTCGCAAGATCTTTGTAGCATCAAAGTCGCTTGTGTATGACTAGGAATATGATGGAGGTTCGCACAACAATTTCGATAAATTGGAAGCATCGACTACCTGTATGCAATTTGTTTAACTGTATCGTGAAACCAAAATTTGTTACTTTTGTTGTACTCGTAGTGGAAATATTTTTCTTGGTTTTTATTTTTGTTTTGTTTTACTACGTTTTGTTTCCTATGCATTATATCGATACCAACAACAATAATGCCAAATGCCATAAAAACGCAATACTAACAAGAGTAATTTGACGAAATTTGATGGTATTAGTATGTTTGTGGCAGTGGATCATTTAAGCTGTGAGTTGGTTTTGGGTTGAAATAATGAACTTTTTAATGTAATTTTGATATGCATTAGAATTTTTATTTTATTTTTTGTGTTTTATAATAAAAATAAATATAGCTTTTATATTACATTTAGTTTTTTTCAAAAAAAATAAGACATCGCGAGATATTTACAATTTTGTTCATAAAATGCGACTGGATCAAATAAGCTGTGAGTCACTGTAGCTGTTAGTATAAATTTGGAGCGTGAAAGTTAAATTGTAAAGATAAACATTTTATTTTGATTTGCTTTCTAACTAAATTATTTTTGAAAATGGAAAACAATTCTTTTTAACGTGCGGTTCGAACTCAAGAACTTGCGTACCGCACACTTTCATTTACCACATATGCCAGCAAGCTGCATGAGAATGTGGCGGGAATAAAAAATTATATAAAAAAAAAATGTGGGTTTTGTTCGAAAAGCACACGATAACTATAATTGCAAAACAAACGATGCCGATTGCCGAATTAAAAAACGATGTACCTGATGTTTTGTTCACAGCTCAAGTTATATAAATCTTGAAGAATTAGTAAAGTTTTGAGTAACGTAGTTTCGAATACTGCGTAATCTGAAATTTTGATGCCAAAAAAATGTTGAAACTACTATTCGTGATTTTATTATGCGAGGACGCACATACGGAATCAAATAGGGTTATTTCAAACCCCTATGATAATCAAATTTGATTATGTTTCATTTATTTTTCTTGTATTGTTTTGCTCATCATTGCGATAACGCTCTAGCACGATATAAAAAATAAGCCAAGCATGACAGATAATTTTGACATTTTGTCGTGTTGTGTGTTTTGGTCTTAAATACCATATTATATCGTTGCATGTTATATGATGTGCTCCAACTTGGGATAAAAGTTAATCGTTTATTTTTTAATTCTTCTGTGACGTATAATTTGTCACTTAACATGTGACATAATATACGACAAACAACAAAAAAAAAAAAAAGGAAAATATCTTCTAGAACCGATTTGTTGTTTATAATAATTCGGGTTGTTTTGACATTTTTATGATTAAATTTTGAACACATCTCTATATACATGTATATTCCTTTATACAGTAAAACATAACACATCATATATATGTTTATGTATGTAGATAAATCAGAGTGTGTGGTACATTATAAGATTATTACCAGTGCCATTATATACTCGTACTTGTATATTGTTGTTGTCTTTTCATTTGCAGATTAAAAATATAAAATTTATTCATCCATCCTTAGGTTTGATGGCAAGCAGGCACACACACACAGCATCTAATGTAATTGTTGTTTAAATGTTGAATAAATTTTCGTAAACTTTTCTGCTTCTTACAGAAGCAAAATCTTTATTTTATTTATTTCCAAATCATCTCACATCAACAAAAAAAAATTGTACACATATAGAGCAAAACAACATAACTCTTAGATAAATTAATCAAGTTAAGATGAAATAATTCGTTGTAACAGGGAGGAGAATGAAAGATTACTGCTGTAACAAGGTTAGAATATCTATGTATGTCTCTACGTATATATCGAGAGACAAGAACTAAAGTTCATTACTAATATGGCGACATATTGACGACATGAATCATGATTAAAATAAATAATAAAGATAAAAATGATGATGCTCCGTATACCATCCGCATATGCGATGGTGAAGATGGATGATAAATAATAAGATGTCAGTTTATCTTAACATGTATGAATGTGTGTGTGTCTATATATAGCAAAATAACATATTTTCCTTATTATCATCTATTTTGGCTTTTCGCATTTCTGCTTATCACAATATTTTTTTTTATTCGCCGTGTCCCCGTTACGCGCTTTTTTACTTATGGCATATAATCAAAAATTCATAGATTTATTTTTATTTTTTATAAATAATTTTCTCGCTCGCTATATTCAATTATGAAATGATTTAAAATCCTGTCATGATTTTTGAGCCTCGATCCCGTTGAATAAATTTACAATTTTTCCGGTTTAATTTAATTTTTTTAGACGCGCGCTCCGTTTTATTCACGTATAACATCACCCGTCACGCAACGGGAGACGATGATGTATAAAATAATCTCTTATAATAATAATTATATTTTTTCATTACCCCACCCCTGCCAAACCGATTTTACCTATATATATATACCTAACCTACCTGCATACCTATGTACGTTCAATACGATTTCCGTCGAGTTAAATAAAAATGGAACAGGAAAACAATATAAAAAAGTACCGGAAAATTGAAAATTGAAACACAAGAAGGCAACGCAGAATAAAATAACTTAATTCATTCTTTTTAACACCCCCCAGTAGGTAAAAAGCGGTTTGAATAGAAGAAATGGTATATGAAGAAATTTAACAACACACCAGAAAATTCCAAGTCATAAGGAAGACAGCTGCTGTTAACAATATGTGATGTAATATTTTGTGTCAGTGATTTGTTTTTTTTTATTTCGATAAAATTTGTGTTGACGACAAACGTACATATGTATATACATAAAACATAGCGCGCGTAATCATCATACAAAGGTTAAATTGAGGGCAAGGTTGGCTAAATATTTATGTATATTTACATAAGTTAAATATAAACGGAAGAGGTACATTAAAAATAGAAAATGTTGTGAATTATGTTGTGCGTACGTATTTAGTGGTGTTCGCAGGGTAAACGAACAATATTTTGTTTTGGTCAATATGTTTAATATGTGGGATATCAGATTACCGCACAGATTTTGTGATTCATAATACTGGGTTTATGGTTACAATTAATATAAAAAAATTTGACAGGTGTTCGTGATTATTCGACAAGGTAGAAATTATAATTCTTTTATTAAAAAGAAAGTGATATGTGAAAAATGTTCAACCTTGCGCAGCCAAATTCAATCAAATACGTTACGACAAAATGGCACCTGCCATGCTGTGACAAATTCAGCAACCCAATAAACATACAGCTACTTTAAATGCTATATGGAATACGACCTAATTTAGAAATAATGTAAACTTAGCATCAGTACTGAGGTGCTGTTTCTGCATACTTTTAAATTATTCAGTAGTCCAAAACTAATTTTTTAGGCAAAATATAAATTTTACACTGATGTTTACCCACGTGAACATTTGCTAAAAGTCTAAACATAAAAATAAATTTTGTTTGTAAAACAGTTTAGATTTTTGTATTTAATATTCTTTTTTTCAGAAATAATTTTAATTTCGTTCTAGCTTATGGCAAATTACACGAAACTCAGAGATTGGATCCCATAGTGGCTATCGAGTTGTTACAGGATGGCTGCTGCCATCCTGCAGATTTCACTAATACCACGCAGAGGCCTCACACGGTGATTTTTGCCGGCTACGTTCTCAGGGAGAAGTGCTATGGTCGTGTGGTTTGAGGCTTGCGTAATACAGATAATTAAAAATAAAAAATGCAAACTATCAAATAATAACCGATGTTCCGCCGAAATTCGTTCGCAGAACTTGAGGAGACAACCAGATAATCAATGAAATAAAAATAAAAAAAAATAGTTATAACGGAAAAGAGCTGCCTTGGTGCGCGCATCCATCCGAACTCAAACGGTGCAAAGCACTGGTTTCGATTTCGGATGTGGGCACCAAGGGACCGCCAACCCTACGCCGACACAGAATGAAAACTTCCCCGCACCACCATACCAAACCGAGAAAATTAACGATTCATTTTTATAATGAAAAGAAACACACTAAAGAAACGTAAACAAAATGTTTGAAAGCGAGACCAATGCGCACCAAGGTCGGGCACACAAACGCCGTAATGCAGGTGCTCGATTACAAAAATATTCAAAATTAATAAAAAATATGAGTAAAAATAAAAAAAAATTTATTTATAGATAAAAATGCAAAATTGTACCTTGATACTACATGCCGAACCGTTGGGCGTCTTCCCACCATAATCACGCGGAACGAGCTCGTTTATATAATTTAGTAAATTCGTTGTGCAAACGTTTTGCCTTGGATACTGGTTTTTGTTGGTCGTAATTTCGTCTTAAACCATTGTGGTGACTTTCACCGTTGGATGGCCTTGATATACACCGCCGAAAATCATTGTGAATTATCCCGCCGTAACTGCCGTAATTTTTAAGGTAACTTCCGTGGGAAATAATTGTTTGGGCGTTGCCCCACTGAAGCTATATATTGTATATATAAAATTTTACAAATTTGCGACGCAAATTTTGTTATTCTTTCGCACCCGTTAAAACATACGCGACATACGTTGAAATTATATGACACCATTAAAATTATTGCGGCTCCCGTTGAAATTATAAAATGGCACCCGTAGGAAATGTGATACCTAGATGCGCAAGCCGGCACGCGTAGTTATTCTAGCATCGTTGATAAATTCGCACAAGTTTAAATACTGTAACCGATGGATACTCTGGTGCCTTCGTAATCGCCTTCGTAATAACCACTCATTCACAATCCCCAGAGAACACTTTAGAAACTATGCCCGTCCCCCAATAAATTCATTAACACACGATCTGGTTTTATTTTTAATTTATAAAGTTTTATTAAGTGTCATGAACAAAAATGATTCTGCTCCCCCCAATGGAGAACTTAGCGCACAAAAAATTTATTTATTTTTTATTTTTAATTAACAAAAAAATATATAAATGGACACAGCCAAATCAAAAACTTTCCCAAAAACTTAACTTTAATTGACAAGATTCCAAACTATCTTTTTATAATAGCTCCACACGAGACTATATTTTTAAGTTTAGCAAAACTCCTGTCACAGAAAAAAACTCTAACTATCTTGTTTGAAAATCAACATTCGAATCCCACAAAGAAAAAACTCTTGCACCACATAACGACGCGCACAACGTTCCAGAAGATTTTATTTTTTCTTTCCTCTCTATTTTTCGTTTACATCAATCCGCATTGATGTAAACGAGAAGCATATAAGAAAAATATTCTTCTGGAGCATTTTGCTTTGCACACATCCGATGCACATTGGTCTCGCTCTCAACATTTACTTCTTCTTACCGCCGCGCCATCACACAAAAGGGTGTACAAAACCCAACAAACAACCGGTAAAGGGAGTAAAGACACAAACCGAGGGGAATATAACATAAAAAGTGATGGTTACGAGCACGTATTCGTAACAAAGTCTCGCAATATATCACCACATAAAGCGCTGATAAGACCAGGAGTCACTTCTGGTAGCGGGTCTTGGATGCTTACAACACGGGACAGGCAACGCTTGCCGATTGAGCGCAAATTAGTGCATGTGATGCTAGGCCCAATTAAAAATTACGAAATTTACAGGATTCTTCTGAATCTTGAGATCAGAAATGATCTGAACAACTATGATATTATTGGAAGAATAAAACCATCAAGGCTGATTGATTTTAATTCCACAATGTACGCCCTTTCAAACCTATATAGCCACTATGGGAATCAATATCCGAGATTCGTATAATTTACCATAATTGTGGCTTTCCTTTCATATAAAAATCGTGGATAGTGCGAATGTTCAATAATTCTATATGAGAGCCCCACGGCTCACTTCGAAATGGCTTAAGGTTATTTTAATTTCAAACTGTATTCCCTTTCAAACCTATATACCCAAAATGAGAGCGAGTCTCTGAGATTCCTGTAATTAGCCATAAGCTGCCATTTACGATGGGCCAAATTATACCAAATTTCGTTGGGAGGTTCTGGCTCTAAAAAAGTTTAAGAATACAGTTTCATCCAAATCAGTCAATCCGTCTGGGCTGTAGAGGGCACAGACGGACACCACATGAAAAACAACTTTTTTGGACTTCGGCGGTATAGCCGAAAGATAAATTTGCAAAAATCTCGAGGTTGAAAATTTTCATGACTACTATACTCACTTTGCAAACGAAAGTAACAATATTACACAACACTTAGTCACAGATTAGTCAAACGGAAAATACAATTTTTAAAATACAAAAAAACCTAAAAATAGCATAGAAACCATTTTTTTAAAGAATCAAATTAACGTAATACTCTAAAAAATAAAAAAATGAATAAAACAGATAACAACAACAACAACAACAACAACAACACAACAACCAGTCAAATAGGGCAGGAAGGGGGGGAGGGGGTCACCATTCCCTCAAATTTACTCATTTTTCAAAATCACTTCTTTCTGCCAATATGAGGAATTCTATTCAATATAAGTTCCAGATGTGATTTTGAAAAATTAACATTTATCTAGAGGAATATTAGATTCATATTGTCTTTATTAAATCTTTCGATTAAAAAGTAACATATGTCAATTGTGTAACTATACGCAAAATAATGACTAAACCATAGCATCTCAAAACAAATTTTGCAAAATCATGATCCATTGTAGCTTTCTCCACGCACACTCGAGACTATCCTCCCTCATATCTTTTTAGCAAAATAGTTCGAAATGTTCTCTACCTACCGCACAATTAATTTTTTGTACTAGAATCTCATTCTCACCTATTTTTATAAAAATCACCGATCCAACAAGAAACCACATGATGCAACATTGTGTAAAATCGCGCAACATGGTGCAAAATGGTAGATAAGACATAGCATGGTGCACCACTTAGCAACATCCCACAACATGACGCAACATAGTGAAACGCAGCATCATACAGATGATGCAATAAGACAGCCCATCTGGAGGGATATAATAAAATGTTAAAAGAATGTCCAAGCCCTATCAACTAATTCCTGGAAACAACAAAAAGCCCTTCACCAATTTTTTATCAAAATCAATCGAGTCAAAACTATCTCCAAACATATTGTAATCAGCCTCATCAGCCCCATCCTAATCGGATTTTTCTCAAAATACAATTAATCGTAAACCTATCCTACTATTGAAAAATTCTTATCACCGCCATTTTTATCAAAATCTATCGGGCCGAAAAAAATTAAGATAAGTTTCCGGGCCCCACCGAAGCACTTCCTGGATTCCTGGCATTTAAATCTTTCTTTTTGGACTCTCGAAACCGACTCCATCGCAATCGGGTCATGGCACTCGAAAACCAACTCTCACTCAGCCGAAAAATAATTAAAGAAAAAGAACAGGCCCCATTGCAGAGCTCCTTAAAGATTTTTTCTAAAAAAAGAAACCATCGTATCATGTTAACCGAAAACAATTAAATAGTGGGAATCTAGCCTATAACGGAAGGCCCCCTCCTACTCACTTTAGAACCAATACCTACCAACATGGTTGAAATATGGTGAAACATTGTGCAACATGGTGAAACATCATGCAACATCGCTCAACATAATGACAACATTAGACAACATCATGCAATATGGTGCAACATGACACAAAATGGTGTCACTTCACGCAACATGGTGCAACATGATAACCCATCTGGAGGACTCCTGAGTGAATTATCCAGAAATCAGAATTCCTTGTAATCGTGTAAAAGTTTACCAAAAACGTTCGTTTGGCAAAACCTAACATGTGTTACTGAATGGTTCAACGCCATTCTGCAGATTTCATCTAATACTACGCAGAGGCCTCACACGGTGATTTTGCCGGCTAAATCTCAGGGAGAAATGCGATGGGTCGTGGGGTTAGAGGCTTGTGGGTATCCTGGCCTCCGCCGTGATTACAGAAATTTTTAACAATAAAAAAACGCAAATAATAAATAATAATAAATCGGATGTTCCGCCGAAATTCGTCGGCCGGAATTTGAGGAACGAACAATATGATTATAACCGAGTGACGTGCCCTGGTGGGCGCATCCGTCTCAAATCAAATGGTTTGAATTCAAACATTGAGCTTCGAAATCGGATGGGGGCACTCAGGGACCGCAGACACTACACCGACTTGGAACGGAATATCCGCCCCACATCATACCAAACCGAAAGAAATTTAATTATTCATTTCATATAATAAGAATGAGAGAAAAAACAAAAAGAATAAAATCCCCAAAAATATAATCGCCGTAAAGGTGTGACCGTAACAATGTCAGACAAGAATACAAACCAACAAAATTATATTTCGCGCTCGGTTACAGTGTAAAAATTAATCAAAAATGAAAATTTGAAATAAAATAAAAACCGTCAACAGGTACCCCTGCCCGGACCGTTGCTGTGCCTTTCACTGATACCACCAATAAATGAATAGCCGGTTGGCCACCCGTACCGTTGCGGGGCCTCTCTCCGATACCAATAAAAACGTGACGAGTAGCCGGTTGGCTACCCATTCGCAGATAATTAGGCGACACCCGCCCGGATAAATTTTACAATACAATTTTTATTGTATCTTCTCACTATCTAAACACCGTGTAATTTACTCGATATTACAAACACCACTACTACAATCCAATTCATTGAACCGAATTCAAAGAAAGATAACGTCCCTTAAGCTAGCAAAACTCATACGGCAGAACATTACTCAATTAAAAATTTTAAATTAAAAAAGAAAGCCCCATGACCAAGATCCACCATAAATAAGGACCCGTTGGAATGATTTCTGGCATCCGAAAATCAAACAAATTTTATCAAAATCGCCAATTTCTTTTTAAATAAATGGGACTCGTCACAATCAATTCGGGGTAACAGAAACTTACGGCATTTTTTATCAAAATCAGTCGAGCCGAAAAAATTAAAAAATTTGCCGGGGCCCTACCGAAGGACTATATAATTAAATTTTCCTAAATTTAGAAGCCATAGAAATCGATTCCTGGCATTTTAAATATCCCCTTCACCAATTTGCTTCAAAATCGTGTAAGCCAAAAAAAAATATGGAATCGGGCACTTTAAGCGTCACCGGAAGTGGTAATTTTAAAAGTATAGCATTTACAAAAAACGATTAAAAACAAAAAGATTAACAATAATTTTTTTTAATAAAATGAAACGCCTTAAATTAATTCCGAAATTTTTATGCTTCACTCGCTATCTAAAAACAGAGGGGTGAATATGTTGTGGCCAACAATACTTTTGGTTTCTGGAGTAAAAATTTAAACATACCCGACTTTTGGTAAAACCGTCTTGTGATCCCTGATTAAATTTCAGAAAACCAACAAGGTCAACACTTGAGTACTTTGGGCACGGGGTGGAAAATCAAACAGTACCACAACAAAACTCAGGGTGGTTTGTGATGTATTATATTTTAATGGTGGGTCCCACTGTTGAACATCGACTTGTAAATATACTATTTAGGTTCCAACAATATAAGTTCGTTTTGTGTGGTGACCCGAAGAATTCGCGATATTGGATAACAAATACAGTTTAGTCAGCCAGAAGTAGCAAGGGCCATTAGAAGATATGACCGGTGTCAATTCCATAGCGCATGCAAAAATTTTACTGCAACAGGTGACGTAATGACTTCGGATTCCACGGATTAAGTACGTAGGATTTCTTTGAAAGTTTTTTTTTCGAGTGATGATAGATAGCGCTGTAATATTAATTTTATATATGCCTACGATTCTGCAATACGTTTGAATTAAAGTTAGCACATTTTCAATTTAAATACTTGAAATTAGTCTTAAACAAATTGTATTTTTTAAATTAGGGAAAAAAAATCAATTAAACAAAATAAGTAAAAAAAAAAAAAATTTTTTTAATGTTTCAAAGAAGTCCTACGTACTTTAAGCCGTAGAATCTGAATCTACAACAAAAACTAGGGGTTCCCATTTTAATTTTCAAGTTACCCCCGTCCCACCTACAAGAAGTGGAGGAGGGATACTAATTTTACAAGTGCATTCACCTTCGGTTGATATGCACTCGTGATTTGAACTACGATATCAATGGAAATTTCAGGCCACCACAAGTCGCCCTAAATCTTGTATAAGACACGCACATCAAATTCTGCTACCCAGGTGTGCAATTAATCTGTTTTAACTTCATAAAGACCCATTGTGAGGCAGTTTTATGTCCCAAATAGCTTATATTACGTAAGATTCTTGTAAGAAGCGCAGTCGTATAATAAAAAAAATACAGTTTCAAAATGTCAACTTGTTTCTTTTTAATGTTCTCGTTTCTAATGTTAACATAAAATTTGTTGAATATAAATTTGTGATAAGGATTCAAAATCACGATACATAAGTAAAGCGTTACCTTTATTTTCCTTTTTTACTTTGCAGAAAGTTACTTTTCCAGTTTTTCAATGATTGAATAAAAAGATTTTATCCATTTGATATGCGAAAGTGGATAATATTATACATATATATGTGGTATAATGATTTGATTGATTGGGTTACATGAACCATTACCAAAATTTAGCTTGATGACCACGTTAATGTGGTCAATAAATAAACAAACAAAATTAATTACAAGAAAAAAAAAATGTTAATTGTCACAATTTTTTTATTGCCTCAATTCTTGTAATTTTATTTTCTTAATGAGTTTTTCCGCAGTTTCCCACCTTTTAGATTATTTACAATTTTTTTTTTTCGTTCGACTTAATATTTTTTGTTGCTATTTCTACATTACCTAATTCTTTGAACTTTCTTGAAAATCCAACAGTACCAAAAACAAAAAAGTTTGGAATAAAAGTGATTTCTGTGTGTGTACTCTGGTACACCGAACTTTGCGATAACAATTTACCATTTTTCTGTTTTTGATTAATTGAAGTTGGTGATTTAATTTTTTTTTTGTTGTTGTTGTTTGACTATATACTTTGGAAAATTTACGTATAATTTTACGTTATTGGTGGGACTTAATTGTCAGGTAATTATATTTCGATTAATGTGGAATTATGTTCTCTCGTCTAGTATTTTTTTGTGCTGTGCTATTTCTGTGAATATATAGGAGAGTATTGATTTTACATTTTCCGCCCAGTGCGGTGTTGTTGGCATTTTTGTGTGAATGTTGTTGTTATCATTGCAGGTGGTATTATTATAGAATCAACAATATTCCAAACAAAAAAAGTTGAGCTTTATAGGATTTTGGAAAAACGACAAAATTTATAATAGAAAAAAGGTTTGATCTAGCGATTTTTGACCTAATATTGGGGATAGAGAATATGTAAATTGATGTTTAATGCATAGGGAAGTGTTTAATCCTTGCTCTATATAATTGATGGGTACTGCAGGATAATCGTTTAACTATTTAAATAATCTCAAAATGGCTTATAACGCATATGTAGACTTACGTTACTATTTGTTGATGACGTGTTTTAAAACATACCTAGAACGAAAAAATATAATAAAAAGTTATTTTAAATTAAATTTAGTAGATCTTTAAGATAATTATTTATATATGTGAGACATATGAGCTCTGAGATAATATTATATTATTAAAAATAGATCAGACATCTGCAGAAAACCTTTCACCAATAAATATTCTCTTGTAAATCGAAAAATAGAAAATTTGTTTTCTTACCTTACAACATTGGACTGGTCGGGTATAATAGGCTGGCGATTGACAAGATAGTCAGACACGATGTTTCGTATTGCGGATAGGACACGGGAAGCAAGATTTCATTAGTATGCTAATTATGATTACAGCCTTTGTAACGAATTCTTTAAAATGAAATGTAAATTTAAAATTAAATATTTCATTAATTAAACAACACTAGATATCGAATAATAAAATTTATAAAAAAATAATTTTTATTTAAATTTATAGCTTTTGTTGATGGTACCAACATATGGATGAGGTGATCAGAAAGCTTTTGTTGATTTGTTTGAACAAAAATATTGGCCAGCTCACATAATTGTTATGCGGGCCTGACGTGTTTGGTAAATTATCTTAGAAAATGCATGTCAATTAGATTTTTACCTTTTTTTAACTTTAAGATTTTTTTTAAAACTTTCCAGCTCACAGAAATGTTTTTGTACTCTCTAAAATTTACGAATGATTCATGAGAGAGTTTGAATGTTGTTATAGACGTTCGATGGGTACTAAGCTAAATGGCCGTGTACGCCTAATCCGAGAAACAGTTATGTGAGCTGGCGATTTTGTTTTTTTTCAATGGAGCGCTCAATTTTTCGAAATTTTTGTTTTATTATTTTATTTTTACACATCAAAAGAAGATTAAGTTAATAAAAAATTATTTTTATAATTTTTATTATTCGATATCTATAGTGTTGTTTAGGTAATGTAATATTTAAATCTAATTTTACGTTTAATTTTAAACAATTCATTGTTTATACTATATTTGCATATTTTAGTATCTAAAATCTTTGTGGTGTTTTGCTAATTTGTTGTACGTGACATTTTTTACCCAGTGTACTTTTTTTGTTAATCTAACAAAATTTTTGTGTGTTTTTGTTGGTTTTGGCTTTTTGGAAACTTCATACCCGATTAGGATTAACATTTATTGGAGATCGCAATACACCAGCTGACTAAAGCAGCTAACTAAAATCTCAGAGATTGGTTCAAATAGTGACTGTTTCATGTTTTATAAAATTTTCCAGCCTTCTAGATTTAAAATAAGTAATGTTTCTACTCCATTTCTATAATCAGTTCGATAAATGCACGAAATTAGAGAAAGAGGTACTGTCCATATTTATTCTAATCTCTTGCTATAGCAATAGAACTGAAACAATTCATAAACGAAACCACCGTCAATTTCAGTATAGGAAAAAGAGACATAACATTCGATAAAGATCGAGGTGCTGTTATAACATGTCACCCCTCCTGATGCGTTCAAGTACGCATGTATGTGAAGTTGGCCCGAAAAACCAGAAAAACAACTTTTCAATTTTGGTCCGTTTCTTTGCTAAATTCAATACCATCCCGTAAAAATATCATATTTGTTATTGAAAAGGCATATTTCATCCCGAAATAATATTTTATTCTATTTAAGAAATATATGTTTGTTAATTAATATGAGAAAGCTAAATTAATCGCGAAAAGTTACCAAATTGTTAACGCCATATTATTCAAATAATAATTTAGTAATAATTAAAAAAAAATATGTCAGATTGTAAATCTTGGAAGTAAATCGTTTAGTTGCTTATAACGATTACATATAAGATACAAAACTAATATAAACTTATAACAAGACTTGGTTAAATATTTATTTGCATAATGAAAAGTAATAACCTCATTCGCAATGTAACAATGTAGCATCAGTATAAAAATTTATTCTCAAAATTTAATTGCTGGAATCCAGTAGATATCCCCCTCGAGATTATTTGCTCAAAAGTTATGTCCATTTATCTCAGATATAACGCCAACAGTTCAAGTCTGAACGGCGGAGGTAAAGGTGTGATCTAAAGCAAAATCTCAGCACACGTTGCATTGAACTTTTCCATTTTATATAAAAAAAAAATCGGTTAAATTAAAAATGTATTTGCTGGAATACACGAGGTAACCCTTCGAGATTATTTGCTCAAAAGTTAGGTCCATCCATCTCAGATAAAGGTGTGATCTAACGCAAAATCTCAGCATAGGTTTCATTGAATTTTTCCATTTTATATAAAAAATCGGTTAAATCGTTTAATAATTTATTTTTGCCATTTTCTTTCTTTTAAACTATTTTCTGTTATATCTGATATTTGAACTAATGGCGTTATATCTGAGATGGATGGACCTAACTTTTGAGCAAATAATCTCGAGGACGATATCTCCTGGATTCCAGCAATTAAATTTTTAATTTAACCGATTTTTTTTATATAAAATGGAAAAGTTCAATGCAACCTATGCTGAGATTTTGCTTTAGATCACACCTTTACCTCCGCCGTTCAGACTTGAACTATTGGCGTTATATCTGAGATGGATGGACCTAACTATTGAACAAATAATCTCGAGGGGGTTATCTTCTGGATTCCAGCAATTAAATTTTTAATTTAACCGATTTATTTTATATAAAATAGAAAAGTTCAATGCAACCTATGCTGAGATTTTGGACCTAACTTTTGAGCAAATAATCTCGAGGAGGATTTCACCTAGATTCCAGCAATTAAATTTTAAATTTAACCGATTTTTTTTTATATAAAATGAAAACGTTCAATGCAAAATATGCTGAGATTTTGCTTTAGATCACACCTTTACCTCCGCCGTTCAGACTTGAACTATTGGCGTTATATCTGAGATGGATGGACCTAACTTTTGAGCAAATAATCTCGAGGAGGATATCACCTGGATTCCAGCAATTAAATTTTAAATTTAACCGATTTTTTTATATATAAAATGAAAAAGTTCAATGCAACCTATGCTGAGATTTTGCTTTAGATCACACCTTTACATCCGCCGTTCAGACTTGAACTGTTGGCGTTATATCTGAGATAAATGGACATAACTTTTGAGCAAATAATCCCGAGGGGGATATCTACTGGATTCCAGCAATTAAATTTTGAGAATAAATTTTTGTACTGATGCTACATTGTTACATTGCGAATGAGGTTATTACTTTTCATTATGCAAATAAATATTTAACCAAGTCTTGTTATAAGTTTATATTAGTTTTGTATCTTATATGTAATCGTTATAAGCAACTAAACGATTTACTTCCAAGATTTACAATCTGACATATTTTTTTTTAATTATTACTAAATTATTATTTGAATAATATGGCGTTAACAATTTGGTAACTTTTCGCGATTAATTTAGCTTTCTCATATTAATTAACAAACATATATTTCTTAAATAGAAGAAAATATATTTTCGGGATGAAATATGCCTTTTCCATAACAATTATGATATTTTTTCGGTGTGCAAGAGCCTTGAACGAGTTAAGTATACGCTATGCAATCAAAATTGGTTCCGAAAGGCCGTAGTTTGTTGATGATTCGCCGATATAGTAATCTGCCGCGATGACGCGTACGACCTTCGGGAGCGTTGAGATTTATAACCGTTGTAGGAGTTTCAGGCAATCGATATGAGAGTCAAAAATATGCAAAACGAATGGTAGAATCGGGGTTGCGGGAGCGAGCACGATTCTAGGAATAATGATGACCTTTCCTCCCATTGAAGCGAATTTGAGTGAAGGTCTTGTAAAAATCTGGGTAAGCTAGCGATGTCGATAGGTTTTTGAGCTTAAAGTTTTCTGTGCGTCGATATTGAGAGAAAAGGCCATCTAAAGATTGATATGCTAGAAAAATTTTTGGCAAATAATAATCATGCCACCACAGCTGTCAGGACTGGCGCTATTCTCATCGAAGTTGATTGCTTGAGCCGTGAGTTGTTACACAGTTTCTTAGCCGTTGTCATTTTGTTTCAGTTTTAGATGTATTTTGCATTTTTCATTCTGCCGTCCTCTATAGCGTTCTTGCCCCTCTCCCAAAATGTGTCTTCAACATTTCGCGATCGTCGGGAATTTTAGTGCCCATTGCAAAATGAGAAATAGATTGTAGAGAGTTAATTAAGTTTCATATTCAAATGAATTTTGACGATCAAAATTTTTAATTGGTTTATCCAAAATAAAAATTATTTTAAATTATTATGGAGATAAAGTTAATCTTAAAATCATGAATCCCTAATTCAATCTAGTTATAATTACTCGAGGTTTTGCAGAAGTAAAATTAAATGTTGGGGTAGATTCTAAAATTTTAAATCTAAAATTTTATGGTTATGTTATGTTATTTTGGTTTTTTCAATACAAATTCCGATATATAGCGAGGAAATAAAATAACAACATAAAATTTTCAATCCCAGAATCGACGTCATTATTGGGTATACAAATAAGTCTCCGCCGTTCGACAAAAGATGGTGCAACCCACCAGTAAGTTATGGTTAAAATTGCAAGATGTAAAACGTCATACCTTAACCTTTTCAATGAAAATGTCTTCTAAAATAATCAAAAGACCCCTTTGTGGTTTCATCATTAGCTGAAATGCAACGTAATATATATTTTTAAAACTCAAGCCTTAGTTTAGGAATCAGAATTTAGAAATCAGAATTCTGCTGTTGAAAACCCTGCTTTTCAAAATTCTGATTATCAAAAGCTCGTTTTTTATTTTTTTTAATTCGGGCCTGTGAGCGCCTGCCGGCGCGGACGCGCAAATTCATAAATAAAATTGAAAAGTAAGCCGAAAAAATCTGCATTATCGACATATTTTGTATCAGGTGGTAGTACAAAATTCAGATGATAGTAGGCGAAAATTACGAGTTATTGAAATTAGCAGTAAATTTTCGCCCAAAAAAAATTTGAATTATCAATAAAAAAATAAATTTAACATTATTCGAATGTTCAAGGGTAATATGGACTGGATGAAGTTAGACCAATTCGTAAATAGCTGAATCTCGTATTTATATAATTTGTCGTGTTAGGAGGCTATGAATTTGAGTTTTGACACTAACAGTGCACACTGTGATTGATTAATTGATTGGACTGTAAGTCTAAGTTCTTCACAAGTGTCCCGGATAACGCCGGCCTATTCCTACAACCTGTTTACACATAACAATAGGAAGGCAATGCATTTTTTTTTTTTTTTTGGGAAAAAAATCCATAAAACAAGAAGTTGAGAAAAATGAGAAAATACAAAAATGATTTTTCAAATTAACTTATTAAGCAACTTATTTCATCCGAAAAAAACACTATAACAATACACACAATTGTGTTGATTGTACTTTGAATCAAGCGAAATTTTTTTTATCAAAAACACTATTACTAACACATTTGTGTGGTTTGGACTTAAATTAAGCCATTTTTTTTGTTGAAAATGTGATATAGCATCATCTATAAAAATCAATACCCTTGCGTTAGTCCCGCAAAAACTCGAGAAAGGCTCTAAAGGTGGTGTTGATGATGACGAGCAGGATCAGGACGATGGTAGCAACAAGTATCGAAAGAGAGAGTTTGCAAGAGTGATAAGGTATCGAGATTATGAAATGGAAGACACTATTAATTATGTACGAGAAATAGTTACTCTATAATGCGATGGTTTCTCTTTAATGCTATGGTTTTGCTAAACCTTCTGTTAAAATTTGGCGCCTACCCATTTTTCATGTCAATGTACTTAAGAAAATTTGATCTGTATTGAAAGACATAAATTGGGAGAAAAAAGTGGATAGTTAACCAAAAAAGTGGATAGTTAAAAAGGATGTTAAAGTGGGTGTTACTTTGAATGGTTCATCAAAATTTATACTTGGTTCTATTTACATTCATCCGCATGCTAGGTCGATTTAAATATGTTCTTCCTTGCGGCATTAATGGAATACATAGAAAGTTCAAAATTAATTGATAAACGGTTTACAGTGGATAAAGAGATGCCAATAATTTTAATGGGTGATTTTAATGTAGATGTTATACGGAATCAAGGAGCGTTTGAGTTTATGAAGCATCATTCCAATCTAGATATTACCGTACAAGTGGCGCAGTGGTTAAAGCTTCGGCATTTGGACCGGGAGGTACTGGGTTCGAATCCCATCAGAGGCAGGATGTAAAGCGAATTTTAGTCATCGATTACGATCGGTGATGATAATAAACACAACTTAGACCTTCTGTTGGAGTGCAGAATTCAGTGCCGACCCACCGTTCATGTCAGTGTGCAGGTTGATATGGAGCATGCAACGTGCATGTGGTATACTGTAATTGTGTGAGTAGGTGAATGGGTGGCTGTGTGCGTGAATGAAAAGGAGAGTATTAATTGACCTTAAAAGGACATTAAATTCACTGGATGATCAATACTTTCTTCATTTGAACAAAAAAAAAAAAAAATTGGTTCCGACCAATTATCCAAGTACATTAGGAAATACTTACATAGATTTGTCATTCACTAGAAAAGTAACTCCAGAACTTCTTTCATCGGTTTGTTACTTTTCGTATCATAGACCAATTCTTCATAAAATTGTGATGTAAAATAATAAAATGTTTTAAAAACTCTCTTTTTATCGCCAAAAAAATACTTACCTTTATATGAGTAGAGTAGTTCTACGCATAACAACCCCTGCGGCTATATCACCAAACAGAGTCTACCGTATTTTTTTTTTGTTTTGTTCGCCACTCGGAGAACCCTAAAGGAAAAACTGAAAAACCGAAAAAAATCATAAAATCGAAATTTGTGTTTTATATGGGAATTTTGTATGGGAACAATGAGCAATCATTTATATATTAACTTCGGATTATTTCCAATAGATGGCGTTGGTGGCGTATCTATTGTTTGACAGCTGCGCCATGCATTACATGTTGCTGATTCAATCATTCACACTGGTTGTGCTCAAACATTTAACCGAAAATTTGAGAAATCTATAGATCTAAAATAGGTAGTTGATTTTGAGAACAGATTTGGTTATAACGAATTTAATTACATTTTGCGAACAATCATTTTGATAAGCTATTCTATTAAGGTGTTGTTTTTTGGCGAGGCTAGATTATTTTTGATACTCGAGGGTTTCAATATTGTAAAGTTCTCAGTGAAGAATAACATGGTAATTTCGACCGATTTTATTAGTGTTCAAGTGATTGTGAAAACAATTCAATGTCGGTTTACAATGTCCACAGTCGCTCAAATGCGCAGTAACCTACTGCACGTACGAACCGCACTATGACCAGCGTGCGACGGGTAACGAAAATAGTCGTATTGGCATGTCCCAATTGCGTTCGAGAGCGACTGAACATGAACGATAAGCGTACATATTCAGAATGAAACAAGTTTTTGCGTCCAGCTTTTAATTTATTTAACTATGATGCTACATAAAATATGCCCTGATTTTTTGGCACAGGTGTTCACTGTTAGTGACACAACTAAAATTCATTGCCCCCTAACACGACAAATTTTAAACATGGGATCCAGCTATTTACGAAATGGTCTAACTTCATCCAGTCCATATTAACTTTAAACATTCGAATTATGTGAAATTTATTTTTATTGATAATTCAAATTTTTTCGAGAAAATCTTACTGCTAATTTCAATAACACGTAATTTTCGCCTTATATCATCTGAGTTTTGTACTACCACCTGATACAAAATATGTCGATAATACAGGGTTTTTTTTTCAGCTAATTCAGTAGCGTTTCAAATAGACCGAATTAACAAATAAAATTGGCCATTTTTTTTTCAATGGGAAATAAAATTTTGTATACCCAGTATTTTAAGTATAGTGGACAACAGTTCGAACAAGGGGGCTCTTATAAATCTAGGTGGATTTGCATACATACTAGATACACGAGCATTACGATGCACAGTTTATTTTTGTAAAATTCATTAGTTTCAGTTTCAATAAAAATCGCCCGACTGTCAAAAGGGCATCTTAAAGCAGCCAGATACCTGACCACAAACAAAGACGGTATTCGATAATTTTGATTGTATTTGTAGCATCGTTAAATAAGATTTTTAACTTAACTTTGCAACTTATATGCTACTTAATCTACCTACCAACATTTGCCCACCATACCGATATACATAGCAATCCAAACCAAATTAAATCCGACAAATCAAACCAGATATTTTAATTCTGAAACATAAAACTTTATATCCTTCTTAAAATTAAACAGCAACAACAATCCTACCAACAGAAGCTTTTTTTTATATTTTCACTTCAAGAATTTGTATAAAAATAATGTATTTCGGTGTTTCCATTAATTCGATATATAATTTTGAAAGTAGGACGTGTTATAATATGTTGCCTATGTATTTTATTGATTGGCATCTCACTCTTAATGTATGTATGTATGTGCTTCGTATCTATGCTATGCGCGCTGTGTACTCGTATACTTGAAACATATTTTTTTATGATTATTCAAATTTACTTTAGCTTAAAATAAAAGTTTTTCGATTAAGCTCCATAAACCTATATACGATTTTAATAGAAGCACACACAAACAATATTTATTTTACGTCAAGGATGAGTGTATACACATTTATCTTCCAATTTTTCCTTTTTTATTTGTATTGATTTTTATACTTAAGGTGGAAAAGAAATAACCTGTAAGACGTTCCTATATAGTAGGTAAAAAAAAAATATTGGTTAATAAATCACACGGATATTTATAGTATCGAACGCAGGATATATAAATACCTTACCTGCCTAGATTGGATAAGATATATAGTTACGAATCCTTAAATAAATTAATCAATTTCACATCGAGCATAATTAAAATAAAATTTACAATTCGATACCGAGTTCCTCGAATGAAACAAAATATCGAAATAAATGTTAGTAAGGTAGAAAATCGAAATTAAATGAACTTAGTGTAAAGAAACCACAAAGTGTATGTACGTAGCTATCCGTATAATCAAAGTATTGAATTACCCCTAAATGATGATATTTGAGCAGCTACACATATAGTGTTGTATATGTAATTTTCCCGTATTTTTTTTTTGTTTACCTTACCGTAAAAATACACAAAATTTGAAATCCTTTCAATCAAAAAATTTGATCACGTTCGGTACATGTTAGACGTGTGTACAAAAACTAAAAACCCAAGAAAACGTTTTTTTCCCGAATTTTGCTATGCTCATCGGGATGTATAAAGGTACGACACATACAAGGATATGTATAGTGCGCGCTAAAGAGGTAAACATATAAATAAAAAAAGAGTTTTTTCAATATTTTATTTTGCCGCATTTAATATTCTTGTTTGATTCAATTCAATCGAAACGATTCGAATCGAAACGAAACCCAAAACGAAAAATGATAAAATAAATCGTTAAGTATTACAAAAGGATATAAATACACTCTTCTGCCGTCCTTTCGGTTAAGATAAATAACAAAAAAAAAATAGATTTATAATAAACAAACTATATAACGACATCAGGATCTTAATTCAATTTCTATTAGTTAAAGTAGAATAAAATGGCGGATGACAAAATGATAATCTAAATTCAGGCGAATCGAACCAAAAAAATAAATTCCAATATAATGATTTTGATTACAATTATTATTTTGTTTGTATATTTTCGTTTTCAGCATTAATATAAAAGATAAACTTCCGGACACAATTTTCTCTCGAGTTGGTTGCCATTTCCAATTTTTATGACATGAATAAAAATAACAAAACAAGCTTTGTGTGTGTATACATAATAAAAGAAAAAAAAGGAAACAATATCCCAGCGCTCGATCTTTTTTTTGTATTCGAAACTGTGCACAGTACTTTTGAGTGAGTGTGTTTGTTTAATCGGAAAAGCGAGTGAAATTATATACTTTATAATTTTCTTTACTTTTAGTTATGTATACTTGGATATGTGTAGCGGTCGCACACAAGGCCTAGGTACGTAGTCCTTACATACGTGTAAGAAGTAAAGAAGGAAAAGGGACACGTCAAATGTTGAGTACTATCCACCTACATACGTCGAAGAATACACAATGGAAAATTTATAGTTGTGGTTATTATTTTTCGATCTAAGGTGACAGTATATTCACATAATTGGTTATTATTCTCTGGTGGCGTGGGGGTTTAATGCCCAATTTTTTATAGTGCAGATTTTGGTATATTTTAAGTCTGAATGTTAATACTGTTCAATTTAGGCGACTAAATATATTTTTTGTTTGTCAAGTGACCATAATGGGTGAATTAGAACATTTATCAATGTGGCATTTTAAGCAGACTCTGTTGTTAGGCTGGTGGCATAATTCTCATGTGAAACAGTGCGGTTTATGTGTTTGGCTATTTTCCCCCGAATTATATGTTGGTGTCGATAATAGCGTAAACAATAGATTTTTGAGTATACAATGTCGAAAATTGGTAGAATATGTTGTTACGACTCCACGGTCTTAACATTGTTTCTTTCCAGTGTTATTTATGAATTTTGAATTTCATTATAGTCGTTTGATTAATGCATTTTACTGATGTCATTGCCATCTTTATTGTAACATTAATATTAAAATTGCTGGGAAATGCGCGTGGACCTTAATATTCTGTTCTATGTTATTTTCTATTCTGAGCGAGACCAACGTGTATCTTGTGCGTGTGTGTGACGAGTAAGATGCAGCGGAATGTTTTTTTATTGTTTTATTGTTTTGGTACGTGCGAGTGACGCGCACAAGAAGAAAAACAAAGACACCAGCGAAGCATATTTTTCTAGATTTTTGGTGCGAGAATTTTGTGTCGAGCTTGGAATATTGTGTTAGAAAAGATGGGTCTCGCTTTGATTTTGTTAAAAACAGTCAAAATTATTTTTGGAATTTTGTGTGTTGAGTAAAATTTAGTTTTTTGGTTATCAAAAGTGTAGTTTGAAAGACGTTTAAATAAATTCCAAAAATTATGTGATCGATCAAAAAAAAATACTAAATAAATATACGTTTTTTTAGTGCAAAATAATAAATAATTGTTAAAAATAGAAAAAGAAAAGACAAGGTCAACTTGCTCAATTTTGTGAGATTTTCAGGTATTCCGATTTTCATATTACTTTGGGAGATCACCATCATTAAAATTTTGTTTTGATTTTTATTGGTGTGGAAAAAATTTAAATATTATCAGTGCCACTTATCACGCCGGGCACAGTGGCATATTTGCGTGTGGTTTTGGATATGCAGCCGAGGCTCGTGCACATTTTAACGAGTGCCGCTTTTTTCCTGCGGGTGCCAAATTTGATCGATTTGTGTGTGTGTGTGTGTGTGTGTGTGTGTGTGTGTGTGTGTGTGTGTGTGTGTGTGTGTGTGTATGTGTGTGTGTGTGTGTGTGTGTGTGTGTGTGTGTGTGTGTGTGTGTGTGTGTGTGTGTGTGTGTGTGTGTGTGTGTGTGTGTGTGTGTGTGTGTGTGTGTGTGTGTGTGTGTGTGCGTGTGTGTGTGTGTGTGTGTGTGTGGATTTATAACGGGTGCCGCTATTTGTACTTTTTTTGGCATGCAAATTTTGTTAGCGGCTACCATATTTTGTACTAGTGCTTAACGGATACCACGTTTTAATTTCACCGGGGGGGCGAAAACATTCGACGCAGTTTTTGTAAAAGGTGTGCCGCAATTATGAGGGGTGGCCAACAACGTGGCCATTCGCAATTACGAATTTCTGCGCATGAACGCTATCACGGATTTTAATCGGTGAGGACGTCGCCACATCCTACGGGCGGTCGACCGAGGAAAAATATTTACGATGTTCACATACGGATGACCAACCACGGGACCTTTCGCAGTTTTGGGATTATGGTGAGAACAACATACACTGCAACGGGTCGCCCATCGGGGCATTAAAACACACATATAACAGTCACTATAGCACCTATGTCGGGCGGTTTATTTGTACCAAAGGCAGGACGACGCCCAACGATTACAGATACGGTTACGGGTGGCCACAACCACGTGGCCACAACCACGTGGCCACAACCGTGGCCACAACCCATTTTGGCAGGACCTTTCTGAATTTTTTCAATTTTTTTTTGATTTTCTATTTTTTATCTAACGTAAATACAATTTTTTTCAATTTTCAAATTTTCAAATTTTTTTTTCGAATTTCTTATTAAATATTTTTGTAATCGAGCGCCATAACTGTTGCGTGCGCGACCGGGCGGAGTGTACGTTGGTTTCGCTATCAGAATTATTGACGTTATACGGCCATATGATTGTTGCCTCCAGCAGACATCGTACTTGTCGCTCGGTGAGATCCGGTCACTCCTGGGCGCACCCAGTTATTATTAAATTTATTACGTTCCTCAAGTTTCGGTTGACAAATTTTGGTGTTCTTTAATTAAAATTCCGTTTGTTTAGTTTTTTTCTTTTTATTTTTATTCTGTAGTTTACTTTATTACCAGGCGTTTACACGGTTCTGTTACATTTGCTGATTTGTAATATCGATTCTATATTGGCGGCTATGTAATCCTTTAAAAAGGAATCCGGAAAATGAGGCTTTATAGAAAAAAATAATTTTGTGCTTAACCGATTATCATAACACTATACGAAGCTAAATTCGATTATGGTTTAAAAGAAATTAGCTATGGCGCCGTCTGTTATGAATATTTTCGAAACGAATACTTCATTTCTGATTTTAACGTCCGATTATTTAGCAACAGTAGTTGGAGAGTAGTGAGTATTTTGGGTTGTGTTACGACCCAAATTAAACAAAAACCCAAAAGGATGTGGAGTACGCAGCTTATGTGGTTTTCCCATACTAAAATTGTCTGATAACTGTGATTAATCTTGTCTTAAGCCGGAATGCGGATGGGGTTTTTTTTAATGTAAACGATATCCATTTTGTTTAGGTTAGCTCAGGACTAAATTTGTCCAAGACATTCAGCAATTGATTATCAATCGTTTGTTTTTCCTGGTTCTTTTTCGAGTTATTTTGTTTGAAATGGGAGTGAGTGGCAGAGATAGATAATTTAAAAAGAACTTCATCATCAACATCAAGTAACGATTGCTTGGGTTAATAAAAATTTGGGTCACCGTTTGGGAAGATCATAGAAGAAAGTGAATAATGGAGTGGGAAAGAAACCTAACCCCAAGGCATGTCAGTATACCTTGATCGGAAGCTCTGGGTGCTGGCTGGGATTGGACCAACGATTACCTAATCGGAATTTTAAATGATTAGAAGAATAAACACCAGTTAATGGCAGAACAGTCGTAGAATCGTAACAAGATTCCATTCCAAATTACGAAACAACCATAACATTCAGCGAAATGCTCCAACAAAAGACACAGATGAAACAACTAAAGATGGGTTTAGAGCCACAGTGATAACAAGCATACAAAGAAAATTATCAAGATAAACAAGTAAAACACCGGCTTGACAACCAACATGGGTGAATACACATCAGAATCTGTGTGTAATAATATTGGAGAACGACTCATCGACTTCTACGTCACAAACGAACTATTTATGGGAGTCATGTAAATTTGCACACAAAAATATCCACAAATTCACATGGACGTCACCTGATGGCAGAACAACGAACTAAGTAGATCAACGACAGATTAAAAAACGCCAACACAAGAAACACATTCTGTGAAGCGGTCAAGCTGCGAGTTTCCAAACCAATGAGGAAGCAGCCATCAGTGTAGAGCAACAATGGAAGACGCCTATATCGCACAGCTACCAACACGCTTGGGTGAGTACTTGGATTAGTAATAAAATTTGGAAGAACATTGAAGAACGCCGCCAACTCAAGTTACAAATGTATCAACAAATATCAACAAAGTACGTTGGAGCTGAAACGTCAATACGAAGATACGCCACGGGAAATCAAGAAAATGGCAAGAAGTGCTTTAGGCAATACACTGAAAATATTCTAAATGAAGGAGAGGAGGCTGCATAAGACCGAAGCATGCGCGTGCTTAAAAAGATCAATGTGTGGGAGGAGCGACTTAAAAATTCACCAATATCCTAACAATAACGGATACATCTGGTCGAATCTTAACAACAGATGAAGACAATTGAAAAGATGGAAGGAGACAACACAATCAACGATACACAAATATTCTAATTAGCAACTGGCGTTAATAAGGAACCTGTTAAAATAAAGGTAAAATAAAGATAACAAGGCCTGTTAGAGTTCTGGTATAATACCGCGAAAAAAAAAGAAAAAATTCTTCAATATAACGACTTCCAAGAAAAGTGACGTAAGAAATGAAAGTAAACATTTTCAGAATATATCCTTCCTAAACATAACCATAAAAAATATAGTAATGGTTATCCTACATAGAATTTCACCGACAACTGGCTTCAGACCAGGGCAAAGTTACACCGATCGTATCATATTAACACAATACGCATCATCATTGGTCTAACGTGTTGTGAAATTGGCGTTCCAAAATAAAGTATAAGGTAATAGTGAGGATTAACGGCGAAACTCATTGGCATAGATTACACAGAAAATAAACTTGGCATCAAAATAAATATGTATCAGGAAAACCAAGCCGAAAACGGGTGGCACAGATGCGTGACACGATCGCTTGGTTGTAGCTAGTATTTTCTGATAGGAGATGGTTGAAATCACCTATCGAAACTTGATTCAGGCTGTCAACAAAACGCTTGTACCCAATCCGCTTCCTGATGTTCGCCGACCATTTAATTTTCATAGCATCAAATCGCATCCAAGATAGTTGGCTGAAAGGACATACCATAAAGGATTACGCGAGCAAACCAATCAAAAGGTAATACTTATCGGAACTTACTGCCAGATAGGCTGAAATGAAAACAACATTCAATTTCAATGGTTCAGCATGACGTAATCATGTTTGTCGTATGATTAGATTTAAAGTCAGAAAGTAGAGAATCAAAACAAACATGCGCTCTTGTCGATTTTTTTTAATAACGTAAAATTTGACTGGTGTCGGTTTTTAGTTTCACAAAGGGGTCGATTTTGTTCAAAATTCGACAGAAAAAACATGACGTTTTCGTACATATAAGGAGCATAGTATACAATTTACATAGTAGAAATTTTTTTTTAACTCCTCATATTTTTTTTTTTAATGCGATGTCGAATGAATGTTTTGTTTTCGCAGAAACACAGAATTAGAAAATATTTTAAAACTAAAATTAAATAATTAAATAAATTTAATTTTATTTAAAGCATATTTGCATTGTATATACAAATTTTAAATTATAAATGGAAATGGATCATAAAATGTCATATCCAAAAAAAATTAAATTAAACTCAAACACGGACATACCACTACTATATACTTGCGGTTATTTCGTCACCTTGTCGAATTTTGAACAAAATCGACCCCAAGGAGTGGAAGTGATATAGTAGTACAAAAGATGACAGCTAAATAAAATGCTAGAGATAAGGACGGCGTTGCACTAGGCCTTGTGGGGGTCAAGTTGCTTTTTCCGGTAGTTTAATTTTGGAGGTTGAAACGATGCTCGATTTTCATTTTGTGAATTACATTGGAGATCGGTAAATTCGAACGGGGGGAAAGGATAAAAAAAGAATATCGGTCGGATGATGTATAAAGTAGTATTGTAAAAATAAAAATAGATTTAAAAATAAGTTAACGCTCAAATAACGCTGTTTTGGATTAAGTAAAAATAGAAACAAAAATAACATCGCTATTCGGTCGAACAGAAGGTGAAGGGAAAGCGTCGTGGGGTGCTGAGAAATGAAAAAAAAAGTATCACTAGACATAAGTCCAAGAGAGAAGTATTGTATGAGTTGGGTGTCTAAACGGTTGAGAGCAAGAAATGAAAGGAATAGGTCGGAACCTGGTTGCGGGAGAAGAACGAGGAGTAAACGGTATTCGACAAACATAGAAAAAAGCGAAATCGTTAAGTACGTTCAGACCTGTGGTCCTATTCTGGTAATTCTCCGGGAATAGGGAAATGGGAAAAGATTTTAAATATAATTTCTAATTAAATTATTTTTTTTCTAGCATACTGAGGAAAAAAGTTAGTGGTCATTTTTTAAAACAAAATAAAATTGGGAATATTTTTCCCTGCTAATTTCGCTATGCAAATATTATTCCCAATTTATAAAAATTTTCAAAAGACTTTTTTTCTCAGTAGGCCAGGAAAAAATATTTTAAACTGAAATAATATGTAAAATCTTTCCACAGTTCTCCATTCCCAGGGAATTACCAGGATAAGGCCACTGGTGACTCTCCTTTCTATCGTAACACGTTTTCCTTATTAGATGCCGGCACACATACTTCCCTCCCGACACGATTGCGTGGCTGACAATTGGATTCGAGATGGTTTTATCGCACTGCTTTGGCTTTTCAAACACAAAAAAAATAAGAGGAAGACCGCCCTGTCGATCGCTGCTCTTCGAGCGCGTAGCACTGCTAAATGTGCCAGGTAGACTACATAGTGCCCAACAAATTTTTGTGGTGCATTTTGAAATTTTGTCTACTCAAGCCATCCTCACAATAACGGCACGTTACAGAGTAAGTATTTATAGTAGACGTTTGATCTCATATCGTGTGTCCCATGGTGGCACAGTTCTCACGTGAAACTTACCCCCAAATCACTGTTGTTCTATCCACTAGTATTTTTCACCAAGGTGTCATTTAAATATTTATAGATGTATGCATTTTATCGACTCAAAAATAAAAATTATTCTCCTAATAAAACAAATGTCAAAACCCTAACCAATTATCAACGTTATTACAATGAAATAATAAATACTCTGCTGGAGCGTTGTACAACATTTTACAAAACATAAATACATTAAACTAGTAAACATTATGAGGAAGCGTTGTTTGTTCCCCTTGCAATTGATCTTGCAGTTGACGCGATCTTACAGAATCGACAATTTCGTTGTATTTTTGGTTAATCTCGATATTCTTATTAGGAGTGGTGGCTTCATATCTAGATACAGCTGTTTTTCAGTTCCTCAAACTTGCTTACGTTGAGTGGAAATTCTTCCAATACCTCATTTGCAATTTGCCAATTTTTATTTTTTGTGCATCTGTCATTGTCTATCGGGTGTTCGGAAGCGTCTGGATAAATGTGCAATATAACGGTATAATCGTCTGCTCGTGAGCAGTGGAAAAACTCTTATGATGTATTTTTTCCAACCGATTACTACACATTTATAAAATCGAGTCAACATTTTGGCAAAAGTTCATGAGAATTTGACACACACACAAAGATAGAAAATGACAGTACAGTACACATACTAAAATCGAATATTATACGTAGACAAATTCTCATGAGAATCTCGTGAGAAAAGCATACAAAATTCATAGCCAGATATCTCTCGTGCATTGCGCTAAGTAAATGTTGGAATGCTATCATATCGCGAAATATTGATACTGCTGCTATGGAATTTTGAAAGACTGCTTCGATTATTGGTAACGGAGCCAAAGGCTTATTAAGAAAAATCCACAAATTTTAAAATATTCATTAAACATTACCAGTAAAATAAAAACAGAATTATCAGAATATTTTACCGAGTTTTTTTTTATTTTTTTATTTTACTATCCCTGTAATCTGTTCTAAGGACAAGGCTCTCCCAACTCTCTAGCGGTTTGCTTTTTCCTTCCTTACTTTTACACCAGTGCCAGCCAATTCGAGGACGTCCAGTTATAGGTCCGACAGGACGTCATAGATGTGTTCATCACAAGTCGTAATCTTTTGACGAAAATTGTCTTTGTATCCTCCCCCTATCGGGATTCGAACCCGAACCAAACGCCAAAGCTTTTACCACTGTGCTATTTGGTCGGTGTTTTGTCGAGTTATCTCCTTAAAATTTAAACTTAGATGTGTTTTGCAAATATTATGATACGCACTTCGGCCAGTGCTAAAACATTCGAAAAAGTTGGGTCTGTTTCCTGTAGAGCATCCTTTCTTACTGAATCGTGAGAAGTTCTTATAGCATCTCTGATAATTTCATCTAAAAATGATTCGTAGAATCGTAATTGCCAACGCGTTCCAAGTACTCCGAAACTTTGATGGTGAGTTCACAGTCTTGTTGAAAGATACTCTAAGTATATATTGAAATTTAATGCGAAGTGGATCTTGATAGGTCATTCTATCTTTGAATTCCTTCATTGTGTTAATATTTGTACGCGCTTTCGTTTCAGTATGTCTTGATCAGCAACTTCGTATATTGACGGCTCTTGTTCATTGTCGTAGAGCGTAGGTATATGATGTTTCAATTTTTTTTTTTTTTTAAGAAAGTATTAATTGTCCAGTGGATTTAATGTCCAGTAGATTAACAGGTTCACCGAGTTGTGAAAGACCCATTTCCTAAAAGATTGGACAGGATGCCTGGCACCTGGCCAGATGGAATTTCAATTTTCAACTTTATATTTTATCATACAATATCACATTGGTTCGCAAACCGTTGTACCTAATGCTGTTCTAGCTACCGATCTTGTTCCTGAAATAGGTTTAACTGACACTGCGGACTAATTTCTTTAAGTTATTTCAATGGGACTCTATAGAGATGAAATAAATGCCTCTGAGTGCGTGGCGTACCATTTTGTCAGTTAGTTACTTAGTTAACCAGGTTCACCGGTTTCTCTCTTCGTTTTGTTGTCTTTGGAACTCATAACTCGCAACGTTGTATGGTTTTATTTGATCTGTCAATACGAAAAAATGTAACCGGTCGGTTACGGCTCGAAAATTTATTCCAAAATTTAAAACAAGAATGCGTTATGTGCTAAATATTATAATATCGGTGATATAGTGCTCGTCAAAAATGTCAATCAAAGTAATTTATCGCTCAAAATATTTTTAACAAAATTAGCCTTCAAACTATTAATAATGTTGTCCATAAAGCAGTTAGAAACCTAGTCTTTGTCGTATAGACGAAATCGTAAACGAGTTTTGAAAATTTAAGTGCACGCAGATGTACGGTGTATCCATTAAAACTTAGAACATCTCAGGGACTGGTTTCCCAAAAATGATGATTTTTCATCCCGCTCTTCACACACATGCGGCATGCCGTTGAATGTATTGGCCTAGTGTGTATTAATTTTGCGTGTGTGTATTAAAATTAAATTTTGCAAGTGGACGTTTTCAAAAATAGTTCGTTTAAAACAAAATATAATCTGTTAACATAATTATGCTCACTCCCTGCAAAAGGAATTCCAAACCAATTCTATCAAGCTTCACCTGTCTATGATGTTAAATTTAATACAACAGGGTCTCAATTTTGACAATAATTTGATTCATTTATTTTGATGTATAGCCAAGACTAAACTTGTATTCTGGATGACGCCGGTCCTACCAATACACTCTTTTTACACATAACATTAAGAGGATGGGACAGGTTTATTAGTACCATGAAACTCGAAAAAATTAGTCTCATACTTGTGAACGATTGAGTTATATACCACTTCTGACTGGAGGATGCGAATTATTTTGAACAAGACCAATTTATAGAAAAATGTTTCTACTTGAGTCTACTCTGGAAATCACTTTAAACTTCAAAATTTATTTGAATTGTTTTAATATTTAGTTATAACAAAAATCTCAGAGTTTGTTGTAAAATGAAACCAGGAAAAGGCCTTCAGCGAAAATTGTGGCCGTGTCTGTCTAATCAAATCAAAAAAAAAATTCAATAAATTTCGAATTTTACTTGTTTGAATATTTTTAAACTTTCGTTGCATGAAAAATCTCAGAGTTTGTTCTAAACTCTCTATATAACCAAAAAGGCGTATGCGTTTTCTAAATAGAGGGCAGGGGGTTTAATACAATATTTTGAATAAACCTCAAATTTTAATGGAGATTTTTGTTATAACTAAATATTAAAACTACTCAAACAAGTTAGACAGAAGTGGGTGTAAGGAGTTCGCTGCAAGGAAAAGCGAGTATTTTACAAATTTATTAAACATATCGAATATTATTACCAAATATGGTTGATTCATGGTGTTAATAATTCGGATATAAAGCAAATTTTACGATTACAGTATTACTCCAAATTCAATAAAAGCAAAAAATTTAACTAAAAAAAAAATTCGAAACGAATACGCTCAAAACAATATCAAATTACAATGTCAAATGGAATTTAATCAAAATTGTAACCCTAGGTGATCGAATCGTGTGCCCCTCAATAAATTAACAAAAAAAAAAATCAATACCTTACGCCAGACGGTCAATTATATCGGACGAACAACAAAATTCTGTCTGTAATCCAATCTGTTCGTTTACCTCCCTTCCCTAAATACAAAATATAATTCCGATTTATTTATGGTTTCGCATGTAAAGTTGGATCAAATTATTTTTGATTTGTTCGTACATAAAAAATTTCCATGTATACAGAACCGAAGAGTTACAACAACTGGAAAATGTGATTAAAATGACCTTTTTCTGGTTTCTGTGTTTTTTACCCAAATAAAAACGGAATACAAACCAAAAAACAAAATTTAATTAGAATAATAAGGTTAATGGGAGGAACATCATTTAGGCGTACTTATATATTTCTTGTGTACTATTTGAGTTCGATAAAATCAAAAACGAAATATTTTCCTATTTTAAATACACAAAAATGTTTTTTCTGCCTTACATTTTACGTAAAATAACATTCTTGGTCTCAGGTATAATATAATATGAATGATGTCAAAATGTGCCCCGGTATCAAAGGTATTTTTCGTGTAGGTTTTCCGTTTTATAGGTAACTAAATATATTTTTGTTCGCTCCGTTATCTTTTATCACAAACCGAAATACCACATTTCACATCAGCTTTTCAACTTTGCGTTTTCTTTACTTACGGAAGAAACTTTTTTTTGTATGTGGTGTGCGCTTACACTACAAAAAAAAAAGAGCTCCGCTTAGCAAAAGGAATACAAAAAATTTAAAAGAGAAAAGCGAATTGGTATATAGCAAGCGGAAAACATAGATTTCGAGATAAAAGCGAAGCACAAAAAACCGTCAAACCGTTTATAATAGACTTTGGAAAATATTGTTACCAATAAATCATTTTGTGTACTCGTACAACCGTAAATACAGTAGGATGGATATTATTTGAGCGTTCTTTTCGGTCATAGCACCCGCATTGCATGCGCGCTAGATATGCGATAAAAAATTATTACGGGATATATTATTAGTAATAATGTTATGGTCTAGTACTATTTTGTGATTAAGATCACGGAAGTTAAGTGTCTTATTTAAACAACGACAAAAGTGGACAAAATAATTTAAAACGAGTTTTTATTAAGTGGAAGGTGTTTTTTTTTAGAACCACCCGCCCCTAGAAATGTTGAGTTTATTACTCTCTATATAAATTAGTAGTTTATGTAACAAACAACTGTGTAACGCAACCAACGCCCACTGGTTTATTAGCCTACTGCATGACCAGAAATAAATATTAGGGAGATATTACTTTATATCTTCCAAAATTCCGTATTTTCTGCAAGAAAATGTCTACACTTACCGAAAATCACTACACTGTCTACACTCATGACTTTCTTAAAAAAAATTGGATTCATACTTTAATCAGAACAAACTCGCCAACAACTTTGGGTCGAACTTAATTTGGACCTGGAAAGAACAAAGAAAATATGTAGAGCAGCCGAGAAAGCAGAAAAAGAGATACATGAATTTCATTGTGGTTGATGTGCTATGGAACACGGAAGAAATCATTGCCCAGCGTTCAATACCAAATGTGTTATAAAGGTCCACTTCACAATAAAGTGTCGGACAAGAAAAAAAATCAAAAGCAAATAAATTGAAAAATAAGAAATATAAAACAAAGAAAGTTGCAACTGTTGAAGATGAGTTTGAATATGATGTCAATTTTGATTTTAATACAGCGGTCATTAAAATAAACAAGTTAGCAGCCGACGATAAATGGATAGAAAAATTATAAATTGGTGATGAAAATGTCACAGGTAACCTTGATACGGGCGCATAATGAATGTGATGCCATTTGAAGAAACAAAAAGACTGAAATTAGAATAAAAGCATTCAAAAACCAAACGTATCTTAACCTACAAGCAACAGCTATAGTGAAATTTAACACAGCAAAAGTCAATTTTATGACCATACTAGGAATAGAGACATGTGTGAAAAATTGTGGTTAATTGTTCGTGTGGAACAAATTCAACAAATCGGGTGTTGCAATACATTCAAATCTGATATCGATTTTATTGATAATCTAAAGGTATATACCACTCAGAAGAATTCCGCATACATTTAAAAGTTGTGTTAAAGAAGAATTGGATAAAATGGTGCAATTGAAAGAAGTTCAGCAGCCAAGGTAACAGGATCAAAATTGTTCACCAAACTTGATTGTAGCGAAGGATTTAGGCAAATCCCAGTTACTGAAACCCAAATACTTGACGAATGCCACGCAATGGGGGCGAGATAGATACTTACGTCTACTATTTGGTATATCGTCGGCACCAGTGGCACTATTCTGGCTTTCCCTGGGAATAGAGAATTGGGAAAAATATTTTCATAGAATTTTTGTCAAAATTATATTTTTCTGGCCTATACTGAGGGAACAAGTTTGGTGTTAATATTTTCGAAACAAAGTTAAATGGGAAAATATTTTTCCCTATAAAATGTTTGTGGAACAAAAGTTTCCCAATTAACATTTTTTTTAAAATTTGTGCAGTAAACTTATTCCTTCAGTAGGCCAGAAAAATATAATTTTGACAAAAATGCTATGAAAATATTTTTCCTAATTCCCTATTCCCAGGGAAAGACCGAATAGGGCCACTCAGAAGTGTTTTCACAAGTCATGAACGAGATATTAGAAGGCATTGAAAATTTGTGAAAACATATTTTCACTCCAGCCGGTTATGAAGCAGTTGCATGAAAAACAAACGCTATTTATAAGTTGAACAAACAAGCGAATGTCAAAGAATTGCAGCGACTACTAGGTATGATCACATAACTTAGCATCAAAATCGTGGAATTCCATGATACAATTTTGTGATGGGAATTTGATCTTGCTGGATATAATTTGGAAATTTCTTTAACTAAATTCAATTTGTAAAAAGGCATCAAGATTTAAACTTTATTATGTACCAAGTACTGGAAATACGTCTTTTACTGCATCTCAATGAACGTTGGTTGTTTCATAATAACCGCGATTATTATACTTTTGGATCCAACAACAATTTTTTGGAATTTAACACGGCTTCTGCACCTGCTATGTGAATACTATTTTAATTCATTTTCTGTTTCTATCAAAAATTGCCGAGATGGCGTTCTGCCGACATAACATGTATTCATTGCATACAGATAGCATATATGAAATATTGCGAGTCTCCAATTGCCATTTGATCGAAAAATTTTAGCATAACTAGATAAAAATAGCAGGTCGTCAAAAAGAATAGCCGTCAAAGTTTAATTCTCTGATATTGGAATTATGAAGCGAAACACAATAGAGTTGAAATAAAAAAAATTTAAGCCCATAATAACAATTATCAGAATGATATTTTAAAAATCTTCTGAAATACATAATAATATTGCAAAAAATCTGAGTGGACGACAAAAGTGAACGCGAAAGAGTTGAGAGTACTTAGGCCTCAGAACAGATTGCATAGAATTAAAAAAAAAATCTGTGTGACATTTTTTTTTCCTTTTTGCCTTATTCCTTTTGCTATCCTTATTTTTATATTCCTATATTTCTATTTTTCAATATTTCTACAGGCCTAAACACTTATTGTTATTCCTATTTTTATTGCTATTTATATTCCTGTTCCCATTCCTGTTGCTTTTCTTATTTCTATAGCTATTTCTATTCACATTTCTACTCAGTAAACTATCTTTAGGGTAGTAAAATAATAAAACTACGTTTGCTAAAGAATACATTAATGAACGAACTTTCTTTGATCAATTACCCTTTCATACCCAAGGCCATTATTCTTTGATATAAAGTAAATCATCTAACCGATTCTGTCAGTTTGAGAACTTGAGTTAAAAAGGCAGGTAAAGTATAATGCAGCTTACTCTGAATTAATAGAAGTATCGTGCAACGTTTACATTTATACCACCAGCGAAATAATCTGAAACACACGATGTTCGCGACTCACATTAATATATTGGAGGGGGTCAAAGGGGAAACAACTCTGAGTAAAAACCAACACTACATATTATCGAAATTTTCTACCGTTTAGCCGTTACAGTAAATAAATAATATTCTGTTAAGACCTATCTGTGCTTTTTAAATAACTTTTGTGAAGTTGGCTCAAAAGCGTATTCCTACGCGTATTAGGATATCGAAATGGGAGGACAAGAGCGATGGATCGAAATGGATAGAGGAACAAAAACAAACAAATTTTCCAAAGCAGTAATTCGTTGTTATTCATTGTCAAAACTATTCGTGTACTGCCGTTAACTTTGAGTTGCTTATATATCTATAAAAGGGTAGGTGTTCAGAACCATCCATGCCAATAACTGTGGAATTGGAGTTTTGGAGAGTTCCCGTTGCTATTATCTCAATATACCATTTAACAGAAATTTCCGCTCGTTTTAATTCTGTATCGAAATTATTTCAATTCGGGCTTACGCAAACGAACGCAAATTTTTGTTGAATATTAAAAATTAAAAATATTGGCAAAAATGGTTCATGGCATGGATGATCCTGATTCCCTCTATTTGGAAAGCATCCCAAAGTTAATGGCAGTATTCGAAAAATTTCTACATGGTTTGTACATTTTATGTACAAACAAACATTTTTGTTGAATGGTGCTTAATAAAATATTGGCAACGGGCTACCCAGAACTCCGATGCCCCCAAAATGGTTATTGGCATGAATGCTTCTGAGTGCCTTCATTATAAAAGCATCTCAAAGTTAACAGCAGTACTCCAATAATTTCGACACGGAATTAAAACCAACGCAAATTTTTGGAAAATGGTAGATATTGAAATTTTGGCAACAACTCCGATTCTCCATAAAATAATAGGTTTGGAGGCTTCTAAGTACTTTTTAATAGAAAAACATGTTCAAATTTATGACGAAACTCGAATAATTTCAATACGGCATTAAAACGAATAGGAAATTCAATTCGATAATATTTGCAAAAATGATTTGATGACTCTTAAGATCTTAGTTCTCTTAAAATTAACTACTTTTCTCGATAATCAAGCTGATTCGTCGAGTTCCCAAAATTAATATTTAATTAAGCTTTTTTTATTTGATATATAAAATATTTGTAAATTTGTTTTCAATTAATTTAATAATTATATTTTCGGCTGAATATAAAATACCGGTTATCATGACAGTTTTATTTTTGGGCTGACAGTAAAAATATAGCTGGTTCTACTTCGGGTAAGATATTTTTTTTGGGTTGACTATAGTAAATAACTTCTAATGGGAGACTTTTTTGGACATATACTTATTTATAGAGTTCGTATATTTTGGTGGTGCCATAGTATTTTTGGAGATTGAATGTTGGGCCAACTTAAAAGTTAAAAAGTTAAAAATTGTGGTGGATAAAAATGTCAAACTTTTTATCTGCTTCAAGCGCTGATACATTTTTTTTAATTGTATTGTGTTGAACATAGTAGCGTACTGCTATACAAAAATACTATCCTGCAATCGATGTATCCTAGTTATTGGTGCAGTCAGATTCATCAGACGTTTGACCATAATTCATATAAATATAAGAAATTAAAATTTACTTTATATTTAAATACAAAAAGGTTTTTGAAAATTTTGATTTTACTTTATTCTACTGGTATATTCGCAACTAATAATTGCTGGGTCAAACTGTGTCGAAACAAAATTCCTTCGTTGGTATCTAAATTTCTGTTACGGACATTATTCCGTTGTAGAGGTTCATCTTCTTCAATATTAAAAATAATAATTTCAATTAATTCCTCACCCATCATACAAATATTGTGCAAGGTGCAAGCCGTTTCAATAATTTTTATGCTGTTCTCGATTCTCAAGTGCTTCAAAAAAATATTACGCCATCGATTTTCCATTGTGCCAAAAGCACATTACAATATTTTTAGCTTTACTAGGAACGGTATTAAATTTCCGTTCGTCAACATTCGGGATGGAGTGATGATAGCGCAGGGATTTAATCTACAAGCATAGCTACCGTCGCTAACTAACGGGATGGGTATGCTCCAGGTTTATAATTCAGACTATTATGTAACACTCTGGTATCATGTACGGAGCCCGGGTAACCAATAAAAATATCAATAAACCTCCCGCTACTATCAACTACAGCTTGCAAAATTATAGAATAAAATTTCTTATAATTTATGTATTCGTCATGTCTATTGATGGGACATTTAATCCTTGCATGGCATCCATCAATTGCACTAACAACATTTTTAAAAAATGGGAGGTTTTGCCCGTAAACAAAATTTAGCGCCAACATCGTTCAACGTACAGCTCATTTAGTGTTGGAGTATGGATCAAATGCAATATTTCGGTGCAAAAAAATTTAGCAGTTTAACTACTATATTTTGAATAGAGTGACGGCTCAAACCAGCAAGATCTCCCGTTACTCGATAACTGCAACCCGCAGCCATTCAATACAAAAATATTATTACCTCATATGCTGTCGACCAACCAGCACGCTTAGTGAGGCATTAGTTGTAGTATTTTTTTGTAAGTGGAATGGGTCACACCGCATAGGCCAATTTTTTTGCATATTGTGTCGTTTCCATTTAATATGCTTTCTATTTTATTCGACACGACATATTATAGTATGTACTTATAAAAGGGTTACAAACAAGCTAACTAACGTTATTTGCATTTTGTTTTAATTTTTTTCTTGCAGCATATCCTTATTATTCGGAATAATTTTCTTATATAACAATATTATGTTACTTATAATCAGAAATATAATTTTAAATTATTATTTTCCATTTTTCACTAGAAACAATCTGCCGTGTTGAAAATAGAGTTGACAGAGAAGTGTCAAATTTTTAACCAGTTGAAACACTTAAAAAGTTACAAAATATTCACCACGAAAAATTTTAACTTTTTATGCGGTATTTTAAACCAATTGAAACACGCTCTTTGTTATCGATTGAAAATTTTTATTCACCATGTGTTGTAACGTTGTGGTGATTTTAATTGAAGTGAATTTGTTTGAAGAATATCTGGATTTTCTTGCCTACGTACTAAACTGAATGGAGAAATAATTTAAAATCACAATAAAATGATGCCTACAAATAATATTTAGGTTTTGTAGTAATTTAAAAATAGAAACGAAATTAATTTAACCATAATTTTCATTGTTTAACTAATTGGTTATAATTTCGTTGTTGTCAAATGTACCCCTTAAATTTCGCTATAAAATAAAGATAATCTGTCTTTGTCGGATTTTTGATTTTATCTCTTTCTGGTTTTCCGCACAAAAAAAGGCGCAGTAATGGAATTTCGCCTTAACATACTCGTTTATATTTCTCTGTGATAAATTCGCTTGAATACTTTTTCTGTTAGTCGGAGTTTTATTAATATGTCGAATATTTGCTTTTTTATATTGATAAGTGTTTCATGAATACTGTCAGCAATGGTCAATAAACGGTTGCGTTAAGTTAGTCCATGCAATTTAATATTTGTACCTGCTGACTATTTTGTAATATTTTGGCGTGTTGGAGTTTGTTTTCGATAATAATGCATCTTACGTTTCCATTTTATTACTTTTGATTGAAGTTGATTTGTTGTTTTAAATAGTGTCGTTGGTTTGATTTAAAAATGTTGTACACTTGCCGATTTTATTATTTCTTCACCTTTGGTGTTTTTTGGCTCATGATTTGCTATCAATGGCGATCTGGTAGTAGTTTTAAGTTCGATGTTGAAAATCGGTAAGGCTCGTTCTTCAATTTTGTTGTCTAGCATAAAAATTAGTTTTTATTCAAGAACCTGAGAGATTGTTTTGCCCATACAGTGTATTGAAAAAGATCACTTTTTTACTAATATCTTAAAAACTCGTGGTAATAATCTAGTTTTGGCTATATCTCATTAAGGCCCCTATTACTATTCTCACCTCGTCTAAAATTACTATGCAAATGTGGCTAGATTTGTATGGAGTCACTCGGTGAGGTGAGAACTATAGATCACAAGAATTACTTGTTCTTTTTAATAAATGTCAAAAATGTTCAGCTAGAAACTGAGTTGAACAAGAAAGTAATAATTTTGCAATAAATATGAAAATAGGGGAGAAATGACAAAAAGTTAAGTTCACGGTGCAGATTTTGGTTACCAAACCGTTGAACATTGTTTTATCGTAATTTTAGTTGATTTTCCACTGGCAGAATGACCGTTATTTTATTTACAGGTGGATGATTGGAATCTAAAATCACGAAATCCTTAAGAGTTACGAAGAAATAGCATACTACTGGTTGGCAACGAAAATCACCAGCTACAATCTTGTTGAAAAAATGCGCATCTCAACGACCGCGTTTTCGAAATAGATTAACGTGAACAACACGTATCGACACTTTTCCGATGTTTTCATTTTTACTGAAAAAATTATTACTTCCTCGTTTAAATTGAATAGGCCTCGTTTTAATCGACAGTTAAATACGAACAAGCTAACAAAATGGCAGTACCCTTAAATTCTTAATAGATACGGGAGCGAATAAAAATTGCATTAATTAAAGCTGAATTAGCCGATACCTAATGCCATACCTACCAAAATGCCATTCATAAACAGAAAAATTTGACGACAATTATTGCAAAGTATCGGAATCGTTTTACCGTTTTACCACGGAAAATCATTCGATAGAATAATAGGAGACGACAACTTCTACAATAACGTCGAATATAAACATCCCCTTGCACGAGAAACCATCATGTCAAGACAACAACATGGAAAACCGAGACAGAAATCTTTCGCCGGAACCAAAAAGGAACTTCAAGCTATGACAACCTAATTCAAAACGAAATCTGGCCAGAATACAGTATACAGAAACAATCAACACAGGAGTAAGAGCTGAAATTAAGACAACTACTGCAGTACCAACAATAACAAAGTCTTACCCATATTCTTACAATATGAGACAAGAAATCGAGAAAAAAATGAACAAGTTGCTAACGGACGAAATCATTAAACCATCTAAGAGCCCATATAATTCACCATGGATTGTCAACAGTAAGATGGATGCCTCACAAACCTCAAAGTATAGGATTTCGACGTCAAACGCGAAACTCCATCACAACAACAGATTCATATCCGATTCCGGATATTCTAAATACTTCGGCGAATCTAGGAAATTCAAAATTTTTCGCAACGATTGACCTAAAGTCTGAATTCCATCAGATAAGGATGAAAGAATAAGAAAAAACATCGGTTACATCAATGAACGGACGACATAATTGTAGATCAAATGTGAAATATCGAGAAAATCTTCCCAAAACTGGAAAAGGCCAATCTAAGAGTCAATCTAGATAAAACAGAACTCCTGAAATAAGAAACAGAATTTTAGGGTTATTTGATCACAAACAAAGGAATCAAACCAACCGCAGTCTACTTAAACTAGCAGTTATTAAAAATATTAAAATAACTCTGAACCTGAAGGATCGTATAACTTCCTCGGACTAGCGTCTTACTACAGATTATATAGGACTTCGTAAAAATTGACAAACCGCTGACGAACCTTGGATGAAGGGAAAATGCACAAAAAGGCAGTTTAATCCAAGAAGGTTTAAATCAATTTGAACAAGGAAGAAACGTTATCATTCTTACACATCAAAGAACTACTATCTTTCACGGAGATTTTAATCTTTCCGGATTTCAACAAACTCTTCCTTCTGACCACGAATGCGTCCTGGAAGACAGATCCCATCACCTAGGGACGGAGGAAGCCAACGAGAAGGAGATGCTGGTCAAAATTTGGGCCCTAAATTAAACCAAGAAACTATATTCACGTAGCAAAAAGAAATAAAATCCTGACAGATCACAAACCACTGACGTTTGAAAGAAACAATAAAAAAAACAACGATGAACTAAAAAGGTGCAATGCCCGTCTAGAAGAATACAATTATGAAATTCTTTACAAGCCGGGTTGCACTAATAAGATCGCAGATGCCCTATCAATGCTTGGATTAGAAGGAAACAGCCTGTCTACAGACAGAATTATACAATACGGTACCGTACAATACGATATTGGGATGCACTAATCAACTCAATAAGAAAAACTTGAAAATAATCTTAAAAGAAAAACTCAATCCGCAATGGTGTAAAATACCCGAAGAATATATTCAGATCTTCCGTAACCGTTAAAGAACATTTCTCATGGTACAACATTTCTCATGGTACAAAATTTTAACTAACATAAAAAGCGGTCAAAGATACATATATGCAACGAGGTAAATCAATTTGCAATTATAGGAGACGAACACAAGCGAGCACATCGGCAGTATATATAAACCTGCGACATTTGCAACCTCAATAAATACATTAGCCATCCAAGCCGAGTGGAAGCCCAGGAAACAGCAATCCCAACGTATCCGATAGAAATACTTCATATCGACATAGTTGAAATTAATCATGACAAGTTCATCTCATGTGTAGACAAGTTTAGCCTTTTCGAAGCTTAAGTTATCCTTAAGTATTGGTAAAACTGCGTACTAATGAATAAATTAAAACTACGGATTAAGAAATATTTTTTTTTAATACAATTGAAATTTGTGAGGTGCAGTAGAATTATAAATATATCACAAAACAACTATAAAATTACTGTAATTAGTAAAAACTACAATTCCAGGCACAAAGGAATGAGGATTTTTGAATACGTTTAACGATTTTTGAATATTCTATAGGGAATTATCGTATATAGAGATTCCTTGAATTCTCCTAGTTTTCCTAAACACTGACCATCCTAATGGAACCTGGTTTTTGGTTGACGAACTGCTGTAACAAAAAATAAGTGATTTTCAAAAAAATCTATGGTCCCAGGCACTTAGGGTTGACGATTTTTGAATAAGTTAACGATTTTTGAATATTCTTTAGAGAATTATCGTATATAGAGATTCCCTGAATTCTCCTAGTTTTCCTAAACACTGACCATCCTAACGGAACCTGGTTTTCAGTTAGTCAAGAACTGCTCTAACAGAAAATAAGTGATTTTAAAAAAACCAGGAGAATTCAGGGAATCTCTATATACGATAATTCTCTAAAGAATATTCAAAAATCGTTAACTTATTCAAAAATCGTCAACCATAAGTGCCTGAAAGTGTAATTTTAACTGATTACAGAAATTTTCTTGTTGTTTTGTGATTTATTTTTAACTTATAATTCTACTGCATCTCAAAAATTTCAATTGTATTAAAAAAAATATAATTTCTTAATCCGTTTTGATTTATTCGTTAATTCGCACTTTTACCAATACACTGAAATTTTTATTTGTTTTTGTTGCTTTTTAGGAATAACTTGGAGGTTTAGGAAGATCTTCACAACCGTCAAGACACGCGTGAAGTTTTTCCTAAAAGATATTCCTAAAATATTTTTTAAGATTTTAGGAAATACTTCACGTGTATTAACCCTAGCCTAGCGATCTATTTATAGATCAATAGGAGAACTTATAACGGAATATGTTTACTGCAATGTTCTGTTTAAATAAAAATCCTTTCGAAAAAATATTTAGTATGGTTTTGCAATCGCAGCGGTGCACAGGTGAATTATTCAAATACCATAATTTTACAGAACACATTTACAATTATATTTTGTTACATAATTTTACGGACTTTGAAGGTTAAGTTGGTATTTTTATTGAGTAGTTTATCTTTTTTACAAAGAAAATTAATTTGGGCTAATATGGGTTAATAAATAAATATTCACCATTAATTTCACACATCGCGTTTTTTGGATTTTTATGTCGTAAGTTACTGTTTCAGCATACAAGATCGTTTTACTATGGCCAAAATTTAGCCAGATGCGCCAACCACAACGTGCGGCCGCGCCGTTACAAGTCCGCTATATTTCATATACACTAACTTTTAACTGTTTACACTTTCTGTTAACGTTAATTCTCAGATAGACTTTTCGTTATTTTGTGCAGCTACACACGGGAGTGATAGTTTGAATATGCGGTTCTACAAAACAGTGGAACAATAATTTATCGAAGCTAGGGTTGGAATCATGATTTTTGTGTATTTGTGTTTTTTTATAAAATACTCAAGCAAACTTTGACCATTTCTCGAAATAAAAAATTTGTTCCTAGAAATATTTTGGATCAAATGATTTTTCCGTTCGTATTTCATGATTACGCTCCAGTATTGAGAAACATGTAGGCAGAGAATATTCATTATTGTGCTTTCTGCGTGTGCAATCTTGATTATATTCTGATCTAATGACCCAACAATAAATTTATACTTGTATACATATTTTTTTTAGGTACATCGTGTTCTAAATTACACAATATGCCTGGCAACACAATACAAAATTATGCAAACACAACCCAGAACTTTCTGCCTTTTAATAACAATTTAATGAGGAAACAAATAATAAAATAAGTAAGTAGGTAGAAACAACTTGTACGACAAAAAAAAATTATCCGAACTAGGTTAAAATAAAATTTCACATCCTTTCTCGGTCCTCGCATACATTCATATCGGGATTTACAATAAAGAACATTTTTTTAATCTTTGGCATAAAAACAAACAAAAAAAAAGGTAAACTCTCATTTGAAATGTAATCAAAAATAATGATAAAATCATAATTACATACAATAAATCCCTCATTTAACACTTTTATGTGCTGTATACAGGTACATAGGAGCTTAGGATTTGGTGTGTGTGGTAAATATATCCTTAAAATACAATTAAATATTTAATTTTATACCAGCCGCATACGGAGCTCGCACAATGTGCAATTTGCTCGAGGAGAGAACAACCAAAACCATATTATATACCTGGAGCGTAATACTCCCAAAATAAAAAAAAAAATAAGGTTTCGTATTATTGTTGCTCATCCTTTTTTAATAGGATCTAACATTTGCAAGTATACCAAACCAAGTACTACTCCTCGTCGTATTATTATTTGTTTTTTATATAAGGATAATATTATTATAATGTAGGATTTATTTTTTCATATTAAATATTCAACAAACTGAATAATAATAATAATATATCTACATAAAGTATTTAAAAAGCTAAACAATATTTTTTTCCGAAAAATACAGCTAGGAGAAACAGGATTAAATGAAACCGAAAAGAATTTAATTTTTCCATCGGTTTCGGTTTTTATAGATTTTTACAAGTTTTTCCATTGCCGTTATATAAAATCTTTTTTACTAACTCTTCGAGACAAACCAAAAATTTTATAGCGCTATATGTTAACTAGAGCTCGTATCCTTGCAGCCAACAAACAACAATAAATAATATTATAACTTAACTAGATTAGGTTCAGTGTTTGGGTTTGTGGATATAAATTTGTGCACCGAGAGAAATAGGATTAGCATTTCTACGCCGACTAGCAGTGCTTTCTGTAAACGATTTGCAAATTTATTTAGTTGGATGTTAAGCACCAAAATTTTCACTTCTCGGTTTGTCGGTTATATTTAGTAAAAACGCGCTTTTTAGGCACCAGAAATTATTAGAAATTTTATTCTTACCGTAGTAAATGTCACTGTTTTTTGGTACGCTCATTATTTTATAAATTCATAAGATCTTCGAAAATTACCTGAAACGAAATAAAAATGATTGTTAATAAAAATAATTTGATAATAAATTTCGCTACAAAATGTCTTAAAAAATTAGAGGAACTAAGTAATCATCAAGTGGAAGGTGCAATTGTGCAGTGAAATCAAAGCAAAATGTTCAATCAACCCATAAAATATAAACAAAATTCGTTATCAGTCTTACTAATTTCATCTAAAAATAATCTAGCGAAGTTTAAGTGTGATCCTGAAAAAGCCGCATCATGAACAGTTTCGAACAAAATGTTAAACTACCGAAAAGAAAATACAAATCATTTAAATCGGACTAGACATAGAAAATTTAATGCCAAAGGGAAATGTTTTTTTTTTTAGTTTGGTTTCGAAATCAAAGGTTGTTCGGATAATTTTACTGGTGGGAGTGAATGATACGCAACTGTCAAAATTTTTTAAAATAATTATCTTTTTTCAAGTTAAATGATTAATGGAGAGTTTAATATAAGATTAACGCAATAAAATGTTGAATTCATCTATGGTTAGGTTTCAAAGTTGATCGTTTTTGACCCGATGTTCACGCTGGGGTTATTTTATAGGGGTTAAATTTAGATTTACTCGAGGAGCTTTTCACAAAGCAGCTAAGCCCTACCAATAAATAACTTTTATTTATATATACAATTTGATGAATCAGGGGTGGGATAATGATCATAGCAAGAGGTATTCAGATGGCACTAATTGTTTACTTGCAGAAACATCAACAATTTGACTGATTATTGTTATTTTTAAAAAAATCTTAAGGCACTTGCCTCTATCCGTATGTATGTAGTTCGGTGCAGACTAAGTATCTGTAGCTTTTCTACGGGTGTACTACAAAATCCCGGTTTTCTTTTCTTCTAGTTCTAAAGTTTTGATTTTGAAAAATATATTTTTTATTAAGTCGGGCCGGCCGGGCTAATAATATTTTAAAATAAAAATAAGATATCTTGGCCAAAAATTTACTAGAAAAAAGCAAGGCTGCGAAGTCAGAGGCGGGAGTCGGTTTCGTGAAGTCGATGCTATTTTGTCGGAGTTGGAAAAAAATGAACTCCGACTTTTTTTTGTCAAATTACAACAACAGTGCCATTTATTGGCACCCGCTCTAGAATTAGTCGAATTGTAGTTTTTGATGGTTTTCGAAAATTGAAATTGCTATTCCAATTTCTTGAAAATTAAAAAACGACTATAATAAAACTAAAACAGTAAAACCCGTACACAGTAAAAAAATAAATGGATCGGGATATAAGTCGGGTCGCGGCGCTTCCGCAGCTTCTTTCCTCAATTAGAAAAAAACTTTAGTTTATAGGAATTTAAAACCCAATAGAAGTGCGAGCATAGGATCGGATTATATAAGTCAGGTCGCGGCGCTTCCATCAACTCTTTCCGTAATCGGTGGAAGCCGAATGCCAAAATTCCACGTATCCAGTCAGTGATATATTTTAGAAAAACAAAATTATATCAAGCAAATTCATTAATATTTGATAAAAAAAAATTGCGGCCCTTCAAGACATTCGGCCCTTCGACACATTTGGCACTTCGTAATTTTTCCCTCTGGCATTCGGTCCTTTGACATTCAGCCCTTTGATATCATACCGAATTATATAGGCTTCAATAACTCTAGCGAGCATGCGGGAAGTCGCATCGCTCCTCTTCTCCGTTTAGCACACCAAGGGCCTTTTGAGAAAAATTCCGGAAGAGCGGGGTTCAAAAACATTTCGGGAATAAAAGAACAGATTTACTAGTTTTATTCTAAGTGAATGATTCGAATTCAAAACTGATTTTTTGATACTGATCTAGAATTTAGTCGATAGGGATGGAATTTGACTATTTCTTTACTGATTAGGTTAAAACTCTACAAGTAAGGTTTAAATGGGATTCTAAAATGATTTTTTGCTAAAGTTTTAGAATATGGACATTAGCGACAGAACTTGGTTATTTCTTGACAGAATATGATAAAATTCGACGTGTGATGGTTTTTTGACTAAGGTCTGAAATATATCGCTCTTTTTGTTCAGATACGCAGAGCTTTATCAAAAAATCATTTAATAATTCCATTTCCATCACACGTGACGAATTTCAACATAATCGATTAAGAAATGGCCTAGTTCCAACTCTAATGGCAATATTCTAGAACTTTTTTAAACATCATTCCAAAATCCCATTTAGTTAGCACATGTCGATTTTCGATATAATCGGGTAAGAATGCCCAAGTTTCATCCCTATCCGCCTTATTCCAGAACTTTATCAAAAACGCATTGTTTGAATCCCATTTAGGACCACATGTCGAATTTCAACTAAATCGGGTAAAAATTGGCCTAGTTCCATAGCGATGACCATATTTCAGAACTTTGTCAAAAAATCGTTTTAGAAATCCATTTCCAACACACGGGTAGAATTTCAACAAAATTGGTTTAGAAATGGCCCAGTATATGGGCCATATATGGCCCATATATTGAAAATTATATAGCATTTCGAAAACAATTAAACACAAAAACATTGTAATATTAATTTCAAACAAAATTAGTTCAAATTGGTTTTTAAATTTTACCGGAAATGACGAGTTTTGAAAACAAAAAAAATTTTTTATCAAATTTTGGCATCACAACATGTGCAGTGCGAAACATGATTTTCTTCAAGAATTTTGTCCTCTGTTTTTCTTGGGATATTTTTGGATAAGTATACTTACATTAAAGAGGAAGGTGATTCGTCCTATCTTTCGCCAATAAAAGTTGTGCAAATCGAATATCGGTTCGATATTTGATTTGCACAACTTTTCTCGAAAACACCAGACATTAACTCCTCTGGGACAGCGATTGGCCACGTTGAAGGTCCTTACAACTGCACGTTACATAAGTAAAACGTTCCAACAACCAGCCGGTATATGTCGCAGACAAGACCCAATATGCGTTGGTGCATGATAGATGATACTTTATCGAAATTGGTTCTTATTTAAAGCGAATGAGGCTTATTCGAAATGTATTAGGGTCAATGGTCTTAAAAAGAATCACCTCTGTGGGAACCTGCTTAAAAAAATATTAAATAAATAAATTATAACACGGGATTTTTATATAAAAGAATCTCAGATGTTATCAAATGTGGACATGGACATATGTCATCTTATATTGGACGAGTTAAGCTATTCCAAACGGTTGGCCACATTAAAATAAAACATTTTGGGGTTGCTTCACGTTAATTTTTAAACCGGTAAATTTAATAAAAATTCTTATATTTATCAAAATACCTGCTACATTATGCCCGATTTCAGGAATCTCAGAGCTGTTACCATGTGCGGGTATGTGTCGTCTAATTGTAGACGAATTAAATCAAAATAGTTAACTACAAAACATTTGGAGTGCCTCCACCTACATTTTAAGACTTCAAATTTTATAAAAAATCAAATATTCGCTAAAAATCAATAATAGTGCACCAAGGCCGTTATCTTAGAGATGTTACTAAGTATCGCAATATCTCGTCGAATAGTGTATGAAACGGGTCTTTTGGAACAGTTAAGTATATTAAAATAAAAAAAGGGTTGCTCCACGATCTTCTCTAAACCGGTTAATTTAATAAAAAGTTTAGTATTGGTCAAAATAACTGCTAAACTATGGTTGATTCCAGGAATATGGGAGATATTACCAAGTGTAAGCATAAGTATTCCAATAGTGGACGAATTGAGCTATTTAATACAGTGAACATCTCAGAGATTCCTGGAATCGGCCGTAGTGTAGCAGGTATTTTAAAGAACATTAGAATTTTTATTAAGTTTACCGATACAAAAATTATCGTAGTGCCATCCAAATGTTTTTATTTAAATGTGATTAACTATTCCAACAGCTCACTTTGTTCCCTCTTTTCATGAAACTTGATTTCTTAAACCTTGTGTCGAGCAACCCCAAAACGTTTTATTTTAATGTGTCTAACCGTTTGGAATAGCTCAACTCGTCCACTATTAAATGACATATATCCACACTTGGTAATATCTCTGAGCTTCTTGGCCGATTACTAGTCGCATATGTCATTTCAAATATACAAAGGATTATATTTTTAGCTATAATAGTCTAGAATCATTATAATCATGTTTGATCCCAATATCTGCAACTAATATACATTTTTATGATCTTTTTTAGTATAGGTTCGCTATATACACTTTTGCATTACTTTATATTAGTTACAGTTTTCGTTAATTACTATACACTTTTCCTTAAAATGTGCACTTTGGTATTTTTCTTAAAAACTAATTTTTTATGGAATAATTTATCTGGTTCTATTTGGAGACCAACGAAAATTTCATTTCACGTCAGCTAAACGAGGGCAAAGTGCGGTATTCTTCGTCTACGCTGGATGCAGCTGTGGACAAATTGGCATAAAAGAATATTATTATACCAAAAACAACCATATGAAATAGAATTATGGAACATGGCTAGGCATATCGAAATATACGTTGGTCAAACCACTGGTAACACAAAAATACATGGAAAAGCGAATACAGTGGGCAAATGAACATAAAAACAAACATTGGACGAATATTGTGTTTACAAATGTCATCCTTTTAGAGTTTTAATGTTAAAAGGCGTGTTTTGTCAACTAAGCAAAAGAAAAGGATTGTCTGAACTGTGAATGACCCACCCTAGCTCCATGTGTGGATATGCTTCAGCAAGGTTTTGGCAAATTAATCGTTTACACAAGGAACCTAAGCGCACTTTTCACGAATAAAATTTATTCACGAGGTTTGTTAGCATCTGTCCTTAAATGGTTTGGAGCGGGAAACTCTAATTGGATCTTGCAAGAAGACAACGGTCCAAAACACCATTGCAAACTCTGTTCGGAATTTAAACTCAAAAAGCATCACAACATTGGATTGGCCATCTCAGTCACCTGATTCCAATCCGATCGAAAAGTATGATACTCATGAAGATTAAGCTGAAAATGAACCACTTAATATGCAGAAAATTAGGTTAATATATTCGTAATAAAGGAGCCATTTAATTAATACCAGTAATGGTGACTTTACTATATATTAGTTGATAGCAACTAAGAAAATATAATAAACTTTCATATTAAAAACAAAAAAGAATCGTAGTATTATTTTTACATAGTTTTTTTGTCAAACACACTCTTGTTGCACCTACTGTACATGAAACACTAACACCATTAAAAATGCAACTAATTTCAAAACGGTGTTTCAATTTTTTTCGATTCAGAGTTTAACATATTCGAATATATGTATGGACATTAGATAAGTATAATTTGAGAATTACTGCATCGATTCAAAGCCATCTTTACTAAGGACTTCTTAGATAAAATCATGACGACACACTATATCAACAGTTCATCTTATAACAATCAGGTGGTACCAAAGAATTATATAGAAATTACAAAACAAAAATATTTTTTTCTTTCTCATTTTTTTAGTGTCACGAATACTGTTGAAGTTGAGGGATATGCATTCGCTAATTTTTTTTCACATGCGTGTACATTTTTATTTAGAGTTTGACATTTCTTTTACATTTTTATTTAACATTAATCAATTGTTAACATGATCTTATTCCATATTATTAGAATTAGATTCTAGACTTAGTAAAAATAGCAAAAGGAACACGCTTACTTGTCCATTAAGATGACGTTTTGCGTGATACGATTTGAACGAAACATTTCAGAAATGTGTTGGTTGCAGAAATTGATAGCGGAAAATTGTAAGTTTAACTTAAAATGAATTAATTTCATTTTAATTTTCCATTTGATTTGAAACTTTTGAGTAACCCATTTCCTCATTTTCATGAATTATTTTTTTTTAATTTTGCTGCATAATTTTAAAACCGGGCTCCGACGCAAAACGGGGATGTAGTGTAAATATCTTAACATTATTATGCTGCCATTTAGGTGAAGACATAAGTTGAAGTCATATACAAAAAATGAAAGTAGCGTGAGGCCATTATATAGAGAGCGTTGATTAATTCGATACCCAAAATCAGCCATTGCGAGTCGCTTTTTTTAAATAGGGATCCGGATTCCTCAAAGTATCTCCTTAACAAATTTTTCCGAATTTAGAACTCATCTTAATCGGTTTTTAACAATTGAATTCAGTTTTGCCCATGTTTATAAAAATCGTTAGACCCGAAAAAACAACAATTAGCCAAAAATAAGGCTCATCTCAATCCCACCGAAATTAACTTCAAAAGTAATCAAAACCATTAATCTGATCTGGACCCCATTGGAGGACCCATGAAACGATTCTTCTCGAAATTATTTCCCGACGAATTTACTTGCAAAATCTGCAAAAATTAAGAAAGAGTTCCAGATCCCACCGAAATCAACTCTGGGCACTTGAAACCCCTACTCGCCAAATTTTATAAAAATTATGCAGGCCGAAAAAAGATTAAAGAAAGGAGCCCGGGGCACACTGGATGACTTGCTGAACGCATTTTTCCGAAATCAACATCAATCACAATAAATTTTTATCAAAACCGTGCGGGCCAAAAATAAAATAAAAATTGAACCAGGGTCTCACCGGAGGACTACTCATATCGAACTGAACATTTTAACGTAAAGTGTAGCTATTGAAAAGTGTACAAGTGTATAAAAGCTCATCAAAAATTTATATTAGTCTATTAGCTTGGATTTACTAAAAAAAATATTTGGTTGAATGTATGAAATGACATATGCGACACTATGACCAATTAAAAGAATCAAAAAGATGTTACCAAGTGTGGTCACATGTCATCTTAACAGTTAGCAACATTAAAATAAAATGTTTTGTGGTTGCTCCTACATATTTTAATATGTAAACTGGTAAATTATATAAAAATTCTAATATTCGTCAAAATATCTGTTAAACTATGGTTGATTCCAGGAATCTCAGAGATGTTATCAAGTGTAGGCATAAGTCTTCCAATATAGTCGAATTGATCTGTTCAATATAGTCCACACCGCTGGAATTACTGAACATTTGAATTTTTATTAAATTTACCGGAATAAATGTATCGGGGAGCAACCCTTAATCTCTTTATTTTAATATGGTTAACTGTTCCGAACAGTCTTCGAGAACCATTGGACGACATATGCCCATACATGGTAACATCTCCGAGAATACTTTATTTTAGTGTCATTAATATTATTCCAGGCCACTTACTTCGTTCACTATTAGATGGTGTATGCCCACACTTAGTAACATCTTTGAAGGTCCTAGAATATTTATGCAATTTTCAACATAAAACTTTTGTGAAGGTTCTCTTTTTATTTTAATGTGGTTAACTGGTTTGAACTGCCTAGTTCGTTCACTATTAGAAGAGATGAAGTTTTGGCATACTTGGTAACATCTCAGAGATTCCAGAAAATCGGTCATAGTGTAGCAAGAATTTTGACGAATATTGTATTATTTGTAGTGACTATTAGATAAAATTGTTCACGTTTGGTAACATTTCTGAGATTATTTTAACCGGCCAAACTGTCGCATATGTCATTTTAAACATTCGCAAAATTAATTTTTTTAATAAAAAAAAATCTCTTTTGATAACATTTTTAGTAAAGGTTTGTTATATACGCTTCTTCATTACTACACTTTTAGTAGTTACACTTTTTGTTGATTTGTGTAGCTTCACTTTTCGTTAATTTGTGAAGATACACTTTTCCTTAAAAAGTTTACTTCGGTGAACCGGTATGGAGTTATTAACGAAAAGTGTAGCTACAGGTATTAACGAAAAGTGTAACTTCTAAAAAGTGTACCAATCAAAAGTGTAAATAGCACACCTTTACTAAAAAAGATTGTCAAAAATATATATTTCATGCAAATATAGGTTTCAAAATTTATCATAATAATTTTAGTCAGAAAGTTGGAGTAAAAACATGAGTAAAAAATTATTTTTAACCCGTTGCCGCACACTTTTAAATTGTCGACCGTGCTCGCAGAACACACTTTTTTGTTTTCAATTGTTTATGACTGCCATATGAAATTGAGCGTTGTTTATATGTTTGGAAGTGAAAATTATCATATTTTCTCACAGTTTTTCAATGAAGACTCTCGACGGTTATAGCCGGCTATAGCCGTCATTTGCGTAAACGTGGTAGGACGGCTATAGCCGTCAGTTGTCTCTAAAGACGTAAATATATTGAATTGTTAAATATGAAAAATCAAAACAATAAAAAACAATTGATGTGTTATCTGGAATGTTACATCTTTTTTATCTTCATGTTTTACTTTATCTTCATGTTTTACTGAATATTTAAAAAATAAATGCATTTATCAAAATTTTCGTACTTTGTACGAAGTGATGTTCTTTTTTTTACTAATTAAAATATGAAGGACGGCTATAGCCGTAATTTATCTAAATATCACCAAAAATTCGGAGCCTACATAGACCGTTCGATTTTGCAACATCAAAAAGTTTCGTTTGCGAATAATTGTATGAACAAAACACCTCGCTTATTCGCCTTTTAACGCAAAGTTGCTGATAACTGACGGATTTGGAACTAGATCGAAAGCTGATTGACTTCTCGAAAAACTAATTTTAATGTAATATAAGCTTCATATATTATTGTAATTCGACTGAATATTATGTAAATTGTTCAATTAGATTACAACTAATGTGCCAAATGGTGAAATAATCAAAAATTGAATGATGCTTTTTCTCGTATAACCAAATATCACCTTTTGCTCTCGTGGGAAGTGGCGCTAGACGGTTATTAAATGGCCAATACTCGTAGCTCGTAAATTCTATTTTTATGACCTACTGCGAAAATAAGTTTGGTGTAAATATTCTCGATACAAAGTTAATTAACTTTGTTCTGAAAAACTTTGCACTAAACATTCGCGTGAAGTTTGTCCTAAATTTGTCCTAAAAAAATGTAAGATTCGTTAGGACAAATTTCACAGTTCAGTACATGTTGGTGAAGTTTGTCCTTAATCTATCCTAAAAAGCAACAATAACAAAATATGTGTATAGGTGTTTGTATAATGTCTCGATAGAACAAATTTTACAATAAATAGTTACATAAAAATATTTTCTAAAAAAATTTTTAATTTTTCTAAATGTTTTCGGGATCTCCTATAATCCCGCATAATAAGTGAAGTTTATAATGGGATGTTACTAGGTCTTATCTTATACAAAAACTAGTTTAGTTTGTTAAAATTGGGGGATTAGGGTGTTTAGCATAGTGAAGTTGGCATCTACTCTCTATTAATCACTTGTAAGGATTTCCTAAATTTTCTTGGAAAATCTTGGGAACCCAACACTAAAATGTCTTATATTTGAGGAATCTTCTAGGATAAATTAAACATAAAAACACCTCAATTTTGACCAAATTGGGGGACTATGGTGTTTAGGACAGCGAAGTTGTTATCTACTCTCTATGAATCACTTGTAATGTTTACCTAAGTTTTCGCGGAAAATCCTAGGAACCCAACACTAAAATGTCTTATATTTGAGGAATCTTCTAGGATAAATTAAACATAAAAACACCTCAATTTTGACCAAATTGGGGGATAAGGGTGTTTAGGACAGCGAAGTTGGCATCTAATCTCTACAAATCACTTGTAAGGTTTTTCTAAGTTTTTTTCGGAAAATCCTAGGAACCCTACACTAAAATGACTTATATTTTAGGTGTCTTCTAGGATACAATAAACATAAAAACACCTCAATTTTGACCAAATTGGGGGATTAGGGTGTGTACAACAGCGAAGTTGGCATCTTATCTCTAAAAATCACTTGTAAGGTTTTCCTAAGTTTTCTCGGAAAATCCTAGGAACCAAAAACTAAACTTACTTATATCTTAAGAATCTTCTAGCTCACTTTAAACATATAAACACCTCAATTTTGTTCAAATTGGGGGATTAGGGTGTTAAGGACAGCGAAGTTGGTATCTACTCTCTATAAATCACTTGCAAGGTTTTCCTAAATTTTCTCGGAAAAACCTAGGAACCCAACACCAAAATTCTTTATATTTTAAGAGTCTTCTACTTCACATTAAACATAAAAACACCTCAATTTTGACCAAATTGGGGGATTAGGGTTTTTAGGACAGCAGATGGTTTATTGCCACACCTGCTATGTGAGTCATTGTTTTTAGTCCTTTTTAGATGTCGAAAAAACAATAAACAAACAAAAGGGGTTGTTTTCTGTTATACTTATCGTGTACGCTCTAAATTTATATGGTGCTCAATGCTTTTGGCCAAGGCTATGGATTCTAAAAAAGTTCAGCGATACTGTTGTCGTCCCTGACGATATTGTTTCTGTGAGCAGCATATTATTTCTATGTATTCTAATTTGACAGGCGATATCGCTTGTAGGTATCGCTCTTGTTATGTTTATACATATTGACACTATATTGAATTATAATAGTCGTAGGTTAAATAAACAATATAAATTATTTGTTTAAGAATTTTTTCGGCTTTTCGGACAAAATATTATTTTAATGGACACCCATACAATGTTTACGACTATTTTAGTCGCAGAAAACAAAGAGGCCATTTATTAACAATATTTCTACCACAAAAGTAGAAAAAATGCACTCCCCTCCCCCAAACCTTTAACCCCAGGGCGTACTTGTGTACACAAAGAACACAAACCCTTGCAAAAATGAGAACTCCCTTAGGTAGCTTCTTGGCAGCTTGGTTTCGTACTGATAAAAAGTTGGTCTACTCATCAGGTTGCAACGACCAAACTGCAAAAATCCAACTCTTGCTTTGTACCGATAATACAAAACAAGAACATATCGATTTAGCGAATTATATATCACTAAATCAGAAACCACAGGAAATTCTCACTATGTATGTGTAACAAGCCAACACATATAATTAAGAAGAATTTTATAATCGTCCGTGAATTTAATTTGTTTAAGAATTTTTTCGGCTTTTCGGACAAAATATTATTTTAATGGACACCCATACAATGTTTACGACTATTTTAGTCGCAGAAAACAAAGAGGCCATTTATTAACAATATTTCTACCACAAAAGTAGAAAAAATGCACTCCCCTCCCCCAAACCTTTAACCCCAGGGCGTACTTGTGTACACAAAGAACACAAACCCTTGCAAAAATGAGAACTCCCTTAGGTAGCTTCTTGGCAGCTTGGTTTCGTACTGATAAAAAGTTGGTCTACTCATCAGGTTGCAACGACCAAACTGCAAAAATCCAACTCTTGCTTTGTACCGATAATACAAAACAAGAACATATCGATTTAGCGAATTATATATCACTAAATCAGAAACCACAGGAAATTCTCACTATGTATGTGTAACAAGCCAACACATATAATTAAGAAGAATTTTATAATCGTCCGTGAATTTAATTTGTTTAAGAATTTTTTCGGCTTTTCGGACAAAATATTATTTTAATGGACACCCATACAATGTTTACGACTATTTTAGTCGCAGAAAACAAAGAGGCCATTTATTAACAATATTTCTACCACAAAAGTAGAAAAAATGCACTCCCCTCCCCCAAACCTTTAACCCCAGGGCGTACTTGTGTACACAAAGAACACAAACCCTTGCAAAAATGAGAACTCCCTTAGGTAGCTTCTTGGCAGCTTGGTTTCGTACTGATAAAAAGTTGGTCTACTCATCAGGTTGCAACGACCAAACTGCAAAAATCCAACTCTTGCTTTGTACCGATAATACAAAACAAGAACATATCGATTTAGCGAATTATATATCACTAAATCAGAAACCACAGGAAATTCTCACTATGTATGTGTAACAAGCCAACACATATAATTAAGAAGAATTTTATAATCGTCCGTGAATTTAATTTGTTTAAGAATTTTTTCGGCTTTTCGGACAAAATATTATTTTAATGGACACCCATACTTGACCCATTAAATTCACGGACGATTATAAAATTCTTCTTAATTATATGTGTTGGCTTGTTACACATACATAGTGAGAATTTCCTGTGGTTTCTGATTTAGTGATATATAATTCGCTAAATCGATATGTTCTTGTTTTGTATTATCGGTACAAAGCAAGAGTTGGATTTTTGCAGTTTGGTCGTTGCAACCTGATGAGTAGACCAACTTTTTATCAGTACGAAACCAAGCTGCCAAGAAGCTACCTAAGGGAGTTCTCATTTTTGCAAGGGTTTGTGTTCTTTGTGTACACAAGTACGCCCTGGGGTTAAAGGTTTGGGGGAGGGGAGTGCATTTTTTCTACTTTTGTGGTAGAAATATTGTTAATAAATGGCCTCTTTGTTTTCTGCGACTAAAATAGTCGTAAACATTGTATGGGTGTCCATTAAAATAATATTTTGTCCGAAAAGCCGATAAAATTCTTAAACAAATTAAATTCACGGACGATTATAAAATTCTTCTTAATATAAATTATGTTCACCAATTTTATATTTTTATTCAATTCCATATTTTTATATTACACAAAATATTTCAGATTATGCTGTTTGTTTTGTTATTTTTGTTTTGAAATTTGTGTTTACTAAGGCGACATCGCCAGCAGATAAATTTGTGTTATTGTCGTTGCTTATAGTTCTCGCTCTAGTTCTGTTTATACCTTAATTATATTTTTCTGGCCTACTGTAGGAATTAGTTGGGTGTATATATTTTCCAAACGAAGTTGATTGGGAAAGTTTTGTTCACCAAAATTTGTATATGGAAAAATAATTTCCAATTTATCTGTGTTCCAAAAATATGCACCCAACTAGTTCCAACAGTAGGCCAGCCTGGCCAAATATAATTTAGACAAAAGGCTATGAAAATAATTTTCCCAATTTCCATGGTTAGTATTCCTAGGGAAAGCTAGAATAGTGCCATAGATTGATTTTATTTTTTATCGTTTGAAATGGGATTCATTAAATTGTTTATATTAAACTAAAAATGTCGTATTTATAACCTTAATTGATTTTCGACGATTAAATTGAGTGTCAGTGCATGGTATGATTCATTTTGGACATTACATAAAATCTTAGGTTGTTTTCAGTATGTAATTATTTTAGACATTATTTCAGATTATTTTAACAGTGTAGTTTTAAATGGAATGCTCTAAGCAATGTAGTGAAACAATACCTTTAAATGTGCAAACCATTTTTTTTTGTTTCCCTATACTTTAATAAATCATGACACGGTATCTTTTGTAATATACATTTTTCTTAATTACTTCCCCATAAAATTTTCGCTCGACATTTTTTTTTTTGCGCCTCTATCCATTGCTGTCTTGCTATTGTTGTATTATGTATAATAAATTGCCCGAACAGCACCGTAAACCAAAAACCAAAAACAAAAATGAAACCGCATTGTCTTAACCGCACCTTTGGTTAAATTATTAGAATTAAATTAAAAGATCTATTTTTCTATATCATCTTTAAAAAGATAAAATACCTTTTTGTGTTTATAAATTGTGTTCCTTATTTATATCATGTATATATATATATGTATATAGGTTTTGCTTGTTGCCTCTGCACAGTATACATATAATACTGGGTATATACCCACAACAGAAGCAGAACAGAGCCGTAACCCGAAAACATCAAGAAATAATGGTAAAAATGAAAAAGCAAAAAAATAAAACATTTTCCTTTAATTAGCTAACAGAGAACGAAGGAGGAAAAAAAAGTCTTATCAAATGTCTAGATCAGAAAAACATTAAGCACAAAAAAATTGTTTTTCTTTTTATTTTGTTGTTGCTTTTGTTGTTATCGAAATGGAAAATATATACAAAAATAATAATAATAAAGGAAACCAAACCAACGTCACAACGGGAAATGAAACGAACGAAATTATGTCGAATATTTAGTTTTTGGTATACAAGGAAAAATATATTATTTGTGTATATTGTCATTCCACCCAAACCCACCCACCCGAGTAGTATATCGGTCGCCTAACATTTTTATATATATATATATTTTTAAATTGGTTCTCTAATTACATTTTCACCATAGCATATTTTTTAGCAATTTAATTGTTAATTAAGCGATATTTTGCTAATTGGAAATTATTTAAAAAAAAAAAAAAATCAAAAATCGTTTTTAAGATAAATCAATACAAGACCAGGGTGCCATCATCTTTCGTTTATTTAGTAATTAGATAATTTAGCCTGTACTGAAGCAAACGCCCCGGTGTTTAAAAATGATTTTTTTTTTGGGAGGGATAAAATACTTGGACATAAAATTTCCTCACTCATAATAAAGTAGGTACAGGATACCAACCGAAGGAATCAAATGAAATTTTGATGAACGCCTTTTTTATGGTTTAGTTGTTTTATTTTCTTCTTATCGATTTTTCAATTTTCTCCCATAAATAAATAAATAAATAAAAAAAAAGGAAATTAAAGTTAATAAAAAAAATGTTTCTTTCAAGTTGAACATTCATAATTCAGGTGAGTTTTATAATATAGCACAGCAACTGTGTATGAGCACAAAGGCATTCAATAATTAGTTGATTGTGGTAGCTGGCAGGCACGCGATATTTTTATAGGCCGCACATGAATCTCTTTTGCATCAGAGTGCGAAAACAACACGAAGGTGTGGTATACTGTTTTTTTTTTTTTAATATAAAATCGTAATTTTTCATTATCATTGCCACCCCGTTAATTACCGCCAAATTAGTTTTGTGGCTAATTAGTCGCGAAAACATGTGTAACCTTTTATTTTGATATATACATTCGTTAAATGGGCACAGGTATACCTCGTTTAACACATATAAAGTAATATTCCAGTTATGCAAATTTAAAAATATTTTTTGCCGATTTTTGTCGCGTGTTATTTCAAAGTGAAATTGTTTCTACTTAATTTCTTCTGTACATGTCTTGATATATAGACAGACAATTTCTTTTATTATTTTATCAAGTACCTGGCAATCAAAGGTAAAAACGAATAATACCAATTCTCGAAAGCTTTCAGTCTTTGTAAATTACATAAAGAATGTTTCTTTTAAGAAATTTTGATGGTATTTTCAGTAAGTTCTGTTTTTCAGATTTATTTAACACGTTTCTGGAATTGTTGTATAATATATGGCGTGTGTTTTCTACTTAAAGTTGACATTTGTACTAAGAAGGAGTATTTAGAAATGTATAATACTGAATCCAGTTTAATTTTAAATTGGAGATGAAAATGAAGGAATTTTATGCTAAATTTGAAGGTGATTGAACCTGATTATTATACTTTAGTTGTCTAACTGGGATCTTCTAACAAAGAATAGATAAAATTTCAAAGAACAGATAGAAACAGTGGTGCATCGCTACTGGAAACAATTAATTTTTTAGGTTAAGAACGCTTATCAGTCAACACCTACAGATTTTAGATAGTATAGAACAAGAAACTAAATCTTAAATTCATTCGCCCTAATCTAGCACATTGAAACTTATCAATGTGACTTTCTTTACAGGCATAGCTCCGGCTCAACTGATTAACTCAAAAATCGGGTTTAAAAATGTCTCAAAACATCTGAATATTCTACTAAAAATTAAGACAACTTGCCGTTCAAAATACCATACTCCTGCAACAACAGTTAGTAAATCAATCATATCTTCTTACATTAACATTTTTCTTATTGGAAAAGCAGAATGATGATCAATTTGAATATAAATCAATAGTGGAAATAAGGCAGGGAAAAATTAACAAAATATGGTCAGACCACAAAGCAAGTAGTTGTGCTGAAACCATTAAAGTTTCAGAAGGAACCAAAACAACACCAGCCTGAAAAGCAATGCTGACCAACCCCACAAATCCATACCTAAAAAACTATATTCAAATAAAATTCCTTTGCCGAAGTTAATGGATTCTTAAATAAAATCGCTTATTATTCTAAATATTGAAAACAGTAATTAATCTAATTTTGCTAACTTTATCGAAGCAAATAGACAATGAATCAAAATTTTACACTGGTAAGTAGTTTTATTTTTAATGTTTATGGCGAGCCAGGGTAGTTTAGGCCAACGTTCAAATAAGGTCCGCCTTGCGTGACCTGTTCTGTCGGTAAATCTCCCATCTTCGGACATCTCGTGTTCGAATACAAATTGTGCAGGTTTTAATGTAACTTTTGAATTTTTCGCCAGCTACTTTGATCATTTTTTTAAATTTGCTTACAAGTTTTCCATTGTTAATTTCCCCAGGTAATGCAGAAAAGACAAAACCTGGTGTGAAGTCATAATTTCTAATGGGCAACTCAAACCTACTCGATTGCAAATGCAAAAAACGTTTCATTTTCATTATTTCATAGAACGCGAGTTGACTCTCCTGCAAACAAATTTTAAAATTTTAAAGCAAATTATATTCCGAATGCGGCAATTTCCATGGATTTCGAGAATAGGGAACCAGTACTTTAGGAGAAGCGAAAAGAAGTGGAATGCTTGATGTTGAATTGCTCGAAAAATTATTGAGCTCTCGAAATTAGCAAGCAAAAATGTATGAGCTCGATCAGGTTTGCTGAATTTTAAGTAAATGTAGTGGAGCGACTGCGTCAAATAAAAACAGAAAATTTTTTGAGCTTTCAAATTAAGCTTACCCTTAAAACCATAAACAACCCCATTATTATTTTTAATAACAAAACCGGCCGCATATTGTTTACTTATACTAATACTAAAAATTTCAGTATTGGATATGAGGCACCGATTTGTGATCCCCCGAAATTCGTACAATTTGATTTTTGAGGTGGTACCCCTTAGCATAAATTATTTCCCCTATTTCTCAAGTGCAAATGAAAAATTCTCTTAAAATTGAAAAAAATAAATATTTTAATGTCAGGCAATGAAATATTAATCTTTTGCAATTTAAAACGAATTTTTATTTGCAATTAGAAATTAAGGATGGTATTCGTGCTAAGGGATGGGTAGCAGCTCCAAAACCAAACTTCAAGTTTGTCATTTTCAAGTAAACCAATATGCGAATATTTGGTTATTAAATCTAATTAAGGGGTTGTTTATGGTTTTACCGCTGAGACCAAAAATCGAAATTATCTTATATAAATTGAAATCTCATTAATAGCTTCTAATTCTATAATCAAAATTAATTCAACATTTTCTGTTTTTAGCAGTAGGGGGCTGAGTAAATATTGACCACTACATTTATTTAAATTCCCGCAAAATTCATCAAGCTGAAAAATTTTGGTTTGCGAATTTTGAGAACTCACAAACAGCTTATAATTCTGCACTAACTTTTCCCCATTTGGAACCTTCCACCATAGGTTACTTCTATTTAGTCGGCCAGCTAATACACCTCAAGTAATTATATCCGCTGGATTTTTCTTACTAAGTATACGTAGTGCAATTGTTGAGCTGGTATTACCTCTAATATGAATCACGTGGCCTTGGCATGTCAGCTAATCAATGTACTATTCAGGAATCACACCATGCATGTACTTCAACGAGCAATTCCAAAAATTCAATTTTTATAAGTCGTACCAATTTTGCAGTTGTATATAGGCACTACATAATTCCCACCTTCCAACCCGTTTAACTAAAGCAACTTTACCCATCGAAGTGGCCGTGCTGCATTTCGAACTTGTTTAAATATGGTAGGCCTTCAACAATTGTCTTAAATTTTTTATTTGCCTCTATTGAAAAAGGAGTGTCCCAATCCAAATTAACAACCATAATTTTGAACATCATCACAGTTGGTGAAAGCCATCCAAATGAATCGTTTTGATATATCCGATAATACCTGTGTTCTTGCAGATTGATTTTCTTCCAGTAATTTGAATTTTGTAATAATCTCGACTGCAATAGCTTCTTGGAATTTGATCGCGATTTACGTAGATGAAATCCGTGATACTCTAGTACAAACACGATTTCCTCAACAAACTCTTTTTTTCTTTTTTCGTTTCCGTTTCCTTACACAAATACAATTTCGCTGGTTATTATTATTTGAAATTTCGGACCACGGTACCTTTCTCATATGATTGAGGATGACATAAATACTCTTGTATAAATTTAATAAACGCTATCGTTACACAGCGATCAGTCGACATTTAGCGTAAGTATACGAGTTTCCCAGGATTGGGTTTCCCATTGTTGTTGTAGTGTACAATAGTTCACAATAGTCCAGTTTCCTCCACTTTTTGTTCCAATTTTTCCTGCTACTATCCACACAAGCCGACCCTGATGATGGTAAAAGTCCACCGATATTCATTTTTTGACTTTCGATGATATCAAAAAAAACATGTTCGGCTCCTATGCTGAATGATTTGATTTCAAAACTTGTTTTAGGTAATTTCGATGAAACAATCTTAATAATGTACAGCGTACGTGTGATGCTGATTGTATAATTCGGATTAACCCTTCATTGTATTTGTATTGTGGCTTTTCCCTTTGTTACTGCGACACAAGTGGAAGTTAGACCTGCAATCCTCAGTTTTGCCTTTACGATTTTACATTTGGCATCGCGGTTGGTGGTACTGTTCAAATATATAGCTGTGGTAAATTTCGGTGGATTTTGATTTAAATTATCGATATAGGGTGGATGTGCAGAATACTGTTTATATGAGCCAGCATTACCTTGGTGAGTGTAAAACAGAATGGTGTCTCTTCTGTCATGTTAACACTAAACGTCGTTGTTACCGATATTTTTATATGCCTATTCCTACCCAGAAAGAGTCGAATGACCCCCTATAAAAAGTTATATTTTTTATGATGTTGGTACAATTTGGTGTATAAAACATTTTATTTCAAATAACGATTACAAATTGTCTATTTATTAAAGTAACAAAATAATAACAAAATAATAAAAATAAGAATTACACATTTCAAGAAATTCCAAAATTTAGAAGTAAATTTATGCAAATTTTACTAATTTTACTAACAGATATTTTGCAAATTATTTCTTTCTCGAAGTCCTATTTTCATATATTTTGTACATTTTAAACAGGTTTTTGTAGTTTTATTCCCCTTGGATAAACTTGACTAAACTTGAATCTGTTGAGCTTACCCGTATAATTTCTTGTTCTTCCTGTTGCTCATGTTGAAAATGTTCAGTAAGTTCTTCAGCTAATTGGAATAAAAATTGTTGCCTAGAAATTTTTTCGCCAGTTGTTTCTTTATATAACACCTCTGAGTTAATAATTGCAGCCAGGTCAAAAATATTGAAGAAAATCTGCAGAGGCCATCTTCGGGATTTCGATTTACCGTATAACCGTTCGTATAAACTTACCGTCTTTTTCAATGTCTATAAATTTATGCCTTGAGCTTAGTACAAGCACTAGTTTTTTTGGCTTACTTTTGTAAATTGTAAGTGTACAATGATCAGATCTATAATAGTTTTGTTGAGAGGCGTGGCATATCATCTTTTGCCTGTTTGGCGAATTTTGGTAACTCTTTTTTATTTACTCGGATAGTTTCAACCATAGTGGTTTTTTTCTAGTAACTTGGTAGCTAGTGGTGCGCTCTATAAATGGTTCTAGTCATTTCAGAACTACGGATTTCCTAAGCGGAGCTGAAGAATCTATGTTCTCATAGCCAGAATTTGATTCCAAACATATCCGATTTGATTGGGATATATTCGGTAAATCTACATCTCACTTTGGTTGGGAAAAGCTGTGCATCGATAGTTACATGTGACCCAGGCTTGTAAAAATTTTGTAAATTCTGGATGTATTTATACCAAACTTCGGAGATTAGAGAAAATTTATCATTTTGCAAACACTGGCTTCGTTGGTGTTTTTTATCAAATCTGATAAAATACAATAATTTCAAATATCTTGAGTTTCACGACATTTTTAGGTAACAAAACAATAATGACTCATAAAATAGCACTATAGCCTGAAATGTTCAAACTACGATTCTCTCAATTTCTAATTACAGTAAAAATTCACTATGTCTATGCGTCCACACTGCATGTCAAAAATGTACTGGACATTAATTTTTATTACTACTCAGGCTGGATTCATAGTTCTTTATTCAATCATTCAAACAACTTTTTCGAATAATCATCTCTTGTGAAAAAATGCAGAAGAAAATAATCGTCATTTTGGAGCAATATGATTGGCCAAATAAATTGGTTCACTGAATAAACGAAGAACTTTGAATCCAGCCTCAACTTAATTTTATATTTAGACACACATTTTTTTGTATTGTTTTCTTACTGCTCTCTCGAAAATAAAATTTTAACCGAAATCTGCATGCCCAAAATGACCTTGAATTTGTTTTTATTCCATTTTTGTTTGTTTTAGTTCTGCTTCACAGAGAAAACTTGGGTTGAAAAATGAGTCGCAATTAAAACCGATTTTATAGGTAAATGGAGAAAGACACGAAGATGAAGCTGCTTTTTTGACATCCCGTGTGAACGGATACACAAATTACATATATCAATATTAGATATAATATTTGATACAATAACAAAAATATGTACTGCAATAGTTTCCCCACACAATAACACATTTAAACCTTTATGATTTAGCATAAATTCATCCAAGGATCAAATGACTCCTTGCAATAGTTAAGCCAAAATTGATTTTTTTTTCGGCCAAAAAGTAGTCCGGAGGTGAGGCAATATTAAGGAATGGTTTGATTCTATATTTCAATAAAAGTAGTGAAACCTGTGATTTCGTAATGTTAATTTTTCCAAAAATTTTAAAAAGTTTTTAAGAAGTGTCACTTAGTAGGTTTAATGTAAAACATGAAGTTTTAAAGTAACAGATCAACACTAAATGAACACGTTTGTACGCACAACAAATTAGTTTCCGATCTGATGTGTCCGCCAAAAAAGATTTCGTCGCCTGAGTTTTATTGATCTTGAATGCTACACGATTCCAACGTGTTAGAACAAATATTCAAAAATTGTAAAAAGTCTGCTAATGTGGGATATATCTTAGCAACGAAATCTCTAGCCCACAAATGCTTCGTGTCATTATCAACCTGCGAAGTAATAGAAATATTAACAAATTGCGCGTACAACTACGTCCGAATGATCTATATTTTAGCCATGCTTCATCATAAGTAGCTATCAGTAGGTCGATTCTGGTTTTTGTATAGAAATAGGAAAGGTTTTTATAATTTTTATAGCACTTTTGTATTTTTTCCTATACGCTTATTCTGGTGTGTCTTATAAGAATTTTTTGTTTCGTATTTATCGCAGTTTCGACGTTTATTTTTCCGCAACTACTTTGGAGACGGGAAGATATTCTTTTACAACACATACAATATTATTTTAATTTAATTTTTTAATTTATAATTAGACAAAAAAAAATCATAATTAGCTACATACAATTAATGTAAGTTTGACATCTCCTAGCCGTTTACAGAATCTTGGTTTTCAATACTCAACTTAATCAAGAATTTGGGAAAAATTTATTCCTATGTGGGCCAAAACAAACAATAGAAATAAATTTTTAGGAAAAAAATGCTATCAAAATTTTTTCCTAAATAGAGAAACAATTCCTATTTCCTAAAGACACCAGCATCAACCCACAGTTGTGTTATTAATACGAATTAATGTAGCTGCCCCTGCCACGCCTCGGAACAAACATTTAATGTTGCAATTTCTGTGCTCCTTTTAAGTTTGGATGGTTATATATGACATTAACAAAGACGTCGCTAATGGAGGGCCATGCCTTATAGTCACCACTGAATATTTCAATGTTGAGTTTTTGGAAGTTTAATACTCGTTGTTGCAATAAGTGCCTCAGAAAAATTATTTTATTGAGCTACAAATGATTAAATCTATCGAGACCATATTAAAGACAGTCTCATATCCCAGAATTCTACCGAAAACTTTTTCAATAGCTCTCACTATAAATAAATTATTGTCTATGGTAATACGAGTAAATGAAGGAGCGATGGACTTAAATACCCAAACATGTAGGGAAAAATCATTATAGATATATTCGTTACAGGCTTCAAAAGGGATTTTTCAAGATTATTGAATATCAAGGTTCCAATAAACCTACTGGAAGCTTTTACACATATGGCTGCCAGAAATCCTATTCTTTAAATTCCATGGTTTTCTTGTTCTTGCATTTTAATATGTGTGCATAACGTATTTTTAGAGATAATGCGAAATTTCATCAGCCTTAGAAAACTGTTATTTCAAACCTCTCTTCACAAGTGACATTTTTAAAAATCTTGTACGAATGAATTCAAGACATAATCATGAAATTTGGTTAGTATGTTCTGTAAGTATTTTTATTAGTAGATTGTGGATTTTCCAGAAATCTCGATTTTTTTTTTAAATGATCTGTCGAAATTAGAGTTGAAATATGGAGTTTCTACGGGCGATTCTGGCCAATGAGCACAACTGTGATCAAATTTATGCTGTATAAGATAGCGGAAATTTAACAGCGGAAAATAAGAGATTACGCTATTCGCTGCTACATAGTGGCAGCACTATTGCAAAAGAGAATTTTTGTCACCAGTAGAATAAAATATTAAAAGTGATCATAAAATGACAAATTGATTGATCTCCGAATTAAAGGAACTCGGTAAATGAAATCTTGGAATTTCACAATATTCCATCTTTCCACCATTCCTTAACGAATTACGATGAAATTTGGATAGTAGTATTGATCAGGGGTTTTAAAGTAAGTTTTAGACAAAATTCTAGAATCTGTTCATGCTGGACTAAACTTGGCCATTTCACAACCAATCCTTATGAAAATTAGTTTCTAGATTGATTTTTGATTGAAATATAAATTTTTGACGAAACAATGGAATATGTACATTCTACATGTCAAATCATCCCGAATATTTTGGTAAGTTTCCTCCCTAAAATGTATTCATCCCGTAAAAAATGTGAACATTGAAAACATTGAACCCAATATGGGAAACTCAAATCTTTAAGTATATGCTTGATTGTAATGCCATTAATGTAGAAGTTATGAAGTGAAGCTTCTTTTCATTTTTTTTTTCTTTTTTTGATGAGAAACGCAAATATTCTGTTCGTAAAAATACTAGAATATTAAAATAATGATAAACTATAATTTTAAGTTTGATACGAAATGTAATGTACAAACATAAAAAAATAACAAAAATCTCAACTTTCTGTATCAGTGAAATAAAATAAAAATTATTAAATTATACCTAAGCGTTAGAAATGGGAATACAAATCCAACTACTATAATACAAAAATAAAAAAACTAAAACTAAAATTTAATATCGTAAAATATTAAAGTTATAACAACATCGGTATGCTATGCAGTAAACTATAATAAATACAAAATAAAATACGCATCAAATAAAATACACTCGCTGGATGAAATTAAAATTAATATTAAAGCTAACAAAATTATAAAGCTAAAAAAATATATATCATCAACAAACCTATGGAAAATTTCTTCGCCATTATCATCAGCTGCAACAAGTTAACAATATGGCAGTCAAGTTTTTTTTTATAAAAAAAAATTGTTTAATTTTGTAAGTTATTCTTAAATCGCAATTTATTAATATTTAAAATTTTTGATGAAGAATATATATATTTATTTAAATTATTTATTAAAATATTTATATTAGTTATTAATTATTTATCATATTCACGATGCGCAATCGTATAAAAAATACACATTAGAGATACAATTAAGGATTTGAAAAAATATCTAAAGTAAAAAAAAATATACAACTAGCTAAATTAATCTAATTTATATTTTTTTTTTTGAAACAAATCTAGTATTTATGTATTTGTTGCTCTAAATTAGTTAATCTATTCAAGTTTCATTAGTTTAGATATAATAAATTATAAGCATGATGGTTACTTATTTTAAATATTTGCGTTTCGTTTCCATCTAAAAAAATGAGATAAATATATTTTTTTTTTAATTTTCATGGGGAGCTAAACCGGATGTGAGTATGTTGGTTAATTGGTTGCGTGGTTTCATTCCTTCGCCCATTTTGTAGTTCTTTTTGCGGTCAATTTTACACCAATTCTAAATTTCGAAAAATTTAAGACCCACCCTACGCTGAGTAGTAGGCAAATCGACCGCGTTATATCGAAACATCTAGAATTGGTAAATTCTGTTAACAATAGGCTTCTAATATGGAGGCCTCTTTGTTACAGTAGGCTCACCCCGAAAACATACTATGCAAAATGTAGACACATTTTTCATGAAAAAATTGGTATTATGTTATTACCACATAGTCTGAATTTTAATAATATCAAACCAAATGATAATATAAATGAGAGATATACATATTTAGATTTTAATATCTTTAAAGGACCGAGTTAATATCATAAAGCAAAGTTACAATAGACAAGACCAAATTTTAAATTTTCTGGATCCTACACTAGAAATAAATATGTGTAGTGGCATATACGGCGATATAGGCCCTAGTCATACCTAATAACCCTGGGCAACATAGGCGCATATCTTAACGATAAGATATAATGTATAAAAATTTGTTAATCGTATTAAGACAAAATCTTAAATTTTCGATGCAATAATGAAAATACCCTGACGTTCTGCAGGGGCGAGGTAAGTTCGATAATTGACATAACTTTTTCGATACATTTTGCCCGAATTATCCCAGTATCCGATGGAAATTTTACAATTAATAATTAAGAGATATCCGAGTTCTCTTCAGTTTAAAATTCATTTAAAACGTGTGGAATGTACAGATTCCATTTTTTCATCTAACATTTATATTTTCATAAGGATTGGTTATGAAATGGCAAAGTTTCGTACAGCATGAACAGATTCTCGAATTTTGTATTAAACTTACTTTAAAATCCCTGATCAATACTACTATCCAAATTTCATCGTAATTTGTTTAAGATATGGCGGAAAGATGGAATATTATTAAATTTCAAGATTTTATTTACCGAGTTCCTTTACTCCGAAGATCAAACAATGCATCAGTCATTTTAAGGACCACTTAATATTTTATTCCGCTGTGATGTTTTATTTAGTGAAAAAAGAGATACAAAATGAATAAAAAAATTTCGTTGGTAATTATTCTGTCACTTGCGGCGAGTAGCGTAATCTCGAATTTTCCGCTATCAATTTTCCACTGTCTTATACAGCGTAGCAAATTTATAAGAATATAGGAATTTGCTATAGTTGACCTTAGAAGCGGACTTCTTCTGATTCTGTTAGGAAAATTAGGTACTAAGAAAACGAAAAAAAAACGAAATTGTTAATTATTAATATTTTCCAAAATAAAAATGTATGTTTTTCGGAAAATAAATGAAAAAAAAACTCGCGAAACCGTTGACTTCGTTTTGAAGAGAGGATGATGGACACGTATCCAAAACAATCTGAAACACTAAACCTGTTAATCTAAAAGACAAAAAAAATCATAGCTTTCACCAAAATCAAAAATTTCCTTATTTCGAATGATGTTACTTAATTTCAATTTCCCCACCTTACCACTGATGTTTTAAAGTTTGCGCTAGGTTCAGTACTATTAGATTTCGAAATCATATTCTCTATAACTATTTCAGAAATTATTTTCGATTATTTACGTAAGACTCCTAGTAGTAACGGAGAAAGAACCAAAATTAAAAAACTATCAATGCCACTCCAAAGGGCTACATTTGGATTCTGACACTTTAGAGTTCAAGCGTACCTGATTTTTTTTTTCTTAAAGGACCATTTTTATGAAAATATTGAAATTTTGTTAAAGAAATTTTATAAAAGGTCACAAATGTGAGCTCCGTGCAGCTAAATAAATTCGATATTAAGACAATCAGCTATAATGATTTTGTAATTTTTTCCAGATCTCCAATATAGGCTGTCTACTAGGCTGGTCCATCTTACTCTGTTGGGGGCAGCGTTGTGCCGTATTGTCTACACCGCGTAGATAATTAATACTCTACACGTGCCGCGGAGAATGAATATAAACAAATAAAAAATGACGTCGACAATGTAGAGAATGTAGACAATGGCGAAAATTATAAGCAAATTTTCCTGAATTCCTTTATTAATGGAACCTTTTGCCTTTATTGCTATCTGACATTAAAAATTTCGAACCTAAATTTTAAAATGACAACGACATTTAATTATGCAGGTGAAGCTGGTGGTTTTCGATTTGCTGGTATTTCTGAATTTTCAAGTGACGTTGACAATTTCAAAATAAACTTTTTAACAGTTTACTTTAGTGCGAATATTTTTACGAAATTATTATGTTTTCGAAAAGAAATATCCAAATGTTAACATTCAAAAACGGTAAAAAGTTAAATTTTTCTGATAGGAGGAAAAATTTACTCTATATGGCGCTAGAGTGTGTTAATTAAAAAACATATGGCATTACATATAAAAATTTTGAAAATGATTTACATTTTACAATCTGGCAACTATAATTTTCTTAAAATTAATATCTTTAGCTGACATTATAATAATGCAGCGCACGTGTTGCTGCTATCTAAAGTTTTTTTCATCAGTAGAGAAAATGGGCGCGTTTAGATTTTCTCAAAACTATTGGCCTAGGTCGATTAACAGTGGAAAGGGCCCCTTGGCCTAAGGAAAGTGTATGCGGAATGAAAGATTCTAAATTCGGAAAAACCAAAAACGCAAACACAGGTTCTCCCGTGTCAAATATTTTCCTGGATAAAAAAAAATTTTGATCAAATTTTTGGACAATTTGTCAAAATAACTTTTTCATAGAAGTGACAAACAAGTTGGACAACATTACGTGGCAAGAAATGTGTAATGAAATTGGAATTAAGGAATTAATTAATCTTGAAATTAAGGTTTTCACAAAATTTTTCATAGACAAAAATCTGACCCTATTCACTCCTAAGAAGATTCGATGCGACATATGTATTGAGTATGAAAATAATAGCACACGCAAGGAGCATTCAAATTATAACGCCAAAGCATTGCATAATTAATTTATTATAAACCAATATCATTACTTCACAATTTACAACTGTGCTAGCCATCAAGCGACCTCTTACTGGTTCACTAAAATTGATTGTAAACTATCAGCCTCTATATTTCCTCTACATATATCAGATGACTGTATATTACAAAATCGAAATATTACTTTGGCAAATGCTCAATTAAACTTCGTAAACATACACTCCATTCCAATAACACAAATGTGTCTTACAAAAGAGCAAACTTAAATGGAATGCGCTTTCGTACATAGTTGCATTGAAAGGAACTTTTAAATAGAGTAATTGAATTTCCAAGTGATTATGTTAAAGCACCCAAGGAAGCTGAATACAAGCCAGACAAATTTGAAGTAATTCAAATCAATTAATGAGTTTTTCAAAAATTTCACTGGCTCAGAATCTTACCGCTATACCATAATCGGACCAAGTAGAGATTTTCATGTGACATACATAAATGCATTTTTTAATGATCCTGAGATATACGGGTTCAATTAAATTTTAATTATTAATTTCAAAACCTCCCATCGAGTTGCAAAACCGTGGTCCCCATTATAATTTATCCCAGTTTACCCAAACAACAAAAAATAGAACCATCTGCAGGATTTAAAATCTGTAATAACACAGGATTGCGACTCGTTTTAAGATTTACTTTCACATTCTCGGGAAAGTAATAGAGATGAAAGATATGAAGAATCGGACATGATTGAACCTTCCGTGAAAAATCAAAACAAAAAAACAGTAATTTTCAATCGTGTTTTGAAATAATTTCACAATAATTATGATATATTTTTTTAGTAAAATTATTTGAAATAAAATGTTCCTTTTAGTTCTTAATTTTAAAATTTTTAATATGTAACTTAAAATTATATGCAATACCGTGGATAACTGCTTCAGGGAAACATTCGAATTTTAAAATGAAACTTTGCATACGGATTAAGCCCAACTTGTGCTAATTAGTGCTTACGGGGAAAAATAGTACTAGTCCAGGAGCCGGGAAAACCGGAACAGAAAATTTTAACTTCCGCCTGAAAGACGAAAAAAAAGCCAATTTCTAGAAAAAACCAGAAATAATTTAAGCCAAACTTTAAATTTCACAAAAGCGGCTACACCGACGAAATTTGTGCACAAATATGATTTTTATAAATTTTCATTCATTAATAGAGGAAAAACAAACTAGCCCCTAAAAGATACTATATTGAACATACAAAATACAGAGGTATCCCGTTCAATAATATTTTTGTTGAACAACAAATTAAAAATTAGAAATAACTTATTGTAAAACCAAAGACAGAGCAATTCAGACAGCATATTCTTGTCACGCATGTTCATTGCCATCCGAAAAATATAGTGGCTGAATTTGTGCTAATCCAGAATTGGCCCAATTCTGTTGAACAACAACGACCATTGAATCAGCAATTTTCTGATGAAAAGTGTTCTACACACCAATGAAGTTGGAAATCCTCATTGCATATTCCTATCAGGTATGTTCATTTCCACCCGAAAAATTTTGAGGCTGAATTTGTGCTAATCCAGAATTGGCCTAATTCCGTTGAACAACAAAGTCCGTTGAATGAACAATTTTCTGATAAAAAGTGTTCTAGAAACCAATGAAGATGGCACTTCGGATTGCATATTCCTATCAGGTACATTCATTGCCATCAGAAAAATATAGTGAATGAACGGGCCAATTCTGGATTACCACAAATTCAACCACTATATTTTTCAGATGGCAATGACAATACCTTATAGGAATATGCAATCAGAAGTGCCATCTTCACTGGTTTGTTCACTTTTAATCAGAAAATTGTTCATTCAACGGTCGTTGTTGTTCAATGGATTCGAGTTAATTCTGGATTAACACAAATTCAGCCACTATATTTTTCGAATGGCAATGAACATGCGTGACAAGAATATGCTATCTGAGTTGCACAGTCTTTGGTTTAACAATAAGTTATTTCTATTTTTTAATTTGTTGTTCAACAAAAATGTTATTGAACGGTATACCTCTGTATTTTGTATGTTCAATATAGTATCTTTTAGGGGCTAGTTTGCTTTTCCTCTATTAATGAATGAAAATTTATAAAAACATATTTCTATGATAAGCACAAACTTTGTCGGTGTAGCCCCTTTCTTGAATTTTTAAAGTTTGGCTTAAATTATTTCTGGTTTTTTCTAGAAACTGGGTTTTACTTCTTTCGTTTTTCAGCCGAAATTTGAAATTTTCTTTTCCCATTTTTCCGGCTTCTGGACTAGCACTAATTTTTTCCCATGAGCACTATTTAGCAGTAAGTGTACTTAATCGGTATGCAAAGTTTCATTTTGAAAGTTTCCCTGCTGCAGTTACCCACACCAATACCTTATATCTGGTTTTTCCCGGCAACAATTTTTGTTTTTTGAAAAAAACCGGCTAATATTGTTTTATTTTCAAAGCAATCATAATGAGAATTTTGGTTTTACTGAAATGATCTGTTGTCAAATCGATGGCGATCTAATCTCACTTACTTGATTTGTAAAAATTAAATTCTAACCTTCAAAATATTCGAAGTTCTCAATTTGAACTGGAAAACTGTGAGTTAGCAACCCCGTACTGAAAAAATTGTGAAACAACAAGAAGCAATAGTGAACATTGTCTACGAGTATTCGGCATACTCCACGAATTATCGACATTGTCTACGCCAAAATGAATTGTCTACACTATTTTCAATGACTTCCTCAATATTATTACTTGGTGATTTCCTCAGCGTATGGCTATCTATGTCTGACTGATTTGGTCTTCCATGCAGTTCAATGTTAGTTATGGTGTTGGGCCAGAAGCCTTTCATTATTCGTTGAAGGCACTTGTTTACGAACACCTGTAGCTTCTTTCTGACATTTTCTGTGTGTATCTATGTTCCAGTATTACAGATTTCACACACGAGTTGAACATTCGTATCTTGGACTTGCGTTGCCAGCTTGTTCGTTTTTAAATTTTGCATTAATCGTTTCTATTCGATTCTATCAAGGATACTCGTTGCAAGTATATTTATTGTTGTGTTGAGGAGAGAGAAACCTCGCCAATTTTGCATTCTCTTCATTTTTTGTGGTGTTCTGCCACAATTACACACTTCTTGCATTATTGGTGTTAGTGTGCTTGCAGCTGTAGATGAATCTCTCTGGAATAACTCTATACACTTTGTATGGCGTATTATGATGAAACTGCTTTTGTATATATTAGACCAAAAGTCCTATCCCAATTTCTATCAGTCAGCGGCCGTTTTCTATTCAACGCATGCCTTAGTTTATTAAAAAGTATATAATCATCATTACCACCCCTACCCTTAAATTGGATTATGCATTGTTCATTCAATAAAACACGTGAAAATGATTCAATCGTGAGATTACTTAAAATTCAGTTATATATCAAAAGGATTTGTGGTAGCGAAAACAGGAATTTTACACTAATGTCATTTCAAATATTTAACTAAATGCCAGCGGGCGGATTTCAGCACCTTAACCAAACGAACTAATTTTACAACCATTTTATATATTTATAGAATCATTTCGGATACCGGAACTATTACACTATATCTAACAACACTGAAAATATTATATACCCTTAAGCTGAAAGATACCTTTTCAAAAAACTATTATCCTCTTATATCGAATTACATTTTTGGCCATTACTCAATCAACCAAAACTGCTACATGGAACACACACTACACACGTCGAATAAATAATGATATCCGTATATAAATTTTGTATGTATGCTCATTTCAGCAGCACCCACACTCACATATTCACTAATGTTAAAATCAATTTTATCCTTTTTCAAAGAAACCAAAACGCCCTCATCCTTTTACATTATAGCTATACACTTAAGCATTTAACATTTTTAGTTAAGTAATACAATATCATTGAAAATGTATGTATGGTTATAGATAACAACTAAATGGGTTCAAGAAAATTTCTACCTTATACACATTTTGTAATTTTCATCATTTTTATCTTAGTCACCTACATTTTCATCCTTAAGATGTCGAATATATAGCAACTAAGTATGGTATATATATTCGTATATAGTTTTCATAATATGTATTCAAATTCATAAGGATTGATTACGTACTGAACAATAGGTAAATGAGAGATCCTAAATATACTCGTACCATAAAAATGAAAAAGGATATTTTTTGTGTCTTCGTTCGGCACACCTTGAGAATCACAAAATAATATATTTGATATTTAATTAACATAAAACAGAATCTCGTATAGCTACAGTGTGTATACATATAATAGGAAACCAAATATCCTTTTTTTTTTGTTGTATTAGACATCTCGGAAAATTCTTGAAATTACTTTATTTTTAAAGATGTGTAACCTGATATTATAATCTAATTATTCATCGATTTGTTTGGCATTCGCCTAAATTACGATGATTTGTAAATTGATCCCAATTTAAAATTGCAATTTGCTTTTGATCTATAATTAATCAGAATATTCTTTTTGCCGTTTAAATGGCACCAATAACGATACACATATAATGTCAACGTAAAAATGTTTGTTTTATATTTAATCCTTTGTAGAACAAAAAAATAAATAAATTAAATTAAATCAATTGTTGAACAATAATATATACGAGATGAGTACATCGAAAGGAATCAGAGTAAAGAGGGAGTTGGTACATAGTTACATACATTCAGGCAAATCCGATTTGATTCCCCCGCATAACAAGGAAGATAATTTACTTTCTTTATTTTGCACAAATTTTTTTGTTCGATTTTTTTTTGTATTTTTTGTTCTATTATGTTTTCCAATAATATACCAACAAATAAAAGCAAAAAAATAACAAACTATATGTGGAGAGAGTTTTGTTATAAAAAAGGATGTGTAATCCATAAGATGGAACATGATTGAAATATTGAATGTATAACGAAATTGATGTATGAAAATATATTGAGGGAAATTCAGATACATTTACTCCGGTATCGGTTTACAGCAGAGTTTCGCAAACTTTGAACGTTTGCGGGATAAAAACGGGATTAGTTCTAGTGGATGATCAGCTTCACGTAAGATCTTCAACAAGGTCGTGAGCCACCGAACATCCGATTCATATTTAACAAAACCTACCTTAAGTTTATAGCAAGCCCAAATTGTAGACAATTATAGGTTTTTAAGGTTAGCGCTAAATCTACGTTCCACCAAGGTGAAAAGTTGTGTTAGAAAAAATAAGATCAGTTAACAAACAGAATTTAAAAAGCTCAGCAGCGTTTTGATTAATAAATTCAATTATGTTTGTTACCACTGCCAGTATTTAAGTTGAGGGACAGTGGCAAACTTTTGTTTTACCGACACCTTGAACTCTATTGAGAGACTTATAGAATACTTAATAATAAACACTTTTTATTAAACACTTGGTTTTCTATTTCGCAAAAAATTAGATTTTTAATATTTTAATTAAAATATTTGTTCAAAAGTTTAAAAATCACTGGATCGATTTCAACTAGCAAGGTCATCATCAGAAGTATCGGCTGATTTTTAAAAGTAGAAATTTAGTTATATATAATAGAAAAAAGGCAATAAAGAAATAAAATAGGAGAGACAAAAAATAGACAATAAAAATTAATCTATTGATCATCCCAACCATCTGTTGTTTATACGGAAAAATTAATAATAAAAAGGTACATGTACTTCAATGTACCTTGAATTTTGTTACTCAGCCGATGGCTATCCGCTTACCCGTTATCCTCCTCTCCCTTTTTTATTATTAATTTTTCCGTATAAACAACAGATGGTTGGGATAATACAAATTAGTAGATACTCTTGATGATGACCTAACACACAGAAATCGATCGAGTGATTTTTAAAACTTTTTGAACAAATTTTTTAATTAAAATATTCAAAAATATAAATTTTTGCGAAATAGCAAGTGTTCAATAAAATGTGTTTTTATTAAGTGTAAGTATGTTTCAACAAGTGCCTACGACAAATAATGTAAAAAGTAGTTAGAGAATGCTTTATGCTTATGAAAACCATCTCCTAATGTGTTTAATGGAATTCATCTTAAAATCACCACGGAAAATTTACGCCGCAATAGGGAAAACACCTAAATGACCATTCGACCAAAATAAATCAACCAAACACAAAAATGGTTGATTCCAGCACACAAGCATCTAGAATTCATTAATTGACAGAAACATTCAAGTTTCCTAATCTTTTTTTCCTGCATTTCGTTCCATCAAAGCTCAGTAACACACGATTCACAAAAAGTTATGAAGAGTATATTTAAATTACGTTAGAGCGTTTGAAAAGATTTGAAAATATTTGAAAATTAACGATTTTAACGAAACACAAAATTTTTTAAAATTTATTTTACCCTACAATGAACGTGTCGTACGTAGCAGTACAAAAAAATAGTCCCACGTTTCATTTGTCTCTTGTCAATTCAATATAATTCTTTTTCAACCATAAAAATGTAGTGTGCGGAAACTATTTCTCATCGCTTACTATTTTTTGAAGGTGTGCTAAAAATGCTGCCATAAAAAGTATTGAGTTTCATGATGGCAACATTTTCCCCTACTTTTTTTTTTGTTTCTTTCTAACAAGTAAAAGATTTTTATTTTCATCTCGTCTTAACTTGACTGAAAAAAATTGTTTCACTGTGGAATTCACGCATAAAGTCATTATTCCACAATGAAAAACGATTTATTCAGTAAAATATACTGGAGAAACAAAAAGAGAAAGCTAATCAATAAATTATATTAGAGTGACGGAAAGAAAAACAAAATTTATGGGAACATTTTATAGATAAATTTTGACATCTTGAAAAAACATAACCAACAAAATTTCACAAAATACCGGGTGGGTTTTTTAAGCTGAAACTTTCAAATATCTCGGAAAATAAATAAGCCCTCTACGATAAAAATGACCATTAAAAAAATTAAATCATTCTGGAGGGGAAATACATTAGTGCTAAAATTAGGACCCCCGCCCCTGTTTGTAAGATAGGAACCCCTATTTTATTGCAGATTCGGATTTTACAGCTAAAAGTACGTAGGATTTCCTAAACATTATTTTCGATTCATGATAGATGGCGCTGTAATAGGCGATATTAAATTTTTTTCGATTTCTCCTACTGAGAAAATTATACATACGATGCTGCAATATGTTTGCATTAAAATTAACACGTTTTCAATATAAATACTTGAAATTGGTTTTAAACAAATTGTATTTCTTAAATTAAAAAAAAACTACTTTTAGCGGAACACAGGAACAACGACGTGGACATCATCTTTTAATTAAATTAAGTGCTCAAAATGATGGCCTTCGACTTCAATGCACTTATTAAACCGCTTTTCAATTGAATATACACAACTTAGAAGCGTGTATGCTGGAATTTCGGCACAAGCATTTCTTATTTGCTCAATCATATTCTCACGTGTTGTTGGTACTTGTTGGTATACTTTGTCTTTAAAATTTTAATATCGCCTATTACAGCGCCATCTATCATGAGCCGAAAAAAATGTTTTATGGAAACCCTACGTAGTTTTAGCCGTAGAATCCGAATCTGCAATAAAAAATATGGGTTCCTATCTTAGTTTCCAAGTTACACCCACCCCCCTTACAAACAGAGGCGGCGGGTCCTAATTTTAGCACTAATTTATTTCCCCTCCAGAATGATTTAATTCTTTTAATGGTCATTTTTATCGTAGAGGGCTTATTTTCCGAGATATTTGAAAGATTCAGCTTAAAATGCTCACCCGGTATATTACCTAATTTAATTTTTTTATAGGAATTTAAGTTTTTACTTTGGATTTCAATTGTAATGGTGTTATTGTGATTGTTCGGAATATTGGTCTATTTCAGCACTCTCGAATTAAATACACAATCGTAGGAAATTCTTCCATTTGGCGTCAATCTGTGTGACAACAATTATGATAATCGACACCATAAAAAATATTTTATAAATTTCGAGTCGCGAAGAAATCACATATTGTGATAATAAACACAATAATAAAAATGTTTGTTTACCATGATATTTTCCCAACCATAAAACGATCTTAGTGTGTGAGAAATATTTCTCGTCATAAACTTTTTTATGTCAATGTATTAGAATGTTGCTATAAGAAACACTCAGGTTATGCGTGAACTCCACAGTGAAACAATTTTTTTCAGTAAATTTAATACGAGACGAAAATATAAATCCTTTACTTGTTAGAAAGAAACAAAAAACAAATTCAGTAAAATTTAATGGGGAAAATGTTGCCAGAAAAAGTATGAAACCATTCATTTGTTTGTCTTTGCCACTCTGACGTAATTTTAATACTTATACTCTCTTCTTTTCGGTTTCTCAGTATTTTTTACTGAATTTTTTTTTACTGTGGAACCCACGCTATTGCATTTTATTATTGCAACACACAACTACATAAAAAACGGTTTTGTCAGTAAAATTTCACCGATTTTTTTATTTTGTTTCGTTTTGGTTTGAGGCGAAATTATATTTTTATCTCGCTATTTTTTACTGAAAAAATGTGTTTCATTGTGGAATAAAGCCTTAATTCAGTGAAAAATACTTATTCGTAAAACAATTTTTCTTTCAGCAAAGTCTACTGCCCTTTTTCCGAACAACTGGTTTTTGAAAAACTATTTAATAAAAAAACCAAATATTTAAAAAAACTACAACTATTGCTTTTCCGGAAATATTTTTTACGCAGAACTATTTTCGATAATAGATCATTTTTTCCGAAAGTGGAAGCATGAATTTATCACAGTAGTGCTAAACTTTGCCGCTAGCTGTCAACAGCAAATGAAGACATGTTGCATTATTAAAATCTTATCAAATTACACACATGTTTTGACATCTTTTTAAGGCGGCGAACCACACAGTTGGAGTTTCCAATAACAACTATGTGCAGAATAATGAATTCTGATTCGATCTGTTCCCTACTAGATGCAGCTAGTTCAATCTGTTATTGCGGCTGATTTTATTACAAATGGGGTGATTAAGTTTGGAACACCCAGTATGTTGGTCCCACAAAGTTCTAGTGTGGAAAAGGCAAGAGACGTGTGAGCTAGGGCTTCTCATTTTCCGCACGTTTCGACGTCCCGGCAAACCGGGAGAAAAATACTCTGTTCAAAAATTTAACCTTGGTCTGCGAGGCTAAGTTATTGAAGTCTTTATAAAAATTATGAAAAATGACTTTGGTTCAAAACCACTTTTCCCGACGCTTTGAAAATCTGTGGGTCTATTCCGGCTTTCCCTGGGAAAAGGAAACTGGGGAAAAAAATTCATAGCATTTTTGTTTGAATTGAATATTTTTGGCCTACTGATGGTATCAGGCACAAGACTTAAAGCTTTGGCGTTTGGATCGAGAGGTACCGGGTTCAAATCCCGATAGGGACAATGTATGTGAAGATAGCCCAAATTCCATCCCCGAAAAATGTGTTGGCAACACTAATTATCGCTATCATGACATTTTTTTACTCTCAGCCCAAAAAATCACGACATTTTTACTCTCAGCCCCGAAAATTTACTGTCATGACAGCTAAAACTATCATGACACAAACATTTTTCTGGACTGAGAGAAAAAAAATATTGCATTTTGGTGAAGGAGGAATATATAAAGTAATTTTTGATTTTCGCTGTCACAAATTTTTTTGGATAGTAGAATTTAATTGTTTTTTGTTTATTTACGCGTTTTATAACTTTTTATTGTTTTTATCAAACTCTTAACATTTTTATTTATTATTAAGCTATTATTAGGAAATATTTATACCCGAATTTAGATTTATTGCTATAATTATTAATTAAATTTCGCAATAGTATACATAAACTTATATAGTATTGCCATAAGCAACTATTTCGATTTTCGGGGATAGAAATTTGAGCTATCTTCACAAAGGTATAGGGGCAGGACACAAAAAGAAATTTTGATCATACGATCTGTGATAAAAAGGACAACTACAACCTCTATCGGCGTGCAATGGGCCGATCCACCTTCCAGTACTAAAGGCTGGCATATAGAGCTATGAAATGTGCAGATGGTAATGTAAATCGGATCTATTGTTTTGGCCCAAGAACAGATTGCTGGGATCACAAAAAAAAAGTGGAATGGAACCTTTTTTTTATAACAACTTTATTGTCAAAAATAATTTCCCAATTAACTTTGTTTCGTAAATATTTACACCAAATTGATTCCATTAGTTGCCAGGAAAATACAATTCAAACAAAAATGCTATGAAAATGTTTCTCTCAATTTCCTTTTCACAGAGAACGCCAGAATAGTGGCACACTAGATGGTTTATCCCAATTGATTTTTTTTTCGTCAATCTTCATTTATTGTCAAATTCGGAGAATTGAATACGTTTTGGGGTCTCTACCTCAGGAAGTCGAGTATCTGCCATAGGAAATCACACAAAATGGCCAAAATATCACCCAATACTACGATTTTGCTTTACATTTTGCTCACATATTCATGTTGAACAACGGTTTGAAAGGTTTTCGATCAGACAACAATTTCGACACAACTTTAGTTCATTAATCCACCGTTTTGGCGGTGGCAGCTAATTTTTCGTTTATTATATTGTCGTACATCGTTGAAAAGTCATGAAGAACGCCTTAATTTTTTCTGAAGAACTTAGTATTGAAATCTATTATTGTGGCGCTGGAAGCAGTTACACTTTGCTCATGTGACATAGAATTTATTTTCTTGATATACATATATTTCTTAACAAATTTTACGCAAATCAGAACTGTTTTAATTGTCCGATTCATTGTGAAAAACTGTTAAAACTGGTCTTATTTTCAAAATCAATGATGTTCGTGTATTAAGAGCATGTTTTTCTGAATCGACTTATGCTTTATGTCCATATCCTCGTAAACATTTAATAGTAGACCATAGATCATCATATGACTATTTAATCATAATGGGTTTGTTAATTGTAAGAGCACCTATAATCGTATTGAAGATTTTACTGGCTCCAAAAAAACTTTAAAGTTTTAAATACCTAAACTCAATTTTCCCTATCAACTCAACACTTCATGCACCAGCTGAAAATTTTTTAAAACAGATTTGGTATTTATATGTAGATGTTTAATGAATTAATCCTGGCTTACGAAACAGAATGCGAGGGTCGATTATATATAAATTTGTAAAAATAATAATGTCTCCGTACCCGACACTGTACGAGTCTATATGACTTCATTGGTTTGCTAGCATACAAGATCACACAAAAATTTTATATCACAGATTTCATTACAAGTTTTATTAAGACGGCACAGCCCCAAATCAAAATAACCCAAAATAAAAAAAAGGAACAATATTTATTGTTGTTTGCCCTGTTGTTTATCTAATAATCTAAACTACATTATTTTTATAAATATTAAAACCGCCACATTTGCTTCGCAAAACCACTTAAGAATAATTTATTCATCTTTCGATGAAAGGTTCATCATAAAATTGACACAATTGAATTGCTTCGATAAGGTCCAACGAAAACGATGTGGCAACTGGCAACTCAGTTCAGAAAGTACATTACATGTTTTTCAGGGCTGCTGACTATATTTTTACTTGAGACCCACACATGCTTACTTTTTCTGGCATACTGAGGTATTATTAACATTTTTTTTAAATTGCCGTGTTTCATGACAACCCTTGATCCGGATCAGTTCAAAATTTATATGGAAAACGTGATCCCAATTTTGTTTTAGATCACTAATTGTGATTTAAAATCTATTAAGCGCCTTTGCGTTATTTCATGAAACATGAACTGAACCCGATCAGATCAATCGCAAATTTTTAATTACACTACACACTAGAGGGGGGTGGAGGGTTCTGTGGGCTAGAGTATGTCCTAGAACTTGAATTGGAACTTCTGCTTTAATGGTTTTATAAAGCTGCTTGTAGCATTCAATGCTCTCATTGATGCCACGAACAGATTTAAGACCACGCTCTTCATTTTCATCATTCTCCTGCGCAATATTGCTAACTCTTGGCCCTTGGCTAAGTTGGCCAGAAAGTGACACGATATTTTGACGAATTTGTTACAAATCAAGATCAGAATCGTCATATCTAACGGATTCTGGTCAAAAAATTTTCAAAACGAGATTCGTCGTGCTTCATTTCAGTTCATGCCACGATTTTTGCTGTTGTTTAGCAGCTGAAAAATCGTAGGTTGGAACAAAAATTTAGAAGTAGAAATAAGACCTTCATCCATAGACTGAAGAATCGCTGTCGTGTGTTTAGGTAAAATTTCAAAGGAATTGAATATTCTGGAGCACTATCCAATAGCGAAAGTATTTTATTTGAACTTCTGCAAATATTTCTTCACATCCGGACAGAAGTTACTTTTCAGCCAACCTTCGAACATGGACATTGTCAACCATGCTTTCTTGCTGAATTTCCAAATTATGGATAACCATAATTTATCACATCCCTTATAAGAGCCCTTGGATTTCTCGGAAAATATATTAGATGTGGTTTTAACTTGAAGCTCCTTATGCCCAGATGCGGTTTTTGAATCATTGAATAAAAAAGTTCATTCTGGCATTCTTTTCCAATATAATCCAGTCTCGTCTACATGAAATACCTATTCTGAGAGCTGACCACCCTCTTCAATAATTGTTTTTATAACGTCAGGATATTTATTAGCAGCTTCTGTATCAGCACTGGAAGTTTCACCTCTCATTTTGTCGTTATGTAAGTTTTGCCATTTTCGAAACCGATCGAACCAGCCTCTACTAACAGAAAAATAATTTTACCTGCAATAACTTCGGCTGTTAAATATCCAAACAGTGACAGATAAGTTCACTCAGTGGCATGTTGTGTTGAATATTTTCCTCAATCTATATGCCTAACAGCTTTTCCGCTTTCTTCATTATTGCGTAACTTTGCCGAATTTATTTTCAGCGAGAATGGGATAAAAATTATTAGTTCTGTTATAGCAAAATTTCGTATAAGGGCCTCCTTATAGCGGGGTATGAGTGTACTGATTTCTTGAAATTCTTGAAGGAAATAATTTCGAAAACAAAATAAAAGAACGCATCCTCAGAATAACAAGGTTCTATCTGATATTTTTGTGAAAATTGTGTTAGGCATGGATAACCTTCTAGGCTAAATTTCGTCTTGGATCACATTAAAAGCGAGAATCTCACAATTGTAGCTAGAACACTAAAATAAATATTTATAGAGTCTATTTTAAATATAGCTATTAAAGGTTTCATATTCGCTGCTTTAGGGCAAATAAATTTACAGTCATTTTTCTATGACCGAAATAGGAAAACCCTATTATCCGAAATCCTATAGTATGCCCATGAAATACTTCTTAACTCTATCACCAATAAAAAAAAACTAGGAATGGTTCCTAAAAAAATCTAAGTAAAAATTTTGTGAGTGCCTAATTATAATTTGAAAAAGCAAACATTTAGGCTAACTAATTTTAAAATGAAATCAAAAAATTCCTTAAAACAGAAAGCATAATTATTTGTTTAGTTAGATGGTAAATCAATTCATTCTAAATTTATCAAAAAAAACAAATAAAATTTGATAATTTGAATACAAAACGAGTCAATGTAGTTTTCGATTTCCAAGGACTAAAAGTCCAGATTTTGCGAAATGATCATCGATAGTCCTTTAATTTTATGTTAAATCTATCAAATGTCCATATGTATAACGATTTTCAGAATTTTGTCTTAACCGTGGAATGGTCAAATATGGCTTAGAAGCATATCGTTACCGTTTAAAGAGTTTTTTCGAATTCAACGGAATACTAATCGAGATTACACTTTCCAAAGACCACTGATCTCAAGACGTTTTTATGTTAAATCAGATTAGATTTTTACTATGTTTCTATGTTACATCTCTCAAATGATGAGAGATAGTGATTTTGCTTAGGACCAATTAATTCTTTACCTAGTGTGGTGTAACTCTCATATTAAACTGCGGTTCTATGTCTTATTAATACACAAAAACATCAGCATATAACCGTCTAAGGCCTGTTTCCAATTGCACCGTTATTTTGATTTGAAAGCTCTATGATCCGAAAACAAATCATCTTGCAAATGCTAGATCTAACAGTGTTGTCGCTCTATATTTTTGATAAGGCATGGGTTTTTGTGCTTTTTTTGGTAAGGCAGGGGTTCCACTTTCCCCTAATGCTTCAAGTGACGTGTTTTAAGCTTAAATCACTAAACAACACTAAACATCCTTTTTCAAAATTGTTTCAAAAAAAATTTAAGCCTAACAGTATCCGCGGATCACACTTTAGGAACTACTGTTGTCGATAGTCATAATAAATCTCCCAAGTATGGAAAAAATGAATTGAGCCAAAAAAAAACGAAGAAAACGTAACGTTACATTACACAACAGAAGAACCATCATGATCATCATCAGCATCATCATCCAAACATAATAAGGAATAACAAATAAACTTTAAGGATTTGTTCAAGCTAAAGAATGAAAACAAAATAAAATAATAAAGTTACATTTTAACAGAAAAGAATTCAGCAAAAAATAGAAGAGAATTTTGAGACGAAGGCGATGAGCAGCAACACCAAAAGCAACAACAACATCAGAATCCTGAATGTACTCCGTTTGTTTTGATTTTATGGAATTTTTTATTTTTTTTTTCGTCTTGTATATAAGGATAAAGTTATTAAATTGATACAAGGGAAACGATAATAGGGTAAAATTTGAATATAGATTTTCGTTTAGCAAGGATTTTTATTTTTTTTTGCGAAAGGAATTTTAAATTAAATTTCATGTTTTGTTTTTTCATTTTGCTTTTCGTGATAAAAAAACTCCGGAAAATTAATTTAGTGGGAATGAAATTTTCTTGTTTTCTGTTTGATTGAAGGCTTTTTGCCTTTTTTTGCCTGTATGTGTTTGTCTTTATATAAAAACATCTCTCTAGGCTGGGTGAAATAAATATTGATTTCAGTTAAAGCTAAATTGTATGTCACCGTAATTAGTGTTACGTTCAAGCTAAGAATTAAAGCTAAGAAGATCTAAACACGTCATAAATAATTTAATCCAACCGGAAATTATAAATTGGCCGAAATCTGTAAAACATCACCCTTAACAAATACATTTTTGATTAGGGTTAAAATGAACATAATAACAACAATCAAAGAATGAATTTTGAACAGCTTGTTATTAAAGACACTTGGACAGCGGATTATATAAGTACCAATAAAATTGGTCCAATTAAATCAATAAAAAAAAATCGAAGATAGCAGTTTAGTTTAATAAACAATTATTTTTAACTGGTAAATCGATACTCGAAAACATATGTTAAGTATGCAGTAGCCAAAAACGTAGAGTTGGCTAAACTAATGCTAGTTCCAACTTATATATTATATCCCTTTTAAATGTTTCGATTTATTTAAATGGATTATTTGCGTGTGTTGGTACAAATTATATTTTAATTTTACTAATTAGTTTTATTTAACATTCCATTTTCTAAGAACAACAACTATAGCAAAACACAAACAAGCAATCAAATGAACATAAACACATCAAATTAAAATTTATTGAATTGCTTCATTTAGTAATGGTGAGTATTAATAAAATAATTTTATTACAATAGTCATGTATCGAATTAAAATTACAATTAGTTTTTTAAATTAAATTAGAAATCCATTTGCATGATGTAAATTATTTTAATATAAACATGCTATTAACATGTTCGTGCTTTCAACTCAAAATAGCGATAGGGTGAGTTCGAATTCTCGCGAAATTATTATCTTTGAATTGAAAGGATAGCAACCACTGACATAAATTTTACAATTTCCATTCCAAACAAATTTCGGAAATAATTTCGATATCTAAATGGCATCGTCAGAGATTTTGAAAATTGATTAATTGATTGATTGGACTGTACTAGACCAAGTACTGGGTAAGATGTGCTGGATAATGCCGTTCCTATTAATACAGCCTTTTTACACATAGCAAGAAGGAAGGATTTCAGGGGTAATTTTTTTAATTTTTTAAGTTGTCTTCAACAATTGCTTTATTAAATCAGCACATAAGAAAAAATAAATAATGTATTTCACATGCATGTAAGGATTTCCTGAAATTTAATTCTAAATGAATGCTTTTGCGGGCTTCCTAAACTTTATAAAACTTTACAATTTAATCTTTCTCGAGCTACTGGAACTAAATCGAACTATGGAAATGCTTATGGCACTGAAAGTTCTAAAAATATTTATTATGTAGTTCTAATTCCCACCGGACGAGCTGACTAAAATAAAAGACAAGAATGTGAATTAATTATTAAATGATGATGATATGATGTAGATGGAAAGATCCCGAACACGTTTAGTTCAAAAAACGAAAGCACAATGCATCAATAGAGCCTAGTACAAACATAAGCCCAATAATGCATTCCACTCCCCAGGGACCTGGTGAGGAGGGGGGTATTAATTATCCAATTATAAAACTGAATTTATTAAAAAAATCATCTTTTGAAAACAAATTTTCAATCTCTCCATAACCTTCATAATAGAGTCAATATTTTACTACAACTTTCCACCGCTGTATGCACCACCAATTGCAGACGGGCAACTCCCAGTTTATAAATTAAACATCTCGTTAGAATAAAACAGAAAACATAAATTTAGGCGAAATGAATTCAGGACAGACAAAGTAACGTGTTGTAAAGTAATTCAATCCCGCTTCGACAATATTATTTTGTACCCCTATCGGGATTTGAACCCGGTAGTAAGTAAACACAGTCCAAAACAATTTGTTTTACTGTGTTCGTTCCGTAAAGAGAGAATATTAATATTTTTTGTTATGTACAAGAACGTTATTTTGCGTTTTGCAGTTTTGTGCTTGAGCACAAGAACGATATTTTTCCGTTTTTCAGTTTTGTTCTTCTGATGATATCGACTTGAAAAATGCATTTCAATAATACATTTTCTTTACATTGAAAAATAAAAATAATTTTGTTCCGTTTTGTATCGCTTAGCCTAAATACTAAAATACTTATACTTCGATGGATTTGTTATTTGATTTGTATTAATGAATATAACTAAAAATTTCATACCTTTTAATTAAAGGGTCAAGTCCATTAAATCCGAATGTTTTTAAATTTAATCGAATCGATCAAATTTAATCTGGGACGGAACTCAAGCATTTCTTAACCGATTATGTTGGCAATTGGTATGTTGGATGGAAATGGGATTCTAAAATGATTTTTGAAAGAAGTTCTGGAATATGGTCACCAGGGAAGGAATTCGATTATTTCTTAGCCGATTATGTTGGGGTTTAGTATGTTGGATGGAAATGCGATTCTTAAATGATTTTTGGAAGAAATTCTAGAATATGACTACCAGGGGAAGAACTCATTCAATTCTTAACCGATTATGATGGGATTTGGTATGCTGGATGGAAATGGGATTCTTAAATGATTTTTGGAAGAAGTTCTGGAATATGGCCACCCGGGAAGGAACTCGATCAATTTTTAACCGATAATGATGGGAATTGGTATGTTGAATGGAAATGGGATTCTAAAACGATTTTTGGAAGAAATTTTGGAACATGACTACCAGTTAAGGAACTCATTCAATTCTTAACCGATTATGATGGGACTTGGTACGTTGGATGGAAATGGGATTCTTAAACGATTTTTGGAAGAAATTTTGGAATATGACCACCAGGGAAGGAACTCTATCAATTCTTAACCGATTATGATAAGATTTGGTATGCTGGATGGACATGGGATTTTTAAATGATTTTTGGAAGAAGTTCTGGAATATGGCCACCCGGGAAGGAACTCGTTCAATTTGTAAACGATTATGATGGGAATTGGTATGTTGGATGGAAATGGGATTCTAAAACGATTTTTAAAAAAAGTTCTGGAATATGGCCACCAGTGAAGGAACTCGACTATTTCTTTGCCGATTATGTTGGGATTTGGTATGTTGGATGGAAATAGGATTCATAAATGATTTTTGGAAGAAGTTCTGGAATATGTACACCAGGGAAGGAACTCGTTCAATTCTTCACCAACTTCGTCGGTTAATATGTATAATTTTTTAGAATTATTCACTTTTACCGGTGATTAAATATGAAAATTTCAAACTGTAATAATAATAATGGCGTAATTTTACTTTAAGTATAATATCGAGAAAATCAGGTAAACAGTAAAAAATTAGAAAATTTTAAATGTAGGATTGTTTATCAACAGTTTTAGGAGGGGAGGTAAAATTTTTCCGGAACTTTTTATTTTTTCAAAATAAGGTAAGATGTTAATATTTTACTAATTTTTGACGTTAGGATTGTCTATCTTTAGTTTTTAGAAATTGTATTATCTCAATTTCCTGGATGATTTTACTTTTCCAATTCTTTTTTTTTATAAAAATCATGTTTACTCAATTTTCATGAAATATGATACATGCGGGTATTCTATATCCAGACAACCTTTATGAAACTTCTGACGAGGATCACAAGCTTAATAAAAATGAAAATGAAAATGAAGAACAAATTGACGATAAATTCGATTTTGAATAAATTAAAATTGAAATTTTAAATTAACAAACTACATTTTATTTCATTTATTTTTATTAATAATAATAGCTTCGTCAACCTTGCAGACACAGATCAAAGAGTTTTTATCGCAATTATAATAAAAATTACAAATACCGATTATAAATATTTTGACCCATAATACGAATGTACAATTATTCGGTAAATTTGACTTGTTGCCTGTTAAGAATCAATACCCCAGTTTTGTTCACTCACATTTGCATCACTTACATCAAATGCATTCATCATTACATCATCATGTAATAATCAATATTAATGGATAGTTCTTCATAAATCTGTGCCTCGTTTCCAACATTTTAAATTTATTTGTCAAATCTTGTTGCTCTTTATAAATTTTTATTGCTTTTGTTCTTAACCATTTACTTCAAAATAACATTCTCACTTAATCGTAAATGGACAATATGCAAAACTTAATAAATAAATTGAGATTTTAATAAACAAATTTTAACCTATTTCATCAATTTTGTTGCCGCATTTAAACCGTACTACAAGTAATACAATTCAAAATTTTCATTCCTCACAGATATATTTGCAAATTTAAATTAAAAAAACACCCTGGAATTTGTTATCTTTGCATTTAACTTGGTAACATTTAGAAAGAAACCATTACAAAAATCATCACCTTTTACACAACTCTTCAATCAAAAGATATAAGATTTTTAGTTATATTATTTCCTAATTCTAATTGAATATTAACTCATCCATTAATAGGAATCAAATAACTAATCCATCGAAGTAAAAGCATTTTAGTATTTAGGCTAAACGGTACAAAAAGGAACAAAATTATTTTTATTTTTCAATGCAAAGAAAATGTATTATTGAAATGCATTTTTCAAGTCGATATCATCAGAAGAACAAAACTGAAAAACGGAAACATATCGTTCTTGTGCTTGAGCGCAAAACTGCAAAACGAAAAAAAACGTACTTGTACTTGGGAACAAAACGATTTGTTTTACTGTGTTCGTTCCGTAAAGAGAGAATATTAATATTTTTTTGTTATCTGTCGTACGAGCGAGATGGTAAAAATAAAAAAAAAATTGTTTATTTTTTGATGAACACAAAATAGATTTAGAAAATAATAACATTTGGTGTGTAAACGAAAAATGAGAAAAAGAACAACAAAAGAACGAACATTTCGATCTCTACATCCAGCATACCAAATCCCATCATTATCGGTTAAGAATTGATCGAATTCCTTTCTTGGCGGCCATATTCCAGAATTTCTTCCAAAAATCGTTTAAGAATCCCATTTCCATCCAACATACCAAATCCCATCAAAATCGGCTAAAAATTGATCGAGTTCCTTCCCTGGTGGCCATATTCCAGAACTTTTTCCAAAAATCGTTTAAGAATTCCATTTCCATCCAACATACGAATTCCCATCACAATCAGTTAAGAATTGATCGAGTTCCTTAAAGGGTGGCCATATTCCAGAACTTCTTCAAAATATCATTTAAGAATCTCATTTCCATCTAACATAATCGACTAAGAAATGCCTGAGTTCCGTCCCAGATTAAATTTGATCGAATCGATTCAAATTAAAAACATTTGGATTTAACGGACTCCCCAAGTAGTCCGTTAAATCGAGGTTTTAAAATTGCATTTCTCAAAACGACATATTTAAAAACTGCATAAGGTACAAAATTGCATTTTTCAAAACTGCATATTTCAAAACGACATAAGGGTTAAAACTGCATATTTCAAAACGGTATAGGTACAAAACTGCATTTTTCAAAACGACATTTTTAAAACTGCACAAGACAGAATGAAATATTTTAAACGATTATGAACCTACCATCATGGAAATTAGAAATTATTTGAAGATTTAGTTTAGTATGCGTATAATATTCTCCTTCACCTAAATTTTTCTACCTATGACGTTTCGAAAAATGAAATTTTGAAAAATGCCGTTTTAAAAAATGTAATTTTGTAAAACTTCTTTTTGAAAAATGCCGTTTACAAAAAAGCCGTTTTGTACTTATGTCCTTTCGTCCTTATGCCGTTTTGAAAAATGCCGTTTTGAAAAATGCAATTTTGTACCTTGTGCGGTTTTGTACCTTATGCAGTTTTAAAATATGCAGTTTTGAGAAATGTCGTTTTTAAAAATGTCATTTTAAAATATGCAATTTCGACCTGGACCCATATTATTTATATACTTAAATAAAACCCTTTACGGAAAATATACATAAGAACTATATCATACATCACACCATCGAAGCAAAAATAATTTTGTGTGAAAACAGAAAAATATATTTTTTTGTCATCGCGCTACAAATTTTTTTATTGTACACATTTTTAAAATCGATATAGTCAGAAGAACGAAACTGAAAAACGAAAAAATATCGCTCTTCTGCTTGAGCACAAAACTGCAAAACGAAAAATAACGTTCTTGTACTTGGGTCCAAAACAATTTGTTTTACTGTGTTCGTTCCGTAGTGAAAGAACATTTTAATTTTTTGATGTGTAAACATCTTTACGCGCGCCTACCAAATTTTTTTGTATTAGAGTAAACTTGTAAATGAAACGAACGGAAATGACGTATACCTACTTCGTTTGAAAAAAAGCAAGAAACTCAACAAAAACAATTTTTACTATACATGGCATGCTTTTATGTATATGTATAATAGTAGGGAAAATGAAAAAATTAATTAAGTGAATGAAATATTTAGAAACCATCGACATTTCCATCGATCAGAAAAATCAAAAAAAAATTACGATACAAAATACGAAATTGCATACTCATACGATTAAAAACTCAGTCAACAAATGCTGTATATTGCTTTATCACGAGTGACGAGTCTCTAGGCGCTGTTCATCACGTCGGCTATCAATGATCACGTCTTCTACTGAATGGGGTTATAATGACATCTCGTTTTTAACATTGAACTGCCAGAGTCTCAGGTCACAGTCACGCAGGTATGCTCAATTCATTTGGTTTTCGAGACCTGGCTGCGCAATGACGAACTTGTTAATATTCCTACGTTTGAATGCTGTTTTCAGTTCAATAGAGATGGTCAGTGGGCTGCCGGAGTAGCAATTCCGTCAAAAGATCCATAAAATGAGCATAGTGGACACAAATAATTTGCCGTACTTTTTGAAAACCAATATTGACGTAACAAATGGACTGGCGAATGGAACTATATGCTGTCTAAAGTATATCGAATGCATAGGCATCCTAACCAGGACAACGAGAACGATGAAAACGTCGACAGTAAAAAATGTCAAACGACTCTGGATGGATTTCGGTTCAAATTCACAAGTTGGCAAGAAGGTCAGGTGGCTTGAAGCTGGATGGGCGCAGAAGCTCAACTATTAATCATTTCTAGAAAAAGCTCAACTATTAATCGAAACAACAGTTAATGTTCAGCATAAACAACAATTAATGTAAAGCGTCGTACCTTCATATGCCACCACAATTCATGCATCACAGGGTAGTACCTATAACGAGATAGTCAGTATATACTCTTACGATAAGACACAGTTAATAAATTGTGTATATTGCTTTAGCACGAGCAACGAGTCTCGAAGGACTGTTCATTACGTCGGCTATCGATGATCATGTCGTCTATCATGGACGTAAAAATGGGACCTCAATGGGTCTTCTTCCAAATTAGCTATCGCGCCTCACCACAAATCCGCTTTATCCGTTGTAATGGCGAATTTTGTACGAGATAATAATGACGTCTGGTTTTTAACATTGAACTGTCAGAGTCTTAGGTCATACACATCACCTCGACCTAACTGACACAATCACGCAAGGATGCTCAATTTTCTTGCTTTTCCAGATCTGCGTTCAGTTCAAGAGAGACGGTGAGTGAGCTGCCGGAGTAACAATATATAAAAATTCAAATAGAATACTCATACCATACAGTCACCTCGCATAAAGAAATCATCGTTGGACAAACAAGGTATGAGCGTAACAACACAACTCATTGATGATATATACGGCTGAACTTCAGCTTCTCAATGGGAATAAGATGCTTTCTGTAGTTGTATTAACCTCGCCGAATAAATCTTTCGAAGACATAATGAAGTTCATACATTTCGTCCTTGCCCCATATCCTAAAGAATTTCAAAAATTCTCCAAGGAGACTATCATCTTTTGCTGGTGATTATGAGCGGGGATTTCAATATTAATTTTGCTGTTGCTCAAGCTGAACCACTTATAAACTTCCTGTGAGACGAATTCGATTTGCAAATGAACTCAGATCGAAATATATCTAATACGAGATATAGAACGACCATTGTGCAGTTTTTCAATGAAAATTAGAAAAGTTAGAGTCGACATTATATGTATCTTATTTTAGCTACCATAATCCAATTGCGTCGATTATACCGAAAGAGTAATAGACCAATTAAACGATAATAAACAAATGAAAAACTCTGGTTAGTAAAATTGCATTCCTTCTTCCTTCAAAGTAAACTGTACCCACGTACTGTACACACGCCATGTTTACACATCTCCTTGAGAGTACTAATGGACTCACTCATTTTTTTTATTTTCTATCGTACTTCGTAGTGCGATAGAAGAACGAACTGATTTTTTTTTTCATCACTGCTCAATTCCTGAGTAAAATCAGCATTTCTGTACGGCTGTGAAACATGAAAACAATCGGAAAATTACAAGAGCGGTCCAGATATTTGTAAACAAATGCCTTGCAATATGCTTTTGCTTACACCAGGTTATACATATGAAGAAAGAAACTCACTGAGGAGAGGACCTAATAACATGATAATAATGTCGCTAGATTGGAATCTGCAAGGGAAGCACAGCTGCATAAAAATATTAGTGTTCACACACGAATCAAACTCAGGATTTTGCCTAAATATTTTCTGAAGATTTCTAAATTGAAATTTCATTTTCAAATAAATGCTAAATAAGGAACCGTACAAAAAGAACATATTAGCTTTTAAAACCTTGCTGCTTAACGTGGAAGGTGTTCGATTCAATCCAGATACCTTCTCGGAATCACAATTTTGTGCGGGAGGTTTTAAAGAGAATTAAATATTAAGCACCTGTTCCCCATGTTTTCCAGGAATAGATGCATCCGTTCTACAGGAATAGGTGCCGATCTTGCAACAAGGGCTCGCTATACAAATGTAAGAAAATAATCTTTAAAAAATGTGTCTTTTTCTGCAAATAAAGATAAACACGATTTGGATTTTTATTTATTCCGATTACCAGCCTAAAACTTATGAGTTTAGAATGGATTACTTCCAGTTGAGTTTGATTTTTCATTGGAATCGAGATAAGTGACTCGGTCGTTGGAAGGAAGCAATATACGTAACCCTTCCGAGCTCTACAACCCAGGTATCACACTTCCATCGCTTTACCGGTTTAAGCCATAAGCAAAGCGATTATGAAATTTAATAAAATTGAGTCTGTTGGGTTAAGCTATAATTACAAGTGGATGTTTAGTTCGGGATCGTTTTCTTCCAGTAATTAACTGGAATCGGACTCGTCATTTGAGAAGATTTTATTTGTATTTTTTGTAAGTTCAGTGCGATTTGGTAAAAGTGCTTCCTATTCAATAGTGGATTTGTTGTACATCTTGATTTAATGAGCATCATCAGAGTTTTTGAAAATGTGCTAAAAATCTAAAAATCGTAATTATACTGGTCCTCTTTCTGCGTTTATATTATTTTTTCTAATATTTTATTGATTTCCATACTCTCTGCTATGTCTAGAGCATCTATCGTCTAACGTTTATATGATAGTGTCAAATTGTCATGTTTAAGATATGATCCTCGCATGAAACGTGGTTTTAATTTTCTGCTTATTTGCCGAAGTATTTTTACTCGCGGTGGCCATATTCTAACTTTTTCATGGTGTCTAATCATTTTTTTTATTTTCACAGTCATCTTCAAGACATTTGACAAAAAGATTCTTGAACTAATCCAATGTGGTGTAAGAACTCGCTCAAACAGCCATGACCAGCCAGAGTCATGACCAAAATAACTTACTCGGCTTGAACTAAAGAAACCATATCTAGTGGATGCCATAGCAAACTAGTTCAATTTATAAATTTTGCCCACGTTTATTATTTTTCAGTTTCACGGTTTATTCTTGTTCGAAGAAAAATTCAGGTTGTAACGTAGGTATAGTGTAAATATTCGTTAAAAATCACATATACCGTATACGCTCGAAACCCTTTTCTTAATTAGTTTGTATAGATCATAGACAACTGTAATGACATTCGCAATACCGACATAACTACTGCAATTTAATTTTAGTTGTTGACTAAAATGCCCAATATAAAGAAAGCTTGAAGCATCAAGATTCGAGTTGTACTGGGCGCCAGGCAGAGTGATTTGCCACTTCGCAAGATCTGACACAGATTGTCAGTAATTCCATGTTAGAGTGTCAAAATTCTACAAGTAATTCCATATTCTGGAAATGGATATTTGACTATAACTAATAAGGCATCGCTGGTATTTTAACGAGGCTGACTGTGATTGTTTACGGTAAGTTTTCCACGTTTCCTTGAGAAAGCCATTGTTCTAATAACAATCAAAGTTCTACTTTCTTTCAATTTAGAACATGAAAGATACATAGAAGATTTTCACTGTTTCATCACCAATTTTTGTTTTTTTATCACTTAATAATTCTATATATTATTAACTACAACTTTAAGTGATACACAGCATAGCTGTAAATGGAAATAATGTCGCAAAAAGTGTAAACCGGTTGTTGTGGACGCTTACGGGCCAATAACACTTAATTCTAGAAATGGCAGCACAACTCTGAGTATACTAGCATTTCGGGAACACTTTCGAGAATTTTTGGCCATGTGCGGCATATCACTGCGAACTTCGAGGATTTTTTTTTTCATTAAGTGTATTATTTCCATTTACACTTTACAAAAAAAATTCCCCGAAGCACGCAGTGATATGCGGCATATAACCAAAAATTCTCGAAAATGTCCAAGAAATGCCAGTTTACTCAGAGTTGTGCTGCCATCTCTAGAATTAAGTGTTAATAGTTCTTAAGCATCCAGAAGGCCCGGTTTACACTTTTTACGATATTATATGCCACATATGATATGCCGTGATATGCCGCATATGACCAAAAATTCTTAAAAGTGTGCCTGAAATGCCAGTATACTCAGAGTTGTGCTGCCATTTCTAGAATTAAGTGTTTATGGCCCTTAAGCATCCACAAGACCCGGTTTACACTTTTTACGATATTATTTCCATTTACACTTAAGAAAAAAAAAACACCCCCAAGGGCGCAGTGATATGTTGCGTATCACTAAAAATTGTAGTTAATAATATATAGAATTATTAAGTGATAAAAAAACAAAAATTGGTGATGAAACAGTGAAAATCTTCTATGTATCTTTCATGTTCTAAATTGAAAGAAAATAGAACTTGCACACGGAATCTACACCAATAATTCTGTAATATGTTACTTATTTAAAATTTTTCTACACTTTTTGTTAAATTGTGTGTCTACCTTTTTGCTTTTTGATAATTTGTGTAGCTACACTTTTGATAAATGTTGAAAACTTCACACCGGTCGCCAAGGCCTCCGGTCAATGCCGACTTACTGGCAAATGCCTTTACATTGAACTCGACTTTGTTTGTCCTTGAAATAATTTCTCCTTTGCCAATTCCGTATTGTGGGTTCCAACATCTCGGAAGAAATTGTCTTCAGAAACCTGAACACAATGTACGTAAGTAAGACTACCGGACCTGAAGGAATTCCAGTTCAAATATTGAAGGAGGAAAAATTGTCTTGTTTCATATCAGAAAGGTAAACAGCCGAACAACTATAAGAGTACGGCGGTTCATCCAGATCAAAATAGCGATTCTGATCAAACTGACCGTATCTAGTACAGTATTTTGAAATAAAAAAAAATCAGAAAAAGTGTATGGCTTTCATGAAAGCCTCTCCGCAACGGAACATTTGATGCATTTCGCGAACAAATGTAATTTCGTCCTTAAACAACATGGAGAGGCACTTGGAATCGTTTTGATGTATCCAAGGCATTTGACAAGATTTTACTTAAAAATCTCATTTGTAAACTTCTGGCATATCGCTTGGGTTCGATGATCATAAAGAGTTTAACGAGAACACACAAATATGCGCATTCTCGCGTTAAAAAAGTCACAATAAATACGGTTTTGTGGTACAAGACCATGTACGCTGCCCATCCAAATAATACGCAACCCCAGACTTACAAAAGATCTAGATGGCCTACAAGCCCGCAGAGATAATTCAAAACAGCAGAACTTAACGAGAAAATACAAGCGTCTGCCGGGAAGGGTAACAAAAGGTAACCTCGTGACTAGATAGGGTAACTCGTGTTGACACGAAGGTTAAACATATTGATTCTATTGGGTTTGTCACTTCTTTGGGAATCCCGGAAATAATAATACCTATGAACATACCTGGGATCGGCGGTATAAAAAAAAGAAAATTTGCTATAAATTTTAAAAATTTTAACCAAAGCAAGGTTCATTGTAATAAAGTAACGTTTACTACAATTTTAGTTTACTGATCGATCTATATTGGAAACAATAGGCTACAATCCGTAAACATTTGCAGGATTGACGTTACAAATTTTTAAAAATAATCAAATTCCGTTTAATGTTAGTTCCAAGTTGTCAAAAATTTAAGTATGCAAAAATTGTGAAACCATTAAAATGTGTGTAAATTTAATAAAAGGCATTCAGACACCGTATTCGTCAGCTCTTTGTCAACACTGTTATAACAACAGATTCTAGCTAACATTTTGGCAAAGGTAAATCTAAATATATTCACAGGTCCTGTGAATATATTTAGATTTACCTTTGCCAAAATGTTAGCTAGAATCTGTTGTTATAATCGTGTCCAATTTTATATATATTTTTTTTTAAATAAATTCTAATTTGTATTTTCCCAAATTTAACAGTGTAATTGTTTACCCTTATGCGAGTGACAAAGTGCCCGGGTACCTTTAGCACTATTAAACATCTAAAACATCTAATAATTTTTTTTAATTTTATGAGAACTTCTGGTTTAATTGATAGATTACGATCACACCCTAAAATGATACATTTTACAACTTGGACGCACGTGATAGTAAAAAGTAGTTTAGTTGCACGAATTAGAGAAGCAGGTACCCGGGTACCTTTGCATATTTTACACTATATTTGAAAGAAATAGTATGCAAATATTTTATAGTTTTGTGTTATATTTCAATTTCATTTAATTTATAAGGCGCGCAACTAAGGTTCCGGTCTCAGTTATTAACGATCTAACGATTTCTAAGAACAAAAACGTCGAGTTTTGTGCCAAACAAACAGCATTCGCGGGAAGATTTGCTTTTCTGCTTCAACTTGAAAAAAATGCAGCTGAAACACGTAATTTGCTTGAGGAGGCCTACGGCGAACATGAATCGTCGAAAAATACCTGTGAAGTTTAGTTTAAATGCTTCAGAAGTGGCGATTTCGACTTTGAGAACAAGAAGCTCTCCGAAAGACTAAAAACATTTGAAGACACCGAGCTGCAAGCGTTATTGGATGAAGATGATACGCAAACTCAAGATCAACTTGCGAATGCATTAAACACGACTCGCTAAGATATTTCCAAACGTTTACATGCTATGGTAAAATTAAAAAGGAGGGAACTTGGGTCCAGCATGAGTAACTGAGAGACATAATATGGAAAATCGAAGAGAGAAATTTTGATTGTTTTCTTTCTGTTGATTGCTTTGATTTGCGTTCACGGCATGGAAGAAAGAGCTTCCTACATCGAATTATTACGGGAGATAAGAAGTGGATGTTTTTAAGAATCTCAAATAAAAGAAACCGTGGCTTTCACTTGGTGAAGCATCAACATCGACGGCACGGCAAAATCTCTTCGGAAAGAAGACAGGTGCTCTGCGTTTGGTGGGACCAGAAACGAATCGTGTACCATGAGCTGATGAAACATGACGATACTGTCAATGGAAAATGCTACCGTCAACAACTCATCAATCTGAACCATGCATTGCTCGAAAAGCGGTCAGAATAGGACACGATACACGAATAATTGATATTGCAGCACAACAGCGCGCCATACCATCGCTCTCCCATCGTCCAGGACACCATCAAAATGCTGAGATGGGATCTACTACCACACCGGCCTTTTTTGCTAGATCTTTTTTGGCACTTGGCCAGTTTCGAAGAAGTGCCAAATTGGGGTTGAATGAATGGTTTCGTCGTGGTATTCATGTATTGTCAAAGAGATGGCAAAAAGTGCACTTTGAATAAACCATTTTTTATATTTCTGCTATGTTGCAGCTAATGCAAAGTATTTTCAATTTATGTTAGTTTAGCAAAATCCGTTATACATTTCATAATTGCAAAAAAAAATAGTTTCCACAAAAATTGCATGTAACGTACCCGGGTACCTTAGTCATTCAAATTAAATTATTTTTTTTCTTCACTCACATGAGGGTTAATATATTTTTACCACAAACTTCATTATCATGGATTTTTTGGGTATCGAGAATTTCGATTTTCAGATTTTGTTATTCGAGAATTAGTTAAATGTATTTAATAAAATCCAAAAGAACGTTCTCAACGCTCGTCAGGCTATTTAAAGTTAAACCCGAATAATATTTCCGATTCTAGTGATTAGTAAAATTGTTCCAAACTTAACCGCTAAAATTAAGACCTTCTTTTGGAATGTTAATACGAGAACAAATCTGTGACTTTCAATAAGTTTTTAACTCCACATTTACGAAACATTTTCGTTTATTTGCCAGAAACGTGCAAAACCGCCAGTTTCGAATTTTTTAACCTTAACATACATATACACAACATTGTAACCGTATTCCGTAAACTAGGTCATTCAATTTATGTACCCGGACAAATTATATAACACATAAAAAAATATTACACAATTCCGTCTACAATAAATCATGGTGCGATCCGATGATGGCTGTTTCTATTTTCATCTCAATGCGGTGTTGTAAATTGACATTACAGAAAAACTAGTGCTACCAAGAGACTGGGGGAAAATGAAAATTTTTTATTCATTATTATTTATTTATAAATAAATAAATTTATGTTTGCCAAGTTAAAATAAAATATTAAATGTGCTTAAAAAAATTCTATTTTTAATTTAATTTTTCATTTGTGGATCGGTTGGAAAAATTATTATTTTTTTTTTTTGTATATTTAAAAAGTATAAAATTTTCATTTCGATTTAAAAACGAAAAATTTTGTACTACATATTTCTCAAAAGGAAAATTATAATAAAAATAATAATAATAAGGCAAAGAACACAAATAAAATAAATATTTAGTTTACATTTCTGTATAATTTTTTTATTTATGAAGAAAATGTTGTGTTTATTTTGAAGAGAGAATTTTCATTTGTTTTTTTTTTTTTGTGAAAACATACATTTTTTAACTTTGATGTAGGTCAAAAATTGCATCTACGTTGCTATTCTTAGCTTGTAGTAAACTTTAACAGTGGATCGATTTACAATTTCATTCCAGGTTCGTTTTTGAATTTGAGACTCGACGCAGACACGAAGATTATTTTCTTTTAACTGTGTGACGCCTAAAGTATTAATATTTTTAAAATGAAGATATTTTGATGTTCATGAACCAGCTGTTTGATCGTAAACTGTATATAAAATTCAACAAATGTTTTGTAATTAAGAAATTAAAAATTATTTATGGCTATTGTGTAATATACAAGTTTATAGGAATGAATGCACTTTGTTATAAATAAATAACTGCATTGCTTAAAATGGAAAATTTTATGTTGGGAAATGTAGAATTTACATGTAGGGTTCATGATAAATTTTAGAAAATATGGCGATAATTGTAACTTAGATTTAGCTATGACTGACTTAAATCCGATGAATATAGCTTTTTCTAATCCGGTCAGACTCCGTTTTTTCAGAGAGTTGGTATTTTCTAGCTTGTTTCCTCCAAAAGTTAGCCACACATATCGCTTGTATGTTAAATTGTAAGGTATGTTTCAATAAAAAATATCAAATGGATTAATCAACTTCATATGAAAAAAAAAAATTCCAAAAGTGTTTTTTTTTCGAAACTTCGGGTTAAAAATCTTAGCATCATGAGGACATACTTGTGCCACTGTTCACATTATCCCTTTGTTGGTTACCACAAGTTTTGAATTATTAAACAAAACATCCTGTGGTTGCAAAACATCGTCTTTCGTTGGTGTATCATAATAGTTTGGAAAAGTCATCTACAGTGCAAGATATAAATTTAAGTTGTTGGAATAATTCAATAATTTTGTGTAAACCCCAGATTTTCCCAGGATATATACCCCCACATAAAGCTTGATGAAACTCGAAGTGCCTCACTCTGATTATAAAGTAGTTATTGACGGAAACACGGGCTTCTTAATAATTGGCAAATCATTTTTATGTGATAATGCTACTCCATATCCCAATCTAGACACGTTTGAAATCCGTATTCGATATTGAAGCATGTGGAGAACTTTCAAAAATGTAAAACTTAAACTTTTAAATGTTTTTAGGTTTTTCTTAGTAAATCATGCCAAATGGACTATTAATTAATTCGAAGGATTCAGTATTTTTCATTTTCAGCATGAAACCTAAACTTTTTCTATATTTTGGGAGATTCTAGGAATTTTTGCCCGACATCCGGCAGCTCATATAGGAACTTTTTCGTTTTTTTTTCCAATATTTTAAAAAGTATATCATTTACGAGAAAAACTACTAAGAACTAAACGATTCGAAATTACTTTTGTAACAATACCGAAAAAAATCAGTTTACTACCATTGAATGCGGAACCTACCATTCATTGCGGAAATGACGATTTTAGCCAAAAATTGTTTTTCAAAAAAAATTCAGGTCCTGTACAGTCCTGAAGGATTGATTGATCGGGATAAAACTTCATACTTTATCCCGATCAATCAATCAATACTACAAATTAAGAGATTTAAAACTTTCTCTAGTAATTTATCAACAGATGCTAGGAATTTTATCACTATTAAGCGAAGCATATGCAATAAAACACCGCAATACTTCCATAGGAGTTAAAACTGGGATATTACAGCTCGAAGAGGTGGTGGAGGATTGAGAAGCCGTAAGAAATGGGGCCAAATCAAGGTACTACTTCAATAACGTCACAGGGAAATAAAAAAAGAGGCAGAGATCGTGCCTCTGCGGAAGAATCGGAGGGGGAAGTAATACAGAGACTACAAGCATCGACAGATGAACCAAACAATTGGGTCTATGTTGGTGGGAAACGGCAGAGGAAGCTCAGTAATCATGGAGACAGCGGGCTCAATATAATTAATACAGCTCATAACGTGGTGTGAATTGGAAACCCAGTATTAACAGAAAAAGAGGAAGAAGGATAACTCAGCGCGAAGCAGTTATAGTGAAACCGGAACTGGTCAGCTGTGCAGACCCGGGCAAATTCCAAGAAACTCTGCGTGAGGCACAAGATGGACAAATCCGAGGGCTAGTGCCACGTATGAAGCTCGAAATAATGAATCAGGATAGCCTTACAACAGTGGCAGCTGTTGTGCGAGATGCTGGCAAGGAAAAACCTGGAGAGATTAAAATCACGATATTAGCCGCTCTTGGAGCGAGGGAGAATGAAAGTTGGCTGGGTTTTTGACCGCGTTAAATAGAGGGTGGAAGTTCAGAGATGTTATAGTTGCCTAGAATATGGACATATAAGGGGAGGCTGCAAAGGACCTGATTGCAGTGGAAACTGTTGGAGATGCTGGCAGGATGGGCATAGGGATACGGCATATACATTCCAGCCAAAATGCCTTCCTTGCGTGGCCAACCCCAACCACATACAGAGGTCGAGGGTTGTAGAGTTTTTGTAGGCGTTTTTGTAGGCGCTGGAGACCAGGAGAAGAATGATCCAATGAGGGTCCTTAAGCGAAGACTGAATGGGTGTACGGTTGCGGATGATATCCTCACGCAAGTCGTATTCGACGAAAAAACAGAGCTGGCTGTGATTAGTGAACAATATCGAAACCGGAATGTGACTAATTGGTTCTCGGACCCACTGAATACAGCAGCAATATGGGTGGTTGACCAGAATAAAGTACCAGTGAGTAGTCATGGTTTGGGTAATGGCTTTGTATGAATTTATAGTCGAAATATCACGATATTTAGTGTTTACCTTTCGCCAAGAATTTAAAACAAAATTGAACGAACTGAAAGACGCAATTCGAGATTGTTCTAGAGAAGTGGTAATTACCGGGAAGTTCATTGCACGTGCCTTAAAGTCATAACTATATAACCTTCCAAATACACGGCTTTCGGCAAGTGCAGCAAGCGATAACACCGGAAAAGACGGGATGGAATATGAATAAGTTTGACGCTACCAAACAGATTTTCTAGATCGAAACCGAGCGAGTGCGCCTATATCACCACAGGAGCCACCAACAAAGCAAACCGTTGACGCTGAGGATGATCGGATAGTGCAATTTCTAAAACGAGCTTGCGACTCATCCATGCCGCGTAAAAAAGCATGCGGAGTGGAAATCAACAAGCAAAATGGTGGACAGAAGAGATTGCTGAAATAAGGAAGAAAGCCCTAATGCTTAGAAGGACGGCACAGCGAGCACGAAGCTGGGACGACGCTTAAATCAAATCCACCGAGCAAAAAGCAGCAAAAAAAGAGCTTGGTAGAGCCATCCGGAACAGTAAAGACCGATTCTGACGGACAATGTGTAACGAGGTCAATAAGGATCCATGGGACAAAGGGTGCAAAACCGTTATTCGCAAGGTAAGTTCTCCAGACATGTGTAGGCTAATCGATGAAACCACGATGGAGGAACTTATTGACACTCTTTTCCCCACACACGAGATTAGGTAAAGATTAATGCCATAATGGATTCCTTGTTTCTCTGGATGTCAAGAACGCCTTTAATTTGGCGAGCTGGGAGGACATTATCGAAGCGCTCGGGCAACTTTTTGGGATAGCAAGCACACCTGAATTATGGAATGTGTTATACGATAGTTTGTTAGGATATGCAGACAACGCGGCGATCGTAATTACCTCCCGGACTGCGGAATTTGCCCAGGAAAGGATTAATCGTGCTATGCGCAGAATTAATCATTGGATGAGAAATCACGGGCTGCTGGATGGGAAATGCTAACGAAACGGAGGATGAGGAACTATGTACGTTCATGCGGTCCTGCGTAGAAAGAGGGAGGAAGGATGCCTGATTGACCTATAGGCGAACAAGTTGAGGAGCCCCAACGTGAAGAGGTGGTCCCGGCACCAGCCTCCGCATTGAGTAGGTGATTTTTTTAGTGAGTAAAACTCTCACACTGTCGGGTGGAGCGCATCACCAACCCGTCGTCTTTCGACGATTTTTTTTTCACCTACACAGACAAAAAAAGAAAGAAAGAAACACCGCACTCAGAAAAGTATGGATTAAATTTAGCAGGTACTTTATGAACATCAAACACTGTTCCATTATTAAGGAATAAAATACCAGTATTGTGATAACTTCTACCAAACAGCGAACTTACGTTATTCCAAAAATCTCTAAGATTAGGTACACCATTAAAAAATGTCTGGTAAAATCTTTTCTTATCCCAATATTTTTCTTTCACTGCTTTCTAATAACTCTTACTGTCCACAACTTTTACGTTGGTACTTAATTTCACGGATTTTCTTTTAACTTTCCACATATGTGATGGGCCCAATAATGAAAAACGCCTTTTAAATATAGGTGTGTTTCTCCGCTAGATTCATTAAAAACTCCTTCAGCCCGAAAAATAAAAAAATATGGAGAAAATTAAATTCCATCCCGAGGAAGTAAAAATATACCCAAAAAAAATTTTAGGAAAACAAATTGTGTTGTGTATGTGTGATTCTTTTTATTTTCTAGGGGTGGAATTCGATTTTCTTCATATTTTTTATTTTTCGAGCTGAGTAAAGCTTTTAATGAATTTAACGGAGAAACATACCTCTATTTAAAAGGCGTTTTTACGGATGGTTTTCGGGCCAACTTCACATACGTTAATTTTACGTCAAATTAGTTTTTTTCGAATAAGCTTCCACAGATCGTAAAAAGTCTACGGACAGTTCATTATGAACTAGAATATTGTATATTAATTTTGTACAATATCGACCCAGACCAGTTTCCAATATTTAAGCTGTCAGATTGACTGATCGGGATGAAACTTCTTACTTAAGATTTTTTATATAACTTGGGAGATATCAGTGTCTTTTAGAAGAGCGGTCCACCGAAAGAGCCATTTTTCGTAGGAGCTTTTTCATTTATGAATTTTTTTTTGGAACTATAGATCATTAACGGGGAAACAATTAAAACCAATTATAGATCGTAAATTAAGTATCAAACAAAATTTGTTTTACTCGTTTTTTAAATTATAGCGGAAATGATGAGTTATGATAAAAAAAAATATTTCACCAAAATTTGGCATCTCTACTGTCCAAGCGGATTAACTATTCGGAAACACTTCAAACTGGAAATCGTTATATTTCAGAAATACGTCGTCTGCATATATAAATGAATTGCTCCTTTAAATTGTCGAACTATCGATTCAGGGCTTAAAACATGGTGAGCAACATATAGGGTTTTCCAATAGGAATGATATGATTTTTAAGTGACGTTCCGGCCATTTGTAATATGTCATGATCTGTCATTTTTTGTTTCATTGTATTCAGTATAATGTTTACAATTTTTATCATGGTGAGATATACGCAAGAACAACGTTTACAAATTATTCAGTTTTATTATCAAAATAATCGTTCTCCAATTGCAACTTTTTGGTGCGCTTTTGCCATTTAATAGTCGTAATAATTGTCCAAGTGTGCTCGCTATTCGTCGAGTTGTTGAAAATTTTGAGCGTACATTTTCTTTACATAATCATAATGTTCAAGTGCCAATAAAATAAAGAAACAAGTGTTGCTGAAGACCGCAATTTGTCGATTCCAAGAACTGAAGCCATTATGGACCACCGTAAACGTCGTGAATTTGCTGATTTTGCCTTGGAACACCTTGAAAACGATAACGATTTTATTAAGAAAATCATCTTCTCCGATGAGGCTCACTTTCATCTGAGTGGTGAGGTAAATAAACAAGACTGTCGATTCTGGTGCGAAGGAAATCCACAAATTGACAGTTTGGTATGGTTTTTGGTCTGGTGGAATCATCGATCCGTATTTTTTTCGAAATGAAGCTGGTAACACCGCTACTGTCAATGGAGATCGGTATAGATCGACGATAACCAACTTTTTATGGCCGAAATTGGAAGAAGTTGATCTTAACAACATTTGGTTCCAACAAGACGGGGATGGCCAGATCGAATTTGGCGGTGTGTGAAGAAGATCTGGCGAAGTCGACTTCCACATTGTAAAACGGTGGCGTACAAGTAACACGTTCGGTTGGAAGAACCTATATTTTATGTTGACGTAACTTTTGCGTGAAATCGGAAACAACAAATACCGACGCGACACACCATTTTGGCGACCTTCGTTCTCTAAGTGGCCAATATTTTGGTCGCACAGCCGCCTGTAACGCTTATGATGTGAAAAATCTTTCATGATGGGGATGATAATAAAATTGGGTATTTTGTTGAATATGACAGTGAATCTTTATAGAATATCCTCTCGATTGTTATCTATCGGAGATACCAAAGCTACCTAAGCACTTTTTACGACGTTCCACCACAGTACTATATGATATGACCATGTTTCACTCGGATTTTGCAAAAATGTAGGCCGTGTGAGCCAAGAAGGATTCTAGAACAATTCTGAAGGTGAACATCCTCTATATAGACAATACGGCGGCCGATTCTGATTTAAGCCATTATAGTTTGATGGCTGAATCTGACCAATAATAAATTTGAAATTGACGTCTGGTGATTTGACGTCTAACTTGAAGATCATTTAAAGGTTGAGTTTATTCCGGAAATCTTGCCAGAAGCATCAAGGTCTATCGTAAATAGATGTTAGCTCATGATTGGCGCGACCTATTGGATCAAATATACTTGAACATTAAAACGAAAGACTGCCACTACAACCCGAGTATCTTGATGAAATCGCCATTATTGAGCTGAATTTATTTCTCGCGATGCTCCGGATGCGTATCCTCCTAGATGCTTCTTGCATTAGTACACCATTTTATGAGATTCATTTCTGTCGTGCTTTGAATATTCCTAATTTACGTTTTAATAGCCTCAGCTTTTTCCAAGCTGTTGCTAGCGGTCAGAAGGTCATCAACCTATACGTCACGGTTCATGACCTCCGATGACTTTGGGTATTGTTGTTGATATTCGTCGGCTAATTTTTTAACACATTTAGTTGCAAGGTACGAAGCGCTTGTTTTTTTCTCGCCAGTGTGCCAAAAACTACTCCCATTTTGTTAGTAGAGTTCGCCGGCTTGAACAGGGTATAGTTTTCAAAATGAACAACCACATTTTATTCAGTTTTGCCTCGTAATCTATTTTGTAAAAAAAATGTATCCGAATTCAACTGTATAATAATAATAAATGTCAGCATTAATTACTGCTTTTAGATTTCCCTGCCAGGTGATTATTGTTTTCCGTAGTATTTGGCTTATTTAACTGAAGTGAGTGGGGACGAATTGAACATTTCGGTATATTGCAATGGAATGATCATGAACATTTATTTGTTTCTAGATAATTCCGTAAGCAATTCAGCCAAAAATGTTGATCCTTTTTAATTTATCTATTAAAACTTGTCGTGTGCGGTTCTCAATTATTGGCGTTCTCAATTAAGCATTGCACGTAAAGAATGCCCTCACTACTATTTCCAACACGATCGTCTATAAGAATTAGCCTACTAATTTGGGTTGGTAAGATAAAGATACAATAATAATAAGCGATATGCGTGCACGAGCTTAGGATTATTTTTAATTCGGTTGGATTAACAGCAGAAAAATATCCTTAAACGTCTTAAATTATCTTCGAACTGTTTTAAATACGTAGTTTAACCTCCCTCGCGATCATTATCCCCACCATATAGAGCTTATTCTAATTCAAAATATTGATTATACTTCAGGCACTTATAAAAAAATGAAATTAAGATTACAAAAAAAAAACATAAAAATTAAAATTAAATTATAAATCAATTAAATCTACAACAACAAATAATACAACAAATATTTTTTTATCCATCCACTTAAAACAAAATAAAATTTCCCAACCCAATATAAATCATATCACACAAAGTACATCGAATACAAAAACAAAAAGAAAAATACGAATAAAATAAATAAAATAAGCGAAATGAATTAAATTTTAAAATATTATTTTATTTTTTAATTAAAAATAAAAAAAAAAAATTATGACAAGAAAAATAACGTTGTCACAGAATAAAGCACAGAAAAAAAAATGAAAAACATTTTCCCGTATATAATTCGTGGCGTACACAAAGCTATACACCACGGGTGGGTATATGTACGAGAGCGATAATAATAAAATAAGAGATGAATTTCTTAATTACCACCCCATTAAAATACAAATACAAATATATGATATGTTTGTATTATACAATAAAATAACATTATAAGGAATAAGCGAGAAATGTCGTTCTCTCTTATTTTTTTTTAAGATGTCATAATTTAATTTATGTGAAATTAAATTTTATCTTAATTTTTTTTTTAAATATTAAATTATAAATAAATTAAATTATTATTATTATTTTAATTTTATTTTTATACTCTTAAGACGATTTTATGCCAGAATGATTTTGTTGTTGCTCGCCTTGTTTTATGAATTGTTCATAAATATTATTTTTGCACACAAAAATTACTTTGTAATATTTTAGTATGAATGAATTTTACAAGTAACGAAATTATTGGTTAGTTGTTGATAAGCACCAAGTTAGCATCAAACATCGCACACTGCACATGGTTGAAACGGAATGGATACAAAGGGCCGAATGTTGAAGGGCCGAATGTGTCGAAGGGAGGAATGTCGAAGGGCCGAATGTCGAAGGACCGAATGTGCCGAAGGGACTAATGTCGAAGGTCCGAATGGGTCGAAGGTCGATTATTTTTTGTTTTTAGAAATATAATTTATTAAATTTGTTGTTTTATTGAATAAATTGTAAATTTTTTTTTATCAAACATAAATGAATTTCTTACGAATTTATGTATTTTACTATTTTTCATCACGTATCCCGTCAACGAAACATTTTGGCGAAGGAAAATTTTGCCGTGCGCCACCAATAGGTACATGTGCAAAAAATAAAAAAAATAATTATATTAAATAATAAAATAAAAAAAATATATTTCTAAAAACAAAAAAAAAAAAAATCTTGGCCTATTCGGCCCTTTGACACATTTGGCCATTCGACCTTCGGACCGTTGACATTCGACCCTTCGACACATTCGGCCCTTCGACATTCGGCTCTTTGATATCATACCGTTGAAACGCATGAAATAAATTGTGCATCATACTTAATACTCAATCGAATCGTAAACACTAAGAAAACACAACATTTTCCCTAAAGCAGAATAGTGGTCAAACGTTACAAAGTATTTGGGCTGCCCAGGGCCACCCTTGCTTCGTTTTAACCTAGTCATTTGACACACCAAAAATGGGAGCTAACATTTACCTAACTCAGTTACAGGAAATATTGAGCTCTTTGTAACTGGTAAAATGCAGAGTAGCTGCGCTACATATTAAGAAATATAAACTATTCGTGCTCACGTCACTTAAAAAAACAAATCCCAATAATCATACTGTGCTTTAAAAACAACAACATTATTGACGACTGTTAAAGTTTGGAAATGTGACATCTAGTGCTTTAAAAAAAGAAGCTCATTGAGTCTTCTTTTCCATGAAATTTTAGCACGGCATACTTTATGAAAATAAAAATTAACATACAAAAATATTGTTACGATTTTGCCTTGTCACTCAAGGTTCGAATCACCGGATTGTGAATAAATACAACTGATTCAAATTTGAACTCACACAATTTATTTACACAACACAATTTATTATACAACACAAAATTCACAATTAATTATTATAATTATAACACACTTTTTAATTATCACTTTAATAATCGCTTTAATAATCACTTTAATAATCACTCTATTTAACCTTCACTGTATCACGTTTAAAATAAAACTCAGCATTCCACGTCAACGCGCGCCTTTATATACCAAAATATTTGTTTCCAGAATAATCCTAAATGCGCATCGAGCAAATATGTTAGCATAGAAATGACGCCTAAATGTTGAGTATAAATCATAAATGCAATTGAACTATTAATGAAATTAACTTATTCTATTCTAATCTAGGTGTCACCGTAACAATATACTAAATAAGTTTAACTTTTATGCCGCCAGATCCACTATAGTTGTCTATAGAGAAAATAAAGAAAACACCACTTGTGGCAAAAAATGAAGCTCGATTACTCGAGATACACACAAGAAACTTTTCTAAATTATAATTTTAATTATGACATGTAAAAATAATATTAATCTTTAATAGACCACTTGTCAAATAAAATGTACAGAAAAGGTTGACCAAACTCTTTTTCGTAGTAACAAATTTTTCCACGAGAGCACGGGAGTACAATTATTACTCTGAATGGAGATTTTACGATATTTTTATCATTTGTTTCATTTATTATAACATTTTAAAAGGAACAAGGATTTTAACATCCCGTTTTCAAAATCTTGGAAATAAATATTTTGAATTTCAAAATAATTTAAAGCAAATTAAAACTGGTATCAAGGACTATGATTTAAATATTTGTTACGGATGGCTCGTAGCCAACCCGCAGTTTTCAACTAAGCACGCAGAGGCCCCTCTAACGGTGATGTTTTGCCTGCTAGATCTCAGGGTAATGCCATGGGTCGTCGAGCGACACTCTCTGGGTAACTCTAAATGAATCAGGCGGTGTAGTGGAGACGAGCAGCTAAATTCCGTTTATAGTTATGGACACTACATGTCAGGGCGAGCCATTCGCGCCTCAAAACCAATACCAAACCAGCGTCTGTTTTCCAGGTTAGGAGCGGCTGAAGGGGGCGTTTATCTTGTATCAAGCGGCTCGCTATATAAATGTGTTCAAGGTAGGACTGGATGCCTCAAGATTCTCACCAGTACATGACCCACACACGTAACAAGCGGGTTGAGCGGAAGGCCAACAACCTTCCCTCATAAAAACTATCAAGTTATGAACCCTAATCAAAGGCCTCGCATAACCATATCGGATTCATTACAAACTCGACCTCGGAAATTGTACATGGACAACGCTTTAAAAATGGGAACATGGAACGTGCTTAGCATCTTAAGACCTGGAGATCTCCAGAACCTATCGAACCAAGCAAAGGGTTACACATTAGACGTACTTGCACTACAAGAGCTCAGATGGTCTGGGAGTTGGATCCATGACACCACCAATGGTTACACTCTTCATCACAGCGGCCATCAGAACGGAGGAGAATTTGGAGTTGGCTTCCTCATCCATCGGCGCGTGAAGCATCATATCATCGATTTCCGCCCTATCAACATGCGGATATGCACGGTCAGACTTCGCACTAGGAAATTTAACATCACGATCGTCAATGTGCATGCACCCACCGAAGATAAATCAGATGACATCAAAGATCTTTTCTTTGTCGAACTGGAGGAAGTCATCAATAATATACCGCACCACGACATTAAAATCATCGTGGGTAAAGTCGCTGTGGGTAATGCAAAAATCGGTAAGGGTGCAGAAAAAACATCGCACGTCGGTTTTAACATTGAAATTGATGGCAAATTGGAGTATTTTAATTCATTGCTTGTAAAGCTTCTGTATAGATTGGCTCCACTGCGCAGGGTCGATCGGAAGCCGTCTTATGATGTGTTCATGCTGGACGATTCTATTCTGAAGCTCCGGAATATTAGGGAATTCTTACATGCAGTTTGGAAATCTAATAAAAATGAAATCACTTGGAAGCATTATACAGTTTCTCGTAACTGGGTTAGCAATTTGATCAGGTCGGCTAAATTCGGCACTTTAAAAAAACATTTTTAATCTAGACCTACCAAGTAAAGTGCTATGGCGCAATTTAAAATAGTTTGTTCTCTCTAAAAATAAGCAAGCGGTTTCAACCGATATTAAACCGATGAAATTCTTTTTATAGTTGGTTCTTCTAGATTTCTCTAAGGCGTTTGATTCTGTTGATCATGGTATCTAACTGGATAAATTGTTTACGCAGTTTAATTTTTTTAGCCCCTCAATCGGGCTGGTAGTATCTTATCTAACAAATCGATACCAAATTGTCAAATTGAACGAGAAACTCTCCGACCCTTCCCGCTTATTATCTAGCGTTCCACAAGGTTCTACCTTAGGTCCTATATTATTTTGTATATTTATTAGGGATATTGCAAATTCTCTCAACTCCGTAAAATTACCCCTATATTTGCAGATGATGTACAAATTTATCATTCAGCTGCGCAGGGCAATGTTAAGGCTTGCGTGTTAAATATCAATGAAACTCTTGCAAGGATCGTAGCTTGGAGTAGGAACAACTTAATTAACATTAATCCGAGGAAATCCAAAACCATGTTTAAAACTTGCAATAAACAATTGCTACAGAGGCTTATGGCTTCTGACATAATGGTAGAGGGCAACAGAATTGAAATAGTTGACAAAGTTAGGGACCTTGGTTTAATTGTGAATAGTCAGCCAAATTGGGACGATCATTTCAATCTTATTTGCACTAACATTTATGCTACGCTTAAAAACCTGTGGTCTCATGAAAGTTACACTCCCCGTGATGCTAAACTTAAAGTAATTCGATCGCTAGTTGTTCCGCACTGAGTTTATTGTGCGCCTATCTACTCGGGTTGCTCGAAAACTTATTTTTATCGATTAAGGACTGCTTTTAATTTATGCGCTCGGTATGAAGGAGAAAACATGTTTCCATCTCTAGAAATTCGCGGTATATTTTTGATTTGGTAAAGTTTTTCAGATCTGCTTGGTTGTTCAATATCCATCTGCCTTCTAGTTGTAAATCTAAAGCGTGCCAGGGTTTATTTTTCGTGTATGCTGTAAAGCTTTGGAATTCCCTTAATCCTAATTTGCAATCCATTGTCAGATTGAATCAATTCAAGCAGGAATGTTTTGCCTATTTCTCGTCTCTAAATTGATAAATTGTGTTGTATTTCACATTTTGTTCATTTTATTAGAAGTAATTGTTAATTTTGTATTAAAACAAGGAAAATTTAAGTTTAAGAAAAAGAAGAAAAAAAATTCGGTTTAAATTTAAACTAATTTATAGTTTTTTTTTTGTATTATCATTTTTTACATAAGATAATTGTCCTTAGCTATAAGCAGAATTGTAAAAAGGCTATGGCTCACAAGTAAATTGAGGCAAGAGTGCGTACTCTAGTCACTAGTTATTAGGAGTATTATATATAATATATCATCCTCCAACTGCATTCAGTGGGGATGCACGAAGAGACTCGACGATCTGGTGTGGAACAAGGGTTTTCAACTTTTCAAACAAAGAAAGGATATTTTAAACAAAAATTCGGAGATAATCAAAAACTTTAAAAAACAAGGAACAATAAATAGTAAATTTTATTTCATTAAAAATGACAAGTCTTTTTAAAGGACATTGGAATCCAACATTTCATTATTTGAGAATTTAAATTTTTTTTTATCTTTTTATCTTTATTTTTATTTCAAAATTTTGAAACTTCTACTTCCGATTAAGTATGATACAAAACAACCACCAAATGGCCACCACATTTTTAATGGCACGTTTTATGTCTTTTGTTTTTGTTGTTGAACTCTGGACTATGTCAGATCAGCAACGTTAAGAACAGTTACGCTCGATTTGGTGTTATCAACGATAGCGTCGCTTCTGAAACCAATCTAATCCTCTATGCCATAGATGTCCCTCCCATTTTGATCACCTTTTATCTGGAACAAGTCAGTCTTAATGTCGACTCTGAAACTCCACCACGTTTCGATTTTCGTAAGGCCGACTTTGTAAAGCTTACAAACTGTTAAGTTTTACTCTGCCGTTTTTGAATATTTTCAACAATCCATTCCGTATACTCGCCGAAAAGCTAAGCTGTATCACCATCGCATCCTTGGTATAATAATGAATTACAAACGTTACGTAACTTTAGAAACAAACGTTGGCAAAGATTCCTAAAAACTAAATCAGACTCTGAGTACTCTAACTATTTAAATAGTTATAATGATTCCAGTATAGTTTGTCTGACGAAGTTTACGGGAATTATATCAGACTCATGCAATCCAATCTAATCGCCATTCCTTATTGTTTCTGACGCTTTATTAAACTGAAAAAAAAGTCCGATGGTTACCCTCCCACTTTGATGTATAAAAAGCATCCGTCTAATGATCCTAAAGTCATAACAAATCATTTTGCTAATTTCTTTAGTCTAGCTTGCACAAACTGAGATTTTAAACCCAATGAAGATTACTTTACATACATGAATAACTGAACATTAACTTCCATTCAAATCGATTATGAATCCGTGGTACTAAAGATATTTAAACTTAAAAAACGTCCTAAAAACTGCAGTGATTTCCTTCCTCAGCCACAGCTCATGTCACGTGAAATACCAGCGAATCCATCATCCAATCCATCGAACAGTGGTTGTTATAATTAAACTGCACACCAATGCAGGTTGTGATACATTTTGAAAGGCTCAAAACATTATGTGTATGCATTCGCCTAAATTGGTACCTGTCAAATTCGCACATGTAAAGTTGAAATCGTAACACCAAATTTCTCTGCCGACGTTGCATTGAATTATGTGAAAAAACAGGGTCTTCAAGGGGAAAACTTGGCAAGTCCTGGGTGAAAATCAAAGCGTTCGAGCCTAGTATATGCCTTATTTAAATTAAAGGTACTAATAGGACCTTTGCATATACATATAGTACCTTTCTTCTAAGTTTATATTGTGGAACATATTTTTAAAACAGATAGTAACAAGACTTTATGCTGTAAAATTCGTTGGCTTCACTCATAAGACAAAATTCACTTCTATGTGCTATGTCAGAAAACACATCCGATAATCTTAACTTGTGAATGTATATAGTCACTGGGTCAGTCCACACACAAAAAAAACACAAACGATGTTAGACCTTTTGGTTTTATTTTTTATTCGCATGAAAATCGGATGTAGTATTCCCTATAGGCAGATGGGAGATGATAAAATGCAGCATTGATTAGAATTGATAAAATTAATTAAATTTATTAGAATTTTTAGGCTACTCCTATGCCAATCCATTTTTATGAAATTTTCTGTTCGACTACTGAGGAACGAATAACGCTAAATAACGTTTAGCACAGAGGAATCTCGACACCATAATGCAAGTCAATTCAGTAATTTGTATAACCATTATCTGTAGTAATATTAATCTATAAAATGAGCTACGAATATTTCAACTTACTCATGTAGACCTTCATTATTTGTATATGACGTCATTAAAATGGATGAGAAACTCTTACCTGCAATAATAGAAAAAAAAAATATTATATTACGTTTATAAAATTATTAATATTAATTCAAACTAAAACAATTAAATATACCAAATATTTAATAAAACTTAAAGCTGTTTATTATTTAATGTTATAACAAAATATTTTAAAGACAAAACCCTTTTAAATTAATTTTATTTTAGGTTACGTAATGGAAATTATAATTTCATATTATTATAACAAGCCCTAATACTTTTAATTGCTGGTGGTAATACACCCAAAAATTGAGTTCAGACATACATATATACATATTTGGCAACCCTGATATTTTTCGAACTAATACAACCGATGAAAAAAGAAATTATTAATATTGGCATTTATTGCGTATAAAATCGGTATACGGAGGCATGCTCATATTTCAAAAATATATAAATTTAAAATTAAATTCTCTTCCCAATTCTGATTTATATAATGCACTATCCTAATAATAGTTTTAATTTATAAACATAAAATAGCATTACTGTTATACACTGTCAAAATAATTTTCTTGTATTTTTAACATTATTTTTGTGGATATATATGGAATAATAATTGGTTCAGTCATTCTACTAATGAAAAATCAATATTGTTAATATATTATAAATAATTCCAATAATTATTTAAAAATGTCCAACAGAAAAATTATATGCGACATGTGAAAATTATTCTACCATATCGCATATAAGGGTACACCTCACCCACCCTACAATTTTCGATTATATATTTTTTTTTTTTATTATTTATAATTTTCAATTATCAGAATAACGTACATTTTCATGAAATTTCATATTCGGATAATATTAAAATAATATTATTCACTATACCAAGAACAACAATAAAAAAAAAACTATTTATAAATACAAACAACAGTAACAACTGACTGTAATTATTATTTGTTAAAATATTCATAAAAAAATTTATTTTATTTTAACAACAATATTATTTTGAATTTGATAAAAGCAAAATTATATAATTTTACAGAAAAACACATACATACACAAAAAAAAATAATATTGCTAATTATTTTATAAATATTATTTTTAAGTTTTTAATTGTGTACAAATATATACGAGTATATGCAATAATGAAACTTGTGCATTTTATATCGTTTTCGGGTACCAACAAAAACTTACTAAAAACTATTTAATATTTTGCCTGAATGTATGCAATGAAAATGTGATAATTAAATGTTTATCGTTTCTGTACAAGACTTGCTCTCCCTCTTGTTTGCATTTGAATGCGAATTTTTGTTTTTTTTAAATTAGCAGCGAAATTAATTTGCGTAAATTACTTTTGTTGTACCACACTTAGTTTAATAATTGTTTTAAGCGATTTTTGTGTTGCTACCATGCAAAATTAATATTCCTTGTAATAAGCAGGTAACACTTTTGTTTAGTTTTGTAATAAATATTTAGAAGTGTGTTAGATATTACTACAAATAAAGAATTTCTTTTATGTTTTATTTTAAATATTTTTCTGTAACAGTACCAATTAAAATAACCAACCAAGAATTTAAGACAATTTTATGGATGTTCTGATTACTGAGAGCTTTAAGACGCTATGGTGCTAAGAAAAACAAATTTCTATTATCGTGTCGATATTTAAATGCCCCTAAATGCTTATTTAATAACTTTTATCAAAATTTTGTATAATTTACTTATTAAACTTTACTTCCATTTAGTGTAAAAATAATTAACAATTTTTTTTATTTTTTTATGATTTCTGACCTTAACCTTGCATATTACAATAACTTAATGAGCATTTACCTTGGTCACACTTTTTACTCCATGATTTGCCATCTAGTGATAGTAAAAGTTACCAAAAATAATCGTCATTGAGGTGTAAAACAAATAAACTATCGTTTGACGTAATTTTTTGAAAATTTTTTAACACGCATCCCCAATAGAATTTCTTATGACTTTTCCTTACAGAAAAGTATGAAAAAAAAAACTTGATAAAAAATTTTTTTTTTCTCAAATTAACAGGTTTTTGGTGAAGTGATGGTTTTGCGGAAAACTGCAAAGTACTTCGAAGAGGAAGAAATACAAGAAAATAATGATATTGTTGTATTAGGTCGTTAGTACTTATTCTTTTTAGTTTAAAACAAATGTGTGACATTTTAAATGAAATAAAAATGTATGGTATGTCCCTTTTTCCAACACAGAAATAATATGTATCAATTTAGTACAGACGTTATCTCCACCAGTATCAAGGAAAAAAAAAAGGTTGTATGCCGTCAAAAAGCACTATCTTCTAAATTGGTTTTATTAAATATACAGTACACAACAAACTTTGACTATTAAATCAATTGTTTCGATTTTTACGGTTGTTTTACGGTTGATGCAGCATTCTAAACCTATATACGCAAGTCTATTTTATTATCGTTTATCACGGGCTGAATGTACATTCAGCCCGTGATAAACGATAATAAAATATTTTTTGTTTGGTGCTTAGTATTAGACATATCATTTTCATTAAGTGTCGACCTAACTTGAAATCATAATCTAGTCGATTCACACTCTAACTTAGTCAACACAAAGGCAGTGTATTATTCACGTATGCCATTTAAAAATCCAAGAACTAAATTAGAGAGCTCTTACGTATTAGCAAATCGGTGGTTGCTGGCAATGGAAAGGAAATTATTGAGATGCCGCCCTCCAATTTACGAGTCTTACAAATCTTTCATGTAAAAGTACATGCAGTGGTAAAATCAGACAATCGTACGACTCAACTGAAAGTCGTCTATAAGGCTTCTTAAAAAACTATGCGACATATTGAAACGGATTTTACCAAAAAAAGTGAGAATCCAGTTCAGTAGATTTTTTGAAGTCATTTTCTCAGCAAAAAATTGAAAACGTTTCAAAATTAACCAACGATAATTCATCTATCAAAACGTTAGAAATTATTTGGAATTTTAAACTTGCTTTCCTCTTTTTGAAGGTACAAAAAGATCAGACCAAAGATGGGCCAACAGGGAAATATTTTCGACCGCAGCCAAAACCTACGATCCATTAGGGTGGTTTGCACTAGTCACAGTTACTGACAGCGTTACCAAATGCACTTTCAACTACATGCTTTATGTGATGCGTCCGAGGCAGCATATGGAAGTGTAATAAAATTAACATGTGTTTATGAATTAGGTGAAATTAGTGTACACATTGTAACTTGACAATGATAAGGGAATAAAAGCTAGCGAGCTTCTCAGTACCAGTCACACGTAAGGATTGCATAAATTTCTAGGTTGGGAAAGGTTCTTTAAGTTTTCTGTTGACATTTATTTGGGCCAAGAGTTAACATGTTCAATAATCACAAAATTGGCCGTTTGGTCAAGTTTTTACATACTAACACATACCATTTCAAAGCATAAATCGCCATTTGCGGCTGGCACTAGGGAACTCATCCTGTATGGTTTAGTATCATGTATCATTCTAAACTCAAAATCAGGGTTGTGCCGTGTTGTCTGGTGTAGACGTAGATAAATAATATTTTACATGTGTACTGAATGTATGTAGAAAATTAAAAATTTGACGTCGACAATGTAGAGAATGTATGGACAATGTCGCAAATTTCTGGACAATATCGAAGGTTTCTGTTATCAATCAGTAAAATTCTGTGATTTCATGTTTTATTTAACACATTTGAATACCAGTTATTATATGGCAATAATGTATTTCTATGTATATTATATGTGACGCTCTGCTCGGAAAACGGACTGATTGAAAAAATGCATATTTCTTACATTATACTTGAGTTTTTTTTATAAAAAATGCGAAAAAGGTCAGAAGCCTACTCGTATATGTAGGCAACAAGCAGAATTTCATAAACAGTTACAAAATCATCACTAAGTGGCACTATTCTATCATTACCTGAGGGAATAAGTTTGATGTAAGTATTTTCGAAACACTTAAATGTTTAAATGGTAAAATATTTTACCCTAGAAACATTTTTGTGGGAAATTTTTGCACTAAACTTATTCCTTATTCAGTAGGCCAGAAAAATACAATTTGAGCATAAATGCTACGAAAACATTTTTCCCAAATCCATATTCCCACGGAAAGAAAGAATAGTGTCACAATTCATGGAAAAATTAATAACACATAGTGCTAATTTTATTCAGGTAAAACCACTCGAACACTTCAATTTTACTAACCAGTGGCGCTATTCTGGTAATTCTCCGGGAATAGGGAGCTGGTGAAAGAATTTACGTATAAATTCTATTTAAATAATTTTTTTCTGGCATACTAAGGTAAAAAACTATAGTGGCAATTTTTTTGAAAACAAAATAAGATAATTTCGCTATGGAAAAATTACTCCCAATTTACAAATATTTACATCAAACTTTTTTTCTCAGTAGGCCGGAAAAAACTGATTTATAGATACAAGCTATGTAAAATCTTTCCCCAGTTCCCTATTCCCGGGGAATTACCAGAATGCTGCCACAGATATGTAATTGGACAAAGAAATGGCGAATCAAATTAAATGAAACAAAATCAATCCAAGTCAAAACTTATATGGAAGGAACACATAAAAAAGAAGAGAGTAAAACTAAACATAAAATTAAGTAAAATGCATGGGCTCTTAGGGAGACAATCTAAACTAGCGATCCATAACAAATTGCTGCTATACAAACAAACCCTGAAACCTGTATCGACATATGGTACCTAACTCTGGGGTTGTGCCAAGAAGACAAATATCAAAATCATCATAGTTCAAATTAAAATCCTGCAAAGTACTGTTAATGTACCGTCCCAACTAACAATTTAGGTTGTTTATTCTATCGCTTGGTGTAATATGTGCTATTTCGGTAGAAATAACGTAAAATTTTGGTTATTTTTCCACTTTCAAGAAGTATTTCCTAATTGGTAAGAATTTAGGGAAAATTTACGAAAATTTTCTGGCGTTTTTCTACCTTTAGGCGGCTTTTACTTTTTAGTCTACTATTAAGAAAGTTTGGCCTAATTTGCACAAGCGAATCGTGTTTAAAGTATAAAAGAGTAATTAGTAGAAAATTGGGTTTAAAATAAGTAAAATATTTCTTCTTTTCCTACCTATTGTCAACTTTAAAGTCAATTTAACTTTTAAGTCGAAAGAATAACAAATTTTAATAGATTTCGTCAATTATATTTCACCGATTTTCAACCTTGAAAACGATTATACTTTTAAAACGAAAAGTAAGGTTTTTTTTATATATTTATCCCTTTTTTTCTACCTTAAGGTTAACATTTCTTTAAAGAAATATTATAGTAGAAATTTAATTTTACCGATCGTCTATAAGACCGTATATCACCTGCAAAATTCACTTAAAAGACTAATTTCCTAAAAGGTTCTCTCACAGTTTTCTTTATAGTCGAAAATAAGCAATTTTTACTAAAGTAAGACATTTTGATTTTATTACATCATCAGCTTTTGTCGTACTATGAATAATTATCTAAAGAAAAAGATAATTATTCATAGTACAACTCGTATATTCAAAGTAATTGGTTTAAACCACTATTTGGCCAGAACAAAAATCCATTTACCACCCGTTTTTGTGGTACTACACTATACTCTTTTATAACAAGAGTATCTCTTTTTTTAAGGTCTCTACAAGAGAAAAATAATTTTCTACACTTTCTCCCTCCATGATAAAGCCCACGCAATAACAAACAAAATTGTAAATTTATCACACGACACGAAATTATAGCTGGAAAAATATCGTAACAAAATTTTGACATATCTCGCGCAAGCATGGCGAACAAAAAAATTGTAAAGGCAGAGCTGTACTTTTAGATTCATTGTTTGCGTTTTTCGTTTCTGGTGTTCTTTCGAACATTTACGATAGTAAATTGATTAATTTTACTCGAATCAAATCAATTTTAAAATTCCATATTTTTTATGCTTTTCTGAAACATAAATTAAATTTGTTTATAAATTTGCCTAGTTCGTGCTATAAATAGATGGTCACACATTTTCCATAGGCGTCGTAGATATTCTTATTACATAATAAATTTATTATTTTTTTATAACTTTTTTGGTTACTTCACTGGAAGTTGCGCAGCACGATGTAAAAATGAGTTCCAGTACGATAATGTTTTACCTATAAGTCGATTAACACTCTACTCTCTCGACTTGTTGAGTAAAATTCCTCCTGAACAAGTAGAAATGGAGTTCGAAAACGCAATTTGAAATTGACCTAAAAGTAGAAATTATTTAAACAAAAATTTTCGACTTAAAATAAGTAATTTCGTTTTGAACCGATGGATATTTCGTCGCTAAGGTCGAAAAATTTAGTAATTATGGAAAATAAGGACGATTTTTAAAAATCCGCCATATGTATTTTGCTTAATAATGATCGTGAACCGAAATTTGATGTTACCGAAATGACAAAAAAAAATTATTTCTGAATAAAATATATAAAAACAAAATTACAATATAAATTATTTATAGATGGTATTTCAATTTTTTGAGGCAGAAAGTGCGTTTTCATCGAAAAATTTTCAACGGCATTATGTTTTATATTGGCACAATACTTAATTTCACGCATATTAAAAATGTAATTGTATTATTTTTCTCGTAATATTATTCATTTGTATTTTCCATTTTAATAATAATAAAATAACTTGTTTCATTTTTCTGAAAAGTTATATTAAAACTGGTTAACATGTTATTGTCGTAGTAGAAAATTGGGAGAAAATAACTTATATTTTCCGTCGAATCGACGTAAAACTAACCAAAAATAGGTAAAAGGAGAAAGTGAAAATGTACCTAAATAACACTTTTTAGGTATAATTTTACGTCGAATCGACGTCGAAAAATTCTCCAATTAGGTTGATTCGACGTCGATTCGATGTAATCTTACACCTATTTGGTTAGTGTTTTTCGTTTTCAAAGACTATTTTTAAGTAAAAATCTACCTATAATCGACATAATTTGTTAGTTGGGTGGTACATTCAAAACGACAACCTCCATCGAGATCTTAAGATGTCGCGGATGAAATTAAGCAAAACACCTACAACGTCTGCACCAGCATGAAAATCTTTACATACGCTGTATGCTGATACTACACCAACAAGAAGACTGCAAAGAACCAAACCACTGGACTTATCGCGACCAGGAGGTCAGTAGACTTACGGTAGCGAAAAATCTGAGGAGGAGTTAAACGAAATTGGGGATAATTACTTGATTACGCCGACTAATCAAAACACTTTATTATGCAATGTAAATTACTAAATGGGTGCAAGACCCAGTCGTGGTATAAATAAATAAATTAAAAAAAACTTCAATATTTATATGAATCGCGTAAATCCAGCAGGGGTACCGGTCGAAATTGCATATTTTAAAATGACATTTTTAAAAACGACATTTCTCAAAACTGCATATTTCTGCATTACTGAATAAGGTACAAAACAGCATTTTTCAATACGGTATATTTCAAAATGGCATAAGGTACGAAAGGACATAGGTACAAAATGGCATTTTTCTAAATGGCATTTTTCGAAACGGCATTTTTCTAAACTACATTTTTTAAAAAGACATTTTACAAAATGGCATTTTTCTAAACGGCATTTCTTAAAACGACATTTTTTAAAAAGACATTTTTCAAAACGACATAGGTAGTAAAATTTAGGTGAAGGAGAATATTATATGCATACTAAATCTTCAAATAATTTCTAATTTCCATGAAGGTAATTACCTTTCTTATAACATACCTATACTAAACCTAAACATGTGAAATTTTATCTTAATCGACTAAGAAATAGTTAAATTCCTTTTCATTTGACTTTATCCTAGAATTTAATCCAAGAATCGTTCACAAATGTTCAAAAATTATATTCATCTCAAATTTCATCGTGTAATAAATAACCGTACCTGTTGGTCATATTCCTGAAATTAATGAAAATGTAATTCTAGATTCATAATCGATTAAAATATTTCATTCTGTCTTGTGCAGTTTTAAAAATGTCGTTTTGAAAAATGCAGTTTTGAAAAATGCAATTTTAAAATATGCAGTTTTGAACGGGTCCCATCCAGCAGGCATACAAAAATTGGTCGAGACGGTAGACAGGGCCTGACCAAAGATTAAGGTTAGTTACTACTGCATTAGTTTATCAACATGAATTGCAACATAATACAATTAGGTAAATTCAATGGATAAATATAGATAATCCACCGTTCTTGGCGACCCAGGAGTATACTAATATAGCCAGATCCATATTTAATCAAGTCAGCGGTGCTCATTACAGCTTGTTGCAGATGCACGGTCAATGGGCAGAAACAAATTTTAGTACAAACTGGTAGCACTGATTTTTCACCTGCATGCATGCTTCGTAAGCCATATTTCTAAACAACGTCAAGATCAACGAGTACAGTTTCGAAAAAAAAATTATATGCAGCTCTATAGTTTTACTAATTTTAATTTTGGTAACTGAGTCGCCAAAAAAAACGGAAACCAAGAAAAATATGGGCAAGAAAACCTCCTCAAGGATCTACTGTTATCTTTGGCTGGAGATTATTAAAATTTTCTACGTATGGATCATGCGATATTTTCAGAGCTTTTACCCCGATAATAGTAAAGCAAGATACAGATTTAAGAACTACGATATCACCAGCTGAAATGTTTTCCACAACACTACGATTTTTTGCAACAGGACCGAGATATGAAGATCTCAAATTCAATAAGGTTATATCTTTTCAATGACTCTGTAAAATAATCATATAGACATATGATGCTTTGATATCAACGTAAAAATTACAAAAAATTTATTTTAGTCCAATAATTATTAAAAATGTTAATTCTTTAATTTTAATTTTATAAGTTGTTGTCATTTTAACATTTATGATTGGAAAAATGTTCAAGTTCATAATGTGGCATTGACATATAAGTCATAAATGGATTTATGGTTGATGTGGATCTCGGAGATGATAAATTGGGCTCATATTAGTTTTCACTACGATTAAAATGATCACAATCGTTATAGCAGCTTGCAGCTTAGCTTAGCAGCTTGGCTTGCAGGTCTACACCGAACATTCCACTAAATTTTACCATAAACATTTTTAACCTACAGTTTTAATTTAAAATACCGGGAGCAGGTGAATATGGTGGTTTTTTATCTGCCAGTATTTCGGTTTTTGCTTGCTGATGGAATTTGACACTTTGCCACCTGCACTAAAAACAAAATATGACATCATTAATTATCCATTTGCCGGTAATGCAGGAAATATGCGGCGCTAGAGTTTGATAATGAAAAAACACACTTCGTTGAAAGTCAAAAATTGGAATCTTGAATTATTTTAAATGTATACGGTTATCAGCTATTTGTTTTGTAAAACAGAAATTATAACTTTACACAATATTGGAAATTCTCAATTTAAACTGAAAAACTGTGAGATAGCAAATTTCAACTGAAAAACAATAATCAATTTCCAACGGGAAACAACAATAAAAAGCAATAGTCTACATTGTCTACGAATATTCTACATACTCTACGATTTCTCGACATTGTCTACCAACATGTCGAAAGTTCCAGAATATGCGTAGACGCACAATAATGCTCAAAATATAAAGAACCATTTCCGCCTAAGGAAGTTCTTAAAAGTAATGAAGCTATATCGAAGCTGAAACATTGTGCTAATCCTACAGACGATTGTCAGGGCTCATATATAAAACACCTTTATTACAGAGCCTTCCAATAAGAACTAGTTATTCTTATCGCTATTCAGAGGTTTTTACAAATTAACAGTACAAGGTTGACCAGTTAGTAAAATGGAGTCAATTTCGCTTCAAAATCGTATTAGAATAATTAAAAGCCGTTATGAAAACTGTGGATCGGTAAAAACAACATTTCGTAAAATTTGCGTTATTTTTGAAAGATAAAGTTATCCACTTGAGCACGATATTAAAAATTTGGCACGTACTCGTTTCTTATTTTATGACCAATGTTTGATACGTAAGTGAAATTATACCACGATTCTATCCTAAAAAATAAAAACAATTCATCGGCCAACTCTAATCAATAAAAACCCCAATTGCTCTTATGTGAAGTTAGTCCAGCCCAGAATTTATTAAAAATTACGTTAAATACAAAAATAAAATTCGTTACATTTAAATTATGAGAATTTTAGAGAGGGCCCCTATTTGGGAATTCGAATGCGAATAAACGAAAGACGTTTTCGAATGATCGGTATTTGTGAATTCGAAAACGAATTGATCTAATCGAACGTCACAACGAAAACGAATGCCATGAAACGAACGAAAATTAACCTTATCGTGCAATCCGTTTTTGAACAAGAATTGTTCGTTCGTGAACGAATTTTTCTTCGTTGACAATTTTATTGACGAATCCAAAGAATAATTACAATTTTCAATATTAAATTAATACGTAATGTTATTTTATTGGTCTACAAATTATTTTGGTAGGTTGTTAGGAGTTTAGGACAAGCTTCAAACAATGTTTTTTATTAATTTAGCATAATTTTTATTAAATGAAAAAAGTTTATGTAAAAAAAAAATTAGGAATTATTATTGACAATTTGAAAATACACTAAACGAAAATTACAATACAAAAGTAAAAAAATTCGGCTGAGATATAAAATTTTTCACACAGTAAAACACTCCGAAATAATTTTTTTATGATTTAATATTTTTTTGATTACAAATCAAACTGAAATTAATGTTTGTTATGTTTGCAAAACAATAAAATTTTGGTTTTGGTTGTCAAACGTCAAAATTCCATGGCCAAGGCGCTTTTTTTTCGTACAGGTATAACCATAAATTAAAATTTCCCTGCTAATTACTTTACAGTGTACATTTTTATTTTCGTTCGAATTCAAAAATACTAAATCATGTTCGAATCGAATTTATCGTTCGAATCGAATTGTCGTTCGAAACGGATTCGCAAATAGGGCCCCAGGTAATCGTTATATCTATAGAACATGTATTTTTACGAAGTAAAATAACATTAGACATGGTAAAGATACTTGGCACGTTAAAAGTATAAATTTGTCGGATTAAGGTTAGAAAAAAGTCGTTCCTTGGAAACTTTGTGAAATTGAGCCCTGGGGAAAATATATCCATACAACTCGTATTTGAGCAAAAATGAAATTCAAATTTCGCACGTTAAAAGTATAAATTTCGCGGATTACTCACGGGTCCAATTTCACAAATTTTCCACTGAACGATTTTTTTCTAACTTTTCTAAAAGTTAATGCAGAAGTGTGACGATCTCAAAAACACAATGATTTTTTCTAAGTTTTCTAAAAGTAACGGAGGAGTGTGATAATCTCAGAACCACATACCCTTAATCCGACAAATGTATATACTTTTAAACTGCCAAGTATCTTTTTTTTATCTCTGCAATCTGTTCTGGCGCATGTTCAAGGCTCTCCTTGTGCTCTTTCGCGATTTGCTTATTCCGTCCTTACTTTTACGCCAATGTTAGCCAATTTGAGGACGTACGGCTACAGGACCGATTTTAACACCATCTGCACATTGCAAGCTCCATGCCAGCTTATACTTATATGGAAGATGGGTCGGCCCATGAGTTTTGCATGCCGACAGGGGGCCATAGATGTGTTACATTTCATCACAGATGGTAATCTGTTGATGAAATTTCACGTTGCATCCTGCCCTTATCGGGATTCCAGCCCGGTATCTCACGATCCAAATGCCAAAGCTTTAACCACTGTGCAATTTGGTCGATACCAACTTTACCATGTCTAATGTAATTTTACTTCGTACATGTTCTATTGATATAACGTTTACCGGGCTAAAATTCTCAAAATTAAAAAGTAACGAATTTTATTTTTGTATTTAACGTAATTTTTAATAAATTCTGGGATGGGCTAACTTCACACAAGAGCAATTAGGGTTTTTATTGATTAGTATTCCCTGATGAATTTTCTTTATTCTCTGGGATAGAATCTTGGATAACTTCACATACGTTGTTTGATGATATAAATATTAACGACTCGTACGGTTTCAACAGAACGGCGCTACTTGCCGTAGATTTTATGGAGTATCGATTTGAGGCTATGTGAAAGATGTGATTTATGAAAGTAAACGACAATCAATCGAACGTCTCAAAACCAACATCGAACGCATCTTTCGTGAGAGCCTTGATTGTGTAGAGGATCAATTTCTGCAAAAGTGCTCGTGGTGGACATTTGTCTTATATTATTTTTTATCCATAAATCGTCAAGTGTCAATAAATAATAACATTAGCTTTTTAAAACATGCGTTTAATTTCAAATTGTGAATTTAAAAGACGAAGCCATTGAAAGAAAGCTTGAACGTTATAAATATCGTGACAATGTTGTATCATGGCACTGTTTACTGTCGCTAAAGTGATATTGTTTCGGGCTGGGGTAATAAGATCTCACGACAGTTGTGAATGTTGCTAGTTTCATTTATGACATACAACCTACTCGTGCGTTGCAGTGGGAAATGGAAAGAAGTGCTTTGAAGTTGACACATTTATTTTTAAAATTCAAAGGATTTTGAGTGACACATTTTATAGAAACTTGTATGCTCTTTAAAATGAGTGTGAATTATTATACTCAACTGCTAAAAGAGCTAGAAAAATAATTAAAATGATATGACGCCTCACTATTTTCCAGGTAAGAAAAACTGTCCGGTGGTAGAAGCAGCATGCCCCCGAGGATATAGAAATTTTTGTTTGTTTTGTCTGTTCAGTTTGGTGAGGAAACAGCAACATGCTTGGGTGCATGCGTTTTTTATGGTGGCAAAACAATGAATACCTTAAAAGAAAAGTTGGCAGTGAAGTAAGAGATCGCAGTGAAGTATGCCGCAAATAACAAAAAAAAATACGTATTAGTAAATACACTGTTAAAAAAATTCTTATAAGAATTTTGAGTGAAAACTATAAAATAAACTCAAACAAATTTATTTTACATTCGTCATAATAGTCCGGAAAATTCTCATTTTTATGTAGTTTTAAAGAAGGTGGATTCAATTCTTTAAATGCTGGATATAGAAAATTTGTGTGCAAAGCCACTACATGGAAATTAGACGATAAGACGATATCCAGAACACAAATAAGATAACCAAGTGAGCTACAGGACATTCCCATAAAAATAGGATCCCTCTAAATTTTTTTCTGGTAAATTATGTCAATTTGTTCGGTATGGGTAGTTTTAGTTTAAATAAAACGCTCATTTGCTTCAATAGTGACATAACTCAAAATTCACTCATATCTAAGATATTCCAATCAAACGATTCCCGATAATTCATATTTTGATTATTTTGTATCAAAACATACTCTCTTATGAAGTTATTTCTAGCAAATTAGGCAAAATTTCAAACAAAATATCACTCAATATTGGAAACTATTTTAAGAAAAAATGAAAAATATTAAAGAATTATAAAAATTAAGGTCTGATTGCGGATGTAGCAACAGAAAAAAAATTATGTTACTAATCAGAAGGTGTTTTTATTTACTTTTGAAAAAATGGCGTTTTTGAGTGATATTTTCAAATTGTTTTCCTGAAAAATTAAAAATTATGGATTTTGTCAAATACTAAAATCGTGCAGTTTGTCGGAAAATCCCACTATGTGCAACTATTAGCATAAGGTTGGAACCATCAAATAAATTAAGAGCCATTTTCATATCTAGGGGATAGTTATCATTGTTCTTGCAAATCTAATCCATTTTATTGGTTTGAACAGTAGACACAAACAAACAAGTCTAAAGCCATTTCAAAAAGGAGAGACGAGTCAATTGCTTGTGTAAGCCTAAGGCAAATATTATTTTATAATGAAAACTTCCAACAAACTCTACGATATTCAAAACTTAAGTAAACTAAAACTACTCAAACCAATAAAATCGATTTAATTTGCAAGAACGAGAAATGGTACCTATCCTTAACCTGTTTTAAATTAATTTATTGAACTCAAATGACTTAATGTATTTCGTTTTCTCAAGATTATTTCTTACTCTTTCTATTGCCACTGGTTTTGCAAAATAAAAAAATATGGCGCCTATTTTCGTCTCTTTCTATTATAATATAGTTATTTCGCCAAAATTTTGGTTTAACAGTGTAATTACTAATACATGTTCTGTATTAACAATTTCTTAATGTATTTGTATATTTACACGGGATTTTTGGTGGGACAAACTTCACAACCGGGAAGTTAGAGAGTATAGAGGGTTACAGAGTATCTTCAGTCCGTCTGTTTTTCCTTATTTTGAAATTATTGAACCAAGTATTTAAAATTCAAAGACGGAGCTCTGATAGAACAATAGTTTTTTTTGCTGTATCTTTATACGAGTAGTTATACATACGTACAACCTACTTATTTGCAATCCATTTGACATCACCATTTAAAATATGAACATATAAATAGTACATACCGTGCAAACGTTTTTTTTTTATATAGCTGGCATGTATTTATATCATAAATAGTATCCCAACTGCCGCACACTGTTAATATTTTATCTTAATGGAATTGGCTTAGGATTGTCAACAAGATTTTTTTTTATGTAGCAACACGCACAGTACTCATTGTATTATGAGGATTTTATTTTTATTATATGGCGTTTATTACTGTTAATGGCCCCAAATAAACTTTACATTCATATATTGTATGTATGTTTATATGATAACACAATGGCCTTAGTTAATTAAATAACAATTAGTAATAAACAATAGCACAACATTAATATAATATAATAAAAGGACTTCAGATTTATATAATTTACCGCCTGTTTATAGTAATTTGATTTTATTGTTTTAGGTCGACATTCCATTCGGCCCCCATATAAACTTACGTCATATCGACTAAGTGTCCGCGTATAAAACGCGCTTAAGTGAATTCAAATTCACAATCAATTAGTGTCTATCACCCTTACAAAACGCAAAACGGCATTAAATATTTAAATAAATATTTACCTAAATGCCACTCAAAATTGACACACAAAACAAAACAAAAAAAAAATGAAAAGTGGAAAATTGATTTTCACCCGTAACGCGTGGAAATACAAAATAAAAAAATTAAATAAATATAACGGGCATTGAATATAGATATAGCGCAACATAATAACTATACTGTAACCCTTTTTTTATAATTTTCCGATTCCGCCCCCAAGACCGTCCTCCCATTTTCCAATTTTATATTATTATTCTACGCTTTTAATTCAAATAATCATCGAATATTTACGTAACAAATATTTTCTTTTATTTTTTTAAATTCATTTTTAATTAATTTTTGTGACTATTGATTTTAAATAATTAAATATTTATAAATAAATAGTAATCAAGAGTAAAAAAAACATAATTTCTTATAAATATATTTTAAATAAACAGCATCGCCTAATTGATTTTTAATTTTAGAAACGATTCGATCATTGGGTACAAAAATATGATGTTCAGATCCGAGTCGTGCATGGTCCACTTGAGAATTGTGTATAAAAGAAAAGAAAATTTTATTTTTGCATACATCTCCTAAATGTTGATATTTGAATATGGTACGCTCCAATGTTGTACCACAAAAGCAACAATATCCATTATCTACTTGAAATAAATTATTTATTGTGTACACACATTTTATCTATAAAATTATATGGCATTACTGTGTGTATTTAAATAATTGTATATTTCAAGTGAATTGAAATTAATACGTGTGTGTGTAGTAATTATTTATAATAGCTATGCTACACCTAACATAGTATATGTATGCACTACTATATACAGGGTGACCCTTAAGCAAGTACAATAAATTTGGGATGTGATGGAGGACACTAATCTGAACAAGAAATTATATGACAGCACATATCCTATCTGTAACCGTTATAGAGATAATTAAGGTCCTACTGTAAAATTAGCAACTTTGAATTTCACTTATTAATTAAAAACTATTACTCAAAAATTTAAGAAGGAAAAATCTTAAATTTTTGCCATTTTTTCTTTACATTAGTAACGTAATCTGTTTTGCATAAATTTAAAAGTGACTAAATTTGACAGGAGAACCTAGAAAATATCTATAACGGTTATGAATATTATATGTGCTGTTTAGTGTCCTACATCGTATAACGAATTTATTGTAATTACCTAAGGGTTACCCTGTATATGTATATTAGTCTTGATTCGAATTGAATGCACGAAAAATTAAAGGAATAAATTATAGGAAAAACATTAAAATTCAATTCACTGCAATTTTTTTTTTTGTTTGTTTTAGTCGTTTTGTAAATTTTATATATTTATTTACTTTTAGAAATTATTTTTAAGGAGAATTGAAACTTGAATAAATAAGCTTAAATAATAGCAAACTTGCATTACTAACAAGCAAATTATTTATAAGTGTAATTTTAATGTAATTGAAATAAATTATATAGTTTTGCGAGTGCCTGGCAATATTCTACCTTACTGAAATCAATAACATATTTTATATCGAAAGGTAATTTTAAAAACTCGTTTGATTGCAAATAGGCAAAATATACTAAGTTGTTGTCATCGAAGGAAGACCAAAAAATTTCAGGGCCGTATTCTTGAAATCGATGGATGAAATCGAAATATTATTCGAATTTTTCGCCTGATACTTTAATCATTTTTTCAAATTTGGTTTCAAGTTTACAAATATTTCTTTTCCTACTAAAGGAATAATTTCGAGCCGATTTACTCAGTCGGAAAAGAGAAAATAAATTTAAAAAAATTATTAAAGTACCCGGCGCAAAATTCGACTAGTATAGAGAATTTCAAAGTAAATACGTATTCCGATTGGAGAAATTTCCACCGATTTCAAGAATACGGCCCCAGGGGCCGAAATTTAATCAAATAAAATCAACAGCGATTTTCTCTCAAAATACATTGTTTCATCGAAAATTTAAAGCACTGCATTTTTGCAAATAGAGTTGTGCGAGCTGGGTTTTTGTTTAATATTTTGATCAATTTGAGTTTTCTGGGTGTTCTGTTAAAATTTCCGTGTCTGCCGAAGCTGGGCGGTAACAAAAGTTTTAAGTGATGTATAAATAAACAAATCGAGTAACCGTAGACATCGTAAAATAGAAATACACTACGCGAAATAGCTATATGGGACAAAGTAGTCCGAACTGTTTTCCCCAAAACCGTTTCGTTGATTTTATTTTACATTGTATTGAAAAATTTGTCAATACTGAATAAACTGAAATAAAAATTTCTTTTCATATTACGGTTATGTTGATTTATTGTTTTTAAGAACCGCCAGTGGAAGGTACTAGCTATATGGGACGATGAACAAGCAATGATCGAATGCTTTAGGGAATCTGGCGCTAACATTCGTCAGATAGTCACAAAAATCTATGGAGAAATAAAAATACAATCTTAACCATATGGTAAAGGCAAGGACCAAAGCCTAAAGTTGACGCGAGAAATAGAAGGGAAATAAGACACCTTAAGTTATGAAAAATATGACTCCATCCCAAATAAAGCGTGATTTGCGTCTGAACGTCAATAAAGGAAGAATATAACAGATTTTAAAAGGGAGTGTTCAGCGTGAATAAAATTTGTAACGGATTAAGTTGTACGGCGTTTAAATAATTGTATCGAATTACGACGGATCGTTAACAAAATATCGATGCAGACTTCTGAACGGTAATTGGTAGCCGGGTTACAGAAGTATGCACCGATCTTCAATATACCGCTGGAAGGAGGACGTAACGAATTTCCTAAGCACGAACCAACTTACCTAGACGCATCATCCCCGAATTGGAGTTTTTACAACACATTTCGAACGTAAAAAATACTAACATAACCGCAAATAATAAATAATAACATAACCGCATTCATTTTAGTCATCATTTAGTTCATTTCATCTAGTAAAAAATTTAAAATATTTTTAAATAAAAATTCCGGACCTATAGTTTCTTAACTATAAAAAAATAAAGCTAATTTCGTATAATTTAACTGACCTGAGAGCGAATTATATTTATTTATTTATTTATAAATTATTATTTATTTATTTAAATAAAATAAATTTAGATTCGACCAACAGTCAGTTAAATTATTCAATTTACAAAATACGAAATATTAGACAAAAAAAAATTAACAATATTAATTTAGTCAAATTAAATTACATGTATGATTAAATGATCTGAATGAAAAAAAAAATACTTAGCAACTACTTAAATTAAAAACAATATAGTTATGAGCAAAAAAAAAATACTTAAATTATAAAAACATCCATCCTTGATTAATTGAGCTCACACCATTCGTCGCCTAGGTGTAATATATACGGGAACATCACCATTGAAATCAAATGATTTGTATAACCCTTTTCCGGCCAGACAACATTTTTTTTTCCTAAAATTTAACTCCACCATACACAAATGTGTATGTGAATAACCATAGTTTGTAATGGTTTTTGTTTTTTCATGTTTCTCGTTCGTAACGTACACAATTTTGATCGCAGGACGGAAAAGGGATATACCTTTTGTTGTGTGGTTGAGGTGATATGATTTACAAAATTTGCGCATACGTATTTAGTTTGTGAAACAAACATTTGGTTATATTTTGTTTTGTAACTAGACGCATAAACCAGCATCAAGCATAAAACGTGCGCATCCGATCGACGTCGGCTTTATTGTAACACACTTAAGTTTTAGAGTGTATGCTTATGTGTAAAAAAAATGTGTGCAGTTCACACGCAGTAGAAGTGAAACTTTCTGGAATCTAAGCAGCGAGAGAATGAGACGAATGCAGTATCAGGAGTGAGATAATTAGAGGGTTTATTCCTCATAACACAAAACAGTATAAAAAATTTTAAAGTTTTTTTTAACATTTTATTATTCCGACTCCATGTTTTCTATTTCGACGAATGACACGAGTGGTTAATGGTAAAATAGGACACGAATTCTCTAGTTTGAAAATTCAATAGAATTCGATAGAATTATCAACATATCGTTGAAAGACTGCGTCGATAATAGTTTTTGATCGCGTTGTCGATTCTGTACGACTCATGCACATTTTTCAATTTAATTCTGTATTGAGGAATTGAATCAATGGGAGCGCCGCATCTAATGCAAAATTCACATTGAAATCCCCACTCAAAATCATTGGAATTTTATCGTAATTTTTTACAGAATACGTGATACTTTTTGCGTATACTTTATCAAATTCTCGTGGATAAATTGAATAATGCCTAACGGCGTGCACAAAATTGACGTACACGTTCCGTTGAGGTATTTGCAACCTTTTTCGTGAAGTGATTTTTCTCCGAGATTTGCGACACATTGCGGCATATCTATAATTATTAAAATTGTAGAACGAAATACGAAAATAAATGAAAATGTGTAATAAAACATTATAATTTTGAAAATAAAATAACAACAAAATTAATTTTTTCGAGTATGAAAAAAATAAAAGAAAAAAACTGTCGCATTTTTGTTTCATATCGCTTTTTCATTTTGCACTTGTAATGTTTCGTTTTGGTTCAACGATTTTAAAATCATCCCGGTACTAAAGAAGTTTCAGTTTAAAAATATTTTTACTTTTTTATTTTATTTTTTTTTTTTTGATATTTTAATTTCTAACCCATGAACATTTAGTGATAGGACTGCATCGAAACACTTTTGCCAGTTCGAAGATGATAGCTCCAAAACATAGTTTTTGAACGCTTCAATCGCTTCTTCAGGCGACAAAAATCGTTGTCCACGCATCTTATCTTTGATTGTTGGAAACAGGAAGAAGTCATTGGGTGCCAAGTCGAGGCTGTACGGCACCTATCAGTTCAATCATTTGAGTGCTGAAATACTCGTTTGTTTGATGCATTTGTTGAGCTCGTATTATCGTGATGCAAGATGATTAGCCGTTTTGGGTTGTTTTCTCTCAATTTGTTGAAAACCTAGGGCAAACAAATGGTCGTATACCAAGATTGTTACAAGAGAGCTACTGCCATCCTGCAGATTTCACTAAGCGCATGCAGAGGCCTCCACGGTGATTTTTGCCAGCTACAACTCAGGGAGAAGAAACCGAAGTATATAAAAAGCCCGCATTACCATCAAAGCCAACGTACCACTCGTATCAAAAACCAATTCAACAAAATTTTAATTGTAGTTACAAACCACCTGTACCTTTCAGAGCACTTCAATATTATAATCATCGACCCTTTACTAATTTCAATCCAAATAATAGTTATGAAAATAATAGAGGATTATCTCCTAAACCAGAAGCTATGGATACTACAAGTATCTCAAATCAATTTAGTTACCCCACAGGATCTAAACCGCAGTATAATCAAAGAGCACACAGAATTCAAGGGTTTGGCGAGATGGAGTCTTAAACTCCAAGCGCTGGATTTTCAAATTGGATGCCGAAAAGGTTCAGTAAATGTAGTACCGGATGCGCTGTCTCGAGCTTTTCCGGATGAATCCTCTCCTTGTGAGAATGATTCCGGGAGTAAGAGCACGCCTGATCCGGGTGCTCAATTCGGAGATCCAGACTTGTCGAGTAAAAATATCGACCCTTCTGTGGATGCGTTAGTACCTTCTTCGGTTCCCATATTCCACGTTGATCAAAATTCGGTTGCGTTTCAAGATCCAGGGGCTTATACGTAGTACTAGGCGCTCTTTCCGAGTTGGACAACCCGTCTTTATACGATCGTTTGCTTTGAGCGATGCATCGAACAAGTTTTCCGCTAAATTGGCCAGTAAATTCCAACCCGGGGTTATTTCTAGTAAAGTGGGTCAAGTCGCTTATTCCGTTCAACATTTGAGTGGCAAAAAATTAGGTACGAATCCCTAGGTACGAAAGTTATGCCCGGCTTTTTGAGACATCTCAGGGTGTGGGACGTTCCCACGTTTGTTACGAGTTTTTTTTTTTGTCATATAACAAGCATTTTTCCACATATTATCATTCTTCTTAGTTTACCTCTATGGCGAATTTTACGTTGTATGAACACGTGAAAATGTTGCTGTACTAAAATATTTTTTGTTCATGTGGATATGTTTTTGTTGTTTCTTGTGTTTGCCCCTATGAAGATGCCGCACGATTGGCGGTTAAATGAGAGAGCGAGATCAATGTGCATCGGGTGTCTGCGAAGCAATGCGCTGTAGGGGAATGTTTTTTGTTATATGTTTCTCAATGTAAATTGATGCAAACGAAAGACAGAGAAGAAAAAACATTCTTCTAGAACGTTTTGTTCGTTGTGTGGCGCGCGAGTTTTTTTGGTTGAGTTTTTTAGTTTTTGGATTTTCTTGGATGAGTAAAGATAAATTTTGATACGCAAGCGTTTTAAAAAAGCTTGGCGTGGAATATAAAAAATTGTGATTAAACTTTTTTTCGATATTAAAATTGGCGAAAAGGCCAGAAAATTGTTTTGTAATTAAGGCACGAACCCAATTTTAAAATTAATGAACGAAGTTTGTTATATAATAATAAAACCTTGTGTAAATGTTTTTTTTATCAATAAATAAGTCGGATGTAGTTGCTCATTTTTTTCCGCTTATTGCATATTGTGTTGCGACGTATAATTTAATTAAGTTGTGCTGGTGAAAATAAATAAAATAAAGTCTTTAGTGCAAAACAAACTGGATTAATGTATGGTGTGCTTGTGTTCATGATAAACGGAACACGCCACACATTAAGACTGTCAGTACGTGGCCTTAAGTTGAAAAATAACACGGTCGTGCGAGGTGGATAAATTATTCGATAAATATTTACTCCAAAACAATTTCGATAATTCAATTTAAATTTTTGATCCTGAGTTTCTTAGTGGTGGTCAAATTAAAGTGCTTAGACGTAACAAGTGCTTTTAGGTATATACCGTATCAGTCGTATATTAAATACGTTATTTTTTAAATACTGAATATTCGGCAAACGGGATCGACCACGAAAACCCGTAGAGACCGGATATTTTGTTGAGTTAGTTTTTTGGAAGAACAAAATTATACAAAAAAAACGGGTGGCCGCAATATTTATAGTTGGCGAGGCAACGCCCAACGTTTCACACCAAACCCCAACGAAGGCGAGAAGACGCCCAACGGTCCGGGTATGGAAGTTGCCCGTGGCATGACTGCACTAAGGCCGCAACCCATTAATTTGTGGTATCGGTTAAAGACACCGCAATGGTCCGGGCGACGACCCTGTGGCATGACGACCGCCCAAGGTCGCAACTGGATTATTTTTGTTTTGTTTTGTTGTTTCTTTAAAATAGCGGGTGTATGTCGCGCCACTCGGAGTACACATTGGTCTCGCCCCTTACATTTTTCTTTCTGCAGTTATTATTTTTTTTATTTGAGTTTTGTTCGCTTACGGGGTTTTGTGTTTTCATCTCCTCTGCGGTGAATAAAATTAAAAAAATTAATTACTAATTGTCTCTTCGGGTATGGTATGATGGGAGCGGAGACTCCCGTCTGTGTCGGCTGTGCGTTCGCGGTCGCTTGGTGCCCGCATCCTAATTCGAAAGGCATCTCACTCGGTTATAATTGGGTGGTTCGTTCCTCAAGTTCCGGCCGACAAGTTTCGGCGAAACTCCGGGTTTATTATTATTTATTATTTGCGTTTTTTTAGTAAACTTTTTGTAATCACGGTGTAAGCCAGGAACATCGCAAGCCTCTAACCCTCAAACATGATGTACATTTAAGGATGTAAGTCTCGATTATACCCTTCGAAAGCATATCCTTCACTTGTGTGTCAATCTCGGCTTTAGTTGAGTATGCTAGTCTATATGGTTTTATATTCACGGTTTGTGAATTCGTTATAAGGGGAATATGATGACAACCAGCATTTGCTATAGTGAATTGATCTCCTCTCAAATTTTTGTTATCGACGATTTTTCTTCCAAGTTCATATCATTTGGTCCGAGATTATCTAATGAGTTAGATACTTTAATATCAGAACTGTTATTTTGAATGGGATGTAGATTTATAGATCCTGGATGTAGATTTATAGATTTATAGATTCTAGGAAATGTGATTGATTCGCGAAGAACTATTTATTTGGCTTTTATTCGGTCTGAAATATCGGTTAGAATTTGGTAGAGTATCAGGATTATTATTGTTATTATTGAGTGAACTCGTTGATGCTAAATTGCGTCTGTAACAAGTTCTTGCGATGCGGTATGGTAAGAACTTGTTACAGTCACAATTCAGTTGTTCAGATGTTGAGAATTTATTTCTCTACTTCAATAGCTTTGGCAATAGCATCTTTTAAATTGTTATAATGGTGGTTCTCTAAGACCATTTTCAAAGAACCGCAACGCTGTTTTTGAATTTGTTTTTTTTTTGAAAAGTTGAATATTTTGGTCCAGCTGATCTTGTTTTTTAGTCCAAAAGAAGATTTATTTAATTCTGTTAATAATTTTTCAATTTTGGTTGAAAAAACTTTAACGGTTTCTTCATATCGTTGTCGAGCTTGAACCAGTTCGACCTGCACATGATCAAAAGCTCTAACTTTATCAAATTTTGTTTTAAAGCCATCTTGTTACTAATTTTACTTGGACTAGTTCCATAAATATTAGAAAATCGTCCTTTTTCACATAATAAATTATAATAAATTATGTAAATTCAAACGGGAGTATCCATTGGGTTACTGCCCGTCAAATGTGAATATTTATTTAAGAAGCATAAGTTACCAAATGATCTGTAAATCAGTTGTAATATGAATTATAAATAGAACTAAACACTTTCAAGCATATGGCTCGTGGTTAGAGCGGAGACAATCAACACCATGGGTACAACACTACAGCGACCGGTAGTCAAAATAATATGTAAATTTCCTTGGGGTTAACGATAAGTTCTGAAACAACTGATATCTCCCAATTTATAGAAAATCTTTAGTATCAAGTTTTACCCCATCAGTAAATCCACTTTGACTGTAGAGATGCCGAATTTTGGTGAAATATATATTTTATCAAACTATCACGCGTCATTTCCAGTAAAAAAAATTTGAACTTTAATTTACAATCTTTTTTGGTTTTTTAACTTGTTATGGGAGATAAAAGCCTAGTGCCTTCTCCCTAATTTTCTTTAATTTGAATTGCCGCATCAATTTAGGTTGCTCCTAAAGTTCAACAAATATAACGGTAATAATACCACTATACCGAAATATATACCTTACACATTAATTATTATTATTATTACAAAACCTACCGCTTCTCGCATATATTTTATCAATTAACAGAATGAAATATGTTGGTGTGATTTCATAAATTAACCAAAATAGTCACTTTAAATTCCATATTTTACATAACCGAACGATTTAATTGTTTTGCCTGATATACCCAGTAAAATACATTTTAAAAAATGTTTACTGGCTTACATTTTTATACCCATTAAAATGCTAATTTTGTCGCATTCCAATTTACACTTACATGTTGCTCATTAAATTACCCAATTAAAAAAAAAAAATTGTGAACGATAGCATATACAATAAATTTGGGACACACAATGTACGAGTACATACGTATACCAACGTATTCAATAAAAAAAATTGTCGGCAGTTAAAAAACAAATTTTTTCTACCATTATTGTATGTAGGTACCCGCCGTACATATGATTTATACGATAAAGCCTCCGCATGAAACGAAAAGCTCATATCATTAAACATTATTTTCTTTCAAAATTACATTACAAATATACTATACAATACGAAAATGGGATGGGAGAGAGAGGGCTTGCGAGGACAGAGAGGCAGGCAGAGCGGTAAAAGGAAAAATTCGTTTAAATTGAGGGTTACCTCATATTTAAAATACTTTATACTTAATTTAATTTATGATCTCATTTTTCGACAGATATTTACACACACACATATATATATATTCGTATACAAACGTTCACGTATATATGTGTACATACCAGATCCATTTATATTTCATTTAGAAAATGCGGAATAGTGAAGTGAAAAAACAAAATACAGCAAAAAAATAAAAACGAAACGGAAAATGTTCTAAACAAAATTAACATAAAAATCTGGCAACACGAGAAAAATGTGTTTTTTATTAGATTTGTGAAAATTCTGTTCATGTTGTTTACTTTATAATAAAACACATAAAAAAATGTACAACAATAACATTAAAGCGACAGACTAACCGACACTACCGCATCATACTAAAAATATATTTTAGAAAATATAAAAAGTTGCGATATGACTCAAAAAATAAAAAAAAAAATACAATAAAAAGTTACGTTCGTAGGTTGGGAGGTCACCCGCAAAAATTTAGCGCCCCCTTTACGTACACGCAACTAAATTTATGTTACATCCTGTTCCTTCCGCAAAAATACATATTGTATGTATATCGTCAAATTATCCTACTCAAATTAAATATTGATTTATTATACTCTTTCTATGTGTGTTTTTGGAATAGTGATAAATCTGTCAATAACTATTTCAGTTCAATATTATGATAATCAATTAAAATTTGTCTACTAAATAATTTAATATTGACACAAAATAATTATCACAAAATTATTAATTAAAGTTAGTAGACATCATAATAATTTGTAGTATTTTCTAAATTATTGATAAAATAAAATTGGTTTTTAGTTTTACTCGTACACAACCAATAAAATATTATTACCACATTATTATTTGTATTTTATATTAAATTTCTGTATCCTAATGATAAAAATATAAATTTTCATCTGAATGGTTTTATTGGAAACAGATCGATACATTATGTTAGAATTTGCGCAATGATTTTTATAGTGAAATATTTTTACGTTTTTGCTTTTGCCATTCATCTCTTGCGTATGCTACTTCCCTGACCTCGATAATAAAAAATTTAATTAATTCAGGAAATCTTTAAAATTAAATGTTTTACTTTTGAAAACATTAAAATATTACAAAATTAGAATTTCATTTAATTCAAATGAGTATACACTCGCGAGCAACTAGATCGACTAAGCGCTCACTGAAAGGCATTTTTTTTTTAACGGCTTAACCGATTTTCACAAGACAATATTTTTTTGAAAACTTGATATTTTTACTTTAAAATGACACTATTGAAATGAAAATTGGTTCAGTATTTTTTTATAATGAATTTTAAATGAAAAAGCCACGAAAATTTATGATTATGAAAAAAATATTTCTCTCTCTCTCTCTGGCACTATATCCCTGCAAGGGATTTGGCCGCCTCAAACGAGGTTTCATAATCATAATTTCATTTCGGATAATGAGTGATTAATTGATTGATCCTAAACAAGCCGTGAAATTTTTTCCTTGTCACCACCGGGAATCGAACCCGGGACCTTCGGTCGCTGGAGCAAGCATGCTGACCACTTTGCCACCGGGGCAAAAAAATATTACGGGTATTAAAATTTAATACTAAATTAATGGTTAATACTTAGTGTTGCCCCCTCCTGTCTTCAATGGCATGCGGTTTCCCATTGCCGTTTTTTAAAGTTTTGACAAAGACTTGGGGCATCACACTCCACTCCTTATTCAACGCAATCTACCAAGGTACCGGATCAATGAAGGTACCAGATTTGATGGCTCAGACGCCGGTAGACCCGGTTTCTCCTATCACTATCCACATTGCTCGATGCTCCAATTGACGCATTCGCGAGAAATTTCGAGTTGCTCTTTGCTGTGGTGTGCTGTGAATTTTGGGCCCCTAGCGGGACAGTAACAAGCGTCTCAAATGATCGTCCCTCTCAAATGTACAAGTTTCCTGAAACCCTCTGGATACTCTTAAGATGGAAAATTGGCTCATATTTAGCTTGTGCGGCTTTTTCTGGAGTAGTATCCATGCTTTTGAGGAAACAACGAATGAAACTGGTAGGCATTTTTTTATGCCAACGTCCAATTGTTTTCACCAAAACATCGCATTTTGCGACGACAAATTTAATTTACTATACAAGGTACTGTATAGTAAATCCAGGTGCCCCAAAAATGACTGATCAAACGAAGTAGGATGATAAGGGAGCTAATTTCCAACAAAAACAGCCAAGTAAAGTTTTTTCGAAATAAATTAAAAAGTTTAACTTCCTTTTTTAATAATCCAATAAAGTTATTTTTATAAGGAAAATTATGTTCTGTCAAATAAAAACATTGGTTTTGTAAACTTTTTTGTTTCTCAAAATTTTTTGTTGATGTTTAAGTGACGCCAGCGGGAAAAGAATGTGCTATAGAAAAATGACCCACTATCAGAAAAATATGCGATACTAATGCAGGTTTTAAAATGGTATCACATCGGGCGGCTATTCACATTAGAATGTTTTCAATCAATTTTTTTCCTCAAAGTAAGTCGTGTTTATTAAAAAACGCACTTAACAAAATTTCGAGTCCCAAAATATTTGCTTTATCAGAAATTAAACAAAACGAATAAAATATTTTATTTTATTAATTTTAAATATTATTCGGATTTCTCTCGGATTTCCCCGATTTTTCCGTAATTACTTCGGATTTGGATTTCCACTGGGTTCCCACCTGAATTCTCATGGAATCCAGAAGAAAACAGGGAGTTTAATCCTGGAAATCCGGAGAAAATTCGGTAGGAACCGGAGAAAACCGGAGGAAATCTTGTCAAATTCAGGAAAAAATTCAGGATATCCGGGGAAATCTGACGAAAATCCGGGAAATCTGGGGAAATTCTGGAGATATCCATAAGAAACCGGAAAATCCGGGAAATCTTGTGGAGATCCGGAAAAATCCGGAAAGTTCGAAGGACATTCGTATAATAATATTTAAAATTAATAAACAAAAATTATTTTAATCATTTTGTTTTATTTTCAAAAAACATCAATTTTAGAACTCAAAATGTTGTTAAGCTCGTTTTTAATAAACACGACTGACTTTGTGGAAAAAAAATTATAAAAAGCATTTTAATGTGAATAGCCCGGTGCGTGATACCATTTTAAAATCTGCAATAGTGTCGCATATTTTTCTGATAGTGGGTCATTTTTCTATAGTACATTTTTTTCCCGCTGGCGTCACTTAAACATCAACAAAAAAGTTTGAGAAACAAACAAAGTTTACAAATCCTTAGTTGTTATAAGACAGAAGAAAATGCAGCTTATAAAAATGATTTTATTGGAAAGGCACACTTTTCTAGATCGTATTAAAAAAAATCTTGTATTTTTTTAAATTATTTTTTTTGTGGATCCGCATGTGACGTCACTAAAAACGTCACTAAATAACTTTTGCACCCTCAATAATTCGAAAAACTTTACTTGTTGCTGCTGTTTTTTTTGGAAATGAGCTACCCTAACACCCTGTTTCATTTGATCTGCAATTCTAATTGTATATTCTAATGACAAAGGTGGCCTTGTATATTCTAATGACAAAGGTGGCCTTGTAAAAATAAAAGAGTAAGCTGTAAAAAATGTTGTTTTATAAAAATCGTCAAGGCATTTTAAGAAAATACGCCTTTTGGTCTACGCGCGGTGGTTTGTGTCGATTTAGTTGCTCGCGAGTCTAGCTTGATGAATTAACATATTTAACGGTATCAGAAATAAAAAATGGTGATAATGCAGATTGAACCTTTGCTATTTTGATATATTCAACCGAAATAATATCCGTAAAAGATGAAAAATATTAAATGACGTTGGTGTTGACGAATTTTATAAATGTCCCAGATGGTTTTGACTAAGTATTCTATGTAACATAGATTTACTCAAAATTTAAGGGTATAATTTCGAATTTTTTCAATTTTTAATGATGAAATGATCCCGCATTAAATATTCTTTAAGTTGTTTTAATTTCGAGTTTTCTCAATTTTTTATGATAAAATGGTGTTCCTTTCAAGAATTTACCAGTTAGTAAAATGCTGCATCGAATAGTCGTTGATATTTTTTAAATTACTTTTTCTCATTAAAAATTAAGAATATTTGATATAAACAAAACACACCCTAAGCCTCCTCAGATCTCCTCCAAACATAATTATTGTTAGATTGCCGACAACTGGAAAAACTCTGAATGTGGTACATTTTATCATTATTTTTATCATTGAGAAAATTCGTAATTTCACGGAGAAGCAGCAACCTTCCTAAATAAACAAAAACATTAATTTTATTTGGCTGTATTTGTAAAACTGCTTATAAGGAATATTCATAATAAACGGGAGTAACAATGTATTGCCATATTCAAAGTATTGTCCATCGTTAGCTACGGCTTTTTCCAATATTTCAGGCAGCATACGGATTCCACGTCGAAAAATTTCCTCGTGTTTTGAGGCGATCCAAAAATGAACCCAATTTATGACTTCTTCGTAAGCAGTGAAGTGCTGCTCGACCAGACCATGAGTCGACCGGAACTATGGATGTTCGGTTTTATTGCATAACTGGGCTTACCCTACGATTTTATGCGGTTTGCGTTATTGTAGTGAATCTACTTTTCGTTCCCAGTCCCGATTTGATACAAAAAACCCTTCCGATTTAGTCTTTGGATCAGTTGTCCCGCACCTGGAAAAACGGCAGTCGACGTCTCTTGGCTTGAGTTCATAAAGAACCAAATTTACTTGTTTTTACACCGTAAAAGCGTAAAATTTCGTATAAACGAGTAAATTATAGTAAATAAATTTACAAATGCTTTAAACTGTTTTTAAAATACAGAAACCTCCCCCACTAAGTGTCCTGTTTGATAAGGGTACAATCTAACTGAAAATCACAATTCCTTGAAAAACAATAGGGGCTAAGGGAAAGCGTTTTTCCAAGAAATTTTCTAAGGACCTAAGAAACCCTGATTATGAAGGATCCAAGTTAGCTGAAAATCATTATCTCTTGAAAAGTTAAAGGGGCTATGGATGTTAAGTATGCTCAATTCGGAATACGACAAATTATCGTTGTAAACATTTTTCCATTAAATTTTCCCAGGTCCTAGGAAAACCTCACCAAATTTTTATAAGGAAACAAACTAACATAAATTTACCATCCTCTGAAATGTTAAAGGAGGCGATTTATATGGCAAGATACATTTGGTGGGAGTTTTAGTAGGCTTACAATAATTTATTGTATTATGAATTGAGCATACTAGCCACCGTTAGCCCATATAATTTTCCCAAGGATTGTGATTTTCAGTTCGTCTATATCATTATTAACCCAAAAGTATACTTAATATTTAGTGGGGGTTGCCTAGAATATGGCAACATTTTTTTTTTTGCAAAACCACTTTCAACGAAAATTTATTTTTACTAAACACATTTAACCTCTATTACTTTTCCTCCGCCCATATAGTTTTTCCGCCCATATAGTTTTTCAAGAGTTAGTGATTTTCAGTTTGTAGCCTTTTTAATTCAAAGTACACTAATCTTCGGTTGCAGAGAAAAATGACTAACGGCAGGTTAGTTGTGCGCCAGTTAAATGTTTTATATGAAATATGTTTTCGTAGTCTGAAAAAAATTATCGCAAACTTGATTAAATATATTATTATACCGTGTTTATTCCGTTAAATATATTTGTCTCGTCACTAAAGGAAAAATTTCGAATGGATTTACCCAGTCGAAATTTTTCCCTTAGTAGGGGGAAACAATTATGTTCTTAATTTAAAAAAAGAAAAAATATTTTAAAAAATGATTAAAGTAGCCGGCGAGAAATTCGAATAAAAATCGTATTCCTATTGGGAGAATTTCCACCGATTTCAAGAATACGGCCTCAGGGGGTCGAAATTTTCGATTGTGTTTTTTTTCGACGTTTTCGAAAATTTATGACACCTTTTAAGGTGTCGAAAGTATTTGCAAATATATAAAGTATTTATAAAATTAAATATAAAATTTTAAATTTTGGATTAAAAAAATTTTAATTATTAAAATTGAATTATAAAAAATTTTGTAATAAAATTTTATTGAAGGTTTAGTCAGATTCGAAAATTTCATAATAGACCCCCACAGCTGCTCTTCTTCAGGATGTACTTTTATAATTCTACCAAGGGGTTGTTTGTATGGTGGTGTGTTGTCGTCTTTAAAGAGAACGATAACATTGAGTTTGTTATCTTCTTTAGGTTTCTGTCATTTGTGTCGATGCTAGTATTTAAATAATCCGTAGAATATTTTCTCCAGAATGTTTGAACTCGGAATTGAATTCTCTGTCTTCTTGATAATGATGAGTCTGCTCCAGCCATTGTTAGTTTTTCTGGAATCCTGCTGATGCGCCGATTAAAAAGAGAGCTGGACTCATTACTTCGAAATTATCACCCTCTGTTGTTGTGCAAACTGGCTGATTTTTGGGTATTTTATATCTGACATAAAAGAGTTGCCTTCTCTTCGAATGTCAGATTATTGTAAACCGACTGCACTGAATGTGTCTGATTCACTGCAGATTCCAATAATCCGCCACAAAAATGAGGGATAGAGGGTAGTATTGTATGCCACTCTATGCGATTTATATTTTGTAAAAGTTTATATGCATCTCTCTGTTCCGATCACGTTAGAATCATTATCGATGTAACTCTTTTTTGGAAGGCATTGTCTAAAGTTTGAAGAGAAATTTGCCGCCGAAATCGATAGCGCAGTTTGTAAACAGTCGCGTAGATATTATTCGCTCTGCAGCTCGATTCTCGTTTTTCCTATAGGAAAAGGAATCAGGAAAAATATTTTCATAGTATTTTTATCAAAAATATCATTTTATGGCCTACTGAGAAATCATGTTTGATCTAAATTTTTATAATTTAGAAAATATTTTTTCCGTATCAAAATTGGATAGGAAAAATATTCCCAATTTAATTTGGTTTTTACACTAACTGTTTACCACAGTATGCCAGAAAAAAATTTTTTGTGACAAAAATACTATGAAAATATTTTTCCTAATTCCTTTTCCTATAGGAAAAACCAGAATCAAGTTTCTTGTTAGTTAACTACTAGACCGGCGTAAAATTTTAAACATTTATCAGAAGTGCAGCTACACAAATTAACAAAACGCAAAAATGTATAAATACACAATTTAACAAAAAGTGTATAATTACATAAAAAATGATGGCAGGGTTGAATTTGTTATTTATCCCACTAGAATTTGGTTTTACAAGAAAATTGGAAAGAAATTTCATATAAACAAAATATTACAGAATTATTGGTGTCGATTCCGTGTGCAAGTTCTCTTTTTCTTTTCGTATATTCTTCTTAAATTTGCTGTATGTGTAAGAGACTTGTTCATTCAAATGTACCTGTTAAAAGTGAAAACCGGGTCTTATGGACCAATAAGGACCTTAACACATAATTTTAGAGATGGCCCCACAAATGTGAGTGTAACGGCATTTCGGGAATACATTCATGAAGTCGGTATATCACTGCGATCATCGGGTATTTTTTTTATTTGGTGTAAATGGACACATAACAATGTAATGTAATCTGAGTGTACTGTCATAACGGGAACACTCTTCAATTAGGGAAGTTAGCCCGAAATTGGTCAGCTTGAAAAAATTGGTGTTAAAAAATTGGTGGTTTCTCAGATAAATTGTAATTGCATCACGAAACAGTGTAAATGTAAGTAGAAAATGTAGCTCAATCCAGAATTAAAATTTCATCACCAATCTAGAGTTAAGCCATCTCTAGAATTAAGTGTTAATGGCTCTTAAACATCCACAAGTAGTAATCAAACTTATATAAGATATATACAGAGATGCAGATAATCGAGTATAATAGTTAACTGACAACCAAGGAGTAAGACGAGGAGGCATACTCTTGCCACTTTTGTTTCCAGTGGAGATTAACGGAGGAACTCAATGATCCGGATTACTCAGGTTACATACGCTTGCTAACACACAAGTACAACGACTGGCGATAAAAAAGCACAGAAGCTATCAGATCTAGCTAAAGAGGTTGGCCTCAAAATAAATATCAGCAAAGACTTAACTCGCCAATATCCATAAAGATTTATGTAACCCAATGAAAAGTGAAGAGGTCAATAAATTTGTTGTACACTATCGAAAACAGGCGAAACACATGGAAACATAAATAAGCGAAACAAAAAAGCCGCAGAACAACATTGAACATGTTACGGAAGTTTGCAAATTTGGACAAAATAATAAATGTTGAGCTCCTTAGAAAAAAAACGAAGCAAGTAACATTAGGACCGTAATAAGAAACCGTAAATAAAGATGGATTGGCCACACCCCACAAAGTCGATTGTACAAAAGTATGTAACAAAAAGATTTTTCGTGTGGAAAGGATAAGGCTAAAGGATGTTACGAATCACTGGTCATAACATTTTAATTTTCAAATTTTTAATTTGTATTGATTATTTGGGAATGCATTTTCTTATGGTAGTGGCATCTGTGAAAAAGTAGCCCACCCCTATCGGTTTCGTAAACCTTTATTGATTTTTGGAGCGAGACCAATATGTGCCCTTGTGTTTCTGTGTTTCTTGTTTTGTGTTTTTTGGGTCACGTGCGTTCTCGTTTTACTGCGCACATCAACTGCATGTGCGGGAGCAAGCCAGGGGGAAATACATAAAAAAAGGAATACTTTTTTGCATCGCGCGAAAGTTTTTTTTTAATTTTTTAGTCTTGATTGTAATTTAGAAAAAAATTAAAGTCTTATTCAGAATTTTGAAAAAAAAAACTATGTTATGTAGTTTAAGAAAATACATTTCTTTTGTAAGAAAATAACAATATATAAAATATTAAAGTATGGTCGAAGTTATTTTTTGTTGTGGTTGTATTGCGACTTGGCGAATAAAATTACAAAACATAAAGTGGAGTTCTGTTGTTTTTTTGTAACGTGGTCGACTTAGATAAATCGACAATTAAAAATCGAGTTTTGTGCTGGTAAAATTCCAGTTTCTGGCATTCGAGTTTTTAGCGTACCTATGATTGATGTGCCGCACTATAACGGGTATCACATTATTTACGGTTGTCATATAATATCTACGAGCATCGAATTTAACAACAGGTGTCATACATTTTAACAAATATCGCGATTTATTTTCGGAAATTTGTCAGCGTGGTACTGAATTGCTACAAGTACAGCATCACCAACGGTATAACAATTATCCAGTTGGTACTGCCTGGTGAAAGCGACAACGCGGTGGCCGATCAAGGTCAAACTAGTTTGGTGTTTTTAACGTTTACGGCAAGACAAAGCCCAACCTTTTTGGCTACCGATCAAGGCCTAATTTACGAGTGTAAACGTTTAGGGTGGGAATTATTTACGGGTGGCCAGTTAAGGCCACGTGGTTTCCACGGTTTTGGCGAAGAACGTCCAACGATTATCATGGTGGCTTATCAAGGCCATTCAGCCGGCCATTTGTTATTCTGGTATCGGGGAGAGGCCCCGCAACAAGCAGGTGGCCATCTGGCCATTTAGCCGAAGGTGGGAAGATTGACCACAACAAACGGCTAGCAAGGACGCCGCAACCCTACAGAGGCCCAACCGAATCGCAAAAGGTACGATATTTTTGTGTTTGTTTTAATTTAAAAAATTTTTCATTTATGATCCATCCCTTTTTATTTAAATTCATATATTTTTCTACTTTTATTTTATGTTTGTTTTATTTAAACCATTTACCCAACTATTGTCTTGGTCCTCTTCTCTTCTTTTCTCTGTTTTGCCCTCTGTCTTGATGGATTTTTTTTTCTTTTAAAATAAAATATAGTAAACGAAACAACTTAGCAAGTCACCGAAACACCTGCAATATTTAAATATGGCGTTTTTTGTTATTAAGTGTCGTTTTAATCCAAACGTCTTCATGCAGCGCGATTTTGGATGAAGTTGATGTATGGGTTATATGTAAAAAGTGTTCCTTAATAAATCTTTTTGCGGTATAAAAACAGGTCGTATGCGTCTCTAAGAGCTCGGAATAACGTTAAATGCCAAAGCAAATATGAGGCAAATGGTCATCTTATACATAAACAACCTGTGGGCCCAATTCCGATACACTAAAATAATTCTCTGTACGGTACCAACATCAACAAATCGACGAAAAAACAATCAGTCCACCTACATCATTTTTAGAAGAGGTAAAATTGGTATTGGGTAATACCAATCAGAGATAATTAAGTCGGCTACCTAAAAAGGTTATAAACCAAGTTTTGATGTTTTTTTCCTCGGTACGTGATTCAGTCTGCTAGCAGTCTTCCACAATCATTTAAGCTGAGAGCAAAAAAATAGATTATTGTGAAACTTTTGTTAATAAATGGACAAAAATTATAAAATCATTTAAAATTGCATTCGACAATGAAAATGTCAGAGTCGGTTTCCCAAATCACAATGGATCGGATTTTACGAGGTCTTAAATAAAATCCTATAGAATTGGGGTCGACTTTTATCAAAAATATTGAAAGAGATGCATCTGTGATAAGAAGTTAGTATATATCCTTGTATACAGTACGTTTCATAACAATATATACAATCGTTTTTTTATTATTTTTAATAACTGATTTTTTTAATTAAAAAAATTTCATGGCAAACTAATTTTTTAAAAATTCTTTGTTTCATAGCAATATATCCATTTTTTAAAACTTCGAAAATCATTAAAATAAAAATAAAAATTATTTTGCTATTGGCCCTCTTTTGTTTTATGTTATTACCAAAATCCTGTTATAGACATATTTCCTCCCGGGAATGTAGAATTGCTAATTTGAAATCATTTGTTGTCTCGAATTATTGCGTGTTATCCTCCTAAATTTTTCTAACCAATAGTCCCCAAAAATTTTTATTTGGGTTTCGGTCTAGCGGATCAATCTAATAGTGGTATGTAATGTTCTGCAAACCATAGTTTTGCCCATCGGCTTGTGTGTACTGGACCGTTGTCTTCTGGTGTTTTAGATGTCCAGCATCGTTTACAACGCGGCAGATTGTGTTTCGAGATACATTTAATTTGAGTTTCGCTTTTCATCGTTTTTTGGTCTTCCGGTTTCGTTAACGCCATAATTAATTGGATTGTTAAAAAATTAGCAACGGTATAATGATGGCGGTTTTATCTTCTCTAGATTTGCGTAAAAGAAAGAGCTTCTTCGAAACGGACTTGAATTTGGCCTACTTTCCATGTGACATTGCTTTTCTACGGGAGCGTTCTCCAAATCCTGTATTTCAAAGGTCTGTATTTTAAAATTGCGTAGAAATGATTTTTGGAAGTGATGGTACAACCATTTTTTACCCGATTAGTATGGGATTTGTATGTTGCATGAAAATGTGATGATTATACAATGATTTTTGGAAGAATTTCTGGATAAGCCATATTTGCAAAAAAAGCTCCTTTGGAAGCTGTCTTTTTCGTCGGCAAAAAAATCCTAATTTGTAGAAAAAGCTTAAGTATGAAGTTTCATTCCGATCAATGAATTCAAGGCCGAATTTTTACCAAAAACCCTTATTTAATCATTCTGAAAAATTTAATAATTAAATTTGTTAAAATCTAATATGTTTTTGTCGGTTTTCGTAATTTTTTTAATTTTCAACAACATTGCAGATTCATATAATAGCTCGTGCCTTTATCGTTTAGCATTACTTCCATAAATCGACGAAAGAAAGCGGTGAACTTTATATTTTTGAGAATGTATGTCAAGAGCCCACTTCATCCCTTATATTACCACACAGTCACCATGCGAGCACATTTCCAGATTTTGTGATAATTTTGACATAATATTTACTATGTACAGTAATTAAATTTAAATTTGGAATACATTTTTGCTTTTGTTGTAAATTGTTGCTTGCTACACTTTTAACGTCAACACTTTCAACCTATACACTTTTTATCGTCAGAAATGTAAAACCATTTACATTTTTGTGTTGCTAGTTCATTTTGAGTACCCACACTTTTTTAACTTTAGAAACTCCACAAAGGTTCGGTTAGAAACGACCCAGAACCGTCCCAGTTGACATATTCCACAATTTGTTCTAAAAACCATTTTATAATCAGATTTTCATCCAATTTCCACCCAATCTTTTCTATTTGGAAGGTTAATACCAATTTTTTTTTTAATGTGCAAGCCTGAGCGAGACAAACAATCAAAAGGCTACGACAGTGTAAAAAACAAAGGAAATTTGAAAAATTTGTTCTTTTGATAAATAATTGAAAAATCTAAAATACGATTGGAAATCTAGTTATGAAGCGTACTGTATTTCTTTATCGCCCTTCCTATCTAGTACGTCAATAACCGAGATGGAATGCAAATTATATAAATCACTTTGCGACTAACGTAACGTAGGTTCACATCATCAATTGAGAATTTCATGTTCCGAAGAGCTTATAGAATATTAAGCAAAGTGTCATTACATCTTTAACGCGACTGTTGGTTTATATATTTTGCAAAATTGGCAACAGCGCGCCATGCTTCAAGGAATTCTCGTACAATTGTCGTCGTCCCATAAGCCAGAAATTGTAATGACGCAGGCTGCCTATGAATGTTTTGATTTAAAGCGTTCATGTATGTAGGTCGTCTTGTTATAGCTGTAATCGTTCCATACCGTTGCTATTTTAGAGTAAATAGTAAAACAATCTTCAAAATAATAATAAACGTGGTGTCTATGTTGGCATGTAATTAAAAAACAATAAATACTGAAAAAAAACAAAATTACAATTTTATCGCAGACATGTTTAATAAATAAGAAATTTGACACCCCGCCGATTACATTATGTTACGCTTTTATAGCAATGTTAAAACCATAAAATCGATAGAATTATTGTTTAACGACATATAAACAAAAAAATATTATGCCACATTGCAGATAGACATTTCAATAAACATAAAATATTTTCCTCGCGCGCCCGTTAAACCGAGGGTTAAAAAATCATATTTCCCAATTATGTTGTAAACAAGATCAAAAATATTGATTTTAAAATTTTCATTATTATTTTCAAAATTGATTATACGAAATACAAAAAAAATATAAACGATTTTATTAGGCGCTCGTATTGCTTCATTAAATTTTGTGACAAATTTAATTATAAATCGCTTTGAGTTGAGTAAAACTCGATGTAGTCATCAAAATCGTATATAATTGATTGAAATTTAACAACAACAACAACAATTAATAAAATAAAAGCGTAAAATTAAGTTGAGATGAAAATTTATTTAATTATGATTATGATTTTACATAAAGCAGAACAAAAAAAAAGAGTTAATTGAGACGAATTAAACCGTCGTGGCGTTTACATTATATTATGTATGAACACCCAACATATATATACAAAACGGAAAATGGGGCGGAAAATGGATTTTATAATACGCGGGTAAATAAAACATCAAAAAACGTTTTTTGTTTTTTTTTTTCAAAAATTAATCAAATTATTAAATAATAAAAATTGTTATTTAAAAAAAAAAACATAAAAATTAATTTATGTTTTGTCACTTTGCGTTGATTTTTGATTAGATTCATGGAAAATGATATTTTATTTGGGTGCCTACGTATGGTGTGTGTTTGTGTGGGTTTTGTGTCGGGAAGTATTCTATGAAAATTATAGGCTTCAATATGTTTTTGTATAAAAATTATGGTATATGGGTATGGTGTTTTTGGGAGATGACTTAATAATAATGATGACATTTCTATTTAATATTAAAGGTGATAGCATGTTTTAAACATAAATTGGACATTTTTATAGGATGTTGAAATTTACGCTGACAATTCATATCAGCACTAGATATAATACTCAAATGTATCTGTGGAAAAACACTTTTAGGGGTTTGGGGATGTTTCACCCACAATTAAAAATTTAACAATAAAAATATAAAAAAGATAAACAATTTGTATGTGTAAACAATATTAATTTTACACTGCATCAGACTAAAACTCTAAATAGGAAATGGATATTAGTGTGCTCAAAAAGCCAAACTTTAAGAAATCGCATTAACGGTATTTCTAGTTTGCGAAACCGTGAAATTCCTAGAAATACTTTTTTCATTTCGTCGAATAAAATGTCCAGCTCTATGTTTCGAGTTCAAGTTTTAATAAAAATTAAATTTGAATAAATAAATTAAATTAATGAGTCCAAATAATCTGGAGCAACTAAATTATATGGAACTCTATATACTAACTGAACTATAAATGCACATATAGAGCATAAACTCGGTTGAAATAAATTTAAAAAAAACAACAAAATGGCAAAAAATCCTTTTTTTTACTTCAAGCTTGAACAACTTTTTAATTATCGTAATTATTATAAAACGACAACAACAAGAAACACTCAAATAAATTAAAAATAATACTGTACAGTAGAAAGGAATCGAAATAATCTTGTGTTTAGTCACATAGACTAAAATGTCCTTTCGTGTTGTGTCTCTTTACTTATTTTCCTTCTAAAAAATATAAAATGTAGGACACGACACATACACAAAATATAAAAGTGTACGAGTATTCTATAGAGAAAATCCCTATTAATTCTGTGATATACAAATCAATTCAATTATACGAGAACCGACTATATGTTTATATCATAGTCGACCATCGTCCTCTGCGACGTTATCCAATATTCAGAATCAGGAATTTATACATTCTAGTAAAGTTTGGCATGTACGGTTGGTAAAAAATGACAAAAAAAATATTTTTGGGACACATTTTTTAAGATACGAAAGCCTAATAAAAACTGGATAAACGTTTTAAATTTTTTATTGCTCGCATACAATAAAAGGTCGGTAGTTTAAGAAAATATTTCACTTTATATACGCTTTTGATTGGAAATCTAGATTAAGCACATTAACAAAACTCTCATCACTACTACTAAGTAAACCTATAAATAGACTATTAAATAAACTATCAACAGAAATGGACAATAAAAAAATCCTACACACAAAATATAAGTTCCCACAAATTAAGATTGATGACAGTGTAACATTGATATAGGATAATCTAATCAAGGCCAACATAATATTAACAAAAATATATATTCTGTATTACCGCACAAACTCATATAGTTTCGACCTCGTCCCATCAATATAAATAACCAAAATGTTTGCTGAAAAATATATAAGTAATCCATTATTTTTTCGCCTAAATGTCAATCTTAGAAATATATGTAATTAAGACTAATTTTGTAGTTTGCGCGTGTTTGATTCCTTTGTGTAAGTAAATCTTATGTTGATATTTGCGATCGATAAAATAGCACAAAACAACAAACTAAATTTTCATTTTTTGAAAATTTTTATTTTTGAAAAAGATACAAGACTTATGGCACCATTTATCTTGTGTTGGATATCACATAATAACGGTCAGAACTACGTTTGATTTTACACACGGTATACAGTATTTAAATTTCAATATCCAAACATCAATACATCAATACATCAATACATCAATATATCAATATATCAATATATCAATATATCAATATATCAATATATCAATATATCAGTATATCAATATATCAATATATCAATATATCAATATATCAATATATCAATATATCAATATATCAATATATCAATATATCAATATATCAATATATCAATATATCAATATATCAATATATCAATATATCAATATATCAATATATCAATATATCAATATATCAATATATCAATATATCAATATATCAATATATCAATATATCAATATATCAATATATCAATATATCAATATATCAATATATCAATATATCAATATATCAATATATCAATATATCAATATATCAATATATCAATATATCAATATATCAATATATCAATATACCAATATACCAATATATCAATATATCAATATATCAATATATCAATATATCAATATATCAATATATCAATATATCAATATATCAATATATCAATATATCAATATATCAATATATCAATATATCAATATATCAATATATCAATATATCAATATATCAATATATCAATATATCAATATATCAATATATCAATATATCAATATATCAATATATCAATATATCAATATATCAATATATCAATATATCAATATATCAATATATCAATATATCAATATATCAATATATCAATATATCAATATATCAATATATCAATATATCAATATATCAATATATCAATATATCAATATATCAATATATCAATATATCAATATATCAATATATCAATATATCAATATATCAATATATCAATATATCAATATATCAATATATCAATATATCAATATATCAATATATCAATATATCAATATATCAATATATCAATATATCAATATATCAATATATCAATATATCAATATATCAATATATCAATATATCAATATATCAATATATCAATATATCAATATATCAATATATCAATATATCAATATATCAATATATCAATATATCAATATATCAATATATCAATATATCAATATATCAATATATCAATATATCAATATATCAATATATCAATATATCAATATATCAATATATCAATATATCAATATATCAATATATCAATATATCAATATATCAATATATCAATATATCAATATATCAATATATCAATATATCAATATATCAATATATCAATATATCAATATATCAATATATCAATATATCAATATATCAATATATCAATATATCAATATATCAATATATCAATATATCAATATATCAATATATCAATATATCAATATATCAATATATCAATATATCAATATATCAATATATCAATATATCAATATATCAATATATCAATATATCAATATATCAATATATCAATATATCAATATATCAATATATCAATATATCAATATATCAATATATCAATATCATATCAATAACAATGTCGATCCCAATCCCAATCCCAATCTCAATCTCAATCTCAATCTCAATCTCAATCTCAATCTCAATCTCAATCTCAATCTCAATCTCAATCTCAATCTCAATCTCAATCTCAATCTCAATCTCAATCTCAATCTCAATCTCAATCTCAATCTCAATCTCAATCTCAATCTCAATCTCAATCTCAATCTCAATCTCAATCTCAATCTCAATCTCAATCTCAATCTCAATCTCAATCTCAATCTCAATCTCAATCTCAATCTCAATCTCAATCTCAATCTCAATCTCAATCTCAATCTCAATCTCAATCTCAATCTCAATCTCAATCTCAATCTCAATCTCAATCTCAATCTCAATCTCAATCTCAATCTCAATCTCAATCTCAATCTCAATCTCAATCTCAATCTCAATCTCAATCTCAATCTCAATCTCAATCTCAATGTTAATCTGAATCTGAATCTGAATCTTAATCTTAATCTCAATTCAATCTCAAGTCTTATTCATACGACGGATAAAAATCCCGCGTTTTTCTATCCCAGATTTTTTTCAACTTTTTTGTGTTAAAAGAGGCGTGTCTGTTGTATAATTTACGTGATGTAAATGTAGTTGAGTAAAATGATAGGATAGACAAATCCTGGATTTTTATTGAATACGACTTCATTCTCAATCTCAATTTGAACCTGAATATGAATCGGAATCTCAATATCAATATCAATTACAATATCAATTTCAATAATTTCCATAACTTCAATATTTCAATAATTTCAATAAATTCAATAAGCTCAATTAATTCAATAGTTTCAATAAATTCATTAAACTCAATAAAATCACTAAAATAAATAATTTCAATAATTTGAACAATTTCAACAATATCAATGATTTCAATAGTTTCAATAATTTCAATAAATTCAATAGTATAGTAGTATTAAATAACTTTAATAACTGAAATAATTTCAATAAATTTCAATGATTTCAATAATTTTAATATGAAATTCAATAAAATCGCTAAATTAAATAATTTCAACAGTTTCAATAATAACAATAACTTCAATAATATCAATAAATTCATTAAATTCAATAAAATCACTAAATTAAATAATTTCAATATTTTCAATAATTTCAATAATTTCAGTAATTTCAATAATATCAATATTTCAATAATTTCAATAATTTCAATAAATTCATTAAATTGAATAAAATCACTAAATTAAATAATTTCAGTAATTTCAATAACTTCAATGATTTCAATCATTTCAATAACTTCAATAATTTCAATGATTTCAATAACTTCAAAAATTTCAATAAATTCAATAAAATCTATTAATTCAATAATTTCAATAAATTCATTAAACTAAAATAAAATCACTAACTTAAATAATTTTAACAATTAGTTTCAATGATTTCAATAATTTTAATAACTTCAATAATTTTAATAATTTCAATAATTTTAATATGAAATTCAATAAAATCACTAATTAAATAATTTCAATAATTTCAATAATTTCAATAAACTCAATAATTTCAATGATTTCAATGATTTCAATAACTACAATAATTCCAGTAACTTCAATAATTTCAATAATAAAATAATTTCAATAATAACAATTCCAATTTGTTCAATAACTTCAATAATTTTAATAAATTCAATAAACTCAAAAATTTCAATAATTTAAATTATTTTAATAATTTTAATATGGAAATCAATAAAATCACTAAATTAAATAATTAGAATAATTTTAATGATTTTAATAATTTCAATAATGTCAATAACTTCAATAATTAATTAAATAAATTAATAAATTCAATCATTTCAATAAATACATTAAATTCAATAAAATCACTAAATTAAATAATTTCAATAATTTCAATGATTTCAATAATTTTAGTAACTTCAAAAATTTCAGTAACTTCAATAATTTCATAAAATTCAATAAAATCACTAAATTAAATAATTTCAATAAAATCTTTAAATTAAATAATTTCAATAATTTCAATAACTTCAATTTTATATTCAACTTCAATTTTAATTGCAAAGGAGCCTATAATCAATAGTGTTGGCCTTCAAATTGATTACAACAATTTCATGTATGCATTAACCAAGGGGTTGACAATTGCGTAGTGAAATATAATAATTCGCTAAGGCATTGTGATTATACGTTGTACCATAGAAAAATAAGTTTACATTAAGTTTCGCATTTTAATAAATCAAGAGGTAAAACTGAGTTGTGTAAAAAATTTCAATGTCATGATTGTATTTGTGGCTTTACACTGCGCGCAATGTAAAATCACAAATACAATCATGACATTGGAATTATCAGAATTTTTTTATTCAACTTATTTATATCTCTCGATTTATAAAAATGAGAAATCTATGGTAAACTTATATTCTATGGTTGTGCTGAAGTATTTTCAATATTTTTGTAATTTTGTCACTGCAGTCTGATGAGATGACCGAACTTTTTTGATTTATAGAATTAAATGTTTCATTAGGTCGAAACTACCATCGACTTAGTCACCTCGATATATAGTCCATTGCAAATAAAAACAAACAAATTCTTTCATAGGAAGTGTAAAGCAACCGTGAACATTAAATAGAGTTAGTAGAAAAAATATTGTTCGCATCTTGTGGCCTTGGCATGTTAGGCTCTAGATACAAAAAAAAGACATTTAATTAATATTGGAATTCTTAATAAGAGTATTAAGGAAGTCACGTGCCCTTTCAAATTTTAGTATCATGTATCGTTTCGAACATAATTTCACCATTTTTGTATTTAGTGATAGGCGGGCTATAAACCGAAAATCCTTTTTCTTTTCGTTTTTTTTTGTTGTTGTCGATATTTTATGTTGCGTACACGACAATATTATACGATTTAGACATAAAACTTTGAGTATTTTTTCGTTACGTATAAACGAGTGTATAAATTTAGGCGTTTATTATATCTGTAGTGTGTATGCAATATAATTTATCCTTTAGATTAAATTTGAACTCTTTTATATATTTTGGTTTGGCATAGGATTGTTTGTTATTTAGTTAGTGGGTTTGTATGTACATATTCGATTGTAGATTTGGAGGTAGTAAAATTTATTTTTTAATCGGATTTGCTGTGTATAAATATAAAACAAATCCAGCAACAACACTAAATACAACTATGGGTTTATAAAACGAGTACAGTACACTTGAATTATACGATAAGTATGGAAGTGGATATAGTGTTGTATACAAATGGGATCTAGAATATTATTTTTTGGAATTAAAATAATCAAGTTTTTATAGCTATTCGTGTTATTTTATATAAATAAATTTATTTGGTTGTTTGTTTTATGTATTTAAAAAATATTTACCTTTAGTGCTGCTTTTATTTTTATTTTTATATGAATTTTTTTAATTTAAATAAACAACCAACAAATAATATTGTGTATTATCGTTAGATGTAAATAAGCGATTTATAGTGTGTACATCTCGTCGAAATTAAATTAAAACCGCAAAATGTTAACCACACACAGTAGGTATTTTAAAAAAAAAAATTCATTATTTTCAATTAATTTTTTGAGCAAAACCGGAAGGTAAACATAAAAGCAATTAAAAAAAATCTGTAATATGATAAGCAAACATCAATTAACTGATAAAATAATGAGATGGTACATCAACATTTCGGCGAAATTTTATTCTAATTGCGAAATTACGGCAATTTAAGTGATATCGTAAAATTTATTATTTAAACTACATATTCGTTTATTACGACCCATCGAAATATATCATGCTCTAAAAATAAATTTGTATTAAATATATTTTCGGATTTTTATATTACAATTTGGAAAATGTTTTTATTTTATTTTCTTATTTATACTATGTGGGTTTACGCTGCTATGTCGTATAATCGCTATATAACGTCAGATTTATTATCGGGGCAAAATGTATACAACAGAGAAAATCATAAAATTTATGTGTTTGCATTGACTTAGAATAACACAAAAATAGCTAATTAAATCAAATGAAAATCCGAATGAACTGTAAATTGTTATTGATAAATATATGTGTGTGGTTGGTGAATGTACGAGGTTTTAGTTACATATTTACGTTTTTACAAGGTAATCGAATGTTCAATTATGTAATTATTCCGCAGTTTTTCCAATTATAAAAATATAGTTCAATAGCTGATGGCTCTTAACTGAATATTGATGGTGTATTAGGAATAGCTGGAACACAACTCAAAGAGCAATAGTAACTATTCAAAAAATTTCGATCGTTTTGATTGGCACACATTCGTGTTTCGGTGAGGTTTCGTGAGTTTTGGACGGCACAACATTTGTGATGCCTATTCTATTATTTTTTTCATCAATATTAAAAAAAACTCGAAAGACCAAGTCGAATATTTTACTATAAAAGTATTCAAAAGTTGTTATAATTAATTAGAGTGTTCTTATTTAAGTGATCATATAAGTATACACCTTACATAGTGCCTATTGAGAACATCGCAATTATACACCTTCATACAGTACAAAGCGAGAACAGTATACATAGCGTCATACAATTGAAATAGTGGAATTAACTAACCCACAAATTGGTGACCCCGACGTGATCGTGCGCTTCCATATTCGATCGATCAACGGCATTTTTGCAACTATATTATTTCTAAACAGTTTCATCATTCTTGTGCAGTGGATTTTGTGTCGGGTACATGCAGATTATCCCGAATTTAACAACTGTTTTAGATCAATCTTCGATTTAACATTGGCCGTAATTTGGCGGCTATTGTTCAGAAAATATTAAATCGTTTCAACGGCAGTGACAGGGTAACGAGCAATCAGCAGGAGTAGATCGGGTCGATCAACGTGCGTAGATCGGGTAAGTTTTTTTTTCCTTAATTTTATTGAGTTCACAAATAAAATTTTATTTAAAAATTAAAATTAACTCCAGCATTTTATTTATTTCATTTTTTTTCTTCTACTCGTTCAGGCATTTTTTGTATCGCGTTTCGGTTTAAGTTTGTAAATGTCGTCTGATACTCCTTCCAACTCCCCGGTCAATGACGAAGTTTATGGGGATGCAAGTTCTGTGGAAACAGCTAATCAGCCACAGAGTATGCAAAATTTTTTAGCGGAGCAATTTCAATTCTTGCTTTAATCGCAAAATTTATTCCGGGATCCAAAAGTTGCTCAGTCGTTTAGGCAGTCTGGTTCAGGACCTGGTTGGACTGGGGTCCAACATCCAAATTTGGATATTGGAGAGGTCCGATTCCGACCTCCGCAAGCGTTGTACGGTTAGAATCCGGCCGTTTGCGATTCTGGAATCGCAGTTCGCTGTCGCGAACATCAGGTCGGAGATCAACAGGTTCACTCATGCAGTGAGGGGTTGGACGCGAGACTGCATGATCGTTTCGCGGATTTAATTCTCCGCTATAAGGGTACACTTCCTTATTCTGTTTTCAAAGAGGAAGTGATTCGCGTATTAGGCGAGTCAGAGATGTCACGCCTAAATAACGTCCTGACGAACCTGACTTTGGGTGAAATAACATGATGGAGGTGATGTCACCGTTAGGGTTAAATGCCGTTAAATCGTGCAACCCTTTCGGCCCATCCTCGTCTGAAGCATCTAACGGGTATGTCAATCCGTGCATTTCTGATGCATCTAATTTAGACGCTAAATTAGAAGATTTTAAAATAAAAATTTTGGCTGAAATTAAATCTATGCTTAACCCTAGATCTCGATCTCGTTCTAATAATCGAAATCAAAGAAGTTCTCGTTCGAGATCCAGAGGTCGGGTTACCCCAAAATTCGATTTGTGTTTTCATCATTTTAGGTTCGGTGATAAGGCTCAGAAATGCCAGATTGGCTGTAAATTTTATGATAAAATCTGCGGAGGTCAGTCGATCAAAAAGGATTTTTAAATGTTCATCAGGACGTGACGACCATCACTGATGAGCCTACTACATAGTCGTCTATTAATACATGATGCCAATTCAAGAGTTGCATTTCTAATAGACACTGGTGCTGACGTTTCGGTTGTTCCACTCGAAATTTGTCACATTCCGCGGGCATTAACTACTTCGAAATTATTCGCTGCAAATGGAACGCCAATTAAAGGTTATGGAACAAAAATTCTAAATTTAGATTTTGGATTACGGCGTAATTTCAAATGGGAATTTATCGGAGTTGATTTCCTTAAAAGTTCTGGATTGATAGTTGATATTGGCAAACATCGTCTTCTAGATCCAACGACATTTTTGTTTACAGTTTATTCTATCTCTTTCACTGCCGAGTCAACACTGTCTCAACTAGACAAATCTCAGGTTTTTATTTTTATTAAACTTAAAGGTTAGATTGTTAAATGTGTCAATTTGCAGTTGTCATGTTTTATTTACAATTTCAATTTGATATGTTCGAAATTTAATAGGAATTATAAAGTTTAACATAAAGTTACCAGATATCTCATGCTCGTTATTAAATTTGTAATTTTTTTAATGTATATTATCACGTCTCAATCTTAAGAGACGACAAATTTATTTTGCAAACAAATAGGCATTTGAAATAATAACAAATAACATGGTCGGTCATGATCGGTAAAAATATTTTTTTAATCAAGCCTAAAAAAGACAAAATCATAGTTCCTGTAAAAAACATAAAACTTACAATATTTTCAAAAATGTACAACAATCTGACATAAGAGCGACCTGCATGGTAAGGTGCTAAATAAACGAACCTTTTCAACAGTACCAAATCTTAAAAAAACTCACCGGAAGAAAGGGACAAGCCGAATATTACATTTTAAATTTTTTCATACCAACCTGATACGAAAGCGATCCACATGGTTAGGTGGTTTATGAATAACCCCCTGCAAGGCTCTTCGTGCCAGATTTCAGTGAATATACGAAAAAAGTAATAAGGAAAATTTTCGAAAATGGCAATCCTATTTTTTCTTAAGGATTGGGAATTTTTAGAAATCTCTGTTCATAAACACCTATCCATGAAGGTCGCTATCGTGAAAGATTTTTGCGGATATTTGAAAAATTTAAAATGTAATAATAGTCTTTATATGAATAATTAAAAGCTTGTTATTGTTTTATTTTTAATTTGTTCAATAATATTTGATTTATAATAGCCTTTAAAAATACTCATATATATTTATTCGAATTGCATATTTTATTTTATTATCATTTTGATTTTTTTTCGATAAAAATTCATAATAACGAGACTTTGCATTCTTTACCCTAATAAATGTGTACGAATTTAGTGTTGGTGTTATAATAATCAAAAATAATCCAACCTGGAATGATAGCGAGCAAAGTATTCGCCGCTAATTGTTTTTTACTAAGCCTCAATCAGGATTGAGAACGATAATATCTAACGTAATGAGGCCTCTTGATAATTAATAAACTGCCAGCTTTGCAACATCTAGCTATAAGCAAGAGTGCACTGAACGTTTGGAAAAATATCTGTTTGCACATTCGTGGAAAGTTTTACATTAATGAGAATTATACTTGTTTGTCCCTCCATTTTCGTTTCCAAAATTCACTCATTTAATATGTTCGAATATCCAAGCTTAGAGCTCCGGTGAAGTATTCTAATAACTGTTGATTTATGATAAAATCAAATTTTGTAAGGTTCTTTTTAATAAATTAAAATAATTTATTTGCTAAGCTTTCGATGTTTCATCGACATCATTTTCAAAGCTAAAGAATTTTTTTATATAATTTAAAAAAAATCATTAGCGTTGAAAATAATGTCGATAAGACATCGAACGCAAAGTTGATTCATGAGTAGTAGATTTATTATACGCTTACATCGCTTAATAAAACCGGCTATGGAAGCCAAGCCTCTGCACACCGTTGTATGTAAAACATATAAGTAATGGAAACTAAAAGGTGTTAGCAGTAAACAATATCAGTTGAAATTTAGCTCACATCGCTTTTATTTTTTTTTTTTTTATTAAAAGGAAGCATTAAATATCCAATGGATTTAATGTTTTTTTAAGGTCAACTAACACCTGCACACTGTCCAAGTGCCAAAGCTTTGACCACTGAACCATTTATCTACTTAATAAGTGTGAAAGATAAACACTAAATTATTAGTAGTCGCACAGGTCACTTAAATAAATCAAACAGGTACGACGTAAAGGATTTAAGGATGGGTAATGTATTGATTACTAAGCCTTGATCTAAACTCGAAATTTGAAGACTTATTTTAATCTCCGAAATGTGGATTAGGGTTAAGGTATGATAATTGTTTGCGCAGTTAGTATAACAATTTGTCGCCAAAACAATCAAAAAAAAATTTGTCAATCCAAATCAAAAATGTTAAGTTGATTCTCGAAATTTACTACAAAAACTTAAACGCAGGTGTTGCGTTGATCACACTTTTCGATATTATTATCGCACTGAATTAAAATTATGAACGGAAATTTGTCCACTATTTCGACATTGTGAATTGAAATTTGGAAAAAGTATTGTTTTTTTGGAATTCTTTCAAATTTGGAGTTTTGCTCAAGCACCTTAAAAATAGAAAATATTTAATTGTGAAAAAAGGCAAAACTATTCTTTGAATAATCAAGTTCGATAAGATTATAATTAATCAGAATAATAAAAGTTCTTCGATATTATAAGGTATTATAAATATAATAAAAACGAATAAATCGTTGAGTATATATTTTTATTTCGTAAGTGGAATAGTTAGTGCGTAGAAAAAGTTATAAAAACCGGCTAACAATAATATTCTATTCTACAGTAGAATAATACGTGGTGATCGAGTGATTAAGGTATACAGCACTAAGTGTGGTCGTGGACTCGAGCATCGTCGGGATCCATAATTTTATTGGATGTATGTGAAGTTATAGGATATCATCCCAGAAAAATAAAAAAATAAAAACATCGAGTAACACTAAAACCACAATAGCATTCCAGCCCAGAGATTGATGTAGTAGTTTCGTTCCATCTCGAAAATTTAATCTAGCCCAGAATTTTAAATATAAAATCAAAATTTAAAATTATTTAAAATTAAGTAAAAGTTATAATACAAGTACTCAAGTTTCAGTCTCGATTTTGTAAAACAACGAAGAGCTGTTTGTTGTGCTATAAAACATGATCAATAAAAGGTCATTGACTGAATGTATTCTATGCGGCACTGAATCGTATAGATAAGTTCTACTATACGTAGGAAGGATTTTTAATATTTTTTTTTATATTGTAAGTAGGTTTCAGATTGCTTTATAAATTCAAGTACTTGATTATAAATACATGGGCCAATAAACGTGATCGATTTTCTTCCAAATTCAGTTGTAATATGATGCGAATCAATTCTGTTACAATTTCGAGTTGAATACACACGATGAGCGTAATTAAAGTTTATATTAGACATAAATGAAGATACATTTAGGCTTTTGTACATATAAAGGGTTAATTGAAACTTATCCCTTTCGAGTCTCGCTTTTCATAATTTTTGTGTTACTTGTGGACCAGATATCACAATTGTGTTGGAAACCGTTCACGACATCGAATATTTTATGTACAACTTGAAGCCTGTGTGTCACGTATTTAACAAAAAAAAAATGTATTTCCGAAAATTGCCGTTTAATTTTTCTTTAGTGTTTATTAACGCCCAGATGTCACAGTCGTGAGGGCTTAAATTTGATCAGTTTTGCACACTTTATATATTTGTATATAAATATTTTCTTTTTCCGTATTTTGGTTCGTCAATCGTTCATGTTTCAATCGTCAACATGTCTGGAGCACGAAAATCGACTAAGCGTAAGCATTTGTTTTTATTAAGAAAATATTATTATTTAATTCTAGTTTTTATTTATTTTTTATTTATTAAAATATAAAGTTTAATTTGCTTATAAAACGAATATATTCAATAATTGATTATTATTTAAAATCCTTGAATAAATATTCACTATCACATGTGTGACATTTGGACTGCAACCTATACATTTTTTTATTTTAGCTGTGTTTGCGAAAGGAAATGGCTTGTTGATGAAGATTATATTTACAAAAATTGCTTGAGGATTCTGATGACGAAAATGAAGTTGATGAATTGCAAGAACCGGACAATCTTATACCAGAATGTCTACATAAAGCGCTCGTCGAGGAAGTTAAAATTGAAAGTAACATTGGTAAGTTCTTAAGTTCAATTGGCCAGTATGGGAGCGATTGAAAGCACCTAAAATGTGCAGACTAAAGTCATGCTGAAGCAGAACTCGAAACCGTTGCAAAAAGTGCAACATATATTTATGTAGCTCGGCGAATAAAAGCTGTTTCGAGTTATTTCATACGCAGTGACAAATTAACGTTGATTTTACTATTATTATTTTATTCGGTTTTTATTTTTAAAATTTATATTTTGTACTAAGGAAGAAATAGTACAATTTATAGTAAATGAAGTTCCTTAAATTTAAGTGCAATTTTTAACGAAATGTAATAATTTTTTGACTGAATAAATTATAAAACGAAATTATCGATTTTTTACTTATTTATTTTTATAGATTTATAAGATATTTAACTGAATTCATAAAAAAATTAATTTTATTATTTTAATGTAAAAAACATAAAATGAATATGAGAAAGACTACACCTCACGATTGTGGTGGTGGGTTTTCTTAAAAACTAATATTTTTTCGGGAAAAAACAGCGGAACTCTCTCTAAATTTTTACATTAAAATTGGAAAATTTATTTTTGGATGACTTCAAATGATTATAAAATTTAATGTAACATTTGGGATATTTGGGCGTCAAAGCGGTTAAATAAAAATTAAAATATTAAATATTATATGTTTATATTATATATATGTAAAATTTAATATCACAAACGTGCGGTTTGGTCTTCATGTACCGCAAAAAAATATGTTTTGTTGCTATTTAATGTAACCCTCACGTTCGTGATATCAGGGCGCGAAACGGTATACTACATTTATGGGCAATATCATAATATCATCTTTGCTATATAATAACCTAGTGGAAAATAGATTTGAGAATCTGTATACTGCTTTTACACTTTTGTTTTGAATAACTTGCAATTTCTTCAGCCTGGTTAAGGTAGCTGTTCCGTATACGATAAGGCCATAACTAAGTCGCAAATGAATAAATGAAAAATAAATCATAAGCAATACCCTAGTAGGAACAAAGAAAGATAATTTTCTGAGTAACCCAACAAGTGGAGTAATTTTCTTACTTGTGATATTGATGTGATCATCCCAAAACATATGTTCATCAAACGTAACTCCCAAACATTTGAATGAACTAACTCTCTCAATATTAATGTTACTAACTTCAAATAGAGGTATACTAGTCATAGATTTATATGGGGAATGAAATACCATATATTTGGTTTTAGATATATTGAGAGCTATTAAATTGGAATTAAAATATTCTAAAAGATGCTAAGGTCATGTTCCATATCAATCCATATACTGTCAGTAAATCCAAAAAAAGCGCACCAACATATCTTTATGAATTAAAAGCAGTATATATCATACTCCCAATTTCTGCCAATGCCAATTCAGTTCCTAACCCTTTTCTAAAACCATATTGGCAGGAATAAAAAAAATTATTTTAATTTAAAAACGTTATTAAAAGCGAAAATATTATTTTTTCAAAAATTTTATCGAAAATATAAAGAGTAGAAATAGGCCTATAACTATTAAGTATAAAGAAGAATCTCCATTCTTTAGAATAGGAATTACTTTAGCGACTTTTAAACATTTGGGATATACACCAGTTATTAAACTTTCATTAAAAATATCGGACAACATGTTCGAAAAAAAAAATCAATTCTACATTTCAGCGCGCAGCTATTAATTTTTTGCGGACCTCCACCTTTACCACTACTAAGCGAACAGATAACATTACAAACTTCAGCAGGTGTAATTGGTGATAGATACATGCCATCTGAAATCCATTTAATAGTTCCAAACCTGTGTATGTCTCTGTCGGAGGTAATAGATTCACCGATTAAGTAACCAACGTTAACAAAGAAGCAATTGAAAAGATTAGCTATCTCAAAAGAATCACTTAAGTATCGGCCACTAAAGAAAATTTTATCAAATTTAAGAGAATCGAGATTTTTATTAAAAAATAAGTTCACGTTCTTCCATAAATCTCTCTGATTTAAATCTGTAAACATATTACTAAAGTAACGCTTTTTAGCATAATATTTTTTACAAGCTAACAATTTAGATACACGTTCCAATTCAGATTTCAGAGCAACGTTACTAGGATTACGTTTATTTTTTTAAAACTTTATTTTTTTACGGATGCCACACCAAATGTTCTTTATCCACTGACATACCGTATTTTTCAGCTTAACATAGACACTTACATTATATTTTTCAACAATAATTTCTACAGTATTATTTGGATCTTTCACATTAAATGGCATTGTAAGTAGAAAATTATTGAATAATTCATTAACTTTTGCCATGTCTACTATTTTCTTTTCAAGAGTTTTCTTAATATACTTAGAAGTAAAGTAAAAATTTGACAAAAGGAAATTATGATCGCTAATAGTGGAGTATATCGTAGAATTGACAATTTTAGTTATATTTATGAAGCTAGATACGGAATGATGTAGACTATCTAATAACTCTCACATATTACCAAATTTAACAAAATTATTCATGCCACGAATATTTATTTGTAAGATTTTCCATTGTCGAGCATTAGTCACAAAATACCAGTTAGGACTCATTTTATAGTCATCAACATTATCAAAATATTGATCATGACAGCGAGATATTAAACCATTCCATAACCTATTCATTAAACAATAAATGATTGAAATAATAGAATTCAATTATACCATTAATTGCACAAAACTCAAAAACAAAAGATACCGTTATATAAAAATATAATCTGAATTTAATGACATTCAAAATCGAATTCAATAAAATTATGAATGAAAATGTGAATCGTATAAAAATTACCGTAATATAAAGACATAAACCGAGTTCAATGACATTCAAAATCGTATTCAGTGAAATTGCGAATGAATATGTAAATGGTATAAAGATTACCAGGTCGACAGAAATAGAAAAAATTCGACCATTTAGACACAACTTGGGCAACCCGAAAATAATAAAGGAAATCTGAAACATCTGACAATGACATTGAAGATGTCAAAATTAAAATCAACACAAAATAAAGAAATAGCAATAAATTATGTAAATGACATGTAAGTACTAGAAAATTTAAGAAAAATAGAAAATTTATGAAAATAATATAATATAAATTTAATACTGATATTTGTTTAATTCTATTGCAACAAACCGGAGCTGGTGGGATCCCATTATTGATCACCGATGACAGCTGTGTCACCAACAACATCATCATTTGCTGTATTTTAACCATAACAATTTCCAAAGGTGGCGATAGTCATCATGGAGAATACTGGAATTGACAATCGCTATACGGGAATTGATAGCTTGTTAGTGAATGCAAATACCTACAAGTGATTCACAATAGCAATACGCATACATCGGCGAATATTATAAAAGGTATAACTCCAAACAGCCATGCACGAGTGCGCAAGAGAAAGAGAATAGTATCAGTTAAGCAATAAAAAGTGAGCAGTGTATGGACAAAGTGCAAACCTTTATCCCAATTTCGCGATCTTATATATTTTTTCTAGAATTATTCCACCAAATTGCGAAATTTTCTTGGAATTTTTAACAATTTTTACAAATTTCACCCCCGTTAGGGGATGTTTCACCCCTAAACATCAATGATATCGGTAAGAATCTATGTTAATGATCATAATTGAGGAGGACAAAGAACTTTCAATCGAAAAAATCAGATGTCCTGAGCGAATTTCCAGAATCGTCTCTAGGGGTGGTTAACCCTCTGAGAAAGGGTGGTTTCGAAAAACCCTCGAAAACGTCAACCTTATCTTTTTTTATGGAGTAATATAAATTTTTTCCAGAATTTTTCGCATCAATTTGGATTTTTTAGACAGTTTTTTTGATTTTTCAACCCCTTCCTAGGGGTAGTTTCACCCCCTAGGTAGTACCAAAATTTTTGAAAAAAAAAATATATAATGTAAGTTTCTGAAATACCTATTTTGGAATAAAAAAACTTGCAGATTTTTTCATGTTTTTTGAGGAAAATCATCGAGTCACTATTTACCCCCAACTTCAAGGGCGGTTTTCACCCCTTTAGAAGGGGATTGAGCACTTAAAAAAAATACGTGTCACTTATTTTCCACTCCTCTACAACATATTAAAGTTTCATCGAAATCGGAGCCGGACACCTGGAGACCCTTCCTTGTAAGTACAATATATGAAAGATGTAACTAAATCTCTGGTGGCGAAAATAAAAAAAGTTGAAAGTCGATGGGACTGGCGGAATTTGCGAAATAAGACAGTGAATATTGAAAACTAAAGAAAGTTCAACAAACAAAAAAAAGGCAAACGGTCAGTCGGATCAGAAAGTGCCAAATTGTGTGAAGTTTTCGGCCAGTGAAAACGAAAGACAAATTGGCTTACCAAGAGGAAAGATCCGTCGAGATAGCCCAGCAGAAAATTCCAGTACAATTGTTGGGAATTGGGTCCGGAAAAATTTTAATTGTGCACATTTTTATTATTATTATTTTTTTTAATATTGAAAATATAAGGTGTATAATTGTAAGCAAGATTTCACTGAATTTCCAAGTTAAGTACGAATCACGCCTATACAGGTGAATTTGTAGGCAGTACTGCTTGATACTCCATTAAATTTATGTTCGAAGTTTCTTTCTGACCAGTAGATGGCAGTAATGATCATAAAAAGTTCTAAAGTTAATTCTTACCTAGGCTTTTAAAATAATTTTTTATTTATATTTTTTAAAAGTTCTAGCTTTTTTCACAGCAATTGGTGGTTTAGAAAAAACGTTATACAAACAAAACCATATTATTTATTTAATTATACTGCCATCTATAGTCAAAGATCAGAGTTTTCGAAAATGACGATTTTTGTTTTCAAATCTTTTCAATATTTTTTTCATTTAATTTTTGAGCGTGATCTGGGTGTATAACAATCTTTTCCATAAGGTTTAAAAATGTATACGCAGAGACATCTATTGATTGGTTTTAGTATTTGCAGAAAGCTCATAAAAGTTAAAATTACTTTTTTAAGTACAGTTTTACTTATACAGGGTGTGCCTATATATGCTGTTAATATTTAGTTTGAAATAAAAAGTTTATTTGAAAGAGCGAAGCCAAATAGTCGTGGTTTTCTAATTTAAAACACAATGACCCAGATGAATTATGTGGCTCTGATAGTATAGTATTTTGTGACCAATCGCGACTAATACTCGCTTTCGCAGTTGTTCATTTTACACCTAAATTATCAAATTGTCCTAGCACGTTTTCAAAATAGTTTTTTATAAAATTTTACCTGAGTATATTTTTTCGTAGCTTTAAATAAGTGATCACTCCTTGCAGCAGTATGCATATCAATGTGTCGAAGGATTTTATATTTGTATGCAACAGTTGCTTACCTGAAAATAAATAAAACGATTTTGATTAGTATTCAGTTTATAATCTAGAAACCTCGTGGTTTATTTTAATCGAAACTCATAACATAGTGACTCAGTTTTACGTTATCACACAGCGAATGATTAATGCTTAACAATTTATAAAACATGACATTCTAAGATTTTTTGGTTTAGACCAACATATAACACACATGAAAAACAGATGTAAATAATCCTAATTAAACTCAAATGATTAATAGATGAGTAGATTATTTTCAGTCGAGACACGCTAGACTAAACACATTAGACATTCATTAATATTTCGGTGAATTAGCATGAATTTTTTATATGAACAATCAGTTGGTCCTTAATTCATCACGCAAAATATATTTTATTACTCAGCCAGCGTTCCATAATTTTGATTTCCGCGTGTACACACATATAAAATAATATTAAAATTAGGACATATGTTAAAAGATACAGATACATTTAATTCTAATTATAAATAACAAAAAATAAAATTACGAGTCACTACAAAATTACGCTGCAAAATTTTATTTATGACCTTACGAAAATATACTCCAACCGTTTTTGTAGGATCCTGTATATTATACTTTAAACAAATCAAATTTCAATAATAATGACGAAAGTCACCCAAAATTAAAAAAAAATATTCCAACGACAAAATATCGCATACAGTTCGAGAGTTTAATGTTTCCCATGGGGCGCATTGTTATTATATGATAGCAGCGTGTTTCTCGATTATGGTATGATGATACCGATGATTCATGATGATAATGATGATGATGGGGTTTAGTATAATACATAAATGCTATAAATAAAAAATAGCATAAGAAGAATATTTCCACCTCCATCGATGAAAGCGAAAAAAATCGCGTTCGTTCGTTATAAAATTTTTTATTTATTAATTGATGATTTATTATTATTATTCTTGGAAAGTACAACTACGGCAAAGAAAATTCATTCCATTTTACTAACCTCGTCGTCATCATGATGATAATCAACGTATTATAATAATTATATTTGCCGAATTGTTAAGATTTTGTTTTTGTGGGGCGATTGTCTTATACTGAAATTAATACCGGTAAACATGTTTTCGGAATTTTGGGTAGATAAATGTAGATTTAGTAAAATTTGATTTTTATGTAATTGTTGTAGCTCGCAATTTAATTTACGTACTACTAGATATAACCCCTAGTGTGCTCAAAACCTTTGCTTCACTTAAATAATTAAAGGTAATAGTCGTGTATGTAGCCAGTAGAAACAAGAACATTGCTCTATTTATATCCAATAAAGAATTTTACTGCTTAAACCCCCCAATAAGACATTTCGGACTATACTAAATCTCACTAAATTTCGTTTATTCAAATTTCTATTCACTGGCATATATTTAGGGGCAAATATTTGAATCTTTTGAAATATCAAATTTAATTATTTAAGTAAATTTAGTAAGAATTAGGAATTATTTTAATTCAATTTATTTATTAGCAAATCTAGTTCTGTTAAAAGGACAGACAGGTTATTAGTAAATCTGTGAATGTAAAAAATTGGTCTTTATTACCCATACGGTCTAAAATTCACTAAATTGTACGTTCAATTTGAAGTACTTCTACTACTAAGTAAATTTAGCTGTCTTGAACGTACGCCCTTAATCCCCAATTTTTAGGAAAGAAACGTTTTTTACTATTAGATAGGGCGTAGTAGCGTGCTGGTTTTAAGGAGATTCCCGGAAGAGTTCTTAAAAATACCATTTTGCTTAGAAAATATTTTTATTTAACTATTTCTGTTAAAATTCTTTCTATCGAGACATTCTACAAACACATCAGAATTAGGACAAATTTCACCAACGTGAGGGAAATACTATATAAAGCCTAATGAAGGTATTATATATCAGGAGAACCTAATGCAATTAAACGAACTTCTGCATTTATTCAGGAACACAAGTTTCCGCGAAGCTGACTTAGCCAGTGCAAAAATGTCACTGAATTTTAACTTGTTACGGTTGATGTAAACATGAAGCAAACGGATTGAGTCCAACCCACGAATACATGGTCTTTTACCACCGTTAAACTTCATATGATTTCCTGCTCTCCACTCAAATATTGTACTCAAATCAAAATTAAACGAAGTGACAACTTCTAACTGGTTACCTTTTAGTTCTAAAGCAGTAGGTTCCACCTCGAATGAAGTAGAAAAGTGCAATGTGGCGTCATAAGCAAAGCTAAGGATATGGTTTAAAGAGCTATCAAACAGTCCTGAGGGGCTCCAGCATTCAGGGTGTGTGTAATTGAGATCTCTCGTTTAGCAGTTGATCTTTCATTCTTTGAGAAATCTTTTAATCCACTTGATAGTTATCAAATCCAAGCCGTTTGCCACAGATTTTTAAACGAAACCTTAACAAAAGCGTTACATATCTCATGTATGTGAAGTTGGCACGAAAAACTAGCCCGTAAACACCTTTTCAATGTTGGTGTGTTTCTTTGTTAAATTAAATACGATCCCGAAAAATTTATTAAAAATGCAAGAAAACGAGAACTTCATCCCGAAATATTTTTGAAGTTGTATTATATTAAATAAATAGTAATTAATAACGGTGAAAAAGAATAAATATCACGGTTCTTTTTTAAATTATGTGACAAAAAAATTTAAATGAGAGCTGTTGTACAACAAAATGAGTACTGTCGGAATTGTCCACGAAGATTTAAAAGTTTTAAAATACTTAAGAAAAAGCAAATTAAGCAATTTGTCCTTGTGGTTTCAATGTACCTTTGGTTTGATATGAAAAATCGACTAAATAAATTAATTATTTGTGGAAATCCTAAAGAAAACTCCATCGGGAAATTAAGTTTAAAAGTTAGGTTGATCTATCACATAAGCTATACCAAAAGCTCATGATATGACTTTTTATATCAAATATGAAGAACATCGAAACCATGAGGACAAATTGCTTAAGGTCAGGATATTATAGTCATGATTCCGATATCAGCTTTTGGCATGGCTTAGGTGATAGACACACCTAATTTTTAAACTTAATTTCCCGATGGTGTTATCTCTAGGATTTCCACAAATCATTAATTAATTTAATCGATTTTTCGTATCAAACATAAAGAACACCGAAACCATGGGGACACATTGCTTAAGATGAGAATCTTATAGTCGTGATTCCAATTTGAGCTTTTGGTATGGCTTAGGTGATAGATGGACCTATGTTTTAAATTAAATTTCCTGATAGGGCTATTTCTAGGATTTCCTCAAATAATTAATTAATTTAATCGATTTTTCATATCAAACATGAATAACATCGAAACCATGAAGACAAATTGCTTAAGATGCGGATCTTAGTCATGATTCCAATATGAGCTTTTGGCATGGTTTAGGTGATAGACACACCTAACTTTTAAACTTAATTTCCAGATGGGGTTATCTCTAGGATTTCCACAAATAATTAATTAATTTAATCGATTTTTCATATTAAGCATGAAGAACATAAAAACCATGGGGACAAATTGCTTAAGATCAGGTTCTTATAGTCGTGATTCCAATATGAGCTTTTGGTACGGTTTAGGTGACAGACGGACCTAATTTTTAAATTAAATTTCCTGATAGGGCTATCTCTAGGATTTCCACAAATAATTAATAAATTTAATCGATTTTTCATATCAAACGTGAAGTACATTGAAACCATCAGGACAAATTGTTTAAGATCAGGATCTTAGTCATGATTCCAATATGAACTTTTGGCATGGTTTAGGTAATAGACACACCTAACTTTTAAACTTAATTTCCCGATGGGGTTATCTCTAGGATTTCCACAAATAATTAATTTATTTAGTCGGTTTTTCATATCAAACCAAAGGTACATTGAAACCATAAGGACAAATTGCTTAATTTGCTTTTTCTTAAGTATTTTAAAACTTTTAAATCTTCGTGGACAATTCCAACAGTACTCATTTTGTTGTACAACAGCACTCATTTAAATTTTTTTGTCACATAATTTAAAAAAGAACCGTGATATTTATTCTTTTTCACCGTTATTAATTACTATTTATTTAATATAATACAACTTCAAAAATATTTCGGGATGAAGATCTCGTTTTCTTACATTTTTAATAAATTTTTCGGGATAGTATTTAATTTAGCAAAGGAACACACCAACGGCGAAAAGGTGTTTTCGGGCTGGTTTTTCGTGCCAGCTTCACATACATACATATCACAAAACGATTACAAGACCTCTTGATGTTCTTTTCGAGAGAGATTATATTTGTTTGAGAGAAACGTTAACTGCGGAGCGGCTTTCAAGAAAGCCATACTCTTTATTTGACATTATTTTATTAATTTTAAGATGAAATTCCTTCAATATTGTCCGATGGTCTTATTTACGTTCAATGCCTTTAGGTTTCTGAAGACAATTTTCTCAAAGATGTTAATAGGAACCACAATACGGAGTAAGAGTAATGGTTGCGAATGCACATTTATGTATCAAATCGACAAAGAAATTCATGGTTTCTAAATCTTCAAATTTTTTCATTCAGCGTTTAAAGAGAATATTTTTATAGGAAATTAAATAGTATTGCCTGATGATTTTTTTTGTTTTTTATGGGTAGCAACCTGTGCCAAATTCACACGCTTGCAAATATCACAATCGACAACCTGGCGCAAGTATCTTTTTGTCAAAAAAAACAGACGACAATGAAATAAGCCTGTTAAATCTAGCTAAGCTAAAATGGAGTAAACACCAGTGGAGCGAAAGAAAGCAACGGTTGATTGGAATGCTGGTAAAAACCATTACTTCAGATCAAGATAATATTTTTTTTATACTTGATTGAAAAAAATATATCATACGAAACTCGTGCAACATCTTCGAAACGAAAGGATAAAATTATTGATTCTGTTTTTACTATGATTTCTCTGATTCTCTTTTGATTTCTGTTTTTCCTATAATTTCTATATTTCAAGATTCGAATATTTACTTGCACTAAAAACAACAAATTAGAGAAATATCAGAAATAAAGAAAAAAAAAAACCAATAACTCAAAAATATTTGTTATCATTTTACACGATATTTCAATACAGATGGGGTACAAAGAAGGTTAATTATTTAATGAAAATGAATAAACGCATACTTGAAGCCAAAATGACGATAGTGAAAAAAAACTCGAAGACAACATCAACCTTGATAACCAACATGAAGTCGAGTCCGTTAGTAACGAAAGTTGCAATACGATTGTAGCCCATTTCGATTAACGATATCAGAACTTGGTTTAAATGGAGTAAATTAAATTTAGATGTTAAAAAATAACATCAGAAACAAAAAAAAATAAACATTTTGATATTTATTAGGACGACCTGCGCCCTCTTAAGAAAAACGGTTCGAAACCTTAAGTAACGCACGCAAGTTATGGGTGAACAACATACATCTGAAGCTAAAACTTTGCAGGAAACAAGTTTTCAGAGAGTAGTCCTTCTCCAGGTATAGATACGTAATTTATAGTACCCATAAACTTTTCAATGTTGGGAACCGGGTCAGTGTCTGTAGAAAAACTCGGGCGCCCGGCAACTAAAATATATGAAGCTTCGAATCCATCCTTACGAAACAGGTTAGGGTCGACTTATGACGTAAATAAGTCTCGTACCAATCAAATCGATCGGTTCGATCGATTACGAGCAAACATTCAAACGGTTGAAATTTGATGGGCGAATCTCGGAACTCGTATAATATAATTCATGTCTAAAGGTCGGAGTCCATTTCGATCACACCAATTTGGAAACAATATTAACCAATATTTGGAAACATACACAAGATTACGATCTGGAACCAACGGAAACTATATAGATTACGCTTTTTTACGTTTTGGCTTGAAGCGAAACTGAACGACCTACAGAAAAGTTAGCCGCCATGTAAATAAAGTCTATCGAAATCTAACAAACCCTACTAACGAAAAAAATACGAAAAACGATTAAGTCGCACTACCGAATCGACAACGACTGAATTACGAGTAGCAGACACCCGTTGGTACTTCCTGTTCAGATCTATAGTTATATTACACGCCAGCGGAACGAATATTAAACTTACACAAAAACACTGCTCAAGGTAAATATCGGACTAAAATAATTTTCCACATATTTTTCCGTCTTAGTAAACGAGCACCGTTCGATCAAAGAAAAACATTCCTTCCTTGAAAGCATAACCAAACTAGAACAAACCCGTTAATCATTTCGTCGTCACAGAACGGTATTTACCCACATCTTGGCAGAATTTCAACACATGGGGGAATTAGGGATTTCATGTCCATCGGCATCTCCCATTTTTTACCCGATTCATATGGAAAGTAAAAAGATCTCGATTGGAGACCGCGCGGACATGATCTAATTCAGTCATAGTTTCGTATCGTTACCCTATACCCCACATTCAAAATATTTTCACGAATTTGCATGGATGCTTGATCAAAAGTTTACTTCGGTATGTGGAATATGGTTTGAACTTCAAAAAACGCAATATTTTGTCTTCGGCGCTTTGGTTGATAAATCCATCGTTTTGGCGCTGGTAGTTTATTATTGATTTATTATACAATATATACGAGTCGCATATCATTGAAAAGGTCTAGAAAATGCCCCAAACTGGGCACCCAAAACTACTATTTTGCATTTGAAACGATATGTGTTTGAAATGTCATTGACCAAACCGCAATTATGTTACCAGAACCGCATTGGCGTTGGTTATTGATTGGTTTGGGTTATTCGTTGGTTAAATTAATCCTTTGGTATAGAATGCATAATAATTAGATTGTACAAAATCAATAATCAAAATACTTTCCTGATTCGTGATGTGACGAATTTTTTAATTTAAGTTTCTCGTCAATTTTCCGAATTGATACAATTGTAATTATATTCTTAGAAAGCGTGTACTTCATATATGTACGATATATTTATTTTCTCAACGACATCCTAACCACATGCATCATAGCTGTACCTGGCAAAATTCATGCCCGTTGTTCCGCCACCCGGTTTATTATTTTTCTAAGTTCACCGCACCTAGTGAATTATGGGTGATTTTACATTACAAAATAAAAAAACAAAAATTTTAATTTCCACTGATAAATTCACCGATATTTAACAGAGCATAAATTTTAGAATTTAATTTATTACATGACCTCAGTTAAAACATCACGATTTGACGTTTTTCTTAGATTAAGACGACTAAACTGCGCATCACGTTCCAAACGTTAACTTTCCAAAAAGCAAATAAGCATAACTGAAAAATTATGTTAAAAAAATGAAGATGTCGATGACTATAATAAAATGAAAATTAATTCGGCACCAAAATCTACTTCAAAGAATTCGGATACATCAAACAAAATTTATATACAAATAACCTAAATATTTGCAAATTTTTTTTATAATTTTAGTACAGGTTCAAGCACTAAAATATGTATATAAATAAATTGATGTTTTAAAGAATATGTATATAGTATGCAAATTATCTAACTGTTTTGGAGCTAGTCCAAAAAATAATTTAATAACCATAATAGTGTTAGAATAATAAAAATGTTTTACAAGTTTCAATACCTCATTACTTATAGAAATGTGTCATAAAAAGGATTTATTTTATTACCTGCAACATTTAAAAATTGTGCTTGTAAACTGAACACCGATGGCATTTTTCTCATTTAATTGATTCTTGATATTCTCATACAAGAATGACATGAATGTGCTAAAACATTTAGTGATTTATTATTATGCTTCGCTAGATAAATATGTTGTTACTGTATTTACATATAAAGTTCAAGCCTGATTATAAAATCGATTTTTTTTTAATACTTTTAATTGGTAATTTTATCTCACCACAGAAATATAAGAGTAACGCTTTAGTAGTTTGTTGTACTTGTTTTGGTACTTACAGCCATTGTAAGTTATATTTGTTTTAAAACATTTTTTGTGAGATTTGTGACATCTAGGTTTAAGTAGTACTATTAGAAGTAATTTTATAGCAGTTTAGATGTTTTGCAGATTGTAGCAGATTGTTTTGGGGCAGTGTTTAAGGTTCGGCGCGACATACAAAAAAGTGAGTCTCCCGTTAGTCTTTGGTGAGTCTTGGTTAAAACGCGGTATGCGATAGAATAAAAGCGAAAACTAGCCGGAAAAATATAACACATGTAAAAGTGAAAATAGTGATGATTAAAAAATAATTGTAAATGGTAAATGATTAATTAATAAATAAATTGTGCTAGATGGTTTAGTTTTGGTAGATATTTGTACAAAAATTATTTTGGGAATATTTTTGGTACTTTCGGGAATATTTCAGTAGCGTTATGTATTCAGTTAATATTAGGAAATTATTCAGAGATCGCCCGGCATTTCGAAATTTTCGGAAACGGCGTGAATTATAGGCATTTTTAACTGTAATCGATGCAAAAAATTCGTTTCGCATTCTGTCTGGTGGTATTTGAACCCAGTATCTCCCGGAAGAAGTGCCTATGTTTTATCCACTGTACAACTTGCCGGTTTTAGGTATTACAAAAGACAAACTTGATTTTTTTAATTGTAGTCACTGATTTTGATTAAAATTATTTCCACTATATTTTACGTTAGTCAATCAGATAAAATTTTTGTCCAGCTACCTAGACAAAGCGACACAATTAGGGGAATACAAGTAACACTCGATTTATTAAGAAAACAAAAAAGAACATACAATATTTGTTTTTTATTTTATGTTTTTCTATTTTATAATCTTTAATGGCAGTCTTTTTCAATATTCTAATTTCAAATTTACATTATTAACAATATTTAACTCTTTTGGTGGTAAAGTATTGTATTTTTTTATTTAACTGTATCTAATATGAATTAATTGGTTAATGTGTGGCTATTAATTCATTCACCATTAGAGTTTGTAGAAAAAAGAACAATTAATTAAAAATGAGCAACATGGATGAGTTCACTGATGTCGCCAGTCGCTGTGACATTGATTAAAAATGGCAACACTTACCGCCAACTAACCAGAATGTTCAGTATATCCACGTCTACCATTTATCGATCTGTTCAACGATACAGGCAAATGGGTTCTTGCGACAGAAGACGAGGCCAAGGCCGAAAACGTTATATTGGTTGCAGAGATAGCCGTTTCATTGTCCTTGACACTTTGAGAAATAGCCCTCAAACAGCAACTCAAACCCCTAATGCTTTAGAAGAGGTTCGAGGTGTACAATTAAGCGATCGTACTGTGGGAGGAAGGCTTAAAATAATACAGCGCCTCTACATAGTTCGAGTGGATTGACTATACAGAATAAACCTTCATACTTAAAGTTTTTCTAGTAATTGGGAGATCCTTGCAAAATTTGGTGCAATCCATGTACCGGAAGTTCCAGCTTCTGAAGGTGCTTTATACATTTTTACAGTGATTTTGAAAACTTAGGCCTTTACGTAAAACGATAACGAAATAAATTATTCAAATAAGTTTAAAGGATTAATTTTCAACAAGCGTTGACCTTATTGGAAAAATTATGTGGACTGATATTGTTGCAAATATAATTTAGAATTTTTTAAGTAAGTACCTTCTCGGGAAATTGGAGTGTGAGAACATCGTTGGACATAATATTTCACAAAGATGGACTGAGCACAAAGCCATGATGGGCCTCACAAGTAACTCTGTTCTCCTTTCACTCTCTTTTTCTAAGGTCTCGCAAAAACGGTCAACAATTAATCTTTTGATGTGGCAAAGCCCGCTTTGCTATATATTCAAAGTCAGAAAAGCGGGATTTAAAAAAATCTCTGTGAGTATGCGTGTGCAGACTAAATATCTGTATCCTTTCTACAGCTCTAATGGTTTATCGGATCGTAGTAAAACTTCATCGTGCTTAAGCTTTTTTCATTAATTTTGAGATCCCAGTGATTTTTTCTGAAATCGGTCCACCGGAAGTAACAGCTTCCATTGAAGCTTTTTTGTTGTTTTGCAAATATTTTGTGTTATCATTTAGATTATGATCTCGAGTATGAACTGAAAGATTCTAAATTAAATAAAAATATTGATCCAAATCAGTTTTTCAAAATTTAAGCGGAAATGACGATTTCTGCCAAAAACTGTTTTTTAACAAAAATCCGGCCCGGAATGCCCAGTTGGATTGATTGATCGGGATGAAAATCTATATTTGAATATTTCTGATGTAGTGGCGGTCCCCTAATTGGCGTATAAGAGGTTAGTCCAGAATTTTATCCCAGAAAATAAAAAAAAAAAATTAATCAGGCAACACTATTAAATTAAAACCTCATTTAAATAAACCACGAATTATATTAGTTTTTCTTCCCGTATGCCGAAACTAAAAATCTCTAGCGTTGAGACTATACAGATTTAGAATGGGTATGATCAATATATTCGTATTTATTCCCATGTACATGTATATATCCCTATCTCTGCCTGCCATCACAATTGTGTTGATAACCAAAAAGACTCATGTTAAAAATCTATTTTTGTATTTATTTTGGACCAAGATACACATTTATGCATTCCACTGAAATCGATTTCTACATTTTTACATACACATTTGTGTTACTTGGACTTAAATAGAAGCAAAAAAAAAATTTGGCAGGAAAAGGGATATATTTGTTTTTTATTTCAACAGTAAAACCAACATTAATTGATAATTGTTTTAATGATTTGATGATTTGTTTTTGTTATTGGGCTGGGCTAATTTCTCAAAGTCCATGGGAGAGTTTCAACGAGTTTTGAGCAATTTTTTCTTTACAGTAATTTAATTACTCATCCGATACCTTTTTGAACCCTAAATGACTTTGTGAATAAATATATTCATTCAGTTAGCGTTCAATTATTGTAAAGGCATATTATAAGAAACTTAGATTTCGACAATCATGTTGAATGTATATAAAAAACATCTGAAGAAATTAATTTTACAATATTTATGTTGTTTAATATTTGTAATACGGAAATGATTTAAGCAAAGCGTCTATCGGTAACGATCTAGTTAAATTTTGATCAAAGTTTTAATTAATGTTCAATTTTCATTTGATAAGCTCTTAGCAATCTTCAAAGCGTTTTTAAACTGTGGCTTCCACTTACTAAGTCCGTTAGTGGCAAAGAGTCAGAAACAACTCTAGTTAAATTAAAGGAAGTTTTAAATTGTTCTGACAATTCTTTATTTTCCACTTGAACGGTATTTTCAAAAACTTTCTCGACTTATTTCTTTGATAAGAAAATTGCTGGTTCATCTCTTTTAGATCCCACTTTAAATGAATTTCAATAGTTTCATAATTATGATTTTTATAAGGCGTAAGTAGGATTCGCATTGAATTCCTATTGTTGCGATATTGATTATTTTGGTATTGGTGATTTACACTGTTAATTGGTTTAAAATTAAAATAAGCGAAATAATAAAAAATATTTGTAAAAAAATTGATAATTTTTTTTAGAATTTATAATGCGGTACTTAAATTGCATTAAATAATTAATTAAGCGTATTAACAACGAATTCAAAAAAAATATTTTAAATTTCAAAATTATTGAAAATCATTTTTCAGATCGTATTTGTTTAATTATGTGAAATAAATTAGACAAAATTGCCGAAAAAAAGATGTAAAAGATTTTCCACTCTAAGAGACGAACACTACTAGTGTACTAAGGACAATTTTGTATATTTTTTTCCGAACGGTCATGCAAAGTGATTCAACAAATAAAGGCCAATATTAGAGATTTGGATAAGATTTCACTATATAAAGGCTAGATAAGTCTATCATTGAGCAATATTTTGTAGAAACAAAGTTTTTCGAACGACGGATTTAATATAACGATTTACCTCGGCAAATGAGTAATTTTTCAATTAAGGCCTGGTAAATCTATCAATGAGGAACATCTTTTAGAAAAATATTTTTTGAAACGGTGGATTTGACAAGTCGTCACAGCAGTTTTCTTCTGCAAATTTGAGTAAATTTTGAATCTTGGCCGAATCAAGCCAATATTAAAGATTTTGGCAAAGTTGCACTATGCAATGAAGGCCAGATAGGTCTATCAAAGAGAAACATTTCCAACGGTGGATTTTTCATTAACTTTTCACTTTAAATATGAGCAATTTTTCAATTTGGCCCAACAACACGCCATTATTGAGAATTGTTCAAGATTTCACTACATGGGCCAGCCCAAATTTGGGAAGCTCAAATAGGACGTCAAAACTTTAACAGAACTGCTTATACAAACGATCTAAGCTTTTAGCGTGCTTTCAAAACAGATTAATTCAAATTGTTCAAAATTATGAGACTATAAATTCTGTAACAGTTGTAACGTTATATTTTTTTCGCGATCATGCTCTTTTGGGTTACTGTGGTAAAATTTTGAAATCGAGTTGACGAAAAATTATTTTTATTTGCCGATTGACAAAGCTGCATTCATTGTGGATGATTTTAAGCAAATTTATAAGAAAATATGTTGGCCCAAATCTCAATGTTGTATATGTGGAGAATGAATAATGGTGCTATATGATTGCGCCCGGTCATAAAATTTTATTTGTTGATGTACAACCATATACAACAGAATATTACAAGAATTATCGAATGGAGGTGACATTTTAATATTATTTCAAGCTGAATAATATATTTTGTTGCTAACAATTGTTTAAATTTTATTTTTTTATATTTTTTGTTAGAAATCTCACAAAGGTATATCAAACTCAGAAACCATCTACATTTCTTTAAATATCCCAAGTCTTACATAAATATGTGCAATTGACCCAGTTATCGTGTTCGCTTTATTTCTCTTGAGCATTCACAAAAATGGGTGATATGATTTGTCTATTAAAGAAGATTAGAAGCTGCTCTACTAGTGAGATTAAATAAATCAGTTGTGATTCGAAATTTCCATGGAATTGTTTTAACTTTCACAGTTTGGATCTTTCTCCAAGTAAACTGTGGTTTATACTTTGTCCAAAGGATGTCAACTGCTTTGTTGGAATTTTTGAATAAAGTGTCCGATTCTAGAATTTAAATTATCGAATCGGTTTACATAATTTGTTTATACTTAGGTTTTTATGGTTAGCCCACCTGAACCACTAATAAGAAAGCATTTGAATCGACATTTATAATTATTGGCATGAATTTTCGCTGCGGGGCTTGACATACTTTGGCACTAGTCTGACTCCTCCTGGTATTATTTCATCTGAATATATTTTTCTGGCCTATTGGTGACATCAGTTTATATGGAGTGCAAATATTACGGGAAAAAAATTGAATGGGAAAATTTTGTTCTATAAAATTTTTATTGAGAAAAAATTTTTCCTGTTAAAACTTTCTTTCAAAATTATTTACACGAAACTTGTATTCTCAATTCATTAGTCCTGAAAGCCAGAATGGTCAATACTAAAAGTTTTTGGTTTCGTTATAAAATAAAATGATGTTACCTAGATCATTAATAACGAATGTTATTTGACCACACGCCCATAGGTCGACTTTGAGCAATGAAAAAAAATGAATATTTAATAATTCTAAACGGAAACAACTAAGTGGAGGCTAACTTAAAAATGCTGCTTGTTTTGTTAATTTGGCGTAACACTAATCATATATAATCCATACGAGTACAAATTTGAAAAAAAATCGTCTTTCTAAAAATTTTAGCGACGTAAATAATACAACATAAAATAAATTTGAGCCAATTACACAGGGGGCCACAAACAAATGGTAGAAACAGATATTATTTTAATTACATAATTCCAAACATAATGAAATTAGACTCAAATTACTCCAACAGTATGTATGATTAAATTGGTCTGTTCTCAACATTTTTATAATTACACGAAATATTTTAATTATCTGAATTTCTTATCAAATCATTTATAAATGCAAATCGAAACAATTTTTTCTTAACCATCGCCATTAGGCCACAAATGCATAACGACGTCAAAACGCAAAAATTTTAATTGTCATCGTAAATGCGTTTCGCCACTCAGAGACATTATTGGAAATTGTGGTTTGCCGATAAAAATCACAAGAAATAAAATATAATTGGTGGCCGCATGCATCACAGGCATCAAAGAATCAAACCACAAAATTTTATTTTAAACCGCAAACATACAAATCATTTTTATGTTATTATTTTAGATACATAGCCGAGAGATGACTGCCAAAATTCATGTCTAATTTTTTCCAAAATATAAAATCAAACGAAAAAAAAAATAAATATTCCGTGAAATGGTCAGCACGATGTTCTAAAAATTTTGTGGTTTCATGTTTGATCGAATAAATGATTTTTTGATTGATTTTCACTATAAATTTGGTGGACGAGTAATATAATATTCACCATGGACAGCACAAAAAAAATAAAAAAATTTTTCCGAATAAACCGCACTGTACAAAACTACATTATTCACGTATTCTACATAGTCTATATTATATATATCGAATACATAAAATCGACAATTTTATTTAACTAACTAAATATACATAATGATTTTATAATTTAAATCAATTATCATAAAAATAGTTAATTTATTCATGTGCGTCCGTATAGTTTAGCTACATAAATATTTATATATGTGTACTGTCTCGTCTCTGTCTACCGAAATTATCTAAAAACAAATTTGGTTTAAAAACTTTTGTATAAATATTTCCTCTTGCAAATGCAACAAATAGTTTAAATATTAAATACAAAAAATTTAAATAAATACAAAAAAGAAATATTATTTAAATTTTAATTGAATTGAAAGTTCGAAACTATGCTAAACAGAAATTTTAAACAATAAATAAATGTGTGTGCCCAAGACAGGTATGCTTCGGATTGCGTAGACATTTCAGCTTGCACCCTAAGAAAACACAGCACATTTCTAAATCCTACGAATCGACACTTGAGAATATGTTGTGAACTAATTTAATGGTAGCCAAAACCTCGTAAAAATAAAAAACTACTTTACGTAACTAACATAAAATATTGGACAAATGATCGTAATGAAATGAAATTCTTTAAAACCGATTTCATTTTTTAGCTTCATAAACAGACTTGTCTTGTTTTTGTATTTACTAGCAGTGTTTTATTATTCGGGCACTATCCGGCGCCAAATGGGAAATTTCTACTGAAACTGCAGCTATTACTCACTGGTGTCGCTATACTATAAAAATGAATTAAGAAGTTTGAAATTTGTCTGTATATTTATTTAAAGTTTCGGCTTTTTATAGACAAAAAATATTATTTTTAATGACATTCACAATGTTTACGACTTGTTAGTCATTGGAAACAAAGAGGCCATCTGCTTACAATATCTCTACCAAAAAAAAGTAGATAAAATACGCCCCCCCCCCCTTTTTAACCCCAAGAGTCTTGTATGAAAGATACACAACCCTTACAAAAGATGAAGAACTTCCTCAAGTTCTCCTTGGCAGCTTGGTTTCGTACTGATAAAATGTTGGTCTACTCACCAGGTTGCAACAACGCATTAGCGCGCATTAAGCACGATCGCATTATTTTGGTACTGTTCATCATAAAAATGACACAAATACGAACAAAAGAAAAATACAAATACGAAGACATAATTGTGTATTATACACTGTGTACGTATTCGATTGTTTTTTTCTTCACTCATTTTAAATGGGTAACTCATGGGATAAAATCGATATACAGGTTTGTTCTTGTTGTGTACATACATTTACGTGAAGTGCAACTGTCGGTAGTGCAAGTCCTGTTTTATTGTATTCCATATCATGATCTGCTTCTTGAAAATTTGGTATCCCATTCACGGACCACGATGTCTGCTTGTGAACCTATCTATCAGTGCGTTAGATTGATAGTCGAGAGTAACACCTCTTGAACCATAATCTGTTGGAATATCTTTAAATTTTACGTTCGACCAATGTTGCATATGGAATCTATCCAATATTTGATAAGTTTTACCAAAGTTTTAGTAAAAATCCGTGTAAATATTTCTATTTCGCCTTGATGGCTTGTAAAGCTTTGAATTTTGATGACTTCAAAATATATAAACTGGTTTCGGATTCTGCTCTGACAATCTTCAAATTATTCATAGCTTCTGAAATAATATTTTCAAGAGGATAATGGAGGGTGATAGGAAACTGATAGGATTAAAGTAGCACTACGATTCTGATATAATTCTTCTTTTATTAACTGCGCCGTTTCTTTTAAAGAATTTTAAAAAAGAATGTCGTTTATTGAATGCCATTGTAAACCAAGTGTTTTGATGATAGATGTTTTCCCTTTGCTTATATTTGATTTACACTTTCTTCAACACGTAATTTAGGATTATTTGTCAGTTTACGTTCGAATGATCGAAATCGAATTGTTGCTGCGCGTAATGAGCCTCCTGATATGCCAACATCTTTCTTAAATGGTAGTTTGACTATGTATTGCTCTTCTCGTATCCTTCTCAACAAAAACCCTTTCCCACTATCTTTTCACCGGAGTAAACTTATCAGTATTCGGCACCTGGTCAATTTCCTATAATTTATTAAATTATGGAAAACACAGATTTATTTAAGAATAATGTGTAATACCGCTCATGGTGTTTCTCTAACATTTCAACAAATACCTATGTTGAATCAATAGATGCGTGTCCAAAGTAAAGATCAACTAATTTTAAATTTTTCATACTTAAAGTCTTTATTTTCGATGCGAATCTTCATGGTTGGAATTGAATATAATAAACACCTTTTAAACGGTTTCTGTACTAGCATCGTTCATAGCTCTCAGGATATACGGACATACTTCTAAGATATGAAGGATGACAGGAGATCCGGAGTCCAGTAAGGCTCTACATTTCCATATTTGACCGAACTTGTCTTAAAGGAACACAACCGCTGTTGGTAAAATTGGGTGAATTAGTATCGGATTTTTTTATTCATTCCAAGATTTTTGTGATCTGTATTTGTTAAGAAATCTACCGCATTTGCCTAAGTAATGATAAGCTGAAGACACCTGGGCGCGTACTAATAACTGCAACATGAGTTACCATGGCTCCAATCTTTTATTTAATGGTAATTTTGATTTTTCGTGATGCTGTAATACATGGTCGAATCATGGGCCCATGATTCTTTAGGTTTCGCATCCAATTTGTTCACTAAGATGTATGTAAGCAATGCATCCCTACTTTCAGTTTGCTCTCTAAGCAAGCTCAAACCACGAATAACTCCGTCAGATACGCCGGAAAGGTGTTGAGGACCTTTGGCTGCGCTTTAATAAAATACCGGCTGGTCCATAAATTGTTTTAACAAGGTGTGGCCTACATGATTTCGTTTAATATACCTGGATTTTACTTTATCCAATGCAGGTACATAATTAGCATCGGTAGTCGTTAAATGTTTATCAAATTATAAGTACGCATCTCTAGATAATGTACATTTCAAGTATTGCAATTTATACACTTTAGACATGTTTTCGTTTTTATCTATAGAAGCCTTGAAAATTTTTTTGAAGGATAGAAACCCCGAATAATCTCCGAAAATTAGTGGTATATTCATACGATGTAGTCTTACTTGACTGTCCCATTAATTTAAAAGCGTTAACTCATGAACGAATTGCGTTTTATTTGCCAGTAAATCGTCCATTGATAAATTTCCTCGCATGTTCTTGGTTTCATAATCTTTCTCGTATTGGTATAAAACATGGCCCACATCAAAGTACACTCGATTTTTTATCCAGTATATAAAAAAAATTATTCCGTATACAGTCCCAAAATTTATATCAAATTAGAACCTAATGTGATTAATCTAATTAGTTAACTGACGTTGGCAATTTAGTTTTTTAGATTTTTGATATTTCACTACATGAAACTTTTTTACCAGTTCATACATTTTTTTTTAAATGTGTTGCGAAAATTATTTTTTATACCTACTCATGAATATTTGGACGTTTTTTGTATGTTTTTTTATGTGGTCCTTATCCGCCTTATTTGATTTTATTACCACTACAATAAAATCAAATTAAAAAAAAAAAAATAGAAAATTCAATTAAGGTTTAAGGTTCACTGTTTAAGGTTACCGACGAAATGGCATAGCGGTTAAAGCTTTGGCGTTTGGTTCGAAAGGTACCGGATTTGAATTCCGATAGAGGTTGTGCTGAAGTGCAGAACTCATGGGCCGACCCATCTTCCATGCCAGTATAACATGGAGCTATGCAATGTGCAGGTGGTGATCGAATCGGACCTATCTCGAATTGCTAGGCACGGGACCACCTCAAATAACACGACGATTTCAACACAAAAAATTGAATGAGACATCAGCCCTTAATCTTATCATGGTATTTTGAAAGGCTGTTAGTTAGACTATTTAATGTATGTAATGTAAATGCGTGAAACTATCTAATATCGGGCTCGTAAAACTTTTTTGACGTACGCCAAATTCCATAACGGTCCCAACATAAAAAATTGAATGAGTTAAAATTTTCCATTGAAATCTTGTGGATTCATAGTGCATCTCACTAGCCCTAAATCTTATAGGGATATTTTGAAAGCATATTAGTTAAGCAATTTAACGCATTAAATCAAACCGCGTGAAAATTTCTATGATCGGCCCCGTACACCAAATTCCATAACGGTTCCAACATAAAAAATTAAATTATTTAAAATTTCCCACTGAAAGCTTGTTAATTCATAGTGCATCTCACTAGCCCTAAATCTTATAGTGATATTTTGAAAGCCCTTTGTTAGGCGGTTTAACGTATATAATGAAACCGCGTGGAATTTCTATGTGTATACATCTCTATCAGGCCCCGTTCATCAAATTCAATAACGGTCCCAACACAAAAAATTGAATGCGTTAAAATTTCCCATTGAAAGCTTGTTAATTCATAGTGCATCTCACTAACCCTAAATCTTATAGTGATATTTTGAAAGCTTATTAGTTAGGCTGGACAAAATATATTTGAACAGAAATTTTACATAAAATCTTTCCCTAATTCACTATTCCCAAGAAATTATCAGAATGAGTGCCACAGAGGTATAACCGCACAAGTGGTTGCACTAATTTGTGCGGGGCAGCACCAAAGTAAAGTGGCTCTACAACTAATTTTGAGCCGATTCTCCGTTCGTAGTGTGTGGCAGAGATATCAGGAAACTGATGGCTTCAGACGGCGATAACAATCTGGCCGACCTCGTGGTACAGCACAGCGTGATGACCGCTTACTTGTAACAACTTCGTTGCGAAATCGCCGTATGAATGCGGCTCAAATAGGATGGTGGCTCTAAGAATTCGTGCAGTCGAAGTCAGTCGGTGGACAGTTAGTTAATCTGACTACACACAGACCGGCAAACGGACCGAAATTCACCGCAGCCCACCGACGGCCCCGTTGTGACTTCGCTCGAGAGTATTTGAATTGGAGAGAAGAAGAATGGAGAACAGTCCTGTTTTCTGATGAGTGTAGTATGTGTTTATATGGCACCGATGGACGCGGAAGAGTAAACAAAAGACAAGGAGAGCGGTATGCACAATGTTGCATTGAAGAACGTGTCTCGTATGGCGGTGGATCGTGCATGTTGTGGGGTGGCATATCGTTAGAGGCGAAGCGACAGATCTTGTATTTATTACACGAGCCAATACTGGCTATCGGTCAAGAGGAATGAATTCTCAACGGTACATTGAGGAAGTACTCGAGTAATACGTCGTACGTTTTGCCCAGTTTATTGGTGAAAATTTTCAGTTTATGCAAGATAATGTGTGACCGCATACGGCTGGCGTATTATACCAGTACCTTCAAGAGGTGCATGTGCCTGTTATGGAGTGGCAAGCTCGAAGCCCGGACCTCATCCCATCGAGCATTTATAGGACGAGTTGAAAAGAAAGGTTTGAGCCAGACATGTTGCTCCCACGAGACTCCAGGAGCTGCAACAGGCGATCGTAGAGGAATGGGACGCGATAGCTCAAGATATTGTGAAAACTTTCGTGAAATCATGCAGCATCGAATGGAAGCTGGCATTCGGGCCAGGGGAAGGAATACTTCTTAATAATAAAACTGTTTTTTTTTTGTTTATTCTCATGTTTCAATCCGATTTTTACCTCTAACTTTCATTCTGACAAATTTACAAAAACGTGTACCTCAGATGTTTACTCCCAAAAAATCAGTTTGATGGCACGTATAAATACAAAAAAGGTACCACTGGATAGGCATTGAAATAGACTTTGAATCTGCATTTAAAAAAAATTAAACAAATTTTGGACTTTTTTGATATTTTTAAACTTTTGTGGAAAATTGAGTGCGTTTTTTTTGCACCCAAATGTATATTAAAATATTTTTAAAATTTATAATTCATTAACATTTAATTTTTTAATGGTCAAAAACAATTTTATGATGCCCAATTAAATATTATCATATGAAAATCAACCATTTAAAATCAAAAATCAAAAAAAATTTGGTTGTAAGCTAAGCGTTAACCAAGTGTTGCCTGTACTAATATACCATACTCATAAAATATGATGATGGTAAATGATTATCATCGTGATGAATGATTTTAAGTGTATTAACGTACGTACGTACGTACCACATAAAAATGTATGCGATGCGATGATAATTTATATGAATTGGAGAATGAATATTCATATCATGTCGACCGGAAATAATTCAATTGAATGTCTAACAAATTTTTATTCCTCTCTTTTCAATTTTTATTTAATTAAATAAGTTTTTTATTTTTTTGTAGTGCAGTGTTTTATTTATGTGATTATTCCGTATATATGGGCATTTGATATTCAATGAACCTGGAATCATATATAGGTTGTGTTTCTAAAAATAAATTACTAGACCTCATTAGAGGTGTTACCGAGTAGGTAATCGGATTTTTGATGTGTGCGGAATTAGAATAAATTGGGATCAACATTTTTTTCACGTATGCAATTTTTAATTTCCGCATATTATCCCGCGTCATATAATATTAAACCAATCATTACACCGCACACATCAAGCAACACACAACGATAAAATATAATACGATGAACTCAAAAAAAAAAAAGGTGCAACAAAAATTAAACACTTAAAATAACACTTAGCTTGAAACGGAAAATCATGTACTATATATATACGAAGGTACAACAACAACAAAAAATATTTTCAAGTTTTCCTTCACATAACCGAACTGAACCAAATCTTTAAAATAATAAAAACAAATCCAGGATATTACAATACGTGTGTACCTCGATGTGTTGTATAATGTAAGTACATAAAACCGTTTTTGTCTTAATTATACACGAAATCCGAATATATGAATCTGATTCAGTACCGCAATCTTTTCCCGGAGGCGGGCGCTATGCTGGATTATTAAATTTCGTGCCTGATGAATTTTTAATATCAAAATTTTTCGTTTACTTCTTTCTGTTCGAATTTATATAAGTGGGATGAAATATTTTTTTAACATTTTTTATTTTGGCTTTCTATATATAAAAAAAAATAACAAAAAAATTCGAGTATGATGTAGAAAATGTGTTTTCACAAAACAAAACAAAAATTTTCCAAATTTCCTGGTCGTTTTTCGTTTCATAAAGCCTACGTCGTACTCGTCGTATATTTAGTTGTTTGTACTTTTTTTTTTGTATATAAAGTTAATTTTAGAAATTTAATCGCAAAATTTTGCTATATTTATTTTATAAATACAGCAGATCGAGTCGACTCTTACGTGTATAATATTGTGTGTTGGTCAATTTGTTTATAATGTGTACAGCAGCCTGGTCAACTAGAACTAGTTACTATAAATTAAAAAAAAAAAATACCATTGAGAGAATTTAATTTCGTGCGGCACAAATGTTTATAACGATAAAAAATATTTTCGTTCCAAAAATTAGTTTTTCAAACTATAAAATTGCCGGCGCTTGCCGAAATGCTATTTTTGTGTTAATTACTTTATTATACGAATATCCAGAATTTGTCGACAGATTGGCTGAATTTAATATTATATATGTACCCATACATGTCGCACAGTTCTATATTTATATAAGTATATGAATTAAACATATTTATAATTTTTAAGGCGTTCAGTAAATTTATTGGGCCAACTATATATTTATAAAAAAAAAATCTATATTTAAAATGAAAATTCTCGAAAAGGAAAATGAAAATTTGTGTACGAGATATACTCTGGTATACAGTTGTAAATATACAAACAATTTTTTATGTATGCCAGTATGTCATTCCACATTTATGAGTTGTATACTGGCCGTGTTGTTGTATATAATTCATAATTCGTATTTTTTAATATTTTCTGAGAATTTAATTTTTTTTGTGGTTTTTGATGGAGTACGAACAAAATTTGATTTGTTTACTTCAAAGATTTTTTTTTTTTATCAAGTAATCCAACAAAAAAACATATGTTTAATGTTGTGCGCTCTTATCAAATTTTCTAAACATTCTCATGCTATTTTGGGTGGCCCTATCATACTTATCATGTACATGGTAAATACGTTATGTAAATTGCGATACAATTCAAGTAAAACGATAAACTGTTGCCGGTAAACACCGGAAAGCTAAAATATTTTTTTTCGGCAACTAAATTTATTGTAATAGTATTTGGGTCGAGTAAAGATTTAAGTAATATTCTTTTTCAAAATTCAAAGTATTTTCCACAGATTTAGCATAAACTTCTGTCACTTGCTTTTTTAGACATTTTGAATCAAACTCACTAGTATCACAACACATGATTGTGAAATACGTATACTAAAAATAACAATTTACACTGTTAAATTTAAAATAAAAACTCAAATTAAATTTGGAGATTTATTTATCTTTTTATATTAGAGACGCCCCTTAAACCATAATAGCGTCGTTGTAAAAAGCAAACAATTTCCTTACGATTTGAGATAAACACGAACAAATTGTGATACAATTTTCTAAATTTTTTTACAAGGACAGTTTGATAATACAGTGACTTTTTGAATAAAAGATATTTTTATTCATTCCAAATAATAGGTTTTCTCATGACCATCAAAATAGACGTTTGGTTCAGTAAACAACAGGAAATAGTCGCAGGAGGCTATATCTGGAGAATACGGTAAATGGGGTAGCAGTTCGTAGTTCAATTTATGGATTATTGGTAACTATACACACATGTACATTCCTGCATTATATTGATGGAACAGCACTTTTCTTTTTAGCAAAATATTTATGTAAAATGTCATGTGTCGGCTCAGTCGAGATGCCTACAGCCTCAGCCACTTCACGCACTTCTATTTTCCGATTGTCCAATATCGTTCAATGGATTTTATCGACTATTTCTGGCGTGCTAGTACGATCACAACGGAACTCAGTTAACCACTTCTTTTCTTGGTTTTGGTGATGGTTTTTTATGCAAAAAATATTGCATAACCGTTTGAGTCCCAGAAGATAATGCAAACGAATTACAAACAACGTTAAACCATTTGTGGTGCAAACGCAAAAAACAAAAAAACTCCAAAGCAAATAACAATTGCTTCTTACTCGATTCTCGACTTTATATCATCGCTCCGTCACACATTTATTTATTCTATTTTCTCAACACAAAATCTCAACTAGTTATTGAGGTTAATATAAACGAAGAATTTTAATTTCTTAACTATTATATTCGGAATAACCTCTAGGTCAGAGAAAAAATTGAAAATTTTAAAAATTCTAAATGCAAAGATCGCAAACGGTTAATCAGCACACGAAATTCACTTTTTCCATTTTCGTTAAAATTCACTAGGTTGTCTGCTTTCAATGGCAGTCAAACTAAATGACGCAGCTTGTTCAAAATTTTACAGTATGTAAAGGTTATTTTAAACAATGTTTCTGCTTTTACTAGTGTAGCAAAACCCTTATGATCGTAAGAATTTCCATCTGATAATGGCTTCATTGTACGTCATTTCGTTGTCAGAAAATATATATTTCGATTTAAGCGGTGTGCTCTCCAAGGGTTGAGCGTTGTCTTGATAAACCGTAGAATTAAAATAAAACAAAAGAAAATTAAATAGAAAAGCAAAAATAAAACTGAAAATAATAATAATGGGAAATAAATATTTAAATGACCAGTCGTAAATGTAAACTATCACAACTACCTTTGATTTAACAATTTTAGAAAAATCTAAACTCTGTATGAAGGAATCAGAATTAATTAAAACAAAAAAAAAATCTATTAGGAAATTAGGATTAACACTGACCAGCTGGTGAATTCCGGTTTGCTGACAAATGACAATGGCAAAATTATATGATTTTTTTTTCGACTAATCAATTCTCATTATCATCAAGTTTCTGAGTCCCGTACTACTACTGAGTTTTAACTTGCTATAATTTTTATAGCATGAGCATTTTGCTTATCGAGAGCGCTTTGACAATCCCAAATATTAATATGTTTCTAAACTTTCAAGTTATTCAACGATCGAATTATTAAATAATAGTAATAAAAAAATTTTATAATTTGGACTAAATTATTTCGAAGGAGAATAGCTTCAAATCGAAAGCAAAATAAACATAATAGGTTAAAGGTAAAATAAAATAGACCGAATTTCAAAGGTTGTTTCAGTTAAGTAAACCAATATGAAGAATATTAATAAACTTTATAAAACGGCATTTGCAATCTAAACCCATCAGACGAGACGTAAGCAGCAATTTTATAATATGTACCAATTTCCTGGAGTCACCGGCTTAATTGGCAGAACGCATATTTCAATTAAAAAGCCTTGCAGGGACGTTGATCACGTATATTACTCCACAAGAAAATCTGTACATACGAAAAACGGTGATGCAAATTTTGGAAATATTGAATGTTAATGTGCGATACGGTAGGTCATCCCATGATACAGTTTTGTCTGGAGTACATCGCTTGTCAAGCGGAAATTAAGAACTGAATATGACAACGGAATCAGAAATATGTGGTTGCTCGGTAAGATATTCACAAATTTTCACACATTGAAATAAATTTGAATGTTTAAACCATGTAGTTTTAGGTGATAGTGGATATGGCCGTGGGTTTCAACCATTGCTGATGACTACATTAGCATCACTATCTAATGCACCGCAGGAAGATGATTACAACATGAGCCATAAAAACACGCCATATTACCAGTCTAGATTTCGCTGCCTCAGTCGGCAACGTATATTAATGTGCACTCCTCAAAAAGCCGGTTTAATAATAAATTGTTGTGCAATTTGGCACAACGTGTTAATTTTAAATGGGTGTCCGTTACCACTAGAGGAAAACGTAGCAGGTGAAATGGACCCAAATTCTGTTGTGGAAGGAGAAGAAACCATTATTGAATTCGGCAAAAATTCTTTTTCTTGGCAGAGCAATAAGAAACGATGTAGTGTGATTATAAAATAAAAATAAACCCAAAACAACATATTTTACTATTTTATTATCCAATATCACATTATATTTCAATTTTGAACAAAAATCAACCAAAAACTATAAATTATTTGATTAAATACGCGCTCTACTAAACAAATCACGTCATCAAACCAGAATCGATTTTATGGTTTTCTTATACCATTTAAAATATTTATACCATTTAAAGCCATGTGTGGCTTTTGTCATCAAACCGGAATTTCCCTGCAGATCTTGAAGAAACTATTCAATGAAAGAAAATAATGATTGTTCCATTGTCATTCCACTACTCACCCAGGTCTCACGATGATTTGATTAAACTCTCATTTCAAATAATTAACATGAATAGAATCGAAAGACATTAATAAACCGACTACCAATAAGTACACCCATAAACCATTTTAGATCGCAATTGATCATAACAGATCCCAAAATGCAAGGGTTAAATATTCAACATGAACACCCATTTGGCAAACATATAGGGTGATAATATATATGCCCAGGCATCATATACCAACAATCCGCCTTATATTGATACACAAGTCACGAAACATCGAGTGACAGGAATATTGTGTGACGATATAGTTTTCTAAATAGCTACAGAAGCATGCCGTGAGAAATTTGGAAATTCCCACAAACCATATCTAGAACACATTTAGTCTTAACGGATGTAATCAATCCTGAGGGCCAACATGCCATAATAAAGAAACGACATGAAGAAAATCACGTAATGATGGGCATCATTACAAAGTACATCAACACCTGTACCATACGTTTTCAGACTAAATATGACAGGGATCCATTTTAATTGGAGTATAAGATCACGGAAATCCCGAAGAGGAGTTTTAGGAGGAGTTTTAGACGAACATTTTATCCAATTGTACCATACGTCATCGTATTTGTCAACTGGGAACTCCCCTGTTGAACGATTGTACTCAACGCTTCAGGAACTTATCAAAATTGCACATCTAAATTCTCCCCAACTAAACACTAAAGAGTTAGTGAACCGTGCTACTTTCTCCGATAACAACTGCATTCATTCTAGAACAAAATGTACGCCCTTTGAACTATTAAGTGGACACTACTCTATTTTATGGAAACCTATTAATCCTACACCCCACCTGCACAGGAGACCCTTTTTAACCACACCTTAGCCTATGAGGAACTATGCAAGCGTATACACGAGGAAACTCATGCAGAAAAGGTTAAATTAATCAATAAACTCATATCGGTCGAGATAAACCACCAAAAATGAAAAATGACCAGACGTGCTCTGTTCGCAATAAGAAACGCACAAAAATTAAACCCGGATGTATAATTAGGAAAATCCTTAAAAATAACAAATTCACTATATTAACTAAAGATGGCAAATACCACAAGAAATTGATAAAGGATAAATTTCAGGTGCACGCTCGTCATGAGCCAAACGCTGAAAGTGACCGACCTGAACAACAACAAGTGCTTAATATCGATCAAAATAGGCCTCGTCCACATCATTGAGAGATCCAATTCTATGAAAAAAATCTTTGCGTTATCCAAGGTAACATCGACATAGTTGAACAAACTGTTAATAGCAATAAAGATTACAAATATGCATTCAAAAACAAAATAGAAATTCTTGAACACAAATTTAAAGAACTATGTTACAAGACAACGTTAACCTTTTGAAACCTATACGGGTTAAAAGAGGTCTTACGAGAAACTTAGACCAACACGATTTAGACAAAATTAGTTCAGCAATGCATTGTCTTTAACAAAATCAAGATAACTTAAGGGGACATAGCACCTTCAAAATTGAAAAAAAAAAAAAATAGTTTTTCAAAGATTTTTTTGGAATAAAGAGATATCTTAATGAAACTTTCCATTGACATTTTATTTAACTGAAAGTATACAAAAAAATTTTTTTTTAGATTTTTGTTAGCCCACTGTCGTCTGCTACAAGAGTTTTCCAAAAACACTGAAAATTCGTGGCGTGCATCATAACTTCTCTCAGAAATGTCAAAAAAAAAAAAAACAAAAACCGGATTTTATTCAGCATTAAATCGCCCTTGGAATGAACTAAAAGGAAAAAAATTGGTTGAAAAATAAAAAAATGGCGGCATTTTTTCGAAAATGCAGCTTTTTTGTCCCCCCCCCCCCCAATTAGTTGTAACTCAAAAAATTGAAAGCCGATTATTCCTTCCATAGTTCATTCTGAGCAGAAATATATGTAGATCAACGAGTTAAAATTTTAGAACGATTGGATAAGTAGTTTTTTCTTAATCTTACACGCCAACTTGAAAAATGTTATTTCGAGATAATCGCGTTTAAATTATCGCGCTTAACATTAGGCGCGCTACGCAATAAATAAAATAAAAATATAAATACAATTTTTTTTTAAGATTTTCATGTTTATATCATTAAAATCATGTTTTTAAACATTCATTCTAACATATTCTATCATAAAAAAAAATCGATTTGACATTTGAAAATTTGAAGGTGCTTTGTCCTCTTAAATAAACAAAATAATGCTCAAATTGAGATAGATTGATAGGATCAATTACGTATAGAAATATGTAAGAGACAGTAATAAAAAAATTAATTTTGAACTAAATAGGCTTAGTAACACAACACAAACAGGAATACATAATTATGATCAAAATAGATCAATACAAATTTAAACTAATTAATACAAAAGATACCTTAACCCAACACATAGACGACATTTTGGACGCACTCAGTTCAGCTAGTAGCATCTCAAGACATTTACTGCCCAACAGTGAAATTCATTACATTAATGATTTACTGTCTCACGATTGAATCGAAATAATCAACCCAAACAATATATCCGATTTATTGACGTTACAAGGATATTACAATCAGTCTAGAATAATTCTTAGTATAAATAGATATCGACCTTCTATGAACCAATATTTAGCTATTTCAAAATTAAATCTATTCCATCCAAAAACCACATGATTACCGCAATTCCGTTATATAACATCATCCCAAACGAACCATGCAACGAATTTGAAATCTAGTATTACTGTACTAATCAATCACTACAATCAATAAGCAACACCAGCATACCCTCAATCATCTCACAATAACCAGCCCAATGGAACCATACTGCCTACGAACTAGAAGATGAAGCCTCAGAAATCATTACTGGAAAATTGTATATAGCCACACCAAGAGAACTGGAATTCACATATACATGTCACCAATTTACGAAGTCTATCAAAGGCCAAGCGTTAATTGAATTCGATAATTGTGATATCAACATCTCGGGCATTATATACAGCAGTACGAAATACGTCTACCAAGAGGACCAGATCGTCATTATACCGTATCACGATGTGAATAGTTAAAATGTTATACAGTCATTGTCATTATCACAAATGACTAATTGGACCCTACAATATAGAAATCACACCACGCTATTCCAAGAGCGGGCGTTATCTCACAGCATACAAGGACACAGTACCACAACAAAGTCCCTATGGCCTTCTCTTCGGCGGGAGGAGTTACGATCCTCTGCACATGACGCCAACCAAAACAACATGGAATTAAGATCTACTTTTCAAAAGTACGCGGACTAATACCGTACCAATCCACGCGCAACAAATATGCACAATATGCATAAATACCTTTATGCATATTTTACTGACACATTAGATCGGGTGCCAACGTAATAGATTTAACCCTCGTCCGGCGGCATAATTTTACTACGCTGTACTTTCATATATTTTATATGAATATCGTCACTGTTGTCATAATTTTTGTTAATAGATAATATTTGGAATTTCCACATTATTAAAATGTAGAGATCTCACGAGGCTTTAACTCTCTCCGGCTTCTACAAGAAGACTTATTAGTATTTAAAAACAGAAAAGGTGCAATTGTACCTATGCCGCCTGACGAGGGTTAAGTACATATTGTAATTTAGTATTAAGTTATTATTCGATTAGAGAACATTAAATAAAATTAAAATTGTAATAAAAAATAAATTAATTGAAAAAGAGTTTAAATAAATAAAATAATTAAAAGATAAATTATTTTTTTATTAACACATTGAACGCCAACAGGTTTTTTATAAAAAAATATAAAATTTCTTTGTTTTTAAGTTTTATTAAATTTTTTTTCAACTTTATGAGCTTATTCCCACAACCACTTGGATGAGAATTCTGTGGTTCAAGCATTTGAATGAGAATTCTGCATCAGACAATTTTAGTAACATTTAACATAGAATTCGTGACTAACAGCGCTGAATAACAAGTTAAAGTATGTACTCAGTGTCACAGGTGACTGACAAAGAGGTTAATCACTAAGGAATTAAAGTTTATCCAAACACTGTGATATTAGCGTGTGATATTTAATTTATACACCTTATTTATTTATAGTCTATTTAAATTATTATTTATTTAGTTATTTATATTTATGAAAAATATCTTGTTTAAGAAAAATTACATTTATCGAAATCTCTTGAAATCGCGCAACCCGTGTGCTGCACAACGGAATATCTTTTGTGATCTTGTTTTTTCAAGATTTTAAATCACAAATCATATGTTCGGAAAAAATGTGCACTAACTACTATAAACATGTCCTTGATTGGGACGGGGGAGATTTTTTCTTTGTTTTTATTGGATTTGTACTGCCAGATGAGCTCTCCGAAATTCAGTAAGTTTTGTCGATAAGAGATACCGGTTCGTCGATTTATTTTTCTAAAAATGGTACTACATTTTTATGAACACGTGTGAAATTTCATCTAGCTCCGACAACTCTTTCGTATATGAACAGCAGTTCAAAGTTGACGTATGACAGTATTTTTTTACATTAGAAACAATTGAGTATCGCGCAGTGATAAAATTCTTATTTTTGGAAGGTGTAGCACCAAAATAATGAATTGTGCTGAATTTAGACGTGTTAGTACAACACGGTGAGCAATATTTTAACTGAAGTTTTGAATTTCAGAAAGCGATGTGTATACAATGGGTTCCGCATTCGCTTGGGGCTACCAAGAGACTTGGAGCTACCACCATGATTCTGAATCAAAACAAAAAGCTAAGGTCCGTTGTGAACCCGGTATTTCGGCTCCAAAGCGAGTTAGGGTCCAGAATTCGGCCAAGAACGTGTTAGCATCAGATTTTTGGGATGGAAGTTGCTCAGTAAGTTTTACCTCCGATTTTAGAGATGTTTACGGTGTGTCACTTTCATAGTCAGATAGATTAGCCAAAACCCTTTGGATGTTGTAAACGGAAACCAATGATGATGATTTTTGACTTGGCTAGAGACATTTTTACGTTTGCCGTTATTAGACGTTTGGTCGGAAGTATTCTGGTCTGTTTTACTCTCAGGGATAGACGCAAATGATTTGTCTACTGCCAATTGTTTCAAAGTTCTAGTGGATATTGCTCGTGGGCAGATGCTGTTCCAAAAATTACAGTTACGAGTTCGTATACACTTAAGGGTTCGGGCTCATTTGCTCTCCACATGATTCTTTGTAATAAGGTTTGGGACGGGTTAACATTGATTTGCCTATACATTTTATTAATGTCACTTGTAAAAACATATTTATGTTTCCTAAATTGAATTGTAATATCAAAACACGTTTGTTGAACAATAAGGCCAACAATTTATTCGAATCATCAAAGACTACATGCACTTTTGTTGTAGAACTAGATGATTTGATTATTGCATGGTGCGGCATAAAAAATACAGGACTTGCATCTTTTATTGATGATCATTTAATTTAATTGGCTTTTTGTTTTTGTTCAAGATATAAGAAATAGTTAAAGTCTTGAGTTTTTCATTCACCCACCGCTCTTATCACGATAGTAAATTTTTGGAAAATTTTGTTCACAAGCCACTTCTTCTATTGAAAGATGTTTCGTTTCGACCGTGGGTTCGACTTCGAACAGTTTTTGAAGTGATTTGTCTAAACTAAATTTTATTTCTGATTGAAGGAGAAAATTTGTGTGATGCTTCGTACTTATTTGTTCCTTCATTATTCCGGCCAACAGCCAGCCAGCTGGAGAAGGTTTCGATTAATAATGGAAGATCTTCTCTAAGACGATATTTTTTAATGGAAACAATTTCAAAAAATACCTCTTTAGAGTGATACCAAAATTGGTACTTGGAATTAAATGTGAAAACTCAGGGGCGACGCTAAAACTTAACACATCAGTTTCGAACTTTGATACCTTAGACTTCAGTGTAGTAGTCAAGTAATTGTCTGCATTCTTGTAGTTTTCCAGATACGTCGCTAAGTAAAACAATTGTACTTGCGGTAGGTAATAAGACATCTTTTGCAGTTGGCTTTTTTTCCGAGTACCAATTTTGATATTACTCAAAGAAGTCATTGAGTTTGAAATGGACCCATATTTCCACGAAACCGTGTTAGAAATAGAAAAATTCAATGAGGATATTTGTGATTGAAAAACAAAAATTCGCAGTTATTAGTTGAAAATCAAAAATCCTTCAAGAATAGTCCAATGATTGAATTAAAATCAACATTTTCTATATTTAGTAATAAACCTAAAGTGCCTTATACCCCAATACCCAATTTTGATGGCAGACTAGAAAATTGGATTCCGTTCCGTAACACGTTTGGTGCACTAATTCATAGTGATGGAACTTTACTTGGTAAATGTTGGGTCGAATAGCCCAAGAAACTAAATTTCAACTTGGAATACTTTATCAGATGAATTTTACGAAAACCCTTCCTAGGGGTTCTCCTTCCCCGGCTAAAACATCAAATTTAGGAAGTATCTTCCTAAATGGGACGTTTTAACTAAATTCATCAACAAGAAATGTCGTTTTAGAATCCGTTGATTCATCAACAGGGGTTGTAAATAATATTGTCGATACGCATACAAAGTATAAAAAACCACCTATATAATTCAGGCGCATTACCTAAAACAGATGTTAAGTCAAGATCATCATTTTACACTAAAAAAAATAATAGGGTGTAGTCTACAAAAAATATAAGTAAATTTAACCTAAAATCGCTGTTGAAATTGAGCCTAAGTAGCGCAAAGTAAATTTCACAAATTTTGAAATGTGAAATTAACTTCATGCTATGTAAGAATATTTTATAATAAAATTATGTCGTTGCATGTAATATTTACTTCGCATTTTGTTGGTTCAACTTATTGGATGAAAGAAAACGAAAATATAGAATACGTAAAAAAAATGTTGAATTAACTTTAATTTAAGTAAAATTTACATTTTGCTTAATAAAAAATAAAATCGTGATTTTTTTTTGCATGATAACAAAATATTTGTTATCACATCGAGATGAGGTCTCACCTTTTCAAAACCAGTGAGATACAAATTTTGAATCTTTTAATTAAAAGATTCGATATCCTCATCATCACATCAGATTATGTAGTAATCAAACTACGAACATAACCTTTCAAACTTCATCAATTTAAATGATGTTTACATCAACTGACCTAGCGAATTATATTAAAAATGCAATAATAATTGTTAAATATAGTCGATGTAAATTTAACACACCAGTTTGCAACCTTTACCTTGCAAATGTAAATTTTGGTTAAAAATGTATTTTACATTGTCTAAGTAAATTTTACTTGTTAACAATAAGTATAAGAATATAATGACGATTTTTTGATGTACATGATTTTTTACATATGATTAAGTTCTTTTAACTATTTGAAAGGTTTTGTGTCGTTTTATTTTGACAAATAGTTTTTACATTTCAAAAAATGTTATTTTGGCCTAGGCTGAGTAAAGAGAACTTATAAAATTTGTACTAAGCATGGGTAAATAATCTAAAATATTATGTTAGTTTTACAATTTTAAATTTACTTAACAGATTATTTTTTTGAGTGTATGTTAAACTCAACGTACAAACAGTGGGAGTGAACTAAATTTCAGTTCACGGTTGAAAAACTTGTTCTGATTTACACCATACTTTCTTGCACCATGTACAACCGAGAGCAATAACCCCGTGATGATCACTCAATCATTCAGAAATCTGTGCGATTGTCCAGTCTAGAAATGTTCACGATGAGGAAAAGAATTTATGACAACAATTTCATGAGAATGGGGCACAAATGATGATTTTCACTATTCTTTCCAAAATTTGAAACTTACCAATTTTCGCCAATTGCGGAATTTTATCCAATTGACATTCCCAAATAAGCTACGAACCCAATTAACTGTAAAAAATACAATTAAATATAGATGTTCACAAGGTCACGATTATACTTTTGGAGAGTTCAAAGCTTCGACTATCGATTGTTTCGAACAGGGTTCGTTTACTAAGATATTAACTGTGTCACACACGACTTAGAAGTTCCATGAATTCAAACCAAAATTTCCAAATGAAAATAAAACTGAGAGTTGAGAATACCTAGTTCATGGGCCACAGATAAATTACAAAACAGATAAATTACAAAACAAAAACAGAAAATTCATAATAATTGTTAAATTTTCGAAAATCATCATACAGTAGTACCCCGCTTTACGGACGCTGGCTTTATGGAAATTGAAAGTTACGGACATAACGAATATTCACAATTACGGACAAAATATTTTTCTCATTTTCTATTCATCATTTTTCGATCAAAATTTTTATTACAGTTTGTGCATGTTTTGGTTATACGGGAAATCCCAAAATAGATATAAAATAAATTAACTTTCAGTATAAGTTGTTCTTTGAAAGAAATCGTTCTAGGCCTTGCTACTTCAACAGTGGACAATTTGAAAAGTGTACAAAGAGTAGCTCCTCCTCTAACTGCAAAAAATATATCAAGGCATAGAAGTGATATTATGAAGAAGATGCAGCGGATGCTTAGTATGTGGATAGATCATCAAACTACCAAAAACCTGCCATTAACCACGACTGTTGTTCAAGAGAAAATAAGACACCTTCACGTAGATTAGGCAGATAAACATTGTGAATCATCTCGGGCGGAGACTTTTTTAGCTAGTAAAGAATAGTGTTTGCATTGCCGGTAAATCGGTTTATCGGTAAATTTACCAAAAATACCGAATTACCGGTAAATTATTTTTTTTACCGGTATTTCGGTAAGAGTAAAAAAATTTCGATATGTTTTATTTATAGTAGTTATTTCAATTTTTTTTTATAAATTAACGAAAAAATAAAGTTTTTTTAATTAAAAATTCTTAAAAAATGCTACGCCTCTGCTACAAATGTAAAATATGTACACGCCAATGTTCAAATTTTTAACATAGATATTAAATTTAGTTTCAGTTTTATAGAAAATAAGAATAGTATAGAAATAGTTTTACTTGCATCTACAATCGCAAAATTGCAGCCAGTAAAATTTGCTGTACTTTGCCGTAAAGTTTATGCTAGATGAGAAAATCGCACAAAAATCAATATTATGATGAAAGAGTTTAAAGAAGCTCTAATTGTTCGCATTAAGAAAAGACGTAATATTTATTCTGATATATTACAATATCTCCATGATCCATCAAGTGAGAAAGACGATCAATATCAAATATTCAACAGAACGAGCAAAACTGTTATTATCAAAAAAATTGTTGGATTAATTCAAACATTCTCCACTCCAACAGAACCAGAAGTGGAATTTACAGAAGCCGCTACTTTTTTTTTCAAATGATCATCAATCAATCTACTTCAACTTCTTTATCCCCTGTTCTTATGATGTCAATGAAGGAAAAGCTGTAGCAACCAATTGATGATAAAATTAAAATATCTCTTTTAGAAACACATGCTCCAAATGTTCCTAGAGGGTTAGTGAACGTGATAAACAGAAAGATGGACTTCTTTCAAGAACAGAACATTAGAGGTAAATATTTTAACTTCTTATTTAATTCTGACCGTTTGTCCGACAAGTTTCGAATCGGATCGTGCTTTTTCAGCGGTTGATATGATATGCACGATATAATTTAGATCAAATTTAAACAACGACAGAATAGATACGGTGCGTTTTTTACGAGCCTATTTTAATACGCAAAAGAACTTTTAGAGAATTAACCGTTTGAGTTCCAGGGGGTATTGAAAAAACACTGTCGATGAATCCCAAAGCGCGCAACCGCGCTTTCTCTAAATGAGTACGAAAAGACAATCTATTGAGACAAACCTATTGTAAAATGTACTATTTACATTAAAAGGAGCTGTGTAATGTACTTAACTCTGTAAATCAGAGCGCGCGACTTCGACAATCGGTAACACACCGTCAGTTGTCGACTATGTTCGAAATGTGCAGAGTTTTCTCGACATAAAATTTCAACAGCGTGATTGCGCTGCTTTGGACTCAAACGCTTAAGGGAATTGGCATAGTAGTGCTTACATTTTATTTAAAACAAATGAATATTTTTTTAATTATTGATAATTATTTTAATTAATTTGTTTCTGAATTGCTAAAATTGAAAAAATATGTATGTTTACATATATTTTGAAATGCAATATTATTGATTGCGTTATGTCTTCTAGTTTTTGCTGTTTTTATTCGTTTTATTAAAAATTTAATTTAGTTTATATTACCGGTAAAAACCCGGTTAATCGGATTTTTCAGAAACGTTTACCGAATTACCGGTAATTCCAAAAGTCGGTATGTTTGCAAACTATAGTAAAGAAGGTTGGTTTGATCGCTTTAAAAAATGATATTCATTGCATAATATAAAAGCAAGTAGGTGAAGGTGCTAGTTGTAAGTCGAAGAACTAAAAACGTAACCAGAATAATTTTTAAAAATTACACAATCCGGTTTTTACACATCACAACAAGTATATACAATGTCGACGATATAGGGCTTTTCTGGAAGCAAATGCCAGCAAGGACTTTTATCTCTAAAGGAGAGAAATCAGTGATCAAACAACTTGCGAGTATTTGTGGGCATATGCAGAATGGCTTTAGGACAGCAGTATGATAAGTAAATGATTTATCCAGCAACAACTCAAAAGACTTCTGCAAGACCTACAGCTATAGAGATCTATAGTCGGTGACCCATAATAATATCTATATAAAAACATTTGTTGTTTGTGTATGTAAAAACATTTGTTCACCTTCCGCCTGGTACTGGGCAGGCCGAGTAATCTCCTGTTACGATCTGACACCCACTAGATCTCGAGTTTAATTTTGAAGCAGGAAAGAAGTTTTCCAAATATGTTACTCAGGCAACATTAAAATCTTCAGACTAACAAAAATTTTGGTTTAGAGGCACGCTACTGTAATCAACAAAAATTCGTCATTAAATGTAATTTAATGTACCATAAATCGTACGTCTCTAGTCTAAATACAGTAAATAGAAGTAAATATATTTGGCCAAGCACCAAAAAGACTCATGGACGGTCTATATTTTTAGAAGTTTTTGGCAAGTGATATAATCCCATAATAATCTCGTCAGCAATATTTATGAGTGAGTTCATTTCAATTATTTATTACGGATTAGTAAAATTAAATTATGTTTATTTTTGATTTTCTTTTTTAAATTTTCTTATTTTTCGTTTAGTTTGCGTAATATTTTTGTATATTTATATTCGGAACCGGTTAGCTGCAGTTTCCTCTGAAATTTAAACTAAACATTTTCGGTTTAATTTCAATTTTCGGTTCTACAATAATTTAATGCAATGAAAAATTTTAATACACTTTAATGCCGTCTTCGAGACATTGAAAATTAGACGCGGCAACTAAAAATTAAGCAATCACCTCGAAATTATTTCGTACTTGACCTTAACATAATTAGTATAAAAAAATTTAGCAGAACTATTCTACACTATGTTGTGATATCATCGGCTTGTTTATTATATGCGGTGATGTAAACCTTCGTTGACCTCTTTCAATAATTATTCAAACGATCTTATTGTATGATCGTATAATTTCTTATTTTATAGAAAAAACAGAAGTGATTTGGTTTTATGTATCGCGACCCTAGAAAGCTTTCTACTATCAATTGCTATATAATCATAAATATATACTTGGTATACTACTCTAGGTGAGCCGTCTCTATGGGACTGGCTGTCAAAAAAAATTTAACTGAGCCATTTGGGATTTATATTTTTTAATGGAAGACGAGCATCAAATTGAACTTCTTTTACCATTAAATTATCTTTACAGATTATCTTTACAGATTTTGGATATGGTGATTTCGTGCATTAAATTGTTCAGCATTTTACACTAATGCACATCAAGCAGCATCAGGTGTAGTTGTTGGCTCTAGATCCACTATGTTTCTTTATAGTTTAAAAGTTATTAATTTCTTACCGCTCCACGTAAGTACGAAGAGTACGGTTCCAGCTCCAAGTTCAACTACTAATTGTTTATTTTCAATTTTTATTTGTTTTATTTTTAATTGCTGCATTTGTTATAAGATAAGATTTCTACATGCAAGAGGAGCCTACTAGAGTTTAGCAAACTTTTGGTTTTGCTTTAGATGTTTTGTTTCATACTTAACACAAATTATAAAGTGAGCAGGAGAAACTGTTTTAAGTGTTTAATGGAGAAGAACTTCTTCTCCATTAAACATTTAAAACAAATTTGATGACGTTTAAAATGGTGTCTCCTGCTCGCTTTTTAATTTGTGAATAAGTATTATGGGTTTGAACTTCATGTCTCCCGGAATTTTTCCAGTTTAAATTTTGAATCAATTATAAAAAAAATATAAGTAAGATTTTTTGTTTTAACGGTTTATCAATAATCAGAAACAATTTTTTGTACAAAAACTATTATTTGGAGAGTAAAAAGTGGAGTACATTTAACATAAAATACAATAAAATAAAACGACAAAACAAAAGTCATTTTATGGCAACGGTTATAATCTTTGAATATAGATGGCAGTATAATCTAATAAATGATAATGTTGAAAAAAGCATTAAATTCTACAATAATATCAATTAAAAGTATTCCGGTACATTTTTACTAATTTCGTTTAACTTCGTTTGTAAACATTACTGCCATCTACAGTACAGAAAATAAACTGTCGACATAAATTTAATGACGTTTCAAGCAATACTGCATGCTACTCTAGGTCAATGCACCTAAAGTACCAGGCAGTACTTCTTGGTGCGTCTTTAAATGCATGTCTACAGTTTATTTTCTGAACTGAAGCTGGTAGTTATGTTCGTAAAACTTCTTCGAAATTTAAAGGTTTATATACACCAAATGTTTAAAAAAGTCGTGTTATGCACAAAACAAAATGTTTGTTTTTATTCCGTTGCGACATTATATTTAATTTTACCACAACAAATTGTCGACAAATAATTGACAATAAATGGATTGTGTTACATTGCTTATAACTACTTAGTGGTATTTATGATTTTCAGCTGCACGAATGTGGTGGCACATAAACCCGTCAATTATAGAACTCATGGAATTTACTTAGTTCATATTCTTGAAATTAGTGGATTTCCTTACTAATGTCTAGATTTCCTTCCAGAAGCATAAAAATTTTCATCAGGCAATAGTAATGATATTCCATTTTCTTCAAATATCAGTGATAAAAAGATAAGAAGGCAAGCCGTTACTTAAGATTGACACAATGGGCTCATATCTTTACGGCATATTAAATTAATGTATGGAATGAATGAACCACGAGTATCGTGACCAATTTCTTCTAATTACAACAAGATTCATAATTAAATGCACAAAACGATCCGTATGTTGAGATTGGGATGCTATACCATCCTAGAAAATAGTATTTTGTATAAAATAGACATTTAAGAGTTAAAGGAATGGTTCCCTGGAACCCAAAGTGTTGTAACCGTTCTCATTTGATATCGATTGAACATATAGGAGACTTATGAACAAATGGCCGAATTATTTTTAAGAAAGCAATGGTTACGACAATTAAGGTTCCAGGGAACCATTCTCGGATACAGGATCGCCATGTAAATTTTATTTTGTATAATGAACATGATAATGCCTTGAAATCAGAAGAGATCGATCACCACACCAATCTCCAGTAACGAACGATGTCAGTGGAAGAAAGTTCGCTGGAAGAAATTATGCCATAAGTGAAATGTGTATCACAAGACATTTATTTTTGCCTTTGGCCAGTAAAGGTGACGCTCGTCCACAGTTATAGCTTTCAACCAGTTGTAGGTTTTACTTAAAAGTATAGGCAACTGGAAACTTATTTACATGCTAACGGACATAATTTGTTATTTAAAATGTAAAGGAATATTTTTTCGAATCGGTGGCACCAATAAATAAATAAATTTAGAATATTTAAATTCGACTCATGCCTTAATGTTGCTCATGATGTACTTGATCCTTGGTGTATATTGCTATTCTGCATAATTTGGTATTATAATTTGCAGTATAAAGGAAATACTATAGATTTCATGCAAAGGTGTGAACAACAGCTTTCTGGCTTTTTGTCTATGTAAATCTACGTCACACAAATTCTTAGGCATTTATTTGTGTTCTCCTAGCTATAAACAATTTTAATGTTAATAAATTCAAGGAGGTGAAACAAACTATCAATGAAAAACACAATCATCAATTTATATCAACATAGTTTCAGGTGAATTGATCTCCACGTCACTTAAATGCGGAGTAGGTAACGCAGGTAGTACCAAATGTAGTAATCGAAATGGAGAACGATACCGGTCTAGTAGGTCAGCTATTTTTTGTTGGAAAAAAAGTCCCGAACCATGATTGGAAAACTAAATTTTTTCCTTCGTTGTTCTCGGATCACTAAATCGCTTCGTTAGGATTCAAGGCGACTATAGTTCTAAAAGAAGTGGCAACCCCAATTTATTACAAACCATGTGCTGTTCTATATGCTCTGAAACCGATCACTGGATTTCTCCCAATGTCATGTTTCCTAACAACGACAAATGTTTCCATTTTTATGTAACTTTTAAAGTTTCAGAATAAAATGATAGATTTTAACAGGTTGCAAGATTATAGGACGGCATTGAATGGTCGCCATTTCTGTTTCACATTCTCCTGAGAGCGAAAATTATCCGACACTTTCCGTTTGCATAGGTTTTTGTCTCGCTCTCTTTGACAGGTTGTCTCTTTTTGACGTAAAACGAATGATGATTTGGTAACAGAAATGATGCCAAACGTGAGGAGAGGGAGGCACATTAAAACGAATGTGTACAGGTAAAGACGTATGCTTTTAGCCTAATTCTTCAATGTCTCTGAACTGGTGGCCAAATCTAGACCAAAAAAATTAATACAATTGTTACAACTGAAGAAACATGTCACTGTATTCGTGATAAGCAACCGTAATAATAAAAAACAACCATATATATGATTAGAGGGCTTCTCAGGTTACCAATCCAGGTATTTCCAGAATTAATTTATCACAACAGACTCTACCCAACGGCCGTGTGTAATGGCCGAAAGATTTAATTGTATTGTGAGCGGCATTGAAGGCAAAATATTCATGAACATACTCTACTAATATTGAAGCTATGAATTATAACAAGATAAGAAAAACTGCCAGTATCAACGTTTCCGGTATTGAAATGAAATCACCTACACAAATTTTTTCTGGAAGACTCAAACTATAATGTTTAGGCTGCCAACGATATATTGCTTAATACCAGTGTAAACTCAGGAGCAATTCAAAATGATAGGGGAATTGGAAGAACTTCACCCACCATGAAACTAAGACTATCAAGAAATAAAATTTGTGATTTTTTTTACGATAATTAAGGCGGGCGACTACTGGACGTACGAAGTACGGACACCTAGGAGAATGACAAAGAGTGGTGGTAACACGTTTCTTACAAGTGGAACGAAATCTACAAGATTAAACACACGAAGAAAGATTACAAACTTCATTATGATCTTAGAAATCTTGAAGTAAATAACGGTGTAGAGGAAATAATATGGATTGGTTCAATCCTATTTAACGATCAAACTTATCAACGTTTATTATGAAGAAAATTACTGAAAGACTGGATCAAAATATTTAAAATAAAAACAGTGTTATGGGAGCAACGGTGGCAAAGTGATCAGCATGCTTTTGCTCATTTGAGGTGGCCAAATCCCTTGATGGGACGCAGACATGCTAATTAAAGATTTTGAAGCCTAATTCAAGATTATAAGGGGTTTTCACATAAAATTGGCGATACACATTCATATTGGCGATACAATAAAAATGGCTGGAATAGACTGGAATCCTAATTAAAATTGACTTGAATTAAAAATTTCATCAAACGAAAATAAGGATGAGCCGACAAAATGTAAAATATTAGCAGAAATTATTGGCCAAACTGTTTAAACCATTAGATTGGGATTATTGAGACACTTATAATACCCAGATGGATTGAATATGCATGCGGGTTCCGTTATTTGCAAAACTAAAAAACAACGTAATAGGCAATAAAAGCAGATAAAATTCTACTAAATGTCACTGTCGACTGGATACATGACAGTCTCAATAAATATAAAAAGGTTGTTGATCAGGACACCAGAAAATCAAAATTGACCAAAACATGTACAAAAACTATAATTTTTCTAAACTCAAATGTATTTCACCACTATAAACCAACATTCTGAATCTGAATATTTTTAAAAATAAAGTGATTCTAAAAGTTTTTTTTGTTGCTTTCAAATAACTCAAAAATTGCTCGCAGTTCATATTATAATATATTCGAACACATAATTCTGCCTTGACGAGTTCTATTCTCATTTTTTTATCGTTCCTCCATATTAATCCCTTCAATGAAAATTAGCGACTCCACAAAAGCAAGCATTGACAGGGACTGGCAGGAATGCTTAATACTTTCGCCACTAACATTTTTATTTTAATTAAACTATCGGTGGATTTAAAAATATATATCAGTTTGGCAACTTCTAAAACGGCTTCGAAATTCAGGTCTCCATTTTTTATATTGATATTAGATAGAATTTTAAATGGGTTATACTCGAAATCATATAAAATTTTAAAATGTAATTTAAAGCCCGCGTATAAGTTTCGAATACAGCTCCAAAGAACTTATTTTGTTCTCGAGTATTAAGATTTAACAAAGTAGTTTTAACTTTGCTGAAAAAAAAATGTATCCTTAATTCTGCATTCCAGACATTCCAGTTGATCATTTAGAGAACATAATAGAATGTAACTCTGTTGCTGTGATTGATTCCAATTGTACAAGTGATCGACACATAAAACTTAAAAAATGCGAAATAAAATATAAATACATCTCTCGAATAGTTAGTGAAGTCATGTCATCTTTCATTTCATCTTGTTAAAATTTAATAAACTTCCAAATAACTTTGTAACAATTCTCTTCGCATTGCTGCAAAAAATACCGTTTAGTTACTGGCCAACAACATAAAATTCTGTCCACTGCCTTAGACAAGCTTATCCATCTAGTAACTACATTCGAATTCGGATGTGAGTTTTGTTTATTTTTGGAAGAACGGTGTCTAAAAGAGAAATATAAAAGCAATTCATTCGATTTCAAACCGTTGTAGGGTACACAACGTAAACTAAAGTCTAACAAAATAATATAAAAATTATTGTTTCAAATACCAGTTTAGTTACTCATCAATAGAAATAAAAATTTATTCTAATTCCTTAGACATTGTGGGAGTTGAAGTAACTAATAGTGAAGATGCTAGCACTATAGTGACGGACATAACCCACACAGCATTAAAATTGGATGTCAACACATGTTGTATTGATTATGTTTCCCGAAAAAAAAAACAAAGATGGCAAACCATCATATATTATACAAGTGAAATTATGTAGCCGGCAAGTGAGGAATGCCATTCTTCAAGCCAAGAAAAGGATGAAAGTCACTGGAGCGAATTGCGGCTTTAGTAGTAACCGCAAAATTTTTATCAATGAAAATATGAGCTTTGCAGTAAGACAACTATATTTTAATGCTAAGAACACCAAAATTGCCAAAAATTATAAGCATTTATGGTTCCAGGATGGCAAAATTTTGATGAGCAAGGATGATGGTGGGAAGGTGTGGTTGATAAATGATGTGAGTGATCTAATCTGAAAAGCTTTTTTATTTCATAATTATCATTTGATATAATGATTAATAATCCTAGTACAGATCAAGCACACTCTAATTCATTTGTTAATAGCACCTCTCCTTCGGGTTCTTACGTAAAAACAGTGATTCTTTGTTTGTTCACTTAAGTGCATACAATTCATTACCAGGTATTTTATTTTTTTCTGAAATTTGGATAAACAGTGTCGAAGTGTCTTCTTATCAACTCAATGGATATTCTTTGATCGATGGCTGCAACAACAAGTACTCAGCCGGTGGGGTAGTTGGCTATGTTAAAGCGGGTCTCAATTTTAGTTATGTGACTAAAAATCTATGTACCGCTGATATTGTGCAATTAAATCTAAGTATTCTTCCTACTTAAACGGAATTCAAGGTAAAAATGTATTTATACTTGGCGATTTCAATATAGACATCTTAAAATTCTCTGTTAATGATCAGGTAAAAAATTATCTAACAATGATGTCTAATTTCTGTTTAAAAAGTCTAATTAATACTCCTACTCGTATAACTTCCTCTACCGTTCGTATGAAACCTCATTCAAATTATGAGCTCATAGGGGAATTATTTGATTACAAGCTTTCTGATCATCATTTGATGTCACTCCAAATTAAGCATATGCCAAAATATGCTAAGCAGACAGTTGAACGACGTCTGATTACAAAAATAGATTTTCCGGAGTCAGTGGACTTTGCATTAAGAGGCTGAAATAAAGCAATCTTCATTTGAATTGAAACCCGCACCTAGTCTTAGGAAAATTAAACCCTCGATGAGCATTGATTTAATGAAATTAATTAAACTTAAACATAAATTACTGAAACTGAAGCAACCGAATAATGCTAATCTAAGCAAAAGAGTTAAATCATTTCAGCATAAAATCAATAGTAAAATTATGGCTACAAAAGAACAGTATTATAATATCAAGTTAGTGAATGTTAAGAACAATCCAAAAGGCAATGGCGAATTATCAAAGAAATTGTTGGTAATCAAAAATCTAATTCTGATATTGTGTCTATTTTATTTTAATGCCCCGCAACTACTGAAACGGTCCATTTTGTGTAGTAGCCATGCTTCGGATGGAGATGCTACGACGCAAGAAATTCTTATCTACATTAATAGCTTAGATAATTCAAATTCTTCTGGATGTGATAATATCAGCAACTATTTAATAAAACAAATTTCGCATTTCATTGTTTATGTATTAGCTTATATTTTTAGTCTCTGTTTGGTACAAGGAATTTTTCCAGATTTCCTTAAAATTGCAACTGTTATTCGCATATTCAAAAAGGGTGATAAAAATGTTCCATCTAATTATAGACCGATATCATTGCTCTCAGTATTTTCGAAGCTATTCGAAAAATGTGTGAATGCTAGGTTGCTTCTATTTTTGAAAGATATTTCCTTCTTCTCTGATCAGCAATATGGGTTTAGGGATGGGAAAAGTACGGAACTTGCGCTTAACGATTTTTTGCAAATGTTGCGACTAACTCTATTGATGTCACTAAAGCTTTTGATACGATTGACCACAACATACTATTATACAAGCTTCATTGCGCAGGAATTCGAGGCGTCGCATATAACTGGTTTGAATCGTATCTTGAGAATAGGTTGGTAGCTGGTAAAAGTTGGCAACAAATATAGTAGTGCTGGAGTCATTCGGTGTAGGGTTCCGCAGGGGTCAGTCTTAGGTCCCATATTATTTATTATTTACATTAACTCAATTTTTCAGTTAAAATTGAAAGGTAATGTTATTGGTTTCGCTGCTAATCAAATAAACTATGATTTTCTGATCTTACGCAGGTGGTTGGATGTTCATTTTATGATTCTGAGTAATAAGTCTAAAGTAATGTTCTTCAAATTAAACGGCTCTATAACTACAGATTCCGACATTATTTATCATTCTAATATTTTGTAAGAATTATGAATTTAATAACGTTACAGCAGTGATCGCCAGCTGTTCAGACAAATGCAAACTTCTTGAGGTAGTTGACAATTTCAAATATTTGGGTGTAGCCTGGGACTGTAGACTAAATTTCAAATCTCATATTGAAGTGATCCAACATTATATTTATGCCTGTAACAGAAAATTTTATCTGTTAAAACTTTTATGTCCAATAAAAGTTTTATTACAGCTCTATTATGGTTTAGTTCAGTCAAAGCTACCGAATCTTATTAAAGCGTAAGAGATTAACGTCTGCTCTACCATTGTTTCGATTGATAAAAGTTCTTCCATTGAGATATTTATATATTTTTAAAGTTCTCAAAATGTTTTTTTAAGGAGCGGAAATTTAAATTCTAAAACTACCAAGTACAACTTGAGAAGTTTTAATACGAGGGCTGCCTTTTATATTTCGGGATTAGAGAACAAAAACAAATATTAATCATCGAAAATCGCTTTATTGTTTTTCAAAATATTCCCCATGAAGATCTATATACTTTTGCATGCGCTTGAACCAATTGTCGAAGCACTTTTTCCACTCTGATTGAGGTATCTCCAAAACTTGCATTCTGAATGCAACAACCGCTTCTTCAGGTGTCGAAAAACGTTGACCTCTCAGTTTGTTTTTTACGTACGGGAATAAAAAGAAGTCATTTGGTGACAAGTCAGGACTATACGGCGGATGACTCATCAAATCGATGTTTTGAGTGCTTAAAAATGCAGTTGTTTGAGCCGATGTGTGAGAGCTCGCATTGTCGTGGTGAAAAGTGATCCGTCTTCGGCAGTTGGTTTTCCTGATTTCTTGGAAGACAACTGGCAATCAACCGGTTGTGTACCACTCAGAATTGACTGTTCTGCGTTGTTCTAGTGGTTTCGGTGGCGACATGTCCATTTTCCCGAAAAAACAGGCGATCATTTGCTTGCAAGTGCTTCGTGCGCGAACATTTTTGATTCGGCTCATCTTGAAACACCCATACAGTCGACTGCTCGTACGCGTAAATCCACGATTCGTCACCTGTCACTATGTCATAGACGTGTTTTGAAGCACCGCGATCGTATTTTTTGAGCTTTCCTTTTGACCAATCGACACGAGCCTTTTTTTGAGCGATTGACAAATTGCGTGGAATCCAACGCGGACAAATTTTTTTGACATTCAAATGTTTATGCAATATTGAATGTATGCTGGTCCCACTAATGCCTAAAGTTGTCTCAATCTCACGATAGGTCACATGACGATCTTGCAATATCAGTTCGCGCACAGCACCAATGGTTTCCGTAACAACAACTGATTCTGGACGACCTTCACGAAATTCGTCTTGGAGTGAACTACGACTTCGATTGAATTCACCATACCATCAATAAACACTAGTACTTGATGGAGCTTCATCACCAAAAATTGAATTAAGTTCATCCATGCACTCTTGCTGCCTTAATCCACGTCGAAAGTGTTCAAGATTTAATTCCATTTTTTCGCCGAGATGTTGAGTTAATGAGTACTGTAAACAACACAAATAGCGCTCGAATGTCAAAACGTTCTGAGTACGTATAATCTCAAAAATGTGAAACTTTACGATAGAGCTGTCAGTTGCCAGATTGCAACACTAGGGTTGTAAAATCCCGAAAAATAAAAGGCAACCCTCGTATTCAATAGAATCAGGAAGATCAGCCTGCTTCTGATTAAGGATAAATTACCGACAAATGAGGCACAAATAAATATTTGTTTGAAAACTCCCGGACCCGATTACTAGATGTCACCTGAAGCTAATTACTAATATTAATTCGTTATCAAATTTGGAAAGTGCCAACTTAAAAAACAAAATCTTAAATTTCATGCATAATAATCTGTCAAGTGTCTAGTTGGTGTTTGAGACTAATTTGCGCCTCATTCTGTGAATTTCTAAATAAAAAAACCTGGCCAAAGAAACGAAAATTGCATCGATAACCGTTTGATCGTAATATTCAACTGAGCAAATGTGCAGGTATTGTCAAGTTTTTTGTCTCGTTTCTTTAGCCTGTTTTTTAAGTTTGGTCGTATACGAGCTCAAATGATGAACATCTTTCAAGAAGACCTTTTGGTCTGACTACACTAAAAATGATTAAAAAATTGTGTTTGGTGATAAGATGATTAAAATTGAACGGATGCCCAACAATTTACAAAATTAACCCGCCGTTTCTTAACACAAATCACAATAATCTGTTATAGCAAGGTTATGTCGGCTGATTTAGAGATGTGCATAATATAATTCATATTCACTATTTGCCACATATAAAAACAATCACTGCGTAATATTACAGTGAATTGTAGGTTCGATGCTGCAAGCAAAACCGAAGGATCATATTCATCGAGGAACAAAAAATTCGGCCCGCAAACCAATTAGAACGATGGCCAGACCTAGCTATAAACTGCCTATTGTTCTCCAGTATCCTGTAGATTTAGCATCCTTTGATTATCATCTGTTCCTGATCAGACTAGAGTAGTCTGCATACCAAATTATGTAATTACGCGTCGAATGAAATTATGGCCGTGACACGCACACATAGACATCTCTCGAAAAACGATGGATTCCGACTGTAACCTTGAAACCGTGGAGATATTGTTGAAATTTAGAATTCCCGAAATCAGATCTATTACAACATTTTCCAAAGAAAAGTTAAAAAAAGGATCGGGCTGCTACAAAATCATTGGAATATGTGTACCGAGTTGGAACGAAACTATGCTGAAAAAATATTTGTAAATCTCCTCAAATAGGTACTGTTTTAATATTCAGGAGCGGGACCTTCAAACACTATCTAGTATTTTTTAATGGCACCATATTTCATTAAGGGATTTAGGCGCCTCACATGCAAGCTGACGATGATTCGTTTTTACCTCGAATTAATGATTGACCAGTTCAGTGAATCCTAGACAGCTGTCAGATCTGATCGATGAGACATACTGGCATGAAGGAGGGTAGATGTTTCCATTCCATTCCGAATTTGCGTATTCTTCTTTGTGTTCCCATGCGGTCACCTAGGGCTCGCGAAAAGCGAATGTTTAATTTGTGCACTTTGTAATATGTACCGGTGTGATCGCATTTTTACAGATTCTAACAAAATTTAACACTTTACTCGTATGCGAGAAATATTTCCACCTACACAAATACATTTTTCTATGAAACTCTCTCGCAACAACTAAAAGCTGTTTAACATTTAGACTAATATAAAATATATTTAACACCTGTCATTTTAGATGTTTAGAGACAGTAATTTGGGGGCAACGGTTTAATTTATCAGAAAAGCTTTTGCATACAATTTATAAAATAACTATATGAAGAATAACTTTAAAATTAATATTTCCATTTTTTTTTTGTTTTTGAAAAGTTTAAACTTTTTTAATTTTATGAAATTTCAATAACTTTAAATTTTTTGTAAAGCTTTCAAATTATTTCAGCGCAAGATAAAATAAAGTTTTTGAATTGATTGTAAAACGGTAGTTGTAAATCTTACACTTTTGAATGTGTTGTCAACACATCAACCAAATTTGTCACACACACCAAAGTTCTTAACTAGCAGAGGAGAGGGGTATATCAGCAACAGGTAAAAGATTTTATTATGTACCAACAACCAAAATAAATTTTTTATTAGCCCGTGTAACTTTTAGCTGTTTATATTAAAATATGTCAAAAGTTTAAAACTCCACCTGTTGCGTACACCCATAAGTAAACTAACTCAGTTCACAAAATTTCTTAATACGCGCACTATTGACCCAAATTCTTAAGAAATTTCACAAGCAACCTTAAAATACCGAAAATAACGAAACCATCAAAATTATAAATAAAACATTTTACTGTGTGGTTTATAAGAAACCGGCATACGATTAAAATCACTCAACGATGAAAAATCACTCAAACAGAAATTCGTTTCGTTTCGTTTCCCTACATAAATTACGGAACTTCTGCTTTAATAATCAGCACATTATGAGTTATCCATGTACACACACACACACACACATCACTAGTTGCATATATCATACATAATTTTATAAAGTGGTTACGTACCTTTTAATAAAATTAGAAAAATTCCACAGCATAAAATTAATAATTTCGACATTTTAAATATATATTTTTTTACACTTTATACTTTTCACTAAACAAAACAATTTTCACGAAAAACTTTTTTTTTTTTTATATATATATATTTTTATTTTTTTCGAAAACGAGAAAATTATCTCATCACACTATAAATATAAATTTTCTTCGTGGACAGAGAAAACACTTTTCAACACACAAAAATACACACCACACAGTATAACACTTTAATTAAAACAAAAATTTTCAATTTTCCAAATTTACGATTTTTTTTTGGATGCAGTACACAAAATTCCGAATAATGCTGGACACTAGAATTATATAAAAACGAAAATTAATACAAAACACTTTGCGCAAAAAAAAATTTACGACAAATAAAAAAAAAATTAAATTTTTTGTAAAATTATAAAATTTTTCCCCAAAATTTTAATTTTACTAACACTGACGACGTACGGTCTTAATTCTGTCACGGATAAAATTCAACTGATGAATAATTCAAAGTGGAAAAGGAACAAAAAAAAAATTTTTTTTTTGTTTTCGTTTGTTAAGACGTTTGTTGTTTATTTGTAATCGGTCGGTTGGTGTTGCTCTGTTGTTGTACTCTTGTTGTTGTTGTTATCAAACGGTTAGTGTGTTACACAAAATTATATTGAGTAATTTTTAATATTTGCGTATAGTGCCGTGGAAATTTTATATTTATTATTTTACACATGCATTTTCTATATGAGCGTACACGAATTGAATGCTCGCACTGGAAGTAAAATGAATTCGGAACGTGATACGAGAGAGAAAATTTTCCCCTGAATCGTGGAAATTTATATTTATTTTTCTTTCGGTTCGGATGAATTTTCCCAAAAAAAAAATAATTCATGCGCAGATTGGAAATATTAGTTATCGTGCATGTGTGCGTGTATAATAAGCACAATACACCGACCGATCAACAAAATTATACTGTGTGTGAGGGTGGAAAATGTGAAATTATGGTAATAGGTCAGGGAATTGAGATACATTTTTTCTCGAGTTTGTTGTTGTTATTTTATGTGCTATCTGTATAGGAATGTTTGTATGTATATTTATTTATCGAACAACGATGCAATATTGTAAATATTGAATAATTTTTTATTTTTCGTAAATTTTAAAAAAAAATTTAATGATGGATAAAATTGTTAACATGGAACGATAAATTTTGTATTCTGGATGTACACACACGCCTCGAATACATTGGGTGCATGTGAGGAGAATATAAATAATTTTTGTGGCGAAATCGGATTTGATTGTGGATAAATAATGTTCTTATATAGGAGAATATTACATGCATATAAGTATGGGGGAGGGGGTTGTATTTTTATCATCACCTACCACAACATTTGAAGAAAATCGATATTTTGTTTTGTTGTTGAATTTAAAAGTTTATCAGATAAAACGCTTTTTTCTCAAGGTTTACCACATTCATAATAATTTAGTGATAAACACGTATCCAAAATTTAGTGATTAGCAATAGACGCGGTTGCAATAATTTAATAATTTGATACAGATCTTGTAATGCTATCTCGCAAATGAATATTGTTTCGAGTTTAATCTACCACTGTGAAGTTTTTGGCAATACGTTTTTGATCAAAAGTTTACAAGCGAGTGTGCATTATGAAGTTTTTAGACACAATTGCATTTCTTGAACAAATATTTATGTAAGTGTGCAATTTTAACAGTGTATTTAATTTAATTTTAAATAATTAGAAACAATAATTGTAATACCTAAATGTTGATAAAATAAAAGAAATTGTTGGCTCGCCAAGAGAATATATACAGTCTGTCACAAAAGTCTACATACACCACTAACATTTGCAAAAACGAAATAAATGAAACGATCTAAATATTGTAATATTAATTAAATAATATATTTAAACAAAGAAAATTATTATTGGACAAAAATAAATATTTTTAATTAATTCATAAAATATCACAGAAGGCTACATGCAGTCACAGAATATACTACAGAAACGACATATAGAAACCATTTTTTGCGATACTACTAAAACAATTCCTACGTATGCTAATAGATGGCTCTAAATTTGAAAAAAAAACATTAAAAGTTTTTTGTTTGTTCGTGATCATTTGTCAAACAGTGAGTATTATTATTACTGAAAATATTTCGATTGAGGCTAAAAATTTAGCACGGACACAGAATATACTATATGCTGTGGCACCGGTATCACATATTTTTTATCGAATATGCCGAGATCGAGCAAAATATGTTCGTCTTTCCACGGATTACATGATCAAAATCTACCACGCTGACAGTCCATCGTACTGTTACTGTGTTCAGAACAACACTGATGTCGGATGTTGTTTACCTGAATTTTTTAAAAAAAAAAAAAACAACTGTTGATTAATGAAAATTTTTGGCTCTTTATTAAAAATCTAATTTCCATAAATTTGGATTGTTATGGATTCTTAGCTTTATCGGGTGGCTGTAACAATCCCAAGTTTGAGTCTAAGGCTAAAAATTTAAACATTAGACATGGATCTTGAAATTTTGCTTAATGCCTAAATATAAAATTTTAAGCCTACTGATTTTTTTGGGCTAGAGTACTTGTATTTATATAGACCTTAAAATGAAAAATAAAAAGTTTGAGCCCAAAAATTGATTTTCGGCGCACCAGCGTGTTTTGGTTATCTCGTATTTACTTTATTTCGTTGCATATTCTTGGGACAAAATTTCGTTGCATTTTTCTATATAATGCGACCCCAAAAACATCTTCGATGTTAAAATGTTTATGGGTTCCACAAATTGTTTAGTGTACTTCCAATTATTTTCACTCCTTATCCTCTAGATTTGGTTTCTTTCTACAGTACCCGTGAGAGCTTCCAAACGAACCGAGAGGGAATCAATTTTTTCAATTTGCTGTTGACATGTTCACAAAGGTTGCGTGCGTATTTCATCACGTCCCAATTTCTAATCAATTTTATCCTCGAGTCGATCATTACGAATTAAAGTCACAATCGAGCATTCAGCTTCCTCTCCGACTTCATGTTTAATTTATCATCCAACATAGTTATGATAACGCATTAATGGATCCTGCAAAATGTTTCTGCAACGTTGACGACTATCGCAAAAATAATAATTCAATGTATAATTTGTAGGTTACGTTGTCATCATACATACATTCTTGTAGCACAAAACTTCCAACAGCGGAAAAGTGTAATGCCAATCGAGATATTGGGAAGTTTTTGCCGTTAAATTGAATTTTGCCATTTTAGTTTAATTCTCTACACACTTAATAATTTAGATCTAATAATTTAGTTAGTTAGTTTATATTGTTCCAATAACAACAACACAGTTGATGCAGCTAAAGTCGAAGAGACATTTGAAATTGAAACAGCAAATTAAGAGGGCATTTTAATTGTACAATGCGAAGATTTTATAATCGATTTAAATTTGTTTTTGACTACTAGCGCTATCTATTATCTACCTATCTAAACTTCTTTTACCACTCATATTTTGGTGGTCGAACGGAAGTGTCAATCAACGAACAGAATAAGAGTTATAATGAAACATCTAATATTATTGGAAAAAATGGAGCACCATACAAACAATAGTGCGAAATTTTGATAACAGAGGAAGTATTCAAAATGAACAACGATTTTGGCGCCGTAAAAAACTTAACGCACCGCATTAGCTGTTCGAAGCATAATTAAAAAGTGGCACCAATCCAAGGATTAGTGTTTCAAAAACAGCGGTCGAGAATTGAAATAGCACTGGTAATCCCGAAACAGTTCGTCGAATTTTACGAAACGAAAAGTTTAATGGAATAGTGTGGAAGAAACCATTTATAAGCGTAGTAAATCAGCAGAAAAGGCTTGAATTTGCAAAAAAACACGTGAATGAATGCACGGAATTTTGGAGCAAAGTACTTTTCACTGACGAAAGTAAAATCAAAACATTCGGATCCGAACACGACGGTGGCAATGTAATGTTTTGGCGATCTATGGCTGCAGCTGGCGTCGGAAAATTGCTATTTATAGAAGATAATATGGATCACCGAAAGTATTTGAACATAAGGCGTGGCAAATTTTCAACCGTCCGTCCACTGCTTAGGACTATTGAACCAGTGGATCTTATATAAAGATAATCTTCCAAAAAATACGGCGACGGCAGTAAAACCATGGCTTTTATATGATGTGCCTATTCGTATGGTTAATTATAAAAAAACATGATCATAATACTAATGTAAACTACCCTAATTTGTAAAGGATATACCAGCTGCTCCATTATAGGAGGAGCGAAAATCACCACTTCGTAGCATTTTACCAAAACAAATTCTTGCTAATAATGTTTATAGGCCTGAGGCCAATATATTTTTTTTTTTTGGTTTTAATTTAGCGTAATTATGTTACTCTAAATTATTATTAAACAACCACGGCGGATGACTAAAGCGTAAGGTAATGAACTGTACTAAATAAGGGTCCGGTTCCCCACCAAGTCATATCCACTATCCTCCTTTATTCTGACATGCGATAATCTAGGTTACCACTCATGTTCCCCAATCGCCCAAGACCAAATGTTCCTCTGCCGCCTCGAGCTGCTAGAGTAAAAAAGCCGCAAGGGGGTACAACAGTGAGTGGTGACAAATTTTATGAAACAGATGGGCCTACAGCGTAACGTACGGTTTTTTCCGGTTCAAGTATCTTTGACCTAACAATTGATATTATGTTCGCCTGCTTCTGTTTTATCTTTATCTAGAATTGTTGTTTACGTTTTAACATTGTGATCGAATTTGCTTCCATGTAACCACTGTTTCTGAGATTTTCAGGAAAGTATTGAATTACTATACTCCTAAAATGCATTTTTCTACTCCGCCCACATACAAGTCATTTAGAGTTAATTATGATTATATCGAAATCTCTGGGTGCTGGCTAATCCTCGATACAGTGAATGTGTAAATTCCATTTGCAAAGATTGAACACCTTCGGGGTCAATAGCAAACGGGTCTACCTCATCGTATTAAAATGGGGATAATTTTTATTTGTTTAGGATGTCTTAAGCTAACTTGACATATATGCCATGTCATTTGGAAATCTCTGGGTGCTGGCCAATCCTCGATACAGTGAATGTGTAAATTCCATTTGCAAAGATTGAACAACTTAGGGGTCAATAACAAATGGGTCTACCTCATCGTATTAAAATGGGGATCATTCTAATTTGTTTAGGATGTCTTAAGCTAACTAGAGATATATAACATGTCATTCGGAAATCTCTGGGTATTGGCCAATCCTCGATACAGTGAATGTGTAAATTCCATTTGCAAAGATTGAACAACTTAGGGGTCAATAACAAATGGGTCTACCTCATCGTATTAAAATGGGGATACATTTTATTTGTTTAGGATATCTTAAGCTAACTAGACATATATGCCATGTCATTTGGAAATCTCTGGGTGCTGGCCAATCCTTGATTCAGTGAATGTGTAAATTCCATTTGCAAAGATTGAACAAATTAGGGGTCAATAACAAATGGGTCTACCTCATCGTATTAAAATGGGGATAATTTTTATTTCTTTAGGATATCTTAAGCTAACTAGACATATATGCCATGTCAGTTGGAAATCTCTGGGTGCTGGCCAATCCTCGATACAGTGAATGTGTAAATTCCATTTGCAAAGATTGAATATCTTCGGGGTCAATAACAAATGGGTGTACCTTATCGTATTAAAATGGGGATAATTTTTATTTGTTTAGGATATCTTAAGCTAACTAGACATATATGCCATGTCATTTGCAAATCTCTCGGTACTGGCCAATCCTTGATTTAGTGAATGTGTAAATTCCATTTGCAAAGATTGAACAACTTTGGGCTCAATAACAAATGGGCCTACCTCATCGAATAAAAATGGGGATAATTTTTAAATGTTTAGGATATCTTAAGCTAACTAGACATATATGCTATGTCATTTGGAAATCTCTGGGTACTGGCCAATCCTTGATTCAGTGAATGTGTAAATTCCATTTGCAAAGATTGAACCACTTAGGGGTCAATAACAAATGGGTCTACCTCATCGTATTAAAATGGGGATAATTTTTATTTGTTTATGATGTCTTAAGCTAACTAGAGATATATAACATGTCGTTCGGAAATCTCTGGGTACTGGCCAATCCTCGATACAGTGAATGTGTAAATTCCATTTGCAAAAATTGAACAGCTTCGGGGTCAATAGCAAACGGGTCTACCTCATGGTATTAAAATGAGGATAATTTTTATTTGTTTATAATATAAGATATATTATATTAAGCTAACTGGACATCAGCGGCATTTTCTAGTGATGATGAGCAGCGGCGTTTTCTAGTGATGTTCTACACGTTCGCCGAACGACTAAACAATTTTTGATTTTTATTCTAATTCTAAAAGTTTTATTTTTATTACAGAAAATTTTATTTTTATTATAAATTTCTTAATTAATTACTATTATTTTAATTATTTCGGGTGATCAAAATCCGAAGCAGAACACCTTGAGAGCACAACCAGGACACGCCATTGCTATACCTATATGTCATGTCAGTTGGAAATCTCTCGGTACTGGCCAATCCTCGATACAGTGAATGTGTAAATTCTATTTGCAATGATTGAACAACTTCGGGGTCAATAGCAAACAGGTCTACCTCATCGTATTAAAATGGGGATAATTTTTATTTGTTTAGGATATCTTAAGCTAACTAGACATATGTGCCATGTCAGTTGGATATCTCTGGGTGCTGGCCTATAATCGATTCAGTGAATGTGTAAATTCCATTTGCAAAGATTGAATATCTTCGGGGTCAATAACAAATGGATCTACCTCATCGTATTAAAATGGGGATAATTTTTATTTGTTAAGGATATCTTAAGCTAACTAGACATATGTGCCATGTCAGTTGGATATCTCTGGGTGCTGGCCAATAATCGATTCAGTGAATGTGTAAATTCACATTACAACAACTAGACATATATGCCATGTCATTTGGATATCTCTGGGTGCTGGCCAATCCTCGATTCAGTGAATATGTAAATTCCATTTGCAACGATTGAATATCTTCAGGGTCAATAACAAATGGGTCTACCTCATCGTATTAAAATGGGGATCATTATAATTTGTTTAGGATGTCTTAAGCTAACTAGAGATATATAACATGTCGGTCGAAAATCTCTGGGTGCTGGCCAATCCTTGATTCAGTGAATGTGTAAATTCCATTTGCAAAGATTGAACAACTTAGAGGTCAATAACAAATGGGTCTTCCTCATCGTATTAAAATGGGGATAATTTTTATTTGTTAAGGATGTCTTAAGCTAACTAGAGGTATATAACATGTCGTTCGGAATACTCTGGGTACTGGCCAATCCTCGATACAGTGAATGTGTAAATTCCATTTGCAAAAATTGAACAACTTCGGGGTCAATAACAAATGGGTCTACCTCATCGTATTAAAATGGGGATAATTTTTATTTGTTTAGGATATCTTAAGCTAACTAGACATATATGCCATGTCAGTTGGATATCTCTGGGTGCTGGCCAATCCTCGATTCAGTGAATGTGTAAATTCCATTTGCAAAGATTGAATATCTTCGGGGTCAGTAACAAATGGGTCTACCTCATCGTATTAAAATGGGGATAATTTTTAAATGTTTAGGATATCTTAAGCTAACTAGACATATATGCTATGTCATTTGGAAATCTCTGGGTACTGGCCAATCCTTGATTCAGTGAATGTGTAAATTCCATTTGCAAAGATTGAACAACTTAGGGGTCAATAACAAATGGGTCTACCTCATCGTATTAAAATGGGGATAATTTTTATTTGTTTATGATGTCTTAAGCTAACTAGAGATATATAACATGTCGTTCGGAAATCTCTGGGTACTGGCCAATCCTCGATACAGTGAATGTGTAAATTCCATTTGCAAAAATTGAACAGCTTCGGGGTCAATAGCAAACGGGTCTACCTCATCGTATTAAAATGAGGATAATTTTTATTTGTTTATAATATAAGATATATTATATTAAGCTAACTGGACATCAGCGGCATTTTCTAGTGATGTTCTGCTCGTTCGCCGAACGACTAAACAGTTTTTCATTTTTATTCGAATTCTAAAAGTTTTATTTTTATTACAGAAAATATTATTTTTAAAATTTTTTATTTTAAATTATAGTTTTTCTAATATTATTTTCTTAATTAATAACTATTATTTTAATTATTTTGGGTGATCAAAATCTGAAGCAGAACACCTTAAGAGCACAACCAGGAAACGCCACTGTTTCAAAATCGTTTTTCAGTTTCGACTCCACCTTGAGTTTTGTATTGCAAGAATTACTACTTTGCCATTGTTGTTGGTGTTATACTGAATGTGTGGACCTTTCCAGACATAACACTTTTTTGAACTATTGCAATCTGATGTCTCGTGGTGCTGGCAAAAGCCAACTCTATATAGATTTTGTATAGCACCACTATTTGATTTCTTACAGTAAGGCTTAGGATTATAAACCGCTAACATATATTGTCGTAAGTGACTGTCGATTGCTTCTGACAGAAACGTTTTTGTTGTTGTAAAGGTGCGTTTTATGTGTAATGTTTCCACGTTGCTATTCCGCATTGGCTCCAACGATTGAAACAGTCATTCCATCAATTTCATAAATTTTGTTGTAGATTGAAACTTTTTGGGATGGTCAAGTGTGGTTTCGAAAACCCGTTTTGATTCATGATTTATTTTGTGTTTATTATTCTAGAATGCAGGAGTGGGTTACATTTGTTGAAAATATTTAAACATTCAGTTATTTTATCGTGGAAGTTATTCAGTTATTTTATCGTGCCAGCAGGCTCCAAAACTGTTTTTGGCTGATTGAGTAGATTGTACAACAGTTTATAAACGAGCACACTGATGTTACTGGCTTGCTGTAAGTGGCTATATAACTTGCCTTATGAACCTGTTACGTGGCTTATTAAAAAATTGCAATTCATCCCGAAAAAGTATATAGAAAATTTTGCACCGGACCTCAAAAATTTGATTTTCTAACTGTCAAAATATGTGATAGATTAATACAAATTTAATAAATCCATCCAAATTCCAAAATAAAAAAACATTTGTATCGTTAAAACTAGAAATTTTAAGATAATTTCGTTTGATTCCATTACTTTTTAGGATCCTCGTTAATTTATTTTAAAATTATGCACCAAAAAATAATTTCAGGTCATTGAATTTATACATACATATTAACGTATAAGAGATACATACATATTAACGTATAAGAGTACACCTATACGAGTACCCAAAATTTAATAATACATATATTTCACTAACCTAACTATGTAATACGACTTTACACATTCAATACAAATAGAATAATGCATAAAAAAGTAAAAGAGAGTATATTTTGTAGGAATCCCCGAATAATAAAAAAAATAATATCACTTGTGAAAAAGAAAAAAGGAAAAAAAATCCTGGAAGTTAAAATTCCGGTTAACTGAGAGTTCCTGTTAATTGGATGCCGGATAATCGGGCTTTTATTCTAATATGAAAATTAAAGCCATTCAAAATTTTCAACTAATGCTTTCATTAATGAAAACTAGCAAAAAATAATTGCAAATTTCAATGTGAATTAATAAAATGCATATGAAAGAGAAAAAAGCAAAAAAAAAATCGAGCTTGGGTTAATCTAGGCCAGCTATCAACATCAGCTGCAAAAATCAATATTCATGCCAAGAACGTGGTACTGCGTATGTCTGATGAGATTGGAAAGGATTCATTTAGTACGAGCTTCTGGAACCTGGTCAAACTGTTACACCTGAACGTTGCCAGGGCCAATTGATCAAATTAAGTGATGCTCTGGAGAAAAAAGACAATTTACGATGAGAAAAGATGAAAAGATGAGTTTCTAGGTTTTAAATCAACCTAGAAACTCATCTTCTCCTAAGGCTGTGAAGTTTTACTGCATGCGGCGTATTCTCCAAACTTGGCTGCCTCTGATTACCACCTATGCTCATCGATGTCATATTTGAAATACCAGCGGTTCACGAAAGCTGATGATGTGCATAATGACTCGATGAATATTTTGCTTCGAAAGCATCAAATTTACATACCTGATAAATGGCAAAAGACCATAGATAATAGTGAATATTTCGTTTATTAATCTTTGTAACAATTACATTTTTAATAAAGTTGAATTTGACTAAAGAAGCAGAGTTTCTACTTGCACACCTAATATATCATATAATTATTGATTCTGGAGTTATTTTATTCATCAGGAATATATGCAATTTTTGTTTGAAAGGATGTCGTTTTTTAGCTTAGGGTAAACTATACGACTCTCAGAGATTGGCTCCCATAGTGGCCATATAGGTGTAAAAGGGCTTACATTGTGGAATTAAAATCACCTACTGCCATTTTGAAATGAGTCCTGTACTTGGATGGATGCCATTTAAAGCAATATTTTGTCCGAAAAGCTGGCTCGCTCAAAATCTTTATTGGGTGTGTTACCATATATTAAATAACTTATTTATACGATGTTCGTGTTCTTTTTTTTCTCTTAGCTTATCGCCGTAATTAGATTTTATGTCACGTTGTCGCTTTTGTCGTTTTTTCGAACTTCAAAAAAATATTCGAAGTAAAATGAAATTGTCAAAAAGTTTACGATTTTTGTTCATCAATAATAAAGTAATAAATAAAATAATGTTGGTTAAAAAGTGTTTTAATTATCATTTATTCATGAAATTACATAATGGTGTTCCTTATCATGTAAGAATCGTCGAGGTTAATTTCATCACTTATGTAATTTGGATCAAAATCTTTCAAATCCACTACGTTTAACGACAACGTACTGGCTAATGGTTTTTTAACACGAAACTTGATTTTTTTGCAATCGTAGAGTTGTTACCAGCTAAAAGGATGGTTTACAGATGTATCTCATCCGCAGATTTAATTTCGTTACAAATATTTAACTGGCAGTCATCGACATCAACTTTTATTAGCACATTCCTGTTCATCTTATATTGACGCCATTTCAGCTGAGTAATCCAAATTTAAAAGTTCGGTGGTTGACTTTTGTACATCTTTACTCAAGGTTCCTTTCATTTTAATATTGCTTAAGATTTTTTCGCTAATCTGCAGTTTGGATTTCAGGTCTAAACGAGTCTTTTTTAATTGTTGGAATGTCTCAACTTGAAAACGTTTCAGCTTTCTTAATAAACGTAACGGAATTTGTTCAAACATATTTACGTATTGTTCTAGGTTTTTTATATAATTCAAGCGGCTAGCTGATTGGGTACTTTCCATATTCACTGAATAGGACAGATTATCATTAGATGCAATAGTGTCAGCGCTACAGCTGAACAATTTAACGGGAGAATAAGTATCTTTTTCTTTGGTTAACTTTTCAAGATTTTTCTCTAATTGATCCTGAACGGACTTCAACAAGCTATTACCTGCGTGAGTAGCTTACGCTTATCATCTATATTAAGCGGCGTTTCAGGATCCTCTCCTTCGGAAACATTAAACATCGATTTTTCACAGAGAATTTTGATATCGTAGATGATTGAATTCGGTAACTTTTCCAACTTTCCCCCGACTGAAATAGAATATTAAGAACAATAATTAATACTTAAATGTATCTGTAAAATTGACGATATACTCACATTGCATTCGTCTGTATCACCATTTATTATTTATGTATTCTAGCATCTTTCAAGCATTTTCACAGACTATGAGATCACTAAAAATTAATTGAGAACGTTTTTGACATGACAATGACAGTACTTATTTACTTTTTTTTTTATCTACACACAGTTTTTTGCCCTAGCTGTGTTGATTTTCGAATTTTTTTCGAACTTATACTAAAACACCTAACTTCACTCTTAGCTTATAGAAAAATATTTTGGAACACAATTTTACAAGGCAGTGTCCTATATTGATACTATTTAATATTTGTTGTTACTTAATGATAAACTGGATGCCGGACCTCCAATACTACTCGAAATATTTTGCATACTTGTTCGTTTCCTGAAACACAAAATTGTCGCTGACGTTGAAAAAATGTTCCGGCCACATTTTCGATCCATTAGGATTTCTTTCCTCTTGTACGGTATTTCTTTCCTCATTGACTAGGATGATCCCCTGCCAGAAAACATCAAAATGGGAAAAGATACATTCAAACTCCACATTGTGTCTGATGCTTCAGAAAAGGCTTATGCAGCCGTGGGCTATCTAAGAGCAGTTGAAGTAAATGGAGCTGTTTTAGTGCGATTAATAGAAGCAAAAACCAAGCTAGCTCCTATTAAACGTTTTTTTCTTGCGCGCTTAGAATTATGTGCAGCAGTTTGCAATTTATTTATCTTGGATCGGCTTCTAAGAGTAAACTGGGATCATGTAAACTCTAAAAATAATCCAGTACAATTAGGTTCGAGAGGAATATATGCAGATCAACTGACTCGCTATGGTGGAAAGGTCCAGGCTACTTATCTGAATCACCAGATCATTAACCGAATCTAATCGATTTCTCCGCCATTCTAAGATTTTGCAAGAAGTCGTTTTCATTTTATTTTGTAGTTCGAAGGTTTGCTCAGTGTTTCGATTTTTTGACAAATTTAAAACATATTTCTTTGTATTTAACAGGCTCTCAAATCAAATGCGCTAACATTACTTAAGATATATTTTCGGTGTAATTTTATTTCTGTGGTTTATTTTCTTTTTCTATTTCTTCAATTCACTTGAGTTGACCGCAGAACACAAATTGCTCGCTGTACTTTGCATGCTGGCCTGCGGCAACTTTGAGCAAACGGCAACCGATTATATTGGCATTTCCCGGCCAACAATGGCCAATATTCTGCCCCCGGTACGAATATATATGAAGTTTTCAGATTTTCATTCATTTCGGTAATTGTTCCTTCCGATTATTGTTTCTAAAGCTGTGCGATGCGATTTTGCGAGACTTTCATACTATCGTTCGAATGCCGCGAACCGAAGATGAGTGTTTGGCAAAAACAGCAGCATTTGCGGCGGTTGCTGATTTTCCCCCGTACCATCGACTGCACACACATTAAAATGAGTTCACTGGGTCGAGATATTGTGGGTGTTTTCAATTTAAAACATAATTTCGTTTCATTCATTCACACATCAATCTTATCTTTTTTGGTTATTTGCAGAGCGAAGCGTTCCGAAAACGTCACCGATATCGATGAACGTCCAGACAATATCCGATGCCCATTTGCGGATCCAAAACGTCGTCGCTCGCTGGCCTGGCTCGACTCATGACTCGACCATATTCTGCAATTCCTTCGTCCATCAACAATTCGAAGCTGGCAAATTTGGGGAGTATGTGATCATTTGGATCCACTCGAAACGCGATATTTCAAAACAAGATATGACAAAACGAGATATGGTACAAAATGCAATATTTCAAAATGCGATATTTCAAAACGCGATAGGGTACAAAATGTGATATGGTACAAAACGCGATATGGTACAAAACACGATATTTCGAAACGCGATATTTCAAAACGCGATATGGTACAAAACGCGATAGGTACAAAACGCGATATTACAAAACGCGATATTTCAAAACGAGATATGGTACAGAATATGCGTTGCGAAGCGGCGGGAGCGCAGCGACCCACCTGATACCGATCCTATATACAATCGTTCCTATCGATTTTTAAATTCCTATAAACTGAAATTAAATTTCCCCTTCACCCGCCTGATATAACCCGATCCTAAACTCCCGTTTTGTACCATATCCCGTTTTCTACCATATCCCGTTTTGAAATATCGCGTTTTGAAATATCGCGTTTTGATAATTCGCGTTTTAAAATATCGCATTTCAAACGGGACCCGTGATCATTGGCGATGGTGGCTATGGCAATACACATTATTTGTGTACGCCATTTTCACGCCACCGTAAACCCTGAGCAATTGAGTGATGCTGAAAAGGTGTATCAGCGGTGAATGCAATTATTTCATTTTAGTCAAATCATCAATCCAATGTCTTACCCGTTTCTTTTTTATTTTGTTTCCTTTTTGCAGAGCGATACTCACTACGTGCAACGTCGTCGAACGCTCTTATGGACTGCTGAAACGATGCTTCCCGATTGTTATGTTCGGCATCCAGCTGCACCGATTGAACTTAATCCCACAAGTTATATCTGTGTGCTGTATGCTGTAGAACATCTTCACCGATCCAGAAGTCGTCGTGGAAGCAGCACGGGTAGAACCTGTTGTAGCACCACCACTTCCAATTGGACGTGTTTGGCGCCCAATTGCACGGACTCAAATTGTGGAAACTTTCGAACAACTTTTGGCGGCTTCGGTGCCACCTCACTAATGCGCGCGAACGTCGTGAGGAAATACACCGCCAGAGACAAGTGCCCTAAAAACGCAACAAATAAAAAAAAAAATTTAATCAAAACTAAATTAAAATTAATTAAAACTAATCAAAAACCCGCATTCACATCAACTTCCTCTTTCACATATTCGACACAGGTCAAATCTAGTTAAGTTTCAGCATTCGGAGAATTTTCATCATTTTGATGATTTTTGGGATTTTTATCTAGATCGTTGAGGGAGTATTCTACTTGATGTTCGTTTGATCGCAGTGAACATGCCAATGGCATACTCGATGTAATCGCCCTCCAAGGTGATGATGTTGCCGTTGATTCTGGTTGACTGGCATTGTTTACATCATGAACTACGTGCGGCAACAGTGTTGTGTCTTCCGTCAAAACCAGCGCATTGCTGTCCATTGACCGAAGACCAACCAGCTTCACCTGAACCCGCGTAATGCCGAGTAATCTTTCACGAAAGATCAAAAGAGAATTTCGGAGGCTTCGTTGGTGGCAGTAGCCCCCATTCAGTGGCCATTGTACATGCCACTGTGTACTTGTGTACTGACGCCGGGCAAAGCATTGAATCCTCGAGCGATATTCCCACATTCACTCTCTTTTTTATTTTTCGATTTGCCATTGCTTCCTTTTCGTCACTTGAATTTTGAATATTGAGTTTTTGTTGATCGTTGATTTTGCTGCTGTTGCGGTGTACAAAAGTTTTATTATCATTGGGACAAACGAAAAACGCACCAAAGAAGAAATACATAGGTACATAGAAAATAAATTGTACTATTTTATTTGAAAAATAAAGATTAATGGAAAGTGAAATAAAAAATGATTGTAAAAATGACATTTCATTAACGTTAAACTGGTCTAGAAAATAAACCAAACAGTTTTAAACCAAAAAAGTTGTGAATAATATGGATATGGTTTAGAATTTTCTGGTTTGAAAGCGGGTGGTTTAATCTGGTTTATTATTTTGGGTTAAAAGCGTTTAAACCACTTTTTTTAACCGAGTGAATAATATGGCCGTTAGAGTTGGTGGACGGATCGCTAAACATCCTGCAATTACCGACGCTCGCCATGCATTCACGGAGATACTAACGTGGACTACTCTACACAAACGACACATTCATCGTACTCAACAACAATTACTTGGCATCATTCGACAAAACTGTTGGATGACTGGAGCAAAAAGTCTGGTTAAACATGTTGCTCGATCCTGTATCACCTGCACTTGCCATCGTCTGAGTACAACAAAACAGCAAATGGGGAGTCTAATGTTATTCCCGATAACACCTTCAAGACCATTTTCTACTGTAGGTGTTGACTTCGCGGGACCTGTTAAAGTGCAATCTAGAACCGGACGAGGTGCAAAGACCTACAAGTGCTATATGTAGCTGTATTCGTTTGTTAGGCCGTTAAAGCAGTCGACATAGAATTGGCACCAGATATGACAACAGAGGCGTTTTTAACCTGCTTAAACGGTTTTATATCCAGGTTTCTTGCTATCATTGGCAAATTTCTAATTTCCATAAAGGCCCCCACGAATACCTTTAGAGTATTTTTCAAAATTTCGTCCTGCACCATACCAGAGAACTAGTTGTTTTGGATGCTAAGGTACGCATGACCTAATTTATCAATGGCTTGTAATGCGTACACCAAAAATCAATATTTTGAAGATTGAAAATCAGCAGAAAAATAAAACATTTCTTCATTACGAATGCCACATAGGGAATATTATACACTCGCCTTTAAATTTTATGATAAAAATTCACGAGCATGAAAACGTAACTAGAGCCAAATTCTAAAACATTAAATTTAGTTAAGCTTCCATTAATTTTCAGTCTCGCAATCAATTCTAAATTTAATTTTGCCCTCATAAAAGCGTATGTATTCTAAGAAACTCTTTATAAGGACGAGATAAATGGCAAGAATACATGCCCTATATATTTATTCATGTATGTATATATTTATAGTGAAATCGTGATTAACACTTTATCAATGTCTCTCTCCCACATAGAAACTAACATACATATATAACAAGTATGTATATAAATGTAGATCCAAACGAAGTACCAACAACAAATTATAAAGAAATCATATTAGATAAAATTAGATAAACTCAATTGGCATGTTTAAACGAGATATCAAATTACAAAAGAAGATGTACAACAACAACACCGCCAACAATACAATAGAAAATTTTCTTAAGAAGAACTACAATAACAACATAACGACATAATCATATAAGAAGAAATTATGAGAAGCATACTTCGTCTGTGTATACACGTATACGTGTAAATTGAATAATTTGGGGTGTCTGTCTCTATTTTATAAGAAGGAAGAATTTTGTAACATGGTTATGGAGCGCGCGAGATCAGTATCGCTTAAGCCAGATGTCGTTCTTTTTAAAGTATCACGTGAAAATTATATGTTCATGTAAGAGATCTAATCACACATTTTCTATATGTGGTGGAATTTATTAATAAAAAAATAATGTCAACTCAATCTTTCGTCACATCCATCTATCATCTTGAAATTCTTAATTACGATAAATTTTTGGTTTTGTTGTTTTCATCAGCTTTTGTGCTTATAAGCATTTCATGAAGCACAAAAAAATGTTATACCAATAAGAGGTTATGTTAATGTTAGTTTTAAAGGCAAGCGCAAGGAGTAATTACTTTATTTCACTTTGATTACATATCTTAAGATAACAAGAAGAAAAGTACTTTATATACTTATATATTTTACGATAACATACAAGCCAGATCTTTTATATATATATAGTTCTTGGAGATGGATCGTTTGTGTTGTTTTCTTGTTATCTTGCAGTTCATAATATGAAGTACTCGTACGTCTATACAATAAAGGCATCGTGTGCTATATACACCGAAAAACATATGGGTGGTGGTGGTGGTTCATTCTTCTGTATATGCGCTTACGATGACGATGTCGACGTCGAGGATGAGGATGGTGGCTTGCTTTATCCATACACTATAAACACATATACATATATGTATAAATAACGTACATAATTAAGAAATATTATGTGGAGTAATATGGTTGCTGTTCTTTTATATCTTGTACTTTGTTGATATGTTATTTTTTTATATTGTAATGTTCCATGGAAATTAATTACAGTTATTTCGTGTAACGTTAAAATAAAAAACAAAATGAAACTTGGCTTTTCGAACGGAAGAGGATTTTTAATGATGGAGGAGCTTTTTACGACTTGAACGTAATATCTATCTATTTTTTAGTTTGTTGACTGGGCTGAAAAAATATTTATCTCGAATGAATGTGTAGGATAAATTACAACAGAATGTGATTCATATATGATGTTAAATTATCATGTCTTGTCGCTTTAGTTGGATATAAATACCAGACGTGGTGTTTTGAGGCAATTTTGTCTTTAAATTAATATTCCGTATTGCTTATAATGAAGACACGCGGAATTAAATTGCGTCACTGTTTTAACAATTTTACAACTTAAAATTTAAAAACTGCATATTTAGACAACCGTATAACTTTTCAACCTTACATCTATGCACTTTTATGAAATTCATGTTTACAACTTTACAATATTACAACATTCTATTGTTTTAAATTTGCAACTGTAAATAACTGCAACACACTTTAATCCGATTTGAACGATTTAAAGTATAACTTTGGACCACTTTAAAGAATGTTTAAATATTTAAAACTTTCAACAACTTTAAACGATTTTAAATAACACTTAACATCTTTAATCAATTTTAAATAACTTCAAAAAATTTTGAATTAGTTCAAAGGCTTTAGAAAACTTTTACAGTTTAAACAGCTTCAAAAGAAATTAAAAAATTCACATAACTTCAAACAACATGCAGCATCTATAATTTATTTAACTTCAACCTTTTAAATAACTTTATACAACTTGAAATTATTTTAAAAATATTTAAAATATTTGACCAACTTTAGAAAATTTTAAATAGCTTTAAACAGAGCTTTAAACAATTTATAATGTAATATAACTTTATCAAATCCGCTTCATTCGCTAAGTAGTTCAATCAACTTCAAATAGCCTTAAACAGTTTCAAAAAATAAAAAAAATTAGACAACTTTAAACAGTTTTCAGTAACTTTAACAAACTTCAACTAATTTTAGGTACGAATAAACAAATTTACACAACTTTTAGTGCCTCTAAGGAAGCTTCAATCGGAATTATAAATAACTTTATACAAATTAATAAGATAAAAAACTTTAAACAGTTTTAATAAAAGTGCAATAACTTTCAACGATCTCATCAAATTTCAATAATTTTAAGCTGCTTTAAACTTGAAAGAACTTTAAAATTTAAAAAAAAGTATAATATTGGGGGTACAAATTGAAAATGCGGGATTTTTTTCTATTTTTGAACGTTTATTCTGAAAAAATGGTAACAAATGAATTATTCAAAATATTGTCCATCGCTAGCCACAACTTTTTCCCATCTTTCTGGCAATTTACGGATACCGTCGCGAAAAAATTCGGCCGGCTTGGCTGCTATCCAGTCATCGACCCATTTTTGGGCTTCTTCGTAAGAATGGAAGTGCTGGTCAGCTAGGTCATGTGTCATCGATCGGAAAAGGTGGTAATCGGAAGGAGCAATATCTGGGCTATACGGCGGGTGGGGTAAGACTTCCCATTTCAGCGTTTGTAGGTATGTTTTGACCGGCGCTGCAACATGTGGCCGAGCGTTGTCATGTTGCAAAATTACTTTGTCGTGTCTTTGCTCGTATTGTGGCCGTTTTTCTTTGAGTGCGCGGCTCAAACGCATCAATTGAGTTCGGAATAGTGCTCCTGTGATGGTTTCGTTCGATTTCAATAGCTCATAATACACCACACCCAGCTGGTCCCACCAAATACAGAGCATGAGCTTGGCGCCGTGAATATTTGGTTTGGCCGTCGATGATGATGCATGGCCGGGGTAACCATATGAGTTTTTGCGCTTCGGGTTATCGTAATGGATCCACTTTTCATCACCAGTGACAATGCGATGCAAAAAACCCTTCCGTTTTTGCCGTTCGAGCAGCAGTTCGCATGCAAAAAAACGGCACTCGACGTCTCTCGGCTTCAGCTCATACGGCACCCAATGTCCTTGCTTTTGGATCATTCCGAGGGCTTTTATAAGATGGGAAATGGCTTGTTGTGTCACTCCCAATGAATCTGCGAGCTCTTGTTGAGTTTGACACGAGTCTTCATTGAGTATTGCCTCCAATTCAGCATTCTCAAACTTTTTCACTTGGCCCGGCCGCTCTTTGTCCTCAACGTCAAAATCACCACTTCTAAACCGCACAAACCATCTCTCGCACGTTGAAACCGATGGAACATGACTCGGATAAGCCTCGGAGACCAATCGATGTGCTTCAGCAGCACTTTTCTTCAAATTAAAGAAGTAAATTAAAACTTCCCGCAAATGCTGTTTTGTTGGCACGAAACTCGACATATTGAGAGCTCAAAAAAACTATGAATTTGACACTGCGACAAATTGACACATACTGAAAATTAAAGCTATAAGACGTAGCTTTGACATGAACATAGTCACAGTACTGCTTGATGCGTATAGCGTTAGTAACGCCATCTGTTATCAATCCCGCATTTTCAATTTGTACCCCCAATAACTTTAAGCAACTTTTACAAGTTAAAATAACTTCTAACTGCTTAATTACTTCAAACAACTTAAACTAACCCTAAACACTAACCCTGGACAAAACTAAACAACAAAACTAAGACTATAAAAATCATTGAATAGCTTCAAGAAATTTAAAACATTAAGACAGCTGTTATTTACAACAATAAATAATTTTAAGTAAATTTAAACCAACAAGCTTTGAGAAATTTTTAACAACCATAAACGACTTTAAAGAATTTTAAATGTTTTTGAACAATGGTAAGCAACTATCTTTAGCTTTAGACAATTTTAAACCACACTAAATACCGCAAAACAACTTCAAAATTAAAATGAATAAAGCAACTTTAAATAACTTTAAACAACTTTCAATTCCTGTGAACAACTTTCCACATATCTAAACAATTTGAATCCGATTTTTTAAATCACGTCAGTCAACTTTAAACAACATTAAATAACTAAAAAAAATTAACCACAATTTTAAATAGCCTCAAAACCACTTCAAACAAGTTTTAACAACTCTACACAACTTCAATAAATAAAAAAAAATTAAACAACTTAAACAATTTTGAACTAACGATCAAAAACAATTTAAATTTTTTTAACAATATAAACCACTTCTATAAACCACTTCAATTAACGTTGAACAACTTTAAATATTTCAAAAAATTTAAACAACTTCAAACAATTTGAAACTATTATCAGCATCTTGAAATAATTTAAAAAAATTAAAACTTCTTTAACCTACTTTAAACAGCTTTAAGCAACTTAAAACAACTTTAAAGATTTTCGAATAATTTTAAAAAACGTTCAATAACTGCGAACAATTTTAAACAAATTTAAGCAATTTTAAACCAATTCTCTAAACCAAGTAACCAGGTTTAAATAATTTCACGAAAACAAATTAAACAATTTTAAATAATTTGAAAAAACTTGAAACCATTTTATTCAACTTATTCAATTTTATTGAGTCACTCCCAGAGTTTTTAGAGCTAATAGTTTCCACGTCATCATCGGTAAATTTATCGGTTTCCATTGCCAGCAACAATTTATTTTTTAATATACTTCGTGGTTCATATGTTAAGATTAGCCTTTGAGGTGACAGTTTTGTTGTGTCATTGATCATTGTATTTAAGGCCCACTATATATTTCAAATATTTGTGTCCCATTTCCTATCGTCTTCTCCAACCATTATTCGTAATATTCCCAAGATTGTTCTATTGTACCGTTCACATTGGCCGTTAGCTCTTGGCGTTGCGGTAGCATTCAAGATATGTTTGATATTGTTTTCCGAACAATATGTTTCAAATGATCGTGCTGTAAATGTAGTGCCACGATCACTAATTAACCTTGTCGGAACTCCGAAATGAGTAGTCCAATCTTCCATGAGCGATATAACTAGAGCTGTATTCGTTGATTTCGCTGCTTTGATAACTACGTATTTTGAAAACGCATCTATTATAACTATCAAATAAGTATTACCTTTAGACGTTTTCGGGAAAGGACCCAAGTGGTCCACATGTATGGTGTGAAATGGTATCACACCATACATGTGGATCAATAGGATACATTTCACCTTCCTTTGTTCCACCTTCCGATTTTGTATAACCACATTCCAAACACGAGGAAATATATTTCCTTACATAGTCTCTTATTCGAGGGAACCAAAAGTGTCTGCGAATAACTTCAATCGTTTATCATGTACAATTCGGTACAATTGTTCTTTATATACCGTATAGTCTACATGCATCTGCCGTTCATCAGAATTAATTAGTTTCCGACTCATAATTTCGATGATTTTTTGAATATCGTCGTCTAATCGTTGCATACCGATAAGCCAATCATCTTGCTGTGATACTAAGAAGACATCAATCGTTGCTGATTCAAGATCCACTCCGTCGTCAATTGAGTTACGGCTAAGTACGTCGACATGTTGCATCTTCTGTCCACTTCGATGAATCGTATTAAAGGTATATTCAGCCTATTCTTGGAATTAAATCCTTTTTCGTAGCGCAAGTTGTCAACGCAGCACAATCCGTGACCAAAGTAAATGGCTTTCCTATTAAATAAATACGGAATCTGTGAAGCGCTTCAACGACCGCCAAAGCCTCTAATTCATATGAATGATATTTGCATTCGTTCTCCGTTGTCCGGCGACTGTAATATGACGTAGGTTTCGTTTCACCTTTTTTGTCCCTTTGGAATAGTATACCGGCGAGACCTTTGGAACTTGCGTCGGTGCACACTTTTTAATAATTCGAACGACGTTGTTTGCTCGTTTGTCCAGTTAAAGGATTCATTCGTTTTAGTTAGCCGCATTAACGGTTCAGCGATAATTGAAAAATTCTTAACGAATTTTCTGAAATAACTTGCTAAGCCGATAAATTGTCGTACCTCATGATTACCCGTAGGCGTTGGAAATGTTAAAATCGCATTAGTTTTGTTTGATTCCGGCCGTATGCCATGAGAATCAATTTCATGGACAAGAAATTCAACTCTCTTCTTGAAAAACTGACACTTCTTTAATTTTAAAGTTAATCCCCGTTGTTGTAATACTTTCAATATTCGTTCCAATTTTTCCATACCTTCCTGGATGGTCGTGCTTGGTATGATAATATCATCCAAATAAACAATTACATCATCGTTAACCTCCCGAGCAATGTTGTTCATCTTTTTTTGGCAAACAGCCGGAGCATTTGCTCGCCCAAAGGGCATCCTCAAAAACTCGAAATGCCCATCTGGCGTCACAAAAGCTGTACGTGATATCGATTCATGAGACATTGTTATCTGATAATAACCGGATGCTAAATCCAGTACAGTGAAATAACTACAGCCGCACTGAGTCGTGATAGCTGATGTTCCATAATCGGTAATGGATACTGGCCCCGTATAGTTTTATTATTCAATTTTCGGTAATCAATACACATTCGTTCATCACCGTCCTTCTTTTTAACTAGGACGATTGAACTAGCATATGCTGATTCAGACTCACGTATTATTTTATGTTCCAACAATTCACTTATCACTGTCTTTACTTTTTTGCGTTGATGGTAAGATAGTCTATAAGGCCGATAGACAACTGGTTCGTCATTATTTAATTTAATTTCCATTTCAACATCCGTTTTCCCAAGTTCTTTTAAATGTCGAGCAAAACAACTACCGAATTTTGTTATCAGCGTAAATAAACATTCGCGTTCACTCGGAATCATACACTGATCCATATTTATTTCAGCCGATAGAATTTCAATTACACCTTCGTTTTGTCCATTTGAAGAAATGCCACTTGAAACATCACGTCTTTCTGCCATATCCAAAGTTCGATCAATCGACAAAGTATCGCCTATGTTGAGATTTTGAAATTTTAACGTACTTTGTTCTCTGATCTCGTTGGCCAAAACACCGCCACCTGCAAATCCTTTGACACACACGTTACATTTAATTCGTTCCATTTCAAGCCCCACGTTACTTTCTCGTATCATTGAGCATTGACGTCCGCAATCGATTAAACCCAATAGTTTCACGTTACCGTTCAACATTACAGTTTTGATATAGGAACACGCATCGTCAGTTGTTATTTTACCATTGAACGATTTTTGAGTGCCAGTCGTAGTGGAGGATTCTGTTTGTCCCCTCGGATGAACACGCGAACATTTCCTACATCGTTCTCGTTTCTGTGGTTCAGGACAATTTATAGACAGATGTCCTGGTTTTGAACAATTATAACATTCGTATGTCCCAGCTGGACGAACTCCGTTGGTTGCTTCCTTATTAACTGGTTTTCCCGGCGTACTTATAGCCGACCCGAATTGTATTCAGCATTTACAATCCGTGCACTCTGCGCACTTCCTTGCCGCATACTCGAATACCACTCGATACGTTGACGCAATTCATCCACATTAGCTACTATCTGTGTGCGCAACGATGTATACTTAGTTGATAATCATTCAACCCCAAAATTAGGTACTTTATTAAAGCCTCATCTGAAACTTTACGTTGCCCGATGGCACATTTCGTAATATTAATCAATCAACGTTTGGTCTCGTTTGCGAATTTTTGAACGTAACTTGTCGTGTAACTCTGCTTCGCCAAGATGTGAATTAAAATGTTTAATCAATTCGTCTGCAAATATTCTCCACTTGATAAACACGCATTGTACTGAATTAAAACATAATTTGACCGATCCTTTTAGTTTATTCCCGATTGTTAACATAATAATTCGTTCATTTATTTTTCCGACATTAATAATACTGCCCTTGCAGGATCAAATTCTGGAAGTATAACGATCACATCACAGGGTGTAAGGTTAAAACGATTTTGAGAATTACGATAGTTGGTATCTTCCTCCGGGAATGTAGTACGTTTATCGCTGTTTGTTTGGTAATGTGACAATTCCGATAATTTCTCATTAAGCATACGCTCACGCTCAATAAGCAATTTCTCTCGCTCTAAAAATTTTAGTCGCCATTCAAGTTCCGTTAAATTTCGGTCGTAACTAACATTTTCCGAATGCAATATTACATCATTCAGCTCATTTGCATCACAAGTATTTTGTTCAATCACTTCGCGCGGATTACTAATAACGTTTCCAATCTTCAAATTCGTAGAATTGCCTCCATTTTGCTGCAACTCATAACCATTTTCATTGTTTACTTGTAATTGCGACGTTTCACTTTCATACACTCCTAACCGTTCCGCTAACGTTTTACGCTTCCCGGTATTGCTTAACCGTAATTTCGCAACCGAAAGATTAGAAAAATCCATAACAACTTGATTGGGTTCACCATTCACTGTTTGTTTATCATTTTATTCAAATGCCCTTTATTAACACGTATTTAAGTACTTTATCCTACTTCTGAACTAAAACTCGATTTTATATTCGAATTTAAATCCAATAAAAGTCGAGCTGTTAGTTGATAACGCAAAAATACATTTTTTTTAAAACAAAACATTAATTCCGAAAATACTTCATTATCCATGACATACTCTTTCAAAAACTCCCTTGTCTATTTTCTATCAGTTTTCATTTTGCATGAATCTTGATCATTGAAAACTACAGTTTTTCTTCAAATAACCAAAAATTCATTAATCGAAACAGTGGGATTTGTTGGATTTGTAATTTATTCCGCCCATTACCTTGAACGAATTTATAACTTTACCACTTTATAATTTTACAACTTTACCACTTTATAATTTTACACTAAACAACTTTATAACTTTATAACTTTACAATTTTACAACTTAACTTTACAACTTTGCAATTTTACAATTTTACAACTTAACTTTACAACTTTACAATTTTATAACTTAACAATTTTACAACTTAACTTTAAAACTTTGCAACTTTACAACTTTACAACCTTACAACTTTACAACTTTACCACTTTAAAACTTTACACTTTTACAAATAAACAACTTTATAATTTTACAATTTTACAACTTAACTTAACAACTTTACAAATTTATAACTTTACAATTTTATAATTTTGCAACTTAAATTTACAACTTTGCAACTTTACAACCCTTCAACTTTATCACTTTACACTTTTACAACTAAATAACTTTACAATTTTGCAACTTTGCAACTTTTCAACTTCACAACTTTACACTTTTACAACTGAACAACTTTACAATTTTACAACTTAACATTACAACTTTACAGCTTTACAATTTTACAGCGTAACATTACAATTTAACAACCTAAGAATAACCCTACTAGTAGCCAACTTTACAATTTTACAACTTAACTTTACCACTTTGCAACTTTACAACTTTACAGGTTTACACCTTTGCACTTTTACAACTTAACCACTTTACAACTTTATAATTTTACAAATTTACCTACAACTGTGCAACTTTACAACTATGCAATTTTACAACTTTACACCTTTACTTTTTTACCACTAAACAACTTTACAACTTCACAACTTGTTGGTTGATCGCAAAAATTAGTTAAAATATTTACATAAGACGTACATTGAATCTCATACAAACAGTGACCTTTAAGAATTCTTAGAAACATAATAAGCCACACACAAAAATTAAGCTATTTCGTTTTAAAACACCCATAAATCGTTTAATTTAAATAAATCGTGCATGATTTAACTTTAGTGTCGCACATTATATTCACGACACAAAGTCGTTATGGAATGAAAATCCATAAATATTATTAAATTCTTTCACCATAAAAGATTGAAATGTTTAATGGCCAATCTTTCCTCTTTTTTGGCAAATACGATCGAAGAACACCAAAAGAAAATTGTCCATAAATTTTGGCTTGCACTTCTTTAATTTTATGATTTTATATAAGACGACATTTGAACCACCAATGGAAAATATAATTTTTTGGAAATCGCCCAAAATATACAATAAAATTTCTCCAGCATAATACTTATTAGATTAGGATTTTAATAGTTGTATATGTATAATATATTTAGCACTTGACGTGTTACTATTTGTTATGATTTTTAAGGCTGAAAATAGTTATTTTCATATTGTGGGTCTAAAATACTTGTTTTAGATAGTTACAGAGTTAGCTAAACGAGCAAAGCGAGAAATATAAATTATAGAAAATTTGCGGGTGATTAATATTCCACCAAATTTTCATATCAACAGCGTAAAATAAACAATATGCAAAACTGCAACAATCAACCAGACGAAATAATACATATCTATATCAAGACTTAATAAAGTGACACAATCAGTAGTAAAACAGCGGAAGGTAAACGAAGGTAAAGGCAAAAACAAATTAAAATAAGCAACAGGCACATTTAGCTGTAAAGTTCTTGTAAAACAATGTTGATGCCAATCCAGCCTCATACTTTTGCCGTTTTTAAAGTTTTTATGACTTAAGCTTAAGTTATCCACTTTCTTTAAACTCACGCTTTCGATGTCTCGTCGAAAGCTCAGTAATTAATTTGTTTTATTTTATCTATATATAGTTACACCATTAATTTATAACTGATTTTTAAAATCTTTGTTTTGTTGGATTTTTATCCGCCCCGAATAGCATAAACAATATTAAACCATCGGCAAATTCTCGAAAAACTATTTTATGAAGAAAATTCATTTTCTCATTCATTTTGTATGGAACTGCTTTTTCGATGAAATCTAGAGTACGGATTGACTGGTTTCGATGAATTTTTTTCTGTTCGTCTCGGCCTCAAGAAGTTTCCTCGCGCATTGGTAAAGTATGAAAAAGACCAACCTATATATTTTTCTATGTTCATCTCTAACCAACTGCGTCCACGGTTGAGAAAGACGGTATTATATGGGGATTTGTTGTTGTTTTCATTTGCTTCTGGTCTAAGTATTTTATTTTTCTGTTGCATGTCACATGTGACGCGATTTATAAGCATTGTTTTTCGAGTTTTCGGTTATCACATTTAAATTCGATTCAATTAATTATTTTCAAACGGTTTATATTTGAAATTCATCAGCGAAAAGTGATTTCAAAGAGGTAAGTGCAATTTGATGAATTGCGCATTGCCAAATCAAATCGGTAATTTTAGACTGCGTGTTCGATTTTCTAGGCGGGTTCGTTCGTAGTTCTGTGGAATTCTATTTGCTATCGTTATTTTCAAACGGTTAGTTTCCTTCTAATCCAAGTGCCATATAGATCAAAAATTTAACTGGATGGGTCGAACATCAGGTTCATGAGTGGGAAGTCCCTCTTGGATAGTTGGTTTGGGAAAATCAGCAGTTCTGTTCTGTGCGAGTGCCGCCCTGTGTATTAGAAAAAAGTAGACCAAGACACAAATAATGACTATAACCCCACTTGTAATTGTGCAATGTTACCCAGATACATTGTATAAGTATCCAAAAATCAATTTTGAAGACCTTTTCTGTGATGTTCGTGGCTACACTATTTATAGTGCGTTCATGACATCGTGAGTTAGTTCGGAAAAGTACCATGGTATCACCGATGTCATGTACGCGACTTAATGTCTACACTACTTTACTTACGAACGAGGAATTATTATACGAAATTTTGCAGTCGAAATTGCTTAGAAATATAGTATGGTTCTTGAGGGTCTGAAACATTTGTACTGATTCAAATTTTAATACATACTTTTCGGTGTATGGCATCCAAGTTACCGAAGCATTCTCAAGGATAGATCTCACAAATGAGCAGTAGAGTGATTTCGTTACCCATAAGTTGTTGAATTCTTTAGCTCTTCTTTTTATGAAACCCAGTACCCCATATGCCTTTCCCAACGTTACATCATAATGTTTATGGAAATTGACTCGCGTGTCAATTATTACACCTAAATCTCTTATTTCGTCCACTCTCTCCAAACTCCTCCCATCAATTACGTAGTCAGTATTATGAAGAACAACATTCCTTGTACAACTGATCACGTAACACTTGTCAACATTTAGGTCTAATTTATTTCTGTTGCACCACGATATCAATTTGTTTAGATTTGATTGTAAACAAATTGCATCGTCTGTATTTTCGATTTTGTGATATATTTTTAGGTCATCAGCATAGAATAAATGCTTGAAGTTTTGCAGTACTGTAGACAAGTCTGATATGAAGAGATTGAAGAGCAATGGCCCCAAGTGACTACCTTGTGGAACCCCTGAATTTACTTGTACTGCTTGTAATATGTGGCCTTGAAAGCGAACATATTGAGTTCGGTCTTTTAGATATGAGCTCAACCAATTGAGTAATGAGCCACCTATTCCCATGAGTTCTAGTTTTTTAATCAACACTTTATGATCCACTCTATCAAAAGTCTTGCTGAAATCAGTGAAAATTGCATCAACCTGAAATCCTTTTTCCATTTGTTTTAATAAGTAAGGAGTAAAGATTATCAGGTTAGTTGTTAAGAATCTACCTTTGATAAATCCATGTTGCGGATCATTAAGATTGGAGACAATGGTTTCTGCAAGCTTATCATGAATTAATTTTTCGAAGAGTTTGGGAATACAAGATAAGACAGCAATTCCTCTGTAGTTAGCTACATTACACCTTCCGCCAGATTTGTAAATTGCTGTCAAAAATGACAATTTCCAAAAACTAGGAAAGATTCCTTCCACTAGAGATCGGTTAAAGATGTAATATAATGGTTTAACTAGAGAGTTTGCACATTCTTTCAAAAATATGGGCGGAATGCCGTCAGGCCCCGATCCTTTTTTAATGTCCAGACTTCGCAGTCCAGTCAAAATGTCCCTCTCTTCCAACTCCACATTCTGTAGCTCATAACGGGGTGATATGTTTTCCTGGTAGAAATCAGGTAAACTGCTTTCATTGGCTTCTGTTTTATAAATGGATTGAAAACGCCCAGCAAAAAGATCGGAGGGAGTTTTAGGGTTCGAGGACGATATCTCGTTCAAATACATTGTTACTGGGTATCCTTTAGTGTTCCGTTTAGAGTTAACAAAATCATAAAACTTTTTTGGTTATGAAATTATGTTCTCACCGAGTTGTTTGATGTAGTTATTGTAAGCTATTTGCGGACTCAAATTCTTCATATAACTGATGGTGTCGTGTTTTATTGTTCGTTGTTGGATTCTTTTTGAGAACTTTAAAAGCTCTGTTCCTACGCAATAGATCTACGCAATAGATTCTTGAGACGTCTGTCTAACCAAGGTTCTTTTCTATTTTCTCTTTGTTTTACCTAGGGAACATGTCTTGAAATAATAGTATGAAATTGATCAATAGCGAAATCTAGGTTATCATAGGAACATACTTCTTGCCAATTAATCATATCAATTTCTGTCTTAATTGAGTTAAAATTAGCTTATTTGAAATTGTACGCGTATATCGGTTCATTTTGAAGTTTGCAGGGTGAAGTAGATAGGCTATAGTTGGTTATTAATGCTTTATGATGTATTGAATTAGTAAAGCAAGACTCAGTATCATCAGGTTCTCTTACGTAACAATGTTCGAAAGCTGTTGCAAATATTAAATCAAGTTGTCTATCGTTACTGTTTTTAATATCAGAGATTTGGTACATATTGTTGCCGTTAGTACAATTTAGTAGTCTAATATCAATGTTGTCGTTTGTATTTGTCGGTAAAAGTAAATTTTCATCGCCAGGATCTCTAATAAATTGTAAGTGGGGTCTATTAAAATCTCCAAAAATTAAAATTTCATTATCGCCATTAATGTTAGTTGAAATTACATTAATTGAATTAAAAATACTTTCATAGATATTTTCGTTCGATGCTGGAGGGACATAGATACAACCAATAATTAATGTTTTGCTGCTGCAATTAATAGTACACCATATCTGTTCAGATAGTGGGTGTATCGGAACGTAGAATTTAGAGTAAGAATTTATTTCAGATGAGGGGATGGACTTGTGAATTGCTAACAATACCCCACCTCCCCTTGTGTTATTTCTCAGATCATAATTTCTGTGTTTTCTATAGACTAGCCAATCAGAATTAAAAATCTCATTGTCAGAAACACTAGAATTTAGCCAGGTCTCTGCCAATGCAAAAATTTTAAACTCTGTGGAATGTAACCTTCGATAGAGGGAATTTATTTTACTTCTAATTCCTCCACAATTAGCATAAAAAATATTAAAGCAATGTTGGTCAACATTTATGGCAATATTATTATTTAAATTAGTTTCACTATTATAATCAGTATTGTTGTCTAACCTATCTATATTGACATTTCTAGAGTTAATCTCTGAAATGCACGTCGTGCCAATTAAAATTTTTTTTTGTTAAAATAAAATTGGTTAAAATTATTCTTACTATTATTCAGGTGATTAATTCTCTCGGTTGTGGTGAAAACTCGGAATGCAGATAGGGTTTTCTCCATATCTTCTTTTGATATATCGTATGCATCTCATCTTTGAGGATGGTGGGTCGATTAAACAATACTTGTTGGAGCTTTTCTTGGTAGTCTTTCTTGGAAGGTGTTTGATAAATCTGGATACCCAAGGTTTTTAAATAGACCGTTACGATAGGAGTCGCAAAGCTTTTATCATTATATCACAAGTAGGCAAGGTTTAGTGAAATAATGAAGCGATTATATCATTTTATCCCGTACGCATGTAAAAATGATTTATTCTTAATGCGAATGAAATTTACGAACTTCGAGAATTTATTCATACAGGATATTAATTTTCGTTTTTGATTTCGATTATGTTCAAATGAAGAATTCCTGTAGAGTATATTGGAATAGAACTGATGGATAAAGATCCATTGGTTGTGCCGGTTTAGGATAGTTCGACTTTGGTGGTGGAATTTTGCTTGATTTTTTTCTGTTGATAATACGTCATTATTTTTGGGTTAAGGTACTGCGCGTGTATATAAAATTGGATTTATTGGAGTCGCTACAATGTTGTTGATATTTTTTCCCGTGAACTGGCATATGTTTCTGAAATTCAGGTTCTCAATTTCTAGGGTGTGTAACGAAATCCCGGTTTTCAAAATCCTGATTTGTCAAAATCCCGGTTTTTTTATAAATCCCGGTTTTCAAAATCCCAGTTTTCAAAATGCTGGTTTTCAAAATCCCGGTTTTGTATAAAAAATAATCCTGATTTTAAGGAAATCACGGTTTGAATTTTTAAAATTTGACATGTGGGAAAACCGGACTCTTAAATTATTTTTTGGCAAAATTCAGAAATGAGTTTGCGATAAAGTTTTAGAAATGGCTAATAGGGATGGATGGATTTTGGCAATTTCTTAACAGATTTTGTTGAAATTCGATACGCGCGATGGAAATGGGATTCTAAAATGATTTTGTGATAAAGCGGTCAATAGAGATGGACCTAGCACATTTCTAAACCGATTTGGTCGAAATTCTACACGTTCGGTGGAAATGGATTTCTAAAATTATCTTTTAATAAAGTTCTGAAATATGGCCATCGCTATGGAACTAGGCCATTGTTTAACCGATTAAGTTAAAATTCGACATGTGGGTTCTAAATGGATTCAAAAAATGCATTTTAGAAAAAGTTCTGGGACAAAGCGGATAGGGATGAAACCTGGCCATCTAAAAGTTATTTTAAAATTATGTTTGATTAGGGATAGAACTAAGCCATTTCTCAGTAAAATTCGTCACGTGCGATGGAAATGGGGTTGTTAAATTAGTTTTTGATAGAGCTATGGAATATGGTCAATAGAGATGGAATTTGGCCGAAATTATGTTTAAATTTGAACCGATTATGTTTAAATTTGACACGATCTAAATGGGATTATTAAATAATTTTTGATAAAGCTCTGCGTATCTGGACAAAAAGGGGGCTCCACCATTCTAGCACCCCATCTAAAGGTTTTGTCAAAAGTAATGTTTGAATTTGTTTGGTCATCGTTTGGCCAGGACTGGTCACTAGCTTTTATCGTTTGGTCACTTACGATTAAACGGTAAATAAATAATGAAAAATTACAAAAAAAAATCGATTTCAAAGCACCTCATTGCAATCCGTTAGGTCAGGATTGGTCATCACATTTTGGTCATCAATGGGTCAGTTTTTATTGCAAAAAAAACAAAATAAAATTGTAGTAATTCAATAAAATCATTGGGAATTTCATTTTACAAAGTTTATAAAAAATCCAATTGGAACATACCATTTAGTTAAAAATATTTCTTTTTTCGAAGACATAAGAACATTGAGCGTGGAAGACATAAGAAATCAATTCAATTTTATGGTTCTTCATATTTCGTTGAGGATTGGACACTAGTTATTTTCGTTTGGTCATCCCTACATAATGATTTATTACAAAAATTCTCTAACAACTCATAATTTCAAGTTAATACTGGTTTCGCAATAAATCATTATTTAGGGATGGCCAAATGAAAAAAATCTAGTGACCAATTCTCAACGAATTATGAAGAACCAAAAAATTTAATTGATTTCTTATGCTTCCACTTTTCTTTGAAAAAAGAAATATTTTTATCTAACTGGTATATTCCAATTGGATTTTTTCTTAATTTTGTAATATGAAATTCTCAAGTAAGCGACGAACCTGATTTTATTGAATTACTACAATTTTAATTTTGTTTTTTCGCAATAAAAACTGACCCATTGATGACCAAACGCCAAAATTTGGTGACCAATCCTGACCTTACAATTACCTAAGGAAATTTGATAAAAATGGTATGATTTTCATGCAATGATGTGCTACCCGAGAATTTTTTTTAAAATTTTTCATTATTTGAATTTTTAGTGACCAATCCTGACCAAACGTTGACCAAACGAATTCAATCATCACTTTTGTCAAAACCTTTAGATGGGGGTGCTAGCAAGGTGGAGCCCAAAAAGGGCGATATATTCCAAAACTTTAGTCAAAAAATCCTATTAGAATCTTATTTCCATCACACATTTCGAATTTTGTCATAATCTGTCAATAAATAGCCAAGTTCTGTCGCTAATGGCCATATTCCAGAGCAATAGCAAAATATCATTTTAGAATCCCGTGTAGAGCTTACGTGTAGAGTTTTAACATAATCAGTAAAGAAATGGTCAAATTCCATCCCTATCGACCGTATTCTAGAACTGTATCAAAAACTCAGTTTTGAATGCGAATCATTCAGAGCTAGTGACTTAGAATAAAACTAGTAAAACTGTTCCTTTATTCCCGACATGTTTTTGAGCCCCGCTCTCCTGGATTTTTTTTCTAATGGCCCTCGGAGGGGTAAACGGAGGAGGGGGAGCGATGCGACTTCCCGCGTGCTCGCGAGTGTTATTGAAGCCTCTACAATTCGTTATGATATCAAAGGGCTGAATGTCGAAGGACCGAATGTCGAAGTGCAAAATTATCAGCTCGAACAGTTTGATCTTTAGGGCTCGCAGGAACAGTCTAATAGTACCAGATTTTCTGCATTTTAAGACAATCTGTTTTTCTAAAATATGATCAAAGAATTTTTTTTTTTGATTTATATTATCCGTTCCTTTCAGTTCCTACATATATCGTGTCAGACATCATCAATACGTTTCAATTCAGACGTTTCCCTCGTATGCTTATCGTACGAGGCAAGCTATCGTTTTTTTATGTTGAAATATTATTAGTCCAGCCGGCCCGAATTAATATAAAATATTTTTTTCAAAATCAAAACTTTAGAACTAGAAGAAAAGAAAACCGGGATTTGGTAAGCCGGGGTTTTGAAAACCGGGATTTCGTAGTACACCCGATTTTCTAGGCATGATGGGGTAATGTGGCCGATTTCTGTGTGGTCAGCATCTTCGACAGGTTTCCATTTAATCCACGGATGAACAAAAACGTTGATTGTCTCCTATATGTGTAGTCTTCTGTCTTTATTTGATTGATTCATGTGATGTGTTTTTGCGATAGAGTACTCAGCTGGTGCTTCAATTTGCGAAGATCTCTTTTATCGGCCTACTGTAATGACATGCAATTTTTAATTATCGCACATTCTTCATTGAAAATGTTATAGGAAATCAACGCAGAGTCAGCGTTGCCTGTTTTGGCGGATATGTTGAATTATAGATCGATATATCGTTCATTTCACAGGATGTCGCAATCATGTGCAGCATATTGTCTATATTATGTACCCATGAGGGGTACTGGGTGGGATTTGAATCAGGCAAGCGTCTTATTTCCTTCAATTCCTTTTAATTTTTTGGAGTGATTAGCGTCGTTGCGGCTACTGTTGAAATTGTCGAACCGTTTTACGATTTTTTTTTATAATTCCATCTGGGCACCTAAAGCTTCAGTGATATGTTTAAGTGTTTCTTGAATTTGTTCTAAATTTGCCATTGTAATTCGGGTGTTTGTAATTCTTATGGTTTCACTATTCAATGAATTATTGTAGTTTGTAGTTTTAAAATATTTATGGATATTAAAGTTTGAATTGTTAAAATTTTTTGTAGTAGAAGAAGGCGTTCGATACGACCAAAAATACAAATATCGACCGGTAAGGTTTTGATCTCCGTAGTTTGTGATGCATAAGGTACTTTATTCGTCGACTATATTAAGAAACGAAAGGCCATCTACAGCGAATGTAACAGAGCGTAATTGAAGTTGCGAAAAAACAACAACAAATGCGAAAGCAAAAAGTGCTCCTGCACCAAGACAATGCACCGTGTCACTAGTCGTTAGTCGCGATGAGTTGAAATTCGAATTGCTGCCCCATCCATTGTATTTTCCAGAGCTGGCTCCCAGCGACTATTACCTGATCACGACCTAAGAAAAAATGACCCAGGAAAACAGATTTGCCGAAACAAACGGAATGTTGGAGAAGCGCTGGAATGAATGGTCACTCTTGAAGGTAACATGGTATGGTTGACTACATATGTCTCTCAAAATTCGACCAACGCTATATGTTTGAAAAATTATTTATTGTACTATTTTAAAGTTCAAATGAAATCGTATGAACGCTTTCACTAAAATTTTGGCATGCGGATGCACAACCAAATTATTCCTTGGTTCGATAACCTGTCTAAAAAAAACATGATAATAAACAAAAATTCCTTCCGACCTATACATATCCTCATACATGACAATAAAATTATTAATTTAAATTCCGATTTCTTTCTTCTTTTTCCTTTTTTACCAGGAATATGTATAATTGTACGTATGGAATACAACAACAAGTTACTGCATTCTGAAAGGTGTAATACATTTTCATTGTTTTCATTCCTAATTCAACAGACCGAAAATTGTATGTGTATGTCTGTGTATATAGATACCAGGATGAACATATGTTCCATCCACTATACCAAAACTATGAACAATAAAATCAACTGATGAGTGACGAAATTTATAAATCCCCAATTTGATATCAGTCGCGTAGATATTTGAAATTGCCGTAGCCAAACAGACAAATATCCGGATATGCAGCATTGTTTTGTGCGACGTCTGTAAAAATGCTACTGGGCGCCTAACCACCACAATACATGTTGGTGCACTCTATACTAAATATGTACATATATGAAGAACAGTACCACAAAGTGATTTTGAACAATGCTGATGATGTTATTCAAAACGATATAGAATAACATACGTAAGATGTTTGCTATATTTTATAAATCTCATGGATTGATGATCTTTGTCTTAAGTTTATCTGCTTATCGTCTATAATACGTAACCGTATTATAATCATTATGATGATGACATTTCGGGATGAAATTTAAGTAGCTATAAGACAAAATGTCTTTATCTTTTGTATATACTCTTAGAGTCTTTATGTATACCTAATGATTATTTTTTTTTGTAATTTAATTGTATGTAAACGAACGCATACCGTAAGACGAATACACAAAACGTATCTAAGGTGAAGGAGATACAATACCTTCCTTACCGCTATGTAGAACTCCCTTACGCGATTGTATAATATTATTATAGGTATGTGTGTGTGTGAGTATAAAAAACGGAATTTGATAGAGCATGACGAACGGTTAAATAATTATAACAAATGCTATATAACGAAGGAAAACAATACGTTAAGAAGAAACCAAAACAGTACGAAAGACATCGAGAATACAATAAGGTGGTATTTTAATAGTTATTATTTCTTATTTATTTACGTTATACAATATGCTTTGCGATTGTTATCGGTGAATTATGACTTTTGTTCCGGAATGGTGATTTACCATTTTGTATATTATTATTGTGTAGTGTACGAACAATTTGTTGTTGGTTTTTGGATTCTTCGAAATAGTTGAAATTTTCGTTTAATTTTATGAATAAGACGTGGGTAATATGGAGGTCTGATAGGAGAGTTTGTTCAATGGCAAAATGTCGTATACTATGGTCGTTTGATGACATCTTCTTTTCTTATCGGATCGCATTATTGCAGTTTAAATATTTTAACTGGACATTAGTGAGATCCGAAAATATTTTCAAACTTTTACAACGGACAGTAATAAAACAAAGGAAATTGGATGGCCCACACCGACTTTCTTTTACTACGAAAGGATACATAGATCTTGTAACGATAACGCATTTTGGATTTCGATTAGTATGTAAGTAACTCGTGAACGGTACAATTTCGAGGATACGATATCCAAACCACATGGTTTGAAGAATGAGATCCGGAACGAATTCTTGATCCAGGTTTAAACCTTCTCGTTATAGCAAATTGTTCCTCTATCAAGCTAACTACCACGGTGTATTGCTCCAGCTTTGGCTCGTCGGATTGGGGTAGGTGTAGGTAGCGCTTGTATGTAGATCTTGCTAGACCGTAAAAAAAAAAAATTTAAGAATTACAGAAAGGGCAAGGGAAGGACGCAGACTATTGCTTCATCCAAAAAAATCAATTAGGTCTCATCCTCATGCAACAAAAATAATTAATTAACGCTTCATATAACATTCGTTATTAAATTTTAAATTTAGCTATGCGATTTTTAAATTTTGGTTACTTAATTTAAAAACAAGATACACAATTTATGAAACTACAATATTTACACCAATAAAACATTCATTAAACACAGTACTAAAATTGGTATATAAAAAAATTGCGAATCTAAGTTCAGATGCATAAAACAAATCAATAGTAAAATTTGAATTAAATTTGAAATAATATTACTCAAAACAAAAAAAATTATTAACAACTTAACATTAAGGTTTCATGCAATGGGATAGTGCGTCCCTGATCATCCGTATAGTATCCGTAGTAACAGGTGGTACGCCAATTCATTAAAATAATTCTATTGAAGATTCTAGTTACTCATCCGGTTTGTACGTAGTTAAAAAAAATGTTTAGCTTTGGTTTTATTTTGTTTTTCCTGTGGTATGCAATTTACGTAGCATTCATCTACCATGAATAATAGCGTTTATAGGGGTCCCGGTCGAAATTGCATATTTTAAAATGACATTTTTAAAAATAATATTTCTCAAAACTGCATTTTTCAAAACTGCATAAGGTACAAAATTGCACTTTTCATAACTCCTTATTTCAAAATGGCATAAGAGAAATGTTCCGTAAGAAAGGACATAGGTACAAAACGGCATTTTTGTAAACGGCATTTTTTAAAAAGACATTTTACAAAATGGCATTTTTTAAAACGGCATTTTTCATAATTAAAAAAGGTATTTTTCAAAACGGCATTTATCAAAATTTCATTTTTCGAAACGACAGGTAGAAAAATTTAGGTGAAGGAGAATATTATATGCATACTAAATCTTCAAATAATTTCTAATTTCCATGAAGGTAAATACCTTTCTTATAACATACCTTTACTAAACCTAAACATGTGAAATTTTATCTTAATCGACTAAGAAATAGTCAAGTTTCTTTTCATTTGACTTTATCCTAAAATTTAATCCAAGAATCGTTCACAAATGTTCAAAAATTTCATTCATCTCAAATTTCATCGTGTAATAAATAACCGTACCTGTTGGTCATATTCCAGAAATTCATGAAAAGATAATTCTAGATTCATAATCGATTAAAATACTTCATGCGTCTGGGTTATTTTGAATATTCCAATAAAGTTGCTGCAATGCCAGATGATGCGATGCCATTCATTTATTGTATTTTGGCGAGAATTGGCGAAAATGTTATGCCAGTTCCATTTGGTGCATCCAAAAAAAAAGAATCCACCTTGCCCCGCCGAAACTGCCAGCATAATGCGGTCGCAAATGATTTTTTGTTCATGAGTCGTGGAACATTGCGAGTAATAATCGCTCCATTTCTGCAGTATCGTACTGCAGTTCACGATTCATTTCGGTGCCCATTAAATACCCAGTAGTACAAATCAGCGCACAAAGAGCGCATAAACAGCATATAATTAGAGCGCTCAATTTTTACTTCAAATTGATGCACCTAATTCCATGCTATTCGTATTGTTGTCGACCGAAAACTCGGCTTTGTTTCCCCTTAAAATTAATTTATCTCTCTTTCATTTCGATTTGAGTATAATATGTAACTGTTAACCGTTGGTTTACCAGAAAATAATATTTTTTTAATGTATTTTGTTGTATCAAAACCAAACACAATCATATATTATTGATTGTGTTTGGTTTTGGTTGTATCGTATGTACCAAATGTGTATTGTCATTCAGATACAACTACACATTTTTTAATTTTGTATAAGTACTTACTTTATATGTTATCCATGTATTTCCACCTGAAAAACATTTACAAACATCTATTACCTTCAGCTGAAATCTGGACTGATAGAAATGAAATAACAATTTTTGAAATGAAATTGATAAACAAGAGATTGGGTGGGGGTAAAAATGCAGTGCATAGAAGAAACCGAAGTAAATTTATTTGATTTCTCGCTTTGACGTGTGCAAATGTTTCCATCTATTTCATTCTGCTATCAGCGTTTGTTTGCTGGGATCAGATGCACTTCGATTTGGCGAACTCATACCGAAATGACGGAGTGGTAAATTGGCAATAATAACGCAAAGATCCTCGATAGCAATCAATGTTTCATTGTACATAGCGTCGCTGAATGTAATCGTTAGATCGTTGAACCGTACACGAATTCGATGCAATATATTGTCAGTCGTTGAATCTTTGTGCTCCCACAACGTGTCTGCTCGTCCCGGGAAACATGCAGTCTTACCGCGTCAGTCTTGCCGTTTCTTATAAACTAAAATAAATTTGTGTGAGTTGCGTGGTATGAAATGTGGTATGAAATGTATGTATGTGGAAGAAAGTGTGATGAGGCAGACGTAGTGCCATCTGTCATTCAACAACGTAAATATTTTCGTTCTGTTTGAAATATACGAACGACGGTTAAATTATTTGTATATTTTTCATACAAAAATACTAAAAGCGGGATTAAAAAATGGGAGAGAAGAAATTTTTTTTTTGGATATGGACAAATCACCTAGCGGTATGAAATATACTTTACGTTCTATTATATGGCCTCCTGGGACAGAACTCGATCAATTCTTAATCGATTATGATGAGATTGGGTATGTTGGGTGGAAATAGGATTCCTAAACGATTTTTTTTTAGGAAGATGTGGAATATGGCCACCTGGGACGGAACTCGACTAATTCTGAACCGGTTGTGATGAGATTTGATATGCTGGATGGAAATGGGATTATTAAATGATTTTTAAATAAATTTCTGGAATATGGCCATCTGGGATTTGTTGGATGGAAATTGGATTTTTCAATGATTTATCAAAATTGTTTTGGAAAATGCCACCTTGGACGGAACTCAAGCAGTTTTTAACCGAATACGATGTGGTGGATTTGTTTAATGGAAATTTAGTTCATTAATGATATCTAGAAGACATTTTTTAATATGGCTACCTGGAACGGGATACGGCTATTACTTAAAAGATAATGATGGAAATCGGCCCGTTTGATACATATGGGATTATAAAATGATAAACCGATATAGACGCCAGAGGATGAGAAACCTATAGTCATAAGTTTCCTCTTTTCTGATTAGTGCTGTAGTGGAGAGTGTCATTATTGGTTGTTTTTTGGAATTAACTCCCAGACCATTAATGCTCTTGTATTGCAAGTACCTCATAAGTACAAATTTCTGCTTGGTTTAAAAGGTTCTGAAGATCTCAAGGTCTTACAAGACATCATATTTCATGTTCCGGTGACAATTTTCGAGGTTGTTGTTCATAAGAATACTATAAATTTATCCGAGCCTTTTGTGTAGGGTTCATATTTTACATACTCGATTTTTTGTGATAGTACGTATTTCGCAGGCCACCTCTCAATCCACTAATTACATGAGTGGATCACGTACTGATAATAGATGTTAAGGCATCCAGCTTTAACAGAAACAAGTTCACATCACGAGCTGCTTGCATCAACAAAGACTCCTGATTATTACCGAGTTTCTTCCTAGTTTAAACTACCGAGTTCCATCTCAGGTGGCCATATTCCAGCACTTCTTCCAAAAGTTATTGAAGGATCTTATTTCAATCGACCATATTCAATTTCAGAACAATCGGTTAAACAATATTATCGAATTCCATTCCAATTGGTCCTATTCTAGAATTTCTTACCAAAATCATTTAAGAATCCCATTTCCATCCAGCATACCCAATCCCAACATAATCGGCTAAGAAATGCCTGAGTTCCGTCCCAGATTAAATTCGATCGAATAGATTAAATTTCAAAATATTCGATTTAACGAACTCCCCAAATTAGTTCGTTAAATCGAGGTTTTTGTACATTTTACTTAAAATGTCACTAAACTAGTCCCCTAAATGATTTACCAAACATAAAATTCGTAAGGGGCTACTGGGTACTTTTTTCTTTAATTAAGTATTTGTTTTTTTGACAATTTTTATAAGCTTTTCAATTAAGCTAAATAAGCCGATATGCGATCAACCCATCACGGTATTGAGGTTTCTGTGATATAATGCGGCATAATATGTATTCCTGGTATCTGTTTCTTGTTTTGTTCATAGACACTCCATAGACTGGGCGGAAACAATTGGGGTCTCCTGTTTTTCCAACAAATGTAACATTCATTGAGTCAATTTGTTAGAGGCCCTTTTGAAAACACCTTTTCATAAAGCGCAATCGTTTTACCGCTCAATAAAATGTAAACCATTTGGTGAAACGTTTTGTGGCGTTGAATAATTCAGTGTATGGTTTAAAGATGGAAAAACACCATGGCGACCACTTTAATCGTCCATCCATTGTTCAAAATTCAGCGTCTTTTAACTTAATTAAATTGTTCTGCGATGTTCCCGAAAATAAATTTTGCGTGATTCGCTAATTGAACAATCCGTGTTTCTTTCTCTCCTGTTTTATCATCTGCGTTAAAGCAAGTTTTGCTGGAAGTAATATTTTCCGGAAACTTTGATATTTGCTTCTGCAGGACTTGACAAGATAAATCGTTTAATGAACCAGCAGCAAAGAACTTTGCAAAAAAGTGCATTTCAACATTTGGCCGTTTCTTAATGTTCACCTCTATATATTTGTGTGGCGTGAAATCCGTAACAAAATAGCCATCGAAAAAAGACTGGTTCTTTTAAGTTCACACATATTCAGTAGATCAAAGACAATGTTAACATTCGAGCTTAATACAGAGGACCCTTTTAGGTCACTATCTTTTGATTCATTTAAAAAAAAATCTCGCTCATTGCTGAGATGTCGCGATCAAAACCACGGTCTTTCACAATTCATAGTTTTTCGGACTAAAAATTCACTAAGTTTGGTTTTTTTTGGTGTTGATATGGAGCACAAAGATTACAGAATCCGGCTATAGCTCTCTCTTCGCCAATATTATTAAGATATAATACTGCTATCTTATAGCCTTTATCCTGCATAACTATGACCAAGCGATGATGATATAAGGTGAAAGATAACTCTGGAAAATTTATGCTGTGTATAGGATCTTGTTGATTGCCGCCCCGGTGGCAGAGCGGTCAGCATGCTTGATTCAGCGACCGGAGGTCCCGAGTTCGAGTTCCGGTAGTGACAAGGAAAAAATTTCAACACATGATAAATCTGCACCTTTGGCTACTCAACTATTGAAGTGGTGGCTTTGCGTTAAATAAAATGGGTTTCCTTCATTCCTAGTCTATGTGATGAAGCAGATCCAATACCCATTCATGATAAAAATTTAACATCCAAAATTCTCGGGCTAGCATAAGATCCTAAAAAGGACAATTATCAATTAATCGTTAAATTCAATCATAACTTCACATATACTAAAAGAAATTTGGTATCAGAATCTTCTGAAGTATGTTTGATCCGATTGGGTGATGCACCTGTCAATAATAAAAATAATTTCAGAAATTATGCCTAACCAAATTATGTTGTGTGCCTGACGCCGATTGTTTTGTCCAAATTTCCGATTAACTAAATTGATGGTTAGTTCACCCAGGTATTGTTAGATGTCTCTAATATTCATAAACCGATATTTAGTTCTAAACTGCAAACTTAGGTCCGATTTATCAATTACCGATTAGAAAGTTTCGTAAAATGTTAAGTTTATAAAGCAGAATTTGTTCGAGTGAATTTGTTCAGATGCGGTTTGTTTTGCGCCATCTTTGAACGATTGGTATGAACTATAAATTGATAGTTGGAAATTTAGACAAAAAAATCGACGTGATGCACACATCATTAGATTAGAATAATTAACTACCAACTGATATTAAAAATGAACGGCATCAGCTGCAGGACAACATTTCATATTTAGAAACGACAAGCATACCAAGATGCATGGAGTATTATTTCATCTGTTAAATTTCATGGATTTTGTGACGCTAGTGAGGATGATTATGTAGCTGTTATCTATACTTTAGGTTTGAAGATAAAACTGGAAAGTTTTAAGTCAACCTGCTAACATTAAATCAATGGTTACTCCATTAAAGCAAGTTAAATTACCTTTGTGCATCAGTACTTTTGAAAAGGATTGTTTCCCAAAGTGAAGAAAACGATTTCACCAATTTTCAACATCACAGAATTTAGTTGGATATAGTTCAATAGTATTAGCATGGCTATCAGCGAAACCTCCAAAGGTGGAAATCTTACTTGGGAAACAAAACATCGGAAATTCCTTGAACTTTACCACGAAACAGACGGGGTCATGTAAAATCTACTGAAAATCCAGGCGATTGTACCAGTCGAAGAATACTCTCAGAAAGAGGCATACTTCGGTCAAAATGATCAGTCCGAATCATCTAGGGAAATAAACATAACATATTCATCAACCATTATGAATTAGTTGAAAGAAGTAAAAAATGATTATAATTTGCAAACATACGTCAAATGAGACAATGGAACACTATTTAAGCGCATTTTCTCTTGGCGATAGAAAATTCAGACTTGACGTTTGAAGAGATGGCTTAACATGCCAAATTTGAGCCATCCTAAATTCTCGGCCATTATGCCGAATCAAATCAGACGATCCAACCAGTATAGATGTTCTAACGCCGGGTCATTCTTTGATAATGGCACCGCTAAATCACTACCAGAACTGAATTTTGAATTAGTCCCAACTAATCGGCTTATGAGATGGTAAAAATCACAGCAAATGGGCAGCTTAACTATCTAGGTACCACCATAAATGGTATCTGTTATATTTGCACGCTACTTAAAATCATATTGAACATAATCTATTTTTAAAGGTCAAGAACATTTTAACAAATTGTAAATAACTCAATTACACTATAATGTGTATAGAGTAGTGCGTGTACGAGTACCAATTATTTAGCCTCTTCTTGAGAATAAAATTGAACTAACTAACAAACACATCTTACCAAAAACAACAATCATTATCTAATATAGAGATTTCGTATATTACCCTTCATTGAACGCGCACTAAATTATTCAATTTAATTTGAAAACCGAAACTACTCGTAATTTAATTTCCATCAAAATTCATTTTATTGTCTTTTTATTCCGCCTTTTAACTCCAATTACTTCAAAATTATACAGAGAGATAGAACCAAACTAAATAGATCGTTATATGTACGAATACACAATGGAATAGAGACGATAATACACCACCATTATACCACCACGATAAAAAATAGTTCTAAGCAATAATTCACTAAAAATTAAATGTTTGTGTGTGTGTGTGTAACCAACTATAGCTTTATATTTCTCTCGAGCATGTGGGTGCTTGCGCGCGTTTCTAGCCTGACCGCATAATCATTTTGTTTTTTTTTGGTATGTATGTCGTGTAAGATAAAATTATCAATACACACACACGCACGCACACTCAACCACTTACAATATTTTGAATAATACCACCACTATAAATTTTCGCTTGTTCATTACTATAAACCGAAAAAAAAAATACCAGAAAGGCCATCATTCTTCATTGTGAAATATATCTGTGTCATGAATACTGTACCAAGGTTGCTATTTAATTCGTCTTTTGCTGTTTTGTTGTTGTTGTTGTTTTGCGAATCCCTACATCGCTTAATTCTTCTCGGTACACGCGTATCCATTTCGTTTTCAACTAGGGGTTTATTCGAATGGTTCGCACGTGCTCCGAATATTATTATCGTTTTGTTATCTGTAGAATTTCTTATCATTATCACCATCCATATCGTACACCACCACGTTCGTTTTTGAGTCTTACGGATTATATTTCATTTTCTTGGTTGATTTCTTATGTTTTTGTGATTTTTATTTTTTGTGGGGTTTGAGACGCTACAGAGTAATTTATCGGATAGTTTTTGGGTGCCTGAGTGCGTATCAAGTTTATTCCGTGCATTCATTTACGAGTCAGATTAAATCCTATTTTGAGATATAAAAGATTTAAAAAAAATTTCTAAACCTCATATCCCTACCACTAAGTTTGTGTATGTCATAAGCTTAATGATGTGTATTGTACACAGCAGACCAAATCAGATGAGTTACTTATCTGTATAAAGATGGATTAATTTTAATTAAGAAATTCGTTTTTCTTTCCAACTTATTTTCCTTCAAGCCACGCTCGGTTGGTTGCCATTGCATTGTTCTTTTATTGAGATAAATAAATTTTGATTAAAAATTAGTTTTTTTTTGTTATTTATCGTTTTAAATTGGATTTATTGTTTTAATTATAAATTGAGAATTTTGTTACAGTTATCTGAGTAAATTATTCAATTTGCTTACTATGGTGAAGGTCTTTACTGAAGAGTTTTGTAGTTTTAAATCGATGAGCATTTCAACCGATTTTAAATAATTTCAGATCAAGTTACCGAATCGTACGAGCATTTGAAAAATTCCGAAAGGTGATAAACAAAATTTTTCTTACACCATTCAAAAATTTCTTTTACTTTGCTAGAGCGATTTTTAAAAATTTAACGGCTTACTAACTTTTGAATTATTGTATTGGTGTCTTTTAAGGGTATTTCTGTTGGTATTAAAGTTATCGATATTCAAGTTGAAACAACCAAAATCCAGAGCGGTTCATGATTCGCCTGAAGCAACCACAAAAATGGTCAAAGTTGAAGTGGATTAAAGGAATTAATTTTTCAAATATATAATGTAAAGTACCTCTTACACAAACGCATAACTGCTGAAGAACGTAGAAAAAGGTCCCAAACAAAACAATGTTTAAACTGCCACGAATATGGTCACTCAATGACTTATTGCAAGTCGCGATGTCACATCGTGTGGCCGCCTAACTTACTGGTCTACCGATCGTCCAAAAATTCCTGAAGTCGTCCATTTTGCAGTCACAGATAAAATAAACCGAGAAATGATCTAAGCTAAGCTGGTTGTATTCTGACTACTCTTTGGTCTTATTGCATTACTGGGCCAAAGAAAAAAGCCATGTTCAACAAATAACTATACAACGAAGACCTTTACTAACTAGTTGAAATGCAAGATAAGAAGCCACTATTAAAGTTTGAAACAACATACCATCAAATTCAATTAAAGAAAGCCCCTGGGTATATGATCGGATTGCAGGTGACATGCGTAAAGAACTACCTGAGTGTGTCTTTGGACAACTGGCACAAATATTCAATTCAATTTACGAATCAGGATATATCCCTGAGTGCTATAAACCGTCAACTATAAAAATAATCCCGCGTGTGTGCGAACGGTTAAAATATAGAGTATTTTTGTGTGGTTTCCTGTTTTGGTACGCGCGATTAATGCACGGTAGAGAGAGTGTGTAAGTGACGCGCAGGAAACTAATATTTTTCTTGATTTTTTGTTCAGTTTGGAATTTCACAAAAGTAAAGTCGAGATTACTTTTTTTTTGTGTTGGAGGTTCGATGGAAAAATCGTTCAAATATAAGTTTTTGATTTTTGTAGGAGAGCGAAGTAACGCTCGAATAGTAAATTAATAATAAAATTACCAAAATAACCAAGTTATCAAACAAAAAAAAACTTTTCAGTTCTTAATTTGTGGAAAATATAAAAAAAAATTTAAGATTTATGGAAAATGAATTCATTTTTTTTAATCTCAAAAATGATTTGGGTTTTCTTAAGGTCATTCAAAATTGAATTTCCGATACAATTTTTTTTATTTTTCGTGCAAGAGTGAACTGCAGTTAATTACGTTTCCCAGTTTGGTGTTTGTGGGGGTAAACTGTAAGGTTTAAAATTAAACATTTACAAGCGAAAAATTTTATGGCAAACGGTCGATCATTAGTTATTTAGTAGATCCGGCATAAAGGTGGCCAACTGAGGCTAGTTGGGCTTTTATTTGAAGGCGGGAAGACGCCCAACGTTTTGGAGGCCTATCAACGCCGAATTTTTGATTAAAAGCGGGAAGACGCCTAACATTTTGACGGCCTATCAAGGCCGAATTTTCAATTAAAGGCGGAGTCTTCCCGTGTCTACGCATCATTTTGTATCCGGGAAGACAACTTACCCAGTTACACAGGTGCCACGTGGCAATTTGCAAATTTTATTTTTTGACTAACGGCGAGGAGACGCCGCAACCCATTTCGGTGGGACCTTTCTGAAGGTCAGGAAGGTACCATTTTGTTTTTATAATTTTAAGTAAAAATTTTAATTTTCTGTGAGTGTTTACAATTTTTTTTAGAAATTCTTATTTGACTTTACTTTTTAATTTCAATTGTAATTTCTAATTTTCATATTTGCTCATTTTACGTCTTTAATTTTTTTTCAATTTCTATTTAAATATTTTTGCAATCGAGCGCCTTTATGGTTGTTCGACACGGGCAGGGGGGAACGCACTTTGGTTTCGTTCTCAGAATTGTTCACATTCGGCGCCTATATTTTTGTTCGATTTACAGTCTTTTGTTACCCCAGTTATTCGATCCGTTTTCCTCTTTTCGCTTCACAAATTTAATCAAGGTCATCGACCCTTTTCGTATTTCGTACGGTTTAAATTAATTTTTTTTACTATGCAATTTTCGCACGCTCAGTGATTATTTTGTCCTGGTTTTGTGTATGATAGAATGAAGTACTAAATTTTTTCGGGTTGGTATGGTGGAAGGGGGTTTTACGTTTCGAGTTGGTTCCTTCTTTGAAGGCTGGGCTTATTACTCCTCCTTATTCTCTTGCCAGAAAACCCACAGGGTCGGAGTAGCAATTCCAGCATATGCGTCGTTCATTCGGGGATGATCGTAAAATGAACACGGTCTGTCGAGGCACTGCGGCAGTCACAAGCTGTTGGAGTGTGTACTGTGAGAGATTACTTAGAGGTCTCTTCGGGTGAGGATAGGCTTTGCCTGGTGGAAAAACGTGACTGCTCTCATATGCAGCTTCGTTGTGGCTGAGCATTGGCCTCTAGGGGTCGATAGGTCATTCGGGTTCACCCAGCTATTATTAAATTTATTACTGTCCCTTAAATTTCTTTCGACGGATTCTGGTGTATTTAGTTTAATTTCAGTTTTTAGTTTGCTTTTAATTTTTTACGTTTATTCTGTTCCACGATGTATGCCAGGAGCACGGAAGCCTCAATTTCCCCACGAACCCATACCCTAAGATTTAGTCGGCAAAATCACCGGGAGGAAGGTCTCTGCGTGCTTAGATGAAATCTGGCTTCATACCACCCGTAACAAGGTATTAGTCGTCATCAGTAGACATCGCAAATGATATAGTTTAACCTGATTCCTGTAATACACAATATACCACACCTTTCTGATCCCACCACTTAAAGAGTATTTTAGTTTCACTAGGCTTCACCAAAGATTTTTTGTATTTGGGATTCTCATAACAAATCCATTTTTCCATTTCGATACAAATAACCTTCTCTTTGTGGTCTTTGAAGCAGTATTTATCAAATGGGTTTTCGACGTTTGAGGTCTCTTGTTTTTCGTGTATGTGAAACCAAGTTGCTAGCTTTTGTACTTTCCAAAAGCTGTTTCACTAACGAAATTTGTGCTTATAATCGAAATATGATTTTAATAAATTTTCATTCATATACATTGAGGAAAAACAAACTAGCACTGAAAGATACTATATTAAACTACAAAATACAGAGTTACCGTTAAATACCGTTTAATAATTTTTTTGTTAAACAATTAAAAAAAATAGAAATAACTTATTATAAAATCCAAGAATAAGCAATTCAGATAGCATATTCCTGTCAGGCATGTTCATTGCCATTCAAAAAATATAGTGGCTGAATTTGGACTAATCCAATATTGGCCCAATTCTATTGAACAACGAAGACCGTTGAATGAACAATTTTCTGACTAAAGGTGTTCTAGAAACCGAAAAATGTTCCACCTACCAACAATTAGTTTGATTAAAGTACTTATTTTCAATTTATTTTCGGTACACAGAAAAAAATAATTTTTGTTAAATTGATAAGTTGGTGGTTATCAATTTTGTAGAAAAATATTTTATGTATTTGATAAAAAATATATCAAGCGAGAAAATTTTTTGTATACAAAGCATTAAGTTATATGTTTAATAAGTTGAATAACAATTGGAAAATTTTGTTTTCAGATTAATTGTTTTATACAAAAATTAAGGAATCTGTGAATCTTTCATGATGGTTTTACAATTTCTGTTCTCGTTTGATAAAAAATTTATAAATTTTTTATAAAGAGTTATATTATAATACACTTACTTCTACAAAAATTTTAATTTTATGTAAATCATCAATTAGATAAAATACTTAGTAAACACATTTTTATAATTAATTTTTATAAGTTATAATTGAAACTTGCTAGGTTTTAAAACCAAATAATTTAATTTTACGTGTCAAGTACATAAAGAAACGACTAACAAAAATTTAATACATGCGATTGAAATGTTATACGTCTCAAATTATTTTTCTAGATAAAGTGAATAATCGTTCCGCTTGTTGTCTCTTCCATTTGTGTACCTCTAAGAAAACATTTACATGAATATTTTTATGGTTGATCTTATAGGTTTTTAATTTTTTAGTTGTTTCTGTTGTGTTCCTTCAAGATTTAAGGCACTTATTTTAGAAAATATGTACAATAAAAGATTACATTCAATAGTAAAATGACTTTAAAATTTGTGGAGTGCTTCTGACGCTATGAATCTGATGTGAATAGAATATGATCCCAGCTATCATAAAAATATATCCTGTAACGGGCTTTCTAGTTATCGGGGTATGGGTAGATGATAATTCCAATCTAACACCACAAAAATACCGCAAAACAAAAAAAAGTGAGATCAATAAGTCACAATGCAGTAACTCGCAATCGAACTGGCTCAATTAGCAATACACCCACAGAAACTTTAGAAAACAATGCGTCGAAAAATAAAATCAGAAAATGATGACTGCTTTGATAACGCGCACTATAAAATCACAATTCGTTTTGTTGTGTCTTATTAGCACAGCACTCCACTCAACAAGACAATCTGAAACACACCCGACTGCTATTCGACTGGTATTGTCAATTCGCTTAATCACGATGATAGCACCTAGTGAAATGGACAACAAATAAAACAGTTCACTTTCGATCTCTAAATCACGCAGTTTATTATTTATATTATTGTTACCAAACATTGAAGGAAGGGTCATAACATTATTTCATCGAATTTTTAATTTCGTTGCCACCGAATAAATGATGCCTTTTACTGACGGCATTGCCATCTTTTCTTGGGCATTGGCACTAAGGATTTTTCTGTGCAATTGTGATTTGGCCTTTAATTTCTGTTTTACGTTTTGCTCACCTTTGCTGTATCGCGTAAATGTCGAATAATTTTGAGAGCGAGAGCAATGTGCACCTTGTGCGTGTTTGTGACTATTGAAAATATAGAAGAATATTTTTGTGGTACGTTAAAATATTCTTCTAGATTTTTTGGGTGCGAGAAAATTTAGTTAATCTACTTTTGAATTTCAAAAAATTAAAGTATAGTTTAAATGAAAGTTGTGGCTGTAAAACGTGTGAATTTTGGGGGTCGACAGCTCCTTTTGATTTATTAAGCGTAAAAATAAAAATTGTATAACAATTGGTAATACATAAAAAATAATGGAACTTTTTTTTAAATTTGTGATAGAATAAAAATACTAAAAAAAAAACTGTTATTTTGGCGATGAAAATATATTTTGTGTAGTGGAGAAGATTGTTTCAGCAATTGCTAGTTTTTTGTGTGATAATACCAAGTTATATAAAAAAACATTTTTTTGAAGTATAGTGAAGTACCGCAGAAATATTTTCATCGCCGAGATAATCTAATTTATATTGTGGACACGAATGCCTAGTGGAGTAGTATTTTGTATATCGGCGTGCGCCCCACCGTAAAGGCGGCCAAATCGTGTCCCTCTAAATTCGGGCCAGTGGTAAAATTTTGAACGCAGACCGTACATAATTGTTGTCAACAAGTGTGTGCCGCGATTTATTATGGATGGCCAACCACAAGGCCATTTATAAATTTGAATAACGGCGATAGTGCCGCAATTGTAGCGGGTGGCCAATAATAAACGAGTGCCACCCTTTCAACGGTATGCCGAATTTGTCAACGGGTGCCGTTATTATTTATTAATACCAAATATTTAGGGGCGGCCGACAGAGGCCCGATATTTGCACCGTACAGGTGGCCCGTTGAGGCCATTCCTATTTCGGATAAGGGCGGAAAGACGTTCAATGGTATTTTTGGTTTTCAGTGGGAAGACGCACAAAGTCAATTTTTGGTTAACAGTGGGAACACGCTCAACATTTACGGCGGAGTATCGTACAATGTTTAGCAGCGGTTTTAATTTTTTTTCTCGCCTGGATGAATGCTATTCGAACACAGCGTCTCGTATCGTTTATGATGTGTGCTCACTAGAGCCCTGCGCGGATACGTTTTTTCGTATCCGCATCGCACTTGTTAAAAATGATCAAAACTGCATCCGCACTCATCCGCATCCACAAAATCAAAACAAGTGTATGAACTGAAAAAAATTACCTTCAAAATTTTCGGTCGAGAAAAAGAGGAATCGAAATATTTTTTATCATTTATTTTAATTAGATAAGATTGAGAAACTCATTGACGGACAGGTATTTTGAGATACGTTACCACTAGCAGCACTAGGGATAACCTCTTCGTTTTCTTTGATGTAAGAGGCTAGCATATCACTAATCCAACTATATGTAGCATATTTATTTATATCGTCGATCATATTAAGATAATGCTCCACTTCCAATTTTAGCGTAGCCATGTATTCTAGTGGACGGGTCTTAGCATCACGAATCCCTTCGTGATTAATAGTAAGTCCGTTTAAATGTGCAAGTATCTTAATTTTTAATAGTACAACTAAGTACAAAGTGGGGTGATTACTGCTTTCAACTTGATCTGTGATATCTTGAAACGGGGTCAAAAATAAAATTAATGTTTCAAGGTCAGCTTTATCTAGTTCCTTGATTCGATGTCACTCATTAGGCTCGCCTAATATATCATTTACAGTATTCCACGCTTTTATATTCGCGTCTCTGTCAGTAACAAACACCATAGTATTTAATTGTTCAGCTACTTTAAAAAAACGTAAAGTCGATAAAATTTCTGTTTTTATGAATTCACTTGTTTTTTTTTTCTTCAGAGGACAACTACCGAACACATAGGCATCTATTAAATATTTTTTTTTTCCAAAATATAGTGAAATGTTACTCCGATGTAAATAATTCGATTATGGCTGTCTGTCCATAAACCAGTTGTTATTCCTCCGCCAGTTTTGGAAGCTTTAACAACTTTAACCGATTTCTAATGTTACTTGCGATTACTTTAATGTTTCATGATACTGTAACTGGATGGGGTAAAGCACCATTAATATCAAAATTCGAATTATTTTGCTTCGAACCTAATTTAAAGAATTGTAAAAGCAATGATTTTAAACCTTTACCAGCCATAGCCTCCATGAGACGTAAATCTTTAATCACAAACTCGCAACAACTTCTTTAAATATTTGTTTCCATTGCCTCTGATATTGGATTTGTAGGCGTAGTTGATGATATGCATTTATGCTTATGTATATTTGAAGTGCCGGTTTTATGACTGTCAAATTTTTATACAGAATTGCATTTGTCACAAGCAATAAAATGATCTATGGTCATCCCTTATCGTCCACATTTAGCTTAAATTTGCTCCAAATAAGTGATTTTTGCCCAGTTTGAGGATTTTCCACGGTTTTGTAAATCCCAGATTTTAGTTTATGGCTCACTGTATTCATAATTATCTATAATTTATGTATGTGAAGTTAGCCCGAAAAGTAGCCCGAAAAAATGTGTCCTTGCTATAACTTTAATATTTTCGGGCCAGCCCGAAAAATTTATAAAAACTGCATTATCTTAAATACTCATCCCGAAATATTTTTACATCAGTATATTAAGCTATTTGTTTTTACATGCCGAACTAAATTTGAAACAAAAATTATATAATATAATAAAATATAATAAATAAATATTTTGTTAGCCACCACGTAAATTTACCAAAACTATATTATAATTATAATAAATGATCGTTCAAAATATATATTAAATATAAGGTCACGTGGTCGCCCTCATAGAATTTTCCAAAAACTACTGCAAGTGCTACGAAAACAGGATCAAAAGCGACGAACTAAAATGTATACATTAATTATCACATCAGTTGAATAAAAGGATTATATAATAAACTGAGTCCGCACAACATGATCGGAGCACGAAAATTCAAATTTTCACTGTTACATTTTTTGCTGTAGTAGATTCCACAGGGATATCCGACTACTTCGGCCAATGTCTCGAGATAGTGTTGGACATCAGAAATCTAATACACAGACCCTTATTACCATATCAGTTTGATAGAATGTTTATATAAGCCGAGAGCGCACCTCAAGATCGAAGCACGAAAATTCAAATTTTCACTGTTACATTTTTTGCTGTAGTAGATTCCACAGGGACATCCGACTACTTCGGCCAATGCCTCGAGATAGTGTTGGACACCAGAAATCTAAAACACATACCGTCACCCTAGCGCAGTCGGAGTCTTCCTGTACGATGCACCCCAGCTGGGTGTTGATGGAACACTTTGTAAATCATTCGTTGTTGGTGCAACGTGGCCGAGCCACATTTAACTCGATTGGATTTGATGATGCCGATAATATCGCTACTACCGAGAAGTTGCTTTATTTAATGGTTTATACGAATCCGATATTGATCGCAACTTTAATAGGTTAACAAAAAACTGGACGGATGACCTTCTTTCAAAGGTAGATAATAATCTACAGTCGTTAGAGGTCATGGTCCAACTCTCGCTTCCGAAAGTCCGCACAGGTCTTATACATGCTTTATAAAGTGCGAGCTTGCACAACTGTGATAAGTGTTTAGATCGCAATAATTTTGATTGGACGTAGAAAGCTCGTTGTTCGGTAGCGATTCGGGCTTTTATGTCAACACAGCTGCGGTGCGTTTTTTTATAAATTGAAACCACCTGCAAAGTGGTGGATTCTAAATCCTCTGCATGCGAAAATTCACAAGTCTGTTTCTAGCATTAATGTAATTCTATCAAACTGATATGGTAATAAGGGTATGTGTATTAGATTTCTGATGTCCAACACTATCTCGAGGCATTGGTAGAAGTAGTCGGATATCTCTGTGGAATCTACTACAGCAAAAAATGTAACAGTGAAAATTTGAATTTTCGTGCTTCGATCTTGAGGTGCGCTCTCGGCTTATATAAACATTCTATCAAACTGATATGGTAATAAGGGTCTGTGTATTAGATTTCTGATGTCCAACACTATCTCGAGACATTGGCCGAAGTAGTCGGATATCCCTGTGGAATCTACTACAGCAAAAAATGTAACAGTGAAAATTTGAATTTTCGTGCTTCGATCTTGAGGTGCGCTCTCGGCTTATATAAACATTCTATCAAACTGATATGGTAATAAGGGTCTGTGTATTAGATTTCTGATGTCCAACACTATCTCGAGACATTGGCCGAAGTAGTCGGATATCCCTGTGGAATCTACTACAGCAAAAAATGTAACAGTGAAAATTTGAATTTTCGTGCTCCGATCATGTTGTGCGGACTCAGTTTATTATATAATCCTTTTATTCAACTGATGTGATAATTAATGTATACATTTTAGTTCGTCGCTTTTGATCCTGTTTTCGTAGCACTTGCAGTAGTTTTTAGAAAATTCTATGAGGGCGACCACGTGACCTTATATTTAATATATATTTTGAACGATCATTTATTATAATTATAATATAGTTTTGGTAAATTTACGTGGTGGCTAACAAAATATTTATTTATTATATTTTATTATATTATATAATTTTTGTTTCAAATTTAGTTCGGCATGTAAAAACAAATAGCTTAATATACTGATGTAAAAATATTTCGGGATGAGTATTTAAGATAATGCAGTTTTTATACAATAAATTTTTCGGGCTGGCCCGAAAATATTAAAGTTATAGCAAGGACATCTTACTGAAGTTAGCAGAAAATTCAGCCGAAATCTGCCTTATCGACCAACTTTAAAGGGAAAATAAAATAATTATTTAACAAAATGTTTAAAAATCAATAAGTAAATCGAATCGATAAAATTAAATAAATTTTTTTAAATGTGAATATAAATTAAAATGTACTAGTAAATTCTTAATGTTATGTTACTATGTCTATTAAATTTCAAATATACGTTATGAAAATATTGTATATGAAAATTCGCGAAATTAACGTAATGTTCTTGTCATGTAAGCGTATTACTAGTTAAAAGTGAAAGCGTGTAAGCGTACTACAAGAAAGCAATAACCATTCATGTAAAATATCAGATCAACGTTTATGTGGCATCATAGTTAGATATCCGAGAAACCTCAACCATGTCTGAAATCTCTTTTTCTCATCAAATGATCAACATTCAAAAATTCGTGTAGCCCGCATTATTCATTTGTCGTGTAAGCGGGATATATTATTAGGCTCGGGCCTACAAATAGATTATCTGTGCCAAGTTTGAGGCCAAAGTTTATGTGGGATCATAGTTAGATAACCAAGAAACCTCAACCATATCTGAAATCTCTTTTTCTCATGAAATTAGTCACATTCAAAAATTCGTGTAGCCCGCATTATTCATTTGTCGTGTAAGCGAAATATATTATTAGGCTCGGGCCTACAAATATATTATTTGTGCCAAGTTTGAGGCCAAAGTTTATGTGGGATCATAGTTAGATAACCAAGAAACCTCAACCATGTCTGAAATCTCTTTTTCTCATCAAATGATCCACATTCAAAAATTCGTGTAGCCCGCATTATTCATTTGTCGTATAAGCGGGATATTTTGTTAGACTCGGGCCTACAAATAGAATATCTGTGCCAAGTTTGAGGCCAAAGTTTATGTGGAATCATAGTTAGATGTTCGAGAAACCTCAACCATGTCTGAAATCTCTTTTTCTCATCAAATGATCCACATTCAAAAATTCCGGCAGGCCGCATTATTCATTTGTCGTGTAAGTGGGATATATTATTAGACTCGGGCCTACAAATAGAATATCTATGCCAAGTTTGAGGTCAAAGATTATGTGGGATCATAGTTAGATATTCGAGAAACCTCAACTATGTCTGAAATCTCTTTTTCTCATCAAATGATCCACATTCAAAAATTCGTGTAGCCCGCATTGTTCATTTGTCGTGTAAGCGGGATATTTTATTAGGCTCGGGCCTACAAATAGAATATCTATGCCAAGTTTGAGGTCAAAGTTTATGTGGGATCATAGTTAGATATCCGAGAAACCTCAACCATGTCTGAAATCTCTTTTTCTCATCAAATGATCCACATTCAAAAATTTGTGTAGCCCGCATTATTCATTTGTCGTGTAAGCGGGATATTTTATTAGACTCGGGCCTACAAATAGAATATCTATGCCAAGTTTGAGGCCAAAGTTTATGTGGAATCATAGTTAGATAACCAAGAAACCTCAACCATGTCTGAAATCTCTTTTTCTCATGAAATGATCCACATTCAAAAATTCCGGCAGCCCGCATTATTCATTTGTCGTGTAAGCGGGATATATTATTAGGCTCGGGCCTACAAATAGATTATCTGTACCAAGTTTGAGGCCAAAGTTTATGTGGGATCATAGTTAGATAAAAAAGAAACCTAAACCATGTCTGAAATCTCTTTTTCTCATCAAATTAGTCACATTCAAAAATTCGTGTAGCCCGCATTATTCATTTGTCGTGTAAGCGGGATATATTATTAGACTCGGGCCTACAAATAGAATATCTGTGCCAAGTTTGAGGCCAAAGTTTATGTGGGATCATAGTTAGATAACCAAGAAACCTCAACCATGTCTGAAATCTCTTTTTCTCATCAAATTAGTCACATTCAAAAATTCGTGTAGCCCGCATTATTCATTTGTCGTGTAAGCGGGATATATTATTAGGCACGAGCCTACAAATAGAATAACTGTGCCAAGTTTGAGGCCAAAGTTTATGTGGGATCATAGTTAGATATCCGAGAAACCTCAACCATGTCTGAAATCTCTTTTTCTCATGAAATGATCCACATTCAAAAATTCCGGCACCCCGCATTATTCATTTGTCGTGTAAGCGGTATATATTATTAGGCTCGGGCCTACAAATAGATTATCTGTACCAAGTTTGAGGCCAAAGTTTATGTGGGATCATAGTTAGATAACCAAGAAACCTAAACCATGTCTGAAATCTCTTTTTCTCATCAAATTAGTCACATTCAAAAATTCGTGTAGCCCGCATTATTCATTTGTCGTGTAAGCGGGATATATTATTAGGCACGGGCCTACAAAAAGAATAACTGGGCCAAGTTTGAGGCCAAAGTTTATGTGGGATCATAGTTAGATATCCGAGAAACCTCAACCATGTCTGAAATCTCTTTTTCTCATGAAATGATCCACATTCAAAAATTCCGGCACCCCGCATTATTCATTTGTCGTGTAAGCGGTATATATTATTAGGCTCGGGCCTACAAATAGATTATCTGTACCAAGTTTGAGGCCAAAGTTTATGTGGGATCATAGTTAGATAACCAAGAAACCTCAACCATGTCTGAAATCTCTTTTTCTCATGAAATGATCCACATTCAAAAATTCCGGCACCCCGCATTATTCATTTGTCGTGTAAGCGGTATATATTATTAGGCTCGGGCCTACAAATAGATTATCTGTACCAAGTTTGAGGCCAAAGTTTATGTGGGATCATAGTTAGATAACCAAGAAACCTAAACCATGTCTGAAATCTCTTTTTCTCATCAAATTAGTCACATTCAAAAATTCGTGTAGCCCGCATTATTCATTTGTCGTGTAAGCGGGATATATTATTAGGCACGGGCCTACAAATAGAATAACTGTGCTAAGTTTGAGGCCAAAGTTTATGTGGGATCATAGTTAGATATCCGAGAAACCTCAACCATGTCTGAAATCTCTTTTTCTCATCAAATGATCCACATTCAAAAATTCCGGCAGCCCGCATTATTCATTTGTCGTGTAAGGGGGATATATAATTAGACTCGGGCCTACAAATAGAATATCTATGCCAAGTTTGAGGCCAAAGTTTATGTGGGATCATAGTTAGATATCCAAGAAACCTCAACCATGTCTGAAATCTCTTTTTCTCATCAAATGATCAACATTCAAAAATTCGTGTAGCCCGCATTATTCATTTGTCGTGTAAGCGGGATATATTATTAGGCTCGGGCCTACAAATAGATTATCTGTGCCAAGTTTGAGGCCAAAGTTTATGTGGGATCATAGTTAGATAACCAAGAAACCTCAACCATATCTGAAATCTCTTTTTCTCATGAAATTAGTCACATTCAAAAATTCGTGTAGCCCGCATTATTCATTTGTCGTGTAAGCGGGATATATTATTAGGCTCGGGCCTACAAATAGATTATCTGTACCAAGTTTGAGGCCAAAGTTTATGTGGGATCATAGTTAGATAACCAAGAAACCTAAACCATGTCTGAAATCTCTTTTTCTCATCAAATTAGTCACATTCAAAAATTCGTGTAGCCCGCATTATTCATTTGTCGTGTAAGCGGGATATATTATTAGACTTGAGCCTAAAAATAGAATATCTCTGCCAAGTTTGAGGCCAAAGTTTATGTGGGATCATAGTTAGATAACCAAGAAACCTCAACCATGTCTGAAATCTCTTTTTCTCATGAAATGATCCACATTCAAAAATTCCGGCACCCCGCATTATTCATTTGTCGTGTAAGCGGTATATATTATTAGGCTCGGGCCTACAAATAGATTATCTGTACCAAGTTTGAGGCCAAAGTTTATGTGGGATCATAGTTAGATAACCAAGAAACCTAAACCATGTCTGAAATCTCTTTTTCTCATCAAATTAGTCACATTCAAAAATTCGTGTAGCCCGCATTATTCATTTGTCGTGTAAGCGGGATATTTTATTAGGCTCGGGCCTACAAATAGAATATCTATGCCAAGTTTGAGGTCAAAGTTTATGTGGGATCATATTTAGATATCCGAGAAACCTCAACCATGTCTGAAATCTCTTTTTCTCATCAAATGATCCACATTCAAAAATTTGTGTAGCCCGCATTATTCATTTGTCGTGTAAGCGGGATATTTTATTAGACTCGGGCCTACAAATAGAATATCTATGCCAAGTTTGAGGCCAAAGTTTATGTGGGATCATAGTTAGATAACCAAGAAACCTCAACCATGTCTGAAATCTCTTTTTCTCATGAAATGATCCACATTCAAAAATTCCGGCAGCCCGCATTATTCATTTGTCGTGTAAGCGGTATATATTATTAGGCTCGGGCCTACAAATAGATTATCTGTACCAAGTTTGAGGCCAAAGTTTATGTGGGATCATAGTTAGATAACCAAGAAACCTAAACCATGTCTGAAATCTCTTTTTCTCATCAAATTAGTCACATTCAAAAATTCGTGTAGCCCGCATTATTCATTTGTCGTGTAAGCGGGATATATTATTAGGCACGGGCCTACAAATAGAATAACTGTGCCAAGTTTGAGGCCAAAGTTTATGTGGGATCATAGTTAGATATCCGAGAAACCTCAACCATGTCTGAAATCTCTTTTTCTCATCAAATGATCCACATTCAAAAATTCCGGCAGCCCGCATTATTCATTTGTCGTGTAAGGGGGATATATAATTAGACTCGGGCCTACAAATAGAATATCTATGCCAAGTTTGAGGCCAAAGTTTATGTGGGATCATAGTTAGATATCCAAGAAACCTCAACCATGTCTGAAATCTCTTTTTCTCATCAAATGATCAACATTCAAAAATTCGTGTAGCCCGCATTATTCATTTGTCGTGTAAGCGGGATATATTATTAGGCTCGGGCCTACAAATAGATTATCTGTGCCAAGTTTGAGGCCAAAGTTTATGTGGGATCATAGTTAGATAACCAAGAAACCTCAACCATATCTGAAATCTCTTTTTCTCATGAAATTAGTCACATTCAAAAATTCGTGTAGCCCGCATTATTCATTTGTCGTGTAAGCGGGATATATTATTAGGCTCGGGCCTACAAATAGATTATCTTTGCCAAGTTTGAGGCCAAAGTTTATGTGGGATCATAGTTAGATAACCAAGAAACCTCAACCATGTCTGAAATCTCTTTTTCTCATCAAATGATCCACATTCAAAAATTCGTATAGCCCGCATTATTCATTTGTCGTATAAGCGGGATATTTTATTAGACTCGGGCCTACAAATAGAATATCTGTGCCAAGTTTGAGGCCAAAGTTTATGTGGAATCATAGTTAGATGTTCGAGAAACCTCAACCATGTCTGAAATCTCTTTTTCTCATGAAATGATCCACATTCAAAAATTCCGGCAGCCCGCATTATTCATTTGTCGTGTAAGCGGGATATATTATTAGACTCGGGCCTACAAATAGAATATCTATGCCAAGTTTGAGGTCAAAGTTTATGTGGGATCATAGTTAGATATTCGAGAAACCTCAACTATGTCTGAAATCTCTTTTTCTCATCAAATGATCCACATTCAAAAATTCGTGTAGCCCGCATTATTCATTTGTCGTGTAAGCGGGATATTTTATTAGGCTCGGGCCTACAAATAGAATATCTATGCCAAGTTTGAGGTCAAAGTTTATGTGGGATCATAGTTAGATATCCGAGAAACCTCAACCATGTCTGAAATCTCTTTTTCTCATCAAATGATCCACATTCAAAAATTTGTGTAGCCCGCATTATTCATTTGTCGTGTAAGCGGGATATTTTATTAGACTCGGGCCTACAAATAGAATATCTATGCCAAGTTTGAGGCCAAAGTTTATGTGGGATCATAGTTAGATAACCAAGAAACCTCAACCATGTCTGAAATCTCTTTTTCTCATGAAATGATCCACATTCAAAAATTCCGGCAGCCCGCATTATTCATTTGTCGTGTAAGCGGGATATATTATTAGGCTCGGGCCTACAAATAGATTATCTGTACCAAGTTTGAGGCCAAAGTTTATGTGGGATCATAGTTAGATAACCAAGAAACCTAAACCATGTCTGAAATCTCTTTTTCTCATCAAATTAGTCACATTCAAAAATTCGTGTAGCCCGCATTATTCATTTGTCGTGTAAGCGGGATATATTATTAGACTCGGGCCTACAAATAGAATATCTGTGCCAAGTTTGAGGCCAAAGTTTATGTGGGATCATAGTTAGATAACCAAGAAACCTCAACCATGTCTGAAATCTCTTTTTCTCATGAAATGATCCACATTCAAAAATTCCGGCACCCCGCATTATTCATTTGTCGTGTAAGCGGTATATATTATTAGGCTCGGGCCTACAAATAGATTATCTGTACCAAGTTTGAGGCCAAAGTTTATGTGGGATCATAGTTAGATAACCAAGAAACCTAAACCATGTCTGAAATCTCTTTTTCTCATCAAATTAGTCACATTCAAAAATTCGTGTAGCCCGCATTATTCATTTGTCGTGTAAGCGGGATATATTATTAGGCACGGGCCTACAAATAGAATAACTGTGCCAAGTTTGAGGCCAAAGTTTATGTGGGATCATAGTTAGATATCCGAGAAACCTCAACCATGTCTGAAATCTCTTTTTCTCATCAAATGATCCACATTCAAAAATTCCGGCAGCCCGCATTATTCATTTGTCGTGTAAGGGAGATATATAATTAGACTCGGGCCTACAAATAGAATATCTATGCCAAGTTTGAGGCCAAAGTTTATGTGGGATCATAGTTAGATAACCGAGAAACCTCAACCATGTCTGAAATCTCTTTTTCTCATGAAATGATCCACATTCAAAAATTCCGGCAGCCCGCATTATTCATTTGTCGTGTAAGGGGGATATATAATTATACTCGGGCCTACAAATAGAATAACTGTGCCAAGTTTGAGGCCAAAGTTTATGTGGGATCACAGTTAGATATTCGAGAAACCTGAACCATGTCTGAAATCTCTTTTTCTCATCAAATGATCCACATTCAAAAATTCCGGCAGCCCGCATTATTCATTTGTCGTGTAAGCGGGATATATTATTAGGCTCGGGCCTACAAATAGATTATCTGTACCAAGTTTGAGGCCAAAGTTTATGTGGGATCATAGTTAGATAACCAAGAAACCTAAACCATGCTGAAATCTCTTTTTCTCATCAAATGATCCACATTCAAAAATTCGTGTAGCCCGCATTATTCATTTGTCGTGTAAGCGGGATATTTTATTAGACTCGGGCCTACAAATAGAATATCTGTGCCAAGTTTAAGGCCAAAGTTTATGTGGAATCATAGTTAGATGTTCGAGAAACCTCAACCATGTCTGAAATCTCTTTTTCTCATGAAATGATCCACATTCAAAAATTCCGGCAGGCCGCATTATTCATTTGTCGTGTAAGAGGGATATATTATTAGACTCGGGCCTACAAATAGAATATCTATGCCAAGTTTGAGGCCAAAGTTTATGTGGGATCATAGTTAGATAACCAAGAAACCTCAACCATGTCTGAAATCTCTTTTTCTCATGAAATGATCCACATTCAAAAATTCCGGCAGCCCGCATTATTCATTTGTCGTGTAAGAGGGATATATTATTAGACTCGGGCCTAAAAATAGAATATCTATGCCAAGTTTGAGGTCAAAGTTTATGTGGGATCATAGTTAGATATCCAAGAAACCTCAACCATGTCTGAAATCTCTTTTTCTCATGAAATGATCCACATTCAAAAATTCCGGCAGCCCGCATTATTCATTTGTCGTGTAAGCGGGATATTTTATTAGGCTCGGGCCTACAAATAGATTATCTGTACCAAGTTTGAGGCCAAAGTTTATGTGGGATCATAGTTAGATAACCAAGAAACCTAAACCATGTCTGAAATCTCTTTTTCTCATCAAATGATCCACATTCAAAAATTCGTGTAGCCCGCATTATTCATTTGTCGTGTAAGCGGGATATATTATTAGGCTCGGGCCTACAAATAGATTATCTGTGCCAAGTTTGAGGCCAAAGTTTATGTGGGATCATAGTTAGATAACCAAGAAACCTCAACCATATCTGAAATCTCTTTTTCTCATGAAATTAGTCACATTCAAAAATTCGTGTAGCCCGCATTATTCATTTGTCGTGTAAGCGGGATATATTATTAGGCTCGGGCCTACAAATAGATTATCTGTGCTAAGTTTGAGGCCAAAGTTTATGTGGGATCACAGTTAGATATCCGAGAAACCTCAACCATGTCTGAAATCTCTTTTTCTCATCAAATGATCCACATTCAAAAATTTGTGTAGCCCGTATTATTCATTTGTCGTGTAAGCGGGATATTTTACTAGACTCGGGCCTACAAATAGAATATCTGTGCCAAGTTTGAGGCCAAAGTTTGTGTGGGATCATAGCTAGATGTTCGAGAAACCTCAACCATGTCTGAAATCTCTTTTTCTCATCAAATGATCCACATTCAAAAATTCGTGTAGCCCGCATTATTCATTTGTCGTGTAAGCGGGATATTTTATTAGACTCGGGCCTACAAATAGAATATCTGTGCCGAGTTTGAGGTCAAAGTTTATGTGGGATCATAGTTAGATATCCAAGAAACCTCAACCATGTCTGAAATCTCTTTTTCAAAAATTCGTGTAGCCCGCATTATTCATTTGTCGTGTAAGCGGAATATATTATTAGACTCGGGCTTACAAATAGAATATCTGTGCCATGTTTGAGGCCAAAGTTTATGTCCCTTCAGCCTGATAATTGTCACCGTGTCATGTAGTGTCCTAGACTATAATAGGAATTTCTTGTGCTTCGTTTCAACTTGATCGCCTGATTCATTTAGCGTTACCCAGGGAGCACCGCGAGGAGGTATGAATCTAGGACTTTGCCCCCCTTTGTACGCCCGCCTCTAAATTCATTTCATTTTCATTTCAAACTATTTCTTTTTTTTGTTAATTTTTTATTTTTGATTTTTTTTTGGTTTTTTAATTTTTTTTTAATTTTTTTTTTATGTATTTTTATTTTTTTAATTTTTTTTTTATTTTTTGTTTTTTTTTTATTTTTTGTATATTTTTTTTTTAGATTTTAATGTAGTATTTAAATTTCAAAATTTATTTTTTGTCAGGTTCATCCAAATTCTTACCCTCTCTATTATTTTCGTTTATGTTTTGGTGAACAATCATTTTAGAAAAATGTTTCTTACCGTCATTTTTTTCTTATGATTCCATTTTTCTATGGGATCTACTTCCTCTCTGTATTTTGGTTTTGATTTAACATTATTGAACCCTTTTTTGGGAAAAATTATTTATAATTCCATATATTTGATCTTCGATCCTATTCATCGAAAACACTAAAAATCGTCCAGCTTTTATTGGTCGTTTACCAATTTCAACAGCCTTTTTGTCCATTTCAGATTTTGTGGTTCCAAAGTAGCTTTCTATTGAAGCGTTTGTAAAATTTTTTGTAGAGAAATCCTTTGTTTCTACTATTGGAGTCCACAATGGCAAAATAGACATAAAATGATTAAGAATTTCAATTGCAAAATTCCGGATTGTAAAAGTGATTTTGTGGCTTAAGTATTGTTTCTCGTTGTTTTATCATTTCTAACTGCGGTTGAATTTTTGATTTGAGATCGATGTAGAATTTAGATCTCTCGAATAATGCTGTTCGATCGCTGCTGATTGAATTGTCTTCTAGTAATAATGTTTCCGGTTGATCCGTAAACATTTCGGATGCGCATTCTATCTCTTCCAAATATTCTTTTTTCAATAAAATTGCCAATTGAACAATATCGGTATCTATGTGATTGTTGGAATCCGTACAACAAATTTTCCATAGCATTATGAATTTTTTTTGGATTGTTTCGTAACACTCATCGTGTGCAATTGAATCTAGACAATTCAATAATTTGTAAAAAATGTGTTTGTCTCGTTCAAAATCTTTATAATGCTTTCTGATTATACGGCTAAAATTTTTTTTCAAATGCGCGTAACATAATCTTAATTTGACAATTTTTTCCATTTCATTTATTTTTTTATTTTCGACCCAGTCATGGCATAAATTTATATAATCTAGAAGTTCAATATTATTCCAAGACAAAGATATTGCATTTAACGATGCCTTACTATTATCCGAAACTACGTGTGAAAATATTGGCCATGCAAATCCACAATGCTTTCGAATTTCATTTTTTAAAAAATCCAAGAACATTTTAATACTTAATGAACTTTGTAGGGTCGTCAACATTTCACCAAATGGGACGTTTGAGCCAGTTTGGCCATCTATGTTTTTAACATTTATTACTCCAGCATAATACATTACTTGTTTTGTAAGTTCTCGTGGTGCACGAGCAATCGTTCCGGTTGCATCAAAATGAGCACATAAATTTAAATTTAATTGCTTTAACTTAACAAGTAATCGAATCTGGCTTTTTGCAATCGAATAAATCGTAAAAGGATTTGCCATTAAAAAGTGAAGGTAGTCGAGCCTTTTAACTTTAATGTCTAAATCAAGAAAGTCATCTAGGTGATCATCCATTGATAAAAGTGCCTCACGACGAGCTTGGTTAAGCACATCAATGCCTTTATAATGACCAAGATTGCCTTTTTCCTTAAGTTCTAAATTCACATCTCGCATTAATTTTGTTTGCACTTCAGCGCTGTATGTATTTTTTAGCGTTTCTTTTAAAATGTCTCGGTTTTTTCCACGAAGCTGACATGATAATTCCTCACGATGATCGATTTCTCCATCGCTATGTTTAATATAAAATAATTTGTGGACGTTTAGGTCGTATTTATAATGTTTGAATGTATAATATCTTGGGCAATCTTTTTGTTTGCATTTTTTACTGTAAATTGTAATACAGGATTCGGTTATATATGTTTTTGCAGCTGCAATTATACATGGATAATGTTCTACAAATTTGTCTCGAATAGCATCCATATACGACTCAACTAGTAAGCAATTGTTCTCTTCGTCAAACACTTGCTCTTTAAATTCTTTAAAGGAAAAAGTAATAATTTTACATTTGTCCGTATAACGTGCATAATTTGAACCTTTCCGTTCAGCGACTGAATCACTACAATTACCTTCAATATCACTATAATATTGCGGATCTGGAGCCGTCGGATTATTATGTTCTATGGCATCATGTTCTACATTTGCTTGTCTGGAGTCATCATCCATCGAATAATAATATTGTGAATCTTTTCCAATCACTTCTACTGATAATATTTCAATTTCATTAGAATTATCTATGTTTGAAATCTGACTTGTTGTAGGCTTATTGTCATTCGCATAAACTGTCCCATCTTCAAATTCAATAGCAAGTACTTTAATGCAGTTCTCATTAGATTTCTCAAATGAAGGGATTTCATTTTCACGAATTTCCGTCGTTACAAACTCGATTGGGATTTTATAGGGTTGATGATCGCTGATCAACAGTTCGTCATTAACGACGGGCTGCTCCGAGACTTTGGAAGCACACGAATAATTGCTTTTTGGATATGAAACATTAGGATTAATTTTATCATAAAGAGTGTCATCCGTTGATGGTTGTAACATAAGATCAGATTTTTTCTCAGTTTTTGATTCAAATCGTCGCTCTACAGCTGTGCGAAAACTATTATTATTTTTAAACATATTAATTAATTTTAGCCTATTATTATTATTACAAGGAAATCCAGATATATCCTGGGAAATTTTATAAAATAATGAACCTGGTTTTATTGATCCAAACTTAATGTCTTCAAAAGATTTCACGTGACTACAAATTGAATCAACCAATTTTAAAATTGATTCATTATTATATTCAAATTTTACAAACGGCATTTTAAAATTATTTATATGGAGTACAAATAATTTATTTAAAAAATATAGGCGTACGTGTTTATACAGAGTATATATACATATACGTACGTATGATAACTACCAGAAAATAATTTAACAAACTTATTAAAACAAATATCCTATTTTCTCATGAATATTAATAAGCTCGCAATCAAGCGAAGATCGAATTTTTTTAAAAACTGATTTTAAAATATGAACCAAATATATCACTTAATCAATATGATGTAGACACAACGAGCTCTAAAAACGCATTAAAACGAAACAGCGAAAAAAATTCCTTTTATACGATACGCGAAAAAAAAATTAAAAAATTTATTTTTAAAAATAGTATAAAAGGAATTTTTTTCGCTGTTTCGTTTTAATGCGTTTTTAGAGCTCGTTGTGTCTACATCATATTGATTAAGTGATATATTTGGTTCATATTTTAAAATCAGTTTTTAAAAAAATTCGATCTTCGCTTGATTGCGAGCTTATTAATATTCATGAGAAAATAGGATATTTGTTTTAATAAGTTTGTTAAATTATTTTCTGGTAGTTATCATACGTACGTATATGTATATATACTCTGTATAAACACGTACGCCTATATTTTTTAAATAAATTATTTGTACTCCATATAAATAATTTTAAAATGCCGTTTGTAAAATTTGAATATAATAATGAATCAATTTTAAAATTGGTTGATTCAATTTGTAGTCACGTGAAATCTTTTGAAGACATTAAGTTTGGATCAATAAAACCAGGTTCATTATTTTATAAAATTTCCCAGGATATATCTGGATTTCCTTGTAATAATAATAATAGGCTAAAATTAATTAATATGTTTAAAAATAATAATAGTTTTCGCACAGCTGTAGAGCGACGATTTGAATCAAAAACTGAGAAAAAATCTGATCTTATGTTACAACCATCAACGGATGACACTCTTTATGATAAAATTAATCCTAATGTTTCATATCCAAAAAGCAATTATTCGTGTGCTTCCAAAGTCTCGGAGCAGCCCGTCGTTAATGACGAACTGTTGATCAGCGATCATCAACCCTATAAAATCCCAATCGAGTTTGTAACGACGGAAATTCGTGAAAATGAAATCCCTTCATTTGAGAAATCTAATGAGAACTGCATTAAAGTACTTGCTATTGAATTTGAAGATGGGACAGTTTATGCGAATGACAATAAGCCTACAACAAGTCAGATTTCAAACATAGATAATTCTAATGAAATTGAAATATTATCAGTAGAAGTGATTGGAAAAGATTCACAATATTATTATTCGATGGATGATGACTCCAGACAAGCAAATGTAGAACATGATGCCATAGAACATAATAATCCGACGGCTCCAGATCCGCAATATTATAGTGATATTGAAGGTAATTGTAGTGATTCAGTCGCTGAACGGAAAGGTTCAAATTATGCACGTTATACGGACAAATGTAAAATTATTACTTTTTCCTTTAAAGAATTTAAAGAGCAAGTGTTTGACGAAGAGAACAATTGCTTACTAGTTGAGTCGTATATGGATGCTATTCGAGACAAATTTGTAGAACATTATCCATGTATAATTGCAGCTGCAAAAACATATATAACCGAATCCTGTATTACAATTTACAGTAAAAAATGCAAACAAAAAGATTGCCCAAGATATTATACATTCAAACATTATAAATACGACCTAAACGTCCACAAATTATTTTATATTAAACATAGCGATGGAGAAATCGATCATCGTGAGGAATTATCATGTCAGCTTCGTGGAAAAAACCGAGACATTTTAAAAGAAACGCTAAAAAATACATACAGCGCTGAAGTGCAAACAAAATTAATGCGAGATGTGAATTTAGAACTTAAGGAAAAAGGCAATCTTGGTCATTATAAAGGCATTGATGTGCTTAACCAAGCTCGTCGTGAGGCACTTTTATCAATGGATGATCACCTAGATGACTTTCTTGATTTAGACATTAAAGTTAAAAGGCTCGACTACCTTCACTTTTTAATGGCAAATCCTTTTACGATTTATTCGATTGCAAAAAGCCAGATTCGATTACTTGTTAAGTTAAAGCAATTAAATTTAAATTTATGTGCTCATTTTGATGCAACCGGAACGATTGCTCGTGCACCACGAGAACTTACAAAACAAGTAATGTATTATGCTGGAGTAATAAATGTTAAAAACATAGATGGCCAAACTGGCTCAAACGTCCCATTTGGTGAAATGTTGACGACCCTACAAAGTTCATTAAGTATTAAAATGTTCTTGGATTTTTTAAAAAATGAAATTCGAAAGCATTGTGGATTTGCATGGCCAATATTTTCACACGTAGTTTCGGATAATAGTAAGGCATCGTTAAATGCAATATCTTTGTCTTGGAATAATATTGAACTTCTAGATTATATAAATTTATGCCATGACTGGGTCGAAAATAAAAAAATAAATGAAATGGAAAAAATTGTCAAATTAAGATTATGTTACGCGCATTTGAAAAAAAATTTTAGCCGTATAATCAGAAAGCATTATAAAGATTTTGAACGAGACAAACACATTTTTTACAAATTATTGAATTGTCTAGATTCAATTGCACACGATGAGTGTTACGAAACAATCCAAAAAAAATTCATAATGCTATGGAAAATTTGTTGTACGGATTCCAACAATCACATAGATACCGATATTGTTCAATTGGCAATTTTATTGAAAAAAGAATATTTGGAAGAGATAGAATGCGCATCCGAAATGTTTACGGATCAACCGGAAACATTATTACTAGAAGACAATTCAATCAGCAGCGATCGAACAGCATTATTCGAGAGATCTAAATTCTACATCGATCTCAAATCAAAAATTCAACCGCAGTTAGAAATGATAAAACAACGAGAAACAATACTTAAGCCACAAAATCACTTTTACAATCCGGAATTTGCAATTGAAATTCTTAATCATTTTATGTCTATTTTGCCATTGTGGACTCCAATAGTAGAAACAAAGGATTTCTCTACAAAAAATTTTACAAACGCTTCAATAGAAAGCTACTTTGGAACCACAAAATCTGAAATGGACAAAAAGGCTGTTGAAATTGGTAAACGACCAATAAAAGCTGGACGATTTTTAGTGTTTTCGATGAATAGGATCGAAGATCAAATATATGGAATTATAAATAATTTTCCCAAAAAAGGGTTCAATAATGTTAAATCAAAACCAAAATACAGAGAGGAAGTAGATCCCATAGAAAAATGGAATCATAAGAAAAAGAATGACGGTAAGAAACATTTTTCTAAAATGATTGTTCACCAAAACATAAACGAAAATAATAGAGAGGGTAAGAATTTGGATGAACCTGACAAAAAATAAATTTTGAAATTTAAATACTACATTAAAATCTAAAAAAAAAATATACAACAAATAAAAAAAAAACAAAAAATAAAAAAAAAATTAAAAAAATAAAAATACATAAAAAAAAAATTAAAAAAAAATTAAAAAACCAAAAAAAAATCAAAAATAAAAAATTAACAAAAAAAAGAAATAGTTTGAAATGAAAATGAAATGAATTTAGAGGCGGGCGTACAAAGGGGGGCAAAGTCCTAGATTCATACCTCCTCGCGGTGCTCCCTGGGTAACGCTAAATGAATCAGGCGATCAAGTTGAAACGAAGCACAAGAAATTCCTATTATAGTCTAGGACACTACATGACACGGTGACAATTATCAGGCTGAAGGGACATAAACTTTGGCCTCAAACATGGCACAGATATTCTATTTGTAAGCCCGAGTCTAATAATATATTCCGCTTACACGACAAATGAATAATGCGGGCTACACGAATTTTTGAAAAAGAGATTTCAGACATGGTTGAGGTTTCTTGGATATCTAACTATGATCCCACATAAACTTTGACCTCAAACTCGGCACAGATATTCTATTTGTAGGCCCGAGTCTAATAAAATATCCCGCTTACACGACAAATGAATAATGCGGGCTACACGAATTTTTGAATGTGGATCATTTGATGAGAAAAAGAGATTTCAGACATGGTTGAGGTTTCTCGGATATCTAACTATGATTCCACATAAACTTTGGCCTCAAACTTGGCACAGTTATTCTATTTGTAGGCCCGTGCCTAATAATATATCCCGCTTACACGACAAATGAATAATGTGGGCTGCCGGAATTTTTGAATGTGGATCATTTGATGAGAAAAAGAGATTTCAGACATGGTTGAGGTTTCTCGGATATCTAACTATGATCCCACATAATCTTTGGCCTCAAACTTGGCACAGTTATTCTATTTGTAGGCCCGTGCCTAATAATATATCCCGCTTACACGACAAATGAATAATGCGGGCTACACGAATTTTTGAATGTGACTAATTTCATGAGAAAAAGAGATTTCAGATATGGTTGAGGTTTCTTGGTTATCTAACTATGATCCCACATAAACTTTGGCCTCAAACTTGGCACAGATAATCTATTTGTAGGCCCGAGCCTAATAATATATCCCGCTTACACGACAAATGAATAATGCGGGCTACACGAATTTTTGAATGTGGATCATTTGATGAGAAAAAGAGATTTCAGACATGGTTTAGGTTTCTTGGTTATCTAACTATGATCCCACATAAACTTTGGCCTCAAACTTGGTACAGATAATCTATTTGTAGGCCCGAGCCTAATAAAATATCCCGCTTACACGACAAATGAATAATGCGGGCTGCCGGAATTTTTGAATGTGGATCATTTCATGAGAAAAAGAGATTTCAGACATGGTTGAGGTTTCTTGGATATCTAACTATGATCCCACATAAACTTTGACCTCAAACTTGGCATAGATATTCTATTTTTAGGCCCGAGTCTAATAATATATCCCTCTTACACGACAAATGAATAATGCGGGCTGCCGGAATTTTTGAATGTGGATCATTTCATGAGAAAAAGAGATTTCAGACATGGTTGAGGTTTCTTGGTTATCTAACTATGATCCCACATAAACTTTGGCCTCAAACTTGGCATAGATATTCTATTTGTAGGCGCGAGTCTAATAAAATATCCCGCTTACACGACAAATGAATAATGCGGGCTACACAAATTTTTGAATGTGGATCATTTGATGAGAAAAAGAGATTTAAGACATGGTTGAGGTTTCTTGGTTATCTAACTATGATCCCACATAAACTTTGGCCTCAAACTTGGCACAGATATTCTATTTGTAGGCCCGAGTCTAGTAAAATATCCCGCTTACACGACAAATGAATAATACGGGCTACACAAATTTTTGAATGTGGATCATTTGATGAGAAAAAGAGATTTCAGACATGGTTGAGGTTTCTCGGATATCTAACTGTGATCCCACACAAACTTTGGCCTCAAACTTAGCACAGATAGCCTAATAATATATCCAGCTTACACGACAAATGAATAATGTGGGCTACACGAATTTTTGAATGTGGATCATTTGATGAGAAAAAGAGATTTCAGACATGGTTTAGGTTTCTTGGTTATCTAACTATGATCCCACATAAACTTTGGCCTCAAACTTGGCACAGATAATCTATTTGTAGGCCCGAGCCTAATAATATATCTCGCTTACACGACAAATGAATAATGCGGGCTACACGAATTTTTGAATGTGGATCATTTGATGAGAAAAAGAGATTTCAGACATGGTTGAGGTTTCTCGGATATCTAACTATGATTGCACATAAACTTTGGCCTCAAACTTAGCACAGTTATTCTATTTGTAGGCCCGTGCCTAATAATATATCCCGCTTACACGACAAATGAATAATGTGGGCTGCCGGAATTTTTGAATGTGGATCATTTGATGAGAAAAAGAGATTTCAGACATGGTTGAGGTTTCTCGGATATCTAACTATGATCCCACATAATCTTTGGCCTCAAACTTGGCACAGTTATTCTATTTGTAGGCCCGTGCCTAATAATATATCCCGCTTACACGACAAATGAATAATGCGGGCTACACGAATTTTTGAATGTGACTAATTTGATGAGAAAAAGAGATTTCAGACATGGTTGAGGTTTCTTGGTCATCTAGCTATGATCCCACATAAACTTTGGCCTCAAACTTGGCACAGATATTCTATTTGTAGGCCCGAGTCTAATAAAATATCCCGCTTACACGACAAATGAATAATACGGGCTACACAAATTTTTGAATGTGGATCATTTGATGAGAAAAAGAGATTTCAGACATGGTTGAGGTTTCTCGGTTATCTAACTGTGATCCCACATAAACTTTGGCCTCAAACTTGGCACAGATAATCTATTTGTAGGCCCGAGCCTAATAATATATCTCGCTTACACGACAAATGAATAATGCGGGCTACACGAATTTTTGAATGTGGATCATTTGATGAGAAAAAGAGATTTCAGACATGGTTGAGGTTTCTCGGATATCTAACTATGATTCCACATAAACTTTGGCCTCAAACTTGGCACAGTTATTCTATTTGTAGGCCCGTGCCTAATAATATATCCCGCTTACACGACAAATGAATAATGTGGGCTGCCGGAATTTTTGAATGTGGATCATTTGATGAGAAAAAGAGATTTCAGACATGGTTGAGGTTTCTCGGATATCTAACTATGATCCCACATAATCTTTGGCCTCAAACTTGGCACACATAATCTATTTGTAGGCCCGTGCCTAATAATATATCCCGCTTACACGACAAATGAATAATGCGGGCTACACGAATTTTTGAATGTGACTAATTTGATGAGAAAAAGAGATTTCAGACATGGTTGAGGTTTCTTGGTCATCTAGCTATGATCCCACATAAACTTTGGCCTCAAACTTGGCACAGATATTCTATTTGTAGGCCCGAGTCTAATAAAATATCCCGCTTACACGACAAATGAATAATGCGGGCTACACGAATTTTTGAATGTGGATCATTTGATGAGAAAAAGAGATTTCAGACATGGTTTAGGTTTCTTGGTTATCTAACTATGATCCCACATAAACTTTGGCCTCAAACTTGGTACAGATAATCTATTTGTAGGCCCGAGCCTAATAATATATCCCGCTTACACGACAAATGAATAATGCGGGCTGCCGGAATTTTTGAATGTGGATCATTTCATAAGAAAAAGAGATTTCAGACATGGTTGAGGTTTCTTGGATATCTAACTATGATCCCACATAAACTTTGACCTCAAACTTGGCAGAGATATTCTATTTTTAGGCCTGAGTCTAATAATATATCCCGCTTACACGACAAATGAATAATGCGGGCTGCCGGAATTTTTGAATGTGGATCATTTCATGAGAAAAAGAGATTTCAGACATGGTTGAGGTTTCTTGGTTATCTAACTATGATCCCACATAAACTTTGGCCTCAAACTTGGCACACATAATCTATTTGTAGGCCCGAGCCTAATAGTATATCTCGCTTACACGACAAATGAATAATGCGGGCTACACGAATTTTTGAATGTGGATCATTTGATGAGAAAAAGAGATTTCAGACATGGTTGAGGTTTCTCGGATATCTAACTATGATTCCACATAAACTTTGGCCTCAAACTTGGCACAGTTATTCTATTTGTAGGCCCGTGCCTAATAATATATCCCGCTTACACGACAAATGAATAATGTGGGCTGCCGGAATTTTTGAATGTGGATCATTTGATGAGAAAAAGAGATTTCAGACATGGTTGAGGTTTCTCGGATATCTAACTATGATCCCACATAATCTTTGGCCTCAAACTTGGCACAGTTATTCTATTTGTAGGCCCGTGCCTAATAATATATCCCGCTTACACGACAAATGAATAATGCGGGCTACACGAATTTTTGAATGTGACTAATTTGATGAGAAAAAGAGATTTCAGACATGGTTGAGGTTTCTTGGTCATCTAACTATGATCCCACATAAACTTTGGCCTCAAACTTGGCACAGATAATCTATTTGTAGGCCCGAGCCTAATAATATATCCCGCTTACACGACAAATGAATAATGCGGGCTACACGAATTTTTGAATGTGGATCATTTGATGAGAAAAAGAGATTTCAGACATGGTTTAGGTTTCTTGGTTATCTAACTATGATCCCACATAAACTTTGGCCTCAAACTTGGTACAGATAATCTATTTGTAGGCCCGAGCCTAATAAAATATCCCGCTTACACGACAAATGAATAATGCGGGCTGCCGGAATTTTTGAATGTGGATCATTTCATGAGAAAAAGAGATTTCAGACATGGTTGAGGTTTCTTGGATATCTAACTATGATCCCACATAAACTTTGACCTCAAACTTGGCATAGATATTCTATTTTTAGGCCCGAGTCTAATAAAATATCCCGCTTACACGACAAATGAATAATACGGGCTACACAAATTTTTGAATGTGGATCATTTGATGAGAAAAAGAGATTTCAGACATGGTTGAGGTTTCTCGGATATCTAACTGTGATCCCACATAAACTTTGGCCTCAAACTTAGCACAGATATTCTATTTGTAAGCCCAAGCCTAATAATATATCCAGCTTACACGACAAATGAATAATGCGGGCTGCCGGAATTTTTGAATGTGGATCATTTGATGAGAAAAAGAGATTTCAGACATGGTTGAGGTTTCTCGGATATCTAACTATGCTCCCACATAAACTTTGGCCTCAAACTTGGCACAGATATTCTATTTGTAGGCCCGAGCCTAGAAGTTTTCCTCGCTTACACGACAAATAATTTATATGTGCTTCGCGGATTTTCTTAGATACGTTATAAATATAATTTTACAAAATTTTTAAGTTATCATATGACTTTGTATCTTTTAATTAATTAGGTAGCTTTATCCAATGTTCATATTATGTCGCAGAACTGATTTGAATATGATTTTAGAATTTGTTAAAAGTTTTAATTTATTTATTTAAAAACATCTTCTTGTTTTCGTTCCCTGTGTTATTTTGTCGGTAATGCAGTTTTATGATGAATTTTCTTCCGAAATGTCGGTAGTGCAGTTTTTATATTATCATTAATTCCCTCGTAATATGTCGATAAAGTAGTTTTTTCTGCCGAAATTTCGGCTGAAATGCCGATAATGCAGTTTGTATATGATTGTGAAATCTCCTCTCAATGCGCCAATAAAGTAGTTTTTCTGATGGAATTTCGGCCGAAATGTCGATAATGCAGATTTTTTTCTGCCCAATTTTCTGCTAACTTCAGTAGTATAGCAAGGACACATTTTTTTCGGGCTACTTTTCGGGCTAACTTCACATACATCTATAATTTCGACAATAAACAAACCAATTGCTAACTAATGCCGGTATTTCACAGTGAAACAATTTTTTTCAGTAAAATTAACACGAGATGAAAATATAAATCCTTTACTTGTTAGAGAGAAACAAAAAATTTGTTTCAGTAAAATTTACTAGTAGTAAGCGGGGAAAATGTTGCCAAAAAAAGTATGAAACAATATTTTTAATGGCAACATTTGTTTGTCTTTTTTACGCTAACGTAATTTTAATATGTACGCTCTCTTCTTTTCGGTTTCCCAGTATTTTTTACTGAAAAAAATTGTTTCACTGTGGAATCCACGCATAAATTATGTAATACTGTTTAACACACATTGCCGATCCGCACAATTTTATTGCGGATATCCGCGGATAATACTATCCGATGCAGAGCTCAATTGCTCACCCCATTTTATTGATCATAAAAAAGAAGAAAAGATATTAATGAACAATTTTATTGTTTTACGACGTTTTATTATTGGTAAAAAGTTGCATCCATCCAATCCAGCAACACAACCAACTGGCATGATAGCGGTTCTATTTTATTTGTCAACAGACAGGTGGGAATGGAATTCAAAGTGAACGAGGAAGGGAAAGTTACATGGCGAGTCCCAGTGGCAAGTGCCTGACTAACTTATGTATAGAGTGTCAATTCTTTTATTATAATCCAGGATCACTTTTGGCTTGTTGTCATCTCAGGAATTTACAACAGGTCTCTGTGGATTGTACTCCTAACCGCAACCGTCTTTTGACGTATGTAGGTTGTTTTATTTTTTCTTATGGTGCCTATTGTCAGATGTCTCCAAGGTGACATTTGTGGTAATGGATATAACGTAAAAAAATTATCACTTGTTATAGCCCCCACTGGTGAGGACCACCAAAACCATTCTAAAAACTGGATTTGTTTCTGGTAGACCTCCCGATACAGCCGCCCGACCTTTATTTGATGAAAAGTCTAAAATTCACTTCGGGTCATAAAGACCCAAAGGTAATAAGAAGGTTAAATTATTTAACAGAATTAAATTTATTCATATGTTTGCAAAACCAAATAAGTTTTTTGCGTAAAAGAAAGAGATAGAAAATTAATTACCTCGGTAGCAGGCGCATTTTAATAAGTCGTTATAACCAAATAAGTAAAAGACGTTAAGGATGTGTGCCAAACTTAAAGTAAACCTCAAGTTTAAGTAAATTTTTCGTTAAGTTCAATTATTTTTCAAAAACTCTATGACAAACTGATCGAAAAATCTACGATTTACCTTAAGATTCGCACACAGCCGTAATTACGAATATTAGGATTTCGACTTGTGTTCTGGTGTAAGTCGAAAGTACAAATAATGTAGGAAAAACATCGACCCAAGTGAGTCAAATATTATTGGAAATTTGTTCAATAATGATTTAGTGCCAATAAATCGGGAATCGTATACCCCAATTAAACTTTTGATTATTCCAGACAAATTATATAATTATTGCATTTAGAATTTCTTGATTGCTCTAACATTATTTAATCGTATAAATGGGATCGCATAGTTATGCAGTCGGTACGATACACTAAAGTTTCAGCATACAACATAACACACAAACTAAAGTTATTTCCTATTTTACCCCAGTTGAAACCATATACCAAAATATGTATACAGGAAACTTTTTCGTATGCCTTAAAATCAGGTACACATACCGATTACCACACATTTTCCTACTATGAAAAGTATTTAAATTTTCTTTGTAAAGTTTAATTGTAAATTTGTTATTATTGTGGACGAGAAGTTATGTAGTAGCACACAGAAAGAGAGAAACAAAACAACAAATATGCAGCAGGAATATAATTTATTATTCAAATTAAAAATTGTATGCAATGACTCGTATAATCGGAATTAGAATAGAATTTTATCTAAGTTTTATTATCGTTTGATACGTCTGACATGTTGCATGTTTGCATAAACATTTTATTATATTGCAATAAAACAGCATTCTAACTAATATGACTCTCTCTTGGTTTGGTAAAATAAACAGAAACCTAAAAACTTTATTTATGAAAAATTCGATAAATCATAAACTTTCTATACCCTTTTGTTGTTCTTAAATTATTTAGCAAATTACCAACCAGAAGAAAATTGTATATAAATATTTTGAATAATTGAAAAATCGAGCCAGACAAAGAAATGTATTGTAAATTGTTGTACCAAAGAACACAATTTTTACGTAAATAAAAAAAACATGAAATATATGTAACGTAATAAAATATGCATAAAATAGTGCACATATACGTACATACAAATTTCTAATATAAAAACTTTAAGTTAACCAAAATGTAATAATCGTTCATCATCATTTTCTAACTCTATATAAATAAAATTTTCTTTTCGGGTGTTTGCCTCCATATAGCATACCTAGATATGTACATTTACCTCTTACGGTATTTATAATGAAAATACAACATACTTCATGGAAGGAAAATTTATAATATGGCCAATATGCTTTTGTGCAATATTTTCAACATTTTATTTAAAAATTTAATTTTAATCTTTTTTAGCAGTAACGTTAATACAAATATATTAGGTTCTTTATGATGAATGTACTTTAATTTTACACCAAATCTTACATACATTTGTTGTCTTGATATTATACCAACCAATGAATTTGATTTTGGAGCACTTTGTACTTTTTGTGTTCCATGTCGAATTTGTCTAGCCACCATTTTATATTGGACGAAATTTGTCGTTTCGAATTTGACGTAGACAACGTCGATAACCACTTGTAATTCCGCCAGTAGTGATTTAATGGTTAACACATTTTTACCTTGTACTGTTACCGGAGATGTACATTTATACTAGCATAAAATATATTTCTAAGTATCTTAAACTGAGTACCTTACAAAGAAACCATTTTTTTCGTCAATACTGCATGCCTGACGTCGATTTTTTGCCTAAATTTCCAACTAATATCAATTTGTAACAGTTAAACATTGTTAAATAACAAATTTGTCAATAGTTTTGTTTTGCGCCATCCTGGAAGGTCTAGTATGAACCTACATTAATTTTGTTAGTCGGAAAGTTATACTACTACTAAATACCCATTAATAGTTATTTCTAATTGCTACTGTATCCAAAAAGCCTACAATCGATAATCAATACTTCGACAATTGATAAAACTCAAATTAAATTAACGAATTTGAATAAAATTTCAGTGCGGCAGTATATTCTGTGAACTATTGATCCATTTGAGTTTTGTTATCAAATAAATGCATTTTGTATTTAAATTAAAACTAGAAAACATAATATGACTGTAACAATGTATGAATTCACTTCCTGCTTGTAATAATTGTAATCTAATTTTATTTGTGTAAATATTATTATTATTGCTTGATTGAAATTTAAGTATATATATATTCTGATTACATGTGATAATTTTAATAAAATTTACTAAATGAAGATTAATATTCACTTCGTGCATGTAATAATCTGTTTTTCTAATTTGCAGTGTATGAGTAAAGTGCAGTATATTCCGTGAACTATTGATCCATTTGAGTTTAGCTATCAAATAAATGCATTTTGTATTTAAATTAAAACTAGAAAACATATATGACTGTAACAATGTATGAATTCACTTCCTGCTTGTAATAATTGTAATCTAATTTTATTTGTGTAAATATTATTATTATTGCTTGATTGAAATTTAAGTTTATATATATTCTGATTACATGTGGTAATTTTAATAAAATTTACTAAATGAATATTGATATTCACTTCGTGCATGTAATAATCTGTTTTTCTAATTTGCAGTGTATGAGTAAAGTACGTGAAGTATATTCCGTGAACTACTGATCCATTTGAGATTAGCAATCAAATAAATGCATTTTGCATTTAAATTAAAACTAGAAAACATAATATGACTGTAACAATGTATAAATTCACTTTGTGCTTGTAATAATTGTAATCTAATTTTATTTGCGTAAATATTATTATTATTGCTTGATTGAAATTTAAGTATATATATATATTGTGATTACATGTGGTAATTTTAATAAAATTTACTAAATGAAGATTAATATTCACTTCGTGCATGTAATAATCTGTTTTCCTAATTTGCAGTGTATGAGTAAAGTACTGTATATTCCGTGAACTATTGATCCATTTGAGTTTAGCTATCAAATAAATGCATTTTGTATTTAAATTAAAACTAGAAAACATATATGACTGTAACAATGGATGGATTCACTTCCTGCTTGTAATAATTATAATCTAATTTTATTTGTGTAAATATTATATTATTGCCTGATTGGGATTTAAATTTAAATATGTACTGATTACATGTGGTAATTTTAATAAAATTTACTAAATGAATATTAATATTCACTTCGTGCATGTAATAATCTGTTTTTCTAATTTCCAGTGTATGAGTAAAGTGCAGTATATTCCGTGAATTTTTGATGCATTTGAGTTTGGCTATCAAATAAATGCATTTTGTAATAAAACATAAATTGAAATGTGACCTATGAAAGCTGCCTATTCTGATGAAGCGGTTTTGGTCAAACAAACAACAAACAAGTTTCACCCCTATTAGTCAATTGGCATGTGCTGAACAGGCGTCAATTTTTTTTTGAGCCTCAGTTATTCGTCAAATGCGGCCAAAACAGGCCATTTCCGCATCAATTTTGGAAAACTGATCTAGACCGATATTTTTGAAAAATCACTTTAGAATATTTTTATTTGCAACAATTTTTATTTGTTTTATTTGTTTTCGGCCATTGTTTCCGATATTTGCAAATATTTTGAAAAGTATTTAAAAACGTTTAAAAATAAAAAGATTCTGAGTTAACTTTCAAACAAAATCAGTTCAAATCTTTTAGAACATTTTACAGGAAAAGACGAGTTTAGACAAGACAATTTTGTTTCACCAAACTTGGGCATCTCTATAAGCCAGGCGGATTAACTAGGAGGAATGATAGGATTTTGGTTCGGGTGCCTTTTTAAAGTTCTTTGCAGTTCGAGCAGTTTCGATTAAAATTTATGAGAGAGGATTTCTATTGACAGAAAACGATGGAAATAGTTCCTGCTTCTGGAATAACTCGTTAATAAATGATATTTTGTTGAGGCCAAAACTCTTTTAAAACATTTTTCGATGAAATTTGTTCGGTCTGTTGCAGTTTTGCCCGATTCCACTTTAAAAAAATTTCCGGCTCGAACATAGTTGACAAAATTTGTTAGGGGATTTTATTATATTTTTTACTCTTTTTGCTTAAGATTACAAAATGCTTTCTAACCTCGGCCAGATGAACGACATGATCACTTTCCTCTACCTCCTAGAACTGTCTAGAAAATGAGGTACGACTACTCTATATAGTACAATCTCCGTGCATGTCTTAGCCTATCGTGTCAACGAGCCGATATGGGAAGAAAACATATTCACATGTACCATTAATTTCATCAGCAGAGTTGCAAAGAAATGCCAAGCGATTTTAAAATAATCGAGTGTTTCATGCGATTAGGCCTTATGCACAATATCAAATTTTAATCAAAATCAGGAGTGTCCAAATCAGGTGCAAACTAAAACTCCCTTTACACCGGATAAAAATCGGATCCTCCCTTGAAAATGGTAAAATAACTAACGAATACAGGGGGATCAGGCCAAAGGTGGAACCAAGTACTAACAAAAGCCTCGTTATAGAGACACATTGCTGGTAATCAGGTTGATAATCTTTGAACAAAATTTCCAAAGCTATCAGTTCAAGGCCACATGTTGGTTGGATAACAAGTTGCTAACTTAAACTTTCTGCGACGTGGGTTAAATTTTTCGGCGTTAAAACCATGACACACGGAAAACCTAATAATTGTAGAAAGGAACTAAATTCCGCGCTTGCCTAACTTTTGTTTGTCTTTCTGTCACGCTGTAGAAACGTGGCGAATGAGTATGGACAATGGAAGGGCTAAGAAACGTAAAACGGAACGTACTGTCGAGATTTCTACAATTAACCACCTCTACCTTAAACGAATCCACTTTAAAGCGAATTGGCGTTCCATTGTAAAGTGAGTTCCGCCTAAAAAAGTCTTCAGACTGAAGAAAGATCGGGGAAGGATCAGGAACACATACCAACAGTACCAATTTCCAACACCACATAGAGATCCTTGCATTCGAAATAAATGATTCGTTGAAAGCATACAGAACTCGAATAAAAATAGTACGCGTCCTCTACGCCAGACATCAATACTAGCGCCTCGACCGTTAATAACACGATGGCATAGCACAAACCGAGCCAGGAACGGTGAAGAAAAAGCATGAGCTGATTATGTCTAGGTTAAATATTTTTCGTTAAACCACACAGTTCAGGGCAGGGGCACCTAATCAGAAATGGCGAATTTTGCAAAACCTGTTTTTCGTCAAAAATTTAGCCCCTGTACAATCTAGGCGAACGGGCTGATGGGGATGAAACTTCATAAATAATCTTTTTTCATAAATTGGGAGATTCCATTGATTTTTCATTGAAATCGGTCCACCGGAAGTTATAGCTTCCATAGGTGGCGCATCTTCGTATTTTTGCAAATATTTTGAAAAGTATTTCAAATTTTGCAATAATATCGGTTATGTTCAGTTTTCCAAAATTTAAGCGAAAATGGCTATTCTTGACACAAAAAAGTTTTTGAAATTAAATTCGGTCCCTGTGCAACTTTGACGCGAAGGTTTTCCATATTGGTAAGTTTCAGTGGTGTTTGGCCGAAAGTTGAGCTTCCAAAGTAGCTTTTTCGTTTATTGAATATGTCTTGAGGAGTATGTCATTATAAGAAATCTGAATGTAAACTAACAGATTCGTAAGTATATTTTCAAAAAACTGTTCTACACAAAAATTCGGCCACTCTGAGAAATTTCGTAGAAACTTATGTACCGGAAGTGATTTACAATACGGGACAAAGAACTAAGAAACAAATAAATTTAAAGATTAAATTTTCAAGAAAGGTAGACTTAGTTGGTTTTGTGAGTTAAATCTCAGGAATAATTATTTACGATTGTTCTTGTTTATTACTGTCTTGTGTCAGTTTTTACTAAAAGTCAGGAGAATCAGGTGTTGGCCACAACATATTCATTCCTATATAATCATGGAGTTTTTATCTCGACTTGTATGACTAAATGGCTATGCTCTCTCTACAGCCCGTTTGGATTGAACTTCTTACTTAAGTTTTTTTCATAAACTGGAAAGTCGCAGTGATTTTTGCCCGAAATCGGTTCCACGAAAGTGGCAGCTTTCACAGTAGCTTTTCGTGTTTGCCAAATATTTTGAAAATTATATCATTCACGAGAAAAACGACGTAGAACTAATGCATTGCAGCTTTTTTCATAAATTGAGAGACCCCAATGATTTTGGCCGAAATCGATCCACCAGCAGTAGCAATTTTCATATGAGCTTTATCGGGTTTCCAAGTTTATTTCACCAAAATTTGGCATCTCTTCGTTCCAGGCGGATTAAAACTTCATATTTACACTTTTTTTTATTAATTGGTAGATCCTTGAAATTGGTGGAAATCTGTTTACTGGAAGTAGCAGTTTCCATGGGAGCTTTTCACTATATGAAATAAAGTTGAAAGTTTTCAAACAACAAACCTTGGTTGACCTTGGTTTTCTGAAACGTAAGCTGGAATATTAAATTTTTTGATTATACAAGACACACCAATTAGGTGTGGTGTATTCAAGTTCCATGTATGCCTTTATTAAAATATAAAATAAATAAATTTATTACAGTAATTTTAAAAATCATAAGCTATGCTAAAATTAAATTTGTATTTGATTACATTTTTATTGTAGTGGGATGAAATTCGGGAAAAACGTTACATATTTACCACAAAAATACCCACTGCCAACAGGGGCCTCTCGATCGGTACAATTTTATAATTTTGACGAATTTAAAATAACTTTAATGAGTGTGAGATGCATTTTCTATTTTATATCCAAAATAATAAGACTATAATATAATCAAAGTACGTGACTAATTAAAAGCGTACATGAATTTTTTGATTATTACGTGATGTGACAGTGAATTTTAAATGTAATAATATTTTGTCTATAAATATTATATATTGTTTGAGACCGGGCCGTTAAAAATTTCTATTCACTATAGAATTTTATGTTGATACTAAAAAATGCTATCGTAAAAAACCCGTTTTGGTAGGAGTATTATAATATAAGACCATAGTAAGTATACACGAGATGTTATAGAGGAGGAACAGTTCAAAGAGATTTTTGATCCGTTTCTATTTTGTTTACGATCGTATAAACGAAAATAAGAATGAATTCCACTCAAACTCCCATTAACTCTTTAATATACATTCTATTATTAAGATGTCAATCATCTTAATCTTATTCATTGTATGTGTATGGTGGAGTGGGTATACAGAGAGTAGCTGGCTAGATATTTTCACAAAATAATCAAAACGATGGGCAATAACCATGCAAAATAAAAAAAAAATATTTAAATAAAGGTCAATCATTTCAGATATACAATATAACAATGTGTACATTTTATCTTAGCTGGTCCTAATAACCATCATCATCATCATCATCATATACAAGAATAACAAAACAAAAATATTTTCCATTTTAAAGGGATATCCACTGGTTTTATTGTACAACAATGGCAACAACAGCAACAATAAGTACTCGTAATGGTACGACAATACAGAAGAATAAATTTGATTATCCTCTCTTGGCTAGACGATGACAATGATAATGATGGCATTCGCTTTATTTTATATCTTGTGTTGTTAGCTGTTATGGGGTTATTTTTGCGTATTTTTCGTTTAGTATTTTTATTTGTGCTCCATCCACTGTACACATAATACTTCGATATACTAACAACTTTTCTACTAAGTATTTCTATAAAGAACATATAAGAACTACCCCACATCATAAACCAAACAATACACAGGACATAACAATAACTACTTTATATGGAGATTTTTGCTGTATCTACAAATCGGTTATAAAAATGGTAAACAATGTTATGGCATAAAGTATATCACTTGTGAATTGACAAATTTTGTAGAAAACAAAATTATTGGGTTGGTTGATTTACATGATTGCGTATATTATAAATTTGTATCTCGTTCTTAATGAATAACCACGACAGGATTGTGATAAGAATCAGATAATGAAAGGGTTGAAAAAAATTTGTTTAATTCAATCCATATTGTACTGCGTCGCACCTTTTCATAAGTTCAAGTACAATTAAATCAATTACTAGTTCGAAACAACGACCGGTAATTTACGTGTCAATTGTAATATAATTTTTGGAACACCTTTAATTGTGGGGGTTTAGCCAAATGCAAAATATTCGTTTTTTGTTGTGGCCAGCACACGATTTAATTATAAAATGGACTATGGAACTGGTTATGGATTTTTATAATAAAGGAATCCTGAGGACTGGATGATATAAGGTACATGCCGGGGGTTCTGGGATCTGTGGGAAAGAGTGTTACAATATAAATATTCTCACAAACCTTTTCAGCATGCCTTCGCACAAAACACTTTTGGAATAGGGTGAAAATTTTTAAAATAGATATATCTGATATCTTTTTCCCTGATGAAAGAGATGAAAGACTATTCGCACAGGTTAGCATTAATGATATTCTTTTTACACGGCTGATGGATAATGGAGCATCTATAACCGCTTTAGGTAAAGATTGGATTGGATTAAAATAGACTTTGTATTTAGGTATTGACTTTTGGAAACTGTTTAATATAGTCCCTAAACAATTTCTGAACTAAATAAATCAGGATCAGGGAGCTTCGCCAGTAAAACAGCGATATCCTGTATCACCCGTTCTTCAAGCAGATATGTATAAAGAGATAGATCAGATGTTGTCTCTAGGAGTAATCGAAGAATCTAGAAGTTCATGGAGTTCACCTGTGACATTAGTTCGGAGACCAAATGGTAAAGTACATCTTTGTCTAGATGCAAGAAGAGTGAATGAGGTAACGAAAAAAGACGCGTATCCGCTGCCTATTATCGACTGACTCTTAACCGGCTAGAAGATATACAAAGTATATTTTAAATCTTGTTTTGAAAGATGCCTTTTGGCAAATCCCTTTGGATAAGGAGTCCCGAGATAAGACAACATTTACCATTCCTGGTCGACCTATGTTTCAATTCACGGTAATGCCATTTGGTTTTTGCAACGCGCCTCAAACAATGCGCCGGTTGATGGATCATGTGATACCTAATGATGATCACGTTTTTTTGTATTTGGATGATCTTCTGAATCGTTATAGAACAATTGAAGATCATCTTGAATTGCGGTCTCTTGTGGCTAAACGATTATCGGATGCTGGCCTAACAGTGAATATTGAAAAGAGTCACTTCTAGCTTAAACGAATAAATTATCTGGATTACGTAATAGTAGATGGTACTATTTCTACAAATCCAGAAAAGGAAAAGCTATACATGATTTCTCAGTTTCTACTACTCTTACGAAACTTCGTCGGTTTTTAGGAATGGCTGGTATCGTTGTTTTATATCATGCTATGCAACTCTAGTAGCACCACTTACGAATTTCACCAAAAAACGTAATAAATTTATTTGAACAACAACATGATGCATTTGAAAAAGTGAAATCAGCACTTACAAATTCACCAGTGCTCGTACATCCTAATTTTAATAAACCTTTTGTGATCCATTGCGACGCTAGTAGTACTGGAGTCGGAAGCGTGTTGCTTCAGAGGGGAGATGATGGTGAGGAGCACCCAATAGCATATATGTCCCAGTAACTTAACGCCGCACAGCGTAATTATTCAATCACGGCACTAGAGTGTTTTGCCACTGTGTTGAGCGTGAACAAGTTTCGGCAAAGCCAATCTAAATATATCAAGCCTGCCTATTAAATCGCACTTTCAAATAGGGGATATAAAACATAAACAAAAAACTAACTTTTTATACGTCTTGTATGGGAGATAGAATTACGTTTGATAAATAAAACATGAATTAAAAATATTGTAAAATTGGTTTTATTTTACATAAATCGATGACATATATAATAGATTTCATCTCATTGGAATCACGCAATCAGTAGGTTTCTCGATTTCTACAAATTAATAATCAAAATAAAAGGGATTTTCGCTGTACAACAACAACAATTAAAAAATACGGGGAATTGATGACGTCATAATATTAGAGAGAAATAGTATATTAAATTTTATAAGAAAATAAGAAAGACAACAATGTGTTTTGAAAAAAAGAAATCAAATAGAAACGTTTATATTATGATACAATAATTTTCTCTTTATCAGATAAACTCACTAGAAATATATTGTCGCTAGTATCCGAATTGTGGTGACCTCATATTTTTTGATTGTCGTTTGTTTTGTACATATCCACACTAGGGTAACTTTAATCTGGTTCTTTTTTCGTTTCTTTCCACTTTACCAGTCTTTCCACTTTACCAGTAAAATCGATTTTAACTGCGCCACAATTTTTTGATTTTATTGGTAAAGGGGAAAGAAACGAAAAAAATACCAGATAAAAGTTACCCTAGTATGCCATCAGCCTATGAATATTATATAAGAAGATAATTATTTTAAGTCTCCGTTTTAGTTCATTTTTTGAACGTTTTATGGTGAGTTTATCTATAAAAGAGAAACTTATTGTATCATGGTTTATATGAACTATGAAATCAAAAACAATGAAGAGTGCAATCATCGTAATTCAATGGTCAAGATAAAGTAGACCGTATAATATCCGAAATAAAATCCGAAGCTCAAAAAATCAAAATAAAATCGTGACCTATTTGCTATTTGTTTACTTTAATTTAAAATAGTAGCCGTATGCAGTTTATTATGAATGCACGTCGTTTGTGTCCCGATTTCAGATACGAATAAAAATCGTAAATATTTGAATCGTAATAATATCCTTTATGGATTGATTACCGTTTTTATAATGTTTTGGTCATTTACCAACTTTTATGGAACCATCCTTCAATTTTCAATTAGGCTTCCGTATCATTCTATATCATTCTATTCTATATCCTGTACAAAAAATGAATGGAGAGTATTTGTTTTCAAAAATTAAAGAAATCTTAGATATTTTACATGAAGTTGGTTATGAGGTAGTTGCAATTATTTCTGATAATAATCAAGTTAATCGTAAAAGTTTCAGAAAATTTTCAGTTACTGGCGAACTTCCAGCTTTTATCAAGTCCTCCTATTTGGATGGTAAACAATTTTTTTTTATTCGATACGATCCACCTGTTGAAATCAATTAGAAATACTCAACGATCATTTATATTTCCAGATTTGAACAATTCCGAATTAATTCTTACTGCCAAATTTAATCATTTAGAAACAATTTATTCGAAGGAAAAAAATTTTGAAGTAAAATTAGCAACGGCCCTTTCACCAAAAGTACTTCACCCGAACAGCTTTGAAAGACAAAATGTTGTATTAGCTACTCGCGTATTTGACGATAAGACAATCTGTGCCGTAAATTATTACAAACTACTATTAGGCGAAGATTCGGTTGGTACAGCTGAATTTCTAAAAATTGTGAGAAATTGGTGGACTGCGATAAATGTTAAAACTCCGTCAAAGGGTTTCAATTTAAGAAAGGAATTAGCCTTACAAATTACTCTAAACAATTGATATGGTTTACAATTTTTAATTAAATTTTGTCACTGATGAAATCGAAAAACGATATTATAAATTTAAAATCCGAATTTATTTTTTCTAATTTGGAGAATATGGATCTAATAGATTACTTAGATCTGGAAAACATACTCCCGTATTCCGAAAATATTCATCTAGAAAAAGAGGTTTCCTCGGCTATGATGTATATATCAGGATACGTTGGAAGAAAAGTAACCGATAAATTGAGTTGTAGTGGATGTGTAGATAAATTAATTTCAAAGGAAGATTTGTGCTTCGAACTTACTATGGAAACGCAATACTTAAAAGACTTAGATCGTGGAGGCTTGAAATATCTAGCAGAATTTTCTATATCAGTTGGTATCGCAGTTTATCAAATATTTAAATCTTTGAATTCTGAGGAGTTCCTGGACATTTTTTTAGGTTCGTCATGTCATCGAGCATATTTAATTGCTTTAGTGCTGGAAAACTCCGAACGTTTATTCGTAAATGAAAATTGTCAATCATGTTGTCTTACGGATTTTAAAATATTAAAAAAATGTTCCATTATTTGGTGTAATATTTTTCTTAATAATTATTGCAAAAATCAAAATAATACTCTGCAATCTAACAGCCTTTCTAAAAGACGTAAACGTAATATCCTGGACGTTTAAATATAATTTTTTTTTGCAATATTGATAGTGAATGTGGTACCGGATGAATTTTGAATTCATCATGGCTACAACATTAAAAATATATTTTAATATTATAGAAGCTGTTTTAATGACATTACCTTAGTATCAGACCAACTAGGCTGTTCATTGAGGGAAGCCACAAATATCACGAACTTTAATACGGATGAAATGTGGTTCTAAATCGTAAACTAAGTTCAGTAGGTATATTAATTTTTAAATTCTACCACGATTGATACATTTCAATTAATATTCAAATTAGAGCTAACAACCAAACATCTCATGTTCGTCAAATCCATAAATGCCTGGCCGAACCTTTTCAACTTTAATTTGATGCCAAATCGAAAACCATTTTCAATACGTCAAAGTTAAACAAATCTGAATGTTAAATTATTACATACAATTATATTAAATGATATTACAGAAATACAAAAATGTAAGTAGCAGTTCTTGTACATATATTTATGTAAATATTACAAAAACAATTTTTTTATGTGCAACACGCAGCCCAACCAATATCTCATGTTGTTCATCTGAACAAGATCATCGAAAAAAGCGGTTATAAAAATTTAAATTATAAAATTATAAGAGCTCATCGTCAAATTTAACAGCGCTGGAAGCAACATAAGAGGAACAACGTATGGCTACGAGTATCTACCGATCCGAACTTTTCTGCATTTACTCGTACAAAAACATAATAAAAGCTTATGGTTTAAATATTCTTAAAAAGAAAAAGAAAATTAGTCGTTTTCCATACATTCCTATAAGAAACTAACATTTATTATATCCCGTATTTTAAGTTTAGTGAAAAAAATCTCGAATAGGGAGGCTCTATTTATCTAGTTGTCTCTGGTTCCGGGCATATATTGAGGGTTATACGTCACCATTATAACTTATCTTGCCAGTTTTAAATGGCTTATGGGCCAAATAGAGCTCACATGCAGGTGGATCCGATGGAGTTTTAAGCTTCAGGTTTTCGACTTTACGGTGCTGCATCGTAGTGGATCGCAGATGGTTGTACCAGACGCATTATCAAGAGCATTTATTGGGAAATTTGTTTTTCAGGACTCTGCAGGTTTCTGCATTAATCTTGATTATTTATCTTTTAAATCTCCTGAATATCTAGACTTAATTAGCAAAATTTTATATAGTTCAGTTTCGTTTTCTAAATTTTATATTTCTGATGGCAAAATGTGTTGAGAATCTACCTAAATGGAAATTATACATACCTCAACTTTTGATCATACATATTTTGAAACAGTCTCATAACCCTCCGACGTCTGCTCATTTTGGTACAACCAAAATACTTGCATGAATCCAGTGATATTTTTACTGGCCAAAAATGGCTTTAGACGTTAAAGATTTCGTAAATAGTTGCAAAATTTATAAGGAGGTTAAACCAGTAAACTATTTTTATAAGGACCGAAATGGGTGAACAGCGGATGGTTGTACGGCCTATGCAAAGATTATTCATCGATTTTCATGGATCTTATCCTCGATCTAAGAGCGGGAATTATTATTTGTTTGTTGTTTTGAATCATTATTCCAAATTTATATTTCTTAATCCTTTTCGTAAAGCTCTCGCTATAAATGTAGTTAAGTTTTTGGAAAACGAAGTATTTCTACCTTTTTCAGTGCCGGAGTATATTATCTCTGATAATGCAGCTCAACTTACTTCCAAATTATGTAAAACTCTTCTGACAAAATATAACGTAAGACATTCATTTGTGTCTAGATATTGTTCTCAAACCAATGCTTCTAAACGGGTTAATCGGTCAATTCTTTCTGCCTTGCGAGTATATATAACGGACTCAAACATTACGTGGGATCAGCATATAATTGAGATAATGTCAGCCTTAAGAAATGTGGTTCATGATTCAACAAAATACTTTCCTCACTTTTAAAAGTTTCGGCAGCATTTAATAACAAATGGCAAAGAATATGAATTGTTGAATATGTTAAATTTAGAGGGTGAGGCGACTATTTCTGCAAAATCAAAACTCAATAATTTAAGTGTTTGCCATCAAAACGTTCTTCAAAATTTAAAAGATGCATATGCAAAAGCTGCACACAACCACAATCTCAGAAGTGGACCAATGTTAAAAATATTTCAGCAAAATTAATACGGAAATTTATTGAATGTTCAGTGGTACGCAAAATAGGTCAAATAGTATATGAATTATTACGTAAAGACGGAAAAAATTTAGGAATATATTATGATATCAAGGACATTCGTTCATAAATTATGGATAATGATAGTTGTATTTGTATACTCGTATACTTGTATATAAATATATAATTTTATGTTCTTTCTTTAGTTTTGAATTGCCCGACTTTTGGGAATTTCAAAGTGTGTGGTACGTCCCCACGAATGTTACAATATAAATATTGCCACTGTGTTTTTTAATCGATTTAAAAGTTTTTGTTTAAATTTACATTGCCTTTTCAAAATTTTCTATAAAATTAAGTTAGCGATGAATATTTCGCTCATTTGCTGCAAGAGTGACACAATCCAAAATTTTCAATTTTTCAGTAGAACGATTTGAAAATATCACTCAAAATTATTCGTGAAAACGGCGATTTTCAAAAGAAAATAAAAATACATTTTGATTAGTAAAACAAATTTTTTTTATTCCTACATCCTCAGTCGGATCTTAATTTTTATAATTCTTTAATAATTTACAAGTTTTCTTAGGATAGTTTCCAATATCTTAAAATGTTAATTCCATTCGCGAATTGAGTGATCTTTGATATGGAATTTTACCTAATTTGCTTGAAATAACTACATAAGAGAGTATGTTTTGAGACAAAATAATAAAATATGATTTATTTCGAATCGTTTCTCATATCTTAGAAATGAGTGAATTTTGAGTTGTGTCACTGTTGCAGCAAATGAGCGATTTGATTGTGATCTATCTATGCATAACAAAATTTTCGGAAAAAGACAAACATTTTTTTTTGTGGTTCTAGAGTTGAATAAAAAAGAGTGATAAGTTTTGTTGAAAAAAAGAAAAATTTCAATTTTGTAATAATCTAAAAATTTGCAATGTTTGTTGAATCAGACAAAATTAGTTTATTGAACTTTAATTAATTAATTTATTATTGGTTGTCTATATTAACCATTCTATATCAACCTAAGATAGTAAATAATAAAACCTTTGGTATATAGAAGTTTGGTGAATTATGGTAGAAATGTATGTACTGGATGTAACAGCTTCCATTGGAACTCATTCAATTATTCAATGGTGCTGAAAAATGGCGTTTACAAAAAATCAACGAAGAATTAAAAAAATCGATTTAAAACTGATAATACGAAAATTCAAATAAATTTTTCGACATATTAATTTGCATCAGCGAAAAAGAAAATTCAACCAAGAAATATAAATTTAAAGATTAAATTTTCAAAAGACAATTTTACCAAAATTCCGGTAAGTTTAATTTTTCACTTTAGATATCTAGAGTGGTGTATTCGCGAGATGTACGAGTACATATGTACATTAGTGCATCCTACGGAAGCTGTCACTGCTGATACGCAGATGACATTTAGCTACGCTCTCCCCATTTTTGGAAAAGTTTAGTATAAAATTTTATTGCGAATAGTCAATTTAAATGGTCTAAAGAGATGTCGAATTTTGTTACAAAATATTTTTTTGAATCAAAACTCATCATTTCCGGTAAAATTTAAAATATGATCTGTACTAATTTTATTTGAAATTTAATTTACAATCTTTTTATTTTAATCGTTTTTCGTAAATGCTAGACACTTTTTAAAATATATACAAAATACGGTAAAAGCTCCTATGGAAGTTGCCACTTCTGCAGAACCGATCTCACTCAAAAATCACTAAGATATTACCATGAATAAAGTGTTAGCTGGACCACAATTTTACTAAAAAACAGTTTTTTGCCAAAAAACGTAAATCCCGTTGTATAATTAAACAAATATTTGTTTCATAACCCCTTTTTCGATAATGATGTACTCCAAAAAACGAAAAGCTCTTATTGAGGCTGTCAGATCCGGTAGAAAAATCGGGTATTGGCCATAATATTTTTTGAAAATATTTCGAAAATTATGAGCCTTTACGAAAAACGATTATGAAATAAAAAATTCTTAATCAGATTTCGTTCAGATATTGTTCGAAAATTGAGACTTGAGAGTTGGGAGTTTTGCTTCTGTTTCACTAACCTTCTAGATGCACAAAATTAATATTATTATTGGTTGATGTTAATAATAATTAAATTTTATATTTGCGTCTAGTGTGCTGTTAAAACAACAAAAAAACTCCCAACTCTCAAGTCTCAGTTTTCGAACAAAATCTGTCAAAACGACAATTTTTAACAGAAAACTGTTTTCAACAAAAGTTCGGCCATGTATAGTCCAGACGGACTGAACGATCGGAATAAAACGTCATACTTAAGCATTTTTTATAAATTAGGAGATCACAGTTAATTTTGATCGAAATAGGTTCACCGGAACGACAGCTTTTCCGTCTTTATGCAAATATTTTTAAAAAATGTTCAATAAACAAAAGATTTTAAATAAAATTTGTAACTATATACCATCACAGATAAATTTTCCATAAATAAAGTGAACGAATTTTGAAAAAAAAACGTTTTTCAACTAAACTCGGCCGATGTATTAACCAGATGGGCTGATCGATCGAAATGAAACTTGAATGATAAGCGTTCTCCATAAATAAGGAAATCGCAGTGAATTTTGGCCGAAACGGTTCACCCGAAGTTACAGCTTCATAGGAGCTTTTTCGTTTTCTATATATTATTTACGAGAAAACTAGTTATTAACTACTAAAATGTATATAAAGTTAGCCCAGGATTCATCCCATAAAACGACGATGGCAACACTAAACTATCACGACAGTTTTTCATCCAAGAATATTACTATTAGCCCAGAATATTTCATCCCAGAAAAACTATCATCCCAGAAAATAAAGTTAGCCCAGCTATCACTATAGTAGCATTCACCATCCGATCACTATCAGCCCGAAAATTTCACACATTTCAAAAAAACTATATCAACTACATAATAACTAAACTACTAACATTATATTAACGGAACGACAGAAATCATAGGATTTACTAAAAAAATTATAAAATAAAACGATCTTATTCTACCTATCCGATTAAACATCCCAATCAATAAAAGCGTCGGATTAAGACGAATGTATTTTAGATGCGGAAGATCAACATCTTAAACCACGCTCAGTTTCATGAAACTTTCATGAAAAGTGGCGCAATTGAATTTTAAATTTCGAAAATCATCAAATTAATCAATTTCTTGATGCTCAATCACTCCCACCGTCCATTCTATAAAAGTGTCGGATTAGGACGAATGTATTTTAGATGCAGGATATTAACATCTTAAATCAGGATCAGTTTCATGATACTTTTATGCGCCCAAGTGACACAATTGAATTTCAAATTTCGAAAGTCATTAAATTATTCAATTTTTTGATGCGCCATCGCTCCCACCGCTCATTCTATAAAAGTGTCGGATTAGTACGAATGTGTTTTAAATGCGGCGCGCAAAATATTTAAAAAATCCAATATTTTTTTATTTTTTTAATGCAGATTCAAAGTCTATTTCAATACCTATGTGGAACCTGTTTCGTAGTTATACGTACACTGCAATAAAATGTATTGTTCTTAAAACGTATTTTGATTAAACATCTATATTATATTTAACCAGATGCTAGTTCAAACAGTCATTTTTCAAAATAATTGACGATTCAAATATAAGGAGCACATTTTGGATAGTTTTAGAAAGATTAAACTATTTTATTTTAATTTTGCAAACTTTCTTTCTATGTAATATAATTTACTTCGTGCATTTATCGTGCCCACAGTATACCCGATTGCATACAGAACATTTCCAATAATAAACAGATATAGCTAATGTTAATTAAACAACACATTTAAAAAAGAATTTAAAACTCATTTTAATGGTTTTCGGAATTTAAAATTCAATTGCGCCGCTTGGACGCAAAGGAGTATCGTGAAACTGATCATGTATGATGATATTAATGTCCCGCATCTTAAATGCATTCGTTCTAATCCGACACTTTTATAGAATAGGCGGTCGGATTGATTGAGCATCAAGAAATTTAATAATCTAAAAATTTTTGAAATTTGAAAATCAATTGCGCCACTTGGACGCATAGAAGTTTCATGAAACTGGTCCTGTATTAAGACGTTAATATCCCGCATCTAAAATACATTCGTCTTAATCCGACACTTTTATAGAATGGGCGGTGGAAGCGATTGAACATCAAAAGATTGAGTAATTTATTGATTTTCGGAACTTTATATTTAATTACGTTACTTAAACCAACAATCTTTTGCTGAAATTATTGTATTGAAATATTTCGGTTTATTTTAGATTTCTATTGTCATGTCATGACAGAATAATATATATAACATAATATCATGATAGTTTTGTTAGTATTGCCTCAAGCGTATATTTGATTTTTATGGGATGAAAGTCTGGGATAACTTTTTTTACTTACTACCAAATTCAAAATTAATTTTGCAACAATATCGGATCAAATCAATTTTCCAAAATTTGGCCGGAATTTACGATTTTCGGCATAAAACTGTTTTTCAACTAAAAATCGGCCATATAAATCTCAGACAAACTGATTGAACGGAATGAAACTTCACAATTAAGCCTTTTCCATAAATTTAAAGATCCCAATGATATTTGGCCAAAACCCGGTAAAAAGGAAGTGACACTTTCCGTAGGACTTTTTCGAGTTTTGAAAATATCTTGAAAGTTATAGCAAAATTTTGGGTTATTCTGGGTGATAGCCCGATATTATTTTTAGGTTACCAAGAGATGAGGCTACCAACAAGTTGGAAGAAACTAACGTTTTCCAACGTCGTGGTGACCTCACCTCGATGAAAATTATAACATTTCCAAAATAGCAGTTTTCCAAAACTTTATGGAAAATAAAAGATTTTCTACAAAAACCGGGGTTCAGGTAAATCGGGCAGATTGATTGAACCATGCAGATTGATTATTCGCAATAAAACTTTATACGTAAGCTTCCGTAGGAGCTTTTACAAATTTTGCAATGAAGTTTAAATTTTGAACATGGATTGAAGTCGTTGATTTTCTGAAATTTATGCAGAAATATTAGTTTTTATCCCAAATCCGGGAGGTTCAATTTTTCGCTTTAGAAGTTGTGCATGGTTTCGAAACTCGACCGTGCATAATGAGCGGTGGGTAGATTTTGATAAAATGACATATTCATGACATTTTATTAGAACAAAATATTATCACCGAAAATTTCCGATTCTAGTGAAATCACTTATGACACAGCAGTTTGTAGTAGTGACAGTTGGGTTGCTACAATGTACACTGAACTTCTCACATATTTCGCCAACCACACAACTATTACGCAAAAACTGCCAAAAAATTGTTACTTCGCAATAATCCGTTTTATACAAATTTTATAATTTTTTTTGGATTATTAATTTTTATTTAAGAATTTCATAATTTCGTTTAAATTCAATACAAAAATGGTTTAGCAATTATATTCACACTAATTTTATAAGAAATTTTAAAGTCGCGGAATAATAAATTGGTCAAAATATTGAACCGTTTTGAAAGAGTCATCTCAATATTGCTTTTTAGAATTCACAACCAAATTGTCATTTTATATAGCAGAAACTTACTTTCTTTGTTTCCTTCTTAACCTTCTTGTTAATAAACACACGTCCATTTTAAAATAAATATATCTTGTAATTAATGATATCAAAGAACAGATTTAATTTTTTTTACGTGTAAACCACAAGCACTTCACAAAAAATGTCAAAACTACAATATGACCATATAAAATATTTGCTATAACTTAAAAATGCTGCTGTGCTGTAAACTGCTGTAAATGTCATAAATCGTTTTATCCGAGTCATAAATTTTCAGCCACTTCAATTTGTACCAATAAGCAAATGCCACAAAAAATTTTCAATTTGTCGGAATCTATTCCCTGGACTGAGATGTTGCATGCCCTCCCCATTTTAAATTTTCGCGTTCATTTTTATTTCAATTTTCACAAATATAATTTTAGTCTATTTTTCAATGTTTTTTTTGTTTCAAGATCACCAGAGGTAGTCAGCAGAAATACAGCAACAGGTTGAGATCGCGATATAAAATGTGTAATTGTTTACGCGAAGTTGGTTGTTTATTGATTCTTGAAAAATGAGACTTAAACTAAGTTAAATTTTTCTCACAGACTACAAAGGGATCCTGAAAGGTCCACGCCTTGGTTATAGTTCCGCCTGTAATCTTAAATTTTTGTTGCACAAATGCATTCTTCAAATTCTGGAAACACCTAATGGTTCAGTTTGATAAGAAATTGATTTTGATTTATATTGCTGTGTAGTGCTGTTCTGCCATATATAGCTGGTTTCGTTTTTGATGGTATGCTATGACACTTTGCATAGTCTATTTCACATCACAAAACTAATTGTTTGTAATTAATTTTTTTTAAATTAATTTTCGTGTAAATTAACACACACAAAAAAACACACCTTATTATCACATTCAGGGCCAACAATGACTTTTAATATCATGCAGAATATACAAAAATTATAATATACAAAGCTAACAATAAAACCATACACACGTGCAATGAATCTCTAATAAATTACTATTAATTCGGTAATTGCGCGTAAGACGATCTCAATAAAATCATCGAAGTAAAACAAATCCCATGTAGCATGAATTTGAATTAAGTAATTTGTATTCAATATGGCGCCGCCGATTTAACGAATAATAAATCACGCATGCTTCGTAAATGGTGTTAGATACCGTTCGACAAGGTTGCCTTCAACTATACGCGACCGGTTAGTCCAGTGCCCTTATATGCATTCGATTCAATTTCAAATAAAACACACAATCGTTATAAGCGGATGATGTAGATGACGATATGGAATATAAAGAACGTGTATATATAGACGATATTTTATAACAACCGGAAGCTAAGGTAAGTTACACAAGGGTGATTTTGAATATTTTTGTATAAAACAGCAGCAACAACAAAAACATTTAATTTACTATTTTAATTTATGTAAATGCAAAATGTAAAATATTTTATTGATATAATTTCTTGGGTACACACATGTGTACTTATAAAATTGTACGAATATTAAGACAGTACTTCCTACTCTATGTTCCACGAGACAGTTTGATGTATTATTTTTTTGTGTGACGGACATATAGTTAGACAGAGGTTATGAAAACCTGAACTCCTTAATTGAAAAGAAGATTTTACGGTACGATTGCAAAAGTATGTACATTTTATACACAAATTAAGGGTTGTCGACGTACAAAACATTTAGAACAAAATAATATGCATATAGACCAAATTCAGCTGTTTCCGGTTGATACACAAAAAAATATTTCTGAAAATATTCTTGTCTCGTGCCCTTGTGTACAATTTTGTTAATAGCATGATTGTGATGGAATGATAAAATTGTTAAGGATTTTTGTAATTCCCGGGGAGAAAATATTAAGACGTTTATGTCATTTCTATATACAAATATTACAAGTATTGAACGCCCGATCAAACGTGACGAAGGAATATTGTGATTAGGGATTGTGTTCTTGTATTGTTTATTTTAAAAAGGGTTTAGCATGTCGGAAATGAATTTTTAAATTATAGAAATGTAAAATGTGTCTTTAACTCGCCGGGGATCTTTATGAATGTAATGTTTGTATTACATGAAATCAATAATTAAATATGTGTACTTTATTTTCATAAAGATATTACGACTTTACGATAAAACAGGGTACTAGTTTATTTTATATGTTATGGTTATTTGACTACGTCTCGGTTTAATTTGATAATGGTTGTTTGAAATTTCCAGTCGTTAATCGGATAGGTACTGATGGATATAGAAGACGGATGATTATTCCTTTGATTTTCATAGATTGCTGATTTCGATTAAATGGGCTTGCGTTGCATATTCATACAACTGATTAATTCATCTCGTTTAAATTGATAAACCTTTGTTTAAACACAAGCCATGTTAACTATAAAAATCTAATGTACTCGCACGCAAAGTATCATCTCGAAATTCGATTTTCAGATTTAAGTATAACAATTGCCGACCCATGTAAAAGGGTACAATGGTGCAACTTTTGTGAAATTTTTCACACTAGATATAACTAACTGTTTATACTTAGACAAAAATATTTCCTAATCGTCAGTCACATACTTAGAGTTTTCAGTAAACAATGCCAAACATTTTTTTTTTTAATAAAATTTTATTTATTTATTTATATTACGACTGAGTCTTGCACCCATCTAGTAATTTACATTGCATAATAAAGTATTTTGATTAGTCATCAAGTGATTATCCCCAGTTTCGTGTAACTCCTCCTCAGATTTTTCGTCACAGTAAGTCTACTGATTTCCTGGTTGCGATAAGCCCTGTGGTCAGCACAAAAATATGGCGTTTACAATGGTTAACTATTTGAGTGCCAAAAAGCGCTATCGTGCTCCTCAATACATTAGCCGAAATCATTTTGGAACTCAAAGGGTTAATATTAATAAACAAAAAAAGAATGACACGTGGCTTGCATATGCAGTAAAACAATCATACGCATGAAACTAACACAAACACAAATGCTACTACTATATCATTCCGGTTACACTCATTTCGTTCACACATTTTGAGACAAAATCCGTATACTGGTAGCATTCTTTAATTTACTAGTGGAGGCATTGATGTTCTTTGGTGTTTCAAGTATTGCAGTGTCATCTGCAAAAGTCGCCATTGTTGCTTCTGTAGTTGGTATATCTCTAATATATAGGAGATAGAGGATTGGCCCAAGAACACTCCCTTGTGGCACTCTTGCTTTTATTCTTTTTAGTTGTGAGTATTCATTCTCATACTTTACTCGGAAGTGCCTCTCTGATATGTATGATTTTAAAATTTGAAAATATTGCTCCGGAAGATTTCGATGAAGTTTGAGTTCTAACCCCTGGTGCCATACTTTGTCGAATTTTTGCGCTACATCAAGGAATATAGCTGAGCATATTTGTTTGCTTTCTAGTGATTTCTCGATTACATCAGTAATTCGATGTACTTGTTCTATCGTAGAATGTTTTTCCCTAAATCCAAACTAATGTGAGGGGATATGATTCCTTTCTTCGATAATTGGTTTGAGTTATAACGTGATGTTGTGTTGTTGCAGAGGTGAAGAGATGCGATTTGCGAAGCACTTGGTAAATCAATAATAATAATAAATTAACAATAAATAAAAAAAAACAAAATTTGATTTAATTTTAAAAATTAATAAAGAAATTTTATTATAAAAAATTTTTAGTTTTTATGTTAGCTGCTCCTGCACCTTCAAAATTCCAAAATTGAATAAGAAGGTTTTCAAAATTTTGTATAACTTTTATACAAAATTTTTAAGACCATCTGGATGCAATAAAAATTGAATTGATCCAGAGCTTTCGCTTTTTGGTAAACAAGGTAATAAAAATCTAAAATGCATCCACCAAATCTGGTTTCAGCTGGTTACCAATTTGTTTGTATTATAGACGTACGTACGCCTATGAACGGTATTGCAATGTTAAATTTGCTTTTGTTCTAACTGCCCGCCATCATGTTAAGTGGTATTAAATAATTGTGTCTTCGGTTATCACAATCATTTAATGATGATGGGGGGCATCTATAATAAGATTTTAATAACTACCGAACCATCGTTTAATTTAAATATGCTGTGTCTTGATTATCACACAAATGATGGTGGCATCTATGCGACAATTGCAATATCGTTCGTTTCAATGATAATTGAATATTGGTAACGATTTTGATTGATGTGCAAATCGGTATGATAATGGAAGTTGATAATTTTGTAATGTGTACAAAATTGATTTGTTGTATGTACCGATTTCGTATGGAGACTGTTGTTGCATATTCTTATGGAATATGCTTATTTATACGGAGAATTGTCCGTTGATAAATAATTCAGTCTACGGAGAATTGTCCGTTTGTGATTAAGTATATTGTGCGGTGTTTCTTGTAATTGAAGAAACAGGCCGCTTCAGAGTCTTTTAAGAAGAACCTTTTCAAATAGTTTAGATAATGTTAGTAGCAGGGAAATTGGCTTATTTGAAGCTTTCATTCATTCAGAGGTTTGTTCGGCTTAAGTATCATAATTACTTCTGCAAATTTCCATTGTCTTGGTACATATCATAGTCGAAATGCTGCATTAATTATATGCACTAGTTTCCTCAACGCTTTCTCCGGTAACACTTTTATTAACTGACCCGTTATATTGTAAGATCATATCCTGGAGCCTTATACGCATTCAGATTTTTCTTGATTTCCCATTTTAGTTCTTTCAATGTTACAGGTGTAATTTTTAGTTCATCCTGTTTATTTATCGGGGTGATATTTTCCTCTTCCGTTTGTTTGGAATGTTTCTTCAAGGTTGTTTTCAAACAAATCTGCTTTCTGTTTAGCATTTCGGGCCCAATTTTCTTTATTTTTAATTGGAGGAACCTGAAGTTTGGGTCTTTTAAGATTCTTAGTTGCTTTCCATAATGAATAATCAGTATCTTTTAGCCCAGTTAGAGTGCTGAGGGATTTATTAACTGTCTGGTTTTTAATGTCTTTTATTTGGTATTTTAATTTGTTACACAAATGGTTAAATATCCTCTTATTTTCCGGGTTTCGATGTTTTTACCAATTCTTCCGTGTTTTTCTTTTATTTTTAAGAAGTTCTCTCACTTCCACTGACTAATTCTTTCCGTTTACTGTGTTTGGAAGAGATCTCAATTGGTTTTGAAGCTCGTTAATTTCGGATTGCTCTCTTTCGTAATAATTGTTTGGCTAAGTATCATAATTTTTTTTTTTTTTTTTTTTTTTTTAATTTAAGAAATCTTTATTTCTGTATAATATTACAACTAATCATATAGATTATCTAGTAACTGTTTTATTATTTTTGTAGTCTATTCTTATGGAATGAGACCTATTGTTTCATCCCAGCTCTGCCAGTCCTTTGATTTAAGCGGCTGAAGGAACCACTAATTCTAAAGGCTTTGTTCTTTTTAGTCGCTTTGGTCCATTGGCGCGATCCAGTAGGTTCCGCAGCTCCTCGTTGTCATGCTGCTGCAGTCGCAGTACGTGACTCCTTCCAAATTTTTTTATTTCATCGCTGACGTATTCCTGGAGATTGTCATTTCTAATGTACCAAGGAGCATTCACAATTAGGGAATCCAAATTTACCGAAAATTTCATTTACCGGTTTCGGTATTTTTTTTTCTTAATTTACCGGTTTCCCGGTAAATTTCGGTAATTGTTTAATCTACAAAAACATCATTGAAACATCTAATATATCTTAATTATTTACTTATTAAGTAATTGTTTTTTGAGAAAAAAGACATTTTTAAGTTAAAATTTCATTTTTGTTATATTAAAAAATATACATAATATTACATAAAAGTACTTAGCAACAATACAGTTAATTCAAATTCAAATTTATAGAGTTCAGTCTCATTGATTTTCTTATAGGAAAAAATAACAATAATAGAATAAATAAAAACAATCTATTTTATAAATTTAATTTATAAATATCGTTTTGTTGGTTAAAATAAGCTCGTAGAAAACATAACATATCCAATGTATCATCATTCAGACGAGATCTTATTTTATTGCAAATTTGTCCCGCCGAAGAAAATGCTCGCTTTGCATCTACTGATGTTGGTTTTATTGTCAAGAGATATTGATAGACTCGATTAAGCCAGACACCACGTTCTTTAGTTTGTTGATACAATGCAATTTCTCTTCGCATTATTGTTGTTATGTTTTTGTTGTTTAGCTCTATAGGTTTTAATTTCAATTCATGTGGCTTAGTTTTCTTTTTAATAGCAGAAATTAAACTTTCTTTCATAGTTAACTCTTTTTCACTGTGTTCTTCATATTTCGATGAAGAGGCTACAACCAGACTATCATCCGATGTCGGTGAAGTTATCATATTCAAACGTTCAATTAAATTTACAATCAGTTTTGCTATCGTAGACTTGTTTGTACGACTGAAAACAAAATATTCATGATCAGAAATGTTGTCATCTAAATTATGCAAATATTGTAGTACATCAGAATATTGAGTGCGTCTCTTATTAATTTGAAATATTAATGCATTTTTCAATTCATTGCTATAAAAGCTATTTTGAATTGATAATTCATCCAACATGAATTTTAATGATGCATCAGCACTTAGTATCGTACTATTACTGGAACACATTGATTCCAACGACATTGTTATTGGGAGTAAAGAAGTTATAATTTCATCAACAGCTTTGAGCTCATTATCGGAAAAACTTACATCGATTTGCAAATAAATTAGATATTTTTGCCCACATGTTTTTAATAAATAGAATCTATTCATCATTGCTAGCAAGCTATTCCACCTGGTTTTGGTATCTAAAATCAAACAAAGCTCAACGAAGAATAACGAAATATTTTCACAGTTTTTCTGATTTTTTCTATTGTCGGATATAATTGATGAATTGTTTCGAAATTTTCTTCATGTTCTTTCAGTTTCTCCTTCACTATTATTATCCTCGTTTGAATGAGTTGAGTATCATACTGTAATACAATGTAATTATGTAAATCTAATATAAAAATGAATTTTTTAATTTTCGGTATTTTCGGTAAAATTTTGAAAATTTACCGGTTTTTCGGTAATTAAAAATTTACGGTAAACCCGGTTTACCGGTTTACCGAAAACCGGTATTGGATTCCCTATTCACAATGCTACGTAGTACTTTGTTTTGAAATGTTTGAACGATCTTCACTGTAGTTTTTCTTGCGCAGCCCCAAAGCTGAATACCATACGTCCAGATAGGTTTTAGGATTTGTTTATATAGCAGCAGTTTGTTGTGCGTTGTAAGTTCGGAGTTTCTTCCAATAAGCCAGTGCATTTTTCTGAATTTTAAATTCAGTTCTTGCCTTTTCTTTTTAAAATGCGCTTTCCACCTGAGTTTAGAATCTAGCGTCATGCCGAGATACTTAGCATTATCAGAATATGGGATTGGTTGTGAATTCAGACTAATCGGAATATATTCTAATTTCCTATTTGTAAAGGTGATATGTGTTGATTTCGATTCGTTAAGTGTTATCCTCCATCGTTTTGTCCAGATATCCACTATATTAATAGCATTTTGTAGTTTCCTGGTGGACTCAACGATACTAGCATCGGTGGTCATAACAGCTGTGTCATCAGCAAACGTTCATATTCTAGCTTCTTCTATGTCTGGTAGATCATTCGTATACAGGAGGTATAATACGGGGCCTAGAACACTGCCTTGTGGAACCCCTGCCAATATTTTCTTCAGTTTAGAGTATTCTCCGTCCTGTCTCACCCGGAAGTAACGGTCGTTGATGTAAGACTTTAGCAATTCAAAATGTTGTTTTGGCAGATCTCGTTGGAGCTTAAATTCTAGACCGCGGTGCCAAACCTTATCAAATGCTTGGGCTACGTCTAAAAATATTGCTGAACATACTTCCTTTTTTTCCAGCGCCTCCTCAATAGTATCAGTAATCCTATGTACCTGTTCTATCGTTGAGTGCCTTTCTCGAAACCCAAATTGATGTTCTGGTATAAGATTTCTGCTCTCTATAATTGGCTTTAATCTCTTGAGAAACAGTCTCTCGAAAATTTTTGATGTTGGTTGTTGTTAACAAAGAAATAGGCCTATACGACGTTTTGTCGTTTAGTGATTTATTGGGCTTTGGAATCATTATGATTTTCGCTACTTTCCACTGTCTCGGAACATAACATAGTCTAAAGATAGCATTGATTATGTGCTGTAGTTTCCTTAGGGCTTTCTCTGGTAAAGCTTTGATTATTCGCCCCGTTATCAAGTCGTATCCAGGGGCTTTTTTATCTTTGAGGTTTTTTACTTCTTGTTTGATTTCTTTCAGAGTAACTGGTAGCACAGATGCCTCGTCTACTTTGCTTATAGGTGTTAGATATTCATTATCCGCTTGTCCAGTTGGTGGTTTGAAGGTATTTTCTAGGTGTTCGGCAAACAGATCAGCTTTTTGCTTTTCGCTGCGAGCCCAGGTTCCATCAGCCATTCTAATGGGTGGCACTTGCATTTTAGGTATTTTTAAACCTTTGGTGGCTTTCCACAGGGAATAGTCTGTGTCAGGTTTACCTGTCAGGTTACTTAGGAAGCTTGCAACTGACTCATTCTTAATCTCCTTTATAAGTAGTTTAAGTTTATTGCACAAGTTGTTTAGGATTGTTTTGTCTTCAGGGGCTCTGGTTCTCTGCCAAGTCTTACGAGCTCTTCTTTTTTCGATAACCAACTCTCTCACTTCAACTGGATAGGTTATACTTTTTTGTAATATTTCTTGCTGGTGAGGAGTACTTTCCCAGGCCTCTTTTTGCACACTTTCAATTAGGTTTTCTAGTTCTTCTTCTATCGTGTAAGCGTTCGATATCTGCACGTGTAGGTTGATGCTTTCTTCGACTAGCTGTCGAAAGTATTCCCAGTTGGTTTTGTTATTTGTTAATCGTGGAGGGCTTGCTTTCCTTATTACCGTGTCACTTATTGTCATTAGAACTGGAGAATGGTCTGACGATAGCCCTTCTTCATTTTCAACTGCTAAGTAATTTTCGGTGATACCTCTTGATATATAGAAATCCAGAAGATCAGGAATTTTATTTGGGTCCGTAGGCCAGTAGGTTGGCTTTCTACTGGAGTGGAACTCACATTTTAATATCCTGCCTGCTTCAAATAGCTCCCTTCCTTTAGGACTAGTTCTATTTGATCCCCAGAATATGTGTTTCGCGTTAAAGTCGCCTCCAATAATAAAATTACTACCAAGCGATTTAAGAAGTGTAATGTAGTCTTCTTTTTTTGTGTTATATCTGGGTGGACAGTAGATTGCTTTTTGTGGAAAGATCCAGAACTTCATCCGGGATTTATGTTGGAGTCGCAATTTAGCTCAACATACCAGATTCGAACATGATTGTTAATAAATTTCCTAGGACGGTCGAATTCCAAAACTTCGCTAAATACCATTTTTAAATCCCCACCCAATTCTGAATACCTGATTTGACAATATATATATTTTTTAATATTATTCCCAAGGTCCATTCAGAATGGTCGAATTGTAGAACTTCATCAAAAAGACACGTTAAAATCCCAATTTAAGCTGACCTTTCTTATTAGAATCCTAGCCCAGCACTGCAAAATGAAGGTTAAAGTTGTAGGTTAGGAGGTGGCCTGGTTTAATTCGTTATATCCGAATCCCAAAATTTAGTCAAATTCAGCTTTGTACATTGAATTTGATCATCATTTGTTGAGAAATGGCCTAGTTCCATTGAGCATAATGTTATAGTGCCAATCCAATTCTACATACCATATTTGACAGAAATTGGTTGAGGAACGATGAAGCTCCATTGCCATGCTCGGCATAATATGTCCTGTGCAGTATAAATTACTTGGTAATTAATCGAATATGTAACATTGCCTTTGGGATGCCTCACATATTTTTTATTAAATACTTATGGATTTTAGAGTAATTTTTAATATTGTAATTTAAACAATTATGGTTTCAGGAAATTCTACTTTAAGTTGTGGAATTGCATTATTATTAAATTAATAAATGTTTATATTATTTAGGAAGCCGGAAAATATTAATTTAGAATTAAATTTCAGGAAATCTACCGATGTAGGTGAAATAATATTCCTTTGAAATATTAATGGATGGTTCACAAGCCAAACCGATTAACTCCATTTTTAGAATATTTGTAAATTTTAATATCAACGTACTTGATTGGCTCTATACATTGAAAATAAATTACAGTAATAATAAATGTTAACACCATTAAATGACAAAACTAAAAGTAACTAAAGTTGCAATTTCTAACGAATTTTAAAACCATTTTTGTATTTTCTCAGTTTTTATCAACTTTTTGTTTTACGGAGTTAATCGTTTTGGCAAATGAAGCATCCAATTGTAGATTGTGTAGATTAGAATTGCCTATTGTTAATGTGTTACTAACTATCGACTTTATCTAGGTGTCTGTAACCGGGCTGATTCAATCAATCAACTTGTTTAGGAAGCCGAAAAGCATTAATTTAGAATTAAATTTCAGGAAATTTCCAGATGTACGTGAAATAATAAAAATTTTCCCTCAGCTTGCTGATTTAATGAAGCAATTGTTGAAGACCAATACCATCGTTATCCATCAAACCTATTAAGCCTTTATCCTCCCTCTAGTAGTTAGAAGTAGATTAGAATTGTGTTGTGCCGTACGATCGCTAGTTGTCTGAAACCGGGTCGTTCCGTCCCAAAAAAAAAAAAAAAAAAAAAAAAAAAAATTACCTTTCCTATCCCTCCTATTGTTATGTGTAAACAGGCTGTAGGAATAGGCCCGGCGTTATCCGGGACCACCTGTCAAGTACTTGGTTCTACAGTCCAATCAATCAATCAATCAATCAATATCTGGGTGGACAGTAGATTGCTGATATACAGGGTGGCGCACGAATCGTGCTACAAAAACAAAACGTAATAACTTTTTTTCTGTGTGACTAATCGGCTTTATTTTTTTTTATTGTATAGATAATTCAATTTTATTTTTATTTAACTAATTAGTTTTGAAAATGATAGACCGTAAATGACCTCCATGCTCATTCACGCATGTGCGACACCTGATCAGAAAATTATTCATTGCGCACTGAAGGGTTGAAGTCGGGATCGCCTCAATTATTGTTGTAATGGACTGCTTCAATTCAGTCAAATTCCTTGGTTTCGTTTTAAACACCTCTTGTTTGACATAACCCCATAAAAAAAAAGACATAAACAAGCAATTTATGAAGTTGTTGTCTTCTTCGGCCATTTCAATAATTTTCCGGCAAAATTCCAGGCGAATAGGCAAATCCAGAGGTTTTAATTTGCTTGTAATTTGGATTTTGTACGGAAACAAGTTTAAGTCATCATGAATTATCCGTTGTAATGACCGTCTGCTAACTCCAATTTGCGCCGATAACTCTCGAGTCGAAACACTTGGATTTGCCTGAATTGATGATGCTACAGCTGCGATTGTGGCTTCGACCCGAACATAGGGATCTCGATTGTACGGTCTACGTGCGATGCTTCCAGATTCAGCAAACATGCGTACCAACCTCATAATGGTCCATCTACTCGGGGGAGTGCCGCCAAACTCCCGCCTAAATTCCCTCTGGACGGAAATGATGGACTGCAAAGCATGGTAGCGCTGCACTATCCAAATCCTCGTTTCGGTATTCCAAGCATCCATTTTAGTAAATTTAAATAATAATCTGCAAAATAAAAAAAATAAAAAACAGATTAGTCACACAGAAAAATAGTTATTACGTTTTGTTTTTGTAGCACGATTCGTGCGCCACCCTGTACTATAGCTCTTGTTATTTTTGGTTTCAATAGATACAGTAGCTACTTGCATAGCTTCCTCCTCTATTTTTAATTCTTCGTGGTGTTTTATATTGTCCTTAACGAAGATTGCTCTCCCGCCTCTAGCTCTTTCTGCTGGGTGTAGAGCTTGGTAGCACTGATATCCACGTATTTTGACATACGACGTTCTGGTAAAATGACTTTCTGAAATTAGGCATATATCAATTTTTTTTGTGTTTAAAAATACTTCTAATTCTGAAATGCGTTGCGCTAGGCCATTTGCATTTCAGGTAGCAATTCTTAAATATTGTGTCATTATTTTTTCTTGTTAAGTTTGTATGGACTAGAATGAAGGTACTCAATAACTTCTCTAGTTTTACTTTACGTTTTACTTGAGGTATCATAATAACTGGAGAATGATCTCATGATAGACTTTCACTGTTCTCTATATTGATATAATTATCTGAAATCCCTCTTGTGTTAAAGCAGTCTATAAGATCTGGAGTCTTACCAATCCATAGGCCAATAGGTTGCTGTATACCGCCTGAGTGAAACTCGCATTTTAGTTGTTTGCCTGCTCCCAACAGTTATTTTCCTTTAGCAGTCGTTAACCGTGATCCCAAATAGGTATTTTTGCATTATAGTCCCCTCCAATTAAAAAGATACTTCCTACTGTTTTAAAAAGATCAGTATAATCTACTTGTTTGAGATTGTATCTTGGAGGGTAGTATATTGCTGAGATACTACAAGTTTTACTATTGTTTAATTGTATTTTGATTGTTGTGACTTGCGTGGAAAGCTTCTCGACTTTAAGTCCTTAGTTATGTTTTATATAATCTTTTATGAAGATAGCTGATCTACCTCTAGCTTTGTTCTCTAGATGTAATGCATGGTAGTAATTATATCCTTTTATTTTACAGAATGAAGTTTTGGTGAAATGGGTTTCTGATATAAGACATATATCTATTATGCATGTTTAAAAATGTTTCTAGTTCTTGAATCGAAACAATAGCCCATTTGCATTCCAGGTTACAATTCGTAATGTTTTACTCATTTCTTTGGTTTATAATTCGATTTTATATAATTTATATTTTGATACACTCGATCAAGGTTTTCTTCTACACTTTTATTGAAACTAGTTTGTGAGTTCATTTCTTCTAGTGTGCCCTGCAGACTCATTTCCTGTGAAATTCTCTAGATTTCTCAGTAAGTTCTCTAGATTTCTCAGTATGTCCTGTAAAACGAGATCCACTTTTAACTGTTTCTGTTCTGATTGCCGAACTATCTGTAACATTTTCATTTACTCGCTCTCTTTGTATGTTAAAATTAGCAGTTGACGATTTAAGCTCCGTGGTTTTTTTTATAGATTATACATTTCTTGTTGTATCTGGTTTGCGCAATTTATCTCTCATTTTTTGTAGTTCCACTGCTACTTCACATCCTCTGTAGTTGGCTGGATGCTGGCCATTACAGTTGATACAATTCTGTGCAGTCATTTCCTGCGTGTTTTTCTGCACATTTAACACATCTTGCTTCGTGATGGCAGTACTTTTTTGTATGATTATAATCTTGGCAGTTTTTACATTGAGGTATTAGCCAAGTGACCTTTCTCGGTGTTTCTATTTTAACTCTGAGATTGAGGATAGCCTTAATATTATAGATATTTTCGATTTTTTCTTGGTTGTGGAACGTTAGCATGACTAGAGGAAGACCTCTTCTGATAATTTCAACATTTCCCTCTTTGTTTTCTCGTCTCTTTTTTCTGATGATGTTGACTGCATCGATTATTTTCAGACCTTTGTTTTGCAGGTCTTCAATAATTTCATCTTTTGAACAAGTTGGATGGATACCTCTTGCCATTACTTTAATAGGACGATCATTTTTATCCTCGTAAGTATACCACTGGTGACCATCAGAATTCAATTTATTAGCTAGAGCTTTATAAAATTCAGGCTCAGTTGTGTTTATTTTCCAAAAATTACTACTGAGCGATATTATCTTGTAGTCATTTCGTACTACTTCTTTCAGGAGTTTCTGAATAATATCGTGATTTGTTATTCCAACAATATTGATCGGGGTGGAGCCTGTTTCTTATTTTGTGGCTCATGCACTTTTAATTCATTAGTTGCATTGGCAGTTTTAATGAGAGTTTGAATTGGCTCAACTTCTGGTGATGATTCAGCTTTCATCTTGCTTAGGTTGGTTTTTTTTCTATTGGTTTGCTCTCTTGGATTTCTGTAGTACCCAATTAGTTTCCCTTTCAAGCTCACCTTCATCACTGTGATATTCGTCTTGATCTGTGAGTACTTGAAATTGGTTGTTCATTAATGCTGAGTTTCCTGCGTTGTTATTTTTATTTACTCTTTCCTTTAGCATAAGGTTTTCTTCCTTTAGAACGGCAACTTCATTGTTCAGCAGTGCAATTAATTTCTCCATTTGTTCAAACTTATTTATTAACTCCGCGTTGTTTATTGTAACTGTTTGTGCACTGGGCGTGGCTTTAGAATTTGAGTTGAAAGCTGCCTTATGCTTCATAGAAGAGATATGTTCCTTCTCATTGTTGAGTTCACTCAGTGTGCTGCTCTCTGGCGGTGGAGTAGATTGGTGGTGTTCTAGGAAGTGCCTTACTTTTTCTACCAAAGCGCCATTCATTTATCGCTTATTCCATGCTTCCAGTAGTACTAGGAAATGGATCAGCTTGGTTGCCTACCGACAATTTTCTTTGCAATGTCGCGTTGCTCCCTCCAAAATCCGTGGAGCAGCCCGATAAATGCCAAACATGTTGAAAATTCAAAACACGTATTTCGCAATCAAAAGAACCGGACCAAGTATTGCAAATTCATAGCCAGTCGACAAAAAAATGAAAGTGTTTAGAGATATTTGCTTGTTTGAATCCCAAACTTGCCCATGTTAAAGTGGTGTCATACATTTAACAGCAAGTAATTTCATCGCATATCTGTATTCGGACATTGTGATGAAAATTACTACAATTTTTTTTATTTAATTCCAATCAAATTTTTTCTTCTAAATGATTTTTCAATATTTGGTTACGTTTGGTTATGAAAATGAACACTTCTATGACCCCCTGTCGAAGTGCAGGGCTCATAAGTCGACCCATCTTCCATGCCAGTATTATAGATTGGCATGGAGCTATGCAATGCGTAGATGGTCCTATTATGTAAATCGGAGCTATGGCGTTACGTCCTCGATTTGGCAGGCAATGGTTAAGGTAGGACGTGATAAGCGAACCGCGAAAAAGCTGGGAGTGACAAATAACCAATTTTTTAAAGTCTTTTGTTGCTTCGTAAGGCTACGGTGTATATTAGTCAAGAACCGAAAGAACCGAAATTGAGGCTACAAATTTTTCGTTTATCGGAATCTAACAATTTGTCGTTTATCCTTCCTATAATTATCTCCATAAGATTTTGTATCCTTCAAATAATTTAGTATGGATTCGTGACGTCGTACGATCCCACAACCTATAGCACGGCCTTTCCTGATAAAAGTTAAACACTTTCTTACCTATTAATTAAAAACTGAATAACAAGAATACTAATTTTTAACTTCACTTTAAAATTTTTAAAAAATAAACTATTCAGATTTATGAACAACGGTAATATGTTTGGTGACGATAATCAAATGATCCGAAAAAGTCATATGTACACTTGCGTGCAAAAAAAAACGCAAACTGCTCGATTTTCCACAAAAGTTCATAAATATCAAAAAAATTCAATATTTGTTTAATGTTTTTTAATGCATATTAAAGGTTTATTTCAATTCCTATCCAGTGGTACCTTTTTTGTATTTATACGTGCCATCAAACTAATTTTTGGGGGTAAACATCTGAGCTACACGTTTTTGTGAATTTGTCAGTATGAAAATTAGAGGTAAAAATCGAATTAAAACATGGAAATAAACAAAAAAAATACAGCTTATTATTAAGAAGTATTCCTTCCCCTGGCCCGAATGACAGCTTCCATTCGATGCTGCATTGATTTCACCAAAGTTTTCACAAAGTCTAAAGTTTTCGCCTCCCATTCCTATACGATCGCATGTTCCAGCTCCTGGAGACCCGTTGGAGTAACATCTCTGGGTCGAACTCTTCTTTTCAACTCGTCTCATGAATGTTCGATGGGAATGACGTCCGGGCTTCGAGCTTACCACTCCATAACAGGTACATGCACTTCTTGAAAATACTGGCATACTACACCAGCCGTATGCGGTCTCGCATTATCTTGCATAAACGGAAAATTTTCACCAATTAACCCGGCAAAAGGTACGACATACTGTTCGAGTACTTCCTCAATGTACCGTTGAGAATTCATTCCTCTTGATCGACAGCCAGTATTGGCTCGTGTGATGAATACAAGATCTGTCTTCGCCTCTAAAGATATGCCTCTCCAGAACATGCACGATCAACAGCCATACGAGACACGATCTTCAATGCAACATTGTGCATATCGCTCTCCTTGTCTACTGAATACTCTTCAGCGTCTATCGGTGCCATATAAATATCCTGCACTCGTTAGAGAAAAGGACTGTTCTCTATTCTTCTTCCGGCGGGCTCTTCGGTGGGCTGCGGTCAATTACGGCACATTTGCTGGTCTGTGCGCTGTCAGATTAACTTTTCAAAGTCGGCTTCTAACTGTCCACCAACTGAACATATAAATATATATATAATTTTCATAAAAAGTCTTTTTAAAGACTAAATATCAAACTACTAAGTCTACTAATACCTCTTCGCGGTCCGAAGGGAGGCAACGAAGGAGTGTTTCCACCGTAAAGGTGCAATAAAAATCCACTGCACGGCTAAAATTAGTGCAGGGATTTAAGTAGATTTGAGTGTATTAAGTGGAGTGAATTAAATATTTAAAGTTAATTTAAATATCCAAAACAAGCGTAGCTAAATTTATTTAGCGGATTACCCAGAGATATGGGTAAGAGGTCAAGGCGTAATCCGGGTCAATCTTCGCAAGAAGATGACTTCCAAAGAGCCTCTAAGAAGGCTAAACTCGACGAGAATCTGAATGAATCAACCTCGGATGCCGAGCTTGTCGGCAATGATGAGACGACGACTGAAGTTGAAAACACTTCGCCAAACAGTAGTGGTCAAGTAGCAAAAAGCGAACGACCCCATGAGAACCTCATGATTGAAATCGTTTCTCTTGAAACGATGCTTGAGTAAGCCAAAAACACGAAACTTACTGAACCTAAGCTTCGTGATCTATCCATGAAAATAAAAAACATGAAAATCCATATCCTCGAGGTGGTTGCGGAAACGAATCTGGTTGTTGGCAAAAATGGTTACTGTGGAACCAAAAATGGTTACTGTGGAAAAGGCACCAAAGGTGGCTGCACGGGATTCAGTTCTCAGTGCTAATTCAGACAAAACCAGAAACGTGGAAACCGATCCGAACGGAAACGGAGGAAACTGGCAAGTGGTCGGTAAAAAGCGAAAGAAACGGAGAAACAGAAAACGCTGGCCAAAACAGACAACAAAACGGATAATTATCTCAGCAAGGGATAATGAATCCAGCCTTACGACCACCAAGATTACAAAGAAAATCAAAGAAGTTATCCGACCTAGCGAATCGAACGTAAAGATTCACTATGTAACGAACGCCGGCCCGAAAGGTGTCGCGGTTACTGTCGATGCTTCCTCCGATTTGAAAGTTTTCACGGAAAACAAAGATCTCGAAGGCGTGGGTCTAGTAGCCACCGAACCAGCGCCTATAAAGAGATTACCGAAGGTAATTATCTTTGACGTCAGCTCTGATCTTGATGGAGACATGGTAACTAACTGTCTTATAAAACAAAACTGCCTGGATCAAAAAGATTTTAAGGTTCTATTTAGAACTGGTGCGAGAAACCAAGAAACCGCTCACTGGGTGGTAGAAGTAGAACCAGCAACCAGAAACATACTGCTAAAGTGTGGTAGACTGCACGTGGACTGGGTTCGATGCCATGTGAGAGATTACGTGACTCCAACTAGGTGCTTTAGGTGCCAGCGATACGGTCACATTGCAAAGAATTGTGGGGCCCGCACAGAGACCTGCTCTCACTGTGCACATCATGGTCATGGCTTCAAGGGATGTCCTAATAAAGACAAACCTGCCAGGTGCGCAAGCTGCAAAGAAATGCAAAAACCAAATGACCACCAAGTAGGTCGCGTTTCATGTAACGCATACAAAAGTGCTGTGCAACGCCTAAGATTTAATACTAAGCATGATGATTAGTCACAATCAAAGGAATTGTAACAGTAACCTACTAATCGCCCACCTCAACATTCAGGGTGCTAAGATAGTCAGATCCGAAATATGTGAAAGCATTTCCACCCACGACATAGATATTCTGTGTATGCAAGAGCCACACTCTGTCAATGGTCAAATCAGCGGCATGCCTTCTACAGCCAGAGTAGCAACAGGATGCTCTGAGAATCCCAAGACTGCAATTAGCATTCATAGTGTCGGCATGGACATGATGAAGCTAACTCAGGCTTGTGATAGCCACTGGACATGTGTTGAAATATCATCGGAAGATGGTTCATTCTACCTACTTTCAATGTACGCGTAATATAGTGAACCGATCGAGTATCATCTGCGTGCAAAATCGATACGATCCTAGGCTCTTTGTCGGGTCAACAAAAAAAGGTAATGATCGTCGGAGACTTCAATGCCATAGAAGTAAAATGTGGCATGACTGTTTAACCGATGAAAACGGAAGAAAAGTAGAGGACTTCGTGTCTAGAAATGACCTCTTCATAATGAACTTGCAGGGACACCCAACGACGTTCTCGTCTAATGGGAACTCCAACATTGACCTAACAATAGTCAACGGAGCCTTGCTGGGCTCGATAGTTGGGTGGTGTGTAAGAGAAAATTGGACCTCTAGTGACCATAGAGTCATCACGTTTGAACTATCAAACGCGCTACAGAATGGTCCTCTTGCAAGTAGCAAAACTCCGAGATTTGCCATAAAGATAGCTGATTGGGGTCTATTTGCTAGACACCTGGTCGGCTCTTGGGACAGTGTAGAAGCACTTCCTGAAATTAACTCGATTGACGAAATTGATGATCGTGTGAAGCTGATCACAACGCAGTTAACCAGTGTCTGCAACAACTCAATTCCAAAGAAGAGAGTGGCAAAGAGACAAAATAGTTGGTAGAACTCTAATCTAAGGAAACTTAGATCCTCAATGCACAAGCTCAGAAGAGCATACCAGAAGGAAAGAAACCAAATAGCAAAAGAGTTGAAATTGTCTCTCTTTAGGCAAGGAATAAATACTTCCATGAAGTATTTATAGCTAAGCAAAGTAGTTTCCAAAGGTACGTCACGGAACAAGGCATCAATGACCCATGGGGACTTGTATATAAATTTGCCGCCGGCAAAGCAAGACCACCTGAAGTCTTAAACACCATCAGGAAGACAAGTGGAGTCGTCACTGATACGTGGCATGACACACGCTTGCAGTTATTAAACTCGCTTCTGCCGGACGAAACACCTGACGTTACTGGGCCTCAAGCAAAAATGCGCGAGATCGCCACCAACAATAGTTGGATATCTGATGCTGAAGACTCCCCATTTATTTGAACGCTGAAATAATCCAACTGGCTTGGCCCATAATAGGGACTTCCATAGTAAAATTATTAAACAGCTAAAAATAAAAACACCTAAAATTTGGCTAAGTCCCGAATGTGTGGAAAAAGGGTGAAATGATTATAATCAGGAAGCCTGGGGATAGAGATCCACTTTCTCCGAAGTCTTATAGACCAATCATGCTGCTACCTGTCATGGGGAAACTCTTAGAAAGGCTACTAGCGGTTCGTATCCCTCCAAGAATCGAACAGAGCGGACTATTCTCGGACAAACAATTCGGCTTCCGACGTAGCATGTCTACTGAGGACGCGATAGTCCGCCTAACAAACACTGTCAAAACCCAAAGTTCTAAATATGTTATGGGTATCAGTTTCAGTTCATCAGTTTATCAGTTTACAATCTACCTGGAAACATCATAAATGTTTTTAAGAGTTACTTCAGCAACCGAACCGCAGAAATTAGAGACAAATATGGTTCAGTATCAAAACAAGTTACAAAAGGATGTCCTCAGGGCTCAATCCTAGGACCCCTAATCTGGAATATCGTATTTAATACGAGTATGATGAACGACCAGGATGAAATAGCATTCGCAGATGACAAAGTCATCGTGGTGCATGGCAACTCGAGGCTTGAACTTCAACGCCAGGGTCAAACCGCCATAAATAACATGATACAATGGTGCGAAACGAATAAAATGTCACTATCTGCAGAAAAAACAGTGATGCTGCAGCTAAAAGGCAAATTTGACTCTAGTCGACCACCAACAATATCACTAAATGGTCGAAACATGAAAATGGTCAAGTGCGTTAGATATTTAGGAGTTGACCTAGATGAAAGAATGGGCGTAACATCTCACGTTCTTAGAGTCTGTGAAAACGCTAAAAAACTATTCCACTCATTGGCAAGAGTGTCAAGAGAGGGATGGGAACTGAATCACAAAACACTTGTAATAATATACAAAGGTGTGGCAGAGGCGCTTTTCACGTATGCCGCAGATGGTTGGTATGACAGGTTAAACTGTCACCACATCAGATCAGTAGAAAGTGCTCAGAGGAATATACTGCTAGGAGTAACAAAGGCCTACCGAACGGTATCTAAAGACGCTGTCGTAGTTCTGGCCGGCGTGCTTCCAGTGGATATTCTAATCAAAAAGCGAGCGCTCATGTATCACCTTAGAAGAAGCGCCATGAATGAATCAGGTGACCATATACATGTCGCAGATAGTGAACAAATTCAATATAGCAACAAAAATGAAATCGAGCAAACGGCGGTTGACCTGTAGCAAAGAAGATGGAATGAATCAGCAAATGGAAGGCATACATTTGCATTCATTCCAGACGTAAAAGATCGTCTAAAAATGAAACTACAACTAACGAGCTCGTTTAGTCAAGTAATCTCTGGTCATGGTAAGTTTAAGGCCTACCTCCAGAGATTTAAAATAATAAACCATTGTCGATGTCTATGCGGTTCGGAAGTAGAAGATGTAAACCACCTACTTTTCGAATGTAACGAGGTGACGGTCAAGTCATTAAAACAAAGTGGCTTGGTAACTCAAACATACATGAATTATCACTGCCAAAATTACTGAGTGCCGAAGTACTCCCACAGTTTCGGGCATATTGCGCCGAACTGATCAACGTCTTAAAAGAACGTAACAGTGCGCTAGAGTAGACCGGGTAACCGGACGGTACATGTCCCCAAGCGACTAGGGATGGTAACGATATTGTACGACTAAACTGTATCTAGTACAGTACTATTATCAGCGATCTTGCTAATTTATTAACAATGCAATTACTGCAAAATGAGGCTTGTGACCTGTAACATATTTAAAAATTCTTAGTTTAAGGTTATACCTAGGTATAAGAATTGATGTAAATTTTTCGGGAATGTTGACCACGACGGATAATGTCCACTAACTGACTTCAACTTCACGAACTTTTTGGAGCCGCAGTGCCAGTTGAACCGCATTCATACGGCGATTTCGCAACGAAGTTGTTACAAGCAAGCGGCCATCACGCTGTGCTGTAGCACGAGGTCCGCCAGATCCTTATCGCCGTCTGAAACCACCAGTTTCCTGATATCTCTGTCACACTCGACGAACGGAGAATATGCTCAAATTTAGTTGTAGAGCCACTTCACTTTGGTGCTGCCCCACATAAACTAGTGAAACCACTTGTGCGGGTGCCTTTAGTGTGGTATCCATTTCTTCGCTCCGGTTGAGAACGTAATCAATAGAGGATCGTTCAGGCTAAGCATCGATACGCGAATCATCACAATTTCGAGATATTTCATGGCATGCTATTGTATTGACCTTGTTGAATTATTTTTAAAATTTAATTCGAAAGCCTGTTATATGCAGTTGACAAAAAATCACTTTGTTGGAATGGTACAAGAACAAAAAAGGTACCACTGGATAAGTATTGAAATAGACTTTGAATCTGCATTAAAAAAATTAAACAAATATTGGATTTCTTTGAAACTTTGTGGAAAATTAAGCAATGTTGCAATTTTTTTGCACCCAAGTGACTCATTTTTAAAACAAAATAAAAAACGCAGTTACCTTGATGTCTGTGATTTTTACTTTGTTTTACTTTTAATACTCTTATTTTCTCTATTTCACAATTTTTTCTATCTCTCTCACACACACACCGGCTGGAAATTGACTTTTGCCTCTTTTGATTAAGTGGCAGTAATCTATTGAACCGCACTGTACATTCACTAACATTATTAGTTTTTGATATTGTCTGGTCACGCCTACACGAAAACAAACATATCCGTAATAGAACGGTACATATGATCGAATTGTTTGTATATTTCGTCTTACTTATTCTCACTTGTTTTTAAAATTTTTAATTAATCTTATTTAAGAGTAATATTTAAATAATGTTTTATAAAGAAATTTACATATGGTTATTTAAAATAATTTAACAAAGCTCCATTTTATCTAAAATATAATTACTCCATTTTATCTAAAATTGGTACAGGGTCCAAATTGTCATTGCCGCATAAATTTTACAAAACTGATCTGGATCGTAAATGACTTACTTTTCAAAATACATACGAAAAACGAAAAAACTCCTATTGCAGCAGTCACTTCCGGTGGGCAAAACAAAAAAGCTCCTATGGAAGACGTCAGTTCAGGTGGACCGATTTCGGTAAAACTCACTAAGATCTCCTAATTTGTAGAAAAGCCTAGGTATGAAGTTTCATCTTGATCAACCAATCCATCTGGACTCTACAGGGGCCGATTTTTTTTTTTTTCAAAAAACTTCATTTGGCATAAATTTTTGAAAACTGATCGGTATTGATGCAAAATGTGTTTAAATGTTTTACTTATCAAAATATATGCGAAAATACGAAAAATCCCAAAACTTGAAAAAGGGATCTCCCAATTGATCAGACAAGCCTTCTGGGCTGCAGAAAGGACACATACATTTAGTCTGAGCGCTCACACAAAGATTTTTTAAAAAGTACTTTTTTGCAACTCAGCAAAAATTTTGAGGTCAAAATTGTTCCTTATTCAGATATCAGAATTCGTTTAAAATCATGTCACGCTTATTTTGTCCTCTTACCTACTGAAAATTACTTCCCCAGGGTATCGGCATACTTAAAATAAAAATTTATATTTCTTTGTATTATTTTTTGTAATGAGATATGAATATTTAAACAATTTTAAAAGATAAATTATTTTCTAGAATTTGATTTATTCAATGCAGTCCCATAAGATTCGAATCTAGAATTTTGTACCTTGAAAGGCTCACTTATAGAATATTTTTTGTTTGATATCCTTTTCAAAAATAACCTTGTGACATTTAAATATTGTAACTTTATACATCTTTCTACAACAAAATAATTAAAATAAGCAAAAAAACTCCATAAAATAATTTCACAAAACCCGGAATCCGCCTAAATGTTAAAATTCCCAGTTTTATGCTTTTATTTTGATATTAAATTAGCGTTATGAAAATCAAGTCACGATTTTCCTTGTTTCGCTTTATTTTTATTTTTTTTAAACAGCACAATAAAGACGCAGCTACAATAAATAGGAAAACAACAACAATTTGTTGTTTTAAGCTTTTTTAATTATTTTGTATTAAAATTTATGATTTTTGATATTTTTATTTTTATGTATTGTCCATACGTAAAAGTTATAGATGAAGGACAACCGGACGAATGAAAGTTTAACAAAAATACGTGAAAGTTTTAAGCTTTTTGGTTGGTTTATTGTTGCTAGCTTGTATACGTGATATATATGTACGTATGTGCAGAATATAACATATATAAATTTACTACTCCCACTACATTCATCAAGCTTAAATGCAATCACATAAACCTTATAGACGTGGGTAACACTGTATATAGCAGAGAACTTAATTTAAATAATTTTGATGATCACACAACTAAATAAAACAATATATGTATATAAAGTGTTAGCGTGCAGATACAAAATTTTTATGGGCTGAGGTTCATAAAAGTATAACAGAATTGCGAGTACCACAAAAGCTTTTCCTTCTACACGTTCAAATATTTATAATCAGTGTTCGTGATCAGAAAGACTGGGGTCCATTTTTGGTAACGCAAAATCTAATATTGTTGGCCGCCCATCGTTATAAAAACTTTATGCAGGCCTGGTCTAGACAATAGACGACGCGGTAATTAAAAATTGAACAAAACAGAAAACTTTTATTTTCTACCGCATCCTACAAAAATATAAATTCAAATTACTTTAGTCGTATTGTTATTGTATTTGTAGAAATGTCTTGTATTGAATTAATATCTGATGAAAAATACGGCGGAAAAAAATTAAAAGTTTCCTCATTAAATTGTTATAATAAAGGAAAGCAAGGAGATGATATTGTTCTGCAGCAAATTAAACATCATCATTTCGGTTCACTGAAGGATTGAAAAATGTTTTTGCCATGGGTTTTTTTCAACTAGTATACGTTCAATACTGCTTGTCGGGAAATGAATTATTGATTTGTATCTCGTGAATTGTCGATAAATTGTTGTTTGAAAAAAGTTTGAGTTTTTTTTTCGGTGGAAATATTCTTAAGACAGGTGTACTTCAATTACAAATTGAAATTTTGTAATCGAGAATTTTTCATGAAATTTGAATAAAGGTTATTTGGGATTCCGCTTCCCAAATAAGTGAAATCTACATAAATTTCGTAGAATGGAATATTATTAAATACGTGCCGCGGTTCGGTAAAACAATAATTTTTAATTACTTTTCTATAATTAAGGATACATAAAAAATAATAAAACGTGCGGTTCATGGGCAAAAGGATGCGGCAAAAATATAGCCAGAAAAACGTTACCGGTTAGAAATGTCGCTATTAAAATCATCAAAAATATTGAGCAATTATATGTTAATGGTTCTAAAGCAATGTATGTCGATTCGAACATTTCGGGAATTTTTATGTTATCGCGTTGAAAACGTAGGCAATGTCGACTACTAATAGACAATGTCGAATACTCGTCGTTGTCTACTTATAATTCACTGCAGTAGCATTTTTTTTTATTTTTTTTGAATATGTAAGATAGGTGATAGAATTAACATCCAAGTGCAAGAAAATACTTCTAATATTTTATTGAAAAATTATGGAAAACTGTGATAATGGAAATATGCTACTTCTTTGAAAGAATTACCTATGATAGAGATGATCAAATAAAACAAAATAACAACCAATTTTTGTAACCGCAACTGGTTTCCTCAATAAGGAGCGTTATCTCCACGAGCTTTTACAACTGCTTCTATTCGTCTTGCCGTGCTTTCTATAACGCACTGTCGATCGTTTCTTGTGATAAATTTTCCCATTCGTCCAAGAGTATATTTCGAAGTTCTTCTGTATTTCGAACTGCTAGATTTTGAACTCGGACCCTTCTCCCTAACATGTGCCAGACTTGCTCTATCGAGTTCAAATCTGGAGACCTTGCAGCCCCGTTCAAAAATGCATAAAAACAAATTACCCGATAAATGGGCCAATTGTATTACATGTTGTAATTGTAATGTTATATTGAGAATACCGCTCATCTGGCTGTCTCCATTCCCTTTGCCTTCCATCGATTGATATTAGTAAGAAAAAATTCTCATCTGTGAACAAAATATGTAAAACACAACCTTGCTATTTGGTGATTTCTCTGCTAGGGGCCCTTTGGCTGGAACGTATGATCTTAAAACGAAGATGAAAAGCATTACGTGTTTGAGTTTGCTTTGTGACGCCTGTTTCTCAAACTTTCAAGGATAATGAAACGGTCATCTCTGGAGCCAGTACCACGTTTCCGGCCTTACCCTCGTCTTTACTCGTGATGACTTTCAAATGACGGGACTCGACAATATTTTAATATCGTTACATTCTTTTACATATTCATCAAATAAATGATATTTTACGCGCGCTTTAGCTACCCAATTTACTCTGTACCTTTCTTTCGACACCGTGGCTTAGAAATAGACAATTTTTTCGTAATTACACGGTCGCTGTCTTTGGAGTGGGTATCATATGCTGGTCTACGGAAATAGATATGCGTAAACCTGAAAATTGAGATAATTAGCTCACTTACAGCAATGAGGAGGAATTAACGATTAAATTTGCATGCCCAAGGTGAACATGGTAAAAGTTAACTAACGCTGGTTTGTTTCAATATAACGAATTTTAAATGAAAAATGGAATTTGTGAGAAGATTAAAAAAAAAGGAATATTTAAATTGCCATTGGCCCTTGCCATAATTTTTCAAACACTGTAATTAGAAATTGTATGTTAAATTAGTTAACAGTTGATCCTATCGAGTCCGGCGTTTATGATTATTTTGCTTTATATGTGTATGAGTGAGCCCACATCACACACATGTGAGTCGAAATGTTGGCAACAATTTGAAGTGTAATCGAAATGTAATCTACGTACGATTACGCGTCGACAACCGCGTAGATTAAACTATGTAATCTATACTTTCTTTTTTATTTAGGTTCATCCCAGAAAATATACTAAAACTCGAATATTATTGGAGAAAATAAGATGATTAAAGGTTCATCTAACATCATTTCTTTGGGGAAAATTGAAAAAAAATCCGTTATTACGTGAGTTTTGATTTTAAATCCTACTAGAAACAAGAAGATTGAGAAAATAGATAAAAATGTAAAAACACAAAACAGTTTGCAAAAAATCTGCTGATATTTTTGTTAACGTGATAAAGTTCTATAAATTCAACATAGCTGTCACGTGTTGGTTCGAACGACTTTTTTTCAAAAATCAGTTTAAATTCTATATAATTCTCAAAAATGTCTTATTTAACCAAGATTTGTTGTGTTCTTTCTCAACCTGGAACAGTATCGGCAAGCGCCATTTCTTGAGTAGGAGGATTCTCATCAATTGATGCTCCAAAATCGATGAATACTCTTGAATAATATATTTCCCCATACAAAGGACTAAATTATGTAAACCATCATGAAAATTCACATGTGAAGTGAAATCTCATTTTTGTCTAAACTCATGGGAAATTACCCAAATTTGAGCCATCAGTTGGGGCATTTTTGTTAAATATTTTACTTTTTAAAATAAGTAATGATAAATTACCTGAATGAATTTTAAACTATCAAATTGCATTGCTGACTGGAAAGCTTGCCTCTGCACCTCGCTGTTTGATTGGGTTGGATTTGAAATTTTGTTATGTTGGAAGGACGTATTGACCGATATGTTGGCCGATATAGTTGTTGATCAGCTGATGCAAGCTGTGCGGATCAATATGTGATGTGATTTCTGCACTCCAACCGATTTTTGCATAAAATTTGCCCACAATGCTTTTGATGTCAAATTGAATTTTCGTAGTGCGTAATCTAATCCTATCTGCATGTGGGCATGATGGAAAGCGACAATATGCCGCTGCAGCTGCAAGTGAATGAGAAAGTCAACTCTAAATTCTCTGCTTTGATGGCCGCTGTAGAAAATAGTATAACCATTGGTGGTAGTATATGGATTCCACTCTCAGACCATCTAAACTCTTGAAGAAAAAACATGTCTAGTGTCTAAATTTCCACCTGGTTCAAAGATTCTGGAGGTCCAAGTCTTAGAAGGCTTAGCACGTTCCATACCCCCAGTTTTATAGCCTTGACGTGTACATCATCGTTTCCACTACACCGCTTGATTCATTTAACGTTACTCAGGGCTACCGCGAGGATGTTTAAATCATCGACTTTGTCCACCTTTGACCCTTGCTCAGTACGAATTTCTTTATGACCAATAACAAGACATCAGAGGTTTCACCAAACGACAACCCACAGGGGTATCTTTAGGGTCTGATGGCATGTAGGCCGTTTCGACAAGGCCTTCTTCGGTACATTTGAGGTGATGAGAATTTTGCTTCAAAAATTCGTACTCAACGTTAAGCGGTCCACACATCTTAAGGTAGGTTAGGAGCTTAACAGTAACCTTTTTGTGTCTTATAACTGACGAATGAGAGAGAGCAGATGAGAATTTTCAAAATGGGATTTGCTCAAAAATCAGAATAAGCGGACGTCAGAAGTTTGATCAGAAAATCGTAATGAGCACGCTCACATTGGGACGAACCATGTTACGTTTGATAGGTCAAATCCGTATGAGTTATTTTGATATGATGGAATTTTGGTGCGATTCACTGGAAAATTTAAAAGTGCCAATGAGAAGTTTGCTCAAAAAACACTGATGGATAGGTCAGGCTCTTACGAGGTTCCACCATCGGATGGCATTTTGGTACTCTATGCTTTTACTGGTCTAAATAGTATTCACTCAAAACCAGTAGGGCGCAATGAGAAACATGTTTCGAAACATGCTCCGTCTAATAGGACAAACCCTTAGGAGTTACCTCTATATTGCGGTACATGAGTGCAATTTCTGTATTATCTGGTTATTGGCGAAAATGTGCTTCACTAAAAATAAATATGAGCCGATGAAAGATTTACTCAGAAAATGATATGTAGTTGATGCCAAATATCGAAAAATATAAACCGAAGAACCACAAATGGTGTAGCTTTTTATATTAAATGAGCTGAAGTTTGGTCAATAATGAGTTGAGTCCAAATTTTTTGATGGGTCATTTGATTAGCCCATAATGAGCCTAAAATTATTTGTTTGTCAATAGATCAAGTTTTTCGTTCCAACTTTGGTTTTGGTTTGATTTTCGATTTGGGTTCTGCTAGTTTAGAAAGAAATAGAGCCTGAAATGATGTCGCTCACTAATTCCAGGTGTACAGCCTTCGTTCCTATACACACAAAAAGCGCAAGATACGCTTAAATAATTTTGGCACTTCTCAACCTGGAAGCCTTGATGAATAGTGGCTCTGCATAATCCACTCCAGTGAAAAATAAAGGCCTTTGGTAGGAAACCCTTGGCTTCGGCAACTGATCCATACGTTGATGCTGTTGTCTGGCCTTAAAACGAATTCATTTGACACATCATCCAACCACTCCTCGAACCTGATTTTGCATCATGGTGGTTAGGTGATGACTTGATGGTATTATAATAGGCTTCATATCACCAAAATACCGGACAAGTGGTGCAGTTAAAGCTTGGTGGTTAAAGCTACAACCGGGACGTACTGGGTTCGAATCCCAGCAGGGGCAGGATGCAAAGCGAATTTTTGTCATCGATTACGATGTTAATAACTAATGCTGTGTGTCTCAGGATGATTTTTTCGGTTAAATTATGAACGAAACGTTTTGATGTGTCCTTACGCTATTCGCCGCCAGGTTACAAACGAAAAGTGTCCTCGCGCTGTAACTTTTCAAGTTAGTTGTCAAATGTCATTATTTGGTATTTAATGTGCTATTGGGGTCGATTCCGGGATCTAAAATTTTATGTTATGTAACACTGAAAAAAATTGCGCGGAGATATTTGCACATTTTGCTGTGTAAACCCAAATTTGCAATTATTACCAATAATGTTTTAATAAAGTATGAGCCTTGTAAAATTTGCAGTGTAATATTTACAGTGCATTTTTAAATAATAAAATTATTGCTGAGCATCGCAATCATATTGAAATGCAAACATATTAAAAATGAAATTTTTTTGGTTTTTTTCGTTGAGAATAAATTGCAAAGTGTTTTACTTTGCATATACTTTTAAAAATTTACTTTGCACTCTGTAATCAAATCATTTATTATATCCTATTTTGCATTTGGTTCTCCAAATTTAATTTAAAATTCCAAACAAAAATTACACTTAAAGTGAATTTAAAGCAGTACACAAATCGACACAAAAATGCTAGTTCGTCTAGTTTCCGGATTTGTTGGGAAAAATGGTAATTATTTCAAAATAAAATAAAATATAAATTATATTTATTTTTATCCTTCATTTGCGGTTTTTTTGTAACCTTACTTCGAGTTGCAAGAAATTGCCGCTAACCTTCAGGATTAAACTGCTGAAACGATGTATGGTAAACACAAATTAAATTTACAAAACTTTATGTGGCTTAACTTATATTTGTCGCTTTCTTGTTTTAATTTCAGAATTTTATAAAACAATTTTAGAGGGCCGGACCAACTCAATTCCCTGAACATTAAATGGTTGCTTATACTCGTATATGAGGAGAATTTAATTATTAACAACATTACAATAATTCAATATCTTTCGAGGCTGTAAAGGAAAAATATGTTTGATCAAAATTCACACGTAAATTTATTGTCAATCCGGAGATGTAATTAATTATCAATCATCCTTATTTTAAGAAAGATCGATGGCCTTTTGTGAAAAGTGAATAAAAAAAATTAAATTATGCGTTTCATTAAAATTGGTTTTAATATGTTAAATATTAAATTCTATCTCCTCCAATCTAGAACTTTCGAGCGTTTGCTTCTGTGTAGAGTAAATATTAATGAGCTGCAATTTTCTCGATCCGCATTCCATGACGACCGAAAGTTAGTGAGATAAGCTTTAAAAAATAGGAAAAAACTTCTTCAAGCCTCGCTGCTGAGTTGTTAGTAGAAATTAAGGGAACAATCTCTGTTCGCACCACCCGCAGAAGGCTTCAGGAAGCGGGTTTAAAAGGCTGTAAAGCCAGGAAAAAACCCTGGCTCTCCGAAAAAAACAAGCAGGCTCGGTATAAATGGGCCTTAAAATACCAAAGTTTCACCGAAGAAGATTGGTCAAATATCGTGTGGTCAGACGAATCAAACTTTGAAGTAAGTTGACAATTCTATGCTCTAATAATATTAAATAATATGATTTTAAAATAAAATTCATCAATACAAATATTTTAGTTTTCCGAAGTCTCTACATTTTCTTTATTTCAGGGGTAGTGTTACAGGCTGGCTACTGCCAACCTGCAGATTTCACTTAAGCCCCTGCAGAGGCCTCCACGGTGATTTTTGCCGGCTACGTTCTCAGCGGAGAAGTGCTAAGGTCGTGGGGTTTGAGGCATGCAGGGCTCCTGGCTTACACCGTGATCATACAGAAAGTTAGGCGAACGCAAATACTAATAAAACCGAGTTCCGCCGAAATTCGTCGGTCGAAACTTGAGGAACGAACCGCAGAAAATTTAAAATAAACAAAATCATATAATCATAACGGTAGAGGTGCCCCGGTGCGCGCATCCGCCCGAACTCGCACGGTGGTAAACACCGGTTCCGAATCCGGATGCGGGCACCAAAAGACCGCTCACCCTACGCCTACACAGGATGGGAAATCCCCCTCATCATACCCAACCGAGGAAAATTAATAATTCATTTTTATTCAATTTACGAACACAAAAAATAAAACCCAACTTCCCACGAGAAAAGCAAAGATAAAGGGAGGGAACGAGAGAGAGAAGTGAGAGAGGACTGAGAGAGAGAGAGACCAATGCGCATCGAGCGCGCGACACGCGATTCGACGCTCGATTACAAAATGTTATATAAATGCAAAAAAAAAAAAAAAAAAATATAACAAGAAAATTTAAAATATCAAAAAAAAAAATAAATGAAATAAAATAAATCAAAAAAAAAAAATTGTACCTTAATAATAAGTTATTGTTGCGGCCTTGTGTGGCCGTCCTGCCACAGGTGACCTTGCCACACCCGGACCGTTGCGGTGCCTTTCACCGTTACCAAAAATTAAGTCGGGCAACCGGTTGGTCGGCTTCCCGTTCGTTGCGGGGCCTCTCCCCGATACCAATAAAGACCGGAAAATTTGGTTGGTCATTGCCCGCCTGAACCACGTAAATTCGGCCTTGATAGACCGCCTTTCATAAAAAGGTTTTGATAAGTTGATATACTCCGTGTGTATCCAATAATAAATTGAGATAATTTTGCTGTATCCAATACAAAATGCAGTTTCGACGAACTATTCACTTATTCATCGATGATTAATCCAAATAAATCCATTTTAGCGATGTCTGATGAAAATCACAAATACTGTGCATGTATGCATGGGTGTATCAAATAAATAACTTGACGTGACCTTCACTGGTCTCCCGTACTGGGCGTTGCCCCGCCTCACCGCAAAATTATTGTATGGGTTCACCTGGCCACCCGTAATTAGATTTGTACACGCCTTACCAATGGCGGCACCAGAAACAAAAATGTACTGACCCGTTGCTAGGTCTTACAGCACTATACTTTCGTTGTGTTTGCTACGAGGCACCCAATTGAGAGCACTTATTGAATAATCGACACACAAAGGTAACGTTATTTTTAATCGTTTTATTGAAACTTTAAAAAAAAAACTTTTACAACTACAAATTTTTCCGCAACATACACTCCGACAATAATAAGAGTGTAGTGGCCAAGTAATTTTTCCACTACCTTTGCTTCACCTCACAAGCACCATAAGCGTTTCTTATAACTAATTTTACTTTAAATAATTTTGTGACTAAACGTTTATTAAATCTTAACACAATTCTATTTAGATAATTAATTTTTCAACTTTTTTTTTAATCAAAAGAAAACCGAGAGCACAAGCGCAACTTGATTTATATACATTCCAAAAAAAAAAAATCGACTTTTATGTCTCAAAACCAAAACTCGACTTGTTAATCCAAAAAACTCTACTCGACTCATCAAAAAAAAAAAATTCTTACGCCGAATATCGACGCGCAAAACATTCCAGAAGAATTGTCTTTCTTCTCTGTTTGGCATATAAGAAAAACATTCTTATGGAATGTTTTGCTTTACACACACACTCGATTCGCATTGTTCTCTCTCCCATCATCTTTCTCACCCTCGCGCCACCTTACAATAAGGTACGTACAAAACAAACATCTACGAAAGTGGGGACAACAACCACCATTGAGCAAACATAGAAAGTGGAGACACAAACCCGAGGAAAATAAAATACAAACAGCGCTTGTTACGATCATGTAACAGTAGGCGAAGCATTTATTCCAGAGTGTGTGGTACCAACCGTAAAACACAACGGGGGCAGCATAATGGTTTGGAGCGGCATGACTAATTCTTAAGTTGGCGAAATGTTCGTGTGCGAGGGTCTCATAAACTGTTCAAAATACATAAACATCCTAGAATCTGCGTTACTGCCCTAATTTTTAACACTTTCTGGTGACACAAACATGAATAGCGTTAAATTCCAGCAGGATAACGCGCCATGTCATAAATCTGCCCGCACAATGGCATGGTATCGAGAAAATGACATTGAGGTTCTGGAGTGGCCTGCTCAGCCCCCGGACCTGAACCCGGCGCTACACAATAAATAACAAAGAAGACCTAATACGCTGTCGTAAGCTCTCTACCCAAAAAAATTTCTGCCGTAATTAAGATCATGGGTGCTCAATACTTTTGGCCAAGACTGTATATCAAAGCAATAGCAAATATTGCGTATCCACCGTGAAATAAAAAAAAAATACTCAGTAAGTTGTAATAATTGATTTGCTAAAATTGCAGTAATTACAAAGCGCTATGGATGAATTTTTAATCAGTTTTCAGTAGGTAATACTTCACTTTTTTGTGAATATCACTGATTCTTTTTATATTTGACAAACTATTCCTGATGGTCGCATACTTTTGTGAAAATGGTTGTTGAAAAATTATGATTATCTTTATTACGGCCGGCGATTACCATCCAATTGGATTAAAAATTCCGACTGCCTCCCGCAACATATAGCGTTTTGTAAACTCATTGTCGTCTAACTTCACCTTTAATTGAAATGTATCATTTCTCGGGGAATATACTTCACGCCAAGTATCGAAATAGTTCCCAAATCGTCTAAGATATCCACGATTGATGTATTTTCTCTGGAATAATTAATAAAAGTCCTTCACTATTCGATACCCAGTTTAGAAGATTAAAACCTTATTTGTTCAATATATGATAGCTAACTCCTGGACAATAATTTTAGCATCATTGCTGTTATTAGTTCCATAAATAAGATCGTCGACACAGAAATCGCGCTGCATTACTTCTGCAAACTTCGGGTATTCTGCTTTGTAATCCAACGCAAGTGGATTTAATGTTTGCGTTTTAAGACGACGTATCGTGTATTACTGTATTTTGTAGGTTAGCAAACGATTTTTTGTTGTATTCAATGCCTCTTTTATTGACCCAGATGTGCCTAAACAGTGTTTCGATGTATGCGGTAAAAATAATTTTATTAATCCGAAATCTGATAATTCCACTAAATTTGACGGACTTGTCTTTAAATGATTTGGCTGAGCCATTAAACACAACACGCTTCGTGGTTGTACTGCGCTCCTTGATCACATGATGATCTGGTAAAAAGTACTGTTCAGAAGCAACAGCCTTTGATGTCTCCCTGTATTCCAACATTTTATATTCAGCTAGGAATTCCACATATGGTCTATCTTGTCTTCCCTATTTAAATTTGAAACTGAAATCCTTACATAGCTCAAATTTGCCCAAATTGTGTTAGTTGAATTTGCACAACTTCCCAGGATGACTCTAGCTTTACTCCTCGATCTTTCGATAATTAGCTTTCTACGGTCCATCTTTAACTGGATTGTTGTCTTACGTTTAAGTACTTGTAAGAGTTTTGCCTTTCATATTTAAGATACACTGAGACATACAGTAAATTTTGACCGAAAATATAAATTCGATGAATTGGGGGTAGACATGCAAAAGAAATTTCAATTTCTTTTAAAAATGAAAATTACATTTTGAGAAAACAGTAAAAATAATTCTAGTTATAGAATCCTCACACAATTCAAAATAGATTAAACTATTTATCCTTCAATGTGCACACGAGCGACACAAAAACCAGAAAATATTCAACTGAAGAAGAATTGGAAAATTTCGACACGATAAAATGACAAAACGGATAAAAATATGAGGAGTCACGAATTTTAATTAAATTTCACATGTCAGATTTTATGACAATACAATTTAGTGTTTGGGAGAGGGAAAGCGAAAAAGGACAATACATAAAGACATTCAACATGGTTTCATTATAAATTTTAATTTTATTATTTTTTTAGTTTTTATTAAAATACTTTCCTATTTCTGATATGGGTAAATATATAGAAAAATTGTGGAACGAGCAAAAATAAAAATTGGCTAAAACACGCGCGTCATGACATATACGATACATGGATAATTAATTGGATCATGATTCAGCAAATTGTGGACAGAATTATAATTTAATTTGGGTTAGTTGCGGATCAGGCAAGAATTGCTTAACTATACATTGTCAATAGTCACAAGAGTCCGAAATAAGTGCATATACAAACCGGGCACAAGGTGATTTTAAATAATTCCTTGCGAACCAAAGAGAAAACGCGAATCATTCTTATAAATAACAAATGAACCATTACATGAAATTTATAATATATAAGTGGAAATCATAATGTAGTATTCAAGGATTAAAAAATCCTAAAAAAAATATGTCACTTTTTTGTGCAAATCAACGACGTTTACATAAAAATGTATAAAGATTTTTTTTATATATTATCCGTCGCTCCTTTTTTCCTCGAGCTTTCATTTCTATTCATAAAAAAAAAATCTTTTAAGATTTTTTTCTGATAAATATTTCATTTGACTTGTGAATTCCTTAAAATGAAAAAAAAATGTAAATTGTATACCAAGGATCAAAATTCAAATAAGAACGAAATAATTGTAATAAAAAAATCGTTCAACAATTTTTTCTCGTCGTTTTGTATAATACGTAAATACAGTAGCGGGCGATTAGATGTAAACATTATTACTATAAATTTAGATGACTAGCAATTTGAAATTTGAATATCGAATGGATTTATAATTTTTGTAATTAGGGAACTTACTGTGAAAGAGATTCGTATAGTGTTTTGAAAAAATATTTTTCGTTGGTAGTAATCAAGTTTCTGTTTTTGATGTTCGAGACAGTATCACTTTTTAGTTTATTTGAGACTGAATTAAAGTTTTTACTAAATAAAATCAAACCAACAATAACAACCGAGTGGTACCAGTTACATGTATTTGTATAAAAGCGTACATTTAGGCGACATATGAATCAAAAAATATTTTTTAATAAATTATTTTACACTCGCGAAATTTGTCGCGAAAAAATTTAATACAGACCCTATTGTATTAGTTACAACACAATCTATTTTTCGATCTTGTAAATCAAATTGCTTTAATTCAACAGTTTTAGTTTCGTTAAATTTTGGATACGCCAGAAAATTTTACTATGTGGAAGTGTTAGCCTTAAGTTGACACAGTCAAAAGAGTCAAGAGCCATTTTGAAAAAGAGGTAACAGTTATCCTTTTTCGTTCTCGTAAATGCAATCGATTTTATTGCTTTGAGTAGTTTTAGTGATAAATTCTGGCAAACTTATAAGCCTCGGATAAATTTAGAACTTCAACAACGACCTCGCGTACGAATTAAGAACTACGCTTTAAAACTTGTAACATGGAATGTATTCAGCCTAAATCGCAACGGAGAGCCTCCATTTGGAGTTGATTATCTATAAATAAGAACTGATATATCGTCAGTTCGGATTTCACATTTTCACATTTCATTGAACACATTAACGCTCCCATTAGGCATTTTAAAGAACAAACAAAAGATGTTTTCTACAACCAGCTTGAAAGTATTGGTAGCAAAATAGGTCAGTATGATGTCAAAATAAATTTAGCTGACTTTAATGTGAACATTGGTACGACTAGCAAAATAGATCGTTTAAACCATAATTTAGTTGTCGATTGGAGATACTTCCCACGGAAACCCATGAAGGTACATGGAAATCAATCAACTGGAACACGGTTAATCAAATTTATCACATCCGCAAATCCAAAACTAGTTCTCCAGTATCAAAGATATCAAAACAAGACGTGGAACTAACATCGAACACAACAATTGGTCCAACTACACCGAGGAGTAAAATTGATTGGAAATCAATTGCTTCAAAGAAAAGAAAATTTCAAAGAGAAGAAAACTGCTTCAAAGCAGTTAGAGAAAAAGATTGCTCGCACGAGAAATTTTTCTACTAAGCTCTGCAGACGGAAAACCCCAAAATGTTACAATCAACGTGGCTTAACCATGAGACTTCGAGTTTTAGAGATGAATATCGCAACATAAAAGAGATTGTTACAGATTTTTAATAAGAGAGTAGTTAGTATTGGACACCAATAACGTTCTTCAAGTGCGGTGGAATAATTTTGCCTGTCTACTGAGGAAAACCCAGAAGAGTGATAAACGGTTCTGACATGAACACTACATTAAAATTTGCTAAGCACTGGTAATAATGTTTTCTCCAAGATAGTGGAAGCAAAACTATCGATATATAGTGAGCTTATTATGGGCGACTTCCAATAATTATATCAGGTCTAAAGATTATTATTATTTTTTCACAGTTTGTTTTAAGACTTTCAACATTTTTACATCAGTGGAATACGCTGTGGGATGTTCTATCCCACCCAGGTACCCAAACAAACCTGATATCTATAATGTGCAAATTAAGATGATTGATTCGAACTGCAAAGTGAAAATAGATCGCAAACTTTCGGAAGCCTCTGAAATAATATCAGGAGTACGGCCATGTGATCCTATCACCCAAACACTTTTTAACTTACGTAGTCTGTTACTTAAACATAAGCCAGAGCAGCTGCTTTTATTTTAAACAATGTCAGCTACTAGCATACGCTGATTACATATGCATTTTGGGCCGCAACATCTTTCCTTACAATGAGTTTTCCCACCATTAGAGTAAACAGCTCATCGAATTTGAATTCAAATCACCGACAAGAAACCTAAATATATGGTTACCGTAAAAAGAGAAATATGCGGAGAATATATTTCGGAAGGCACGCACGCTATATGAGAAAGTGAAACAATTTAAATATTGGCAGATATAACAAAAAGCATCTAAACTGTGCGCACGCACGTCAAAAACAACGTTTCGCGATAAACGGAAGTTTTTATTATTCACCTTTGGTCATGGACGCTAACAGTAATGCTGAAAACAGATGTGCATATTTTCTGCATGCAGCACCGCATGCAGATCTGCACGTAAAACACATGAGCATAATATTTTGACACTTGTGTGCGGCATTTTTTAATTAGAGTTAAAGCAAGCTATCAACTTTTTGTCACACAGATAAATATTTTTGCAATTGAAATGTCTTGTTTCGTATAAAAATTGTTTTTTTTTATAAATTCTGTAATTTTCTCCTCCATCTTGACAAAATTTAGTGCGAAAAGGGGAAAATATCAAATAATGTCGCATGAAGTTGCCGACGATTTTTAGTTTTTTTTTCATGTTGTCAACACCGACGGCTGCGCAGTAAAATTAGAAATAGAAATGACGTGCAGAATTCTGCATGGCATGCGTCGTACATGTATTTTAACCCAAATACACTAGTGTATTCTAATTTTGATGCATGCAGAATTCTGCACATGTGTTTCCAGCATAAGAGAAACTCGTGCCTACGAACACAAAACCGGCCACCCAAGAACACAAAACCTCGTGAAAGATTACCAAATTTTTCAAAATATGGGTTCAACTGCGTCAACCGAAACGCTCTATTTTACATGACCACTGTATTATTTAATGATATCCTTTGCTGTTGTAGGACTCGTTTGGTAAACATCGTTCTACTTGCTTTACGCTAAAGTTTATCATAACAGCAATTATTATTACTAATCCTTAACCTGCGAATGGAAAGATCTGCGATAAGTGAGTCCCAAGGTAGTCTCAACATCAAATACATATTTTGAACCTCCAATTGTTTTACCTGGGTGGTTAACGTTGAAGTGCTTGTTTTAATAACAAATCATAAATCTGATTGGAATTTCACTTCTACTTAGACATTAACCTACAAACCCCGGTCGGTAAAACCACTGCACAAATTTTTGTTCTTTGTATTTAAAACTAATTAAATATCTAGCCAAAAGCCGGTGATTCTCTACAAGTGAAAATTATTATGCGATTGTCTCAACTTCAATTCGAATTGAAATATCTCGGCTCGTAAATTTTAATTTCGCGCTAAATCTAAGAATTGGTTTTAAATTACGATACACAAATATTAGAATTTACTGTTTGTTTAGGAATTACTGAAAAGAGTAGACATTTTATGAACTTACTATGTAATCCTGTTGAACTAAGAGCCAACAATATTACCTGCTTAAACATAAATACTTGGCGGGAGCAAATCTTTTAGAATGCAAGCCTCTCTGTCCCAACAGCAACAATTTTAATGGAAAGTTACTAGATTTAGTGCTACGATATTGCCAAAGTAAAATATTTATTTTTTTGTGAAATAGGCATTTTTGTGCTATTTTGGCAAAGTTCGCATGACCTAAATCTTTCTTTACTCCTAACGTGGTTTTTTATAATCATGCGTTAATGCGTATTAACATTAACTTTGTCCTAAACAGACAGAAAAAACATTCAAAATAAACGTGATTTTCTATTAAATAAGCCCTAGTATCATCTCAGCAAATTTACGAAAACCCTACGTGTGATTTATAGAAGGTCGCTGCAAATTTGGCTGTCCTAAACCGTGAAATTCCAATTTTGCCAAGATATACGAGTTGGTTTATTAGATAGGGTCTAAAAGCATCTCTGTATATACGCCCCTAAGAAGCGAGGATTATAGTAGTTTCCAGAGAAATTTGGGAAAACCCTAAATGTGATTTATTCAAAACCAATTTACATAAATTTGGCTGTCCTTAACATTCTGAAATCTTAATTTTGTCAAAATGAACGTGTTTTTCTATTAGATAGGACCTAGTACCATTTCTGTATATTTGCCACTTAGTGGCGTGGTTCATTGTATATTCCCGGAAAATTTAGGAAAGCCGTACGTGTGATTTACTGAAGATTAATACAAATTTGGCTGGTCCAAACACAATGAAACCCCAGTTTGACCACACTAAACATGTTTCTCTATCAGAAAGAACCTAGATCCCTTTCAAAATGTCACTTACAGCAGCTAGATTCTGGTTTTTCCTATAGGAAAAGGAATTAGGAAAAATATTTTCATATTATTTTTGTCAAAAATATCATTTTCTGGCCTACTGAGAAATCATGTTTGATCTAAAATTTTATAATTTAGGAAATATTTTTTCCGTATCGAAAATGGATAGGAAAAATATTTCCAATCTAATTTTATTTTTGAAAAAATTTACACTAACTGTTTACCATAGTATGCCAGAAAAACATTTTTTTGACAAAAATACTATGAAAATATTTTTCCTAATTCCTTTTCCTATAGGAAAAACCAGAATCGAGCTGCAGACGTGAATATAGCATTTTCCGGTAAATTTAGGAAAAACTTATGTGATTTATAGAAGTCCTAAAATTTCATGATATCAAGATACTCTATAGACATTTATTGTTATTGTTGGTTTCTACGACAAAAAAAATCATAAATTTAAAATTGAATTTTTTTCTCGATCTTAGATCTATAATTTACAGTTACAATTTACAGTTTGTAACTCACAGTTTACAACTTACAGTTTACAACTTACGGTTTACAACTATCAACTTTCAACTGGCAAGTAGCAACTATAGCTACTAACAACTTGCAACTTGCAACTTGCAGCTTGCAACTGGCAACTTGCAACTTGCACACATTACACACTTACACACATTACACACATTACACACTTTAAACACTTTAAACACTTTAAACACTTTAAACACTTTACACACTTTACAAACTTTACACACTTTACACACTTGACATATGTTACACACTTTAAACACTTTACACACTTTACACACTTTACACACTTTACACACTTTACACACTTTACACACTTTACACACTTTACACACTTTACACACTTTACACACTTTACACACTTTACACACTTTACACACTTTACACACTTTACACACTTTACACACTTTACACACTTTACACACTTTACACACTTTACACACTTTACACACTTTACACACTTTACACACTTTACACACTTTACACACTTTACACACTTTACACACTTTACACACTTTACACACTTTACACACTTTACACACTTTACACACTTTACACACTTTACACACTTTACACACTTTACACTTTACACTTTACACTTTACACTTTACACTATACACTTTACACTTTACACTTTACACTTTACACTTTACACTTTACACTTTACACTTTACACTTTACACTTTACACTTTACACTTTACACTTTACACTTTACACTTTACACTTTACACTTTACACTTTACATTTTACATTTTACACTTTACACTTTACACTTTACACTTTACACTTTACACTTTACACTTTACACTTTACACTTTACACTTTACACTTTACACTTTACACTTTACACTTTACACTTTACACTTTACACTTTACACTTTACACTTTACACTTTACACTTTACACTTTACACTTTACACTTTACACTTTACACTTTACACTTTACACTTTACACTTTACACTTTACACTTTACACTTTACACTTTACACTTTACACTTTACACTTTACACTTTACACTTTACACTTTACACTTTACACTTTACACTTTACACTTTACACTTTACACTTTACACTTTACACTTTACACTTTACACTTTACACTTTACATTTTACACTTTACACTTTACATTTTACACTTTACACTTTACACTTTACACTTTACACTTTACACTTAAAAAATAAAGGTCGACGTATTTGACTTGAAAATCAAGGCCAAACAGCAAAATCACCGAAAAAACTACTATATAGTAACGACATTATCTTTCCTGATGTGGCAGTGAAATACGTCCAAAATAACAAAAATAAACAAGTATGTACATATTAGTAAATAACCCGTTAAAAAATACGTAATAGAATTTTGAGTCAAAATTAAAAAAAATCAAAAAAATGTTTTTTTTTTTATGCTTCATCACAGCCCGAGAGTAGTAGTAGTACTAGTAAGCATAGTTTAACAGAACATAATGATAGCAGTTTTAATATTTTTGTACAAAGCCCTATGTGGAAACCTGGTAAACCAAGTCGATTTTATTGGTTTGCGTAATTATTAAATTAAATTATGAAATTCAAAAAGCTTGTAGGAAAATACTACTATGGAGAAATATTAATTTTTCGTTAACACAATGAGAGAATCTATCTAAACTAAAACTCTAAAACTACTCAAACCAATAAAATCGATTTGCATTGAAAGAACATTAAAGGAAACCGCAGTCCCGTTTCATTTCAAGTAACTCTTAACTCATTTGACTCTGTCAACCTAAGGGTAAAATTTGCACATTGTATAATATAAAATAATTCCAATATGAAAAACTTTTGCGTCTATTTCCGTCTCTTTCTATTATAATATAGTTATTTCGATAAAATTTTGTTTAACAGTGTAATTTTTTATATACCGGGTGTTTCTTTTAAACTGAGACGATCAAATATCTTGAAAAATAGCCACTCTACGGAAAAAATGTCCATAATCAAGGGGCGGGGGTAACTTTTAAACTAAGATAGGAATTTTTTATTGCAGATACGGATTCTACGACTAAAAGTACGTATGATTTGAATGAAATATTTTGTTCGGTTCATCATAGATGGCGTTGTAAACGACGAAATTCAATTTTTTCAATTTCTTCTACTTAGAACACACGCATTCGATTCTGCAATACGTTTGAAATAAAAAACATCACGTTTTCATTGGAAATACTCGAAATTCGTCATGAAAACAATTTATTCAGTTTTGTAAATCACATTTAACGTTTGTGTTATTTCTTATTTTCATGTTTTTCGTAATTGCAAAATAAACGATAAAATATTGTACTTTAGAATGGATCGTTTAACTGTGCCAGAGAAAATTGAAATGGTTCTGGTTTATGGAGAAGCTGACAGAAATCTTGAACGCTCAACGTTTTCCGGATAGGATTCGTTCATGTGCTTCATTTGGCCGTACTATAAAACAATTTATTACTGATGGAAATGTTCAACCGAAAAAGAGGACCCGTAGAGCAACAGTCACTGGAGAAAATAATGAAATTGCTGTATTGGCAGCAGTGGCTCATAATCCTCATGTTAGTACACGAGAAATAGTTCGCGATTCCGGATTGTCCCTCACCAGTGTTTGGAGAATTTTAAAACGGCACAAGTATCGTCTATATCATGTGTCTTTACACCAAGATCTTCATGGCGCTGATTCCCAAAATCGGGTAACTTTTTGTCAATGAGCACGTGAACAAATATAACAAAACCCCAATTTTTTTCGTTGCCTAATGTTCTCTGACGAATCGTCTTTTACAAACCATGGAACGGTTAATCGACACAACATGCATTATTGGAGTGTTACAAATCCGCACTGGCTTTGTCAAGTTGAACATCAGCGTCCTTGGACTGTCAACGTGTGGTGTGGAATAATTGGCAACAAAATTATAGACCCCCACATTATTGAAGGCAACTTGAATGGTCAAATGTACCGAAACTTTTTGGAAAATGAACTGCCAATATTACTTGAAAATTTGAACTTAGAAGTGAGACGGAACATGTGGTTTCAACATGATGGTTGTCCTGCACACTATTCGGTGGTGGCACGTGAAATACTTGATCGTGATTTTAATGGTCGCTGGATCGGTAGAGCTGGTCCGATAAATTGGCCCGCCAGAACACCAGGTCTTACTTCGCCAGATTTCTTTTTGTGGGGCTATCTCAAAGACAAAGTTTACAAACAAGAACCAACAACACTGAAATTCAACCAAACACACTTCTCAGTTGTGTACAATCATTATAAATGCGTCTTAATAAATGCATTGAAGTCGCAGGCCATCATTTTGAACACTTATTTTAGGCTAAAATTATTTTATTCACCTGCCATTTACATTAATAAATTGTTTTGATGACGAATTTCGAGTATTTCCAATGAAAACGTGATGTTTTTTATTTCAAACGTATTGCAGAATCGAATGCGTGTGTTCTAAGAAGAAATTGAAAAAATTGAATTTCGTCGATTACAACGCCATCTATGATGAACTGAACAAAATATTTCATTCAAACCATACGTACTTTTAGTCGTAGAATCCGTATCTGCAATAAAAAATATGGCTTCCTATCTTAGTTTAAAACTTACCCCCGCCCCCCTACAAAGCGGGGGGTGGCGGACTATTTGCACTAATGTATTTCCCCCGCGGTATGATTAAATTTTGATTATGGACATTTTTTCCGTAGAGTGGCTATTTTTCGAGATATTTAAAGTTTAAAAGAAACACCCGGTATATTTTTGTCTATTTTAGTATCAAAATAAAACATGCTCTGTTATGTTATATGCCTCCTAAAAGACTCTGAGACTAGTTTATTGGTTACTACTGTAAATATAAATGCGAGGTGTGAGTGTAGTATCAAATTGATATCAATAAATATAAAAAAATGTTCGTCATTTAAATGAAGTTCAGTTGAGGTGAGAGGGGTTCAATTTAATCGTACTTATATATAACGTAATATTGATGTTGTCGTATATCGGTCCCCACGATTGTTGTACTTGGAAAATCGTTCTTCCCATTTTTTTTTTTTTAATATATGTGACATTATTACATTTTTTTTTTAAATATTACATATTGTTACTTTTTACCCCTCGCACTCATTGCGATTTTTTATTATTGTTATTACTATAATTGTTATTACATTTTTTGATGATTTTCCAGTTCACAATCGTCTCGCAGATAAATTTTATATTGATTTGGATTTCGTTGTTGTTATATTTTTAGTTCATGTTTTGAGGGAAAATTTATTTGGTTTTATTTTTTGTTCAATCTGAATTTTTACTTTTTTTATCATCCGCTTTTATTATGTTTACCATTGAAATATCTTACCTGCAGATAAATTTATTTTTTGCGGTTGGGTACCGCAAGAATTTTCATCGCTATATCAAACGCGAAAACTGAATTAATGGAATAGACATGGATGGGTATATAGATCAGAGGTATGAAATTGATTTTTAAACAATTAAAACACTTCACACATACTCACAGCATCTCGCACATAATATAATAAAAATCACAACAATTTAGGATACCTTTTAGTTTCGTATAAGTGCTTAATTTTTCGATAAAAAAGGGATTTTATGTACATAATTTACCACTTCATCTACATATTGGAAGTTAAATTCTTGTGTAGTCTTTATAGAATTGACTCCATATACCTTTGTATATTACACATAAAATCAAAATATTATTAGATTTGTTGTTGTTCACTACGTGTGCTTGATGAAATCCTTATGTATACGTACCGATATAACGGTATAGAGTTTTCAAGTACTTTCCTCTTATACGTATTACGTATAGTAGAAAAAATATAATTTTCATTTGTTATTTAACAAAAACGGAGCAAGCTAAGAGTAGAGAGAACTAAATTTATGGGGTCTGGTTTATGTGGTGGGGGATACATACTCAATACTTTGTTTTTATGAACAGAACATAATAATAATTTAAGTACTTTTGAAATAATCACATTACAAATTTCTGTTAATCTACTTATGCATTTTATCAGATTTTTCACATGTTGTCTATTTATAACGAGGATAATATAGGACGGTGTAATGTAGTTAAATTCGAGTGGTCGGAAATATGTGCCGAAAATGCGACTTGCATATTTAACCACTTTATATTCAGTAAAAATACATGCACGTGCGGCCAACTCTAGACTTACTTTTACGTCAAATATACATAGATCTCGAATAAACCACCATTATTTCTAAAGCGATAAATTGAGCCTACCTATCACAAATTTAATAAAAAATATTTCGTATAGTCAAAAACCATTATTCCTGTTTAAATTTTAGAAAATCAACAAGGTAAACCCTTGTTAAAAATTGAATCTTCATTGAAAAATTTCAAACGAAAGCTCTCCTAATGTAAGGAAAAAGCTTTAGTGTGCAGTTTTATTCCGAATAGTCAATCTGCCTGGTCAATACAGATGACGAATTTGACGTAAAGTGAAATTTAAATAATTTTTATTTAGTAATTTAGATTGTTTAAGTTTTCAACTTTTTCCTTGTAAATGATTTACGTTTCATGACAATTGTAAAAAATGGTAAAGCTCTTATAGAGGTAGCCATTTCCAGAGATCTCCGAATTTATGGAAAAAAACTTTAGTATAAAGTCTCATTCCAATCATTCAATCCGTCTCAGCTGTAAAGGGGCGGGATTTGTTTACGAATACTTTTCAAAATATTTTGCAAAAACCGAAAAAAACTCCTTTGGAAAATGGATATGACAATTTCTACCAACCGACATTTCCGCTTGAATTTTTGAAAAATAATCTAAACGGGTATTGTTTTTAAATTAATTTAGAATCTTTTAGTGCATCTTTAGTGCATTTTTCAAAATACTTGCAATAAACGATAAGGCTTCAATGGAAGGTGCAGTGGCTGGAAGTCGACTGGATGTGCCAGTGGCCCGAATTTGGCCAAATATCAATGAAATCTCAAAAACCAAATTAGGGAAGTGACTAAGGAAAATGTCACTTCCGGTAGAACGATTTGGAACAGTCGATTCATCTGGGCTGTACAGGGTTGAATTTTAATTGAAAACAGTTTTTTGCCAATATTGTCATTTCCAAAATTATTTCAGACATATTTCTGACACGTCACAAAACCTTTGGCCGCGATTTTTAGTACCAACTGATTTAATTTTTACTATTGTCAGAACTACTATTGAAGAATCAAATTTATTAGCCCAAAAAATTCCAGATTTTTTAAACGTCTTTAAAGGCTGGTTACACCTATTTGTTCTTGGTTTCAAAAACACCGTAACAAAAAAACCGAAAAAATCTAATATAATATTCCATGAAAAATTAGGTAGTGAAAAACATCAAAAATTTACCTTACTTTAATCGAACCTGCAGATTAAAACGCAGTGAAAAATGTGTAGAGTTAAACAGAGACATTTATATTTTAATTCGAAACATACCCATTTCACTAGCTAAATTGGGTACCGCAAAATAAAATTTAGCAGCGAAATTTTTATTTTTGTGTGAAAAAATTCATTTGAAGCCAGTTGCGTACTAGCCTTTATGGGAAAAGGAAAAGTTTAAGTAAGAAGTTTCAGCTAGATCAGTCGATCCGTCTTGGCTGTAGAAAACCAACAACCTTTAGTTTACACGACACTACACACGCACGAGGTATTCATTTTTGGTATTCAAATTATTCATGATTACTATAGAAAAAAAATAGTTTCTTGCAAAAAAGTCCAAGACCGACCGTATGTTACGATTGGAACTATGGGGTATATGTATAAATGGACGAAACATTTTTAAGATCATAATTCGATTTTAAGTTAATGGTTCTCAGTAACATATGATGACCTCTATGTACAAACAAAAATTTAATACACCGTAAGTTAACCATATATGGTTTCTAGAAACCAGAAATGTCGTGGCCAACCTTTTGCGATTTCAAGTTCAACACGGCAGAACAGGTCGATCACGATTCTCGTGGTTCCTGGAAATAATTAATTTAAATCAATAATTTATCTATATATCGAATGGGACATTTACATTATTACGGAGTTGTTCAACATCATTCTACAGATGTCATCTAAGCATACACAGAGGTCTCACACGATGATCTTTTGCCAGCTAGATAGTTTCAAAATAAAAAAAAACGCAAATTAAAATTTAAATAAATCGGTTTCGAATTAGAATGCAGGTTCCAAGGGACCGCAAACAACACGCCGCACGGAACGGAATCCCCGCACCCATCATACTGAAAAATATTTAGCAATTCATTTTATGGTTTATCCATCACTGAGGAATCGGAAAACAAAACCCGCAAGAAATACAATCCCAAGAGAAATAAATAAAAAAAAATTCTTGGGGCAAGACCAATGCGCACCAAGGTCGCACGTACGAACACCAAATTGTTTTTAATCAAGGTGGGGTTACCAAGACTTTGGGGAGGTTTGGTTTCGAACTAATGAAACATTGAATTTTTTGTATTTAAAAAATTCGGTCGTCTCATCAGACTGCAGTGACCAAACTACAAAAATTTTGAAAATACTTTGAACTAATCAAAGTATAATCCCAATGCCTTAGCAAATTTAAATGATTCGCTACGCAATTCCCAACCCCTTCGTAACCTCGAATTTTATTGTATTTAGCGCATATATGCATACATGCGATTTCTTTATGAAATTTTGGGTTATTCTGGATAATAGCCAGATAGTGTTTTTAATCAAGGTGAGGTTACCAAGACTTTGAGGAGGTTTCAAAATTTTTGTAGTTTGGTCACTGCAGTCTGATGAGACGACCGAATTTTTTAAATACAAAAAATTCAATGTTTCATTAGTTCGAAACCAAACCTCCCCAAAGTCTTGGTAACCTCACCATGATTAAAAACACTATCTGGCTATTATCCAGAATAACCCAACATTCCACCAAATTGTTGGTGCTCGATTATAAAATGAGGAAAAAATTTAAATTATCTAAAAATTAATAAAAGAAATAAAAATCAAAAAAAAAAAATTAAAATATAAAAAAATAATAAAAAAATCGTACCTGACCTTCACCAAGGTCACCCTGTAGGGTGGATGCGGCAGCATTTTTTCGGCTGAATGGGTTGCGGCCTGATAGCCGTCCTGCCACAGACTGCGGGGCCTGCCCCGATAAATGTATTTGGCCTCGCCTGGCCGCCAAAATAAGTTGGGCGTTCTTTGCTTTGACTGTTAATGTTGCGGCCAACCCGCAAATAAACTTCAAATAATTCGGCTGGCCTCAACTGGCAGCCGAATCTGTCAACAAAGGCGTTGCCTCGCCTAAACCGTAGCAGCCTTGTATCTGTCGCAAATGTTGAGCGTCGTTTGCCGTGATTACAAGAATGAGTGGCCCCAACTGGCCACCCTGTACTGTATCGTTGCAGCACACCTGAGCCGTTAGTGATGATCACGCCACCCGTAACAACAAGAGTGTGGTTGAAAAGCAGAATTTGCCAATTAACCAATTTTATTAACATTTGTGCGAGGTCATATAAATTTTACTGGTAATGTATTTTTTTTATTCTTGAACAACAATTTAAAAAAATTATACCACATTCCCAAAGCTTTGTTGCGTTGAGGAGAAAACGTCGTCAGCCAAAAAACCCAAAAAAATTAAATGCGCACAACATTTTCTTTCGTTTATTTTTAATTTTTATTATTGTAAAAATTTTACTACTTTAGTATTTAATTTATAATTTTATTTGTCTTTGGTTATATTCACAAAATAACATTCTGATTCATTATCCAAAACAAAAATTTACAATAACTGTGTAATTTTATAAACAGTACTTCATGAAACAGTGTTTCATGAAATTTGTAACTTGAATCTTCTTATCAAAACTGAAACTTTATTTTTAAAACAAATTCCAAATCTCACTTTTCTATTTTAAATTACCAACAAGACTCTAATTTTTCAAAATTACCAACCAGACTTCCCTTATAAAAAAATTCTCACACCAACCAAAACTTCTAGAATGTTTTTTTTTACTTGTTGTCCCCCCCCCCCCCCCCGTACACCACAAGAAAAAAAACACCCTATATAGTCGTGCTAATGCACGAACACACCCGGTGCTCATTGGTCTCGCTCCATCATTTTTTTGCCGTCGTGCCATCACACAAAAAACCAAAATACAACGGAGTGAGTTTAGACAACAACAATCAACCGATGAAATGAAGCAAAAAAGAGTTACAGCAAACCATTTATTTACAGTATGTTCCACAAGAGCGTGTACGGCATAACTGTGCTTAAAACTATAGGAACAAATATGGGCGAAGATTAAATCGGTTCTCTATTGATCCCTCTTTGATGCTCTAAAACAAACATTAGTTTAAATGCAACTGTTTAGTGGACAACGTAGCTGTGGCTAAATTGGCGAAAAATAATACTATTTTACCAAAAACAACCATAAGAAAGAACAGGGCTACGCATACGGAAATACTTTGGTCAAACCCCCTGGCAGCACAAAAATACACAGAAAAGCGACTGCAGCGCGTATGAACATAAAAACAATGTTTTTACGAATATTGTGTTTACCAATGAATCATCCTTTTGGTGTTTTAATGTTAAAAAGCGTGCTTGGCTAAGCAAAAAAAGGATTGTCCGAACTGTGGAGCACCCGCTCTAGCTCCATGTATGGGGATGCTTCATTAAGCAAGGTTTTGGTAAATTAATCGTTTCCACACGGAACCTAAACGCACTTTTCATGAATAAAATTTATTCACGAGGTTTGTTACCATCTATCCTGAAATGGTTTGAAGCAAGGAACTCTAATTGGATCTTGTAAGAAGACACCGAACCAAAACACCATAGCATACTCAGGTCGAAATTTAAACTCAAAAAGGACATCACAACATTGGATTTTCCATCTCAGTCACCTAATTCCAATTCGATCAAAATTTATGAGCACTCGTGAAGATTAAGCTGAAAATATACCACATAAAAAATTTGAGCGCTCTATTGCGAGTGGTCCGGAAGATATGGAAAAATGTATCACCACAGTATGCAGAAAAATTCGTTGATACTATGGAAAAAAAGAGCCAGGCAATCATTAACAGTAATGGTGACTTTACTATGTTTTAGTTAATAGCGCCCTAGAAAATACAACAAACTTTCATAAAATAAACCAAAAAAAATCGTAGTTTTATTTTTACTTAGGTTTTTGTCGTACACGTTCTGATCCATAAAAATGAAACATAGGGATGGTCTTAAACTTTTATTCGTACGTAGGGCCCATAATGTCCAATGGATATCAAGTGAGATCGGTTACGACATTTTAAATTCCAGGAAATTATTCGTTTAAATCTTAAGTGTATATCCCTTTTTCAAGCAAAAAAAAAAAATGGCTGTTTTTGGTAAACAAATTTCACTTAAATTGAAGTACAGCCAACACAATTGTGTGTATAGTTATAGTGTTTATTTAATTTTGAACGAAAATAATTTTGAAAGGAATACACAAATATGTAAGTTGGTGCAAAATACATGCAAAAATAAATTTTTGACATGGTACTTTTGCCGTACTTGCACAATTGTGTTAATAAAACACATAAGGGATATAATTAATAAACACATTTTATTAAACACTTGTTTTTATTTCGCAAAATTAAATTTTTGAATATTTTAATTTAAAAATTTGTTCAAAAAGTTTAAGAAATCACTCGATCGATTTCGACTTGTTAGTTCATCATCAGGAGTATCTACTGATTTATAAAAGTAAAAAATTTTTTATATATAGCAGAAAACAGCAAAAAAATAAATAAAAGAAGGAGAGGCAAAAAATAGGCATTAAAATTAATCTACTAACTGTACTGTCAGTCATACGGAAAAATTAATAAAAAAGGGGAAGGACGACACCAAGTAGGCGATTAGTCATCGGTTGAGTAACAAAATTCAAGGTATCTTGAAGTAAATTACCCGCCGTATTAGTCAAATTATTACGACGGGAGAATTTAAAAGGGCGGGGTCTGTAATTGGTGAGAAACAAATTTCTCTGTGTTCGTTAAGGATATTTTGGATATTTCGAATTTTGTAAGATTCTAAGTTATCTTAACGCCTGCCCCATCTGCAACATCCCTATCTACACACAGAGAAAAATGTAGTGAAATTCAATAAAAATTGCATTGAAATTCATTTCAAATGATATGAATTTTCAACCCATTACACGTACAATAAACGTTAATGGTTTTGTAGTAAAATTTTGTAGTATAGAACTAATTAAAAATGAAGTATATTTTATTACAACGTAGTAAAACTTTTATAAAATCCGTTATGAAATACATTACAAGCGTAGTTCAATCTATTAGCTCCGTAGTAAAATGTTGATCTGAAGCTGATTACAAGCGAAGTGAAATTTAACGCAGCGTAGTAAAAATATGGCCAATCTCAATAATAAAATATATGGCATTCACAATGAAATTTACTTTCCGGTGAGTTCCTCATAGTAGTAAATTATACTACCTATGTAATAAAAGTTAATTCAATAAAATATTGAAATGTTTAAAAATTAAAAAGGCAAATTTTGTTTGTTTGTTTAACATTTATTTCAGTAAAGAATTTCTTTGGGAACTATAATAACTTATAGTCTACATAATAAATCAAATACTCTTAAAACGAAGCGCTAATCTTCTATCAGCTAATTTGTGATGTAAGCTGGGATAGTACTCAAATTCGCATATATCATTTAGGCTTATGTTTTCTGAACTGTTTTTTAAAATAAATGCATTTAAATTCTGATCGTAATCAAAACACATTTTGTTAGAAATTATTATAACAGTATTAGTACATACGATCATTTCATTTATCTTATATATAACATTATCATTTTGCTTGTATAAAAAAAAATCTGATTTATAGGGTGTACCCATAAAAATTAAATCATTTGCAAATATCTGAACACCATTAAGTCCAAATTCTTCAATCTCTTTGAAATAAGGTTTCTTAGGGACACACAATTTAATGCTTTTATCAATGTGAATAATGGGATCTACAATGTCACAATAGAAAAAATGTGCTAGTTTAAATTACAATTTGACTCCGATAGAATAGCAAAGATTTTTGCGTGAAGTAATAGACTGAGCATATTGTTTTAATTCTTTGTGTTTCCCCTCGTTTCGCATACCCCACATCATTTTTAAAGGTCCCACCCGTCTAATCACTGTTGGATAGTGTGTTAGAAAATGAGCTTTTGGTTTTAGAGGCTCACTGAAAAGCTCTATGTATTCTCTATTATGGTCTGCTACTCGGATTTCCAGTTCCTTTATGTCATCGTCTTTGAATGTTGAATAAAGACATAAATCAACAAGTTTTTGTAAATTTTTAAAGAATGCCCACACTTTATCATTCTGCGGTACAAAATCCCACACCATCAAAGAAAAGAAATTGACGAAACAACTTGTTTCACTTGCTTGCATATTTAAGTTTCTATTTTGTAGAGCCTCTATTTTAATAGACAGTGTAATGTTTCTTGAATCTAAAATGCCATAGTCAAATAGCTGCTTTCGATCATTCAAATCATCCAAAGAAAAGATTTTTTTTTTAATAAAGTACAAAATTATAAGACACATGTCATTTTTTAGAACACCTTCGAAAAGGTCGTGCATAATATCAACTGAGATATTAACTACAGCATGAAATGAGGACAACGAATTAAATATACAGGATTCTGAAATGCCTGTCATTTTAGGATTCTCAAAAGACAAATCGAATGTATAATTGTCAACTGTTCTCATTTTAGTTTCGACTTCAAGGCACAGTGCTTTTGTTTCAGTTTTAGATGCTTTACAGATCCTACAAAAGTGGAGAGCAGAGAAGGATGATCGAAAACCAAGTATTTTATTTAAACCAAGATTATCTCCCGTCACCAGGCCTAAAACGAAATAAATAATTTTTTTGTCTTTACCCTTTTCATTAAGTTCTAAATCTTTCATTATTTGCAGAAGATTGTAAAGAAAATCGTCTCTTTCATATTTCTTGAAATAGTCTGATTTTATTAGCATAATGGGTAGAATATTGCTTAAAACAGACCGCCTATGTTGTGGTAACGTAGGAAAATTCATATAAAAAGCGGAAATTGAATTTACTCTTGAATGGGAGCCTAAGACGTTATCTGGACCAAAATCGTCATTATAAAGAAAATATGGCAAAGCGATTTTACCTTCTTTTAAATATTTAGAATAGGCCCCCTCTCCAAACAGAACCACATACAAAATTGTTGATGTTATTAGAATTTGCCATAAGATGCTGCATTTCCGCAATACTCTCTTGCATCAGATTACCAGTTTCAAAAAATTTTTTTATTAGAAACGGAATTGCCAAAATTGTGCCTTTAATTTCCTTGTATTTTAAAATAGGAACACCTTGGTCAATAGTGTTTTGAATTTCCGATGAAATTGTTATGTTGGTTGGTGCTTTAAATAACTGTTTCTTTTCCAACGTTTTCATTAATTTATATTCGGTGTCGATTTCAGAAAAGGCATTTCCACAAAATTGTTCAAGGGTTTTAACAATTGTTTGTGAAGATCTTGTAAGATTTTAAATACTAGATTTCGAGGTAATGAATTTTCGTTCATCAAATTAAGAGTGAATTTTAATGCGTGATCTGACAAATCAAATGTTTCAAAATGTGCTTGTGATAAATTCGAATCTAAAACTTGTTGAGCAGAAGATGTTATGTTATTATTTTGATTTGGTTCTAAAGGCGCGTGTCGTTCTCGCGTGTCGTATTACTTAAAAATTCTGAGCTTTTTACAAAACCCGACTTGTTCACTGAGCTTGAAAAATTGCCCGACTCTTCATTTTCTGCATGAACTCGTCTTAAATGACGCTTCAAAACATGTAAATCAGAAAATGCCTGCGGACAACTATTTTGTTGACAATAATATTCAGATTCATATTTATGCAAAAATTTTAAATGTAAATAATAATTATTTAAACTATCGAACTTCAAATTACAAGCAAAACAATTAAACATTTTAATATATAATACTTTAAAAATTTAAAAATAATTTAATTTTTTAAATTGTTATTTTAAGCAAGTTAGTAATTTAGTTCATTTATTAGACCAATTATTGCTGAGTTTGGTTTACCCAGATTTAACTTAAAAAAAAAAATTCTTCCAAAAATACCCAAACATTTAAACTTGGTTTTGGATATTCAAGATTAAAGGCATATATTAACTTAAAAGTACTATCCAGTGCCGATAAAAAGTTTTCGGTTTTATATATAATACTATCAGCAACAATATAGAAGTTAGACTGACATACCACGATCATGGGCTGCAATGAAGTGCTACATTCCTTGTAAGTATCCTTTATTTTTCGATAATGTGTTAAAATATCGCCTTGGTTGTTTACTTCAATAATATTGCTATTTAGTGCATCCAGTATTGAGACATGCCACCGTTTTTGCCCATTCACATTTATTTTTTGGGATGGCGGTAGCTTATAGTGTAGCAATTTGAACGTTAAATAGTCCTTGCGATCTTTAAAAACAGGAAATAAAAGTTATATATCATATGGGTAATCCTAGAGAACCATAAAACATACCTTTCTCGATTTTATCGTTGCATATTTCAGAAATCAAATTTTTGATCTGCTTGCTACATGACTCCTTTTGATCAACAACAGTTTTTAATATCGTTTGAAACTTCTCCCAATTTTTTTTTAATCTTAAAGATGTTTCTTCGCCAAACTGTTCACTAAAATCTAAATCAATCTTGGGATAAAATATACATAATATTTAAAACATGTTTTAAATTTTAGCAAATATATGATGACCTACCAAATGCAATCCATTAGCTTGACTAAAAAGGGGCCACTCGTTGAAAATGTCTACTGCTGTCTTTATTAAAATATCATTACGTCTTAGTGAATAGGTTTTTTTCCATTTTAATTCGACTATTTCTAATGGTTGACAGTTATATTTCAGCCAGGTTTTGTCAATGCCTGTTATGAAAATAAATATATTTTAGATCACAAATAAAATTAGATAGAAATGAAAATAAAAACTAAATATTTTTTACTAAACTACTAATATCATTTCGCTAAGTGCTACGGCCACCAAAATTTTAGTCCGGCATTCTATTCGGATAATAAATTCGATTTAAATGGTTTACAACTCTATTAAATTACACTAACACGGTAAAGGGTTTTGTTACTTAACCCTCTAACTAATATGTTTATAATTTAAGGGAATTTCAATAAATGCTCACCAAATCACAAAATTTGACTTAATGGGCCACGGGTATAAACAGCCACCATTAATTAAACATACCATTAAAAATTTCACATAGTTCTGGAAGATCCCATTTTAATAAAAGTTCATTTACGATATCCAATTCATTCCTAACCTCAAAGGTTTCATCACTCGCAACAAAAATTGTATTTGGATCACAAAAAGTTTCATCTGGAACGTTTTGTGTAGACATTTCCTGCGTTTCAATATGAACATTATCAGCAGTGCTAACAACAAAATATATTTTTTGTGGTTCAGATGCCTCTGAAATATCACCAATCGCATCATTATTAACATCATCAACATCAACAAGACCTTCAGTTTCTGCCATTTGTATTTTTTATGAGCACTATAACAATAAAAAATATGCTAACACTTGTTTGTTTATTTAAAAATTGGAAGCTTACCTGAATTATATTAATAAAATCACTTTTAATAATTTATAATTTTAATAAATTCACTAGTTTTTTTTTATTACACTTTTAACTCCTTACTGCAGAACGAACACGCAATTAATGTGCAATTTCAATGCGTTTTATAAAATTTCTGTAATGCACTACAAATGTAATGAAATTGACAACTTGTGCGTTAAAAATTATTTCATTTGTTGTTGAATATACTATAGTGTTATAAAATTTACCACTAATGCATTGAAATATCATTGTAATGAATAATGAAATTCCTCCTTAACTACAGGCCTCTCACTCATTTTATGAATATGTTGTCAATTTATGTCTAAACCGGGAGAGCGCCATAATAGTGTTAACATATTTATTTTGGTTTTAAGAGAACGAGACGGAGCGAAAAGAGACAAAAACGTCAACATAGCGTGTCGTCATCTACGTGTGCAAGAAAATTTAAATGGGTGGGGAGTACTACAAACGTTGTCAATTTTGTATTTCATCTAAAAACAAAAGCAAAATCGGTTGGTGGTAGGTTCTATTAAACTTGTAATAAAATTTAACTGCAGTGAAATAAAATAAGAAATGTGTCCAAATTTTTTACTACAAAATTACTACACCTGTAATTTTTAAGGTGTTTTGTAATGATTTACACTACAACAATCTTTTTCCTAATTCATTACAGTGATTTGTAAATTTTACTACCAATATTTTTCTCTGTGTAAGTATTTACAAACTATTTGGGACAAAGTATTGATTGGAATATAAGTGAAAAGACTGGCAACGTCAAACGAAACAAGTTTTGAATTTAATGGAATGTCGACGTCTTGAATTTTGTTAATCAATTCTACCGAGTTTTTAACCGAGTAAGCCGAAAAGAAATTAGTATGACAATTGAAAAGATTTATGAAACCCTAACATAGCGTGTACGCAGGAGCATTGCAATACGTGACTATTGGTCTAATCGGAATGCCCTCCTTATTGATTTTTGCGAAACTATAAAGAATCGGAGCAGATGGATTCATGACAGAGTACTTCCCACCAGTTCCATCAAACAACTTCGGTCAATGGTTAATACACTTACTAACCGAAATCTTAAAAGATTTAGTTGGATCCCTGACAAGCACTATTGCTTTGCTTTCAGTAATAAAATCAGAAAATGTATTACAGTAATCGACTTTTGTGAGCACGGTAGTTGCATTGCCTTTATCCGCTTTACACGCTTTTTTAATTTTTTATATTTTTTCCCGATTTTTTAATTTTTTTTATAAATTCGGGTGCCCGCGGGCCAACATTTTTAAGTGCAATAATTGTAGAGGCTAACGGATTCGATTAATCTCACGGGTACGCGGAAGGCCGCCTTCCGAGGGGTTTTAGATTTGAACTTCGGGGACTTAGGAGCCGGGATCAGCAAACATGTTGCACTGCGCGCCGCACGTAGCAGCGGATTATATAGATGTCATTAATGACACCTACTCTAGTAGGTAGTTATAAAAAATATTAAATTGTTTTTTTATTTTTTAGCTATAAAATACAAAATTTAATGTAATATAAAAATTTTAAAAAAATCCCGACTTTTGTCGGAATTTTTAAAGTTTCAGCAAAGTCGGTATTTTAAAAGTAATAATTTTGAAAGTTGTGATTTTGAGAGTTGGGATTTTAAAATTCGGGATTTTTATGTCCAGATTTTGATAATTCGGGATTTTGTGATTCGGAATTTTGAGCCGATCCCTGTAAGATGAATTCGAAAATGACACTTGCCTTAAGAGTATTTTTGATTGCTTCACTTCTTTATTATTTCCCATATACCCATGGGCCCCCCCCCCCCCCCCCAAGTGGTTTGAGGGCCAAGGAGTGCGATTACACTCCACAATACACTAGCTGAAAATGCCAAACACGCGATCGCTCTTTTGCTCTCGCACGAACTAATACGATCTCTTTTTCATACTTTCATATCACACAAACATTTGTGCATATTTTTATTACACACTCGAAAAATAAAATAAAATTATTTTTGAAATTTCTATGTTTCTCCATAGCAGCGTGACACTTTTAGCAAATTCTCTAAAAATCATGCCGGTGCCCAAAAGGTTAAACATATGAAAATACCTTCATAGGTATTTTTAGAACGGATAAGCGTTTTATACCCTCCCCGTTGGTAAATTACCCATAATTTGATTCTATGTATTTAAATTTTGTTTGATGCAATTTATAAATTTATTTTGGGATTTTGAAAACCGGGATTTTAAATGTCGGGACTTTGATAGTCGGGATTTTGAAAGTTGGGATTTTGAAAGTTGGGATTTTGAAAGTCGGGATTTTGATTTTGGGATTTTGAAATTCGGGAAAACGAGCCCAATCCCATGTTACACTTGAAGAAGTTCCAACGCTTTTAACGAAGATAAAAGCAACGTTGAGCTCAATATGCTGAACGCCAATTGCCACAACCTAGAAGCAATTTTAGCGCAGTAGTTTCACAAAATATTTTTTCAACGGTTCAAATAAAAAAAGATGTTTGTTTGTGAAACAAGCTAGTCTCAAAAATATGTTAGAACATAAATAGCCATTTAAATACCTTTAAATATAATTTTTTTTTTAAATTTTTATAAAGTAAGATCGAGAGTGAACAACAAATTTACCAATTTTGAAATAAAGGAAAACATAAATTGCCTGTGATTGTCATGTAAAATCCAACAATGGTATACAAACACATACGTTCGTTCCACATCAATGGTACATACATCTTCCTACGTACTTACAAAAAACCAAAATTAAAATATAAAATAAAAAAATAAAAAAACTCTCTTATTATATTTCGGCGCCTTAAGTAATTTAAATTCTATTGTACGTGACTTAAAATGTCTTTTCATATTTTTTTTATTGTCTTCGTTAAGAGAAAAATTGTACAGTGCGCTCGTACATGTAGAATTATATATAATATATAAGATGTATGTATCTATGACAGATTTTCCCGTCTCCGCTGAGATACGAGGATAATATATTGGCATTGGCACACAAACGTTTCATTCTTTTAATAATATAAAACCTTAAGAAAATATATTATTATTTATTAAATTAACTTAAACGTTTCGTACATTAAAATAAAACAACAACAACAAATTATGAAAAATACAAGAAAACTAATTACTGTACTGTCGCTTCTGTGCAAAAATGGATAAAGCACCAAGTAGCTACCATAGGAAATTTTTGTATATGTTTTTACTCAAATGTCAACATTTAGGCGATTTATTTGAAATATTTTATTTTTGTTGTTCCATGATTCATGCCGATTCCTAAGTCCTTGCTGTATAGGTGGTACGTATATATGTATAGGATTTTGTTGGTGGAAAATTAAAATTAAACCATAAATATAAAATTGTGCGTGTCTATAATACATTTTCTATTGTGCTGCTGTTGCTGCTGCTGCCTGTCTGACAAAATCGTTGAAAATATTACAGTAGCTAATTTGTATTGTTGTTGCTGTTTTGGGAAATGGTGGGGGGAGGGAAATAAAGAAATTATACGGAATTTTTGTTGCTTTGTTTCTTTTGTTAAATTTTTTTTTTTGTATTTTTAAATGTTCAACTTAGTCGAAACAATTAGAGCTTTTGTAAAAAGTTTGAATTTATAGCTTTTTTGTTTTGTTAATCATCCTTTGTGTGCGTATATGCTATAAACGTGTTCTGGTTATTACACATATAAGACTGATACCTCGCTAACCAAACCGCAAAGATTTTGGCCAACCTCGATATAGATGTAACCTTTACTGCCGAACTTTATGCCCCAAGAATTTTTTACGATGTAGAATGGAATAGGCGATGATAAATCGTAACCAACAATTTGTACAGCATGATTCACTGTAGTTGTATTAGGATTGGCGCAATCCGTTTGCACTATGCCACCATCGTATGTTTGCCACAGCTCTGCATTTACTGCGGCGGCTACTGGACCATGATACGCTAATACTTTCAATAATTCGTCCTCTTTACCGGTAAAACTAAAATACGGATATTTCATTAGGAATTTTAACATTTTGGTTACGTAATAATATTCAAACATACTTTTTGCACTGAAATCCACTAATATGGGTTCCCAATTTAGTATCGGTTTGGTTAACTTTGCACTCACCAAACCAACCACTCGTATCGTCCGGATACTCGGTACGGTTTAAAATTCCAATATTATTCTCTAGCAGCCACTCCGACAGCATACATATATCACCACCATAACACCCACGATTAAATAGTTCGGCACAATCAATTACCTGCTGTACACTCAAATTAGCCAATTCACTGGTATTTTTTTTAATTGCCTCCATCGATTCAATCGTCTCAACAACACTGTACGCCCAACATCCACCGCATTTACCTTGCATTCTCACTTTAGATATAACACCATGTTCCCGCCAATCGATTCGCGTGGGCAGCTCAAGTTGCTTGAGTGCCAAAATTTTATTCACATCGTAACCGGTATATTTTAAATTAGTAGCTGGTATCACTTTAGGAACGGCGGTCGACGTTTCAAAATTATCGTCGCCTTTAAACACGAGTAGCCACAGTGATATGATTGTAAGAAACATAATTTCAAATCGATTTTAAATTTACGACTACATAATTCTGGATCGAAATTCAGTTCGTATACTAAAAATTTATTTATATTTGTTCGATTTGAATTTTCTTATTATATTTTTGTTTGTATAAAATGTATGTATATATGTATGAATACCGAGTATAGTGTACGACAACAAAATTGTTTGGCAAGCAAATAGCAAAAAAAAATTTGTTTGTAAATATAAGAATTACATTTTCTTATCATTTCGGATGCAGAAAGGTTAAAAGTTCAATTTAAATGAATTCACAATAAATATGCAGATTATGTTATCGATTTTGTAAATTTTATGTTATGCGTTGTTGTGCTCTGACAAGCAGAGGCCGCTAATTTGTTTGTGTTTATTTTTCCGTATATATTTGTTTTGATTAATCAGCGTTCTAATAATTTTATGATTCGTGGCAGCTAATTAAACATGAAAGTGAACCGATAACGAATGGTAATGTTATATTTACGTAACATTAATCGACAATAACTGAAATGAACCTGGATTCGTCTTGTGACTATTCTACTTTTACTATAACACCTCTACCTTATCAGGGTGACACCAAAAACATCAATGGAAATTATGAATAAAATAATTTGATTCGGATTGGTCACGCTTACGTTAAAATGTTAAACAATTAATTAACAAAACACTCTTCTGATCGTTTTGCTTAAAATCGTTAGCTTGGGATTACCTTTGTGAAGTTAGCTTAGAATTTCATCCCAGAAAAATAGAAAAACATCATCGGGCAACACTAAAACTGCAACGATATCTCAGCCCAATATTAAATATTCTTAGTAATTTCATTCAATCTTGAAATATTATTCTATAGTCCAGAAATTGAATTCAAATTTTATATATTAAAATATTAAAACAAAAACTAAAAATTAAGTAAAACTATTGGAATTTTTAATTAAAAATTTACAAATTAAATTTTACCACTTAACATAATAGCGACTGCGGATGTGTCACAAATATCAAAACAATTTCCGTTTTAGAACGTTTGATTTTAGCCAATGGAGTATCGATTTTCTAAAATAACGAAGAGCTGTTTGTCGTGATGCACAATCAAAGCCTATTGACGGAATGAATTCTATGCGACAGTGGGTCTTATTGATAACTTCTAGTTTTGTAAGATAATCAAAAAGAACCGCCCTGGTCTGTCTAGAAATATCAGGGATTCTATTCAAAACAAGGTTGCACTAACTAGCTCTAGTTTTAATTTTAACCCGATTTGCATGTTGTGAACAGAGCTATGTTAGTTTTGGGTCAGTCTGATATATAGTTTCTATAATATCCATAGGAATTTGGCCTGGTATTACTTGGGTGAATTTCCATGGATATTATAGGAACTATCAAGTTCCTATGATACCACACTCACCCAACCCATCATAGCTCTGTCCACCATTTGCAAACCAGTTTAAAATTAAAACTTGAGTTAGCCAATACGGCCCTGTGTCGAATAGAATACATTTCGATACTGGTTTGTGGAAAACCAAGTCAAACCAGGCTCCTTGTCGATATTACAGAAACTTAATACCACACTGACCCAACCCGTCAACTGGGTTGACAACATGCAAATCGGTGTGAAATAAAAGGTTAAGCTAGTTTTTACGACCACGTTTCGAATATAAAACTTTCGGATACTGACCTTCCGTAACCCAAGCCATGCCAGGCCGAATCCCCTTCGATATTATAGAAACTCGATATCATAGTGATTCAAACCATCATAGTTCTGCCCACAAGATCCACACCAGTTTGAAAATAAAAGTAAAGCTCACTGATCCACCAAGGCATGCAAGGCCGAATTCCTATATGGATTATGCAAACGCATGATACTACACTGACCCACAAACCATTATAGCTCTGCTCACAATATGCAAATCGGGTTGAAATTAAAACTATAGATAAACGCTACGATCCCGTGTGGAACAAATTACACTTCGTTACTGGCCTCTGATGCAGCAAGACATATTAGGCCGAACCATCATAGCTCGGCCGCCGGCGTCTCGTCGGTAATTCTTCTGAAAATGTTCTTCGCAAAGCTTTTCTTCTTCTGCCATAAACTGCTCGGGTTTTCTGGAACCCTTCCACCATTTTACCGAATCGTTTTTACTGATTTCCAATCCCTACCAAGTAACTGTATTGATTGGATGCTAGCAATAACATATCAATTTTATTCAGTTGGTTGGAAATTTAACCAACCCACAATAGATTATTTCAATGCTTCGATCTTTGTCTACCAAAATCTTGTTCAGGCGCAGTTATTCTCGACCATAATAAAACTTTCATTTTGACAGGCAGATGTGGTATCGCTAAATTTTAAGTCATTGATCTCCACGTGTTTTCGTCATTCGTGGTCTGTTCGCTTGGATGCTTCTGTGGTGAAAAATAAAATTTATGAATCTAGATTTATTAATCATTCTCTATTTTGGCCATTGCCGTGGTCAATAGTATACGTTGTTGTTTTACTCCGGTTTTGATTCAAAGATCATTTGTTGAAATTTTGTGCAGTTTTTTAAATCATGTCCACATCCATTAAAACACAAGTTTATATAGTTTGCAGATGACGGGCTTTGACTTTTGCGGATGGTGGAGTGCACCAGCATAATGCTGGTAATACTTATTTTTAATTTCGTTGTTTTAGTTTTGCCATGAGAATTGAAATTAATAAGTAATTCCATGATACCGTTAGGATGCCCAAATTTGAACTAGCATGCATGGCACATTATTATCATTTAGCTTGTGCATCTTCATTGTGTTGGTTATATAGTCGTTTTAGTCGACTATGACTTTGAATAGATAGTGAACCCATTTTTCATTGATCACTATGGAAATACGGTATTTCAATCCATTTCAGTTTCACGTCGGATTTGTTTACAGTATTTTTTTATTTTTGTTTGTTCAAAACATTGATGGACCTTAATTATCTCTATCACAATTCTTTGATCGTTTACGTAGCAAAATTTAAAAATAATAGAAAAGAAGTTTAGGGGGCTATTTCTGAAATAGATGAAGTAGTTCATTTGCTCTCTGTGTATATTTTTGTAGTGTTAACCGTCAAAGTAAATCAAATAGAATCATTCCGATCAATATAGATACAATGCGGGATTGGAATAAACATCAGTAAAAACTACTACCTTCCCCTCCTCGGGGACTTGGAGTATGAGAACGTCGTCGGACACAATATTTTAAAGAATTTGGCTCGGGGATGAAACCACAAGTAACTCTTTTATTCTTGCACCCTTTTCTCTACAGTACTGCGCACGTTCCAAATATTGAGGGCACCCATAATATTTTTACATTTTGCTTCCTTCCCAGCTCCTACCACAGATTGCACTTTCAGTGACTCTGGTAATGAGCTGAACTTAACATAAAGCATAACATCAGCCTGATGTGTGAGACCTCGTTCAGTCGCTTCTTCTAGCTGGTTGCAGCTTAGCCTCTCGAGAACTTTCCCCACTCGATCCAATAGTTAAATCTTAGGAAATAATGATAAGGTTTTAGATTGCTTTATGAGCATATAGACCTGCATTCCAGAAATTTAGACAATACAAAGGTCTATGAAATATAAACCTTCGTATAATCTAAATTTCTGGAAATGTATACTTTCTCTTAGACAAATGTTCTATATCTCCAAAAATCTTATTTCATTGATGGAACTCTGTTGAATAGGCGGTGGTCTCTATCCATGTTGCGGACATGCTACACCTGTGTGTCCTACTCCAAAAATCGTCCTCGACTTAATAACGTAGGTATTTACATCCAATACACCACTTGCCTCCTATATATTTGTGGTATTTTGCAATGCGACGGTTCAATATCCTTTTTCCACCAGCAGGTCGACAGAGTCTTGCGTTGAAATCCTATTAGGCAATATAAGATTACATGATATAGCGACACTAGAGGGTGGTCCATGTTTGAATGGGGGAAAAAAAGTTGGGATATCTAACGGGGCACTCCCTAGAAATGTGAGGTTATGCTAGAAACTTAAACAGAAAAGATATTTGGTCGATCTAAGGAGGTTTAAAGGTCGCGACTTTAGCGCGAAGTTCGATAAAAACCGTATTTTTTTCAATTTTTCATTTTCAAACGAACAAAAAATGTATTTAAGTATTTTTCTCGTATTAGTAAATAGCGAGATTATTGCCAATTTTCGAATCTTGTAAACTCCCAAATAATAAACGGCTTTTTTCAAATCCTGGAACTTATATTCAAAATTACAAAAAATAAATAAAAATGAGGTATAATGAATAAACAATGGAATATTTAATGGTGTCATAACAAACCGTATGAGTCATTAGGACTTAACATAGTTGCGTTTTATGATGCCATTATCATAACTAGTAGAAGCGGACAATTGAAATTGTCCGACAAGCGCTCGCCAAAATAGCAAAAATGCAATAGACGGACGGACGGAGGTATAAAACCTCTGAAACAACTAAGGTGCTAATACAACAAATAGCCCAATAGACAAAAAATGAATAGAATCTTAAGCAAATCAAAAAATTACAGAAACTAGTTTTGAAATAACACTCATTTTATTATAGTTAAAAGTAATATATATATTAAAGTTAGTCAGTTGGCCTAGAATAATAATTGAAATTTTTTAAAAAAAACAAAAACAAACAGCCGCATCTGTGTGACCTCTATTTTTAGAAAAAGTTGAATATCTCGAAAACTACTTGACCTAGAGTTCCCAAATTTTAAATGTGACCTTTTTAGAGTAGTATCTATCTGTGTGCAAATCTGTGTGCAAATTGAGCTCTCTGGTATGTATAGTTTTTGCTGTGATAGTGCCAACAGACAGACGGGCTAAGTCTTTGTATAAGCTTGCTCACAAGAGCGAGCGCTAAAACCTAACTATGTTAATTCCTTATGACTCATTTGGCTCATTATTGTTTTTAAAATTCTGCATTAATTATGACCTGGTATGGCCAATATATTCCTTTGTATCTTGTAATATATAAACATGATAAATGCAAATTAATTTCAGTTTAAATCCAATTCTCTCGAGAACAGGACACAAATTTGTAAAAATTAAATCTAGTCTGTTTAACAGTTTTATTAAAGCTACTACAGTTGATAAAATAGCAACTAATTTACGGTACACTATAGAAATGTATCTTCTTGGGCATAAGTGCTGTCAAATTATTGGTGCTAAGTTACCATCAAAAAATCAAGTGTTGTCTCTTTTTTACAATTACCGTACTGTAAAATTACCTATTCGTGCAAGTGTAGCTCTGACAATCCAGAAAGTGTTTAGTTTTTTTATCAAAAGCGCGAATTCCAGTGAAAAAAGGACAACATTCCATTGAAAATTGGAACAATTGCATGATGAGTGGAAAAAACTTCTAAAGAATAAAAATAAAAAAGTTGAAAACCGTGAAAGAGAAATTACATTTAATAGTAAACTGGATGATCGCACACACTAATGCCTTGTCCATGATGACCAGTGAAGACGACAAGCGATTCCTCTTGTCACAGCGTGAGAAAAGGCGTCTCGGATATTTGGCTGGAGCCAGACGATGTGAAATTGAAAAAGGAAAGCGGAAATCGGAAGGTATACAGGCAGAAAAAAATCGTAAAGGAAGATATCTTGAAGAAGAAAGTAAATCAATACCTATAGACTTACAATCATTATTTTCGTCATCGAAGAGTGACAGTGAAAAGATATGTATAAATTGAAAACTTTGAACATTCTATTGATGAACTCGTTTTGAATCGAACAACACTGAGGCGTCTTCGTGAAGCAAATAGAGTAAAAATAGCAGCATCAGTTAAATCGATTTTCAAGTTTACAACATGCGTAGTACATTTTAATGGAAAATTACTTCTGGAGTTATCTGGAACGGAGACCGTGGATCGTTTGCCGGTGATTATTTCCCATATAGATGGAGAACAATTATTGGGCGTTCCAAAAATATCAAGGTTAACTGGTTTGAAAATGGCGGAGGCTCCTTTCCAAAGCTTAATCGATTGGAGAGCAGCTGACGTTTCGATACAACATATTCAAACACTGAAAGATTAAATGAATCAGCTATTATTTTAGAGCAGATACTTAATCGAAGTTTATTATATCTTCCCTGTCTCGACACCAAAACACTGGCGATTTTTTAAAACGGTTCAATATTCTTGCATATTTCTTAAACAAAATATCCGGATATGTGGCTTCAGGATGATAATTTCAAGAACGGAATGAAGGTTATCAGTCAAATAAAAGTTTTTAATGATAATACAGAACATTAGTGTTAAGTTAATACAAGATTAAAATGCTAAATTAACAAGAAATGAAGATGACATACAATATTTTACTACAATTCGTAAAGGACTACGCACAGAAGTTTGCAACATATACCAAAACATCCTTATTGGGTAGAAGATCAACCTAGATTGATTGATTTCATCATAAAAATTAATTCATAATATCATTGTATAGAAGAAACATTATGGATTTATAATAAAAAAAATAGTAATAATTTGTCTAGTTATTGTATTTTGGAAATTTGACAATAATCTCGGTATTTTCGACATCTTTGATGTTTTGGAAAAATAATTATTTTCTCTATGCAACACAATTTTAATTTAGGTTGAAAGAATTTTTCATCACTTTTCTGTTCGTTTGAAAGTGAAAAATCTAAAAAAAATACCGTTTTTATCTAACTTCGCGCTCAAGTCGCGACCTCTAAATCACCTTCGATCGACCCAATATTTTTTCAGTTTAAATGTTTAGCATAACCTCACATTTCTAGAGGGTGCCCCGTTAGATATTGGAACTTTCGAAAATTTGGTCCACCCTAAGCGACACTGCCTATTAGTCGGGTGCCTTAGTGTTAGCGATACCCATCAGGTTGGTGGTTTGAAGCAGACCCCGATACATTGTTTTGTCTTCCGTGTTGCGTTTTGCAGCTTGCTCTTAGGAATCAACGACGTTCTGAAAGCACGGCCAGGTTGTCGATTGGACGGAGCAAAATCCAGGACTGGGAAGCCCTCCAGTAAAGATTAACTATTTCAATTTGTTTGAGTGCTACTTTTCTCAGTGGATCAAGTCGTCTTATCCGTATTTTGGAAGGTATCAGCATTATCAGGAGCGGAAAGACATTTTTTTCGGCTTTTTCTTTTGGGTGATAATTCTTGATTAAAACGGCTTGAGATTGGGAAAAGGTTTCTGAGCTGTCTCAAGTTTAGTTAACAACCATAACATTTGACTGTCCAATGTGAAATAAAATCCTTGGTGGGGAGCATTGAATGCAACTACTTCTACCAAACACAATTTATTTTAATCTTTATTCAGATGACGATTCTGTTCCGCTTATAGCAACACCAGTCCCAGTTAAGTTGCCACTGATGAAGTGGAGCTTGTTACTCTATTTGTAACGAATTCCGTGGGTGTTGAATAGTATAGTTGCTTTAAGCCCTTGGTACTTGGGAAGCCTATCCCATTACCGCAACGGTGTTTTGGTTGATTGATTTCATTGCATCGACACACTCGCTTGGTGCCTTTTGAAGCCAAATTTTAATGTGATTATTTAAGAATGAATTCGTATGGCAAAAATGATACTCCTATATTAAATTCAAACTAAGTTCTAGAAAATGAAAATCTAAATAAGAATTCCATATGTGGTTGTAGATCGCTTGTTTGAATGGAAGGATGAATCCTAGTGACTTTTCAACCGATTGTTGTAATGAGAATTGGAATTATATAACTTCAGGCGGTGGCGTTGCAAAATTGTAAATATTGAAAACTGGGGATAGTCATATGACAAATATCGAAGTATGTTAGGGGACACTGACATAGTCGCACTGTCATTCAACGAACTCTGAGGTTAGTTTCATAAAATTGGGTTGATGGTTGGTTGTTCGATTGAACATTAAAGTCAAATTCAGAAAACTGTAAAAATATGCTGAACTTTGACTTCTGGGTCGAAAAAGTATCAAAATGTAGGCTTAAATAGACATACATAGTGAGTATTTCCATAAATTACTGATTTTATGATATAATTCGCCAAATCTATAAGTTCTTGTTTTGTACTATAGCTACAAAGCAAGAGTTGATTTTTTGCAATTTGGTCGTTGCAACATGATGAGTAGGTAAATCAACTTTTTATCAGTTGTACGACACCAAGCTGCCAAGAAGAGACCTAAGGAAGTTCTCATTTTTGTAAGGGTTTCCCTACTTTTTGTGGTAGATATATTGTGAGTAAATAGTTTCTTTGTTTTCTATGACTAGAAAAGTCGTAAACATTGTATAAATACCATTAAAAATAATATTTTGTCCGAAAAGCCGAAAAAAATCTTAAATATAAAACGATATCGTCTATTTTAGGAGTTAATGCCTACAATTTGATACTTTTTCGCGTTGGTAGGTTGTATACTGTTACTTCATTTAAAGTCAGACATGAACGACTTGAATACAATACAGTGAAATTCAGTTAACACTGTTGTGAATTAAAACAATCCCATACCCGTGTCAGCAACCCTGCACTCTTCCCAAAATTGCACATGTAAGTTCCCTTACCCCGCACATTATACCCAAGTCAGTAACCCTGCACACTTTCCAAAATTGCACATGTTAATAAAAATAAATAATGTTGCTTACCCAAGTCCCTTAACTCCACAGTAAATGCAATGATCGATCGCATATTTTGTATTATGCATGAAAAGTAAAAGAGTAAAGTAGTAAAAAATTGACGGTTATAGAATTAAGATCGTTTTCTTTATATCATAAGTTTAATTTTTTTAAATAAGTCTAGTGTAAAGAAATTATAAGTTCAATTATTAGTTTCAATTAGTTAAATAGATTTAATAAATAAATAAAAATAAATATATAAAAATTAGTACATAAGTGAACATTAAATAAATCAATAAATATAAATAAATAAGTGAATACAACATTGGCGCAGCCGAAATGGAATACGTTCCCAAATCAGGTAAGTATTCAATCTTTTCTATATACACATACATATTTAATTTGAAATTAGAATGAAACAATATACTAACATTTAGTTTAATTTACATTTGTGCTACATTTCATTGAACCGATATTCAGATTTTCCTTTGTACAAAATTTATCTGTAAACCTTAATTTAATAATCTATAAATTAATTAACTTACTCATAAAGACTATTAGTAAATGAATATCAAAAAACACTCAAAAATCCAAAAACGACCTATTCGTTATCCCGCCCTTTGTGAAGCGAACCAAAACCGCAACTCCCCTAAACCTTGGTAATATTGGAAGTCCAAAAACCGAAATTCTATCGCCATTTTTACTCAATTCACCACCCGTAGGCCCCAGCGCATTTATTAACGCCAGCCCTGAAACCACAATCTTCGATTTTCCGACGGTTCAGAGAAACACTCAACCTTTATCAACCATAAAAATGGATAAATTCCGAAAAGTTGAACATATTTCCCAACTTATCCCCGAATTTAATGGCAACTCCGATGATCTAGCGAAATTCATCTCGTGTGTAGACAGGGCGCACGATTTATGTACGGAAGCCGATGAAAAGTCACTCCTTGTAAACCATATATTGTATAAATTAGGAAGTAAAGTATACACAATAATTGCAAGTGTAAAACCCGATTCATGGGCTGACATAAAGTCGCATCTAATGAAATTTTACCGTTTAGAAGACAACGTCGATGATATTGAAAGAAGGATATCATCCCTAAAATTCGAACCCTTATATGAAAATATACAAGAATACTATTTAAAAGCCGAAAATTTGTTGAGCAAATACCTTCACATTCTGAAAACGCAATACAATATTGAAAATGTAAAGGCCAAAAACATCGCCGAAAAGAGGGTAGTACCTAAATTTATTATGGGGCTTCAAAAACAAATACGAAACTTCGTGAGGATTCACCAAAATGAATGTCTCAGTAAATGCATGGAAATAGCAGTCCAAGAATAAAAACTTCGAAAAGATAATGTACGAAGACTGCAACCGTTCTAACCGAATCGGTACGAACCGAGAAATAGGTTTACCCAAAACTCCACAAGCTACAAAGCAAAACAATAAGTTTTGCAGGTATTGCAAGCGAAATGGTCATGAAATCCAAGAATGTAGAACCAAACAAAATAATGATCCACGGGTTAATTCACAGAATTATCAAAACTATTCACACTTCAATATGATTTGTAACCGTCCTATACATGGGACCCAAAGTAACCCCTACGCTTTTTAACCCTCCCCTACGCTTAAGCCTACCATTCAATAAATGTACAACTGGTAAATTAGTGTTGATTAAAAAATAATTGAGAGTAGATAGTTTTAGTTTAAGTATGCGATGCGGATATGAATATTTCAAATGTCAATGCGAAATATCCCGACTCTACACACGACAGTTTTATCTCAGAATTATATAACCGATATCCCAGGAATTTTTATTTGTTAGGGCTATTACACCTTTTTAGTTTAAAGACTATGCGTATTCCGTTTTTGTATTTTTTTCCACACGTGTACGTATTTATTTTTGTATGAGATTCTGATTGAATTTGCTTGTGTTAGTGAATGGAGTACACTGTTATGAATTTGCGAATAAGATTAGAGTACTAAATCAAATCGTTTCATTCATTTTCATTTAATTTTAACGAAATAAATTTTTAAATAAGATATATAAATTAATAAAACTTATATTGATAAAGTTTAAGAATTATTTTACATACACAAGTTTTCAAAGTTGCAAACCTTTTAATAGATAGTCTAGACTACAACCATTTTAGTACAACAATTAATTAATATTCTAATGCGAATTCTGATTAGATTCAATATTACTTTTCTACTTTAACATTTTCAAATCAAAATCATAAAAGAATTATAATAATTCGAAATAAATTTGCGGTCGGCTAGGAACCTTCAGTTAATCTGGATAAATGAGCAATTTAGCAGCCTATTATAAGTGCTCTCGCAACTTGAGTCCAAATCTCTGGGAAGGGGTGTTAATGGCCGTTTACCATTTTCGTCCAAATTCAAATTAAAAATACAAAAATTCGTTACAAATTTGCTGATCTGGTTAGAAAGTGGCAATGAAGCTGGATGGACGAGAAATTTAGCCACCTAATAGAAGTGCTCTCGCAACCTGACTCCGAATCACTGGGAAGGGGTGATAATGGCCGTTTACCATTTTCGTCCAAACTCAAATTAAAAATACAAAAATTCGTTACAAATTTGCTGATCTGGTTAGGAAGTGGCAATGAGGCTGGCGGGACGAACAATTTAGTCATCTTATAGAAGTTTTCTCGCAACCTGAGTCCAAATCTCTGGGAAGGGGTGCTAATGGCCGTTTACCATTTTCGTCCAAACTCAGAATAAAAATACAAAAATTCGATAAAAATTTGCTGATCTGGTTAGGAAGTGGCAATGAGTCTGGCTGAACGAACAATTTAGCCACCTAATAGAAATGCTCCCGCTACCTGAGTCCAAATCTCTGGGAAGGGGTGTTAATGGCCGTTTACCATTTTCGACCAAACTCAAATTAAAAATACAAAAATTCCATACAAATTTGCTGATCTGGTTAGGAAGTGGCAATGAAGCTGGCTGGACGAACAATTTAGCCACCGAGTAGAAGTATTCTCGCAACCTGAGTCCAAATCTCTGGGAAGGAGTGATAATGGCCATTTACCATTTTCGTCCAAATTCAAATTAAAAATACAAAAATTCGTTACAAATTTGCTGATCTGGTTAGGAAGTGGCAATGAAGCTGGCTGGACGAGCAATTTAGCCACCTAACAGAAGTGCTCTCGCAACCTGAGTCCAAATCTCTGGGAAGGGGTGTTAATGGCCGTTTACCATTAACACATTTTCCCAGAGATTTGGACTCAGGTTGCGAGAGCACTTCTATTAGGTGGCTAAATTGCTCGTCCAGTCAGCTTGATTGCCACTTCCTAACCAGATCAGCAAATTTGTAACGAATTTTTGTATTTTTAATTTGAGTTTGGACGAAAATGGTAAACTGCCATTATCACCCCTTCCCAGTGATTCGGAGTCAGGTTGCGAGAGCACTTCTATTAGGTGGCTAAATTTCTCGTCCATCCAGCTTCATTGCCACTTCCTAACCAGATCAGCAAATTTGTAACGAATTTTTGTATTTTTAATTTGAATTTGGACGGAAATGGTAAACGGCCATTTAAATGGCAATTGACAATTATCATGATAAAAATTATTTATTATATTACAAGCCGAAATAAATTTATAATTTGGCGTCAATCTATCGATAAATTTAAAGTTTATTAAATATTGTATCAGTTAAGTATGACAAATACATATTTGAATAAACTAAAATATAATAAATCTTAAATGAATCTTGTTATACTTTATTTAAAAAGAAATGTTCTTTATAAATATGTACAATATTTTTCATTCCTCCAAATATAACTTTAATTTAATTTTTTAAATCGTACAAAGAAAATGTAATTTTAACATGTACAAAACTACAATTAGATTATCTTTTAGAACTAAAATTCCAATTGGAATGGTCATATTTTCTAATTAGGTTTTGATTTAACAGTGTGAAACTAACATATACAAGAAAAGTGTGGAATTGTGTAAAAACGGCATACGCATTTAAAGACTTCATTAATTTGAATCAAATAATTGTGTAATTATGTAACTGTATTTATTTGATATAAATTAAAATCATTTAAGGTGATTCTGGATACGGTTTACGTCCATGAATGATGACACTCATTACAACAGCAGCAGCAGCAGCAACTCCACAGAGCGACTACAATGAATGCCAAATGTTAAAGCGAAGCCTTATATAGGGGTGACGGTCTCTTTATCGTAAACAATTTATCGTGTTTCAATTTAACGTGAACATTTAATCGTAGAACAGTTTATCGTGGACACAATTTACCGTGGACACAATTTATCGTGGGACAATTTATCGTAGAACAGTTTTTCGTGGACAATTTATCGTAGAAAGGTTTTATGCGTGGTATCAAAAAATTAGTGGGATTCTTTAATGATTTTTGGAAGAAGTTCTGGAATATTGCCATGTGGGACGGAACTCGGTAGTTTCTTAACCGATTATGATGGGATAGGGTATGTTGGATGGAAATGGGATTATTGAATGATTTTTGGAAGAAGTTCTGGAATATTGCCATGTGGGACGGAACTCGGTAGTTTCTTAACTGATTATGGTGAAATTGGGTATGTTAGATGGAAATGGGATTATTGAATGATTTTGGGAAGAAGTTCTGGAATATAACCATGTGGGACGGAACTCGGTAGTTTCTTAACCGATTATGATGGGATTGGGTATGTTGGATCTAAATGGGATTATTGGATGATTATTTTAAGAAGTTCTGGAATATGACCATGTGGGACGGAACTTGGTAGTTTCTTACCCGATTATGATGGGATTGGGTATGTTGGATGGAAATGGAATCATTAAATGATTTTTGGAAAAAGTTCTGGAATATTGCCATGTGGGACGGAACTCGGTAGTTTCTTAACCGATTATGATGGGATTGGGTATGTTGGATGGAAATGGGATTATTGAATGATTTTGGGAAGAAGTTCTGGAATATTGCCATGTGGGACGGAACTCGGTAGTTTCTTAACCGATTATGATGGGATTGGGTATGTTGGATGGAAATGGGATTATTGAATGATTTTGGGAAGAAGTTCTGGAATATGGCCATGTGGGACGGAACTCGGTAGTTTCTTAACCGATTATAATGGGATTGGGTATGTTGGATGGAAATGGGATTATTGGATGATTATTGGAAGAAGTTCTGGAATATGGCCATGTGGGACGGAACTCGGTAGTTTCTTACCCGATTATGATAGGATTGGGTATGTTGGATGGAAATGGGATTATTGAATGATTTTTGGAAGAAGTTCTGGAATATTGCCATGTGGGACGGAACTCGGTAGTTTCTTAACCGATTATGATGGGATTGGAAATGTTGGATGGAAATGGGATTATTGAATGATTATTGGAAGAAGTTCTGGAATATGGCCATGTGGGACGGAACTCGGTAGTTTCTTAACCGATTAAAGATCCCGGCTCCTTCGCCCCGAAATTAAAATCTAAAGAGCCCCGCAGGGCTATGGGGAGGAGCGTAGGTGTCATTAATTCTATATAATCTGCTCCTACGTGCGGCACGCAGTGCGACTCCCACTCTCAATTTAATATATTCATAAAAAAATATTAAATTTCATTTATTTTTAAATGAGATTCAATATTTTTTTATTAAATTTTTTTAGCACGTCTTAACGTATTTTTTAAAATTTTAGTTCGTTTCTATTCCAATAGATGGCGCTAGGTCCAAAATGCTAAGCAAAAGCACATTTTTAGTTATAAACAATTCCGCACTTGGTCAAAGTGGCGCTACCGTCGCTCAGACTGTCAAACAAATTTGACTGCGATACTAAAGCTGTTCCAAACTGGTATACGATAAATTGTCCACGATAAACTGTTATACGATAAATTGCCCACGATAAACTGTTCTACGATAAATTGTTCCACGATAAATTGATTCCACAATAAATTGTTTCCACGATAAACTGTTCTACGATAAATTGTTCTACGATAAATTGCTCACGATAAATTGTTCACGATAAACTGACAGTAAATCCATATATAGAACGAGAAAAAAGGATGCTTAGGCTACATGCCAATAGTCTGGTAAAAGTCAATTAAGTAAATTTTTCGATAAATTCATTTAATTTGCAAAAACTCTATGGCAAACTGATCGAAAAATCAGTTCTAAATCCGATTTTTACCGTATTAAATGATTTACCCGACTATTGGTCCGTAGCCTTAAAATGCGGTTCATATGTTTATTGAAACATAGGGTATTGCATTATCATCCACAATATAACCCACGCTTGGTTAATTAGTTTTGAAATTGCTAAATCCATCATACACAACAATTCAACAGCGCGCACGACTTCGTACGAATATTTTATTGATGCACTGTATCAATAATAGATAATATTATTACCCAACTGATCGATAGAATACATTTCAAGTTTATATTTTGTTGGTGGGGGTTTGGTATTTTTTCGAAATTCCCCTGTAAATAATTTTGATGGTTCGTTATCGTTTTATGTATAGTGCATGCAATTGATCACATAAAAAATTAAAAATAAAAATAAAATCAAAATAAACTGCAAGTATAATTTGCAAAGTGCGGTATTGTGTGTGCTGTAATAGGAAAAAATTATACTTATATCGCACTACTAATTCTGATTTATTTGCGAACGTTCCTTATAAGACGCTTACCAAGTTAAACTTTATTGTGTTTTCATATACAAATTTATTTTAGTTCTAATAAAAATATTGTGTGTAATTTCTTTGTAATCTTCTTTCAAATCTAGCTTTGATCAACACACATATACCCAGACAATAATAAATTTATTATTAATAACAAAACCGGTTGCAAGTGCATATGCTGGGTAAAGCTTGGTAAGCGCAAAATTTTAGTATTTTAATAAAAAACGCAAAAGAAAAAAAAACTCATACATCTGAGTACAGTAATTCACAAAAAGTCTGAAACGTGTGTGTGTCTGTGTTCATAATTAACTTCCCTAATATTAGTAAAGCTGCATTAACAAGCTCTTTGTGATCGTTAGAAAGATCCCGCCTAAACGACCGCCATCTATCCGGCAAAATGCTGCTCCACCACAAGTTCACTGAGAGATCTGGCTCGGAATCATGAAATACGACCGAAAAATTTAAACGGATTTAAAAGTATTTTCAAACTTATTAGATTAAAAGTATTCAAATTTACCATGATGGACGCAGACTGAGATCTAAATGCAACTTCTATAATATTTGAAGAGCAATGCTCCTACAAGATTTTCGAAATTCATTTTTTACCGGTACAATATTTCCAGTTAGAACTGCTCGATTATGAAATAGTTGTCGAATACAAGTTTTAAGTCAAACTTTCATTTATTTGTGTTTTAATACAAAATATCTATGCTAATTTTGGCCATTTTTCGAATTTTTTTGTGTTTGTCCATTGAAATATTTTTTAACAATTCATTTTTCCGATCAGATTTCATGATCTTGCAATTTTTACAATTGTGAAATACAAAAGACTTCAATGCCTTCTCATAAAATGAAACGGCGACGAACCAGGGGCGACAAAAATGAATTTCGAAAATCTTGTGGGAGATTAGCCATTGTTCTTTAAACATTATAGAAGTTGCATTTATACATCAGTCTGCATCTATACAAGTAAATTTGAATACTTTTAATCTAATAAATTTGAAAATATTTTTAAATCCGTTTAAATTTTTCCGGTTGTATTGCATGATTCCGCCCCTGTTTAACGGTTAACGGTACTACGAAGCAATTTCAATATTAACAAAACCACCCGTTACAGCAAGTAGCATCCAAAATTATAAATAGATGTTGCGCATTACACAACATGTGTAGTACTACAACGGATTCTCTTTTGGATGCAGGTAGTGCATGCAGAAGTCTTTCTGATTTTTTGTTATGTGCCCTATAGTCTCTGAGCTTTTTTTCCTTTTTCATTTTTAATTTCACCACTTTATTTATTAACTATTATTAAGTAATTTATTTATGAAATGTTGTTCACTGGTTTTATACTAGATGAAAAAATTTGATCACTTTTTGAACGAAATTTTTCGACGGCGAATTTCAAGAATACATCATAATAAATTTTCGACCAAAACGACGTAATATGACAGATATTCAGGGGTGGGTTTTCTTGAGGTAAGTTCTTATTTCCGTCTGCGGATTATAATTTGCATTAAATTTTTTTATATTATTCGAATTTTTCGCCGGTACTTGAATCATTTTTTCAAATTTACTTGCAAGTCTTCTTTTATTTATTTCACTACTAAATAAAAATCGTTGGAAATTTTCGACTGGGTAAATAAATGCGGATTTATTCCCCCAAATAATATAAAACTTCGAACAAATTTTGAAAAAACGATTAAATACGCGACCAGGCCCTATTCTTGAAATCAATGGAAATTTCCGCATTCGGAATATAATTTGCTTTAAAATTCTTTATATTTCTTTCCTTTTACTAAGTTTCGATTTGCCCAGTCGGAATTTTTCCCTTAGTACAGAAATAAATAATCGAAAACGTCCAAACAAATTTGAAAAAATGATTAAAATAGCCGGCGAAAAATTCAAAAATTATAAAGAATTTTAAAGCAAATTATATTCGAATGCGAGAATTTCCACCGATTTCAAGAATAGAGGCCCAGACACTTCTTTACACGGGTATGATAAGCGCGTTTGCTGTATTTCTTATAATCAGTATGTGGTGTTGTTAGATCTTACAAGAGATAATCTGGGCTAGAGCAAAATAGTCATTGTAAATTAAAATGATCTAAAATGCAAGCAGCCCTAAGTCCTTAAAGGTTTCGTAATATTCTAAACTCTAGCTTTCAGTAAATTTAATCGTTTTATAACGATTCCTTAATTAGAATAAAGTTCGCTTATACTAAAATCTAGCACTGTGAGAAATGTTGGTTCTGTTGAGTAAAGATTTCAAATAAATTGCAAAGTTTTCCATGCTGTTGTTGTACATGTACAACGTACCCGAAACTTCCATATATTCGTATACAGTGAATAAATATCACACATGTATAATACGTTTGTATATATATATAGGAAGTTAGATAAATTACCGGAAAAAATTATAGCAGAAAAAGAAAAACTTTTCAGGAATTTTCATTAAAACGAACACAATACACATATAAATTTTATGTTAAGTTTGATGAAAAAAAAGCTTTTCTTTATAACAATACGAGCATACGTATACACAAAAGAAACTTAATGGAAAAGACATTTTATGTTTTCTTTATAATTTAGAGCTTTGATTTATTTTTTTTCATTATCTCATCGCTATGTACACAGTATCCTGAATTTATATCAATAAATCTTAAATATCACAGTCGATGATACATAATCATCACAAGGAGTTATGTATTTTAAGAATTTCGATTAACATTTTTAATTTAAGTTGTTCAACAACTAATGCATTGTACTTCGTACGGTAAATATAAATTCCAATGTTAAAAAAAAATTCCGAAAAATCATATTTATCGTTATAGTTTCCATTCAATTGTTTTGTGATGCAAAGAGATTTTATTTCTTCGAAAGTGCACATTAATTGCAGATAATAATGTTTGTAAAGTTACCGCGAAAAATATCTCGAAGAAATGCGATAACAACACTATAATATGAATATCGCGACATTTTTCCATGTCGTCCCGAAAAAAAATTGTGGGAGATGTAAAAGATCTGACGAAAACTGTAGATTATTTAGTTTTCCTGAATCAATGTCAATTAGAACTTTCGAATTTGAAGGGAAGTAGGAAGTTTATTTGTGATATACATTTTTTAAAACACGTAACCTAGAAAAAATTCTGTATCGACTTTAATTTTAAATAATAAATATGATAAGTAAGAAAGTGTTGACAATTTAAAAGTTTATGCAGACCCGTGCAGCAGCAATTGTTCGGTAGGATCTGTACGCATATGAACGATGAACAGAATAGTGTTTTCAATCATACTCGTATAAAACTGAAAAAATGTATTAGAACCTATCCATATGCTAAAGGAAAACGACAAGTTTTAAAATCAATTAGTTCTGTACTAAACCAAAATCCAGCCGTATCCGACGAATGCTCCAACTTTATTAATGAAATTAACTGTGACAAAAAATATGGAATTGACCAACAAATATAAAATTTTAGAGTTAAAAAACAAAACATTGAAAAACAAAGTTCACGTTTTTAATTTAAAACAAAAACGTAAAAATCAAACAAAAAAATATGATCATTTAAGACGCAAAATGTTCACGATTATACGAAGGAATTCATCAAAAATGCAAAATATACATCAAAACAAAGAAATCTGGTTCAAAGTATTAAGTATAGGTCCCACTTATAACCAGGCTTCGACAAATAATTTAAAAAAAAAATTACACGTAAGGGTAATGTCGGATCATTTGCAGTAACACGTCCTTTTATTTGATGAAATAAAAATTCGTCCAGATTTAAAATACAGTGGAGTAGCTGACGAAATAGTAGGTAGTATAGTATAATATAAATTTTGGGGAAGGTGAAAAAGTTCCAGCTAAATATATTTGTTTATTTATTGCGAGGGGGCTATTCAGTTCGTATAAATTTGTTAAGTTATTTTGCTACGGATACGCCTATATCTAGTGAAAAACTTAAAGAATTGATTTTAAAAAACATTGATATTGTACACAAACTAAGTATCTGAATGTGGGCAGTAGTTTGTGGGGTGTAGATTTAGAAAAACCTTATTTTATAGTAAATGGCAAACAAATATTCGCGCTTTATGAGATTTGTCATTTATTCAATTCGATCAGGACCACATTAATAAGCTATGATATTAAAACACCCAATGTCTTAGTTTCGTGGGACGTGTTGATTGAACTGTTTAAATTAGATAGCCAGTCGGTCACACGAGTCTGTCCAAAATTAACTTCAAGACACATATAACCAAATACTTTTGGAAAAGTGCGGGTTTGTCTTGCTATTCAAGTTTAAAGCCATAGTTGTGCAAATGGTATAAAAACTTTCGCACATTTAAATAAATTTACGGATAGAAAAGTAATTGAATGTTGATTCAGAATGATTTATTCTTGTTTTCTAGAAATAATGACGTAGCTGTACGTCATTATTTCTAGAAAAAAGAATAAATCATTCTGAATCGCTTAACAGTAGATGGAGATACTCATAATGTACCTGATACGATATTAAAGGATGTATTAAAATATCTGGAATGCCTTCATGTAGAAATCTCGAGCACAATTTATTTTTTTAAAGGACTACTCCAAATGATATCAGGTATTATTCAAATGACGTCAAAATTAAATAAATAATTTTATAATAGCTAAAATTATGTCAAACAAAATTATTTTACACTCATCTTGTGTCAATTATGCTCCAGATAATTGTTCTTTTATTGTAAACCCAGAGACATGTTAAAATCAGACACAGAACAACAAAACTTGAAATGTTTTCTATTCAAAACTCTAATGACATTTGGACTTCAAAGAATAAAGAAATGGTTTAATTCAATATTCAGAGTTAGATTTTAATGAAATTTCTTTTGTTGACAGCTTTACAAATATTTTTTTTTTTTTTTGTACATAGTTTTATTTTTGAAAATCACATGTAATACATTCATTTGCAATAAAATAATAGTACAGCATAAACAAATAAAAATAGATAGTGAGCTCCTGATTTTACAATGTCTCGGAGTTACGATTCATGTGTAAAAATAATATAACACAAATTAGAAAAAAAAGTAAACTAAAAATTAAAAATAAATTAAAATTAAAATTAAAAGTAAAGAATTATAATTTAACAAGTTTATAAAATACATAGAATCCGTTTATAACAAACTCTGTTTATAATGAACATACGCTTATTATGAACGCTTTGCTCAGTCCCTTGAACTTTGTATGAAGCATTTTTTTTATACACTAGCTATAGCGAACTTCGTTTATAAACCTATAGTGACCACTTAAAATATCCCATAAAGCAAAGTGTATGTAAAAACATACGGATCATATAACGACCTTCGCAATTTTGTGCATCCCCGTTATTACTTTAGTTTTAACACATCCATGTTAGAAAACAGCTGTCACCTATACGAATTACTTTTTCATCGTGTTTTTTCATTTCTTTATTAATAAATTAAGAGAGTTTTAGCTTTTTGAACTTAATTGTTAATAGATCTGTGCCCTAATATTGTTTTTGAAGTGTTGAAATAATATTTTTTAAATTAAAATAGAAGGTATGATCAATAAAATTTGTAAATTTATTTTCCTAAATTCGGCCTCAAACATTTTATAATGGAACGCAAACGCAAAGCTATATCAGTCGAAACAAAATTAAAAATTTTAAAAACTGTAGACGAAAATGAACTATGTTACCAAGCGATAGCTGACAAATTTATTTGCGCAAAGAGTTCAATAGCAGGAATAGTGAAAAATCGGAAAGTGGATATTGTAAATTTAAAACGAGAAAAAATACGAGATGGAAAATACCCTAAAATTGAGGAAGCTCTATTGAAGTGGATAAAACAAATGCGCGCAAAGCGAGTACCATTAAGTGGAACTTTCCTTAAAGAAAAAGCGTCACAGTTTGCAGAAAAATTGAACTTCCCAAACTTTAAACCAAATGAAAGTTGGCTTGATCGTTTTAAGAAAAGAAACGGTTTGGTGTTTAAAAATGTTGTATGCGAGAAGGAGTCTGCTCCGATGGAAGTGTGTACTGAATGGATACAAGAACATTTGCCACGTATCCTTGACGGTTTTGACAAAAAAAAATGTATTTAACCTCGATGAAACGGGGTTATTCTATAGACTGCTACCGAACAAAACTATTGAATTTCGGAATGAGAATTGTGCGGGTGGCAAACTAAGTAAGGAACGTGTGACAGTTTTGATTGGAAGTAATGCTAACGGTACTGAAAAGTTACCTTTACTTGTTATCGGAAAAAGTGCGAGACCACGCTGTTTTAAAAACATTAAAACTTTGCCAGTCATCTATAAGAATAATAGAAAAGCATGGACGACTCATGTCGAATGGTAGGAGTATATTCTTAAATTGGATAAAAAAATTTTAGATGAAGACAGAAAAGTTTTATTTATAGCTGATAATTGCCCATCCCACTTTATTGTAAATAATTTGCTTGCCATTAAATTAATATTCCTTCCTCCGAATATGACAGCAATTTCCCAGCCGATGGATCAAGGCATAATTAAAATATTTAAAGGATGCTACCGGATATTAACTTATTTCTACGTTGGAAAACGAAGATGAAAACTCTCTTGCTAGTTTTAAAATTGACCTTTCAGATGCACTTCATTTCATGAAAAGGTCATGGGATCGAGTTAAATCGGAAAGCATAAATAATTGCTTTTGTAAAGTAGGATTTTTTGCCGATAATGCTGGTCATCAAAATTTAGATGTAGAAGATGAAAATTTAGAATTGCTATGGTCAAATCCCAGACTGGAAGCAATTGTTGGAGATACGCAAGTAGTCGATTATGTTGTTGTTGATGCCAATACAGTAACTTTTGATGAGATAAACGATGACGATATTGTAAATCAAATTTCAAGCGAAATCGACCCGGAAGATGAGTTATCAGACGACGAAGATTACCAAGCCCCCACTCGAAAAGACATTGAGAAATCAATTCGCGTATTAAGACTAGCATTAAGCTGTGGTGAGAATACCGATATTGAACTAAATAATTTACATTCAATAGATAATTCTCTAGACTGTTTATTTAAAAAAAAAATGAAAGCTATCAAAATTAACCGATTTCTTTTCAAAGGTGTAAAGATATGTTAGCGCATTTATACATACATATGTATACATACATTTGTACATATGTATACATACATGTACATCTGATGAAAATTATAGCATTGTGTTCAATGGATTCGTATGGATTCGTTTCGGTTTCGCTTTAAAGTTTAATGTGACAAAAAATGAATTAAATTTAAATAAATATAACTGAAATAAAGCTTTATTTGAATACATGTATATGTATGTTGCTTACCAATTTTCAAGATCTCATTTTTTTCGGATAAAACGAACAACGGTTGTTATATCCGAATATTTGGTTAAACTGAACAATCTGTTATAACGACCAAATATTTTTGTCCGTTCGTTATAAGCGGATTCTACTGTAAATAAAGGAATAAAAAATTGTAATCAATATTTGCGCATGGTTTGAAAATTATATGCATATAAATTATTCAACTTACTTTCAATAAATAAAATAAATAAAACAAAAGTAGCATATGTTTGCAGAATTTAAAATAATGTTCTAAATAAAACCTCAATGTCATTTTTTGAGAATAACCATTCTTTCAACAATTTAATAAATACTCTAAAAGTGCAAAAGTGCCCGCAGATGCACTATAGGTTGGTAGAAGACTATAAAACTTCGGTGCAGTGTAAGAAAAGAAATTCTTAAAATGTTCTTTAAACGGTTGCGGAATACTAATTCTATTCCTATTACGAAACAAGTATGGTTCACTATAAATATTCATTAAACGATTCCCGCTTATTACATAATACATTTGTAAAACTTTAAAAACATATAGATATCGCAGTGGTAAAATTTTATAACTTAAAAACAAAGGGAAAGATGGTGTAGTTCTTGGAAGATGGTTCATAATTCTGGCACACTTTTATGAATTGTCAATAATGGTTTGATGTTTGACTAATAAATTCCACCCCAACATGTTAACCCGTACTGAAGATGAGAATCAATCAAAGCATAATAGAGACATTTTAAGAATTCGGAGCTGCAGATATTACGCAAATGGAAAAATGATCTTAAAGCACGACGGAGTTTTTGTTTTAAAATAATCACGTGATTCTTAAAGTTAAGCTGAGAATCAAGATTTAAACCTAAGTATTTGAATGAACTGACTGCTTCAATGGGTAAACAGAGATTGTTGCAATTAGAATCATTACACGACAATGAGTGATAAGTCACTGAACAAGAAATAGTGACAGGACTACTCAAATTAAAGAACATAATTTTAGACTTGCAGCTAAGAACCATGAAATGAACATAGAACCATTTTTTTTAGTAATTTAAGGTCACACTTAATGTCATAACACAACGAGTCCGTATTAGAATTTGAATATTGCAGCGCGACATCATCGGCGAAAGCCACAATATTACCACGCAAATCAAGATCAAATATAGAATTACAATAAATCAAAAAAAGTAGAGGTCCCAGCACAGATCCTTGAGGAACCCCAATATTAACCATTTTTTCATGGCTACGGACATGATTTATACATACACTCTGAACTCGATTACATAAATAGGATTCAAATAGAGAAAGTGCTACACCTCTAATACCAAGATGTGATAATTTTTCCAGTAACACTTGATGATTAACGGTATCGAATGCTTTAGTAACGTCTATAAAAAGAGCAGATACCTTAAGGTTAATATTCAAATTTTCGTGAACAGGCCTTAAAAATGAAACAAGTACCAGTTCCGTTGATGAATTTTTAATAAAACCAAATTGCCTTTTATCAAGAAAATTAGTTTTATCTAGAAAACTCAATAGTCTGGATTTAATAATTTTTTCAAATATTTTTGAGAATGTGTTCAATAATGTGATTGGACGATAATTGTTTGGGTCAGCACGTGAACCCTTCTTAAAAAGTGGTTTTACGATGCCTACTTTTAATTTATCAGGAAACACACCTTTAGCAAGGCACAAATTAAAAACAAACACTAAGACAGGTGCTATACTAAAAATCACATTTTTCGCCACTACATTGGAAATTCCATCAATACCACACGAGTTGTTATTTTTGAGTTCGCAGACGGCAGAAACAATTTCCAAATCACTAACTGGGAAAAAAATAAATTCATAAAAGAATAAATTAAACCGAGTTAAAACCATATTATTTCTAATAGTATTTTCAACAGTGATATTTTCTTGTGTTACGTTTAGAATGATACTTGGTATATTAATAAAATGATCATTAAGCACATTAGCAATTTCGCTATGATCCGTAATGAAATTATTCTCACCAAATTCTAAAGAAGTAATAGTATCTGAAACGGGAACGTTGCTCAATACACTATTTACCACTTTCCATTTTTGATTTCATATCTGAAGCTGAAAACATCTTATTTTTAAAGTTAAAATAGTTTAGTTTAATTTGCAGATTGATCAGCCGTCTTTAGAATATTTGATTCGATATGCGATTTTCAAGGTACTTAAAAGGTCCCTTTGTAACTCATGCAAAGAATTCATGACTAAACATGATGGAAATTAACGCCCCTATTCCCCTAGTCGCATCATTTCAAGTGATGTGACTACTCATCTGCTTGGTTATTAGATCATTAAATCAAAACTTACAAAATAATTGTTCAATAAAATCCTTCTGGCTGCTTTTAAATCTTAGTATGCTGCTTTATAAATATTTCCTATCGATTACTCTCACTTCAAATGACAATTTCTGTCACTTGAAATTTTGACGTGACAAATAATTAAAAAAAATTCAAACTAATGAAGCCAACTAAGACTTAAAAAATTTTCATTGAGGGTTTTGCACAAAATTATTTAGTAAATTTTGATTTTTAAATCTAGTAACCAGGAAGATCCATAGTTACGTCGCATGAAGTGATACGTCTAAGAGAATTGAGTATTTAACTTTACCTTCATATTTAATTAACACTAAAAATGTATCAAGTATCATTTTGAACTGGCTATCATATGAAATAAAAGATTTATAATTACATGATAAATTTAATTAATAGTAATTCCATTTTTAACATTTATTAGTCCAATTCACACAAACTGACATTTTTTTAAATGCACGTTTCCCACCAACATATTTTTTGCAACAAACAAGATATTCGTGGTTTTATTGTTGCTGTAGAATCCAATTTGACAGCCATCACTAGTTCATTCAGGTTTTCGGGCTCGAATGAATCTTGATATCCAGTAGAAAGTTCTTCTGCTAATTGAAATGAAGTCTTTTCTGGTAATATTTGTTCCCGTGAGTTCTTTGTACAGAATCCAAGCATTCCAGATATGTCGAGGATATTAAAAAAATACTTGTAAAAGCCATCTCCGAGATCCCGACTTAACCATGTATTTTTTAACCATTTGGTCCATTATGTGGTACTCTTTTAAAATGAAATGGTTTCAGGAAGCTTTTTGCGGTTTTGTTTAATTTTTGGGGAATTATATAGTTAGGCTGTGTGCCAAACTTAAGGTAAAAGTCAATTTTAAGTAATTTTTTCGGTAAATTCAATTATTTTTCAAAATCTCTATGGCAAACGGATCGAAAAATCTGTCCTAAACCCGGTTTTACCGTAGTAAACGATTTACCTTCAGTTTGGCACACAACCTTCAAAGTAAAACACGGTTTTGAAAAATAAATGAATTTACCGAAAAATTTACTTAAAACTGACTTTTTGACTTGGTTTTGTATACCGTTAGTGTGCAATTATCAGATTTGTAAATTAAACTTGAAAATTTGGGCATTTTATCTTTTTTGTGTGGCAATTTTCTAGTCGTGACGTTTGTAGTTCAAGTGATTTTTTTAATATGAAAGCATAGTCTTGTCGAAATATTTAATATGTTTATTATCATAATCACTTCAAACAACAATCGGCCTATTTTATGTTTTTCTAGTCACTTCAAAATTTCACATGACTCAAAATGACAGTTTTGAATTGTTTCTTTCATCTCAAGTTATTTATTGGCATAGCAACTAGCTAATTTTTCATACCAATAGCAAGTTTTTATAGTCACTTGAAACGACAATCGACTCGACTAGAGTAATCGGGATGTAAATGTTTTGAAGCCAGTGATTTGCTTGTAAAAAATTTTATCAGTTGGCTGTACTGTAACCAGTAAATGGCTCAATTAGTTTTAGGACAACAGCGAAATGGTCATAATGCATAACGCACATCTCTGCGTTTCATTTGTTGTATAGAAACTAGTTAACTGCAAGAAAAATTGTTGGGAGTCCAATTTGAGGCTTAAGTGAAGATGACCTAAACATCGCCGAAATTAGGTAAGACGAAAAATGTTAAAAAATGCGGGATTGTGCATCGATATGCCGCATATCACAAATAAATTATGAAACAAAGTCTAAAATGCTGGAGTATTCATATATTTTTCTAGACATTTCTAGAATTATGTCTTAAAGGCCATAAAACACCTACACGGTTCAGTGTAAACTTTCACAATAATTCTTGAAACCAAGCCTAAATTGTTGGAAAATTATGTGTTACTGATCATCAAACTTCCACGTTTACGTTTGTAAACTTTATTTAGGTACTTTGAATTTTTAGAAAACAATTTCTTGAGAGTATGTTTGGGCTAAATATTTAATTTTTTATTTTAAAACCATAAAATTTTCATTTTTTTCGATGCTTTTTAAATTCTTTGCGATTTAATTCACATACATATTTAAATTGAATATGTATGTTGTATAGTTAAATTGAAAAAACTAATTAGTAAAACAGAACTGTAAATTATTTAGTAAAGTTACTTAAGTTTGTAACTCTTTGTAAAAATTTTATTAACCCTTCTTTGCAATGTGCAGATAGTCTTACAATCGGTCCTATTGCCGTACGTCCTCAGGTTGGCTGACTCGCGTAAAAGTAAAGACGGAATAAGCAAACCGCGAAAGAGCAGAGAGAGTCTTGAATAGGCCCCAGAACAGATTGCAGAGGTATGTATATACAAAAATTAAAAAAAATATAAATAATTGTCGTTTTATGATTTTAAATGAAATTTAGTGATACTAAAAATTTCATAATACTACTAATGTATTTTTCGGGTTGCGGTTTAAGTAGCGATGATGGGGTATTCCGAGGAGTATAGTGAAACCAAATCGCAGTTATGGATTGAAATGCTCAACGAAAAAATTATATTGGGCCCTTTAGAAGGGCTTAATTTATTGGTACACATATAACAACATAAACATCACGTTGGTCAGAAGAACAATTTTCAGTGTTTTCGAAAGATGCCATCACTCTATTTCACTGCCAGTTTGATGTGGGATGAGGAGAATATCAGTAAGGCTGGAAGCTCACCCCATGATGTAGGATAACCAAGAACATTGATCTATCGCCTAAAAATTGAAATAATCAAGAGTCGAAAACTAGTTTGACGACTGTAAAAAATCATTCTGAAAGCAAACTTTGGAGACTATCGACCAGGAAAAATGATGGTGGAGAGTGTGACTGGCAGTGTATATAAAGCGAACGAAAAGCGGAGAGACAGGCATGATAGCGTTGCTGCTCAGATTATAGGAACATCAAAAAAGTAAAGAAAAAGAAAACATGTTATTAAAAATTTGTATTGCCCGGTCGTAATCCATCCTGTTAGAATATGTTAATATATCAGAAGTTCTCATGTATCGTGTTTAACGGATTGTTATTGGATTTAAACGTTATTTCCATAAAAGATGTTATTTCAGATGCCCATAAAAGGATTCGGTTTCTTAACGGCTTTGAATTAAAGTTCACTAGCTCCAAATTTTGGACACCATTTTATATTTATATTTTCGTGCACTATTTTATATTTAAAAATTAGCAATAAATTTGGCAGTACCTAATAAAGTCAACAGTTATTTGCACGAGACAGCACGTTTTTTAGGTAACCTGGAACAATAATTGATGATTATTGAGAATATTATAATAATTTAAAGATCATTCTGTAATTACAGTTAAATAAAGCAGCATCTCAGAAATGCCTACACAAACCACGTCAACGTCGTTAGGTATCTCATAATTTCATCCCCGATTTTTTTAAAATGCAACTAGCAGCACAATTGTTAAAAAATTCATGCCAGAATTTTTCATACAAAATTGAAGATATTTGGTTGCCTCGACCCCAAGTGATAAATTCCGTTGATCGTGGGAATAACCAAAATTCAAATATAGGTGACACAGGAAACGAATTTGGAAATCCCTTCAAAGTAAATTAGTCTGGGATTAGTCGTTTTATAAAAAGCTCCTCCAATTTGTCATAACCACTAACTTTAGTACCTTGTTGGTCCCTTTATGATAAAATGTACTGTTCACCAGGTTCTCTTACTCGCACGGTAGATGGCTATAGAAATCTAGAACTTGTTTAAATAAAGAAATTTGCAGATCTTTGAAACCTGTAGGCAATAGATTTTTCTATATTTCAACGGAAGCGATACGTTTCCTATGGCACGTATACTCGAATAGCGGGAATTCCTTTAATCAGCGGAATTCCATGTTTTGTCATAAACTGCCAACAGGGTACATAAACTATTATTAAGTTTAAGGTCCAGCAGATCTTCATAGAACCCGATCTTCACAGTTAAAGCGAATTATGGTTTCATTTTGGATAGCAAATAGCCGTCCGCGGTAGCAGACTAAATGGAGCATGTGTCGTGCGTCAGGTGTTGCATGTGTCTTCGCTTAATATAACAAGCCATAGTTGTTGATTTGAAAATAAACTTAATATAAAGCACAATTAAAGCTACCTGAGTTTGTGTTTAGACCTGTAGGGACAATCGATCTATTTAAAGAGTTCTTATTACATTTGGTCATAAAAAAATTATAAATTTTTTCAACTGCGGAGAGCTCTTGAATATTTCTTCTATAGCTGACATGGTACTAAACTATCACCTCATATAGGTATTTGTTTTGCTTTCTAGAAATTCTCAGTTGGACTAAGAATTCTAAATATATTTTGTCATTACACAAAATTCTAGGGATGGGGCACCTTGACTATTTTTTTAGCTAAAACATTCTCCAATACATGAAGTTGTGTTTAGATTCTGGAGGTAACTTAGTTGGCCAATGAAATATTAAAACAATTGACCATAATGCAAAATTCTTTAAAATGTCCCGCCACTGGATGAAATTCTTGTTTTTATTTTTTATGGTTGGCTTGATCTCCGACAAATAGCCGCTCATATAATTGAGGTTGTGTTTAGATGTCTAAGAGTGTTTCAGTTTTGTTGCTACTTCTGGATGAGGAGCTCCTTATTATTTTTTCTAACTGACATGATAACTACCACTTCATATACCTGTGTTGTTGTTTAGATCTCTAGGTATATCTCAGTAGGCCTAATAATATTTCAGGTTGTATTTAGATTTCTCATTCAATTTGTTTCTACTACTAAATTAGGATGACCACCGTGTCTTGGGAGGTAGTATTTTTTTTTTTAATTTTTCTATTACTACGCCCATTTCACCCAAGGTTGATTTGACAATAATTCATCCTAATGTTCCTAACGGCATTGTAAAAAGGATGGATTACAACTTTATCCCTTCCGTATGCCTCTTCCAGCGTGTCCAAAAATAAAGTAAAACAATTCGCTGCGTAAGTAATGTTTAGAAGAAATATTACAATGGAACAAGCGATTCGCAAATTAGGAACCAGGTATCTTAAAGAGGATTATGCATTTCCGTCATTTTGATGATCTCCTGTGAACCGCATACATAAAAAATTGAGAGCAAAAATTTTTCATTAAAATTTCATTTGATTTATATTTTGACACAAAACAATTCACTTTTCATTTTGTACGCTTTCACATTTTCTTACCCGACATGAGGAAAATGGAAAATTTACGGGAAAACCTAGAAATAATGGAAAAAATAAATCGTTCTCATTTTCCCTAGTATAGAAGAGCAGCAGCCAGCACACAAAGTGATTTGCGTTACAATAAAAATTGGATTTTTATTTATGTACCAAAATTACGTTGAGATGAGATGTAATAATGTAAAATGTTTTGTGTTATGTGGGTCTGGCTACGTTTAACTCTTACGGAACAATGGAATGAAAATGAAAAGTTAAAATGAGATCCATTAAATGAAATATGTTTCTTGTTTTGTTTGTGCGGTTGGTTTTCCATAAAAACGTATATGTGTGTGTGTGTGTGTGTATTGGATGTGGTGTATAACGTGATGTTGTTTAGGGCAAATTGCGGTTTTCTCGTACTTAAAGGCAAGAACTTTTTATGTTTGGTCGGCTGTTGTGTGTGTGTTGTATTATTTTAATGAAGATATTTTTAACACATTACTTAATGGCCTAAATACTAATTGTAATGGGTTTTTGACCCAAATTATTTTTTGTGTTGGACAAGTATAGACCGTAAACAAGAGGAAACGGAAATTGTACGTTGTTTAACTTATTGCTTTGTTTCTTTTAAGTTAAAGTATTACATAAATTTATAATTAATGTGTTGTGCTTATTTTTTGTGGTTATCAGGGACGTCATTGCAATGGTTTAGGCTGGATAAATACAAAACTACAAGGCATTTGAATAGTTTAATTAGTAAATGGCATTTAACGTAGCTTGGTGTAAAAATAGAAATATTGACGTAACCAAGGAAAATTAACAGAGGAACGGTGTGTTTATCCTTAACATCAAGTTTGTATTAAAATACATTTCAAATTTCCGATTGTAAACGAATTTAGTAGTTCAAAGAGGATCTTTCTATATAAACAGCAACACTCACCCTTCTAACAGATAATGAAATATGTAAAATGGGTGCGAATAATAACCAAATTTAGTTGAAATGTGTACGTGCTGGTGTTAGGAAGTGTAATAAAATGTCTAAATAACATATTGTGCATTTTATAAATTTATTGGTGAATTTTTAACCTCTGGAATTTATTCGAAATTGGAAAAGTGAAAGACTCTAAACTCTCTAAGATTAAAATAGAGACTTTATTAAAAACGTGTATGCTTTCGAACCGTCAAATGCAGTAACGCAAAGTGTTTCTCGACATACAGTCAACCGAATAGCTACATTCATTCGGAAAATTATTCCGTCCACATCGAGCGGCCGCAGTCATTGCCGTGGTATCAGTGAAACCACCGAGAGAGCCTACCGGCTAAATATAAAAATAGCACTCCAAAATCGACAAAGTTCTACTAAAGAGCTGCTAAATAAATAAAAAGTGCATTATATTAACATATCTGAGCGCACGATGTGATCTCGATTGTACTCTGCCGGATTCAAATATCGAAGACCAGCCAAGAGGCCCTGGTTGCCACCAAAAATGAAGAAAGCACGCCTGCAATGGGCAAAAATGACCAGAATTTTTACGGTTGAAGATTAAAGAAAGGAACGTTATGGTCAGAAAACTGTGCAGAAAGAAATTAAACACCCACCATCAGTCATGGTCTCTCTCTCTCTCTCTCTCTGGCACTATATATCCCATCAAAGTATTTGGCCGCCTCAAATGAGGTTTCATAATCATATTTTCATTTTCGGATAATGAGTGATTAATTCATTGATCCTAAACCAGCCGTGAAATTTTTTTCACCACCGGGAATCGAACCCGGGACCTCCGGTCGTTGGAGCAAGAATGCTGACCACTTTGCCACCGGGGCGGCAGTCATGATCTGGTCATGCATAACCACGAATGACACCGGACCTCTGTATTTTGTGGAGGCCACCCTGAATCAAAAAAGTTGTTCAGACTGTATTTTTGCCTTTCCTAAACTCACTAAATAATGAAGAAGACAAAAATTCAGTTTCAAGGGCATAGTATATACCTTTTGCCATGGCTCGGGAACTCAACCAGCCTAAAGTCGATCGAAATTTTTTAATTTTTTTCCCCTCAAATAATAATGCATTTTACTGATTGCATTGCCATCTACCCCGTGACATTGGCATTAAGATTTTTAATTGTGCATGGGCCTTAATATGATGTTTTGTTTTTACCCACGACTACTGTATTACGTAAACGTCGAGAAAATTAGGGAGCGAGACCAATGTGCACCTTGTGCGTGTGTGCGACGAGTAAAAGGATAGAAAAATATTTTTTATAGTGCGTTTTTCGTTTTGGCGTGTGGATTGTGATAGGGGAAGGTAAAAAGGGTGGACAAGTGACATGCATGAACATATAGAAAAATATATTCTGCTAGATTTTTTTTTGGTGCGAGAAATTTTTAATCTGGCTTTAATTGTAAAAAAATAAAGTCGAGTTGTGAAAATTGGATAACAGAGTCTAGGTTTTGTGAGTCGTTTTTTTATATAATAATATAAATATGGAGTTCTGTATTTTTTTAAAGATTGAAGTTCTATATGTGGCACATAAAAGTTGTACATGAATAAAAGTTACATAAATTTATTGTAAACGATTTTTTATAAAAATAAAACAAAACATTTAAGTGTGTTTATTTTTGTTAAAAAAAATATTGAATTTTTGAATTTTAAGTTTTTGTTGTATACTGGAAAATAGCCCATAAGAAATCGGGAATTTGATAATCAACAGACAATGGAAAAATCCAATCCATAAATATATATACTGTATTCTGGTGTTCGGTATTAACCTAATAAAGAGAGAATGAGGAAAGTGCTAATTTTTATTTTGTTCGTTCGTTTGATAAGGCGAAGAAAATCGTATGGTATAACTTTCCATAATATGAAAGATCAGAAACTTAACGGCATCGATACGGGTGTCTGACACCATTTTTTGGTGTATTATGGTAAAAACAGCATCGGTGGCCAACTACGAGGCCATTCAAATTTTTTTACATAAGGGCGAAGAGCCCCAACAATCACGTGGCCTTAAATAAATTTAATCCAATCGAGGGTGCCGTTTTGTGTCTGCGTTACGCCGATTTTTTTAACGGATGCCGTAATTACAAACGGGACCACGATCATGAAGCGAGTTCCGCCTGTCAAAAGGCACCGTAATGCGACAAAATTTTCCGGCGGACAATCAATTGCCATTTTAAGTGATCCTTAAAATGGCAAATTGATTGATCTCCGAAGTAAAGGAACTCGGTATATGAAATGTTGAAATTTTACAATATTCCGTCTTTCCGGCATTTTTTCCACTAGTAATCAATGATTTGGTTGTTTTTCTAATAGTTTAGGCTATACTAAGACTATATGAAAAATTTGGGGAAAATTCATGGACTAGAATTTTTTGATTTTCTGCGGCTTTATAAGTTATTTTCAGTTGTTGGCCAATATCTCAAAAACTTCCACTAGTAACCAATACTTTTGGTTGGTTTGCTAATAGCTTAGGTCATACTAAGACTATATGGAAAATTTGTGGAAAATTCATGGACTAGAATTATCACTAGAATTTTTTGATTTTCTGCGGCCATATAAGTTATTTTCAGTTTTTGGCCAATATCTCAAAAACTTTCACAAGGAACCAATCGTTTCGGTTTGTTTTCTAATAGCTTAGATTATACAGAGACTATATGGAAAATTTGGGGAAAATTCATAGTCTAGAATTTTCACTAGAATTTTTTGACTCTCTGCGGCCAAACAGGTTATTTTCAGTTTTTGGCCCATATCTCAAATTTTCCACTAGTAACCAATACTTTCGGTTGGTTTTCTAATAGCTTAGATTATACAAAGCCGAAGGAAATCAAAAAATTCTAGTCCTTGAATTTCCCCCAAATTTTCCAAATAGTCTCAGTATGACCTAAGCTATTAGAAAACCAACCAAAAGTATTGGTTACTAGTGAAAGTTTTTGAGATATTGGCCAAAAACTGAAAATAACTTATATAGCCGCAGAGAATCAAAAAATTCTAGTGAAAATTCTAGTCCATGAATTTTCCCCAAATTTTCCATATAGTCTCTTTTTAATTGAAGCTATTAGAAAACAAACCGAAACTATTGGTTACTAGTGAAATTTTTTGAGATATTGTCCAGAAACTGAAAATAACTTATATGGCCGCAGAAAATCAAGAAATGCTAGTCCATGAATTTTCCCCAAATTTTCCATATCGAAAATCAACCAAAGTCATTGGTTACTAGTGGAAGAAATGCCGGAAATACGGAATATTGTGAAATTTCAACATTTTATAATATGTATACTGAGTTCCTTTACTTCCGAGATCAATCAATTTGCCAGTTTAAGGATCACTTCTAATATTTTATTCCGCTGAGATTCCGCTATTTATTGAAAAATATGTACATAATGAATAAAAAATTTCCGCTGGTAATTACATTACAAAATAAATTTTCTTTAGTTGAAGCTGTCGGAGTGTGAGTTGTGGGAGGTCTCTCTGAGTGAAGAGAGTCGTTGTCTGTTGGAGAAAAGTCCCCAAACTTGCTGCTTCGTTGTGGTTGGGCATCGGCCTCTAGGGGTCAATGGGTAATTCGGTGGGGAAGGGGGGAGGGGCAGGGAGGGGCGGAGGAGATTCTTTAGCAGACATTGTACTCGTCATTCATGGAGATCCGGTCGTTCCTGGGTGGACACACCTGGCAGTTATTAATTTTACTCACGTTTCTCAAATTTCGGTCGGCGGATTCTGGTGTAAATTTAACGTAATTTCAATTTTTGTATGATTTTTAAGGGTACGGGTCGGTTATCCAAAAAAAATAAATCCAACTGGCCTAAATTTCCAAAATCCCAATTAACAAAAACATAAAATTCCATTTTACAAAATACCATAACATAAAAATCAAAATTCAAAATTAAATTTGAGAAAAGTCCAAAGTTTATTTATTTTAGAAACATTATTCGATATACAAAATTCCATTTTTTAATTTATTTCAATTAATTTAATTTAATTGTTCTGAAAAACTATTATTTCTACTAATTTTATTTATTTTACTCAAAAAAGATTCCCGTTGTCTACCAGATTGGTTAACGCTTATTGTTGTGATTCTAGAAAACGGGATTGCATTTTTTTGGGATACCGATCCCATCTTATAACATGCTGATATATAATAAATTCTTGTGGTACAGTCATTAATAAAAATAAATAAGCACTGTAACGGGCTAAATTGCAAGATACCGTTGAATAAACCTTAATAGATTTTCTAATTAAAAATTTTATTTTTTTACATGGAAATATGAAAGACGCGCGCTTTTCATATTTCCATGGCATAAAATGGAATATTTTTGAATTTTGCAAATAGGAATTTTGAAAATTTTGTATAGGAATTTTGTTTTTTTGTAATTTTAATTTTAGGAATTTTTTATTGGAATTTTGGTTTCTGGAAATTTGTTTTTTGATTTGGGAATTTTGGATTTGACAAATCCAATTTTTAATTTTTGTTTATTCTGTTACAAGGTGTAGGCCAGGAACATGCTAGCCTCAATTTTCCCACGACCCAAAACCCTGAGATCTAGTCGGCAAATTCACCTTTTGAAAGACCTCTGCATGTTAAGATGAAATCTGCGGATTGGCTTCGTAACATATCTACTATAAAACATAAATAAACATTTTGTATTAGAGATATGTGTCTGTTTCTATTTTGTTCCTGATAAATTTGAAAAAATTCCAAAATCAGAAGGTGGCTCTAACTCAATTGCCAGGTACTTTACATTTTCATAATTGCAGTGAATAATTTTCCTTCATTTTGAATTTCGACCTGTATATAGTTGGCATATAAATTATTGGAGTTTAAAATCTTCTACCTGCTATTAAAAGTCACGATGGGTGAGCGTGCGTTTGTCAATGAGGTACACAAATAGCGCGTATCAAGTAAGGCTATGGTGTCAAAACAATGCCGTAATTTTAGTAATTATAGTTTTTCGCTATCTCTTAGTTAAGAGTATTAGGCGTCTAGTTTGCATCACTAATGTACGTTCAATATTTGCGATTTCATAACGGGTTAATTCAATTATTGACAAATATACCTAACGTATTCTTTAGCCTTCTTTATCCATGTTCCATAGCCATATTTACAAAGGCATTTAACATTGAATTGGCAAATCATGTTTCTAGGCGGATGGCACGATTTTCTCATATTCTTATATTGGGCCATGGAACTTGACCATTTGTGCCAATACTACCATGCGACTGGTACTGACCTCTTAGTCAATCTAAATCCTGGCCAACTTAAAACAATATCAGTCACTATCTTTAATCAAAACGAACAATTATTCCTATAAAACATTTTACTTAGAAAAATCATTTATTCATACGTAGAGTACAAAAACAACAATTAAATGAAAAACCTGGGATGGATATTTTTTTGTTGAGATATAAAATTGAAAATAAATTCCGTCTTATACAAATTAAATAGAAAAAACCGGGATGAGATGAAATACCTAGTATTGTTTGAGGAAATTTCATGTTTTTTTGGGATGAACAACTGGTTTAACTTCACATGCTTCCAAAAGAAGAAAAAAATGTATCATGAATTAAAAATAAACAACTTTTGAGGAAAAAGATGCACGTCATTTTTTTAGGCACATCGAATTTATTTCTACAAACTATTGATAATTGCCAAAAAAGTTATAACATTTCTTCATCATTATCCTTAAAAAGTATCTGTCAAGCCTTACAGCCTCCTCCTGAAGATTTACTTTTCATTATTTGCAGTACTTTGAATTAATTCTAGGGTAATTTTGGTGTAAGGAAAATATTTCAGAGTGGTAATCAAACCCCGACTGTTCGTAAAAATGCAAATATGTCGTTCATATATTTCATTACATTAAAAAATTATTAATTTAAATGTTTGAAACGGCTTCTCTTACCTAGATTTTATTGGTGAAGGCCAGTCTTAAACGTGTTTTAAACGAATTATAACTGAACAGTCAGAAGCTTTTTACAGTTTTCTCTGGCTAATAATATATGATAATGACATAATCTCTATAACAGATTCTCATTGTAAAGGGGTTACAACTTACCTATATGACTGACTTCGTAGCCATTTTTACCACACAAGGCAACAGTTGCTTTCATCAAAAACTATAGGTTATAATTTCTCACAATCCATTCTTTTCCCAATGGTATTGTTTACTAAGATTAAAGCGTGATCTACGTTAATTAGAAAAATAAATAGTATCTCTCCAACTAGTGGCGGATACAATTTTTAGAATTTTGTATTGTGGCTAAAATATATGTAATTATTAGACTATTTGAGTTATCCTTTGAGATCTAAATATAACATCCATTGTACAACGGTGTTGTAGTCGGAGACCGTGTCAATTAAAAAAAAATAGTTAGTAGCTCCCCATGCAGTGACTTGGACAATTTATAGAATAGTGTATCACACGTAAAAGAAGTTTTAGACCCACTAAAGCATCACCAGAAACCTAAACACAACTTTTTGTATATGGGGTGTTGGTTGGCAACCATGATAGTTGAAATAGTTTATCAGAAACTCCGCCACATCCATTGGCGACAATTTCTAAGATTTTATAGATTTTCAGTTGAGGTATCTCTGGATATCTCAACTGAACCTCATATATATGGGGTGTTAGGGCTGTTTTAGTTAGAAAAAAATATCAAGAGCTCCACATTTCCCAGAATTAAATAATTTTGTATTGTGTCAAAATATATTAAGAATTCTTATACAAAATGAGGCGTAGTTTTACTTTACGTATACATCGAGAAAATCAGGTAAGGTAGTTAAATTTTGGAAAGCTAAATTTTTCCGGAAATTTTTTTGATTTTCCGTGAAAATCTTCACTATTTTTAGTTTTTTCAATATTTTTTTATGTTTATTAATAATAATTGCTTCGCCAACCTTGCAGGCTCAGACCAAAGAGTTTCTATCGCTCTTATCGCTTCTTCTGATAGTGCCACAAATGTTAAAAGAATCAACTTTCGTAAATATACGATTTTTTATAATGTACCTTAGAGGATGGGGGCTGCCCAAACATCCGCTTTTCCACAATTTATACAATTCTTCAAGTGCCAAACTAAGTATAAAAAAAATTGAAAAAATTTCAAAATTTTTAAGGGAAATCTGCAAAATTTTTCCGGAAAAATCACTTATATTGTCGAAAAACTGTTAAGATACAATCCTAATATCAAAGTTTTTATACAAATTACACATTTAAAAATGGAGAAAATGGAGCAATTTTCCCGAAAAATTTACCTTTCCCTTCCTAAAAACTGTCGATAAACCATCCTGCATTTAGAAATTTTAAAAATTTATACTCCTTACCTGATTTTCTCGATGTATACGTAAAGTAAACTTTAGCCCAAAATGAGATACCCATGAAAGTTTAAAGTATAAGGGGTGTTAGTTTAGGACCATGTGAGCTATAAAAGAAATTATCAGGAGTTTCCCATACTTGTGACATATGAAATGAAGCTGTCTGGTGAGAATCAAGTTAGCATTTGTGTCAACTTCATATCATGCAGCTAACTTACTTCTTCGCGGTGTCCATCGAGTAACTACCTCACTTCGGAATTTATAGTGTGTACGGCGGACCCACGGCGCAAACTGGGCCCAGTTTAAAAAACACAGTCTTTAGTAGTATCCGGATACCTCGGAGGAAGCATTTTTACTTTAACTATTTAACTTTTATAATGAAACAGGTTTTAACATTTGTGACGGGTTGGGATTGAATTAGATTTCATAATAAAGCTGAATAACTCATTGGAAATTTTAATACATAATATGTACACTAAAATGTGATTTAAAATTAAACGCAAGTATGTATAAATAATCAAAACAAAACAAATTTCACTACTTCAATTCCAATATAGTTAAAAATATAAAATGCCACTAACCTTTCAAATGCGGTACTGCATTTTAAACCAACTTAACACATACACACACTACATATTTAATTTACTGTTACGCTCTCATTTCTATTTTGTAACATATTGTTAATGATTATTTGTTATCTTCTAAAACTTAAACGAATTAAAGCGTTTATTATGAAAAACACTCAAAAAGCACTCAAAACAAAACACTTTAGGATTAGGAACACACTTACTCACAGATTACTTGAGCTTGAAATGCACTAAGCTTAAACAAAATTGAAAAATTTGGATAAGCTTGAATCTAAAACTTCACTTCACTTGTAAAAATTATCTAATTGATAATTTTGCTTTCGCCCCCGGAGTTCGACTGACTATTGTTTTCTAACTGTCCATATCGATAAAAAAAAATAAATTTGCGAAGCATGTGTTTCTTTATGTGTGTTTGTTTGATCATAACCGAATTGAACAATAAACGAGTAACAACAACAAAATCTGACCATAAACAAGTTTTCCTTGCATAGGGTGATACAAAAATATTTCAACTTTATCTCGCTTGATAATTTATACGTCATTTTAGTGTGTGTTTTCATTTCAAGCTCCATACTCTCGCAGGGAATATAAAATGAGATAATTGAGCACAAAATTTAAATATTTTATAAATTATAAAAATTACAAAAACATTTGAAATTTATAATTTCAATTTTGAGAATCATAAATTATTCACTACGTGGATGTGTGAGCTCGATTCGTCAATATTAAATAGAGATTTTCTATCAATACATGTGCAAGTTAAATGCGGCGCTCTTCGAAAAGTTATTGTTTATGAACCGTACAGTGCATACGTATTTAAAGTTTTCGGTGTGACGAAGATTCGTTACAAGCTGTGCACCACATACTGAAATTATTTAAGTCAGATTGGAAGTCTCTTGCGTCATTGGTGTATGAAATAGGTTTGAAAATTTTAATGTCCACTACGTCATTGATGAATAGTATGAAAAGCATAGGACCCAAATGACTACCTTGAGGCACTCCCGAAGTGACATCAATAACTCTGGACGTGAATCCACCAATTTTTACTATCTGAGTTCTGGAATCAAGATAAGATCTGATCCAGTCCAGTGGGAGAAAACTACAATGCAAGGAATCAAGTTTCTTCAACAGCAAGTCATGATCAATCTTATCAAAGGCCTTACAGAAATCAGTGTACACAACCTGCACAATTGTAAGACATTAGAGACACAATTTGTAAGCAAGAGTATGTTAGTAATAGTTGACCTGCATGGAAAGAAACCATGCTGTTTTGGAGTGACACAAGTTTTCACGTGAAAGAATAATTGATCTTTAACAAGTTTCTCAAACAACTTGGATAAGACTGAAATTATACAAATACCCCTATAGTTCTCAATATTACCACGAATCCCGGATTTAAAAATAGATTTAATAAGCGAAGCCAGCACTATGATTAATGTCTAGATATGACAATTCCGATAAGATTGTATCAATTTCCAAAACGAAACATTGAACATTTCTTATTACTCGTGAAACGCACTCAAAGAAATACGCAAACAAATTAACCTTATCTAGAATGTTATCACAGAATCGCTCTTTCAAATACATTGTGGAAGGGAAACCATCGGATTTTCTTTTATAGTTAACAAAATGCCAAAAGTGATTGGGTTCCGATTTAATTTGTCATTCCACCTCCAAGACATAATTACTGTAAAGAAATCGGTTAAAAAATATAACTTTCTACGTAAGACCTTTAATGAGTTGTAATTTACTATATTCATTTTGTATAACGTTTTCACTAAATAAGATGTTTTATTCAGTGGGATAAAATATTTAAAGTGATCCTTAAAATGACAAACTGATTGATCTCTGAAGAAAAGGAACTCGGTAAATGAAATTTTGAAATTTAACAATATTCCATCTTCCGGCCAATCTTAACGAATTACGATGAAATTAGGATAGTAGAATTTTGAATTTTAAAGTAAGTTTTGGACAAAATTCTAGGATCTGATGAATAATCGTATGGAACTCGGCTATTTCTTAATTAATAATTGTAAAATTTGAATCGCAAACAGGGATAATTCGAAAAAGATTTTTGGATTAGAATTTTCACTATAATTTTTTGATTTTCTGTGGCCATATAAATTATTTTCAGTTTTTGTACAAAATCTCAAAAACTCGCATAAGCAATATACGTATACATAGCAATATAATTTGGTACAAATTTTTGTAAATATGGCCCCACCTTAAAATTTGTTCTAAAAAGTTCTGAATATCCTGAAATTTTAACGGTGGTTGTAATATTGAATTCCGGTAATATTCAGTTCACAACTGAAGTCTTTCACATTCAATCAAGTTTTACGTAATTTTTATTACAATACGATTATGTTTATGCTGAATATCTCATGAAATATAATATTACTAAAAGATTATTTGATTATTACATAATTGTTTATTCTGTTACAAAATAGATAAGTTAAATACATAAAATTTAAAAATTGTTTTCTTTAAACTAAATTATTAAAGATTTATTCTGTATTATTTCTAATTCATATAAAATATTTCAAAAATTTTTAGTGAAAATTCCAATCCATAAATTTTCCTAAAATTTTCCTTGTAGTCTCAGTATGACCTAGGCTTTTAGAACAACAACCGAAAGTATTGGTTACTGGTAGAAGTTTTTGAGATATTGCGGGAAAACTGAAAATAACTTAAATGGCCGCAGAAAATTCAAAAAGTTATAGTGAAAATTGAATCCGTAAATTTTCTCCGAATTGTCCCTTTATGCGATGCAAATTTTAAAAAATTTGATTAAGAAATAACCGGGTTCCCCCCAGTTTAAAATTTATTTATATCGTGTAGAATGTACAGATACCATTTTTCATAAGAGTTGTATATACAATGGACAAGTGTAGTCAAGCACGGACAGATACTAGATTTTTGTTCAAAGCTTACTTTAATCTCCCTGATCAATACTACTATTCAAATTTAACGTAATTCGTTAAGAAACGGTGGAAAAACGGCATATTGTTAAATTTCAAAATTTTATCTACCGAGTTTTTTTATTTGGAGATCAATCAGTTTGTCATTTTAAGGATCACTTTTAATACCTTATACCATAATGAAACATCTTATTTAGTGAAAAAGAGATACAAAATCAAAAAAAAAATAACACTGGTAATTACATAACAAAATAAATTCTCTTTAGTGATAGCGCTGCCACTTACGGCGATCAGTGTAATCTCTTATTTGCCGCTGTCAAACTTCCGCTATCTTATACATCATTAACTACCGCTACAATGGGTGTTTTCACTTTTAACGGCGGCTCCTCCAGCGGATGTTATGTTCCGTTTTCGAATTGTTTGGGCTGAGATGAGTTTGAAAAAATTATAGTGAGGGAGAGAGGGCCCGCTCCTTTCTTGTCCGTATGCTGAACAATGTTGCAACAAGTTGCGACATATTGCACCTTTTGCGGGATGTCGCATAATAATGCGATGTGTTTCAACATTTTGTGTAATTTTGCACCATGTTGCGTGATGTTGCATCACGTTAAAAGATGTTGCGTCAAGTTATGATATGTTGCACCTTGTTGGTGGATGTTGAACCACATTGCATGGTGGTACTACATGTTTTGTAATATTGTTCTGGATCTTGTAGCATCATGTTATACACAATATCTTCATGTCTGACGTTATGTTGCTGAGTGTTGTATGTTACTCGGTTTTGAGGGAAGTCTTTAAAAAAGTTGTCCAGTGGGACTCGGGTTCCTCTTTTTAATATTTATTTTACCACCTTAAACGACTTCAATGAATATTTCGATGAAGGTTTTCAAGTACCAGGAATTCAATTTCGATTGTTGCCTATACGGCAGAATTCTTTTAGTGTGTTTTTTTAATAAACATGTACGAGATTTAAGTGAAATTTGATGAAAATGGGTTTGGTGGCCTGAAATGGACAGCAATGGAACCATATTTCAGGAAAACTAGGTTTATGGAGTCCTCTGGTGGCAGGTTCCATTTAAATGTTTCTTAGCTCGAACGACTTTGATCAAAATTGGTGGTCCTCCATGTTGCGTGACGTTGCATCATTTTACATATTATATTCCATCATGTTGTGACATTTTGCTTCATTTGATTCTTATTATGTAAACGATGTCTGGCATTAGGATGCGTGATGTTTGATAATGTTTTGTTGTATTTTATTTATGTGATAAATGCCCTAAACTTATATGTGTCTGCCAAAAGTTTCCAAAGTTCTTATTTCGGGAATAATCATTTGGGGGTCCTACGGTTGGATCTGGGTCTATGTTATTTGGTTTAAATATTTTCAAATATATGGAAGAGACGTATTTTCGAGTTCAAAAATCATAAATTATTGAAAATTTATTTTGATGCGTCTCGATTTAAAAAACAATTTTGCATTATTTTTATCAAAAACTTAAGATGGTGGTGATAGGAAGCGACTACAAAGGACCATGATTTCGATGAATATTTGAAACGTTTCTATCGCTTTTCATAAAAATTGCTAAAACACGGTATTTCAGAACCAGAAATAGATTGCGATAGGCCTTGCTTTCAGGAAATACCATATAGTAGGTGGATCAGCCGGTAGGGCAAGCTTTTTCTTTTACTATATTTTTTAGCTCAAACGAATTTGATTAAAACTCGGAGTAGGGCGTTTCGAGAATTAGGAACCGATTACGATATATTCAGATTTGAGAAAAATTCATTTAGAACAGTTTTGATAAAAATTGGTGTGGAAAGATTTCAATTTCGAATCGGGAATCGATTTCGATTGGTTCCGATTTCGACAAAATTCATTCAGCGGGTCTTTCTGTGTGCACCAGGACGCTGTTTGAATTTTATTGGGCTCGCGCGATTTTTAAAAGTTGTTGAGGGCGTGTTTTCGAGTGCCATAAGACGAGAGAGTCGTTCGTTAAAGTATGGGTCTTTTTTGTAGTTTTTTTTGACTCTAAGATTTTTAGAAAAGTTTCAGAAAGTACGTTTTGGGTGTTGGGTTCTAATTTTTATAGATTCTTGGTAGGGTTTTGCCCCATTTAACATTTTAGTTGTCTTAAATGATTTTAAAAAACATTCTCGTTACAGGGTTTTCGATTGAATGAAATGGTTTCAAAGAGTTATGTTTTCAAAAAAATGTAATTAGGTCTCCTCCAGATAGTTCTTGTGTGGCACCATGCTGCATTAGTTAGCACCAAGTTGCATCATGTGGCATGATGTTACATAGTTGTTGCACAATATTGCGTCATGTGTATCATGATGCGTGATGTTGCACATTTATTGGTATGTTTGTGCTGGTTGCTAGTAACAATTTTGATTTGTCGCATTAGCTCTCTAATTAATGTTTTGACCTTGGCCCAACTTTTATATTTTCTCCCCCTCAAACGAAACGATATTAATGTCTTATATTATTTTTTTTAACTGTGGTGATAATGGTTTTCTAATGCGAGGAATGGATTGTCAAGAGTCTTAATTGACGGAAAATTTATTTAGGGTTTTTTCGCATTGCACGATTTTTATATAAAAAGATGAAGAAGAAGAGTTGTTAGTGAAGAGTTCTAAATTTGTTTCAGACGAAGTCCTGGGTACATATTTAAAAAATAGCTTGATTTTGATAAATTTGCGGAAAGGGTTGAACTAAATGATTCGTTAAGCAAAAGATTTGGAACCGTTCATTGAAAATTGGAATCGAATAAAAAAATATATAAACAGTTTGTCGTGTCTCTGGACCTAAGCCATTTTTAAAAAAAGTGGGATACTTTTTTGTTTGTACGTAAATGAGTGTATTTCAAAATGGGTTCCGGATATGAGTTTTGAAAATGAGTAAATTGAATAAAATGAAGACTTTTCTCAAACGAATATTATGAACCTCGAAGCGGCAAACTGCTAAGCGTACAAAAAATAAAAAAGGTGTTTATTTGTTTAGCGATTTCCCAGTTTAGCGTTATTATTTGTTTTGTGATCTAAATTTAAAAATCTATTGATGTTTGTTTCAGCATCGTATAAAGTATATTATATCTATAATGAACGCTTTCAGGTTCGCCAATGATTATTTCGATTATTATTATTCAATCTTAACTAAAAATTACCTTTTATTGCTATAAAAAAAGCCAATAAACCCATCCCGTTGTAAAATCGAATTTCAAAAGTCTACAGACCCTATGGTGCAACACCCAAATTTTCATTTTTAAAGTACTTCAATTCAAAATTTTAATATTTCAATCAATGTTAATCTGCGTTAATAAATTTCAGTTGGAGCTTTTCTATAAACTTTGGCCACGCCCAGAACTTAATAGAGTTTCAGCTTCATACGAAAAAAGTTATAAAATTAATTTGCATTCCGAAAAGTACGTCATTTTAATATTTTTTTTAGAATTTGACAAATTTTAAGAATCCACAAAACCGAAATCGTTTTGCTATATAGACATGATGTTGCGATTTATAATAAACGTTTGATCATTAATCGTTGGCATGACTTAACAACAAATTCTAATAATGCATAACATACAAATATATTTTAATTAAATTTTATGTACCTTGTTGAGTTATGTGATGTGTCCAATAAAACATTCAAATAATTTTCCGAATGAGCAATTTGCTTCCAAAATCGTGAACCATAAAAGAACTGTACGTGGTACGGCTTGCTGCTGGTTAATTTTTATATAAACAAATGTACCTCACTAAATTATACACAGGTACTTCATAATTATTACGTCTGTGCTTAAAGGTATGAGATAAAGTACATTCGTCTGCAGACAGGTTTATGATATACGATTTGCCATAATACTTTTTATACGTGAGTAAACCCACCTTTGTGGGTGTGTAATTCGTTCGTTTGCTCATATCGGTCCTGCACATTGTGTTTATATATTCAGATTTATATTTTTGTGTAGAACATAAAGGTACATAATACATACATATGTTAGATACATACATAAAATATTGTTATATATGGATATTCATGTTCCAAAAATTATGTTTATTATTATGATCCATAATGATGAGTAATGGTTTTTAATGGAATGTTATATGGATGGAACAAAAAATCTAAAAATAATGAAATTTTGTACTTGCACATTGTACACCCTCATGTTGTACAAATACGACGTAAATCAGCGTGTTCTATAAGAGCACTTTAAGATGAGATCACGATGAGCGGGGAAAGCAAAATATATGTACATATGTACATACGTAGAATAAAATTTATCCATCATTAAATATTTTAATAGCTTCAAATAATCACAAAAAAATGTTGAATTTATCCACCCTTCTTGACAATAAAATATATTTTATAGCATAATCTCATATGTTGCTTCTAATACCTGTTGGCGTATCTACGAAATAGACAACATAAGAGATACAGGAGTTACACATATCATTACACTAAATTTAATTTTAAATCAAATCAATATCAAACTTAACATGATCACACGTCTTAAAATCGTTTACAAGGATTTTATTTGGATGATGAAATTAAAATGTAAATCTACTTAAATCACAGTTCCCTTAGTCGCGTTAAATATATTAAAGGTACGAGGATTACAGATGATTTAAGATTTGTTTGTAACAAAAAGTGTTTTGTAATTACAAATTCTACTCCACTTGATTTGTAATCAAATTTATTTTCAAATCTATTGATTCTTAAACATTCTTAAACGTGGCTGTTTTTGCATAATTGTTGTTAAAGCTCTGGAGTTATTTTTTTAAACAGGGCATAGAATGGGTATAGTTCCAATATGAATAATAAAAAAAAATTGGTACAAAAAATGATGGTGCGATAAACTGGGTTTGATTGCAATATTTTATTATAATTTACTTGTGAACAGTTTGATGGTTGTTAAGCTGTACTAAAATACATAAATGGCTTAAAGTAGATAGTTTTAGTAAATTCAAAATAGATGTCCAAAATTCTACACAACAATTTTTATAGCAAAACTTGTTAGGTTTCTAATTTACATTTATAATGTTTTTAAAGGTAGAGCAGACTAAATTTAACAGTGTCTTATAGCTGTCAGTTACTCTAATGTAAACAAATGAAAAATGATTTGTAAGTATTAACGAATATAAATAATAATTGTAATGGTAATTTTCTTGTTATTTTTAAGTTATGATACGTGAACTAAAATATTGGACCATCAATATTTAAGTTAAGTATTTTTATAATATTAAAAAGAAATTAAATCTAATATTTATTTATTTGATTCGTAAATGATTTGCTGATAACTTGCTGTTTTAATAAAATGTTTGGATTATTTTATCATATCTAGCGTTCTTGTCCGATGCCTTGATTTCACTCTTACTATATAAAATTCGGATGCATAACCGAAAATATTTGAATTTTTCTGAACAAGAAATTGGCTTTGTCTGACTTTTCGATACCCTAATCCCGACAATTTATTAGTATTCCGTGCTATGTCTTATCTTAATTTAACCAAACATTTGATGAAAATTTCTGTATCCGAGGAATTAAAGACAAGTACAAACTGCAATTTATAAATTTTTTTTATCTTAATTATTATCGAGTTTTTCGGACTACCATATGTTACTAATCTCTCCAATATGCCATTATGATGTAAGGGTAGAAACGTTTATACTTTATGACCACAACAATTCACTTAGACCTGCAAGGTCCTGACTTTACCTGTCCAGACTATCAGGACCTGGCGATAACCCTGCTCAACATGAAGCTAGTATCAAACAACATCAAGGTTGTCGAGGGGAAGATACTCATTCACAAGCCACCAAAAGATTCGGATACCAAGACCGATATCCCCAGTTGGAAACATTCGGTCGCTGGTAGCCTAACCAGTTGCATTTTAATCCAAGCTCACGAACCACTAATGGCAGCACACATGGGCACAGGAAAATTGATTGAATTCATTCGACGTTACTATTTTTGGCTATCACTGGCCAAAGATGCAAAGAGTTACGTGCGCCAGTGCCAGATGTGTAAGTTGACTAAAGCCACAAACACCCTTTTAAGACCAAAAATGGGGGAGTATGTGGAATACGTTAGGCTTTTCCAGAAGTTGTAGCTGGATTTCTTAGGACCATATCCCAGGTGTAAAAGCATCAACGTACCTACATCCTTATCATACAGGACCAATATCCTAAATTCGTTTTGCTAAAGCCACTACGCGATGCAACGGCCAAAAAGGTCGTGGAGTACCTGGAAAAAGAGGTGTTCCCAGTGTTTTCAGTGCCTGAAGTGATTCACACAGACAATGGCAAGCAGTTCGGTTCAAATTTGTTCGAGAACTGTATAGTCAAACTGAGAGTTAAACACGTTTTCACTCCAGTATACTCCCCACAAGCCAATGCATCTGAGCGTGTAAATAGGTCGGTGCGAGACCAGCGTACGTGGCATGAGCATCTGATTGCGATTGCGAGTACTTTGAGAAATACAGCACATTCCTTCACGGATGACGCACCATCCTACTTAGTATTCGGTCAACATACGGTTAACCACGGTTCGCAATATGAACTACTGTGTCTGTTAGGTGATCATAGTTTATACACCTTCACGGTAGAGGCTAAAAATGATCGACTGGAATTGGCTAGGGAGTTAGTTCTAGCACACCTCCGGCAGGTCCACGAGAAACCAACACACCGGTACAACTTGCGATCAGTAGATCGTGAAACTGACAAGAAGTCTTGGTGCGCAACTTTGCCCATTACTTTGGGCCGCTTAGCATTATTCGGCAAACTTGGACAAGAAATTTGTTCCAGCGTAAGTTTTCCTGCGTGTAGGTCGCGTTGCCTACGAGTTAGTTGACGAGAAGGGAAAACGGCTGGGCATATTCCACGCTAAGGACATTAGGGGTAGGACAGAAACCTAGGGATTCTGTAAAGATGGCGTGGGAGTTAGGGAAGGAAGAAGTATAGCAACAGTAAGGGAAGATGAACGAGAAAGGCCTACGGAAAAAAATAAGAAGCCCATCAGTCGAGCAGAATACTGGGGCAGGAGACCATTGACGATCCTGCCACAGTGCGAGCCCAAGGATGCAACGACTCCGTGGCGGGGCGTCCAAAAGGCCAAGCTTAATGAGAAACTGCGCAAAGAGAGCCGCATCGCAGGGTGTTGTATAACACCAGCAGATGCGGCGAAATCAAAAGAGAGGCTCAACAGTTGCAAGCTGCAACTGATTGTCTGGAGAAGAGAGAGAAGGAAACGGTTGAGGGAGCAGAAAACCAGAAAGAAGGAGAGAACGATCACGAGTAAGATCACACTCGATAACGTGAACTAAACCGTGGTTGCATCATCTACGCGCCCCAAGATGCATGCCTAGGTGATGCAACGACGGATTGAAGACTGGTATCCCGCACGGAGACAGAATGCCAGTGCTAAATAAGTTAATTAAGACATTAGGATTAGGAGAGGTAATTGTAGTCTTAAATATGGAATGAGGTTGGCTCAATCTGATACTGGGGAACTTGAGCCAACGCCATGTTCAGAGTTAGTTAAAAGCCAGATTAGGTTAGGATCAGGGTAGCTTATCCAACCAATGTACACTTATAAATGTAGAATTAAAACCTTTAGAGGATAACAAAATTCAACTTTACATCCAACCCTTAGTTCCACCATGTAGCTCGGTATAATATGTGCCCTGATAACAGGGGTAATAGGGAACGCCACCATCAGGCACGACTTCCAGTTTGATGAGTTTAATTCCGAGCCAGGAATATACTTCGAAGAACTGGGTCGCGCGTCGTTGTCCACCACTGATTGGAAGCTGGTCATTTTCTTTGACTTAACTGAATACCACCGAAGGCCAGCACTATATACGGAACTGCCCTGAACTGCTGCAACCCACCGTCTACCTCATGGCAAGGCTAGAGAAAAGTTACTTCATGCTACGGTCACCTACATCGAGAACCAGAAGGGCGCCTTTGGATTTCGTGGGCAATATCTTCGGAGAATTGTTTGATGTGTTAGATGAACGAGATGCACAGGAGTACCACCGGCAGATACAGGAGCTAGCAGCCGGAACAGTACAACTCCAACAACTATTCCAGCAGCAAACACAGGTATTACACCTTATCGCCAATATTATGCAACGGGAGAAGGATCTCATGGAACAACACTACCAGGCATCACACGAAGAGATCGAAGGGATGTTGGTGCACGAGGAATTCACAGATACCTTACTGCATCTAACGTCAGTGATGATGGTGTTCAAAGATATGCCAAGTCTCTCCTCCACGCACATACCAGCGTCCAGCTACTAAATCCGACGGAATTAGAAGAACAGTTAAACGTGTTACAACAACACCTACCCAGTACGGTACGGATACCAGCCCATAAGAAACATTGGGCACAGCTCTATCAGTTGCTCACCATAAAAGCCGCAATTGTGCATAACCAAGTCATATTTGAAGCCCGACTGCCGTTGTTGCAAGGAGAGGACTTCAAGGTACTAAACGTCATACCAATACCAACCAGGCACGAGGACCAATTCATTTTCATTGATCCATAAAGCGCTTATCTGATGGTGAATACGGCAAGATCCGAGTAGGAGTACTACCCAGTCTCAGGAGAGGCATGGAAGACCTGCAGGATGTTAAGCAAAATCACCATGATCTGTAAGCCAACGGGTCCAAAACGGTTTATACAGGACATGAATCTTACGTGTGAAATACCCCAATTAACACATGAAAAGATACCACCATCACAATGCCGCATCAAAGCAGTGTTGCCCAGCATCTATCTTCGGCGGCTGCAGCAGAATAACAAATGGATTTCTTTTTTAATGTACACTTTACTTTTCTAATTACTGTAACAAATTTGTAATAAACTTGTAAAAAAAAAATGCAAAGTTTGAGCCTAAGGCTAAAAATTTAAACATCGGAAATTTGGCTTGAAATTTTGCTTAATGTCTAAATAAAAAAGCTTAAGCCGACTGATTTGTTTTGGGCTAGAGCACTTGTTTTTATATAAACTTAAAAATATTGGGTAGGGTAAAAATATTGGGTAGTTAGTGGCCTTTTTCCCGGTAGATGGCTTTCATATATCTCAGTAACCATTGATCGTATCGGGCAATTCTTATGTGTGTTTGAAAGGTGACTTTTTAACTTGCACTTCGACATTCAAAACATTAAAATCAGTAAAGTGAATAAAAAGTTACAAAATTTTAAACATGGAGATAAATAAAGAAAAAATTCGATATCTTTTGCAATTTTATTACGACAAAGGTAAAAACGCAGCTAAGCCTTTCGAAAAAATTTGTGCTGTTTATGGAGAAGGTGCTTTATGAAAAACAGCAGCAAAGAAATGGTTCGTGTTCGTTTTGGAAATATGGATTTCAAAGATGCACCACGCTCTGGTCGACCAACCACTGGAAAAGTCGGTGAAATCATGCAGAAAATTGAAGGAGACCGGCATATAAGCAGAGCCTGCATGGCAAAGAACTAAATATTGATCATGAAACAGTTCCAAACCATTTGAAAATGGCTGGGTACAAAAAAAGCTTGACGTTTGGGTACCATATGAATTAACAGTTACAAATTTAATGGTCCGGATTTCTATCTGCGAAACGCTGTTGAAACGGAACTAAATCGGGCCATTGTTAAAGCGGATAATTACTGGTGATGAAAAGTGGATAAGATACGACAACGTTGTGCTCGTGGTCAAAAAGATTATGGACGAAACGAGCTCAAAATGCTCAAAAATCTCATGGACAAAACGAGGTGAAGCTTCCCCAACGGTATCAAAGCCAGGTTTGACGCCAAGAAAGGCAATGCTGTGTGGTTGGTGGGATTGGAGAGGAATCGTGCATTATGAGTTGCTCCCACCGGGCCAAAAAATTGATTCTGATCTTTATAGTCAGCAACTAATGCGTTTAAGGCAAGCAATTCTGTTAAAACATCCATTGATCAGCAGAAGTGGCCTGGGAAAATAAGTTGTTTCGATTTTTCTCCTCTAAACCGCAGAAGTTCTACAGTGATGGGATCATGGCTCTACCAAAAAAATGGCAAAAGGTCATCGATCAAAATGGTACATATTTGGTTTAATAAAGTTCATTTGTAATAAGAAAATTTTTGTTTTAATGCACCCAAAACAGGCCACGAACTTTTCCCGTACCTATTAAAAAATAAAAAAGTTTGAGCCGAAAAATTGATTTTCTGCGCACTAGCGTGTATTGGTTCTCTCGTATTTACTTTATTTTTTAATTTTTTTTTATTTCGTTGCATATTCTTGGGACAAAATTTCGTTGCATTTTTCTATATAATGCGGCGCCAAAAACATCTTCGATGTTAAAATAAAGTAAATAAGAGTGAACCAATACACGCTGGTGCGCAGAAAATTAAGTTTTCGGCTCAAAATTTTTTATTTTTTAATAGGTACGGGAAAAGTTCGTGGCCTGTTTTGGGTGACATTAAAACAAAAATTTTCTTATTACAAATGAACTTTATTAAACCAAATATGTACCATTTTGATCGATGACCTTTTGCCATTTTTCTGGTAGAGCAATGATCCCATCACTGTAGAACTTCTGCGGTTTAGAGGAGAAAAATCGAAACAACTTATTTTCCCTGGCCACTTCTGCTGATCAATTCTGGAGGTTTTAATTGAATTGCTTGCCTTAAACGCATTAGTTGCTGACTATAAAGATCAGAATCAATTTTTTGGCCCGGTTACAGCAACTCATAATGCACGATTCCTCTCCAATCCCACCAACCACACAGCATTACCTTTCTTGGTGTCAAACCTGGATTTGATACCGTTGGGGAAGCTTCACCTCGTTTCGTCCATGATCTTTTTGACCACGAGCACAACGTTGTCGTATCTTATCCACTTTTCATCACCAGTAATTATCCGCTTTAAAAATGGCCCGATCTAGTTCCGTTTCAACAGCGTTTCGCAGATAGAAATCCGGACCATTAAATTTGTAACTGTTAATTCATATGGTACCCAAACGTCAAGCTTTTTTTTGTACCCAGCCATTTTCAAATGGTTTGGAACTGTTTTATGATCAATAATTCTTTGCTACTGTTTTTCATAAAGCACCTTCTCCATAAACAGCACAAATTTTTTTGGCAAGCCTGAGCGGCGTTTTTACCTTTCTCGTAATAAAATTGCAAAAGATATCGAATTTATTCCCATGTTTAAAATTGTGTAACTTTTTATTCACTTTACCGATTTTAATGTTTTGAATGTCGTAGTGCAAGTTAAAATGTCACCTTTCAAACACGATACGACCAATGGTTACTGAGATATATGAAAGCCATCTACCGGGAAAAAGGCTACGAACTACCCAATATTTTTACCCTACCCAATATTTTTAAGTTTATATAAAAACAAGTACTCTAGCCCAAAACAAATCAGTCGGCTTAAGCTTTTTTATTTAGACATTAAGCAAAATTTCAAGCCCCATTTTCGTTGTTTAAATTTTTAGCCTTAGACTCAAACTTGGGATTTTTTATTTCGGTGGTAGAATCCTGGAATAATTTTACATAAATTATATTGCCCTCTCGGGCAATAATTATATCCACTCGTGCTACTTGTCCGAGGACTCTATATGACATCGTAGTTATACAATAGGTTAGGTTGAATTCTTCTCCCACATTATATCAATCAATTTTTGGGAGGCCCGACGTCATCTAACAAACTCTGTTTATACGGCACATTATACAAACAACAACAATTTTGCGTCAACATATATACTTAAGTTTCTTGCCTTAATTATGTGCGGTTTCTTATCAACATTAAATTACATTTTATTGATTGGTAAAAGTTTCAATATGTGTTATCTGCTTTACGATAATATTGAAAGAATTTTATTCGAGAAAAACCACTCAAAACTTTTTATTTGCGTATATGATAAATAAAACTTTTTGCCTTGCAATAAAAAAAAGCTTTTTGTGCTTTTTCAAAACGAAACATTCTTTGTTGTTATGTGAATATATAGTCGCGATTGTTGTTGTTTTATTGATGAGCTTTTAATTACTTTTTAAATACAATATGTTTTATTTTTGTATTCCATTAAGTCTACAATAACTTCAAAGACCCAGATATTGATTTAGTTGATATCTTAGATACCAAATTTTCTATTTTGCTGCTCTTGTGATTTTCTCCTTGTACACTCGTCATGTATAATCAACATATACTAAACTATTATTTTTTTTTTTTTTTTAACTTAAAACTTTTTAATGCACGATTTACGTTTTACGTGCTTAATTTATATATTTAAATTTGATTTTTTTTTTGTTGGTTTGGTTAAAATTATACTGCTATTTTATGGGTATCAATTTGTGCCATGAAAGAACATTGATTCCAAAAATTTGTTGGTTTTCTACAACACAAACCTATAAACTATATATACACGTATGTATGTATGTTCAATATGTACGATCATTGAAACATGAGAAAAACCATTTGTTAAAAATTTTAAAACTATAGTACTCAATACGAATACTGGAAGACGTCGTGAAGCTTTCTTCGAACAAAAAAGGACCAAAGTTGAAAAAACCAATTCAATTTCCAATTACTAGTTTATGTATGTTGTAACGATGAACCGCACACATGGGAATTTCTGAATATATTGCTGCACAAATATTTATTGACCTCGTGTATTTTGTTATACGATCTGCCAAACAATTACTCTGCATACTTATAATTAATTCTAATGTGATCACCCGACATAACCGTAAAAAAGCAATCTACAAATTTTAATCTCGATTTCCTTTATTGTTTCTTATCGTATTTGTGTATATGTATATACGGTTGAAGAAAACACTGTGTACGAGAATACAAGAAAATTTAACAAAAACAAAACCCATAAATGAAAATGTTTAAAGTTTTCAATTTCACATTCGGTGTGAGAGAAGAAACGAATAAAAAAAAGCTTTTATGTTCGAAAAAAGCTCATGAACTTTTTTTTTTATTTTTTAAATTAAATAAAATAAATTGAAGTTTTGGGAATTGAAAATGCAAAAGTATTCTGAAAATTTATAAACAAACAAGCAAAAAAAAAACACGTAGAAACGGAAATTTCATTTCAAAATCAAATTTAACTCAATTAGATGGAGCATATGATGATGAAGTTGGTGTGTGTGTGTATGTATATATATGTGTGTTGTTATTGTTTAAGCTTTGATTTGAAAAGTGTCGTCGCCAGAAAGCAAATACATAAGATATAAGTTTTCTTTTCAACTGCAACTAGAATAAAATGCAATCAAATTAAATTTAAGTAAAATTATAAAGTTTTTGTTTCAATAATTTTTGTTAGGAAGTGTGCTTGTTAGTAAGCCGATGTTCTGTGACATAATCACGTCACAATGCATTATTAAATGGCCAACAAATTTTTTAATAGTATTTGGCGGAGGAAAAGGAGTTCAGTTAATTTGCCCACGATTAGGTTTTGTGACGAGTTTCTATGTTTAAAACCCCGATAGGTTTGTGGTAGTGGCGTTTTCTCCTTGGAAAGGTTAATTGATCTGTCAGACTCTCCAGTACAATGTAGTACACCACATCGTGACTTCAGACCATTTACTATTTTCAAGACCAAAAAGACGTAATCCAATTAAAATTCTTCATCAGCAATGTCATATAAATTACACATGGTGTAATGACATTGTGGCGATCAGAGTAGGCTTAACACAGTCACAATTCTTAACACGTTACCTAATCCCATATATACAAAATTTTCATTAGGGGACATACCGTCTCGTTCAGTCGCATTCAATTATTTCAACACTTTGGCTTATTCGAATTCATCCGAATGCCATTTGGTCTCAGAAATGCTGCATAAACATTTCACCGTTTCATCAAAGAAATCATGAGAGATCTCGACTTTGGTTTTGTTTTTTTTAATGATATTCTCGTAGCATCAAGAGCCGAGAAGAAATATCTACTCCATTTGGAATAACTCTTCCAAAAATTATTCAATTATAGAGTAAATATTAGCACAGCAAAATGTGTGTTTGGGACAATAGCAATTTTGATTTTCTGAATTTTCTCCGATTCTTATAAAAACTCGGATATACTTGCCTCATTTCATTCACAACTGGCAACACTTCTCAAGAAACCTTTCAAAATGTTTATTCAAGAAATCCAGTATTCCTTCAGCTTAAGAAAAGCTTAGGAAATATAGAACTTTTAGTGTATCCTCTAACACAACATAAAATATATAGCATCATAACTGTTGCATCAAACACAGCTGTATGCGCGCTTTTACAACAATTAAATAAAGAGAATTTGGAACATTTTGGATTTTTCGCCACACTGACGCAAAAGCTCAACAATGCAAACGAGAACTACTAGTCTTACTCTCTTGTAGAAATCGGCGTCCTTTATTTTACCGTGAAATCTCTACTCGCCCGTAAATTCCAGGTATATTATGACGAAATGTTTTTGACACTCTGCATAACATTACATATCAAAATGTACGAGCAACTTGAAAACTCATCGCTTTAAGGTACTTTAAATCCATGAAGAAAGATTTAACCAATTTGGTAAAATTTTGTCTATCTTGAAAAAACGAAAAGTCACACCAAATCACCTCCCAAGAGTTTCCAAATTAGATTAGATAGATTTGAACATATCCATAGAGATATTGTATGACCACTTTCATCACTTATAATGGATAGACTTACATCTTAGCTGACATCGGTCGTTTTGCGCGGTAGCCAGAAGCCTACTGCCTAAAAGACAACTTGGTTGCAACAATCGCAAAAACACTTGTTGAAAACAATAAAAATTGGTAAAATAACCCGAATAATAACTGAACAAGGATTAAGAGAAATAACACCGAATGCCAGGAATCGCACTGCAATTTAAAAAAAGATATTTTCCAACGTGAAGAATATTCAGAAGCGGAGCAAGAGATAAAATAAAAATAAATCAAACTAAAACTAAAAGGTGCCAAAGGTGAGTAATTTTGAAGGCGAAACCATCGTGCACCCCGATCGCTCGATTACAAAATATAATTTAATATAAAAATTGAAATTTGGAATTTAAATGGAAGTTAAAATAAACAAATCAAAAAAAAAATATAACCTTTCGTCGTTTTGTAGAATTGCCTCAACTATGACAATAAACCAAATTTACAAAGGACCTATTGGCCTCCTGTTGCAATTGGGTTGGGCGTCAAAAAAAATACTATACAGGAAACCCTAGAAAAACACGATTAATTTGTTCCGTGCTCTTTAAAACCGTGTTGTTCGAAACTACAAAAAAGAAAACAAAACTAAGGTTACGTTTTATTTTTTATTTTTTGTTATGATATACAAAAAACAAAATAAAAGAGAACATAACGAAAATCGTGTTGTTTGAACCCGTGTAATTTGAGAAAACGGGTATCTGTGTTTTTCGAAACCGTGTTCTTCGAATACCGTGTTCTTGGAGGGTAACCGGTTTTATATAAAATATAATAAAATTCGTAAAACACGAAAAAGTTAGTTACAAAAATAGAATATAGATGATAAATGTAAAAAAGTATCGAATTTCGTACGCTACGCAGTAATTCGCTAGTAGTACAACTATGTAAACTAACTTCCATTGTAAATAATACAACGTCAGTCGTCGCGACCTGATGAGAAGGCTGATTTTTTTCATATCAGTAATCTCATCCGTTCGAAACTGATTGTTGTTATTCTTACACATTTTTCATCTATAAATCAAAATTTAAAAAAAAATAAGGTAAACCGTAAATTGGAATGGCTTCAACTGGCCACCAGTAAACCGCAATTAAAAAGACATTGGGCGTCAAGGCCTTTGTGCTTGAATGGCCACCAAAAAGGTTAAGCGTCGTTTCTTCAAAATCGTAAACCACGTTGAGCGTCTTTCCGCCTTTAACCGAAAATAACACGTTGGGCGTTGGCTCTTCTAAACCCGTAGGATGTGGGACGCTGTCCCGCCCAAGAACCGTAGGATGAAATTTGCAAATGGCCATGTTATTGGCCACTCGTTGAAATACGGCGCCCGTAGATATTCCTGGCACCCGCAGATAAGGCCCTTGGGAATACCAAACTTTTGTTTAACTTTTATTTTTATAGTGTCACAAAATTCACAAAAAAAAATTATATTTAAGATAAGATCATCCTAAATTTTTATTTCTTTTTCTTTTAGCACAAACTAATTACAGATTTTTTTTTTTAAATAATTTAATCTCTTCTGTGATTAATCAAAATAATAGATTTCCAAACGAACTCGACTTATCAAAATTCCAAAATTAGACTAAAAAATTCTCGACCCAAAAAAATCTAAAAGAATATTTTTTTTTAGTTTTTCGTGCGCGTGTTGGTAAAAACAATAAAACAGCATATTAAGGCCCATGCCCAATTAAACTTTAGTGTTAATGCTATTGGGTAGATGGCACTAATTATTCGATTATAACGAAATTTTTAGAAAGTAAAATTCAGAAACCCAAATAACAAATCAAATAATGTTATGACCCCTCAAGGTGTCGTAACAAAGCTTCTGTCCATACAGATGAGTTTCGGCAGTAGCTAAAATTGAAAAAGAGTCACCTAAATTGTACCAATCCTATTGCGTGGAGAGCGCGCAATTGGTATCATACTCTTTCTCCTTGGTTCACTTCTTGGGTTTCATTTGATAATTGTACCTTCATGATCCTAATGCTGCACCAGCACATGTACCACATTCCAATGAAAATGGTACTATTGGGTTACGTGTAAATTTGCACTGTTCGATAAAAGATCGTGCCACCAGTAAGTTATGGTTAAAATTGCCCTTTAAATTATGGTTAAAATAGAACCGTATGTTCAATACTAAAAATCTCAGATTGCTAGGGATTTTCTTACGCGTTGATTTTTATACTAAAAAAATCAAATACACACCCAGAGTGTGGGTAACTCTCTCTCTCTCTCTCTCTCTCTCTCTGGCACTATATCCCATCAAAGGATTTGGCCGCCTCAAATGAGGTTTCATAATCATATTTTCATTTCGGATAATGAGTGATTAATTCATTGATCCTAAACCAGCCGTGAGTTTTTTTCAAAACCAGGAATCGAACCCGGGACCTCCGGTTGCTGGAGCAAGCATGCTGACCACTTTGCCACCGGGGCGGCAGTGTGGGTAACTGCAGCAAGGAAATTTTCGAATTTCAGAATGAAACTTTACATACCGATTAAGCTCAATTTGTGTTAATTAGTGCTAACGGGGGAAAAATTAGTGCTAGTCCAGGAGCCGAAAAAACGTTGAATGAAAATTTCAGATTTCGCATGACAGACGAAAAAAATAAAACCTATTTTCTATACATAACAAAAGATAATTTAAGCCTAATTTTAAAACTTTCCAAAGGCGGCTAAACGGTCGATATTTGTGCTTATCATAGAAATATAATTTTCATACATTTTTATTCATAAGTTGAGGAAACTTGAACTAGCCCCTTAAAGATACTATATTACCAAAACTACAGAGGTATACCGTTCAATAATATTTTTGTTGAACAACAAATTAAACAATAGAAATAAAATATGATAAAATCTAACAATGACAAATTCAGATAGCATATTCCTGTCAGGCATGTTCTTTGCCATATGAAAAATGCAGTGACTGAATTTGTTCTAATCCAGAATTAGCCCAATTCCAATGAACAACAAAGAAAATGGATTGGACCAATTTTGGACTAGCACAAATTCGGCCACTATGTGCCAACTTCATTGGTTTTTAGAACATTATTTTCTATTGTTTAATTTTTTGTTCAACACAAATATTATTGATCGGTATATCTCTGCATTTTGCTTATTTAATGTAGTATCTTTTAGGGGCTAGTTCATTTTGCTCAATTTATGTATGAAAATTTATGAAAATTATATTTCTATGATAAGCACAAATCTCGACCATTTAGCCGCCTTTGGAAAATTTTAAAATTAGGCTTAAATTATTTCTGGTTTTGTCTAAAAATCAGGTCTTATTTGTTTCGTCTTTCAGACGAACTCCGAAATGGTCTTTCCCCGTTTTTCCGGCTCCTGGAGCACTAATTTTTTCCTGTAAACACCGGTATACAAAGTTTCATTTTGAAATTCGAAAGTTTCCCTGCTTCAGCTACCCACACACACACACAACAAGTTAAGATTTATCTATGTGGAATATTTTGAACCAACTCGGTTTCTAACGTTTATTATATTTGAACTGTCATTTTAAGCTCGATATATGTTGAAATACAACAAAAACAAATATAATGGATTGTAGGTGGGCATTTTTATACAATTGCCGTATCGCAAATTCTGTATATGCAATTCAAAACGATTGCAAAGTAGTGGACACCAAAGAATCAAATGGATGAGTTCCGTAGATTTTCAACGTGTTAAGATGATTCGAAAACATGATTTCAGTTTTCTTTATTGCGCTTTTTACCTTCAATATTATGTTGACAAGTTTTCTTTAGTCTCTTGTCCCAACATACTGCGGGCTTCCTCTTTTTGGGTTCATTGTTTATTTTGCACTTTTTGGTTGGTTTTGTTTCTACAGCGTCCAATTGCCATCACTATTGAATTCGATTGAGGCCATCGAATATTTTTTCTGTATTCAAAGAAGCATGCGATCAGACGTTCAGTTCGATTTAGTTATCCCTCCAAATTGTACCTCTATGTGTAAAATTTTCATGAATGTGAACATATTGTCTTTCAGCTACATAAATAGCATTGAACGATAAATTGGGACAGTTATTGACATCTTAGGTTTCAACAAATTATTAAAATTAATATTGTCAGAACGATATATCCTTCGATTCTATCCGAGAAAATAAAAAAATTTTACTAGGCAACACTAATCAATAAAATACTCACTAGCTATTGTGGGAAGTTAGCCCAGTCCAGAATTTGTTTAATTTTATTCCCAATCAATAGTTATTTGTGAAGTTAATACATTCCATTAGAATTGATTGGCTGTATCTGGCTCAGAGCGTTATCTCGCTAAGTTGACAATGAACGACTATTTTCTAATTTTCCTAACACATAGCGTTCAAATATACAATAAATTTATTTGTTAAACATGCCAAATTTAAAGATAATTTAAGTTAAAATATGATTTGTACAGATACATCTGATCTAGGACCCAATTTTGTTAAGCGGCATTGAAACGATTTTTTTGAAAGTAAGACAAAAGTGTGATCACCTCAAAGCTACGTAGCCTTAATCTGACAAATGTTGACTTTTAACATAACAAATTTAAATGGCATTTAAGTTAAATATGAGTTGAAGGGATTATAAAGTCCTTTTTAACTATTTTTGGGCTGAGATCACTTCACAAATATTTCTTTATAACTTACTAACTAAATAACTTCTCTCAAGAGCGATACGATTAGTATTGTCTGATACAATTTTTTTATTTTCTGTGATAAAATCATGGAATAGCTAACTTCATATTCTACCGACCAAACGGCAGAGTGGGTAATGCTTTGGCGTTTGAATCGGGAAGTACTAGGCTCGTATCTCGATAGAAGCAGGATGCAAAAAGGATTTTTCATCATGTGATTACGATCGGCGATCGAAATGAACACAACTATGATTCTCACTTTTTCATGCTTCTGCTCATTTTCTTTACCAACACATTTGATTGGTCATTAGCCATTTCTGATGATAAGAAATGATTATAAGATAGTGTATTTTCAGTACAATTCTGAAGAGGTTACTCTTTGCGGTCCAGTTTCCTTTCTAAAGAAAGTAAGGTAAGTTTCTCAAGTTCCAAAAACGCTACGCGAGAAAGGGTAACAAGAGTAAAGATGAATTCATATAGGCTTACTTATTGCATTAAAGTACTAGTTGCAATCACTTCCTGGAACTTGAGAAACTTACCTTACTTTCTTTACAAAGTAAACTGGGCCGCACAGAGTAACCTCCTGAAAGAATTTTCAATCGATTCCTGATAGTAACCCCCCTCTTCGCGTACCAATTATAACATCGTTTGGGCAATCAACAGGCATTTCAAAAAAAGACCCTGTGGAGAGAGTTGCTTTTGCTCAATAAATAGCGACATTCTATAATTGACAGCTAGCTGAAAAAAACCGAATTAACGCAATTGAAAATTTTGTAATCTCTAAATATTCGTATAGATATTTGAGATTTCAAGTAATACCATTTAAATTGCATAACCCATTCATTTTTGATGAGAATTTTTCCTTTACCTTATCTGATGCTATCAGTAAAAGGACACGAAGGAAATGAAAGAAAATCTTTTAAAATAACATCTATAGCTTTAACCGGAGTATCCCTTAATCGGATTATTTCGAAATCTAAACTTATTGCAATTGCTTCGTGATAGTCACAAACTTCTTTTATGAATTTTTTGTCAAAATCGTGAACCGAAAACTGTTTTGTAATAAACTTCAGCAATGTTCATCAAAATCGTTTAAAATGCTGCGAAAGTAGAGACCCCAGAATTTTTTAAAAATATACTCTGGGATTACCTGCAAACGAATTATCCCAGAAGCAAGTGTTATTGTAATCACTTCCGGATACTAGAAAACTTTCTCTCACCAATTTTTATCAAATTTGAGGGAGGGTGTGTGGAACCCGTATCTAGTTATCAAGATTTACTTTGAATGATCGCACGTTGAGTGCAAGAGCTCTGGGCAGCCTAAAAGATTGCCCTGCACCAAATTTAAAAGAAATGTAAAAAAAGTTAAGCAGTTAATTTAATCACCAATGGTGGTTTAATGCATTCAATTTTCTGAGAAAAAACACATTTTTAACACTTTATTCAATTTTTTATAGAAATTCCAAACACATTTCTTACAAACTAAACTTTATAAATTTTAAACAATAAAATAATTCCTTATTCCAAAACATAACTGCTAGAACTAAAATTTCTAGTTAGCATTTCGTTGTCAATCCAATCGCGGAACAATGCAACGTTTGTGTAAACACCGGGAACATTATTTTCACGACATCCAATACCCCATGAAACGATTCCCGTTTGATAATAACGATCTGGGTCTGATTCGCCGATGGGACATATCAACGCCGCACCAGCATCACCTTCACACATGTCTACCCCGGTTCCACCACCCGCACACACAAAACTTGAATCCAAATGAAATTCTTGTCCAAGTCGCGTTTGCTTTAATAAACCTTCACATTGTTCGGGCGATATGTACGGAAGTTCAGCACTTTTTGGTATTGTTTGGTATCTTCCGGCTTTCCCAAATACATCTTTTCCCCAACCAGATGCTAAACAATTTTGTTTTCCATCATATTTAAAATTGGGCGGTGGTAAACAAAGTGTTTTTATATGCTGCTCTAACTCGAACGGTTCACGAACAAAAACTAGCGCAACATCATTAAATAGTGCGGTCTCATGAAAATTTGGATGAATTACAATTCGTTTAACATCACGATCCTGGTGTGGAAGTATTTCGCCTTGCGTCTGGGTATCCCATTCACCAGCACGTACTTTTAATCGGGCCGCATTACTATTGGCGACACACTGTGCCGCAGTTAAAATCACTTGCGGATGTATTAATGATCCTGCACAACGGTACACATTTAAACTACTTTCTCCGTTTTGAAGTATGTCTAGCAAAGCTACCTGCCACGGAAATTCGGCGTAATCTGCTTCACCTTCGACGGACGCTATTCGAAATCCTACGCCATATTTAATACGAACGCCACATTTTTCAGTTGAATTAATCGATTGTGGGGTGGAATATGATGTGTTGAGAACATCATCGGTACCGTAGCAGACCGATAATTCTTCGAGGCAACTAGTAGCATTTTTTCTACGATATCGCGTATCGATTAGACTCTCGCCACTCTGAAGATTAAAAAAATAATTATTTAACACTTTTCTTAAAACACATTGTGTGGTCATTGAGTATATTACATACGTCTTGGAACACAACATTTGCCAAAATTATTTTCACAATCACAAAAAAGACTAACACTCTACGAAACATGTTTGAACCGTTCGCTTTGACCGCACGTTAAACAATATTTTATTTTCATGTTTTATTGTATGTGATGAGGCTGAAATAAATTTATGAACGCGATAATTAAAAATATTTAAAGTTAATCCGGTTTTACAGAAATTTTTAAAAGACGCCCGTATAATACAAAATATGAAAATAAAATACGTCAAGCTGTGTAAAACTCAATTATTAATTCTGGTTATTAGTTGAAAAAATCTAAAAAACAAGAGTTTGACCTTTGCCGTTTAATCAAGTCGCTTCATAGAGATATGATATCGTCCGTATGACGTGATTATTGCAGGATGGAATTTCCATGTCTTTCGAGGTAATATTTTTAATTGAACAACCTGCAATGTTGTTTATAAAGTATTTGAATGACGTAAAGGGTATACGATTCTTATAAATTATTTGAAGATGTTTTGTATTATGCGGTCACCTCTTATCATTTACAGTGAAGGCACTACAATACAATTTAAAAATAGTTTTGTTAGAAAAGCACAAGAAATATTTATTTCTAACGCACAACAGTACAAATCACTTGTTTACCAAATTATAATGACATTAACGTAATTTGACCATGTTTGTCTCGGGTCAAATTTAATTTTGTCTGATACTGATGAAGCTACGAAACACTAGTATTATTTTTTTATCAACACACTATATTTAGTAATAAGAGGTGATTACGCAATGTACGTAGATTACACAGCGATTTCTTGCGCCCCTGACATCGATAATGTAGACAACGTCGACCATCTATGAAATGGCATTAAATTTGCTGTCTAGCTATTAGGTAATTGTCTTATTATCCCAGTGGCCAAATAAGTCTACATTTTGATACTAATGTCCCGATTCTACAGAAAAAATTCTATAGCTGCAAGGTAAAACGTCCTAAACATTGATAATCATAAATTGTAGATCTTTTGCGGTCGTAAATCAATACGTAATAAATTCGCAACCAAATAGCGAATATTGACATAAACTCGCGATCTTATAAAATTGAGAAATAAATAAAAATAAAAATGTATTGTACAGTTGTCAAACAATATATAAGTACAGTGGGCGACATTCGTTTGTATACATTAAAAACAATATATTTTCTGTGTTATATCGCAGACAAACTATTTGTTTAGACTGTACGTGTATGTATTTCATTATCACCATTTAGGCGTACATAAGTAAAATAATAAATCGTAAACCTATTCTATCTTAAAGCTCAAAAATTACAATTGGCATTTGCTTCGACTTTTGTTGGTATTGGTAACAACATATATATATGCATAAACCTTATGTAACTTTACGTCATCAAATTTGGTACTGCAAAGTTACAGAACAAAACATAACGTTTATAGAACCGAGTTACATTTTATAAATACCATTTTAGTATATATCAAAAATTTTACCGTTACAGAGTTCACATAAAGTGTGTGAATTAGAACATGTGATCATAAATTATTCGTTATATTCGTTAGTATATGGTCAACCTGGAAAATATGATGAACACACTTAAAGTTCCTTCACAAATAAAAACCAGCCACAGTCTAGAGCAGGGATGAATTCATATATTTTCCATCTGCCTCATATGTCCTCTTTTTTCATCCAATTCGGTTTCATTCCTAACGTATTTGGTTCACATTAATTAGCTTACTAAATTTAAGGATGGAATACATCAGCTGCAATAGAATCAATTTGATCAAGCAAAAATGTCGATAATATTTTGGCATTTAATTGCACTTTTAATTTATTTTATGCATGAGAGAAATATTTGTAAGTTCAGTGAAAAAAGAGACAATAATACAGGGTGTCCATCAGCAGTTTTTTGCTACCATTTAGGAAAATACCAATATTGACAATTGGACAAGTGGCAAATTAATCGGGTGTACGAAATCTCGGTTTTCAAAATCCCGGTTTCAAAATCTCGATTTTCAAAACCTCGGCTTCAAAATCCCGGTTTTCAAAATCCAGTTTTTTAATTGCAAGATTTGGTACTTGCAACATTTTGTAATTGCAACATTTTGAAATGCAATAATTGTAGAAGCAGATATAACTCGATAACGCTTCGATAACTCTGAAGGGCAGTCAGCCCTCCATCTAAATTCCCTCCCTATTAGCGATTAGCTTTCATGTTCCAAACACATCATTCGCAGAAGTCCGGTTACATAGATTAAACATTCCATACTTTTCGGAAGATTATTCGGAATTTCCTGCCTTTAAGGATATTTTCATATCAATGGTACACAACAAAGTGTCCTTATCTAACGTACAAAAATTTCAACATCTACGGAGCCTTTTACAAGGAGAAGTAGCTACGTTAATACGGCATATTTTAGCCACAGAAGCAAATTATGAAGGCGCATGAAACAAAATATTGGCATCCAACGACAAAAAGAGATGCGTTATAACAACTCGACATTGTGGTTGGATCAGATAATTTTTTCGAATTATTAGAGAATGGTGAATTAAATGGAAAGAACGAAAATCCTATTGCGCAGAAAACTGCAATTGGTTGGTATATTAATAAATTAAATAATCTGCATAACTGTAACATAAATTAGGATGGGGAAAAAGTATCTTTAACTTTGAAGAAGTTTTCCGAAATGAAGGACTTAATACATGACTCAAATTTATTAACCAAGGAAGATGTAGAAACTGAAGAATACTGCAAACAACCAGGTACTATAGATGAAGATGGCAAATCACAAGTATCATTACCTTCCAAAAATTCATCCTCTATGCTTGGACAATTAACATTCCCGGTAATTCAACGATTGAAATCCGTAGAAAGGCGAATAGAAAGGAAACAACTGTTATGTAATCAATTGTTTTCGTTGGTGTCAACGTCAAGATTTGGCGCGAGAACTTGAAATATTAACAAAAATAGAGGAAATTAAAGGCAAATTAAAACTGTCTTCACTTACTCCATTTATAGACAGTGAAGGCATTCTTCGAGTAGGAGGGGAATTCAAGACTCCACTTATAACACGAAACATCTTATTATCCTATCCAATTCTCATATCGTAACGGAAGGAATAGTAGCATTCTTTCGTCAAAAATATCTCGATCCCAGGATCTTTTATCATTTCTCATTAAAAAAAAAGAATTAGATCGTGAATGCAAAGAGTGTGGTAAGCGCCGTTGTACATAAATGTCGGGTTTTTGTGCGGTATCGAGCGACTGCGTCTTCAGCTGCTTCAGCTGCCCATCAGCTTACTGAAGTTCAGAGTGACTTCATGTCTATTCAATAGAGTGGGTGTTGATTATGGGCGGCCAGTTTTCATTGTTTCAAAGAGAGGCAGAAGTATAAACCTAACCGAAGGCTATACATCAGTTTTCGTGTGAATATTAACCAAAGCGAATTTCTGACACTGTAATCACCCTATCATTTCATATTACCTACTTGTAAATAATTGTTCTTGGAAGTTCATCCCACCACCGGCAGCACCGCATTTTGGAAGACTCTGGGATGCCGGATTCAAGTCCATGAAGTTACATCTCATCAAGGGTTTTGGCACTTCAAACCCTACGTTCGAAGAAATGACAACGTCAACTTGTCAACTAGAGGCTGAACTTAATTCACGGCCATTGTCTATGGCTGCACTCACTCATTACAAGAACCAATTTTTGAAAAAGTACTTATCAGCAGACTAAACCATTGGGAATACACAAATGATGTACGGATTCATCCCGGAAGTGACGGTTTCGTCCCGCCCAATTCAGCCGCCCAATTCACAAATCGTGCCATTACTAACTAATTGAGCATGTTTGCTCAATGCTGGGGAGAATGTTCCGACAGCTATTCAAATTTATTGGCTGTGTCGTGGTAATGCCTAGCTACTTAAATTTAAAAACCAAAATTATACAGTCCACCCAGTCCCTCTTAGAAAATAATGAATTTAATATTAAAATGTTAATACTATTAAATTATCTACATTTTATCATAATAAGCTTACATTTGTATATGCCATGAACCATGGACACTTATATTATAAGTCTCCACTGCTACAAAAATTAAATTTCTTTTACTTACTGTACACTTTGCCATCTAGTGGAGAGTAGAAATATCAAGTATCGTATTGTTACGATTTTGCATTGCCACTCAAGGTTCGAATCACTGGATTGTGAATAAATACAACTGCTTCAAATTTGAACTCACACAATTTATTTACACAACACAATTTATTATACAACACAAAATTCACAATTAATTATTATAATTATAACACACTTTTTAATTATCACTTTAATAATCGCTTTAATAATCACTTTAATAATCTTTCTATTTAACCTTCACTGTATCACGTTTAAAATAAAACTCAGCATTCCACGTCAACGCGCGCCTTTATATCCCTTTTGTGATTTACTAACACAATTGTGCGAGTACGGCAAAAGTACCACGTCAAAATTTTTTTTTGTATGTGTTTTGAACCAACTTACACATTTGCGCATTACTTTCAAACTAATTCCGTCCGAGAAAAAAACACTATAATTATACATACAATTGTGTTGGTTGTACTTCAAATCAAGCGAAATTTTTTATCAAAAACGCCATTACATATTATGATTTTTTACTCACACATTTGTGTGGTTTGGACTTTAATTAAGCCATTTTTTTATTTTTTGTGGTTGAAAAAGGGATATACCAAAATATTTGTTTCTAGAATAATCCTAAATGCGCATCGAGCAAATATGTTAGCATAGAAATGCCGCCTAAATGTTGAGTATAAATCACAAATGCATTGAACAATTAATGAAATTAAGTTATTCTATTCTAATCCAGGTGTCACCGTAACACTACCCCCCACCTAAGCCTGTTCGTCCCGAACAGGATCCTCTGTAGAGCGCCAAACGTTCTAAATGCACCACCTTTGGTTTACCTTTCCGTCCTTTCTGTATGCGGTAAACCACGTCGTTCAACTATTTAATGACAGTGTAAGGTCCTTCCCATGTGGGTTGCAACTTCGGTGATAATCCCTTCTGCCGTTGCGGGTTGTGAAGCCATACCAATTGCCCTTCCTCGAAGCCTTGATTATTTGCTCGTATGTCATATCGAGCTTTCATTCTATCACTTGATATTCGAATTTCTTCCCGTACAAATTGATGTATTTCATTAAGTTCCTCTTTCATCCGGTCGACGTAATCCTGTCCGCATAGAGCTGCTGATGGAACAGCCCCAAACTTTAAATCTCCTGTTAATCGCAGATTGTTCCCAAATAAGGTTTTAGCTGGTGTCACTCCTGTTGTGTCATGTACCGCTGATCGGTAGGCCATCAGGAACATCGGTATATGTCGATTCCAGTTGCGTTGGTTCCTTTCAATAACCTTTGCTAGATATTCCTCCAATGTGCCATTGAATCTTTCCACCATACCGTCCGACTGTGGATGTAAAGGCGTCGTTCTTGTTTTATTGATTCCAAGCATCTGACATATCTCCTGAAATACCACCGATTCGAAATTCCTTCCTTGATCCGTGTGAATTTCCATCGGTACACCAAATCTGCTAATCCAGTTGTTGACCATGGCATCAGCTATTGTTGTTGTCTCCTGATTGGGTATCGGGTACACTTCCGGCCATTTGCTGAAATAATCAATTATTACTAGCACATATTTATTTCCGCTCTCGGTAGTCGGAAATGGCCCCGCCACATCCATTGCAATTCTCTCAAATGGTGCCCCGACATTATATTGTTTCATGGTTCCACGGCTTTTTCGTGCTGGTCCCTTTACTGCCGCACATTGGTCACATCTTCGACACCACTCTACTACTGACTGTCTACATCCGGACCAGTAGAAACGTTGGCGAATTTTAGCTAATGTTATTAATCCCTAGGTGACCTCCACTTGCTCCTCCATGATACTCCTTGAGGATTTCCGCTATCCGATCTTTTGGCACCACTACCAACAATTGTTTTACTTTGCCATCCGTGCTTTCCCACTTTCGTTTTAAACATCCATTTTCTATGTGGAGGCTATCCCATTGAGCCCAATATGCTTTTACAATGGGAGTTTTGTCAGCTATCTCACTCCATGTGGGCCGGTGTTCCTTTTCCTTATGTTCCATGATGAATGATAGGTCAGCATCCTGTAATTGCTCCTTCTTGATCATTTCATCAGTCCATTCCTCATCAGGTAGCACTTGCATAAGCCGAATATCGATGATGTTTTCCTTACCCTCCACACGCCCACAATGCTTGCATTCCACGGGACATGGCCTTCTTGATAATACGTCGGCATTTCCATGTGCGCTTCAAAAAGCTCCATGATCCTTTCGTAGAAGAAATTTTTGGCCATAGAGGTACTTATGGAAGTGCTTAACACATTCGACTATAGCCAACAACTCTTTCCGTGTTACACAATAATTCCGTTCTGGTTTTGATAACATCTTGAAGTAATATGCAATAACTCGCTCCTCACCATTTGTTGCCTGTGATAATACTCCTCCTATACCATCATTACTTGCATCGGTGTCCAAAATGAATTTAACGTTGGGTATAGGGTATGAGAGGATTGGTGCTTCGCATAATCGTCGTCTTAGTTCCACAAATGCCTCTTCCTGATCATCCTTCCATTCGAATGCCTTGTTCTTCCTGGTTAACTCGTGTAAACTCTTTGCGATACTGGCGAATCCTGGCACGAATCGTCTATAATAGGTGCACAATCCAAGGAAGCTCCGTAATTCATGTAAGTTTTTAGGTCGTGGCCATTCCTTCACTGCTGCGATCTTGTCTTCATCGGTATGGATTCCATTGGTTGTTACCTTTATGACCCAAATATTTTACTTCCGTTCTAAATAGTTTGCATTTCTTCGGGCTTAGCTTCAATCCGGCGGCCTGTATTCGATCCAAAACCTCTGCCAAATTCCTTAAATGCTCGTCGAAATCCTTGCCCATAACGATGATGTCATCTAAATATACGAGGCACGTCTTCCAATGTAATCCCTTTAATACGCGCTCCATTAGCCGTTCAAAAGTCGCAGGGGCGTTACATAATCCGAATGGCATAACATTAAATTGCCATAATCCGTTACCCACACTGAATGCCGTTTTCTCGCGATCTTCCTCCTGGACTTCCACTTGCCAATAGCCGCTTTGCAGATCTAACGTCGAAAATATTCGAGCACCCAATAATGTGTCTAACGTGTCATCGATCCTTGGCAAGGGGTAACTATCCTTTTTCGTCACAGCATTTAATTTTCGGTAATCCACGCAGAATCTCATGCTACCATCCTTTTTCTCGACTAAAACCACTGGTGAACTCCATGGACTGCTTGATGTTTCGATTACCCCTGCTGCTTGCATATCTTTTACCATTCGATTCACTTCTCCTTGCTTTGAGAATGGTAATCTCCTGGGTGGTTGGCGAATCGGCGTTTCTGCTCCTGTATCTATTCGATGTTTTACCATTGTGGTTCTCCCATTATTGTCCGATGTACTGCAGAATATTGGCATATACCGCTCGAGCAATTGTTTTGCCAAATTTTTCTGTTCCATGGTAAGATCTTCGGTCCATTTCTCCATGAGTTGTTCTACAACCTCTTTCTGCCCTTGCAAGTTAGTCGTATTAATCGGATTTTTCCGCTCGCACTTCACAATCGCAGATATTTCTTCGCATTTTCCGATTATTGTCCCTTTCTTGATGGTTTTCGTCTTATCCGAGAGATTTAGAGTCCTAATTGGTACTCTATTATCGCTGTCTGGTTTCACCAGGACTTTCCCGATCATAATTTCTCTGGCTCCGCTCTCCGCTTCATTGGCTTCCACAACCCACAACCTGGGTGACCCAGAATCTCCCTCCAATCTTGCCCATACTATTGTTTCCGAGTTCGGTGGCAGCTTCTCCCGATGATCCATTATAATTTGCCTGCTCGTTTCTCCTATAGCGGCGCTAACGTGAAGTGGCAACTCGATATTATCGTAGGTTAATACACCCCGTCCAACATCCACCACGAAGCCATTCGTTCTCATAAAGTCCATCCCCAAGATGACTTCGTCTACAATATCTGCAACCAGCACCTCGTGTTGAAAGTGATTTCGCCCAATCCTTATTTTTACGACCTTTTTCCCTTTTATTGCTGAATTTTCTCCAGTCGCCGTTCGTAACTTCATTCCATTAGCTGGTTCCATAATTCCATCGATAATATTCTCACGAACAATCGTATGAGTTGCTCCCGTATCCAGCGTGATCATGCATTTCTTCCCATCAATATCGGCTTCAATTGTTAAGCTGTCACCGCTCCTTGCTATTCTCGAAACATGGATGGAGGTTATGGGGCAATCGGTTGTGGGAGTCAGCTTCTGCCCCTGCAAACTGACTCTTTTTAGTTTAACGACTCCGCTGTCGTCTGACCCGCCCTTCTGGATTCTATCTGCTCCTCGTTTGATCTACGCTTCATAGGAGATGGCGACCTTGCTCGCTTCTTCTTAATCTCCCAACAGTCCCGTGAGATGTGACCCATTCTATCACATACCCAGCATTTAATCCTGCCACTTCCATCTCTGAACCTTGGCGTAGCCCGCGCGGTGTCTATTCTGGAATGAATCTCCACTCTACGATTTTTCATTGCTGGTTTGATGATGGTTTGCGCAGTTTCGTTTGTTAACGCACAAGCGATGGTTTCCGTGAAAGTTGTCTTAGGTGACAACATCACCGCTCTGCGCGTCTCAGGATCTCGAATACCGTCAATGAATGCATCTATTTTAATTCGCTCCATGTAATCGGCCGACATATTTGAATGTGCTAAATGCGCGAGCCGCTCAATTGCCGATGAATATTCCTGTAGCGATTCTCCTCCTCTTTGGTATCGACCCTTCAATTCCATGCGATAGATTTCTCGTTTGTGGTCACTTCCGTATTTTCGATCTAATGCCTTCATAATTCCCATGTAAACGTTCCTTTCCTGCTCGGGAATGATTTGTAGTGTTTCTGCCGCTTCGCCTTTAAGAGCCACAATTAACGCTCCAACACATTGTTCTTCAGTCCACTGATTTTGCTTAATCGCCGTTTCGAATTGGAACTTAAAAATACTGAAGGATGTTGTTCCATCAAATGTTGGTGGTTTTATCTTAACTGCATTAACCGTCTGGATCACTTGATGTGTCGTTCCATTCGCCTTGACATCTTGGAGCTCCTTCTCGAGACGTTGAAACTCCCCTTTAACATTTTGAATTTCTGCGTGTACTTCTGTTTGCAGTTTTTCCACTTTACCGTGTAGTGTAGATGATAACTCCAGAAACTTCTCGTCCATTTTCTTTTGGCCGTCTTTTATTTGATGTTTAATATCTGCGTTCGATTGTTTAACGTCCTGGTTTGATAGTTTTATTTCCTCATTCGATTGTTTAATGTCCACTCCTTGTTGCTCGATTTGTACCATCTGTTGTTTAATTCCACAAAACTGTTGTCCCATCATTCGATTCATAGCTGCCATTAACTGCGATAAATCAAAACTTCCAGATGGGTTTTGTGTTGTTTCGACCACCATTTGTACGTCGCCTTCTTTCTTGTCCACACCGGTCTCATCCGTTTTTTCCTCCTCGAAATCATATACGTCTGGATTTAAACCGTCCTTCTACATGGCCTCACGTAGTCGCTCCACCAAACTAGCTTTTGTGCCTTCACTGGCCAAACCACGCTGTTTCAGCTGCTCCTTTAATTGCGCAAGCTTTAATTCGGAGAGTATCATTTTCTTTATTATTCACAATCCCACCGCTGTCACCAATTGTTACGATTTTGCCTTGTCACTCAAGGTTCGAATCACTGGATTGTGAATAAATACAACTGCTTCAAATTTGAACTCACACAATTTATTTACACAACACAATTTATTATACAACACAAAATTCACAATAATTATAATTATTATAATTATAACACACTTTTTAATTATCACTTTAATAATCGCTTTAATAATCACCTTAATAACCTTTCTATTTAAACTTCACTGTATCACGTTTAAAATAAAACTCAGCATTCCACGTCAACGCGCGCCTTTATATACCAAAATATTTGTTTCTAGAATAATCCTAAATGCGCATCGAGCAAATATGTTAGTATAGAAATGACGCCTAAATGTTGAGTATAAATCATAAATGCATTGAACAATTAATGAAATTAAGCTATTCTATTCTAATCCAGGTGTCACCGTAACAATATGTATATAGTATTTAAGAAAGTGGTGGGGGTCATATTTTGATATAAAATGCACTTAACATCGCGTTCAAAAATGTAAATGGTTAAAAGTCGTGTGTGCATTAAAAATAAAATAATAAATATTATAACGTTCTTAAAAAAGTACGACTATTTTAGTAGTGTTGTGTTTGTGACATTCGGTTGACAGATATTTTTGGGAAGTTTAATCTGAGTTGGATATCTTGTGCTAAGCGAAGTGGTAATTGTGGATTTTTCAAATTAGGCCGGAATCAGCAACTGAATTGACAGCGGTAATTAAAACGGGAACAAACACAGGGTGAAATGTGTGAAAAATTGATGAAAATGTAATCAAAAAAACCCGCGGACATTTGGCAGAATAAACAATCTGTACATTACATAAAATTTAAACGGAAATCAGCGCCTACTTGTACTGAATACAACTTCCTCGATTCATTTGAATCAGATTGCAGAAATATAATGAAATTAATTGTTATTTAAAATAATTTAATTTAATCACATCTACATAATAATTCACATTATTTTATTTGTTCTCGACAATTTTAATTAAAGATATTTTATCACAATATTTTATCATTAAAACAAAAAAAATTAGCAAAAGCTGTGTTGAAAATTTCAGAATGATATAAATCCAAAGAAAAACTCTTATTAATTGGGACTGCACTGCCTATCCGCACTGCAGCACCTAGGTGAATTTAGTTTTTCATACATAACGGTGATCTGTGCCAATAATAGGATGTAAAGGTAATTTTTAAAGCTTTTTATATTAATTTGTCGTCTTAAAGAAATGGGCGACCCAGAGTAAGCTAGTAAATCACGATATAATCACTCGATTAACACGGTAGATATGTTACGCGAAAAAACATGTAAATCTCGAAACCCAACAAATTGAGACATAGCGTTCTTACAAAATTTTAAGAGAGGTTTACCTGGAGTTAAGACCGTGTAAACCGAGTCAAAGAATATAAAGCAAAATCATACGTACATATGTTCTTATACACACCGTGTAATACGAATCAAAGATCTCTTTCAAAACTGGAAATATATTTTCAAAGAGCTTTCAAAATTTACAATCTGTTTTTTTTTCTTCTACGGCACTTTTATAGCATCACTAACAGATTCGCTGATAGAAATTTCTTTATTTATTATGAATGAATCGAAATTTCTTTATTTTAGCCTTTAAATTAAACATTTCGAAGCAAGGTGCAAACAAAATTGTAGATAAATATTATAGAGAAGGAAATGTTGAAACATTACATGAAGTTGGGTGTAAAAGGAAGACAGCCAACCAAGACGATCGACGAGTATACCTTGAAGCAAGGACGAATCCTAGTAAATTTGCGAGAATGCTTAAAGAAGATACAGTGCTACCTGTTTCGGTATGGACAGTGCGACGAAGATTAAAAGAGCTTGGTCTAAATAACTACATTACTAAGAAACGTCCACTAATTAGCGCTGTTAATAAAACAAAGAGAGTGAGGAAGACCCGAGTATTGAAACCAAACAATTTGGAGTGACAAATCCAAATTCGAATTGAAAAACCCAAAAAAGAGAAAACGAGTCTGGTGCAGGAAAGAAAATCGCCTTAATTCAAAAAACTGTGAAACATGGAAGGTGGTGCTTTCATAGTTTGGGGATGTTTCTCTAAATTAGGAGTAGGAAAGCTGGTCAAAATTGACGAAAGGATGACTGGCAGTTTATACGTAAACGTACTAAAGGACAACTTAACAGAATCACCTGCCAAAATTGAACTAGATCAATTTATCTTACCAAATGGGGAATATAACAATGATTTTTTCTTTAATTAAAAATGTTATACATTTATAAAATAATACACAAACACAACATTTAAAATAATTTAATTTATTATGAATGAGCCATTTGACTTTAGATTCACAAATTGCTATCGTCAACTTTTAATTGATCCCTAGTCTATAGTATTATTAAGAGTGAGTGCATAATATATATATATCAGGAATTTTGTATAACCAATATATAAATGGTAAAGCCGCCCAACGAGCATATCTAGCAGTTTAGCATTATTTTATTATGTTTTATAATCAGTAGGTCATTGATGAATATTTTAAATAAAGTTGAGACTGACAAGGTTCGTCGTAAAATCATCAACTCGCTGAGTTGCATATCGGTATATAAGCACACATCGGCAGCTCCCTTAACTTTAACCCTTTGGTTTTTAACATGATCCTGTTACATTTTTGAAGCATCTTCAAAGAATTTGTCTGCAGCCAGTGCTGCCTTAAAGGAATTAGAAAAATAATTCTAGATTCTCATTCTACATATATTCTGTACACGTGTAGAGTATTAATTATGCGGTATAAACAATACGACACAACACTGAGAATTGATAGTGCTAAACCACCCAATTTTGTGTATTGATTTGTTACTGTTCTATTATGTTCTAAATAAATTGTTAATTTCCAGAATAAATTTGACTTACAATTTTACTAGGTATATACAAGATTAAATTATTGAATATTATTACTACCAAAGTTTTAATTTTTTATTATCGTTATCAATATTTAACAAATTTCACATAATTTATAAAGTATAAACGGTGGCGGTTAACGTTGGGAAAAAAATTAATAATTCATAAAAAGTCCTGGTGGCGTTACTGTAAAAATTGGGAAATTTTATTTTTATAAATTTATGCAAATTAATTATTATTTGTTTAATTATACAATTTTAATCATAATAAATGTAAAAAATAATTTGCCCACCTTTTGCACAACAAAAATTTAATGGAAAATCTTGAAGCTCATTGAAAATGTCGTTGATTTTTAGCTTCAAGGGGGCCTGAAAATGTATATTTTGTACTTTTCCTTTTTTGTGTTAGTAACGTAAATATTTGAATATAAATATGACATTAACGTTCCAAGAATTGTTACAAATAATAAAAAATTTAAACTTTTTGTTGCCAGGTAGTATAAGCCTTAGTTACTGTGCACATTTAAGAAAGTATTCAGACATTTATAACTTTAATTTTCTTGAACAGTTTTAAAATATCTTGACCTACCGCCAAAACATGTTAACTTATCGTAACAAAACATGGTGCTTCTTAAGGATTTTCCATAAACTAGGGAGTTCCAAAAAAATTAACGGAAATCGATTTACCAGAAGTGGCTTCCTCAGTTGGAGATTTTTCTAATTAAATTTGCGATAAAATTTAGTTCACTTATAATTTTCACATCATGCAGACACATCACATGACACAATGTACATTCATTTTAGGGGATAATGACTAACCAGAAGATGCTAATGGTTCCTTTCACCAATGATTTTGTGGAGAAAAAATCGGAGCTATATATGACTACGTGAATAATGGTGAAATGCGATAAAATATGAGTACTGGGACTTATGAGGGTTGATCAGTAGATCTGTTAATTTAGATCGGATATAAAAGTAGATATCAAAGTCACTTAATGGGATTGTTAGTATTCTCTAATAATCTTGACAAAGTTCAATAGATCCAACCAATGTATGTAGGGTTTCTTACATGAACTGTCCCATCTTATAAAATCATTATTTGGTCAATTTTCAATCGTGATAGTCTATGAAAAATAAATTAATAACTTAATTGATGATGAGAATTACGTGAGGTTGTTTACATACCTTTAAATGCCTTTATAGGCATTTTTTATGCCTAGTACACCTTACACCTTAAATCTTAAAGCTTACGCCTTGAACCTTACACCTTAAACGGTATAAACCATAAACCGTATACCTTAAACATTAAAACTTAAACCTTAACCACAGAATAGACAGAAACGTCATAACTTGATTTTTGTATGGAAAAATTACGACTCATTTTTTTGACTTCGCTTCGAAAAATTGTTTACATAATTCGTTATTTTTGAGTTTTAAATTTGAAATATATATTAATAAAAATTAAATATTAAATAAATTATTAAAATTTAAATATATTAATAAATATCAAAATAACTACAGTTCAGAGTGGTAAATGGTAAAATGGTAGATAGGTAATTTTTTCTTGGTCTACCCAATTCAGCTCCTGGAAATATCTATTTTGTGCCTTAACCTTAAACCTTATACCTTAAACATTAAACCTTATACCTTGAAGATTAAACCATAAACCTTTTATCTTAAACCATAAAACATAAACCGTAAACCTTAAACTGTATACCTTAAACATTAAGCCTTAACGCGTACACCTTAAACCATAAAGCTCACACCTATAACCAAACCCTTACACATTAAACCTTAAACTGTAAACCTTAAAAACTTAAACCTTAAACCTAAAACCTTAAACTTTAAACGTTAAACATTAAACAGTACATCTCAAAGCTTACACCTTAAACCTTAAAGCTTACACCTTAAACATTACACCTTAACCGTTTGAGTCCCAAGCAGCGCGATCGCGCTGTTGAAATTTTATGTTGAGAAAATAAAATAAATAAATGTGACGGAGCGAGGAGCGAAAGACGAGAATCGCGTAATCTAACAAATACAAGCGGCGAGTGTTATCTACGTTGAGGTTTATTTTTGTTTGCACCACAGATGGTTTTACGATGTTTGTAATGCGTTTGCATTACCTCCTGGGACTCAAACGGCTAAACCTTAAAGCTCACACCTTAAACCTTACACCTTACTCCTAATACCATTTACCTTATATCTTATACATTATGAATAATAACTTATACCAAGATTCTCAGAACTAGTCAACAACTCAGAATATCAAATTTCCAAATTGAAATCCAAAAATTAATACTTGCACTAGATGCGATATGCCTAAACTTCAAATTAATCTTGTTCGAAGAGAGGAGTTTATCATATACTTAATAAACACATTTTTATTAATCACTTGTTTTTTGTTTCGCAGAATATTTTGAATATTTTTCAAAAAGTTTAAAAAATCACTCGATCGATTTCGACTTGTTAGGTCATCATCAGGAGTATCTACTGATTTGTATTAGTAAAAATTTTGTTATATAGCAGGAAAAAGCAAAATATAAATAAAAATAAAAGAAGGAGGGGGAAAAAAAATAAGCAATAAAAATTAATCTACTGATCGCGCGTAGGTAGGCGATGAGTCATAGGTTGAGTAACAAAATTCAAGGTATATAGGTTTTTAATTTCAAATTCGCAATTACCAACATCAAAATCAATTTATTCCCAAATGAATTCATACTATGCCATATGAAATTCAAAGTTTTCCCGTTCAAGATAATACTAACGCAAAATAAATTCAACCATGTAAAGTTTAAATTCGAAAAAATAAAATTAAAATTCAATTTTAATAATTTCAAATTCATTAAATTTAATTTTGATTAAAATCGACAGATCAATCCGCAATCGAGCCAATCACCGCAACCAGTTGCAAGTGCCTCAACAAGCGGAATTGATTCAAGTTCTGAAGATACAATTGATTCGGATATAAGAGAACTAACGCGACCATGAAGAGCTACCACGTACAATAGGGTAAGCGTGGATGCAAAAAAATGTTAATTAAGTTAGGCGGGAAAAGTGTTGTTGAAGCAGCTACAATTGCCAGGATTAACATAAGCACTGTACAATCAATAATTCAGAGATTTAATAAAGACGGCGAGGTTATTATTTAAAAAGATGTGTCTGACAGCGATGAACAAATATAACTCCTCAAATACTATCAAAAATTGAAGAAATTGTCGAAAAAAATCCGGCGATTTCTTTAAAAAATATTAAAGCAAAGATCGTCCAATTATATAATGCTGATTTGAGTACGACAGCCATAGAAAACGCGCTAAAACCTTAAAAATAACCCTTAAAATTGCGCACATTGAAGTGAACCGATAAAACTCGCACCATCGAGTTAGAGAAGGAATATGCATTGAGTTGTTCGGAAAATGCTCCAGTAGAACGTGAAAAAATGATTTTTCTGGATGAATCAGGGTTCAATTATCATTTGAGAAGGGCCCAGGCTAAGTCAAAAAATAACACGCCAGCGCGTGTTACAGTACCCACCGTAAGAAGGCGCAACGCCCCAGTTGGAATTTGTCAACATCCATGTGGATTATTTTTCACGAAAACATACGTTTCTATTTCTTACTCTTTTTTCTAAATGCGTATGAAAAAGAAAAAGGCTTAGTTTTTGTCGTATTTTAATGGTATGTTGACAAATGACTAATTTATGACAAGCCGCATTTGATTCTCAAATGACGCGTAGTGTCTGTTGATGAATAAAGACTAGTGTGAGACATGTCATATGTACAATTTCTTTCTTGACAATGTCTTCAGCGAAACATGTATGACGAGTCTTTGATGTTTCTCATTCCATCGCAATTTTTTGAAAACAACGTAAGTAAACAGTCGATAAAAATAAAATATTTTGCGTGTCATCATATTCAGTCTGTCTTCTATATAATAATTTTTTTTTATAATATATGGAGTGTTGCAACATATTTTTAACATTTTATTTGTCAAATAGGTTAGTAAACGTTTTGTAGTTGTACTTGTTCAATTTGTAATTTATTTTATAGTTAAACAAGTTTTGTGTTTTAATTCTTGGCAAACTTGCGCCAGTTGAACTACCAACTTCATATACTGATATGTTTATTAACTGTTTTAATAAATTAGTAATAGTCTTGTTCATTTAAATAAAATGTTTTAATTACAAATGTCAATCTCATCTCAGACATGTTACGTACAGTAGATTTTAGGCATGCACTGTCGTAGCATTGTCACACATGATTGCTCACGTACGATTCATATCAGACATGTCAAACACGATTAATATAAGACAAGTCATGTACAATTCATTCCAGTCATGTCATGTACGACTCATCTCACACATGTCACAAACGAAAATTAGTCCCAAATACTGAAAAGTTTCTATATACATGACGTTGTTTCTATATAATTGACAGTCGCTGATGAGTCATTTGTGTATCGTCAATAACTTTCCTTCCGGGGTATCGCTCATCGCAGCTATGAATAACCAGGGCATTATTTGTCAAAAAACAGTAGCAAATTCATCACAACCATATTTTTTGAATTTTTAAGATAACTTTTTGAATCGTTGGAATCGCGAGGTATTACTATTGCTTAGCTCATGCTTGATAATGTAGCGATACACAAGACAGCGGAATTTCGCGATTTGATTGATAGTCACACATTTCAAGTTATTTGTTTCCATATTCTCCTATGCCTAATCCCATAGAAAACGTATTTTTAAAGAACAAATTGTCAGCAAGAAATTTGTTGACTGCTACATCGCCAAATCTATCGTTGCTCAATGTAATTGACCAGTCAGTCAGTCGGGACAGTCTCGGCAAAGGAATGATGTGATTGACTTTTTACATGATAATAAAATTACCTACAGTGGCAGCAGGGCTTCCTTTACAATAATTATTTTACTATATATATTTATTATATTTATAATTTGACGCATTCAACTTTGTAGAACCATAAATATAAATTTAAAGAATAAACGAATTTGAAATTTTTAAAATTGAATTTTAATTTTATTTTTGCGAACTTAAACTTTACATGATTGAATTTATTTTGCGTCAGTATTATCTTGAACGGGAAAACTTTGAATTTCATATGGCATAGTATGAATTCATTTGGGAATAAATTGATTTTGATGTTGGTAGCTAATTGCGAATTTGAAGTTAAAAACCATAATATTGCGTACGTGAGAATAGAAAAGGGCGGGGTCTGTAATTGGTGAGAACCGGATTTCTCTCTGTTCCTTAAGGATATTTTGGTTAAGAAATATTGATTTTCGAATTTCGTAAGATTCTAAGGTATCTAAACGCCTGCCTTTGGATTGTATATGTAATATGTCTAAATTGTTCAAGCTAGCTGTATGATTTTCTGAAGTTAAATGGTTATGGAAAGTTGATTGATTGCAACCAGATAAATGTTCTTTAGCTCTAACTCCAAAATTGCGCCCAGTCTGACCAATATAGGAGAAACTACAATCATTGCAATTAATCCTATAAACGCCAGATTTGGAAAGGCGATCAACTCTAGGTTTATTGTTAAAAATCATTTTCTTTATTGTGTTATTATTATAAAAAGCAAAACTAATATTGGTATAATTGGACACGATGTTGCTAATCCGTTGGCTCGTTTTTCCTATATACTCTAAGCGACGCCAATTTTCCCGCGTTGGACTATCCGGTGGATAAATACCCGTTAGAGTTTTACGCTTTAGCTTTTTATTTAATAACTTTAATATAGTCCTAGTTGCATATCCGTTATTCGTTGCTATTTGAAGAATTATGTTAAGCTCAGTGTTATAATTTGAATTTGACAGAGGGATGTTTATTAGTCTATCTATGAGTGAGTGGAAAGCTGACATTTTAATATTATTGGGATGGTTTGAATAACTATATATAACAGCGTCTGTATACGTGGGTTTCCGATAAATTTTGAAGTCTAAAGTAGAATTAATCCTGGTTATTGTTATATCTAGAAAATTAATACATTTATTTTCTTCTTTTTCTAACGTAAAATCAATGGTGGGATATTGAGAATTTAACCAAGTAACGAAAGAGTCTAACAGTCTATCAGTTCCATTCCATAGACATAATATGTCATCAACATATCTATACCAAAAGATTATATGACGAAAATAAGGATTGTTATTTGATATGATCATTTGTTCGAAGAAATTCATGAAAATTTCAGCCAACAAAGGTGACAGAGGGGAGCCCATGGGTAGACCATCAGCAAATTTGAAATATGTATTATCAAAACAGAAATAATTTTGTTTAATACAAGTCTCAAAAACTAACTTCAGTTCACGACGTAAGCTCTCCATCTACAACATCCCTATCTAAGTAATTACAAACTATTTGGGACAAAGTATTAATTGGAATAGAAGTGAAAAGACTGGCAACGTCAAATGAAACTAGTTTTGAATGTAACGGAATGTCGACGTCTTGAATTTTGTTAATCAATTCTACCGAGTTCTTAACCGAGTAAGCCGAAAAGAAATTAGTATGACAATTGAAAAAATTTATGAAACTCTTACATAGCTTGTAGGCAGGAGCATTGCAATACGCTACTATTGGTCTAATCGGAATGCCTTCCTTATGGATTTTTGGTAAACCATAAAGGATCGGGGCAGATGGATTCATGACAGAGTACTTCCAACCAGTTCCATCAAATAACTTCTGGCGTTGGTTGATACACTTACTGGTTGATACACAACACCACAATGCTGCTGATTTGGCTTACCAATCCAAACAAAACGATATAGCTAAAACCAAAGGATTCTCATCAACCAAAGTGTTTACGTTCGATCTAAAACAAGTTCTTCCTAATCCTTGCATACAATGTAATGTCTCACAATACAAAAGACAATTGAACGTGTACAATTTGACAATTCCCGATTGTACTTCTGGCACATCAACCTGCTTTATGTGAGACGAAGCAACCGCAAAATGTGGAGAAAACGAAATCGTCTCTCTTCCTATTTGGGCTTTTTATCGAACGATATTGAATGTATTACTTACTACAGTGATAATTGCTTTGGACAAAACAAAAATTCGCTGGATGCTGCGAAGTTTATGATTCACGTTACAAATAACAATAATATAAAATGTATCGACCATAAGTTTCTGGAGCCGGGGGCATACACACATGGAATCTGATGTAGACCGGAAAAAGAAAAGAACTTTTATAAAAATACACCACCCGCATGATTGGTATCAGTTCGTTAGAGGTGTAGTGTAAGAAATCCGTTTCTCGTACGCGAGATGTCTCAAACTGACTTCAAAGATTTTGGTGCAGCAGCCAAAAATAAATTTACATTTACAAAAGTTAACGAGAATGGCGATAAAATTAATTTGCGTGAGATTAGATGGTTACGATATCCAAATAAATTTTGAAAGATTTATTTTAAAAATCCATTGAACTACGAAGAGCCGTTCAAAATCTTTTTTTTTTATTTTATTTATTATTCCAAGAAAAAAATTTATATTCTTTTATTTAGGAAAATATTTTACTATTTTGATACAAATTTTCAATAACTTATATGGAAGAAAAAAAAACTGTAAACGATATAATATTATAATATCTAATGCTGGTACGTAACAAAAACATTAGCCAAAGCAAGTCACGCGAGAAGATACGATTATATGAGTACAAAAAACAAAATAATAATCTGAAAAATTTGAATAACATTATATTTTATTATAAATTTGAAATATTATACTTATTTAAAAAATTTAAGAAAAGCTTGTTTTTGATATAAGCTTTAAACTCTGAAATTTTAATGTTTTTTTTTAAGATCATCCAGGCGATTAAATAAGTTCAGACCTCTATAAAATATACTATTTTGAGTAAAATATACTATTTAACGTTCAAAAACGGGGTTGTCATAATGTAAGAGTATGTCGTGTACCATTGTACTATAGCGGAAAGAATAAAATAAGTGAGGGCAAAAAATTGGCCTGATTGAGTCTTCTTGATTTGATTCATCCACTGTTCCACGATTTTTATAAAAATTTGCCTGCAGAAAATATGCCTGATTATCATCCAGATGTAACCGAAGAATGCAACCATGCAAATACTGACGATAGCGAAGTTGCAGATTAACAGCCATTCAAGGAAATAGATGCCATAAAATAATTTCTTACATTTTGATACACATGAATTTAAATTATATTAATTTTATTCTTGTTTTCTTTTAATAAATTCTTAGTTTTTCGTAATACATTTTTTTTATTTCGAATTGAAAGTAAAGTTTTTAAAATTGTTTATTTAGTAAAATACCTGCTTTGTAATTAAGTCATTAAATATTATAGAAAGAGTTTGGTAAATTGGCAAAAACCATATAAGTTTACTTTTGAATTTTTTTGAATTTTGTAAAACGGCTTAAAGCAAATAAAACGTAATTTCACGAAAATTGATACAATTGCTTCTATATAAGGTGCTGGGTGTGAAAGACAAAGTATTTATTTCCATATATAGTCATAAAAGTGTCCAGTAAAACATTAAATTTTTTACCATTGGTAAATAAATTTTTAAATCCCACTCCTGAAAAATGAGAAAAATTTTAATAAGTCGCTTTTCCTTGAGGGTAAAGACATTATGCATTATAACAAATACCTTACACCTTATACCATATACTTTATACCTTATACCTTATACCTTATACCTTATACCTTATACCTTATACCATATACCTTATACTTTATACCTTATACCTTATACCTTATACCTTATACCTTATACCGTATACCTTATACCTTATACCTTATACCTTATACCTTATACCTTATACCTTATACCTTATACTTTATACCTTATACCTTATACCTTATACCTTATACCTTATACCTTATACCTTATACCTTATACCTTATACCTTATACCTTATACCTTATACCTTATACCTTATACCTTATACCTTATACCTTATACCTTATACCTTATACCTTATACCTTATACCTTATACCTTATACCTTATACCTTATACCTTATACCTTATACCTTATACCTTATACCTTATACCTTATACCTTATACCTTATACCTTATACCTTATACCTTATACCTTATACCTTATACCTTATACCTTATACCTTATACCTTATACCTTATACCTTATACCTTATACCTTATACCTTATACCTTATACCTTATACCTTATACCTTATACCTTATACCTTATACCTTATACCTTATACCTTATACCTTATACCTTATACCTTATACCTTATACCTTATACCTTATACCTTATACCTTATACCTTATACCTTATACCTTATACCTTATACCTTATACCTTATACCTTATACCTTATACCTTATACCTTATACCTTATACCTTATACCTTATACCTTATACCTTATACCTTATACCTTATACCTTATACCTTATACCTTATACCTTATACCTTATACCTTATACCTTATACCTTATACCTTATACCTTATACCTTATACCTTATACCTTACACCAACCGCAACTGAAAACAAAATACCCCTTGTAAATTTATGCCATATTAGAGGGAGAGATTAAAAATTATTACCATGATCTTACGGCGATTGATCTTATATTATTTATGTGGTAAAGAATGTTGCTTTGTGTTGGAAAGTGGACTTCGACCGATCCCTCGATTTGGGTTTTGCTATGTTTAAAATGAAAAGGACTAATGCTTTATCAAAAACGACTGGACACAAAATAAAATTTAATTGGTGATGTAACAAGCCTAAAATTAGCGTATTTTCGATTTTGTACTGAATGAATTTACGATACGAGTTCTGCTAACTTTGCATTACTCATAAAGCTCTGTATTACTAATAAAGATAATAAAACAATTTAGTATGTTTTATAGAATCTAAATGAAACCTCCGAAAAGAAATGCTAACGGAATTGTATGGCCAAGAATTGATCTAATGCGTACACTGTCGCTGCTACACAAGCTTTGTTTTCTGAATTGCAAACAATAAATTAATATTCAGCGTAATTTATTAAGTACCAACCAGATAATCAAAGTTGAACTTACACCTATCTACTAGTATTACACCCAACAAAAATGAAAATATTTTAATTAAAATATATTTTTACAAATAATAAGGAGAGCAAAAAATCGTTTTATACGTTTTTTTTTGTTTATATTTCCTTATCTATTTTGTAGTGTGGGGTATTTTGCGGAAAACAACACAAAGAAAACTCTCAGGTGACCAAAAGAAATAGAAAGAAGCCTTCAAAAAATAATTTTATTTTAATTTGAATAATTTTTGAGTTTTATAAAATCTCCTACTCCTTGAGAAATGAAACGAATGCAAAATATTTCCTTTGTAGACTATGAAATCTTAAGGGACTTCCGTCTTGCTTTTCGATATGCTATTTTTGCATGCGGCTGCTATTTTCATTGCTTTGATACAGCAACAAATAAAACCATAAAAAGTGTTGAATCAACACACAAACTACGTAGAAATTATACAAGAAATGATGATAATACCATAAATAATAATTTGCTTTATGCTGAAAAATAGGAAAAAGCACAGTGGATGCTGAAAAATTATTTTGTCCAATTTTTAATTTTTGGCTTAAAATATGAATTTTATAAGGAATGTAGTTATATGAATTATTCATATAGTTTTTTAGTTTATTATGATTATTTTTAATGGAAATATGTAAGAAAAATAAAGAAAATTGAAATATATAAATAATATTCAAGGAACAGCAGCCGAGTTTTTTTCAGGATGCAGTATAACAGATAAATTATTTAAAAATGAATTTATTTCGCCGTAATTTATGCAGCTACTCTTGCAAAATTTTAATGTTTAACAGTTTGTTTTTTATAAACGAAAATATTCATTTTGTTGACTTTATAGCACTCGATGCTTGAATTATGTGACAGTTTTGCCTTATTATCAAATTAAAAATATCTTAAGATAAGACCTTGGTTTACTATTATGTGAATTCGAAAACGCATCCTCTATTTGAATTAAGGTATAATTTTTAAGTTGATAACCACGTAAGTTGAAATACTACTTTAGTAAACATATTTTTTTGAAAAATACTAAATTTTAACATAACCTAACACCCATTCCACAGCCCTAATCTGGCAATTAAATCGTTAAATTTAATTAAAAAAAACCATGTGCCTAATGCGCGCTTCTCGAGATATTTAAATTTTTATAGTGTTAAAATAAATAAGTGAAGTATGTATATATAAAATATCGAAACAACACAAATCCTTTCAATTAATCTAGTAAACTAACAGTCCACTAAAGATCGTAAAGCATAATAACGCCAACATTTTGGTTCTTCCAGCCGGATTCCTATAATCGAGTCAATGCGCATCGCACTCGAAATTTATCGCACCGTAATCGAAAATTGCATCGTCGGTAAAAATTGGATCGTAATTAAAATTATAGCCTAAAATCAAACCAAACCAGCTTGGTTAGATGAACAACGAACAAAATCTACTGAATCCGACCAAGAACATGCAAAATACCACGCCTTTGAATCCATTTTCGATGATTGCGTTAAGTTTCGGGACACCAAAACACAACAAAACCATTTTGGTAAATGTCGATTGAAGCAAATGAAATTCCAACGAGGAAACAAATGCTGTGTTGCATGCCATTGAATAAAAAACAACCCCAGTACGAGCAACACCGAAATTAACATCTAAAGTGCTTAGTAAGAATTCATACGGGTCGTACATGAATTATCGTTCAAACGAATTCAACCAAGTGTTCGCAACCGTTACGACATCAAACAATTTGCAATCGAAAATGTGCATCCAAATCGAATGAGTAATGTGAACAAATTGAAACCATTTATCGCCCCCCAAGTGAATGAAATACCCGAACAAGATTATTTAATCGTATGGAACCATATCAACGGATATAAAGTCCAGCGGCCGTAATATCGAGAGGAATGATACCCAACGTAAAACATACAATCACAAATTTGAAACTATGGTGGAATAGACCACTGTTCCTATGGGAAGGTCTGAACCGGATAACATACGGATATCGATATATGTATCGGTTATTGAAATACCAGAATTAATTTCCACTGAACTCGCATTACAAATCGCATTACGTTTTTAATATTATTCGTCATATGTTAAACTACCAAGAGTCGCTTCATTTTGTCTTAGGCTCAATTAAAACAGGCGAAAGTTGCATGAATAAAAATTGGTACAACCTGTTCTATCTATTTAAAAAAAATACGCGTACGAAATTGCATGACACAAATGATACAACATGAATCCTTACCAAATGAACTTAAGAGCGTAAAAAGCTTGCTTAAACAAGGAGCTACATTCATCGATTCAACTGGGCGTGCACTAAAGCGGCGATCTGCGTCGTTCCAATTTGTGTCATTTTCGAAGTTGCGTCGTCCTTTAAATTTGCCATTTCAGAGTTTCGTCGATAAGATTTCTATTTGTGTTGCTTAAAATTTAGATAAAGGGAATTCCCCATTTATTTCTGTATCTGTCTGCATACAACAGGCATTTTTTTAAGTATAAAATATGGGTTTTTCATTTATACACAGTCAGTTGTTGAAATATGCGCAATATCGTTGCACAAATTCAGCATTTTCAGAATTAAATTAAAAGTATTGGTTCAATAAATTTGAGGCCGTATAAAAAAACTAGAATGAGTCAAAAGCGGAAACAAATTAGTTTGGAACTAAAATTAGAAGTGTTAAAGCGTTTTAAGTCTGGTCAAAACGCGGTTGACATTACCAAAAATCTTATTTTAGCGCCTACAACAATGAGTACGATTTATAATCGAGATACTGATCAAATAAGAGAATTTTCTAAAATACAGCGTTCAAAAGTAGAGCTAAACGAAATAATGTCGTCCTGAAAGGAAAATGCCAGTGCAGACATTGCAGCTGCAAATAAATTTAAAATTGAATTGAAAGCGATTATTGAAGAAAGTGATTATTCTTCAAAGCAAATCGTGATTGTCGACGAAACTGGCTTGTATTGGAAATGGCTACCAGGGAGAACGTTTATTTCTAAAACTGAAAAGTCTTGCCCTGGATATAAAGTAAGTAAAGTTCGTCTTACACTTCATCGATGAATAAATGCAGAAGACGACTCAAATTTAAGCCTTTTCTGATTCACCACTCTACAAATGCAAGAGCTTTTAAACATGTGGATAAAAATCTCCGAGAACGTGTGGATGACTGCAGCTCTATTTAGAGATTGTACCGAAAACTGCGCTGTTCCCACCAAACACGACTTCAATCATAAACAACCGATGAATCAATATGTAATATTATCAAACATAAAATTTTACTATCTACGGAAATGAAAAGCCCACCGTGAAACACTTTTGGAAATATTATGGAAATATTATACCATCTGCATGGATTTCAAAAAATTTAACACTAGCTTTTTACCTGAATGTGCCGGAAAAAAATATTTAAACAGAAATTACATATAAATTCTTTCCCCAGTTCCCTATTCCCACGGAATTACTAGAATAGTGACACTGATGTCTTTCCAAAAGAAAACAGTTAACGGCCGGTTGTATTTCGAAAGCAATTGATATTTTTGTAGATAATGACGCTGACGAAGATAGAAGTTGAAAAGTGATAAGATCTATAAATAATGCTACCAACTGCAACAAAAAGCGGCAAAAGTTAAGCAAACTGTGTACAACTTTTTAACTAAATCAGCTTTTATGTGTTATATTTATGATTGAAATAAAAATAGATTTTCATGCAAGGAAATGTTTCAATTTAGTATTAATTAACAGACTACACACATAAAAATATGAATGAATGTATAGGAAAATTTATTACCCTTTCCGTCGTCTTTATTGGGGTCCAATTAACGACAGAGATCGAGGTTTTAGTGCCTAACTTCTCGGAGAAAGACCCCAATAAAGAAAATTTAGATTAGATAGATTAGATAGATTAGATAGATTAGATAGATTAGATAGATTAGATAGATTAGATAGATTAGATAGATTAGATAGATTAGATAGATTAGATAGATTAGATAGATTAGATAGATTAGATAGATTAGATAGATTAGATAGATTAGATAGATTAGATAGATTAGATAGATTAGATAGATTAGATAGATTAGATAGATTAGATAGATTAGATAGATTAGATAGATTAGATAGATTAGATAGATTAGATAGATTAGATAGATTAGATAGATTAGATAGATTAGATAGATTAGATAGATTAGATAGATTAGATAGATTAGATAGATTAGATAGATTAGATAGATTAGATAGATTAGATAGATTAGATAGATTAGATAGATTAGATAGATTAGATAGATTAGATAGATTAGATAGATTAGATAGATTAGATAGATTAGATAGATTAGATAGATTAGATAGATTAGATAGATTAGATAGATTAGATAGATTAGATAGATTAGATAGATTAGATAGATTAGATAGATTAGATAGATTAGATAGATTAGATAGATTAGATAGATTAGATAGATTAGATAGATTAGATAGATTAGATAGATTAGATAGATTAGATAGATTAGATAGATTAGATAGATTAGATAGATTAGATAGATTAGATAGATTAGATAGATTAGATAGATTAGATAGATTAGATAGATTAGATAGATTAGATAGATTATCGGTTATCGGTGAATTGTTATAGAAAATCTCCGTCGTATTATACTACTCTTAAGATAAGCTAGTCATCAATAACTTATTGGGAAGGAACCCAGCTTGGTATTCGATAAATCAGCTTAGATAACTAGAGGCATTTCACTAAACCAACGCAAAGTTTTCGATCCTACAACTCAATCAACGTTATAACAAATCAACTTGTTTTTCAAAAATCGTATTCCATTTTTTGCTGATATAGGGAAAATTTATATCCGAAGACAAATAATTTCTGGCAACAAGAACGATAAAGAAAATGCTTAAAACCGAAATACGCTACCATTTACACAGCTCGAACCAAAAAAATAAAAACGAATGTTGGCGAATCAAATTCTCCACAACTTCTTCAAATTTTTCGGGAGTAATTTAGAAGTCAATTTCAAATTAATTAAAATCTATGTCAGATTTACCAAGCTCTGAAAATTGGTCCAAACGAATAATATTTTCTGAAAAAGCAAAATCGAAGAATTTATCATCTACATCGCGAACATTGGTCCTATGAAAATCATATGAAAAAGATTATCAAGAATATTGTGAAAGATACTCTGTTTGAAGCTAATAAGTATAAAAACGGTAAGAATGTCTTCATGGATAGGTGCTTGGTTTAAAAAAAAACTATATCTCACAAGCGCAACGTCTTGATGGACCAAGAACAGTTAGACGAGAACGGAAACGATATTTCGATAAAACCGAGAATAAAAACCTTAGGACGACAGACAGAGCTGAGTTATGGGCCTATTCCATGGAAATAATCTGCTGTCAGCAAAAATAAAAGCGAGAAAAAAATATAGATTTTACAGGTTGCATACGAAACAAAACATGTTGTCAGTAAAATTTTACTGAGAGGGGAAGTTGCGATAGGGGAAGTTTACTGCCATAATGGGGAAGTTTACTGCCATAAAAAATGTAAATTGGTGTATTTTTTATGGCAGCATTTTTCACACATCTACAAAAAATGTATGTAAAGATAAGAAATTTTTCTCACACTCATACAAAATAAGTCGTTCGCCATTTTTATAGTCAAACGACGATTTAATTTTTTTTTTCGTGTTGAAATTTGTTAACGATAGTGGTTTTTTGTGGTACATATATAAAAATTAAAACATATAAAAGAAAATCGAATTGTACGAAAGTGTCCAAATTAAAAATTTTATTGAAATTTTTAGGTTATGCCAAAATGTAAAACCATAAAATTTTTCTATAAAATGAAATAAAAAATATTTCTTTTCTTTGTCACTCTTATGAAATTTTTTTTTGCGTATTATCAGCAAAAAAATTGCTGTCAGCAAATTTTATCCATGGAATTAAAGCATTATGGGTTAGTTATATAGCCGAAAACGAAACGGACCGAAACGAACGAATTGAATACATGAAAACATACTAAAATAATTATATCGAAGAAACGAAACGAAAACGGACGGAGAAATTGATTCAATTCAATTTGATTTCGTTTCGTCTTTGCGGTTATACACTATCGGTTATAATCACTATCGGTTATCCTTACAAGCACATGTCAAATTGTCAGAATATTTTATATTTTAATTGGATTCAAACGCAGAGTATTTAGTTTACCAAAAATAAAATGGATTTTCCGAGTAAGTTTTCATACACACGAGAAGTAAACTTCAAATATTATAAAATTAGAAACAAATATGAAAATGTCAAAACCGTTTTCACTAATTCGTCTATATAACCGTGCCTCCTTGGTCTTTCCGTTTTATTTCATTTCAATCCGTTTCGTTTTCGTCTATATAGCTAGCCCACTGGCCACTAGTCTCTCAAGAAAACTGAGGAAACCGACTATATGGCACAGGCGGCCAGAGTTAACAGATTAAGTTAAGATAAGCTAGTCATCAATAACTTATTGGGAAGGAACCCAACTTGATATTCGATAAATCATCTAAGATAACTAGAGGCATTTCACTAAACCAACGCAAAGTTTTCGATCCTACAACTCTTTCGATCCGTTTTAACCCTGCATATAGGAATAAGTAGCAAAAGTAATTTTTCATTATCTGAATACATTCAACGAATGAGAAATGCATTCATCATCGTTGACAATACTGTAGGTTGGCATAGAGCTACGCAATAAGCAAGAGGTTCTATCTTACATTGCTTCGGTCCAAAACATGTTTCAAAGATTTCAAAGTAGTCGAAGCCAACATCAAGATTCAAGTGATCATGGTTAGGTGAATCTCAAAAAATACTGAAGGTGGACTTCCTTGAAATTGTGACACTACAGTTTTACTACCATTGCCCGCCCTCTTGAATTAAACTCAAATTGGCACGAAACTGAATATGCCATGTCAAGATCGATACAAACTTAGCAATGTTTGGGATGTGTCTGAAGTGTTTATTGGCCTGAAAATTTTCAATCGATATTTTACCGATAGAGCGATCCTAATTCAATAGTTGGCACATATAGCCGAATAAGCGTATTTGGCGGACCATGACGCTAAATGATATTTATGTAAAGCAGTGATAAATCTAGTTACGTTGATATAAAACTTCAAATCATTTCAATAAATATCTTGAGAACTGTATGGCGCTGAAGTTCCATAGCCAGAAACTTCCTTATGGAATCGGTTTAAACATACATGAAAATAGTGTTTAATTCCTTTTAATATTGCTGAAACAGGTTTAGAAATTAACGATTTTGACACATGAATGAAATATTTACAAAGTCTAAAAAACTGACTGTGCACAAAAAGAAGTACTGAGCAACACACCTGCGAGCGATTTTCACCGGTTCACCGGTTTTTAAAACAGACAGCGTCCAGTACGAACACCGTTATATGCATCACGGACTTGAGGAGCACAATATTTAAATTTTTTTTAAAAATTTGATTCAGGTAGACTACGTACTTAGCAAATGGATTTATCTAGCTGAAACGGACTGTATGATGCCACCCTGATCCATTTCAGTCAAAGCCAAATGATGTAATACTAAAGCTTTTGGTTTGTGCGTAACTGAAAATGCAAATTCGCAAATTATTACTAATAATCCATGTTGGACAGTTTCTTCTATATCAAAATCATCCGATTTAAACAATTAATTATCACCCGAGCACGAAACCAAAACACCAACATATTTCTTCCGCATTAATGTCCACTACATAATAATGATACAGCAATAAAACGCACTGAATCAATATAATTATGTTTGTCGATGTCGAACGCATTGGACATTTTTTGTTATCTCAAAAATAATTTATCCATTGTTCCGAATGTTTACAATTCAATTATGAGATGATCGTGAAAATGCGATAAAAGACGCTTAGTACAAAAATTCATAAATTCCATTGACCTGAATGAGATAAAAATCGAATCAATCACCTTGGGGCACATAATCGATTTGGCATACAAAAAGCAAAAAAAAAAAAATTTCCAGATTCCTATGTTTTCGGTATATGTATATCGTAAATTAAATTAGCGATGTTTTTGATCGATTTGTGTATGCGCAATGTAAATTGTCAACTCCAAAATTATTATTGACTCTATTGCACAAAACGAAAAATATTTGTCGTTAGTCTGGTCACGAATTTGTTAATGTTCAGAGATGATTTTAAAAAATATGAATAAAAAATTATTGTTAAGTGTAGTTTTAAGTGCGTGTCTGGCGACCTGTTCGACTGAAGTGAAAACACGGCCAAATATTATAGTGCTTATGGCGGACGATTTGGGTTGGAATGATGTTAGTTTCCACGGGAGTAATGAGATACCAACACCAAATATTGATGCCTTGGCATATTATGGCATATCATTAAATCGTTATTATACGCCACCACTGTGCACACCGTCACGTGGCTCATTTTTAACTGGAAAATACTCCATTCATTTAGGTTTGCAACGATTTGCGATTGCAAATAATGAACCGTGGGGCCTGGATCCAAACGAAAAAATATTACCACAATATTTGAAAGAGGTTGGATATAGCACGTACTTGGTTGGTAAATGGCATCTTGGTTATCATCGCAGCAAATACACTCCAACTAAACGGGGATTTGATTCATTCCACGGGTATTATGGTGGATATATTGACTATTACAGTCATACGGCAACACAATACAATGAAGCATCTTGGCCCGCAGGTTATGATTTTCGACGAAACACAACAATTGATTTACAATCAAAAGGTGATTATGTTACATCGTTGCTAACCAAGAGTGCTGTAGATACGATTCAAGCACACGACACAAGTAAACCAATGTTTTTGATGGTAAATCATTTAGCACCGCATGCCGGTGACCCCAAAATACCGTTGAGAGCACCAGCCGAAGTGATTAATAACTTTAGTTATATAAAAAAATCGATTCGACGAACACTTGCGGCTGTAATTTCCGTAATGGATACGGGTATCGGAACAGTGATTAAAGCATTACGTGATCGTGATATGCTCAAAAATTCTGTAATATTATTTTATTCGGATAATGGTGCTGGCACGATTGGGCCTTTATACACGTTTGGTTCAAATTATCCGTTCAAAGGGGTAAGTTACCAAATAAATTATTGAGTTCACACCCGATATTGATAATTTGTATATTTTAGCAAAAAGACAGTCCATGGGAGGGCGGTATACGGGTCCCAGCCGCAATTTGGAGTCCTCTTCTTAAAAAACGTGAACGCGTATCAAACCAATTATTTCACGTAACCGATTGGTTCCATACATTTTTAAACCTAGCTGGAATTAAAAATATTTCTCATTCGATTGACGGATATGATATTTGGCCATCACTTTCTGAAAACAAAAAACCAGAACGATCATCGATTGTGCACAATATTGATGGTTATACTTCATATACGAAAGGACCGTATAAGTATGTCAAAGGAAATCGATATTGGGGACTATTTGACTGGTGGATTGGTGGCAAAGTTCTAAATACCGGCTTTTATAATCCGAATTATTCATTTGCCTACTATGATATGGTGCGAAAATCGGCCGCTGGCAAAATATTAGCGAAATATTCACTATCTGGTCGGGCATTATCGAATGATGCTATCAAAGCATTACGAACGGGTTCAACAGTGCGCTGTACTCAATCAAAGAATTTATGTTTGCCAACGTTAAATCCGTGCCTCTTCAACATTGAAAAAGATCCTTGTGAACGATTTAATCTATACGATAGTGATCGAAAGAAGGTGGCCGAGATGGAGTTCGATGTCGCAAACTATCGTAAAACAATTGTACCCCGACGTAATAAACCGGGTGATTCGAGGGCGAATCCCGCATTACACTCGAATACATGGTCGTCGTGGCAGGATGATGTAAATTAGTAATAAATGTTATATCATCAAACAGTTTTTTATATTTTTGAAATAAGCTCCTCACAGTTAAATTCATAAAACGAGTACGAGTAAAAATATTTTACTTAACGATACATCGATTGCAATTTATTGGTAGAACCAGCTTTCCCTAAAGCTTATTTTTACTATGTATACCTATAGTTGTTGGGAAATCGGGAAAATTTATTATTATAACTTGTTACAGCTATATTATATCCTGTCGTTTGTTGCACTCTACTCTATTTCAAACCACCCTACTAATTGGAAACTTGTATTACACACAGCATCGCTCGACTTACTCATTTATCATACAAAACGATATTCCAGCACCCTCCTCTGTAACAATATACGGGTATAGTTGTTATGTACCATATACCCTCGTCCCATCTCATTTAAAAAATATCGAGCGCAGCATCGACAATTTATATTTCTAATAATCATCGAGAAGTAATTTATTGTGTAATTAATATTTGAATCGAAAAATTATTACTGCACCCGTATTCTATATACACTTTATGTACGTAGTTTATCGTAGTGGAAAATGGGGTATTCGTTATTTCTTGCAATCGTTTCCAATTAATTGAAAATTGTTAAAACTGGGATTAACAAAAATTTTTTGGTCAAAAAATATAAGTTATTTAAAGTAAGTGGCTTGTCTGGAATATATCAATTTTCACACCAATGAAAAATTATTCAATTTTTTAAGAATAGACGTCCCTTAAGCTAGCAGAGCCCATACAGCAGAACATTACAAGATACTATGGATAATTATAGGCTAATTATGGGCTAATTAAATGCCCCATTAAACAATTTTGGGCTCCATCCCTACCAACTAAAGCGTGGGTTCTGCTAGCTTTACAAAAAGTTAGCAGAACCCATATCAAAAAATGATTTAAAAACAATTGGAAAAATAAAGGTTAATTTTAGGCTAATTAAATGCCCTATTTAAATTTTTTTATTCGGGTCGATCTAGAAAATGCAAAAGGCTTTATCATTTCAAAGCTAGCAGAACCCAAATCGAAAATCGGACCAAAACCGAAATTAGAACTCAAAACCAGGTCTGTCAAATAATTTTAGGCTCGGTATGGGCTAATCAAATGCCTCAAATTAAGTTTATTATACTATATCAATAGTTTTCAGTTATATGAAATTCGTCTGTTGTCAGGTTTCAATTGTTAACTTTGCTTTTACCGACTGTTTCTTTTTGTTAATTTAACAAATTTGTATTTTGTTAATTTTGTCGTTTTGTTAAAAAATTCACATCCGTATTCTATTTAAACTTGTGAAATACAAATGTTTAAATCAATCAATCATAATTTGAAAAGCAATATTGTTAACCTTGCTTCAAATGAACATAAAGTATGGTGGGGATGCCACTATGGTCATTTAATTGATATATCATAATGTTGGTAAACTTCGGCCTAATTGTGGTTAAGTTCTGAAGAGGATACAGGGGTGTAATTAATTTAGAAAAATTTCGCTAATTCAATATATCGAATATGCATTGAATGGCCTGTCGTTCTAGGTTCACATACCGTGTCATTGATGCCACTATGGTCATTTCATAGTCCACCATGTTTGTCAACTTAATAAATAATTTAATAAAAATCTACATCTCAAAAATGTGACATAAATTTTTTGTCCTTGAATCCGAAATGAAATTAAAAAAAATTATGGCCTTTTTTGGAGTGTAGACTTTTATTTAAATTTTATTTTCGAGAGAACAGAATAAAACAATACAAAAAAATTTGGTGTTTTAATAGAAAATAAGGGTTTAAATTAACAATAAAAATCTATTACAACTTAGTTTGAAGTCAGAAGCTGAAACCTTGTGCAGCTTGGCTCTATCATACGAACTAAATATTTTCTCTCAGTTTTTTCTGTTTTTGTTTTGAAAACAAAAAAAAATCGGTGCCAATTTAATAACAGTGCCTGTTTATGTATACGGCCTTGTCGTAATATAACATGGACTTTGTATGTATGCAGGCCCAAAAACCGTAAACACGAAAACAAATATTTCCAAAAAGTACTATAAACATTATTTTTTGTTAAGATGTTTTTGACTTTATTTACCTTTATATCTCGTAAATGTAGCAGAAAAATAAATTTTCATTCCCCTGAGCGTAAACTATTTTTGTTTACTTTTAGTTTTGATAAAAAATTTTTAGTTTTAAATTAGTTTTTATTCAGAATTTTACCATTTTCCGCTATGTCTTTAATTTGATGATCGTCGTATAAAATATATACAGCATGGTTTGTGGGTATGGGTCATCTACTCTTCTTGCATGCTCTATGTTGCTATGCTCTAATTAGGTTTTACTACAAACCTCGCATAATAATATATTCAAATTGGTTTCAATTGATGTCTTGTTGAAATAAATCTTTCGGCTGACGACTTTTGGCTGAAGAATATTGATCAACGGTGACGTATTTATACACTTTCGTCTGAGAATATTTTCAATTTGATGTCTTCTACCTTCAAATTAAATAACTTTAAGTTTAGTCAAGAACGTGTGGAGCCCAACATTTTTTTCCAGGGAATTTATATAAGCCGTATTAAGCCCAAATCTACTGTTATGTTGGATCTAGTTTTTGCGTTATAAATTCGGTTTTGGCTCGATTTTTTATTTGGTTCCTGCTAGCTTTGAAGTGATTATGTCTAGTGCTTTTTCTACAGCGAGCAGCATAATAAAACATTTAATGGAGCCTATAATTATCCATACAATCGTATAATGTTCTGTTGTATGAATTCTGTTAGCTTTAAGGACGTACACCAACATGGTTCCTAAACTTTAAAAGGCGCTGTATTAATTTACATCTAAAATGTTAAAAATAGAACGAAATCATTCAACATCACATTTTCTTGTATACCAAGTTAAACTGATATTGACTAACATTTCAATCAAAATATGCAACCATTTGCCGAATTGTGATTAAGTATCATTCAACATTGGCCATTTTTGTATATGCGTTTATTTACCGCCTATTTGATCAACAGATCCAAATTCGACGTTGGCCATTAGAATATTATACACGACTTGTGATTCGTACAAATCTCGGCCACTGGTACCTATACACAATCGAGTGGAGCCGGCTTTGTTGAATGAGAGTATTTACATGATAAAATATTCCTTTTTTAATTTTAAATTCATTATAATGATGACGTGGTGTTAGATTAGAACCATTTTAGGAGAACGAGTTTCAATTAAAAAAAAAAATCGACAGTAAATCACGTTTCGATTTCGAACTAGACTACTTCTTTGCATGTTTATACTAGTATTTACGTAAATAATTTACATGTATGACCGTTTGGACTAAATTAGGTTGTGCAGGCAGTAAAAAATCGTCACGAAATAAAAAAAATGCTGTTATCATATACAGAACATTTATTTAACCCATTTGCCATAATATCTTAATTGTAATACGGGTACAATGTCATACATAGAGGTCGCATTCCAGTTTTTATTGTATCGTCTAACCTTTTTTCTATGAGTTCCAACATTTTAACGATTGGCAGTAACGATCATTATTAACCACTAATAATGTAGATAACATGCAAACGATTCCGAACACTTCAATTATTAATGCATGACATCGCCAGAGCCGACGTTGCAAACGTTGTCTCTGCAGAAAGAACGAGAAATGATACCTCAGGAGTACATTGCGAACCTGATGCTCAGTATGCCAAAACGAATGCTAGATGTGATCAGAGCTCGTTTAGAAATGACTCTCCTTTTACTTACTTTTATTAAACAAAAACTTGTTGCCAAGAGTTACCGTAAACTCAAAAATTTGTAGTGTCCGAAATTTTTTGACGACCACTGTATACTTCACTTATAAAAGCATAAAAAATTGTCATTTTTATAGATACCTGTATACGAGTACAGTTAGTTGAAATGTGATGATTTGCAAATAGTTTAAAAAAAGACTTAATTGTTACAAGTGCTTCGTTAGTGCTCCATGCACCATTTTAAATTAAATCGTATCGATCTATACTGTAACCATATGATGTCTACAGAACTGCTAATTACTTTAAGTTTTTTCGTCGTGTTCAGTGCATGCAGTCCGCCAAATATCATAATATTCATGGCGGATGATATGGGTTGGCAAGATGTTAGTTTTCACGGTGGCAGCGATATACTTACACCAAATATTGATGCGCTCGCGTACTACGGTATTTCATTAAATCGACATTACACACCACCGTTGTGTACACCATCACGAGGCACATTTTTAACCGGAAAGTATCCGATACACTTGGGTCTGCAACATTCCGTGATTTTAAATAATGAACCGTGGGGATTGGATACGAGTGAAAAAATTTTACCGCAGTATTTGAAGGAAGTGGGTTACAAAACGCATTTAGTGGGAAAATGGCATTTAGGTTTTCATCGGAAGGATTATACGCCGACTGAACGTGGATTTGATTCGTTTTACGGTTTCTATGGTGGATATATAGATTATTTTGCGCACACACTGTCCGTACTCGTAAGTATTTTTTTTTATTTTAAATTAATTATTATTGTTCTTATGTTAAAATCACGTTTTATAGGATAAACCGTTATGGCCAGCTGGGTACGATTTCCGGCAAAACTTTACCGTTGATTTTGAGTCAAAAGGTAAATATGTTACTACGATGCTTACGAATCGTGCTATTAAAACAATAAATAAACACGATAAAACTAAGTCATTATTCTTAATGGTTAATCATCTCGCTCCACACGCTGGGAATGACGTTGAACCACTGGCATCACCGAAAGGGTACACTAATGAATTTAAATATGTAAAAAATCCATTACGGAAAAAATTGGCTGCCGTCATATCGATGATGGATGATGGAATTGGTCAAGTTATTTCAGCGCTCAAAAACAATGGCATGCTTCAGAATTCAGTAATTCTATTTTACTCGGATAATGGTGCACCATCCTTAGGGCAACTAAATAATTTAGGATCAAACTATCCATTTAAAGGGCAAAAAGATAGTCCGTGGGAAGGTGGTGTTCGTGTTCCAGCTGCCATTTGGAGTCCTCTATTTCTGCACCGTGAACGGGCATCGAATCAATTATTTCACGTGTCCGATTGGTTTCCCACTTTTTTAACCTTAGCCGGGGTACCCCTGCCCCTAGGTTTAGACGGCTATAATATTTGGAATGCGCTATCAATAAATGTAAAAAGTCGCAGAAAATCAATCGTTCATAACATCGATGATTACATATCGTATATGAAAGGGCCCTACAAATATGTGAAAGGAAATCGGCAATCGGGTGCCTTTGATTCGTGGATTGGTGATGACATATTAGATCTCGTAATAAAAAATCCCAACGCCGCTATATACTATGATTTAGTACGGAACTCGAGGGCAGGTCGGGCGCTTGAAAAATATTCACTAACTCTTCTCCCTATTACGGATGCAAAAATACAATCGATTCGTAATGCATCGACGATACGATGTTCCAGACCTCGAAATGCTTGTCTTCCTGCTGTAATGCCATGCTTATTCAATATTGAAACGGATCCATGTGAAAATGAAAATTTGTATGCGAAAGAGAAATTGAAGGTTAAGGAGTTGGAGGCGGATATATCAGCAATAAAAAAGTCTGTCGTACCAATTTATAATAAGCCAGGTGATCTAAATGCTAATCCGGCCCTTCATAATGGTACGTGGACTTATTGGCATGGTGAAGTTTAATAAAAATAAAATTTTTAACAATTAACAAGAATGAGAATCGTATTTTGCATTGAACTTTTGAATGTAGCCAACCCAAAATGTTGTTACAATTACTGAACTTGAACTAAAAACGAGACGGTTCTAGTACAAAATAATACCAATGCACTTGCATTATGGTGCTATTTGATATAATGCCGTTATAAAGAAATACGGGTCCATCTTGATGATGAAAACGGACTAAGTTTACGGACTGATAGACAATAAAAGCCAGATTGGCCAAATTAAAAGACATTTTTTCAGTGAATTATTTATGAGACTGATAAGGGATCTAAACTACTTAGGGTACTTTTAAACTACAAAAAAAAACAGCATGAAATGGTTTTCTGGGCGGGATTGGTCCTAACTAATTTTCTGGCTGTTTATGACAATATGTGTAGCTGTCAAATAATAGAACATTTTAAATTCATGACGAGTGCCAGTATAATTTTTGCATTTTAATTATTGGTTTGTAATTTGACCTACGCTATAACTTTACACTTGAAGAGTATTTGTTCGGATCAAGACTGTAAAATTTGCAGACATTTTATATTTTTTATCGTCAGAACTCCAATTTATTAGTAGATTTTCTCATTTTTAAAATGATTTAAATAAGAAAACCAAATGTCAAAAACCTTACGACTATACATGTGCTGTAATCATAAAAATTATCGACCCCGAGATATTTCAGATGTACCGTTCGCTATATCGTCGAAGTGCAAAAGATCACTGTGTGGAGGAGGTCGAAATCCATCATTGACGCTATCAATGAAAAACACTATTAACCTGCAACCTTGGGGCATGAAGACAAAGATATTGCATGTATAAATAATTGCAAACTTCCAAATTAAAATAGTTTCGCCAGAGAGATCCGCCCGCAAACGCTATAGATCTAAAAATATATCCAGTGGAGTAGCATTTCGTTGGTAAAGTATAATTGCCGTTTCGTAATATGAAAAAAATATGAACAGCATCAGCGCAGTATTACAAGTAAACTTCGAGTAGAGTTCGATGGGTCCACAATATTGAGCACCGGGATTTTACCGTATGATTCATTGTAAGCTGATCTAGCCATAAAAAAGGATTTGTTAATAATATTTTGGCGTTTTAATCGCTATAAAATCGTGTTTATATCAAATATTGAAAAAATATCAGACAAATTCTAGTCGATTCGGCCAACACCTCATACTTTCCACTGTTACTTATAATTTTGCATTTCGACAGCTTTACTTCAAATAGTACATGATAATAAAGACATTTTCCTTTAGTAGTCGAGACAATTAAATCAAACTTTTACGTTGACGGTTTATTACATGGCACAATGAATCTTTGAACAAGGAACTTTTATTTCACAACGAAACATCATCCGTTGCAGTGCTTTCTCATTCATATATCGATAGGTTTTCATGACAAAAACTCAGTTTTACTTGCCGATCCCGAAGTTCATGAAGGTTGTATACAGACAAAATTAAAATTTGTCTCAAAGACAAGTAAGTATTTTATTCTCTTGAATGGATTACACCTGCTTCCATATCTTTAGGAATTATTTTCCATTTAGTTTGGTTATCGAAAACAGATTGCAATGTTATATTTCTATAAGAAAGCGTGAGAGAATACTGTGGAATCCTGATAGTTTTAAGTTTACGGTGCAATTAGGGAGGTAGCCAATTCATGAAGTCACCAAACGAAAAATGCTATAAGAAACAGCTCGAATATTTGATCCGTTGGGATGGATGACTGGCTTTGCGGATGCCAGTGAACAAGCTTACTCAGCAGTTGTTGAATTAAAATTAACCTCCATTGCGTGTATATATATATATATATATATATATATATATATATATATATATATATATATATATATATATATATATATATATATATATATATATATATATATATATATATATATATATATATATATATATATATATATATATATATATATATATATATATATATATATATATATATATATATATATATATATATATATATATATATATATATATCGCTCCGCCCATTCAAGACTATTGTAAGTCTAAATACAACGTTTTGCAACTATTAAAGGTGTGCACTCGATATTATAGTCTGTATCCCCTGCCAAAAAATCATTCGGATTGGTTGTCTCCCTACGAAGTTATGATGCAAAATGTAAAATTGTCTTGAACTTGATTAGAAAATGTATCCAAACAAAAAAATGGTAAGTGGCATTACAAGATTTTTACATGGACTTCAACCTTATTTTAAAAATTATACGTATAACTTATGATGATTTTACTCCGACATTTATTTTGTAATTAAAGCTGTATGTCCTACTTACAATATTTTAAATAGTATATTTATGCAGAAATAACGTTTGTTACAATAATTTTGCTCGTAGGACCACTGAAATTATTTTGGTGAATATATACTTATAATGATTTTACTTGGATCAAAACCAACAACAATATAAAGCCATGCTAATGCAACAAATACAGAAAAAACTGCACTATAGATAGTTGTTTAGAACATATGTGTACATTGTGTGTGCGCACTAGTTTAATAAGTAGTGGTGCGAAAGAAAAAAATTAACATGGGATTGTTAGTGTAACCAACATAATCTTCTGTAGTTTGTTGTATATTGGTATCTGCGTTTCAGACGTTGTTCAGGGCTTTTAATTGTTGTTGGTTTTGCTTGGATATTTATCTTATACACGAATACACCAGTGCGTTAGTTGCTATATATTTACATTATTGTGAGAGCGTGAGAATTTTATTATCTTCCTACACAAAATGCACTAGCTGCAGCGTAAAAAATTTACACTTTTGTACACTACTTAAGAGAGCAAAAACAAGAAAAAAATTTGTTTGTATTGTAAGGCTGTGTAATAAAATACTGTTGTGTGAGTATAATTTACTTGGTTGGGTAGTGGTGTTTCAGGAGAATAATGAGATTATACATAGTTGACGACTGAATTATTACAGTATTTTAGTGCAGTATTTATTGTGATCAAAGAAGGATCAATTTTAGTAAAATGAATCGATCAAAAATAATGGTTGAAATGGCCCTAAAAAATATTAAAGGTAATTTTATATAATTATGGCAAAGACAATATTAATTTTATTTATTAAGTTATTGTGAATAACATTTAAATAAAATTAAATAATTAGAAATATTCAGGTGCCAAAAAATAAAATTTGTAAAAAATTTAAATTATAGGAATTCCGTTGAAATGCTCCAAGCAATTGGACTTTAACCATCAAACTAATCTAAATACAGATACAGAAAATTTAATAAATGTTCAATCGGGTCCAGGTATATAATCATTTGGAATCTACTTTAATTTTTTTTTTTGTTTTTGTAATGTTCAACCTAATGATTGTTATTTTTAAAATTAATTTACATTTTCATATTACGGTAGAATACCAGAATCCAAATCCATCGAGAGGTTCAGTTTGTGAAAACAAAAGTGATTGTTTAAATCACAGACACCATAAAAAGAATCCTGTAATTGCAGAAGTTAAAAATTTAAACGAATCCGACGAATCCAATATAGGTAACAGTTAATTTTTATTGTAAAAATAATAAAATAACATTTTCCACTTTACCAGAACCGTTTGAGTATACCAGTGAAGATTATGTCCCGGAATCTGAATCAAGCTCCGATGAAGATTCCGAATCTTTAACATCATCTACCACTAAAGTTCGACATTCCGAAACAAGTGGGGTTTCTACTCCAGCGCATAGCCCAATTACTCCATTGAGAACACCGGGTGTTCTGATGGACAGCAACGTTCCAAATACGACACCCCGTGGTACAGCTCGGAAAAGGAAACGGGATACAGAAAACTGGCAACGCAACAAGCTAAAATCACTTAGGAATTCGGGAAAGGAATTTGTTATGTCGAGTGGCAAAATTATTTCAGCCAAACAAATAAAGGAGGGATGCCACAACTGTGCTCTTAAATGTAGAGATGTCATAACAATCCCAGAACGGAAATTAATATTTGAAACATTTTATAAGATTTCGGATAAATCGCGCCAATGGGCTTTCATTGTAGAAAATTCAAAAGAGGTAAATAAAAAAATTACGAAAGTTTTAACCGGAACGAGTCGACGATCTACTTTCTGTATCGCATAGTCAAAAATAAAAAGGAGCCTATACGAGTGTGCCTGAAAACCTTTATTGATACTCTCTGTATTACCAGGCAATGGATCGAGACTGCTTTTAAAAAATACAGAACTGGTAACTGTAATTTATCTCCTGATAAAAGGGGAAGGTTTCAACGTCATTTGGACCCAACGATGGAGCAGATAAAGCTTTCAGTACGAGATCATATTAATTCGATACCAGCTGTTGAATCTCATTATCTTAGGGAACGTACTTCCAAGAAATACATTGATGGCGATCTATCAGTGGCAAAAATGCACCGTTTGTATCTGGAATGGCATCTGGAATCAAAAGGTCAAAACGTGACAGCAGCGACATTGAGGCAATATCGAGATATTTTCAATTCGGATTTTAATATCGGGTTTCACATCCCAAAAAAAACCAATGTGAAGAACCATAAATATGACAATTTATCAGAAACCGAGAAAGATGCTCGAAAACCATTTCATGATTTGCACCTTCACTATAAACAAGAGGCTCGGAATCTAAAATCATTAGATAAACTAAGCGCATTGGATTCCAACACAATTATTACAGCGTGCTTTGATTTTCAAAAGGTACTGCCCGTTCCAACTGCAGACACCAGTGTATTCTACTATAAAAGAAAATTGGCCGTTTATAATTTCACAATTTATGATTTGGGTAGCAAACGAGCCAAATGTTATGTTTGGAATGAGACGGCTGGTAGAAAAGGTGCCAACGAGGTAATGAGTTGCATATATCATTTTTTAAAAACGGGAAAACAACGAGGAGTCACGCAATTTAATTTGTGGTCTGATAATTGCTTCGGACAAAATAAAAATCGCATTGTGTTCGGTGGTTATGGTTGGTTATCGAAATCCTTAGATATCACCATTTCACACAAATTTTTGGAAAAAGGACATACCCAAAATGAGGGAGACAGTGTCCATTCCGTAATCGAGCGGGAAAAAAAGAGAAAGACAATCTACGTACCTGAACAATGGTATTCATTGATAAGAAATTGTAGAGCCGATAAATCTTCCAGCTATGATGTTATTGAAATGACAAAAGAAGACTTTTTTGATTTTAAAAGTTTTTCTACTAAACTAGCTTTGGCAAAAAATGTTAATAATGAGAAAGTGAGCTGGACTAAAATTCGACAAGTAGACGTTATGAAAAACGATCCGCAAATAATTCAGGACAAGTATAGTTACAAAGAAAATTTCAAAAATATATTAACGTATAATAATCAAAAGAGCAATTCAAGAGGCCGGAAATCAAAATTCGTGTTTCCTGGAAAACTTCCATTGTGTTATAATATGCCGCTTCCAATTTCGCGAGAAAAATTGGTAGATTTAAATTTTCTATGTGAAAATAATTATATACCTACTGCGTACCATAATTTTTACAAAAGCCTTAATTGCGAAAACGCTTTACCTGAATCAAGTGATTCAGATTAGATTTACGCCCAGAAATAGAATGTGATATTTCTTTATTTATTATTTTATTTATGAATTTATTGTTATTTTTAGTTTTGCTTAGTTGTAAAGTGAACATTGTCAAAATTAAATGAAGTTTAATGAATAAATTTGGATTTAAAACTAATGCATAAATTGTTTTTTTTTCGACAGTAGATTTACTTAGCATCTGTTTAAACAAAGACCTATATAATATGTTAACTTACTGTAAACACTAAAATCAATTCTCTCCTATTGAAAGAATGAAAAGTAAGCTTACGGAAAGGTACACTAATAACTTGTCCGCGCAAAACATGTTAAGTAATACTTACATACCCCATCAAAAATACAACATCCGACCAAGATCATTGTAAGTTTAAAAAACAGAAAAATAACCGTTAATTGAAATTTTTTTACAACATGTTACCTACCAAATAATTTGTACATATTGTGCAAATATTTAGGCACACATACAATTATAAAACCGTATACAAAATCCTTAATAATTTGCAGTATTGTAACTTAATTTTTAAAGTGCTTTTCTGAAAATAGCTTTTTTTGACTTACGATAGTCTTGAATGGGCGGAGCGATATATATATATATATATATATATATATATATATATATATATATATATATATATATATATATATATATATATATATATATATATATATATATATATATATATATATATATATATATATATATATATATATATATATATATATATATATATATATATATATATATATATATATATATATATATATATATATATATATATATATATATATATATATATATATATATATATATATATATATATATATATATATATATATATATATATATATATATATATATATAAAGTAGCGAAGTAAAACCGCAGATTTGGCAACCCGGCAACCCGCATCGACCGTCCTAATTATTATATGATGGTAGAATATATAAGAGGATTCCTAAACAACATAACATCACGAAACGAGAAATACTCTACTAATTTCTTTTTAACATCTGTGGAATTGCAAAAATCATGAAAGCATTGCAAAAAATGACTAGCTGAAGAGATTAAGAAGCAAATGCCTTACACTATAAGCATCTTTACATTTTGTCAAAAACCTCCTGACTTGGCAACATTATAATCCTGTACATGCATTGTTGCTCCTTTCGGGGTCATAACGTTGCGCTCACCTGCCTAGTTTTAGCGCGTGGATGGATGTGCGGTGTGAAGGAGTAGGCGAGTGACGCGCATCAAAACAAAACAGAAAGCACACCAGAAACGAAAATATTCTTCTAGATGTTTTTGGGTGCCAGAAAATTTTGTGAATCTAGTTTTGAATTTAAGTCGAGTCGGATAAAGTCAGCGTTCTAGTTTTTTTGATATATTGTATTTAACCATATAAATAAATTTCGCTAAATAATTTTATAAAAGATAAAGAATTGTACATTTTTGTGAATAATACTTAAAAATCTCAAGTATAATAAATTATTTATGTTGCCCGAATATGGATAAATATCTTGTTAAACTCACAAAAATTTGGTTTGTGATAATAAAAACCATTTTATCCAAATTAAATTTATCCCAGTAAATCTATATAAATAAATTGACTTTATGAAATCATAAGTTACTCTGAGTTAATTGTGAGATTATGTTTTTGGGGAATCGCTCAGTTTATGTGTATTGGTAACCAGTGATATCAGAAATTGGATTGAAATTATCGAAACAGAAAATCCATAAATCGTTTATGGAAAGAAAATAGTTCTTCAAATTCTTCGCCGTTTACGTGTTTCAATTGATGTCGAGGATATAAAGCAAACATACAGTTTCCAAGTTCCGCCACCTCGCATAAACACTTTTGGAAAATATTGCAAAGGTATTGGTGGTGTGGTGCGTAGTGTATCAGGAAATTTTAATGCCGCGACCGTCAATTATCGTAAGCCGCACAGTGGATAGCGGTATTTGGTAACGGCAGCGACAAATACCGCATCCTTTACGTGAGGTCACCCACGTGGCCCATCTTTCAATTTTTTATCATAGAAAGGCATGGCAACGTACAGGTGGCCAACTGGTCTTTTGTAGCTTTTATTGGCCAAATACTGCAACCTATTGGCCATTCTGAATTTTTTCCAACCACAATTTGGCCATTCTGATTTTTTGTATCGTTGAAATGCATCGCAACGTGCAGGTAGCCAACCAGCCATTCGCGAATTTTGATATCGGCGAAAGACACAAAAGCGTGTATGGATGGCCAACCACGAGGCCATTCATAATTTTTGATATAACGGCGAGACAAACGTCCAACGGTATCTTCGGTTTTCGGCGGAAAGACGTCCAACAAAATATATTCGATCCAAGGCGGGAGGACGCCAAACCGAATTATTTTCATCATCCGTAGGGAGAAGGCGCCCAACGGAATTTGTAATTATTAAAGGCGGGAAGAGGCGCAAAGCCATATCGGCCATAAAGGACGCCGTACCTCAAAGTCGACCTCAATGCGGTCAAAAGGTACCGATTTTAATTTTTATTAATTTTTTTTTTTGTTCATCCAATTTTACATTTTTTTATTTTAAATTTCTATTTTTCTTAATTGTCAAATTTCCTTTTTTGGAATTTTCATTTCTCTATTTATTGTAATCGAGCGTCCAAGTCGCAGTCGCTTATTGAGCGCGGGGGAGGACACATTGGTTTCGCCTCTAAATTTTTAGGTTGTTCATTTTTTTATTTTTGTTTTTTTATTCTTTTTTATTACTTCCGTTTATTTTACTTCTTTTACTTCTTCTTTCTCCGTAGGTAATTTCGTATTTCCCTCCTTCTTCCTTTTAATAAAGATGCTATAATTTATAGAATAAAATGCAACACGACGAATTATTTCCAGCATTGGTTTATGTCACCTAATATTTTTTGCCTCTAGGCGTCGATTGGTCATTCTGCGGTTTTTTTACTACAGATATTGTATACTTGTCATTATTATATTTATCTCGTTACTCCTCAAATTTCGGCCGATATAACTTTGGTTGTCACGTAAATTTAGTTTCAGCCTATACATTTCAGTTTTTTTTTTGGTCTAGTAAAAGCAACTAAGTAAATCGTTTGTTTTTTTGAGAGTGAACCTCTAACTATTAAAATTATTGTGTTTACGTTAAAAGTGTTATCAGACGTTTAGTGCATAACATAAAACTGAGAAGCAATGTGTGTATGTTGTTGCTAGTGATACAGCAAAGTATAATAACAGTGCTTGGTAGTGGACACACCCTGAAAAATAAAATTTCAAAACTAAATCGTTATGGTATTTGGTAATATAATTGATACCAAATTTAACATCCAGCAGAATCCTTGCAAGAGCTTTTAACATGGTCAGCATAAATCAAAAACTCAAAATGGTTGAACCATTGTTTTACATCCTCTATAAATGCAATAAATAAGAGAGGTTCCAGATGGCTGTCTTGTGGGAAGCTAGAAAAAAACATTTATTTTGGATAGATTTGGCTGAATTTTATAACACAGGGCTATATTACGAAAAACACCTCTTTCAGTTGTTCTCCCATGACACCATTTATCCAAAAGCAACAATTTGCATCTGCTAGGTCCGTGAGAACAATGCCAACGCTTGTTTATAGTTGTAATGTTCGGCACCACTATATAGGAGGCTGGATAATAGTATGTCTTCTTTCTAGAGTTGCTATAAAGGAAATCACCGCTCCTTCCACGCCTTCTTGGTTTTATAGGAAGCTGAAGTTATGCTAAATAACATTTAGTAAATTTTTATGATTTTAAGGGATATTGTATCTGAACGTGGAGACAATTATTTAATGGAAGTGCTATCCTTCCAACAAAAGTTAGCCGAATTGAATGGTGAGAGCACTTCAAAAACTCTTACCCACAAATTTCTCAAATATGCGTTTTGTTATTGCGTGAAATGTCCTTATTATTAATAAGGTAAATTGATAATAAGGACACTTTACATTAAGGAAGGTGTGATAATTGAACAAAGAGATTTGAAATTTTAGTGAGGCCACATTCAGTGAATTAACTATGTTACCCTAAGTAGTTTCCACATACTTCATCGAAATCATAGTCACATTTCCTTACATTAATACGACCATTTTCTTTTATGACATTCTAAATACCGCCTAAAACTGACTCATTAAAAAAATAATTTAAACCCAAAATTAAGAATAAAATCATACGTGCATACGTAATTCTTCATGTTCCGTACTCTAAGAAAAGAAATTTTTCATCATCATTATAATTTTTAAAGGAATAAAGCTTACGTATAAAACATAAAGCTTTTATGTATTTTTTCGACATTAATACGAACACAATGGCATGCATATGCAACGCAAGTTGGTCTTCCATTTAATACCCATTATACTATTGTGCTTAGGCGCGCAATTTACAAGAAAAGAAAAACTCCCGAAGGAAAACGACTTTTCTTTCAACACATCTATTGTTTTAAACATTTATAAGAACAAAAATTGCCAGCAATGACATAAATACATCACAAAACAATATTTACAATGTTCATTAGCGAAATTAAAATTAACAGCTATACACGAAAGAAACGCGCATAACGGTGTACTACAGATGCAACTAACAATACACAAAACGTAATAATAAAAGGATAAAAGCTTTTTGTCAGCTTTTCTTGTTGTTCGCGTATTATTTTCCCGGTTCCATTCATAAATAGCAGCAAAACGCTTTTGTTTCCCTTCTTATAATAAATAATATGGTAAGTTGTTGTTATATTACTTCAACACAAGTAAGGAGCTTTATACGGAATCGAAAGCCGCGAAAGACGAAGACAAACTTTAAATAGTTGTTATATTATTTTAAGGAACACGTAGTTAATTATTGTTTATGCATTTTAAATTTAATGGAGGCTTGTTTATGCTTTGCTAATCGAGCCTTTGCTCAAGCAACTGCTTCAAATCCATTCAAACTGCTATTTTTTGTCATTCTTCTCCACTGTAGCAAAATAATTTATTTTCCACTGGCAAAAGTCCATGGAGTCACGTGCCTTGTTCGTTCAAAGTTGGTCGAAATAAAAGTTGTTTTGGTCACTTAATCGAGACTAAATAGTATGATAAATTCGCAAATTGCTAAACAATCAAAAAACATTTTTTCTATTTTCATAAACCATCGATTTCTATGATGTACTACGGAGTTGGTATTGCTTCAAAACTAGTTTGTTGGATCTAAACCTCTCGAAGACCAAGTAGGTGTTGAATTAAATAAGTTTTCTTACCAACATATTATACAAAAAATGGCGTGGGTTTATATGCTGTGGTCAACGCCTTTGTTGTGAAATTTGATTCTCTTGAGCTTGTATGTTAAAATTATAATCATCTTTAAAAAACCCGATTTCAAAAACATGAAAGGCGACATATAAAGGTGTTTGATATCGCGTATTTTTTAGCTCTCTTAAACTATGGGGAAAGTACCTTAAGCATCTGTTAGTTGATACCAAAAATCAGTGTTTCATGTTTACACAAAATGTGTTCGAAAACAAGTTTGGTGGAAAAAATGATCTGATCTACCTTTTAAATAGGGATCCCATTCGAAAATCCCCTAAACAAATTTTCCTGTTCACAATTGATTCTTAGAACTCGAAAACTCAACTTACCCATTTTTGTTAAAATTCGTTTGACCCGAAAACCTCTAAATGAATTTTCAAAAAATTCGTGACATTAGGAAACCACCAAATGACCTCCTAAACGAATTTTGCCAAAAGAAGAACACATGACGCAGCATGGTGTAATTTCTAGCAAAACCCCACAATATTAAACAATCAGGTGCAATATCATGCAACATGATGCAATATTATCCAACAAGATGCAACATGAAACAACATGGAGCAACATCGAACAACATGGTGGAATTTCATGCAACTAGGCATGACATGGTGCAACATCATGCAACATGGCACAACGTGGTGCAATATCATACATCAATATGAAACTGGTTGTAACATTACGAAACATGGTGAAACGTGACGGTCTGAAGGACTAATAAATTAATTATCCAGAAATCCATTTGTAATCATATCCTTGCATTTGTAGGCCCTGTCCCGCCAAATTTTATCAAAATCGTTCAAGCTAATTGAAATGTTAAAAGAAGGCTCCAGACCAACATGACACAACATAGTGGAACATCAAGCAACATGGTGCAACATGCGACAATATGACCAAACAGCATAACACTCCTACAATGTAGTGCAACATCCTACAATATGATGCAATATAATGCAAAATCGTATAACATCACAGAACATGGTGCAACATGGGGCAACATGGTGCAACATGGTGCAACATTGCCACCTGATGTAACGGAACTCCTTGTAATGGTTTTCTTGCATTCGCAAACCCTGTTCCATTAAATTTTATCAAAATCATCAAAGACAAATAAAATGTTAAAAGAAGACTCCAAGCTACCCGGCGTCTACCTGTTGACCCTCTAAATAAATTTAAGTAATCGGAAGGAGCATCTAGCAATTTTTATAAAAACCGTGTGATCCGAAAAAAATTATTAGATTAAAGAAAAATTTAAGAAAGGGACCCGGCCAACCGTGCGACTCTCTGAAAATCTGGACCAATTTTTAGTATCAATTGTTTTTTTTTTAAAGAATTGTTCATTGGATTTAATGTCCTTTGCAGAATAATACCCCTCTTTTTATTCACGCACATACCCATGCCTTCACACTGCACATTCCAAACTCCATGTCAACCTGTACAATGACATGGACGGTGGGTCGGCGGTGGTTTCTGCACTCCAACAGAGTTGGTTAATACATGGAAAACTACTAATCTTCAATGGTAAGTTATTTCTGCAATATCTTTTTATGTTTTGTTAAACAATAATATTCATTTTATAATTTACACGCGTACAGTATCAATAACATCAGAGGAAATTTTCTAACAAATGACAAATCAAATGAAAAATTTTTAAAATTGGCAATCGCTCCATTTTATCTGTTTATTCCAATTTGTACAAATCTTATTAGTCAAAAGCGAACATATCCGAAAAGCACATCACATTTAAAAAAAAACCTTTTTTCAAAAGAAAATCTATAAGAATAAATACAACAATAACAACGCCAATTGATGTGTTGTGCAAAGCTTTCTGATAACACAAGCAACACACACACACACACAAAAGAGGGAAAAAAATTTAATTAAATTCAAATTTACGTGTTGAATAGATTTTTACTATTTTTTCCAAAATTGAAAATTAAAGAAAAGTTTCTTCTTTTACATTTTTAAATTTGTTATTATCTTATAGACTATGGAGTATTTTACTTTTTTTGCTTTAAAGCTTTCATGTACATAAGTCTCTATGTATATATAAACATGCACTAAGTACACATTCTTAAAATATATAAGAAAGTTCTTCATCTTTTTTTCATGACTCAAGAGATGAAAAGAAATCTCTCAAATAATGATAAAAAAAACAGCAACAATAATATTAAAGTTATACATGTGTTAAAATTAGATATCTCCCCTCAATGAAAAACTGGTTGGCTTTTTGTTGGTGGAAATATATAAATAAAAGGATGAAAATTCCAAACTATATATATAGAAACTACTTGTTACAACACTTTTTGACACTTGTCTAACATTATTTAAGACTTTTGTCTTTTTTTTTGTTTGTTCTCATATCGTGCTTGGATATTTTTTATGCGCTTTTGTACTTAGCGCTTCGTTTTCAAATTTGTTGACATCAATGAATTTTGGGTTTGGGTGCCAGATAATTGTATTTTTTGTATTATGTTTGGTGCCATACCACCTATACGTGCCTGAGAGGTGGCAAAATTATGTTTTGTTATGATAACAAAAGATATCTCTAGAAAAAGAGTGGTAAAACGATTATTTTTGACTCTTGGCTATTCCGTACTATATTATGTGAAGAAAAGCATACCGAGATGACAAAGCTTCGAGACATGTTTTTTTTGCGAAACTTGCATCGACCCAAATAAATGACGTAACTTAAACGATGGGAACTTTATTATATAACACAAAAGTGTTTTGGTTTCGAATTTCTATTTTCCTAGGTTCTTTCTATTAACTTTTTAGATGAATTTTCAACTTTATGTACAAAATACTTTTTTCAGTTATCTCAGTTCCGTTTGTTTGCTTTTCGTTTTGAATTTGATACTAATAAATTTGAATCCTTGTGGGAAGTATTAAAATCAACTTTCCGAAGAAAAAAAAATAAAACTAAAATTAACTCCTCGGCTAAATTTCGAACATCTCATTAACTCGAAAACCAATGCTCACGTCGACTGATGGTTTCGGCTAAATAGAAGTGGACTTCTTTACCTAGACAAACATAGTTCGCGACTCAGCAGGAAGTCAAAAGTGTTGAACTATACGCAAAAGACTGAGTTAAATAGAAAAAGTGGCATCACAACCTATAGGAATGAAATCGCAAGTTAAAGAAAGAAAGTGAAGAGGTGACTAAAACCAGACATATTAGTTCTGAAACTCCTCTTACTAGCTGTAACGAAATTAGCACACTTGCCTGCACTAATGATGCGTTCCATACAGATGATAAGAAGCTTTCAAGATAAACTGATTGGATGCAAAATGCACGAACAAAATACACCAAGAAATAGACGAAAAGTGGAATTCTCGCAAGAAGTTGGGAGCCCTCGCAAGCAAAACTTAATAAAAATACCAAACCAGTGCCTGTATACTTAAACAACACCAGCAACAAGAACAACGCAAGGTTGCAATGAAGACAAACATTTGAAATTTTATTTTATCATAGATGGTACTATTAATGCAAAGAATACATATTAGGGATCTAGACTTAAAACTTATGTGGTCGCTGACATACATAAAATATCAGATCATCTTGGCTTCCTTGTAACAAAACAAAACTCGAAGAATCTGCTCCGCAACAAAAAATTAACCTTAATTTTTTGTGCAACAAATTAAAACAACTAATAAAGGAAATAAAGAGCGAAATCATAAATAAGCTACTACTAGGACTTTCTGGACTAAAGGATGACGATGACTCGCTTTGGAATGCAACGAAGGAGCTAAAATGAACCAAAATGCATGTGCCACCTATCAAAAATGATGACGGATTCTGGGCTAAAAGTGACAAACAGAAAGATTTTCTATTTGCCACTTATTTGGGAAAGATTTTCAACTGTTTCCGAGACAAACAGCAAATTAAAATACAACAGCCATAAACATAGTAGATGATCTTAATATATAAGACATGTAACCTTACTGTAAATCAATTATAACGTAAGTATCGGAAAAACTCCAGATAATTTGTGAAAGTCATCCTTAGCTAAAGTAATTATGACTCATAAACTAGGTAAACTAGCAAACACTCACTACACTGATATCACTACTTCCGGTGCATGTCAAAAAAATTTCGAAACTGTTGCTGAAGAGACTCAAACCTATAATAGAAAGGAGATGCTTAATTCCACCACACCAATTTGGGTTTAGAGAAAATCACTCTAAAGTTGAACAAGTTAGCAGAATAATGGATGTAATTCAGGATGCACTTGAGAATAAGAAAATATGCCCCAGTATTCGTTTTGTATTAAATTAAAACTAGAAAACATATATGACTGTAACAATGTATGGATTCACTTCCTACATGTAATAACTGAAATCTAATTTTATTTGTGTAAATATTATTATTATTGCTTGAGTGAAATTTAATTATATATATATTTGGATTACATGTGGCTATTTTAATATATTTACTAAACGAATATTAATATTCACTTCGTGCATGTAATAATTTGTTTTTTCTAATTTGCACTGTATAAGTGAATGTGCAGTATATTCTATTAACTATTGATCCATTTGACTTTAGCTATCAAATAAATGCATTTTTGTATTTAAATTAATACTAAAAAACACATATGAATGTATCAACGGATGGATTCACTTCCTGCATGTAATAATTATAATCTAATTTTATTTGTGTAAATATTATTATTATTGTTTGAGTGAAATTTATATATTCCGTTTACATGTGGTCATTTAAATAAATTTACTAAATAAATGTTAATATTCACTTCGTGCATGTAATAATCTGTTTTTTTATTTCGCAGTACAAAAGAAAATGTGCACCCCGTAAACTATTGATCCATTTGAGTTTAGCAAAACAAATAAATGCATTTTGTATTAAACTAAAACTAGAAAACATTCATATATATGTAATAACGGATGGATTCAATTCCTGCTTGTAATAATAGTAATTTTATTTTATTTGTGTAAATATTATTAATATTGCTTGAGTGAAATTTAAGTATATATATATTCTTATTACATGTGGTTATTTTAATAAAATTTACTAAACTAAAATATTCACTTCGTGCGTGTAATAATCTATTTTATAATTTGCAGTTTATGTGTAATTGTGAACTATTAATCCATTTGTGTTTAGCTATCAAATAAATGCATTTTGTATTAAATTAAAACTAAATCATTATTATTCAAATTATTTTCTAAAATAAATGAAATAACTAAAGACTGAAAGATGGTTTTCTCTTTTATTTTTTAATGCCTATAGCTGATTTCTGGATTGGATTTATTTTACATGATTTAATATGTTTTTGGGGAACCAGTTTAATTTTGTTTATGGAAAATTGAACTATTTAGTTTATTGAAAGTTCAACACATAATAGTAATACAGTTTTATTACAGGAAATGTACCATATATGGGTACTTAATAAATTATTAAATATTTTTCAGGATGCTGATTGCTGAACTTTTATACCATAAAACCAAAAATAATTGTGCTGTCTTGTGCCTAACAATTTACTAACTATTGACTACTTAGGTGCCTGTAATCGGGCCAAGCCTATTATATTTAACAACCTTCCCTATACCTCCATCTTGTTAAATGTAAAAGGGTGTACGGTAGGCTCGGCGTATTCGGGATCCCTGATTAGGCTTGGCCGTACATTCTAATCAATCAATCAATTAAATTTCCATTTTTCTTAATTTTCAATTTTCCATTTTTTTCCGTTTCTCTATTTATTGTAATCGAGCGACCGTTCATTTTCTTATTTACTTATATTACTTTTGTTCTTTCTCGGTCGGTAATTTCGTCTTTCCTCTCCTTCTTCCTCTTGACTTTGGTATAATTTATATAATAAAAAACAGCACGGCGAATCATTTCCGACATTTGGTTTATTTCTTCCCTCCTCGACGGAGGAGGTCTATTTCTTTCCTTGATTATTTCGTCATTTCACAAATTTTTTTTATTATTTTTCCTTTTTTTTTTAATAATAAGATGAATTCCTAATTTTTCGGGTTGGTATGATGAGGGGAGATCTCATTTCGTCTCATTGAGTCGGAGTGGCAGGTTCTGCAATGTGTCTTCCATTCGGGAACGACCGTAAAATCTACACCGTCTCCCCGTGGCACTTCGGTAGTTTCAAGCTGCCGGAGTCTGAATTGTGGAGGACCTCTAGTGGTCTCTCCGGGTAAAGAGAGGCCTTGTCTGTTGGAGAAACGTCCCTACCCTATTATGCTGCTTCGTTGTGGCTGTGCATCAGCCTCTAAGGGTCGATGGGTCATTCGAAGGTGGGGAGGAAGGGGGGAGGGGGTTTCTTCAGTAGACATTGTACTCGTCACTCGGGGGATCTGGTCGATTCTGGGTGGGCACACACAGATATTTTGGAAGCAACAAGTTAACACTGTGAGCAACTGGACTAAAAAATGCTGCATCTTATTAAATGAAGTAAAATCAGTACACGTAAACTTTACAAACCAAAATGTATTCCCGTGGTTGTGAACTAAACCCAAATTTCATATGCAAATGCAGCTAAATATCTTGGCCTGACCCTCGATTCTAAGTTAAGATGGAAAAAACACATCAAGAAGAAAAAAGAAGAGTTAAACATCAAATATAGAAAAATGTACTTGGTCATGGGTAGAAATTCTGAGTTCAAATGCTAAAACCAGTATGGTAACCACCTTTGGGGTTGTGCCAAGAAAACCAATCTTGAACAAAACAAGCTTAAAAACTTTTTGCCGCAGTTTCTGAATCTCTCGCGATAGATAGCCAGATGAGATTTTTTGTGGTGATGAGTCAAATTGTGAAAAGCTTCAAAATCTTTTTCCTGAAATTCAATTGGTATAAAAAGCCTTCGAATAGCAATCGAAACAGCACAATAAATTGTTTTGCATCACCAAATTGAGCACAATCTATACTTTCAGGGATCAAAATTAGATGAATACTTGAGAGAGTATCTATGGGTTGCATGTCGGTAATGAATTGACCGATAAAATCCAAGTCACGAAATAGATGTAGTGATGTCTTTTCCAGATATCTACGTTGCGTATATCATTAAGACGAACCGATAAAAAAGAAGTGCCAACCATAATTGCTATAATCTCGCAGTAGTGGACGGATGTGTACGAAGAGTTGCTTGAGATAACTCCTCCTCACAATTGTTGACGGCATCTTTAGAGTCCGGAGAAACTTGATCATTAAACCGTTCCCTGAATGGTTGGAAAACCAAATTCTAGATGTCCTAGATGTTCCTCATTAAATTCAGAATATATTAAAATATCAAAAACACAATTTAGTCCCAAAAGAACGACATGCATACTTTGAAAAGTTTGAGCTATATCCCTGAGACCGAAAACCATTTAAGTAAACTGGAATCAGACGGTTCAATCGGTATTTGAATGTAGTTTTGGAAAAGATCCAATGTTGAGGAAACAGAACCACCTTCAAGTTGAATCGAAAAATCTTGAATGCGTGTCTTGCCTATCCCCATTTTTCTTCAAAGCGTGATGCAGAGGACTAAACTATATACGACAAATACCAAGTGCTATTAGATTTTCGACGTCTAATTTTACAAGAAACAGGCGAGTTTTAAAAAAACAGATGTTTCAATCCGAAGGGTCATTTGATGTTTAACTGGTCAATCCCGAAAATTTAGAAAGTATATTTTGGATTTGGTTGATAGCTCTAATCGTACAAAACGATGTTACTGGATCAAAGGTCGCTATTTACGTAAATCCACAATCAACCCTGTATTTTTAAGAAAATTAGCACCAAAAATTAGCACACATCTGCAATAATGAATTCCCATTGAAAGTTTTCCCATTCTAAGTCCAAAATCAACATCCAAAATTTTGAACGTTTATGAATTTTGGACCTTATTATTAGTATTTGCGACAAATTCGCCGGTCAAATTGAAGGGTTAATTTTAGAAGCAAATCGCTATTCAGGTCAACTAGTCGCTTAAACCCAAAGTACAAAAAATGTTTTTTTATATTAAATGCGGGGAAAAAGCCCGAAATTGTAAGCAAGGATGTAAATTTTACGACAAATTTTGGATAAATAAAAAAGGTAAAAAGGGCTTTTAAATTTTTATCAGCATGTGGCGACCATCCCGGATGAGATGAATGCAGTCGGAATTTGAACTTTGGTTTAAACGAGCATTTGACCTGGAGAGCGATTTCCTTCTAAAATTAACCCTTGAAGAATTTGGCCGGCGAATTTGTAACAAACACTTGCTGAATTGTAAACAAGTTTGTCCAATATTCATAAACGTTCAAAATGTATACCCTAGCTTACAATGTCGGGCGTTTCCCCCGTATTTAATGTAGAAAAACATTTTTCGTACTTTGGGTTTAAACGAACGACAAACGCATTTGACCGTGAACGAGAACGTGGGATAATCTTTAATTTCTGATAAAATTTGAATTCTAAAATTTTTAAATTTCGAATTTAGATCAGCATCTTCATCGTTAAATGTAGATGATGGATTTTAAAAATTATTACCGGATGATGATGGACCTAACGTGTAATATAATTAAGCAAGTTGATTTTAATTCGCGGGATCACCACCATCATCTTATCAGCTGGTTCAGTTAAAACGTTAAGCGTTACATCGTTAAAGTTGTTTCCTGCATTGTGGCTGCGAGATGTGGCCTGATTCCATATAGCGGTCGTGATTATTGACAGCAGCCATAATTATAGACATAGCGGCCGTAATTTGATAAAAGTTTGAAATTCGTTCTGGAGCTGAAGCACTCCCAACTCTTTTGCGGTTCGCTTTTCACGTCCTACCTTACGAATTGTCTACTAAATCGAGGGCTATGGGTCCGATTTACGTTGAACCATATTGCATAGCTCCACGCCATTTTTTTAAACTTTTATGATTTAAATAGGGTAAATAACTCTCCTCCATAATTTTACTGAGTTCTATATAAATTTGAAATTTCTGTCAATTCGAACATTTTTTAAACGCCATATGTAAAATTGGAAAAAACGCGGTTAATAAATAAAAAATGTCGGCAACAATTTATTAACGTATATCGGGATTTCCCAGAATAGTGAAAAGTGAAGTGTAACAGATATTTAGAATGCTGTGGTTATAGCAAACTAATAGCCAAAATATAGGAAATAGATAAAGATGCTGACGGGGATCATGTCAGCAAAAAAAAAATATTGATGTTCGTGTATTTACCGCAGATTAGAACTCTCGAAAGAGAGGATTTGTATGTCCGCCATTATGGTACTTCGATGAAATAAACTTTTTGGGAGATAAAGAGGTAAATTTTTAAATTCATTATGTATTTTACGATAATTTTTTTCCTGCAATAATGCAGCTCAAACAGTGTTAAAGTGATGTAAAAAATTTTGAAGCATATCTTTAGTCGAATCAATGGTATTACCGCCTTGTAGCTGTTGAGGAGAAGGTTATGTTTGATCCCTTTCCAAACAGCCCCCGATATTTCCCCAGTAATCGAAGCATGCAGAAAAATGATAATACCTCTTTCTGTACGTAGATTTATTTACGCGACACAACCTACAGATAAAAATGGCTTCATTCAAGGGAAGGTCTCTTCGACTAAATGGTTTTCATAAAATTTGCAGGTATGCAGAGATTATTTTGTTAAAGCATTTTATTAAAATGTGTAATGGAAAACACTCCCCCATCAAAGACCCGTCCGTTAGGTTCATACATCTACCATTAAAAACTCGTCCCTGGTCGCTTGTGAATAGTAATATGCTTCCCATCTACTGCTACACCTGGGCAGAGGGGTAAATTCCAATAATTCTCGAAGAGTGAAGTTAAATGCTTCCATTCATTTTCTGTTTTATGGGAATTTGGAAAGACAAAATATAATTAGTAAGCTGCCTTGGTTTTGAAACAATTTAATTTCTTATTTCAAGATGTTCACGAAGAAACTGGTACAGAAACAAACATTAACCAACAAATAATCTGAGGTTTGTTGAAGAAAATGTTTCAAATTGAATACTCCTTACTATTTATCGAAGCAGTGCATATCACATAATATGGCGCAGACGAACATGAAGTCATCAGTTGTTAAATGCTTATTAAACGATATTCAATTAATTTGTAAGATGCGACAACCCAGTTGGAAATTTGTCGACATGCATGTGAACAATTTTTTACGAAAGGCATGCCTTGCTCTTTCCTATTTTTTTTCGAAGTGCGTAAGAAAAAGACAAAAATATTTTCCGGTCAATTTTTGATGGTATGTTGACTAAATGATTTAGTCATGACAAGTCATATTAGTTTCTCATATGATTTGTCCAATTGCCGTCCACGTTCGACGGTAAATGTGAGACACTTCTTCTTACTTGAAAAAAATTTCCACTTTCTTACGCGAAATATATATGACAAGTCTTCGGTCTTTCTTATTCTATCAAGCACTTTTAATATCGCGTAAGTAAACATTCGAGAGGATTAAGAAAATATATTTTGTAATTGATTTAATAGAAAATTTTTAAAATTGTAACCAAAATTTTTTCATTTTTTAGGTTTGGTAAAAATGCAAAGCTCATCCATTTGGATTACCAGCTATTTTTTAAGTAAGTTAATTTATAATTATAATTTATGTATTTAAATAAAATTTGAAAAAATGTTATGAATAAAATGTTTCATTATATATGAACATATTATGTATACATACATTAAATTACTGCAGACATATCATATATTACGATTCATTTCAGATATATCTGAAACAATTCATCTGAGATATGTCATATTCGATTCGTGTATGACTTTCTTACATATACGACTCATCTCAGACATGTCGTAAACGACTCATCCCAGACATGTCGTAAACGATTCATCTCAGATATGTCGTAAACGACTCATCTCAGACGAGTCACAAACGAAAATTAGTCCCATTTGTTGATACGTGTCATGCTTGACTATCGCTAATATGTCACTAGTGTGTCACCAATGAATTTACTGCAGCTAACTGAGGCTTAATTTTTAAAAATACACAACTATTATAGGTAGATAACTATTTTTAACGTTTGCAACCTAAGATAGTTGTTTAGAGATACTGGTGCCTAGCAGGCAGTATGCGAATATATGGGCTGCTCGTTTTACGCACGGCACACTTCAATACCCAGGAAACCGTGATAAAATCCTTGGTTCCCGGAATTCCACAATTTCAACATGTTTGAATTAGCTTTTAAACAGTTCTGTTCTTATAAAAAAAAACGTTAAATTTTTTAAATGAAGCTTTGGAAATGTTTATAATCACGTAAAGCCAATTCGAACTGTCAACTGCTTATTGACATAAATAACACTGTAACAACTTCATACAGGCTGAAAACGAGATTAGTAGTCTGCATATTTGATTTTCATAACAAAATTTAAGTATAAAGTTTGTTTCCAAATAGTCAATCCGTCTGAATCCGAAATTTGATGAAAAGTTATTTTAGTTTCAATAAATAAACTGGTCATAAAAGCTATATATTTTTCAAAATATTGTCAAAAACGATGACACTGACCAAAAGGCACAGTGGTTAAAACTTTGGCATTTAGATCGGGAGGTACCGGTTTCGAATTCCGATAGATGCAGGATGCAAAGTGAAATGTCCTTAACAGATTTCGATCTGTGGTGAAATGTAACACATCTATGACCCCCTGGCGGTGTGCAAAACCCATGGGCCGACCCATCTTCCATGCCAGTATAGGCTGGCATGGAGCATGCAATGTGCATATAGTTTTAAATCGGTCCTATAGCCGTACATCCTCGAGTTGGCCGGGAGGCGTAAAGTAAGGACGTAAAAAGCATAACCACGGAAGAGCAGGATGGGCCTTGAGCCCCAAAACAGATCGCATAGTAAACAATAAAAAAAAACGAAGACCGATTTTGATCAAAAATGATTGGGGTCTAACAGTTTCAGGCAAAAGTTTAAGTATGAAATTTTACCGTGATCAGTCAATTCATCAGGGCTGTCGAGAGGATAGAAACATTTGATGACGTTCGTGAATTGCAAATAAGAAAATACGCCCAATCGCCTCATTGCTTGGAATCTTGACACTTCATCATTTGCATGCGGAGTAGCAATGCCGAACACTGCCAGGTTGCTACCTTCTTTCACGAATTTGCAGACATATTTATAGACTTAATGGAGTTACAGTACTCAACATTTCAGTGTGTTGCGAATGTTTTGGATAGAAGTTTGCAATACGGAACGATTCAGCGAATACTTTTAGATTTTCCGACTTTTATGGTGGGTTTTCCCAAAATTTTCTTTCGTAAGAACCATCACCGAATTGCGAACACAACAAAAAAAATTGAGCCAAATCGGTTAAGCCGTTCTCAACTGAAAAACATCATTTTTCGATTTTCCAATTTTCCGGTGAATTTTCCAGAAATTTTCTTTCATAAGAACTATCTTCTGGCAATTGCGAACACAACAAAAAAAATTGAGCCAAATCGGTTCAGCCGTTCTCAACTGAAAAACATCATTTTTGGATTTTCCAATTTTCCGGTGAATTTTCCAGAAATTTTCTTTCATAAGAACCATCTCCTGGCAATTGCGAACACAACCAAAAAAATTATGCCAAATCGGTCCAGCCGTTTTCGACTGAAAAACATACTTTCTCGATTTTCCGAATTTTCCGACTTTTGCGGTGGATTTTTCCAAATTTTTATTAAGTAAAAACCATTTGCTGGCAATTGCGATAACAAAATGAGATTGGGTAAAAAATAAAATAAGAATTTGCATGCATCCTCCGGTGGGATTCAAATCCAGCACCTCCAGCCCCGGGCGCCGAAGCTTTATCTAATGCACCACCTGTCACATACAGAGTGTACACACTAAATTCATATAAAAAAAATTATTTTATTTTTCGTATTTTATTTACCACCATTGGATTGAGACGAACAAAGCAAAAAAAGAATCATCTAAATCGGTCGAGCCGTTCTCGAGTTTTTGCGAGACTAACTGTACATACAAAATTCATATTAAAAAGGCCTTTTTTCGGTTTTTCCTACTTTTCCGGACGAATTTTTCCAAAATTTTTTTTCGTAAGAACCATCTCCTGACAATTGCGAACACAACAAAAAAAGATTAAGCCAAATCGGTTCTGCCAACTGTCACAACTATCACAGCACATACATTTTTTACACCATTTTTATATATGTAACATATATAGATTATCTTACTTTAAACGTAATAGTAAGTAAAACTGGGAAAAAATATTTTCCACACATTTTCCAATCAATTCGTGATACTCCGTAAACCACTTTAAGTCATTTTTATTAAAATCGCTTGAACTAAGAAAAAACATATAAAATGAAATTTCGACCTTACTGGAAAACCCTCCTCCTGGTAAACGAAAATCCATTTATGCCAATATTCATCAAGGTGGGTTGCATATCCGCTAAACTGGCCACACATTTTTTAGGCATTTATCATTAAATTCAGTGACATTAAGAGAAAGCTTTAAGGTTTTATAGTCCGTTACATGATTTTTAATGGGTCGGGTAGCTTGTTTCATGACAATACAGATGTGAATTTTAAATGACCCTATATTGAAAAGCCATTCTAATTTTTCCAAGCATTTATTATCAACTTCAGTGATGCAGAAGGACTGCTTACATTTACACAAAAAGTGCCCTTATAATTACATAATTTTTTTAAGTCACTTTAAAGCTTCGGAAAAACTTAAAAACGAGGAGCCAAGTCCCAAAGAAAATAATTCAAGACTTCCGCTGGTTTATGTGGCTCTGCGATGTATGAGCAATTCGCGTCAGTCAATGTTTCGGAGTAGATTTTGAAACAAGGCAGCTTTAACTGCTCTAGATTAAAATTCGAACTAGTGCGACATTCGGAACCAGGAAGTAAATTCTCTAAATGTAAATCTATTCTAAATCTGTTTTTTTTTTGTTTTTATAATTTTGTGATAGTCGAAATATGCTTCGACTGTTTATATTGTCGTTTGTTTGTTTAATTTTACCATTTTGTGGTCGGTTGCCATGCCTGTAGTGATTGATGATTTTGATTTTTGATTGAGATGTACGGCCAAGTCATTTGACAAGTAATCCCAGATATGGCCGGGGCCCCCGTACACCTTTATTACACATAAATCGAGGGATAGGAAAGGTTATGTTAGTAAGGAGAGACTCGACCCGGTTACAGACACCTAAGTAGTCGATAGTTAGTAACACAATGACGACACAATTCTAACTACGAAATAATTATTAATAATGTAACTGATAAACTTCCGGTCATCTGAAAATTAAAAATTATTATTTAATTCTGCAAACTTATCTTCTTGAATTTTCGTTAATACCTATTTTTAATAAAATCTAAAAGAAAGATCTAAAATAATAAAAAATTAAAATTAATAATTATTATTAATAACCACCAACTGGATGCAATACTAATAATTAAAAAAAATCTTACTAAAACGCCTAACTAAAAAAGGAGCCAAGCCACTGGAAAAACAGAGGTCTCTATACTACAAAATTGTCCATTTAAAGTTTTTAACTGCTTCTGAAATCGGAATCTAATTTTTAATCAAAACAGCATATCTATCGTGTAGCTAATTCCAAATGGTTTCAAAAACAGATAATCTGTAATATGTAAGATCAATAATAGATGTTTGGGACAGCTCCAGAACCCCAACACCTAAACAAATTAAATAAAACTTTTAAAGCAATCGCGAATCTGTAAGTTGATAGAATTAACAATAAGTAGCTAACACAACTGTAGGATCCTTCATCGTATCGTATCACCTAATTGTATTAAATATATCATAAAAACAACAACCAGCGATAACTATTTATCCAACCCAGAACAATATAATCAAAACCTTCACCAATTTACATTCTCCCGAAACTACCTAGAAAACCATTTAATTAAAGAAATGCCATGATCCCTGAAAAACTATCTAAAATGTAGTAATCAAAAATGTTCATTAGAACCAAATATATAAGCTTAATCAGGAACTGCAATGAATAATAGTATTAATAATAAACATTTGATAAACCTCCATAACTCTAAATTGCAATCAAAACAAATAAATATAATAATTTAATACTCAAACGTTGAATAAAATTAGATGAAAGAGTATTAGTAAATTTAGTCAATCTCTGAAACCAAATTGTTGAAGGAATCATTTTTATAAATAATCATAGTAAAATGTACCAAGAAAAATATGTGATGTTTATGAAGGTGTGCTCGATACCAGCTTTTCTCAAATGAAAACCAAACATACACCAACCTTAAAGTCATTTTCGAATCCCAATGCACAGTAACCATGCGATCTCCCGCTAACATCACTAATCACCAACGTTTACGCTTTACAAAGCCGTGATGAATCCATGATAGATTATAAACGTATCGTGGTAATCATATAACTCAAAATTTCATCGTGACCTAAAATTTCAAAAATGATGCCACTCTCGCGAATTTGATGGCAAACCTCAACAAAAACATCTATAATATTCAGCGGAGACTAATTTGAACATACAAATCTAAAAATCAGACAAGGGTTCTATGTAAAACTGCAAATTTGCTTTCCTATAGCAAGAATCGATAACCTCATCAACTCCCAAACAAACAAAACAATTTAAAATAGCCAAAAATAGCCTACAAATACAGGCAAGGACAGAGCACATTACATGAATACAACCTTCTGTAAGTTAAGAAACACAATGTTCATTATGAACGAAACCAATTCAAAGCACTCCTCCATAAATATCAAAGGACAGTTATTGCAACACAGGTCCAGCATATCCTCGCCGCCAAGAGCGCAAATTTATCACACAAAATGAAATCAATGAAAAAGTCAAAAATGCGTATTTGAATAGTGCATTCGGTAGCAAACAACAACTAAAATCCATGTTTCAATCGTTTTTTATATAAACATTTACACACACAAGCACAAATAGTAAATATATAACAATTATGTAATGATATAAATAAAACAAAATGAAAACAAAAACTGTCCTGATCTTGTACTTTGTTCGTGATCAATACATACATACCCAATCATAGTACACAGCCAAAAGCATATAACAACTATTTATATAGATCGCAAAACCACGTTTTCGGTGATTATTTAAATGTATATCCCGCTATACACCTCCAGCTCCAATACTAATCTCCATGCAAAATATAATGTACGTACATACGTCGCACGAGTATATATATAGAAAACAAAAGACAGGATTCAAAATTACCATGGCAATAGCAGAAATAGCAGAAAAATAACCGTCGCAAAACAACAACAAAATTTGTTAGCGAATATAACAAAACAGAACAGAATTGAATAACACTTTCCCGCGCAAACAATACTCGAATAGACGAATAATACTATCGACCTGAAAATACTAGAACTCTACACCTTTATGTGTTACAAAATACAGTTTAAAAGTTTATATATACAATACATTAAAACTTATTTGGAAAAATATGTATTAATAATTAATTTGTAGTAAAATATGTGTTAAGACAATGAAAAAATGAAAAAACACTTAACTTATACATCATCTGCAATCAAAATAGTCCTACATATTGAAGGTTTGCATACAATGCGTATGAAGCGCTAAAGCAAAGGTGTCAAAAAACATACAAACGAAAATTGTTATGTACATATTCTATACTATTGCAAGCGCACCACACGCAAATTAATACAAATATACAATATGTTAAACTTTTCACTTTACATATTAAATTACTTAATTTATTATTATGATTTATTTAACCATCAACACTATATATTATTTATTTATTAGTTAATTAATTATTACAACACATTTAAATTAAAATCTTTATTTATTTCGAGGAGAGACAAAAACACGTCTTTCCTCGACGACAAACAAATGCCGACCCAAGGTCGGTTGCCATGCCTGTAGTGCCTATAAATTCTGCTATATACTAAATTACTCTAGACCTTCGACAAAATTTCTAAAATGTTTAACCGATAAATAGATTTCCCCGTCGAATGAGCAATATTTTCTCTCGGCATTCGAGAAGAATCCTAGGTGCTCCCAACAGGCGATATTAAATATTTATAAAACTAAGCTTCTTTCAGCGGATGTGCCAATAACGCGATTATGCCGGATTCAGTTTTTATTTCTCTCAATACGTTTTGACATTATTTGTCAGATCAAAATAAGTTTTCCGGCGTCTTGAATGAATTCTGTAATGACATTAATTCGTTGGGCGTGATTTTGTGGCTGAGCAAGTCGGGAGAGTGTTGTTCCCTCAAAATTCGTGTTTAGTAGAGTTGAAACTGCTGTTTCAGGTGGAGTTTGTGTTGTTCCTCATGTTCCGAAGGCACGACTAAGTCGTTGATATACTAGTATACAGCAACTAGATATCCAGTGACTTCGGCTATAAAATGTTCAAATGTCCGATAAGTATTTCTGAAAATAAAAGCTGTACGTGTATCCTCCGGGTCAACGAGGATTAAATGAAAGATTCTTATGAGATCGGTTTTGGAGAAGATCGAGAATGTATGGAAAAATTTTGAATGTGGTGTATCGGACAGCGATTCTTTACTGTTACCAAATTGAGACATCGATAGTCTCCAACATCTTCATTCGTTTGCCGATGTGCGGCATATGTTAAAGTTCGGTGTATGAGGGTGTAACGAATGCAATATCCAGTATCACATTGTTATAGAAAATTTATTAAGGTTTCTGCTGAATCAGAGCTCTTAAGCGGTCACCTATTGCGCGACTAGAAACTCAGGGAGTATGGGGTGGGGTTTTTAAGAGGTGATTCAGCCTTGCTAAACCGCAGTAATATATTAAACAAAAGTAAAAGCAAATTAAATGAAGATTAAAGAAAACTATGGAAATTAGGATAGTAATTATAGAGATTTGACCCAAAATGGTTAAATCTGTAGGTAATTAATAAATTTATAAAATCGCTTAAGGAGAAGAGAAGAAAAAAAAATACTATTGACACGAAATGAAATATGATTCTGACGTAGAAAAATGGGGGGGGGGGAGGTGCGAAAAACTAGGGAAAGGAAATACTACATCATTATTAACAATACCACACAAAATCCATCCATTATTGCACCACCTACTTTGGTCTCACAAAATTAACGTCGACAATTAAGGCATGTTACCAATTAGGCAACCACAAAAAAAAATATAAAACAACGGGATCATAAATTATTTTTTTCGTTATAATATAATATAAGGAGGCTTTGTATTTCGTTCATTGAATAATTGAAATTAGAATACGAATATCAAAATAATTATTATGTAAATGTTAGATTAACGAAATTCAAAAAAGAAAAAAAAATAACTAAATATTTATTCCATCAATATTAAAGAAATTTAAAAATTAGCTTATGAAATTAAATGAATGAAATATATTTAATTATTTTTCTTTTAACAAATAATCTTAACAAAAATATGATTATTAAAATTTATTGTTCTATGTCCGAACTTGCCTAAAAATTCCTTTATAACCTAATGAAGTTAATTATCTTAGATTAACTCTAAATTTAAGATTAAACTAATGAAAATTTAATTATAAAAAAGAAATAATTCTTGAAATAATAATAATATATACAAATAAAAAACCTCTTAACGTGGTAAATGTTCGAGTGACGAAAGCCAAATTCAATTCACAAAATTTCTGATATCAAATTTGTGCCGAAAAAAACAATTGTATTCGATTTGTCAACGATTTTTCGGAATGTTAGTGCATTCAGCGCGTTGTTGTTTAACATTCAAAAAAACCGTTGACAAGTTGTTGTTTTTGACAGCTAGAAAGAAAAATGTAAACAAACGCGCCGAATGCACTAACATTCCGAAAAATCGTTGACAAATCGAATACAATTGTTTTTTTCGGCACAAATTTGATATCAGAAATTTTGTGAATTGAATTTGGCTTTCGTCACTCGAACATTTACCACGTTAAGAGGTTTTTTATTTGATATCAATGATTTTGGCAAGGCAAATTGAAAATGAATTGAATTGCGATTCGTTTTATTGTTGTCAGTCGTTTTGACTTCGACTTTGAGTTCACACACACACGATAGCACACAAGTGACCGCTACGTGTTATTGTGCCTCATACACAGATGCGCGGCATTGAAATGACCAAAACGAACAACAAAGCCATGCTAATGCAACAAATACAGAAAAAACTACACTATAGATAGTTGTATTAGAATATATGTGTACATCGTATGTGCGCACTAGTTTAATAAGTAGTGGTGCGAAAGAAAAAAATTAACATGAGATTGTTAGTGTAACCAATACAATCTTCTGTAGTTTGTTGAATATTGGCATCTGCGTTTCAGACTTTGTTCAGAGCTTAATTGTTGTTCGTTTCGCGAAAAACGAATTACGCATACTCTCACACAGCTGCCGGCTGTGTGTTACGGAGTGGGAATGATTCGTTCTTCTTCTCTCGATATTCGTCACTCCAGTGGCCTGCGTCTGTGTATGAGGCACAATAGAACGTAAAACAATAGAACGAAACTGTTTCAATAAAAAAATGGAAAACAATAAAACAAAATTGTTTCTATTGAAGAATGGTTCAATACGATTTATGCTTGGAAAGTATATGCTCCTGGCCTCGAAATAGTAAAGACTTATATTTTTTCTTTTTTATGTTGAAAAGTAGGGTCAGGTCTCATCATTAGGTTCAGGTAGGTAGTTTTTTTTTATTATGTCCAGCACGATAACCTACGTTCTGGTGTACTGTTTCTAGTGTGTGGAAGACGATTCTATTTCTTTATTTTGCATGCAATTTTTCAATCTTCATTTTGTAGTCTTTTAGTAGATTTTATTTCAGAATCCTTTACCACATGCCACAAACAGGTCATGTCGGGTGTGATCTTATTACACACCCGGTTCTCGTAGGCTATCGGCTGAACATTTGTAGTCTAGTTTTTAGTGTATGTTACAGAGTAGTAAAAATTTAGACCAGATGCATGTGTTTTTGGTAGAAATTCGATTGAGTAATTCAATAATTTTTTTTGCATGTTTCTTGCTGTTTTGTCACTAACTGCATGCGGCTACCATTCATTTTTGACTCCTTAAACAATACAATGAAATATACATATTTTAGTGTGTTAGTTGGAAATAAAAGTTAATGGTAGCTAGCCTCTCGCTGATATTCCATCTTCATGCGATGGGAGGGGAGATAAGATCTATTTTTCAAAGAAATCAACATAATGATAAAAAAATATCGATTTTATGCAAGGAGACGCAAATGTTCAATGTTTTTGGTGATTTTTTTCGATCACATCAATTTGTCAGTTTTTTCATTTTTTTTGTTATGAAAAAAGAGTCACTGGTAAAAATTCTCTTAGCAATGATAATAATATGATGTATTTATATTTGTTTCATTATAATACGTTGATTCACTATCATTATGAACCGCAACGGACCGATATTAGGGTGCATTTGAGCCAAAAAATAAAATTTTGCAAAAAAATTAGGATGGCTTTTAAGTTGTGGAGGTCAATATCTAAAATATACGAGTTTTCTGGGACAAACGGTTGATGTCATATTGTAGGTGAGATTTGTGGCTAATAATCCTGAAAATATGAACCAAAAGTCTTGGGCTCATTTTTTAGCAATTCGGCCTAATGTGGCCGGGCGATTTCGCATTTTTCAGTTTTTTGGCCAAAATGACCCTCCAACCTAATTTTTCGAATTCTTTTTTTTTGCTATTTGATAGCTGGCGTCAATACCTTTCCAACGATATGCATATGTCCAGGGTATGTCAAATAGATTCAGCACTGTGGACGTGGCAAAATGGCCAAAAATGGCTGTTCAGAGGCCGGCCGCGGCCAACATGGCGGTCAACTCAAAAAGTTGTAGAACAAAAATTGCTTAGTTTTTTAAGTACTACAACCCCTGAAAATATGAGATCAAATAAAAGAGGTACGGACAAACAAACATATATACCAAACCAAGATAATATGGTGACGTCATAGAAAAATTTAAAATTGTCATAACTTTGGTCAAAATCATCCGTTTTGGACGTTTGAGGTGTCGTTGAATTGGTATTGACGTCTACAATCATAATTTGCCAGTCAGAAAATAATTTTGGCATTTTTTGGGGCAGTTATACGCGAAAAACTGATTTTTTGGGGCAATTTTTGGAAGGTCATAACTCCACTCAATTTTGGTAGAAATTCATGCTTTTATAAATTATTTAGGTTTATTTTTCAAGACCTTTCCAACGGTATATAACATGATCCTGGCGGCTTCAAAGTGAAAAAGTTCGAAACTTGCTGTATAATATACTTCGTTCGACTTCCAGCACAGTAGGTGCTTTCGTCACTCGTTTGGACTGCCGTCCAAAGTGATACAAAAAAAATGTAAATCTAAATTAATAATTACATACAAGTTGATTTCCTAATTAAAAGGTGATGAAATCCTGGACTGGAACAGCTGATAGAACGTTGATCGATTATTTTGTTATGTTTGTATTATGTACATCTTTACTATTTGTACATAGATAATTTTTTTTTTGTTTGTGACGCACCTTTTGTTAACTGGTCACCTGAGGAACTTGATATTTTAACTGTTCGCTTTTTGTTCCTCGAGTGACGTACTTGTCTAATTTACTTATAAATTATTATTACATTTATGTTTTGGTTTTATCCAAGTTTTTATTAGCATGAATAGTAAATAGCAATGTTTTTGTTTTAGTACACGTAATTATTATAAGTAATATTTTTGTAGATCGTACATTAGTTGGTCTCACTTAGAATTAACAAATTAAATAATACTACCCACATTTGTCACTATATTATATTATAACTTAATATTTGTTCACAGAAAAATTCCTTGATCAAAAAGAACAGAATTCAGGGTAGATAACTACCGCTTTTGCATGCATACAAAAGATCTCGGGATATTAATTAATTAACAGTTTTTTTTTTTTGGAAACTTTTTTTCAACGGACGAAATAACTTTATTTTGGGCGTGTTTCACTAACACTTAATTATTAATTTCGAATCACAATAATCGATTTATGAAATTATTATTTTTGTTACCCAAAATCGTCTTAATGCCAACACTTAAGAATTTTAGAATTAACGATGTATTAAAATAATTCACTAAGTCTATTTATTTGTGAGATATTATATGTTCGGTACAACGCGATCCCCACGCGTATTTACTCCATTTTAGTAACTTATATGATACAGGGATTCTTTTGTTTATTTTTCTTTTTTTTTTTTCTTTGTTATTTTGACCGAACAACCATCACGCACCAAGTTTAATGGATACTGTCCCAATTATGTTATGCCAAAAAGAGAGCGCGGGTCATCGTTACCCGGTCTATTTATTGCAGATTTGTAGAAAATGGTGGACTAAATATCAGGGAAGAAGAACTATTTGTTTTGGGTACCGATAATTTCCCACAACTAAAATTTTGGGAAATTTACAAAAAAAAATCAGGGCTGGGAACGACGCTCGTTAATACAACAGTCGTTACAAGGGCTTGTGCCGGATCGGATTTTATCTTGGTGGTCACTTATCGTTACAATATGATGAACCACAGAATGTTTAACGGGTAAGTTATAATTTAGCCGACCGACCCTAATTGTTGTGGCACTGATTGATAGCTGAGATTAACACGGAACAATTTCGTGCCATAGGTATTGATTTTCGATCCATTGACTGATGGACCAGATTATTGGAATTCTATTGACTAAGGGCACCGAAAGGGTGGCTCTCTTTTAGAGCCAATGTCTCTATAAAATTGAAATAAAATTTTTGTAATTTAATAATTATTCCTACCACTGTACTTTATTTTATAACCACAAAGAATTTTTTTTTATATATATAACTTTCAGCATTTTTTTCAACGTTTTAAAATCTGGTAAGTCGGTTTTTTATTTCTACAAGTACATACTCCGGTACGTTTTTAGCCCATAAGAATTTTTCTTACACCTCACAGTTTTTTGTTTCCTATATATTATAATTCTGCTACCTATTATCGCATTTGTTCGAAACAAAAATGAAAATTACACAAAAGCTCAAACAAAAAAGAAACTTGTGTATTATAAGCGAACGAGAATTTGTCGAAGTATTAAAAGCTCTGAAAAGAAGCAACGAAAATGATTGAATGAAAAATTGTGTAAATTAAAATAAAACAAAAAAAACGATGAAAAGTTTAGTTTATGATGATGTTCTTTTGTTTCTAGTATAGAAAATCTTATTTTAATTAATTTTAAAATATAAATTAATTAAAAACGAAAATGAAATTTGTTTTGAGTGGCAGACTATATACTTTTTATACCTACCTAACAATAGCAAGATGGAACAAAAAATAAAATTTGTTTAATTTTCGCGCCATTTTTTTTTTTTTTTGTTTAAATTTTTCGACTTTTTATATGGTGGTATTTGAAACCGGGTCATTATTCAAACTTTTTATTTTAAATTTTATTCATGTGCGGTTTGAAACTTTAGGTGAAAGAAAATTAATAAATTTCTTAAATATTCCACTAATAATTTATGTCATCTGAGTTTTTTTTTTGTGTGTATCTACCAAATGAAAAACATTATACCTCTTGTTGTGTTGTTGTTGGATATGAAGTTTTTAATTAACATTAGTAGCATAAAATTCCATGCTTGTATGTACGTACACAGCATAATATAAATCATGTTTTGTTCATATATAACATGTAATATGTGTACACAAGCAGTACGGTACGAAAACACTTAGCAAATAACTTTGACATTATTTTCCCTGGCATATACGAGAAGCAGCAACACTGTATGATACATTACGGTTTGAAAAGCATAAGTGATATACGTTATGTTATGAATGTTTTAAGATTTTTTTTTTTTTTATGTTGGGTTTGATATGTACAGAATAGTAAAATTTGTACATACAGCATAAGAACAACTTGTCAGAATTTGATGTGGAAATGCCAAAAGTTAACATGGTGGTACGTCTTAAATGTAGCAGAAAAAAGATATTTTTATTTTTTTTTTGGGATAAGTACGTTGCTTAATAATTGCGAGCGTCTAAGAAATTTATTTTCGGGTATATTATTTTATGAAAAGCTAGGCAACATATAGTCGCACTGTACAAAATATGTTAATTATTCAATTTGTGTGGTAATTGTTTGGTTTGCCATGCTCTTTGAATTATAAGAAGATATTTGATTTTTAAGAAGTTTGGATGTAGATGTTCATATATATGGAAAACTTCTGTTTACAAACAACTACTTTGTGTCAGCCAAATGTTTCTCATATAAAAATTTCTTCAACTTTTGGAGCAGATAAAAAATTTGTAATTTTTATTTATCTCTATCTACTAAATCGGATTAAGGATGAGATTCGTACTCGTGCAATCGATTTCACTAGGTGATAAAGTCTGATAACAAAAGCGATTGCCATGAAAAAAAAAGAACTGTCACCAATTATTCGCTGCGCCTGTAATGTAATCATCCGAAATGTGATAATGAGCACGACATAGTAGTAATTTCCAAACATTTACCGTCACTAAAATTTTTCTACAATTTAAGGTTAGATGAATATATAGAACGGCAAGAATCCAGCAAATTTGGAATGTAATCATTAAGATTATTTCTAAGGTACTCAGTTACGATAGTCCGTAACTGATTAACACTGCAGAATGGTTTCTGGGGTTCTTTCGTTCTTTCTTTCTTTCATTTGTAGCTGATGGAGAATTAAAAAGGCAATTACCATCTCCTGGAATTTTATAAACTTCCATAAGTTAAAGTATTAATAAATAAGTTACAAATGAAATATACTGAGAAGATGAACACTAAATGTAAATTAATTTTTATCTTACTAACAGTATTGTGATGTTATTAAGTTTAACTCTTAACGAACGATTAATTATTTGTTTAAATCACTATATGATTTCTTATTATTTTGTATAAACTCTTAAGATTGTTATTATGTACTGTTACGTGCAAATAATATTTCACTATTAAGCTTGGCTTATTATGAAGGATAGGGCTGTATTGTACTGAGAAAAAATCTTTTAAGTATAGATATTTAATTGCCCCTTTAATGTATGCAATTGATTTGATTCTTTAATAAGCTAAGCATATTGAAATAAATTGCTTGTTAGTTCTTACTTAAAGTGCTCATACGTGTAAATTAATGAATAATTCTGTTAATTTTCATTATTCGGAACTAACATTATTGTTGTAATAATTGAATTACCTTTTTATCTTGAACACATTAATTAAAAAGAGATTCGCGGGATATAGTTAAATTACCCAATAAAATCATTGCGGCGTAAAACAAAACTTATCGTTGGTGTAGTTATCGATAAGATGGAACTTATAATATTTTACTAAATTTTGAAATTTTTACGTAAATTTCGATACTGATCTTGAAATTTTGTATATTTCGATTTGTGTTTCTTACCAATTTGATGTTAAGTGTTTCGCTGTTTGACGATGGAATTCTGAGAAATTGGTTGTAAGTTTCAAAATATTAGTCTGACAATTTAAGTACTATACAGCCCAACCATGTTTACAGTATAATTTTTAAATGCTACTGGATTTCAGTTTAGTTTTATAATTAATATAATTCTAATAACTATGATTTCAGGAAATTCTTTTGTAAGTTGTTGAGTTTTAGGAGGATTAATCAATAAATGTTTGTATTATTTAGGAAGCCGAAAAACATTAATGAAGAATTAAATTTCAGGAGTCTTAAGATGTTTGTGGACTAATACTTCTTTAAAATATTAATTGATGATTGTGTAGTTTAGAATTGTGTTGTGTTTCTATTACTCACTATCGGATTTACCTAGGTGACTGTATTCGGAGTGAATTAATCAATCAATTTTATTTTAGGAAGCTGGAAATTATTAATGTTGAATTATATTTCAGGGAATTTCCAGATGCTCGTGAAATAATAATATTTTTTTATCAGGTTGCTGATTTAAAGAAGCAATTTTTGAAGACCAATATCATCGTTATCCATTGAAACTATTTAACCTTTATCCCACCTCCGTAGATTAGAAGTAGATTAGAATTGTGTTGTGCCGTACGATCGCTAGGTGTCTGAAACCGGGTCGTTCTGTCCCAAAAAAATGAAAAAAACCTTTCCTATCCCTCCTATTGTTATGTGTATAAAAGGCTGTAGGAAGTGTATAAAAGGCTGCGTTAACCGGGACACTCGTCCGGGACACTAATTTTTAGGCAAGTACTTGGTTCTACAGTCCAATCAATCAATCAATCAATCAATTTACCGTCACTAAAATTTTTCTTTTAAATTAACAACATTTGAATCTATCTTTAGTCCGTCTTGAACGGACAAGTAACTGTTTTCTTTTATGTAAGATTTTAGCAAGGCGATTCGGGGAACATACTGTTCAATCTGTTTGTTTGGTCATACTATAGTAAGCAAATTATATTGCGGTTTATAGTCGACAAACGACCGTTATTAAGGCGTTTTTATATTACTCGATCATTATACTACCTCAATAAACTTGGTTTGAAAATGAATATTAGTATTTTTTTTAAAAATGCTGTACATTTTCAACTTTCAGAATTAGGAAATTTCCTTCGAGAAAATCAATTTCAATTTGAGAATTAACAATTTCAATTAGAGAATTAATCGTTTCAATTTGAGAATTAATAATTTCAATTTGAGAATTAACAATATTTATTTTGGGAATAATCAACATTGGATAAAACATCTTGGAACAATTAACAACATTGGGTTGCCTTATTTTCTCTGGATTACTCTAAAATAAACTTTCGTTATTAGAGGTCATGTAAAATTTTTTGGTGTACAAAGCTTCTTGTTGTGCCATTTTCGTGTGCCATTAGCTTTACGTAGGATTATCCGTTTGAAGAATAAATAACTGCGCCGCATTTAATTGGGATCAAAAAATTTCCTCGTTTTTATAAAATCAGAGATTAAAGTTTTGATAAATTATCCTACGTTAAATGAAAGTATTTTATTGCAAGTGCACGTCGGTCGATTAGTCCCGGGGCTAGCAACTAAAAAGCATTTTTTTTTGCAAGCCTTTACTTTATTCATCAACATATAGTTTCTGACAACGCTTCTCTGACATTTTGATGCCTTTCTTGTCAAACGATTTATGTTTGGCACGATTGGCACGATTATGTTTGGCACGATGTTTGGCATTTATGTGGATGGGAAATGCAATTCGATCTTGTTTTCAGGTAATTTTGCCAACGACTTATGTGACACGTTGCCTTCTCTTGATGAAAAAGCAATGTTTCCTTTTGTATTTTGGATCATAAAAAATAACAAAAAAACTGGCGAAAAAAATCGAATTGCATAAGTCATCCAGACATCCCAACAGACGGACAAATTTTTTGCATTTTTGCGATGAGAAACCTTGGAAACGGCGAGAAAAATGATTTTGGATCATTTTCCAGGATTTCCATACCTTGAAAGGGTTCTGGTTACTTATTTACCAAAAAATGTCTAAACAACAAAAATCGTTCCACGATATTGTGCAGATACAGATAACCTCAAAACATTCAATATTTTAGGAACAAACTATTGAAAATGGGAAAAATTGATACTCTTAAATCTGCAATGTCGTAATATCGTGTATTGCATTAATCTTTTTATAAAAAAAAAAATCAGGTGTGCGTGTGTTCGTAATTCTTCTCCTACTAAAAGGCTTGACCAATTATGTAATTTTTTCCACTTATAGGGTCATCGGAATGGTCCATAGCATTCGACATCATCAATAGTTGGACCCGGTAGGTGGCGCTGTTCTCGAGATCCAGGTTTTTGTTAATTTTCTGACCAAAATTTTTATTTTGATATTTTTTTGATTTCTAGCATAAAAAACATATAATCCAAAATGTTCAGCCTCCCAACGCATCTCAATATTTTTTAATCCAATAATTTGTTCTATAATAACCATTAGGGAGGGTAGTAAGTAAGAGCTTAAGTTCTACTCAATTTTGATCTCACTTTTGAATTTTGCATAACAGTTACAAACCAGCGATACTTTAACCCGCTTTGCGGACATTATGAGTATTCGATGCATCCGAAATTGTTATCGTGAAATAAACACAGAATTGTCATGCCATGCCATGTCGTACTACCGGCGTGAAATTCATAACTCGAAACATTAGAAGAGCTTATTGATGGCGTGACTACTGCTTCAAATTTGTTTTTTGCGAAAAAATCGTATATTGAATTCATGGTTTCAAATGAGGACGCCTTTTGGCACAAATAACATTGTTCATAGTAAAGACTGTCAATAGTTTTATTTGATCATCGAATTGGCGAATTTTGGACCAGAAATTACTATACAAATTATTTAATGGCCGATGCACAAAAATACGGTGGAGCCATCTTTGGAGACATTTTTGACCAATCTGAATCATCTCAGTTGAGACAAAGTGCCAGCTGGAGGGCACGCTGACTGATTCTACATACCACCTATAAAATAAGTGGCTCTTGATATATCTGACTAGCGAGGTCTGTGGCAAGTCAAGGCTGCATGGCTCTACCAACTTTTTGGTTAAACCGACATCCTTCCGTTTTACAAAGGTCGATTGAAAGGTTTGTTTTTCGAATTTCAGGGTCATAATTTGAACAGGGTTAGCATATGAGGGGGTTCAGGGTTAGCATATGAAACATTTTTTTTTCATTTCAGCTTTATTATTTTTCAATCCTTTATCTATACTGTAAAGGTTAGCAGAAAGTTTGCAGCCGTAAAATGGTAATGCAGATAGTGTCTATGCTATCCCAGCGATAAAATATTTTATAGCGGAAAGATATATTACTCGATATACTTTTTTCTACTATCATCTCCAAATAATCAGACTACAAAAAAAATCTGTCAAGAGCTATATAATTTTACCAAATTGGTCCAAATACTTTGACGTATTGTAAATTGCAAAAAATTTAGGAATTTTCGACACTAAATTAATAAATTGTTTTAAAATTTTTGGGTTACTAATTTTTCCATCGTTTCTAATATGGCCATTAGATAGGTTAAATTCCCAGGTAAACACAGACAGAATTTGGGGCCTGAAGCCATAGTAGTAATGATATTAGTAATAGTATTTTCATACTTAAGTGTTGGTTGTGGTTGTCTGGAATAGGCAGCAGGCACACTAGGTGGACTAATTGGCCGATAGCGAGGTTTTCGTTTACTTGCATCGACATTGGTCTTTGCTGTGGATGAGTAGAGTATTTGTCCACCAAATTTTCAAAGAAGTCATGACATATTATTTGCAGTTGTTGGTAGCGATTGAGACGGTTTATTTTCACATCGAGTAGTGTTGGCTCGCAGTTGTCTTGATTGAGGCCTCCCCGATTGATAATTATACCCTGGAGTGAGGATCGAATAATAATCAGGGTCGTTCGTCATAGACAACAAGGGTCGCGAGTTAAGGTACGCATCAATGGATTATACTCCTGCTTCTCACAAGAAAGTGGCGATAATGAAATCAATGAATTCCAAGTGGTACCACCCTGAGCCAATAATGCAGCGATTTCCGGAGAGATATCTCTCGTGCTCTGCTGGTGCAAAAATGGTAGTTGACGACTAGCTCCAAAAAAGTTGGTTGTGCAATCGCTGAACAGATTTTGGATTTTGGCTCGACGACGCGATGAATGTGTTTGTGGAGAATTAAGATATCAGCTCCAAATTCAATACCTAAGGAAAATAGGCAGACAGAAATATGAATCTAACCCCCGATGTTGTTGGCGGCTGATCGTTACGTGATTTTGAAAGCACAGAACACATGTATGTACGTGTACCTAGAGTTTGATGCTTTAAATCCAATAGTGTTTCCGTAAGCGTGCCAGAAATAAGCATATTCGTGAGCAGGCTGGCTATCTTTGTGAAGAACGATCGGTTGCTTCTGTGCGTGTATGACCAGTTCTGTTCGTTGAGCTATCCTCCGACTCATAGCGTACCGTCCGCAGATTGTCATCTTGTTATCTCCTCAGCGAAATATGGTTCTAAAATCAACTTGACCGAAAGCTGCAATGCCCAATCAAGCTGGGGCATTGTGCTAAAGTCTCTCGAATGTGTTGCTGTGCTGATGTGCCGGTGTTGGATAAAACGTCCTCAGAGGGCAGTGAAACTTAGCAATTTTCCAAGCAACAAATATCGATCGAGTATAGGTATAGTATTTGACATTGTGAGACGTCAACGTTTCTGCATGCGTTGCGATCATTGATTTTATTTTTCGTTTGTCGAAAGGCGACCTGCGGAGAGTGACTGAACGATGGTGTTCCTGAGTTTGGCGAGAAGTACACTGTTTTCAGCTAAAGACTATTGTGAGCTGTCGAAGGATTTACCCAGCGATCGATTCTGAGATTCTCTAATCATTTCTTATTATCTTGATAAAAGAGCCATCATTGAGCGTTTGATTCTGTGATCGCTTGATCTGAGTATATTCTGGGTACTCATATTCTTGTAGTATGGTTCTCGCGATAATTGTGGCAGGAGATACAAAGCCGAGCGATACAGGAATCCAAAACAATTTGCGCAACGAGACCAATATAGTCCAAGTGTATTGACTGAATTGTCTCAGTTTAGCTCAAATTGACTCTGGCGTTCGAGGATTAATTTACCCTTAGGCAAGTTATAGAGGTAGTCTTGAACTAACTAGTTGAATGTAATTAGTTTGTATAGTAAATTCTGGTCCAAGAACCATCATTATATCATGCTATATCAAAAGTTGCAATTTTGGCGGTGCGGTTTAATTATAAGCTAGACCGACCACTCGTTCCTGGAAAATGGTAACTGCAATAAAGTCAGAATTTGATGTAATAAATGTGTAACAAATTATGGTTTCGTTAAGGTGGTCTAATTTGGTCGGTGCAGGTTTAAAGCACTCAACATTTAGAAAACCCGAATTTAAGTTCTGTATGTAACGTGATTTTTAATAAATCCCGGGCTGAGCTAACTTCACACAAGAGCTATTGGGGTTTTTATTGTTTAGTGTTGCCTGATAATTTTTTTTTTAATTTTCTGACATAGAATTGTAAAATAACTTTAGATACGTCTTTGCGAGCATACATAAAGGACTCCCAAACTACATGGGCGTATAACTGAGATAATGTAAGCAAACAGGAATTCGGTTCATGATTAAACGAAATGCTTTCCTCAATATAAATATTTTGAACACACACACATTAACGCATGTTACATATATTAGATCATAATCTTTCAATAATGTTTCTCGAAAATGATGAAATAATAAGACAAATACTTGAAAATTAAATTATTTCAATTTCCTTGCGATCTTCCATATTTTTTTTTGTTATGTTTGTTGAAGGATGAAAATGAGAAAATCCCATTAATAATTTTTTGGTTACCTATATATGTAGGTACTTGAATATCTACCATATACGCGGATGAGTTTATCTGCGGATGTACATTATTCCATCATATATTTCAATTTAATTTCAATTTTCTTTATTTTCCCATCCTCCCTAGGATATACAGAGCGCGAATGGTGTGCTGTACTTTCCACATTTCCTTTTTTAATTTTCCTATGTTTTTCTTACATTACACAAAATTTTTATTTAATAAAAATTACAATATTTTTTTGTTATCCTTACTCGTTTTGTATGTTGTTCCTTACAGATAATTTAATTTTTCAGTTTATTGTATTCAATGGGTACGACGACGTACTCTTCCCGTATCGCGGGCGCCACGATACAATAACAATTCTAATCATTATCTTCATTATTTGAGCGTACATATTCATATATAGTATTACACGGGGATACGACAGGTTCGTCCCGTTTTACGTTGTTGCACAAATTATGCGATACAAAGTACGATTTTAATACGATAGGATTGAAAAAACCTATGCTCCACCATGAATATTTCGAGGTTAAAGATTTTCGCATTGTTTTTCTCCTACCTAAATCATAAAATGTAAATTTTATTTTAGTTTCAACAACTTGAGGTACAAAAAATTTTTTTTTTACTTGTGTTCTTTAGAAATTTCTTCAATAAAATTTAAACCGTACAATTTGTTGTTCTAAATGAGCTTCAAAAAAGTTTTGAAATATTAAACACTTATTGGAAGTGATAGATTTGCATATTTCCCATTTATTACAGAAATGTTTCTTTGTTGATTTCTGAATAAATTGTATTCGTCTAAAATAACTCGACAGTGTAGGTTTAAGTTAATTATGTTTAAAACGGATCTTTGTTATATTCAGAATTATTTTTTTAACATTGAATTTAACGTTCCATAACGAAATTTGCAAATAAAACATTTATCGATGTTTGGAAATCGTTAAATTATACCCCTTCCCTCAAATGAATGTTAATCGATAAGTATAACGCGGTTCTCGCATACAACTTAGTTATTCTACCCATTCTCCAATTAATAAGCGGAAGTCTTTCATATTTTACCAATACAAGATCCTGAATATGTGTATCCGCTTAGTTTTCATCCACTTGGAAATATTCTGCACTCCAATGACTGCAAAAATGTTGATCCATCTGAATAATTTCACACCATTTCCTAGAAAAGTTAAACAATAATATCGCATGATCCTAAAGGAATGTATAATGCCATTGGATTGAGCCATTATTTAGAGATATTGATTTGAATACCTTGATACTATACCACGATCATCAATTAAACCTATAAGTCAAAGATCAAATATAAACCACTTAGTTTTCCTCAGTATTAACAGTTCATTAGTTTTCATTTTCATAGGGCAGCGGAACTTCAGGAAGAAAATGATCTTTTATACTGTGATGAATTTTGAGCATACGAAATAGATTCGTAACCGATTTTGCAAATAAAAAGCGATTTTCAAGTTACATACTTCATTTCCCAACGCAAAACGAATGCGTAGACTATCGTATGTAAACCTCACTTCCTTTGGCTCAACACTCGACTGTTGTAATTTTCTGTGCGGCTCCAATAGCTTTGTGTTAATTTCGTTAACTCCTCTTTATTGTAGTATTTATCTCCGTCACATCCTCAAAATTTAGCTTGCCCAACTTTACTGTGCCTGTAGCCAAACTTCCGCTAGCTGCGTCATATTTTAAAACCAACGCCAATACTTCATTCAACCTTTATAGTGTTCGTCCTTAAATGAAGTTTCACAATGAAGTTTTAATATTCAAATGATTTTAAAAACACCGCAATAACTGCCCTAATAAGAGGAACGACGCAATTAGAAGTTGCTCGAAGTTTTAGCGTGTCTCGACCGCTTGTTAATGCGTGAAACAAGGCTTATGTTAAACGTAAGACAGTGGAAAATAAGCCCCGAAGTAGCCGTCCGAAAAAAGTACTTTCAGGGAAAATAGCTTAATAAAAATGTTATCGACGAGTGATGTCCGAAAATCGGCCGTGCAAATAAAAAAGAGTTACAAGAAAATTATGACGTAAATATACACGATGCGAAAAACGTCGACTAAAAAAGTTCGGATTACAAGGACAACGTCCAACCAAAAAACCTCAGATTTCTACAAAGGACAGGAAGTTGCGTCTTTCGTTCGCTAAATGGCACAGATCATGGACGAGTACAGAATGGTGCGATGTGGTGTAGAGTGATGAAAGCAAATTTAACCTAGTGTCATCCGATGAAATACGGTATGTGCGACGTCCCTAAAACAACATATTTGATGTTCGATACCAAATACCCACAGTACCCAAATACCCACAGCCACCTGCAATAATGAAAGCTAAAAAATCCCAAGTTTGAGCCTTAGGTTAACAATTTGAACATCGAAATGGGGCTTGGAATTTTGCTTAATGCCTAAATAAAAATGCTTAAGCTTACTGATTTCTTTTGGGTTATAGTACTTGTATTTAAGTATATAGACCTAAAAATAAAAGGTTGTGCCAAAAAATTGATTTTCGGCTATTAAATTTTTTAATGCTTAAATAAAAAATTTAAAATATTAAACTCACTAATTGGTATCGTAAGGTAGGTGAGAGATAGGTGCATAGAGAGAGCACAAAACAAAAGTGCACCAACGTGTTATGGTTCTCTCGTATTTACTTTATATTTTGTGTTTTTTTATTTCGTTGCATATTCTTTTGATAAAACTTCGTTGCATTTTTCTATATAATGCGAACCCAAAAATAAGAAAATAAAAAAATGGAATCAGAAAGAAAAAATATTGTCGCAAAACATACATAATTCGAAGCGAGAACCAACGTGTATCCCCGGTCGCGTGTACCATCACCGTATTATAGTACTCGATTACAAGAAGAAAAATTTGAAAAAAGTTTTGGACAAAAATATGAATTATAATAAAAAAAAAATTTAATCATAAAAAAATTTAAATTAAAACTAAAAACCGGACCTTTGACCTTCAACAAGGTCACTCTGTAGGGTGTTTGCGGCGGCGTCCTTGTTTGCCGAATGGGTTGAGGAGTTTCACCAGTAAACAAATAAAAATACCAATGGCCGGGTGGCCACCAGTTAGTTGTGGTGCCTCCCACCGATAACCAAAAAGTGGACAAATGGCCGGTTGGGCATCTGTAATTCTCGGTGCCTTCCACCGATACCGAATAAAAATATTCAAATGACCGGCTGGTCAACTGCACGTTGCTGTGCCTTTCACCTATAACCAGGTAAAAATGTACAAATGGCCTGCTGGCCACCTGTTTTGTTGATCTCCCTTCGCTTAAACCGACCACCTTGTTGGTGACCCGTTATAATTGCGGTATTACTCGATACCTTGATACCGTACAGTACTCGATACTTTTGCTGTATTGGATTCTTATTATCGAACCAATTTGGACCAGACTCCAAATCGGCTTAGCATTATAACTTCACTAAAATATTTCAATCGATAAATTTCCAACCAGACCACTTAACAAAACTTAAAATATTTTTTATATTTAAATATACGCGTGACTATCTTTTTTAACATCCAAAACGTGACTCTCGAAAAACAAAAATTTCTCGCACCACCCAAAAATATAGAAGAATATTTTTGTTGTGTTTTCGCGCGAGTTATATGTCGAGACATATCACCTTCGACAAATTATTACTGACTCCAAAGAGCTCAGACCTTAAAAAATATAATTCATAGTCCATCTCTAAAGAGATTGAATATTTAAACATAAAGTAATCTTAAGATTATTTAGTGTAAGTGTTTATTGTAAAAAGTGTTTTTAAGGAAAGTTTTAATAAAAATATTTTTTATAATATTTATAAATACGTTAATCGCGCGACACTTGCACAATCCCCCTCACCCGCATCATCTGCACGCACCAAAACAAATCTCAAAATCATTCGATGTTTACGTAATACAGAATATTAATGCCCAATTAACACAGAATATTGATGCCCCCAATGTAATACCAATGACATAACACAAATGCCAAAGCCATCAGTAAAATGCATTTTTCAAACAATCAAAGAGAAATTAAAAATTTGAAAAGGAAACAGTAAATAAAATTACACCCCTATTCCCCTAGTCGCATCACTTCAAGTTATGTGACTGCTCATCTTCTTGGTTATCAGGTTACTAGATCATTAAATCGAAACTTACATAATATTTGTTCAATAAAGTCGTTCTGGTTGTTTTTTTAAATCTTAGTATGCTGCTTTATAAATATTTCCTTGCAACTGCTATCACTTCAAATGACAATTTCTATCACTTGAAATTTTGACGTCACAAATAAATAAAAAAAAATCAAGTTTTGCACAAAGCTAGAAAAAAAATTAAATTTTTGATTTTAAAATCTAGTAACCCAGAAGATCCATAGTCACGTCGCATGAAGTGATACGTCTAAGGGGATTGAGTATTTAATGTTATGACCAGGGAACATGTATCGAACATGTTTATGTTTTGAAGAAAGATGGACATTCGAAAAATAGACAACTAATAAATTATATATTTTTTATTAAGCAATAAGAATAACTACAATATTGTTCATTCTTTTGGTTCTTTAGGTATGTGATAGTGATTTGACGATACTGCTTTTAAATCCAAAATTTGGTGACACGGCATATGACGCATTTGTATGGAAGTCATCTTTATTACAATTGCACCTATTTAACTTGTATCAGAAAGGCGAGAGCAACTTTTGGTTACTATGTAGATGTTGAGCATAACTTTAACCCACGTCCGGCGGCATAGTTTTACTAAGCTAAAAGGCGGCAGAAGTACAATTCTACTTTCATATATTTTATATGAAAATCGTTACTGTAGTCATAATTTTTGTAAATAAATAACATTTGAAATTTCCACATTATTAAAATGAAGAGATCTCACAAAGCTTTAACTCTCTCCGGCTTCTACAAGAAGACTTATTAGGATTTAAAAACAGAAAAGGTACAATTGTACCTATGCCGCCTGACGAGGGTTAATTAAATATTAAACAATTATTGCGATAAATAAAAGGGAAAGCATCGATTTTCTATATATGCATATATTATATTAAGTTAAATTTTTGTGGACAATGTGGCGTGAAAGCCGAGTTTTTTTTTTGTGAAATTTAACTAAAATCGCACCCTAATCCGAAACATTATAAGTGGTGTGGTTGTGGTTGGTAAATAAAAGTGTAAAAATGGAAATCGTTCTAGCCAACTAAAGTTGTATAACGCTAAAAAAAAAATACAAACGTCTGATGTTGAAAGTGGACCCAGGAAGCGGACGAATCATCGTAGGAAACATCGTCACGTGATTTTTCACCATCTAGTATATAAATTAGTCCTCACTTGAGAAACATTATTCTATCGGGTGTTTTTTTTTTTTTTTGGAGAAAGTTAAATATTTTTATTGCTAAATTGATTTCGGTAATTCTGTTTCTTGGTTACATTATATACTGTGCTTTTGTTTTATTTAATCGTTACACGTGAAATCCAGTAAGTTTCCACCCTTAACTCATGTGCTAACCAGATAAAGTCGCGAATAAAAAAATAATAAACGCGTGTTCTTTCTTCGATATCTTGTCAAATAACAAGATGGCGCCCAATAACAAATATATGGCCGAAAGTGAAAAGATTTCGTGTGATGATTATATTCATAAAGTTAAATTCGTAGATTTCTTTGTTAATTAAAAAAAATACTTATATTTTTTTTTGGTTTATTTGAAAAGTATATCTTCCGTGGATGTTTGGAGCATTAGCAAAATATAATTTAACACCGGGGCGTCCTTTTTGCTGTTGCTATAATTTTTTTTTATATATAAGATGTATATGAATTTTTTGTAATTTAAATTGATAACAATTTATTTTTATGAAAATATATTTTTTATAATGTTTATAGAAAAACTTGCGGTCGAGTCTTTATTTGTTTTTTTTTTTTAAATATAGAGTTGAGTAAATCACGCATTACAGTCGTACATAAAACGACACGAAATTGTGTTGAAAGATGCGCTGTTACTCGCCATCAGAATGTGGTGTGATAATCAATGCAATTACGCAATATCTTTGTCAGAAAACGTATTGGCATAGAGGTATTTGGCATCGATATTGATGGAGCCGATACTAATGTTCCTGATGATGCTGCCTATACCAGGAGAATAAGAGACGGTTTGGTACAAGAATGTTTTTAATAATGAAAATAGAACATTATAGTTTATTCAAATTTCCGCTACCTTGCTTTTTTCTACTTCTAAATGCCGTTCTGAAATTAAAATCCGTCTACGGTTTTCTTCTAAAAAATCCGTCATAATGTCTTCCAATGATCTTTTTGACCCGTACTGTTGCTTGTGGACCAGCTGCAGAAGTTTTTAAGATATTATTTCGGGATTCTTTGATGCAATTTGTGGGTGGACATTCTGCAGTAGCATTAATAATGGTAAAGCTTGAAGTTGGCACATTACGTAGACGGCATAGTGCCATATCTTCTTCAAACAATTTCTGGATCATAATGTCAATTAAATATAATTCTATTTTCTAGTTAGTCCGGTCGATCTTTTGTGTTTGTGATGATGTTGCGGGATCTAGTCGACTTAAGCTCTAAATAAAAAAGCCAACTTCGGGTGCTGCATTGGTGTCATCTACGATGGAATTACAACTCATGATGTTGATTATTCTTTCTTCCAACTCCGTAAGATTTTTTATCGCTCAAGACCATTTACTCTGCTCCTATTTATGAATATCTTAATATCGGCTGCTCTATTTTTACTGTATGTTTGGGTCAAACCTAAAATAAAGAAGAAAATTGAATTAATTCAGAATATACCAAAACATTAATCTTTTCTGTCAAATCCGAATTGTTAATACCAGTACTACCAACTCAATTAAACTCGTCGTGTAACACAACCTATTGTTCAACCTGTTATAAATATAGCACTTAATAGAGTATTGGTATTTGTATAGAGTATATAAATTGTTACATTTTGACATAAGTAAATTAGTATTAATCTTGTTTTCTGCCGATCACCTGTGCATAACACTGTTGTACAAAATAAATATATAAAATTGATTGCAGTCTTTTTTTGTACCGTGAACCGAAGTCATTTTTGTTTTTATTTGTTATTAATTGAATTGAGTGGTGTTTGTCTTGTGCGCAAACACTGTACAATCTGTAATGAATAATAATTATTTATAATGGTAGGCTTCTTCCATCCTCTCGCAAACTCTACATATACTGTATAAGATAGCAGAAAATGTTCAGCAGAAAAATGTGTTTTGATATTCACCGCTAGAGGCATCACGATCACAAAAATGATATTTTTTCAGCGCGTATTTTTTGAAAGCAAAATATTTGTTTAAACGTTTTAAAGCGATTTTTTTTAAATCACGATTTGCGTATGTATAGTGTAAGGACTCTCAAGATTTACTAAAATTACCATACTCATCATTATGCAAATAAAGGACCACATCAAAAAAATCGCTATCGTTGATAGCACTCGTTACATTTGTGAAGTCATTTTAATGTGAAATGTTTTCAGTTTTTTAACAAAAGTGTTAGAAAAAGCCCCTTGTAACTACTGTGGGTGTATGTTTTTAAGGTAGCTGAAATAATAATCTATATATATGAGATACATAAGATTCGTAACTGGCGTCAGCTACTGACGGGGGACATTTGAGTTTTTGTAACACTTTTGTTAAAAAACTGAAAATAGTTCACATTAAAATGACTTCACAAATATAAGGAGTGCTATTAACGATGGCGATTTTTTGGTGTTGTACTGTATTTGCATAATGATGATTATGGTAATTTTAGTAAATTTTGAGAGTCCTTACACTATACATATTCAAATAGTGCTAAAAAAAAATCGCTTTAAAACATTTAAATAAATATTTTCTCTTCTTTTTCATAAATTCTTTGATGTTTATAAAACTTTCTTCTGAAAATTGTTAATTTGCATCAAAATTTCAAAATATTTCTGCTGTTTTCAAAAAATATCAGCAGAAAAAATTTCATTTTTGTGATCGTCTTATACAATACCCCTTCATTCCATTTTTCTTTCGATTGTCTATTGTCGTCGAAACTTTCAAATCTACAATAAAATTATTATATTTATGCATTTAAAATTTAAAATTTAAAAAAAATATTTAGATAATAATGAAAATCAAATACATAACGTACTGTCCACTTGCTAGTTCTAAACTTTCTTCTAGAAAACTGCTAAGCATTTCTTTTTCATTTGCAAATAATTTCTTGCCAAATTTTTTGAAGTTTGATCCACTATATCCACACTATATTATAAAAAAAAATACCACACAAAATCGAATCTCACGTTGCTTTATTTAAATTTCAATAGCAAATATGGTCACGAGATAATTTGACAGCTCATCGCACATAAGTTGGATTTATTTTCCATTCCACTAAACTGGAATGCAAATATCTCGTTTAGTACAAAATCACATTCCACGAAAAAATTTCACGCAACCGGAATTGATGTACAGAGTAAGTAGTTTGTTTTTGATTGAGACTATTCTTTTCGTTTTTAGTTGTGTTAATTCATCCTGAAACGTGTTGAAACATTATAATTAATTCATTACGGGACTGTTCTAATTTTTTTGCAGATTGTGCGATAAAAATGATGACCTGTTTTCTTAAGACCTGTTTATGAAGCCTATGATGTGGATTATTTTCTTTGCATTTGATAACCTCTCAACCAAACCAACGAAAGGATATAACGTTGTCGGTGTTACGAATACAAGTGGTCGCTTTGTTTCGAGATCCATGCCATTTGCAGTAGTGTTGACGTGATTCGGCCGCCAGTGTCCAGATGCAATGAAACCATTATTTGGTACCCATCCACCTATGAAATTGTGTAATTTTGGATTTCTGTTTTTCCGATGTATTTATGCAGTTCTCCATTTACTCCATCTGCAGTTTCTCTATTTATGCAGTAATCCAGCACAAAGTTTTCATAGAATATTGGTTCAAAAAATGACGATGTTTTTGATCTGCATTAACTCATTGATTTGATTCATTAGTTTAGGGCTCCACAAAGTTCAAGACGTGGTAGCAAAAGCATGGTTTTGATTGGAGCCTATATGGCTTGTGGGTTTTAGTGCCCTATAAGTCTTCTATAGTGATCCGTTAAGAAAACCAATTTATACATACATACATTTATACATACAGATCACTTATCTGGTTTAAACACCACATTACTTCGATTTTATTAACTAATTTAAAACGTGGTGATAGTGACAAAGTTTAATCTAATTTAAATTAATTTAATACTTTTGCGCTATAAATTAAATAAGTGTTGAAGTATTTAATATCATATGATTTATTTAAGAAATTCAACCATCATCATTACAAAAGAGTATGTAGCCTTTAACATCTAAAATTTAGAGAAATAATTTTACGAAATAGGTAACAAATCATGATGTCATTACTTACGGACATGCTTGTTTCAACATTTAATTTAGCAAAACCACCCACATTTAGCTCTCCCGAGTTCTGCGCTCGCATTATCATTAATACTACAAGTTTTTGTTGTTCGACCGGCATTAAGTACCAGCTAAAGCCATATATCAAATCCGAAACTTTCTCATTCTGAAATTTAAAAATCGCAATACCCAATCCATACAACTATTTTATATAATAACTTACCTGCACAGTTATAACGGTTCCGAGCACGCCATACTGTAGAATCTGGAATAGGCCTATGATTGCTAGAAATGGCCCTAAAATCCATCTAACCCACAAAAATAAAATTAAGGACCCCGATAAAAATATTTCGGCAGTTATCATTTGAATCATGCATAAGTCGGAATGAAGATTATCCATTATTGCAATATAGTTGATATAATCTTGATGGGCCCGAATACAAACATTCAGTTTTTCTCGTATTTCTTCTTTATTTTGTGGGCCCGGTCTTAGCAGAATTCTGTCCAATTCGTTTATGCGAGTTTCAAGAATTTTACAATATACTATTGAATGTAATACAAAGTATAAAAATGTGGCATCACCGGCCAATAAACCAATACCACCCGCAATTGCGCAATATGCATGATCAACCATGTTGATTGAGTAGCCGGCCATTGTATGCCAATCAATAAATGGGAATTGAATTGGAAATATAGTTGTAAACACCCCAAATTTCGTCCATAAAAGTAACGGCGATAATACGAGGGACATAATCGTGCAATAAAAAGCAACTACTAAAAACTCAACTAGGATAACACCATACACACATACATTTTTTAACGCAGGCCCAATTTCTGGATGATCCGTGTAAGTCAAATGTAATTTACGTAACAAACCTAGTAATTTACGAATTTGTGGGCCTTTAAAGAAAGCGGTGTACAATTTATATATTCCCTGCGGGTGAAATTGTAAAATATCAATAAAAACTTGTTTTCCTATATAATATTTTTCATTTTCTATTCATACTCACTTGAAAAACACCGTTGACGATACAAAATGATTCCAATTTAGCACTAAACGATATGTCCGAAAATAATACGACGAAAAATGATAGAACCAATGTGTGTGTCATAATAATGGCTAAAACAAATTGCGGAGTCATTTTATCAATAACAATCGCCCCAAAAAATGTGTACACCATATTTAATTTGTTGACGAAATACTGATTCGCCTCGCAGTTTGTTCCTTCACGCACTCTTGTGTGCGGAAATTTGAAAAATTTAATTTTCATCGCACGTCCAAAGTTTATTAATCAGTTACACGTTCACGTTTAATGTCAAAGTACGAACTGCGATTTTACTTACCTTACACACAGGTGTTAGCTGTTCAATGCAAATCTAACGTGTAATTTATGTATCGATTTTATTCGTTTAAGTTAATATATCGAGAGGTGTTCAATAAGTTCGGTAAATCTATCAACAGAATTTTTTCTCTATTTCGAGAATTTTGTGTGTAATGAACACGTTTTTTTTTGAAAACTTAAAAAGTGAAAAATATTGGACATCATATAGTTCGAAATTAATTACTGACAGGCGATACTCCTGCTACTTGTCAATAATTTCGAACTGCAATATTTTTCAATAAAGGATTTGAAAAAACAAAATACAAAATGTCTATTACCATTATTTCACATAGATTTACCAAACTTCTAGAACACCCCTCGTATAAACGTATGTATATATTATTATATTATCCTAAACCCATCAATCAAATCAGCACATAAATTACACGTTGCACTTGTAATAAGTTGTAATACGTAAGCAATTCAATGGTTTTAGTACTCGTACCTAATGCAAGGTCGGATTTTACTCGATAGGCGAATATTAAATATTCTGACCGTATATTCACATGAATTATTGTTATGAAATTACCGCAGTGCAGAAGGATCGATATTGCCACCCGTGCACACTGCAGTCGTTATTTCGTTAAATGTAAAGACCAACTGGTCATACGGTCAATTGCAAATGCATTATACTAAATATTTTGTTTCAAAATAATTCGTTTATTATCTGCGGTTGGGGCAAACACAAATTTGGAAAAAAAATTGTCGCATCCTTATGAACATTATTATTTTTTAATTAATTTAGGGTTGTAGCCCTTTATCTAGTCTCCTTTACAATTTTAATATTATATTTTTAGTCGATTTAGTAGATTGGATCTAGTAGACCAAGTGGTTTCTTCCTTCGCAACCGTCTTACTGGATTTAACATTTTTGTGCAGACTAATACGTTGGACTCCGTTTTTCTAGCACTAAACAAAGGTCTCATTACATGATAATCATACCGTTTTTATCACATTTTGCAAAATTAAATAACAAATCCAATTGGATTATACCATTGGATAAAAAATATATCATTTTCAAAGAATTGTATCTAAACTGGTAGATATAAGATAAAATCAACTCAATTTTTAATTTCTTTATAACTCGTCGAGGGTTGGTTACTAGTTTATTTCGTTCGGCCAGCCCTACGTAACAATTTATTGCGAAAATTTGTTAAAAATTTATCTTCCCAAAGAATTTAAAGGGTTCGGGTCTGTAAACTTGACCAATACTAATAATTTTATAAATCCAACGATTGGAATCGTTTTGTCGGCCGTCATTGAGGATTAGTAACTAGTCGTTTTTGTTTGGTCATCCCTACGAAACGATTAATTGCGGAAATTCCCTAAAAACTATATCTCGAAAAATCCGAGAGCAAGCTTGTTGTCTTTAGCTGAATTCCAATTTAAACCAAGAGTTTCATTGGTATGATCAAGTTTGAATTCTAACCGAACAGCGTTGATTCGCTCATTGCTGCTACTGTACCCTATGTGACGGTGGTTAGTCTATACTCCTTTAATCTCTTGTTCTAGACACTGTATCCACAACATTTGTACATAGTTCTGATCACTTTCATTACTGGGACATGTCTGAACATTTTTTTCGATGTCCGCTGTATGGACGTACTTTTGTTTCCACCACCTTAGCAATATCGATAATGATCCTGTTGAAAGGATCAGTCAACATTACATCGGTTAATTCCCGTTGTAGCTTTGGCAGACCCATCGAAACATACCATCAATTTTATAGTTTTTCTCGAATCCGTTAGTACTACTATTCATCTATAAAGTCTCTGTACTGAGTACCTGTAGATTTTTAGCAAGGCGTTTCGCAACATTAGCAACATTAATTTTTCACATTCTAATCCTTCTTTAGTTAATGTTCGCTTTCAGGAATTTTCTTCAACCTAACAATATTATTTGAGCCGTTTATTTATATTCCCTTCCTCCGCTGTCACTGTTTGCATTACCAAAATGTTACAACTAACTGTTGTACGCCCCATGAATATCTAGCCCAATTTAGTTTGCTGTGAAATCCGCTCATAGGATGAAGCGCTAAAAATATGGTCCAATGTATTGTCTCCAAAATAATCGCACCAAGTAAAATGTCGATTGGGCAGGGAATGAGGAACGTAGGAACCGCCCATTTAGTGTGTTTCAAATTCAACATTGTTTTTCCACTTCTATTTTTAAATTTAAAGTCGTTTGATTATAATGCAAAAAATTGATTAATTTTTGTGAAGTTTGCTTTTTATACCCCCTCCGCCCCTATTGTATTAAAAAAAACGTAAAATAATTTAAGAGCAAGACCGGTGTGCACCTTTTGTGTGTGTACGAGCGGCTAAAATATAGAAGAATATTTTTGTTGTGTTTTCTTTTTTTGGTACGTGCGATTGATGCGCGGTACGAAAGGGTGAGCAAGTAACACCCAGACAAAAAAACAAAACAAGAATCATCAAAAACGAAAATATTCTTCTAAAATGTTTTTTTTGGTGCGAGAAATTTTTTTTAGTTCAGTCAGTGCTGGGATGTTGTAACTTCGGAATATTCGATATTCGATGAAATATCGAAGATTTCGATAAAATGACATGTTATCTAATTTTCGACAATCATTTTTTTCGACTATCTATCACATAAATATTTTTGAGTGATACGCTGGATACATACAACATAACCTTACAAAAGAAGAAATTTTTTGCCAACACCAAAATATGTTGTTGATGTTTTTTTTTTATTTCATTTGTTAATTTAAAAAAAAAATTAAAGTTTATATTGTAAGTATTCTATTTCACATGTATTATTATATATTTATATTAAATATTTAAAATAATTTATAATGTAAATAATATTATAAGAGAGCCATAAAATAAAACTTACATCTTAGGGATAAAACAAAAAAGGTCACAACGGAGGCACAATTTGAAGCAATGTTGGAATACATTGAAGAGCATCAAGAGATGGCTAGAGGAACATTTATGAGCGAGAATGGTAGAATCGCCGTATCACAACTCTTCACGTGGGCCCCCAATGCGGGATGTAGTTGGGTGAAAAAAGGTAGGCTTATAATTAATAATATTTATGTAAAAAATATTAAGTGTTTAATTTATATATGTTTGGGCGGATCTTAAAAACAAAATTAAAAAATGCGCAAAGGGGACACAGATCTACATCAAACTGGTGGTAGTTCTCTAACTGTGGTGTTATCGCCTTTCGAGGAGAGAGTTGTTGGTATTACCAAATTAGACAAGAATATTTTTGGCCTGGAAGGTGCAAAATTTGGCTACACCACAATTTCTGATGTTCAGGAAACTACAATTTTAGAAGAAAATTCAGGCAACTCATTTACAATTACCAAATTTACACCGTCAACACCGCAGCTTGAACCACAGCCACGTACAATACAGCTTCAGCCTACACCACATATCAAACCACATATAAATACCACAATACTTCCACCTACACAACAGCTTCGAGCTGACACAAATACGACTCAAATCTCCCCTACACCACAACCTCGAACCCCAAGGAGACGTGTACCCATTCAGAGAAAGATGCTTCATTAATTGAAGCTTCAAGGAAAAGAAAACCAAAACTTCCATAATAAGGTGTTGGAATTACTCGAAGAATCGAATTCCATATAAATGCCAAAATATTGGCTGTCGAAGAGAAAATGCTATCTCTTAAAAAATGACGAAACCAAAATGTGATTAAAATATGAATGAAATGAAATGATTTTTTTTTATATATATGAAATTAAATGTGATAATTTGTACCAATTTATTCTGACTTTTATTTAATAATTTAATGAAAAAAAATTAATTTAAAAACAACTGAGTAACCCATTTCGAATCTGTCTGACAATTGAGTCATCTCCTCTCCTGCGGCAAACTCAAATACGACTGTGAAGTTCCCGACAAAATTAGTAAAACAGTTATAGTAAAACAGTTGGCAAAAGCAATGTTCGGTTTATTAAATTTTTTTGTTATGAATGGTTAGTAACGCAATTACTAAATTAGCAACTTCGGAAACAAATGACAAATAAAAATAAATGGATTAATACGAAATTCGAAATGTTATCTACTTACATTTCATTATAAATTGTAGAAATATTTTATTACGAAACCCAAACATGGTTTTTAAAACCAAAAATTACCCAAGAGTACATCTAATTTCTTATACTATCGAAATATATTTGGTAATAGATTTCGAAAAAGATAATTATACGTCGCAAAAATAAAAAAAAATTCAAAATAAATGTTTAAAGTGCGTTCAATGTACACATGTTTTTAAACGAGAAATTAAAAAAATTAAAAATCTAATTAATCTCAGAGATGTCTAAGAGAAACGGTATATGTGGATCTATCAAACATCTCTGAGATTTGGGCCATTTTTTTTTTACAGTATTCATCCCCTTGGTAATTAAGACAGTCATATTTATCGTCAACGCCAAATGGGTTTTGGTCATCGTAATATTATAAGGGTGGTGTCGTCTGACAGCTCTTATATTAGGAAATTTTGCCACATATACCGTTTCTCTTCTCTATACGTAAAGACGAATTAACATTGTTAATAATTTCAATTATTTCAAAGGGACCTGTCCAAATTGGATCAAGCTTGCCTTTGGTTTTTTCATTTTTCAGTAGAACTTTGTCCCCAACATGAAATTTAACATTGGCACTAGATTTGTCGTAGTAAATTTTTGACTTTTCTTTTTGTGTAATTAAATTTTTTCTAGCTATTTCATATGAATTTGCCAATTTTACTCGTAGGTTTTGCAAATAATCGTCGGGATTATAAAAAGTACGGTTATTACATTTAAGTGAAGATGGTATGTTTGGTTTAAATCCGTGAACAATTTCAAATGGCATTAAATTTGTAGAAGAATGTGGGGTTGAATTGTAGGTAAACATTGCAAAAGGTAACCAATAGTCCCAGTTGTTAGAATCATTATCGGTATAGGATCGCAAGTATTCAACAAGTGTTCGATGAGATCTCTCTAAAGCTCCGTTTGTTTGCGGATGATAAGCAGTACATTGTAATTTTTTTATTTTCAATAATTTACACATGTTTTGGAATAACTGACTAACAAAATTAGTTCCTGAATATAAAGTGTTCAACAAAAACTTTAGCAATGGTATACGACATTTGATTTTCGATAGGTATTGCAAGTGAAAATTTTGAATAGTCATCCTGTATAGTAAGAATATAACGATTACTGTTGTATGAAACGTTTAAGGGACCAACGATGTCTAGAATAATTTTCTCAAATGGAGTTTTTGAAGTTGTTGTCACCACCATGGGAAGTTTAGTTAGTTTCGAGATTTTATTTTTCTGGCATAATTCAAATTTTTTGATAAATTTTCTAATTTGAGTCAACATTTTTGGGAAGTAATAATAAGATTTGATCCTTTTGAAAGTTCTTTCTATTCTTTGATGTCCTCCTAACGGACAGTTGTGAAATTCTTTGATCACGTTAAGAATGTCAATATCATTATCTAGAAAAGTGATACAATTTTGAGGAGATTCATTTGATGGTTGACTTGAATTTTTATTGTTATTTAATGTAGTATGGTTTAATGTTTGGTCAAGATTTGGTTTCGGTTCAATAGCTTGTGCTCGCGAACGAGTAACAACATTAACTTGATAACCTTGATCGGCAGATTTTAATTCAATTCTACTCAAAGCGTCTGTGTTAAGGTTGTCTCTTCCTGGCTTGTACATTATATCGAAATCGTATTCATCTAATTCGATTCTCCAGCGCATTAAACGTGACGATAAATTTTTTGCTTTATTTAACCAAAATAGTGGTTTATGGTCTGTAATAATGGTAAATTTTACACCATACAAATAAGGACGAAAACGTTTTATAGCAAAAACTATGGCAAGCAATTCCTTCTCCACAGTAGAATAGTTTCGCTCAGCTTTGTTTAATACCCGGCTTGCATAAGCCACAGGTAAGTCATCATCGCCTATTATCTGTGAAAGAACTGTGCCAAGTGCTACATCGCTAGCATCTGTTGTGACATAAAATTGCTTTTGGAAATTGGGATATTGCAAGATCGGGGGTTTAATTAATTTTTCTTTTAATTTTTGAAAACTTTCGAAACAGAAAGCATCCCAATTGAATCGTGCATCCTTTTTCAGTAATGCATTCAATGGTTGTGCTATTTCTGAAAATTTATTAATAAATCTTCGATAGTATCCTATCAATCCTATAAATCACTTAATTTCCTTTTGATTCTTAGGGATTGGAAAATTTTGAATTACATCGATCTTTGACGGGTCTGGCTTAATTCCGTTATTAGTTATGATGTGACCCAGGTAGCAAATTTCTTTTCTAAGGAAATGACTTTTTAACGGTTGCAATTTTAAATTGTATTTTCGAAATGATTGAAATATTTGCAATAATTTTTTATTATGATCGTTAAGGTTATAACCGCATACAACTACGTCGTCTAAATATACGAAACATTTCAGGCCGTTTAATCCGGATAACACATTATTCATAATTCGCTGAAATGTTGCTGGTGCTCCCTTTAAACCAAAGGGCATCCTTGTGAAGTGATAGTGACCCATCTGGGTGCTAAAGGCAGTTTTATATTTATCTTCTTCACTTAGAGGTATTTGATGATAGCCGTCTGCTAAGTCTAATGTCGTAAAATAAACAGCATCTCCTAATTGTTTTAAAATTTCTACGATATTGGGCAATGGAAATACGTCATTAATTGTCAAATCATTTAAACGGCGAAAATCTACTACGACTCGCCAACGCTTAGATGCATCGCTAGATTTTTTCGGGACAATTAGTAACGGAGAGTTGAATGGGCTGTTACTGTTTTCAATGATGCCATGTTCAAGCATTTTCTCCACTTGTGAGTTAATTTCGAATTTTGCCGAATGAGGAAGACGATAAAGTTTTATATTGACTGGCTGTGAATCAGGTTTTAATGAGATATGGTGAAATCCTGCATTGGTGATTGTCAGTTGATCACCAGGTAAGAAAAATATATCGTTGAATTCGCGACAAATCTTAAGGATGGATGACTTTTCTTCCTTGTTCAAGTGAACTGTGTCGATTTGATTTTCTATATTCTGCAATCTATCTGATAGTGAATCTGACCAATGTTTTAAAGTTAAAATTTGGTAATGCTCTAGACTTTCTGGTTCGATGTACATGTCATCTAGTTTCACTGGAAAATCGTTGGTGTTTACAACGCTTACTGTTGCAAACGAATTTATTATTTCAATGATTGTATTTGCTATGTACACGCCCGGTTTTATCATTTGTGAGGGGAATAAATATTCATTGTCACCTTTTGTTTTAAATCTAATTTTAACGATCCTTTCTGAACGGCTAGGAATAATGATTGGAGGATTGTTGGAAGAAAGAGTTAAACTTGTGTATTCAGTGTCATTAGGATTATTAAGTATTTGAATTACGTTATGGAAATAGTTGATATTACATTTATTTTTAATAATAAAATCATTTCCAATAATACCTGCACAATTTAACGGGAAATCTGATGGTACAATGTGAAACTCATGCGAGATTGTATTAATTTTTGAAATTTTAATTTTAGAATTGCAAATTCCCAAAGTATCAATAGATTCTGCAGTTATTCCCTTTATAGTTAACTTTTGATAGGGGTAACATAAAGTATCGGGCTTAATTAAATCTTTCTTAATAACACTAATGTCGGCCCCTGTATCAACTAAGAAAAATTGTGGTTTAATTAAAATATCTAAATCAAGGTTTACGAATTTAAAATCATCGTTATGGAAATTAATTGAAAAGCAAAATATTTTGTTTGTTGTGAAATTTTCTTTTGATATTATTGAATATTTTTTATCTTTACTATTTGTGTCGTAAATAAGATTAGATGAATGTAGGTTTAAACGTTTTGAACTCGCACCGCTACATCCTTGGGTTTCCGATGGAGTTCGTTTAAGTTTTCCGTTGTTTGTGATTGAGAAGTTTATGGTTGCTGAATGTTATCGGATTGGCTCCTTCGTTGAGTGGATCTTTCGCGAGATCGACAGACGCTAATATGATGACCAAACTTTTTGCAGTAGGCACACGGATACGAAATTTGATTAATTCGAGCATTAGGATTTGGTTGGTTTGGCGTTTGCGAAAAAGATCGTAATGGCGTTTGTCTATGGTTATTAAAAGTTGAATTAAAATTGGAGTGATTGCGGAATGGAATAAATGGTGTTTGATTCGAATTTCGGTTATAACAGTGTGATGCGGTGTGCCCTCCTTTGAAACAAATCTGGCATTTAACGAATTTGGTAGGAGTATTAGAAGATTGAGCTTGACTAGGTTTAGGTTTATAAGATTGATTTACTTTTTCTTCTTCTATTCCTTTAGCAGTAGCATCTTTTAAATTTTCGAACCGACACGCTTTAATTAAAATTTTGAGGGGGTCTCTCAAACCATCTTCGAACGCTCGCAAGGCAGTTTTCGAATTAATAATTTTTATATTTTTATCGAGGACTCCTGCGTCTGATGTAGCTGAAACACACGATTTATTTAAATCAGCAAGAATATTTTCAATTCGGATACCAAAATCTTTTACGCTTTCGTCATAACGTTGTCGTGCTTGCACAAGATCAACTTGGATATTTTCTAAGGCTTGATCGTTTGAAAATTTTTGTTTAAGTTCCTTTTGCAAGTTTTCCCATGTTTCATACCTGCCAGTTAATACAGTTTTATTATAAGCACTGTCTATCAACCTAATCTGCACTAATTCTAAAAACATTGAGTGATCTTCATTCGTTTTTACATCTTTAAATACAAGATTGCAACATTCCAAAAATCTATGGAGCTTTTCGGGAGTTCCATCGAACTCTGGTATTAATTTAATAGCTCTATCAAAATTAAAAGCCATAGCTGGAATACATGATTCTATCTGCTTACCGAAATGTTGGTCTAATAATTTTCGATCAATTGACAATGGAAATTTAAATCCGTTATAAGGTAAGAGTGATGTTGTCTGATTACAAGTTAAAGATAAGAGATCTTTATTGAGCACCGATTTATGTGTTTCGCTTTTATGTTCTTCTTTAGGAACAATGTTAATTTTTTTATTACGTAAATGTTTGTAATCAATTGGTTTGTCATTCATATGTACGCAGGATTGATTAAGTATTGAACAATATTTTACCCAACTTATTAATTCACAAAAAAAATTATATCCGATTGACAAAGAAAAATAATTTAAGTACGATAAACAGAAATATTATAATAACAAAATAAGAAAATAATCAAAATATTTTATCAATTTACGAAAAATTAAAATTTAAATTAAATTTGAATTTGAAATAAATAAGAATAATTTAAGAAATTAACTTACAATTTACTTAAGTTTGTTCAAGATGATTGTTGATCAGCTGGCTAATTCCGACAATAAAATATCTCGATTTTATTTTTGAAGTAATATAATTCCGGTATGATTTATGATGTTCGATGACGTTCTAATGCTGGAATACTTTTATGATAATGTCGTAAAGTTGTAATTGTTATCAATCAATTTTAAGGTTGTACGTATCGATTTTGGAATGTATAGTTGTTGTACGATGATGAACTTTTCTCAATGGATTTAAATCGATGATTTGAATGATCCAATTAATGATGATGTGGTATTCGTAAATGATGAATGATAAGGAACGCAAGTTTTCTGAATACCATTGATAACTTTATATTAGGATATGTAACAAATATCCTTTATTGTTTTATGAACTGTAACTCGTACAGTAGTTGTTTTAATAACAACGGTATTTACTATTAATCATTTATTTCAAATTACGTTATTAATTAATTACTATTATAATCACTTTGAATGTTTTCTATTTATTCAATAAAAATCACAATCACAATAAACTTGCAATTATCGGTTTTATGAAATGTTAAATTATATAGCACTAGATTTTTTTCACAAGGTACTCAAAAATTTCGGTGTCTTTGAAAAATGTTATTTTTTGAAACGAACATCGTGGTTTTGGCGTCTTTTTGCAAACGGTTCAATTAATGTCGGGGTTTACGGATTTTCTTGTCAATACATATCACCGTTTACTTATTTTAAGACAATGCTACACAAAACACTAACTTTCACCGAGTTCATGCTATATTTTTAACGATAATTACGTGTTAAATTTTTATTGATCACTTTTTATATATATACAGATTAACGTTTATTAAAATTTTATAAGTTTTAGATTATAGATTAAGAGTAATAATTACACGATTATTTTATTAGGCGATTCAAACCAGAACGGGTATCTTTTAAAGATGATAGTGGATAACTTGGATACCGTCAGTGTCCTTGTACGTATACTATCATCCTACCGCTGCCACCAAATTTTGTTGTTGTTTATAATTTTAAGTTATAATAAAATAATTGTAACACATATTGTTGTATGTTTTCATTAGTATTTATGATTTTATAATTATCAATATTAATTTATTAAACTGATATTTATAATTTTAATTATTTTTAATGTAAATGTTAACTCCACCTTTTTAAGACTGACTTTTTAAAAACGTTTTAAGTTTTATTACACCTCGGTTTATAAGTGTATTCTACAAACAAGATAATTAGATAAATTGGTATTTGTCTATAATAGATTTATTATACTAAATCAGGGGTTTACAACAGACATCTCTGATTAATTAATTAGATTTTTAATTTTTTTAATTTCTCGTTTAATCTAAATCTCTTCTATACCTTCCCGTTATTTTCAGTTTTTGGCCAATATCTCAAAAACTTCCACAAGTAACCAATACTTTCGGTAGGCTTTCTAATAGCCTAGGTCATACTGATACGACCTAAGCTATTAGAAAACCAACCTAAAGTATTGGTTACTAGTGGAAGTTTTTGAGATATTGTCCAGAAACTGAAAATAACTTATATAGCCGCAAAAAATTCTAGTGAAAATTCTGGTCCATGAATTTTCCCCAAATTTTCCATATAGTCTTAGTAATAGCCTAAGCTATTAGAAAAACCACCGAAATCAATGGTTACTAGTGGAAGAAATGCCGTAAAGACAGAATATTGTTAAATTTCACCATTTCATATACCGAGTTCCTTTACTTCAGAGATCAATCAATTTTTTATTTTAAGTAACACTTCTAATATTTTATTCCGCTGAGATGTTTTATTTAGTGAAAAAATATATACATAATGAATAAAAAATTTCCGCTGGTAATTACATTACAAAACAAATTCTCTTTAGTGATAGTGCTGCCACTTGCGGCGAGTAGCGTAATCTCTTATTTCCGCTGTAAAAATTCCGCTACCTTATACAGGCTCAGATTGAAAGTCTATTTCAACACCTATTCAGTGGTACCTTTTTTGTAATTGCACCATGCCAACAAAGTGATTTTTTGTCAAATGCATACAGCAGGCTTTCGAATTAAATTCTAAAAATATTTCAACAAGATCAATACAACAGCATGCCATGAAATATCTCGATCGGAATTGTGATCAACTGCATATCAACGCTTAGCCTGAACGATCCTCTATTGATTACGTCTTCAACCGGAGCAAAGAAAGCGGTATCACACCAGAGGTAGCCGCACAAGTGGTTGCACTAGTTTATGTGAGGCAACACCAAAGTGAAGTGGCTCTACAACTAAATTTGAGCCGATTCTCAGTATGAATGCGGATCATCTGGGACGGCGGCTCCAAGAAGTTTGTGAAGTCGAAGTCAATCGGTGGACAGTTATAAGACAACTTCCAGAAGTTAATGTGATTGCACAAAGACCAGCAAGTCCTGTTCTCTGACGAGTGTAAGGTGTGTTCATATGGCACCGATGGACGCGGAAGAGTATACAGAAGACAAGGAGAGCGATATGCACAAGTTTGCATTGAAGAACGTGTCTCGTATGGCAGTGGATCGTGCATGTTCTGGGGACGCATATCATTAGAGGCGAAGAGAGATCTTGTATTCATCACACGAGCCAATACTGGCTGTTGATCAGGAGGAATGAATTCTCAACGGTACATTGAGGAAGTACTCGAGGAGTACGTCATACCTTTTGCCGAGTTTATTGGCGAACATTTTCTGTTTATGCAGGATAATGCGAGACCGCATACGGCTGGTGTAGTATAATAGTACCTTCAAGAGGTGGATGTGTCTGTTATGAAGTGGCCAGCTCGAAGCCCGGACCTCAATCCAATCGAACATTTATGGGACGAATTGAAAAGAAAAATGCTCTCCAACTAGTCTCCAGGAGCTGCAACAGGCGATCGTAGAGGTATGGGGGCCATACCTCAAGCTTATGTGAAAACTTTGGTGAAATTAATGTAGCATCGAATGGAAGCTGTCATTTAGGTCAGGGGCGGGAAAACTTCTTATTAATGAAACTTATTGTTTATTTTCATGTTTTAAATCGATTTTTACCCCTAATTTTCATGCTGTCAAATTCACAAAAACGTGTAAATCATGGCACGTATAAATACAAAAAATGTACCACTGGATAGGTATTGAAATAGACTTAGAATCTACATTAAAAAAATTAACTAAATATGCCTGAAGCGTGAAAACATAATTAAATTAAAGTTAAGACGATTTTATTCGAAAATTAAAATTTCATTAAATTTTAAATAATTTATAAGTGCATTCCTTTGTACGCCTCATTTTTTCCTTCTCCTACTTTATACTTTAGTGACGTGTCGTATATACAATTCCTACATATTATACAAAATTTAATGTCAATTAATTATTAAAAATATTTTTGCATCGTATACTTGCAAAAAATTCTCTTTATATTTATCCTCCCTCCAACCATTTAATTTCGGTGTCACATTATTTTTACTTTTTGGGGTGAAACTAAAAACCCATTGGCTTTTTTTTATGAAACAACGAAAAACACTATACATAGTCACTTCGATATACAAAACTTTGAAATACTCAATTGGTAATTCTATGCCAATTTTCCTATTTTGTTGCCTTGTTTCGGAAAATCGTTATAGAGAGAATAAAAAATATATCGAAATTAATTTTGGTCATTTGTATGTATGTATACTACAAACAGTACAAGTATAGGTGGAATAGTATGTTCGCTATACAACAACGACTTTCTGAAAAAAAACCCTTGTTTGGCTTCAAATTGGATTTGAAATAAAAAAAAAATTGTGAAAATCAAAATTTACTTTGGAAATGAATTGGTGCTTTAGTTTAGTTACACACAGGTATACTCGTATATATGCTATGGGTGTGCAAAGTACATATTTTCATTTTCCAGTAATATATACATATATGTATATAGAGAGTTACATAGTTTTCATTTTTAAATTGGATCAATAGTACCGATAAAAAGTTTTCAAAATGCCTGCAAAAAATCGGAAAAAGCTCTTGGTATTAAATGGTATCTAGAATAATTTTTTTTTTCGATGGTAAATGGAGCTCTATACAAAACTGAAAATCGAATTTTTAGGCTGAAAAATAAAAAATGCATATACATTTTGAATAAACTTACCTCCAATTTTTTGAATGTACATATCCAGTTGCCTTAAAAGTCAGGTCTCATATAATCTCTTGTATAGGCTTAATTTACATAAAGCTGCGCATCAAAAAACTTTGTCGTGACATCAAACTCCTCTATATGAAAAACTCGGAACACATTTATATGTGTAACCCCAAACGGATATTACATTAAAAACTAAATAACTTTAATTTCCTATTTTTTTTTATAAAATAAAAACATTTTCACTTGCTGTTCATCGACGTGGCTGCGATTTATACCGTTGAGGTTGGGCGGTAAAAAAAAATCAATTGGTATTATCCACTCTGGTTGCATATTTTATTGGGCATTGTGGAACTGTATTATTTATCCATCTAAAATTGTGTGTGGATGTTGTTTTAATAAATTTTCATTTTTTTATTTTTATTTTTTTTTTAATATATCCCGAAGGCAATTTTACAGCATTGATTTAATTTTTATTATTACAGACTTTTCTCTACTCACTCGTTACTCATGTTTTATGGGTATTTGGTTTTTTTATTTAATTTCGATGCCGAAGGCTATATACATAAAATAAGTTCAAATCTCATAAAACCTCAATACTTAATGAAATCAATATGTAGGAAGTACGAAGTGGGAGATTGATTTCATTGGAATTAATTTTGAAAGATGATTCAAATAGAGTAAAGTAAGTCAACATCTAATGCCTAAATAGCGACATGCATCGTAAGACAGATGAGTAGTTGGTGCGCTTGTGTGACTTATCAAATAAAAAACCTCTTAACGAGATAAATGTTCGAGTGACGAAAGCCGTATTCAATTCACAAAATTTCTGATATCAAATTTGTGCCGAAAAAAAAGCAATTGCATTCAATTTTTCAACGATTTCTCGAAATGTTAGTGCATTCAGCGCGTTGTTGTTTAACATCCCGAAAATCGTTGGCAAGTTGTTGTTTTTGACAGCTAGAAAGAAAAATGTAAACAAACGCGCCGAATGCACTGACATTCCGAAAAATCGTTGAAAAATCGAATGCAATTGTTTTTTTTTCGGCACAAATTGAATTCGGCTTTCGTCACTCGAACATTTACCTCGTTAAGAGGTTTTTTATTTGATATCAATGGTTTTGGCACGGCAAATTGAAAATGAATTGAATTGCGATTCGTTTTATTGTTGTCAGTCAAAACAGTTCACACACACTCGATAGCACACAAGTGGCCGCTACGTGTAATTGTGCATCATACACAGACGCGCGGCATTGAAATGACAACAGTATGAGGCCATGCTAATGCAACAAATACGGTATTACAGGAACGTCATATCTCCACTCAATGTTGGTAGAAGTTCATGCTTTTATACAATATTCTACTTTCCAAGACCTTTCCGATGGTATATAACATGATCATGGCGGTCTCAAAGGGAAAAAGGTCGAAACTAGCTGTATATATACGAGTTCGACTTTCAGCACAGTAGGTGCTTTCGTCACTCGTTTGGACTGCCGTCCAAAGTGATTTTAGAGTGTTTCTATGTATAGAAGTTGAGATATAGTCCACAGAAGTCAGTCTTATCTCTTTTGCATAGAAAAACTCTAGAAAAAACCATTCATGCTGTTTAAACATTGACCTATCAATCAATGTACGCCACTAGTTGTGACCGGAGTGTAGTATTTAACATTTATCAAAAGTGCCGCTACACAAATTAAAAAAAAATAAAAATGTAGTTACACAATTTAACAAAAAATGTAGTTGTACACAGAAAAAATGTAGTAGGGTTGCAATTATAATTTTTTTATTTTATATCCCACTTTTTAAACTTAGAAACAAAAAAATAGAGTTAAAAAAAATTATGAAGAGTTAAAATATCAATACGAGTAAGTACCTTGAATAAATAATTTAGAGTGAATTTTATTAATTAATTTTTCCAATTTAAATCTATGTGAGTATTTTAAATAAAATATTGAATGAATATGAATATTTTTGAATAAAATAAATCTTTATGGTTTTGAATTAATAAGGATTTTAAAATATAACTCGTATAGTTAAAAAAATACACATTGATGACCATTAACACATATGGAATTCTAGAGATGGCAAGAAAAATATGAGTATTCTGGCATTTTAACCGTGCCTTCGTGATTTATTTGAGATATACGGCAGATCGATGCAACCCTCGGGGAATTTTCTATCAATTTTACAATATTTACAATAAGTGTACGTTGAATCGTGTAGTTATTTGATCGCCATTAACACATTGTTCTAGAGATGGCTAGAAAAATATGAGTATTCAGGCATTTTATCCATGCCATCGTGATTTATTTGAGATATACGGCACATCGATGCAACCCTCGGGGAATTTTCTATCAATTTTACAATATTTGTGAATATCGGAAAGTGTACGTTGAGTCGTGTAGGTGTTTGGTCGCCATTAACACATAGTTCTAGAGATGGCTAGAAAAATATGAGTATTTTAGCATTTTATCCATGCCTTCGTGATTTATTTGAGATATACGGCACATCGATGCAACCCTCGGGGAATTTTCTATCAATTTTACAATATTTACAATAAGTGTACGTTGAATCGTGTAGTTATTTGATCGCCATTAACACATTGTTCTAGAGATGGCTAGAAAAATATGAGTATTCAGGCATTTTATCCATGCCATCGTGATTTATTTGAGATATACGGCACATCGATGCAACCCTCGGGGAATTTTCTATCAATTTTACAATATTTGTGAATATCGGAAAGTGTACGTTGAGTCGTGTAGGTGTTTGGTCGCCATTAACACATAGTTCTAGAGATGGCTAGAAAAATATGAGTATTCTGGCATTTTATCCATGCCATCGTGATTTATTTGAGATATACGGCACATCGATGCAACCCTCGGGGAATTTCCTATCAATTTTATACAATATTTGTGAATTTCGGAAAGTGTACGTTGAATCGTGTAGGTGTTTGATGGCCATTAACACATAGTTCTAGAGATGGCTAGAAAAATATGAGTATTTTAGCATTTTATCCATGCCTTCGTGATTTATTTGAGATATATGGCACATCGATGCAACCCTCGGAGAATTTTCTGATATCAAATTTGTGCCGAAAAAAAAGCAAATATTTGAACAGTTTTTCGACAGTACAAGTAATTTTTCCGTCAAAATTTTGCAATTTTTCTAGGACAATTTTATTATTTATTTTACTTAGTTTCAAATTATAAATACAATTTGCCCCTTGAAGAATTGTATAAATTCTGGAAAAGAAAGTTTTATATTTACAAACGTTGATTTTTTTAACACTTGTGGCGCTCAGAAGAAGCGATAAGAGCGATAAAAACTCTTTGATCTGTGTCTGCAAGGTTGACGAAGCAATTATTATTAATAAAAATAAATAAAACTAAAAAAAATTGTAATTCGAATTTTTATCGTTAAAATTAAGATTTGATAAGTAAAAACGGCAGATTTTGAATAAAAAAAATCAAAAAAATATTTTTGAAAAAACTGAAAATTTTCCAGGAAAATATGGTTATTTTTCCGAAATTTTTGGCTTGCACCTCCTCAAAATGATAGGTATACAATCCTATAAAGAATTTTTTTTTTCAAATTTTTATCTTACCCGATTTCGGCGATGTATACGTCATCTACACTTACAACCAAAAATTTCGCTTGTGTGGAAGTACAACCAACACAATTGCGAATAAAGTTCTATTATTTTTTTTCGGACGAAAATAATTTTAAAAGGAATGCACAAATGCGTAAGTTGGGTCACAACACATACAAAAATAAATGTTTGACATGGTACTTTTACAGTTCCCACACAATTGTGTTAACGGGCAGGAAAAGAGATATACCTATTGGTGGCGCATGACAAAATTTTCCTTCACCAAAATGTACCGCTGACTGGATACGTGCTGAAAAATAATAAAATACATAAATTCATAAAAAATTACAATACAATAATTCATAAAACAACAAATTTAAAAAATTATATTTCTGAAATCGAAAAAAAAAATTCGGCCCTTCGAACCATTCGGCCCTTTAACATTCGGCCCTTCGACACATTCGGCCCTTCTACATTCGGCCTTTCGACCCATTCGACACATTCGGCCCTTCGACATTCGGCCCTTCGACATTCGGCCCTTTGCACCCATTCCTTATTAAACACTTGTTTTTTATTTCGCAAAAATTAGTTTTTTCAATATTTTAATTAAAAAATTTGTTTAAAAAGTTTAAAAAGTCACTCGATCGATTTCGGCTTATAAGGTCATCATCAGGAGTATCTACTGATTTGTAAAAGTAAAAATTTTGTTATATTTAGCAGAAAAAAGCAAAAAATAGCTTAAAGAAGCAGGGACAAAAAATAGGCAATAAAAATTAATCTACTAACTGTTAGTCAAAAGTAATTATTAATAAAAAAGGGGGAGCAGGATAGCAGGTAGGCGATTAGTCATCGGCGTTGTCAAATATAAATATGTTCAATTGTCGTAAGGAAGAAGCAGTTCAGACAAAAAGGGGTTCCTTCAACAGAATGGGTACTTGTCACTCGGACAGATCCGGTCGCCGCCGGATGGACACACCTGGTTGTGACTAATTTATTAAGTTTACTCGAGTTTCGTTTGACAAATTCTGGTCGAATTTATTCAGTTTTTTTTTATTTGCTTTTGATTTTGATTTTTCTGTTCCACAGTGTAGGCCAGACGCTCGCCTGCCTCTAATTCCCGCTCGACCCATACCATTACTCTGACATCTAGCCGGCAAAATATTACCGTGAGAGAGGTTTCTGCGTGCTTAGTGAAATCTGCGGGTTGGATTCGAGCCATCCGTAACACAATTAATTAGTTTATAGTTCTATTATAATTATTTAATTTGACGTAAGACAATAGTTCTTTAAAAAATGAACATTAATTTTAGTCACTAACTTTATATTTAGTATTGTTTTAATTTTTTTTCCTATTTTTTTTTTTTTGAACCCATTTAATAACTTTACTGGGTTGTTTATTTTAAAAGTCTTGTCTATTTTATTATTTTTTCCTTCCTATTTTTCATTTATTGATTTATGATCATCAACCGAAATATTTAAAAATATAATCCCATCACTCTAGAGACAAAGGTCTCAATAGGGAAACTAGATTTACAAATTATGTTTTACATACAGTCGGTTACAAAGAATTCCGGGCTCGTTATTATAAATTTTTCCCGTTTCAAATTTTTTTAACAAAACTTCAAGGTGTGGGTAACTGCAGCAAGGAAACTTTCGAATTTCCAAATGAAACTTTGCATACCGATTAAGCCCAATTTGTGCTAATTAGTGTTCAAGGAAAAAAATTAGTGCTAGTCCAGGAGCCGGGAAAACCGGAAAACAAAATTTGAAATTTCGCCTGAAAGACGAAAAAAATAAAACCCAATTTCTATAAAAAATCAGAAAGTTCAAAGACAGACTACCTACATTGACCGTTAAACAACAAAGACTGTTCAACGGAATTTGACCAATTCTGGATTAGCACAAATTTTGGATTAGCAGACGGTAATGAACATACCTGATAGGAATATGCAATCAGAAGTGCCAACTTAATTGGTTTGTAGAACACTTTTTGTCAGAAAATTGTTCATACAACGGTCGTTGTTGTTCAACGGAATTGGGCCAATTCTGGATTAGCACAAATTCAGCCACTATACTTTTCGTATGGCAATGAACATGCGTAACAAGAATATGCTATTTGAATTGCTCAGTCTTTGGTTTTACAATAAGTTATTTCTATTTAGTAATTTGTTGTTCAACAAAAATATTATTGAACGGTATACATCTGTATTTTGTATGTTCAATATAGTATCTTTTAGGGGCTAGTTTGTTTTCCCTGTATTCATGAATGAAAATTTATGAAAATCACTTTTCTATGATAAGCACAAATTTCGTCGGTGTAGCCACTTTTGTGAAGTTTTAAAATTTGGCTCAAATTATTTCTGGTTTTTTCTAGAAATTTGGTTTTATTTTTTTCGTGTTTCAGGCGAAATTTGAAATTTTCTTTTCCGGTTTTCCCCGCTCCTGGAATAGCACTAAGTTTTTCTAGTGAGCACTAATTAGCACAAATTAGGTTTAATCGGTATGCAAAATTTCATTTGGAAATTCGAAATTTTCCCTGCTGCAGTTACCCACACAATGTATACCTCTATATTTTAAATGTTTAATATAGTATCTTTTAGGGGCTAGTTTGTTTTCCCTAGATTAATGAATGATATTTTATGAAAATAATATTTCTATATTAAGCAAAAATTTCGTCGGTGTAGCCGCTTATCGAAAGTTTTATAATTAGGCTTAAATTATTTCTGGTTTTTTCTAGAAATTTACTTTTATTTTTTTCGTTTTTCAGGCGAAATTTGAAATTTTCATTCCCGTTTTTTCGGCTCCTGAACAAGCACTAATTTTTTCCCGTGAGTACCGTTTCATTTCGAAATTCGAAAATTTCCCTGCTGCAGTTACTTACACTACCTCTCGCTATCTTGATGATGTTTTCCTAGCGTGAAAAGTTCATCACGTTAATATTGACATTATATTGAAAACATGATTGAAGTTGCGTGCATGAGTTGCTCGGTCGGCAAGTTTTTAAGTAATTTGTCTGTTGTTCATTGAATTGGAAATTGCAATCTTATAAATTGAAATGGCATTCCGCTTGAATCATAGAAATGCGAGAAATGCGGACATCTTCACCAAGAGTTTCAATTGTAGTAAATGCGGTGGCATCCGTACCAGGTCGAGTAAACTCAAAAATTTACTACAGTGTCGACGGGCTTGTATGTGACTGCCTGACTTTAAATGTTAGACTGAATAATATTGTTAAGTTCGCAGACATTTGTGATTCTTATAGCTGGTTTGAGTATTGGGAAGTATTCTTGAAAGGTTTCACAAGCAATATGATCGATTTCTCATACCGCAGATGCTTTGGTATTTTTCATACCAGATGTTTTGGAAATGTTACACGTAAGAGTTTAAATGGGCAGTTCTCCCACTTGAAACCAAGGTTATGTCATTTTGGGATAGAATTGCTGGCAGGATCCTCCTCCTGGCGCATCTAAGAAGAATTTTTCTCCAACCCCGTTTTTGGCAATTTGCATTATTTGATCGTAAATGCCATTTTCTTTAAGAGCGTTACCTTCGGAATATTTGATTGCATATACGATACAAGATCACTCGTGTTATAATTTTGTTGCTTCGAATGAAGCAGCAGCAAATCGATTTGATGATGGCATTCTCGAATACTTCGATACATCCTAGTGTCGACTACTACAAAAAGTGGCATGTGAAACGCCGTTGACAATTCTGAATTTCTTTCACAGACGTTGAACCGGGCACATTTACCAACAGCATGCGAAGAAAGAAGCATTCATCTTGATTGGGAATCAAGAGTCCTATCGCAATTTCTTTGAATACCCCAAGATATCCGTCGATTTGCTCTCCTCGTTTGCGTTCGATCACATGATTGTCTACTCGCATTCCGGGAGTAATTCGTACCCGAGTAACTCGTACCCGAAGCAGTTAACGTTCTAGCCAAATAAACGCGTTGTCCATTTTCTAGATGTACTGCTAAGTGAATAACTGCTGGATCTCGTTCATGTACATGAAATGAAAGAATTCGCCATACAACTTCAATGCTGCTTATTTATCATTCAGATATTAAAAATCTGATTTTTTGAAGATGATTCGAAAGCTTGCCAAATAGTGCAATCTTAAATAAACAACAAAAGTTTCAATTTCAAAGAAAACATTTTTTATTAAATCGCATTATTTTGCTACCTTTCATTATTCTTATGTCTGTGCACATTTCTTTCGTCTAGTATATAAGTAATAAGTACTCGTAATAAAAATATTTACATATATTTCAAATATTTAAGAAGCTTTTCAAGTTTACTTACCTATTTAAAGCAAGTGATAATTAAAGTTTTATATAACAAAATTTTTTAATGTAATTTTAATGTACGCTCGTACATTGATTTTTGTTGTATCTTCATCGTCAGTGCGATTGTTGTTGTTATTGTTGCAATTTTTTGCACAAAATTAAAACAAAAATGTTTTCAAAATTTAATGGAATTTTGTAGTTTTCCGAGTTGTTTATGTACTTCAACTAATTAGACTTTTTTTTTGTGTGTAAATATACATAGTATGTGATTTATACTATTCAGGTGCGACTTTATCAAATATATTTATGCTGAAATGATTAAAATCATTGTCCAGTGGCATAATTCACATTACATTTGTATGTACAGTTGTACATATATGTAATTAACATAAGCCGTCAACATACGCGTTTATCTCGCGCACATATAAACGAAATCAAACAGTTTGCAATTTTTTTTTTCATTCAATGCAAAATTTATCCTAAATAATATAACAAAATAGATAAAAGAGTTGCGGGCATGGAAAATAAATATCGAAATGTCAATTCATCGAGTTGTCAAAAAAAAAAAATGGAATAGTGCGAGACAAATTTCCTGTTCACGATTTATCACCGTTTATCCACGGTTTAGTTTTTTTTTTTTGTTATTGGTGTATCCCTTCAGGTTATATTCACAATATGAATTTACATACAAATTTCGAGCTGTCTATCTGTCTGTCTACGCGAACATTTGTCTTGGTATTTTTTTTTTTTTAAAGGCTGGCATTAGGTTGCACATATAGTTGCAAAGCTACCCAAATCAATCCTATAGGCGAATAACCAAAACAAATTCAGTCAATTAATTATATATAATATGGAAACGTTTTTGAAAGCCTTTAAAGATAACAAACTACTTGTTTCGAATCTGGATGTGAGTTGTATCATGTGCAATTCCTGCATTCCATTTCTGTAATTTCCTTGAGAAAAACCTGCAATATAAAACCTGCAACACCTTGTGATTCAAAAATTGCCAACATTTACACCTGCAACAGTATAGTTTGAATTATATACGCGGGAATTACTTCCTAAAAGACAAAAAAAATGGAATTTATGTGGGGGGGGGGGGGGCATCGTTTTTTTATTGCTATTCATTTGCATGTATTCAGGAGGAAATATTTTAATTCTTTTAAAATAGCAAATATATTTTAATTTATTTTGTAACTATGATTCCCAAATTAATTAAAAACGAATAAGTAATTAGTTAATTATTTTATAGGATTTAAATAATTAAATTTAATTTTCTTACTTAATTTAATTAAAATTTAGAATTATTTGAATTCAATTTATTAACTAACAAATCTAGTTGTAATAAAATAAAGACAATTCAGCAAAATTGCCATCGGTTTCGCTCTATTTTTATGTTAGCTTTTCTGTTAGATAGAATCTAGTAGTGGTACTAATTGATCAATTTGGCTATCCTTAATACCCGCGCCCCCAATTTGGGCATAAAAGACATGATTTTCCAGCAAAAAGAATGTAGAACCATCTCAATATATAGGGTGACGGTCTCTTTATTGTAAACAATTTATCGTGTTTCAATTTAACGTGAACATTTAATCGTAGAACAGTTTATCGTGGACACAACTTAGCGTGGGACAATTTATCGTAGAACGGTTTTATGCGTGGTATCAAAAAATTAGTGGGATTCTTTAATGATTTTTGGAAAAAGTTCTGGAATATGGCCATGTGGGACGGAACTCGGTAGTTTCTTAACCGATTATGATGGGTTGGGTATGTTAGATGGAAATTCGACTATTGAATGATTTTTGGAAGAAGTTCTGGAATATTGCCATGTGGGACGGAACTTATAAAAGTTATATGCTTTTATTATTTATTTATTTTTATATTTAATTATTATTTATTAAATTTAATTTATTTAAATTATTGAATTTATTATTTTAATTAATTAATTATTTATTAAATTAAATTTGCCATGAAATTACCACCATATGCAATGGCGGTATGGTGTGGATGTCATGGTGTGCGGCGGCGATCTGTTGTGCTGCTTGTGCAGCGTGTTGCTAGCACGGCTGTGGTTGGAGACGAACTGATTGATAAAGAAAATTTAATAAATTTTGTTCGTTCTGTTTTGGTTTCGTCTTCGTCGTGTTGCTCTTGCTTTCGTTTGGAATGCTCGTCGTGTTATTTCCGGATTGCATGTATCTGTGCATCTGTTGACGCATTTACTCTGTTTAGTCGTACAGAGTAGTGATGAGTTAGCGATGAGTTTACGAGATGTTAATTTTGTAATATGTACGATTAGAATATTGGTTTGTAATATTCTAACCACTACAAACTCGGTAGTTTCTTAACCGATTATGATGGGATTGGGTATGTTGGATGGAAATGGGATTATTGAATGATTTTTGGAAGAAGTTCTGAAATAAGTTCTGAATCCTGGCTCCTATGCCCCCCGAAATTAAAATCTAAAGAGCCCCGCAGGGCTACGGGGAGGAGCGTAGGTGTCATTGATAGATTCTATATAATCCGCTCCTACGTGCGGCACGCAGTGCGACTTCAACTCTCAATTTAATATATTCATAAAAAAATATTAAATTTCATTTATTTTTAAATGAGATTCAATATTTTTTTATTAAATTTTTTTAGCACGTCTTAACGTATTTTTTTAAAATTTTAGTTGGTTTTTATTCCAATAGATGGCGCTAGGTCCAAAATGCTAAGCAAAGGCACATTTTTAGTTATAAACAATTCCGCTCTTGGCCAAAGTGGCGCTACCGTCGCCCAGACTGTTATACGATAAATTATCCACGATAAACTGTTCTACGATAAATTGTTCCACGATAAATTGATTCCACGATAAATTGACAGTAAATCCAATATATACGTTACTTGACACACTGTTTTATAGGAGATTCTCCGAAAAATTCAGAATTTCGTCGACGATAAAGCTTAGTTTATAACTGCTATTTTCAGAAATTATTATCCATACGGGATTGTCTTGAAATTTTTTAAATTTAAAGTTTCTAAAAATACAGCGAGAAGCTTAATCTTAATAATTATTTACAAATTTCAGATATACTCAGCATTTTCAAGAGTTATTAGGTTTTGCTTGTTACTATTTCTGCAAAACAAAAATTTATATTTATTAAATTTAAATTTAATAATGGAGAATAATGACTAAAGGCCTAATGTTTAAATTGACATTAGTATTTTTCAGTATGGAAACTTCAGTTTTGTCTAGCGAGAAAACTAAAAATATTCGCACATCAACTGATTTCCTCTCGCTTGTTTTTACTTTATCTTGTTTCTGGTGCAGCCTGGAATGCAAAGGACTAAATTTGGTTTAATTTGCTCCACTTTAAAAATTTATTTAGTATTGACACGATGAAAAACGAACCGTACTAAAATTTGGGAAAATCTTCGAAGTTAGATCGAATAGACAAGTTTTTTATGAAAATTTATTTGCGTTTTTTGGTGACTTGACTAATTTATGCTGTATAGGTTAGGTTAGAGAGGCTGCTACCGCACACTTAGGCCAATAATGACCCATTGTGATACCACAGGATCCAATCTCTCCTTATTCCCGCTGAAATTATCCGGAGCTACTTATGTAGCGTAAAATATCTCGCACTCCACAGTCTGCAGTTCAGAAAGGCTATCAATATCGTACACACCCAAGTACTTATGTCTTTTGTATGCCCGTGCCGGACACGAGGATAGGAGGCGATCTAACGTCTATTTTCCTCTTCGTCCAAACAACTTCTACAAAAATCATTCGTCTGTAGGCACAACGTTCTCGCATGTTCCCCAAAAACGCAGTGTCCTTTCAGTATTCCTACGACCAATCCTAACGTTTTCCGAGGAAAACTAGATTCACCAATTCTTCCCTTAGTAATCTAACTATCGTAGAGTGTCCCGCCTGAAGATATTTCCACTGAGAGACAGCCGAGACCCTCGTAGCCACCTTGGCTGCCATCTGTTTACCAACAAATTCGACTGGAATAAGGTGGAACATAACCTCTAGAGCGCGTGTAGGTGTTGTTTTAAGAACCTCGCTTTCTACAATGTTAGGCTTCTAGCTGAACTTACTGTCCAAGATTATGCCCAAAAATCTCGCTCTGTCAGCAAAAGCTAGTGTAATGCCGTTCACGGTAGAGGGCTAACTATTGGAATTTTATATTTCTTAGTAAATAGTACCAGTTCTGTCTTGGAAGGGTTGATCCCTAATCCACATTTACTGGCCCATTTCGTAACGATCAGGAGTGCATTATGTATAACATCCCTAATCGTGTCCAGATATTTGCCTGAGGCAGCTACCGCTACATCATCTGCATACGCTACAACCCCCATCCCCGCTTTCTCCAGTTCCAACAACAATTCATTTTCCACTGCGCTCTAAAGAAAGGGGGGCATTACTCCTCCCTGTGGAGTACCTCTAACTACCAGCCTTCTAATGGTGGACTCCCCCAGTTCCAAGGTATTAATCCGGCTTACCATCATCTGGTTTATCAACCTACTTATAGGGTAATCCACCTTCAAAAATGACAATCCTTCTATGATCGCCTCCGTTGTTACATTACTAAAGGTATCCACAATGTCGAGAAATTGACTAGATCGTGCGTACCGACTTTTCCTTACAGTACGCATGCTGCGATTGCCCAATTCCTTGGGCTTAACTTTTGTTCGAATAAGTAGATCTATCAACCTTTCCAAGGTTTTCAACAGAAAGGATGATAGAGTTATAGGCCTTAGGTCCTTTGGATAAGCCTGTGAACTCTTTCATGATTTCGGGATAAAAACCACTCTGATCTCCGTCCATTTACTGAGAAAATAGACGAGTTGCAGACATATCCCCTGAAGAGAACATCCAGCCAGGGGAGGGTAACTGCAGAGTTCCTTTGGATTTCTGCTGGTATGATCCGATCCAGGCCCGCCGATTTATACAACTTAAAACCGTTCAGCGCCCTCAGGATTCCTTCCCTGCCCACGATGCCATCCACATCTGTTAAAGGTATTCCTCGATGAGCTCCAGGCTCCATCGAGCCATCAACGCTTTCCGGAAAATGGGACTCGATAAGAAGCTCTAATGATTCCGAAATTGAAGCTGTCCAGAACATGTCCGGCCTAACTAAGTAACTAGGACTGGTTGGGTTAGTAGACAGAATTTTCCTAAGACGAGAAATTTCTGAGACCTCTTCCATTCTACAACAGAAGAATCTCCAAGACCCCTTTTGTGCCCTCCTCACCTCTTTTTTGTTCTTTCTTAGATCCTCCTTATAAGAGTCCCAATCCCAATTTCAACTTGTGTTCTTAGCTTTATTAAAGGCTGTCCTACACGCTCTCCGATAGGATCACAACTCCGTAGTTCACGATTTCGTTTTCTGCGTGCCCCTAGGCTTTATCAGGGGCAAGCAGCATTAAATGAAAGATTGCATGCTTTTGTGACAATATCAACCTTGCAATCTACTTTCCCTACTATCGCCGGAAGTCCAGGAACCTCCAGTGGCAATAGTTCCCCCAACACCTCCCCATATTTAATCCATTTTATCCTTCTGGGATGCCCGAAGGCTTTCCGGGCAACAGGTTTGAGGTTATACGTTACATATCGGTCATCAGATAATGAGTGCTCATTCGCCACTCTCCACCCGCTGATCAAATGAAAAATTGTTTCTGGTCACATCTAGAACCTCCTGTCGATTCTTAACAATGAATGTTGGTTCTCACCCAATATTACAAACTACAAGGTTAGTATTTAATAAGTAGTCAAAAAATAACTTACCCCTCTCGTTAATTTCTGTACTTCCCCAGATTGTGTGATGCGCATTTGCACCACATCCAAGTATAACACCTACCTTACTCTGACCTGCTTTCCGGATCAGTTCCCCTAGGTTATCCGGTGGAACGTCCTGCTCTCGATCCATATAGGCTGAGGCTAGCCATAGTTTTCCAAAGCCAATCTCAACGCTCACCGTTGTAACGTCCCCGCTACTAAATTGTGGAAGAAGAAAAATATTTAAATTATTTTTCGCTAAAATACACGATCTGATCTTTTCTTTCTGCTATTGTTAATCCAAGCTTCTTGGATTAGCACCAAGCCCTCATCTGACTTAGTCAGTCTGAGCACGAGAGCACCCTTCATGTGATGTTCGTGTGGTTTATTTGTACAATGCTAACCATTGTAGTCTACCTCACCTCTCTCTGCACTTCTTGTATCAGGATAGTGTCATCTGGCTCATTTTTTTGGTCACCAACCATTTTCGTCGTGTGTTCAACGGGATGCCCCCATCGGACTCCAGAGAGAGGTGGCTACTTCTCCTCGTCCGAAATTTCGGAACGTTCACCGTCGGCCCCAAGCAGGTGTTCCGCGCCCTTATCGCCTCATCTTTTTTACAAACTTTAAGAGTGATCGACCCGAAACCGAAGTTGATCACTCCATTTGATCTAGCAAGGGAAGCCAGGGATTCCTTATTGATCAGCATGGTTGCCAATCTAAAGCCCTCCTTAGCCGTCTCCTGCTTCACAATCCTTCATTATTCCGTTGGAAGGTCGGGATTACTGGCCTGATTCATCTCAATGACCTCCTCTGGCTTATCCGGCTCGAGTGGTAACCAGACGCGTGCCCTCGGCCTGAGAGATTACGCTACTCGCCACAAAGGCCGCACTATTACAAAATAGATTATCTGTTGTTATTTTATAACCAGCGGAAAATTTTATTCATTTTGTACCTCTTTCTCACAAAATAAAACACTCCAGCGGAATAAAATCTTAAAAGCGTGCCTTGCATTGGCAAATTAAATGACCTCCGAAGTAAAGAAATCCTGTGATTGAGATTTTTAAATTTTACAATGTTCCATTTTTCCCCGCCATTTCTTAGTGAATTATGTTCTAAAATTTAAGGATCTGTTCAATTTCAGTTACTGTCTAATATCTCAAAAACTCTCACTAGTTATCAATACTTTCGGTGGTTTTTCTAATAGCTAAGTTAAACTGACAATACACGGAACATTTGGCAAAATTTACCGGTGAAAATTTTCATAATAAATTTTGATTTTCTGTGGCGTATGAGGCACAAAAGTTTTTGATACTTTTAGGAATATAAGATATATTCGCCTGATAAGTAATATACAAAAAGTGTACCTTGTTTTCGATCTATACTGACGGCAACATAACTTCGATTTGCCTAAAGGTTAGCATCGTTACTACAAGATCTGGCTGACACTAGCGTATGTGACCTGACACAGTTTGGGAGCAGGCCAATACGAAGATGGATGTTATTGGTATTAGGGACCTGCATTAAAATATGTAGAATAACCAATCAATAAAACTAAAATTTATAAAAATCTCTGATTTGGAATTCATACAAAGAGAACCAGAAAATTATTAAAAAAGAACTGAGGAAGTTTTGTGATTAAATTGAAGCGGTCTCCGACCCATACAAGCCCATACAACTCTTGGATAGTGTTATGTGATTAAATAGAGAATAAAAGGGATTTCCGAGCGCTCGCACCTGAAAAAGAATATTTCTACTCAAACCATGGACATTTGGAAGTGTGGAATCCTTAAAGTTTCGCATCGCAAGTCACTTCCAAAACAGCTTTGAGGGTTTGAAAGAGCAAAGTACGCATTGAAAAAATCAAACTGAATCTTTCCAGCAGAAATTCAGGAAAAAGGAGTTATAATCCTGTTACTGGAGGCTACCTTCTTTGAGTGTTTGAAGCTGATATTTATTCCCAGGAAATATACAGATACCAAGGTGGTATATATTATCAAATCAGTCACAAGTTCAAATACTCACCCAGAGGTCCTAAGACCCATAACTCTATTGTCGTTTTTTGAAAATATTTATAAACACCTGTAGCTGTTTCACTTGTCACAAAATGGAAACAAATTATTTAAAATGTTCCCTGTTCTACTTTGGAATTAAACTTCCTGGGCACTATCTTGGGCACTAATCTAAGTTGGAAATTAATTCCGTACCACGAGTTGGGTGATTGTCTTGATGGGACCTGTAAAATTCAACAAAATTTTTTAGAACGGACTGATTAATTCAGCTCTCTCTCTCTCTCTTTCGGTAAGCTGCCCATTAATTGGACCTCTTGTTACGGATGGCTTCAGTCCACCCTCAGATGTCATGTCAACTACATGTACTACTACTACAGGATGTACATATGGAACCGACACAGAATGCGAATCCTCCTCCCATCATACCGAACCGAAAATAAACGTAATACTTCACCTTATGGTCTGGAAAGGAAAAATAGAAAAGGAAACAGACTGGCAAAGGAGAGAAATGAACCAAATGCCAGAAAGGACTCGCAGTCCTATATCGTTTATTTAAATCACTTAGGGCAAAGAGAAGAAGGGGAAGGAACAAGAAGAAGAAGCTGATTAAAAAAATGGTTACAACAAGATGCAGTTAAAATTCCGTCATAATAATTTTTAAAAGAAACAAAACTAAAAAAATACCCGCCTCAAAATTCTGGAACGTGACCAATAAGTACCAGGCTCGCGTGTACAACCACCGTTATTTGCTCCGAGATTACACCAATATATTTTTAAAAATTAAAATTTGGAAGAAAATGAAAAATAAAATTTGGAGGAAAAAAAATAAAAGTTTGATTGTAGAAAAAAGGAAATATGAATTTAAATTGAAAACTGATAAATTGATAAAAATAAATTAAATAAAATAAAAAAAAACAAACAAAATCGTACCTAAGACCTTCATTAACGTTACGAACACCACACTACCAGATCGTATCGTATGACGCCAAGCCACTTTTATTGTTCACAGAAAAAATTCACAAATATTTTACAAAGAGATTCCTCCTCACAACAACGAAACCAAATTCGTCTCCTTAACATCGACATTATTTTTCACTGTACAAAATAAACTGCACGTATATTTTACTTTTTTATTTTATACAGGCAAAAATAAGAAAGAATTTACAATTTTAATATAATTTAAAAGAAAAATGTTTTCCCGACCACATCGGCTATTTATTCAGAAACAAAAAATAATTATTCTTTATAACGCGTCGGTATAAAAAATTGTACACCCCGACAGTCTTGCTGAATCCCAAAAGAGACACCGCTCGACTTCTACAATTCAAAGCGAGACTGAAATATACCAAAAAAAAATTCCCGCACCGATCTTCTCGATCAATTGAATGAATCCATATCTCACGGTACATCTTTTAGTCGTTCGCTGTAAATACTATTCGATGTCTTCCGAAACGTTGTAAAATTAATATCACTTATCAAGTTCTGCGATACTGGCCCCGTTAACAAATTATTATTATTTTCCTAGTAGCGGTGAATGCTTTTTTCCAAACTGCATGGTATGGCAAATACAAATACTGAGTAGTCAGTTTTGGTGGCTCAACTTGTTCTATGGGCCCGAGTTGATTATACTCCTCCATAGATTCGACCAAATGCTTTTCCAAAATCCATACAGTTTCTTTAAAATTTCCTCTAAATTGCCTGTAAACGTTTAACGGTAATCCTCTATGATTCCTTCCATGGATTCTGTTACGACTTAAGCTTGACTCGGTTAGTTCAATGGTGGTGGTTCGAAGTGTGTTCTTCCGGTGGCAGTGATGCACTGCTAAACACTTTTCACTTTCCCCAAATCTTTTAAGACTTTTCTCTAAATTGCTGTTCTCGATCATAACATTTGGTGGGGTCGTTTTTAGGTACTAGATTGCCCGTTAATATCCATCCCAGATGCACATCGCGAGCATATATTTTCCCATTGGCGTACTTCAGTTGCTGTGATTTTGCGATATCAAAAACTGTGTCCACCTCAATCAATCAATAGATGTGGATTAGATGTGGATTTGATATTAACGTCCGCTAAAGACATTGTTGAAAGGAACTGATACTGGAGAAAATTAGCTTGTTCAATTGGTTTATTCAAAGTCGAAAGTAATGGTGGATTTAAAATGTGGTGAGATGCTTATGCATCTTTGGTGGGTACAAGCTTCTGATCGGTAAGATCTTTCCTTGTTTCCGTTATGGCCTTAATTTTTGGCGAAATGCTTCGGTAATGAAGAAGGATTGTGAGACATTAACTGTGAATTAATTAATCCATAAATCAGAGTTCTCTGAGTAACCTCGAAATTTCTGATGAATATTATGAGTTGTATGAATAACATATTGATTAATTCAGCTGAGTTGCTCTGTAAGCATTGATCCTAAAACACTTCTGGCATTAGCGATTGTGTTGTTTTGTTGTTTTTTAGCCTTCGAGGATCCTGAATTGCTTCCTTATGAATGAGAGCAATAATTTTTCAACTCGTGAGATGACCCTCAGGTGGTAGGATGATCGTATGTTTTTCGTTATACTTCAAAATTGAATGTTGCAATCGTCCTCCCTTTCGAAGTACTTTGTTTGCATCCAATAATGGATGTAAGCAAAGAATCTTACTCTTGGAGCCCACTGACAATTTTTTTTTTAATTTTCTTATATCGACTTTAAATAGAGAAGCTTGTGCCCCCTTACTTTAATATTTCCGGTTCTGTTATAGTTGTACTTATGCTGCAGAGAGTATCTTGCCGTTTTCTTCGAACTCGGTCTCTGTTGTTATGCTACTCGATGAAGGTTTGATACTACTCCTAAGCCAATCTGGGCCTGACCGCACCATAATTCATTATCAACCAGCTTGTCCGGATCTATCCCCCGAATTGCACAATTAGCTGGATTTTCATTCGATTTTACATGTTTCCATTGTGACGGGCTGAGGTTAGCATGAATCTGTGATGTTTTATTTGCTACGAAAGTTCCCCAACTACGATGTCTTTGCAGTCAAGCCAGAACAATTGTGGAGTCAGTCCAGGCTTGCATTTTAACGTTTGGGGTTTTCTTCTCTGAAATTTATCTCAACAGCAGTACTGCTCTACGAAAGTCTAGTCTTGGAAGATGTAGTCTCTGACATATTGAAGCCACCTTAGTTTGCAGTAAACTACTGCTGCGTAAGCTAATTCCGATGCATCACAAAACCCATACACGTACAATAGTTTTATATTGAACCCATTTTTTCTTGATTTCGTCAGGTAGTTCTTCATCCCATGATGGAACAATAGTTTTCCTATAATAATTGTTGGAAAAATCGTTTTGTAGGAACTATTCTCATGGGTTCCATGTTGACCTGGAACTCAAACACATCTCATTGAGGATTCCACAGAATTGCTAAAGTTTTTATAAATTCATGGTAATTTTATGAGAGTAGTTTTCGACTCCCTTTGCCCTTCAGGAATACCCATCACTATGTTCTGTTGTTCAATGCCGATTTTCTCAGCTTAACACCTCCATTATTAATTGTTTTTCGTAACTGTTGTTGACATTTTACTGAAAAATCCTAAAAATCCTTCAACAGAATTTCCGCAGCGATTAGATAACTTTTCTGTTCGTCTATGGAAAGTTGTCTTAGAGTTCCAGTGGCTAAATATGGAGCGCGCGATGTACCATTCGTGACCGTTCGTAAATTGTACTCTTTAATATGCTCGTTTGGGTCAGCTCTCCATATGGTATTCTTTGTAAGTTCCTGGGGTTTTGTCGTTACAAATATTTGTCTGTACTTATGCTCAATGTCTGGGTACCCTTGGGTAACTCTTCAATTTCACAGAATTGACGCAGCTGCACGTCTAGGTTGTTTTGCACTACTTGAGTTAATGAATTTGACGTTAACTCTGATTTTGCCGTGAGACCCAGGAGCATCCATCCTAACTCAGTTTTCTGAGCTACCCGTTGGTGAGGCGATTTTTTTATTACACCGCGTCTAACAAGATGTTATGGCGTATACCTCTGTTCTTATAATCATATCGATTTGGCCAGATAAATCAAAATTTAGGCCAAACAGTATATCAGCTCTTTCCATCTTACTTTGTTAAAACCTTTATTTGGCGTTGTTGTTAGTTGCATAGTTAAGTTTGGTAGGATATACTCTTCCACCACCTGCCTGTATGCCGACGGGTAGCGAATTGAAATGTTTATGTGGACCTTATAATTTATTTTATTAGTTTTCAATCCTCCAAATCCAGTAACATGGTAAATCTCCTCGGAATTTTGGTATAGGTGGAGTAGCTCGGCAGCTTCTGATGATGACTGTGAGCCTGGATCTATTTCGTAATTTTACCAGATATCCGATGCGACTTGTAGCATTGATCAATGCTGAAAATTTGTTGAGCATGGACATTAGACAAATACTGCATAAATTGTTTGCTGCTATAGTTTAGGACCTTTCCAAAACTTGCAACTTCTTAAAAAGTGGGCAAGTTGTTATTTCGTGCGATACACTGCGGACAATGCACCTTTTTTCAATTCCAGCGAAGGTTCTTCTTGGTGGTGGTACGTCAACAGCATTAGGTTGTGAGGATGGTGTTCTGCATTGTAGTGCACCTGTTTTTGGTTTGCGATGTGTTTCTCTGTCCAGCTTTCTTAACACTAATGGAATTAGTATTGCATTCCACGTTGACGTCTTTTGGACATACCCAAGCTGTTTATGGCATGAAGATTTTCAGAAAAGTAAGAAGTACCCTGTTGTTCCTCTGGTATTTCAACGAGGACTTCATCATTCAGCGTATCCATTTGCATTCCGTTGCTCTCGAACTGTTGTAATTTTCGGGATAAATGAGGAGTACCGCGATCCTCTTCTAAACATACTCGAGCTTGCTGCACTAAACTGTTGATATGCTTAACTTCATCTAGCTTATTGTTGCTGGTTGTATTTTCTTGGTTTGTTACAGGCGGTGGTATGGTGCCCTTGTTATTGTTGAATTATATTGTTGGTTTTTTAGCGGGGTTCTTTCTAACGCATTCCCTTTTGTTGAGTCCAATACCTTCTTGGTTTCAATTAGCTTACTTTCATGTTAACTGTGACTCGGAGCAACCTCAATACCAGTCGATAAACGTGGGTTTTCTTCTAATCGATTATTCATAATCCAGGAATCCAGGAAGAGGTGATAATTCCTGCGAAGCTGTTTCCGTTCGGTGAAGTAAGTGAAGTCTGGATCCACTGCCGATAATTTTGATATCATGATGTCGGTATCATAATATTGTTTGTAAAGGAACTTTATTCGCGACATTTCTTGTTTTCCGTTCCACAATATCCTTTTTAAAATTTCTACAAGTTCTTTGATGAAATTGCTTCCGAATCGTTATATGTATTTTGTAGTACTGAAGTTCTGTGGTTTGTAATTTCACAAGATTGATTTTGGTTACCACGTGTGAGGCCGAACTATTAATCGTTTTTCTTTTATACAATTTTCCAAGTGTAAAACTAGTCAAATTACATATACATAATAAATAATCAGCAAATTCGACAGGTCAATATATTTTGGAAATGACAATAATTTTATTAATACAAAAAATGTAAGTAAATAAAAAATAAAATAAAATATTATGATGAAGCTAAAATAGCAGCGTTTGTCGGTTTATAGATTAGTCGTAAGGAGAAACGAACCAAATTAGTAGGAATGTACCTGCATATCGTAGTAAATAAGCTTGGCAGGAAATCATAAATTATAAAGAAAACTACTGTACAACATAACGGTACTACACATACTTACGAACATAAAGAAATATAAAACTTAAATTGAGGTTACAGTTAAATCATTCGTTTGAGTATAAATGTTTGACATGAAAAACTATAAAAATAAATATGGAAGGGAGCAAAACAAAGGAAAATCAAATGGAAACTATTGTTACAATTTCCCATGTGTACATACAAATGTCTTTTGTGTAGCTTTTTACCTTGAGGTTTTGTTTTGCTATTTGCAATCCTTTCGACGAACAACAAAACTTTATATATATGTACATTTTGCTAACTGTACAAAAAAACTAAAAATATATGCTTGAATGAACATAACGGAAGTTTAAAAGAATAATATGACAAACAATTGTTTAAATATGAAATCATATTCAAATGTCTTATTTTCGTATATAAAATATGAAAACAAGGAAATTTTACTTTATGAGTCATTTGCCAAAACAAGAAACGTTCATTCCATGTGTTTGCAAATCAAGGAGCTATTTTTAAATATACATATATATATATATATATATATATGGTTCGTACGTACCTTTAGGATACAATCCGGTATAAGAAAATAATTTTACTATCTCGCTGTGCAACTATCTTCAAGTATTTTTATTAACATTTTTTTTTTTGTTACTTGACCGCAAATAAATTTTCTATCTCGAAACAGTTTTTCTCGTTTCGATGCTTAAACGTGTTTTCCTTTCTTATACTCCATATAGTCGAAATGTATGTTGGTATATAGTTCTCCATTTGTTTGTTTGCGATTTCTTGCTATTTTACTTACCATGCCACGTTTAACGTCGAAGCCAACATGGAAAATAGACAAACAAACAAAAAAAAGCACGAAATTGAATAAAAAGTAGAAAAAGCATTTTGATATAATTTATGTAGCTTAAAAATAAGCATTCCATTATCATTTGTAGCCGAACGAAGAAATGGAAAGCACAGAACAAGCACCAGCGAATTATGTATACAGTTTTTCGCCTTTCGCAAGCATAAAGCGCAAAAAGAAATGTTACAAATAGACAAAGTAAACTAAAAGACAACAACAACAACAAATTATATTTTTAGGGGGATGCTCGTAGTGGGAAAATTGTTTATTCTGTGGGTGTGTACAGCATAAGATATATGTTTGTAACTGTGAATCATGTAGGATGGGGTGGTTGTACCCTCTTGTGCTGTGACAAATATTTTGCTTTTTGTGCATAAAAAACGATTTTGGTTTTTTATTTTATTTTATTTTATTTTGTTAAATTAAGTTTTTATATTCTCGGAGTGCATGCGGTTCATGTTTGATTTTGGAAATTTAATTGAATAATTTTTAGCTTGAGGTGATTGTTCGACTAAAGTTTGGAGTATGTTTTTACCCAAAGTTTATGTTGTTGTAAATGAAATTCTAATAGAAAAGGTTAACAGACCTCCAACCCCATCAAAGAAATTGTGTAAAGTTGTGTGAACAATAATTAATCAATTTTGATTGTAGAAATTAGTCCACATTTTTAGTTAATAATGTTTCGGCTTTGTTATTGCTAACGTAATTTTCTACTTTGTTACGTATTTAGGATGTCCACATTGGTATCACTGTTGGGCGCTGACTAAGGTTTTACCTACCTCCTTAATATTTCTCGGCAGTCTATTGGCAGTCAATTTCTAACTATATGACTACTTCTAACTATCTCCACTGCAAGGTGCCTATATGGAGATCGGTATTACGTATGTACCGAGGAGCATAACCTAAATCCCTGAGCGCTCTGTTTTGAAATCTTTTGATGATGTTCAGGTTACTTGGCTTAGTCCAACCGCACAGTTAAATTACAATACGCCCATATGGATATTTTCCAACAAGATGGAACCCATTTATGTTTCTACAACCACTAATTTTAGTTTTTTATGCGAGAACATCAACACGAGTAAAAATTCATTCCCCAAAACAATGTATTCTATGATGCTTAGTACGACAAACTGCAGCTTTCCGAAGACCTCCAAATTGCGTGAATTGCATGTGGGCTATAATTCGATACCTTATCTTTCCATAAATGTGTTTAATTCATCTCAGTGTAATTCCTTGTTGTACAACTTCTACCATTATCGTAACTCATTTATCCGTTATGACTTTGAATTTGGCTGCTTCGATGTATGGCCTGTAAATACATCGAAGCAGCCAAATTCAAAGTAATAACGGATGTAGTTGAACAACCTCGAAGATCCGGCTTCAAGACTGACCTGTTGGTCTATGAGATTACTGCAATATGGGTTCGAACGGCTGCATCGCAAATGAAAGTTCAACGTAGTTCCAGATGCATTGTCACGGGCAGTGCAGGAGCACAGAGCACGAAGTTGGAGCTGAAGACGGTATGTACCCCAAAACGAAAAGAATCGAGTACTTTATAACTGCCACGACGACAAACTGGCCACTCATCTTTTCTAATTCGAGACCCTCAGGAGGGTGAAAGAGGATTATTGTTGGCTAGAGATGTTCGCCAGTACGTGAAATCATGCGTCATAATAGTCAAATGAATAAACCGAAATCTGTAATTTCGAAGGTACCAATGGGATAAGCGCGCATACCCATGCGGCTTTGTCAAGTCATAACGGGTAAGGAAAGCGGAAACTGGTTCACTAATTAAATACCTGGAGGAGAATGTGTTCTTACTATGTGCCACTGGCACAACTCGTATTATCATCCGCGATCAAACCTGGCGGAGGGGGCATGTGCACTACGCACGGCTGCTCACGAGTCATCTAAATGTACCCCATATTATGTAAATTTCGGTAGGAATATGATAGTTTCGCGTGTCAAAGACACGATGCTAAACGAAGGCGAGGTGAATCGCGTGGAAGATCGCGCACAGAGATTTAAGCTAACTCCGAGTCGAAAACTCGAAACAAGATACTCTACGAAGAGCACACAATCAGTGTGAAATCCAGTTATAATTTAGATTTAATTATTGAAGAGTATTTGAGGTTACCACGAGTGAGGCCTCAAATACTCTAAGAATGAAACTGAACTGTTTAAGTGAACTGAACAGAATGAATTTATTTAGACAAATTTCCTGATTTTATACAAATTTTTGTCGTAGATTATACTAACAACAATTTACATTGATTACACTAATAACAAAAATTTACTTAATTATATCCACATAAAGTACAACGCTAGGAAAAATATGTGTCTTATTACATTATAGCGCGACATATGTAGATAAAATAAAATTATATACAGTATAACCTCCTAATAAGACCACCCTTTAATCGGACCAATTCCAAATCGGACCACTCTTATTGTTGTAAACTTGTTTTTTCTCAAAAATATCCCTCTGTAATCGAACCACCTCCAAATTGGACCTATGGACCACATTTTTCCTTTCTTTTCGAGTTTTTTTACCTCTCAATGCGACCATAATTTTTTTAAAATGCATCTACTTTACATGTATAATTACATACGGGCACTAAAAAAACAGGCATATGATTTTTGAAAATGCATACATACATTTATTATTTATTTATTTTATTCAATATGCATATGCATTTTATGTATGTGCATATGTATATGTAAGATTAATAGAAAAAATCAGTATATAAAATATAACGGTTTTATTGTTTTATGTAAAAATGTTGCGTTCGTAAGTATTTCGACAGTTTACTTCTCAGTTGTGATAAAAATTTGATTGAAACAGGTGGTAAATTTACAACGTAATTATAGTAAGTGATTTATGAGGTAAGTACCATAAGATTGGAACCGTTTTCATGACATGTACTTACTAATTTATAATCTATTTTAACAGCAAAATCAGTAAACAAAAGAAGCAGTACAAGGAATTAAATTTATCGGAGAAATTAAATCTTATTGAAATTGCAGAGAAGGAAAATTTGTCACAACGGCAATTAAGTGACAAATTTAAGATTAGTAAAACTCAAGTACAAAGGATATTGGCAAACAAATCGAATATAAAAGAAACAATTGAAAGTTTCAGGTCATTAAAAAGAAAGCGTGTAGCATCCTGTACAAAATACGGAGTTTTAGACGAAAAACTGTATCAATGGTTAATGATGGCCCGTCTTAAAAATTTACCAATTTCTGGAACGCTTTTACAGTCCAAAGCCTTAAAAATGGGTGAACTATTAGATTTTCCAGATTTCACTGCATCAAATGGATGGCTAGAAAAATTCAAAGATAGGCATAATCTGCATTTCGTTTCCTTAAGCGGAGAAGGTGCATCAGTGGATATGGATGTTGTCAAAAATTACCGCGATACGTTAAATTACGAGCCTAATAATATTTTTAATCTGGATGAAACTGGACTATTTTTTTGTCGTGCGACGCCATCTAGAACATTAAAGTTAAGGAACGAGAAATGTGTTGGAGGTAAAATGTGCAAAGACCGGTTAACTATCGCTCTTTTGTGTAACATGATTGGAGAAAAGGAACCTCTTCTTATTATTGGGAAAGCCAAGAAACCACGCGCATTTAAAAACTTAAATATCGAGGATACTTTCGGCATTTTCTGGCGATTCAACAAAAAAGCATGGATGACGTCGATCATTTTTCAAGAATGGATTAATTCTTTTAATAAGAAAATGGCAAAACAAAAGCCCAAAGTTATTCTGTTTTTGGATAATGCGCCTTGCCATCCAGATAAAGAGTACAGCAATGTGAAACTTCAATTTTTTCCCCCCAACACCACAGCTTCATTACAGCCTCTAGACCAGGGAATTATTAGAAGCTGCAAAATTCATTATCGTAAACTGTTAATGAATCGATTGGTCCTAGCTATTGACGAATCAAATAGTGTTGAAGAGTTGTCAAAAAAAATTAACGTCTTAGATGCTTGTTCGTGGTTAACCGAGGCTTGGGCCAAGGTTACAATTGAAACAATTCGTAATTGTTTTAGAAATGCGGGATTTTACGACGGAACGGAGGAACCGGAAATAGAAGTTGTTGCTGAACCAAACGAAGCAGTGGAGTTTCTCGGATTCGACGAAAATTTGCAAATTTTCGAAGAGTTACCAGATAGTTGGGAAGAAACTTTGTTTTTATCCATTAGCGCGCCAGCACAAACTGTTTCTCTTTATGAGAGCTCATCATCCGACGGAGACGAACCAAATATTGTTGGGAACGTAGCACCTACACAATTGGTAACTTTTATTGAAGTGCAAAAAAAACTTCAAGAATTAAAAGATTATGCTAGTGCCAAAGGTTTGGACGAAATGTTCTTCCATTTGGAAAAATCTGAACAAAAATTAATTGAAAAGGAAATTTCTATAAAAAGAACGCAAACAAAAATTACGTCCTATTTTACCCAACCTGCGGCAAATTAATAAAAATTTTCGAAGCTACTCGTGATTAACGTACTTATGATTTAAATGTTAATGTGATTGAATTGTGATAAATGTACTTATTATTCAATATGTATGTATGTACATACGTACATAACAATGAAATAAAAGAAAATTATATTTTTTGTACCAATGGACTATCGTTTTATTATCGCTCTAATTTTTTTTTCTATAATCGGACCACCTCTAAATCGGACCATTTTCAAACGGTCCCAAAGGTGGCCCGATTAAAGAGGTTCGGTAACTGTTTTTTGAGAAAATAAAAACCTTAAAATGAATCGGGATTCAAAATAAGATTGCATTGAACCACACGAAATCATCTATTCCATTGATGAAGATTGAGACTGGATCCTAAAGAAGAAAACACAATCCAGGAAGAGTAAGAAAAGTAAAGCTGAATAGTCACCTGAGGCTGAGCAATTAAATGGTAGGGGTAATCTAGTCCAGATTCAAAAGTTGTTCTAGCCAAAGCCAATCAACCAAAAGGTAGCAAATCTATCAAGAACATTACACCATTACACCAAAGCATGGTGCAACCGGAAGAAAAACCACCCCAATAACAAATATCGGTGAAATCGATGAAGGTTTTAAAATGCTAGATGCTGTGAATACTGTTAAAAAAGAGAGAACATAAATCCAGGAACTAAAAGAAACTATCAGTAAAGAGGGAGTCCTCTGCTGGTTTTTGACAACAAAGAGAATGTTCAAAACGTTTATAGGAATAAAAGGAATCATTCACATGAAGTTGAAAAACGAACCAATGAGGAGAACCACAACACGCAGACCCCAATGTTTGAAATGTCAGGCACTTAATCACACCCAACGATATTGCGGCCGGGATCCAAGATGTGTAAAATGCTCAGGTAATCATATTACCCAGGCATGTACAATAGGAATGGATGTGCCAGCAAGGTGTAGGGATCAACATCTGAAGAAGATCATTTGCCCAGGTAGTGAAAGGTTTGGGTTCAACCAAACATATCCGGGCTCCGAAAATAACAAAATTATGGAAAATATTATGAACTGCATTGGAGCTATTACAAAGCGGCTAAATGTTCAAAGTAATGTGAACAACATGATACTTGATCAACTGAAGAAAATGCAACTCCCACAACGCAATCCAGCAATAAATGTTAAGTAAGAAAACTTTCAAAATAGCAATCTGGAATGCGAATGGGATTATGCAACATATTCCAGAAATAGAAATATGTTTAAATTCAGAAAAAATTGACATTTTCTTAATATCTGAAAACCATCTAGTTAAATTTTCGTTTGTTAAAATACGGGGTTATAAAAAATATTAAGAAAATATAAAACACCATTTAGAATAAAATATCGAAGAAGAAACAATGTCAGTTACCAATTTAAGCATTCAAATTAAACATAACAGCTTACTATCTCCGCAATATATTGTCCTCCAGAACTACATTCACACTGAAGACAGTAATTCTCTAGTATCGGATCATTGCCCGGTTATCGTGACGGTAAGTGAAATGGTAATTCAAAGGAAGAGTGCACCCAGATTAACAACTTCAAAAACAAACTAGGATTTCTCTCGTGAAGTAATGGAAGAAAAAATCCTACCCAATGGAAGATACAGAATTTGTAAGAGAAAACGACGGGCATGTAAAACTTGGCAAATAACTAGAACACCGGATAACAAAACAATTCTAAACAATTTAGGTAACAGTCGTGAGACTCTTCTCTTCTAAAAGAAGTCAAAAATGCATCGTTAGCCTAACCGATGAAAAAATTCTGATTATTCACTGTGGAAGGCGACGAAAGGACCCAAAAGACCCAAAATGCCTCTAAGTAAAAAGCAACATGAATGTTAACAGGCCACTGAGTATGACTTGATTACTTGCCAAATAGTCAATGCTATACCAGATAAAGGATTTTGTGAGCTATTATACATAATCAAGGTTTCGGTTTAAATATCTTCCGTGACAATGGAAAGTAGCAGAAGTAATCATGATAGCAACACCTGATAAACCATCTAACGATAAAAAGTCATACAGGCCAATTTCGTTGCTGCCAATTATTTCAAAACTCTTTGAAAAATTATTACTAAAAAGCCTTAAAACAACAATTGAGGACGGACAACTAAATCCTACACATCAATTCAGATTCAGAGCACTTCACAATTAGAACCACCAACATTATTGAAAGAATATTAGAACGTAAAAAATTATGCTCCAGCATATTTCTGGACGACGCCCAAAAACATTCGATAAAGTCTGGCACAGTGGACTGGAATTCAAGTTGCATAGAGATCTGCCGAGACAATTCTTCCTTTCACAGGGACCTTCACAGGGACTTACAGATGGAATACATCAAAGATGAAATAAAAAAGCGTGCTGCCAAACACGAAGTAAGGCTCCAAGAACATGGAACCCTTATATTCGCCTTGTGATAGATAACCCTGCTGTTGAAAGAAGACTTCAAAGAACGAGGCCACTTGACCTAGTAAACATACCAAATTAAAATTAGTACATTAAGTTAGGCTTACTCGGATCCAAAACAAAAAAATATAAAATGGAAAACAAAAAAAGCAGGATGAAGTTAGTGACGGTAAGTCTCGGGCTCCGGACATTTAAGTGTGGAGGTAAAAACGTCACAACGTAAAACAGGAGAGGGAGGCAAATAAAAAAAAACACGATAGCGTGGATCTGGATTAATTCGGGGAATCGCAGCGGGAATCAAGAAGATTGACGTAAGGGACACGAGATATAACATAAAAGGGATTGTTCGAATCATACGAGAGTTTTAAATTTAAATATAAAGAAAAACATAAAACAGTTGGAAACGGCTAGACGTACCAAGTAGGCTGGCGCCCCGCAGGTGATAAATTTGAGATTTTTGTCTACCACAACCGCCCTCACGCACGGCACTTTACATTTTAGACCTTATAAGGTTCGTAGCATCGTCCGAAAAAATCGTTTGCATATATGACGCCATGCGATAAAACTACGCAGAGTAGCAATAAACCCTTGTGTGTGGCGAACTACTACGTTTGCATAACAACAAACTTTATTACAGCAATAAAGTTTGTTGTTATGCAAACCGCAGTATTGCGGAGTCTGCCTCCTATTAAAGTAATCCTTTATCCATAAATGGATAATTGATTCGATTTGTGTTGTCTGAATTGAGCGGACGTGTTTGTCTTTTAAGCAAAAATAAATAATATATAAAAATAATTGAAGTGTTTAATAAGTATTGTCGCCCTTTTCAATGTTTCAAAGTCAGTTACTAGCCATTATATAGTTTTTTTTTAAGTTCAGTTTATTAAGTTTAATATAAAAGCAAAACTATATATACAATTTATTTTTAATCTAAATTATTATACGAAGTGTCATTTTTCGCGCCAAAATGCCTTTCTATGAGTGTGCGGAGGATTCTCCTAATTACCACGAAAACATGTTGTGTGCTGCGCCTTCATGTAAAAAGGGAATTACGCAGAAACAGTCTGCCTGTATGTGCAGTTCGTGCCACAAAATGTACCACCCGCCATGCAAAGGGATTATTGGTGTTGTCAAAAGCAAGAAAGCTACTGAATCCAACTGGATTTGCTCACCTGATTGTGCCAAGACATCCACGCAGAATATCGGTTCACCTATTTCTTCACCTACTGCTACGAATTTGGCATCTGGATCAAACTTCGAAACGACTTTAAATAGCCTATGCAAACGTATCGATGTCCAGTTCGCTTTGATTTTTGATTTTTCAAGTCCAAAAATCGCAAGAGTTTATCTCCAAGGAATTTGATGCTATCAGAACGGAAGTTAAAAATATCGGTACAGAAAATGCAGCATTAAGCAGTAAATGTGAATATTTGGAAGGGTCATACCTGAATTTAAATACACGCGTAAACCTGATGGAGGCACAGCTCGATATTCCTCAACAGCGGGAATTGGTCAAAAATATCATCATGTGTGGTTTGCCGGTCAACGTTCCTGATGCTGATGATTTCATATTGGATACTATTAAACATGTTAGCAGTGATGCGAATGTTACAAAAATTCAAAAAATTAATCATAATACGAAAAGAAAATCTGCGTTGAGAGATTCGTACATAATTACCTTAGACTCTATCGAGGAGAAGAATACCATTCTATCGAAATTTAATTTGATCCGGAAAAATTCATCATCTTCACAGAAAGCTGGTTGTTATGTTATGCAACACTTCACCAAGTTTCAATCTAAGCTGTACAATGGCCAAAGATGGTAAAATATTCCTGCGAAGAACAGCTGACTCAAAGATTCTTCATATCTTTAGTATGAATGATATTTTTCGTTTGGATGGGATTAATTCAACACAACATGTACCCCCGAATGACGATAAATAAGAAAGAAGCACAACATATAAAACTTTTAAGTATAAAATATTTTTTAATTTTTTTAATCTTGGACTTACCTATTAATTGTTCTTTTTACTATTTAACATTTAAATTGCTCTTTTTTTATACAATTTTGTTGTTGTTTACATATACATTAATTAATTTTGAAATTATTTCTATAGAATGTCTCATTCTATCGAGTACTAAAGTTTTCTTTTGTTATTATATAAGTACTAATCTATTACAATCAGGGATCGATAACCGAAAAAATTACGTTACGTTATTTCCATTTTTTTTTTTTAAGACTTAATTCGTTATAACGTTATGACATTAACAAATTTGTTGTGTTCCATTGGCGTGAGCAAACTACTCACAAGTACTTGTTTCTACTCACATCTACTCATACTCAAATGGTGGTGTAGATGTTGAAAGCAGTTACGCAAAAAATTTCCGCCAGATGGATTTTAGTTCTTAAAAAGCCAATAGATGGCTTTCAATAATTTTAGGTTATGTTGAAATGTCAGATTCAAAAATATTTTTTGTTTACTTGTGTATTGTATTACAGTTTAAAATCTTAAATTAAATAAATAATTCATTTCATATTCAAAAAATGGCTGAAAATAATTCGGAAATCGATGCAGTGAGTTTTTACAATAACAAAACTTTAACATTTATTTATTAATATGTATTTTTGTATTAAGGTTGTTGTTCAACTAATTGATGAAATTAGTAGCGGCACCAGTTTACTTTATACATCGTCAAGCTCGGCATCCCTTTCATCTTCAGACTCGGAAGAAGATTTAATTGTAAAAAGAGCACGGAGCAAAGATTATTTAGAAGTAGTCCCAAAATATACCGATCTTCAATTCAAACAACATTTCCGATTGCCCAGAACTGTTGCAGAGAAAGTTATAGGTATGTAACTATAAATGTACATTAAATATCTTCATTCATGTGTACCATAATATGTATTTAATTATTTCAGAACAGACAGCATAACATTTCTGCAAAATTTAGAACACGGTGGGCGCTCAAAAGTTGGTCCGGAATCTGAAATTTATATTACTCTATGGTTTTTAGCAAACACCGAAACCTACAGACTGTAGCTATGTAACTAGAAGTTCTGTTCACCGAATCCTTTATCGGGTTATAAAATGGATGGTCAGAAATGAAAACCAACCAAATAAATTTTTCAAGATTAAAGGGCTTTCCTCGAGTAATTGGAGCGATTGATGGTAGTCATATTAGGATTAATCCCCCCAAAAGCGACAAAGATGCCTATTGTAATAGAGAAAAGTTTTACAGCGTGTTATTGCAAGGAGTCGAAAATGCAAAAAAAAAAATTATTGACATCCACTGTGGTGAACCAGGATCTATGCACGATGTTCGACTGTTACGAAAGTCTGTATTCTACAGACGTATTAATGAAGATCCATCGTTAATTATACCAGGAGGTGTTTTGCTGGGTAATTCAGCGTATCCTGAGACCAGTTACTTAGTTCCCCCTACAAAGGTTTTGGGAATTTAACCGCGAAACAGCTTAAATTCAATTATTTACATTCTGCAACTAGAATAGTGGTCGAAAATGCGTTTGGATTGTTGAAGGGTCGTTTTCGCAGTCTTAAGTTTTTGAAAGTCCAAATTTAGGTTTTATAACCAATTGTATAGTTGCTGCTTGCGTTTTACACAATATATGCATAGCGGAAAATGATTATTGTGATATTGAATATTTATAAGAATATGACATTTCTGTGTTTGATAACACACAATCCGAACCGAGTGAGCACAGAGGAACCCGACAAGAATTGTTTGAATACATGGACAATCAAGGCTTGTTAAATTAATAAAAACAATTAAACTAAAATTATATTTAAACAGAAATTTATTAAAATAATTGATTAATTCATTTAAAATAAATAAGTCTTTTAATTACAGCCTTCATGGCAAAACAAAAAATACTTTATTTTTTCGTTTTAAAACTAGTCACAACAAACACATCAAAAAACTATATACGATAAATACACTTGTACTTAGGTTATGTTTTACTGCTGTCAAAAATTTTCTCGTTCCATTGGTTATCTACTCACAAGTACTTGTGAGTAGTTTGCTCACGCCAATGGAACGCTATAATTTATTTTTAAGGTTACGCTACATAACGTTACGTAGCGTTATATAACGTTATTTTAACGTTATAGTATCGTTAAGATAACGTTATAATAACGTTATAATATCACAGCTGTGACATAAAATTTTTGTCCTTGCATCCGAAATGGAAAAATAGAAATGAAAATAAAAATATTTAAGGACATTTTTGAGATGAGGATTTTTGTGATGTTGATTTTTGTTTAAATTTTATTTTCGAAAGAACAGAATAACAATACAAAAAATTTGGTGTTTTAACCCGTTCTTGACCTGTCTACACAATTGTGTGAGTAAATTGTTATTACTCTAGTGAGTAACATTAAAAAATATTTTATATTTTGTATTTCTCTTAAAATATAATACTCAAAATTTAGATGGTCTTAGTTAAGGCCCAACTTGCGCAATTGTGTAAGCTAGGCTTTTGTTCTAATGAAATTTTATGATGAAAATTAGTTTTCGTAATATACGTGTAACATTTGTGTGGGTAGGACTAAAATTATGGTACAAATAAAAATATTTCTGAACCAGAAAGAGTTAATATAAAATAAGGCTTTGAAATAACAAGAAAAATCTATTGCGACTTACATAGTTTGAAACCAAGCTAAAATCGTGTGTAGTGGCTCAAGTCGTATTCATACGACGGATGAAAATCCGGGATTTTTCTATCCCATCGTTTTAACCAATTACAACACGTACATTATACAATAGACACGCCTCTTTTTATACAAACAAATTGAAAAAAATTTTCATCCCGTCGTATGAATACGATTTCACTCATAATTACGAGAGCATATACATGCGCAATATTATTAAGTCAGAGCAGTCGCTCTATATATGAAATGAATGACGTGACAAGTTTAAATAAGAAAAAATCAACGAGATATTTAGATTTTATTATTAGTTATTTAGATTTTATTAAGTTATCGGGTATGGTTATACGTTATAACGGAACGAAATTAATTTTGTTATGTTATTGCCTAAAATGTCATAATTTTAGCGTTATCGTTACGTTATTTCGTTACGTTATAATAACCCCAAGTAACAATTTGGAATTGTCAAAACGTTGTACCATCTAAAATTTACAGCACTTTAGTTATAATAACTTCTTAAAATAATAACAAAAAACATGAATTTGGGGATTTGCCAACGTAATGCCAGCAAAAATGGTAATTGTCATTTGCCTGCCGATATGTTATAGCAACGTCAAACAGTAAGCTCGGTATAAATGGTAAATTACTTTCAAGGCATCATTTTGGTTAATTTAATGACTTAGGTTCCCAAATAGCAAAAACGTTATATTTGCAATTTTGCTGTACTTAACACAAAATGGTTACACAAGAAAAAGTAATGCCATAACAGCAAACATGTTTTAGATGCAATTTCTCTGGTTAGAAAGCAATATAGTTGGCTACGGGAATTAGTTTATTACTAGCTGGCCTGTGACTGAATAATCAGTCACGTGATTACATTTTATTAAATTTTTGGTTAAGAAATGATTAAGAAGATTTATTAAGATGTAAATTTGGTGCACTTTTATCAAAAATAAAGTAAATTCATATACGCTATTAAATATTTAATAAGAAATGTACAAAAGGATAATAAAATATGAATTTACATGCGTAGAATCTCTACAAAACAACATTCTTTGTTGTAATGCGCCCGTTCCGATCAGCTGATTGATCGCTTGTCTCAACCATAAACACTTTGAGTCCGTCAAATGAGCGGCATCGTGAAAAGGCCACAAATACGGGGGCCGGAAAGTACACTCCTACCTTCTTCAAGCTTTGGCCCTAACTCTTGTTGATGGTTATGGCGAACGCAAGCTGGACGGTAAATTGGAGGCGAGACATTTTAAATGAGAAGGTGCCTTCCGAGGGTGAGAGCTTTATATATGGCAAGAGAACGCGCTCGCCTTTTGAGAAGCCCGTCAGCAAATCACGTTCCAGACTGTAATAGTTTATTTTTGCGACTCGCATGCGTGTTCCATTGATAAGACCCTTGCTAGTGTTTAAATTCGTCATCAAAAGAACGATGGCGTTTACCTTTAGCGGGATAACATGGCGCGGATGTCCGGATCCTTCAATCTTGTTGAGAAACTCGACATGTAGGCGGAGTTCCTCATTCATGTCGTCACTCTCAACTTTATCAACACTAAGTTTGACTTCTTGTCCGCCGGGCAGGAGGTCAAGCACCTGCTGATTGATTAGCGCACAATCATCATTCTTGGGTGCAAGGGTGGCGTGCTCCTCGATGGTGCCCACGGCTAGTGTTGTGTTGATGTCACCATACACGAAATCGATTACACGTCTGTCTTTGATTATGAGCGCGACCCCTGGCATGATGCTGGCCTCATCTATCATGATGAGTCGCGCGCTTCTCAACTTGGTAGCGTGAGAGAAGTTTGGCTTCATTGATGAACCGGCAGTTTGAAAATGTTGGAAATATTGGAAAAATATTGGAACCGGCAGTTGGAAAATGTTGTGTAGCGTACGTCCACCTTCCATCAAGCTCGTGGCGAATCCAGTGAAGACGGAGCAAATGGACTCCAAGCCACGCCCCTTGGCAAATGCAATGAGTGATTGCAATACAAATGTCTTGCCACACCCATCGGGAGCGTCAACGTAAAAGACCGTTGCTGACAGGTCTTCATTTGCACTCGCATACATGTTGTCGAAAGCACCATTGCTAAATATTAAAATCTCGAAAGGGAAAAGCACACAATTGCCGTAGCGCGCAACTTTATATCTAAATATTTAATAAGAAATGTACAAAAGGACCGCTGTATTTGTGTGTTATTTTCATTTGTATATGAAAAATTGTGACGTACTAAACTAATGTACTTATGTGGATTATATAGTCGATAGTCGATTAACCACCACACAAAAAGCAGAAACACTTCACGCTAGTTCAAACATGAAATTAAGAGCTTAATAAATTATCCGGTTACGAAATATACTTTGGACACGAATCAACCGCATATCGGGACGAAACTTCCCGCTTAACCTTTTCGCATAAATTAAGAGATCCAATAACTTTTGCCTGAAATCGGACGAAAATGATTATTCCAAACTTTCCATAGATATTATGTTTGTGTAAGTACTATGGTAAATCTTCACTCGCAAAATTTTGTCATGACGATAGAGTGCCATGACAAAATTGTCTTTTTACACTGACAGAACACCAAAATGTATGTAGAATCATTTTATGTTTTCTGTTTTGTTCTGTATTGTCACGGTGTAATGACGGTTCAATACAAACATATTTTGTCATGGCATTCTGGCGTCCTGATTAATTTATAAGAGGTACAGTATAGGAAAAACGTTTCTTGGCTTTTACACCTATTTCCCGTTCACGTACCTTAATAAAACATATATTCTGCACATCTATGAAAAAATACCTTTCACCTGATATATGTTTCATTAAGATACGCGCACGGGAAATAGGTTAAAAAGGGAGTACAAACTAAAAATTAAGCATATTAATATATAAGATTGTAACAATAATAATTTGTGTGAAAATTATAGCAAAAATCGTTTTTTTATAATTGTCATTTTATTTATGTTTTCTTTATTCATACTTCAATAATAAATGTCACTAATATTTTATGAAATATTGACAGGGAGAAATATGATTTTTCTTGCGATTTGCTATCGTAAAAATATGTGGGAAACAAATTTTACCGACCAGTTTTTAAAAATAGCTCAGAAAAGAAAAACGCGACTTAAAAATATTTGATATTAAAAATAAAATCAAAATCAAAAATTATTTTGAAAAATTTATTTTTGCTGAAAATAAGTTTGAATCTGTTAAAAAGCATCTGGTAACTATACCCAAAAGCATGAAATTGGTGTTTTTTCCAATAATTTCATGTGATAAACTGGGTTTTGTGGAAGTTTTTTAACTAGATAAATGATGCAGCCATTTTTATGCACAGAAATACAAAATTAAAAAATGGTTTAACTATATATTACTTCTAAATATCTTTTCACATAACGATTTTAGTTATTTATGGTAAATTTAATATTATTACAGCTAAAGTGTATTAAGGATTTACAAAAAAGTGGCCTAAATATAGTAAACGTAATAAATAACTAATCAGCTTCTAGACGAGGAAATCGGTAATCGCATATACCGTATTTGCTTTGTGCTAAGCGTTTTATAGCTGTCGGACCTCGCATATAATGATTGTTTACCTTAACCCTATATCAGCCATTTGTTATGACTGTAAAGAGAAATTTCAATGTAGGAAAATAGAAAATTAGGTCTAAAATTGTCGTAGGTAATACTAATACTATGGGTACGAAAATATCACAAATTGTTTGATTTAATAATTATGAACATAATAATAACAATAATAAAAAATCATGTTGACATTTTCAATTAATTTAATTAAACTTATATACTACTTATTAATTTTATTAAATTTACAATTCATGACTTTAATTAAACAACAACTAAACAAACAACACGGCATTTTGTAGCTAAGTTTAAATTTTATTTGTACATAATTTACAATTTAAACATTATGAATAATGTAAAATTTTACATTCAGAGGATTATTTGAGTCAATATTAAAAGTGAAACAACAAAAGCGACCTGAGCTTCCGAAAAAGGATTAAATATTGTAATCTAGCTAGTTCCATTAAAATGGTTATTTATAAATTATACATATAATATATAAATATGTAACCTCAAAAATTCAAATTTCGTCTCTATTTTCCGCCAAATTTATTTATATTTTATTTATGCGCGTGAGCTGTCAAGTTTTCATTAACATTTTGAAACAACTGTACCTCCTGGAGGGTTAATAACATTGTTGTAGTTATAGAATTTGCGTGTATTAAACAGTTTAGTTGTTTGTTAAACCATTTTGCTTTGAGTTAAGCAGTTTTCCTTTATTAACCGTAGTTTTTCTGTTTGGTAGGTAATTCTGCTTTAAATTAAACAATTCTGCTGGAGCTAAGCAGTTTCTCTCTTACCACATCTAGCTTACTCCTATATATTTCGCGGTGTGCTAAGCAATTTCGCTGTTTGGTAAGTAATTTTACTTTGAGCTAAGCAATTTCGTTTTTTTATCCATATTTAGTTAACTAATGCAAATTTCATTGCGTGCTAGCAGTTTCGCTATTTGGCAAGTAATTTTGATTTGAGATAAGCAGTTTTTCTTTTATAAATTTGGCATACCACTGTACAATACAACTGCATTTCTGAAAGTTTTTACTCGAAATTATTTTCAGATTGACGCAATAATTACAAACTCAGTACATTTTATCTTTGATAATGATAACTATTTACTATGAAATCATATTTTATACATTATAGGAATACTATTTAATAGTTTTGTTATGATTTTTAGGTTTTCTTTGTTCTCTAAACAATAGGCAAAAAGGGATTGTTTGTGTGAGAGCAAGATAATGGTATTGTTCATTATCCACCGGACACCCACAGAATTCCTACCTTTGAGGGTTCTAGGACAAATAAACTGGTAGTTCATGATGCTCAGAACCAGAACGCTTGCTCACCAAATATTCCGAGTATCAGCTGTACAGGGAGGAGGAGGAGCTACTGGAGCTACCGTTTGGAGCTACTTTCAAAGAGGGCCGCTTCCGAAATAATTCCTTTTTCCAAAAGTGGTTGTAATCCCTCTACAAAACGTTTCAAATAATTTTAAACCATTAGTACTAAATTATCAATTTCATGTATTGGGATTCCATCAATATTTATATTTAAACTGATTGACATTGGGCGGTCTAAGGATTTAAAATATAATTCTAAACAATTTTTCTCTCCTGGACGCTAATAAGATCCGCCATCCAAAGAAAAGATATTGTCGATTTTCTGCGGTGTGCTTAAGTTAAGCAGCTTAACTAGTTAAGCACTGTTTAGTTGGCAATTGTTTATTTTGTTAAAGAGTAGTTATAAATAGATAAAAGCTCTTTTAATTCGGTTTGTGCTATATTAAAATGCATCGCTCATCTCCTTATTTTTTGCACAAAATCTTCTACATAGTTTGTGATTGAGATAATGTACGCTGAGATGGTTCAAATGAAATACGATGCTCTGCAGCAGCAGTTAAATTGTCATATTCTACTTGATCTGAAAATATGTTTATTACAGACATGTAACAGTATCAATTTAAATTAATTAAAAGGTTTATTTCGATTAGTAACTTATGTGGTGGCGTATGTAGTGATGTTATTGCTGTTGGTTCTCTGAAGCTACATTAACAGGAACCAAAACATCAGACGTAAAAGGAACAATTTTAATATTACATTAGCGAAAAAAAATAGTATATTTCAGTGGTTTTGTATTGCACGCCTTTAATGCTATAGTAGCTAAAAATAAAATGCAACTTTAATGTTACACTGGCAAAGAAAAAATTAAGAAGACCGACATACTGGTTACTTTTTTCATTTGGTTTTTGTGGTTTTTACTTTTCTATAAACTGTGGTGTTGGCTTTACATTTTTTTAATGTTCTAAAATAAGTATGCAAATCTTTCTTCGCCCTTATATTCGCCAATTATAACACACTCACAACACCTTATTTGATTGTATACCATAAATGTCAAACCTAGATTATTATAGAGGTCGTATTTGTTTAGTTGACTAGCGCAGCAACAATGCTTTCCTCCCGACATTTTTCCTTGCGGCATATAACAATATCCCTTCTACAATGCCTTTATACCTACTTATCTCACCGCTGCAAAATTGCTTTCGTCCCGATTTTTTTGCTTTGTGGTGTGTAACAAAATCGCTGCTGCAATGTGTTATAAACCTACTTAAGCTAATTAGCTATTTTTTTTACTGCAACAACGTTCTCAAAAGTTATTAAATATCTATATACCATTTATAACTAATTTCTGTAATTTTTCGGATTTCACGACGTTGTAAGAGCCCTGATTTTGCTGTCTAGGACAATTTACCTATCCAATTGTTACTTGGGACGTTATCAATCCCTGATTACAATCTTATTTTTTTATACTATTGGACTATTATTTAAGTACTAATCTATTACATTTTTATAAAATTAATTTGTTATATACGGTGTTTCGTGCGTATTTGAAATATTGCTTTGCAATTTTATTTTCAATGATACTTGTAGTTTTGTTCATACATATATTGTTTCACATCAGTTCTATGTTATCTATCTAAAATTTTTTTTTGAAAAAGGTTGTTTTATATTTTGTTTCCTATTTCTTCAATGAATAGAATAGTTGTTGTTAAATATAATTTCATGTTACAAAACATCAGGAGCTTCCGTAAAAATTTCGACATTTTTTTGGCAAATATTAATTCGTTAATTATTAAAGATCTAGATATAATATTTCTAACCGAGACCGGGGTCTTTATTAGATCTACTTTTGATTTTCATTTTACTGCATTGAACTTCTCGTCAGCTGATGTTATCAAGCTAACAGTTTGCATTGACAATATCGATTTCTGTTTTATTCTAGTCTATAGATTGCATTTTATTTCTTCAGATATTTTTTTAAATGAATTAAATGATTTTCTAGTTAGTGATAAATCTAAGCGCGGAATCTTACTGGGGGATTTTAATATTGATTTATTGAAAGAATCACTTGTGAAAGATGATTTTTTGTTGTTGTGCTTTTCGTTTGTTTCTAACTCTCTTATGTTCAAGTTACGAGGCCATGCTCAAATACGTGTATTGATCATGTATTTTCTGAATCAAATATTTCAAGATATTCTCTGGAGGTCAATAGTGTAAATCTCCAAGTGACGGATCATAATACTATTATGTTAGCATTAAATATTTTTAATCCCAAAAAACAGTTTTTGCGCTGTCATCCTCGATTGCAAACAAAAATTAGTTATTACGATTTATTGAATAGTTTAAATTCTTATGATTGGACCTCAGTGTTCTCTACTAATGCTCCAAATTTATCTTATTCCATTTTTATTAAAAAACTGACTGGGGAGATAAATAAGAACAAATCGATAACTAAAATAAAAAGGTCAGACTTCAAAATAAAACCCTGGATAACCGCATCGCTACTAAGTTTAATTAATTATAGAAACCATTTAGTTAAAAAACTAGCAAAGAACCAGACTAATGCGATGTTGAGTAATAAACTTAAAAAGATTAATGCTAAACTAAAACGTTTAATTCCTCAAGCAAAGGAAAGGTATTTTAAGGCTCAGTTTTCTGCTGCTGACGATTTAAAATCGAAATGGAAGGTAGTTAATGGTATTCTGAACAACACACTGAGCACTAATAAAATTATTTCAATTGCGGAAGGAGAGGATATAATTCAAAAAGATCCATCCAAAATAGCCAATATTTTTAATGAATATTTCATCAATGTACCATGAAACGGTTTATATAGAGGAGTCTGCTAGAGATAACTTAATTCTCTCGAACTGCAATTATCAAAATTTCTTCTTTTTCCCAGTTTGTGTAGAGGAAATTTTTGCGATCGTTCGTGATTTAAAAAGTAGTACTTCATATGGCTTTGACGAAGTTTCACATAAAATAATCAAAAATATAATTGTAGTCTGGTGCATGTTTTGAATTTTATTTTTAATTCTTGTTTGTCAGAATGGGTTTTTCCGGAACTACTTAAAGTTTTTGTTGTAAAACCACTTTTCAAAAAAGGTTCTCAGTTGGATAAGAATAACGATCGCCCTATTACTCTTTTGAGCACTTTTTCTAAAATCTTTGAAAAAATAATTAAACATAGATTGTTAGATTATCTTGATAAAATTAATTTTCTTGACGTACGACAGTTTGGTTTTTTTCTCTTCAACGGAAAAAGCCTTAATAGCATTCTTGTCGCCGCTGCACCGTAATTTGAATGATAATTTAAAATCCTCAGTTCGACACTGTTAATCATAGTGTTTTATTATCGAAGCTATACAATATTGGTATACGAGGTGTCGCTTTGAATTTGTTTAAATCGTACATTGTCAATCGTAAGCAAACTGTTTGTGTTAATGGGAAGTTTAGTGATGAGAAACTAGTTAATGTTGGAGTTCCACAAGGATCAGTTCTGGGGCCATTGCTCTTTCTAATCTATTGTAATTCAATTTTCAGCCTGGATTTACGTGGCAATATCGTCGCATTCGCAGATGATATGGCATTACTTTACTCTGGTTTTAATATAGATTCCCTAGAACGTGATATTAAGCAAGACGTCGTCTTGTTGAAAAAGTGGTTCTTTGTGCATAATATGATACTGAGTTGTAAGTCTAAACTAATGAATTTTTCCATAGGTGGCGCAACGTCTATATTAAATTCATGTTTAATTTATCATTCGTTATCTTGCAATTATACAAATTGTGACCCCCTTTGCATTCCAATTGAAACTGTGTACTCTTTTAAATATCTCGGTTTGCATTTAGACTCTCAATAAAATTTTGAGGGGCATGTGGATATTTAAAAAGTAAGTTACGGATGACACTCAGAACTTTTTACTATCTTCGGAATATTTGTAGTCCGGAATTCCTAAAATGCATATACTATGCACTAGTTGACACATTTGAGATATGGAGTTACTTGTTGGGGCGGAATTTACCTAACTGAGAATAATTAACTTTAAACCAAGATTGACTCCATCCTTCCCGTTATTTGTGAATAAACTAAGTATACAGTCAATTACCGTCTAATTTTTTTTTAACAAATAATGTCAACGATTTTTGCAAATTATTAAAGGATTGGCTATTTACTATTAATAACATGGAAGTATATTTGTAATGAACATTTTACCATTTTGTTTGTCAATTTTTTTGTTATTAACAATTATCAACAAATTATAATAATATTTTTTAATCTTAATAATTTTCTTCTTTATTTAAAAAAAAAATAGTAATATTTATAATTAATATTTTAAATTTGTAATAGTGTAAGTAATTTATTCTTTAAATATTTTTTATAATTGAATCGTAGCTCCGAAACATTATCTTTAATAAGGAGACTATACTAAACTAGTTTTATTTATGATTTTTATACTTTTCATTTTATGTAATTACTTTATATTTGTTATAGAAATAAAACTAGGAAAAAAAATGCATACAATGATGTTGTTTACAATTACATATACAAAAACCGCAAGTAATACTCCATGATTCTAACCATTCGAATAGTGCTTAAAGTTTTAGTAAACAGGTAGAATTCAGGTGCTGACGCTTTGTATTTAAACACGTTAACGTTTAAATAAAATTTTGAAATTTCACACAAATACAGTCAAATAAATTTTAGGTTTCTGGTGATTGTCGGAAGGTGTAGGAAATATGTCATTAGCATTCTTTGCGGAAATTCATTTGCGAAAATAGTTTCTGTCTGGCGTTGGACTTACATGTCCGGCCACATCTGTTGATGGCGAACATATTTGCACTCCAAGCCGCGAACAGCATCTTGAGGAGGATTGAGCCAAAAATTTCGCTATCCCACTGAAACGACATATAATTAGAAAAGTTCATTAAAACTGTGAATATATAAAATTGCTTAATTAGAGAACCAACTCCTAGGTGAAATTAATTAGTTTTATTTCTTATTTATTTATTTACTTGAAACAGTTGGAAATGCTTAAAACATTTTCTTTTTTAATTAAACGAAAACAAGCAAATAATTTATTCATGAAATGAAATCTAAATAGATATATAGAACACCGAAATATACCTGTGCATAGTAAGTTATCCTTTACCCCCCCCCCCCCCAAAAAAAAACCTTTGTACTCTCGTACATATTCAACAAAAAACGCAAAACATTTTTGTAACCAAAAAACTTTGAAACTTGCAATTTAAATAGTTTTTCTTTGCTCTGTCGCTAGATAGTTAGTATACCGACCCACAGTAGAATATTTGTCGTCTGTGACATAAAAGCTATAAGAGTAACAATAAAAAAAAAAATTCGTAATATAAACAACAGTCAAACAACAATAACAAGTTGTTGCAAATTAAATTTAAAACATAGAAAAGTTGTAGGATATTCAAAGTTAGCAGTAGCGCAGTGTTGTGTGGCAGATGTACAGCAACAAAACAACCGTCAAATCCTTTTCGGAAATTGAAAGAGTCTATAGTAAATCTAATGACGACTAGATAAATTCTGTTAAATTGTAAATTTCATAACCATAAATCTATCAATTCCCTTGATGCCATTTGTTACATTTTTCATTTGTTGTGCACTGTAGCTATGCCACACCATTCCACTCAGCATTTAATAAATTGGCATATAAAGAACCATTTTACGCTGGAAACAGACAAATACGAGTACGTGTTGTGTACATGCGAGGCATTCGTTTTATTGGCTGGCATTTTTTTTGTGTTTAGAATATTCATAATGCCATTTCTATTCCATATCTACGAGCTTCGAACAAAAAATTCGAAACTATCAATTGCCCGAAATAATTATATAGATAAGCAACACTTAATGACTTTATATAAAATTTAGAAGTTACTATCATCACACACACTATAATATTATAATTCAATAAATATTTCAATTTTGTACTTTTAATCCATAATAAATGTAAAATTAATTTCAAAAGTTGTCAGAAACTTTTAGTCGTTTATTATTTTCAACCAAAAGTTTTTATAGAAAAAGTTTATTTCGAATATTATAACAAAGGACTATTATTTTCGACTCTGTATGTTTATTGGAAAGGAGGCGGAAACTTCCGTCATCAAATTGTTTGATGGTTCATTTAATAAGACTTTAATTGATTTTTAATTTTTACCTACAGCTAAGGAAATTATATTGATCGCACGAAATATTTTAGTTATTTTTTGCCGAAAATATTATCAAAGACTAGCTGACCCGGCGAACCTCGTTCCGGCCCAAACTACTTTGTTCCGAGCAAATGTTTTTGTCCTTCACGAAAATTGATTTTGATGATAGACGATTGAGTTGAGTGGGCATTCCAATCACTTTTTCATCGAATTCAACACTAATGTGTTAAAAAGCGAATGATTCGATTCAAACTCAGGCATCTAACGAAAATTGAGTTGTTTTTTGGATTTTTTTCTCAGTGTGGAAATGAATTGGAGTCAGTTGAAATTCAAAAGAAATCATTGTATTTTATTCGAGTGGAATTAAATCGAATATAGACGCAAATCAATACAATGCATTGTGGTAAACAATATTTTTCGTTTTGTTCTCTGGTGCGTAAATGAATAACGATGTGATGGTTTGTCAACTCTCGAACACGCGACGTACAACTGACCATGAGCAAAAACACGGGAAATCCAGATTTATTCCGCACACTTCCAACGATTCACCTTGCGATTTGTTAATCGTTATAGTAAACGCCAAACGAACGGGGAACTGAATGCGCTTGAAATCGGTCGGAATGTCAGTTGGAATCAGACTAATTCTATGTATATGAAGTTGGCCCAAATTCTAACCGCAAAAAAATCAATGGCAATACTAAAATATACAGACTTTGACTATAGGTAAGTGTCAGCCCAGAAATTTCTAAGTTTTCTATAACCCAACCCAAAAATTATTCTGTCAACGAATGAAAATCCGCCATGTTTTAATGTCAGCCCAAAATAAATCTGTCGTGATACTATCATTAAAGCAAAATATTACTGTCACCACAAAAAACTAAAATAAAACGAAATATGCAATTTAATTTTAATTCAGTATCTGATTAATTTGTGTATGGCCCCTAAATATAAATAGCTGTTAAATATAAGGATATACATCAGAGCATTAAACGATATTGTTGCAGAATCGGATGTTTAAGAGCTCCCCATAGTAATTATTCCGATGATAGTACCATTCAACGAAATATGTAATTGATTTAAATTCTGTATTGGATTAGCTTGAGTATGGCCCCTGAATATGAATAACTTTTAAGTCAAAGGATACATCAGAGCATTAAGCGACTACTAATTTATCTACAAAATTAAAATTCACAATTTTTTTTGTTGGTTGTTCTTTATTAGACAAATTATGTGTCAAATGCCAGTACATAGTGGTACCAACATACTTGTGTCTAATAAAGAAACTCAAAAAAAATGAATTTTAATTTTGTAGGTAACATGCAATAGCAAAAGTGACACACAGTTAGCTTTTCTTAAAGGTAAGAATCTGAACTATGTTTCCATCAAAAAGTGTTGAGTGACGTTGCGTAATTGTTAATATGTAGTTAAATGCCATTTAACTGGTACAGAAACAAACAAATTTCTTAAGAAAATGGAAAGAAAACTTGAAGAAGGAATCCGACGGTATCATTCCTGTCAGAAACTTTAGGGACACCCTGTAGATGTGCGTCAAGTAACATATACGAGAAAAAAACGTGTACTTGCTGAATGTGCCGTTCTTCCATCATGGGCCAACGCAAAAAAGTTGTCTTTTCGTGAAGCTAAAATTAATGAAATTAAAAAGGTTTTGCCCGTACTTCCGGGAGCATCCAGAAAATATAATCCATCATTGTCTGCATTACTGATTGCATAATAGTTTTGCAAAAGAATTTTTGCTGTTGATTCATGATTGGTAAGTTTGGCTGAACAAAAGTATTTATTGCATCAGTGCTGACTCAATACTTTATTTCACTAAACAAATGTGTACTATATAAGTTAGTGTTTGATTGGGGCCATACTCAAATTAATTCAACACAGAATTAAAATCAATTACATATATCGTTGAATGGTACTACCATCGGAATAATGACAAGGGGGCCCCTTAAACCTCCGATTCCCCAAAAACTTGCTATGTCGTTTAATGCTCTGATGTATACTTTAACAAAGGCTCTAGTTGTAGTCAAAAGTTAATTCTCAAAATAACTGCTACGGAACTAAAATGTATTATTTTTTTCCATAAAATTTTTGATGATAGAAATATAACTATGTATAGTTTTACGACATATACTTTTCTGGGCTGATTAAAATGTCAGCGGTTTTGCTGTGGTAACAGAATAAGTTGTGATTTAACATATCGGAAATACAAAATATCTGGCGAATACTTGATGCAGTAAATGTTCGGATATTTTACAGTACCTTAATAGTTTTAAGATTAACATTTTTGGCCCAACTTTAAAAACATAAGGAACCACAAATTTTTTTTATTTAACGATTTATCATTTTTGTATATTAATTTTTCCGAACACGATAGATTCGTTTTCCACGGCACTTGCATTTGTGTTGCCAACTTTAAACTATATTAAACTATAACTTCATATAGGTAGCTTTTTGTGGAGAATCTAAAAATCACATCAGATTCCCAAAAAACTAAAGGGAAAACGTCTTTCCTTTGGGTTTTTCCTAATTCTATGTTATTATTTAGAAATTTCCCACTTTTCCGTTAAGCTTTTTGTGGAGAATCTAAAAATCACATCAAATTCCCAAAAAACTAAAGGGAAAACGTTTCTTCAGAAATTTCCCAATTTTTTCGTTAAGCTTTTTCTGGAGAATCTAAAAATCACATCAGATTCCCAAAAAACTAAAGGGAAAACGGCTTTTCTTTGGGTTTTTCCTAATTTTATGTTATTATTTAGAAATTTCCCACAATTTTAGTTAAGCTTCTTGTGGAGAATCTAAAAATCAAATCAAATTCCCAAAAATCTAAAGGAAAAACGTTTTTTTTAGAAATTTTCCTTTTTCTAGTTAACCTTTTAGTGGAGAATCTAAAAATAACATCAAATTCCCCAAAAAACAAAAGGGAAAACGGTTTTCTTTTGGGGTTTTCCTAATCCTATGTTATTATTTAGAAATTTCCCACTTTTAAGTTAATCTTTTTGTGGGTAATCTAAAAATCACATCAAATTCCCAAAAAACTAAAGGGAAAACGGCTTTTCTCTCGGGTTTTCCTAATTCTATGTTATTTTAGAAATTTCCCACTTTTTAGTTAAGCTTTTTGTGGAGAATCTAAAAATCACATCAAATTCCCAAAAAAACTACAAGAAAAAGTTTTTTCAGAAATTTCCCCTTTTGCAAACTAATGGGAAAACGGCTTTCCTTTGGGTTTTTCCTAATTGTTATTATTTAGAAATTTCCCACTTTTTTGGTATAGCTTTTTGTGGAGAATCTTAAAATCACCCAAAAATCTAAAGGGAAAACGTTTTTTTTAGAAATTTTCTTTTTTTTTAGTTAAGCTTTTAGTGGAGAATAAAAAATAACATCAAATTCCCCAAAAAACAAGAGGGAAAACGGTCGAATGAAAATCATCATTTTTCGATTTTTCAAATTTTCTGACTTTTCCGGTGGTTTTCCCCAAATTTTTCTTTCGTTAGAACCATCTCCTGGCAATGGCGATTACAACCGAAAAAAGTTAAGCCAAATCAGTTAAGCTGTTCTCAACTGAAAAACCTCATTTTCGATTTTCCGAATTTTCCGACTTTTCTAATCAATTTTCCCAATATATTTTTTCCTAAGAACTAAGATTTCCTGGCAATTGCAAACTAAACAAAAAAAGATTGAGTAAAATCGGTTAAGCCGTTCTCAAGTGAAAATCATCATTTTTCGATTTTTCTTTTACGGTGGATTTTCCCAGAGTTTTTTTTCTTAAGAACCATATCCTGGCAATTACAAACACAAAAAAAAAAAACTAAGCCAATTCAAAAAGCAACAGAAAACAGAACAACAGAAAAATATTGAGTCATACCGGTTAAGCCGTTTTCAACTGAAAAACATCATTTTTCGATTTTCAAATTTTCTGTCTTTTCCGGTGGATTTTCAAAATTTTTCTGTCGTAATAACCATCTCCTGGCAAGTGCAAACACAACAAAAACAGATTGCGCCAAATCAATTTAGCCGCATTCTTTACTGATAAACATCATTTTTCGATTTTCAAGATTTTCTGACTTTTCCGGTGGATTTTCCCTAAATTTTCTTTCGTAAGAACAATCTCCTGGCAACTGCAAACACAACAAAAACAGATTGAGAAAAATCGGTTAAGCCGTTCTCAACTGAAAAACATCATTTTTCGGTTTTCAAAATTTTCTGACTTTTCCGGCGGATTTTCCCAAAGTTTTCTTTCGTAAGAACCATCTCCAGGCAATTGCGAACATAACTAAAACAGATTGAGCCTAATCGGTTAAGCCGTTTTAACTGAAAAACATCATTTTTCGATTTTCCAAAATTTCCGACTTTTCCGGTGGATTTTCCTAAATTTTTCTTTCGTAAGAACCATCTCCTGGCAATTGCAAACACAACAAAAACAGATTGCAAAACAACTGAAAAACATCATTTTTCGATTTTCAAATTTTCTGACTTGGTGGATATTCAAAAATTTTCTTTCGTAAGAACCATCTCCTGGCACACTTGCAAACACAACAAAAACATATTGAGCCAAATCGGTTTAGCCGCGTTCTTAACTGAAAAACATCATTTTTCGATTTTCAAAATTTTCCGATTTTCCGGTGAATTTTTCCAAAATTTTCTTTCATAAGAACCATCTCCTTGCAATTACAAACACAACAAACACAGATTGAGCCAAATCGGTTTAGCCGGTCTCAACTGGAAAACATCATTTGCGATTTTCAAAATTTTAAGACTTTTCCGGTGGATTTTCCCAAAATTTTCTTTCGCAAGAACCATCTGAACCGCAATTGCGAACACAATAAAAAAAATTGAGCCAAATCAGTTTAGCCGTTCCCAACTGAAAAACATCATTTTTTTGATTTTCCGACTTTTGTGGCGGATTTTGCTAAATTTTCTTTCGTGAAGCATTTCCTGGCAATTGCGAACACAACAAAAAATATATAGTTAAATCGGTTCAGCCGTTCTCAACAATTCCCGGCAAATAAAGCGCATTCAAAAACTCGGTTTGATAGTTAGTTGCATTTCCCCAATGGTTTGGATTTGGATCATGTAATTCAGAGTTCAGACTGTATACATTTTTGTTCTTCGCTACCAAAATCACTCCTTCGCTGAGCAAATCGTGATTTATATAATTTCGGCGGATATCTGGAAACACTTTCGTAATAAGCTCTTCCATCGACGTCGTGAACACGTAAGAATTCGAGGGAAACGAAATTAATCCTTTCAAAACATCAACATCAACATTTGACCATTGCCAGTTGATAAGTCGTTCTATAATGCGACTCTCATGTTCGTGGTCAACGGCAACTTCTTCACATAGCCCAATCAGGCAAGCGTTGAGTTCATCTGCAGCTGTTTATTTCGGAATGAAAGGCAGCGTTTGACGAAAGTCGCCGGCCAGCAGAATCATTGCTCCACCAAAATGTCTTGAGTCACTTCGTAAATCCTTCATCGTTCGATTGAACGTTTTCAATGATCGTTTATGTGCCATTGTGCACTCGTCCCAGATGATGATCTTGCATATTGCAAGAATGAAAAATCATCACCTTGGCCATCGCTAAGTTCTTGACAATTGAACACACTGGCATGTCATTCGTGTGGATATTCATCGGCAATTTCAATGCAAAGTGTACCGTTCGTCCACCATCCAGCAATGTGGCAGCCATTCCAGATGATATGCAACAGCTAACGCTATTTGAGATCTCGAGCGAATTGTGGCCAAATTCAATGAAATCAGAAAGGTTTTTCCTTTCTAGAAGAAAAATATTCCGCCGTTTTCTTCGATTCATGATAAAAAACATCGTGCATGGAATGAATTGGTGCTAGCATGCTCAATTACGACAAATAGCACATAAGCACGCACATATCTTCGATCAACATCAAAGCTTCGTTGCGTATCTCATCGTTCATTTCAAGCTCATAATTCGATGTTGCAATGTGAACTCGATGCAAAATGTCGTGAGCCATCTCGACCTTGTATTTGTTCCATAATTCCAATGCGTTCGAATGACACATCACTATGATGATCGTGAACAATGTACGAATTTGATTTGCAGGCGCAGAAACAGTGACATCCGCGAGTATTGAGTCCCAATGTGAGTCGTTTTCCAGTAAATTCTGTCGATGGCAACCCTCTCGATAAATGGCGCACAACACACCATATAGTACGAAGTAGGAACAGGAACATGAGATAAAAGCAAACGGAGATAGAAGCATTCGCCGTGTCGTGGATGAACGGTGAACACACAGCCAGCGCTGTCCTACAACAGATTCCTTTCTTTCGTCATTGAAACTATCCATGAGTGTTGTACCTGGTGATCGTTCTGCTCATTGTGCTACGTTAGCTTCCGTGAAATAGATACGTTGTCTATTCTCCAAGTGCACCGACAAATGTTGAACAATGGGATGACGTTCGTGTATTGCAAATGAGAAAATACGCCAAATCGCCTCATTGCAACTGACATAATGCCCAATTGGGATCTTGACTCTTCGTCATTTGCATCAAGAGCAGCAGAGCCAAACACTGCCAGATGGCCACCTTCGTTCACCTATTTGCAGATATATTTAATGGGCTTAATGGAGTTACAGCTCTCAACATTGCAGTGTGTTGCGAATGTTTTCGATATAAGTTTGCAATATGGAACGATCCAGCGATCATTTTTCGATTTATCGAATCCTCCAACTTTTGCGGTGAATTTTTCCAAAATTTTCTTTCGTAAGAACCATCTCCGGGCAATTGAGAATTCCACAAAAAAAGATTGAGAAAAATCGGTTTAGCCGCGTTCTTAACTGAAAAACATCATTTTTCGATTTTCCGAACTTTCCGACTTTTCCGGTGGACTTTAATTTTCTTCCGTAAGAACAATCTCCTGGCAATTGCGAACACAACAAAAAAAGATTAAGCCAAATTAGTTTAGCCGTTCTCAACTGAAAAACATCATTTTTCGATTTTCCAAATTTTCTGACTTTTCCGGTGGATTTTACCAAAATTTTCTCTCGTAAGAACCCTCTCCACCGCAATTGCAATCACGACAGAAAAAGATTAAGCAAAATCAGTTGTTGCATTTTCAAAATTTTTTGACTTTTCCATCAACCAAATCGGTTAAGCCGTTCTCAAAAGAAAAACATCATTTTTCGATTTGCCAAATTTTCTGACTTTTCCGGTGGATTTCCCCAAATTTTTCTTTCGTTAGAATCATCTCCTGGCAATGGCGATTTCAACCGAAAAAAGTTAAGCCAAATCAGTTAAGCCGTTCTCAACTGAAAAACATCATTTTTCGATTTTCCGAATTTTCCGACTTTTCTAATCAATTTTCCCAGTATACTTTTTCCTAAGAACCAAGATTTCCTGGCAATTGCAAACTAAACAAAAAAAGATTGAGTCAAATCGGTTAAGCCGTTCTCAACTGAAAATCATCATTTTTCGATTTTTCTTTTACGGTGGATTTTCCCAGAGTTTTTTTTCTTAAGAACCATATCCTGGCAATTACAAACACAACAAAAAAAACTAAGCCAATTCAAAAAGCAACAGAAAACAGAACAACAGAAAAATATTGAGTCATACCGGTTAAGCCGTTTTCAACTGAAAAATATAATTTTTCGATTTTCAAATTTTCTGACTTTTTTCTCCGGTGGATTTTCAAAATTTTTCTGTCGTAATAACTATCTCCTGGCAAGTGCAAACACAACAAAAACAGATTGCGCCAAATCAATTTAGCCGCATTCTTTACTGATAAACATCATTTTTCGATTTTCAAAATTTTCTGACTTTTCCGGTGGATTTTCCCTAAATTTTCTTTCGTAAGAACAATCTCCTGGCAACTGCAAACACAACAAAAACAGATTGAGAAAAATCGGTTAAGCCGTTCTCAACTGAAAAACATCATTTCTCGATTTTCCAAAATTTCCGACTTTTCCGGTGGATTTTCCTAAATTTTTCTTTCGTAAGAACTATCTCTTGGCAATTGCAAACACAACAAAAACAGATTGGAAAACAACTGAAAAACATCATTTTTCGATTTTCAAATTTTCTGACTTTTCCGGTGGATATTCAAAAATTTTCTTTCGTAAGAACCATCTCCTAGCACACTTGCAAACACAACAAAAACATATTGAGCCAAATCGGTTTAGCCGCGTTCTTATCTGAAAAACATCATTTTTCGATTTTCAAAATTTTCCGACTTTTCCGGTGAATTTTTCAAAAAATTTTCTTTCATAAGAACCATCTCTTGGCAATTGCAAACACAACAAACACAGATTGAGCCAAATCGGTTAAGCCGGTCTCAACTGAAAAACATCATTTGCGATTTTCAAAATTTTAAGACTTTTCCGGTGGATTTTCCCAAAATTTTCTTTCGCAAGAACCATCTCCACCGAAATTGCGAACACAACATAAACAGATTAAGCCAAATTGGTTTAGTCGTTCTCAACTGAAAAACATCATTTTTCGATTTCCCAATTTATCTGACTTTTCCAGTAAATAATCCCAAATTTCTTTTCGTAAGAACCATATCTCGCAATTGCGAACACAATAAAAAAAGATTGAGCCAAATCAGTTTAGCCGTTCCCAACTGAAAATCACTATTTTTTGATTTTCCGACTTTTGTGGCGGATTTTGCTAAATTTTCTTTCGTGAAGCATTTCCTGGCAATTGCGAACACAACAAAAAATATATAGCCAAATCGGTTCAGCCTTTCTCAACTGATGCGCATTTATACAGCTTTTTACACATATATATGTATCTAGATAGATAGATAGATAGATAAAATAAATAGATGGATAAAAAACAAAATAGTAATTTCCATGCAGCCTCCGGTGGGATTCAAATCCAGTACCTCACGCCTCAAGCGCCGAAGCTTTAACTACTGCACCATCTGTTTCATATAAAATGTGCATTTTCGTTTGCCTTTTTGGCAAATCGTTTAGGCGCAACGCAATTCTGTACACTGTATCACAAAAGTTTGCCAGCGATATACGCGATGCGTCCATGGAACCCACGTTACAGTATAGGTGCTCCACAAAGAATTTTTCAGGTATAGTTTAACTATTTGACCATATACCAGTTCAGCGGATGAACACTTTATGTCATCTTTGATCGTTGTTCAGATGCCCAACAAGATGATTGGGATCTCTGAGCTAAAATTGATCGTATTCTTAAGAGATTTGAGAGCTGTTTTAAGTTAGCGGTTGAAGCGCTCAACCATACCATTTGCTTGTAGATGGTAGGCAGTAGTTCGTATTCTATGTGAGCCTAAGAGTTGCATAACTTCATTGAATCACTTGTATTCGAACTGTATGCCTTGATCAGTCGGTCAAAACTCCTGTACTCCGAATCTACAACTGTAGTTTAGGACGGGTGTTTTGCGATTGTTGGTTTGGAAATTAGCAGACTTCTGAGCATCGCTTTAAACTGTCAACGTCGATTATTAGATGAAGGAAATGGTCCAACAATATCTATATGGACGTGCTCAAATCTACTTGGTGGAATTTGGAAATTTCTGCGATATGATTTGGTTTGTCGTTGCACCATAGAATAAGTAGGTAAGAATGATAATCTTCTTGTATTAAAATGGCATTAGGCATACAATTGGGTACGAATCACGTGAGCGAGCATCCATGTAATTGCATGGAAAATGTTTGCACATGTGGTATTGGGCCAAAAATTATGACTGAGTTAGGCCTTCTGTATAGTCGCTAAACAGTATCCAGTCATTGGGCGCCTTTTCACCGTGGATAGTGGACATAATATTGCTGATGAAGAAGATCGTCATGTTACTAGCTCCACAAGTTGCTGGAATTCTAAGAAAGCTGCTTTGTGGCGGAATGGCTCAAGTTTTCTTGGTCTTGAAAATCGTAAATGGTATGTAGTCCTAATGTGGTGTACTACATTGTGTCTTACCGGAAATTTGTAGTTTGGTGGAGCTAGTTAGGAAAGAAATTGTTTAAACATTGAAACATAGAAATAATAAGAAAAATATTGGTGAAGGTATATCAACGCATGCTGTTGTTGTGTTGATTATGAGTTTAGTGAATGGATCATTTAATTTGTGATTTTTTAGATCCACTCGCGTAAATTCCGCGACGATGATGATTTTTTATATTTAGCCACAATTTCAATGTGGATCCCTCATCAGACGCACGTTCAAGAACATCGTGGCCTTAAATCGCGATAATTTTTTTTTTCCTGGGTCACAAATTTTGCCAGCATTAAACAAAATCGTTGAAAAGAGTTGAGTGTTAAATTGTTTATTAATAAAATAAATAGAAACAGTGCTACCATATCGGTTCGAGGTCGTTCGGGACACAACATTTGAAATTTTTCAATTTAATTGTCACAATTTGCAGCTGCCTCAAAACGATTAAATGCCTCGCGGGCAATCACAATTATATCTTTATTAGGATGATCCCCAATTGTTTCTTCAATGCACGGGAGCGATCTGGCTAAGGATCTGTAAAACACAAAAAATTTTAAAACACATTTGTACAAATAATATAAAACAGATTAAACGTACAGGCAAATATCATTAGTACTTTGAAATTCTCTAGCAACCTGAACACAACGATCAAAATCATCGTTGAAGAAGAAAAATTTAAATCCGTCATGTGGTAAAAGTTCTGAAAACAATTTTCAACAGTTAAATAGTTTAATTCACTTAAATTTATTTGTAATCACTTTTAAGTACATCAGCATCATTTTCACAGGCATACCGGGCCAACGAATGAAGCACTTCAAAAATAATTGTTTTTAGCTGCCGATGTGGTATTTGTGCCCGACAAATTTCGCTCACATCATCCGATATATCAAAACACTGGAAAAATTGTGGCATAATGCCACAGTACTCGGTAAAAAATTCGTCAACGGCTGGCCGATCTTCATCGTTTCCGGTAAAACCAATCACGGTGGTATTAAACTCATGATAAAAATAAGCTGGTGTTAACAATCGGCTATGACATTGATCACGAAGTATGGTTTGTTGCTAAAAACATATATATTATTTATAGTCATAATCATTCCGTTCCAAAAACAACCAAAAAAAAAATAAAAAATTATCTTACAATAAATTGTTCACGACACTCCGAACTTATCACCGTTTCTGTGGTGGGTCTACCAAAAGTCGCAGTTGATAACAAAACACAAACTATTACAATATTCGAGTACATTTTATACGAGAGACCAATTTAAACTGATGAATGGTAATGACACATCGCCGTTTATTAAATTAAGAAATTTTCTAGTAAATTGAATGTACAGAGCCGAAATTTTTTTTATTGCAATTTCGCCGTTGATTCCACAGTGATCTTTGACCGGCACTTTACAAACGTATACATGTTATTCAAAATATGTAGAACGATAATTATTATTATTTTGTTTATCAGCTGTTTCGAAATTTGAGAATTTTTAATTTTTTACACATTATGCAATATTTTGCTCTCGTTCCTTAATTAGCACAACTCAATATAAAATTGAAATAATTCACAACAACATTTGATGTAAGAACATGCCGACTAGGTATTCTATTATTCTCGTATGTTTATTGGATTACAATGCGCATGAATAATCAAGGCACCAAAGTGAGAGTGAGTGGGAATCATGAAGTTACCTATTTGAGAAAATCGATCTAAAATTTCTATGCCATTGCACAAAAATTGTAAGCAAGCCATGTACAACCACAAGGAGTTTTCAGATTATTTTGTGTATTTTATTCATTAAACACTAACCCCCACAATTTGGTGCCAATTACTGACCTGCTTTTTTCACTTTAGTTTTTTCTTTTATTCACTGGACTACACATCTTCCTCTTACAAACTTTATTCAAATATAATGGTTTTTATTGGTCTGGTCACTCTCAATCAGATTGCGTTTCTTCAAGCATCCTATCCAATTGGTTGGGCCAAAGGACAACTAACGAACTCAAAGTACTTCTTGCATTTCACCTTGCATTTTTTAACACAATCTCTTTATTCCATTTTCTTTACGCGTTCACCGGAAACATTCGAACTTCATCTTTTTGCAAGCATATCGGCTCTTTCATTACCTTCAATCTGTAGGTACAAGGGTATCCATTGAACAATGACCATACTCTCACAAGATTAAAAGTATTCGTACAACATTCGCACACACACACATTGCAATGTATTCTCTCAACACGATTTATTAACTCTAGCCCTCTTCGGATCTCAGAGAACAGTGATGACCTCCTCATTCCTTGTATCATTGCCAACTTGATCCCTTTCACAATCTCCATCAACTCTGTATTCATTATATGCAGATACTGTCATATCTTGCTATTGTCTCTTTTTTCATTGAAGGAGTCAAAATTTCCTACACTCACTCAATCCTCATTTACACTAGCATCTATATACACTCCCACATGTGGAAAATAATTCATTAGCATTTCACTAAACTCACTCATCGCTTTTGTTGTATGACCAGGTATTGGTTCTACATCGAGATGATGCCACCAAGACGTTAGAAGTTTGGTTTCGAACTAATGAAAAATTAAATTTTCTAAATAAAAATATTTAGTCATCTCATTAGACTGCAGTGCTAGTGACAAAACTACAAAAATCTTAAAAATATTTTGAACTTACATACAAAGAATTCACAGGTCAACATTTGATATAAAACGAAACACTTGGAATGCTATGGTGCTTTAGGGGTTTTTCGGGTCGCTGATTACGATGAGTAGGTTGGTTAACCTTCATCATATCAGGTTCAAGGTCATTTGAAGATCAAAGTGTCTTAATGCGCCCGAAAAAATCTGAAAAAATGCATGCGGATGTTTTCGAGATCCCTGAGTACGATTCCGTAGTTTGTTTGACCTTTCGTCTTTGTTAAAAGTCATTTGAAGGTCAAATCGACATATTTCGACTAAAATATTTGCGAAAAATTCATGCGTTTGTTTTCAAGGTCTCTGAGTACGATTCCGTAGTTAGTCTGACCTTTCGTCTTTGTTAAAGGTCATTTGAAGGTCATTTGAAGGTCAAATCGACATATTTCGACCAAAATATTTGCGAAAAATTCATGCGTATGTTTTGAAGGTCTCTGAGTACGATTCCGTAGTTTGTCTGAGCTTACGATTTTCAAGTTACAAAAATGAAGCTCAGCCCGTGGGTCTCGAATTACTTTTCTTTCATATGGGAGCCGTGTATAAGCGGGCGTCGCTGCCGCCGTTTAGGAACCGCTAGTATTTGTGTAAAAAGCACGTTATGCACAGCATTACCGCGAGTTGGTGTCTCTGACCGAATAGCTCTTATGCGGTGGTCGCCTAAGACGTTATCATATCGTAACTCGTTTATAAGAAATCCTTAGAATCATACTGTATATATTTGGCGTTTTCAAAACCTCTAAAGTTGATCCTGATGCAGGTGTGAAAAAACCCGGGGTAATAATGGACACACGGAGTAATGGTGGACACCCGGGTAATAATGGATAACGTTGGTAAACGTCGCAATATGTTCCATGCACAATGCTTGTGTTTATACAAGCCTAATCGAAATTTTTTATTAAGCTCTGTTTTTGCTCTTAGCGTTACACAGAATCGACGACGTGGACGTGGCAAATTTCCGATCCCATTGGGGTATTAAAGTACTACTTGGAACGAGTACGCTTTCTTTTCTCGTGAAATGATCTTCGAGTTGATTTTCTAATTCGAGACCCACGGGCTGCGCTTCATTTTTGTAACTTGAAAATCGTAAGCTCAGACAAACTACGGAATCATAATCAGAGACCTTGAAAGCAAACGCATGAATTTTTCGCAAATATTTTGGTCGAAATATGTCGATTTGACCTTCAAATGACCTTTAACAAAGGCGAAAGCTCAAACAAACTACGGAATCGTACTCAAGGACCTCGAAAACATCCGCATGATTTTTTTCAGATTTTTTCGGTCGCATGAAGACACTTTGACCTTCAAATGACCTTGAACCTGATGTGATGAAGGTTAACCAATCAGCTCATCGTAATCAGCGACCCGAAAAACCCCTAAAGCACCATAGCATTCCAAGTGTTTCGTTGTATATCAAATGTTGACCTGTGAATCAAAACACATTGCCTTAGCGAATTATTAGGTTTCGCTACCCAATTGTCAGCCCATGAAATTCCATAGTAACACGTTTCTCTGTATAAATCAGCAATAAAACTTGGTCTTTAGGTGAAAAGTAGTAAAAAAAAAAATTTTAGCAAGACGTGCATACCTCGGAAAAATTCTGCGACAAACAATTATGCCACAAACAATTGTGCAAACAACAATTCATCGAAACAAAATTTTTCACTGTAATGCTCCGGATTATTGTGCATAATTTATTTTTTAGCTAATTTTTTGCCATCTTTTTTTTCTATTTTTATTAATAATAATTGCTTCGTCAACCTTGCAGACACAGATCAAAGAGTTTTTATCGCTCTTATCGCTTCTTGTGATAGTGCCACAAACGTTAAAAAATCAACTTTTGTAAATATAAACTATTTTTTAATGTAATTTTAATTCGTTGTATACCTTAGAAGATGGTCCCAAACCCCCGCTTTTCCAGAATTTATACAATTAATGAAATGTCATTAATGGAGATGTCCTACTTTGCTTTCCGTACCACACAATTGAACAATTAAGAGAAAATTGATCAATATTTTTTAATTACGAATCTTTTCGATGAATTGTTCGGTGTAGAATTGTTTCCGTGTACAATTGTTTGTAGTACAATTATCCTTCTCTGAATTCATTTCTAACAATTGTTTGTCGCACTTTTGTAGTTGTGTTAAATTGTGTTGCGCATAATTTTCGGGATGCCCCTTGGGTCAGTTATATAACATCGTTGAATGATATGCAAGCAGAAATAAAAGCACAAGCTGCAAAATCCCTTCATGGGATGTAAAAGCTAGAGAGAGAAAGAGCGAATTTGTTATGAATTTTTTAATTTCAAGAATTCAATGTTTCATTAGTTCGAAACCAAACTCTAACGTCTTGGTAACCTCACCTCGATATAGTTATATTCACCAAGGTCACCCGTGGTCTTTTTGTGCTTTGGTATCCGTTCCTATCAATTTCTCTTTCATTTCATTTGCAAATTCATTGTCCTTAGTACGATTGCCTCGATTTCACACTGTTCAATTTTCTTGGGTTGCACATATCCTGTTCACAATTTCTCTGTTAAATTGGTGTTCTTCGTCCCTGATGTTTTCTATCACATTTTTTCTAAAATTACAGTTATCTAAGAAGGTAAGATATTTTGCATGCTTGGCTGGTTTCGTGCGGGCTAAATATCTGATCGGGGTGAAATTCCAAATTTAAGACTTTTCCATAAATTTGGAGGTCCCAGTGAATTTAATTTATTTATTTGGAAAAGTGCGAATGGAAGCATTATAAATGAACAAGAGCAATAAAAAAATATTTCCATTAGGTATAAAAACCCCAGATTTCTTCAAAAAACCAGTTCACTCCAAGCTAGTGCTCTCCGTATTGAACTCAAGCACATTTGTTACAGAGGATAATACAAGAAGTGAATGCTTACAGACTACATACAAAAAATAATACATGTATTGTCATTTAAGCGTGCCACGCTAAATAGCACGCTTTAAAATATTTAAGAGACGCTAACCTCTAAATATCAAATGGGATTGAATTTCAAAGAGAAATACCCCTAACAGAAAAGGATGTATTTAAAGATCTGCACAGGTTTATTTGGGAAGTAAACGTAAGTTTGAAGAATGGGACCTACTGAACTATAACTTATTAAATCTGAGAAAATCACAAATGAAAAGAGTTACACGAAGTTCATAAAAGTCAACCAAACTACAGCCAAGAATCAAATTCAATCAAAAAGGGAGAATATCATATTTCCTAAAACTAAAAATGAAACCAGTACAAGTATTGGAACATCTTTGGAGAACATTCATATTATTCTGAAGCATTCCAAACAAAACAACGTCACCATACAGCAAAATGTGAAAGAAGACGCGAGAGTAACATACGCTTGTTCAAATTACTATCAGGGAACCCTACAACTTTATACAAACAACTAAGCATTCGAAAACACGGTTTGCTTACCTTCATCAAATGATCACCCCAAGTAAAAATTTTATTAACCCTAAATTTCTAAAAAAATTAACCCTAAACTTCTAAAGAATCCCCGAGAAAAATTCCAGGGCAAGAGGAAGTATTTCTATAGATTTCTTAGAACTTATAATGGACTAGGATTTACTAGCACTAAGAGATGATTGTGAAATACATACCAAAAATGTACAATGTTAAATTTAAAAATATTCCAATTGGATTTGTTTTGTGGTGAAATTGAAACATTTTTATATAATCTTTAACATTTATATTAGATAAGTTCCAAATAATTTTTTCAAATAATTTTCTAACGATTTGAAATAAACTTTTTTAATTCTAAAGAAGGCTATTTTAGACTATGTTTCTAATTCGTACAACCACCAATGATACACCACGGTCTGGACGCCCAAAGGCGCCTGTGACTCCATAAAATATAAAAAAATCCACGAAATTGTTTTAAAATGCCGTAAAGTGAAGTTACGTGAGCTGACATTGTAAAGATTTCAGTAGTAGGAAGTGTTGATCATATTTAGCACGAACTTATCGATGTGTTTGAATTGGGTACCGAGTTTGCCCACAATGGATTAAAAATGGCAACACGTCGATGATTCCGTGCACTGGGCAAAAGGCTTGACTCAGCAATGAAGAAGTGATTGCTGAAACTGAAACTTATTTTGAAGACGGGTGTGAAGTATTCCAGACTTTCCATAAGTGTTATGTATGAGTATCACACTGTTAATTCAAATTCATATAGGAAAAAAAATGAATCGTATTGGAAATTTTAGTACAATCATATAAGTATGAGCCTTTTTTAGAAAACGACTCAAACCTCAATTTAAATAAAAAAATATATAATATTTAAAAAAAAAATAAACAAACTCAACAACGTATTGTGTAGAAATTAGCGAGATTTATATTAAAATATATTATAACTTTAAATTATGATTTAGAAAATAAAACTTTGTATCAAAAAAAGCCGAAGTAAAGCATTGTAAGCACGAAATGGTTTATTTAGAAGACTCAATGGCAAACTTTATGTACTGTCGTCCGGAATGACCGATAATGGCCAGCCAAATTCGAGTTAAAATGGCATCTTAACACCTAGAATATAAAAATTCGTAACAATAAATCTGAGGTCATTATTAGCAGTAGGTGGATTTAGTTAGACGACTCAATGACCAAAATCGTGTACTAGCCGGACCTGAATCACGATCTCTGAGAATGGCTGATAATGGCCGTCCAAATTGAGTAAAAATGACATCTTAACATCTAGAACATCAAAATTCGTAGCAATAAACCCGAGGTCGAGCATTATTAGCAGTAGGTGGTTTTGGTTAGGTGACTCATTGACCAACATCGTGTACTAGGTAAACCTGAATCACGATCTCTGCGAATGGCCGATAATGGCCATCCAAATTTGAGTAAAAATGACATCAGTACACCTATAACATTAAATATCGTAGCAATAACCCCGAGGTCGTGCATTATTAGTAGTAAGTGGTTTTGGTTAGGTCACTCAATGACAAACATTGTGTATCATCCAGACCTGAATCACGATCTCTGGGAATGGCCGATAATAGCCATCCAAATTTGAGTAAAAATGACATCTTGATATCTAGAACATCAAAATTCGTAGCAATAAACCCGAGGTCGAGCATTATTAGCAGTAGGTGGTTTTGGTTAGGTGACTCATTGACTAAATTCTTGTACTAGGCAGCCCTGAATCACGATACCTGGGAACAGCCGATAATGGCCAGCCAAATTTGAGCAAAAATGACATCTTAACATATAAAACATCAAAATTCGTAGCAATAAACCCGAGGTCGAGCATTATTAGCAGGAAGTGGTTTTGGTTAGGTGACTCAATGACAAACATCGTGTACTAGCCAGACCTGAATCACGATCTCTGGGAATGGTTGATCGGGTTTATTGCTACGAATGTTGATGTTCTAGGTGTTTAAATGTCGTTTTTTCTCAAATTTGTATTGCCAATATTAGCCATTTTTGATGTTTGTGATTCAGGTCAGAGTCAGCTATCAATAGTCAGGAGATTTTTTTGTTTTTTTTACTAAATTTTGATGGCCATTGACGATCATATCTGGAGATTGTGAATCAGTTCTCGCTACTTCGTGAAGTAGTTGATTAAGCACCTACCTAAACCCATCTTGTTTTAATAATGCACTGCTTCTGGTTGATTGGTACCGATTTTTAATAAGTTTTACTGTTTTAAAGGGCATTCTTATTTGCTAATAAAAGTGAAAAATTCTTAAGTTGGTTCGATATATTTTTTTAATCTCTGGAATTTTCTTATTAGAAATCAATGAGAAATTCATAATTGGTTTGAGTTGAGTATATTTGGTTTGCGTCCCGACTGTTTTAGTACAAAATTTTGGTTAAACATTTGTGGTTATGCTACAGTAATATTTTTCTTCGTAATTTACCAATTAAAATTTTAATTTTTACTTTATTTATAAGATACAATGATTTTTTGCCATTTTAATTAAGACAATTTGATATACGTCTTATAAATATACTGATAAAATTTGCTCGATTTCGTTAAACTTATCTTGATGTGCTTATTTTTAACCCTTTCGGGCATGGTGTGCTCATTTGTATACATCGACTTCAAAACAGTGTATTGTTTTTAAAATTGGCAACATCGCACTGATCTGAATTGTGTATAAATGGAATAATATCCGTTATGTTTTCTAGTGCCTTTATATAATTTTTTTATATATTATATTAGTAATATGACAGTTTTGGTGAAGGTTGGTTGTATGAGAAGTACAAGTCATTTTGTCTCCAAATAAATAATCATTTTTAACAGTAAAACTTGTTAAAATTGGACAAAAAAAATATTTTTGTATGTGTAAAGTGTTTAATTTTCATAAAACAACTCAATCGTAAGTAAATTTAAAATTATTTATAATTAAAATGTAATTTAAATATGTGTCCTAAAATGGGCACATTTCAATCCAAAGGTTGTGTCTTCAAATGGGCACATAAATAAATGTGTGCTCGATTGTAGACATGCGATGTGGACTGTATGGTTGTAAATTATGGAAATATATTTTAATTGTATTTCAGGAAATGAGTGATAAAGAGGCCATTAAACGTATTTTGGCTAAAAATAGACAAGCCAAATTGACATTAGAGGAAGCTGCATTGTTAATTAACGCAGATGATTCGGAATTAGATTTATCTGATGATGAAAATGACCCTTCGGTTGAAACAAACAATTTTAAACACCTTATTGATGAAAATTTAAGAAATGATATTGTGACCGCTAGTAAAGCAAAAGCCACTGACTTATTTGACGAAATAATGATACCTGGTGTAATGGTAGAGGAAACCATAGATGATACAGAAAATTTGGTCGACGAGAAAGCTACACTATTAGCGGTAGGAAATGAAGATTACAATGAGATTGTAGTTGAGGATAACGTCGAGTTTGAATTTATTGATGAAAACCAAAAATTAAAAACTACTGAGGAATCGAAAATTGAATGGAGGAGACGGCACATGAACTCGAACCGTTTGATATTTGAGCATGCCCAACATGAAGAGGAATTGGATACATCTCCATATTCTATTTTCGCGAGATATGTCCCGCCGGAATTATTTTCTAGTATGGTTTTCTTTACAAATCCTTATGCCGCCCAGCGAAATTCTGCAAACTACCGACCGACTACAACAAGTGAACTGTATAAATTTTTTGGCATTCAAATTTTAATGGGAACCCTAAAAATGCCTAGAATTCGAATGTATTTTAATAAATACATCTCGATTCAAACGATTACGGAAGCTATGTCCAATGAGAGGTTTTCTCAATTACGGAATACGTTACATTTCGTAAATAATTTAGAAAAGCAAAGAGACAACCAGGATAAGCTGAAGCTGTACAAAGTTCGGCCTTTAATAGATAGTATTTGCAGAAGATGTTTAGAACATACTGTTGAAGAACACCTATCTATTGATGAACAAATCATCCCCTTTAAAAGTCAATTGAGCATCAAACAGTACATTAAAGGGAAACCTTGTCCATGGGGTATAAAAGTAAATTATTAGTTTCATGTAATTCATAATCTATAAGAATCTTGTTTTAGGTATTTTTGTTATGCGGCAAAGGCGGATTACCTTATGATTTTGTAATTTATCAGGGCTCGTCTACCGAAATAAACAAATTAACTGCTAAACAACTTGGGTTCGGAGCAGCAATTGTCTTGCAACTCTGCCAGCGTATTACCACAACCGAAACTATTTTAGTTCATATCAGTTGTTCGAATGCCTGACCCAACTCCAAATTAATGCGATTGGAACCATTCGAATAAATCGATTTCGAAACCCACCGCATATCGCAGATAACCTGATGAAAAAGCAAGGCCATGGTGCTTTGGATGAAGTTACAAGTAAGGATGGCCAAATATGTGTTGTCAAGTGGCAAGACAACAAAGTAATTTATTTAGCGTCAAATTTTGTTAAAATTGGTGAAGAGTTAATGGCTCGCCGGTACGACAAAATTAACGCAAAATATGTTCAAATAAGACAACCACAAATTGTACAAATGTAGAATATGGGAATGGGAGGGGTGGATTTATTTGATCAACTGTTAAGCTACTATCGCTTTTTCTAGATACCTGTAAATAAAGCCAAAACGGAAACTCGCCCAATAGATGAAATTCGTTACGACAATATACGACATCTTCCACTCCACAGTGACGCAGCAAACTGGTGTAAATATGAAAAGTGTAAGGGAAAGGGTAGAGTTTTGTGTTCTAAATGTAAAGTGCACCTCTGTTTTGGTAAGGGCAACAACTGCTTTTTTAATTTTTATACTAAAGATGGACCAAAAATATAAGCCATATGCAATTCGTACCTAACTAAGTTCCTATTAATAATAGTTGAATTAAATTTTATTTTATTTTATAAGAAACATATATTATTTTGGATTATAATTGATTATTATATTATTTTCATTTGTGATATGTATTTTCAAATATTTAAGAAATAAATGTGAAACGTGAAATATATACAAGGTATTTTTCAAAAAGAAAGTTGTATTATTTACAATCGTTGCTCCGATTTGTACCCATTTGGTGACATGTCCTAATTTTGGCCTAGCTATCGGAATCATAACTTTTTTTTCGGATCTGCTTTATAATGTCCAATTTGAATTAAATAAACACTAATCAATTTCCCCCACCGCTGTAATTAAATCATGACCGAAAGGGTTAAATATAATCAATTCAATGAATATATATCTGTCTCTCGTTTCTATCTCACTTTTATTTTATTTCAATGATTTGAATTAAAATTATTTACAAATTTTGTAATTTATTTAAAAATGTGTTCTATGCTTTCTAAACTAATTAAAATAATGTAAAATCAAACATAATATTTTACTTTTCATTGAGAATTTCGTAAATTAAAAATCATAACAGTGTACTTCACACAACTACATAAAATGACTTTAAAATTCCAATTGGAATTGGCAGAAATCCAATTAGATTTGTATACGTATACGATTTTAATCTATGGAAAAATCTATGGAATATTTCACGGGCCCATTTTGAAGACAAAGAATTAGAATTAAAAAAAGTTTAGTAAATCATTTTACGATTTTCTCGTGTTTACTAGTATTTGAAATCGTTAGAAAATTATTTGATCTTTACTGCGACACTATTAGAAACTTAGGGACGTATCTAATATAAATGTTAAAGATTATATGAAAATGTTTCAATTTCACCACAAAACAAATCCAATTGGAATATTTTTAAATTTAACTGTGTACATTTTTGGTATTATTTTTGATATGTATTTCACAATTATCACTAAGGACGAGTCGGTTAGATAATGACCAATTTTAAATTCTTACCAAATCATTATTAATAATAGAAATATTAGACTGAATGGAATCTAAGCGACTACTCATATATATTTGGACATCATCAGCAAATATATGAAAAGAAAAGGACGAATGGAACATGCAATGTCAATATTGTACATTGAGAATAGTAAAGGACCAAGAACCGACCACTGAGGACGCCAGAAGAGACAGGTAAGAAGCCAGAAAAAGAATTGTCATAAAAGACTGCCTGAAAGCGAAAAAATAAAGTTCAAAATAACCGTATAAGCAAAATTTGGTGCTTAATTGAATCGAACGATTTAGGAAAATCTAACAGGTTAAGGCAAGTCATTTCTCTTTTACTCATACTACGACGAATATCATCACAAACATTCAGTAAAGCAGTGGTAGTACTTGGAAAAAGGCTTAGCAAATTAAAGCTATCAATATGAGATTGAATTTGATTTTTTACTACCAATTCAAACGCCTTGGACAGAGAACTTAAAATGCTAATAGGGCGGAAATGGGAAAGCTCAGAAGGATTGCTAATTTTAGGAATAGGAATAATTTTACTCATCTTCCACTGAGAAGGATATGAAGGGATCGTTAAAATAAAATTGAAAATATGTAATAAGTACCTGGATACAATAGGAAAAATACGCTTCACTAATTTTAAACTAAATCAATATTTGAAATATGATTGGTAGGACTAGAGTTAATTAGGTAAAGGTTAGAACCATTAGCTTTGAAATCTACGGAAACAGCTCCTTTGCAACTAAGAAGGCCCAAGTTGGGCACGTTACACCAAAATATCTTAGAGAAAAGTGAGGCATATCTGACTTATCCTTGAAAAAATTTTGCCTAGCGATACAAATTAAACCTACCATTCTATTTCGAGATTGCTTACAAGCTAGATAAGGCCAAAAATTAAGGCTAATTTTCCAAAGACGGTATTTGGAAAAAACAGAAAAAGCACTCAAAATCTCTTGCGTCATCCATGGGGGATCTAGGTCTAAAATAAACAGTAATGGAACGCAGAGGAACGCAATTATTAAATACATAATTAATAGAGGAATTAAAATAGTCAATTTGATAGAGCCACAAGTTGATGAAAGGTGAGATTCATCAATTTTAGAAAAATCTCTAAAGCTGAAATTTTAAGGTTTAGGTCGAGAGTAATAATTAACAGAAAAAACAAGGAGATCATGATGAAAGCCATAATACCAAGAGACAATTGATTAAAAAACAAATGGAATTATCGGTAGAAGTGACAACGTGATCAATGAGTGAATAAGAACCACCACTTGCGGTAGCGTAAGAGTAAGTGGGTGATTCAGTATTATAAACCGAAAGGTTAATGCTATTTAAGATATTTAAAAGGCTAAGAAAATAAAGTCTATTGAGAAATATCAAAATTAAAATTGCATGCAAAAAATAAATAAATAGTATCCTCTTCAAACCTCAAATGTAAAATTAGCAATAAAACTTTTCTATAAACCACAAGAAACTTCCTTCGCAGAGACAAGTTTTACAGACACCAAGGACAACTCGAACTGTCAAAATCAATAAGAAACAAAGAGAAGCCAAGTAATACAGATAACAGAAAAATATGTAAGAGGAGCGATACTTATCATTTGGCCAAATCCTTTAAACCAAAATCCGGTGAGGAAAGACACAAAATCAAAATATTTGATTTTTGATATTTTTTATTTGAATTTTGGTCGAATTCACTCGCTTCCATTGGAGCTCTTTGACTTTTTGCAAATCTTTTGAAAACTATATAATTTATGAGAAAAGTAGCAATGAACTGAAAGATTCTAAATTAAATTTACACAATATCATGTGGGAGCATATTTTCAAACTATAAGCGAAAATTACGATAGTTGACCAAAATTCTGCCTCTATCCAAGACGGATGATTGATTGGGATAAAACTTTATACTTAAACGGTTTCCACGTCCATTAAGCTAGCAGAACCCATACATCAGAGCATTACGAGATAGTATCGAAAACTATAGGCTAAAAGGCTAATTAAATGCACCGTTAAAAAAATTGGGCTCCATCCCTGCCAACTAAAACGATGGAGTATGTTAGCTTTAGAAAAAGTTAGCAGAACCCATATCAAAAAATGATTTAAAAGCAATTGGAACATTAAAGATTAATTTTAAAAGGCTAATTAAATGCCCCAGCATAAGGTTTTATCATTCAACGCTAGCACAACCCAAATCGAAAATCGGACCAAAAAACGAAATTAGAACGCAAAGGGCATTTAATTAGGCCATAATGAGCCTGCAATTATTTGTTTGACAATAGATCAAGGTTTCCGTTCTTATCCGATTTGGGTTCTGCTAGCTCCGTTTTTAAATAGTTTTTTGATATGGGTTCTGCTAACTTTTTCTAAAGCTAACAGAACCCATCGTTTTAGTTGGAAGGGATGGAGCCCAACATTTTTTAATAGAGTTAAATGCTCTGACCTATGGCTTGGCCTATTATTAGCCTATAATTATCCATACTATCTCGTAAGGTTCTGCTGTATGGGTTCTGCTTTCTTTTCTGATAACTTAAATACTATTATTAAACGATTTAGAAAAACAATTCGGCTCATATTGGCAAATCTACCAATCCAGGTACATAAAAAGCTGGATCAGCCAATTTTATCTCTTCTGGGTTTGACCATCTCGAAATATGAATATTTTGAGTAGAGCACTAATTTGTTATTTCCTTAACAATAAGAAATTCTAATTTTTATCAGGTGCGCTAGTAAATTTCCGGGTTTCACACATTCACACATGTAGTTATCATTTATGCTAAAAGGTGTGTTTTGTTCATAGCGTGGACAGTTGTTAACCATAACCAGTTGTAATAAAACAACATTTGCGGGAGGCTTAGGCTTGAAAAAAAATGCAGATGAAGCACGTTATTTGCTTGAAGAGGCCTACGGCGAACATGCAGCATCGAATTGGTTTAAACGCTTCAGAAGTGGCGATTTCGACTTTGGAGACAAGAAGCACTCAAGAACACCAAACATATTTGAAGATACCGAGCTGCAAGCGTTATTGGATGAAGATGTTATGTAAACTCAAGATCATCTTGCGGAGGCATTAAACACGACTCGCCAAGGTATTTCCAAACATATACATGCTATGGGGTCAAAGGAGGAAAAATAAGTCCCGCATGAGTCGAGTGAGAGTCAGATGGAAAATCGAAGAGTTACTTGCGAAATTTTGCTTTCACGGCATGAAAGAAAGAGCTTTCTGCATTGAATTGTTGCGGGAGATGAGAAATGGATCTTTTTTAAAAATTCCAAACTCAAAAAGTCGTGGCTTTCACCTGGCGAAGCATCAACATCGATGGCACGGCCAAATCGTTTCGGAAAGAAGAGACAATGCTCTGCGTTTGATGAGACCAGAAAGGAATCGTGTACTATGACCTGCTGAAATATGGCGAAACTGTCAATGGGCAACGCTACCGACAACAACCCATCAATCTGAACCATGCATTGCCCGAAAAACGGCTAGAATGGGACACGAGACACGAACGAGTGATATTGCAGCACAATAACGCTCTATGAAAATGCACTCCTATAGTCGAAGGCACCATCAAAACGCTGAGGTGGAATCTGCTATCACACGCACCTTATTCGTCCGACCTGCGATCCCCTCGGATTGTCACTTATCAAGTAAATCCCGAGATGACGCTTGAAGAAGTGGTTTTGTATTAAACAAGCAACTTATATGTTTTTCGAAGATTATCGAATCGAGAAATTAATGCATGGCATGCGACTCATTTTTCAAAGGTATGTGATGTGATACGCTATAATACGAACTAATTTCGATGAGAATATCCATTTATGTACCACGAAACAGATGCGATCGAAAATTATTTTCACATGTGTTTTTTTCGACTTTAATTTTTTTATGATCCGGCTCGAAGGGCCAAAAATGTTATAACATTGTATGATTAAAAAAAAACAATGTCCGGCGAAATAAAAACTATTACAAATATGTTGCATAACAATTTTTTTTACTATTTTTTTGTTTGATTTTAAAATATTTTCTTATCCTTATTCTCTAATTTCATATTTAAGAAACATAACACAAATTAAAAAACAATCCCTTGTCCCTAAAATTGTCTTAAATTCTTGTACGAAATGAAAGGGCAAAATATTTTATTGACAATTAATAACAATTACTTCAGATGGACACAAAAACATACATAAAGCAATAAAATCGAGATATATTTTATTACTCGCCTAAATGTTGATTACCCTTTTTATTTTATGTTCCAAAATCTCTTGAAACATAATAAAGAGAAAATCTAGATAAAATCCATAAAATATAAACAAAAAGGTAAAAATTAAATCATGATGACATGGATGTAATATACTAGGCCCACCACTATCCCACTACATACAAGTATATCCTATTACCACCCACACCCACATGGAATTATTATTTTTTGTTATCCGAAATTATACCGGATAAAAATCATTCCTACGTTAATACGAACACGAACGAAAGGTGATTTAAATTTTATATTTAAGGTTATCCTTTAAGTGTGACGACGCGATACCTACAGGTCCACAAACAATGTTTCCGAGAATGAAAAATTGGAGCATATCATGGTGATAATCTTAGAGGATCATTATATAAGCGACTTTCAACCGTGATTAACAAAAAACAATAAAATTTTATTGGATACGAGAAAGCTCGCATCTCGTTATTTATTTCACTGTAGGGTGATATTATACGTTATTTATTTATTTATTGATTACTTAACAACAAGAATAATATGTTTTTTTCTGCTCTTCTCAAATCTAGGTTCGATCTGTTGTTGTTTTTGCGCTTTTGTTTCAGCATAGGAGGACATCATTCAATAATAATAACATAAATTTTCATCAAAAATACTTTGTGTTGGTTTACTATGTTGCGTTGCTACTTAAACCCAAAAAGCACAGTACAAACTAAACACACACACATGTGTATGTATATATGAGCAAAAACAGATAATATATCCTGAAAGATGATTATGATGGCACATATAGATAATGGTGACGGTAATAAAAAGAAAAAAAATTGTTTATTATCTAAGTTGCCATTGTTCTTGTGCTTGTCGATCATCGTACATATATACACCATTGTAGTCTCTCCTTAGAAAAGAAATCCTATTGTTTTAACTTAATGGATTGTGCACAACCCAACACTTCAGCTATATCATATCCATCCATAATACTCGCACACTACATAGCGATTTTCTATAGAAAAAGGACGAATAATGAATTATTTTGTAATAAGGACGAAAAATTATGATTTATTTTTATGATCCTATCAACATATATAAACGATATGTTGCCCTTATTATGTACGAGTATATGTTACGTGTAGGTAACCAAAACAAAATCAAATCTTGTAAAATTTATTTGTGGTCGTTGAGGATTTTTTTATTACGTGTTTTACAAGGATTGTAGGTAATTTATTATTTTTACACTAAGCTCGTTTATCATTTATTGTACTTTGTATCAAGTTGAGCTTCTGTGTAAGTACCCAGATATTCAATCTTGGATAGTCACGAAAAAAAAATCGCACCGATTTTGTTGTGGTAAACACCCGATACAATACACTTCATTTATAAAGCGAGAAATTAAACCTACAGGATTTTTAATAAAGACTTTCTTGTAAAATCAAAATTCAATACTATCGCTTAAATTTCAGAAAACCAACAATGTCAACACTTTGAAAGTTTAATCTTTAAATTTTATACGCTTTTATGGAAATGCTATAAACATTTGAACATCATTCCAAAAATTGGAGAAGTTCCTACACAGATGTTTACCACATTTTGCAAAGATCTCATTTCTGATTTTTTTTTGACGTAATTTATACTTTTCACCTTCCAAAATAATTGCAAAACACACCTGCGGCAACTGCCACTTCGAAGTTACTGATTTCGGCCAAACATCTCTGCGATCCCACGATTGAAGCGAAAACTTTTACGTATGAAGTTTCATCCCGATCAATCATTCGGAATGGGTTGTATAGACGCCGAATTTTTGTCAAAGGAGACGAGAACGAGGAAGTCGGGTCTACAGAAACGACCCTCAAATCAGAAATCACGATTTGTTTTCAATCCCCACTATACACTCAGAAAATTGTTTCTTTTGCATGAGATTGTAGTAGAAAATTTTTCATTGTGATAAACGAAAATTAGGTTTTATAACATAATTCCATTACAAGCAAATTCAATTAAATTGATATAAATATATTATGGTAGTCATCAGCGCCCAATCAATTGCAACAACTTCGTGTGTAAAACCTTAATTCCTTTATTAATAAATTTAGGAACAATCGTTGTTAGAACCGAATAAATCTATAAATATTTGGAAATAACAACTTCGTTTCTTATTCCGCAAACGTGCCTCTGTCATACTAACTGAATAAGTTAGTTGTATCTACTTTAGGAGTAAGGATTGAACTGTGCGTTTGTGATAGTCGTATTTATTTTCCACGTAAACGGATCATTCCGTTGTTACAACAAACTTCAAATGTTGATGTAATGGTCATCCTAGCGACCTTCTGAGTGTTTACTTGAATAATGTTGAAAAATTATTCAATCGTTTGTGGAAATATTAATTTTATTACCACAACATCAATTCGGTTACAACAACCTCGCGAAATCGTACTACTCTCTCAGTTGATCGTCATTGACATAAATGAGAGACAAATAAAAATAAATAGATCAACCAAATTGAATGGTGCATATTGTTCTTGGTATATTTTATTTTAATTGTGTGTACATTTCTCTTTTTATCCCGTTATTCGAATGAAAACGACATTATCTCTCATTTTTTAGGTAATTTAGTTTCTTCAAGTCTTCAAATACTTTGGACGTGTTTACGAGTGTAGTGAAGTTTTTAAGGTTTCAATTTTTTATTTTAAAGTGAAAGTATTTAGATATTAATTAAGAAAGGAAACACATAACCGCGTAAGTAAGCTTTGCTAAATATGTATAGCTATTTTTTATATAGAGGTGTGTGAAATTGTGTATTGTCGACCATTATTAGTGTAATGTACATGGTTTATGCCTGATTTCCACAGTGAATTAATTTTTTCAGTAACATTAACACGAGATGAAAATATATATTCTTTACTTGTTAGAGAGAACCAAAAAAAATGTTGAGTAAAATTTACTGGCAGTAAGCGGGTAAAATGTTAAAATGTTGCCATAAAAAGTATGAAACTCAATTTTTATGGCACCATTTGTTTGTCTTTATCACTCTTACGTAACTTTAATATGTATACTCTCCTCTCTTCGGGTTCCCAGCATTTTTTACTGAAAAAATTGTTTCACTGTGGAATTCACGCATTTGTTTTTTGTCGGGCATTACTTTTTATAGTATGTAAAAGGTACACACGCATAATTTTCAATTTCATGAGTGGCAATTTTACAAAATATTCGAATTTTAGAACTGTGTTTGTATAGTGCATTTTCAGTTTAAGCGAGTAAATTAGAATTTCAAAATTATTACATTTGAAGAAAATTAACTTTTATGGTTTGAAAGTAAAATGTCGTACATAATTTTTTTGCCGTAGAACCTAAACTTAACCGGCGTACAGCGAGCGGGTATATAATCAAATTTGTACAATTTTTTTTTATATTTTATTTAAAAAAATTTATTTTTAAATCCATTTAGTAAAAAAACATTTTAATATTGAAAAAAATATAAAGTTGTGCGATAAAAATACATCATGTATTTTATGTGACGACGACTTAGTTGACTATGTTAATCAATATAAGTCTTCGGTAGGCTGGTCGCTTGGAGCAATTGATAATGAAGAACTCGAATCAGGTTATTTTTTTTAACTATTATACTCGTAACCTAAAATTAAATATTTTCTTAATAATACATTTTTATGAACTGCAAGCTCACATATCTTTTATTGATATTTTTTGATATAAATATTATCTTATTCTATTTAACCAAAACTGTAGAGGGGGAGGACATTTCAGTAGTAAAAGAGGACTTCTATTTACCATTGACCGGAAATTTAATTGTCGCACAAAATACAGAGATAAATATGCCGAATACTTTGATCGAACAATCACAGGACATCGAAATAATAGCAATACTCTTCAGAACGAGTTATTGTCATTCTAATGAAGATTCTGGCAGAAATGTTCTACAAAGTAACGTAAGGAACACTTTAACAGCTGATGTATTTTAATTTAGTCATACTTTAATGAAGAAATTTCTAATTCTTCATTTTTTATCCTTTTAGAAACTTCGCAACGTTAAATTAATTGACTTTAAAATAGTATATGCTCTTTTCTGCAAAACGAATACAGTTACAAACGTCGATTGAATAAAACTATCGAAAATAGTTATAAAATTTGTTTTAGAAAATAATTTGAATTTAGAGTAAGAAATACTACATTAATTGTATCTTGCGAAAATTAATTTTATTTGTAAAATGAAATGTTATTGTAGATTGAACCGACACGATATATATTTGGCCAATATCATCTGCGACGTGTTTTCCTGTGAGATTCCGGAACAGTACTATACATGTGCCATTAACGGGCAAAAACCGTCAGGCAAATTGTATGATGCTTACTCGAATTGCCGAAGATTGCTATGTTCTGCTAACCTAATAATTTGATGACAAACAACTCCACAAGCGTCCTTTCCAAGCATAGGTTTGTATTTAGTTAATTATTAACATCCAAATATTTTAAACATTTCTTAAATACATATTTCGATGATTTTGAATATCTCAATCCATTAGGATCTCATGGCGAAATTCAAAAAGTAGGAGCGGTCTTATATTCGGTCTTATACATCATATAATAACATCAAATGGAAATTATTATATATGCTATCAATTACTTGAAACACTGTTTTTTTACACGCATTACTTCGCTTATCAGATTGAAAAATTAGACAAATTCTTAGTAACCGATTTAGAAAATATCAACTACCTGCACACATCTTCTAATGCAACGTCTGTGAATTGCAGTATACGTTTGTTTTGTGGGATTACTAATAGGTAAACTTGCAAATTAAAAGTAGATAGTTTAATTAATTTATGAATTTTATAAACTTACAAATACTGTTAATTTACAAATAAAAACTACTTTACAAGAAATTTATTGTTTTTTATATTTCTACATTTTACGCTAAAAATATTGGAACCAGTACTAACAACAATTCTGTTCTATTGGAAGAAACAAGTTAGTTCAATTGTGCCAACGACTCCCGAATTTGTGGTAACCGAAATACGATTGCGCTAATATCGTAAAAAAATGATTGCAATGACGACCGTCTCTAATGTTTCAATTAGTTAGCACCTGTATCAAATATTTTTTTTGATAACCCTGATCAACAAAGTCGTTTACCACAACCGAATTTAAATCGTGAGAAAAATCCAATTCGCTTCTACTATCAATCTATCCATTTAATGCATTAGAAACGGAAGACGCTACTACTTCGTAAATAGTTCCGATAAACGAAACACAAAGCGGCCTTAATCTCCTTGCTAGTTATGTCAAATACAATCACGAGGTTGTAGCAAACGACCATTAAAAATGATTTCACAATAGAATGATGCGGTGGGGCAATTTATGCGGTTGTCACAAACGGGGTAATTTTTTGGGTGTAGAAGTCACATCACAACTAAAGGTCAAAAACATAAAAAATTTAAAAGCTTCTTGCAAATCTCGGACAATACGCTCTATAATTTATTAAATTATGGATATGGCTCTCTCTATGGTTCCAGATCCTCGTCTGCTGAGAACCATCTGCAATACCTTCTACATTGGCTAATTCCATTGACACGAAAAATTCGGTTTCCCTCGACAACAGCCATTACAAGTTTTCCGTTGATCCGCAGGAAACTGCAGTGTACTGTGGAACTGTTGCCTAGCTTCAAGTGGTTGGAGCTTGAACGAACTTATCTGCGTGTTTGTCTTGATGCGCTAAAGCTCAACAGGTCTCGAAAGAAAAAACTGCTTTTACCATCCCGGGGCTACCATTGTACCAATTTAAGTTAATGTCTTTTGGTCTTTGTAATGCGCCTCAGGCCCTGTGCAGATTCTGACAAAAGCTGGAGTACCGATAAATGTTAATAAAAGTAAATTTCTTTTGAAACAAATCAAATACCTGGGTTATACCCTGGGTTATATCTTATATGGTTGGTAAGGGAAGATTGTGTTAGTGTCCTATTGCCTGGTATAGGCGGTTTATTGACGTGTACTCCATGCTGCAGGCTCCTCTCACTTTCCTTTTATAGAAAAACAAATGTGTGTTTGGTATGATGAAGCGAACAATTTATTTAATGTTTTGAAAGAAGCTCTCGTGCAAGCACCTATTATGGGTAATCCTGATTTTAACTCGCGGTTTTATATTCAGTGCGATGGAAATGATAGACATATTGCCTAGACATATTGCCTCAAAAAATTAAATCCCGCTCAATGAAATTACTCCGTAAGACACACACGGGGGTGTTTGTCTTGTACGAGGTTCACAAAAATTGATTTATTAAGGGCTTACGACAGTTGAGCCCGTAGATATTGAAAAACGGCAATAATTACACATTTCAGATTGTTTGAGTTTCCGCAGCGCAGACATTCCAACTTAGTATTCGTATTCACTTACATTGACGATATACTCATTGCGTCGAGGGATTTGAATGAATACTGCATGAAGGATATAAATCAGTAATCAGTTAGACTGACGAGACAATTAAGAGTTTTGAAATTTGCAAGTCAAAATTGGCAAATTGTACGCAACTAGCGTTCCCAATTCCGGCTGATAAATCTGCAATTTTTGTTGATGCATCCGACATAGCCGTGGGAGCAGTTTTGCAACAATTTACAAAGGAAGGGTGGCAACCGTTATTTTTTTTCTTACGAAAATTATACATGACGCTAGCGGCTTATTCAGCGGTCAAGCATTTTGAAAAATTTGTGGAAGGAAGGGAGTTTGTATTATTTACGGATCACAAACCTTTAACCTTTTCACTTCGCGAGAAGTTAGACAAAGCTTCATCGAGACAACGACGTCATCTGCTAGTGGCCCTTGTAGAATCAAATCCAAACCTAAAAGGGATAAAAATTCGAATTTTCGGATCAAATAATCTCGTAACGTATGAAATTTCCAATGGCAAACAACGACCATTTGTTCCAAGAGCATTTCGTAGGCAAGTTTCGAAGTCTATCAAAACATGTCACATCCTAGCATTCGAACGTCAGTGAAACAAATTACAGATAAATTCATTTGGTCATCAATGAATAGCGAAATACGCAATTGGGCAAAAAGTTGCATTAGATGCCAAAAAAGTAAAGTAACCAAACGTGCGCATAGTCAAGTCGGCTCATACGGAACAAGCAGCAATCGATTTGAAGAAATTCATATCGATCTGATTGGACCTCTTCCGCCATCCGAAGATCAGAATTATTATTTAACAATGATCGACAGATACACTCGTTGGACTGAGGCGATTCGGAGACCATTGTTGACGCATTAGTCAAAAATTTCATAAGTAGGTTTGGTGTGCTTTGAAGTATAGTGAGATTTTAAGTAAAGTGCACTGCCAAGACTCAATGGACTAAGTTATTAAACAACGGTCTGGTGTAATAAATTGTTGAAGGTGATAAAATCGAATTTTTAATTAGACGTTTGAACACTTTACGGTTTGGAGCCAATTCCTTGTAACCTGACACAAAGATAATTTATTACACATCTGGATAAGGTTGATCTGCCCTCCACAAGGTCCAATAAGTAACATTTGACTCAATATCTGGTGGCGGTCTGGTGTAATAAATTGTTGAATGTGATAAAATCGAATTTTTAATTAGACGTTTGAACATTTTACGGTTTGAAGCCAATTCCGTGTAACCTGAAACAAAGATAATTTATTACACACCTGGATAAGGTTGATCTGCCCTCCACAAGGTCCAAGGAGTAAAATTTGGCTCAAATTTGACTCTGGTGGTGGTCTGGTGTAATAAATTGTTGAAGCTGATAAAATCGAATTTTTAATTAGACGTTTGAACACTTTACGGCTTGGAGCCAATTCCTTGTAACCTGACACAAAGATAATTTATTACACGCCTGGATAAGGTTGATCTGCTCTCCACAAGGTCTAAGGAGTAACATTTGACTCAATATCTGGTGGCGGTCTAGTGTAATAAATTGTTGAAGGTGATAAAATCGAACTTTAAATTAGACGTTTGAACATTTTACGGTTTGGAGCCAATTCCGTGTAACCTGACACAAAGATAATTTATTACACACCTGGATAAGGTTGATCTGCCCTCCACAAGGTCCAAGGAGTAATATCTGACTCAATATGTGGTGGCGGTCTGGTGTAATAAATTGTTGAATGTGATAAAATCGAATTTTTAATTAGACGTTTGAACATTTTACGGTTTGGAGCCAATTCTGTGTAACCTGACACAAAGATAATTTATTACACACCTGGATAAGGTTGATCTGCCCTCCACAAGGCCCGAGGAGTAACATTTGATACAATATCTGGTGGCGGTCTGGTGTAATAATTTGTTGAAGGTGATAAAATCGAATTTTAAATTAGAAGTTTGAACCCTTTAGTGTTTGGAGCCAATTCCGTGTAACCTGACACAAAGATAATTTATTACACACCTGGATAAGGTTGATCTGCTCTGCACAAGGTTCAAGGAGTAACATTTGACTCAATATCTGTTGGCGGTCTGGTGTAATAAATTGTTAAAGGTGATAAAATCGAATTTTTAATTACACGTTTGAACCCTTTACGGTTTGAAGCCAATTCCGTGTAACCTGACACAAAGATAATTTATTACACACCTGGATAAGGTTGATCTGCCCTCCATAAGGTCCAAGGAGTAATATTTGACTCAATATGTGGTGGCGGTCTGGTGTAATAAATTGTTGAATGTGATAAAATCGAATTTTTAATTAGACGTTTGAACATTTTACGGTTTGGAGCCAATTCTGTGTAACCTGACACAAAGATAATTTATTACACACCTGGACAAGGTTGATCTGCCCTCCACAAGGCCCGAGGAGTAACATTTGATACAATATCTGGTGGCGGTCTGGTGTAATAAATTGTTGAAGGTGATAAAATCGAATTTTAAATTAGAAGTTTGAACCCTTTAGTGTTTGGAGCCAATTCCGTGTAACCTGACACAAAGATAATTTATTACACACCTGGATAAGGTTGATCTGCCCTGCACAAGGTCCAAGGAGTAACATTTGACTCAATATCTGTTGGCGGTCTGGTGTAATAAATTGTTAAAGGTGATCAAATGAAACTTTAAATTAAATGTTTGAACCCTTTACGGTTTGAAGCCAATTCCGTGTAACCTGACACAAAGATAATTTATTATACACCTGGATAAGGTTGATCTGCCCTCTATAAGGTACAAGGAGTAAAATTTGGCTCAATATCTGGTGGCGGTCTGGTGAAATAAATTGTTGAAGGTGATAAAATCGAATTTTAAATTAGAAGTTTGAACCCTTTAGTGTTTGGAGTCAATTCCGTGTAACCTGACACAAAGATAATTTATTACACATCTGGATAAGGTTGATCTGCCATGCACAAGGTCCAAGGAGTAATATTTGACTCAATATGTGGTGGCGGTCTGGTGTAATAAATTGTTGAAGGTGATCAAATCAAACTTTAAATTAAATGTTTGAACCCTTTACGGTTTGAAGCCAATTCCGTGTAACCTGACACAAAGATAATTTATTATACACCTGGATAAGGTTGATCTGCCCTCTATAAGGTCCAAGGAGTAAAATTTGGCTCAATATCTGGTGGCGGTCTGGTGTAATAAATTGTTAAAGGTGATCAAATCAAACTTTAAATTAAATGTTTGAACCCTTTACGGTTTGAAGCCAATTCCGTGTAACCTGACACAAAGATAATTTATTATACACCTGGGCAAGGTTGATCTGCCCTCCATAAGGTCCAAGGAGTAAAATTTGGCTCAATATCTGGTGGCGGTCTAGTGTAATAAATTGTTGAAGGTGATAAAATCGAATTTTAAATTAGAAGTTTGAACTCTTTAGTGTTTGGAGCCAATTCCGTGTAACCTGACACAAAGATAATTTATTACACATCTGGATAAGGTTGATCTGCCCTGCACAAGGTCCAAGGAGTAACATTTGACTCAATATCTGGTGGCGGTCTGGTGTAATAAATTGTTGAAGGTGATCAAATCAAACTTTAAATTAAATGTTTGAACCCTTTACGGTTTGGAGCCAATTCCGTGTAACCTGACACAAAGATAATTTATTATACACCTGGATAAGGTTGAACTTCCCTCTATAAGGTCCATGGAGTAAAATTTGGCTCAATATCTGGTGGCGGTCTGGTGTAATAAATTGTTGAAGGTGATCAAATCAAACTTTAAATTAAATGTTTGAACCCTTTACGGTTTGAAGCCAATTCCGTGTAACCTGACACAAAGATAATTTATTATACACCTGGATAAGGTTGATCTGCCCTCCATAAGGTCGAAGGAGTAAAATTTGGCTCAATATCTGGTGGCGGTCTGGTGTAATAAATTGTTGAAGGTGATAAAATCGAATTTTAAATTAGAAGTTTGAACCCTTTAGTGTTTGGAGCCAATTCCGTGTAACCTGACACAAAGATAATTTATTACACATCTGGATAAGGTTGATCTGCCCTGCACAAGGTCCAAGGAGTAAAATTTGGCTCAATATCTGGTGGCCGTCTGGTGTAATAAATTGTTGAATGTGATAAAATCGAATTTTTAATTAGACGTTTGAACATTTTACGGTTTGGAGCCAATTCCGTGTAACCTGCAAAGATAATTTATTACACACCTGGATAAGGTTGATCTGCCCTCCACAAGGTCCAAGTAGTAACATTTAACTCAATATCTGGTGGCGGTCTGGTGTAATAAATTGTTAAAGGTGATAAAATCGAATTTTAAATTAGACGTTTGAACCCTTTACGGTTTGGAGCCAATTCCGTGTAACCTGACACAAAGATAATTTATTACACACCTGGGTAAGGTTGATCTGCCCTCCACAAGGTAAAAGGAGTAACATTTGACTCAATATCTGGTGGCGGTCTGGTGTAATAAATTGTTAAAGGTGATAAAATCGAATTTTAAATTAGACGTTTGAACCCTTTACGGTTTGAAGCCAATTCCGTGTAACCTGACACAAAGATAATTTATTACACACCAGGATAAGATTGATCTGCCCTCCACAAGGTCTAATGAGTAAAATTTGGCTCAATATCTGGTGGCGGTCTGGTGTAATAAATTGTTGAAGGTGATAAAATCGAATTTTAAATTAGAAGTTTGAACACTTTACGGTTTGGAGCCAATTCCGTGTAACCTGACACAAAGATAATTTATTACACATCTGGATAAGGTTGATCTGCCCTCTATAAGGTCCAAGGAGTAAAATTTGGCTCAATATCTGGTGGTGGTCTGGTGTAATAAATTGTTGAAGGTGATAAAATCGAATTTTAAATTAGAAGTTTGAACCCTTTAGTGTTTGGAGCCAATTCCGTGTAACCTGACACAAAGATAATTTATTACACATCTGGATAAGGTTGATCTGCCCTGCACAAGGTCCAAGGAAAAAATTTGGCTCAATATCTGGTGGCCGTCTGGTGTAATAAATTGTTGAATGTGATAAAATCGAATTTTTAATTAGACGTTTGAACATTTTACGGTTTGGAGCCAATTCCGTGTAACCTGACACAAAGATAATTTATTACACACCTGGGTAAGGTTGATCTGCCCTCCACAAGGTAAAAGGAGTAACATTTGACTCAATATCTGGTGGCGGTCTGGTGTAATAAATTGTTGAAGGTGATAAAATCGAATTTTAAATTAGACGTTTGAACCCTTTACGGTTTGAAGCCAATTCCGTGTAACCTGACACAAAGATAATTTACTACACACCTGGATAAGATTTATCTGCCCTCCACAAGGTCTAATGAGTAAAATTTGGCTCAATATCTGGTGGCGGTCTGGTGTAATAAATTGTTGAATGTGATAAAATCGAATTTTAAATTAGACGTTTGAACATTTTACGGTTTGGGGCCAATTCCGTGTAACCTGACACAAAAATAATTTATTACACACCTGGATAAGGTTGATCTGCCCTGCACAAGGTCCAAGGAGTAACATTTGACTCAATATCTGGTGGCGGTCTGGTGTAATAATTTATTAATATTGGTAAAATCGATGTTTTTGTCATAAATAATCGTTTGGGGTGAAATTTACCCTTAGTCAAAATATAGGGTTGATCTTGAAATATTTAATTAATGTAATTAATTTGTAATAAATTCTGGTCCAAGATCCACCCCGATATCATAGCTACGTCAGAAGTTACAATTTTGGCGGTGTAGGTTTAATTACAAGCTAAACCGACCACTCGTTCCTCGAAAACGGTAACTGTAATAAAATCGGGATTTGTTGTAATAAATTGTAATAAATGTGTAACAAATTATAGTACAGGTTTCATTGAGGCGGGCTAATATGGTCGGTGCAGGTTAAGAGCACTGGTAAGGGGGGCGAAACGGATTCGCTGTTTCAAAACTGATTTGACTAACACGCAATAAGTGGTTCCCCCAGAACCTATGGAACCGACCACCGAAGAGAGTGGGTTAGCCATTTGAAAAAATTGGCCTTTTTACAGTGAACATATTTACGCCCGAGAGCCTATATCCAAAATAAGTGTATACGTTACTTATCTAGAAAAAAAAATTTGAAAATACGAGAAAGGGTTACGGTATCGCGTTAATGTAGAATCTATATTCTGATAACTTTCGAAAATGGACGGGAGCTTTTGAGATGTTCGTTTATTTGAAACATTTTACTGGATGAATTTGAATAACCAACCTTACTTCAGTCTATTGGGATAAAAGCATCGAGCAGAACCGTAAGAAATTCTGAATTTCTTCACGTAAATAAACAGAGGACAAATTATGGTCACCACAAACAGGTGAACATGATGTGGACGAGTTTTAACAGAATTGATCATCTTTTTCAATTTTGTTTAAGCAAAGTCGGGTTTAAATGTAATTTGAAAAAATTTTAAGAATGTTTTCAAGCCAAATTTTTAGAATTTTCAAAAAAAGGTACTACTTAGGTTTAGGTACTGCTAACGCAAAGAAGATTTGATTTTATTTATTTTTATTTGTCATTACAACGAAATAACCATAGCTGAAAAGTCCCGAGCCTAACAAATAAAACACGTATTTTGGTTCAAAATTGACTTTATTCATCAACGTAATCTCCATCAAGGGCAACGCAATCATTCCAGCGCCGCTCTTACATTTCAGTACCACTTTTGTAGAACGATTTATGTTTTGCATCAAAATAGGCCTCCGTTTCAACGAGTATCTCTTCATTCGAGCAAAATTTCTTACCGGAGAGCATTTTTTTGAGGTCTGCGAACCGCCAGTAGTCGCTGGGAGCCAAATCTTGTGAATACGGTGGATGTGGGAGCCGCTTTGGGCGAGGTTCATCAGTTGCTATCCACTCAGTTGACCATCGTTTTGGTTCCAGAGTGAAGTGATGGATCCATGTTTCATCCATTGTCACATATCGACGCAAAAATTCCGGTTTGTTACGTTTAAACATGGCCAAACAACGCTCAGAATCATCAACACGTTGTTGTTTTTGGTCAACAGTGAGTAAACGCGGCACTCACTTTGAACAGAGCTTTCTCATAGTTAAATGCTTATGCAATATAAAGCCAAAACCTTCTTTTGATATCTTTACGATGTCAGCTAACTCACGCAAATTCACTTTTCGAACATTCAAAACGATGTTGTGGATTTTTTTTATGTTTTCTGGTGTTACCACCTCATTTGGACGTCCAATGCATTCTGCATCATCGATGTCTCTACGACCACGTTTGAAGTCAGCAAACCAACGTTTTATTGTTGTTTCCGATGGAGCGGAGTCCCTATAAAACTTTTCAAGCCATTGCTTTGCTTGAATAGTATTTTTGCCATCAAGAAGCAGTGTAAAATTAAAACACGAAATTGTTTTTGATTCATTGTTTTGAAACTAACAAAAGTAGTGTCATTCTTAGTACAATAACTCACAAACTAATGAATAGAATATAAGGAAATTTTGACGGCTGTCTTTTGAAGGTTTTAAGCTTTGTTCACAAGTCGGATGGAAATCCGAGATTTAAAATCCCACCATTTTAACCAATCAAATCTCACAAATTATACAAAATACACGCCCCCTTTCATCCCAAAAAGTAGAAAAATTGCAACTTTTGAGCAAAAATCCTGCAGACGACCAACTTAACAAATCAAAACTAATTATTCAGCTACATTTTGTAGATCATTATAGTTTTTTAACTCATTTTTTTGTGTGTTGTAATGAGTACTTCTTAATGACATTTGGTTTTTTTTGTATTGTAAAACAGTTCTGTGTACGTTCAGACTTAATTACCTATCTAAGCTGAGTTACGGAAAACAACAAAACTAGACTATTGTTTGTCTTGAAAAAGACATTTTTTATAACTTAATTACAGATTTCAAAAATATCCGAAATTAATATAAAATATTTAAAAGAAAAAAAATTTCAGAACTATATCGAAAAATTTATGAAAAGAAAAATGAATTAAAAACTGAGAAACTATAATGACGCAAAATTTACGAAAAATGAATGAAAAGCAAAAAGAATTTATTAAAATGAAATACTAATATGATAAACGAAACGATTTTTTATTTAAAATGCCAGAAAAATGTATAAAACACAAAAATACGAAGAAAATGATATTCACTGTAATTAAGCCAAGCGTAATTAAAAATAAATTTGTATTTTGACAGCTATGTCACAAAAACTAGACCAAATATATAGAGCAAAAAACATAACAAAAATTAAAAAAATCTCGGATGTGGGATTTTGGGATTTCCATCCGTCTTGTGAACACAGCTTTAGAGCTATATCCTCTATCCGGTTGCAAATTATTTAATTGCAAGGCGAAATATGGTTACTAGATTTATTTTGCCATAGCCAATGTGTCAATTTTTTTAAATTTAAATTTGTTTTGCGATTGTAAAGTAGAAATATATGAAAAGACTTCGAGCTCGGAAAATGCGTATTACCAACTGAACAAAAAAAAATTGAACAAAAATAGGTGTTTTCTTTGCTAGGCCCGGGACTGTTCAGCCCATGTAGTAGTGTTAAAACGTAGAGAAAATTATTTTGCTGTAATATGTTAGAGTTCAATTATCACTCTTATCACTGTAACAATTCAATATAGAAAGGATTTTGTATGAACAAAAAGTTTTTATTTTTAAGATCGTCACTAAACGACCCTCTCGAAACACGAAACAGAACAATTTTCATTACGATTAAATTTCTGCTGTCTCACACGGTTTCCGAGATAACCTGGCATTTAGTGTCACCCTGTATTACACTAACTACTTACATAAAATTATCTATGGAATTGAGTGACCAAACATATACCGAAACGTAATAAAATTTAGATAAAAATATTCAACTAAATAAATATGTAGTCTCGAATACGCACTTGATGATATATCCATGTTTGAGAATCGTATATTATCAAAGATTACATGAGACATGAAATTTTCATAGAATTACGTTCATAAAACTGATAAGTACATAATTATTTTATATAGGCAACATTTAACGGCTGCTTACCACAAATGCTTTGTAAATAAGGCAATTATCGCGCGCAATTATAAAATTTCAGCACGTTAAGTTCAAGACGAAATTTAAATACCGCACAGTGGTTATATTTTTCAGTTCTAATTTATAAATCGTACAATGCACATGAAAATATTAATAGTTTTTGTTTTATTAACACTTGCGGCACTTGTCCGTTCGGATGGCGCTAAGCTTCGTTTGGATTGTCGAAACCAATTTACTGTAAGCTAATCTTAATTAATTAATTGTACCAATGCTAATTAAATGTGTGATTACAGCAACAAACCATACTTGGTGATCAATGTATTAACCGATTAGTAACCACCGACGACTTTTATCGTGAATTTAATACAACTGTGATTGAGTTTAGTGGCAATGACGCAGATCGACCAGTAGTTGAGGAATTTTTTACGAAATACTGCGGTATTTTGCCCAAATTTTTGAAGTGCTTCGACTTCACGAATAATTTGAGTGCTGAATGCCGTACGCAATTACCAAATCAACAGATGAGAAATATTTTGTTCCGATTGATGAGCTCGGTGGCACATTACGCCTGCCAAGCTGATGCTGATGTACTTAAAAGTGATTAACATCCGAAAAATATCTTAAAGCAACTAACCGTTGAACAATATTTTCAGAGCTCCTGCCACACGATGGGTATAAATTTTTCTTCTTGAATGATGATTTTGATCGATGCGTTGCACATGTCGAAGATTTTGAAAATTCAAGCGCGCTATGCTTGTAAGCTTTTGTGAAACAAAATTGATCCAAATGAAATATATTAATAGATTTGTGTCTATACAGGTCTCTAGAAAAATCAATTTCATGTATTGAAGAAACGATTGGAAATCATCCCAATAAGGATATTGCTGTGATAGCGCGTGAAGTATTCAATCGTTTTAAGCTGGCCGCAAATTGCCACATTTAATTTTTTATAATTTTTGTTATACTGTATACAATGTTGATACAAATCGAATAAATTTAGATTAACATTATCCTAGGATGCTTACAGAGCCCGATAACCTGGTTTAATTGGCAAACCTAAATTTAGGTTCAGACGCTATGGTAAAATCATAAATTTCCTCGCCGTTCAAAAAAGTCAAAATTTCAAATGGAAATTATCTTGAGCTGTAAAAGTTTATTGTAATCATCCGCAAAGCCCCACCCTGATGATTGTTCAGTATAAATTGACTGCCCGATACACTTTGAAACATTTCTTGGTGATCTATCTATCGATCGTCAGATCCTTTATTTATTTATTTTTTTTGCAGGCGCTGCATCCCAATGAGGAATTTGGCCCCCTTATTTCATAGACAATTTAATTTTGGATTAATATTTTTTTTTTATTACAACTGATTTACAAATTATCTAGTTATTTATCATACATCAATTATATTCTTGTTTGGAGGGTTGTAGCCCTTTGGCTAGTCCCTTTTACAATCTTATTATATTTTTAGTCGATCTTGATTGGATCTAGTAGATCAAGCAACGTATCTCAGCATTTTGGTGTAGACAAATACGTGGCATGTGTTTTCTCGCGTATTTGCTTACTTCTTCACTAATGAAATTCATCTTCAGATCTCTATGGAGGTTGGAATTTCTTATCTACCACGGTTCATTTACTATTCCACGTAGGACTTTGTTTTGGAATGACTGGATCATATTGACATTGGCTTTCTTTGTACAGCTCCACGGCTCAATACCGTAAGTCCACACAGGCCTTATAGTTTGCCGGTATTGTAGCAATTTATTATGTAGAGTTAGTGTCGCATCTAAGCCTTGCTGAGAGTTCAGTTCTACTGGTATCCAGTTGACCTTTTTGTTGCTAAGGTTTAAGAGAACAGATTTTGTTTCATTATGTTTCGCCATTTCCTCGTCCAGGTGCTGACAATATTAGTAGCATATAACGTAGTTGTTGCGGAATGTGAAGCAATTTGGTAAATGTTTAATAATAAATATAAATGAGAACACAAGTTATTTTAATTTTAAATATAATAAAAAACTTTTATTTAACTAAAAATAATTTCTTTTATAGTTGCAGGTGATGAGCTTCGTGTTGCTCACGTAAAATTATGTGATCGGAGGATTGTCCGTTGAGAAATAATTGTGCGGAGTTTCTTATAGTTGAAGAAACTATCCGCTACAAGCCCTTTGCAAATTGCATGTGGAATCTTCTATGCTATCAGCGACTGCTAAGATGCCCGTATCATCCGTCGCTATATAATTCTCCTCTACATTTGTCAGGTCCGAGGTGTATAGAACATATAAAGTTTGTCCCAGAACGCTACATTGTGGTACTCCTGCTTATATTTTCTTTATTTCTGAGTATTCGCCATCTAATTTAACACGTTTTGGTAAGTCCTTTTGTAATTTTGAAACTCAGTCAAAGACCTGTGCTACATCCAAGAAGACGTTTGAACATATTTTATTATTTACAAGTACATCTTCAATTATATGCCTCGGTGTACTTGTTTTATTGTTGAATGGTTTTCTATGAAGCCAAATTGATGTGAGGGAATAAGATTTCTTTCTTCTATTATTGGTTTGAGCCTCTTTAGGAGTACTTTCTCGAATATTTTTGAAATTATTGAGAGTAAGGTAATCTAAATTTTTATCCTTAAGTGGTTTGTTTGGTTTCGGTATCATGATTATTTCTGCGACGTCCAATTGGTTTGGAATGTGTTTAAGTCTTAACACTCCATTAATTATCTGCAGTCCTTTTTCAGGAAGAGCTTTTACTATTTGAGCTGTAATTAAGTCATCTTCTCGAGATTTCTTTGCATTTAGGTTAAGATAGATTTCTTGGCAGGAGATATATTGCAGTTGTCCATTTTATTTATCATTTTACTACCGTTAACAGAAACGAGTTGATCGAGCGACTAGAAGAATTTTATAGTAATGAGAATTACGAAAATGTCGTTAACAAACCAATGGCTGATCGAATATTCGAGTTAGAAAGGGAAATTTCACTTTTGAGAACGATAGAACAAAAACTGGACCCCATAAATATGTAGCAATCTCAGCCATCAATTGCGTCTTCGCCATGTTTCAACACGATTCCGAACTCTCAGTTAAATTGATTACTTCCACCATAACCATTTGATCATCCATTTCGCATTTTCAAGCGACGCCAGAACAAAAATTTGTGCCGAATGTTGTGTCGATTGGAGTTGTTATCCCACATTACCAACCTGAATCTCAGCCCGTTCATAGTTTCCCGTATGGATTAAACGATTTTAATCCAAATACATACGATTGAACCGATGTATGGGAACGTACCAAGCATTTGGTTGTCAAACATTTATCAGAGCAACCCGATCAGTAATATGAAGAACGTTATGTCAATCCTTCCGGAATTTAACCCACCATCGTCATTGTCAATGAGTTCGGTCAAATTTATTCATACAGTTTGAAGAATGCATATTGCTAGGACGACCGAGTTGTGATTGATGCGGTTCAAACGAAGGTTTTAGGATCTGCAAAATATTGGCAGCCACCATTTCATGTATTTTATATTCCCCTCGGTTTGGGTCTTTGCTCAATCAAATGGGTATTGGTTGTTTGTGTGTTCTGAACGCACCCGCGACGGTTTTTGTTTTGTACATCTTCGTATGACGGCGCGACGGTAAGAAAAAATGACAAGAGAGCGAGACCACAATGTGCACCGAGTGTGTGAAATAATACGCTATCGGAGAATATTTTTTCTTATATGCTTCTCGTCTTCATCAATGCGAATTGATGCAAACGAGAAACAGAGAAGAAGAGATATTCTTCGATGACGTGTTGCGACGTCTAGTTTTTGTTGTGAGATTCTAGAAGTCTCGTTTGGGAATTATAATATAAAGGTTCTAATTTTTTGATGTAAAATTTGTTGATTGTGTATGGAACAACCGTGTCCAATAAAACATTATACGAAACAGTAAAAATTATAAGAATCATATAGAAAAAATCTTCTTTTAATATTCGTTGTACGAGCAATACATAGTAGTTCGAGAAAATAAGAAGTGTGAAGTTTTGTGTTGGAAAATAGTAAATATTAACAGCTCAATTCCCTTAGACGTATCACTTCATGCGGCGTGACTATGGATCTTCCTGGTTTCTAGATTTTAAAATCAAAATTTAATAAATAATTTTGTGTAAAACCAGAGCCAACTAGATTGGCTTTGGATTTTAGTAAAACTAAAACTAACTTTAGATTGGCTTTGGTAAAACTCTCAATGAAATTTTTTTAAATCTTAGTTGGCTTCATTAGTTTGAACTTTTTCACTTTACCATTCTTACCCACAGAAAGTAAGTTCGTTGATAATTCAGATACATACATTACGTCTGCTGTGACAGTTGTTTTTTCACTGTCAACGATAATGTCCAGATTACACGTTCCCTTACAGTTGACTGGCATCTTTTCGTTGTTAGCCATGAAAACTTCATTAGGTGTTGACAATCGGAAACGAAGATGCGCCGAAATCGATATACCATTCATCATGAATTTTTGTTTCATTTACCGTAAAAATTAATAGCAAAGTATGTTTATCCTCCGTCTCCTTTTTTTTGATGGAAACTTGCATTTATTTGCGAAATGACCGATCTGATTCCAGTTGTAGCATCTTGGTTTTAATCGCTTTCGAAATAAATGCCGTATTCACCGAACTTTTGTTATCACCGTACTCACTAATGATTTTGACTTTACGTACTCCCCCTTAATCTTCGTTTCAGAGCTTTCCATGGCCATAATCATTGATTGAAATTTTTCTGGCAACCCCAATTTTCAAGTTTTGTGTTAATCATTTTTCGCATGATGTCTCTTTTGAAGTTTCAAAACTCCGAATATGAATATATATATATATATATATATATATATATATATATATATATATATATATATATATATATATATATATATATATATATATATATATATATATATATACTGGAATGCACGCACATGATGATTTTTGATTTTGCTTGTATGTCCCGTTTGGCCTTCTTTATTTCATCTGCTTTTTTGTCTTTATTTTCGATACAACACCACAGATCTTCATGCTCAAGATACGATTTCATGGCAAATTCCCATTCATTATAATTTTCATGTTCCATTAATTTTTCTATTGGAATACTATTCGACGCCATGACTTGTTTTAATTTTTGAATTTTTACTGACAAGCTTTTACTTTAAGGATTATTTTTACTTGATTTCACAATAAAAAAAACTGCCAAAAACCTGGGTCCATAACCTGTTGAAAATAGATTTTTGGTATGTGGAAATAAAAACACGACTATCTCTTGTTATGAGTAAACCGGAAGTGGTGACATTTTTTTATTCATTTTTAATACAGTGTTGACATTCAACACATTTAAGCAATCCTTAATTTGGATCTACTATATGCCACATCTTCTGAGGAAATTAAAGTGCCCACTCTCGGACACTTCATAATTCGACAACCACTGTCTGTCTGTATCACTACCCAAAAAATTGAGGAGAAGTTCATTTTTTAATTTTTTTTACAAATTTCGAGAATTAGGAACCGATAGTGATGGGTTCTGATTTTAAGAAAATTCAGTTAGGGTTCATCCGATGTGGCCGTGTTTCATTGTTTAATTTTTTTGGCTTTCATTTTATAAAACTTGGTGAATTGGGATTTTATATGCCGGAAATCGTTTGGAATGGAATCCGACTTCAAGAAAATTTGTTTTGGGGTCCCTCGATAAACCCTGGTATTTTTCTTAATTTTCCACATCAGCTCAAATATTTGAGTGCCACATGATCTGTTCGAAGAACAAACTCTTGCCCATACAGATATTCGTAGAAATCACATCGTTTATCGATTTCACACATTATCGATTTTCGATAATCAACAAGGAATCGTGTTGTCACGTTAAATTTTTTTAGTTAATTCACTCTGTCTTTTTCTGTGTCGATTCTACGTTGCACAGTATTAGCTTTTTCTAAAGCATCTCATCATCATTAAAAGGAAATACATTGGCTAATTCAACCAGTGCTTCCAGTACGACATCTAATCGTTCTGCTGGAAGATGCCGCACAGTGAACGAATTATCTTCTTCTGTCTATCGTTTGGAAATCGACGACATTCGTTTGATAGACAGTTGGCAATATAGTAGATTCCCTCAGCTGTACTCATGACCGTTGGAATTACACCAAGGGTCTCGCACACAAGAACCCATTATTTTTGACATTTTTGCTCCACAATTTCCATCTTGGTGTCCCCAAGGTCATCGTCAATTTTCGCGTATACTACTTTTTCGCACATCGGTCTAAACCATGGCTTCGATTATAAATCGTAATGCATTTCGTTCATTTGCGCTTATTTGAAGGGATACTTCTACATTGCGTTATTACACGCAGGAAGGTTACACTCTCAATTGACTATCGCAAATTCTCCTGTTTCTAACAGCAAGTTATAACGAACTGTAGCATCAGTCGGTTCTGGATCTGGATCTACCATACCAGGACAAACAACCGATTTCGAAGCTCCGGTAACCCAAGGGGGGTATTTCTGGGGTATTTGCTCCCTTTTACCAGGTAACGCTCCTTAAAACTCTTTCAACGTCCGACTGCCTGCTGTGATTTTAAAACGAGATCTTACGCTTCGAAATTACTGTCTGGCAGTATGAGCACCACTGAAAGTAATTTTTAACCGCAAGATCGGTTTAGTTTTCGATCTCTTTAAATTTGCTTTAAAAAAAATCAAAATAAAAAAATTATATTACCAATTTCATATAGATTTCCCGAATTATTTAACACCCCCCGTAAAATAGACATCATGAAATACTTTAACGGTGGACACAACTATCTCATCTGTCGTTTATCTAAAAAAAAATTGATTTCAAGCACCTAAAAAAGGCTTTGTGCTTCTGAACTATGTACACACGCCGAAACTTTCGAATTCAACTTGGCCTTCCCACAGGGCACTACAGTACGAACGACCACTTATTTAAATTGTGGGTTCGTAATACTTCGAGCTTTGTGGTGGAGCTGAGAAACAAATGGTTGAATACTTTTATATTACCAAGCCCTTTTATTCGTAGATAAAGAAAATTTTGCAATTTCAGAAAAACAATTATTCTGAAAATTGTTTGTTTTTCTGAAATTCATGGTGATATTAACAGAATATGTATTCCCATTTGACCAATGACTATTCAATTTAAGTACCGAATATAAAACGGTTTGCACCAAAAAGCCGCATGCAATGCCACACCGGGTTATTGGTGCAAACCGAGCGAAGTTTACAATAAAATACCGGAAATAATCTGTGTATAATTACAAATATTTACCTAATATTTACGCCACTACTGGAATATTTCTAAAAAAAGAAATATTTCTAAAAAAATTTGACCACTCGTATTTTACCAACACTAAATCACAACGGCAAATAATTGTTCACATTTATTTATTAATTTATTCACTTAATGCACCATTTACAATTTTAACTACACCACTATTTTCACTTTACGCCACTTATTGATTTCCCGCTATCCCTCGCCTACCCAAATGGCACACCAAGCTTCACTCATTGTGTTTGTTGGACTCGTATTTATACACCGATTGAATATTCTAGATTCGTCTGGATTTATTTCTGACGGTTCCGTTCTAGACCATTATAATCTGCTACACAACAAAATGCTATCTTTAGTGCTACTACTCAATCCCAGGTGTCACCAATCTCACAAAAAATGTTAATTATGTTCTAAAGTTATCTATACGCGATAGATTAAAAGCGAAAGTTAGTAGCGGGAAAATAATAAGTGGTCTAAAGTGAAAATAGTGGTTTACCAAAAATTGTATTGATGGTGTTAAATAATTGTGAAAACTATTTATTGTTGTGAATTAGTGTTAGGAAAATAAGTAGAATATTCCAGTAGTGGCGACAATATAAGTATTAGTATTTTCGCGAATATTCCGGAAGCGCTGTTTGATGAAAACGTAAATAAACTACATTACGTAAAAGATATCGCATTAAATCACAAACTCTATTGAATGATAATTAACCTGCAATGCCCTCAGATTAGTGATCATATTTACTTTAAAAGAACTTCCATCAATTATTTTTTAATAAACAATTTAATCTCGAACAACTTTCTACACGTATAAATAAGTGGCAAAACTAGTCCGCTAAATCATTGATCATAAAACTGTCAAACATGAAGCTGTATCATTTCTGCCTAGTAATATTTGTTGCTTGTGTTGTAGCTGCCGAAGAGGAGGAGAACGTAGCCGCACAACTATGTGACCTAGAGCTAGAGGTAACTCATTAAATCATATAGTACGTTCATTTTATAAAACTTTAAATTTATAATTTTTTCTTTAAGAAAATTGAGCTTCAGGAAAAATTATGCAAATTTGATTTATCTAGCAAGTACGAATTTGAATTAGACTACAACACAACAATGCCAAAATACAATGAAAATGGCGTTGAAGCAACTGAGGTTCAAGAATTTCTAGATAAGTATTGTGGGGTTATGACTGAATTTATAAATTGTTCGACACATATTGATACGTCCGAGGCGCTATTGAAATGCAAGGATCTACCCGGAATTACAAAAATTAAGCCGGATAGTCTAAAAGGAGTAGAATTGATTGTGAACTATGGGTGTGATAATAGTGCCGAGAAACTTAAAAGTAGGTTAAATTGGCTATTGTACATATTTGCTATATATGCCTTAAATATTTTCAATGTTACAGAACTTCTTCCGCACGATGGCTTTAATGTAATATTCTTTAATGAAAATATTGAACGATGTCATTCTATACCGTCCTCTGTTGACACACTCGAAGCATTTTGTGCAACGCTTGACGAAGCACGTACCTGTTATCTAGAGGTCGTGGGCGATCATCAAAACCAGGATATTCCTGTGATGATAAATGAGGTTTTTGCAGCGACCAAAACCGCTGTTCATTGCTAATGCAAAAAAATGTGGTTTTGTTTTGTAACTGTTTTTATTTTAAAATACTCTGTTATTGATGTAACAATATAATATTAAAATATAGATGTAGTACGAAGCCGTTATCTGGTCAAGGTCAAATGCACTTCCTGCTTTATTATATAAGAATTGTGCTTATCGCGATTGATTAATATTACTGGGCGTTTCTTTTCATTTATAATCGTAATTATTTAAAATAATTATTACTGCGCGAGCCTAAATACCGATTTGTGGTTGTCCCTCAAAGTATCCTCTAGAAATATAGTTAAACTTCGCGATGCTCATGGCAAACTTTTTTTGTTTTTAAAACTTCAAAATTATGTAGCACACGCATATTTACTTACTACACCCGTAAACCCTTCCTTCTCCGGATTTTTTTATTATCTCCACCGAATCTCATTAGAATGTTGTTGTATTCTGAAGTAACCTACTAGAAAACTCCCAAGTTAGTGTAAAGTGCCCATATGTGCCGCTTATAAGGATGTATTGTAGGATGATGCGGAGCACTTTATAATATTAATAATAATAAATAAAAACAAAATTTTAATTTAATTTTTTAAAAATTAATAATAAAATTTTATTATGATAATAATTTGTTTGTTGTTGCTGGTGAGTGATGATGCTCCATGTTGCTCCGGCAAAATCCAAAATTGAATAGGTAGAGTAATTACATTTTTGTTTTCTTCTTACCGAATTATAACAAAAAATAATAAAACTGGTTTTCACTCCCAGTTTGCATGCACCAAAATATTTGGATGCACCCTATACAAATTATGTTTTATTAAACATAAATATTTGTAATGCCATCTGTTGTGCAATGGCTTGATATATGTGTTGATGCGTTTTACATGATTTTGGTTTTGCAAAATCAATACGATGCTTATGCATCTCCCAATGATTTGATTGTAGAGGTATTATCATGAAATTGTTGTGTAACCAAAATATAATTTTTTCAATTCTATTTTGCTTACACAAATTTCCTATGTACAATTGTTGTTGTACGATTACTATGTACAAGTTGTTATGTACATTATTTATATATACAAGATTGTTGTATATAATTTAGAATAATTCTTTAGATGGATAATTGTCGATTTATAAAGAATTAGGTGAACGGAGGATTGTCCGGTGAGAATTAATTGTGCGGAGTTTCTTATGGTTGAAGAAACTAGCCGCTACATCACCCACCGCGCAGTGAGTTCCCCCATCGTGGGTTCTTTGTCCGCTGGCGTTTGTGGATGGATTTTAGTTGTATTATGATGATGTATAATCATTGTAATGGTAGTGATAATGTAAATGGTTTTATCACCGAAAATTGTATTAATGATAGATAATGTATCATTGTGACGATGTATGATCGTCATAAGAAATATAATGTCTTCACTAATATTTGAGTTTGGTGAAGTTTGTGTTATCCGAAAATGCGGACAGTTTTCTTCACTCCCGATATTTGATCGGGCGAACTCAAAATTCCATAGAATGGTTTGAGTCTATCGATAGAGACAGATTGTTGCTTGTCTTTAATTTGTAATACAAAGTGCTTACGAAGTCGTCGTATCACTTTGTATGGGCCTTCATACGGTGGTGTGAGGCCTGTTCGTACTTTGTCTATTCGTACGAAAACGTAGTCACAGGTTTGCAGTGACTTGGGTACGAATATGTCGGTTTGATTAGATTTGCGCGTGTCCGTTGGGATGAGTTTGTTCATCGTGGAGCGTAATTGATTTAACACTGTGTCAGTGTTAACTTGGGGTGTAAGTGGATGTTCCACAAAGAATTCCCCAGGTAATTTAACGGTTTGACCGTACACCAGTTCTGCTGGTGAACATTTTAGGTTATCTTTGACTGTCGCTCGGATTCCCAACAATATGATTGGGATCTCTGAGCTCCAGTTGACGGTATTTGCACGAGCTTTGAGAGCCGTTTAAAGTTGGCGGTGAAAGCGCTCAACCATACCGTTTGCTTGTGGATGATAGGCAGTTGTCCGTATTCGATGTGAGCCTAAAAGGTTCATAAGCTCAGCGAATAGTTTGGACTCAAACTGTGTGCCTTGATCGGTCGTAATGTTGACCGGAACGCCGAATCTAGCAATATAGTTTTCGACGAGCGTTTTTGCAATGGTTTGTGCGGAGATGTCTTTTATGCAGTAGGCTTCTGGCCAACGCGTAAAACGATCAACGCTTGTTAACAAATAAGTGAATCCATTAGATGGTGGAAGTGGTCCAACAATATCTAAATGGATATGTTCAAATCTACCTGGTGGAATTTGAAAATTCCCGTGAGGTGATTTGGTATGTCTTTGTACTTTGCATTTTTGGCAGGATAGACAAGATTTCGCCCAAAGGGTTAAATCTTTGTTCATGCTGGGCCAAAAATACCTCAAAGTCACGAGTTTGCGAGTTGCTCGTATACTTGGGTGTGAAACATTATGCAGAGTGTCGAAGATAGTTCGACGCAATGACTCTGGAATGTACGGGCGATTATTACCCGTGGATATTTCACAGTATATTGTTAAATCGGCTAATGGAAATTTTTCTAATTTCCATTTGGAAGTGCGCCGATTTGTGGAATTAGAAAGTAAATCTTGTAGTTCTTGATTGCCAGCTTGTGCCTTTGCGATCGTTGTGATGTCGTAGCGTGTTGCTATGAGAGCAAGTTCATGGTCGGAAGTCCGAGATAGTGTATCGGCGACCACATTGTCTTTGCCTTGAATGTGTTGTATGTCTGTCGTGAATTGAGAGACATAGTCCAAGTGGCGTGCTTGCCTTGGGTTTCGCTCCTCTTTAGAGTTAATTGCCCTAGTAAGCGGTTTGTGGTCGGTGAATATTGTGAATTCCCGACCTTCGACAAAGTAACGAAAGTGTTTGATTGCTTGGAAGATTGCAAGCAATTCGCGATCAAATGCAGAATATTTTCTTTCTGCATCTGATAATTTCTTTGAGAAGAATCCAAGAGGCTCCCAGGTCTTATTATTCAGTTGTTGTAAGACCGCGCCTATTGCTGTGTTGGATGCATCAGTAGTGATGCTATATTTGGTTGCATTTAGCGGATGCGCTAAAAGAGCAACATTTTCCAAGCTGTTCTTGAGCTGAAGGAATGCTTTTTGACATTCTTCAGTCCAAGAAAAATTTTGAGGCGTTTTTGGCTTTTTAAGAAGACTTGCCAAATGCGTGTGAATTGGGGCAAGTACTTCTGCAAGTTTTGGTATAAATCGGTGGTAGTAGTTTACCATGCCGACGAATTGTTGAATTTGTTTCACGCTTTGAGGTGCTGGGAACTCTCTAATTGCATTAATTCGTCCTTCGGACGGCAGAATGCCATTAGATGTGATCTTGTGACTGAGAAAGTCAAGATTATTTGTCCCGAACACGCATTTTGCCGTGTTGATATTGACACCATACTTTGATAGTTTTTGGAAGAGTTTTTCCAAATGGAGTAGGTGTTGCTTCTCGTCTTTTGAGGCTACGAGAATGTCATCGATATATACAAAAACGAAATCGAGATCTCTCACGATTTCGTTGATGAAACGCTGGAATGTTTGTGCAGCATTTCTGAGTCCAAATGGCATTCGGGTGAATTCGAATAAGCCAAATGGAGTGGTAATTGCGGTTTTGTAAATGTCGTCAGGAGCAATTGGTATGAGGTGATATGCTCTGACGAGATCGATTTTGGTGAAAATTGTGCAACCATGTAGTTGCATGGAGAAATTTTGTATGTGGGGGATAGAGTAACGGTCAGGAATTGTGACTGCGTTAAGCCTTCAATAGTCCCCACATGGTCTCCAGTCGTTGTCCTTCTTCTTTACCATGTGCAATGGACATGATATTGCCGAAGAAGATGGTCGGCAGATTCCTAATTCTACCATATGTTGGAATTCTAGGAAAGCTGCTTTGTGACGAATTGGATCAAGCCGTCTTGGTCTTGAGAATGGTAAATGCCCTGTAGTCACAATGTGGTGTACTACATTGTGCATTACCGGAGCATTATAGTTTGGTGGAGCTGTTAAAGAAGGAAATTTCTTTAGCAGTGCTCCATAGCCATTGTTTATTGTATAATGTAATGGCGATGGTGTATCAACGCGTGCTGATGTTGCGTTGATAGATAGTTTAGTGGATGGATCAATCAATTTGTGATTTTTGAGATCCACTAAAAGACCGAATTTCTTTAGGAAATCCGCGCCTATGATGGGTCGGTTGACATTGGCGAGAATGAAGGCGTGCTTGAATGAACGCCTTAAACCAATGTCAACGTCGAGTAGTTTGGTACCATAGGTGTTTATTGTGGTGCCGTTTGCAGCAGAAAGAACTAAATCGGGATTGCGATTTGTTCCTAGGCGATAGTATTTGTGGTACGGAATTACGCTTAAATCAGCACCGGTATCAATCAGAAATGTGATATGATTTACCGAATCCCGTAGAAATAGGCGGCTGAACTGCGGTTGTCTTAGGTCTGCCGCTACGACCTTAAGACTTGTTGGTTTAGGGAACAAATTTGCGGATCCCTTTTGTTGTGTAACAAAAGTGCATGGTTGTGAGCATTTTGATGCTGTGTTGCCAAATTTTGAGTGATACCAACACCAGTTGTGTGGAACTTGGTATCTTGGCGTTTTTCGGTTATTTTGTTGAAATGAACTTCCCTGGTTTGTATGAGCTGGTTGATGTGTTGAAGGGGATGGAGTTTGTCTCCATGGTGATTGCGAAGGTTGTCGCTGTGTGTGTGAATTATGCTCTAGCCTCAGTAGCCGGTCGCTAATTTGTTTTAGCATTGTTTCATGAAGACTACTGCTAGAGCTTGGCGCGTGTATCTCTGAGCTGGGTATCCGCGTGTCGCGATCAATTAAACTCAAGCTCTGAGTCCGCGTGCCTATGATGTCGTGGAGCTTATCGGCGATTTTGACGAAATCCTCTTCTGATTTGTCTTGTTGAGGGATCAACGTCGCTTGTAAGTAATCAGGGAGTTGCCTGATCCATAGTTTTATGATGACGTTGGTCGTGAAATTGTTGCCGGCCAACGATTTTATTCGGTGCAGTATGTCCGAAGGTTTTTGATCACCATACTCGACTTTGCCCAAAATAGTCTCTAATCTACGCTCCTCGGAGATGGAGTAGCGATCGATTAGGACTTTCTTGAGGGCGTCGTATTTGTTATTGGGTGGAGGGTCTTGTAGAATGTATTCGACCTTTTCCACCTGTGCTGCCGAGAGGGACAACACTGTGTGCGCAAACTTTTGTTTGTCGCTGGTGATGTTGTTCGCGTCGAACAATATTTCGGCTGATATGAACCAAATCTTCGGGTTATTTTCCCAAAATGCTGGTAGCCGCATCAAATGTTTTGATGTGGCTATTTTATACTGGACATGCACATTTAGTTGACGATTTGCGTCATTATTTACCACGATTTTATTGTTACCGTTATTTGCCATATTTTATTTCGTCGAGAAAACAAAAATGAAACGGTTTATTTTATTGTATTTTTATTTATATGAAATTTACACACACACACACTATAAAAAAATTTAGGTCGCATTTATTAAAAAAAATTTTGTTTAAACACGCAGTTTTTGACTAGAGCAAGACAAAAAGAAATGAATTTTTAGAATTGTTGTCGCAATGGGCACGTGTTTTCTAAAAAGCGACCAGGGGGTTGGGACGATTTGTAAATATAGCGCGCTTACCAGTGGTCGGGGCTTCGGCCGCTATCTCACAAAACTCGTCTTGTATTTTTAATTTAATTAAAAATAAAACACACATGCACTTGTTTTCATAAAAAATATTTTTATTTTATTCACTTTTAAGTGTTTAAGTGTATTTTTATTTTTACTAGCCGCTACAGATGCCTATAAAATTTGGACCACACTGTACATGTGAGATGGCACATCCCTTCTAGGGGTGTATCGCCCTACAAAACATTCTACGTTTTGTATTCACTGACACGACTCTAACACCTGAATTATGCCTCCCAATAACCACTTTGCAGGCGATAGAATTTTTTAAAGACAGAGATATTCTGTATGCAACCTCTGCCAAAAGTGTTGTCTCATATGTGGTATCATTTCCTATCTGTATAACTTCGTGAACCTCTCGGTGACAATATTAACTTCTGGAAGTAAAACAATCAAGTTGCCTATGATGAACTGTGATGGTGTTTAGTATTTCAGTGCCCGCATCAGTCAGCAATGTACACAGCGGTCGGGAAGTTTAATATTGTTTCGATTTCGTTCAATAGTGTTTGTAATTCTTCCACGTTAAGGATATTGTCTCTGACAACTTGACTTTGCTACTGGTGGATTAACGTTGTTAGTTGTTTATGTCTGTAAAGAAGCCTCGTCTAGTCACAAAGCCTTTTAATGCAGCCATAAATGCCTTCTTTGATAAACCGGCGGTTAGTTCGACGTGTACTGACCGTGTGCTGGTACGGTCAAATAGACATATACATCACTTGAACAATTTCTGATCTATACCTCTTTTGTGATTAACATGGATTGGTCCAGCGAAATCTGTACTCACTTACTGGAATGCTCTGATCTGCTGTACTCGGCACGCTGGTAGATTAACCATACCTTGGGGTAGAGATTCTGGTTTTGCTCTGATGCATCGCTTCTGCCTCAATATCGTCATTAGATTCACCACTATCTGCCTGACGTGGTCCATTTGCATGGAGGTAGGATGAATGGGTGCTTACATGCCTAGCTTTGGTTTCCATTGTACTCCTAACAGTTTAAATAGTATATCGTTTCGTACAAATTCGTTTGTGATTACCGCTCTGTGCTGTAATGCGGTTGGGTTTAGGAAATTATCTGAGTTAGACACCCACTTTCTTAGCTTCTTTCCTGCTTCAGATAAAATTGAAGATAGATTATTTGTCAGTTGTGTGGCAGCCGGTACATCTTTTCCGCATTTGCGCTAATTGTTATTTTATGCAGGCGGAAGCCCAAAATGATTGCTCAAAGGATCGGCTGCATTGTACACCCAACCATATAATTACATTATTTAGTGAGGTTTTCACCTATGCATCAAACACGGGTTGGGCTCGTTTCCCCGAATTTCAAAATCCCGAAATCAAAATCCCGAAATCAAAATCCCAACTTTCAAAATCCCGATTTTCAAAATCCCGATTTTTTTTATAAATTCAGACGCTCGCGGGCCGGCATTTTGAAATGCAATAATTACTTCGATAACTCTCAAAAATTTCAAAATCCCGAAATCAAAATTCCGAAATCAAAACCCCGTCTTTTAAGATCCCGACTTTCAAAATCCCGACTTTTAAAATCCCGACTTTCAAAACCCCGACTTTCAAAATCAAGATTTTCATAATCCTGATTTTCAAAATCCCGATTTTCAAAATCCCGATTTTGAAAAACCCGATTTTAAAAAAAAATGAATTCGAAAAAGATGTTTTTAAGTCAAATGAAACACTAAAAAATTTGGCAGAAGTACCAGGGTTGCGATCTTCTCAAATAATAAGAGAAAGTATAGTTGTATGCGACCCCAATTGCAGATTATATTTACTTTCAGATAGAGCACAAAAACTAAAAATTGCTCGAGTGAGGGCCACAACACTGAGAGTGCCGGAGAGTTTAAATGAAATTTCCATTCCGGAAACGTTAAAGTTTATATACGAAAAGCTCTTTGTATTGTCGGAGAAAGATTTTGGCTGGCTTATGGAAGGTATTCGAGGTTGTACCATCTATAATGAGACAGTTATTCTCGATCCATGGTAGAATTGGTGACCAGATCATACTATTATTATTTTGTATATTGAGCTCAAAACCAACAGAAGCTTACTCGGAGATGTTCTATGATATTTGCAAAATTGCTTGTGATTGGAACATCTCGTTAAATCCAAAGATAATTGTGTCAGATTTTCAGAAAAAGCAAGCGTAGCTGTAGCTAAAATATATTTTCCGTTGGTTGAATACAAAGAATGCCTTTTCCATTTCGGGTAAATATTATGGAGAAAAGAAGAATCTGAACACCTTCAGGTTAATATGGAAACCATAAATCTTTTATCATACAAATTTTAATGTTGACAAGCTTAGCTTAAGCGAATTGCCAAATGGTTCTTAATAAATTATATAAGGTGTGTACATGGATACCAAGGAAGACCATGGTGATAATTTTCGTAGAACACAAAATTCGGTTGAAGCCTGGCACAACCGCGTAAAATTAGTAATCGGAAGACCTCATGTTGGGGTCTTTAAGTTAATCGAAGAATTGGCAAAGGAGATGATGATATGCAAAACACGCATTGAGAAATGGAAAGCTGGTGAACGGGTCTCACAAAAAAAAAATGTCGAAAAAAACTAATAAGGTTTATTATTTTAAAAAAAATGCTCATACTACTAAGTTACATTAATAACGCTTAATTTTATTTATTTTATCATTAAATATTTCATCAAAAACCCAAACCTTCTCTTCAGAACAACCAAAAATATATTTTAAAAAGACATATTTATACAAATCCAATTTTGTAAATTAAATTTAAAATTATTAGTTGTGGAATGGCCAAGTTCAATTGAGCAGGCCCAATTCTAAAAACAATAATATAATTCACATTGAAATGCAAATTATATCCGATAACCCAAATTTAACCAAAATCGGCCAAAAAACGACCGAATCCTTAATAAAAATGATGATGAAAAACAAAATTTAATATTTAATATTTTTTTAAAAATGCCGACTTTTGCCGGGGTTTTGAAAATCAAAACCCCGATTTTCAACGGGATTTTGAGAGTCGTGATTTTAAAATTTGTGTTTTTGAAGTCAAAAAGTTTTTTGTCAGGATTTGGATAATTCGGGATTTTGTGATTCGGGATTTTAAGCCGATCCCAAGAGTGGGGATCAGCAAACATGACAAAAATCCTGAATTTTGTCAGGATTTTTAAGATTTGAGCAAAGTCGGGATTTTGAAAATTGGGATTTTGAAAGTGGGGATTTTGAAAGTCATGATTTTAAGAGTCAGGATTTTAAAATTCGGGATTTTGAAAGTCGGGATTTTTTTTTGTCATTATTTTGACAATTCGGGATTTTGTTATTCGGGATTTTCTTTCGGGCTTCTGTTCCTAGCATACTGCTTTGCCCAGTTGACCCGCTTAGATAAAATGGCGTCTGATGGTTTTTGTCACAAGTTTGACATCGCTGTTTCGATAGCACCTAAACACCGAATGATTAATCCTTAATTCATGACTGAGTATTTCTGGAATATGACACAATTAGATAAAGGGTGATTAACCTCACATAAAGGGCATCTTTGTTGCAACAAAAGCTTTGGATATACTCTGATTTGTTGAACGTTTGCTTGGGATTGGGATTAGCGATTCAAGAGCATCAGAGCGATTCAAGAAAAATTTAAAAAAGCTATCTAAGCTAATAATACATGAGTTTCCGCATCTAACTTTTCCTCCAGAATATGCAGTAACCATAAGAATCTCACGATCAAGCATCCTTCCCTAACCCCTTCAAATTTCTTGTCAGTTGTTTATCAGATGTGTCAAGCAATTTACGAGTACCTGATTAGTTTGCCTGTTAAATTCCTATCATACCGTTCGCACATTTTTTGGGATCGCTCAATTTCTGGACCAGGTGTCCATGAAACATTGGTACATATATTTTAGGAAGTCTTACGTTAATTGGTTGCATCAACGATCCTGGTATTAGCTGCGTTCTGTATTTTGCGAAGTATCTATTTAATCGCGATCGATCATACCGGTATCGTAATCAGTGGTCATTTCCTCTTTAATTAAACCACGTGTGCTCTTTAATGATTTGAATTTTAATTTTGCATCCATTTTAAACACATTTCCACACGTTTTATACACTCTGATCCGTTTAAAATTCAATCAGCTAGAAATTAACGTTCACTGGCTGTAATAGTTTCCAAAAAACGACGCTTAACTGAATACACCAAAGGTAAATGTACACCCCACTATAATTTACGGGAACAACTACTGTATCTTGCCTACACAATATTAAGAGCGGTGTGATAGCAATAGGAAAGAAATAATTCATAAATGAAACAATTGTCCATTTTAGTTTAGAAAAATGGGAAATAAACTTCGATAAAGTATCGAAAATGTGATGGTAGAACATGTCACCCCTGGACTATTCAACAGAAAATTACATTGCGGTACACAACTAAACCGCTATACATACGGTAATACAGGAGCAAGACGAGGTCGCGGAAACCATCTCATCGTTTCAACAACACGTCATCACAGGGTCATTCATCAGAAAAAAAAACTGTAAAGTATAGCATGTTACTTTTCCTAAATTATTTTTTTTTCCTTTTTATTTTAAACTTGTCATTTTCTAGTTTAAATATTTTTTTTTACGTACTTTCTTAAGAAATTACAATTTCACTTTAATTTATTTTTGTTCTGGTAAATAATTTTTCTATGAAGATTTTTTTTTTCCTTTCTCGTGTGTGCCTTTTTGATATGATCCATATGTCAATTGTTCTGGGCTGTTGGTAAAAGTTAATATGTGCTAAAGTGTTGGGCGTTGTGGGAGGATAAGGTACTATTGTGCTATGTGATTCTGGGTTCAATATGTTTTTCCTTCCATCGTAATTTTGAATTTTGAGCACACGTATTTTTCTTTCTTTGTAACATGGCTGCTGGTTAGCGGTGGATAGCGGGAACCCCCAGTCCGACTAAGAGCTATCAGAAGTGTGCAACCACCGTAACAGCCTTGAGACCAAGCCATGAGGTTATACATATTACGTCGCAAAACCGGATCGCATAGAAAATTTATGCGGGTTTTTGGCCTTCAATTTATTAATTATTGGAAAAATCACAGAAATAATCACTACCGGGTAGTGACTTGTATCAAATGATGGCACAAGTAATGTTCTTTGAAATAATATCGTTCGCATCAAAAAACGATTTTTCCATTTTTTATTGCGTTAGGGAATGGGGTTGCATAGAAAGTTTGTGCGGTTTTTCAGTTTCAGTGTACTAATCACTGTGCTAGTTGAAAAATGTGACAAGCTGGGCACCCAGGGGGTAAACCTAATTCGAGTACGCTGAATTCAATGGTGCTAGTCCCATTTCAAAGTTAGTCCCCATTTTTGAAATAACGCTTTCGACATGTTTTGGCTCTGAGTCAAAATATACCGTCATTTTCACGTTGATAGCTCTTAAACCATTAACATTTTTGTTATGTTTTCTTCAGCAAAGTTGTTGCGCAAGCCAAGACAAACAACTTTGCCGAACATATCAAGACCGAAAAACCACATCTACATTTTTTTTGATTTTCATTTCGACTAAAAACACTTTTGTTATTACATTTTGTTGAATTTAAATCGATTAAAATCGATCAAATAAACATCGCATCGATAAATATAGATTCAACAGAAAGTATTTAAAAAAAATTAAATCGATTCAGTGGTTTTTATTGGGATTTTTGTTTTGCTTTCTTAAGCAAAGTTGTTGCGCAAGTCAAGACCAACAACTTTGCAGAACAAATCAAGACCGAAAACCCACACACCATATATGTGCGTTTTAGGCCAAAGTTAGGTTAGATTAGGTTAGAGGGGCTGCTTCTGCACACTTAAACCAGTAGTGGCCCGTTGTGATAGCACAGGATCCTATTTCCCATTTACCCCTGTTCAAAACCATTCCTAGCTACGTACGTAGTGCAAAATATCTCGCACTCTACAGCAGCGGTTTCCAAACTTTCTGATATTTGACCCACATACGAAAAAAATAAAAAAATGGCGGCCCCTTATTAGATAAAACAATAGAATAATATAAGCACATTTTCAAGTTGTAAAAAGTAATGTATTCATAGAATAAAACTATACAAAAATTAATAAAAATTTAGTATGTAAATTTATAGAAAAAAATTTAATGTAATGGATGAGCTTGTTTCTTCGCACAAAGCTTCTCAAATCGTGGTGTTATTGTTGAAATAGCCACCCGAAGTTCTTTTTCCACTAGTAAACGATTTCGATATTTCGATTTCAGGGCTACCTAAAGCAGAAAATCCGGTTTCGCATAAATATGGTGTTACGAATGGTAATGGCACTATTATTGCTGTGTCCGACAAAGTAATATAATCTTTTTTTCGTTCCACCCAAATCCGAATTAAAGTTTTACTATCAAATTCCTGTTGCAATGAAGTACCGCAAAATATTTCAATCAATTGTTCTTTTTCGAAAATTGTCAATTCAAATGCATCAAGTTGGTTATTCAAAAATAGATTCTGGATCCAGGCAAACTTTGTAAAATCAATATCGTCGAAATAATGTGAAAAATGTTTTAGAAAACTCTGTGAATGTTCTATAAAAAAAAATTGTTTGCTTTAATATTGTTCCTGGTACCGGCATCATTTGAAATTGGAAACATGTCATATATATCTTTTTCTAAATTGGATATTCATAGCTCGAATTTTTTAATGAATGCCGTAACTTTGTCTTTTGGAATCAGAGCATGCATTTGTGAACCTTGCATTGATTTATTTAAATCGCTTAAATTTTTAAATATTTCAACTAAATAAGCAAGTTTAAGAATAAAGTTATCGTTGCGAAAGGAAGATGCCTCATTTTTGTGATTTTCAGCAAGAAAGATCGCAATTTCGTTTTTAAGTTCGAATACTCTTTGAATAAATTTTGAACGAGATAGCCAACGTACTTCACAATAGTACAAGAGTGATTTATATTCAGCTCCCATATCTTCACACAACTTTCAAAATAATTTCGTTTTCAAAGGACTGTTTTTGATATAGTTTTCAACTTCACGACCCCCTTGAGGTTATTACGCGAACCCCCTGTGGGTCGCGACCCACAGTTTGGAAACCGCTGCTCTACAGTCAGTGAGATCTGAAAGGCTGGCCATACTGTACACGCCCAAATACCTATGCCTTCTGCATGACAGTGCTGGACACGAGCATAGGAAGTTATCTAAAGTCTCTTCCTCCTCTTCGTCCAAGCAACTTCTACAAAGTCATTCGTCTGTAGACCCGCACGTTCTCAGATGTTCCCCAAAAAGGCAGGGTCTTGTCAGTTTTGACAAGAGCTTCTTACAGAAGACTCCGGCTCCTACCTTGCCGCATATACAAGTTAGGCTAAATACAACTTGAGAACTTGAGAAATAGGACGCTCATTTCAAACTACAAAGAACACATCAATGGCATAACCAAATTTAAATAAAAGTACATAAAATCAAGTTTCACACAACACACATAAAAACTGAAATCATATAGGTACACTAAATTCAATAAAAATGTAACTATTTTACACAGAAACAAAAAGGGCCAAATTAGACAGGTTAGAAGATCTTGGTATATTTTGGACACAGTTTGACTCATGAGTCTTGAGATATTTGTATACTGTACGTATACAAATTTCTCATGAGTCCGGCCAGAATTCACACCTTGAAAATATACAAAAACAAAAACACCAACAATTAACTTGACGATAAAATCAACTTAATAAAATTAACGACTTATTGGGGTAGATACTCGATCCGCTAGCAAGCAAGCAATTTGCAAGCAATTTAAAGGAAATTTACATTTCAAAATACGTTTTTCATAAAATTTTGTTTATTTTTGCGATATTATAGTAAAATTTACGGCTTCAAAAATTAAACAGCAAATTTTGTGTTGTTCTACTATGCAATCGCACAAAAAAAGCAAAAAGCGTATTGAAAATATAATTTGAAATTAAAATTTCCTTTGTAAAATTGATCAAGTAATTAGCATTTTGGCTAGCAAGTTGCTTGCTTGCTAGCGGATCGAGTATCTACCCCATTATCCATAACTTAAAAACAAAGGAGGCGCCAAACAGCAGCGCATAGCAACAAAATATAAACAGCTTCAGAATACGTTATGTAATAGTAGTAAAAACTTAACCGAAGAAGAGATTATTCGCTCGAAATAGATATTTCTAAAAAAGTTTAAAAATTGGCACAATATATAAGAACTAAAAATTACAATATAAAATTAAAAATAAAAAGTTTTTCATTTAAATATATAAAGTGACAAAAGACCATAAAAAATAAAGTGGAAATCGGCTTGTGAAATCTAGTGAAATAAATAATATGGGTAGGTGTTTTAAACTCAAGTGCTTTTGTTATGTGTGTGGAAAATTTACATTTATGAGTAATCGCCGCAAAATAAGTGATGAAACCGCTGATTTATATCGACTAGACTTTCCACAAAATGTTATTAATTGGACGCCGTCTTTTGTTTGTACGGCATGCATTTCCCATCTGCATAGATGGTAAAACACTGGACTCGCAATGTTATTTGGTGTCCCGATGATATGGATAGATCCACAAAGACATGATCCAGTTCAATGTTATGCGTGCATGAATTATATTCTCGGTACAAACAGAAAAAAAATTGGTTCTTTGACATACACTGCAACCTGAATTGCCGCTGCCGCATTCAGATAAAACTCCTGTCCGGAACGATCAAACCCAACTGAAGAACAATTACCACAAACATTTAAATCTGCTGAAACCGGAGAAACATGTGTATCAATATATCAACCATCACATATCACTGCGCCATTCAATCAAGAAAACCATTCTTTTGTCAAAGAGTTTAGAAAAATGTTAATTTTTTAGGAATTTTTTTTTTGGGAAAAATCACCATAAAATCCACTAAATCGATTTAATTTTCTTTTAAATAGTATCTATTGAATCTATATTTGTAGATGCGATGCTTGTTCGATCGATTTTAATCGATTTAAATTCAACAAAATGATAAAAAGTGATAAAAAAGTGTTTTTTGTCGAAATGAAAATCAAAAAAAATGTAGATGTGGTTTCCGGTCTTGATATGTTCGGAAAAGTTGTTTATCTTGGCTTGTGCAACAACTTTGCTGAAAAAAACATAACAAAAATCTTAATAGTTCAAGAGCTATTAACGTTAAAATGAGGGTATATTTTGAGTCAGAGCCAAAACATGTCGAAAGCGATATCTCAAAAATGGGGACTAACTTTGAAATGGGACTAGTACCATTGAATTCAGCGTACTCGAATTAAGTTTACCCCTGGGTGCCCAGATTGTCACAAAAAAAAGTTTGCGATTCAAGCACAGTGATTGGCCAGATCTACCGGAAAATGTCATATATCAAATGACGGCATGAGAGGTGCTCTTTAAAATAAAATTGGTCGCACCATAATACTACTAATAGAATTTATGGATTTTTATGTGGATCGGAGTAATAATCATTATACTGAAATCAAAAAATTCACAAAAAGGCATTAAAATATGTCAAAAATTTCCAAATTTTTCGATGCGACCAACTTCCATTCAACTTGATTTTATCACTGTGCCAATATTTAACTGAATTCTTAATATTGCATTCTACAATTTGTGAATTTTCTGAACTTGTATTTTTTTGAAATTAAATTTTGATAATAGTTTTTAATTAAATTAAATTCGTATTAAAATTCGTAATTAATGCCACTGCCTTGTGTCTCGCGCTCGTGCGTGTTTGAATTTTGATTGGAAAGAACGAAAAAATTAGTTTGAATACATATCAAAATTTAGATGCGGTCAAATTTGATATTGAAACGTTTGATATTAATGTCAGAGATCTATTTAACTGATCACTATAATCATTCCATGTATGCCAATGCCAATTTATATAGAGATAGCGTAATAGTTTCATGATTTTTTATATTATTATCACTGCCATTACTCAAGTTCATAAAAACAAAGTTTATTAATAAAATATCATTTGAACTGTGTGCAGTGATAAGAAACCATTAAAAAAAATCAGGAATTGCAGTTCCAATTGATCAGATAACAGCTTCTTAAAAATACGTATAAATTAAATCTTGTTATTTATATCTAACAGTTTATTTTTATGAGCAAAAAACGATCGTTACATATAAAAATTCACAAATATAGTATTAAAGTAATATTTTTACCGTACGTATCGCTAAACTATCAGCAACCAATAGCTGTTTTAATCGTTGCAAATACCTCATTGATCATTACAGGAATATCTTTATTTGGATGATCGCCTACAACCTCCAGGTAACAAGAACGTGGTTGATCAAGGAATTCACAAAACTCTTCGCGTGTGTCAACATTTGATGCAAACCCATGACATCGATCTATATCACTGTTGAGGAAGATGAATCTAAAGCCATCGTGCGGAAGAAGTTCTGGAACATCAAAATTATTATAGATTATTGGTATTAGCTACGAATATGTACTAGAAATTTTACATAACATACTTTTAAGATTCTCAGCATTATTATCACACCCGTGGTTCACAATTAATTTGATTCCTTTCAGATAAGTCGGTTGCATTTTGGTCAACGATGTTATTGTTTCGCATTTCAGTATCTCCTCGGATAGTTGGATAGTTGTCATACAATTGAAAAATTCAGTCATAACACCGCAATACTTATTGAAAAATGCTGGAACCTCAGGTGCTTCAACACCCGTTTCATTAAATTTTGCTATTGTTGCATTGTAATCGGCTCTAAATTCGTGCCGACCTACTAACCTTAATTCACATAATTGTTCCTTGAGGTGAACCATCTTTGTGTGTAAATTATAAAATTAAAGTTTTATAAAATGAACGTACTACTATAAGATTTTTCTCTTATACCTTTAGTCGAATGTCACACTCTGTGGTTACGTCTGCTTTATTGTCTCCTTCTGCTTCATTGTCCTCTTCTGCAGTTGCAATAACTGCAAAAAATATTAATAAACAGCAATGATACAGTTTCATTGTCAGGATTTTTATGACTAATCCCTTTACAGACTCGTTTACCGCTTATATACAGAAAGCTGGCTGATAAACAGTTGTCGTAATATGCTTGCTAATCTGAGGGTATTGCAGGTTAATTATGTAGATTATTTATTTACTTGCAAATGACTTCCAGCCGCTTCTTAATATTATTTATTAAAGATAAAGCTAAAGATAAGCCCTAACCTTCCACAATCAATGGCACATTTGCTCTTGGTGCAAATCGAGGAAACCACAGTTGGGAATTTTAAATGTAAAAAAGTAAATAACAAAAAATACAAAGTGAAAACACTTAAAAATAATTTAAAATATTGAATGTTTAATGCAAAGATGTGTTTATAATTATAATTACAATCAAAAAGTTAACTATTTTCTACTTTTAAGTTATCTACATTTAGAAAACCATAATCACCTATCCTTTTACAATGCCATCTGTTTTCGTCTTGAAAAAGCTCCAAAATATTATAAAATAAATGTCTACTGACATCTACCTACATTTGACTATAACTTATTTGGAATTTTTTTTAAAAGTGTATATTTCTTTCTATGTGTAGCGTCACAAAATATCATTACATTTAATTTAAATTCAACTGTAAATTTCAAAAATTATAAACATTTTCCAATTTGTACGAATAATGTGTGGAATAAATTTTATATATATTTTTCACATTTTGCACATGATTTCGAACAAGATTACGTGAACGTAAATTTGAAGTGAATCCCTTTCTCGGTTCCCGGTTAGTTACGGCCGTGAACTTATCACAGCTGGATTTTAAAATGAAATTTGAAACGAGAGTTTGTTTGTTCAAAAAATTGAATAATGATAATTGTCATTATTTTTTGCAATTGTGTAAGATCGAAGTAATAATGCAGATGGTCGGATGAAGCAGTCGCAAATGCAGTTCTTATCGGACCATGCTTGGTTGGAATGGAAACGTGTTTCACCCACATGACCACGTATTACCTTCAATTCTAATGAAATAATAAAACGATAAACTTTTGTCATCGAGGATGGAGCCAATTGTATCTCTCGTGTCTCTCAATAAAACGGAAAAAGAGAAATATCGATCCGTAATTTCCTTTTTTCTTAGACGAAAAGAAATGCGAACCCTTTACCATCTATGACAATCGTGAGATATTGGTTCAACGAATTTAAACGTATTCGTACATCTGTTTGTTAAAATGACAGCACAAATCGCCTGGTAGACTTTTTTACCGAAGAAATCGTTGAAAAGGTTCACGACATGATTCTTGCTGATCGCCGAACTAAAGTGCGCGAAGTAGCAGAGGCCGTGGGGGTGTCATACGGAATGGCAATTGATATTTCAAACGATACGATAAGTGGGAGAAAGATATCGGCCTGATGAGTCGATTGCTCATGCCAGCCGTTCAACAGCGCCAAACCGCTGAATTTGTTAAATAAATTGCTAATAAAAAAATTTAGTTCGTCCAAAATCTTAAAAACGATATGCCACATTATGAAATCAAAATGACCAAATGTATCTGTAATCAGCGCCACAATGGTAATTTGGAGTACTAATGTGCTTCAGCTAAATTTGTGACATTCTTTACGACCTTTTCATTGGCATGTCATACTTATATATTCTATAGAAATCGACAATAAGTTACCAGCGCCAAAACGGTGGATTTATTAACTAAAGAGCTTCCACAACAACGGTAATTTCGAACACAATGATGGGCAACTTATAAATCAATATTGTGGTATTGTCAATTTGTTTTTGTTAGTTTTGGAACAGGGACCTTCAAAACGACGAGAAAAGTGATTTTTGACCAGAGTCATTTTTCATAATTTTTATCAGGATTGCAATAACTTGGTGTTACAGACTGAAGTTAATTATCAATCAATGTTGGCCTATACAATATGCTGTATAAGATAGTGAAATTTTGACAGCGGAAAATAAGAGATTACGCCACTCACCGCAAGTGGCAGCACTATCACTAAAGAGAATTAATTTTGTTATGTAATTAGCAGCGGACATTTTTTTTTCATTATGTTTATATGTTTTCCCTAAATAAAACATCTCAGCGGCCCCGGTGGCAAAGTGGTCAATATGCTTGCTCCAGCGACCGGGGGCCCCGGGTTCGCTTCCCGGTGGTGACAAGGAAAAAATTTCATGGCTGGTTTAGGATCAATGAATTAATCACTCATTATCCGAAATGAAAATATGATTATGAAACCTCATTTGAGGCGGCCAAATCCCTTGATGTGATAAAGTGCCAGACAGAGAGAGAGGGGGGAATAAAATATTAAATGTGATCCTTAAAATAGCAAATTGATTGATCTCCGAAGTAATTGAACTCGGTACATTAAATGTTGAAATTTAACAATATTCCGTCTTTCTGGCATTTCTTCCACTGGTAACCAATACTTTCGGTTGTTTTTCTAATAGCTTCATACTGAGGTCATACTGAGACTATATGGAAAATTTGGGGAAAATTCAACAACTAGAATTTTCACTAGAATTTTTTTGATTTTCTGCGGCCATATAAGTTATTTTCAGTTGTTGGACAATATCTCAAAAACTTCTACAAGTAACCAATACTTTCGGTAGTTTTTCTAATAGCTTAGGTCATACCTGAGACTATAATTGAAAAAATTTGGGAAAATTCAAGGACTAGAATTTTCACTAGAAGTTTGCACTAGAAACAACCAAAAGTATTGGTTACTTGTGGAAGTTTTTGAGATATTGGCCAAAAACTAAAAATAACTAATATGGCCGCTGAAAATCAAAAAATTCTACTGAAAATTCTAGTCCATGAATTTTCCTCAAATTTTCTACATAGTCTAAGTATGACCTAAGCTATTAGAAAAACAGCCAAAAGTATTGGTTGCTTGCGGAAATTTTTGAGATATTGGCCAGAAACTGAAAATAACTTACATGGCCGCAGAAAATCAAAAAATCCTAGTGAATATTCTAGTTGTTGAATTTTCCCCAAATTTTCCATATAGTCTCAGTATGACCTCAGTATGAGGCTATTAGAAAAACAACCGAAAGTATTGGTTACTAGCGGAAGAAATGCCGGAAAGACGGAATATTGTAAAGTTTCAACATTTAATGTACCGAGTTCCTTTACTTCGGAGATCAGGATCTCTTTTAATATTTTATTCCCCCTCTCTCTCTCTCTCTCTCTGGCACTTTGTCCCATCAAGGGATTTGGCCGCCTCAAATGAGGTTTCATATTCATATTTTCATTTCGGATAATGAGTGATTAATTCATTGATCCTAAACCAGCCATGAAATTTTTTCCTTGTCACCACCGAGAAGCGAACCCGGGACCTCCGCTCGCTGGAGCAAGCATGTTGAACACTTTGCCACCTGGGCCGCTGAGATGTTTTATTTAGTGAAAAAATATCTACATAATGAATAAAAAATGTCCGCTGCTAATTACATAACAAAATTATTATCTTTAGTGACGTATAAGAAGTTAGCCCACAATTTTATCCCACAAAATAAAAAAAATTAATCAGGCAACACTATTAAATTAAAACCTCATTTACTCATATGTGAAGTTATCCCAGCCCAGGAAGTTATAAAATTTACGTGTATTATAAGTTGTTGGAATTTATTCCAGCCCAGAAAATAAAAAAAAATCATTGTAATATGAAATTAGTCTTAGCCCAGAAATTTAAAAATATTACATTATGAATGAAAAGTTAGCCCAGCCCAGGAATATATCAAAACTCAATTTAAATTTTAACTAATATCTAGAATTAAGACTATATAGATTTAGAATGAGTATGCAAGCAGATTATTCATAAAAAAAAATTCCAGATGATCGGTATGTTGCAACTTGCCGAAATATGGCCCTGGGCTGGGTATTCCTAGGCATTTTCGAGAAATTAATCAGTTTTTCTTCCTGTGTGTCGAAACTAAAAATCTCTCGGATTAGGGCTATACAGATTTAGAATGGGTATGCAGGCAGCGTATTCATGAAAAAATTTCCAGATGATCGATATATTGCAACTTGCCGAAATATGGCTCTGGGCTGGGTATTCCTAGGCATTTTCGAGAAATTATTCAGTTTTTCTTCCCGTGTGTCGAAATTAAAAATCTCTCGGATTGAGGCTGTACAGATTTAGAATGGGTATGCAAGCAGCTTATTCATGCCGACGAAATCTTGGTTGCATATTCAACAATTCGAATTAATCATCCAACCACGTGAGTTCATTCTTATCGGTGGTAAATTCAAATGCTGAAAGAAAAACTGATTAATTTCTCGAAAATGCCTAGGAGTACAGAGCCCAGAACCATATTTTGGCAAGTTGCAACATACCGATCATTTTGAAATTTTTACCCAAATAAGCTTTGCATACTCATTCTAAATCTATATAGTCTCAATTCTAGATATTAATTAAAATTTAAATTGATTTTTGATATATTCCTGGGCTGGGCTAACTTCTCATTAATAATGTAATATTTTTAAATTTCTGGGCTAAGACTAATTTCATATTACAATGATTTTTTTTAAATTTCTGGGCTGGAATAAATTCCAACAACTTATAATACAAGTAAATTTTATAAATTCCTGGGCTGGGATAACTTCACATATAAGTAAATGAGGTTTTAATTTAATAGTGTTGCCTGATTAAATTGTTTTATTTTCTAGGATAAAATTCTGGGCTAACTTCTTATACGTTCTTTAGTGATAGTGCTGCCACTTGCGGTGAGTAGAGTAATCTCTTATTTTCCGCTGTCAAAATTCCACTATCTTATACCGCATCCATACAATCTGGCTTCGGCGACATAATGATTGAAAAACTTGCCAAAATCTCGAAACCGAGATCGGCATTGAAGTAGACCTAAATTAATTGAGTTTTATGTTACTTGAAGAAAATCGGTAGATATTCCTGTTTAATTCTGAGATAAAAAATTTGAAATTTTGAAACAACAGTGTCTGATGCAAGGCAAATAAACTGGTTATGAAATGAAAATAATATCACTATTCTCAAGGATCTGAATATAAAAGCGTTAAAAGCAAAAAAGGAAATTCATAGCGCAAATTCATATAATATCATATACACATATTTTCTAAATCTCATTAGGTTGAAGTGTCTATCATCTGCAACACTACATAATCTCGTTGTGATAATATTCAATTTCTTGACAAAACTATATCCTAATAGAGTAGTGCATGTATGTAAGTATATACGATATATGGTAATACATTATGTATAGTTGCACATTATATTGTTGAAAAACAATATTCCACTTGTTTAGAGAATCATCCGTACACAGCGACACAGATGGTTGTCACTATACCTCTCGTTCTATAATTTAAATTTGAATATCTTGCCATAAACATTATATTCCATTTCTAAAGCACTTAAACTAGAAATCCTTTGACATTTTAGAATAAATGTTCCTTTATTACAATATTCGCATACGTATCAAAATAAAATGGCAGCACAACAACAATTCGCATCTCGCAAGAAAATAGAGACTACTTGTGCTGCAAAAAGGTAAAAAAAAACATTTTTTGTGTTGTTTTTTATGTTAGCTTCGAGAGTCAACAGCACACACACTATACGAGTAGATATCTACAAAAGACGGTAAAAAAATAGTTTTGAGCTTTTTTCCAACTTTTTGTGCTTTTTTTTTTTGCCTCTATATCGAACTCAAATTTATACTGTACAATTTCGAATCGACAACAATTTTCGTATGGTATACGAATAGAGATATATACGATAAAGCCATTGTTGTTTATTTTGCTTGATTTTTAAATGTTGGAAAAGATTTTCATTTTTTTTTTTTTTTTGAAAAAAAAAAAACAACTTCAAAAATGGATTGAACAAATTTATGTGTCTTCTATACCGCGCCGTATTTTTCTTATTTCAATTGGATTTTCTATAGAGAATAGTTTTTCCTCACTTGAAATGAAAATACATGAAAAGTTTAATGTTTTCCAGATTTACTTGTTTAGGGAGGGGGGGGGGGGTGGTGTAGTATTCCATGTGGATGTGCATAGTGTCTTCGTTTTTTACGTACAATGCAATTTTGTATGTTTTTCTAATGTTGTAAATTATTTAGAAATAAATTTTGTAAAACGATAAAAATCAGAACAGTTTGAGACCGACGAGGAATGGCATACATGTGCGGTACAAAAAAGGCGGTAATCGAATTTTGATGAAATAAAATTAGATGGAATTGTTACAAAAATTTATATGTAATGATGTTTTTATATACATTTTTTGAATTTTTAAATAAAGCAACAAAAATATTATGTCGATAGGGCGAAATGAATATTAAATCACCGGAAAATAAAAAGTTTGTTGTTGCGATCGTGTCATTTCCGATGTTTATATATTTGCAGGGAAACTATTTTCATAAATTATTTTTAATGTCATTTCTAAATATAAATGGCATACCCATACTGAATACTAATAAGGAACTATAGAGTTCCAAGAGTGCAAATCGTTCGTTCTTGAATAGGCGGTTATTTCAACGCTCATAGCTCAAATGTCATCTGTTTCTGATCAAAATTCAGTATTATATTCCCGATTAATCAAATGAGTCGTAATACGCTTGATCAAAGTTGAAAAATATTAAAAACTTATTTCCAACGTAATGAGCCAGGTACCGAAACATGCTGAAAATTACGAAAAAAGAATCGGTAGAAATGAAGAGCAAACTTAGGCATGTTAATAGATAATACACACGTTCCGCATCGCCGTCCGACTCGTTCGATGGAAAATATCAACCCGCAATATCATCATACAACCCGCAATAGTTCACAATAATTGCACATAAGCGATATGACTTTGAAAAGAATTGTACACAAAGATCTTTCATACATAGGTCCTAAGAAGACCTAAAAAAATCGAAATTGTCCAAGAATTTAACGTAGTGCACTATCTAATGCGTTTTCAATTTGCTTAATGGGCTAATTCTCGGTTGGTCAGCTAAAAGATCTGCATTTTTAGCAAAAAATCATCTTTTTCGAGGAAGCTCATTTTTACCTCGGCGGGTATGTGAACAAGCAAAATGGCCGTATTTGGGGCACAGTAACTCCACGCACGTGACAATTGAGAAGCCAATACACTCAAAACGAGTGACTGTTTGGTGTGGAATATGGTCCAAAAGCATCATAACATTATTTTTATGGCAAAGTTAACTGACTTTTTATTCCCTACGATTGAAAAGAAAGGCTTGGCCGATATTTGGTTTCAACAGGACGGGACCACTGCAGGCACAGCCAACGATACAATCGACGTTTTAATCAGCGGCGTTTTCTAGTGATGTTCTACACGTTCGCCGAACGACTAAACAATTTTTGATTTTTATTCGAATTCTAAAAGTTTTATTTTTATTACAGAAAATTTTATTTTTATTATAAATTTCTAATATTATTTTCTTAATTAATTACTATTATTATAATTATTTCGGTTGATCAAAATCCGAAGCAGAACACCTTGAGAGCACAACCAGGACACGCCATTGCTATACCTATATGTCATGTGAGTTGGAAATCTCTCGGTACTGGCCAATCCTCGATACAGTGAATGTGTAATTTCTATTTGCAATGATTGAACAACTTCGGGGTCAATAGCAAACGGGTCTACCTCATCGTATTAAAATGGGGATAATTTTTATTTGTTTAGGATATCTTAAGCTAACTAGACATATATGCCATGTCATTTAGAAATCTCTGGGTGCTGGCCAATCCTTGATTCAGTGAATGTGTAAATTCCATTTGCAAAGATTGAACAACTTAGGAGTCAATAACAAATGGGTCTACGTCATCGTATTAAAATGGGGATAATTTTTATTTGTTTAGGATATCTTAAGCTAACTAGACATATATGCCATGTCATTTAGAAATTTCTGGGTGCTGGCCAATCCTTGATTCAGTGAATGTGTAAATTCCATTTGCAAAGATTGAACAACTTAGGAGTCAATAACAAATGGGTCTACGTCATCGTATTAAAATGGGGATAATTTTTATTTGTTTAGGATATCTTAAGCTAACTAGACATATATGCCATGTCATTTGGAAATCTCTGGGTGCTGGCCAATACTTGATTCAGTGAATGTGTAAATTCCATTTGCAAAGATTGAACAACTTAGGAGTCAATAACAAATGGGTCTACGTCATCGTATTAATATGGGGATAATTTTTATTTGTTTATGATATAAGATATATTATATTAAGCTAACTGGAGATCAGCGGCGTTTTCTAGTGATGTTCTACTCGTTCGCCAAACGACTAAACAGTTTTTGATTTTTATTCGAATTCTGAAAGTTTTATTTTTATTACAGAAAATATTATTTTTAAAATTTTTTATTTTAAATTACAGTTTTTCTAATATTATTTTCTTAATTAATAACTATTATTTTAATTATTTTGGGTGATCAAAATCCGAAGCAGAACACCTTGAGAGCACAACCAGGAAACGCCACTGGTTTTAATATACATTTACGAAACGAACTAAAAGTTGCTGCGCCCTGTATATGGTAAATCAACAATTAGTTTGTAAGATTATTGTTTTCGTTAACAACAATTGGTCAGCATTTGCACACAATAGTTTTAGTGTCACGAAAAATTATAATTTTTTATTGTAGTGCTGTGTAGTGGAAAAACCAAAACTAGTTCACACTTCAACCAAGCAATTGTTCTTACTCTAGTAGACTTAACCAGTGGTAATCTACAAGTTTAATAAAAGTATAAACTATAAACATTTTTGGAACTTCAACCAAATTTTTCAACTTTACGTAGAGAAGTAAGTCCTTCGAGCCACCACCACAACCGGCAACAACAATTAACAACAAACACCAAAACCATAACAAAATGGAAAACTTACTCCAAAGCCAAGATAAAACTGGCAGTAAAAAAATTCAAATGGAAGCAAATTACCGCAAGGGCGGGAAGGACAGAAAACAAAACCATATATTGAGATGAGTATAGTGTTAAATGTTGGTTGTGCATTAATAGGCTATTGAGTACCACTTGTTGAACTTAAGAAAAAAAAACAGCAATTACAAAACTTTGTTACTTTATTTAATTACAATATTCGTGATAATAACAAAGTTGTTGATCGTATCAAGTTTCAGACGGACTAAAAATTATCCGCGCTAAGCTAATGTTATAATTTTATACAAGAAAGAGAATACAATATATAGAACAGAAGAACACAATACAATAAATATAACGTAGCATAGGGTGAGTGTTAACTCACAACACCTCTCCCAACTGCTCAATTAATTTAAATTTACTACAAATTTATAATGTCTTTCTTAAAAATATTGATGCTATAGCACATAACTTAGTAAATAGTAATTAGTTCTAAACATATATTTTTTTTTAAATAACTTAATTATAATTTCTAACTTTTAAAATAACTTGAATGATTATACAAATAATAACAAATGAATGATAACAAAAGTCATACACAATCGAATCAATACTTGAATTTTGAACAAGAAAATTTGTTATTAATTTTATTATTATAAATATTTTTTTATATGATATCGTATTCAGAATTATACTCAGTAATGATTAAAATTTAAAAGACAACGATAACCAACTTATTCCTTTTAATTTTTAATTGGGAGTTAAAATGCTTTAACCGATTATTGTGAATAGCCATCTCTTGTTATAACGGATCGTAGTATTTTCGGGCGAATTAATTTTTATAATCGTAAAGAGACCATTCCAAAGTTTTTCTAGTTTCTTCCTAGAGTTTTTTGAATTTTTTAAAAGAACAGAATCTCCGACTCGAAAGTTTGGATTATTGATATTCGTAAAAGGTTTTGGAATGAACTTTACTTTCCAGGCAATTTGTAATTTATTTTTAATTTCAAAACTGTAATCGTCGTAACTATAGATTGGATAGGGATCTTTTTTTATATAGTTTGGTAAGATCGGTCTATGACCATAGACCAGTTCGCAAGGCATGAAACCTGTCGAAGTATGTGGAGTAGAGTTATAAGCAAACATTGCGAATGGTACCCATTTATCCCAGTTTTGTGTGCCCGTTTTAAAATTTCTAAGATATTCACCGAGTGTTCGATGTGATCGTTCCATTGAACCATTTGACTGAGGATGGTACGCCGTTGTATTTAATTTTTTGATATTAAGAATTTTACAAACGTTTAAATAAACTTGGCTCATAAAATTTTTTCCTTGATCTGTTACAAGTGATATAGGCGAATCGTACTTGCAAACAAAATGTCCAACGAAAGCTTGCGCTACTGTATCAGTATCTGCCATTGGAATTGGCACGGCTGTTGAAAACTTCGTGATGTCATCTTGTAGAGTTAAAATGTATTTGTTGTTATCATAACTAGGAGGATCTAATAGCCCTACAATATCTAAAAATATTTTCTCAAAGGGAGTAGATGACGTATTTGTGATTTTCATCTCACACTTCGTGGATTGACCGATTTTATTCATTTGAGAATCGGCAAGTCTTTATCACCTTTTTCTTGCAATAAACAGCCTCCAAAGAAATATCACTTCCATCTGTAGTAGGGCTTATTAGTTTCTCTTTTAATATTTTAAATGACTTGTCGCAGAATGCATCCTAATTAAACGATACGTTTTTTCTAATTAATGTCGTAAGAGTTTCTGCTATTTTAGAAAAATGTTTTAAAACGTCTGTAATATCAACATAATCCAAGGAATGCCCTTATGTCTTTAACAGTTTTCGGAATGGGAAAATACTTTATTGCGATAATTTTTGATCCGTCTATGGTTCTATTCCATCCGGGGTAATAATATGCCCAAGATTTCCCGTCGCAAAAAGTTACATTTTTCTAAATTTAATTTTAGATTATAATGTCGAAATTCGTTGAATATGTCAATTAATTTTTTGTTATCGTCGTCAAGATCATATCCGTAGACGACAACATCATCCATGTACACAAAACAACTTAAACCAGATGGCGCTCCTTTCAACCCAAATGGCATTAGATTAAAATGAAAATGCCCTGCTTCGAAACTGAACGCAGTCTTGAATTTATCTGCTTAATTCAATGGTACTTGATGATATCCATCTGCGAGATCCAACGTAGAAAAATAATTTGCTTTCCCCAACTGCGGTCCAATATATCGACTATGTTGGGCAGTGGGTACATTTCGCTTAGTGTTATCTGATTAAAGCGACGAAAATCCACGACAATTTTCCACTTTTTAAGACCTTCAGAAGATGGTTTCTTAAGAACCACAAGTAAGGGAGAATACCACCCACTTTTGCTATGTTCAATTGTTCCGTCGTTTAACATTTTAACAATTTGCTTATTAATTTCTTCCTTGGCAGAAAATGATAATCGATAGGGCTTAATATTAATGGTATTTGAATTATTCAATAAGGGAATTGAATGTTCTCCAGCATTTGTAATTGATAGGCTGTCACCGGGAAGGTGAAAAATGTTCTTGAATTCACGGCAAATTCTTAAGATAGACAATTTTTCTTCGGAACTTAGTGACATATATTGCGTTTTAGAAGTGGTAAATATACATCGAATTTATCAATATCTTCAGCTTCAAAATCAAAACTCGGAATTTTAAAAGGAAACGTGTTTGCATTCATTAGACAAATTTGGGCTTTCGAATCATTTATGCGTGTTATAGCATTTTCAATGAACAAACCGGTTTGGAGTGCCTTGGACTTAATTAAAATTCCTCACCCTCGGGAAAATTAACGGTTATGCTTACTACTTTCTCTGTTCTCGCTGGAATTTTCATTTTATTACAATCGGATACTTGTTAATTTTCCCCAACCAAAATTTCTAATATCTCTTGATTATAATTAATATTGTACTTAAATTTTTGAAAAAAAATTCTTTGCCTAAAATGCCTTGCCCATCGATTGGAAATGACTCGTTAACAATATGAAAATCATGAAAAATTGTTTCATTATTTGGTAGTATAATTTTTGCTTTACAAGTATAGCTAATGTCTTCACGTTTTCACTATAGTTATTACTTTGACTAAACATTTTAAATAAGGGTTACATATTACCGTCGATAACGAATTTTTCAATATCAAGATTTAGGTTGATTTATTTATTAGAATTCATTTGTGTGTGACTTAAGTTATTCATTGAATATAAACCTGCAAAAATTTGATCGATTGACTTCATCCGAGCTTCGAAATTATCAGAAGACAACGAATTGGTTTGAACAATTGAACACGGTTATATGGGAGATCGCTCAATCGACACGTCTTGTTCGGCTTGGAATCGCTTGAGTTGAAATTTTCCGAACTAGAATATTGTGGATCAAATGTTAAGCTATCCGGTAATTGCAAGTTATTTTAACTGTGGTTTTACTTAACTGTTTGGTGATTTATCAAACATAGTGGAATTTTGAAAAGTTCTATTTTTGGAAAAATTATAACTATTATTTGGTGATGATTTATATATTACAGAACTATTAGGACTAAAATTAGAAAAGCTGTCATGTTTTGATTGACCACCATGGAATACACGAACATTCTGATCTTCTGGTAAACTAAAACACCTGTCTGCTTTATGACCAACTTTCCTACATAGTTGACAGGTATAACTGCTATTTTGCTTTGTAAAATTTGCAGAATTGTGAATCATTTCTTCTTCTATTGCCCTATTCTTACAATCGGTAAAGTTACTAAAACGACATGCTTTTACTATTAATTTGATTGGTTCTCTTAAACCTTCTTGAAAAGATCGAAGAGCTGTCGATGCGTTTAATGTTTTGATTTCTTTAGTGCAGGAACATGCATTATCAAATCGTTTATCATATCGACTCGATTCGCAAACGTTCTAACGTCTTCGTTTTTATTTTGGTGAATCCTAACTAACTCTGCAGTTGTTCAACTGATCGTTCTTCCCCAATTGCATTTTTAATGTCGCCGTAAATTTCTCATAAGATTCGAATGTTTGTGGCCAATAAGCTTTGCGTTTAAGTTTCGTTACCGCTAATGTAATTACAAAAGTTTAGTCTGTTACTTCCTTTTCCGCATCGTAACAGATTTTTATATTCGCCAGAAATCGATTTAACTCCGAGGAGTTGCCATCCAATTCGGGAATTATTTTTAGCATTTGGTCTACCGTAAATCAAAATGTCAATCTACTTTCTTCAAAAATTCTCCTGTTTGGAATTTTTTAAATCGACTATATTATTGGCCTCCATATTATCCACGGAAAGTATATTTGGACTATTTATATTTAATGACACATTGTGGTCAGAAAAGAGACTCTCACCCGGAGAATTAATATCACTAGAAATCGTAAAGATTGAAATTTCATCCGAATTAGCAAAATCTGATTTCTCAAAGGAATCTGAATGTTCACAATCACTGTTTCCGTTTAATTGTAATTCAAAGTTATCTACTACCGAATTTGGGTTATCGTCCGAACTTAAATTTAAATCATTACTTACAGATTTTATTTTGCGGTTTTTTTTGCAATTTTCCTTGTTCTCAAAGACAAATTATTGATTCCGTTATCAGTTGTGTTTTCACTCCCGTGAACTCCCTCCCAGTACTAACCTAATTATTTAAATGTATACAATACATTGACCAATTATATAAAGGCATTATTTTTTTTTTATTCTCAACAGGTGATGTCGCGGTTTAACGCTTTTTAGCGTGTTAGCTTACTACGCAAATCGAACACTTCTTAAGCACCAACCGTAAAAGCACATATTCCGAAGTCGCGTTGGTTCAGATGTGTATCCTTCAAAGATTGGTCACCATGCACATATATTGTATGGAGTCACAGGAACAGTATCCAAGATGTATGTATGTACCGTTTTTTGTTTTTATTTTTCAGCCTCGCATTCACAACAACAACCAAAATATCATGTCCAAAGGCACAAAAAAAAATACCGCAGCCTCCTTCACTATATTCGGCATGCAAATTCACTCAATATTGACCCACAGCCATGGAAATATTTCTTTAGTTTTCTTTTCGTTTTATAATTATAACTTGTTTGTGGATAAATCAAAGTTTTATTATTTTTTTATATTTTATCTAGAAATACAGTACTGCACACTCGAAAAATCAGATATTAAATGATCGACTTAGTTTAAAGAAAAAAAATCATGTTATCGCAAAATAATTACTTTGATTTTTTTCCAACCAATCAGTGGCACTATTCTGGTTTTCCCTGGGAATAGGGAATTGGGAAAAATATTTTCATAGTATTTTTGTCAAAATTGTGTTTTTTTGGCCTACTGAGAAAATAAGTTTGGTGCAAAAAATTTCAAAACAAAGTGTATTGGGAAACTTTTGTTCCACAAAATTTTTATAGGGAAAAATATTTTCCCATTTAACTTTGTTTCGAAAATATTTACACCAAACTTATTTCCTCAGTAGGCCAGAAAAACACAATTTAGACAAAAATACTATGAAAATATTTTTCCCAATTCCCTATTCCCAGGGAAAACCAGAATAGTGCCACAGATGTCAATTTCAAAGAACCTTGCTTATCATGCGATACAACAAAAACGTTCAGGCGCACACACCGAAAAATAAACAGTCATCGCAATGATGTTAACAATTGCCTACTCCTCATGCGAAGATTGTACATGAAATTTAACTCATACGTTTTAGGCGCATACGAAAATTCACCACCACTTAGTGTCTCGGCTTAGCTACAACAAAAAAAAAATGGAAAAAACGTTACAAACTAGCGGGACCGGAACAAAAACAACGATGATAGCTACAAAAAGCATTGAGAATCAATTGAAATTATTCATAAAAGCCGATTCGAGGCCTGACGAAAGAAGTAGTACTGAGGGGGAAAATCTTAGACCCTTAGGAGTTAAATGATTGCATGATGAATGGTACAAAACTCCAAAATTCGTAAATTCGAATTATCTAAGCTATTTGATGCATTTGGATGGCTATCTCCATTAGGAATCTCAGCAGTAATTACAATACAAGAAATAAGACCAGAAAAGATAAACACAACGTATTTAAAATAAAAGGCAGAATTTGGCGATATTAAAAATATAAAAGCTATATGCTGTCGAGCAAAACAGAAAAATAACAACGCAGAATTGCGCTAACGTCAAAGACAAGAGTCGCTCGGTAAGTAACTCAAAAATGCATTATCTGCTTTGAAAGTGAGACACAGTTCATTGGAACCAATGATTTAATAAAAATAGATCACCACCGCGCAATAACCACATTACCGGATGATATCGCAGGTGAACGACTTGGTATTACTAAGCGATGGCTTAACTCGGGGGGGGGGGGGGGGGGGGGCGAAGTCCGAGATTCATACCTCCTCGCCGGTGCTCCCTGGGTAACGCTAAATGAATCAGGCGGTGTAGTGGAGACGAGCAGACTAAATCCTGTTTATAGTCATGGACACTACATGTCAGGGCGGGTTATTGGCGCCCTAAAACCAATACCAAACCAGCGTCTGTTCTCCATGTTAGGAGCGGCTGAAGCGGGCGTCTGTCTTGTATCAAGCGGCTCGCTATATAAATGTGTTCATGGTAGGACTGGATGCCTTAAGATTCTCACCAGTACGTAACCCACACACGTAACAAGCGGGTTGAGCGGCAGGCCAACAACCTTCCCTCATAAAAACCATTTAAGTTATGAACCCTAAACAAAGGCCTCGGATTACCATATCGGATTCATTACAAACTCGACCTCGGAAATTGTACACGGACAACGCTTTAAAAATGGGAACATGGAACGTGCTTAGCCTCTTAAGACCTGGAGATCTCCAGAACCTTTCGAACCAAGCAAAGAGTTACACATTAGACGTACTTGCACTACAAGAGCTTAGATGGTCGGGGAGTGGGATCCATGACACCACCAATGGTTACACTCTTCATTACAGCGGCCATCAGAACGGAGGAGAATTTGGAGTTGGTTTCCTCATCCATCGGCGCGATCAACATGCGGATGTGCACGGTCAGACTTCGCACTAAGAAATTTAACATCACGATCGTTAATGTGCATGCACCCACCGAAGATAAATCGGATGACATCAAAGATTTATTCTTTGTCGAGCTGGAGGAAGTCATCAATAACATACCGCACCACGACATTAAAATCATCGTGGGCGACTTTAATGCAAAAATCGGTAGGAGTGCAGAAAATACATCGCACATCGGTCCTAACAGTCTGCATCTAACTAGTAACAACAACGGCCAACGCGTCACTGACCTGGCATTAATGTACAACTTAGTTGTATCAAGTACGTTTTTCCCGCATAAGAGAATCCACAAAGTAACGTGGAGATCGAATGATGGAAGAACGGAAAACCAAATTGATCACGTCATGGTGTCTAAGAGACACTCGACCAGTATATCTGACGTTAGATCCTACAGGGGTGCAGATATGGACAGCGATCATATGCTTGTCATATTTAAATATAAGTGCAAACTGTCATCAACGTTCAACAGACAAGCACAAAAAACCGTTCGATGGAATGTGGATGCTCTAAAAGACCAAGCGTCACTGCAGAGTTACCAATCAGCTGTCACTAACTATCTAGAGCGGCCTAGCAACAACGAAGAAGCTCCTTCTAACATCCAGGAGCAGTGGCACACAATACAGTCAGCCATTACCACCGCGGCGCAAAACACTATCGGAAGAAGACCTCCGAGACCCCGCAATGATTGGTTCGATGATCAATGTCGCCTGATCGTCGCAAATAAACAAAAGCTTCGAGAAAAATGGTTGGCTCGCAATACTAGAAGCACACATGCAGAATATCTCCGCGCCAGGAAAGCCACGACTAAATACCTTCGTCAAAAGAAACGCGATCATATGAGATTATGCATCGAAAACATCAGCTTCCAAGCGGAAGTGGGAAATTCAAGGGACTGTTTTGCTAATGCCAGGAATCTCACTAAAGACTTCCACCCAAGAAGTACAGCCATCAAAGACGGGAATGGAGAATTGAGAACAAACGTGGCTGATGTTCTCTCAGTATGGCAAACCTACTTTCAAAATCTACTAAATCGGAATGACGACGTGACCCCCATTAGAGCAATAGCTCCTCCAGGTGATGAGGTCTTCGTCGAATATCCCACAGTAGAGGAAGTAGACGCAGCTATTAGTCGATTGAAAAACGGCAAGGCACCCGGTCTCGATGGAATCCCCGCAGAATTAATAAAACTCGGAGGCGCTACTCTTGCAACAAGTCTACACGATCTCATCGTCTGTATTTGGGACCAAGAAGAGCTGCCGGAGAATTGGAAGACCGCGCTCATATGTCCGTTGCATAAAAAAGGCGACCGTCTTAAATGTGAAAACTATCGTGGTATAGCTCTATTGAACACTGCTTACAAAGTGTTGGCTAATGTTGTACTTGCCAGACTCATCCCTTTCGCCGAAAACATCATTGGCGATTATCAGTGTGGTTTCCGTCCCAACCGATCGACCACTGACCAGAGTTTCACCATGAGGATGATCCTGGAAAAATGTTGGGAGTACAACATAACCATACATCAATTATATATAGACTTCCGTCAGGCATATGACAGTATAAACCGCGATAACCTTTGGGCCGCGCTCATATGCCTAGGAATTCCAGAGAAACTCATTTCTCTGTGCAAATTAACAACGTCTGGGTCTGTATGTAGAATTGTAATCGAAGGAACTGTGTCAGACTCCTTTGAAATAACATCTGGTGTTCGACAGGGAGATGCACTCGCGCCTGTGCTGTTCAATTTGGCGCTTGAGTACGTAGTGAGGAAAAGCAACATCGAAACTTCGCGCTGTATATTTAATAAATCAGGCCAAATTCTTGGATATGCAGATGATATCGTGCTTCTTGGCCGAAGACCTAGCGATATCAAAGACAGTTTCGTGCCGCTCGATCGCTGCGCAAGAAGACTTGGTTCGAAGGTGAACAGTAGCAAAACCAAATTTGTATCAACACCCAGGAACATCCCCATGGCAAATCTCGGAATTGGCGACCACAATTTTGATCGCGTTGAAAATTTCAAATACCTCGGGTCAGTTATAACATCATCAAATGACATGCAGGCAGAAATAAAAGCCCGAATAGTTGCCGCACATCGAGTTTTCTACGCCCAATCAAAATTATTGCGATCTAGAAATCTATCGCAGTCGTGCAAGCTCGCACTTTATAAAGCACTAATAAGACCTGTGCTGCCCTTCGGAAGCGAGAGCTAGACCATGACCTCTAACGATTGTAGATTGTTATCAACTTTCGAAAGGAAAATCATTCGCTCCATCTTTGGTCCAATTAAAGTCGCGAACAATGAATATCGGATTCGCATGAACCACGAGATAAAGCAAATACTTGGAGATTGCGATATTATCGGATTCATCAAATCCAATCGAGTGAGATGGCTTGGCCACGTTGCAAGGTACCCACAACAACGGATGACCAATAAAGTGTTCCATCAACAACCAGCCGGTGTGCGTCGTAGAGGAAGACCCCGACTGCGCAGGCGTGACGACGTCGAACAAGATCTACAGGCACTAGGATGTCGAAACTGGAGGTCGAGAGCGATGGACCGAGACGGCTGGAGGACCATAGTGCGGGCGGCAAAATCCCCTCATGGGATGTGAAGCTAGAGAGAGAGAGAGAGAGAGAGGCTTAACTCGGGTAGCTATACAGTGAAGAGTGTGAGAACAATACTTTTAAGCGGCCAATTGTGAAATTGTGTAAACTACCAATTGTGGAAAAGTTAAGAAGCTAATGCCCATGATAGCGTGCTACAATCACCAAAATATTCTGAGAGAGTTCCGGGGCAAACAAGTAAGGATACAATAGACAACTAAAAAACAAGGGCAACTTGAATCGTCTGATGCTAGCTGCATTATCGAAAAATATCACTGCTAATGTTAAAATACGACGCTTTCAGTGAGTCCGGCAACATCACGATTATGGAGTAATCTCTTTTACAAAACACGTATTATCTTCACAATTCAAACAACAAGAGCGAGGGATTCGAGGTGACACGAAAAAACAAGTTTAGTGTTTTACTTACCTACTTATTTTAATTCGTTCAGCAAGCTTTCCAACGTTCTAACAACACCTACTTCCACCTCAACCGATTAAGTACCTCGAAATTCGATCAAAATCGCATGAAATATAAAGGTGTTTGAAAATGAGTATGATGTCATTTGTATCACGGAAATATGGCTAACAAGCTCGCACAGTTCTGCAGAAAATTTTTCCCCCACCCACTACGTTTTCAAACGCGGTCTTTATTCGAATCTTGAAACGACGGTGAGAGGTGGCGGACGTCTGCTAGCTGCCTCTATATCTCTCTCTCTAGCACTCACATCCCATGATGGAATTTTTCCGCCCGCACTATGGTCCTCCATCCATCTCGGTCTATCGCCCTCGTCCTCCAATTTCGTCGCGCCAGCGCAGTCGGGGTCTTCCTCTACGACGTACACCGGGCTGGTTATTGGTGGAACACTTTGTCAAAAGATATACGTGCAGATATTATTGACCTGGCGAGTAACGAGTTGAAGATTTTGGCTGTTAAACTTGATTTCAGCGGGAAGCGGATATTAATCGTTATTGTTGTTGTTGTTGCGGCTGCTGATTACGATTATGAGAAGATTTTGAGTGTCCGTCAGGCCAAATAGCACGATGCATTGTGCACTATATTATTTTTCAGCCTGAACCTTATAGTTCCAGCTGAAACCTAATACGCGCCCAGAAGGAACTATACCCTCTACAGCCAAATGACGCATTCATATAAGGTCGTTTTAATGAAAACTAAGTTTTCCTAGACACGATATATTGTGGTTTGGTTTATATAAGTATATTGGCTCAGAACTAAATTCAGGTGTGATTCCTGGAATTGTGTACTAGTAGTGTACTGTAAATAGTATACATTATATTTATGTACTTTGAATAACTCAAAACTACTAATTATTTGGTATGCATGCCAATAAATAATAACTTTATGTAAGAGCTAAGGTGTATTTGTCTGCAAAAAAAAAATAAAATAAATTGAGAATTTTTGAAAATATTTTATCTTTAGAAAATTGTTTTGTATTTGTGTGTTGTATTCAAAAATATTATAAAATTGTAAATCAAAATTAAATTAAAATTTTTGTTTATTAAACCATTCATTTGGAAGTTTATGCTTTTGTCTTTGTGTTGCTTGATATATTACATAAAATCATAAAAAGTAAAAAATAATTTATTTCTTAATTGTTAATTATTGCTGCTACATAGATAAAGCGTATTTAAATTTGGGTTGAGGAAAAGATGTAAATATAAAGCATTGTTAATATTTTGGTTGCCAATTTGTTCATTCCCTCTAGTTTTATTTGAATCTCTTATGATATTGTTACGAATTTTGGACATTCGATCTGGATTCGTACACGATTTTGCAGATAAAACATTCAGCGACCTAAGAGTAACAAACTTTATTTTTCAAAACCTTTTATTTCAGCAGTAATTCATTGAAATTTATGATTGATCGTTCACTTGATTAATTGATTCCTAAACAAAACTGATTGATTGAATCGGCCCGGTTACAGACGCTTAGGTAAAGTCGATAATTGGTAACACAATGGCAACGTAATTCTAGCCTACACAATCAGCAATTTGGTGTCGATTATACAACTCGCCGGGTTGACTGCGGAGAGAGTACCTTTAATCCGCATTTGAAATTATTTGTATTATTGAATCCGACGGAAATCTGCATTATCGATCCGCAATGAAATTGCAATTTCACCAGTTGTCAAATTTTTATTGAATTTAGATTCAGTTATAAAGTATTTTAGCCAATTTAAGAAAAAATAATTGTTTAAGAGCAAAAAAATAGTGGTTTTGATACGTAATCATGGATACAATTGGATTGTATTTAAATTTATACGAAGGAACGAGTAACAGGAAGGAAACACGGAGAGCGCTGCGAAATATGTGTCAAGACATTTTTCAGTTGTCAGATGTCCAGTCAGTAAACATCTTCGGAAATATGGTTTTCTTTATGTTGAAGCTAATATTCATTTTTTTTCAGATTCATAAAAAACTTCAGATTAAGCAAAGCAGCTTACCTATATGTTTAAATCGTCGTCACTATCGCCAGAATTTAAATTGGCAGCGTGTCTACGATTTTTGGCAGATGGCGGATACCAGAACGGTGTTGGTCAGGACCACTTTGTTGGCATGGCACAATCAACAGTTTCGGTTGTGCTGTAGGAAGTGTTTAATATTTTGGAACAAACATTATGTGGAAAATGGATATCATTAAAAATGAGTGAAGACGAAAAAACCGAAGTGAGGTTATACTTTTTCACAAAATGCAGAATTCCTAGGGTTGTTATGTGTGTTGATGGCACGCACATTAAAATTGCTAAGCCAGCAGGTGACAATACTTACCTTTTTTACAACTTCAAAGGATTTTTTTAGTTTGAATACCATGATTGTAAGAACTTGGTACCATATGTTACTTTAATTATTTTTTATTGAATTTCTTTTTCCTTTGAGATATGTGAATTCGGTATGTGGATGCTACTCAGCTGCTCTGCATAACATTATAATTCATTTTAATGTTCCAAATTATGATGAGCCTACTGGAGAACTATTTCAATACGGCGATGAAACAACCGAACCGGAAGATGAAATCCAATCCCAAGAAGACCGAAGGTATGCAACAGAGGCGAATGAATTTCGAAACCAACATTCTGTTGAACTTTTAGGCTGATATTAAAAAATTCATTATTTGTAACTTAATAAAAATGGTTTATTCATTATAAACATTCAATATTAGTCAACCTCCATGGTTGGGTATATCACAAAAAATTATTATAAACCACATAATTAGTTGAGCATTCATGGCTTTTATAAATAACAAAATTGGTCCAGCTTCATGGCTATTATCAATATAATGTTTAAAATACTTATACCTAACTAATTCAGTTTCTTCAACTCTATTTCTAAAATTTGTTGTTTTAATTTATTTTTTTCTAAAGCTAGCTGCTCCATTTTTAAATGATGCCTCTTATTTTCTTTTAATAAAACTTCGAAAATTTCTTTTAGTTGTTTTTCCGGATCATGGCTCTTTAATTTTTTTTTTTATGGTTTAAATTTTCATCCTCAGACCATTCATTTTGATATTTAGTAAATTCTTTAATGTTGTTGTATAATTGTTCCTGAATATTAACTTGCTTTTCTAAAAGCCTAAATTGTTTGGGTCCCCTTATTTGATTTAATCCTGCTTCTGTGTAGGTTTCCATTCCAACGCTGTCAACCATGTGGATTTCGGCCTCTTATTCACGTAATGGTGAATCTTGAATTTCGGTAGCTGATCGTACATTTTCTTGAGTATGATTTTTACTGGCGTCGTCAGGATTACAAGTCCGCTTGCGATGAACCTCGAATTTATTAGCATTCGCAACCCCTTCGACAAAATCCCAAAGGCACAAGAGTTGAATCACCTCTTCGTCCAAAGAATTGAACGTTATTGTTGAATGCTTGCGTCTACTCTAAGATAATGTTTTCCTTAAGGAAGATTTAAAATCACTCCAAACCTGAAATTAAAAATTAAAACTTCTAACCTTTTTCCATTCAACAATTTCTTTGATCGGTGGTCCCAGCCAATTTAATTCGTCGCAAATTGTTTGCCAAAATATTTGAACGCCCTCTACAATTCCTTTCGTTAGGTTTTTTACAATGTCGAGATGCTCCATTTGTTCAAATTGAACCCGGTTTGTTGTACGTTTCCTCTAAACAAATTTATGTCATTAAATTTCAATTATAAATTTTAATTTTATTTTGTGTATAATTTACTAAATATTGGTAAACTAAGTCAAAAGTAATTAAACTTACATTTTATTCGTCTCCATTGCAAAAAAATACACTAATACGTCTTACATACGCAGTAAATTTGATGCGAATTTGTAATGACATTTTTGTATGGAGTGCGATTCACGTGCCAATACCATAATACCAATTTTTCGCACTGCATTACCGACTTTCGTTCACTTTTCATTCGACGTATTCAATAATACGTCAAATGTCAAATCCGAATAAAATTCTCTCCGCAGTCAATCCGGCGAATTGTAATTAATATTTCAAAGAAATATTATTTTACAAGCATCTGTAGATTTCCTGAAATTTAATTCTACATTAATATTTTCCGGCTTCCCAACATTTATTAGTTTAATCCTCCTGCAACTCCCCATCTTACAAGAGAATTTTCTGAAATTAAAGTTATTTGAAGTATAAACTGCGCGAAACAAAAAACCGCAACAGTAAAATTTTTTAGAAAAATACTCTATTTTCAAACACTTTTATCTTGGGAAATGTCGGTTTGTAATTTTTTTTATATTTAAATTAATGAAATTTAGTCTATTTTCCGACGCTCCTCTACAAAAGGCTTTTGGATTCGTGTATAAAACATCAGGAAAGTTCACTGGCAGTCTTAAAGTTTCCGTTTTTTTCTTTAGACTAAAGCCGTGTTTTATTATTCGAGCACTATCGGGAGCCGAATAGAAAATTTCTACTGAAACTGCAGCTATTATTCATTGGTGTCGATATACCATAAAAATAAAAAATAAATACATCCATAAAACAAACATTTATCACATTATTAACATTTATTTCAGGGTTTCAGGGGTTTACAAAATAAAAGCCTTTTCAAATTTCTCATTGAAATGGGTAGCGCTCCCGATAGCCGCTCCCGATAAATAGGTAGAACAAAAAAAATTTTTATCGATTTTTAACTTTAAAGTTGAATGAAAAATCTTAGTTTAGAGTTAAATAAATTAATTATATGTTTTGACATAGAGAATTGGCTGCTCCTGATTTATCTATCGGGCGCTAATAAAAAATACGGCATAAATTTCCTTAATTTTAAAAGTAAAAAAAAAAAAAATATAAACTGACATTTCACCAAGTTATAAGCATTTGAACATAGGGTATTTTTTAATTAATTTTGCCTTGGCATTTTTTGTTTTGCATAGTGTATTAAAAATTACTCTAAAATCCATTCCTTGAATTGGACAACCACGAAATAGGAAAAAAAACAAGAAGATGCGAAAAATATGTGAGGCATCCCAATGTACAATGGTTCCTGGAAAACTATCAATGTTATGCAATGTCAGATTAACTACCGGATTGAATATTTTTAATAAATTTCAAATATTTTTTAATTTTGTTCACCAAAGAATATTCGTTTAATGACCAAGTATAATTATACTGCACAGAACATTTATGCCATGCTCAATGAAACTTTACCATTTATCAACCAATAACTGTCAAATATGGTATACGATAATTGGAATGGCACTCTAGCATAAAGCTCAATGGGACCAGACCATCCCACAACAAATGATGACCAAAATCGGTATGCAAAGCCAAATTTGACGAAGTTTTGGGATTCAGCTATAATGAATGGAACCAAGTCGTTTCCCATCGATAACCTTCCAATTCAGTTTGTAGAGCTGTGCTAGTATTCTAAAAAACTAGGGTCAACGTGTATTGGGATTTTAACATGTCTTTTTGATGAAGTTCTACAATTCGACCATTCTGAATAGAACTTGGTCATATTCCAACCAATTATTGCCAAATCAGGTATGCAGGATTGGATGGGGATTTAAAAATGGATTTTATAGAAGTTCTGGAATCGGTCGTGCTGGGAAATTTCTTAACAAATTAGGTTCGGAACTAGTATGTTGAGCTGAACCGGGATTCCAAAATAAATCCCGGATAAAATTTTGGATTTTTCTCCAAAAATTATTCAATGCATTTTCCGCAGAAACAGATTTCGCACATTCCAATCAATCATGGTTTTCGTGAGGTGACGGCACGAATGGAAGATAAGACTACGCGGGAGGCTTCTTACATAATTAGTGCATTGGAGGAAGTCGTTGAATAGAATTTAGAACTCAAATCAATCGATATTCGTGTCTGACGTTCGAGAAGTATTGTTGAGCCAGATAAATTGTTTTATAGAAAATAGCGCCGGCAGTAAGAAATCTAAAAAACAGTCAACATTAAAAGGCGCTTTAAATCGCGCGTTTATATATTATGTATTTGAAATTGGAAATTAAGTACAAATTTTCACCGTTAATTAATAATTTAAAAAAAAACTAATTTAATTAAATAAATTACGAACCAATTAAATAAATATTAAAAGTAGTTAATAATAAAGAATAATAATCTCTAATACATAATTAGGTGATTCACATTTGCTGTTCAACAAGTTTCACTCGTTTTATCTTTTTAACTTGCACTGTTCGCTGGTTAAATTACAACTGGCTTTGCGTCCCGAATTGTTCGCGCTTATATATTTTTGTCTATCGCTTATATATTTTTTGTTCGAGATTTTTTTTTATTGCATCTGGCGATCTATATGTATAGGGTGTCCCAATAAGAGCGCTGGATTTAAATTTGCCACCATTTTGTTAATACGAGTTGTACGATGATTATTTTTCGACATTTGTCACGTACAGACCACGCGATCTAAGAATATGGAGAAGTATTCAAACCAACAATTACTCGTTTTGAACCGTATTTCTTTGAAAATGCGGCTGGAAATGCGCTAACTGTAGTTGATGTGGAGGACAAGTTTTCACAACAAGACGGTACGACCCGCCACACAGCACATGAAACAATGGTGTTACTACAGACAAAGTTTCCAGGCCGTGTCATTTCTCGATTTGGCGATCAAAATTGTACTCCAAGATCGTGCGATCAGTGTTAACCGATGAACTTTTTTCTTTGGGGCTATGTAAAGGAAAAGTTGTATGCAAATTAGCCAGAAACAGTTGAACATCTTAAAGAGGAAATACGGCGCGTTATTGGCGAAATACAGCCACATTTATGAGAAAACGTTATTGAAAATTTCAACAAAAGAATAACCCTGTGCCAGAGGGTTCGTGGTGGCCATTTGCCTTATTTTATATTTCACCTTTCATCCGAACTATTTATGTTGAAAAAAATGTTTGCTTAATCCAAAAATAAATGTGTTTTTCTTTAAAACTAAATTCGCCGCTCTAATTTGGACACCCATTATTTCAATTGTAAATTACCTTCGTGTAGTTGTGTTCCCTAATATTCCACGTCATCATTTTCCGCCGTTTACAATTGCATTCGTTATTGGAGCAATACTTGATCTGACAACATCTGACGCCTCAATAAAATTATGGACTCTGACAAGATTCGAACTCGCAACCTTCGGGTTGGTAATACTTTGAGGTCTATGCCTTAACCACTCGGCCACCGAGTGATATGCGTCTTGTTACGACTTTTTTTGTCATAACAATCATTTTCATGCCCATAAACATTCTTGGTTATTTATTTCTATGGTGAATCTCGTTTTGTGTCTGATACCAATGCCACCTGTGTACGAACACGTGACATTTGCTGTACTAAAATATTTTCCACCATGTGGATGTGGTTTTTTTAATTCTCGTGTTTCTCCCTACCATAAGGCCACGCGATCGTCGATTAAAAGAGAGAGCGAGACCAAGGTGCATCGGGTGTGTGCGAAGCAACGCCCTCTAGAAGGATATTTTTGTTATATGTTTCTAAAGACGGAAAAGAAAAAAGATTCTTCTAGAACATTTTGGCGTTGTTTTTTGGGTGCGAGAAATATTTTTAGAGTAGATTCTTGTTTTTGATTTTGTTAAGTGACGTCGCGAGTTATTTACAAAGCGAGTGATTACAAAAAAAAAATATGAAAAGACAATCCGTGATTTTTTATTTTTATAATTTAAAATATAAGTTACAAAAATTAATAAAATTAAATATATTGCTAATATTTGTGTAAATTTGACTCACATTTGGTTATTATTTTAAAAAAATATAATACGAAAGTAAAAAACAAAATATTAGCGATTTTGAAATAAAAATATCCATTTTTTTTATTTTAATGGAGACAATTTGTGGTGTGACATTCATTGCATTCGATTCCAAAACAAAGGATAATTTGTAACTAAAATAATTCAAGCATATCTAATTATTCATAAGTGAATTGCAATTTTAGTTGTGGTGGTTGTAATATTAAGTGAATTACACTGTGCTTAGAAAGCGAGAGGATACAATAAAAGTAAATATCCGATTACCGGCGGGTGGGCCGCAATATTTACGGTTGGTGAGGCAACACCCACCTTTTGTTTTTGCGGCATATCAAGGCCATATTTTCGGGTTTTGGCGAATCAACTCAACGGAGTTCGGCTACCTTTCAAGGTCGAGAAAGAAAATAAATAAAAATACAATTGTTTGGTACCGACCGAATTTCGGCGAGGCAACACCCAAACAATTATTTTATGGGTGGCCAGTGGAGGCCACTACGTTTACGACGGATCCAGCGGCCAGTTGAGGCCAGCCGTATTATTTGGTACTGTGCGCGGGGATACGGCACAACCAAGCCACAACGGTCCAGGTGGTGAGATCACTTGTGGCATGACGACCGCTCAAATTTTTTTTTATTTTATTTTTTTTTTGAGTTTTAATTTTGATTTTATCCATAAAAAAATATTGTAATCTCGTGCCGACGTGTGCGGTGGCCGTGCGCATGCTCGGTATACACATTGGTCTCGTCTCGCCCCATATATTTTTTTTTGCACCTCACTCGGTTATAATTATTTTTGTTCGTTCCTCAAGTTCCGGCCGACGATTTTCGGCGGAACTCCGGGTTTTATTTATTATTTCCGTTTTATTTTTATTCAAGTTTCTGTAATCACAATGTAGGCCAGGATACCCGCAAGCCTCTAACCCCACGACCCATCGCATTTCTCCCTGGGATTTCGCCGGCAAAAATGTAACAGTGTGTAGAATAGAATTCGTAACAGTATTTGTTAGGTGTCCTAGGATTATTTGGAATTTAGCGCCATTTCTTTAGTGTCGGTAATACATCGTGTTTTTTTGCAGCGGACATTTGGGAACGTTGAGGTTTAGTCATGGAGCATAGAAATTGTGTAAACGTCACAATAACAATATGTCACAATAAAGACATGTCCGTGTTCGTGCTGCTCGGTTTAATGAAAAATTTGCATCAATTAGTGAGAGTGATGACCAGAGTTCTTACACCTCGCTTTGCCATCTTTCGCAAATCTAATTTTCCGTACTGTTGGCATATGTTTGCATTTCAAAATTGCCTACATTCCGGCAAATTTAATTTAAACTAAAAACATATTCAGGATTTAGGAAGAACTTCATATTACTAAATAGAGATGTGAGGCTTTTTCTAAAATGGTCCTAAATATTTGATGTTGTAGTTTTGTTACTCTTGCGAAAAAGATGTGCGCTTCAGATCCACGGTTAGTAGATGCTTTTGAGCAGTTTTGGTTGGTTATGTTATTTGTCGATGAAATCTATCTAGAAAGCGCAACAAGACAATTTGTGGATGTGGAATATGCATGGACCTGGCGTTCATGAATATTAATAACGTATCAATCAAACAATTAAATCGAAATTAGTCTGATACGATTTTCGAATATTTTGTTACGGATAAATCAAATATATCGAAGCATAAATAATGCAATATAAAAAGTGTATTGTTGTCTGTGTATCGTTTCAATTTTCATATACATATTTACACAAACTGTTAAATAAAAGCAAATTTTATAATAATTTAAAAAACAAAACATAAACTATTTTGAGCTGCTATCAACATTATTTCGATTTAATTCAATTTTTTTCATACATTCAAAAAAATCTGTTATCGTTTATGCATTGCACGGCTTCGATTATAGTTTTTAAATTGATTTTTCAATTTTAAATCGATCAAATTTCAGTTTTTTTATATTATATTATAAATAATTTATATATTTTAGACTTTTTAATATTTATTTAATAATATTTAAATGATAAAATAAAATACAAAGTCTTTTTTTGTTGTTGTAATACTGTATTCGTTCAGTTATAAAATGTATAATGGAAAACAACTAGGAAATAGTTTGAAAAATTTCAATTTAATATCTTGAAATTGGAATTTAATTTGAAATTGTATATTTTAATTAAAATTTGGTGGCAAGTGGTAAAAATACTTGGAATGGCTTCAAATACTCTTTGTATATAAATAATTGCATAATAAATGACATTGTTGTGAGAATAGATAATTTTTGCACTTTCGCAAAACGGAATATTATACAGAAATAAAGATTTCCTAAAAAAAAAATTTAAACATTTTGTTAGGAACCAAACGTAGTAATAAAGTTATTAATTAAAATTTTTAAATCGCTACGATAGTCACCGCACTTATTATTTTCCGGTCCTTGGAGCACTGATCGTCCATCAGCCAAACTTGATAGAAATGGATTTTTTGATGTGTAAACATCTTTACGCGCGCCTACCAAAATTTTTTGTATTAGAGTAAACTTGTAAATGAAACGAACGGAAATGACGTATACCTACTTCGTTTGAAAAAAAAGCAAGAAACTCAACAAAAACAATTTTTACTATACATGGCATGCTTTTATGTATATGTATAATAGTAGGGAAAATGAAAAAATTAATTTAATGAATGAAATAGAAAATATCGACATTTCCATCGATCAGAAAAATAAAAAAAAAATTACGATACGAAATACGAATTACGATTACGAAATTGCATACTCATACGATTAAAAACATAGTCAACAACTGCTGTATATTGCTTTATCACGAGTGACGAGTCTCTAGGCGCTGTTCATCACGTCGGCTATCAATGATCATGTCTTCTACTGAATGGGGTTATAATGACATCTCGTTTTTAACATTGAACTGTCAGAGTCTCAGGTCACAGTCACGCAGGTATGCTCAATTCATTTGGTTTTCGAGACCTGGCTGCGCAATGACGAACTTGTTAATATTCCTACGTTTGAATGCTGTTTTCAGTTCAATAGAGATGGTCAGTGGGCTGCCGGAGTAGCAATTCCGTCCAAAGATCCATAAAATGAGCATAGTGGACACAAATAATTTGCCGTACTTTTTCAAAACCAATATTGACGTAACAAATGGACTGGCGAATGGAACTATGGACTGTCTAAAGTATATCGAATGCATAGGCATCCTAACCAGGACAACGAGAACGATGAAAACGTCGACAGTAAAAAATGTCAAACGACTCTGGATGGATTTCGGTTCAAATTCACAAGTTGGCAAGAAGGTCAGGTGGCTTGAAGCTGGATGGGCGCAGAAAACGAATATCGACCGATGTTTAGTGCCCATTTCTAGAAAAAGCTCAACTTTTAATCGAAACAACAATTAATGTTAAGCATAAACAACAATTAATGTAAAGCGTCGTACCTTCATGTGCCACCACAATTCATGCATCACACGGTGGTACCTACAACGAGATAGTCAGTATATACTCTTACGATAAAAGACACAGTTTAACAAATTATGTATATTGCTTTAGCACGAGTAACGAGTCTCGAAGGACTGTTCATCACGTCGGCTATCGATGATCATGTCGTCTACCATGGACGTAAAAATGGGACCTCAATGGGTCTTCTTCAAAATTAGCTATCGCGCCTCACCACAAATCCGCTTTATCCGTTGTAATGGCGAATTTTGTACGAGATAATAATGACGTCTGGTTTTTAACATTGAACTGTCAGAGTCTTAGGTCATACACATCACCTCGACCTAACTGACACAGTCACGCAAGGATGCTCAATTTTCTTGCTTTTCCAGATCTGCGTTCAGTTCAAGAGAGACGGTGAGTGAGCTGCCGGAGTAACAATATATAAAAATTGAAATAGAATACTCATACCATACAGTCACCTCGCATAAAGAAATCATCGTTGGACAAACAATTGGTATGAGCGTAACAACACAACTCATTGATGATATATATACGGCTGAACTTCAGCTTCTCAATGGGAATAAGATGCTTTCTGTAGTTGTATTAACCTCGCCGAATAAATCTTTCGAAGACATAATGAAGTTCATACATTTCGTCCTTGCCTCATATCCTAAAGAATTTCAAAAATTCTCCAAGGAGACTATCATCTTTTGCCGGTGATTATGAGCGGGGATTTCAATATTAATGTTGCTGTTCCTCAAGCTGAACCACTTATAAACTTCCTGCGAGACGAATTCGATTTGCACATGAACTCAGATCGAAATATATTTACTACTAGATATGGGACGACCATATTGTGCAGTTTTTCAATTTTTAAAGTTAGAGTCGACAGTATGTAATATATCTTATTTTAGCTACCAAAATCCAATTGCGTCGATTATACCGAAAGAGTAATAGAATTTAACGATAATAAACAAATGAAAAACTCTGGTTAGTAAAATTGCATTCCCTCTTCCTTCAAAGTAAACTGTACCCACGTACTATACACACGCCATGTTTACACATCTCCTTGAGAGTACTAATGGACTCACTCATTTTTTTTTTTGTAGAAATCGAGACTACGGCGAAATCATGAATTCCAACCGGAAAAATCAATTGTCTCTAAATATATCAATGAACAAGCATAAAACATTTTGTACGAAAATACAAATATTCGACAACTATTTCTTTATCGAGCAATTTTAAACGGAAATCTTCTACAAGTAGAAATTGAATTTCGAAAATCTTCTAGCAGATTGCCCATTACGCTTTTGCAAATTTTAATGCTGTATAAGATAGCAAAAAATTTCCAGTGGCACTATTCTGGTTTTCCCTGGGAATAGGGAATTGGGAAAAATATTTTCATAGTATTTTTGTCTAAATTGTATTTTTCTGGTCTACTGAGGAAATAAGTTTGGTGCAAAAATTTTCAAAACAAAGTCTATTAAGAAACTTTTGTTCTACAAAATTTTTATAGGGAAAAATATTTTCCAATTTAACTTTGTTTCGAAAATATTTACACAAAAATTATTTCCTCAGTAGGCCAGAAAAATACAATTTAGACAAAAATACTATGGAAATATTGGTCCCAATTCCCTATTCCCAGGGAAAACCAGAATAGTGTCACAGCAGAAAAAAATGCGTTTCTGCTATTCACCGCTAGATGCTGCTGCTGATATTTTTTGAAACCATCAGAAAATTTTTGAAATTTTTGGGCAAATCAATAATTCTCAGCAGAAAAATTTATAAAACATCAAAGAATTTATGAAAAAGCAGAGAAAATATATGTTTAAACGTTTTGAAACAAAAAAGTTAATTTTATTTTTAAAAAAAACGATTTGTATATGCATCAGGACTCTTAAAATATGTATACTAAATGTCAGCATGAAAACTACGGGTAAAAATGGAATTTTTAAAACAACAAATCCTGGAAAAGGTACGACGTACTTCTCGAGTACTTCCTCAATGTACCGTTGAGAATTCATTTCTCTTGATCGACAGCCAGTATTGGCTCGTGTGATGATTACGAGATCTGTCTTCGCCTCTAATGATAATGCCTCCCCAGAACATGCACGATCTACCGTTACACGAGACACGTTCTTCAATGCAACATGTGTATATTTTTCTCTTCTGTTTCATAATTTTTTAGATTTTTCATAAAAATTTCTGTTAAGGATTATTGATTTGCTTAAAAATTTCAAAAAATTCCTGCTGGTATCAAAAAATATTAGCAGAAAAATCCCTTTTTGTGTTAGCGATGCCTTTAGCCGCCCCGGTGGCAAAGTGGTTAGCATGCTTGCTCCAGCAACCAGTGGTCCCGTGTTCGATTCCTGGTGGTAACAGAAAGAAAAAATTTCACGGCTGGTTTAGGATCAATGAATTAATCACTCATTATCCGAAATGAAAATATGATTATGAAAGAGAGAGAGAGAGAGAGATGCGTTTAGCGGTGAATAGCAAAACACATTTTTTCTGTGTAAATTTCCTGCTTTCCTATACAGCATGAAATTTTAATAGACTTAATCGAGTAGGTTTGAAAATATTTTTGGATCCGTTTAAATTTTCCGGTTATATTCCGGATTCCGCCACTGTTTTTGCTAGTTTTATAAATTAGTATCTCACTACAAACAATTATGTATGCACATTTAACTTTCTGATTTGTAATAAGCGAAAAAATAAACTTAGCCGCCATGTGAGTGAAGAAAAAATATCTTAATTTGAGTGATTAACTTATTTTTTCCACGTTCGTCCAAGTTGTAATATTTCTCATTTTTAAGTATGATCGTAATCTATATACCAATTGAACTAGAAGTTGTCATAAAATTTAAAGTTTATGTTGGGGGCAAATCATACAAAAATAGACGTCGAAAAGTTCAAAAGGTACCTGAACCCACGTCACTCACATTAGGGTTAATGGAATTTCGATAAATCTGTCTTGTAAAATCAAAAAATAACTTCCCTGTTCTAATTTCAAGAAAACACCGGCGTTGCCACCATTTAGCGCGCTATTTTTGCATATAATTAATTAACTTAACTCTAAAGTAAAATTTTTCATTCAACTTTTTATTTATCTTTATTTATAGGGAGCCGCTATCGGGAGCGCTATCCAATTCAATGGGAATTTTGAAAAAGCCTTTATTTGGTAAACCCCTGAAAGAAACTTAATCTTAATCTTACAAAAAATATGTAAAACGCAGCAAGATGAATTCGCGTTTACAACGTCATGTCAAAGTAAATGTCAATTAGTATATTTCAGGTGACAAATGTTTGTTTTATGGATGCATTTATTTTTCTAGCGTATAGCGACACCAGTGAATAATAGCTGCAGTTTCAGTAGAAATTTCCCATTTGGCTCCGGATAGTGCTGGAATAATAAAACACGGCTATTGATGAAATTTTATTCTGAATATTTAATCCGCCGAGACATGTCTACTTTTGAATTTTGGTGAAATAAGTTTTTTCATCAGAACTCGTCATTTCCGAAAAAATTTAAAAAGTTGTTTGAACTAATTTTGTTTGAAATTTAATTTAGAATCTTTTTGTTTTTAATCGTATTTAGACGTTTTCGTCTGCCATTTTCGTTGAACCAATGTCGACCACAAATCACTGAGATCTCCCAGAGGTCAAAAAGTTTTTGTTAAAAAATAGTTTGCTGTCATACATCATTTCTGCTAAAGTTTTGGAAAACTTATCTTGACCGGTATTGTTGCAAAATTAATTAGGCATCTTTAAGTTTTTAACCGTTGATCTTGTAAACGCCATACGTTTCAAAATATTTGGAAAAAACAAAAAAGCTTTTATGGAAACTGCTACTTCCGGTGTACCGATTTCGGGAAAATACTTGGACCCTAACATTTATAAAAAAATCTTAAATACGAAGTTTCATCCCGAATAAATAATCCAGCTGAGTTATGCTGGGGTCGATTTTTTTTTTTATTAGTTTTTTGTCAAAAATCATCATTTATTCGGAAAGATCATATCCGTGTTCTGGTAAATGATATAAGTTTCAAAATATTTGTAAAAGATAAAAAAGATGTTATGCAATGTTTCACTTCCGGTAGAGCGATTTAGAACGAAAATGTAGATGGCACAGATAATTTAATCTACATGGCACAATACACACAGAACTTTAAAAAAAGAACTTTTCGAATTTTACAATAGATCATGAATAATTTTGACCTCGAGATTTTTGCAGATTTATCTTTCGATATATCCCGAAGTCTTCAAAATTATTTTTGAAATTTACCTTTTTTGTGTGTGTGTTTGGTGTCGAGCAATTTAAATGTCTGTAATTTCTCTTCTGCCAAGATGGATCATGTATTTTGGTCTCCACTTGATGAATTGATCTTTTTATTCTTCCGTGTATAGTCGCGTGTCCAATGACCACTCTCGCCGCACATTTGAAATTTCCATGTTAGCTAATTTCTACTACCAATTCAATTTTTCAATGTTCACCCAATCTCCTTCCATTTTGTTTCACTTCAAAATTTAACTAATAGGCAGTTGACAATAGGCAGCGAAACGAATAAAATAAATGCTAGCGTGTATAAAATAAAATTTAATTCTAATTAAGAAAACTATTGAGTACACCGGCCTAGTTTGAGACCACGGTGCACACTTTCATAAACACAATGAGCCAAACCTCTGTCACAACTTTAAGTAAATTACACCAGGCGCCAACACTTGCAAATCATTACCATCGTTGAAGATAACGATCACCAAGGCCGTGAATTTAAACCGGCCTCAACCTAAGTTACCATTGTGTGAAATTCACTGAACGGCAATCGACTGAAATGTGGCGCACGAGGATATATTGCAATTTCTGATTTGAATAATTTTTGCAACTTCTTCAACTCCGATTTAGTGCTTATAAAATTAGTGGCATTGTCTGATGCTAAAAGATGATGCTATAAAAGCTTGGGAAAAGAAATGATGCTAAAAAAGCTTGGGTAAACCGATCTTCCACGAGTTCCATATTAACGGGTTTAATACAAAAAAATATCTACATTGTCGTGCATTGCGTCGAGAGTCTGGTTTGACACCTTACTTTCAAACTCGACTAAATCAGAGAGCCTATCTCTACTTAGGAAACACAGGAATACTGATTGCTTTAGATAATTTTTCTAAATTTGTGATGGCAAAACCGGTGCGACAAGCCACTGCCATTGAAGTGTGTGGATTCCTGGAAGCCGAGATATTCTTAATGTTTGATGTTCCTGAAGTTATATGAACAGATAATGGTAGGCAGTTTAAGTCTCTTCTAGTAAGGTCTAGTCTAGGCCTCCAATAAATCTCCCACAATTCACACTTCTACAGCATGAGACCGCCGAAATTCCACGGAGAGTCATTCATTATATTTATTTTATTTGTAAAAAAAAACCGAAGAGAAAATAATAAACCTAATGAAACGGTAATCGCCGTGCAACTTTTATTTCAACAAAAACAAACAAAAGAAAAGAACAAAATCAAGAGGAAAGTGAGACTCAAAGTTCAATCGACCCCGTGCCCGTGTCGAACGACCGTAGTGGAGCTCGATTACACCAAATATTTAATAAATTAAAAAAAAGAAAATTGAAAAGAAAAATTAAAATTAATAAAAACAAAATAGAAAAAATCAAAAAATCGGTTCCTTGGACCTTCAACCTTGGGCGTTGGGTTCCCTTGATAAATACTTGCTGGGCGCACTCCAGAACCTGTAAATACTGCAGTTGGGCGACCTTTTTCCTTTACCTCAAACTTTCGTTGAGCGTCATTAAAAAAACCGTACTAAAATTATTGGGCGTTGGCTCGACCAGCCCCCCCCCCCTCCCGCATCCCCAAAACACCGCAAACAATAAAGTAAAGCGGCCACCCTTAAACCGTTGAAAATCTGTCGTATATAGCGGGCCTCAATAGGCCACCCGTTAAAATTGCAGTACACCGTCAGTTGAAAATGCGGTATTCCGTTGATAATGTGACATGTAACCGTAGACTTGCGGCACTATCGCCGTTGTCATGTAACACCATTACTACACAACCGTATTACATATACATATGGTGGCGTGAGATATAAAAATAATGTAATTTCCAACCGACCAAACCGAGACTAAAAAAAATTCTAGCTCCACACAAGAATACAGAACTTTTATTTTTTTGTGTTTGAGCGTGTCACTTGTACACTCTCTCTTTCTCACCCGTAGCAGCTGCACGCACAAAAACAAGAAAACACAACAATAAAATACCTTTCTATATCCAAGCCACTCGCACACATGCAGAAAGGGTCACAACACCGAATATTAATGCCTAAATAAAACCAAGCATTAATGCCTAATTCACAAAAAAATGTAATACCAAATGGCAGAACACAGATGGCAGTACCCATTCAATTTTAACGAAATGTATATATGTTTTTCTCATTTTAATGAAATGTTGGTACCATCGAGATAATGGTGCCGCTTGCGTACTGTTTAATCTGGCGCTTAACATTGTAAGAAAAAATGGCATTAAATCTTCGGGCTGCATATTCAATAAGTCCGGTCAAATGCTTGGATATGCTGATAATATTGTGCTTCTTGGCCAGTGACCTTATGATATCATAAGGACAATTTAATTATACTTATCCTCCATGCTTTGAACCGATACCAAGGAGCGTTCATATGGTAAATCTCGGAACACCCGATCATAACTTTAGCAACGTGGAACACTTCAAATATCTCGGGTCAATTATAACACCAACAAATGATGTCCAATTTGGTTTTTGTGATCAATATATCTTTCGCAGTCGTGTAAGCTTGCACTTTACAAGTTATTTATAAGACTTTTTGAAGCGAAAGTTGAACCTTGAAAGAGTGAGTGACAATATGATACGGGTCCTTCCAAGTCCGCAAAGTATTGACTAATGATTTCATTTCAAATTTACAAATTTCAATTTTCAGGCCTGTATCAACCAATGACTTTCCGCATTTAGGATTATCGCACAAAATCCACTTTTCATCACCCGAAATGATTTTGTGAAAGCAAATTCATGCAGATGTCAACTCTTTGGTTTTTGTTGTATTCGGTCAATTAATGAGGAACCCAATTTCCATCATTCTTTATTTCGAAGTGAGTAACTCCTAGCTATTCTGCAAGCCCTTTTGAGTTTGACACGGATTTTCATCCAGCAAAACTTAAAGTTCTTTGTCTTCAAATTGTTTTACTACACCTGGACATGGATCGTCCCCAAGACTAAAATCGACGTAAATGACAGAAGCTTATGGCATAAAAACAGCAAGGGCTAAGCTACATATATCCAAAACGGTGGGCGATTTGGATGCGTTCAAGTATATTTTAATGCAACCAACTTCAGAGCCCAGTTTCTACTTACACACCTAATACTTAAAGCCCTATTGCCGCTTATCAGTTTTTATAATCTGAAGCTGTCCTATAGTGAGACTGGTTTTGCAAATTACAAATTTGCCGGGTATGACTAATACATGCTCATCTTACAGCCATAATGGTCACATAAAACAAAATCTACAAATTTAATTATAATTAATTACCATTTTGTGGCAAATCACTTAATATTTTCTCATTTTGCGATAAAACCGCCATAAAACAAAAATAAAACAACCAACCAATTTACAACCTAATTTCACCTGTAATCGTAATTTTATTGTCGTTTGCGTCATACGCAAAATCAGCGCGCGACAACAAAATCATAAAACATCGGAAAAACATTTCTTTTTTATTTGACATTCATCGATTTTTTTTTTGCTCCACCACAATGGAAACATAAAAACGGGTTAAAAGCACCCCGTGTTACAAAGTTTGGGTTGGAGAGGGTGCGCGACTGAAAATAATAACCAATCTGGCAACATAATTTAATATGCCGTGTTGTTGTCGTTGTTGTTTTTGGTTGTTTCACTTTAGACTTTAGAGACAACAAAATAATAACACAAATCAATTTTTATGGTTTTCTTATAAAGTTTTTCTTTTTGCGTTCCAAACCACCTTCGCTCGTATATTATTTTATGTGTGTGATTTTATGATATAAACGACAAATTGACATTTTTTCCAGGGTTTATGGATTTAAGTTTATGTATAAATCGGTGCGGTAATAATTTTCACCTGTTCAACGTGTTTTTCTACAGTTTCGAAGAATATTAATCTGGAGACATAAATCTAATATTGGTTTTGTTCTTTTATTTTTTAAATTAAAAACATATATCGGTCACTCTGTTGGTTGCCTTGCAAAATTCAACCTTTGACCGAATACTTGTCTTTGAACAAGGACAAATCTACCGTCGTAAAGTATCTGAACACATAAACATTTTCGGACGGGAAATATAAAAGATGATCAATGGTTATCAGTCTTAGCTTCGTCACTAAGCCACCATGGACAGCAAACGATACAATAAATCTAAGTACTACCTACAACGTACAACCAGTAAACGTATTTTGGTTGCAAGCACCATGACTTACTAAACATTTTCCTGCAGTTCCAGTAAATTTTCCATTCTTTAAGGTAAGCTTTTAATGCAATTTGACCCAAAAATGATATACTCAGCTTAAAAGTCTTCTCCAATTTTTTATTGAATCGTTTGGATGCACTTGAATCAATCAAGCCAGAATTTTCCAAGCGCTCAACAAATCCATGTACATAGGTACGTAACAACTGATGCAATCCAATGTCTCTGGTGTAATGTGGAGGATTCTTTATTAGAATGTGAGAAATTCAATTCTCAGTTACAGAACGAATTCAGTGTGTTAAAGCAGAAGCATCGGTTCTTCAACTGTTTACCGGCAGCTATTGGTCCTAGAAGATGCTAGGAAATATGAAACAATAGTCTGGAAAGCAACTGACAGGGAATTCGTTAAACACGCAGAAGCATAATGTATTTCATAGCACTGTATGACTTTTCAGGTGAAACCTTATAATTCCAGTCCGAACCTTATTAGGCCAACCGAAGCACTATTAGATTGTGGTTTTTCGTGTCGATCACGCCAGCCGGAACCAAACCATCTATGGCACAAGTAGCACGATGCATTATGCATCATTGTGCGCTATATGGGTTATCCGTTGAAACCTTATAATTCCAGCCGGAACCTGATAAAGCTAGTCAGAACCATACTACAGCCAAACCAACTACGGCATAAGAAGCACGATGTATTATGTACCATTGAGCAATAATTGTTTTTTCAGCCTAAAACTTATAAATCCAGCTCTATATGATTTCTCGGTAGAAACCTTATAATTCCAGCCGGAACTGATGGTATGGGTTTTATACAGCCAAACTAACTATGAAACAAGAAGCACATGGATTTTGCATCATTGCGCACTTTATTATTTTTTCAGCCGGAACCTTATAATTCCATTCGTGTTTATTCTGGATGGCATTATATGGTCAGGCTGCACAATCCATTGTGCTTCTTGTTTCGTAGTTAGTTTGGCTGTATAAAACCGATACCATCGGTTCCGGCTGGAATTATAAGGTTTCTACCGTAAAATCATATAGTGCTAGATTTATAAAGATCCGGCTGTAATGTTCCGACGGATGTCGGGAGCTTGGTTAAATGGTCGGGTATCGCTCGTCTTAGGCGGATTCGTTTCCCAAAACCGAAAGCAGGAGCTTGTAGCACATTACTACTAAACCTGGCAATAAAAGCAACCGTGCGTCAAGCCACCTCATTTCGCCACCAAACGCCGCTAACCTGTTAAACTCACATACTAGTTAAACTCCAGATATAATTGAAAAAAAAAATATTTTTTAGGGCACAATTAACCCTTTCGTGCTGTTTACTAAATGTATAGGTATCACAATGAAGAGCGCACAAAAAATGTGGTGCAAAATTAAAAAAAAAACCTTAAACAACTATCAAATATTAAAAATGATGAACGAAAATTTCTTCTCTTCTTCTTCCTTTAATTACAGTCATCCAAGCATATGCTTACGACACTTTGATGAAATAATTTATTGTGCCACCTTAGAACGAGTTGTGGAGTCCTTATAAACTTTGGCACGTAAACTAGATATTCCCTGTCCACATACGAAATTGAGGCTAGCGGAAATTTTCTTATTCTAGGTTTTTACACAACCAAATTTTCTCGGTACATAAATCAACACAGTCTCTCATTACATCCTCTTAAGGATTTTATTTTAATTATACTTATTTTAATATATCCCTTTGGCTTTCCGAAACCAAGTTATGCCAATATGGGTTTACATTAAACAATTTTGCATATATATTTTTTTTGTTTTTTTTTTTGAATTTTGTTCAATTGTTGGTGTCTTTAAAATTATAAACCTAAGTTAAATTGGGTGTATAATTTTACAGACACCAACAATTAATCACCATTTAGTAAACGTTATTTTGTAATCAATAATCTAACTATTTTTTTTTATTAGTTTACGTTCTCAAAAAAAATCGAATCGTTTTTGTTTAATTGCATATGTATTAGCGTTATTACCTGTATAAGACGAAACTTGAGTAACACCCGAGAAATTAAAAAAAAACCGTACAATGTATAGAATGAAACAAACAAAAACATAACCACCAGGTTAGGTTAGCGTGGCTGCTATCGCACACTTAGGCCAATAATGACCCATTGTGATACCACAAGATCCAATCTCTCCTTAATCCCGCTGAAACCATCCAGAGCTACTTATGTAGCGTAAAATATCTTGCAATCCACAGTCCGCGAGTTCAGAAAGGCTGTTCATATCGTACACCCAAGTACTTATGTCTCTTGAATGCTAGTGTCGGACACGAGCATAGGAAGTGATCTAAAGTATCCCGACAACCAATCCTAACTCTCGTTTTCCCAAGGATACTAGTGCCTTGGAGCGCCGCAGGTCCAGTTTTGGCCAAAGCTGTTTTGCTACCCTGCACGAGAGGGTGTTGGTCCACTTCTCATCTGTTATGGCGATCGCCTTTTTACTGAGCGCCAATTCGAGCGCTGCTATAAGCCTCCCCAGACCTGCCCTTTCCGGCTGCATCATGGTGAATCGTACCGTACCTTGTTACAGGATGGCTACTGCCATCCTGCAGATTTCACTAAGCGCATGCAGAGGCCTGCACGGTGAGTTTTAGCCGGCAACAACTCAAAGAGAAGTGCTATGGGTTGTGTTAGTTGAGGATTGTATGGCTCATGGCCTACACCGTGATTACAGAAAGTTTTAAATAAAAAAAACGCAAATAATTATATACTGTTAAAGTTAGCCGAAAGTTTCCAGCCGAAAGATAATGCAGATAGTGTCTTGAATACAGCAAAAATCAGTTATGAACTCGAATTTAAGAGAATTTAGGATCGGGTTACATCATTCGGGTGAAGGAGAAATTATTTCAGTTTATAGGAATTTAAAAATCGATAGGAGCGAGAGTATAAAGAGAGTTTAAAAATAGTCAAGACACTATCTGCATTATCTTTCGGCTGGAAACTATCGGCTAACTTTAATAGGGTAATAATAATAATAAACCCGGGCCGTAATTTGTCGGTCGGAACTTGAGGAACGAACAATACAATAAAAATAAATTATAACGGAAAGAGAGGTGCCTTGGTGCGAGCATTCGTCCAAACTCAAACGGTACAAGCGCCGGTTTTGAAATCGTATGAGGGCACCAACCCAGTCCCCTCACCATACCAAACCGAGAATAATTAGTATTTCATTTTTTTAACTATAAAAAGAAATCACAACCCAATATAATTATCGCCGACAAAAAAAATCGAATAAAAAACGAGACCAATGCTCACCGAGCACGCGACAGACAACCGTTGTGCGGCGCTCAATTACAAAATTGAAAATTTAAAATAAAATTTAAAATACATAAACAATGAAAAAAAATTATCAGACAAAAAAAATCAAAAAAAAAATCGTAGCTTACAACTAATTGTACGTTGCGGCCTTGGGCGGCCGTCATGCCACAGGTGCCCCCACCCGGACCGTTAGGCGTCTTCCCGCCTTCGTTGGGCGACTATGCCTTCGTTGGGCGACTTCCCGCCTTTGCGCTCGAGTGCTTGCCTGGTTGGGCACCACCGATAAATGTATTTGGCCTCACCTGGCCGCTAAAATAAGTTGGGCGTTGGCCCACCTTAACCAAGGAAATGGTGATGATTGATGAAATGTGGTACTCAATAATATATTCGGCACCCGTTGAAACGTGGCAGCCCGTCTAAAATGCGGTGCCCGGTAATAAATGGCGGTATTCTTTTGCAAATCCTTTTATAGAAAACGTTGGTATCCACAAAACGAATCCCACTCTTTTTATTTTGCACTTGTTAGTAGATATTCCGTAATATCAATGGATTCCACTGTGAGCTAAATAAGGTTAACGCCAACCAATAAAATTTTCTTATCAACACTTAAAATTTTCTCGTCTGGATTTAAACCAACGCAATTTAACAGTTTTCCCACTCCCCAAATAAAATTCACCTCAACTTATTGTTCTGGATATTTTAATTAATAATTAAGAAAAATGTTTTATATAAAATAAAATTTGAATTGTATTAGTTTAAGAAAAATTATTGAACTCTACAGAACAAACTTTACTTTTCGATTTCAAAACACGGCCATTTTATCATCTTTTCTCACAACCATATCAAAAGAAAAAAACAGAACTTGACCATTTAACACAAAATTCCAAACCAGACTGATTTTCTATAAAAATCAGACCCTGTTTCTACAAAAATCAGACTCCGTTTCTATAAAAATCAAAACTCCACATAGCGACGCGCAAAACGTTCTCGAAGAATCTCTTTCCTTCTCTGTTTTTCATATAAGAAAAAGAGAAGCATATAAGAAAAGATATTCTTCGAGAGCGCATTGCTTCACAGACCCGGTGCACATTGGTCTCGCTTTCTCACAATCTAATAAAGAAACTGGCAACCCCGCATCTGAGCATACTTTACTGAAACCACAGACACAAACCACATAACCGATTAAACAAGAAACAAACCGAGGGGAATATAACATAAAGAAAATTATGGTTACGATCACACAGTCGTAACAACCTAGCTAGTTCGTCTGCCCTGCAGTTTCCCGTGCCGTCCGAGTGCCCAACGACCCAGATTATCTGGATACTGAAATACTCGCCCATATCATTAAGAGATGATTGGCAATCCAGTGCAACCCGTGACTTCAGGGAAACCGCCTCTAGTGATCTGAGTGAAGCTTCAAAATATCACGACCATGTCATAACCACCGTAACAATCAGATATTTCAAATCTTAAATGACTAATTAGTCATATTATGTATTTAATATACTTGTTAATGTTTTCATAATGTTAATATGACCAAAAATACTCTAAGTAAGATGGTACCAGATAAATAAAAACAATTGTATGAAATAATAGGAATCTGGCTCAAAAGTCACCTGAACAAAGTCTTTGTGGATCGTCAGCGTACCCAGCCCTGGCAAGGTGCAAATTTCCTTATTAAAACGAAAAAGTGCGCAAATGGAAATTCTGTAGAGCGAATCCTGCAAATTTTGACACATAGCCACATAGTGCAATTCAATAGAGTAAAGTTGTTAAATTTCACAAAAATACGCCACATGCCGATGCGGATCGCCAGGGTGTCCCATTCTGGCTCATTCTTTTTATCATATTGGGTGTATAACTAAGATTTTTGGATTTTCTAAGAGATGGCGTAACTTTAGTACTAAACATTCTATTACAGTGACATCTACGTTTTAAAGTGTTGATCATATTCCACATTAAAATTTAGTTAAAATTTTTAGTTTAAACATGTTGAATTTCGTACCAACAAAACAGCATTTGCGGGAAGCATTCCTTTCTTGATTTAATCAAAAGAAAAAAACTGCTGAAAGTTTTCATTTGCTTCAAAAAAGCTTATGGTGAACATGCACCTGTTATGTAGAATCCACGGGGAAAATTCCACGGCACCAAGTTTTAACCACTTTTGTTATGTAGAATCGTTTTGGGATTTCTAATTTTAAACACAAGTATTTAAATTTATAATTTTGATAATATGTATAATTTTATTTAATAATTATTTATTAATTTATTCACAATTTGTTTTGTTATATCTCACTAGATAGCTATAGATACTCTTCTCCCGACTTCATTGTCACCTAACCCTTTTATACCTTTTTGTGCATAAATATAAGTAACTAAATACAATAAAATTTATTATATACAATTATGTAAATTCAATATATATATATAAGTAATTAAAGAAATCAGTTTAAAATATAGTTACTGGAAATACATTACAACCTTAATAACTAATTTATTCACAACACCTTCACCCAAAGATTTTAATAATCCTATTGATTATTTACTAGTTAACTAAAAATTTATTTTAATAAAATTAAATATATACATTATACAATATTTGCAGTTTCCTATTTCAGGACTTAACATAAAATTTGATCATAAAATATTAAAATATTAACTTAAATTAATGTTCAAACAATTTATAATTTCAATTTTTTTTTTTTTTTTTTTTTTTTTTTTTAGATTTATAAATTTAATTTTTGCTGAAATATTTTGATTCGATTGTTGTGTACAATTTTTAATTTTTTGTTTATTAGTAAGGTTGAATTAACAGGAGAATTAATTTCTTTAATTTCAAAGGGCCCGAGCCATAAAGGGAAAAATTCCACGGACTTTTACTAGATTCGATTATATCGTCTTCCAACATTTGAGAGACTTGTTTGTCAATTTCCAATTTCGTTGACTCTGGTAATCGATATTGCTTAATATATATTGGATTTGAATTCGGTTCAGTTGGAATTTTATGAAAAGTGATATCAGTTGCACTAAGTTTATCACCAGGCAAATAAAATATATCGTTATAATTGTTGCATATATCTAAAATAGATTTTGCTTCTTCTGTATTAAGATGATCTAGTTTAAGTGATGTCTGAATAAAAAAAATTTTGTATGTGTACATCATAATCATTGGTATTTACAAGACTTATTGTTGTTAAATTGTTTTTGGACTTTATAAGTGAATTGGCCGTATATACTCCACGTTGGATTTCACGAGATTGACATATATAATCTACATTATTCGGAATTTGTAAAAATGAAGAAAAGGTTTTTCTGTTCGGGCAGGGATAGAAATGCAGTTATTTGTGGTTAAATTAAATACAGTCGAACTATTATTAAATGGAATTTCTAAACTATAGTTAGAAAAATCGATTTTACATTTGTGCTTGGACAAGAAATCTTTGCCAATAATACCAGCACAAGAAATGGGAAAGGTACTGGGAACGATTTGAAAGGAATGTGACATTGTTACAGAGTTTGTAATTTTAATATTAGCTTCACAAAATGCTATTGTTTGTATTATTTCTGTAGTGATACCCTTCACCGTACATTTTTTATCAGGATAACACAAAGTATCGTTCTTAACGAAGTTTCGCTTAAGTATGCTTATGTCAGCTCCAGTATCGATTAGAAAAAAATAAGATTTACATTTTAAAATATCTAATTCAAGTTCAATGTATTTTCGGTCATGATTTTCGGTTGTTAGATGAATTGAATAATGCTTTGAATTTAAACGATGTGATGATCCAATTGACTCTAAAGAAGAATTATAAGATTTAGTAAACGAATTGAAAGTAAGATCTAAATTAGGATCAAAAGGAACAAACGAGTTTGGTTGATTTGTTGGTATATTGAAATGATCGATATCTACATTTGATTTTGGATTTGAACACTCTATTTCGAGATATCTTGGATCCGAACTGGAGTGATCGGTGTGATTGTTGGAACGGACCCCGAATTGTTTCCCGATTTAGTAGAGTTTTCATTCTTAGAACCATCGTTACCGGATTTTTGTTTTGAATTGACATACTGACGTTTCCTGCAGGAACTAATATGATATCCGGGTATTTTACAATAAGCACAGACAACAGTTTCTTGAACAATACGAACATTTGAAACTGGTCGAAAGTTACTTGGTCTATGAGTAAATGAATTAGTATACGATGGACTATTTTTGCTTGGATGGTTAAAACTTGGTGCTGTATTTCGATTGTAACATTTTTCTGCAGAATGACCACTTCGTTTACATATTTGACATTTTATTAGGTTACTCGTTGAAACAATGTTCGAATGGTTTCGGCTACTGATGATAAGTTCCTCTTCACATGCTTGGTTTACAGCATCTCGAAGTTCGGAAAATCTACACGCTTTAATTATGGTTTTAATGGAATCATGAAGACCTTCTTGAAAAGCTTTAAGAGCAGTTTTAGCATTCAAATTTACGACAATATTTGCAGAATTAGCTCCTTCAGTTTCGATGCACACTTCATTTAGTTCTGACAACAACTTTTCTATTCTACCTGCATAAGTTAAGACACTTTCGTTTCGTTGCTGGCGAATATTAATCAGTTGTATTTGTAATTGCTCTAATGATCGTGAATATTGGAATTTATGTTTTAATTCGGTTTTTAAACCATCCCACGAATCGAATTTTTTATATTTTACTATGTCGTAAGCTTTACCTGATAACTTAGTTTTTAACAAATTTAAAAAATTTCCACTTTCTGTATTTAATAAACTGTCGTTCACTACATCACAACACGAAATAAATTTATGCAAATTATCCGAATTTCCGTCAAAATCCGGAATTAATTTTAACGCTAATTCAATATTAAATTTAGACATTTTGAGATTAGTTTTTACGGGTATATCTATAATCGATTTAACATCTATATTTTCATCAAAATTTAACTGATCAACGGAATTTACGGATAACGAACGTCTTGTTTTATCAATGACACGCGTGCGTAATTTTAATTTCTGTAGATCGTCACTGGATTCTAACATTTAGTAAAATTAATAAGATGTGCGAACAATTTTGATTTATAAGAATAGAAAATATTCAATTCAATGAATTACAACAAACAAATCGTATCAAAATATTTTGTATAATTTTAAGTTTCTATATTTATTAAAATTGAAATTTTAACAGTTTGAACACTAACCTTGTAAAACATTGATGGTATATTGTTGTATCCAATTGTCTCGAGTATAGTAAAGATGCATAAGGCTGGAATTTTATTGTTGTTTTGTTGATGATGATTTATTGACGTAGTGTTGTAGAATTGATGAAATGGGTGGTTGAATATGACGAATAACAGATTAGATGATATTATTGTTTGATTTGATGACGACATTCTCCAAATGATTGTAATGATCGAATAAATGCATATTTATTAAAGCTGAGTAATTTGATGATCGGTATAAAATTTTGTTGTTTAGTAGAAGACGCCGTTGAAATTTATATTGATCATTTACCACGAATAAACCATATTGCCATATTCCATATTTTGTGAAATTATTCTCGTTTTGTATGCATAATATATAATTCATTTATGTTTCGTAGAATTTTATAAATGGTCAAGTATGAAATGCAACTTGACTGGATGTAAATACGATGACGTGAATTAGCCTTGGTTGAATTGTATTGCAACCACGCCTAATTGCATTACACAAAAATATTTTTTTTTTATAATCGATTTTGTTGTTTCTTTATAATTTGCGATTTGATGTTAATTAACATAAATCATATTATATTAAAATTTTATGAGATTTTATAATATTTTATGTGATTTTAGTTCAATTTTAACAAATTTAAAAAATATATTATGTGATTTCACAGCACTTGAGGAAGAAACTTTACTTCACTGTATATTTTAATGGTTTAACAGTTTTTGTACCACAAGCATTTTGATTTTAGTGGTTTTATAGGGCACATCACATTTCTACTATCGCACGATATGTTTAACGGAATATTTTAATGTCCTTACAATGCACTTTCTATTATAATCACTATGACGTAATTTTTAGACACTTGACGATTCTACGAGCACTTTATAATTTTTACAGTTTTGCAGATAATTAATTTAAGTTTAACTTTTAATTATACGTCTTTGCAAATAATTATTTTAATTTTAGTTTTTAAAGATACAATTGTGTTTAATTGCAGAAATTTCCAAAACAAGGATTGCTCAATGTCGCGAGCAAATCCCTCCGCTGCCACCACTTTTGTTATGTAGAATCGTTTTGGGATTTCTAATTTTAAACACAAGTATTTAAATTTATAATTTTGATAATATGTATAATTTTATTTAATAATTATTTATTAATTTATTCACAATTTGTTTTGTTATATCTCACTAGATAGCTATAGATACTCTTCTCCCGACTTCATTGTCACCTAACCCTTTTATACCTTTTTGTGCATAAATATAAGTAACTAAATACAATAAAATTTATTATATACAATTATGTAAATTCAATATATAAATAAGTAATTAAAGAAATCAGTTTAAAATATAGTTACTGGAAATACATTACAACCTTAATAACTAATTTATTCACAACACACCAACTCAACAAACTTGCGAAAACTGCTTTAAGCGATTCAATATCAGTAACCAAGAACGTTCTAATCAACCAAAATATTTCGAAGATGAATAGTTGGATGCATTATTGAAGGAAAACTCAGCTCAAACAGAAAAAGAACTTGCAGAACAGTCAAATGTCACTCAAGCAGCCACAAGCAAACGTTAACATGCCATAAAAATGATTCAAAAAGGAGGAAAATGGGTACCACATGAACTGACTAAGCCAACATTCAAAATCGTTTAATGGTTTGCAATTCTCTGTCTACAAGACAGCGAAGATGGCATGTTTTGTCTCAAATTGTGACTGGCTATAAAAAGTGGATTTACTACCATAACCCTAAATGTAAAAAATCATGGGTTCATCCAGACGAACCATCCACATCAACAGCAATGCGAAACATTCATGGAAGTATGGTTATGTTGTGCATTTGATGGGATCAGAAAGGAGTGGTGCACTATGAGCTACTAAAACCGAAGGAAACTATTACTGATGAAAGTTACTAACAACAATTGATAGATTTTAACCATGCATTGAACGAAAATCGTCCGATTGCAGCTAACAAACAGCGTAAAGTGATTTTTCTGCACGACAATGCTCAACCACATGTCGCAAAACAAGTAAAAATTACACTGGAATTACTCACCAGATTGTGCCCCATCAGATTAATACTTGTCCCGATCAAAGAAAAACGATCTTCAAGACCAGCACTATCAGAAACCAAGAAGAAATCAAAAAATGGCTCGACGAATGGACGCATCAAAAGACAAATAATTTTTTTTCGATGGAATCCATAAATTGCCAGAAAGGTGTTCAAAAGTCATAGATAGGTGTTCAAAAGTCATATTTTGATTAAAGTAAAATTTACGATTTCTTAGAAACAAACATGTTTTTCTCTGCAAAAAAAATTCAAAAAACTGAGATATGCTCCCAATAATTAGAACGAAAAAGTTCGAAAATGGAAATTCTGTGGAGCGAATCATGGAGATTTGCCACATAGCCTCATACGTAGTACAATAGATTAAAGTTGTTAAATTTCACAAAAATACGCCATATGGCTATGGAACTCGACCAATTCTTAACCGATTATGATGGGATTTGTCTAATGGAAATGAGATTCATATATAATTTCTAGAAGAAGTTTTTTAACATGGCCACCTTTAACATTACTTAACCGGTATTGATGGAATTCGGTACGTTGGCTAAATATGGGATTATAAAACAATAAACTTCTGTACTCGCCAGAGGATGAGAAACCGAATCATAATTTTCCTCTTTCCTGATTATTGCTGTAGCGGAGAATGTAATTATTGGTTGTTTTATATAATTAACTCCCAGACCATTTATGCTCTTGAATTGCAAGTACCTCAAAAGTATAAATTTCCGCTTGGTTCGAAAAGTTCTGAAGATCTCAAGGTCTTAGAATACATCAAATTCCATGTTCCCGTGAACAGTTCTCGAGGTCGTTGTTGATAAGAACACTATAACTTTATCCGAGCCTTTTGTGTAGGGTTCATAACGTGATTTTTTGTGAGGGTTGAGAGTTATGGCCTGCAATTCAACTCACTAATTACATGAGCGGGTGACGTACTGGTCAGCCTTACCAGAAACATGTTAACATCAAGAAACGCTTGCTTCAAGAACGACGCCTGCTTATCATCTAGTTCCGTCCCAAGTGACCATATTCCATAACTTCTTCCAAAAATCATTTAAGAATCCCATTTCCATCCAGCATACCCAATCCCATCATAATCGGTTTAAAATTGATCGAGTTCCGTCCCAGGTGGCCATATTCCAGAACTTCGTCCAAAAATAATTTAGGAATGCCATTTCCATCCAGCATATAAAAATGAAACATGGAATTATCCGGATAAAGAAAGTCCGTTAAATCGAGCGTCAGTTAATCGAGGTTCGTTAAATCGAGGTTTTCTGTATGTAATTGGAAATTTCGTATTTTTGATGGGTTTTAGTACTGTGGGTTTGAAAATTTAACGTATTTAATATCGACGACACTTAAAATTTGTTTTTACATTTTTAAATCTTTGATATTTGTCTATTGAATTTTTTAAAATCATATTTAACGGACTATTGAAATTAAATAAAATTTATAATGAAAACCTTGTAGTTTCGTCTTATACAGGGTTAACTAACTAATACATATAAAGGAAAATGTGGCTTAGTGAACACTTTTCGTGATCCATCCGATTCGAGAAAATTTTATTAAAAACTTTGGTAATCAATTCGTAAAGAAATTAATACAATTTTCTCGGACAACTTTATGTACAGAAATCTTAGGGGTACCGAATTAAAAAAGTTTGAATTAAAAAAGTTCTTTAAAAATGAATTAAAAAAGTTGATTTTTGTATGAACATCTGCTACTTATTTTAATTCATATTTTAACTTAAAATTATGAATTAAAAAAAGCGATTTAGAAAAATGAGAAAACTCAAAAATGAATTAACAAAGGGTTACACTATATTTCATTTTTAAAACACCTACCTTAACTCATTTTCAAAATGAATTAAAAAAGGCACATTTTATTTCATTTTATAAATTAAAAAATCTTAATTCGACTTTTAACAAATATTCAGAAATGTGCATTATTTTGGGCTAAAGTTTACTTTACGTATACATCGGGAGAATTAGGTAAGGAGTATAAATTTTTAAAATTTTTAAGTGCATCATAAAATCGTCTGTGGAACACGTGTGCATCATAAAATCGTTCGCAATTGATGCACAATCCATCGTGCTTCTTAAGGTTCTAGCTGAAAAATCATTTAGTGCAGAGATGGCATTGATTTACAAATTGCTTCAAAATTACTAGACTGTTGTATGGTTTATAATTTTAAAAATTATTATTTACATAATAAAACAACATTTCTCAACACTAAATGCTAAGTGCTTATATGGAATTAATTAAATGCATCAGGCAACAAAAAATTACATTTTATGAAAACACATTATAAATATTTTTTAATTTAAAGCTTAAAGAAATTAATTTTTTTTCTCACAAATACAGTTATTTATTAAATCTACTTACATTGTTATTTTAGGCTTTTCAACAAATCAATAAAGCAACAAACTCTATATATTATCAATTAGCATAAACATAACGTCTAATACATTATGCCATAGACAATCTATGTATAGATTTGTCATTTTAAGAACAAAATAAAATAAAATTATTTTTGATATGTCAAATGTTATCAATGTTTAATTACGTAAGCAAACAAAAGGTATTGCGATCTATTATCGATTGTCTCCGAACACACATACAGAGGTACGAACAAATATAAGAGATTTAAGAAGATGAGAAGAAAATTAAATATTTGGAATTCCTACAAAATTGTTATGCTTTGTTGAAAATTAGAAACTTTTACATTAATACAAGCTTTTATAATTTAATAGTGATTTATGTGCACCAACAACAAATTAATGAAAAAAAAATGTTTCAATTGGTTCAATGAGTTGATAAATTATTCAGCAATTTATTGCTAATAATTTAATACGATTCGGAAAACGATGTAACGTTGTGTCACTATAAAGGATAATTGAACAAATGAGGACAATACATATATAGATCTGTAAATTTATGGTAGGTACTTGTAAAAATATTTATAATTGGATTTATGGTTTTAATCCGGAAATTTTACTTCCGAGTAATTGGAGAAAATGTTGCTCGAAAATCGAATTTAACGTTTTTATTCAATCGGATGTATTCATCCTTTTGTTGTACTTGACGTAACGGTTTGGTAATTTATTTTTACGTAAAGAAAATATTTTTTTGCAAAAAGCTATCATCATCAATTACTTTGATAATAGAAAAATAATATTATTTTCTAAATTTTCTTATTTTGATTCAACATTTAGCAGCGTACTTGAGTTGTGAGATGATTTCTTGAATAAAAGACAGAACATTTTTATTTGGATGATCACCAATGACTTCAATAGCACACGAGGTGGCTGCTTCGACCATCCTAAAATTAAAATAATATTTTTATATCGAATTTCCAGTGTTTAGGTATAATGTTATGAAAATAAACGTACGGGCATAGTTGATAAATATGTTCAAATTCCGTCTTCCGAACCCCAGTACATTTAATATAATCATTATTTAAAAATAAAAATTTTAGTCCATCGTATGGTAAAAGCACTAAAATTGATAAAATTTACAAACTAATTAAATAACCACAAAATATGTCACATAGTCATATACGTTTAATCTTTTCGCCATTATTAGCACACGCATAATTTGAAAATGTAATCATTTCATGAAGCGTAAATTTTTGTAGTGCAGCCTTTGGTTCGCGAGGACATTCAGCAGCCACATCGAATATAATCAACGCGCATTCGAAATATTTAGGCAACACATTGCACATTTTGTTTAGTAACGTTTCGACATCTTGTAATATCACCTCATTCTCACTATGGTGTAGGACAGTGTGATTGAACTCCACAATTAGTTGCTGTGGTGATCCAAGTTTTGCCATACAATCGTCGGCCTCATACGATTTTGCCTATAAAAAGTATTTACATCAATATTATTTATAGATATGCGATTTTTTAATTATGAACTTACAAGCATCTCATTCTGACAATCTGTTGAAAGCTTCTCACCGTTAACTAATATCACGTAGAATAACAGAACGCAAATATTTAGCAAACCCATAGCAAATTTTTATTTTGATCGCCTACCAAATACAACTGAGTGCTTCAATTTATTTAAGTCAATGGCGCAAGAAGAATTCTTATGAAAAACACAATTCAACTATGATTGCAGAGCCACCCACTATAAAAATATATTTCTAACCTTTATTTTTAAAATTTTGTACATACGAGTATGAACACAAAATAATGTATTACCCACACTTCAATTAAAATGTTCTTTCTAGTTTTCGTATCTCTTAATTAATTTGATAATCGGAAGTACGGTGCAATTTAAACTGAAATATAAAAACAGTGTGTTCAAGAAATATTTTGTACCGTTAAAGTTTGGATTCGTATCGATTAGAATATACGTATCATAAAAAATCCTGACTTCGCGGTTTTTGCAGATTTACCATTCAGAATTGTTATCAGAATTGTTATTCAATTCATTCAATTCATTCAATTCATTCAATTCATTCAATTCATTCAATTCATTCAATTCATTCAATTCATTCAATTCATTCAATTCATTCAATTCATTTAATTCATTCAATTCATTCAATTCATTCAATTCATTCAATTCATTCAATTCATTCAATTCATTCAATTCATTCAATTCATTCAATTCATTCAATTCATTCAATTCATTCAATTCATTCAATTCATTCAATTCATTCAATTCATTCAATTCACTAATTTCATTCAATTCATTCAATTCATTCAATTCATTCAATTCATTCAATTCATTCAATTCATTCAATTCATTCAATTCATTCAATTCATTCAATTCATTCAATTCATTCAATTCATTCAACTCATTCAATTCATTCAATTCATTCAATTCATTCAATTCATTCAATTCATTCAATTCATTCAATTCATTCAATTCATTCAATTCATTCAATTCATTCAATTCATTCAATTCATTCAATTCATTCGATTCATTCAATTCATTCAATTCATTCAATTCATTCAATTCATTCAATTCATTCAATTCATTCAATTCATTCAATTCATTCAATTCATTCAATTCATTCAATTCATTCAATTCATTCAATTCATTCAATTCATTCAATTCATTCAATTCATTCAATTCATTCAATTCATTCAATTCATTCAATTCATTCAATTCATTCAATTCATTCAATTCATTCAATTCATTCAATTCATTCAATTCATTCAATTCATTCAATTCATTCAATTCATTCAATTCATTCAATTCATTCAATTCATTCAATTCATTCAATTCATTCAATTCATTCAATTCATTCAATTCATTCAATTCATTCAATTCATTCAATTCATTCAATTCATTCAACTCATTCAATTCATTCAATTCATTCAATTCATTCAATTCACTAATTTCATTCAATTCATTCAATTCTATCAATTCATTCAATTCATTCAATTCATTCAATTCATTCAATTCATTCAATTCATTCAATTCATTCAATTCATTCAATTCATTCAATTCATTCAATTCATTCAATTCATTCAATTCATTCAATTCATTCAATTCATTCAATTCATTCAATTCATTCAATTCATTCAATTCATTCAATTCATTCAATTCATTCAATTCATTCAATTCATTCAATTCATTCAATTCATTCAATTCATTCAATTCATTCAATTCATTCAATTCATTCAATTCATTCAATTCATTCAATTCATTCAATTCATTCAATTCATTCAATTCATTCAATTCATTCAATTCATTCAATTCATTCAATTCATTCAATTCATTCAATTCATTCAATTCATTCAATTCATTCAATTCATTCAATTCATTCAATTCATTCAATTCATTCAATTCATTCAATTCATTCAATTCATTCAATTCATTCAATTCATTCAATTCATTCAATTCATTCAATTCATTCAATTCATTCAATTCATTCAATTCATTCAATTCATTCAATTCATTCAATTCATTCCATTAAAAAAAAATCGAGACGCCTTGAAAGAAGTAGAAATGAATTAGCGAATTCCAGCCGGTTAGCTGGCAGCCTAGTCTGAGCCCATATTGTGAAGTAATAACTAGTGGTAGTTCCGTGGAGCAGAAAGACAAGATTTACAAGGGGTGGTGATGTTCGGTAAGAATCCCACATCCACACTCGCTTGAAGGTTCCCTCCTCCGCCCAAGAAACAAAGTCCCGTGTCTATTAGGTAGTCAGTACTTTTTTTGATTTCTTGACTGATCCCAGTGAAATGTGAATATTTATGTTCTAAGCAAAAGACCTAGTAGACAAACTGACGAGAGCTTGTCAATTTCCGGCACAATTTCCCCAGCTATTAGTTTAACGATTAGCAATCGTTACCGTTGACATAAACAGATTAATTTGCCAGCGGAATCATCTTCTTTATATGACTCAGTTAGAAGTTTCACGTGAAGTATGTGTTTTTTACCCTTTTTTACCCCGTTGTATCTTTATTCGCACACTTAACTATCAACCAAACATTAATCATTCTTCAACTCAGAAAATGTGGACTTTCACTATACGTAGTAAACTCGCTTCTGCATCGATAATATGGCATTGAAAATTGGCATTTGTGTCATTTCTAGAGAGACCACAAGAAAGTTTTAGTTAGCGATTGTCAACCTGATACACTTTAAAACGTCACTGTAACCGAGGGTGTTGCTGTTTTTTGGTTTCCGCCTTGAGACAGTGTTCTTTGGTAATCCTTTGTTCTTCAGCCATTTTCAAGGAAGGATAGGATTTGTATCCCATTTAGATGAGTTTTGGCACTGTATTGGTGCCAGCTGGAATTTTAAATGGTGAAAAATCAGATAGTTGAATAGTTGGTTTGGTTTTGGGTGGCATGGTTTCGGCTAACATAACCCTTGTTGCAGTAAACATATTAAGTAGTCACCAAGTTCCATGAATTAAATCTATATCTAATATCTAATCTTCCAATATCAATTTATGTTTAAAATCAAGAAACTATAATCCACACTCGAGAATGAGTATATCTTGTGTGGTGGTGTATGCTGCTTTGTTATACTAAAAGCTCCTCCACATAACATAAATAGAATGAAAAACAGAATAAAATTGTTGAATCCATTATGAATTTCTAATTTTTGGAATCCTACAAGTATTTCTGTCTCACAATTTGTAGTTACTAAATGTACATCCATTCATACATGGCGGTGCCAATGTTGGCGGTTCCATGATTAATGGGAGTGTTTTTCCAAAATATTTTTTGGCAATCATGATATAGCGACAGCATCACAAAATTGATGTTTTTATGTATGTATATTGACACCATCAAAAACCAAATTCAAAAATGTATCAACCAAATTTAGAATGATCGCATATACACGCAGATAAATATTTCTATAAAATCTAAAATTTTAATCCGTACAAAAAATTTGATTTTTCATCAATTTTTTTTTTAATTTAGAAAATTGAAAAGCAATATACATAAGCTGGTTGCTAACCAATCAAATTATTTTTTAATATTGAATTTGCTCAATTTTTCATCAAACCATATGTGGTGTGTATGCTGCATATATCGTAATTGGAATGTCTTCATTTTTTATCATTTAGTTTTAAAATGTATGTGTGTGTGTGTGTACTCTGGATTATAAAAACTGATTTTAGAAATATATAGCTACTCATTCGGATAATGAACTTATATTCTGACTACTGGTAATTCAATTTCATCTATAAAACCACATAACTGTGGCATCGAACTTATTTGATATTGTCGTCAACACTATCGAACTTTCTTTTCATAAATTTAATATTTCATTTGTCATCGATAACGTGATGATTACAGTAAATGGCAACTAAATGACAACTCGACGGAACCGTCATGAAAGTTGTCATTAACACTAATTTTACCTAAGATAGTTATAACGATATGCTGGACTAAAAACAGAAAATCGTAAACCATAATTATTAAATACTATAGTGGACCCGACAGACGTTGTCCTGCCCGCTATTAGCGAGTTCAGAAAACATTTTAGAAGCATAAGTAGTGACTTGCGCATGTATTGATGCGTACGTTAAATGCGATAGAATTCGACATCATGTTGGAGGTGGTGGGGGGAAGGGGTGTAATTTTGAGGTTATTTTTTATGACATGCGAAAAATCTTAAAAAAAATGAAAAATGTTCGTCAAAAAATAAAAATTTCTTAGAACACGATCGCAACGCCACTTACCGGGCCCAATTGTGAATCTAAACCATCCAGGGAGTAGGTATGCCGTACTTCTATTTTAATTACGACTTCCTGGTTTTAATTTTATTTATTCATATAAAATTATTATAATGTACATAGTCTAGCCTAACAATATTTCTTTGGGAACGGCTCAAAATCCCTTTTTCCAAATGGATGGTAAATCTGCAAAAACCACGAGGTCTAAATTTTTCATGGTTAAAGCTTTGGAGTTTGAATCGGGAGGTACCGGGTTCGAATCCCGATAGGGGCAGGATCTAAAGGAAACTTTTATCAACAGATTTCGATCTGTGATTAAAAGGATCTAATGTTCAGTACTATAGGCTAGCATCAAGCCAACCCATCTTCCATGTCCAGTACTATAGGCTGGCATGAAGCTATGCAATGCGCAGATGCTAACTTAAAATCGGTCTTATAGCCGTACGTCTTCGATTTGGCAGTAATGCGCAAAATAAAATGAAAAAAATCGACCACGAAAGAAAAGGGAGTGAGTGCTTCAGATTAACAACAAACAGAAAAGCAAAATGAATATCAGTTCCATTATACATGCCGAAATTTAGTACAATCAATTAAAATTTGATGAGTGTATTTGTGTGGTCAACACTCAATTTTATTTTATATAATACCAGAATTTTCAGTAACAACTATCATGATAACCAAAAATCGTTATTCTTGCTTAAATTTCAGAAAACCTTTAATGACAACCCTTCTGGAAAATGTAATATTTTAATTTATTAAAACTTACTAATTCTTGGTCGGTACGTGAATTTTTTGCTTTTCAAAAACATTGCAAATATTAATAAACTTGCCACTTCCGGTACATTGATTTTCGCCAAAAATTATCTGGATCTTCCAAATTATGGAAAAAACTGGCGTATAAAGTTTAGTACCTATCAGGGACTCTGCCGTGTTACACTCCTTCCGCCAATTTTAACGATGAACCCAGAACAGATATTCCAGAATATTTTCCAAAAATCAATTTAAAACCCCATTTACATTCAACATGCCTAATATCATCATAATTGGCTAAGAAATGACACTCAATATCAACATTACTGGATTTTGATAATATTTTACGGGATTTTAAAATGAGATTTGGCAATAAGCGATTTCCAGCCCAACCGCATTTCATTTCTAACCTAATTTGCTACATTATCAAATTTTCAGGATGTCTCTACCGGTTTCTCCTAAATTTTATCTAGGGTTGGTTCTGCCTCTCACTGGCTATAAACCTAACTCAGACGGTTTTCTCGTTGGGCAGGAAGTGGGTTGGCTTCGACGTTTGGGTAATTGTAGAGTTGAGTGCACCCCCTAAAAATGTGAGGTTATGCTAAAAACATAAACAGAAAAAATATTGGGCCAATGGAAGGTGGTTTAGAGGTCGCGACTTTAGCGTGAAATTTGATAAAAACAGATTTTTTTTTCAATTTTTCACTTTCAAACGAATAGAAAAATTATTTAAAAATTATTTTCAGCCTAAATGAAAATTGAGGTAAGTAGAGAGGATCAGCCTAAATGAAAATTAAGGTAAATAGCGACTTTCCAAAACAGTAAAGTTACCGAAAATCGGTTAACAAAACTAGTGAGTTTATTGAAAATTATCGAAACTAATAAAAATCCAATTAATTAACTTTTTTTTAAATCCTGGAATTTATATTCAAAATTACAAACAAAAATAAATAAATAAATAAAAATCAAGTATAACGAATAAACAATGGAATGTTTTATGATGTCATAACAAACTGTATCACATAGTTGTGTTTTATGATATCATTATCATAAAATACAACTATGTTAAGTCCTTATGACTCATCCGTCTCATTAGTTATTGTAATTAAGTCCGCCTACCGCATTGATTATGACCTGCTATGGCCAATATGTTTCATTGTATCATATAATATATAAACAAAAGAAATGCAAATTAATGTCAGTTTAAATCAGAGAGAAGTCAGAGAAAAGAACACAAATTTGTAAAAATTAAATCTCGTTCTTTTAGCAGTTTTATTAATATTTTTAAGAAAATGCTACTAAAGTTGACAAAATGGCAGCCAATTTAAGGTCCAGTTAGGTTGTGTCTTTTTTTCAATCACCGTACTGTAAATACTGGAACATTAAATGGAGCAGCTTTATTTTAGAACAGAAACTGGATCGAAGTGTACTATACCTTCCTTGTCAAGATCTCTACAGATTTTGTTATACCAAACACTGGTGATTTTTTAAAACGGTTCAAGATTTCCACAGATTTCTTAAACAAAGAACCGGATATGTCGCCTCAGGATGATAAATTCAAGAACGGAATAAAGGTTATCAGTTAAATAAACGTCGTCAATGATATCGCAGAACGTGGTGTTAAGTTAATACAAGATTATAATAAGAAATAAACAAGAAATGAAAATTCTATGTTATTATTTAGAAATTTCCCACATTTTCAGATAAGCTTTTTGTGGAGAATCTGAAAATCTCATCAAATTCCCAAAAAACTAAAGGGAAAACGTTTTTTTAGAACTTTCCCACTTTTTCAGTTGAGCTTTTTGTGGAGAATCTAAAAATCATATCAAATTCCCAAAAAAAAGGGAAAACGTTTTTTCTGAAATTTCCCACTTTTATAGTTAAGCTTTTTGTGGAAAATCTAAAAATCACATCAAATTCCCAAAAAACTAAAGGGAAAACGTTTTTTTAGAACTTTGCCACTTTTTCAGTTAAGCTTTTTGTGGAGAATCTAAAAATCCCATCAAATTCCCAAAAAAGGGAAAACGTTTTTTCTGAAATTTCCCACTTTTACAGTTAAGCTTTTTCTGGAGAATCTAAAAATCACATCAAATTCCCAAAAAACTAAAGGGAAAACGTTTTTTAGAAATTTCCCACATTTTTAGTTAAGCTTTTTGTGGAGAATCTAAAAATCACATCAGATTCCCAAAAAATTAAAGGGAAAACGGCTTTCCCTTGGGTTTTTCCTAATTCTATGTTATCATTTAGAAATTTCCCACATTTTCAGTTAAACTTTTTGTGGAGAATCTAAAAATCACATCAAATTCCCAAAAAACTAAAGGGAAAACGTTTTTTTCAGAAATTTCCCACATTTTTAGTTAAGCTTTTTGTGGAGAATCAAAAATCATATCAGATTCCCAAAAAAACTAAAGAGAAAACGGCTTTCCTTTGTGTTTTTCCTATTTCTATGTTATTATTTAGAAATTTCCCACTTATTAAGTTAAGCTTTTTTTGGAGAATCTAAAAATCACATAAAATTCCGAAAAAAACTAAAGGGAAAACGTTTTTTTAGAGATTCCCCACTTTTTTAGTTAAGCTTTTTATGGAGAATCTAAAAATCACATCAAATTCCCAAAAAAACTAAAGGGAAAACGGCTTTCCTTTGGATTTTCCTAATTCTATGTTATTATTTAGAAATTTCCCACATTTTCGGTTAAGGTTTTTGTGGAGAATCTAAAAATCACATTAAATTCCCAAAAAACTAAAGAGAAAACGGATTTCCTTTGGGTTTTTCCTAATTCTATGTTAGTATTTAGAACTTTCCCACTTATTAAGTTAGGCTTTTTGTGGAGAATCTAAAAATCACATCAAATTCCCAAAAAACTAAAGGGAAAACGTTTTTTTGGAAATTCCCCACTTTTTTAGTTAAGCTTTCTGTGGAGAATCTAAAAATCACATGAACTTCCCCAAAAATCTAAAGGGAAAACGTTTTTTTTTAGAAATTTCCCACTTTTTTAGTTAAGCTTTTTGTGGAGAATCTAAAAATCACATCAAATTCCCAAAAAACTAAAGGGAAAACTGTTCAATCCAGCAACAGGCATGATCCAGATGGTCCACATCAAAATCTATAAAGAAGAAACCTTTAATGTAAATATAACTAATTTTATGTATTTTATGTAATCATATCACTTTTCTTATATCAGCAAGCCACGGTTATGTATCTCGTTCAATATTAGTTAATGTTTGTTGCTATAAGATAGAATTTAATATTGTAATTTAGCTAAACATTGTATAATTTATTCGTATACCTAAAAACTTGTTGACATCTGATGACTTTGACGTTTATCTAACTTCTTTATCGACACTTACATAATTAAAAATTAGAGTTAATGCCATCTGTAGTTGAACTCTTTACTTAACATCGGTAACAAAATTGGTAAGGTAGCTATTCAGCACTATCTTTTTAGTTTGCATATCGACCACAAGGGATAAACGTAAAAGAAAAAATCAAGCTGTCTGCACATAAAAAAATTATTAAGAACAAAAAGGTTACCTCGATAAGTTGTAGTAAAAGGGAAAAAATTTGTGAATATAAAATAAAACACATAAATATAAAATAAAAGACATAAATAATTAATAAAAATCCGCTTTATTAATTAATACGCATAAGATCCAGCATTTAACCATCAGCATTTGGGCAACTTTTTCGGGCATTGTATCAACGCCACATCCACCATCTTGCTGATAAAATTTTGACGAGCTGCAAAATTACACATGGTCCTTCGAGCCGGATGAGCCAAGCTAAGTAGAATTTTATTAAACGCTTAAATCCAAATTCTATCGATTGGCTCTGTGAAAGAAGTACAAGCAAGTTTTATTCACATTTTCACAAAATTTATCGAGAGTGAACGAAAAAAATCAGTGCGAAACACGTGTTAAAAGTGCAGTGCAAAATGAATGAGTTAGAGGGGCTAAAGAAACAACGGTCCACATTTAGAGGCGTATTAACAAAACTATTAAAATTCGCGAGCTCTATTAATGATAATCCGCCGGAAACAATCGAGGAAATGCGCCTTAAGGCTAGTCGTGCCAAGGAGATTTTGGACAAGGTAGTTCAGATAGAAGCATCTATGTTTACCATCGATAGTGAAGTTGAATCTAAGCTGGACGAATTCGAGGAATCATACTACGTGATAGTAGCCAAATTAAATGATTGGATCAAGAAACGTACCATTGGAGAAATGAGCAGTGTGAACAACGATACGAGCTTGAATATGACAGCGGTGAATACCGGTCCAGAGGTGCGGCTAGCCAAACTTCAAATCCCCACGTTTTCTGGAGACTACACCGAGTGGCAAAGCTTCTTTGACTTGTTCCACTCCAGCATACACAGTAAAGAAAGCATCTCTCCAGTACAGAAGTTTCAATATCTAATGGGTCAGCTTAGAGGAGATGCATTTTCATTGGTCAAGCATTTTAAAGTGACCGAAGCGAATTATATTGAAGCATTGAGAAAACTACAACAGAGATACGACCGCAAGCGCCATGCAATTAACGCTTTCATCCGAAGTTTTATTGAACAACCCAGCGTGCAAGTAGCCAGTGCTGCGAACGTTAGAAGAATATTAGACACCTCTGATGAAGTAATCCGCGGTTTGAAAGCAATGGGCGATCAAGCAGAATCCAGGGACCCGTGGTTAATATACCTGCTTTTACAAAAATTAGATGACGAGACACGTAGTTTATGGGCGCAGGAAAATACCAACAACGAGTTTCCATCGATTACTGAGTTTCTTGAGTTTTTGATCAAAAGAACGGATGCCCTCGAATCAATAAAAACTCATGCCGTGCGACCCTCAAAAGCAACTACTTCAATCAAACCTAAAATTAGCTGTACCACCATAACTAATTACAATTGCATAATATGTGAAAAACAACACAGATTAATTGAATGCACTCGATTTAAGGAGCTGCCGACGGTAGAAAGAAGAAACCTTATTAGCAGCCACAACCGATGTTTTAACTGCCTCAATCCAGGGCACGATGCTCGTAATTGCAGAATCCGAGGTAGATGCCGCCAATGTTCCTACAAGCATCATACATTTTGCATGTTGACCCAAAACCGATTGCTCTCACTTCTAATACAGAAGATGCAGATCATAAAGCCAAAGAAAGCACTACACTTACTCATCACTCACGGAATGACATCCGAAGCTGTGTACAAGATCACGTAACGTTAATGTGCACTGTGCAGGCAGTATTACCAACAGCAATAATAAACGTATTTGACGATTTGGGGGTACCGAGACCATGCCGTGCATTATTAGATACCGCTTCACAAGCCTCTTTTATAACAGAATCGATGGTCCAAAGATTAGGCTTATCACGAAAGAACTGTAGGACGCTAATAGCAGGAATTGGAGAAGCAACGGGTGGACATTCGCGGGGAATTACATCTGTGCGATTTTCGTCAAGATTCGATGCCAGTCAGCCAATATCACTAAATGCGCTTATTATTCAAAAAATCACATCATCATTGCCAGCTGTCGAGCTTGACCTTAAAAAACTATACGATTTAACCAGTATTGAGTTAGCCGACCCAAATTTTTATAAACCCGGCACAATCGATATGTTGCTTGGCGCAGAAATCGTATTTGAACTGTTTGAGGATGGCAATACAAAAATAGGGAATTCAAATCTACGGGCGCATAAAACCAAGTTAGGCTGGGTCATAGGAGGCACATACCAAAGCGATAGCAAAGAATCCGTACAATCATTTGCTACCACCATCGATATCGACGCTACGCTGCGACGATTTTGGACAATCGAAGAGCTTAAACAAACCAGCAAATTAACCAAAGAAGAAGAAGACTGCGAGGAATGGTTCAGGAATACCACTCGACGTACAAAAGACGGGAATTTTATAACAAAACTCCCATTTCGCGAAACCTCGAAACCTCTGGGATCTACATACCAGCAAGCTCTGTCAAGGCTATTAGCCATGGAAAGACGATTCAAATCAGATCAACAGTTTCGACAACTATACGAGGATTTTTTAAAGGAATACCAAACTCTAGGTCACATGCAGAAAGCCCATAACATCCAAGAAGTCCAACAAGCCTATATCCTGCCACATCATGGAGTATTCAAAGGTAGCAGTACCACAACGAAATTGCGCGTCGTATTTGATGCGTCGGCGAAATCAACCACTGGTGTGTCATTGAACCAGAATCTCATGGTGGGGCCAAACATCCAATCCAGCCTGTTCCAAATACTTACCCGGTTTCGCCAGCATCCACATGTACTAGTAGGTGATATTGAGAAAATGTACCGCCAAATTTGGGTAGATACCGAAGACAGAAAACATCAGCTAATTCTATGGCGAGACGAGGAACAAAAAATCCATCCGTACATGTTAAATACCGTAACATACGGAACAGCGTATGCCTCCTTTATGGCCACTAGGTGCTTAAAGGAGTTAGCAGATATACAAAGCGAGAAATTCCCAAACGCTTCGCGAGCAGTGAAAAACGATACATACGTAGATGATCGTATGACTAGTTCGGCAACATTATCTGACCTGGTGCAATTGAAAGGCGAAATAGTTAAAATTTTGAACAGCGGTGGTTTCAATTTGAGGAAAATGTGCTCGAACAATCAACAAATGCAAGGTCTGTTAAATAATGAAAAGACAAACAATTTGAAAACATTTTCGGATCATCCAGAACCCGTGAAGGTATTGGGAATAGCATGGAATTCCAACACCGACAATTTTGTCTATCAAGTAAATTTAGACAAGAACGAGCTGCACACAAAACGAACTTTTCTATCGCAAGCGAGTAAAATTTTCGATCCACTGGGACTGTTGTCTCCGATTACCATAAAAATAAAAATATTATTTCAAAGCTTGTGGTTGCAGAAGATTGAATGGGATGATAAGCTGCCCAAAGAAACACAATCGTCATGGATCGAAATTAGAAATGCTCTACGCCAAGCACCTGAAATACAAATTCCACGATGTATCACGGCGTCAACCAGCATAACATTACATGGTTTTTGTGATGCTAGTAAATGGGCGTACGCAGCAGCAGTATATGCACGATCGCAGAGTGAAGGTGGTTTTACGACACACTTGATTTGTGCCAAAACTAAGGTGGCACCCCTCAAGCAAATTAGCATACCAAGACTTGAGCTAATGAGTGCGGTGCTTCTTACTCGTTTGGTAATTGAAGTAACGGAAATCTTGTCGATCAACATAACCAGAATTACGTTGTGGAGCGATTCAAAGATAGTCCTAGATTGGCTGTCCAGCCAACCAAGGCGCTGGACAACATTTGTAGCTAACCGAACCGCAGAGATCATAGGCGTTTACAAACGAGATTACTGGCGTCACGTGCCATCAGGACAGAATCCCGCCGACTGTGCAACCCGAGGTAAACCAATCGGAGAAATTGCTAGCAATAATCTGTGGTGGAAAGGTCCAGCATGGCTTTCACGGAGTGAACAATGTTGGCCGGATCAGCAGCAAATACCAGAAACACAAGAAGATCTTCAAATTGATGTTTATAATACGATAACTATAAGTCCAAAGATCATCCGTCCATATGATGTTATATCCTACCTGAGCCAAAGGTACTCTAGCTATTTTAAGCTGAAGAAAGTATTATCATACGTGCTCAGGTATATCCACAATTTGAAGGCCAGACGATATCATGAGGAGAAACGAATTGGCATTTTGACATTGGAGGAAATGGAAAGGGCGAACCGAAAATTGGCCATATATTTTCAAATCAAACATTTTCCTGAAGAGTACCGGAACCTTCAAAATTCTAAAGCCATACCAATTAAAAGCAGTTTACGACAACTTAATCCATTCCTCGACACCGAAGGAGTTATGAGGGTTGGGGGCAGATTGCAGAAATCATTGTTGGCTTACAATGCCAAGCATCCAATAGTTGTATCTCCAAAATCACCAATTGCAACAACAATAACTTATGATGTGCATGTCCAGTATCAACACCCAGGCACACATCTACTGATGAGCTTAGTTCGCCAAAATTTTTGGATATTAAGAGGTAAGGATGTTGCGAGAAAAATATTTCAGAGATGTGTCAAATGTCTGAAACAAAAACCGAGAATGATGAGTCAACTAATGGGACAGCTACCCGAAGATAGAGTGCAATATACGGTGCCATTTGGAGCAGTCGGGATTGATTTTTGTGGCCCTTTCAAAGTCCATGCATTCCGGCGAAGGGGGTCAATACCTGCTAAAGCGTATTTGTGCATTTTCGTGTGCTTTAGCACTCACGCCATACATGTTGAGATATGTATGAATCTAAATATAGACTCTTTCCTAGGAGCATTAAAACGGTTTATAAGCAGAAGGGGACTGTGCCATACCATATACTGCGACAACGCCACAAACTTCGTGGGCACTAAAAATTATCTCGAAGAAGTATATACATTTTTAAAAAACAATAATAACCAAATTTCTTCTAATCTATTGAAATACACGGTAAACTGGCGATTTATACCACCAGCAGCACCCAATCAAGGCGGCCTCTGGGAAAGTGCGGTTAAATCCGTAAAAACACAAATCACGAGAACTGTCGGTGACGTCATACTTACCCTAGAAGAATTTTCAACGCTAGTGGTGCAAATCGAAGGCCTTCTCAATTCAAGGCCAATCTGTTGCAGTAACGACGACGAAGTAGAGTGTCTTACGCCCGCTCATTTTTTAATCGGGCGCTCAATTTATCAATTGCCAGAACCAGCAGCCGAGCAAAGGTTAAGTTCTCATGCAAGATGGGACATAGTGAAACACCTCTATCAACAATTTTGGAGACGCTGGCAAATAGAGTATTTGAACACGCTTCAGCAAAGAGGCAAATGGAAATCAAACCAAGGGAATCTACAGTTAGATGACATTGTTTTATTACAAGATAATAATTTACCACCCGCTCAGTGGCTAATGGGACGAATTGTAAAATTGTTTCCCGGTGACGATGGCTGCGTTAGGGTGGCCGAAGCTAAAACAAAATACGGCATCCTCAAACGACCAATACAAAAGATGTGCCGACTTCCAAACCTTGAATCTGATAATGATTCAACCCGGGGAGTATGTTCAATCCAGCAACAGGCATGATCCAGATGGTCCACATCAAAATCTATAAAGAAAAAACCTTTAATGTAAATATAACTAATTTTATGTATTTTATGTAACCATATCACTTTTCTTATATCAGCAAGCCACGGTTATGTATCTCGTTCAATATTAGTTAATGTTTGTTGCTATAAGATAGAATTTAATATTGTAATTTAGCTAAACATTGTATAATTTATTCGTATACCTAAAAACTTGTTGACATCTGATGACTTTGACGTTTATCTAACTTCTTTATCGACACTTACATAATTAAAAATTAGAGTTAATGCCATCTGTAGTTGAACTCTTTACTTAACATCGGTAACAAAATTGGTAAGGTAGCTATTCAGCACTATCTTTTTAGTTTGCATATCGACCACAAGGGATAAACGTAAAAGAAAAAATCAAGCTGTCTGCACATAAAAAAATTATTAAGAACAAAAAGGTTACCTCGATAAGTTGTAGTAAAAGGGAAAAAATTTGTGAATATAAAATAAAACACATAAATATAAAATAAAAGACATAAATAATTAATAAAAATCCGCTTTATTAATTAATACGCATAAGATCCAGCATTTAACCATCAGCATTTGGGCAACTTTTTCGGGCATTGTATCAACGCCACATCCACCATCTTGCTGATAAAATTTTGACGAGCTGCAAAATTACACAAAAACGTTTTTTAGAAATTTCCCACATTTTCAGTTAAGCTTTTTGTGGAGAATCTAAAAATCACATCAAATTCCCAAAAAAACTAAAGGGAAAACGGCTTTTCTTTGTATTTTCCTAATTCTATGTTATTATTTAGAAATTTCGCACATTTTCGGTTAAGCTTTTTGTGGAGAATCTAAGAATCACATCAAAACCCCAAAAAACTAAAGGGAAAACGTTTTTTAGAAATTTCCCTCATTTTCAGTTAAGCTTTTTGTGGAGAATCTAAAAATCACATCAGATTCCTAAAAAACTAAAGGGAAAACGGCTTTCCTTTGAGTTTTCCTAATTCTATGTTATTATTTAGAAATTTCCCACTTTTTTAGTTAAGCTTTTTGTGGAGAATCTAAAAATCACATCAAATCCCCAAAAAACTAAAGGGAAAACGTTATTTTAGAACTTTCCCACCTTTTTAGTTAAGCTTGAGCATATTAAATGTAATTTGTATCTGTACAACCCGGTTTATAATTAAATAAATAATCAAATTTGTGTTAAGGTGCTTTCGAATCATGACCCATTATTTATCGGCTTACTGCGGAATAAACACGTAACATAAATATTTATTTATAGTCTAAAAATCAGAAATCACAAGCACATTAAATATAAACCCTTTTGTTTAAATGCAAAAAATTTTAACATTTCTAAAAACATTAAAAACATGTCTCCAATATAAAAAAAATAAATCCAGAACATAAATTAGAAATTAAAATATCGTTTTTATCAAATTAAAGTTATTTTTATATTGATTGAAAGCCTAAAAGCATTTAAAAATCTTAGTAAATGAAAAACTTCATTATCACCATTTTCTGTTTTTTGTCACGATTTGAATTACTAGTCCTGGCCCCCATTTCATTTTATGATTAAATATTTAGAATTTTATATTGTTTACGCCTAAGATTCTTTGATTTCTTAAATTATTTGTATGGCTATATAAATGGATTGTGAAAGAAATGATACAACTATGAAATTCTAACATACAACTATGGTATGGCATAACCGTAATGAAACGGATTTACTCATATTTAATCAGCAAACTGAAATATCAAAAAAATTACTAGATATTGCAAATTTATCTGGCACGTCGATTTTTCATAGGATAATGATTTCGATTTTGCTCTAAATTATTTAGGAACGCGCAAATTTTGGAAACATATGGAAAACACATTTACACCTACTACAAAAAAGATGACAGTATATCGACAATAAAATCAATGCAATATTACAGTAGGCCTAGAAATATAATACTGTTTAAGGGAAGTTCGCATTATTAATGCGGCCATCTAGCAGCAATTATGGGAACCAAAAATAGATCTGCGTTTTTGGTCGTTTTAACACTTGTGTTGCTTTCCAGAGGGAATAGTCAGTATCTTTAGTTGGAGCTAGGGAACAAACGTATTTGCCAATTGTTTCATTTTTAACTGCGTTTATGAGTGTCTTAAGTTTGATGCACAAGTTGTTTAAGGTGGTTGTTAGGTGGTTCTGCCATTTCTTTTGAGCTTTTCGATTTTTCTGCACTATTTATATTCCTTCGATTGGGTAAATAACGGATTTTTCTTTCATAATTTGGTGTGCATTCCCAAGCCGACCAGTTTATGGCATCAAGGAGCCTGTCTAGTTCCTCTTCTATTTCATTTTCGCTTTTGATTGGCACTTGAAGTTCTATTTTTTCCTCTACTAACTGCTTAAACAATTCCCAATTTGTTTTGTTGTTTGTGAGCTGTGGTGAATTTGTTTTTTCTAGTACATTTTCACTAACCGTCATATTAACAAGAATTCCATCATTTTCTAAGAACATGTCGCGTCCCAATATTCCTTTAGTGATGTAGAAATCTATTAGATCTGAGAATTTGTTAGGATCAGTTGGCCAGTATGTTGGTTTCCTTCCTGAGTAAAATTCACAGTTTGAGTATTGGCCGCATCTGCAAGTAATTCCTTGCCTTTTGGAGAGGTTAATCTTGAACCCCAGAAAGTAGGTATTTTTTTGCATTAAAGTCACCTCCGATACTGAAGTTACTTCCTAATTTCTGGAACAAGTTAATGTAGTCTTTTTTTAGGCTATACCGTGGAAGCAATTTATTGCAGATATACTACAGGTGTTGTGATGACCAAATTTAACCTTAGAATTTAATTTGAATTATAGATGGAAATCTGCAAGAATCGCAACAATCAGTTTCGAACTTAATGAGATTATTGATTTGAAAAAATCAGTCATCTCATCAGGCCGCGGCGACTGACGTTGATATTTTTACATAGGAATATTGTCTATATATAGAACAATACCATGTAGTTGTACTACTAGCGAATTACTGCATAGCGTACGAAATTCGATTCTTTCATATTCTCCATCTATACTTCATTTTTACCAATTAACTTTTCGTTGTGTACGAATTACTTTTTTTATATTTTACGTTGTTGTCGTTTTTTTTTTTTTTTTATTGTAATGGTTTAGTTGTGATTGTTCCGTACGTACATTGGTCTATTTCAGTATATCTCGAATTAAATACACATTCGTAGGAAATTCTTCCATTTGGCGTCATATCTGTATGACAACGACTATGATAATTCATACTTACTTATACACAATCAACTTCCCAACCACTCCATACTTTTTCTTTCCTTTAACGCTGGATCGCGGATAAATTAGAATTTAATTTGAATTATAGATGGAAATCTGCAAGAATCGCAACAATCAGTTTCGAACTTAATGAGATTATTGATTTGAAAAAATCAAGTAGTATTTAATTCGAGATATACTGAAATAGACCAATGTACGTACGGAACAATCACAACTAAACCATTACAATAAAAAAAAAAAAAAAAAAAACGACAACAACGTAAAATATAAAAAAAGTAATTCGTACACAACGAAAAGTTAATTGGTAAAAATGAAGTATAGATGGAGAATATGAAAGAATCGAATTTCGTACGCTATGCAGTAATTCGCTAGTAGTACAACTACATGGTATTGTTCTATATATAGACAATATTCCTATGTAAAAATATCAACGTCAGTCGCCGCGGCCTGATGAGATGACTGATTTTTTCAAATCAATAATCTCATTAAGTTCGAAACTGATTGTTGCGATTCTTGCAGATTTCCATCTATAATTCAAATTAAATTCTAATTTATCCGCGATCCAGCGTTAAAGGAAAGAAAAAGTATGGAGTGGTTGGGAAGTTGATTGTGTATAAGTAAGTATGAATTATCATAGTCGTTGTCACACAGATATGACGCCAAATGGAAGAATTTCCTACGAATGTGTATTTAATTCGAGATATACTGAAATAGACCAATGTACGTACGGAACAATCACAACTAAACCATTACAATAAAAAAAAAAAAAAACGACAACAACGTAAAATATAAAAAAAGTAATTCGTACACAACGAAAAGTTAATTGGTAAAAATGAAGTATAGATGGAGAATATGAAAGAATCGAATTTCGTACGCTATGCAGTAATTCGCTAGTAGTACAACTACATGGTATTGTTCTATATATAGACAATATTCCTATGTAAAAATATCAACGTCAGTCGCCGCGGCCTGATGAGATGACTGATTTTTTCAAATCAATAATCTCATTAAGTTCGAAACTGATTGTTGCGATTCTTGCAGATTTCCATCTATAATTCAAATTAAATTCTAATTTATCCGCGATCCAGCGTTAAAGGAAAGAAAAAGTATGGAGTGGTTGGGAAGTTGATTGTGTATAAGTAAGTATGAATTATCATAGTCGTTGTCACACAGATATGACGCCAAATGGAAGAATTTCCTACGAATGTGTATTTAATTCGAGATATACTGAAATAGACCAATGTACGTACGGAACAATCACAACTAAACCATTACAATAAAAAAAAAAATAAAAAAAAAAAAAAACGACAACAACGTAAAATATAAAAAAAGTAATTCGTACACAACGAAAAGTTAATTGGTAAAAATGAAGTATAGATGGAGAATATGAAAGAATCGAATTTCGTACGCTATGCAGTAATTCGCTAGTAGTACAACTACATGGTATTGTTCTATATATAGACAATATTCCTATGTAAAAATATCAACGTCAGTCGCCGCGGCCTGATGAGATGACTGATTTTTTCAAATCAATAATCTCATTAAGTTCGAAACTGATTGTTGCGATTCTTGCAGATTTCCATCTATAATTCAAATTAAATTCTAATTTATCCGCGATCCAGCGTTAAAGGAAAGAAAAAGTATGGAGTGGTTGGGAAGTTGATTGTGTATAAGTAAGTATGAATTATCATAGTCGTTGTCACACAGATATGACGCCAAATGGAAGAATTTCCTACGAATGTGTATTTAATTCGAGATATACTGAAATAGACCAATGTACGTACGGAACAATCACAACTAAACCATTACAATAAAAAAAAAAAACGACAACAACGTAAAATACAAATTTAACCGTCGCGGTGGTTACTTACATGGATTCTTTTTCTATTTTTAATTCTTCATGATGATTGATATTATGGCTCGTTCTGCAGGATGTGTGGTATGGTAACAAGTATATCTCCGTATTGATACATGGGAGCTGCTGGTAAAATGTGTTTATGATATTAAGCATACATCAATTTTCTCGGTATTAATAGTTCTAATTCTTCTAGGTGTTGTGTTAATCCGTTTGCATTCCATACGGCTATTCTTAATGAGTATAGTTTTGATGTCTGGTTTTTGCTCCGGAATTATGGATTTAACTATGTATTGCAGACATTATTTATTTTTAGATATTTTCGAGCTTGGTATTTCCAGCAGGTTAAGTCGATTCAGAATTGACTTATTTAGTTTATTCTGTTCCTCAAGGCTATTTAGAATTGCTTGGACAGTGTTTTTGAAATTTTCGGTACCGTTGGTCTCATTTTCTTTCGAATTTGAAGAGGCTTGTGCATATGTATAATTTTCCCAACGCATAAATGCTTCATTTCTTGCTCGATCCTTGTTTGGATGACTTAGTGACCTTGCCTGATCCCTCATTTTCTGTAGCTGCTTGGCAACTTCACATCCTCGGTAGCTGGCTGGATGCTGCTCTAGATAGTTTGCAAGTTTGTGTTGGGTGCTTTCTTACGTATGGTTATAGCCTTGGCATTTTTTACATTGTACTATCATTGTACTGCCTCTTTAACAGTTTCAATCTTTATTTGCATCTTGACTTTGCCACGTGTATTGTAAATTTTTTCCATTTGCTCGGATTTATCAAACGTTAGCATGAACAGGGGAAGCCTTTTTTTAACAGCATCTAGTCGGTTCTCTCCGCTAAGTCTCTCTTTTTTAATTATGTTCACAGCATCAAGGATTTTAAAATCTTTATTTTCTAGATCTTCCCTTATGGGAAGCAATGACTTTGATGGGACGATCGTTTTTATTTTTGTACGTGTACCATTGATATTTTTCCGTATCCAGCTTCATCGACAAGTTTCTGTATGCGTTTGGATTTGAAGTGTTAATCTTCCATACATTATTGTTCAGAGCAGCAATTTTATACTCTTGTTCCGTAACAGAACTCATTACACTTTGGGATTCTGAGTAGTTGGTTAATCTTACTATAAAAATCGGTGGTGGGGCTTTCACCTTCGGCTGTGCTTCATTTTGTTGAGCTGCTTGCCCTTCGGGTGATTTTTCTACCTCTAGTGAGGACTCAGCGACATTTGTTGGTGGAGGTGATTTCTCTTTTAGTTTAGCTGGTTGTTGTTCTAGAGCTAGTTGTTTCTTGTTGATTAACTTCTTTCGAAGTTGATGGTACAGTTTCTTCCCATTTCTGGAGAGAGTTGAGCTTTCCTTTTCTTACTTGGCCTTTTACTCTGTTTCAACATCAAATTTGTTTCTCTTTCTAATTCTTCTTAATCCGTATGGAACGGATTAATGTCATCATCGATTGCCGGGCTAGGTGTCGTTCCAAGTTCTGGACGTGTTTCAATTGCTTTTTTGAGTTCTTCATTCCCTTTCTTTAAAACTGTAAATTCTTCTTTCAATTTAGTTGTAAATTCCTTTATTACTCTTAGTTGTTCACGGAGATTGGCATTTTCGTTCTCGTACTGAAATATATTTTCAGTTGAAGATCTTGGTTATCTTGATAATTTGAAACTTTTTCCAAATGGGTTCAACAAGTGTGTGGATTTGTCAGCATATCTGCTGCTGTACCACCTGGGGTATAACATTCCGTATTTGTTGTACTCATTGTTTGTTTTAGCCAATTTATACCACTAGCATTTGCTTCCCGGTAGCACTTTGCTACTGCCGAAACAGTACTTGCACCCCCCACCCTTCCCCCCGCGAAGGAGAAGCGGCTACCTTGGTATTACCTAGGTGTACACAAAGGCAGCCGAAGCCCTCTGAGTACCCTAGACTGAGGGGCGAAACATAAATTAATAAAACAACATGAAAATGGTGAAAAAGTAAAAGACAGAGCTCGCCATCTAAAATTGTATCTTTCGACAATATCCACCGTTATAAAAAATCATATTCAAATTTTAGAAGCAGTTCAATAATTGACATTTTTGAAGTCAACAACTATTACCAAAAACAGGCTAGAATCTGTACAAGAAATTAAAAAATTATTATTGATTTGTTTGAAGATTTGATTAAAAAGCCTTTTCGAAACTTTCACTGCAAGCCATGGATTGTTTCAAAATTTTAAAAACCGATCGAATTTACAAAATGTAAGAATAACTGGAGAGGCAGCCAATGCTGATTATAAAGGTGGGGGAGATTTTGTTGTGAAATTCGACGACTGAGAAAAAAAAAGAATTATTTTAATGTAGAAATATTTAATGGGGATGAAACCGCACTTTACTGGAAAACGATTCCTGAACATACTTACATTCATAAGGAAACAAAGTCTATGCCAGAGTTTAAGGAATTAAGGATAGAATACCAATTTTATTACGTGGAAATATTGCCGGATAATGCAACCGAATAAATATAAAAACGTTACCAGTGCATTTTCGGCCAAACAAAAAGGCTTGAATCAATTACTTTTTGAGGGTTGGTTTATGTAAGTGTTTGCCCCTGAAGGGATTTTGCAATCGACAGGATATTTCATTTAAAATACTTTTACTGCTGCGGATAATGCACCTGGGCATCCACCTCACGTAGGCGATTTACAACCTAACATAAAAATTATGTACTTACCTCCAAATACCACCGGCATTGTACAGCCCATATGAATCTAGGAGCTCTAGCCATATTTAAGGCTCATTACCTAAAAATTACATTTAGCCAATCAATTGAGGTTCTTGAAAAATCGAAAACATTAAAAGAGTTTTGGTCAAGTTACAATATTTTACAAGCGATGAAAAATATGGTGTGGATGGCAAGAGGTCATGCCTTAGTATGAGCGGAATATGTAAAAAAATATAAAACGATGTGAACAAGATGGTATTAACCAACTCATAGCATTCGAAACGCATATTCTTACGAATGAAGATTTACAGGAAATTGAAGAACAAAATGTTGCAGAGGACACAGGTGAAAGAAAATTGGATGTAAACGAAGAAAGGGTTTCAAAAGTTAGTTAAACGACCAAAGGTAACTCAATTGCGGTGTTACCGGCTGTATTATTTTGAATTAATAACACTCACAATTTTGTATTATTAAACTATTTATTTTCTAATAATTTATTATAAAAATTATTTATTTATTATTTTTTAGAGTTAGTTCACAAAATTGGTTTAACGTAAATGATTGCTCAGCCTGTAACGGAACTTTTACAGTAAAATACCTAGTACTATTCCGTTAACAGAAATTCATCGAATCTTATTCCACGAGCAGCCATTGGCCCGCCAGCTAAAGTCTGCATGGGAGTGGGTTTAGTGGACTTCGATGAATCTTAGGAAGCTGCTTTTATGAATCCAGAAGCAAATATAATATGAAAACAACTAAAAAAAATAAGCACGGTACCTAAGCCATTCTCAGTTGAGACCCCTTCACATTTCCCCCCCCGTTTTAAACACTTTATATCATGATGAATAAGAACATAATTTATTTATTTAAATTAATCAAAACTCGACAAAAAGAAATCATTTGAAAAAAAAAATATTTAAACTGATTAATTTTAATTGGTGGTGAAATATACTAAATTAAATGGGAGGTTAATCTCCACAAACACAAACGTAAAGTTAAATATTGAGTAACTTACCCCAAACACCGGCAAAGCGCTTCAACGATGGATGTTGTATGAAATAATATATATATATGTATTTATCGATTAAGATTGCTAAAAAAAATAAATTTTAATTTAATTATTTACACCACCCTAAAATTAAAATTTAAAGAAATCAAAAAAAAAGTTTAAATTTTTAACTATATTCGAAAATTGTAACTTTGGCATCAACAATTAATTTTAATTAATTGCATCAAAACACAAAAATATAAATTTATAAACTGAACATACAAGTACTAATTTTTTTACTCTAAAATACTTAAACTGGAACATTAGATGACATGATTACATTGAGTTTGTATTTAATCGTACAATTTTATCACGTCATCTTTTACAACAGAAACGTATCCCTTAGGTGTGCAGTTATATGGCAGGTGAACGACCTTCAACCAAGCGTATTGCAATGTTAACCCGGTTACTTTTTGGCGAACTTTCCCGCGCGAAAAAATTTCGCTGGGCGGTGGTGGATGCTGTATCACTATTCCACAATCTCACCACCGACGCTGTCCTGAACTGGTTAGACTCAACTGCTATATAATATATATATATATGTATATATAAAGCCAATTGGCCAAATCTAATCCAGTAAAAAAAATTATTTTGCCGCAACTAAACAGAAATCTGCGTTAGTTAAATGGTAAGAAAATCACTAGTTAGAGTGTTTACCTTAATAGGGTTTAGTAGATGGTGTAGGATATTTGAAATCGTAGAATTTCCTTTACTATATTCGTAGCACACAAATTCCCATCAAAATATGGTATTTTTTTTGTTGCTACAATTGGGAACTAAATTTCACCAACACAATTTTTAATAGTATACACTATACAATTTAACTTCACTTGAAAAACGATATGAAACCAGGTTTACACAACAAAAGCTCTTACTTGAATGTCAATTTGTAATTAATTTTCAACTATAAAACATTTTTCGTATATCGATCTCCAAAATAAGTAATAGAACACCAGCTGATGAAAATAATTGACCAGATTAACGACAAAACGTATTAACGAATTTCTACTACCATAAACAGAGTTATTAGGTTGGTTAAGAAGTTTTGGCATAACATGAAACTGATTATGTTCAACGTAATTTCTGTTTCAAGCCCTTCACTTCCACTTACGATTTCACTAGTGTGAGTATGAGACTAACTCCTTTTTCGTTTCTTATCGATCGTCGATAAATTTCGAGATTCGCGGAATTAATTTGTAGGCCGCGAAATAGCTATATTCAGCAAAACGAGCTTTCCTCGTAATTAAGCGGTGCGGTGTTTAAATAATTTTGCTACGAGGAGTGCCACGAAATGAAAAGGATTTTAAGCAGCTACAGATTGAATTGAAAGTTTGAATTTAATTTAGGAATTTAATAATAGCTGGTTTTATTTTTTGATGAAATTCGGCCAAGCCTACTTACGGCCGATGTCTATAGGAATCTGTGTCGTAAGTCGAGGAATGCCCGTATATCGATTTTCTCTTTCCCCGATCTTTAAAAACTATCCGATGGTTAGAAGTACCATTTAGAGTATGACACCCAACTAAGAAATTAGGTCGATTTTAGGTAGATTTTTACTTAAAAATAGTCTTTGTAAACGAAAAACACTAACCAAATAGGTGTAAGGTTACATCGAATCGACGTCGAATCAACATAATTGAGAATTTTTCGACGTCGATTCGACCTAAAATTATACCTAAAAAGTGTTATTTAGGTACATTTTCACTTTCTCCTTTTACCTATTTTTGGTTAGTTTTACGTCGATTCGGAACATATAAGTTATTTTTTCCTAATTTTCTACTTCGACAGTAACATGTTACACAGTTTTAATATAACTTTTCAGAAAAATGAAACAATTTATTTTAATTTTATTAAAATGGAAAATACAAATGAAAAATAATAGATTACATTTTTAATATGCGCAAAATTAAGTATTGTGTCAATATAAAACATAATGCCGTTGAAAATGTTTCGATGAAAATGCATTTTCTGCCTCAAAAAATTGAAATGCCATCTATAAATAATTTATATTGTAATTTTGTTTTTATAAAAATTATACAGAAATAATTTTTTTTGTCATTTCGGTAACATCAAATTTCGGTTCAGGTCATTATTTTGCAAAATACATATGGCGGATTTTTAAAAATCGTCTTTATTTTCCATAATTACTAAATTGTTCGACCTTATCGACGAAATATCCATCGGCTTAAAACGAAATTACTTATTTTATGTCGAAAATTATTGTTTAAGTAATTTCTACTTTTAGGTCAACTAGCTGACCTGTGACTGAATAATCAGTCACGTGATTATTTTTTATTCAGTTTTTGGTTAAGATATTAAGAAGATTTTTTAAGATGTAACTTTGATGTACTTTTATCAAAAATAAAGTAAATTCAAATACGCTATTAAATATTTAATAAGAAATGTACTAAAGGATAATAAAATAGGAAATTACATTACAATTTACACTTAAATTAACGTTTTAAATTTAAAAAGTATTTTATAAATAATTTTACAAAATATTTTATTAAAATAAAAACCATTTTATTAGTTTTTTACATATTTTTTTAAATTTCATTTTATTTCCAACAAATTTGTAATGGACGCTTCTTGTACACGTTTAGAGAGCGTAAGGTGGCTCCCCATCGAGAGGGCAAAAGACAATTGCAACATCAGAAGCTGTCGGGAGATTGAATCGGCGCGCGTCCCGATCAGCTATTTTGATTATATACATTGCCAGATTTTGACGGTCGTGCGCAGTCATCTCGTCCATTGTTCGGAACTCGCGCATGTAGATGTTTACCAGATGGAGCTCAACTGTAAGGGTGCGCACCATGCTCTCCATCTTTTCCTTGTCCGCGCGTAACGTGTAGCCGGCCAAGTTTGTACAGCGCATGCGCGTCCCTTCCTCGACATCATAAAAAAATATCTGCCCATACTTGGGAGCTGAACCGTTTGAGAACCGTGATGTGCTGATGCGGTGATAGCCGGATCCGTGCAGTGAAAAGAAGTATCATCTGCCTTCGATCTCCATTGCGGTGCTATCCATGGAGAGGGCGGAATTAAGCTTCCGGATGTTCGTCTAGTAGAACCGCGAGATGGAGTTGGTTCCGATAATCAGCTGATTGAGGTACGGGAGATTTCGCAGTGCGGGGAGGGACATGTTTCCTTTACCACAGCACAGACCAAGACCTTCCTTCTATGCATGGAAGAATAGTGCGCCACAGAACTCGCAACCCCGCCCATCGAACCTAGATAGCGGATTTGAATTTTCCGAGCACTTTGGAATGCCGCGCGTGTCCCATTTCCCGCCAGGTTTGAATCTTGGAGTACGCACACAGGATCAAAAGGCTACTAAAAAGAAAAAAATTGCGAGTTTTCAAAAATATAAAACTAAATGAAGGACTTACATCAGGTTCCATAGGAACTGGCTCGCCTCCATTTTCCTGTATGCCGTAACCGGGAAAAGGCTCCTGAATGGAAAAATGAATAAGATCGCAAATCGCAAAATGTGTCCTTGAAAACTTACATTAAAATAGAATTTATCTTGCTCCGCCTCTTAATCTGGAACCTGATCTTCAAATGTGAGGAAGGCGTCTGCTGGAGATCCACTTGGAATGTGGAGCGCGTCTTGGGAGATTCATGGAAGAGTGGCTCGTGATGGCACTGGGACCGGGTTGTTTGATCTGTTTCTATTACTTCGTCGTTCAATCCGACCGGTTAATGTACCCCGTCGAGGCATAGTAGAATACACTATTCAAAATATAAAAATTCTTGCATTAAAAAACACAACCGACCTATATAAAATATCGAAAAGGAGAATACTCACCGCGTCGAACCAAAAACACAAAAAGAAAAATCGATGTTATGACAGAAACATCAGCAATTTTAATAAATTTTGTCATTGTCACGGTGTAATTTAAAACAAACATATTTTGTCATGACTATCTGGCGTCGTGATTAATATGTAAGATGTACAGTATAGGAAAAACGTTTCCTGGCTTTTACACCTATTTCCTGTGCACGTTCCTTAATGAAACATATATTCTGCACATATATGAAAAAATACCTTTCACCTGATATATGTTTCATTAAGATACGCGCATGAGAAATAGTTTAAAAAGGGAGTACAAACTAAAAATTAAGTGTATTAATATATAAGATTTCAAATTGCATTTTTGAATTCTATTTCTACTTGTTTAGGTGAAATTTTACTAAACAAGTCAGAAAAAATATGTACGTAATAGGGTGTTTATCGACTTATAGGTAAAACTTTATCGTACTGGAACTCATTTTTACATCGTTCTGCGCAACTTCCAGTGAAGTAACCAACAAAATTATGAAAAAATAATAAATTTATTAGGTAATAAGAATAACAATGACGCCTATGGAAAATGTGCGACCATCTATTTACAGCACGACCTAGGCAAATTTATAAACAAATTTAATTTATGTTTCAGAAAAGCATAAAAAATATGGAATTTTAAAATTGATTTGATTCGAGTAAAACCAATCAATTTACTAATTGTCGTAAATATTCGAAAGAACATCAGAAACGAAAAACGCAAAGAAGGAATCTAAAAGTACAGCTCTGCCTTTACAATATTTTTTTGTTCGCCAAGCTTGCGCGAGATATGTCAAAATTTTGTTACGATATTTTTCCATCTATAATTTCGTGTCGTGTGATAAATTTACAATTTTGTTTGTTATTGCGTGCGCTTTATCATGGAGGAAGAAAGTGTAGAAAAAAAAAATTTTCTCTGGTACCTTAAAAAAAGAGGTGCTCTTGTTATCAAAGAGTATAGTACCCATTTGTGTGGTACTACACAAATGGGTGATAAATAGATTTTTGTTGTGGCCAAATAGTGATTTAAACAAATTACAAAAGGATTCTAGCAGTGAACCGGTTGTTGAAGTGTGAACCAAAAGTCGATGTATTATTAAACAACCGAACATAGCCACATTTAAGGAGGGGTTACTCTACGAAGAGTATTACAGTACAACTATACCGAGGATGAAGCAATGTAATATTAATATTCAATTGTAATAAATCAAAACACGAATATTTTTATTTTATAATCTTTAATAGTGTTGTGAGTTCTGTGCAAGGAAAAATATAACAGGAAGCACCTAAGAACTATAATTCATATTTCAAAGTAAAATCACCAATTTCATTTACAACAGAGGATGATTCTGTTTTAATTACCGAAATATAAAACCAACAACGAACCCTCCCTGTTCCGAAAGTAAATATTTTATGCTTAAATAATGTTATTACTATAAATTCTAAATAATTAATTTTTTTAAAGGTTGTAATAAACGGTATGACTTACTCAATGAAAAAACTGAACGACTACAAAGTCAGATGGCATCGCAACGTGTTATATTGGAACGAATTGAAGCTTATCTTTCAAAAGTTGGCGAGCCCAAAAAAATTGCAGAACTAGACAAAATTGGCATGGATGACGAAATATTGGCAAACCAATTTAAATTTCCGATAAATACGGTCGACGAATTAAAAAAATGGAATAAACACATAGATTCCAGCCCGCAATACAAAACGTACATCATTAATTATTTTTTGGGAATTTGTGGAACTGATGGCATGCAACGAGGAGATAAACTAGGTGTAAAATTGATATCGGATATAATTTGTACAAAATATCTTCTGACCTTAACGTCCTGGACAGGAATTTCTCGTTCAGCAAAATATGATCAAAAGTTTCCCTTTCGCAGCTTGAAATCTGTAATTGACGTAATCAGCACAGTGCTAATAAAAGCGGATAATCGCTGGTCAGAAATAGAATTGCTTGAGAAGCTCTTGAAACATTCTAACAAGCGAAATACGGCAGATTTAAAAAAAAATGAACCAAAAATAGCACCTCAGAAGACAGCGAGAGAACCTAGTTGCGGATTCAGCAGTAATTTCCAACATTGAGGTTTGCTCAAAAAGTGACTATGGGTTTGACGCTGAAGACGATAAATAAAAGCTGTATGTTATTATTTCATCATTTCTTTGTGATTTTTATTTTTTGTTAAATGAACTGAATTGCGAATATATTTCTATTATATAAAATTTATGTTTTCATTTTTAATTCAAGATTTAATTTTTACATCTACAATGTGAAGCAATGGAAAAAAAATTAGGTTGTCATGATATTTTAAACAAAACAATTTACATTTGATTTCATTAGCGTTGTACGACTTCATTTTGTCGTATATTTCTTTGCAAAAGTATATATTTAAGTTTGATGAATCAAATGGTTTCGTAAAGAAGTTATATTTGGCTTTAATGGCAGCACCATAAATGTGTAACTTCTTTTTGAAGTAGGTTGCGTTTTTCATGCAAACTATATACCGTTGTTTTGTTAGAAACCATTTGTTTTTTGCATTAGCAGCGAACATGTAATATTCTCCAATAAAAATTTTTTGTAAACATTTTTACATTCAGGTTCTTCATGGATTATATCACTTTCATCTTTATAAGAATCAACCTTTATGCAATTGTTTATTTTAGATAACTCTATAATTCGCATTGAAATCTGATGTAATGGCTCTCTACCGCTACGAACTGAGGATTTGAGATGACCGAGAAAGTTTTCGAATGGGGAAATCAGCTCTTATTTCCGGTAATGGTCCGAAATTCTTTACATCATCAATTACGTGACACAAGTTATGAATGTTACTGCTTACTGAGTTAATTCCATAAAGTTCAGTAAACCGTTGCAAATAATCATTTAGTAACTCGTCGGCTAGTTGAATATATTTCACATATTCACGACAAGAAAAAATTGTTACAGCACATGACAAAGTTAAGAAATGACAATAAGTTTCTTTTGGAAGTATATCTTTTAGAACTACGGGACCAAGATAAAGCAGCAAATTTCGATGATTTTTTCAGGCGGTGACAGTTTATTCCGAAAATTGTAACTGCCATTGCACCAACCGAACAAGTATCTCCTCATGACACCTAAAAATATGAAGCAAACAAATCATAAATTCTTTTCAGTTTAATTTTTAAATACATAGCCAAATCAAACAAATGTAAGGAGTCAGAAACAACAAAAGATTTTACTAGATCCACCTCCATTGGTAATTTTGTTAACGGCGTAGCTTCTTTATGGTGATCTTCATCAACACCATTTCTAAAACTTTCATTAGTTCTGAGCCTGCATTTAAAAAACGGATAACTCATGTGGTGGCCACCTTTATCCCAAACACCTTCAACAGTGCATTTTAAACAAGCGCCGTTTTCACCTAAGAGTACAAACAAATTATAATACCGAATTTAAAAGCAAAATACATTCTTACCTTTAAGAAAGCATCGGGCTGGGGTATCGCAAACGAAACAACTTACATTTACATTTATTTTGTGAGCATTTATAAAAAATCCCAGATGTTAAAATTTCATTCAGTTCGTTAATGAAAAGCTGAAGATACGCTTCTAAAGGAAGTTTGGCCAAAAATTGGCCAAAATTCATACAACGAGCTTTTGAAAGGCGATATTCCATCAGCATTGATAATTAGGGAAATAGAAACCGATTCGGTAATATTAGATAATGCTGTTTCAATATTAGACTTTATGCCGTAATACCAATATTGTCCGCTTCCCATCTCGATAATGTCAACTTTAGTTTTTAATAGAGTTTAGTTTTTAATAGAGTTCGGCTACTGCTTGGTAGATCTGGATGTCCGTGATTTTTTAATATTTTTAGTAAATCATTAACAGATGAATGAGTACATTTGTTCAATAAAGCCCAATGCATTAACTTTTGTTGTAGATGAATTTTTTCGGAAATGGATTCTTCTTCCAATTTGCTATAAATGTCTTCATCAAAAATATGCTCGTCAATTTCATCCATAAAAAAAATGTTTTCTGTGTCACTGGCACGGCCAATTGCAGATTCTGAATCTGATGACTCTTTATCTGATGGTGAACAATTTGTGAAATTTAGAGATGTAGATGATAATTGATCTTTAGAAATGTTTACTAAGCCGTTCGAGTTTTCATGTGTCACTGGTTCTGTGGGTGCTCCGATCGATGATGCGATATCCAAATTAACAGATGTTGAATAATTTAAAGAGATGAGAGAATTAAAAATACATTTTTTTTTATTTCTATCTTTATAACACTTCACTTTTCTAAAATAACTAGAAGTGTAACGATAAGGTAAATATCCAAGGCGAATACTTGGATTTATTCATTTTTTAACCTTTCACTTTGAACATACGAGTTGTACTATGAATAATTATCTAAAGAAAATTTTACGACAAAAGCTGATGATGTAATTAAACCAAAATGTCTTACTTTAGTAAAAATTGCTTATTTTCGACTATAAAGAAAATTGTGAGAGAACCTTTTAGGAAATTCGTCTTTCAAGTGAATTTTGCAGGTGATTTACGGTCTTATAGACGATCGGTAAAATTAAATTTCTACTATAATATTTCTTTAAAGAAATTTTAACCTTAAGGTAGAAAAAAAGGGAAAAATATAGAAGAAATCATGATTTTTCTTTTTAATCGTTTTCAAGGTCAAATCGGTGAAATATAATTGACGAAATCTATTAAAATTTGTTATTCTTTCGACCTACAAGTTAAAGTAACTTTAAAGTTGACAATAGGTAGGAAAAGAAGAAATATTTTACTTATTTTAAACCCAATTTTCTACTACCAACTCTTTTCTACTTTAAACACGATTCGCTGGTGCAAATTAGGCCAAACTTCCTAAATATTAGACTAAAAAGTAAAAGCCGCCTAAAGGTAGAAAAACGCCAGAAAATTTTCGTAAATTTTTACCTAAATTCTTACCAATTAGGAAATGCTTCTTGAAAGTAGAAAAATAACCAAAATTTTGTGTCCGTCACGCCAGCCGGAACCATATCAGCCGGAACCAAACAACGATGGAATAAGTAGCACGATGCATTGTGCATCATTGTGCACTAATTGGTTTTTCAGCCGGAACCTTATAATTCCAGCCGGAACCTGATGAAGCCATCCAGAACCCTATAACAGCAAAACTAACTATGGCATTAGTAGCACGATGCATTGTGCATCATTGTGCACTATATAATTTTTCAGCCGGAACCTTACAAATCCAGAAATATACGATTTTTCGGAAAAGAACCTTACAAATTCAGCCGGAACCATACCCTCTACAGCCAAACTAAGTATGGCAAAAGTAGCACGATGTATTGTGCATCATTGTGCAGTATATAATTTTTCAGCCGGAACCTTATAAATCCAGTAATATATCATTTTTCAATGGAACATTATAATCCCAGCCGGAAACGATGGTATGGTAATTTATAGTCAAATTAACTATAGCACTAGTAGCACAATGCATTGTGTATCATTGTGCACTAAATGCTTTTTCAGCCGGAACCTTATAATTCCCGCTGGAACTTGATAAAGCCAGTCAGAACCATACAACAGCCAAACCAACTATGGCACAAGTAGCACGATACATTGTGCATCACTGTGCACTATATAATTTTTCAGCCGGAACCTTACAAATCCAGAAATATAAGATTTTTGAGGAAAAAACTTTACAATTTCAGCCGGAGCCATACCCTCTACAGCCAAACTAACTATAGCACTAGTAGCACGATGCATTGTGCACTAAATGCTTTTTCAGCCGGAACCTTATAATTCCAGCCGGAACCAGATAAAGCCAGCCAGAACCATACAAAAGCCAAATTAATTACGGCAGTAGTAGAATGATGCATTGTGCATTATATAATTGTTCAGCCGGAACCTTACAAATCCAGAAATATACAATTTTTCGGTGGAAAAACCTAACAATTTCAGACAAAACCTACGGTCAAACTAACTACATCTAAAGTAGCACGATAGATTGTGTATTACTGTGTACTTAATGTTTTTTCAGTGCACAATATAGTGCACAATGATGCACAATGCATCGTGCTACTTGTGCCATAGTTGGTTTGGCTGTTGTATGGTTCTGGCAGGCTTTATCTGGTTCTGGCTGGAATTATAAGGTTCCGGCTGAAAAAGCATTTAGTGCACAATGATGCACAATGCATCGTGCTACTAGTGTCATAGTTAGTTCGGCTGTATAGGGTATGGTTCCGGCTGAAACATTAAGGTTTTTCCCCAAAATCCTATACGTCTGGATTTGTAAGGTTCCGGCTGAAAAAATATATAGTGCACAATGATGCACAATGCGTCGTGCTACTAGTGCCATAGTTGGTTGGCTGTTGTAGAATTCTGAATGGCTTTATCAGGTTCTAATCGGAATTATAAAGTTTCGGCTGAAAAAACATTAAGTCCACAGTAATACACAATCTATTGTGCTACTTTAGATGTAGTTAGTTTGACCGTTGGTTTTGTCTGAAATTGTTAGGTTTTTCCACCGAAAAATTGTATATTTCTGGATTTGTAAGGTTTCGGATGAAAAATTATATACTGCACAATGATGCACAATGCATCATTCTACTACTGCAGGTATTTATTTGGCTTTTCTATGGCTTCTGGCTGGCTTTATCTGGTTCCGTCTGGAATTATAAGGTTCCGGCTGGAATTATAAAGTTCCGGCTGAAAAAGCATTTTGTGCACAATGATGCACAATGCATCGTGCTACTAGTGCTATAGTTAGTTTGGCTGTAGAGGGTATGGTTCCGGCTGAAATTGTAAGGTTTTTCCCCAAAAATCTTATGTTTCTGGATTTGTAAGGTTCCGGCTGAAAAATTATATAGTGCACAATGATGTTCAATGCATCGTGCTACTAGTGCCATAGTTAGTTTTGCTGTTGTAGGGTTCTGGATGGCTTTATCCTTTTCCGGCTGGAATTATAAGGTTCCGGCTGAAAAAGCATTTAGTGCTCAATGATGCACAATGCATCGTGCTACTAGTGCTATAGTTAGTTTGGCTGTAGAGGGTATGGTTCCGGCTAAAATTGTAAGGTTTTTTCCTCAAAAATCCTATATTTCTGGATTTGTAAGGTTCCGACTGAAAAATTATATAGTGCACAGTGATGCACAATGCATCGTGCTACTTGTGCCATAGTTGGTTTTGCTGTTGTATGGTTCTGACTGGCTTTATCAAGTTCCATCTGGAATTATAAGGTTCCGGCTGAAAAAACATTTAGTGCACAATGATACACAATGCATTGTGCTACTAGTGATGTAGTTAATTTGACTATAAATTACCATACCATTACCATTCCGGCTGGAATTATAAGGTTCCATTGAAAAATGATATATTGCTGGATTTATAAGGTTCCGGCTGAAAAATTATATAGTGCACAATGATGCACAATACATCGTGCTACTTTTGCCATACTTAGTTTGGCTGTAGAGGGTATGGTTCCGGCTGAATTTGTAAGGTTCTTTTCCGAAAAATCGTATATTTCTGGATTTGTAAGGTTCCGGCTGAAAAATTATATAGTGCACAATGATGCACAATGCATCGTGCTACTAATGCCATAGTTAGTTTTGCTGTTGTAGGGTTCTGGATGGTTTTATCAGGTTCCGGTTGGAATTATAAGGTTCCGGCTGAAAAACCAATTAGTGCACAATGATGCACAATGCATCGTGCTACTTATTCCATCGTTGTTTGGTTCCGGCTGATATGGTTCCGGCTGGCGTGACGGACACAAAATTTTACGTTATTTCTACCGAAATACCACATATTACACCAAGCGATAGAAAAAACTACCTAAATTGTTAGTTGGGACAAGAAAGGTACAAATTGAGTCAAGCCTTTATCGCCATTTTTGTTTTGTCTTATTTGACACTTCAAAAAACGATTATTTATCCACTTTTCAGTAGACATTAAAATATCGGTAAGGAGAATACTTAAGTAAAAATAGAAAATTGTCTGTAATAGGTCTTTTACTAAAAACTGTAGGTAAAATACATATATGGTAACGTCGATCCACGGTGTTGGTTTGAATTTTTCGATAGTGCTGCCTATTCAGCTACACGTATTATATGTATATAAAAAAAAATATTATTTGAGACTCACAGCCAAAATACAAACAACATTTTAGAATCAACTCTGCAAATATTTTTCGTTTGTCTTACTTTATTATACTGAGAACTACGACACAATGGATATTTAATGCCATCGAATGAGATAATTAGCAACATCATTTATCTTCTCTAAATCATTTGGGAAATAATCGTGCAAAAGTAAAATCCGATATAAAATAAAGTATCCTTTGAAAGACACCCCCATTATCCCCATACAAAATTATTATAAATCACATTATATTCTGGGGAGTTAATATTAAGGATAATCAACATTTAGAGCGCCAAACTAAAACAAAAAAACTATTTCCTCTTATAACAAATTAATTATTTTATTTTTTTTAAGAAAGTTAATTATTATTAATTACCAATAATAATTTTAGTTTTGTTTATTTTAATTATATTCCCTTTTGTTTCCTTATCCGATTTTTATTTATTATTATACGGATATTACGAGGAACAATACATTTTTATGGTATATAAGAGAAATCTCAATTAATTTTGGATCATGAAGTTGGGATGTTCATTTGGTTTATTTTGCTTACGTTAAATCCTGTAACGGTATACGATGCATGTGTATGGTGTATATGTACGAGTATAATGAAGGAGCACAATATAACGACGAAAATATTTTTTTAGGATTCTCAAAAATTGAAAATAATCCTAATATAATGAGAAACTGTTTTGGGCTAGAATATTGTTCATCCTTTTTTTCTGGTTTATAATATACATTCTCCTTCGATTTACGGGCGAACGTTAATCGACTCCCAAATGCTATTTAAAATTTAGCGATGAAGACTTTGCGCTATCATTTAGTTTTTATAATTATACCAAGAATGCAGAGGGATAATTTATATAGGAGCAGGAAATCAAAACGTAGCTCAGACAAAGCACGATCTCTACATTGAATGCGTGTATAATTTAACAATGCACGGGATCAAAATAACAACAAAAGCAGTAGACAAATAAAATGTATTATAAGAAAATAGAAAATTTATCTTTATGGCACACACACACACATACAAAAAAAAATTGAAAAACGTGAACGAAATACCGAACATTTTCAATCGAATTCAATTTTCAATTCCATAAATTTTATCTTTAGACGTTGTGTACAGTAAACTTTATAAAAAAAGTCTATTATTTTCTCCGATTTTGTTGTTGCCGCGTATAACGTAAACGTGTACGCGATGTAAAAAAAAATGTAGTTTTGTTCAGAGCGCGAAATTAATAAAAAAAAAACTATGGCAGGATATTAAATTTCGCGTGTACGCCACTAAAACTATAAATTTTTCAAATAAAGATGTACACGGTCTTTTACCCTTACCAATTTAGCATCTTTGAGGTAAAATCTTTATAGAATATGAAACTTATAACAATTTATTTACATTCGGATTTCCTTTCCCAAGGCTTCATTATACATGGGAAAATTTAAGTTTTCCATTGTGAAGCATCTTTTTGTATTTATTGTTCAATAAATTTGAATAAAAGTCGTCTTCTTAGATATACGAAAATTATAATAATGGTTTTTCAAAAACGTAACAATGGCTTCTTTATATGTAATTATGGAGACAATATTTCCATTTTTATTATTATTTGTACAATAACGTGAACAGTCGATAAAAATATAGGATATCCAGTTCATGGTTAACTGGATAAAATGAATTTTAGATTTCATGTGGACTACACAAATCTCTAACAACACGATTATCAGATATTTTCTAACCGGATCAAGTATAATTGTCATTTTATAGGGATACAATTTTTTGGTTATACAAGACAATTTTTACCAACAGTGACGAGGTTATTCTAATTTTTCACTTATGAAATCAAGTGTGGTGTACTCAAGATCCATGTAAACATTCATAATAAAAGAAAGTCGTGTGTTGGCCACAACATATACACCCATCCATTTTTTCTGGTACAGAAATTGGTACAGCGGAAGTAGAAGCTTCCATAGAAACTTTTTTGTTCTTTGCAACTATTATGAAGAGTATATTATCTTTAGTAAAAATGACTATAAACGAAACAATTCTAAATTAAATTTGCAACAATATATCTAATTTTACGCGCAGATGACGACTTTTGGCAAAAAAAAACGTTCACAACAAAAAATCGGCCTCTGTACAGCTTAGGCTTATTAGACGATTTTGGTGAAACTTCATACTTAAATTTTTATCATAAAAGAGTGTTGTTTGGCCGAAATCTGTTCACGCTCTCGTTCGTTATATTCACATTTACATTATATTTTAAAAAGTATTTCATTTATGAGAAAAGCGGCTGTGAACTAAGGGATGCTGAATTAAATTCGTAAAATAACTGTTTCTCAACTAAAATACAGCTTACAAATTGGGAGATCTCCGTGATGTCTCGACGAAATCAGTCCGCCGGAAGTGGAAGTTTCTATAGGTCATTTTACGTTTTTTGCAACAATTATTTTTAGAAATGTTTAACATTTACGAGATAAATGGAGAATCTGGCTTGATGCAGATCAGTTACGGCAACAACAATTTTAACAAACAGCTTGACTTACTGTTCTCTTCTGTCGCTAATAATTGCAGAGTTTCAGAAACGAATTGGGTTTTCAGTACAGTTGACTTATTTCAACAAATTATTTTAATCACATTTTACAGCGCACAACTTAGAGAAAATCCTTAACTGTGAAATTTCACCAAGGTTTAATTTACGTAATGTTGATTTTAAGAAGTTTAGCGAGTTATTAGCAGCTAACATTGATTTTAAAACCATTATTGACGGTAATCCCAACCTGGAAACCAAAACTCTCTTTAGGTAATCAATAGCTCCTTTTATAGCTACTTCCGGGTTATCGCAGGCAGTCATCTTATCTATCAGCAAAGCAGTTTTCGTAATTAAAATCTTGGCAATTTCCATTTATACAGACGATGCGAAAATTCACCGACAAATTTCAAGTTAAACCGATGTTACAGCATGACCTTAATAAATTATAACTTGGTGTGCTATAGAATTTTTGATCTAAATGTGAGTAAAGGCCAATCCATTGCATACTCCAGAAAACGTAAAAATTTCATTTGTCGGAAGTTTACCATAGACAGCAATGGTTGTTGCCAAAGCGTTGGCCATACTGCTCTAAAGAATTTTTAAACCCCTATGCACGAGGATTATTTGGCAAAATGACAGATATGGGAAATTTATCGAATCAATTCGTAATACATTATGCAATGTGTTATTCAGTAACTATATCAGAAGCGGATTAAAAATAAATTCACTGCGCAAAACAAAAAACGCAACAGTTAATTTTTTAGAAAAAATACCCTATTTTCAAACGCTTGTATCTTTAAGACTGCCAACGAACTATTCTGATGTGTCATTCACGAATCCAAATAAGCCGTTTTGTGGAGAATTTAGAAACCTTGGGAATGAGATTATTGAAATTGATGTACGACAAATCGCTGTTGAGTTATTGCAGATTTAGCGAAAAACATGACAAAAATCGTAAACTTATCTTAAGTTTTATCTTGTAAACTAAGCACTCCACGAAAAATTGTTATAGCAAACTTCTTAATAAAAACACATTTCATAGTGTTAACAACAATAGTCCGCTAAAACTACAATAACTCAACAGCGATTTGTCGTACATCAATTTCAATAGTCTCATTCCCAAGGTTTCTAAATTCTCCACAAAACGGCTTATTTGGATTCGTGAATGACACATCAGGATAGTTCGTTGGCAGTCTTAAATGAAAAAGTCATAAAAAACTAAAAATAATAAAAAACGGAGATCAGCATCGGAAAGTAGACTAAATTTGCAACCTCTCATTGATATGTAGACCCATCCTTCTCGCATGTCCCCCAAAAAAGCAGAGTTTTGTCAGTTTTGGCAAAAGCTTCTCACAAAAGACTCCGGCTTCTACCTTGCCATCTAGAGAAACATGGGTGCACCTGTGCAGAGATTCGTATACACAAGTAAGGCTAAATACAACTGGAGGTCGATATACTTAGACCAAACAGGACGCTCATTTCAACTCACTTCAGTACTGTACGTATACAAATTTCTCATGAGTCATGGAGTCACATTACGGCCAAAATTCACACCCTAAAAATATACAAAAACAAAAACACCAACAATTTGTTTAATGACAAAAACAACACAAAAACCAATAAAATTTACGACTTATTCGCGTAGATACTCGATCCACTAGTAAGCAAGCAATTTGCTAGCTAAAGTCCTGACTACTCAATCAATTTTACAAAAGAAATTTAAATTTCAAATTATATTTTCAATGCGCATTTTGTTTTTTTTGTGCGACAGTAGAACAACACAAAATTTGCTGTTTAGTTTTTGAAGTCGTCGCAAAAATAGCCGTCGCATATCGCAAAAATAAACAAAAATTTTATGAAAAATGTATTTTGAAATTTAAATTTTCTTGGTAAAATTGATTGAGTAGTCAGGATTTTGGCTAGCAAATTGCTTGCTTGCTAGCGGATCAAGTATCTACTAAATTATTCATAACTTAAAAACAAAGGAGGTGCGACAGTATATAAACTATTAATCAATTGTTGTAAATTTCATAAATTTATTTAATTTAATTTAATTTTTATTTTCATTTTTCACGATGTATTATAGTGGACGTGTTGCCTGCCAACGTGGTGTGTGACAGTGCTGCGAGCTACGTCTTCCTCGTGCAGATGATGAAGACGAACTGGTTAGAATAAACTGTTTAGAAAGACAATAAATTTATTAAATTAATAAAAAAAAATGTTCGTTCCAATCAGTTCATGGATGGATTCACTTCCTGCATGTAATAATTGTAATCTAATTTTATTTGTGAAAATATTATTATTATTGCTTTAGGGAAATTTAAGTATATTGTATATTCTGATTACATGTGGCTATTTTAATAAAATTTACTAAATGAAGATTAATATTCACTTCGTGCATGTAATAATCTGTTTTTCTAGTTTGCAGTTTATGTGTATTTGTGCAGGGTATTCCGTGAACTATTGATTTATTTGAGTTTTATAAAAAATGGCAGGGATGGCAGTGATTTTGTCTTTTACATTATTTAAATTTAAACCATTATTATTCAAATTATTTTCTACAAATAAATAAAATAAATAAAGACTGAAAAATGGTTTGCTTTTTTATTCTTTAATGCCTATAGGTGATTTCTGGATTGCTATTAATTCATCAATAACTACCATCAAAATATTTTTCAGATTGTTATAAATTAAAAATTTAAATTTTTTTTTATTTATAAAATAATATATCAAAAAAGTTGAAAATACAATACCAAAAAACATTTAGACTCAAGTTTAGACTCAAGGTAAAACTTCTACTAGGGTTAGATAACAACGAATTCTATTGGAGTTGGTCTTAACATTTTTTGGTTGAAAATTAAATCTTTAAATTTATTTTAGACCACTAATTCTTTGTCGTTTTTTGAAAATGCTAAACTTTTAAACATCATTGCAAAAATTAGAAAAGCTTCCTCTGAAGCTACTACTTCCGAAACTCAGATTTCCACCAAATTTCACATGGATCTTCCAAATAATGGAAAAAGCTCAACTACAAAACAAAACTCGTCATTTCGGTAAAATTTTAAAAATGATCTGAACGAATTTTATTTGAACTTTAATTTAATATCTTTATGGAAAAGCTTATGTATGAAGTTTCACCCCTTGATCATAAAATCCGACTGGGTTGCAGAGAGCTCACAATCATTTCCTCTCAGCACCGCACTTACTGCGTAGAAGAAAGTAATATTAAAAACTTTAATTTGCGTTTTATTTTAAAATAATGTGATTTTAGCGTTTTATTTGTCCGTCCGGCAAAAATTATGTCTATAGCTCAGAGGTCGTACATACATATTGTAAACTGCAGCTGCATCTCTCAAAATATTAAAAAATCAAATTCTTTTTATAAACAGCATAAAGTGCAAATATATGAAAATTTTATTCAAAATCTCGACGATTTTTTATAAAGTCTGTCCTATTTGTTGACAGTAACATGCGATTTTTCTAGACAATTTTGCTCTTTGTCTCTATATTCAACATATCTATATACACATATGTATGATGATAATACCATGTGGAAGTCGATTTAAATTTTACATACGTTCGCTTCTGTACTACATAGAGTCTATAATATTTCCTAGATTCCAGGAAAAGAATTTTGTTCCATTTAGCGCAACACAGTGTTTTTCTACAGTAATGTACAGTTTTCCATTACATATATCCTTATCAAATATTGACATCATAACAGGAAGAGAAAATTGCTCGTTTACCAGAGTACCTGGCAAAACGAAAATTTAAATCGAACAAAACATTACAATCTGATATGCACGATGCAATATTCAAGGTGGCAAATTACTTTTTTTGTACGTAACGTCAGAATATCTGAAGTGCAAATGATAGAGACGCTTTTTGGTTACTGCCAACTATTCGTTATTTGCTTTTTGACAAGTTTCTATTTCAGACAAATTTGTTTTATACGGGATAATCCTCTGATGGTTAGATATGTATCCTATTGAAAACCATAAATATTAATCCGTTCTTTAATCCACTATTGAAAATGTTGCGTATCAAGATGTTATATACGATTATCTAGCACAAATCGATCATAAAAACTGGGACAGCCTAGTTTCAATCGAGTACAGCATCGTCCTTGTTATGTCATAAACCAAAACAGTATGACTTGGGTAAGAAATGGAAATAAACCGATCTGTATAAACTATTTATATTGCTAATACATCCTTTTTCAATTAAGGAAATTGAAAATAATTTTCATTTTTTTATAATAGCAACGTCGTTAAGTAAAACTACCCGTCGTGCAAGATACATGTGAGCAGAAATAGTTATAGCTAGTAATTGTTAATACTAATACATAAAATTGCAATAATAATAATTAGAGTTTGTGCTATATATTATGTCAGGGATGGGTAAACTTTGGACCGATATTTATACCCTTGAACAACTTCTGATAATTGGGGCTGAAATCGTTTATTTGACCGAATTAAATTCCACGAATAACATGGCTCTCGTTGATATGGAGTTTTATCAACTTACTGGTCCAATTTCGATAAACTTTGGTAAAATAAATCTGGTCAGAAACACGATCAATAAAATTTACGAACGGTTACAGACCTAGATATATCACTGACAGAAATACAGATCAACAGAAGGAACAGAGGAATATAAGGATAAGGAACAGAAATATCACATCAGGGGTTTCTGGGTGGTGCTATCAGCCGGCAACAGCTCAGGGTAAGGATCGTGGGGTTTCCATAAACTTAACGTGATCTTGCATTCACCGCGTTGGGAAGGTAATAAGGATACGAGTCATCATCAGCAATTTATGACACTTACCTGCGAGTTTCATTACCCCTCCGCCATACTAAAACTTAGTTCATTTTGGTGGGTGATAATGTCACCGCCACCATTTTCTCAGATATTACAATACAAAAAAAAGTTCTTAACTAAGGATTTATTTAAATTTAATATTAAACTTACATAGTCCTCCATCCGGGATCTCGTCTTCATCTCCGTCGGATTTAGCCTTAAATTCTATATTTTTTTCTTAAACTTAATTTTAAATTTGATACTGTCTGTTTTATTTTTTGTTTTTGTTCTTAACTTTAAATTTCAATCGATACTTTCGTCACTTAATGTTTAATTTTATACTTTCTTTATTTTCTTTTTGTTCTTAAACTTAAATTTTATCAGTTATTTTCTTCACTTAAGTTTTATTGAGGGGCTAATATACATTTTAACATCCACTTCAGATCACCTCGACTCGCTTCTTTTTCATTTATTTTACACCGTTGAACCCGGTTCACGCGCGTCTGGTCTCATTTGCAAACATCGACATATGTCGATGATAATAAAAATTTGCATCCAATAATGATACCGAATCGAAGGTTGCACATTGTAGTTAATGTTATATGATCACGCGTTAATGTCGAATATTATTAACACGTGCATGGTGAAGAAGTCCGGTATGGATACCCAACCGCTAGACGCGCAATATGTGCCTTATCTGTGATGAGGTGAAAAATCATGATATTTGCGGGTACTTGCAGGTACAGACCTCTAGGCGCGTCGATACAAACGTGGGGACGGCTCACACTCGAGAACAAGTCTCATGAAGCCGGGCTCAGCGTTCATCCTGTTAATTTTAGCAACCCAATATAACTTAACCATGTTAGACTCGAATGTTGTTCGCATGGTAAATTCCAAGCAATTTCTCTTTCAAGCCTCTAATAGAGTATGCGACATTATCCACCTTACCGTCAACGATGGCGGGTATAAATTTAGCGGACAATTTGGCCGAAAATTTATGACCGGCGTAACTCTGTGCGAACGATCGTACAAAGATTGAAGGTTTGATCTCGCCTACGGAGATTATAATGACGAGATGTTCTTTCGTGGGGAACTTTCAAATGATGGATTATTTTGTGGCGAACCAGATGCAATTTTTATTTTTTATTTTTATTTGTTTATTTATCTTAAACTAAACTAATATCATCCCTCATTTGTGACATTGCTACCTGAATGGTTAGAAAAATAAGACTAAATACTTTCGAGTCCGGTGATTTGCGTAAGTAAATTTTATTGCGCTTACACCATTAAAACTGATACTTTAAGTTAACTTTAATCTCTTTAGCTGCGTTGTACAAGCGAGACTGAAACCTTGTGAGATGATGAAGTATCCAGATTTTGTGATTAGGAGGCACCATTGAAAACTCCGCACCTAGTTGATGTAAGTAAACATACTTTCTCTTTCGAAATGTGTTTAATATTGTATTTTTTTAGATCGACGTTATTTAATTTAAACAGTGTATGAATGTTTCAGTTGTGATCCCGATTCTTTGTTATGAGCTATTGGTTTCACAGAAATGATATCGTCACTGGAGATACGAATATCGGCTGCACCAATAACCTAAGGTATTAAATTTTGAATATCATCAGTCTTTGTTGGAATTCCGCAAACCACAATGTTGGAACTATTTAATTTTTGTGAACCAATGCAGTTGGTCTGGTTTAGTCAACACCTGAATTTCCTTTTTATCGTTATTTGATAAGAGTCACATGTGTTGGCCAAAGACAAGGTAATGAGGGGATTAATGTGTTGAATCCGTAAAGCTGCGGCCACTTCTGGAGATAAAGGTCTCATTCATTGTGTTTCACGATAATCAATGTACGACCGAACGTTCTATTAACGTGGGGAATAAAATGGTGTTCGTAAATGTGAGACTTTATATTTTGCAAGCAATTCTTTAAAAAGCTCGGAGGTAAAGTATTTACCTGCGGGACTGAAAATAGCAAAAATATTCCGTTCTCCAGGAACGAACATAATAGACTAGCTGATGCTTCGCGCAACGGTTTGATGAGCACAAACTTAGAATAATGATCGAGTACTATCACTATATAAGAATTGCCGCGCTTAGAACGCGGATATGGTCCCAAAAAGTCAACATAAAGCTTTTGAAAGGATCTAGTTGATTCCGTTGGCTCCCTCATAGCTGGACGTGTTGCAAATTTAGGCCTTTATCCATTTTACACCTAGTGCAATTGGAGACAAAATGTTGATCTGTGTGACATACGAGGCCAGAAAAACTGTCTTTGGAGTCGTTCATGGGTTTTCGCTACTCCCATATGCGCCGCTATTGGTGCGCTTGTCTTTTTAAATCGCTTGGCATTGAGATCGGAACCAGCAGTTCCCAGTGAGGTGGGATTAATAGTTTGCCACCCTCAATTCGGAAGTTGTATTCACAGTCGGTCATTTGTCGTACGTGGTGAATTTGCTTGACATACTCTTCGTCTAAAAACGAAGGTGGGTCGGAGTTAATCTGTAACACGGGTATCTGATGTGACTTGCATAAACTAGATATTGTAAGATCGATTGGGTTTGTGTTATTGGTGGTCTTAGGCTTGACAGAGTGGTCAGAAGTACCTTGACTGGTTTGATCGTTTGGATTGCTAGAGGTTAGAACTGCGGGCGTGAGTTATATTAGCAGAGCCCTTCTTGTAACCGATCTGAAAATCGTATGATTGGAGTTTAAGGTTCCACCGTGCTAACCGCCCTGACAGATGCTTTTGTGACATTAGCCATTTGAGACTGGCATGATCCGTGTATATCACAAAACGCTACCCTTCTATATATGGTCGGAACTTTTGCACACTGAGTACCGCTGCGTAGCATTCCAGTTCAGTAACCGAATAGTTTTTTTGGGCCGCATTAAGTTTATTTGAGATAAATTCAATGGGATGTTCACCACCCTCGGTATCTGTCTGCAAAAGAACGCTGACATCGCACTGTATATAGAAGGGCTTACTGTAGTCGGAGTCAGCTAGCACGGTGGCGGATAAATAGCTAATTTTAAAGCGCTAATGGATTATTCAGCACAGGTAGACCACTTGGCACTGGACTTACCAACCAGTGAGGTCAGTTAGCGAGGCAGCCAACGAGGCGAAATTCTTAATGAATCGGCGGTACTAACCGTACATACCGAGAAACCTTCTAATCTGTTTGGTAGACTTTGGAATTGCAAACTCCAGAATAGCTCGACATTTTTCGGGGTTTGTGCGGCGGCAAACGTCACTCACAAGATACTCAAGGAAATTAATCTCTCTAAACGCGAATTGACTTCTCTGACAATCCAGGAAGTGTCAATTTTTTGGGCAAAAGCACGAATTCCAGTGAAAAAGGAACAACATTCTGTTGAAAAATTGGAACAATTGCATGATGAGTGGAAAAATCTTCTAAAGAATAAAAATAAACCTTTAAAAGTTTACCGCGAAAGAGAAATTGCCTTTACTAGTAATGGATGATATTTTCGATATCGCCCATACTAATGCCTTATCCATGATGACTAGTGAAGACGACAAGCGATTCCTCTTGTCACAGCGTGAGAAAGGGCGCCCCTGATATTTGGCTGGAGTCAGGCAATATGAAAAAGAAAAACGGAAATCGGAACGTCTGATGGCAGAAAAAAATCGTAAACGAAGACATCTTGAAAAAAAACGTAAATCAATTCCAATAAACTCACAAACATTATTTTCATCATCGGAAAGTGACAGCGAAAGGACATCTGATAACGACATGAGCTTCGAAAATATGGATTTGCCCGTGCTAAGCGCAGAAGGAGCCTCTATAGGAAGCAAATGTTTCATTACTCCTAGAATATTGTCAGCTTTGGATAAGTGGAAGATTACAGATCGTGCAGCAATGCATTTAATCAGTGCCGTTGCCGAAAGTCTTGGACATTCTATTGATGACCTCGTTTTGAGTCGAACAACACTGAGGCGTCTTCGTGAAACAAATAGAGTAGAAATAGTAGAATCAATTAAATCGACTTTCAAATTTACAACAGGCGTAGTACATTGGGATGGAAAATTACTTCCGGAGTTATCTGGAACGGAGACCGTGGATCGTTTGCCGGTGATTATTCCCCATATAGATGGAGAACAATTATTGGGCGTTCCCAAAATAAATATCAAGAGCAACTGGTTTGGAAATGGCGGAGGCTGTTTTCCAAAGCTTAATTGATTGGAGAATAGCTGACAATGTCGTGGCGGCTTGCTTCGATACAACATATTCAAATACTGGAAGACTAAATGGAGCAGCTATTATTTTAGAGCAGAAACTGGAACGAAGTTTATTATATCGTCCTTGTCGACATCACATATGTGAAATTACATTACGCGCTGCAATTGAATCGAAAATGGGCAATACACCAGGAGTAAATTTTCCATTATTTGTGAGAATGACTGGAATTCCTTAAATAAGAATAATTTTAAAGCAGGCATAGATGATCCCAACGTTCAAATACAATTAAGTGATGTGACAGCGGAATTAGCGGATTTTTGTAACAACGAATTGGCAAAGGAACACGCTCGTGATGACTACAAAGAATTATTGGAAATTACTCTAATTTTTTTGGGCATGATACCAACTGAAAATATCCGTTTCCGCCTGCCGGGGCCTATGCATCATGCTCGCTGGATGTCCAAAGCCATTTATGTATTGAAAGTATTTATCTTTCGGGAGGAATTTAAGTTAACAGCACAAGAACAGAAGAATTTACGGGACATTTGCATTTTTGTCGTAAGATTTTATGTGAAAATTTGGTTCCATTGCACAAAAGTTGCTAAAGCACCACAGCTGGATTTCAACTATTTACGAGATATTTATTTGTACAAAACACATGACGAAAAGTTGGCTGTACTGAATAAAAAATGTGGCCAATTGTCGTATTTATCCGACGAAAGCATCGCATTCTCTTTTTTCGACGATAGCGTCTCTAGTGCGGAGAAAAGAAGAATGGTGCAACAGTTGGATTTGAAGAGGGATGTAGAGACCGAGTCAATTAAGCGCGTCGAGTTGAAAATTGATGATGTAAAAACATTTATTACGAAACAACTAGCAGATTTTGTTACACCAAACACTGGCGATCTTCTTAAAAGGTTCAATATTTCTACAGATTTCTTAAACAAAGATCCGGATATGTGGCCTCGGGATGATAATTTCAAGAACGGAATGAAGATTATCAGTTAAATGAAAGTCGTCAATGATATCGCAGAACGTGGTGTTAAGTTAATTCAAGATTATAATAAGAAATTGACAAGAAATGAAGATGACATGCAATATTTACTACAAGTCGTAAAGGACTACACACAAAAGTTTCCAACATACACCAAAACAGCCTTAATGGGTAGAATATCAACTTAGATTGATTATTTTAATGCTAAAAATTAATTTATAATATCATTGTATAGAAGAAACATTATGCATTAATAATAAAAAAAATATAGTAATAATTTGACTTGCTTTTTGGAAATATTTTGGAAATTTGGCAATAATTTCGCTATTTGTTAACCGATTTTCGATATCTTTAATGTTTTGGAAAGGTAATTATCTCCTTTATTGACCGCAATTTTTATTTAGTCTGAGAAAATAATTTTTCTGTTCGTTTGAAAGTGAAAAATCGAAAAAATACCGTTTTTATCGAACTTCGCGCTCAAGTCGCGACCTCTAAACAACCTTCGATCGACCCAATATTTTTTCTGTTTAAGTTTTTAGCATAACTTCACATTTCTAGGGGGTGTCCCGTTAGAAATTGGAACTTTCAAAAATTTGGTCCACCCTACTCTACATACTCTATATATGCTGTTTCTGAATTTAGACCAGGAAAACAGATTTCTTTATTTTGCGTTTTACAAGAAGTTCTTTTTAAGTGGTAAAGAAGTGTAATTATAGTTTGAAAAGATCCAAGCCTTATTCGTGGGTTCTGAATGTCAAACAAAACTGCACAATCTTCGAGGCTGTCGGTTACTCCACTATCTGGTGGCTCCACTTGAATACAGAAGTGTTTAGACAGTTGGATGTATAAAATTATTCAAAAATAGAGATCATAGACTCCAACTAAATATGTCATTTAACGTGAAGGCAACAAGTGGATGTGAGAAAGAATGTTTCTCCACTACTGTATGGGCCAGACTTTCTATTTGATTGCTCGTTCCTACCACTGAAGTGTTTTCTGAAAAAAATGGCCCGTGAGTTAAAAAAGGTTGGACAGTGCTGAATGAGGTGAAAGACAACCGATTCTGTTAAAGAACATATTTTATCCACCGCCCATTTCCTTCATATATTGCAACTTTGTTCTACACAGTGTAGTTAGCTCCTTGGAAAAACTTAATTTTTGATTTTTTTTCCTTTTTTACTTAACACAACAATAAATTCTGTAAATGATTTGTAATAATTAAAAACTTCATTATACTTCAATAAATTTCTTATTTATAAATTACGTACAGTACTTATATTATATACGTTTATAGCACTCGTAGTTACAACTTTGTACATTTTCATAAAAATTATTACGAGTAGAGTGGGCTAATAAGGATGTTGGGCGGTGGTATGATGAAAAAAGGTGGTTAAAAACTTATTATTAGAACTTCTGTTTTTGATATTATAAATAATTATTGCTAGTTGTTTGCTTTTGTAATAATATAGTAGTGAACATATTTATGTTTAAGAAACAACATAAAAAATATTTTTTGTTAGATTTTTAACGGTTGGGTGATTTGCAGCAACAACAACATATGAAAGTTGAGTACTCATAAATAGTCTGTTGCGAAACGTCTGAAAGTTTATTTTTATTATGTGCGCGAAGTTCGCTAATCGATTAAACGTATATGTGGCAACACTATACATAATATATAAAGAACCAGACATACGTAATACTGGGTAATATTTGCATTCAGAATGGATTTTATGCAAACGATTGTTTTTCCATAATAGTACCAGCATAAATCATCTGTAGAGATTTTCCCCTGTAATCCTTAATGTAAATCTGTCTGTATCTGTATGCATTTGCAAAAATAATAAAATTAAATATTAATTAAAATTAATCAGCTGGAAAAGGATTGAGCATGATAAAATCAGATTAAATATTATACATTTTTATCTATATCTGTGTACTCGTATATGATAAAGGATTTTATTGATTTATAATTTTTTTATGTAATGGATACGACCAGTATATGAAAAGTAAAAATAATATTTGTTTGTAAAATATGTTTAATTCCCGCATTAGACGACTAACGATATTTATATTTTCCGGTTTCAACCGAAAATTGAATCAACTAATTGACACACCCGATATAAGTCCCACAGTCCCTCATGCAATATTTTAGACTTGTTTCTTTGGCGCTCCCATTTCTAGACCAGTTACAAGAAACTATGTTGAGATTGGCCGCATAGAATATTGCGCCAAGTGCAAGAAATGCTTCTATGGGAGAACTGGCACGATGTTTATAGCCAATCCATTGGGTCACTTGCTTTTGATTATTTTCTAAATATTCTAAATGGTCATTTTAGAAGATCCACCAAAACTATTTCTAAAGCTGGAAAAGCAGTTAAGCTTAGGCCTTGGATGTCTGATCACCTATTAAATGATACTAGTAAATTGACCCATTCTACGAGTGGAAAAGAAACATGACTGAGTGTAGAACTAAGCAGTGTTTCAAAATTTCAAAATTTTAAGAATTCGAAAAAATTAAAAACTGATGTTTGAACGGAACAGCAAAAAACTGGCTCCAAGAATTTGTTTAAAGCAAAACTTTGACACGTTTTTGTGTCTAAGGGCCCCGGCCCTGATGTTCTGGACCACGCCCAAATTGGAAAAACATATTCGTTAATCCACGAAGACATGATCAACAAATTTCTTTATAGCGAAAATTCGGCACAACTTTCTGTCGTAGGGCGCCCATTACTCGTCCGGCCCTGATGTTCTGGACACGCCCAAATTAGAGAAACATATTCGTTAATTCACGGACACGCTCAAAGAATTTCTTTAAACGAAAATTCGACACATCTTTATGTAGAAGGGCCCTCACCACTCAACCGGCCCTGATGTTCTGGACCACGCCCAAATTGGAAAAATATTCGTTAATCCACGAAGATACGCTCAAAGAATTTATTTAAAGCGAAAATTTGACACATTTTTATGTCGAAGGGCCCTCACCGCTCACCCGGCCCTGATGTTCGGGACTACGCCCAAATTAGAAAAACATATTCGTTAATCCACGAAGACACGATTAAAAAATTTCTTTAAACGGCATAACTTTGTGTAGAAGGGCACTTACCACTCACTCGACCCTGTTGTTCAGGACCACGAAAATTTGACACTATTTTGTGTCCAATGGCACCCACCACTCACAATCAGAAAAACATATTCATTAATCCACGAAGACACGTTCAAAGAATTTCTTTAAAGCGAAAATTAGACACATCTTTATGTCGAAGGGCGCCCAACACTCATCCAGGCCTGATGTTCTGGACCACGCCCAAATTAGAAAAATATATTCGTTAATCCACGAAGATACTATCAAAAAATTTCTTTAAAGCGAAAATTCGACACAACTTTCTGTCGAAGGGCACTCATCACTCACCCGGCCATGATGTTCTGGACCACGCCCAAATTAGAGAAACATATTTGTTAATCCACAAAGACACGCTCAAAGAATTTCTTTAAAGCGAAAATTCGACACAACTTTCTGTCGAAGGGCGCCCATTACTCGTAAGACACACCCAAAGAGTTTCTTCTGTCCGCAGACGTTTATGTGGCTGTTTATTGTAGCGATGAGGTCATAATTTCCTGCCAAAATTTTTCCAAAATGTTCTTGATATTTCGGATTAAGGCGCACTGAAGTACAATTTTTAAAGTAAACCGATTCAAAATTTAATTAATCCTGACAGTGTATATCGAAGCAAATGGTTCGCACTTATCCTGTACATCCACAACCTATTTACGAACATTTGTGAGTCATGATTGTAAAACAGAAATTAGAGATACACAGCAACAGTTTAGTTTGTGGCTATATACCACGCCCTTCAGAAATTAAGTTGAAGCTGGTGGTTGATATGATTTTACCGGGACCTTAATTGTAGTGCCCGAAATGGGGTGTTTCAATTACCGGCGACCTAAGAAGAAATTGGTTCGAAACATATATAGGCACGGTGATTCGGCAGCTACCGAAGGTGTTCAATCATGTTTTGAAAAAGAGAATATTCCATGATTGTGATTTTGTGGATTGACAGAAAGCGTTTTTCAGTTTTTTCTTCACATTGGATAGGCTGTCGACTAAACTGCTTTTACTTCACCCGCTTTCGCTGGTTTTCCCAAGATGTCTGTCGCTGATTCAATAATTTTAATACAAGTTGTTGATTGAATTTTTAATAAAATACTAAATTAAATTCGTTCGTTAACAAATCTTGTTTTTTATTATAATTTAAATTTTTCAAATATTTTGTTACAGGCTACTGCCAACCTGCAGATATCACTAAGCGCACGCAGGGTCCTCCACGGTGATTTTTGCCGGCTACATTCTCAGGGAGAAGTGCTCAGGGAGAAGTCGTGGAGATTGAGGCATGCGTGGCTCCTGGCTTACACCGTGATTACAGAGATTTTAAAAGAGAAAAAAAACGCAAATAATAATAATCGTAAACCGAGTTCCGCCGAAATTTGTCGACCGGAACCTGAGGAACGAACCGAAAAGAAAAATATAAACATTATAAAGGAGGAGAGGTGCCTTGGTGCGCGCATCCGTCCGAACTCAAACGGTGATAAACACCGGCTTCGAACCCGGATGCGGGCACCAAGGGACCGCCAACCCTACGCCGACACATGATGGGAATTCCCCCTCCTCCCCCCCCCCACCACACCAAACCGAAACTTTAATAATTCATTTTTTTTATTTAGACACACAAAAAAACACACCTTTCCACGCGAAAGTACAGGAGAGAACGAGAGCAATGCGCAACGAGCGCGCGACCGTTATCCGGCGCTCGATTACAATAGTTTTTAAAATTTATATATACAAATTATATATTTAAAACTAAAATTTAAAAAAAATTTAGAGAAGAAAAAAAATTTAAAATGGCAAAAGAATGAAATAAAAATAAAAATAAAAAAATTGTACCTTAATTGAAAAATAAATTGTTGCGGCCTTGCGCGGCCGTCATGCCACAGGGTCGCCGCCCCGGACTGTTATGGCTTGGTGCCGTTACCGTTGCGAAATGGAAAAAAGGGGGTGCCGGTTGGCCACTCGTCGCGATGCGGGGCCTCTCCCCGATACCACAAAATATCACCGGATGGGCAACCGGGTGGCTACCCGTACCGTTGCAGGGCCTTTCCCCGATAACAAAAAAAACAAATGTTAGGCGATGTTTGGCCTTGAAACGCAGATAACGATGGAATGCCTTGTGGTGAGCCACTCATGCACGCTGTGTCTTCCCACCGACTACACAAATTAGATCGGCGGCGGATTGACCCCGTACCAATGTACAGGTGAGTACCAGTGAATATTTTGAATACAAACGTACTCGATACGTACTGCGTCCTTGCGATTCACTTACGATAATTGAGGTGCGGCCCCCGTTGGAAATGCCGTGAAGTTTCTTTCGTCTTGTTTTCAAATATTCAATTTTTCGCAGATATACTGTTGTCGTTCCATACGCTTTTAGTTTTCTAATAATTTTCCCTTTTGTATTATTTCCCTTTTTTTCAACGAGCACGAACTCAAAATTTTACGTATTTTCGTACACGCCACTAACATATCAGAGATTGGAAATATTTAGTGGATTTATTGTGCGACACAATCGTCTTTTTCTATTTCCAATAACACTTCACCGTAATTTGCCACCATTAAGAAAAAAAAAACGATTTTTTATAATGTTACAAAACACATTTCCATTTAATTTTTATTTACTTGTACCACAATCTAATACAATTATTTTGAGTAATTTCGTATTTTTTTTATGTCACAACACTATGGTTGTATATCGACAACCACTTTTTATGTCATACAAACAAAATCGACTTTATTATTTTTTTTTATTTTCCTACATTCAAAAAAAAACTTTATCATTGCGAAATTACAAAATCAAACAATCTTAATGAAATTCCAAACTTGACTGATCTTGAAAAAAAATTCTCGCACCGAATATTTAATTATCTTTCTTCTCTGTTTTTCGTTTACATCAATTCGCATTGATGTAAACGAGAGGCATATAAGAAAAACATTCTTATGGAATGTTTTGCTTTGCACACACTCGATGAGCATTGGTCTCGCTCTCTCGTCATTCTTCTTACCCTCGCGCCATCACACGATGAGGTACAAAACAAAACGTCGCGAGTGCGTTCAGTGCACAATAAACAAACAACTCCGAAAGAGAAGACACAAACCGAGGGGAATATAAAATACAAAAGTAAAGACACCAGCCGAGGGGAAATATAAAAAATACAAAAATTGTGGTTGCGACCGCACAGCCGTAACAATTTTTTGTTAATTCTATATGACATTTGTTTTCAATCTGCCTTATACATCTTAAAATTAAATCTAATAAAAACCTCAATTATTTTTGCCCGGGAAAACAACTTTCCCAAACCAGTTCTTGGTTGAAAGCCACTGAACAAAACTTGCGAATGACATCTTTATGAATAAATACTAATGTTTTGTGCCTCAGGTCAACTTTTTCTACTAAATTATGAACTAAACTTTTTAAGATGGCGCTATTCGCCGCCAGGTTACAAATGAAAAGTCTCCTCGCGAAGTTACTTTTCAATTTAGTTGTCAAATGCCATTATTTGGTATTTAATGCGTGTTATTGTGTACAAATTTTTACATGACACTTTTTTTTATTTTTAAACATTTTGTAGTTTATAGTAACATTTGCAAATAATGCAAATTTCATGCCATCTTCCGTTATTTTAATTTTATTTTATATTTCCTTTATCCACAAAAAGTCGACAATTTAGAGTTTTGAATAGTCAGGCACAGCTTGTTTTGTTGCTGTTACTGCCACCTATGCATGTAAGCTATGAATTACTGAGTAATTTAGTTCAGTTTATAATTTAGTCACACAGCATATAGCACACAGCATAACATTTAATTTTGTTATAAAGAGACATCTAACAATGAATAGATGAGTTATACATATTTTGTAATTGAGCTACAAATGATAATAAGTTACAATAAAGGTTTTGAAGCAATGAAAAATTAAAATGTCAAATTATGAATGAAGTAAAATAAATTTTAGATTGAGCAGAAACACCAAAACCATTTAGAAAACACCAAAAAATCATACTGTTGCAACCTACCGAAATTAGGCTCCGAGCAAAATATTTAAAAAGTATTAATTTGTCGGATCAGAGCTGAATGGTTTTGGAATAGCCAGACCCTTACGTCACTTTTAGCCAAATATAGGGCTAGGAACTAGGAACCATACAGCAGCCAGATCGAGGCAGTCAGTTTTTAGAGAGACTAACGAATGGTCGACTAAGTTTGTTATAAAGTTTTTTTTGCGAAGTAAAATTAAAATTTTGATGTGTTAAAGTGTTTTTTTTTTTTTTTTGTTAAATCCTGTTTGTGTGGTTTTATTTCATTTCATTATAAATAATATAGTTTCGTGTGGTTAGAAGAAAAATATTGAATTTTTTTTAGTTGGGGGTACGTTGAGAGCTACTGGTGAGTATAGAAGTGGTAGGCGTTATTAACCTAAATAACGATAGTGGGTTGCTATCGACAGAAGGTAAAAGAAATTGTTGACGCTAAGCGGCTCTTGTCTTTTACCGACCTAGATAGCATACCACTATCAAATCCTCTCTACTAACCCATTACCCAATTAGGGCCTATAGGACATTTAATTTTAGTAAGTTGTTTTAGTGCAAGATGTTTGCATGAACAGCTTACAAATACAACCGCGGTCAGGGCTGCTCACGTGATGGGCTGATAGGCTAACCCACTACTTCGGGGTTCTGTACCCCAATTTAATCCTCCCCCAGTTTATTTCATTTTTTGATTCCATATTGCGGTAAACTAAGCCACTATCTAGGCGCCCCAAAACACACACCGTTCTTCCTACCATGGCTACCCACGTAATGGGCTGATAGGCTAACCCACTACTTCGGGGTCAGATACACCAATTTCCTCCTGCCTCAGTCTATTTCATTTTTTGATTCCATATTGCGGTAAACTAGGCCACTTTCTGGGTGCCCTACGGTACCAAGGATAGAGGCAAAAATCTGTGAAATCGGGTTCACTTTCGCTTTAGCTAAAGTTGACCCGTTTCAAAATTTATGAGCCAATTTAAAAATTATTTTACTTCATTTTATTAAATTATTACATTTATTTTGTATATTTTCCGAATTAAAATATTTTTAATATTTCATTTAACAAAATTCGGGGATAACTTCACATATGAAGTGTATTTGGAATAAAATATAATATAAAACGGGGCGGGGCTAACTTCACACAAGATTTAAAGGGATATAATTATGTTAGTGTTGACAGATTATTATTTTTTTAATTTCGGGGATAGAATCCGGGGATAACTTTACATACGTGTCGACTAAATCGATTTTAGAATTTTCTTCAAATGAGAACGTTTTCGCGTCCATTAAATCGATAACATGGGATTTATGAAATGAATCCGTTGGCACTTGGACCGTGAGGCACTGGGTTCAAATCCTACTAGAGGCTGGATCCTCATCGATTACGATCGGTGATGTTAATAAACACAACTAACTCTGTTGGAGTGCAGAGTTTAGCGCCGACCCACCGTCCATGTCAGTGCACAGGTTGGCATGGAGCTTGCAATGTGCAAGTGGTATACTGTAATTGTGTGAATGGAGACCACCCGTGTGTGAATGAAAGGGGGTACTAATTTACCTTCAAAGGACATTAATCCACTGGACAATTAATACTTAATTTAAAAAAAAAGGTCAAAAATTTTGCAATTTTGTGCTTCATCAACACCGATATTATGTTCGTCATCACGTTTATTCTATTGACATGGTGAGTAAATTTATGTAAATTAGTTCTACTAACGCAAAACGAAAACTCATTTATAAAAATTTATCATATTTCAACTAAAAATCCATGCTCAAAACAAATTCTAAAATAAATAAGTTCTTTCTCGATGTGTATTTACATGTCAGCAAAAGATGACATAAACTTGCATAAAATTATCGTGTCGCCAATCAAAATCGGTTTATTATACAAAAAATTTTAAATGGAACAAAATATACCAAATATCTTAAATAATTTTAAAGTACCCGATACAGTGCGCGACATAACACCTTTTGATGGAGATAAAAATTCTCTATATAATTTCATTCAAACAGTGGATGAAATTGGCGGCATAATTTGACAACGCTTAAAGTGTTTTACAACGCTAAAGTTTACTCGATCCCTTATATCTGAAGAGGCTGGGGATATTTTTCTAAAATAAGGTCTGAATGGTCCAGCAAAAAAATTTAGAGATTAAAACAAAACCTCTCCGGCTTCTACAAGAAGATTTATTAGTATTTAAAAACAGAAAAGTTACAATTGTACCTATTCCGCCCGACGAGGGTTATACATGATAGTGAATTTTATAAAACAAATATCAGGGCCATTCGCAACAAAATCATCGGTAAAGCGAATGACATATTAAATATAAAAAATGTGAAAATGATTGAACGGATATTAAACAAGCGTTCATCGAGGTTTACGCTGATAAAAGAGATGAGGCAATGTTAACCCTCGAGTTGCATGGGTTAATATTAAATAACTTATCCCCAAACGAGTTATATTTAAAAATTATCAATATACAAAACACATTGGTCAACCAAATTAAAGTAAAAACAAATAAGGAAGATAGTTCCGTAATCGAGGCAAAAATTGAATTATACATCGAAATGAGCTTGAAAATATTTTTAGGCGGTATTAGGGAACCCTTAGGCTCCTGACTAAGAGCAATGCGACCAAAACCAATATACGAAGCATTAGAACTGGTAACTGAAGAAAGAAAGTTAAGAAACTTAAAAAATATGCAATTGCAATCTCCTAAATTCCACCAAAATTCCCATTATAAAAATTTCAATCAATATAATCAAAGACATCAAAAACCTAATAAATATTATAACCCTAATTACAAACCTAATCCACATCTATCTGGTAACCATCAAAAAAACAAATATATTCTAGAACTTATAGATCTGAGACATTTAAATCGGGAAGAACGACACAAATTAATAGAACGCTGTAAACAATTCGAAAATATTTTCTACAGGGAAGGTAATCTTCTCGAACAATATAAAACATGAAATTAATTTATCAAATAACAAACCATTCTTTACAAAACAGTGTATAGGCATCTACATTCACAAAAGGCTGAACTTAAATCTCAAATTCAATCATTATTAGGCAAGGGTATAATTAAACCATCCTTCAGCCTGTCCAATCTGCCTTGTTCCGAAGAAACCGGACAGCTCAGGTAATAAAAAATGGAGATTGGTAATTAATTACCGCCAATTAAACTCACAAACAATTGATGACAAATATCCGTTACCTAACATAACGGACATGTATTTCACAAGCATTGATCTAGCCAGCGAATTTCACCAAGTCGTAATAAGAACAACCGATATCCATAAAACGGGCTTCTCCACCGACAATGGACATTACGAATTCATTACTTAATGAGGAATATCTGTAAATCAATTTTATGTAAAAAACCAATCTTGCAATATCCCGATTTTGCAAAACCATTTGTCGGTACAATTTTGTCACAAGGAAGCATAGGTGAAGGCTAACCAATTTGTTACTCTTCCCGTACCTTGTCCAAATCAGAACAAAATTTCTCAGTAATAGAAAAAGAGTTGCTGGCATTTAATTTAGACCTTATTTATATGGCCTTACCTTCACAATTGTCACAGATCTCAAACCTCTTGTTTGGTTGTTTCGAGATTCTAACTCAAAAATTCTACAGTGGAGGTTATGCCTTGAAGACTACAGCTACAACGTAGTATATAAAAAAGGTTCTGCGAATACAAAAGCAGATGCATTATCTCGAACTGAAATCGAGAATATTGACAAACAATTGAAATGCGACGGTTTATCGTACTCAAATATTACTAACATAAATAAAAATTCAAGTGCCGGTGCACCACTTGAAGATTTACTAATAAACTCTATAAAATTAGATGAGGTAATCCAAAACTTTAATAATATAGGGTTTTCCAATAAGAATGATATGATTTTTCAGTGACGTTTCGGCCATTTGTAATATGTCATGATCTGTCATTTTTTGTTTCATTGTATTCAGTAATGTTTACAATTTCATCATGGTGAGATATACGCAAGAACAACGTTTACAAATTGTTCAGTTTTATTATCAAAATGATCGTTCTCCAATTGCAACTTTTCGTGCGCTTTTGCCATTTTTTAGTCGTAATAATCGTACAAGTGTGTTCGCTATTCGTCTCTCTCTCTCTCTCTGGCATTATAATCCCATCAAGGGATTTGGCCGCCTCAAATAAGGTTTCATAATCATATTTTCATTTCGGATAATGAGTGATTAATTCATTGATCCTAAACCAGCCGTGAAATTTTTTCCTTGTCACCACCGGGAATCGAACCCGGGACCTCCGGTCGCTGGAGCAAGCATGCTAACCACTTTGCCACCGGGGCGGCTATTCGTCGAATTGTTGAAAATTTTGAGCGTACATTTCCTTTACATAATGTTCAAGTGCCAATAAGACAAAGAAACGCTCGAAGTAATGCAAATATTGCTGCCGTTCAGGCAAGTGTTGCTGAAGACCGCAATTTGTCGATTCCAACACGTTCTCAAGAATTTAGGAGTCTTCTCCGATGATTTTCACAAAACCATTACATTCACCTAAATTGATAGTTTGGTGTGGTTTTTGGTCGAAAATTGGGTTCATCGAATTCGTTTCTGCAGAAGAAGTCGTGGAGGCCATTTGAATGACGTTTTATTCAAAACTCAATTGTATCGATTGTACTTCACATTAAATAAAAAGCAATTCAATTTCCTTAACAATTAGTGTATTTTTTTTTTAAAAAATCATATCACTCTTATTGGAATGTATTGATAACAACGGCTTATCGAAATCAAATAAAGTATAATATTATTCCTACAACTAAATCAGTATTAAAACGAATTTAAAACCCAAAGAGTAATCGAACACGAACAGAACGAATTATTTGAGGAACTCAAAGAAACCGTCTTCATCAAACACCAAGGATTTAAAAGTTTTGTCCTGAAAAAAGGAAACTTTGTTCTGATTTAATAGACGTATTAAACAGATACCCAAGTAAAAAACATACGACTCTTCAGACGAGATTCACAACTCTCTCAAAAAATTAATTAAAACACCAAGTTGGAAGTTTGAAAATATCCGAGGGTATAAACGATCTGCAAAAGAAAATCGAATTATTGGAAACCATAAAAGACAACTTCGACAGACTACAAACTATTTCGCAAACGAAAAATATACAGGATGAAAAGGAAAAAATTTTACAATGGAAAATTAATAATTTAGAAACCGAATTTTACCACTTGTATCCAAATAATCGATGTAAAATACGATTAGTAAACGGGTTGGGAACAATTATTAAATGTATATCTAGAAATCGTAACCTTCTGGGTTCGAACCCCACTAGAGGCTGGATGCAAATCGAACTTTCCTCATCGATTACGATCGGTGATGTTAATAAACACAACTAAGACCCTCTATTGGAGTGCAGAATTCAGCACGGACCCACCGTCCATGTCAGTGTACAGGTTGACATGGAGCTTGCAATGTGCAGATGGTATACTGTAATTGTGTGGATGGGTGGTCTGTGCGTGAATAAAAAAAAAAGTCAGTTGGATTTAAATACTCATGGTGTAAACCTGAAAAGCTACAATAAATTGAATGTGTTTATTCTTATTTATGTTTTTCTTGTATTTCGGAACTCTCTCCCGCACACGTTCGTGACACTTATATAACTTACTATGGCCAATTAATAGGCCTTAATGCCTTATTAAATTTAGCCCAATTGCGCATAGAATTCCGTTGGGGCAACGGCGGTATAATTTGTCAATATTCCAGTCGTTCAATATTTTCCAAATTCAATAAAAGGTTTGGCGCCCAATATACATGTACACAATCACAACAAGCGCCACAGTGATCTCGTGAGTTTATCAACAGAAATGACAACTAGTTTATTTTCGGTTTAATATCGATAACTAGATATTGGCTTATGAAATATGCTTTACTTAGTTTGAAAATGGTTGTAGTACTTGATTTGAAATTTCCTCAACGATGTTCAAGAAAAGTTGACAACAAAAATCGGAAATTAGGAAGCAACTCGATAAAATTATAACTCACGTTACAACATACAATATATATTGAGAATGAGAAATTTGAAATGCCATTATCTTGTGCTAATTGTAATTTCCTTTTTACATTTGCGAGAAATATAACACCTGTTTATTGGCAGGCATATCGTGAGGTAAAAAGGCATTCACAGCACTGCTTTATAAACAAAATCAAGATATATCACTCAATAAATTAATGAGAATGGTGTACTAAAACTAATTACGGCTAGAATTTTGCTTGAGGATATGGGTAACAGAAATACTACAGTCAAACATGAAGGGCAATAGTAAAAATAAATGTTTCGACCTTTTGTATATTAGTATGTACGACTTTATACCAGCAACACATTCCGCTCGCCTTGTATACAAATAATATTTTGCCCCGATTTTCCAATATCGTAAATTGCTTGCATGTTCTAAGGCGTAGACATAATTTCCTGTAAGGATTTTTATTTCCTTACATTTTTATGTGTTCTTTTGTGTTGTGTATATGCTAAGAACAATTACTTTAATTACTTTATTTATTGCAGGAACAATACAAGAAAACATATTTTTGTTATCGTAACATACCTTGGGAGTATTTATTATGTCGCCGGATCTAAAAACAAAAAATAAACTGCATTTAGGCGAGGTTGCTTATAACTACTTTGTTCAACAATCATATTTTCCTTCTATATCCTTCTATATTCTGTAAATATAATTAATGATTCTATCAATCAAAACGAAATGAACTTCCCATCACAATATAGCAGCTTAGGTACGATAAAATAATCTACCCTTTAACTATCCACCAACCCTCTAGTATAAATTTTTGGTGTGTAATTAATTTATTTTAAATTGGATAACAAAACTATGGCGCTTTACGGTATTATATATCCCGACCAAAAACCATTCCCACCATCCAACCAAACCGAAAGGATAAAAGCTGAAGAACAAAAACAGAACCAGAATTTTATATTTTGATTAATTAACATCAAAATTGAATCATGATGCTATTTTTTGTTGCGGATGGTTGTTTCGGTTTAACTGCTTCCCTTGTTCCAACGCTAAAACAATGTAAAATCTGTAAGTAGTAACGTTTAATTTTCGTTCTTTACCACCTTTCAACGTATTTGAAATCTGCACATAATCGCGGCAAGTACTTAGTTTAAACAGAAACCATCATATAGATCGTGTTTATGCGAGGAAAGTATGATAAAATTGTAAAGAAAATTTTAATATCCAGGAAAATACTTTTAACAACAACAACAACATAACAACAACCAAAAAGTTTCTATTTTTAACCGCGTATATAGAAAGGTATGCTTTGAGGCAAAGAAGGCGTAAATAAATTAATTTATAAAATGTTTGTGACTACGGAGAATAAATGGGAAACCGGATCTAATTGTTGAAAATTAAACATATTATAGCGGAGGTGGCTTCGGGGCTAAACAAAATAAATTGATTAAATTTGTAAATAAATATTCGATCTTAAAACACACGACTAGCTAGTATTACCGCATAATTACCAGGCTGTGCTAAAACCGAATGTAACAAAACAATATTCCACAAAACTAAAGGACGAGATTTATATAGAAATATTTTCTGTAAATGTTAATTGAAGGAAAATTTTACTTTAACGGACAGTCAATCTTCTATCAAAATTATTTTAATTGAAATCAAAACGCTACTTGTTTGGAAATGTGCGTCAAAGTGGGCGGCATCGCATTACCATAACACCTTATTATTATAGAAATCTGTAACAACCCTCAGTGTAACAACCCTCTGTGTATCATAAATGTTAGTGTGCTCTTTTCATTTTCCACATTAGATCTGCAAGGCTCATTTTTGGATAAACTCCGAAAATGCTACCGCACACTTCTTTTGTTTGTTTGTGAATATGTATACAATACGCACAAGGCTCTCATTTTTATGTTTAGTTATATATTGTTTTATATATGAAGTTTTATATCTGATTTATACAGCTGAATTTCAAGTATACACCAATACATTCATCCATCACTTTGTTATGTGCGTAGTACTAAATCAATTTTCATTAGGCTTAATTTATTTCAAAGTTGCCATTTTATAGAACCCAAGGTTTTATTCCAATTAAATTGCGTATTTTTATTGTATTAAGCAAATTTTGTTTCAATCGTCTGTCTAATATTTTCATCTCAATCGGTTGAATCACATCATCATTTTCCCATAGGCGTACCTAGAATTTATATAAAATTCCAATTTTTATGAAATAAACCCAATTTAACTCTTAATTGATTAAAACAACCAACAATTCGTGTATGTAGCATAATGGCCCCACAACAATTTTTTAACGTAAAATGGATTTGAACCTCTCATAAGGATAATTTATAAGTTTCTAATTTTATTTTAATATTGATAAATTTTGCTCAAAAAGCAAACGAAAAAAGTTTGGCCTCGCAGAACCCCTTTAATTAAATTTCTCTGCAATTAGAACTAACGATCGATTTATGGCATTTGTGCCTTTCTTAAGTCAAAGTAATCGTAATCGACTCCTAGTGCACGGAAGCGGCCCTTTATTAATTTCTATGAAAATCTTCTGCGTCGATTTTTTTTAAACCTACGTTCTTTTGGAGAACTCAATAACCGAATTTTCTTGATATTATCACTCTTCGCTATCATCACCTGGTACTATAGAAACCTCCATTATTTAGGATTCCCTAAATTAATTCCACGTCATCGGAACGAAAAACGAAACCGCATTTCAATTAAAAAAGGGAACCCGAGGACGTTCTAAACGAGTTATCACGAAATGAGGATTCGTTGAAATATTAACGTTGAAAGAGTAATTACAAAAAAATACACCAAATTCTTTAATAGCCAACGTATTCCTGAATCTCGCGTGGTTCTTTAGGCAACCCCATAGGTGCATATGAAGTGTAGGGGTCCAAAAAAATAAGATGGGAAGAGATTGCGGTACAAGAGGCAGCCTCTCAAAAAAAAAGGAGACGAGAGAAACAACAATTCAACTCGGCGCCAAGCCCGGTACCACTATAACATATAGTAAATAAGGCCTGAACAAAAGGACTCGAAGAAGAGGACACAACCAGCAAAATAATTATAGGAGAGTTGGACCGGACACATTAGTTATTAAAAAACAAGGATGCATTACATATGAGGCGATCTTACGCAACTGAAGGTTTCAAAACATGACAGGTTTTGAGATGACAACGTGTTCAGCATTAGACGAACGCATAATAGCGATATGCTGCTGGTTTCAGTAACATTATCGACACTATTAGTAAAAAATGCTAGAGCATAGAAAGAAAAGAGTGCTAGAGCATAGAAAATACGTGTGTGGGTCAGATTAGTATAGTGGAACACTGACACCAATGACAATTATAGAGGGCAGACACTTGGACGGATCACTTATTATCTGAAATGAAAATATGATTATGAAACCTCATTTGAGGCAAATCCCTTGATGGGATATAACATAGCACTAGAGAGAGAAAATTAAAGGGTCACTTCTCAACTTCAGACTCATGACCCTGAGGTCATCCAGATTTAGATTCAAATTCAAGCTAAGACTCCGACTCAGATTCTGATTCAGATTTAGAATCAGTTTCAGGCTCAGACTCAAATTCAGACTCAGACTCAGAGTCTGTCTCAGACTTAGACTTAGACTCAGACTCACACTGAGACTAAGACTCAGTTAGTTAAATAAAGTTTATGTTCGTTCATTTTTTATTGAGTTGGATAAAAGGTGATAGCGAAAACAGGGAGTAAAAACGAATATTTATTTATCCAAAATTGCTTTATTGTTTTTATTAAATATTCTCCATGAAGTTCAATACACTTTTGCAAGTGTTTGAACCAATTTCAGAAACACTTTGTCCACTCTGATTGGGGTATTTCCAGAACATGCATTTTGAACGCATCGTATCTGTTTTAAATAAAATCAGTTATTTACCCAGTCATAACTTGTTTGTGTCTTTTAATCTCTTGAAACTCTAATTCTCTGCTACTCTGAAACGATCAAAATAAATATTGTAAAAAATCTAAGCAATTGGGAATTTATAAAGAACTCTTTAGCCCGAGTCCGAGTGCTAGGCCGAGTCCGAGTCCAAATCCGAGTCCGAGTCCAAGTCCAAGTCCAAGTCCAAGTACAAGTCCGAGTCCGAGTCCGAGTCCGAGTCCGAGTCCGAGTCCGAGTCCGAGTCCGAGTCCGAGTCCGAGTCCGAGTCCGAGTCCGAGTCCGAGTCCGAGTCCGAGTCCGAGTCCGAGTCCGAGTCCGAGTCCGAGTCCGAGTCCGAGTCCGAGTCCGAGTCCGAGTCCGAGTCCGAGTCCGAGTCCGAGTCCGAGTCCGAGTTCGAGTCCGAATCCAAGTCCGAGTCCGAGTCCGAGTCCGAGTCCGAGTCCAAGTACGAGTCCGAGTCCGAGTGCGGGCCCGAGTTCGAGTTCAAGTCCGAGTCCGAGTCTGAGTCCGAGTCCGACTCCGAGTCGGAGTCCGAATCCAAGTCCGAGTAAGAGTCAGAGTCCAAGTCCGAGTCTAATTTAAAATTTATAGAAAATATTTATTTGGCTTTGTGTTACGGAACATCACAGTCATCAACATTCTGCGCTATCTCAAATTGGGAAATACCACGTAGAACTCGTTTTACCCCTATATTCTGGGTCTGAATCTGATTCTCAACCTAAACCTTAATCTGAATCTTAGTCTGATTTTGAGTCTGAGTCTGAGATTGAGTCCGAGTCCGATTGTGATTCTGAGTCTAAATTTGAGTCTGAGTCCGAGTCTGAAACTGAAAATTGATTGATTGATTGATTGATTGGACTGTAGAACCAAATACTTGACAGGTGGTCATGGATAACGCCGTGCCTATTATTACAGCCTGTTTACACATAACAATAGGAGGTATTTTTTTTTTTGGGACGGAACGACCCGGTTTCAGACACCTAGCGATCGTACGGCACAACACAATTCTAATCTACTTCTAACTACTAGAGGGAGGATAAAGGCTTAATAGGTTTAATGGATAACGATGGTATTGGTCTTCAACAATTGCTTCTCTAAATCAGCAACCTGAGGGTTAAATTTTATTATTTCACATACATCTGGGCCTGAAATTTAATTTTAAATACTAAATTAATGCTTTCCGGTTTCCTAAACAAAATTGCTTAATTGAATCAGCCCGGTTACAGACACCTAGATAAAGTCGATCGTTAGTAACAATGACAGCACAATTCTAATCTACACAATCAACAATTGAATGCTTTATTTGCCAAAATGATTATCTCCATAAAACAATAAGTTAAGAAAAATGGGAGAATACAAAAATGGGTTATTTTTTTTTTATATTCCTTGTAAAATGCAACTTTAGTTCCCTTCATTTTTGTCATCTAGAGGTGTTAACACTTTTTGTTACAGAAATTGGTTTTGAATATATACAGTTAGGAGCCAATCAAGTGCGTTGATATTAAAATTTAAAAAAAAAATGGAGTTAATCGGTTTTGCTTGTAAACCATCCAATTAATATTTCAAAGAGAGAAAAATATAATATTTCAAAGATCTGTAGATTTCCTGAAATTTAATTCTCAATTAATATTTTCCGGCTTCCTAAATAATATAAATATTTATTAATTTAATCATACTGCAATTCCACAACTAACAGTAGAATTTCCTGTAATTTCGCCATAATTATTTAAATTGTATTAAAAATTACTTACTTAAATATTTTTAGGGCATCGCAAAGGCAATGGTTCCCGGAAAAGTATCAAGGTTATTCAATGTCAGATCAACTATCGGATTGGGCATTTCATCAAAATTTAGGTTATTTCGCAAAAACTTCAAATGTTTTATTAATTTTGGTCACCAAAGAATATTCGATTAATTACCAAGTAAATTATATTGCACAGAACATATTATGCCATGCTCAATGGAGCTTCACCATTCCAAAACCAATTACTGTCAAATATGGTTTGCAGAATTGGATTGTCACTCTATGCTCAATGAAACTAGGCCATCTCTTTCAACAAATGATGACCAAATTCGTTGTACAAAGCTGATTTTGACGAAATTTTGGGATTCAGATATAATGAATGAAATCAGGTCATTTCCTAACCGACAACTTAAAAATTCATTTTACAGAGCTGGGCTAGGATTCTAATAGGAAAGGTCAGCTTATATTGAGATTTTCGTGTATTTCTGATGAAGTTCTACAATTCGACCATTCTGAATAGAACTTGGGAACCATACCCCAAAAATATATATTGTCGAATCAGGCATTCAGAATTGGATGGGGATTCAAAAAAAAAAAAAAAAAAAAAAAGATTTTAGAGAAGTTTTGGAGTTCGGCGGTGCTACCCACTTTCTTAAACAATCATGTTCGAATCTGGTATGCTGAGCTAAATCGAGACTCCAACATAAACTCCGGATGAATTCTGGATTTTTCTACAAAACAAATCCGAAAACAATCGGCCAATGAACTAACTAGTTTCTCCATTCACCATAGCCGAAACAAACTTGGCCTTAATCCGAGTCAAATCCAGCTTCCCAAAACTAAAGTTTACTAGAATTCCAATCCAGCCCAATTCATACCCAAAAATTAATTTATTCATCTTCCGCGGTATACTGCCTAGAAACAGATTACTGAGACAATTCCGCACATGTCAGCCAATAAAAAAAAGAGGTGAGGTGATGGCCCGAACGGAAGATAAAACCACGCGGAAGCTTCTTACATAATTGGTGCATGAGCAAATCTTTGAATATTATTTAGAACTCAAATCAATCGATATCCGTGTCTGATGTACCCATGTAATTGCCAATCTGTTTCGAGAAATGTTGTTGAGCCAGATAAATTCTTAAAAATTCACAAAAAATAGCGGCAGCAGTAAGCAATCTTAAAAAAATAGTCACCATTAAAAGCCCGAGGAACATCAAAGATTTACTTGTCGTTAAAAACGAAAATAAAAATTAAAAACCATTTTCCCTTTGCCATGCCGTAACACATAACGCACATAACATGAATAAGTGACACAACCCAAAAATTAAATTTTTGCAGGGGAGCCAAAACAAAAATTACCAATTACGTTATAAAGTTACAAAATCATAAAACGAACAACGACATTTTGCGCTTTTCCTTTTCGGTGAAGGAAAAAAAAATGTTTTTATTGCGGGATATGAAAGTTAAGATTGCGCATCTTTCTAGTAATTTAACTCAAAATGATTATTTTTTCAGTTGTGTCACCCCTCCATACCACGTGCGACATGAGGTCTCACCGTTTTCAACCAGTCTACAAAAAATATATTTTATTTAATTTATTTGAAATTGGAAATTAATTACAAATTTTTACCTATAAATTAGAGAGAAAATTAATTTAATTAAATAAATTATAAACCAGTTTAATAAACATTAAAATCCGTTAATAATAAATAATAAAAACGCCATTGAAGTGGTGGTGTATGTTCTGATTTAACATAAATCAAGTCTCCTATTTGGATATGAGCAAATCTTTTCTGCCACTTGAACCTCTCCTGTAAATATTCATTAGAGAATCGCTTCCAAAATATGTCCAATCTTCTTTGAATAAGTTCAAAATGATTCGTGTAATTTTTTTTCACATCCATCAAACTTTCTGCAGGTGGAAACATTAGATTGGTTATGTTTAAAACATCAGCAGGTGACAGAAATAGTTCCTCTGGATTCTCACTAACTGGGGTGATTGGTCGCGAGTTAACTTCAGCTTCTATCTGGCACAGCATATTGTGTTTAAATCTTTGAAACAAAATTTCGTATTACCGACGCTTTTGTAAAGATAACGTTTCATCATCTTGGCCACATACTCCCAGAGCCCACCACTAGCCAATCCCGAAATCGCCACTGTATCGAGCGTCGCCACTGTATCGAGCTCCATTTCAAGCAACGATCAATTATTATTTATTCCTATAAGGTAATTTTAAACGAAGTATTTGATTTAACAAGGGTTATTTATCTTTGTGCATGCGAAACTGTGTGCTGATTTAACATCAGAATCGGTCTGCTGATTTAACAAAACTACGTAGAAACGAACACAAAAACAAAATTTTAAAATTGTTCATTGTGAAAGTCGATACAAGCCTTCCATCGCGTTTGTCTATTTGATAAGAGATGGCACGCAAAGCAAATAATATCTTAAGATATGTTTAACAGAGGCTTGGATTAAGCGTGAAAGAACTTTCGGCTACTCTTCCAATATTGCAGCAAATCTACAAGCGATACTATATTACTACTCTCGACAATGTTCATGTCAAAAAGTGTTTGTAAACCTTTCGTAATTTTGGGTCAACATCATTTTAAAAGTAATATTTATCAATTCTCCATTTTTTTTAGTAAGCAGTTGAATTTTGACTGTTGAGTACCCCTGATGATTGAGATTGTTCCAAATAAACACTCGATTTTATTTGACCCCGCGTTGCTCGTTTGGTAATTAAATATTCTTATTGCTTCATGTTAAAAATCTTAACGTAATCTCAGCAGTTATTATTACTAATCCTGGAACTTCGGCCTGGAAAGAGTGGCGTTAAGTAAATTCTAAGTAATTATTGGATCGCTTTGAACACTCAGTTCACCTGAAGGTACGATAATTTTTACACATCGCACGAGTGACACAATCAGTAGAGCGATTTGAAAATATCACTAAAATGTGTTTGTAAAAATGGCGTTTTTCAGTTCAGACAGAGTACGTTTTGATACAAAATAATATCAATATGAATTATTCGGAATCGTTTAATTCGAATATCTTAGAAATGAGTGAATTTTGAGTTGTTTCACTGTTACAAAAAAAGAGCGATATATTGTAGTTTCAAAATCAAATGCATACTTTGAAACCCCGCTGGTTCTATCTGAGCTGTTTAGCTTGGAGTGACAAATTTATTGACAAATCATAAATCAACTGTCGTAATCCATATCTTTCTTCTGAGAAATTAACCCTCAAATTCCCGCTGTTAAAACCACTGCACAAATTATAGTTCTTTGCGTGCAAAATTTATTAAATATATGGCTGAGGACCAGTTATTCTTAAAATTTTAATTTGACGTTAAATCTATAAACTGCAAAAGTATTCTATAAACTGTAAAAATATTAAAAATGTCTATTTGATCAGGGATTACTGAGAAGAGAAAACGCACTGATTGCATTATTGTTATTATTTTCTTCTGTCAAAGGTGTCTTACCAGGATATTCTTGAATTTTTCAAAAAGTATTTTTCATACAGCCATATATGTTAACTTCCTCACCCATCCCTGGTGGGCAATAAAAGGTGAACTTTGACTTTAGGGACCACAGCCCAACCATATTACATAAAAACACATTGAGTCTTCACACAACGTAAGTTGGGAAGAAATTATTGTTCAAGGATATTATCTACTTGTTTTAGACATCATTAAACCTCTTCAAATTCAGAGTTGACTCACAAACATTTATAATTTTTGACAACAATTGCACGTTTGCCGTGGAACAGCGACTGGTACTCGATCAGGAATATGTCGACTATATGGAATGTGTAACCAAAAGTTTTAATAATTTCACTTACGAGCAGTACTAGTGTAACCTGTACCAAATCTTAGACCAAATCATAAACTACAATACAAAAATATTATTAATTGATGTGTCAAATACAGTCTTTACCTCAGTTTCACACTCATACTAAATTCAGAGAAATCAATTACTCAATTTTATTTACTTTACGTATAAAAGCACTTCATCAAAAAAATTTCCATTTAATTTTTAATTTCGATTAAATTTACTTTTCTTCTCTATTTTTACCTCACTCCTCCAATATTGTTAGAATGAAGCCCTTTTGTTTAACTTAACAACTATATGCCAAAGTGTTATTAAATTAGATACACACACACACAATTTTTTTTCTAATCAAATATATTTTCTATTTTTCCGCACACTCATTTAAACCAAATTAGCTCTCTACGTTACTAACTCTCGACTGAGTTTTTTTTTTTTTTGTGTGTGCTGCTTTTCATACCCACTTTTATCTTAATAGAATTTTAAACACTCTCAAGTAGATAAATACGTATTGTTTACTTTTTTAGTATACATTCGAGTATATATCCTCTAGTAGTGAACGTAAATGATTTAAAGTAAATACAATTACTTGGGGAAAAAAAATTAAATATTATATATTCTAGAAAGGAAATAAATGAGGGTTCATTTTAAGCACCTTTCTACTCTTCTATATGGCTGGGTAAACCTGATTGTATATTTCCTCATAAAAATGCATTTATTCGATGTATGTATCTTATACCGAGCGGGGTGAAAAATCCGCAACCAATCATAAAAATTATTTAAATTTAAATTAAAATAAACATTTCGAGTTTTGGTTTTTAGCGATGCGGTTCAAACATCCAAACAGCAACATATTGTGTTATTTATTTTTTTGATCCTTACATCCTTAACATCTTTATTCATGTTATCTTGTTTTTATTTTCTGGTTTATTGTGTATCCCCTAAAGCGAAATATTCCTTTAAAAAAAACCACTTTGCCCTTTTTTTGTTGCCAGTACCAAATTTTATGGTTTTTAAGCCGAATATAAATATTCGTTTTGTGGATGCGGAATTGATGATGTGGATATGTGTAATGTGTTTTTATTTATTTTTTTATTTTTATGTTCCTTTATTATTATTATTGTAGGTTGTGAGATGCGAGTTTCTATTTACTGGTTTTCTGAGGGATGAACCCGACAAAAAATAAAATGAAATGCTAAAAATATGTAAAAGCACTCGAGCTTTTATTTTATCGTTCTGTAAATGTTATAGCATTATGGTAATGGCTATACCGAGCTTAATTTTATTTAATGTGTTTGTAACTCAGATGTGAATTGGTTTCATATTTTATTTTTGGATAACTTCTTTCTATTTCTACGATTGACCACCGCCTTCTACCAGATAATTATTCTTGCTTCTCCGAAAAAGCCACAACAGTTTTGCGGTGCAGAACCGATTGAATCGGCCTTTTTTTGTTAGACTCAGGAGGCGGTGTTGTTGTAGTTGTTCATGGTAATTCTGGCACGGCAACTTTTTTAACATTTGTATTATCGGCTGTTGCGTGGGCTAAGGAAATTCTCAAATCTGGGTTTGTAAAGGTGAAAGCATTGTCTAAAGCCGTTTAACACGATATCCCTTGTTCTGATGATCGCGGTTTGAGTTGTTTTGTTTTATATATGTGGTCGAATCACCTTCTTGTCATTTAAGATAACTTTACTTATCCGCTGAATTAACTTTCCAGAAATATTTTATTAAACACAATCAATGTAAATGTATCTTTCATGCCTATGTGTGTCATAATTAGATTTAAAATCCTCTTTAGTTTGGCAGATATAAATCTGAAATCAAACGAATTTATGTTAGCTAATTCATATTATTATTTAAGTCAAACACATCATGTTGTAAAGCACTGCCCAGGCAGTTCCTGAAAATATTAGTGACTTAAAGAAACCATTTGGATACCGGCTGGTTGCGTACAAAAAACATTTTTCAATTTTCAAAAAAAAAATTGAATATAATTTTACATAGCTACGTTTATTTTCGGTACCTCGTTGTTGTCCATTGCATTCGGTAGCTGTTGTTTTGGTTTATTTACGTTATATGATATGCCAGCGTGTGGATTCAATATGTTAGGCAGCCTCTGCTACGCCGAAAGAAAATGAGAACAAAATACGAAGAATGATAAGTTCTCCACCAATGGAGAAAGAAATTGAAAAAATTGAATTTCGTCGATTACAACGCCATCTATCATGAACCGAACAAAATATTTCATTCAAATCATACGTACTTTTAGTCGTAGAATCCGTATCTGCAATAAAAAATATGGCTTCTTATCTTAGTTTAAAAGTTACCCCCGCCCCACCTACAAAGCGGGGGGTGGGGGATTTTTTTGCACTAATGTATTTCTCCCGTGGTATGATTAAATTTTGATTATGGACATTTTTTCCGTAGAGTGGCTATTTTTCGAGATATTTGATCGTCTCAGTTGAAAAGAAACACCCGGTATATGCAAAAAATTGAATTGAATTAATAAAACAATTGTGAATATTCCTTATTGTGACAATTTTTATTTTATTTTTATTTTGGAAAGTCGATTTGGAATATAATTCTTACTCAGTTCCTTTACAACTGTCACTATAAATGAGCCTGGGGACGAGTCATAAACTGATATTTGTATCGCACACGCAATTTTGTAGTCATTTTCATCCCAATCCCTTCTTGTTCTCCCACGTAACTCCGCACAGCAGAAAGGATACTCCGATTGATCCGCTCGGCCGGATTATTCTGAGGATGATAGAATACGTTCATCCAGTGTTTTATTAAATACTTTCCAAAAAACGTAAATTGTTTGCAATTGTCTGTAACGATAATTTCAGGAACCCCAAATACTGGAAAAAAAGTTTCTTCCATGTAATTCATAAGAGAAACCGTCTCGGCATGACTCATCGGTCGCAGCATCACAATTTCACTCTCGAAAGCAATTACCAGGACTGCCGCTAGGCATTCCTTGTCCGTTGCAGGATATTTGCGTAGCGTGGAGAATAACTCTAGATCTAGACGTTGTTAATTTATACATTCTCGCAACTTCGCAAGAAAAGTTTCCTGACCGTGTTATTTCTCGAAGAGGTGATCACAAATGGCCACCGAGAACTTGTGAATTTTCTCGTTCTTTTTAATATCAAAATGGAACCTCTTATTAGAAAACCCTTTACATACTTACATAGTTTGTGATCCCGGAACTGAAAATAGGGATAATTTTCTGAGTATCCTTTATTCAATTAAGAATCTTTCTATATTTTGCGTCTTTTTTCATATAATTTGCAGTAGGCATTCCTTTTTCGTTGCAGGATGTTTGCGTAGCTTGGAGGTTACAAAATTATAATCGATTATAGCAATTATAAAAGTAGGCTAAAATTAGGTAATTATGGATTCATAATTTTTATAACCATAATTTCGTTATTGTTAATATCGTTATTTCGTTAATATTTTGGTGGATGTGTAGGATAGCCGAATTCGTTTTATTGAGTTATTTATATTTAAAAACACTCTTTTTATTATTTAAAACGTTTCTTTATTCGATATCGTCTTTTCGTATCAAACGTTTTTGACTCGAGTCCATTTTCAGCATCACCTCTATATCAAGGTATACCAAATATCATAAAACAATAAACAATATATAATTCAGAGACATCTATGTCTAAAAGATAATATAAACTAAATATAACGAAAGATTTGAATTAAGTATAAACGTTCGTTATCTGACTCTACAATCGACTCTGTAATGTTTCATGTTGAACGCTGCATACAGACTCTTAAAACCTTGATGAGACATCGGAGACTCAGGTACATTTTCAATGATATACCGATCTCTATGAAGAATTCGTGTAACGATAAATGGTCCTTTGTATTTAGGCAATAATTTGTGGTTTGTACCGGGTTCGGTTACCACGTTTTTAATTAACACAAAATCATCTATTTTATATCGTTGTGCGCATATACGCTTTTTATCGAAGTACATATTCTTTATTTTTTATTTGAGAATCGATTATATTTTTCTTGATTTGATTGCGTAAATTATTCATATCGCGCTCTGTTTTGGTTTTATTTTTAGATTGAACAAATTCTTCGAGCTCATAATTTATTTTTTACTGATTTACACCGAATAGTGCAGTCGCTGGAGTAATTTTAATTGTTCGGTTGATCGTATTGTTAGTTACAAACTCAGTGTCTGTTAGTACCAAGTCCCATTGTTTGTGTTTACTTTATTCTGTCAGTTTCGCAATTATAGGAATTCCAGGTCGATTATAGCGTTCGGCTTGTCCGTTACTCTGCGGAGAATAAGCTGCATTACAAACATGTTGAATATTTTGTTTATCTAAAAACTCAATAAATTCGTTAGATCTCAAACTAGTTCCACGGTCGGTGACAATTCTTTTTGGGGTACTAAGCTAAAAATTTGTTGTAGCAAACATCCTCATAAATTTGGTAAAACCATCTATGACCATTAAAATGTATTTATTATGACGTTTGGATTCAGCAAATGGCCCGAGATGATCCATATGAATCGTATGGAAAGGCTCATTATGTTTTTCGTATAGGTTAAGGAACCCCTCCTGTTTACCATTTTTGGATCGTATACTAGACAATTAAGCCAAGACTTGATGAATTCGGTACATTTTCCGATCATATTAGGAAAACAATATGAGCGTCTTGTCAGTTCACATGTTTTTGATACGACGACGTGACCGACCTCGTGATACTTTCGAATGATTTCATTTTCAAGTTTTTCAGGGACGTAAAATAATATCTTATTTCCGTTGAATTTTCGATATATTAGCCCATCTTTCAGAGTGAAAAGTGTTGAGTCACCATTCTTAGTAAATTTTTCACGGAGCGCTTCAATATTTTTATCGTTCGATTGATGGATCGCGAGTCGTTGTGATAAAGAACATTCGTTTAAAACTGACGCATTTGGTTATTTGACCGATGTACAATTTCATATTCGTAACTTTCTAGAAATATAGACCATCGCATTATTCGCGAACTCGAATTCCTTTTATCGAGTGTTAATTTTACTGAGTCACAATCGGTTACAATTTTAAATGGCACTCCATGTAAATATACATCATTGCGTTTAATAGCATAGATTATCGCGAGATCCTCCCGCTCAAAAGAGTGGTACCTAGTTTCGGCGTCTGAAGTGCGCCTGCTAAACAATGATACCGGATGTAGCAAATTATCAGACTGTTTTTGTAATATATAGCGCCAAATCTCAATTGGCTAACATCCGTATGTAATTCCGTATATGCATTTTGATTGTAAATGTAAGAAGTAGGACCGTTAGTCAATTTCTGTTTTAGAGCTTCAAATGCTTTAAGCTCGTCAAACTGTTCTGAAATCGTTGTCTTTCTTAACAAGATTCATTAACGGTTTTGCTAACGATGAGAAATTCGGGACAAATCGTCTGAAGAAACTTGTAAGCACAATGAAACGTCGTACTTCGTAGACATTACGAGGTATGGGATAATCCGTTATTGCAGTTATGTGCCGTTTACAAGGACGTATTTCATTATGTGAAATGTCGTACCCGAGATATTCAATATTATTTTTCAAAAATTTACACTTTGACAGTTGGATTTCTAAACAGTTATTGTGGATCAAGTCAAGTACTTTTCTTAGTATTTCAAAGTGTCTTTCAAAAGAATCGGTGGCAATCAATATATCGTCTATATAAACTATAACATCTCCACTTTTTATTAGACTTTGAAATATTATGGTTACAAATCGTTGGAAAACCGCTGGTGCCTTGCATCAATGCCTTCTATACTACTGGCCTTTTACTACTCTCATTTTTCGCACATGACGTCAATTTAAGTCTATACCGAGACTGCGCAATAATAATTTTAGGATATTTACACTAACAAAGCAACTAGAGAAAGCAACAACAACGTCGACTTAGCGTGTCGTCATCATTTGGTGTAAGCGGCCAGTAGTTTAGAAGGCATTGCTTGCATAGTCCAAATGTGTTTTGACGTATTCAAACTGTCCGTCGGGTGTTACAAAAGAAGTATATCTTATCGATTCCTTATTTACATCGATATATGGTGAAACCAATTTTTTAGATAAATTAAAGAAAATACGCGTTCGCCTTATAACTTATCGATACAATCATCTATTAAAGGTAGAGGCAATCTATATCTCTAGTAGTAATTTTATTAATTGGTCTGTAGTCGATACATAATCGTGTTGACCCATTTTTCTTACTGACTAAAACTACACGAGAAGAGTAATCGCTATTACTCGGACGTATTATTTTCTTTTGTAATAGATTGTCTACTAAAACATTCACTGTATTACGATCCCGTATGGAAAGTCTTTGTGGCGTCATGTAAATCGGTTTAGTCGAGGTTAGTTGTATTGTCATGTCATGTTCAACGTTCGGTTCTGTTTTTACTGGACGTTCGAAGAATTCGTTCATTATACTATTGATTATTATTCGCCGGGATTATCAAATTCTGATCGTTTAGTGCAAGTGGTTGATTGATTTCTATCTCATCACTGTCGCTGTTGAAATCTTCATTTACAACCATTGATTCGATTACGGCTTTTTGCAAACGATTTACCAATGTTGCCTTCTTACCGCTTGAATTTAACCCCAATTTTTTTCATTCGTGTTCATATGTTTCATGTCCATTTTTCCACATGTTATTTTTGAGGTTATTGTTTGAGGTTAATTACCATATATTTTTATTTTCGGAATACAAATGATTTAGAACAATAACTTGATAAGGATCCCACTTCTGATTAATTGTAGGGATAGCCGAAGGCGTTTTATTAAGTTATATTTATATTTAAAAACACTCTTTTTATTATTTAAAACGTTTCTTTATTCGATATCGTCTTTTCGTATCAAACGTTTTTGACTCGACTCCATGTTCAGCAACACCTCTATATCAAGGTATACCAAATATCATAAAACAATATACAATATATAATTCAGAGACATCTATGTCTAAAAGATAATATAAACTAAATATAATGAAAGATTTGAATTAAGTATAAACGTTCGTTAATTAAATTTTTAAAATTACGTTACTACAGATGGTAATTTGAAATTGTAAAGATAATGAAGGCAAATATACGGTGTTAGACAACCAAGTACCTGAAAATGAAAAAACCAACGGATATTCTTACTTACCACGTAAATCAATTAATGCATTAACCTTACCTACCCTAATCCTAAGAAGTAACCTCGGGTAAGACCCGAGTACTAGATCTATCCCTTAACGATACAGCAACCAAAGAATCTAAAAAGTAAATATAATTATAATTAGTACGATTATTAATTATTTAACATTAAATACTTATCTTTAAATTCGTATACATAGCCTATGTGCTGTTGAACGAAATCCATAAAATTATTTTGACGTTTCGCAGAGAAATTGTACTTAAAATTTATTCCTTTACTATCGTTATAAGTTTGTTAAACTTTATCGTTATAATTGGCATGCAACATGACCAAATTGTTGAATTTCATTAGTGCCATTAATGATACCACCAACGCCGAAGACATCAAGGTTAGGTTAACCAATGTTGAAAGATACCGCATGGAATTCATGAAAACAGAAGATCGAATAATAACCTTAGACGCATAAGAAGAATTAGATGGTGAATTTAAGGAAAATTACTATAAAGCAACAGCAGGATTGAACCGAGCAAAATTAGAACCAACAAATTCACATAATTTATTAATCACTGAGGTGTCTATAACAGCAACACCCTCGGAGCTAAAACTGCCGAAACTTTCCATTAAAACAATACACGACAATCAAAGGCTAACATCATCCCAAAAACTGCAATATTTAAAAGGAAGTTTGAGTGGCGAACCGGCAGGACTATTGACACATTTTAGCAAAGAAGCACACAATTTACGCATTTATAAGAAACTTCATGTCTCAACCGCTGAAATAATAAGCAGTCTAAAGGCGTTAGGAGATGATGCACAATTGAGAGACCATTGGCTAATTTATATTCTAATTACCAAGCTGGACAATGAGATTAATTGTCTTTGGGCCCAAGCGTCGGCGGAACATGACCTGCCATCTTTAAAGCAACTCTTCGATTTTCTTTCAAAAAGAATTGATGCCCTAGAATCACTCAATAGCCAAACCATGCGTCACAAGAAACCTGCGATCAGAACCCATGAGAACAATAAAGACGAATACTGTTCAGCATGTTCTGAAGACCACAAATTATTTGAATTCCCAAAGTTTAAAGAAATGCTAGTGAGTGGTAGAAAAGTGTTGTTGATTCGAGAAAAATTATGTTTTAATTGCCTCAATGACAACCACAAAGTGGAACAGAAAGCACCAAAGCTTGATTCACGAAAACTGCACAACGATGGAAGAGAGTACACATCCTGAAACTCAAGGCGGCGAAAGTAAAATAAAGAGGTAGTAAGCACCAACACCAAATTAGGAAGTTCATATTACTAACCGCTTTGGTACGTGTAACCGATGATTACAATCAAAAACAACTATGTCGAGCACTTCTGGACTCTGGTTCACAAGGCTCATTCATATCGGAAAGCTCTGCGCAAAGATTGAAGTTAAAAAGAAAAAGCGCCAAGATTGTCATTACGAGTATTGGTGCGATAGCAAGTGGATATACGAAGGGGGTAGTAACTCTAAATCGCTAACCCGGAAGCCTACGGAAAGATTACCATAAACAATAATCTAACCATGCAAAAAACTCTGCTAGGCTGGATCATCGCTAGAAAAGCAATGGAAGGTCAGTCAAGTGAAATGTTCACCGTGTCTTTAAATAACCCACGATACAACGTAGAGAAACTGCTAAGAAAGTTTGGGGAAATCGAGAACGTAAAAATACAATACCCAGTCTAAATGATGAAGAAAGGTTCTACGAAAACCATTTCAAAGACAACATTATAGTAGACAAGTTTAGTCGATTCAAGGTACGTCTTCCCTTTAAACTCTTGCCATTCATTAGGTTTAGGAGATTCATTTTGAACATCAGCCAAACGAATGCAGGCAAAGGAAACACGATTCAGAAATGATCAAGAATTTGAAAAAATGTATAAAGATTTTTATTCGAGTACGTAAATGTGGGACATATGAAATCAGTCAGTGAAAATGAATTGGAATACGATGGCTATTACCTACAACATCATGCGGTTACCAAGAGTTCTAGTACTACAACCAAATTGAAGGTCGTTTTCGAAGGTTCCACTAAGACCACTAGTGGTGCTTCAGTTAAATGACTGTCACGGCAGTTGGTCCACCTGTCCAATCAACTTTGTATGAGATACTATCACGCTTTAGAACTTACAAGATAGCGTTTACAACTGATACTTTTTACGCTATTTGCCGTAGGCACTTGGCGAAACACACTTATACTTAATAAACACATTTTTATTAATCACTTGTTTTTGTTTCGCAGAATTCTGCGAAACAAAAACAAGTGATTAATAAAAATGTGTTTATTAAGTTTACAACTGACGTTGAAAAGATGCTTCGGCAGGTTCTATAGTCGCAGAACAATGTAGATGACTTAATGACTGGTGCCGATACAATAGAAAAAGCAACCAGAATAAAGGAAGAAATTTAATTTTGGACAGCATTAATGTACATACATATTGAAATTAAATTAAGGATAATTATGGTTAATACAATGTTACACAACGGCACAAACAAACCAAACAAACATTTTTTAGAATTATCAAGCTTTCTCAATGAAACAAAATCTTACTTAACTTTAAATATCTTCTATATAAACATAATTAGATTAAAGAATAAATTAGAGGAAGTAGAAATTCTTTTGTCGTCATTTAAGGAAACTGTAGATGTTATTATTCTCACAGAAACCTATCTAAGTAATCTTGAAACAAAATATTTTAATTTAAAAAATTATAATTCGTTCCATAGTATTAGAGAAAATAGAACCGGAGGGGGCGTAACAGTTTTCATCGAAAGAAACTTAGACTTTACGTAGAGTTTCCAGTTCCGAGTATCGGGTACCCGGGTACCCGGGAAATTCTGTCATTATTCTACTACTCGAATACCCGGGTAATTGCTTCGGGTATTCGACTACTATATACAAAAAATATTTAGCACATCGGAAGTACTTGAAAGTCTTGTAAGAAATCGTTTACAAGAAAATGAAGTTCAGCTGAACAAGGAGGTAGTTGTTTCAACCCACGATGATGCTAACGTTATGGTTAAATATGGAAAGTTAATCGGAATAGTAAGCTAGCTCGCCTACAATCATTACATGTAGTAAAGGCAATATATAAAAACATTACTACAGAAAGAAAAGAAATATTATATTGTCGGTTTGGTGCAATAGTGTCACATCTCAAAAAAGCATATTATTAAGGAAATCAATTTGAAGTTTTTTTGATAGTAATTCTTTTATTACTAAAAAATTTAACAATAAATGTAATTGTTTGGTTATGTAACTTTTTTTTATTTATGGACGATTTAGTTAAAGTATCTAATTTTTCAGAGCTGCACTTAAAATATTTAATTGATTCTAATAAAACTAGGACACCAACAGCCTTCGAGTTGTGAAATTATTCCTAAAAATAATATAATACTACGAGTAATTTTGAAGTGATATACTATACCAGATAAAAAACTGTTAGATTTAAAGGATTTTGTTCGAATATCTCAAAATTGATAATTTTTGACTTGTGTCACTATTGCAACAAACCGACGATATAAAGACGACGACATTGCAAATGAGAATGATGATGATAGTGGAAGAGACGTTGACATATAGTAAATGAAAATGAATGTCTACAACGATGGAAATTTGTTGTTCGTAGAAATATCGGACCATGAAGCATTTTCTCTAACTTCAAACACCAAGCTAGCTTTAGATAAAATGCTACAAAAAATAAGATTTTTTAAGAAATCAGCAGTTCCAAGCGATATTTTAGCAATGTATGTAGTGCAACAAGAGGGGAAAACCCTTAAACTAATTTTGGACTGTAAAACCCTCTGAAATACACTCATTTTAGCAGTGAATTTGCAGTGATTTTGCAGCTTTAATGAAATGGGTCGCGATTCTGAGGAAAGCCTACGATGAGTTACAGAAGTCCATTAATTCATTTACAACAACTAAATTATAATGGGGTCGATTCCGGGATCTGAAATTTTATGTTATGTTATTTTTATTTTTTCTATACAAATTCCAATAGGAAACTGGGAAATAAAATAACATAACATAAAAATTTAGATCCCGGAATCGACCCCAATATGTTATTATAAATATTAAGTATAATAGAGAAAATTTACTGCATTTGGAAAACAAAAAAAAGTACTTTTGTATCATTATAAATATTAATTTTTTTCTGTTTTTTGGACAAAATATTATTTTTAATGGCAACTTACAATGTTTATGACTATTTTAGTCACAGAAAACAAGAGTAGACCAACTTTTTATCAGTACGAAACGAAGTTGCCAAAAGAGACCTTAGGAGGTTCTCATTTTTGTAAGGGTTTGTATATTTGTACACGTTCTCTTGGGGTTAAAAATGGGGAGAGAGAATGCATTTTTCTATTTTTTGTGGCAGCTTAGATAATTGTGTGTAAATGATCTCTTTGTTTTCTGTGAGTAAAATAGTCAAAAACACTGTCGGATGCAATTAAAAATAATATTTGTTTACAAATTAAAATAAAAAAGCAGTCAAAATGGCTTCTTTTGGTAATCTAGTTTTAATAAACGAATTTTGTATTTATTTGTCTTTTTTCGGGTTACCCGGGTAGTTAAAAAAATAACTACCCGATACCCGGGTATTTATTTTCCAGGTATTTTGGAAACTCTAACTTTACGTTCTTTAGCGAGAAAGCTTTTGAAGAAAATCAATGCATAACACTTTTTTCTCGAAAATTAAATTTATACTTATTAGGGATTTATAAGCCACCACACACTAATCATAGATCGTTTTTAACCTATCTTGACCAGATTACTAGTACAAATAAAAACCAAATCATAGTTGGTGACTTTAACATCAATCTATTGGAAAACTCAAATCCACAGGTGCTTAACTAGAAATCCACCTTACAACTCAATAATCATACTATAGTTAATGAAATTGATGAATTATTTGCAACCCGTTTAACATTAAGCTCAAAGAGTATTTTGGACCATATCTTGACGAACACATCTAGCCAATTTGCAATATACTATAGAGATTCGGCGTTAAGCGATCATCGTTTTTTGTATTTTTAATACCACATTCTTAAAAGTTCTGTGTCAACTATTTTAAATGTGGTAAAAACCAACTATACCAACGTATTATCGTCTATGATACAACTAATAGCTTCAAAAATGAGCCCTCGTTTGAAACTGTCTACAATGAACTTGTTAATTTAATTAGTTTGAACACTGTGACATATACGAAAACAATTAAAGCCTCTTCTTACAAAAAACCGTGGTTCACCGATAAACTCTATAAACAGCTTAAAATACGAGACAAATATTATAAACTTACTAAAAGATACCCAAACAACAGATATTTTTCTGAAACTTTTAAATCACTCAATGTCAAATTTAGATACCAGATAGATAAATCTAAAAAGAATTATTACAGTAAAGAATTCAAATCAGTTATGCCAAATGCTAAACGAATGTATCAGCTGGTTAACGAAATTCTCTCCAAAAATCCTACAACTAAATCGTCGACAATAAATCAAATAAAAGTAAACGGTAACATTATACGCGATCAACAAGAAATTGTAAATACATTCAACCAATTCTTCGTAAATGTTGGAGCTGATATAGGTAGCAGTACAACACCTCTTGCGTTGCAGTTGTCACCAAAAGAATATCGCGAACTGTCTGTGTTATCCGTAGTAGAACAAGAAGAAGTGACCACCATTATCAAAAATGTTAAGCTCACATAGTCAAAAGGGGTCGATAATATTACGGTAGGAATAATTAAAGAACTTTCGCAATTGTTGTGTCTCTTGCTGACTCGCACTCTAAATTTGTGGATTGAACAATGCATTTTCCCTGAGTTTATGAAATCAGCTCGTATTATTCCAATTTTCAAATCTGGAGATTCCTTAAATTTAAGCAATTATCGGCCAATATCGGTTCTGCCAGTTTTAAGTAAAGTGTTTGAGCGTATTATTTATAACCAGCTCTTAGAGCATATTGAATCAAATCAAATCATTCATAAAAATCAATTTGGTTTTATGAAATCAAGTAGTACACTCTCAGCTAGTATTAATTTGATTGAAAATATTTACAGTTCCATAGAACAAAAAAAATCAACTTCTTGTTTGTTTCTTGATATAATGAAAGCGTTTGATTGTGTAGACCACCAAATACTCTTGACTAAACTAAACCATTATGGAATTTGCGGTAAATTCATCAAACTAATCCAAAATTACCTAATAGATCGAACACAAGTTGTTAAAATTGATAGTCACACATCATCAAAAATTACTGTGAAGCGCGGAGTACCACAAGGCTCGATCCTAGGACCAGTAATGTTTCTACTTTACATAAACGACCTATTTGATCTTAGTTTGGAGGGAAAATTTCAATTGTTTGCTGATGATGCTGTTTTAATTTACAGCTCTGAATCGTTTCCACAACAGAAAACTGCGATGGAAAATGATCTTCTTAAAATTAACAATTGGCTCTGTTGCAATAAGTTTAAATTAAATGTATCAAAAACAAGTTTTATAACTTTTTTTTTTAAACATAAACCTGCTGCTGTAATAGATGAAATTAATTTTAATAATAGTGTTATACATCGAGTTGAAAGCATTTCTTACCTTGGGTTGATTATTAATTCTCAGCTATCATGGATTAATCATATAAACAGTATCAGAGTTAAAGTAATTCCTATTGTTGCTGTTTTGAGACGAGTCGGTCGGTTCATCCCACATTTTATGCGGAAAAATATCTATTTTAGTTTTATTAAGTCGCATCTCTCTTATCTGATACAAATCTGGGGAGGAGCGAACATTACATACATCAATGACTTACAAATCATACAAAACAAAGCCATTAAGGTAATCAAACAACTACCCCCTTTAACACCAACAAAAATCCTATATAGTGACGAAATACTACCCTTGAAGTACCTCATCCTCTACGAATATCAACTGACCATTTACAAAGTTAGATATGGACTTCTTAGGTGTATAATTGATTTCCAGACTAACTTTTCGATCACTGAGCGGCAAACTCGCAACCACTTAAATTATCGGATTCCAAAATATAAATTTAAAGCCACCCAAAAGAGTATCCTCTACCATGGACTAGAATTATTTAATCAATTATGACAGTGACAAAATCTTGAAAATTTCTACTTTCAAATCTAATCTTAAAAATAAACTTTTTTCAAATTTTATTACAGAATATGATTTGTTTCATTGATACTTGGATGGATTTTACTTATGTTTATTAATTTGTTTAAAAGCTATAATTTTATCAGTAATTTTTGTTTGTGCCAATTTAATTTAATTTAGTTTGTATTCTTTTATAGTATGTATAAGATTCTTAACCATTTTGAAATATTAGCTATATTGTTACACAAATATTTTCCTGTATAAAAAAAAGTTGTATTTTTTTTCTTGGAAAATAAAAAAAAAAATCAATACCATACACTCGAGTTTCTGTTTTCAGCTTAGAAAATGGGTATCCAATGAGCCAATAGTATTGAACCCACCAGAAGACACTAAAAAACCCAATCAGGAAAAAAATATACTTGACATCGAAGAAACCAACTCAATTAAAGTATTAGGGCTTCATTGGAACCCAACAAAGAACTGTTTCAAATTCAGAGTAAGCCTAAATGAAAATCCTATCGTGACAAAACGGGTATTCTATCGGAGGCAAGTCGACTATTTGATCCATTGGAGTGGCTTGTCCCAATAACAGTCAAGTTCAAAATATGATTACAAAGTTTGTGGATAAGAAACTTAGAATGGGATGAGGAAATTCCATCAGATTTAACAAATGAATAATACCATTGTATGGATTCTCTGATGCTTCTAGACATGCTTATGCAGCATTGGTTTATGGTTAAATAATAAATCCAGATGGAGAATTTTGCCTTGTGGTGGAATGGTCCGAATTGGCTCGGTTCATTGTGAAGATTGGTCAACAAATCAAGTGAATCACCCAAACACAACAGATGAAATGCCTATCCAATCACAGAACATTCAGGTTTCACAATCTAATATACTAGATGATCTAAGCAACAGAATATCCAGCTTCAACAAATTGATAAGATTTTAATATTTATTTATTCCGCTATATTAACCTCAAATTGAAGGGAGTTCCTAAAACTTTAGTCTCACCATGTCTTTCTAGTCTGGAATTAAAATATCCGCAGGTGCTCTTCTGCGAAACGTGAAACGTCCAATTATACTGCCAGCCAAAGACGACCTAACCGGGTCCATTGTAAGGGAAAATCATTACCGATATCTACATGTAGGACAAACTCTCATGATTGCAACATTGCGTCAAAAATATTGGATCGTAGGTTCAAGACAGCTTGTTCGGAAGATAGTGCATAATTGTGTGAAGTGTGTGAAATACAAGGCAAGAGAGATGAAGCAAATGATGGTTGATTGGAAGGCCACCCAAGAGTTGACTTTGTGAGATCATTCTTTAATGTTGGAGTAATTAAGCCGGTCCGCTCCAAATGCGTCTGACGAGAGGCAGAGGGATGCAGAAAACTTACAAAAGTTATATATGCATTTGTGTATGTTAGCCACCAAAGCGGTTCATATTGAACTACTCACCGATCTTACCACTGATTGCTAAATTGCCGCACTTCCACGGCTCATTGCTCGAAGAGGAAAAACAATATGAATATATCCTAAAATAAAATATTAATGTCGTTTCTAAATTTTTATTGACAGATGAGATTTTATTTAAATTCATTCCACCAAGCGCACCTCGTTTTGGTGGTATCTGGGAGGCGGCAGTCAAGAGTGTGAAGTACCATCTTGGGCGAGTTACAGGTGGGCACTTCCTTACTTTAGAAGAAATGTCTGTCATTAAACGAATATAAACAAGCTGGGTGATGCCGGAATTACATAATAATAAGGTACGTGTGTATTATAAAAACATTAATAAATACTAATTAATTAACAATAACAATTTTACTTTCAGATTGCAATGGGTAAAATATGAATAACCGAGAAGACTTACTACTACTAAATGCGTTTTATTTTATTTTCAGGTATTTTGACCAACAGTGGCCATAACAGAGTTTAAATCTACAAATCTACAAATTATTAGTGTTAAAACATGGATTAGTAATTCTTAGTTTATAATTAAGTTTAAGAACTTTCCTTTCGAATTCGATTAGAATATGTGCGGATCTGGTTGGAAGTTGAGCATTCTGTTGCACAAAATGTGCAATTTATGTAAATACCCAAATATACATCAGTTGAGTCTACTTCGACGGATCTTACTTTACCTATTATTTATTAACGATAATTTATTTTTCTATTTAACCAGATCAGCAGCGGTCTATCTAGACTTCACTAATTTGCATTAATATTCAACTATCAAAAAGTTTTGTTACCAAATTCCAAAGTGGTATTAATAAACATCCCAACAATATAAATCACTGCTGCCAGAGAAAAGAGGGATATGTGAATATTATAAAAATAGTATACGACACTTGGAATAGAGGGTCCCAGACACTAATATGTCTTTTCAGCTTTAAAAACTTATCTCGTTGTGCCAAAGTAAGAATTGACTTTACCCATCCGAATTTGACAACAATTGCACTTCACCCCTTTTAGTGAATTTGCGATCAGCCATTGAATGAATTTGATAAAATTGAACAGTACACCCATTAACAAAATTAGAAGTTCTCAAAAAGGAAGCTATACACAACAAACATACAATTTTTCAAAATAGAAAATTTATCCAATCCATTTGTTGATTTCACAACATTTCCGATTCAAAGATAAAGGCACTTGAGGCCAGTTTATTTTATTTGTGCAATTATTGTAGCTCTACTGATATCCCTCTCTCCATCACCCCTCCTATATATACGAAAGATACACCATCGAGCAAACGGATATTATTTCTGTTTTACAATCGTAATTTCACAACATAACACACAATAAAAAAAAAGTTGTGGCCCAGTTTAACACAACAATACAAACCAAGTGAAAGCAATTATATATATATACTGTTGGGTTATGTTGTTGTGCAGGGGTGTAAAAACAAACCATTAAACCAACCTTCCAACCAACAAACATCAAACTCAATGACCCTCTTTCATTAACGTTATAAACAAAAATCGGTGAAAAGCGCATTTGTAACAAAAAAAAAATTGTAATAAATTTACAATAAAAATTAATTTAATATTTGTTCAAATTTTTTTTTTATTTTATTCATTAATTGAATATTAATTTGAATTGATCGTGCTTTATTGTTTTCATGACGGTGAAATAAAAAAAAAAATAGAAATACAAAGTAAATTAAGGTGTTATTTATATAAATAACATCAAACATGAACAGCAACAACAAATACGACAAATGGTTTGGGTCGCGATGGGGTTGGAAATCTGCGTGTAATTTGAACTGCTATTACCTCCAAATGGTATAAATCGAAAAAATTAGGAATGGGGTCGTAGCTGCCAGTTGATTTTTGAAATTATAAATTAATTATTTTGTTGTTATTTTGAAGCTTGTGCGGGAATATACATAATTGGTTTATGTTTGGTGTGTTTGTGTATACGCGATTGTTATTTGGTTTATGTGGAGAGCTCAGGTAGCGCCGAACGAGGGTCAAGATATTTGACACAATCTATTTAAGAGGATCAACAGAATAATTTGTGATTCAATCTTAAAGGATATCAGCGCAACAGTGCAATAGGCAGGGCAGTGTTTTGTGAAGAAGAGGGTGTAATACACAATAAGCTGCGAAGCTCAACATCTTTGCATCTTCAACCAGTTTTTTAAATATTGAAAACTTTCGGACAGTATGTCCAAAAACCCATGATTGTATATTGTTGGTAAAAGAAGATTATATTTTGCAACTACCGAAAAATGGTCGGTGTCGATATTAGGTCTGCTTTTTGTTTTGATGACCTTAATACTGAAAAAGTGTCTTTGACAACCCTAATTTACCTAAGCACTTCATCCTTTATACTCCCACATTATTTAGGTGCACCACATTTAGACATCAAGCGACCGTTTCTTGGGTTAGTACAAATTTCGATGACCACATGGGAACAGTTTAAAAATAATTGAAAACTGGAAGAAACATGTTACCAAAACCCCTCCCCGCCATTATGTCTCATCCAGTTGCAGTTTGCACCTTTCATCAGCCCTGGTACCTGGCTAGAAATCAATAGACCAATCATACATTAATCTAAAATTTAAAACAGATTATGTAATCTTAAAACTAAAATTGTTTAATCAGGCAACACTAACATATCAATAAACAATTTGCTCTTGTGTGAAGTTATACTCGTACCACCCCAGGTTTTGATAATTTTAAATTTATCGAGCGAGACGAAAAATTATATAAAAATCAATGAAATTCCCAGCCTAGAGTTCATTTTCGGGAACTTGCCACGGAACGAATTTTTCTAATTAACCTAAATTTAGCTACAGGTGTATACATTTCAAAACCATGCAGCCCTGATCCGAGAAATTTTTAGTTTTGGCCAAATAATTTTAAATTTATCGAGCGGGACGAAAAATTATATAAAAATCAATAAAATTCCCAGCCCAGAGTTCATTTTCGGGAACTTGCCAATGAACAAATTTTTTTTACATTGCCTGAAATTTTCTATTACGTTATACAACTCAAAAATTTTCAGTTTTTTATACGTTACATTTTAATTTTTTTATTATATGAAAAACAAATCGAATTTAATAAATTTGATAATTTTTCATTTTTCATTAAAATTGATAAAAATTCTGGGCTGGGCTAACTTAGAAAATTTAGTATATATTCGAATGAAATGAATTAAAACCTGGGCTGGGATAACTTCACACAAGAGAAAAAAGTCGTTGAAGTTGGCTCGAAAAATCATTCAGAGAAAAATGTAAATATTAAAAAAGTATAGTCTTATGTCAAAAACATATAATATGCAAAGTGTATTTAAGCTGCAACAACCAAGGGGCACCGACGGGCAAAAGTTTATTTCGTACCACAAAGTTTTATATAATATAGTATTGTAAACATTTGTTAATCGTATTAATGCAAAATCTTAAATGAGAAAGTGGCAAAATCTTAAATGAGGAATCTTAAATGAGAAGTTCGTAAAGATATATGCCGTAAAAAACGCGTAACCCCTTTAGCAGAAGAGCAATAAGCCACGTTCTTAAGGGAAGAGTCGATGATTAGTGTGGAACACTAAAAAGATATGGCATTACTACTCGCTGAGGTAGATGACTTTGCTGCTCAAACAGTTTATTTACTCAGCTAGTAGAAATAAGCAGGCTGGAAAACCAACTCTAACAACTCCGAAGAGAATGAGAAATAAAACTGAATTTACATCAAATGCCAGAAAATAGGAAGAGTGGGGCAAACTGTGGGAACGTAGTTAAAGCTATATGGCGTTTGGATAGGGAGGTACCGGGTTTGAATCCCGATAGGAGCAGAATGCAAAGGGAATTTTCATCACGATCTGTAATTAAAGAACTATCTAATGTGCAGTTGGTGATAAAAATCGGACCTAAAGCCGTTCGTCCTCGAATTGGCTGGCAACGGCCTAAAAGTATGGACGGTAAAAGCAAACAGAGAAAGACTTGGAAAATCCTTGGCCCAGAACAGAATGCAGTGATAAAAAAACTGTGGGAACGTCAAGAGTAAATTTACTGACGGATGCGGACACTGTCGATTGACCAAGGGTAAGCAAAATGTAAATTGTCCCAAGTAAAATGGGAAACCAAGAGCTGCTTATGGAGGAGAAAACGAACAACCAGAGAAACACATCTGTGGCAATTTAACATAACCGCTTAATTCGAGATAAGTGGTTATGTTGAACTATATTATAATCGATAGTATTTCTGGTTTCTTCTTTCCCTTCAAATTTCATCAAAAACCGACTATTTTTGGCGACCGAGATATAAGCAAAAACAAAACCACTTATGTTTGTTATAGGTGTTGATTGATTGATTGATTGATTGATTGGACTGTAAGACCAAGTACTTGACAAGTGTCCCGGTTAACGCCGGGCCTATTCCTACAGCCTGTTTACACATAACAATAGGAAGGATAGGAAAGGTTTTTTTTTTTTTTTGGGACGGAACGACCCGGTTTCAGACACCTAGCGATCGTACGGCACAACACAATTCTAATCTACTTCTAATCTACTAGAGGAAGGATAAAGGCTTAATAGGTTTAATGGATAATGATGGTATTGGTCTTCAACAATTGCTTCCCAAAATCAGCAACCTGAGGGAAAAATTTTATTATTTCACGTACATCTGAAAATATCCTGAAATTTAATTCAAAATTAATGCTTTCCGGCTTCCTAAACAAGTTGATTGATTGAATCAGCCCGGTTACAGACACCTAGAAGTCGATAGTTAGCAACACAATGACAACGCAATTCTAATCTACACAATCAACAATTGGATGTTTCATTTACCAAAACGATTAACTTCACATAAAACAAGAAATGCGAAAAATGAGGAAATACAAAAATGGTTTTTCTTAAATTCCTCATAAATTGCAACCTTAGTTACTTTTAATTTTGTCATTTAGTGGTGTTAACACTTATTATTACCAAAATTTGTTTTAAATATAAACCGTTAGGAGCCAATCATGTATACGTTGATTTTAAAATTTAAAAAAAATCAAAATGGAGTTAATCGGTTTGGCTTGTGAACCATCCAATTAATATTTCGAAGAAATATTATTTCACCTACATCTGTAGATTTTCTGAAATGTAATTCTAAATTAATATTTTCCGGTTTCCTAAATAATATAAATATTTATCAATTTAATCCTAATGCAATTCCACAACTTACAGTCGAATTTCCTGAAACCCTAATTATTTAAATTATATTAAAAATTTCTCTAAAATCTATTAGTATTTAACAAAAAATATGTGAGGCATCTCAAAGGCAATGGTACATATTCGATTAATTACCAAGTAAATTATACTGCACAGGACATATTATGCCATGCTCAATGGAGCTTTACCGTTCCTCAACCAATTACTGTTAAATATGGTATGCAGAATTGGATTAGCACTCTAACATTATGCTCAATAGAAGTAGGCCATTTCTCAATTAAAGGTGGTCAAATTCGGTGTGCAAAGCTGGATTTGACGAAATTATGGGATTCGGATATAATGAATTATACCAGGCCGTCTCCTAACCGACAACTTAAAATTCATTTTGCAGAGCTGGGCTAGGATTCTAATAATAAAGTTCAGCTTATATTGGGGTTTTAACGTGTCTTTTTGATGAAGCTCTACAATCCGCCTATTCTGAATAGAACTTGGGAAGCATATCCCAAAAATATATATTGTCAAATCAGATATTCAGAATTGGATGGAAATTTAAAAATGACATCTAGCGAAATTCTGGAGTTCGGCCGTGCTAGGAACTTTCATAATCAATCATGTTTGAATCTGGTATGTTTAGCTGAATCGCGACTCCAACATAAATCCCGAATGAGGTTATGGATTTTTCCACAAAACAAATCCGAAAACAATCGGCCAACTATCCAGTACCTCCATTCACCATAGCCGAAACAAACTTGTCTTAGCCCGCTAAGAAATGACCTACTCAAATCCAGCTTCACAAAACTAAAATTTGCTAGAATTCCAATCCAGCCCAATTCATACACAACAATTAATTTATGCATCTTCTGCAGTATACTGTCTAGAAACAGATCACTGAGACAAATCCGCACATCTCAGTCAATCAAGAAAGATCAAGGTTTGCGTGAGGTGATGGCACGAACGGAAAATAAAACCACGCGGAGTGCTTCTTACATAATTGGTGCATGAGCAAGTCGTTAAACAGGAGTTAGATGATTAGTTCCATGCAATTGCGAAGCTGTTTAGAGAAATATTGTTGAGTTAGATAAATTCTTTTATATAAAATAGCGCCAGCAGTAAGCAATCTAAATAGTCGACATTAATAGCCCTCACACATCAAAAATTTACTTGTCTTTACAACGAAAATACAAATCAAAAATCATTTTCTCTTTGCCATGCCGTAACACATATCACATCATATCGCACATGACATGGAAAAGAAACACAACTCAAAAACTAAAATTTGATAGCAGAGCAAAAACAAAAAATACTAATTTGCGCTCTAATCAAAAATGTTTTTACTGTGGGATATGAAATCTAAGATTGCGCATCTTTCTAGTGAACTAACTGAAAAAGTTTATTTTTTTGTGTTGTGCAACCCCTACATACCACGTGCGACGCGAGGTCTCACCGTTTTCAACCAGTCTACACAAAATATATGTTTTATTTATATTATTTGAAATTTTGAAATTACCAATTTTTACCGCGCATTATTAATAATTAGAGAGAAAAATAATTTATTTAAATAAATTATAAACCAGTTAAATAAACAATAAAAGCAAATAAATAATAATACACCTACTAATGTATGTACATATTATATATTACAATACATACATATGTACCTGAATTTAAATTACAATGGGGAAACCATACGAGGACTCGTTTGAGACCAGTTTCTGGCCTCAAAAAACAATTCACGCGCACTCATGTCACATGAGTCTCAACTCAACGATAAATTTCTATGTACATATGTGAACAAAATAGTCGGAAAAAATCACTTTAAAATGTCTTCGCATAGTTCACCCAATATAACTTATCGCGTACATCCACTCTACGGCAACCCCCCGCCCGTCTCCCAGCCCCCCCCCCCCCCCAAATAATAAGTTTTACAGGTAAAGGAGAAAGGAACGAAGATTGAAGAAGCTACCGGATTCAAGCCACCGCAGTATGGATATACGCATCGAAAATAATTTACACAATAACATAAATGCTAAATAGAATATCCATATATGTATTATAAATAAAAACAATTAATCATAAACATATAAACATTAAAATAATATCAATATAATAATATATTAAGGCAATTATTACAATATTAAAATAATTACAAATAAAAACAATCAATTATATGTATGTATAATATGAATATCAATGTCAGCGCCTCCCAAACCACAGGCCTCTTACTACTCTCATTTTTCGCACATGATGTCAATTTATGTCTAAACCGAGAGAGCACCGTATTAATGTTAAGATATTTACACTAACAAAACAACTGGAGAAAGCAACAAAAAACGTCGACAGAGCATGTCGTCATCATTTGGTGTAAGCGGCCTGTAGTCTAGGATGCACACATCCGTACATACACATATAGATATACATATATATATGCATACATATACACATACATAGACATATCCATACCTAAACATACATACCACACATACATTTATTATCTATATACATACTACATACAGAACAGAGGTATATACAAACATATGCATACCTACTCACTTAATATCCCTTTTCCTGGCTGCCACCACAATTGTGTGGGTAACGCAAAAGTATACAAATCCCTTTTCCGTTTTAACAACACAATTGTGTGGGTACGGCAAAAGTAACATGTCAAAAATTTACCTTTGTATGTGTCCTGAACCAACTTACACATTTGTGTATTACTTTCAAACTTATTTTCGTTCGAAAAAAACACTATAACTATACACACAATCGTGTTGGTTGTACTTCAATACAAGTTAAACTTTTTATCAAAAGCGCCATACATACTATGATTTTTTTTTACTCACACATTTGTGTGGTTTGGACTTTAATTAAGACATTTTATTTTTTGTCGGATATACACATTTGTGCATTCCACTTAATTCGTTTTCTTTCGAAAAATAACACTATAACTATAATAACAATAAAATAATATATTATCAAAAAGAAATAATTAATATGTTATACAATCTATATGTTATCAAACTATAATGTATTTCTTCAAAAAAATTCCGATTTAACTAAAGATCCATTAAAATCCGGAAGATATTACAACCTGTCATTTTTTAAACACACATTTGTGCAGATTGGACCCAAATCAAAGCAAACAAAAAAAATTCTTTGTCTTGCAGAAAAAGGGATGTGTACGCTTCTTGCAGAAAAAGGGATGTGTTATAACACATAAAAATTTGTTCATTCATTTCAAAACAAAAAATATATGGAAATACAATACACACAGTAACAAACGCACACACGCACGAATACACATCGTAATTTCAATGATCATTTTTATGGTACTATTCCACCTGAAAACAGAAAAATTTTACAAAAATTTTGCTAAAAATGTGACAAAGACAGGAACTAAAATTTACATTAGAGCGACTGAGAAACCACATTTTTATTTTATAGTAGAAAAAGTTGGGGAAATTTTGACATCGACAAAAACTAACCTATAAATTATTTAAAAAACATGAAAAATCTTAATTTTGAATGTTCAACAAAGAATTTTATATCCCAAAATTTCCAAAAAAATATAATATTATTTTTGAGGTGAACAGAATCATGTAATTTGAATATTTTTTTTAATTTTCGAAAATATCTTAAAATCGTTTTGCTATAAATTATGAGAGGGGAAAACCTAAAAAAATCATTCAGCAGGCAAAAAAAATAAAAAGAAAACGTAGCTGTCAGATTTTTTAACCTAAAAAAATCCTAACATTAAACATTTGTAAGAAATAATGTACCAAGCAAATATAGTATTTTATACACAGAGGTAAATTTTATATTATTCAATAGTGATTTAATAGTGTTGAGCAAATAGTTGGGGGGTACTCAAACAATTGGAATGAGGATGAATGTAAGTATGTACCCCCAATATGTCAGTGGCATATATATATATATATATATATATATATATATATATATATATATATATATATATATATATATATATATATATATATATATATACATACACATACATATACATATATATACATATATATATATATATATATATATATATATATATATATATATATATATATATATATATATATATATATATATATATATATATATATATATATATATACATATATAAATACACATATACATATATATACATATATATATATATATATATATATATATATATATTTAATAAAATGTAAAAATGGTAATTTGTGGTGTCTTATTTCTACATGAAGAAATTTATGCGTGCCACCTATATTTTAATTTCTGTTTGTATTTCGATTAGATGATATAAAAGAAATGTGAAATTATTTTAATGCATCATTCTGTGTTTGAAATTTTGTCAAGCGGTTTTATCAATACTTACTAAAATAAAAATGCAATAAATGGCTTTATTATTAATATTAATTGTTGGAGTCGGCGCTCGTCAAATAGGTTAGTTCTTACACAACAGTCAACGTGTTTCTGTCCAGCCCTGACCTACAGCAAGCGAGAAACATTTTAAGTAATTGTCAACTATCAAATTTGTGATTTGACCAAAATACGGTCAAAAACATTGGTCCTTCGAGGAAAAAGAATCACGCTAGGTGAAACGCTCCACAACAACAACAATAACAAAAATTTATTATGGAGAAATTATTAAAACAACAAAGTGATCTATGGGCGAAAAGATACAAAAACTAATCTCAAATATAAGGAAGGATCCAGCTCCCCGAAAAACAAAGGCCCACCTGGAAAAAAGAAGAGAAGAAGTCGCGGATATCTACACAAGATATAAAGAAAACGACAAGTTATTAATTAACTACGAAGGCATAGACAACTTGACTGCAAGGAACAGAGGAACGCAAACATATAAAACGTGCCTGTGATACCATAATAGCTGAGATCAACTATAAGCTGGAAACTGCTGGAACAACTCCAACTAAGCTCCAACTAAGCTAGCAGAACTGAATGAGTTGGATATCGAAAGCACTCATACAGCCAGCACAACTACGGCACAACAAAAAGTAGTATCCAAGTTGGTAATCCCGACGATTCAAGCTAACAGCGATGATCCCAAGGAAAGGCTGCTCAGAAAGCAGTTAATAAAAATAAATCACTTGGAGAATATCATCATTCAAGCATACGGCCTCATAAACGGAATAAAAGAAGCTGAATACCTGAGACAAAAAAGTAAACAACTAAATACGACGATGGAAAAAATAGATGAGCTGCACGAAGAAATACTGCTAGAAATAACTGAAGAAGACTTAGAACATCAAGAATATTTTGGACAGAGATGGACTCTACTTTCAAAGATGACTCAAGGATTTTGGAAAATATGGCCTAAGGATTACTTTTTAAGAGGGCAGCAAACGACAAACAGCTGCTCCAGATATTTTTATCATCAGATCTGACGCCTGTGATGAGAAATCATAGCTTAGATTATATCTGGGCTGGTGGCGGGCAGAAGTACACCCAGATTATATTCGAATTTACGACGGCAAGTTTATTTAAAATTTATTTATTACTTACTAGAGAAACTTAAAAATGTTTTTTAATTGCAGAACGATGAAGTCGTCGTTACAGAGCGTGCCACAAATGATAGTTTCTATAGACAGGTGTGTGACTTATGTTTGTTATAGGTGTTGAATATTTATTGAAAACCACTTAATTGATAATTTTGGACATTGTAGCATGAAATAAGTGGTATTTAAAACATTCGTTTTATTTGTCAAATCAGAAATAAATTTAGAATAAACACTTATCTTAAAATAAGTTTTTATTTTGAATATAATTTTGCTTTTGATATTTACGTAAATCGATATAAGCGTTTTTTTCTAAATGCTAATTAAAAATTTTGTTGAATTTCCGGTGGACCCAGAGCAGGTAACAAATGCTTGAAAGTGTCAATAAACATAGTTTAAAAACGCTGTTACCATGGTTGACATTTAGGCCATTTTTGGCCCATTTTGATACCACGCATTCACGCTACATCATTAACCCATTCACCTATTCACCTACTCATACAATTACAGTATACCACCTGCACATTGCAAGCTCCATGTCAACCTGTACATTGGCATGGACGTTGGGTCGGTGTTGAATTCTGCACTCCATCAGAGGGTCCCAGTTTTGTTTATTAACATCACCGATTGTAATCGATGATGAAAATTCGATTTGCATCGAGCCTCTGATGGGATTCGAACCCAGTACCTCGAACCCCTCGAATTCGAACCCCGATCCAAGTGCCGAATCTTTAACCACTGCACCACTTGTCCAGTGACTAACTAGAGTAAGGATTGATTAAATTTTCGATGAAGGGGCCTCGGGAAGCGATATCTGCTGGATTGTATTTCGAGGAAACAACCAGTGTTCTCTTTTATACATTTTACTATCTAGCTGTCTCGGTTCGTTGCAAATGTACGCGATCGCCCCGGGTCTGCCGATTGCCAGTCCAAAACTACCTTTGAACCTGTCAATAATATTCTTTTTTTTATTTGTATTTTCAATGACCCCTTTATAGCTTTCATAAATGTGTTAATAGTAAAGTACTCACCAGTTTTAGTGTGCGTAGACTAATCTGATTAACTGGCGACCACTCGAGATTTCGCAGAGATCTCGCGACTGGCGTCCAATAGTAGGCTTCTCTTAGTCTGCAATGCTCATTCCGGTAACTATACGACAAATTTCAATGAATATTCGTGTGGATCCCGCTGTAGGCCGGCCTACGTGTGTCCACAATGTACCATTTATTAGCGTTATTAAGATTTGGTAAGTGATTCGGTCATCAAGTTGTCTGGTTTAGAGTTGCGCGCCATAACCGATTGAACCAGATTGAAAATCTTCATCAACAACCCATATCTAGCCTCTACATTATCTCACTATCACCACACGGCACGAATTTGTGTTGGCAAAAAACGCCAAAAACACGATCACGTCCGCGAAGGCAAAGGGCTTGCCCGGACGCGCTCCTAATAAAGAAGAGTGACGAAATCTCATTTGCCGATCTGCTGCGGAAAGTAAAGGTGGACCCGACGCTAAATACTCTGAGGGAAAGAATATCAAATATATGTCAAACTTATAGTGGAGACCTATTGTTGGAGCTACAACATACAGGAGAGCAGCCAAAGGCCGCAATATTTCGAGAACAATTAGCGAAAGCGATCGGGGGCAATGCGTCAGTTAAAACTTTGACCCAGGAGGCGTTACTGGTAATCAAAGACATGGGCGAGGTTACCACGTCTGAAGAGGTGAGAGAGGCTCTGGAAGCACAGTTTGAAGAGGTGAAAGGTGTCTGTATTGTTAAGTCACTCACAAAGGCCTACCGAGGAAAGCAGACATCGGTTGTTAGCCTACCTAACACTATGGTTGGGAAAGTCCTAGAAGTGGGTAAGGTTAGACTCGGCTGGGTTTTATGTCAGATACGAGGAAAAATAGAGCTAACTAGATGCTTTAAACGCCACGGTTATGGGCATCGGTCATGGAACTGTAAAAGCGAAGCCGATAGATCAAAGCTCTGCAGGAGATGTGGTGAAGAAGGGCGCACTTTGCTAAAACATGCCAAAAAGATTCAAAATGCATGCTATGTGACTAAACGGCAAAGGGCTGTAGCAAACACGTAACTGGTAGCGGTAAATGTCCGGTTTACCAGAAAGCTCTGTGAAAAGAGCGTTGGAAATGAATGTACCAAGTCAATCTTAACCACTGTGAGGCTGCGCAGGACCTACTGCAGCAATCCATACAGGAAGTGGAAGCGGACGTAGGAACCTTGATAGACGGTGTTGGGCTTCAGATAGATCAAATCGAGCTGCTGTATGGGTTTGTAATACCTACCCCTTACAGAGAATTGGTGTGAGTACTGCACCCCGCGGGTTTGTCAGAGCCAAAGTGAACGGCGTTCATATTTATAGTTGCTACGCTAGGAAGTGCATCGATTGAATAATTTAAAATATATCTCGATCAATTAACGGATGTTGCACGGAGCCACAACCAGGTCATAGCCGGAGGTTTTAATGCATGGGCCGTAGAGTGGGGAAGTAGGAGAACCCAGTAGTAGAGGTTAGAGGCCTTCGCATTATTACGCAACGAAGTCCGCAGCGTTCGATAAAATCATCTTCTGTCTCATGATGGAGCGTCTTATCCTACCTGGTACCGCAAATAACAAAGCTGTCCAACTTATGAGACATGGTTCAAAAGCCTGTGATGCAGCAATGCCAAGAAGAATGGTGGATAATCGTAGTAAACCGGTCTTCTCGTGGAACGACGAGATTTCGGAACTGCGAAAAATGTGTCTGGACGCAAGAAGGCGATAACAGCGTGCTAGGCACGTTGAAAACTCTCCTCTTCGACAACAGTACTGTAAAGCTCGATCGGAGCTCAAGCAGACCACGATCCCTGGAGTAGATCCTACCGATTGGTGATGAAAATATTCAGAAGCAATTACGCCACTGCTTGGCAATGCTGTCTGACACAGTGAGTCAGCTGTTCCCGCAGCAACCCGATTGTGTATTAGAAGAATTATGCAACGAGGAGGATGATGTAACACCAGTTACTGCGGAGGAGGTTATGAAGGCATGCAGCAGAGTGGGTAACAATAAAGCTCCTGGCCCGGATAATGAGCAGCAGAGTTCTGCTCCCCAATGTCGTTACATCTATAATGAAGTATGGGGCACCAATTTGGGTCAACTCGTTGGAGAAGGATACCTATAGGCAAAGAGTGGCATCAGTTCAGAGGCTAAGCGCTCTGAGAGTATTATGCGCATTTCGGATGGTGTCAGACTGCGTGTGTTCTTGCGGGAATGCCCCCAATAGATTTACTGGCCAAGGAGCGCCAAACCACGTACCTGTGTCGAGACGATCACTGTATGGTAGAGAAGATGAAGTGAGTTGACGAATGGTAGATGGACCCATCGCTTGAGCCCCTACATCGAGGCGTGGCTAAACAGGCGACGCGGAGAAGTGGATTGTCATCTTACGCAGTTTCTGATGGGTCATGGTTGCTTTAGATCATATTTGTTCAGATTCAAACACGAAGAGTCACCAGATTGCTCTTTATGCATCGGAGTAACAGAGAATGTAGAGCACGTAATATTCGAGTGCCCACGATTTACTGAGGAGAGAAGCAGTATCTGTGCACGTGGGGTCCGACTAACAGCGGAAAATATACTGGGTTTATGCTGGCATCTGAAGATGGGTGGAACGCCGTAAGCGGAAGTGTCTCACGGATATTGGGAGAGTTGAGCCGCCTCGAAAGAAGCAGAAATTCAGTTAATCCCAGCCGAGCAGCGAAAGCTTGTTACGACTACGTGTTCGTAACTATCTGTTTTTTATATTATATTCCCCTCGATTTGTGTCTGTGCTTAATTAGTTGGGAGGTTTGTGTTTTTGCTTCCGGTGTTGATTGGTACGGTGTTGATTGGTTGTTGGTTTTGGTACACCCTTTTTGTGATGACGCGACGGTAAGAAGAAATGAAAATTGAGAGCGAGACCAATGTGCATCGAGTGTGTGCAAAGCAAAACGCTCTGGAAGAATGTTTTTCTTATATTCTTCTCGTTTACACCAATGTGAACTGATGTAAACGAAAAACAGAGAAGAAAGAAAATTCTTCTAGAACGTTTTGCGGGTCGTTATTTGGTGCGAGAGATTTTTTTTGTTGGTTAGCCTTTGATTGGAATTTGACTTAAAATAGAGTCTCGTATTGGTGGTGAAAAGGGTAAAATGCTAGTTTTGACTTGATTTTGATTTCTAATAAAAAAAACCGAATGTTTTTTTTTGATATAAGAAAAGTTGGTTTATATTTGGATATTATAAAATTATAAATAGAACTAGTATTCTTAAATTGAAATTGTGCAATTTTTTTTTGGTATAAATTCTTATTTGATATTTCTGTAATAAATACAATTTTGTTTTATAAAAAGTGTGTGGGCTTAATAAATATAAGATTTCGCTGGCTTAGTGATTGGGTGCTGTTAATTACATAATACCTAAGACGTTTATTGGTACGAGTTGTTGTGGCGTGGAATATCGAAACCACACGATACCGGTTAGTGTCGTTGTCACCTAATTTACGGTTGGCCAGTTAAGACCATTCGCGGGATTCGGCTTGTGCGGGACAACGCCCAATAAATTTGTTTACGGTTTTGGCGAAGGACGCATACAAAAAACATACAATAAATTTATTTACGGATTTTAGCGAGACAAACGCACAACGGGCAAGAAATATTCTAAATTTATTTGCGGTTTTGGCGAGGGACGCCCAACGAAGGCATACAAAGCCCAACGAAGGCGAGACAACGCCCAACAATTCCACGGGCGAGAGGACGCCCAACGAAGTCAAAAAAGGTCTCGCTCCCTCATTTCTTGTGAGAAGTTGTCGTTTCTTTGGCGGAACTCATGGTTATTATTTTTATAATTTGCATTTTTTTAATTTTTCAAAATCTTTGTAATCACGGTGTAGGCCAGAAGCCATGCAAGCCTCAAAACCCACGACCCATAGCACTTCTCCCTGAGTTGTAGCCGGTAAAAATCACCGTGGAGGCCTCTGCATGCGCTTAGTGAAATCTGCAGGATGGCAGTAGCCATACAAATAAAATAGTAGCCATACAAATAAAAGTAAAGTGAACACACACACACACTGCTGTTAGTGCCACAACTCAAATTTATGGCCCTCTAATACGACAAATTATAAATACGGGATCCAGCTACTTACGAATTAGTCTAACTTCACCCAGGCCAAATTACCACGAAACATGCGTCCAGGTTTTAATTCATTTCACTATGATGCTACATAAAATATGGCCTGAATTTTGACACAAGTATTCATTGTTAGTGCAACAACTCAAATACATAGGTCTCTAATACGACAAATTATAAATTATTTATCCAGCAGTGTACGAATTGGCCTTCACCCAGTTCATATTACCTTTAAACATTCGAATTATGTGATATTGATTTTTAAATTTTTTTTTCCGCGAAAATTTACTGCTATAACTTCAATACCATGTAATTTTCGACTAATATCAATAGAATTTTCTACTACCACCTGATACCAAATATGTCGTTAATGCTGGGTTTTTTCGGCTGAAATTTCCGGCTAACTTCAGTAGCATACCCGTTGGGTAACATATATGTATATAATATCCCCATATCAATCAAAAGCAAATTGTTTGCTGTTTATGTAAGCAACTTCATTAAATTTAAAAACTCATTGCTTAAAAAACAAATATTGAATATTAAATTTCAAAAATCAAATATTAATTAGAATAAAACAATATGTCTTATAATTTTCATAAATATTTATTACTGTTATTCTTTTTGTGTCTCCTTAATTAAATCATTTATTATTCTCATCTATGAAAATGTGTACCATATTGTCATCAATATATACATATTTGTCATTTTCATCATCATCATAATCATCATCACTTTATATTATGTGCTCATATATACATACAACATACTCTTTATGAATTGACACCATTTTATCATACCAATTTTTATGAAACCATTCACAACATAGTTTCTAGATATACATATGTACTAAACATATACATATATGTACTCATATCTATATGGAATGGTGGTATGGCATGGAACTATATTCTCGTACAAAAATTTTCATTTCGTTCGGCATTATAAAAAATTGATAAATTCTAAATTCTAAACCATATATTCGTTCTGTAGTGTGCATATAGAAATAGAATTTTTTTGTTTACAATTTTCCGGATGGCGATGGTAAATGCTGAGGAAACCTCTTCATGAGCTCAAAACAAAAAATTCATCCTGTTTTGGGATTTTTATTTACCCAACTTTTGTTTTTTTTTTTTTTTTTTGTAAGATTTATCTTTACACATTTATGAATTCTTATCTATCACAAATCTCGTCTGTCTGTATTTGCGACTGAACACTGCTGGTGCTGCTGCTGTTGCTACTATGCTGATTCATACTTTATGTACAAATTATACGAGTAAATATACCAAAACTGTTTATCTACAACAAGTAGAAGTATATACGAGAGATTTGTCTCTAGTTGGTCCCAGTGGGATTTAAACAAAACATTATGTGCGCATAAAATTTTTATGATTATTGATTTTTAATTTTTCTAAACATTTTTCACTATGAACTCGAATATGTAGTTTACATAAAGTAGTTTATCGTGAAATGAGTATACGACTCTTGTGAAATGAAAACGATTTTACAATGTGTCGTCAATGAATTTTCTTAATGCTACTTGTTGAATTTGGTTGATTTGGTGAAAATTTTATTAGTTAAAGCTATTTATTATGTTTTGTCAAGTGCTTTGGAAGAAGAAACCAGAATCATAAAATACTGACTATAGCGTAATTGTTATTAGTGGCATAACGATTTAACTGAAGCAAACAAAAGTTACATAATAAATATTACTGTCTAGTCAAGGGTTTGCAGCTATTGGCCTCAATCAGTGTTGTGCCGTATTGCCTACATGGTGCGTAGTTAATTAAAGTTGTAACCGCCAAATGGCACAGTACTTAAAAACTTTCGAGTTTGATAGGGGCAAGATGCAAAGGGAATTTTCGTCAACAGATTACGATTTGTGATGAAATGGAACACATCTATGACCCCCTGTCGGAGTGCAACGGCCGACACATCTTTCATGTCAGTATATCCTGGCATAGAGCTATGCAATGTGCAAATGGTGATAAAATCGGAAATACAGCCGAAAATTATTGATTTTGTTAGCACATATTTCGCAATACGTCGAAAGACAGCTATGTACATAACAACTTTATGTGAGTCGTCCAGTTTAAATTATATATTATAAAATTATGAATTTAGTTTTGGATTTATTAAGACGAAGTTTATTAGTAAGAAAAAAACTATTTAAGATGTTTAAGTCGGTTTTATACGTAATTGCTTCTTCTCTGAGATTTGACAACTCGAACCACAGTTTCTCTTTTCGCTAGTATTGGCATTCGGTAAATCCACCATTTATCACTCGATAACCAGTAATTGTAGGTTGATTCGTCTACGGATAAACCTCCAGATCGTTTTCTACCAGGAAAACGTCGCATCAAATTTATTAAGAGCGGGAAATCTCATACCCTAAAACCGCGAATGGTACCTTGATAGTTGATGCAGGTAAATATTCATCGTTTGGGATATTTTGGGTTGTGCTATCTCCACATATACCGCCTTCTCAAAAGAAACATTTTTAAATACTCCATACTGTCACTAAATCGCCCGGAAGCTTCAATGTCCACGAGCAAAGCCACTCTCTTCCACTTTTTCTCGGTTAATCTTTCGAACGCTGCTGTAAATAAATATTCCCAAATTGCTTGACAGGTTTCTGAAATTATTTGACTAGTAGAGTTTGGTGATACTCTATAATTGTATAATAGAGACTTTTTTGTTATTATTATTTATTCATACATAAATTTTCACTTCGCGTTTCTTTTTAGCATAAAAGCTCATTTATAAGGACGTGCGGGGTTGATAGGATCCAAATACATGTTGCCATTATAATTTTTCGTGTGATTTTCGATAGAATCTTTCCTAGTATTCGTGTCCCTTCAACGTGAAATTATCATTGACCAGTAACTTAATATATTTTACAGCTTCAATTGTTTTCCGTTCCGCTCACACTATCAGCTTCCGATCCACAGTTCAACATTTCAGTTTAACCAACTATGTAAAATGAAAGGAAAAAAAATTAATTATTAAAATGAGTTATGAAAAAACAAGGCTGATAGACTTGAAAGTCAAAGGCAACTGAGAGTCGCCAGTTGCGAGATTTCTACATAAAACAGAAATTTCATTCACATGGTATGTTTCAAAAAACTTATTTAAATTTTTTGTGTCAGTTTTTCGATGTCTGGTCCAACTTTATGTAGCAGTTCGTCAAAAAGATCTACACTCATCCGCTAATAATTAAAAATTGTTAGGCTTCATGAAGTCGCATCTCTTGAACCAAATTGTTCTCTACATTTTAGTAAGTTATTTTCCCAATATCTGGGAGCCCTTCTCTTTAAATTTTTAAGGTATACCCATAATAATATAACAACTTCAATTGTTTAATTCTAACCAAATTTGATTGTTGGGTTAATTTAAGCACTTTCTTTAACAATATATATATTCACTTAAAAATGTCTAGTCTTTAACAGATAAAAATTCACACTGGCTTCAAAAATTAATAAATCACAAAATACCTCAAAATAGCTATACGTTCTTTGGCAATATCCTTTTTCCGACCAAAAAATGGTCACACAATGTGTGAGTAAAAAATCGTAGTATGTAATGGCGTTTTAGATAAAAAAAATTCGCTTGATTTGAAGTACAACCAACACAATTGTGTGTATAGTTATAGTTGAAAATAAATTTGAAAGGAATACACAAATGTGTAAGTTGGGTCAAAACACATAAAAAATAAATTTTTGACATGGTACTTTTGCCGTACCCACACAATTGTGTTACCGGCCAGGAAAGGAGATATACATATGTTCACCTATAAAACAAACAAATATGTGTCAAACTATTGTTTATGTATGTATGTGTGAAAAAACTGCGCCGAAAAGTTATCGAATATGTAAATCATCGATAATACAGCGTTCACCGGATTTCCTGCGGCAACCAGCCTCGCCGAAAATCGTCGGATATGTAAATTTACCTTCATTCTTACCTCCCATTTGAAAATTTTTTAAAGATTGTTTATGGCACTGAAAAAGAAACATGTAAGATGTAGTTCTAAACATAACACAAAAAAATTCAAATTCCCTACATCCCTCCTTGTAAACATATTCCTACATGTAATGACAAATCACTATACTATCGGTATAAACCACAACACAAGTAGATCGTTAAATTTGGGAATGAAGGTGGATTCAGTTTTCGTTTCAAAAATGTACGTGACACACGGCACATTGCACAGGGAATTTCTTTCATAGCCGGATTTACCCTAATCCGATTTTACTGATATAGGCTAATTTACCGAGTGCACATATAACAGGAATATTTTTTGAACCAAATCCACTAAGTACGCGAATTGATCCTGGATCTGTAAAATAAAATTATTCCAATTCAAGAACAGGCGACCATAAAAAATATTCAACACGAAACTTTGTATTTCAATCACCGGAGGTAGGTGGGGCTGGTGGGTTTTATAAGCCAATGTTTTTATTTTTTTTTTTTTTTTTTGTAGGTGGAAGTTGATACTTGCAATTCCTGAAATTACTTTTTAACAGTTTAGTTCAGTTTGAATATTTTTTCGAAATTACTATAACTTCGGTGAAAAACTACAAAATAGTGACATTTGTCGTCGCAAAAATTAAACTTTTATGATCCTTCCTAAAGTAGGTAGTATAAGTACTTTGTAAAGTGTAAGCTTACACGACTGCGAAAGATTGCAAAAACCATGACTGCTCATAGAAGACGTCAGTACTGACCCGAGTTATTTGAGTTCATCCACGATGTCAAAATTATGCTCGTCTGTCCCGAGATTTACAGTTCATCACCATTTATTGTGTTGTTGCTGTGAGCACACTTTCAGACCCAGTCGTTTCTGACTAAGAAGCACGATATCATCTGCATATCCAAGAATTTGGCCTGACTTATTGAATATTCGGTGAGAAGATTCAATACAGCTTTTTCTTACCACGTGATGTTATCTCGAAGCGGTTAGGCACAATCCCATGCACTAGTTGACAAAGAAAAACAACAAAGGTTTGTACGGTCGCAACTTTTCTTACTCTGTAAGAGTGCTCGGAGCGTCACGAGCTAACCATTTTTCTCACAGATTTCGTTTATTTTTAACGATTTGACGGCACTGATTGTCGAACCAATCACTCTGTCCTCTTGGTGGTCTTCTTGCTGGACTTCATAGCTATAGCGTCAGCCCCTGGATGTTTGGTGGAGTTTCGTAACCTTCATTGCGAGGGTTTAGATGATCACTGAGCTGATTGGTAACTTTTCGTTTCATTTCCGTTTTCGTCTTATAGTGCATCGATATTCCAGCGCAGGATTTTAGTTGCTTGTCTGTTAAATGTGGTTAATAATTTGCACTTATATTTGGATGATCACTGTCCATGTCTGCCCTGTAATCTTTGGGGGTGGGAAAGCCGACTCAAAATGCTCCTTCCTTCTGGTAGTGTAAGTACGTCGAATGAGTAACTTTCTGCTTGGTTCGAAATGTTCTGGAGTTATCTAGATCTTAAAAGTTCACATTTTCATTCGGTGTCCATTAATCCAAGTTGTTGTTGTAATGAATCCAATTAATTAGTGCTCACCGTACTCACCGAATCCAATTAATTAGTGCTCAACTCACCTATTACGTGTTATGTCATGCAATGGTGATAGATTTTAAGGCATCCAGTCCTACCTGCAATACGTTTATATAGCGAGCCGCTTGCTATAAAGCAAACGCCTGCTTCAGCTACCCGTACCCCGGTAAACTGTTGCTGATGTGATATTGATAACCCGGAGAGCACCGTGAGAAGGTAAGAGTCTAGGACTTTGCTCTTCAAATTTGCACCCCAATGCTGCCCGATTTTCTAAATCAGTTATATTAACATATTGACATAATTCAGTGATGAATTAAAACCCCGATCGCTGAATTGGGTTCACCCGAAACCTAGAACTAAGAAAATTAATAAAAGTGAATTGCAACCTTCTTAAAGTGAAATGGTTCCATCCTAAATGAATTAGTTATATCAAGGATGCCCATATTCCAGTTTGTATCCAAAAATTATGTTGGAATTCCATTCCCCTCTTTAACGCTCACTTGCAACATGATCGGATAAAAAATTGCTGGGAGCATATTCCAGGCCATATTATTATTTTAAATGATTTTAGATGTTATGTGCTAATACACAAATTTGTCTGCTAAAATGCATCGAAAACATCAGATTCCTAGTGAAACTTGAAAACCCAAAAGACCGTTTTGCTACAGCCTAATCTCACTAATAACTTCCACCAGAGAGGCCGCTCATTCGGTTACACAAAACATGCAACAGTCTCAAATGTTAAATCTATTGAGACATAGCTCTATTGAACACTGCCTACAAAGGGATTGCCAATGTTGTATACTCGTTCATCTAGCCGATAGTATTATCGTTGACTATCTTCTTGATTTTCACCATAACCGATTAATTATGGACCAGGTATCCACCGCGCTTACTTGTCTAAGACTTTTCTAGGGAAATCCGTTTCTCTGTGTAAATTGACAATGTATTGGTGTACTTGTAGAACCTCAATCGAAGAAACTGTATCAGGTCCTCTGAAATAACATCAGGTGTTCGAGAAGGGAATACATTTGCGCCTGTGCTTTTCAACTTGGTGCTCTATAGTACGTGGTGCATCGTGACGCAAGATAAGAGACAATTTCTTGAAAATGCGCAGACGATAACGTTCATATTGGTCTTAGCCCTAATGTTATGAAGCAAAATTAGATACTGGCCAATCGCTACGCAAAATATTCGTATACATCAAGTTTTCATCCAACCAAAATTACTGCGATGTAAACATCTTGCGCAGGCCTGTAAGCTTGCACGTTACAAAGGATAAAGAAAAAGGCGAGAGCTGAACACCGACCTATAACCATGCTGTATAAGATAGCGGAATTTTGACAGCGGAAAATAAGAGATTACGCTACTCGTCGCATGTGGCAACACTATCACTAAAGAGAATTTATTTTGTAATGTAATTATTAGAAGTGATCCTTAAAATGGAAAATTGATTGATCTCCGAAGTAAAGGATCTCGGTATATGAAATGTTGAAATTTAACAATATTCCGTCTTTCTGGCATTTCTTCCACTAGTAACCAATAGTTTCGGTTGTTTTTCTAATAGCTGTCATACCGAGACTATATGGAAAACTTGGGAAAAATTCATGGACTAGAATTTTCACTAAAATTTTTTGATTTTCTTCGGCCATATAAGTTATTTTCAGTTTCTGGACAATATCTCAAAAACTTCCACTAGTAACCAATAGTTTCGGTTGGTTTTCTAATAACTTAAATCATACTGAGACTATATAGAAAATTAGAATTTTCATTAAAATTTTTTAATTTTCTGCGGCCATAAAAGACATTTTCAGCCTTTGGCCAATATCTCAAAAACTTCCACTAGTAAGAAACACTTTCGGTTATTTTTCTAATAGCTTAAGTCATGCAAAAACTATATGGAAAATTCATGGACTAGAATTTTCACAAGAATTTTTTGATTTTATGCTGCAATATAAGTTATTTTCAGTTTCTGGACAATATCTCAAAAACTTCCACTAATAACCAATAGTTCGGTTGTTTTTCTAATAGCTTAGGTCATACTGAGACTATATGAAAAACTCGGAAAAAATTCATGGATTAGAATTTTCACTCAAATTTTTTGATTTTCTGCGGCCATATAAGTTGGTTGCTAGTGGAAGTTTTCGAGATATCGGCCAAAAACTGAAAATAACTTATATGGCCGCAGAAAATCAAAAAAAATTTAGTGAAAATTCTAATCCGTGAATTTTCCCCAAATTTTCCATATAGTCTCAGTATGACCTAAGCTAGTAGAAAAACAACCGAAACTATTGGTTACTAGTAGAAGTTTTTGAGATATTGTCCAGAAACTGAATATGGCCGCAGAAAATCAAAAAACTCTAGTGAAAATTCTAGTCCATGAATTTTCCCCAAATTTTCCATATAGTCTTAGTATGACCTAAGCTATTAGAAAAATAACCAAAACTGTTGGTTACTAGTGGAAGAAATGCCGGAAAGACGGAATATTGTTAAATTTCAACATTTCATATACCGATATCCTTTACTTCGGTGATCAATCAATTTTCCATTTTAAGGATCACTCCCAATATTTTATTCCGCTGAGATGTTTTATTTAGTTAAAAAATATACATAATGAATAAAAAATTTCGGCTGGTAATTACATTACAAAATAAATTCTCTTTAGTGATAGTGTTGCCACATGCGGCGAGTAGCGTAATCTCTTATTTTCCACTGTCAAAATTCCGCTATCTTATACAGCATCCTATAACCAGTATAAATATTTTGGTTGTATACCAAAATTCGATTTACCCAATGCATTTCTATATTGTCAGGCTTTGTCTTAAATCTCAAAGCTTAAAAGTGCTTCCAGATTTACCATATGGTAGTCTAAGTTATGTTGTCTACGATGAACTGGAAAATGAATTGGTCAATTTTTGAGACTGGGTTTATGGTCGATGGTAAATTTTCTTCTACTGTTTGGATCAAAGATCCAAGAACTGAGCACTTCCTGAGAAATGGAAATCCAATAAATGATCTAGAGTTTCAAGGTTCGTTACCGAAAGTTCCTCATCTACATTTTAAATAGTTCTGATTGATTTTACAACTATTCACCACACTTGTGTTAAGTACTGTCTTGAATCTAACTAATTATGAAAACATTCAAAGGGAACTAAATATTAAATATTGTTGTTGATATACATCGTGGAAAGATAAATCCTCTCATTCTAACTAGGGAACATCTTGACCAACCATAAATCTGATAGTCAAGGATCATTAGCAATCCCTGACAGTAAAGTTGATAATGAAATCGCCAACATGTTTAAATTTATGGCCGCGAAGTGACGAGTAACAATATCACATTTACTAATCGAATTAAGGATTCCACCTGTCATTAAGCAATACTCGTAATGCCGTCCACTCAAGTTACTTCACATGACGTACATCAATACATTGTAACTTATGGAAGTATTGTGACCGGGAGTGTGTTTAAACATCAAAAACGTGAAGAATTTGAAATACATCAAAACAAATGAATATGTTAAAAATCGTAGCCTGCAATGTGTTTGATTGATAAGAAATAACTCCTTGGCAGCAAACACTGGCAGTTGGTATTCGAATCCACCGGCAGCACATCTAAAGGCCGGATTAAACAAGTATTTTGTATGATACTGCTGTTGTATTTTGTGAAGTTAATTGTGCCTATGGCCAAATGGCCCACCAAGAATAATAATAAAAAATAATAAAGTTAAAAAAAATTCCACCAGTTGGAATTGCACCACAAACCTCGTGACTTAGGACATAACTGAAATGGTCCGTGATGTAACATTTTTCCAAAAAAGATTTTGGTCTTCAATTTTATGACAGATTTCATCCAATTTTCACGCACCAACTAGCCCATACAATTGATATACAATTCTGTAATTATTTAAATTTTTCAAACAAATAATGCCAGCAGACATAAAAATATTAAAAATCTTTTTTTATATTAAACAAACGAAAATAATGTATATTGCCTATTTAATTTAATTTATTATAATAATTATTTATATTGTTAATTTTATCTTTGTTGGTCCAGCCAGCAGAGGGATAGAAAGAGACAAGGGTGAAAAAGAGCAACAAATATGCAAAAAATTTAATTTTCATAAATTTATTTAAATAAAAATTGTTTTATTATTATTACAATTATATTAATTTTTTTTTTGTGCAACAACAAATAAAAATATTTTTAATTTTAATAGAGATATATAATAAATTGTTGTTGTTTTTTTTTTTTTTTTTTTGGGTAAATTAACTTTGAGGTATAACAACATAATTTGTTTTTTATATTTAAATATTTTTTGTTTTTAAATTTATGTATAAACATATTTGTATACAGTGTACCATATACATACTTTTTACGAGAGATATGCATGTAAAACAAATTTTAATTTAATTTTTAATTTATTTTATTAAAAATAAATTTAATTTATTTTATAGTTATATATAAATTATTTTTATGTAAATATGTACAAAACAATTATTATTACATTTTATTTATGTTTATATTTAGGTACAACATTTTTGTTTTGTTTTGTCATATTTTTTGGTTAATAAAATAATTTGGTTTGTAGCAAAATTACAATTTCTGGTAAAAACACAATCGTATTCATGCATACCTATCCTAAAAATAGCAGATACTCGTCTGTCGGGGGTGCAGAGGACAATAAGAATAGGAAATGCATACGTATATGATGTTGGTTTATTTGGTTTCAGGTGAAAAATAATTTAAATAAAATGCCATTTTTGTTACAAATTTGTTATGTTATATGTTTTAATTATGTGTGTTATGGTAATGTTTCGGTTTTTAGACTTATTGAGACAATAATACAAGGTGTCATATTTATTCTTAAGTATTCTATCAATAATTGTAAATATCTTGTGACCCGCGCAGATATCTCTCAATAGAACTGAGAAGACGTCAGTATGCTGCTCTGGTAAAATGCCAGATTTTTATCTCGAAAACGGTGCAAGGTAGGAAATATTTACTTATAATGAAAATTGTTCAGTGTCGAGGGAGAAGTTTAGTAGGTAGTGATCTTGAATGACCCTGAAACAAATTAGTTTCAGAGTTGTTGAAGAAAGTTTAAGTTGATTTAATGGACTTTATTACATTACATAAGCAAATAATGGTTATACACTCTGTCAAGAAAGTAACGTCATTTAAAGCCCGCTAAAATATTTATTTTAATTGTAAAAATATTTTTGTCGTAAAGTTGGTACAACTTCCTAGCCAGCAATAAAAACAATTTACATTAGAGCGACTAAAGGGGTAACCATACAAAAATTTAAAAAAAATACGTTTGCGATAAATGCCGTTTCTGAACTTTCGCCTATGGAAAAATTTATTTAAATTAAAAAATTTAACGAAGCTTCGTTAAATATGAATTGTAATTTAATAAAAATAATTGGAGCGAAATTTTGGGTCCAAACTTAAAAAAAAAAAAAAAAATTCGTATCGTGCTATCTAAAATAACAACAAACAATAAATAGCTGTCATTCAATATTCAACAATATTTACAGCTTACTCGTTAAGACTATTATGGCTGGAATGTCATTAAAAATTAGTGTCATCAAAATTTATATTTTTTTTAATTTTATAATTTTTATATGCTTGGCCTTTGACAACATTTTTATTTTATGGTAGCAAAAGTTGGGGAAATTTTGACATTTACAAAAACTTATTTTAATAAAATAATCTTTTTTTAAAAAAAAACGAGCCATTGTTCGACAATAATTTTGTATCCCAAAAATTAAAAAAAGAACGAAAAAAACGTCGTTTAATTTACGAAACTATCTAAAAACCGTTTAGCTATAAATTAGGTGAAGGGAAATTTTTGACAAGTTCATAAAGAACCTAAAAAAATGAAATGTAAAGAGAAATTTATTAAAGTTAATACAATCGAATCGGTTAAAGTTTTTAAAGTAAAAAAAATCCTAATAGAATCGACAAGTGAAGGATATACTGAAATGTAAATGTTTCAGTATATCCTTCAGTGGAGGTGTGTTACGCAGGTAAATATTGTACATTATACTTACGTTATAAATCCAACAGGTTTCGACAAAAAGCACAAACCTGCTTGGGTTCTGAGCGCATCAAGCAATTATCCGCTCAAAAAAAGTGTAAAATATAAAGAGAATATAAAAGAAAAACCTGTCAAAAAACAACTAATTTAAAAATCGGCATTGAAGAATTAAAATTGAGTAAAATTGAGTGATGAAGGCAATTGAATGCGAGCAATTGGAATTATTTTTAAATTTTGAATTGAGAATTTCTCCAGCAGTCTGTTATTTAGCAAACCCAGGGCTATCAGCTTGCGCCGTACACAACGGTTTGACCAAAAACATTCCAAAATTACATAATTAAATTTGATTTGAATAGAGTTTTAGACTGACACTTTTCTTTGGCGAGTAGTATTGATTTCCGTGAATTTTCCATGGTGATTTCCATAGAAAGAGCGTGGTTTTTGCATGCAACATAAGACTGACTGAAATTTCGCGGTTTCGAGCATATGAAACCACGTCGGCTTCATTTTTTGGAAATTAGCGTTTATGAATCAGGAATATCGTATGACAGCAGCAGCAACAGCATTAAGAAAAGCTATTTACGTCGACGACCTAATGACTGGGGCAAATCCAATCCAGGAACTCAATATGTGTAGATAATTAGATGAATAACTGAATATCCGGACATCCACAGGCAACAAATCAATTAAGTTAAGAATGGTATCCCAAAATCAACCAGTGGCGAATTTCGAGAGCTAAATGAATTATACCAAGAGATCGTTGTTGTCGGAATCCAGCGGTATCGCATATGAATTACTCGAGTTACATGAATTCTGTGACACGAGCTAGTGAGTAAAAGCCACATCAATTTATGGTCGTTTCGTTAGGGGAAGCACAGTTATTACACTGTAGTGTATATTATACAGGGTGGCGCACGAATCGTGCTACAAAAACAAAACGTAATAACTATTTTTCTGTGTGACTAATCTGTTTTTTATTTTTTTTATTTTGCAGATTATTATTTAAATTTACTAAAATGGATGCTTGGAATACCGAAACGAGGATTTGGATAGTGCAGCGCTACCATGCTTTGCAGTCCATCATTTCCGTCCAGAGGGAATTTAGGCGGGAGTTTGGCGGCACTCCCCCGAGTAGATGGACCATTATGAGGTTGGTACGCATGTTTGCTGAATCTGGAAGCATCGCACGTAGACCGTACAATCGAGATCCCTATGTTCGGGTCGAAGCCACAATCGCAGCTGTAGCATCATCAATTCAGGCAAATCCAAGTGTTTCGACTCGAGAGTTATCGGCGCAAATTGGAGTTAGCAGACGGTCATTACAACGGATAATTCATGATGACTTAAACTTGTTTCCGTACAAAATCCAAATTACAAGCAAATTAAAACCTCTGGATTTGCCTATTCGCCTGGAATTTTGCCGGAAAATTATTGAAATGGCCGAAGAAGACAACAACTTCATAAATTGCTTGTTTATGTCTGATGAGGCCCATTTTGATCTTCCCTCCGATCCCACTTTGATCGAAACCAAGGAATTTGACTGAATTGAAGCAGTCCATTACAACAATAATTGAGGCGATCCCGACTTCAACCCTTCAGTGCGCAATGAATAATTTTCTGATCAGGTGTCGCACATGTGTGAATGAGCATGGAGGTCATTTACGGTCTATCATTTTCAAAACTAATTAGTTAAATAAAAATAAAATTGAATTATCTATACAATAAAAAAAAATAAAGCCGATTAGTCACACAGAAAAAAAGTTATTACGTTTTGTTTTTGTAGCACGATTCGTGCGCCACCCTGTAGTAAAACCCTGTTATCCGGAATGCTTGGGGATGAAAGCACTCCGGATAATCAAAAATTCCGGATAATTAAAGGTTTCATTAAAACTAGAAATTTTATGAGAATTTCGCTTGATTTCATTATTATTTTATGATTCTAGTTTTTTTATAGGAAAAGTAATTAAGAAAAATATTTACATAACGTTTTTGTCAAAAATATTCTGGCCTACTGAGACACAATGTTTAACCTAAATTTTTATAATTTAGGTCATATTTTTCCCATATCAAAATTGGATCGGAAAAATATTCCCAATTTAATTTTGTTTTTGAAAGAATTTACACAAACTGTTTACCATAGTATGCCAGAAAAAAAATTTTGTGACAAAAATTCTTATTTTTCCTAATTCTTTTTTCCTATATGAAAGCTAGAATCGACCTGCAGTTCATTGAATTTATTAACCCAACATTTAATAATACATAATTCAATATTTCACTAACCTAACTATGAATAATGCATAAAACTTCGTATATTTTCTGGGGATCCATGAATAATAAAAAATAATACTTTCCCTTGTGAAAAAGAAAAAGAAAAAAAAATCCGAAAAATTAAACTTTCGATTAACTGAGCGTTCCGGTTAATTGGATGCCGGATAATCGGCCTTTTACTGTAATATGAAAATTAATGCCATTCAAAATTTTCAACTAATGCTTTCATTTATGAAAATATGCAAAAAACAAATTTCAAAATGAATTAAAAAATGCATATGAAAGAGAAAAGAAAGAGAAAAAGCAACAAAAAATCCTAAACTTAAAATTCCGGTTAACTGAACGTATGTGACGATAGCCCGAAAACACGCCCGAAAAAAGACTTTTTATAAAAAGGTGGGTATCCTCGATAAAATTCGTCATAAAGCCTTTTATCCCGAAAAATAAAAATAATTTACCTTCAAATCATACTCGATCCCGAAAACTAAATAAATATCAAGCTAAATAAATATAAATATGAGAGCTATAAGGGAAATTTAATAATATTATTTGTAATTATTTCGCAATTCGTGCCACCACATTTTAGTAGACTATATAAAAATTAATATTTCACTAAATAAAAACTAAGGGCCAATCCGGAATCTAAAATTTTAAATAATGTTATATTATTTATTTGAAATTTTGGGTTATTCTGGATAATAGCCAGATAGTGTTTTTAATCAAGGTGAGGTCACCAAGACTTTGGGGAGGTTTGGCTTCGAACTAATGAAACATTGAATTTTTTGTATTTAAAAAATTCGGTCGTCTCATCAGACCGCCGTGACCAAACTACAAAAATTTTGAAAATACTTTAAACTACAAAGTAGTTTAAACAATACAAAAAATTCAATGTTTCATTAGTTCGAAACCAAACCTCCCCAAAGTCTTGGTAACCTCACCTTGATTAACAACACTATCTGGCTATTATCCAGAATAACCCAAAATTTCATATAGAAATCGCATGTATGCGTTAAATACAATAAAATTCGAGGTTGCGAAGGGGTTGGGAATTGCGTAGCGAATCATTAAAATTCGCTAAGGCATTGTGATTATACTTAGATTAGTTCAAAGTATTTTCAAAATTTTTGTAGTTTGGTCACTGCAGTCTGATGAGACGACCGAATTTTTTAAATACAAAAAATTCAATGTTTCATTAGTTCGAAACCAAACTGTTCCCGCGTCAATGCGTGAACGACGTATATTTTTCGAGACGAACACTAAACACCACAAATTATTTTCCAATATTTATTAACATATATACATATATACCTGGGAATCCATATAGTCCGGGAATTTCGATTTATTCTGAAACAAAAATGACACGAATTAATTTCTATCTATATACAAATAATAATAATACTTAGCCTTCCGTTTAGATGTATCGGCTAACTCATCTCGGACACTATCGATTACCATGCATAATGTGTTTAATCACCTGAAATTATGTAAATTAATTAATTAATTATATTCTGTCTAATTGTAAGTCTAACACAAATTACTTACCTCAAAACTAACAATTTCTTTAATTTTATCACAACAATCTTCCATTGTTGTATTATTTACATTACACTTGTCACTTGTGTCAAACTAGTATAGTAGAATTATTATGTGAATTCATTTTCTTTTGTAATGAATGGTGCAAGATGAAAATACCGCAACGCTCCTAACTTCGCGCGGGTAGTTTTTAATACCGAAAATTTTTATGCGATGGTACGGAAAAAAAATGTCATCTTGCAAAATTCAATGGTAAAATTTTTTAGTCAGTCTTGAACGAACATTAAAAGTAAAAACATTATAAATTTAATAAATAAAAATTGTGCCAAGTAAAAAAGACCAAAAAGGCTTAAGTGTATCAAAGTGTATACGGGGTAATCGGGAAAGCTCAGAAGAACAAATATACAGTCCGCTACTTTAACGAGAGGGAATTTTCCGCATAGCCAGACCTCATCAATTTTATTATCGCCACGTCTGCTGTGCCCCTCCACAAACCTCCCCAAAGTCTTGATAACCTCACCTTGATTAGATATATTATTTGCCGTGTTTCATGACACCCTTTGATCCGGATCAGTTCAAATTTTATATGGAAAACTTGATCCAACGTTTGTTTTAGATCACAAATTTTGATTTAAAATCTAGTAAGAGCCTTTGCGTTGTTTCATGAAACATGAACTGAGTCGGATCAGTGGCCCTATTCTGTCTTTCCCTGGAAATAGCGAATTGGGAAAAGTATTTTCATATCATTTTTGTAAGTATTAAATTTTTCTGGCCTACTGAAGTAATAAGTTTGTTTCCTATAAAAAAATTTTGTAGGGAAAAATATTTTCTTATTTAATTTTGTTTCGAAAATATTTACACCAAACTTGTTTCCTCAGTAGGCCAGGAAAATACAATTTAGACAAAAATGTTATGAAAATATTTTTCGCAATTCCCTATTCCCAGGGAAAGCTAGAATAGTGTCACAGTTTTGCCATCAAGAAAATTAAAATATCGTAAAAGTTCTAGTTTATTTATTTTTAAATAAAATAATAGTGCTATTAGTGCACAAATGGAATCGATTACTTTTTTTATTTTATTATCAAAGAACGGTTCCATTCTCGTGGCATACATACACCCAGTGCCATAAAAATGTACGATTTGAAATTTGCCATATGAATGTTTCATATTTTAACAAAAATAAAAAGCTACAAAAGAATTTATTTATAAAAATGATAAAATTTTATTAAAGTTAAGCACTAAATCATGCCTAGGATTAAAAAAATAATAATAAAATTCAATGAAAGGCACCCCAATGAAATTAATCGCGGGCGGGCCCGCCTTTGGCTTTGACACATTACTAATCCGAGTCGGCATGAAATCGTATAATTTGTTTAAATATTCGGTTGAAAGCAAATAATATCCTTTCCAATATGTTCCTTTAAATTTCAAATCGTACATTTTTATGGCGCTGCGTGTAAATATTTTATATCCCCGCTTCTTATTGGAATTTATATTGAAAAGAATAATAATAATAATAGCTGTGTTTCTTGATGGCAACACTATGGCACTATTCTGGCTTTCCCTGGGAATAGGGAACTGCGAAAAATATTTTCATAACATTTTTGTCTAAATTATATTTTTCTGGCCTACTGAGGGAACAAGTTTGGTGTAAATATTTTCGAAACAAAGTTAAATGGGAAAATATTTTTCCCACAAAATTTTTTTATAGGGAACAAAAGTATGCCAATTATCTTTGTTTTGAAAATTTTTCTACTAAACTTATTCCTTCAGTAGGCCAGAAAAATTTAATATTGACAAAAATGATATGAAAATATTTTTCCCAATTCCCTATTCCCAGGGAAAGTCAGAATAGGGCCACTGATCCGACTCAGTTCATGTTTTATGAAACAACAACGCAAAGGCGCTTACTAGATTTTAAATCAAAATTTGTGATCTAAAACAAACATTGGATCAAGTTTTCCATATAAAATTTGAACTGATCCGGATCAAAGGGTGTCATGAAACACGGCAAATAATAAATAATATAACATTATTTAAAATTTTAGATTTCGGAATTGGCCCTTAGTTTTTATTTAGTGAAATGTTAATTTTTATGGTCTACTAAAATGTGGAGGCACGAATTGCGAAATAACTACAAATAATATTATTAAATTAACTATGAAACCATTCTTTTAATTCCTGAACAATTTTTATCGAGCCCGAAAAAAGCAATTTTTTTAATAGAAAAATTTCTTGAACCAGTTTCCTTTATAGTCCTCATATTGATATTTATTTAGCCTGATATTTATTTAGTTTTCGGGATCGAATATGATTTAAAGGTAAATTATTTTTATTTTTCTTGATAAAAGGCTTTATGATGAATTTTAGCAAGAGTACCCACCTTTTATAAAAAGTCTTTTCTCGGGCTGGTTTTCGGGCTACCTTTACATACGTGTTAAACTGAGTGTTCCGGTTAATTGGATGCCGGATAATGTACATGTAGTACATTTTTACGTTTTATTTCGATTTTAAATACACATTTTATTTTATTTTCAAAACGGCTTATGATATGCAACAATAAAGTCAGCTTTTTTTATTTCGTTTGACTACTTAAAAAGTTGAGTTTTAAAATGAAAAAAAAACAGGGGCGGTATGTTGTACCATCACTTCGAATCGAAATTCGAAAAAAGTCGAATGGCGGTATGTTGTATCATTTTCGAAAAGCAAAAATGATACAACTTTCACTTTTTCGATTCGACTTTTTTCGAATTCGACTTTTTTCGATTCGAAGTGATGGACAACATACCGCCCCAGGTTTTAAGTACGAAAAAACACCATTTTTAAGTTAGCCTTTTTTAATTCGGGGAGCCAGCATTATGCTGCTACGTCCCATTTTTTTATATAGTATAATTTATATAGTAATCCAGGCCGATAGTTCAAATGCCCACACCCCACGACCATCACCTCAACCATTTGAGCTGTGGGAATTAAAGCCGCACAGACCATTGTATGAACAAGCAACAGTTTATATGGATCAGGTTAGTCTTCAGCGAAGATTTTTTTTAGCAACATTTTGAAATTATAATAATTTATTATCCACAAATATTTTTATTATTATTTTAAAATCGCCAAAAATATTAAAGATTTCACAACATAAACTTTTTAGTTAACGACCGGGCTAATCCCGATAGTTCTACGAAAAGCTGGGACGTAATAACAAAACCGCGAAAGAGTTGGCAGTGCTTCGGCTCCAGAACAGTATGCAAAGCAATAAAAAGAAACATTTTTCGTTAGCTTTTTTATCTGGGCAACTATTTGAGTCGAGTCAGCGCAAGAAGAAAATAAAATAGCGGACGGGACATGGCCAAAACCAATTGTAACATGAACAAATGGTATAAAAACTAAAGATATATTTTCAACGTATTAAATATTTGCAAACCAACTAAACCCCCAATAGTTACAAATATAATTGCTTCATTCTGATTAGACGGAAAATTGTGATTTTATTATCCGAAATGACCGAAAAATGTTGATCCTTAAATTCAATAAAAGGAATTGTAGCATATCATGAAATAAAACCACTGCCACCATGATATCAGTAAACAATTTATAACACATACCAGGAAATGTAAACGTCACATATCACATATCAGTCCCAGTTTTAGGGACTTCGAAATATATAATTATATTTATACAAAAATCATCATTATATCATTTATTTAAATCAACATAATAAATATTAGCTTTAAACACAAATTTATGATTCAGCATAAAAACCATTACCCCATGGCAACATAAATTATTACACCAGGCAGGCATAAATGTGTAGGCTCATATGTATAGTGTGTGCGGTGGCAGTTTGTAGGTGGCAACATGATTAGACTAAATTAATACGATAAATAAATTCGGGTGCGAGAGATACACCATACACACACAAATTGTGTACAGTGAATAAATAAAATTAGATTTTCCTCCACCGTTGTGTTGTCGTCCTCGTCGCCAACGTTTTTGTTTTTTATCCTTCTGCCTGATGGATATATCCCCCATATATTTATAAAAAAAAGTAATAACAAACGTACATATCCGTACACAGTTACACAGAGCGCTATAAAATACTAGAAGACGTGGTGTCAGTTAATGTCACGTTTAAATGTTACAATTTGTAATCAATTTTATTGTTTTTCCAAACAGTTTAGTGTAAATAAATAACTGGAATTGGAAAAATCTATCTAATAATTATATTTTCGTTAACCCTTTAATTGGAAACGTGCTATTTACTTTATTTCTGTTTGTATATCCGCATTACACACGGTTTTTGTTTTGGCCAACTTCCTATGTCTTGTCTCATTGGTGTTTGGTACACAGATAAAAAAAGTTTTACTTGTGAGACTTTTGAAATTGATGGCAGATTAAATAATATCGGGAGGTTCGCCAACGTTTTATTAGCAATTTTGAGAAAAATGACCAATTTTCCCCACTCTTCCGATTATAAAATTGTTTTATTTGATTTTTATTGCTTCCGGTCTCAATTTCCTTAATTTCTTGATGTTGGAACAAAATCATCACAATTTACAGTGTATATCTCTCATATACGATTGCCAATTCTAAGGAAATTGATTAAGAGTGTTAATCGAGTTTTGTTACTTAAATTTTCCCATTTTTTACATAAGACGGATATTAAATTTTAAGGAATGTAAAAATAATATTTTTCATTATGATGCAAAACGTGCCTGTTTATTAATACATACATTTATTATGTTGAATGGGAAAAACTGCCAGTATATTTGTGGTACTTTTGAAAATTATGAATGAGCGTAGTGAGACGGAAACCATATAAAATATGGTTTTGGTGGAAATGGAAATATACATTTACGTAAATGTAGAGTTATTTATATTGATTCGGGTGGTTATCTTTTGATGTGTGATATAATGAAGCACGAAAAGAATTAATAAATATAAAAATAACAAAAACTAAAGTTTTTCAATTTCTCGCAATCCCAACCAAAATAAATAAAGTGCATGTAATAATAAAGTTCTATAATTCTGGCACTAATGATTTAACTGGAAACATATTTTTAATAATTCGATTCAAACTTAAAGAGTCAAACACTAGTAATCATAGTGAGTTGACTTCCAGCGCTTCGGAAACCTAACAACTTCTTGAGGACTAAAAAATTGAATTTAAGGCTGATATTTCTGGTTAGTGTTGTGCCGTATTGTTTACACCGCGTATATAATTGATATTCTACACGTGTAGAGGATGTAGGAACACAATTAAAAAAATAACGTTGAAAATGTAGAGAATGTAGATAATGTCGAAAGTTATTCTTTTTGTTAGAAATCAACAAAACTCTACTATTTCTTTGTTAACTGAACCATTTCGGCTCCATGAAACTTCATTTGTACCTCACATTTAAGAATTTAATCCATGTTTTTCTGAAAGGCAATGGCGTACTACAAATGTTTACTTTAAACGGTGAAAACGGTATGAAAATATTAAAGCACAAATTCATGGTATACTATTTAAATCAGCTATCACTCAGCACAAATCCTATTTCAGTAAAACCACTCAAATAGCTGAATATTTTTATGAAGCTCGTAAATTCAACGGACAAAAATATTCGATTGCACACACAACATATTCGTGGGGCCACCATATCTGTATGTGCAGGAGCACAAAAATACTTTACATGCCTAGTTCCAAAATGTAATAACAAATCTGCTAAATCAAACTTAAAATTGTATCGCTTGATTTTATCATTTGAAAGATTTGAACAGAAGCTGGTTATTTTCAATTGGCTTAACGTCGGATAATTTAAAAAGTCAGAATAATTTTGTTTGAGAACAACATTTTCTTCGGGAGAATATCGGACACGAACAATTGACAAGAAATGCTGTCCCTTCTTTAAATTTAAATAATAGTTATAGTGATATCGTGTATATTTAGACAGTGATTTAGTGTCTGTTGCCACTCAGTGTGACAAAATGGATTTAGACGAAGAGACAGAATTTTTAAAATTAATAAATTCAGTCAATTGTTCATATTGTGATATGGATAAAAATAATTTTTTAAATACTCTTTTAAAAATGGCAAATTATAGGTACATACGAAATTTTCAAATTTGTAAAGTGAAATGTGCGAGAAAATAAGCGAGAAACTGTCGATGACTCGACAGCCTTAATATTAATGCGAACTCTAAAAACGTGAGTAAATTATTACTGAAGCAGAATTTCTATTACAACAAGTATGAAAATAATTTCGCCCAATGCTTATACTACAGATCAGCTTCAACTTACAAATTTTTAAGAAATGTGTTAAAACTCAATCTAATATCGGTTTCTTCTGTGTACAAGTGGTCTCCCATACAAATTATCCCGCCGGGTATTAACGATGTTCCAATGCTACAACATAATTTCTTTTTTGCAAAAATGCCGTCAACGTCAACACATAACATTTTGATGGATAGAATAGAAGGATTTCGCGATGACGGTTACGAAAGAAAAAATGATCTTGCCTCTTCAGTTACGCTCAATAACCGGGGACTGGAAATACGTCATTAATTATATTCTCATCGACAGATCATTTACTGCTGTAAAATTGAGTGACTGAATTAAAAAGAATATACAAATTTGTGCAGAGAAACTTAATTTAAAAGTGGTCATGTTATACTATCAACATTCAAACCTACAAACATTTAGGAATTACACCCGAAAAGCCCTATTTTGATTTTAACAATCAAAAGATTTTCGCTCAATATGACCCACCACATCTGATTAAATCGGCTCAAAACGCTTTTGTGAATAATCAAATTTCCCACACTAAGAATTAGCAGACATAACTGTCGTTCGGAAAATATTTGATCTAGATTCAACATAAAATTGCAAAGTTCTACCAAAACTAACTAGAAAACATCTGTCTCTTTAGAAAAAATGAATGTTTCGTTGGCCTATTAAAACGGCGGTACAAACTTGCCCGGAAATTTTTGGTACTCACTTGGATAAAGCCCTACCGACTGCAAAGTTTATTGAGCGGTTTAACAATATATTCGATTGTTTAAATCCTCATCACTTTTCATCAAAATCGCCATTTGAAAAACCACTACGACTAGGTAATAAAATATATAACTATTTAAATAATAGTTTAGGTTTTTTGGAAAATTTAAAAATAATTTCCAAATACGAAAATTATTTTAAATTTATTAAAGGATTCCAGCTGACCATAAAATCTCAATTGATGCTTATAGAATATTTAAATACAAATTATGGCGTCGAATACTTATTACACCAACGTCGGAATATGCCCGTATAGCATCAGTCTGTTTGACTATATTCGAGCAACTGTTTAAAAAAACAAAACATTTGTTCACAATTAACAGAAAGGTGTCAGTCATAGAATGAGATTTTCCAGAATTTTTACCCTTAAAAGATGATGAGTGATTCGATCGTCTGCAAAATTTAATCAACTTATTCATTCTTGAATTAATTAGAAAAAAATCGAGGTGGTCGTTAATGAGAGGTGATTTTCAAAAATCAAGTGTTGTTTCATTTTTTACTACTTAGATCCGTACCTCCTTGCAAAGCCGTTTAGTATACTTATGAATGCTGTTGCATTCGACAGTTAAAGCAAACCAAGGTAGTCACAACATGATGGAGCTGTACTATGATTTCTTGTACAAAAAAATCGTTATGTTGATCAGGTTTAGAACGAGAGAACTAAACTGTGTATCTTTTTTTTCGTTCAGATCGAAATTGAATCTCATGCTTCATTCATAGAAAAGAGTCCTCTAGTATAATGCTCTGCTCAGTGATCAAATGTTGCAGATAAAAACAAATGAAAATAGAACAAAGTAATTTGTTAATTGAAGTACGGATTCAAACCAAAAAATATCTACTCAAAAATCGATAGAAATTGTTTGCGCCACTAACCATTGAGTTGCCTACATGTTTTAGAGGAGCACGAAAATTTGCATCCGGCCCATACTATGCGTGAGGCCTACTATTTTAGTGACGCCTACATGGGCATGATACACCCATTTCTGGCCAGCGAGAAGTATACTAATATACTAATATCAAAGGACAGAATCAAATTTGTGAAAACTTGTGAAAAAATGGTGGTAACGTATAATAGCTTACCACGACAATTGTAAGATTATTTGAACAAGAAAATGCTGCAAATGTTTGGTAGATCTAAGCCGAACAGTCGGCTAAATTTTACCACAAAAATTAACTTAATATTTTGATTTTAATTACCGGAGGCAGGTAAAGCTAGTGGTTTTTGATATGCCACTATTTTTGTTTTTGCAGATGACACTTATTGTTTAGTTTAGTTCAGATAATTTTTTGAAATTATTATGTTTTCGAAAAGTAATGGTGACGGGATGCCACGTAAAATGTGTGTAAAATACCAATGAAGACCATGAAAAACTTGTTATTGAGATTTACTTGTAAAAGTAAATAATAAATTACTTTTATTTTTATTGAATTAAATTGGTTTAATAAAACACTTGTGAATATCCTTATAGTGACAATATTAATTTTTTTATTGGATTTTCAATGATACTTCCAATAATAAATAAATATTGTCAGTATTGGGAAATTCACAAGTAATTCATTAAACCGATTTAATTCAATTAATAAAGTGTTCAAGTTAACAGGAATGCCAAAAATGTATTTTAACCATTACAGCACAAATTTTATTTTTTACCGGCAGTTTGAAGAATCATGGGTAGAAGAATATAGCACGGAGTTATTAGATTTTTTATTTGGTAACTCTACACTAGAACCATAGAGTAAGTAATGTTATAAAGAGTAACGAAACAGAAGAAAAATTTTCACCAAAACATCCGTGGGTAATGCAATTTAAATGGATGCAATACACTTACACAACAATTTTCTATTTCATTTGTAATGAATATTGTCATACTTGTAACTATTGACAGAAAACTAAGTGGTAATAGATATTTTATTGCTAATTTAAACCCTTATTTTATATTAAAATACCAAATTTTTTTTATTGTTTTATTCTGCTTTCTCGAAAATAAAATTTAAACCTAAATCTACATCGCAAAAATGGACTTAATTTTTTTTATTTCATTTCTATTTATTTTAAAGCTACTTCACCAAAAAAGTTTTGTTGAAAAATAAATCGCAATTAAAACCGGTATCATCACGCCGTGTGGGATGGCTGGATAACGATTACGGTGTATTGTTTAACACACTTAAATTGCATAATGCTGAAAACAGATGTGCGGAATTTACGCATGCGAAAACGCAAATTAACTACCTACATGGGCGTATATTTTTGACATTGCGTGTTTATTTTTCGGTAGAGTTTTCAATAAACAAAATACAATTTGTTTTTGAATTTCTGTCAAAACATTGAAAAACTAGCCGTCGTGATGTTAGTACTAATTCATGATATTATTTTTGTTGTGTAGTCAATACTGCCTGCTGCGGTGCGTTTTTTTTTTTAGAAATATAGACAACTTGCGAAATAACGCATGCTATGCGAAATGCATGTGTTTTAGGTTAGGTAAAATAGTGGATTCTAAACTCTCCGCATGCAAAATTTCGCACGTCTGTTAGTAAACCTATTGTAGAACAAATATCGCATACTGAATTCTAAAATTGTATTTTTAACACTGTTTATCATGGACAGTTGGCGAAAATATACTCACACTTAATAAAGACATTTTTTTAAACATTCGATTTTTTGTTTCGCAAAAATTACATTTTTAAATTTTTTAATTAAAAACACAAATAATATTCAATAAAAACTAATCTATTGGTCACAAGCTTCAGTGGGAATAGCAGGTAAGTGATTAGTCCTCGATTGTGTAGAATAGAATAGGGCGGGATCCGTAATTGATGAGAAACGGATATCTCTCTGTTCGTTATGAATAATTTGGTGGTTCAAAAATATGCACTTTTGAATTTCATAAGATTCTAAGGGATCTTAACATTTGCGTGTAAAACACAAATAAGTTTAGGATTACCCGAGAAAGTAAATTTATGAAGTTGTCAACTCTTCGGTTTTTGTTTTCTTCGGTCAATTTATGAGGAATCGATTTTCGTTCCTTCTGTATTTTTCTCATTGCATGCAATCGAAGTGATGTTGCTTGCTGAGTAACTCCTAACTGTATTGCAAACCCCTTTTCAGTTTGACGCGGATTTTCATGCAGAAAAACTTTAAGTTCTTCGTCTTCAAATTGTTTTACTGCACCTGGACGTTAATTTAATTTAAACTTTAAGTTCTTCGTCTTCAAATTGTTTTACTGCACCTGGACGTTAATTTCATTAATCAATTCCATAGCTTGAGCAGCATTTTTTTTTTCATTTCAATATAAAATTGAAAGCAATGACGACATTTACGCTTATCGATCCCTTAAAGTGGATGCATACGGACTAAAGCTACATATATCCAAAATGGCGAGCGATTTTGATGCGTTCAAGTATATTTTAATGCAACCAAGTTCAGAGCCTCGTTTCTAGTTGCACACCTAAAAAATAGTAGTAGAACGATACTATCGCATCGGGCGGCAAAATCCCTTCATGGGATGTGAAGAGAGAGAGAGAGAGAGAGATACTATCGCATGTTTTTCCGTCATGGTAAAATTAAACAGATAACAGAGTCGATATGTACGAAGTACCGCAAAACAACAATCATTCAATTTAATGAAAATTTATGTAACAATTCTTGTAAAAATTTTCTTTTTTTTTAATGCTATAACAGTGAAGGCGTGTTCGTTTACGGAAATGTACAATGTACGAGTAGTACAAATTTGTATATTTTAATGACATTTAACCTTGTCTAATACCATTCTAAGCCTGACATAAAATAACAACATCAATTTGTTTATGTATCTATATTTATGTATGTGTTGCCAAGGAAGGAACAAAGAAAATTTTTAACAACAATTTTCAATACACCATAAAACCATTAGCAAGAGAAACATTACAAATCATAATTTTCCCTCAACAATTTTCAGTTTTTTTTTTGTTGTTGTGTATATTTTACGGTCGTATTCTCAATATGTAATGCGATCCATATTTACTGGAACCTCATTCTGCCCAGTATACTTAGAAAGGTACCCATCCCACCAGCACCCACACATACATATAAATAGTATCGAAATGTATCGCTTTCGTTTTGTTATTTACATAAATTTCAGGGAAAATACCAAATCACTTTAGATAACATTCATATTATCGTCACGGAAAATTGTATGGAGGTCTTTCTCAGGGGTTGAGGGGTGGATGTCATATATGCATATATAGTTTGGTGGATAGTGTATAATAAATATATTCATTTCACATTTACTAAACTAATAAAATTTTATGCACTATCCATTCAATTATTTCATACATTATCCATACAACATAATCATATCTATGTATCCTTGTATGTGTTTGTATAATGTTTATAAAAGGAAAGCATACAAAATGCAATTATTTCACAAGGGAATAAAAAATAAAAATAAAAGTTGGCAGAAATTGGAATGAAAATTTTCTTTTAAAATTAAAATTGAATTTTCGTATGTATATATTCGTATAGGAGGAGAGGGGGAGGGCAGGAAAAGATTTTTATTTTTATGATGAAAAATTGTACATAAAATTCGCTTGAATGTGTATACAATAACAACGATTGTAATGAATTGAAAATTTTATTGACGACGATGGCAGCGTGAAAAGGGTCGAAGTGTTATGAGTGTGCATGGATATCCATTATCAATCATTGCGAATTTTATTCCAATGTTGCTATTTATATTGTTTATGGTTCAATAGCTTTTATTATATGCCATTGCTTTTTGGAGATGGCTTAGAATGTCTTCTCCTGTCGCAACCACCATTATTTCATAGAAATTTAATTTCTTCTGGCAATAATCGGATTATCAAGGCAGCTTAACTTTTCAAGCTAAATTTAATGTAGCTTCATTGGATATTCAGGAAAAGTATTGTAATCTGAACCCTTATTCTCCTTACCCTAAATCAGTATATATGCAAATACCACCGGCAAATCAAAGCTTTTCAGTTTTCAGTGATGCAACTAACCTGTTACAATTTTAACTCAATTTGGCCTAAAAGCTCATGAAATTATCTCGATATTTTATTATCTTCTCAATGTTAGCTGATTGAAGCCCATTTTTGAAAACAACAGAATAGAGTAATATTTTTAATTGTTTCTACATGTCGATTAAATTCTCCATTTCAACCAAACCAGAAAACAGCTTGATGAAAAGTCTCTGTGAAGAAATGATGTTTGTCATTTCTTCGGGTATTTGGTGGTGCATTTTCTAGAATGTAATTTCTGGAAGTTCTATAAAATACTACTGCTAATACTTAACCAATAACAGTGAATCAAAATTCCTCTATTTCTATATTATAAATCTAATACGTATTTTAAACGAGAGTCTGACGACTAGCAACGTCCACTAAAGGGTGGGATATCGTTTAGAATTCACCAAGTATTTTTAAGTTTCTGATGACAAACTTCCACAGGTACAAACACCGAAAAGGAGTGGTCTCAGAAACTCAAAAGATAAAGATAGATAACATTCTAAACGATAAATCATCCACAAATTTCTCATCTTGACTAAAAATGGCTTTAGTTATTAGAGAAACAACAAAAATTTGCATCTAAAATTTATGTTTTAATCTGACATGAATCCGAGAAACGAAATTTTTTTCGAGTATGAAATGGTGTAGTTTTGTCCAGCATGGGCAGAACTTAGATTTTCGCCAAAAACTCACTTTACAATCAATATCCAAAAAACTGCAACTTTCCTCTGGCTAAAAAATGACAACAAAAATTCTCTTTGTGATAGTACTACCCTTGTGCCGAGTAACCTAACATATTATTGTCCACTGGCAAATTTTCGGTATTTTATCCTGCAACACAGATTGTCTTGAGCTAAAGAAGTTACTTATTGTATACCAACCAGATTTTTGTCTAACAGAGAAACCCTTTCTTCGTGTTGTTTATGGTTGCACCGGGCTGAATTTAGTCTCCTTTTATTTGGGTTACGACTCCTCTACACCTCCTATAACAAAGAAACTTGTTGTCTGTATACATTCATATAATCTGGTAAGAAGCTATTCAATTTCCATTTCGCAATTTCAATTTCAATTTCAATTTCAATTTCAATTTCAATTTCAATTTCAATTTCAATTTCAATTTCAATTTCAATTTCAATTTCAATTTCAATTTCAATTTCAATTTCAATTTCAATTTCAATTTCAATTTCAATTTCAATTTCAATTTCAATTTCAATTTCAATTTCAATTTCAATTTCAATTTCAATTTCAATTTCAATTTCAATTTCAATTTCAATTTCAATTTCAATTTCAATTTCAATTTCAATTTCAATTTCAATTTCAATTTCAATTTCAATTTCAATTTCAATTTCAATTTCAATTTCAATTTCAATTTCAATTTCAATTTCAATTTCAATTTCAATTTCAATTTCAATTATTTCAATTTCAATTTCAATTTCAATTTCAATTTCAATTTCAATTTCAATTTCAATTTCAATTTCAATTTCAATTTCAATTTCAATTTCAATTTCAATTTCAATTTCAATTTCAATTTCAATTTCAATTTCAATTTCAATTTCAATTTCAATTTCAATTTCAATTTCAATTTCAATTTCAATTTCAATTTCAATTTCAATTTCAATTTCAATTTCAATTTCAATTTCAATTTCAATTTCAATTTCAATTTCAATTTCAATTTCAATTTCAATTTCAATTTCAATTTCAATTTCAATTTCAATTTCAATTTCAATTTCAATTTCAATTTCAATTTCAATTTCAATTTCAATTTCAATTTCAATTTCAATTTCAATTTCAATTTCAATTTCAATTTCAATTTCAATTTCAATTTCAATTTCAATTTCAATTTCAATTTCAATTTCAATTTCAATTTCAATTTCAATTTCAATTTCAATTTCAATTTCAATTTCAATTTCAATTTCAATTTCAATTTCAATTTCAATTTCAATTTCAATTTCAATTTCAATTTCAATTTCAATTTCAATTTCAATTTCAATTTCAATTTCAATTTCAATTTCAATTTCAATTTCAATTTCAATTTCAATTTCAATTTCAATTTCAATTTCAATTTCAATTTCAATTTCAATTTCAATTTCAATTTCAATTTCAATTTCAATTTCAATTTCAATTTCAATTTCAATTTCAATTTCAATTTCAATTTCAATTTCAATTTCAATTTCAATTTCAATTTCAATTTCAATTTCAATTTCAATTTCAATTTCAATTTCAATTTCAATTTCAATTTCAATTTCAATTTCAATTTCAATTTCAATTTCAATTTCAATTTCAATTTCAATTTCAATTTCAATTTCAATTTCAATTTCAATTTCAATTTCAATTTCAATTTCAATTTCAATTTCAATTTCAATTTCAATTTCAATTTCAATTTCAATTTCAATTTCAATTTCAATTTCAATTTCAATTTCAATTTCAATTTCAATTTCAATTTCAATTTCAATTTCAATTTCAATTTCAATTTCAATTTCAATTTCAATTTCAATTTCAATTTCAATTTCAATTTCAATTTCAATTTCAATTTCAATTTCAATTTCAATTTCAATTTCAATTTCAATTTCAATTTCAATTTCAATTTCAATTTCAATTTCAATTTCAATTTCAATTTCAATTTCAATTTCAATTTCAATTTCAATTTCAATTTCATTCAATTTCAATTTCAATTTCAATTTCAATTTCAATTTCAATTTCAATTTCAATTTCAATTTCAATTTCAATTTCAATTTCAATTTCAATTTCAATTTCAATTTCAATGTGAATTTCAATTCAATTTCAATTTCAAATAATTTCAATTTCAATGCAGTGATTCAAAGAATTCCACCAGTATATACCCACAATAAATTTTGAAGGAAAATTAAATGTATTCGAACGGCACACAGTACTCGTACATAGACATATAGTTTATCCAATATTTGAAGACGAATGAATTCAAAATTGATCATGCGGCACCTTACCGGTTATGTAAATATGAAACCGTACATTATCATGAAGCAAAATCCCTTTGTGTTGCCTTTTATAATATTCTGAAAATTTCTCTTATTTGAAAATGGCAAGATGGGCGGCAGCTTCAACATTTGAGACAAAAATTTTAATATTGCAGCTTGTCCGCATATTAAATTAAGATCTCACTCAGAATAACAACATCAAAATTAGAACCCATTTCCAAGAACCTTTTTTCAATCAATACCCGGAGGACAGATCAATTAATTGAAATAAGGAATTTGATGGCACCAATGTAACATTTTGTTATCAGCACTTTAGTTCTCCAATCAACCGTATTGAAACTACCCCATGGTGGACTGATATTTTCGTTTGTTTCCTTAGTCATTTGGCGAATATTTTTCTGAGTGGTCAAATTATAGCCGGCACTTCTAACTTCCTTGAACTTTTAGCCCATAGCTTTTAAATTTTCAATGTTGGCAAGACCGTCCACCAAAAGTTCAGTAGATCATTAGCATGGTCGCAGCTCTGGTGATGACTACGCAGTAGCTCTTGGGATTAAGTATTAATAAACCTGCGTGCCTAGTCTTATGCATTATTAAATTAATAAAATTATGATATTCTAAAGAATACTAATCAAATCATTTTGCACATATAATACACAATGACATAAAAAATTAAATTATGTGTCTCATAATAATCATAATAATAAAAGTATAAACATATATTGCATTACCCAGATTCCTAGCTTTTTGGTAAGGGGTCGATGAAACTAAAAATATTCTATTCTGGAAAGGTGATTTCCATATACATAATTCTATCATCACCAACTAATTTAAAATTCATGTCACAGACGTTTATCTAGATTTTTTTTCTTGTTTTAGGATTTTTAGGATGGCAAATATTCAATTATGTATTATGATAATGAAAGATTTTTAAGACACATACTCGTACAGCTATTCATGCATATATATTTTTGGTACAGAAGACTAAAGTTCGGATTATATGCATTTAATGAATGGGACTGTTAATTAGAACTATAATTGGGGTTATCCAGATCTAGATTATAATTTTATAGAAAAATCGTGCAAAATTAGACAAATTTGGTTTGAAATGTTAATTTTTTAAGATTTTTTGACCCAAGCATGCTTGTAATTTAAAAATTGAGGGGTGATTATGTAGTGGCCTACACACGACGTTCTTTTACGACAAATGTACATAGATGTCGAATACACCACATTTGATTTCCAGTGACAAATTAAACGTCTTGTATAATCAAAAATCTTATCCCTGTTTAAATTTCAGAAAGCCAACAAAGTCAACCCTTGTTGAAAATTTAATATTCATTGCAAAAATTGTAAAAGCTCCTACGGAAGCTGCCACTTCGGGTATAAATTTATAGAACGAGCTGCTTTTGAAAATTTAAAGCGGTTTTCAGTGGATGTCTCGATTTAATGACAAATGGATCCTAAGGAATCGTTTATCCTGATGATCTATTGGTGCTGTACTATTACCATTAAGCCAATCGAATATGCTAAAATGTTTGTTAAATGCGAAGAAACTACAGCACCATTGAACGAGAAGCACTCTTGCAGTAATGTGGGCATAGAACACGTCCCGAGGCTATACAAAGAGTTTGCTTTAATCATAGTCCGGACTGATCATCAACCGCTGAAATGGTTACTGACCACGATATCGCCCATTAGCCGCTTAGCCAGGTGCGACCAACCGAACTAAGACGGATGTATAGTTGAGGATGAAGAGGAGTCAAGGATTATCCATAGCCTAGAGAAGCGGGATGGCTTAAATCTTAGTAAGGGGTACTTCACCACTATAACAACAAACTAAGAAGTTGAAGAAGCTCAGCTAATTATCCACATCTCATCGCATATTCATATTTTATTACGCCATCATTCCGATCCAACCGCGGGACATTATGGGGTTGACAGAACTCTGCCAAAGATTGAGGCGAAAAGACTTTTCGTAATTGTGTGGATTGTCAGAAGTATAAAGTTTTAAATTTGAAACCAAGAGGGCTTTTGAAAAAGTAGATATTACGTCAACGAATGAAGGTTGTGGTCGTTGCAATTTTCGGACCATTACCTAGAGCTGATGATGGCTATCGACACATGTTCTGGATACTATACGTCCAGTTTTGGAAGTGTGCAAAGTCGCACCCCATTGTATTGAGTGGAACACCGTAATGGGGACCTGAAAACTCAATTGTGAATTTTACTTAAAAATCTTCGGACGGGAGTTGCAAACACTCGGCGAGGTCGCAGATTTATCCCTCTTAGAGGATGTTACAAGGAGTGATGAAGGATGCTCGTGAAATCAATGAACGAAAGCAGAATCGACCTAGTACTGCTCAAATCTCACGTTCAGAGTAATTCAGCGAAAGGTTGAAGGGCTGTATCGTATCTTCAAAATTGTTAACTCAAATACGTGTGAAGTGGAAACCACCGATTTCAACAAAAGCCTAATAGGAAAGAACCATGTGTCGGTACTAACCTTATATTCTGGACACAGCACATAATTACCTACCTATTCGACGTCGAGGCGCCACCGCCTTCAATAGCAAGCGTTTTAAAGTTTAAAAGAGGGAGTGTAGCGGCAACGCTGGATTTATTTATTTATTTTATTTGGAGAACGAATTATGAAATGTGTAGTTCGTTGGCGTTGTACTCTACAGAAAGAAAGTGCAGGAATTAAATTATGTTATCAAATATTGTTCGATATTTGTTTGTTTTTTATAAATACCGCTACAATATCCTATATTGGGTTGTTCGGAAAGTAATTTCGTTTTTTCCCCAATAGAGGACTAAAATGTAATGTTTTATAGCCAAGTTCTAACTTAAACCGCATTGTTATTATAAATTTTGACGGGTAATATAGCAAGGCTTATTTCTGCAAAAACTTGGTTGAGTCTGCTTAATAGTTTTTGTTTGGGGCCATATTAAATATGGAAAGTTGTGTGATGTGTATGGAGAAGATGTATTGACAGAACGTTGTTATGACACCTTGAGCGCAACGATAACAAAAACAACATGAATAAAATTATTTGATTTATTTTCTTTTTTGAATTTTTCGTTCTACAAATTTCGTTATTGTCGAATAATTGGTGACATCTACCCTATGGCATTAACACTATAAAGTATAATTGGGCATGCGCCTTAATATGCTGTTTTATGATTTTTACCTACCCCTATTGTATTACGTGAACGGTGCGAGCGCTTGTGGAGCAAGACCAATTTGTATAGAGGATAATTTTTTTGTTTTGTTTCTCGTATCGGTGTGTGCGATTGATACGCGGTGTGAAAGGGTGTGCAAGTGACGCGCACGAAAAAAAAAACAGAAGAAACAAAAAAGAATAAAAATTAGGCTGGTTTTGAGTTTTATACTGAAACAGTCTTGCTTGTTTTTGGTATTAGATATTTGTCATATATTTTTTTTTTTTTTTGATTAAGAAGTTTTTTGTTGAATTTCATTGGGAAACGGGAATGATCGAATATTAAATTATTGCAATTTGTAAAATATATCCATTTTACATTTTTTTCTGCAAATGGAATCTAAGGTTTGTGTAGTTTTTTATGAATAATTTCCATGTGTATAGAAACAAAAACGTGATGAAGGCAAAAATTTGATTGAGAAGTGATTTTTCATAATGAATATTAATTTCGTTTATTTATTGATTGGGTGCAGGGGTGTGTGAAAATAAATTGAATAGTGAAAATTAAGACAAACGAATTCTGCGCTATTTCATTATTCATTCACCATTTAATTTACGTGCTTGTTGTTGTGACGCTGAATAGCGAAACCCGTTTAGTGTCGACATCATCACATAATATTGCTCCATGGGCGGCCTAACGCGGCCACATTCACATTGTTTGTTGCGGCGCAGACGTGCCGAGGAAACGCCCAACGATATCTATGGTTTACGGGTGGCCAGTTGAGGCCATTCCAATTTGCGGTTTACGGCGGGAAGACAGCATTAGCATTTTTTTTTGTCAAAGGTGAAGGGACGCCCAACCCAGTTGCAACAGGGGTCAATCGACCCCTTGTACATTTGGTTTGTAACGGTGAGGTCAGTTGAGGTCATTCATACAGAAAGTCGAATGGTAAAATTTTTTTTATTTTTATTTAATATATTTTTTTTGATTTGTTTATTTTATCTTCCATTTAAATCCCAAATTTCAATTTTTCTGTCAAATTATATTTTGTAATCACGATCGTTGTGGGTGTGCACGTTGGTTTTAATTTGATTCAGTTTTGTTTTATCTTTTCTTCCGCTTCTGATTTCTTTTTCTTTGGAAATTTTTTTTTGGTATTTGAATGATTGATTGATTGATTAGAACATGCGGCCAAGACTAAGCAGGGATCCCTGATACGCCACGTACGATACGTGTGAAAAAAATTTAATAATTAATTAAGTACACATATATGGTACATTTCTTGCAATAAAACTTTATTATTATGAGTTGAACTTTCAAAAAACTTAATGGTTCAATTTTCCAGAAATAATCTGAATAATAATGGTTTAAATTTAAATAATGTAAAAGACAAAGTCACTGCCACCCCTGCCATAAACATTTTTTTGTCTAGTTTTAATTTAATACAAAATGCATTTATTTCTTAGCTAAACTCAAATAAATCAATAGTTCACGGAATATAGTGCACAAATGCACATAAACTGCAAATTAGAAAAACAAATTATTACATGCAGGAAGTGAATATTAATATTCATTTAGTAAGTTTTATTCAAATAGCCACATGTAATCAGAATATATAATACACTTAAATTTCTCTAAAGCAATAATAATAATATTTACACAAATAAAATTATATTTCAATTATTGCATGCAGGAAGTGAAAGAATCCATTGTTACAGTCATATATGTTTTCTAGTTTTAATTTAAATACAAAATGCATTTATTTGATAGCTAAACTCAAATGGATCAATAGTTCACGGAATATACTGCACTTTACTCATACACTGCAAATTAGAAAAACAGATTATTACATGCACGAAGTGAATATTAATCTTCATTTAGTAAATTTTATTAAAATAACCACATGTAATCAGTATATATTTATATTTAAATTTCACTCAACCGGACAAGTGGTGCAGTGGTTAAAGCTTCTGGATTTGGGCCGGGAGGTACTGGGTTCGAATCCCATCAGAGGCTAGATGCAAATCGAATTTTCATCATTGATTACAGTCGGTTTTTATTTACACCGTAGAATAACGACAATCTGAAAATAAGCAATAAAAAGTTTAAACATTACAAAAACACAAAATCTGTATGCTAGTGAAGTTTATCCAAACTTATTCAAAAAATACAACAACAACAAAATTATTGTAATGGTATTGGTGTAAGCACACATTCAGGCAAATTAATATTGAGTAATTTAGACGAGATGTGATTTTTTAATTGGCCTTAGATACATTCCAAAGTCATTCTAAGTATTTTCTAAGCATTTAGCATGAACTTCAGTGTCATTGGTACACTATCTAAACCCAAACGAGTGTCCCTAGTAAATTATTTGATTTTCTAATGGGTCTGACAGCCTGTCCTATGAGATTTAAAAATGTGATTTTGCCTTTGTAAGATTCTGAAGCTGTTATGTGTTTTTTTTGTATTGGTGTAAGTAAACAGGAATGTCGAACGAAAAATCGACAAATGATGTTTTTGTATGGGATTTCGCATGTATCCGATCCAAATGGTTTCATATATGCCGCCTTTATGGTTGCTTAATCATATTGCTCAAAAATTTCGTTTTTTCTGGATTTTTCCACAAGAGATGAATGGCCATTCAACTCAATCGTCTATTGAGAATTGAGTTGAGTTGTTTGATTCATCAAAATAATAAAAATAATCATAAATATTCATCAAAATCGATTTTCGTGAAAGACAAAAGTATTTGCTCGGAACGAAGTAGTTTGGTGTGGAACGAGGTTCGCCAGGTCAACTACTATCAAATAAATATGATTACGGACAGTAATTTTATTATCATAGGTTTGGGTAAAGGTTTGGATGGGTTAAATGGAAATTGCTGAAAGAGGGCTTTCAAGAACTAAGAATGGATTGCGATGGGTCCCGGTTTCAGGAAAAATCGGTTAAGGGATCCTTCCTCCTTTTTAATTTATTTCTTAAACAAAATGACTTGATGAAAACTGCTTAAATAGGGTTTTCTGATTTCAAGAGATGTCCTTTGGTGCCACGGAGAGGCCCGGGTTTATTTTTAATATTTAATACAACCCAGATGACTTTGACGCAAAATACTGAAGTGGAGTTTTCAAATACTAGTAATCGATTGTGATGGTTCATGATTTTGGAAAAAATCGTTTAAAAGGTCATCCAGAGAGACCCGTAATATCTTCTATTTTTTTAACCAGATGACTTTGATGAAAATTGGCGAAATAGGGTTTGCGAGTATTTAAAATTGTTTAGAGCATACTCAGGAGAAATTCGGGTTAGTCAACGACCCATTATAAAATCAAATAATTTACTAGGGACAATTGTTTGGGTTTAAACAGTGAACCAATGATACTGAAGTTCATGCTAAATGCTTAGAAAATACTTTGGAATGTACCTAAGGCACATTAAAAAATCACATTTTTGAATCTCATGGGACACCCTGTCAGACCCATTTTTTTGGTATTGAATAAAAAATTGCGATTCTTGGCATTCGGTTATATTCCTCTTCTCCTTGTTCAGTTATTATTCGGTTTCTTTTACCTATTTTGTTTTGTTTTTTTTTTATAAAATGAAGTACTAAAAATCTTTTCGGGTCGGTATGTTGGGAGGGAGAATTCTCATTTCGTGTTGGTCCCATATTATGCAAGCTAGGCTTCTCACTCCCCATCATCCGCTTGGCAGAACATCCTCAGAGTCGGAGTTGCGAATCCAGCATATGTATCGTCCAATTGGGGACGACCGTTAAACCTACACGGTCTCCCCGTGGCACTCCGGTGGTCTCAAGCTATCGGAGTGTGAATTGTGGGAGATTACTTAGAGGTATCTTCAGGTGAAGAGAGGATTTGTCTGTTTGAGAGACGTTCCTACCCTCATATGCTTCGTTGTGGCTGGGCATCGGCCTCTAAGGGTTGATGGGTCATTCGGGGGGGGAGGGTTTCTTCAGCAGACATTGTATTGGTCGCTCGGGGAGATCCGGTCGTTCCTGGGTGGACACACCCAGTTATTATTAAATACATTCCTCAAGTTTCAGTCGACGGATTCTGGTATTCTTTAATTTAATTTCAGTTTTTTTTTTGTTTTATTCTGTTCCACGGTGTACGCCAGGAACAAGCAAGCCTCAAAACCCTGAGACCGCCGTGAGGGAGGCCTCTATGTGTTTAGATAAAATCTGCGGGTTGGCTTCGTTCCATCCGTTACATAGTCAGTGTCAAAACTGGTTTCCAAAATTTCTTTGTGGCAGTTTTGATATTGAAGATGTACCACATTCTGGAAGGTCAGTTGAAGCTGATGAAGACAAAATAAAGGCATTGATTGATGCCGCCGAATAACAACTCATGCATCGCTGACAGAAAAAATGTATCGAATTCGACGGTTTATGATCACGTAAAACGCCATGGTTTAATTTCAATACTCGATATATGGGTTCCACATGTTCTTTCAGAAAGAAATTTGCTCCGTCGCATTAACATCCGTAATTTGCTTCTCAAACGTCAAGAAATTGATCCAGTTTTGAAGCGAATTATTACTAGGGACGAGAAATGGGAACAATCCAATAGAAAAGAATATTCCAGCTATTGAGCGATTCTCCTATAATACACTGTGGTCTTAGAAGTTTAGCTACTTATCCTAGAATTACTGTAGGTAGGGAATCTATTAAGTATTAAGTAATTTAAGTGAATACTGGTAAAAATTAGGCCAACTCTTATAGTTCCGCGGAGGGAGTTTTATCTTTAGTATAAGAAACATATTTTCCCAAATATTGCAGTAGTCTACTTAATAGTCTGTCCTGCTCAATTTATCATTTATATGTTAATAAAGTTCAAAGACATGTTTCAAAGTAACCACACATCACACAAATTCGTGTAATTACCTATGGGAGCCACAAATTTAATGGTAATTGGTCAAAACACTCAAACTAAATTACACCTCCTTAAACCATATTATAAAACCCTAAAGGTGTAAATTCTTAATGCACCCCAATTTCAATGTAATTAAACTAAATAATCATAATTAAATAAAAAATATGACCTAATCATAGTGTCAATCAATATGCTATACTCATCTATATGGATATGAGACACACATAGTAAATTTGCTGTAATAAGTTAATTATACAATACATTTTCTTCCTTATGTGTATCATGTGTGTATATGCTCGTATCAATGTCACATGTCATGTTATCTTATATCACTTATACGTACGATGGCCCAAACTGTTTACACAAAACCAAATAAATCTATCTATATACGTTACAAATCAATTTGATTATCAAAATATTTTTAGAAATTCCCAATTTGAAAATCAATATAAAAAAACTTTCAATTTTCACCCCAGCATGTATCTCTCTACTGTTATATATGTATACGAATATGTAACTTGTGTGATTTACGTATACTTCTCGTATTTGCAAATATTGGCTTTTTTTTGTGGGTTTGGGTGGTTTTCTTGAAGTCCAGGCACGATAATAATCATCAGTAAAATAAACAACAACAATTTACCTTGTGCAGATAAATAACACACACAGTTTGAAACACCAACAATTCCAATTCAATAAAAATCATTTCAGTTTTGGGAACAATTCTTTTTAGATTTAAGTTAACACACAAACGAACTATTATCCCAAACAATTTTTTCTTACTACATATATGTCGTCGGGATATATGTTGAAAGAGATCATTTTCATTATCACTTTGAAGATGATGACATATAAAAAACCAGCCACACAAATAAATGGGAAATCTAGAACATTATTATCCTACAGTGAGATAAAGTCAAAGATTCATATGTGTATAGCGTGTTACGTTATACAAAACAAGGATATCAATTCCCCTGTTACCATTTTCAGGGATTTTCTAAGTTCTTTTTTCGATTTGTTTTCAAATAGTTTATCCTTTTTAATGTTTGTAGTAAATAACCAACATATACGTGGTGTATACGTGATGTGACATCGCCAACTGCAACTTAAAATAATTAAACTCTGAAATACCATAAGTGCAGAAATTATGGAGGAGTGGCTAAACACTGTCTCTCTCTGGCACGCAGTCCGTGCTATATGCGTTCATAATGGGAGGGGGTTCATAGACTAGCAACGCATCGAAACTGGCCCATCGAAAGAAGTCGATAATATAGATTCATATGACATACAAAGACAACCGAAAAATATCGGTAAAGCAGATTAACAAATTAGCAACATAAACATATCGATAAAAGACATTGCAATATTCAAGCAATGATCGATCTAAGCGTGCTATATCGATGGTAGAATTTTAATATTGACGCTGGATGGGTTTGATGAGGTTATGGGGATTCACTCTCATAACCTCATCAAAGTCACCTCAAATTCTTTTTAGTCTTTTTGGACATCAAACTGCCATAATTAGATCGCTGTCCATCTGAAAAAAATTCAAATTGCAAACCATTTTATCGAAAAATACAAACTTTACAGTTCTTAAAATCATTAAACTTCGTTATCGATAATTTAAGGTGGTATGAAAATAGCATTCTGAATCTAGTCGATCATTGTCCCTTTCAATTTCCGATTATAGTTACCTTTAAAATGTTTGAAAGAGCCATGCTCGGGAAAATCTTGCATTGTAAAAAAATAATTTTATTAATAAAGTATTGGTATATTCGGAATTATATTTCGTAATTACTTCAAACTCACAAAGGGCTAGTTTCGCCATAACCTTATCAAGCCCACCCCAAACCAATGATCAAATTATACCAAGAGTTAGATCTCTATCTATCTGGACAAAATCTCGAAAGAAGAAAAATTGAGATTCAGTAAACTTGAAATACCGATAAGGCAGATCTTATAAAGAAAATTTGATTTGACGGACCCATTCGAAAATGTCGATAATTCAAATTTAAATTAATGGCATAACTTTGTTAACCTGAAATGTTATAAAAAAAGAAAATAATGGCCAGCCGATTTTTTTTTAACTCTGATTCGACTTAAAACCGTAAAATTAATAATGCAGATTCAAATTATCATTTTAAATATAGCAGCAGAAACATGTCGATAAAGAAGATAAATTGAATACCTTATTTTTTATATTACAACTGTTAGTATTTTATCTTTCTTAAAAATTTCGGACTTCCTGTTAAATTATACCAAATTTCACCCCCTTAACCCCTTCAGAAATGTTCTAAATTTTGCGTTGGCCTACCTAAGCCTAAGACCTTACTAATGAACATCGTGCGATCGATGATAAAGTGGGTTACTCAAAAGTTCCAGAACACTTCATTAATTCAGTTTCGAAAATTTCAGACTTTCTGGACAATTATACCAAGTTACATCCCTCTATCCCCTTCAGACTTAAACCAAATTTCGCGTGGGTTTACCTAGGCCTATGATTTTTCTAACAAATCTTGTGGGATCGATGGTAAAGTGGGTTACTCAAAAGTTATAGAACATTTCATATTAATTCAGTTTCGAAAAATTCAGAATTTCAAAAGTTTGGTTTCGAAAATTTCGGACTTCAAATTATACCAAATTACACCCCCTTAACCCCTTCAGAAATGCTCCAAATTTTGCGTTAGCCTACCTAGGCATATGAACTTTCAAACAAACCTTGTGGGATCGATGGTAAAGAAGGTTACTCAATTTTCGAACTTTCTGGTACAATGTAACGAATTACAACCCCCCCCCCCCCCCCTATCCTCTTCAGTCTTGCCCCAAATTTCGGGGACTAGGATATAAACAGTATAGAACTACGTGCATCGGTATATCAAGTAATGTATCTTTCGGCTATAATTAATTTTTTCGTCTGGGACAGCAAAGACACTATCTGCATTACCATATTTCGGCTGGAAACTTTCGGCTAACTTTAACAAGGTCAATAAGCTTAGGTATTTGGCTATATTTACATTTGGAACATGCCTTGAATTAAGTCGCACTGGAATCTTTCAGATTTGTGAAGTTTATGTCAACCAATTTTGCATCGTTTGTATAGTGATGATTTGGTCGTAACAACTACAAGGCGATTTTAAATTAATAACATAAACTGAGACTAAGAAGATATAATACGATGCCTAGTTGAAAAATAAGCATATTAAAAAAAATATACAAATAATACCCCAAAAACCTGACATTGTCTAATTTTTTAGTCTGCTTTATCCAAATGTCGATAAAGTAGACGAAAAAATTAGACAAGGCTTTCGTTTTCCAAAATTTGAATATAGGTTTGGAGAAGATTTGAGGGGATTATCAGGTGAAACGTTGAATTTTATGAAGTTCTTTCAATAAAATCGTTTTGCAAGATGAACATTGATGCTATTTCACTAGACAGTGATCAGAGATTGGATTTAGCCTTAGTTCTGCGTGAGTTTGACGTAGTTGCGGAACGTAATTCATTTTGAATTAATCGGGGTAGCAATGTTAATAGGCAACTATAGAACTATTAATTTCTTTTATTTTTGTACAAATAAAGTACTGATTTTGACCGAGGTAGACGAAAAACTAAATTACTCGTACGTCTAGCTACTTACAATAAAAATTGTCGCATTACAATATTGAAGCGATACTTAATCAAAAAAAAAATATTTTGTTTCACTACTAACTAGAGAGAGTGTTACCACACAAATAAGCGAAATAATAAGGTGATTTTAAAGACTTTTCCAACAGCGTTTTTTTCTTTTCGTTAATTCTTTTATTGTGTTATAGACTCGTACATATTTAAATAATTAGCATGCAAACAATGAAACTTAAATAATTATTTTTAATTGTTAATTTTCGTTTTGTTTAGAAACAACCAACATTTCAAATTTAATTGACTTTTTGCTTTATGTTTAAAAATACAATGAAGGAAAAACATAATACGCTACCGCACCGCCGTCCAAAGATCATGCAAGACATTATTATTTTTTATTCCTTGGTATACTTTTATGCTTATTTCAAAAAAATATAAAACTTTTGTATTTCATTCTTATTGCAGGATTATTATTTTTAATTAAAGTAAGGAAAATAAATATTTATTACTCGTGACGTGTTGATGAATTTTTGTTGCCGGTTTTTTAAAAAAGTACATAAATTTTGTGGTTAGCACGTGATATAATTAGTATGCGCGTGTAGGTTTGATGCAGTGTTGCTTCCGTAACAAAAGATTTGTCCTTAAAGTAACCTCTCAAGACCCTCTGATGGATTGCAGAATTCAGCGCCGACCGACCGTCCATGTCAATGTATAGGTTGACGTGGAGCTTGCAATGTGCAGGTGGTATACTGTAGTTGTGTGAGTAGGTGAATAGGTGAATGGGTTAATGATGTAGCATGAATGCGTAGTATCACAATGGGCCAAAAATGGCCTAAGTGTCAACCACTGAAACCTAAACCTAACCTCTCAAGGCATTTTCTCCATCGGTGTACTAAAGAACTACTTTTATACACCGAGCCACTTTTGGTGGTGATCAGTTTGAGTCGTGAGTCCGTAGATAGTTTTGTCTTTTTGCAGCTACTTTTTGGAACTACGGACGCCATCAATTGCCCAACTAGACAACCGTTTTCATCTTGTGGAGCAGATTATAAATGAATACAGAAAAATATACTAAATATACAAAATAGACAAAAAATACAAAAGTATGTATTGTATTTTTTGTCTATTTTGTATGTATCGTAACTAAGCAAAATAAACAAAATATACAAACTACAAAAATTACAAATTATAAAAAAAATTACAAACTATATAAAATATAGAAAATAAATAAAACAAATATTATAAATACTATATAAAATACTAGCTGACCCGGCAAACGTTGTTCCGCCATATAAATTATTTCTAGTGATAATTTTGGTTGTTAAATAAAAATAACGAATGTATTGTGTGTGTGGATGGGATCTATGGCAGTGCATTTATCCCAGATGAAAAGTTTACATTGTTTCTGCACTGTAGCCATGGACGATTATTTTTTTATTTTGCACACTGTGTCTGAGTTATTTTAAATATTCAGTGGCAGCTTAAATGCTGAATGAGCTATTCTGCCTCCATCCAATAAAGTTGCTGCGATGCCAGATCAACGGTCAATGCGCTGCCATTATTTGATCGTATTTCGTCGAGATTTAGCGAAATGAGAAATGTTTTGTCAGTTCAGCCTGGTTCATCTAAAAAAAAATCCACTTTCGCCCCGCCGAAACTCCCAGCATAATGCGACATTGCGAGTAACAATCGCTGCCATTTCTGCAGTATCGTACAGTAGTTCAAGATTCATTTCGGCATCCATTAAATGAGATGCACTTTGATTTGGCGAACTCATACCGAAATGACTGAGTGGTAAATTAGCAATGACAACGCAAAGATCCTCGATAGCAATCAATGCTTCATTGTACATAGCGTCGCTGAATGTAATCGTTTGATCGTTGTACTGTGTATGTGTACGAATTCTATGCAATATATCCTTAGTCATTGAATCTTTGTGCTTAACCCACAACGTGTCTGCTCGTTCCGGGAAACATGTAGTCAACACTATAGCCAATAGTAGACGAATCTATGTTGCTGTACAGCACAATGCTGCTTCAGTGATATGTCGTCTTCCAGCAAGTGACAATGGGCCGGTGACATTAACCAATAACAGTCGCAGATAGAAGCACTTCAATTTCGTAGTTTAATGGTTTTATTACACACCTGGATAAGGTTGATCTGCCCTCCACAAGGTCCAAGAAGTAACATTTGACTCTATATCTGGTGGCGGTCTGGTGTAATAAATTGTTGAAAGTGATAAAATCGAACTTTAAATTAGATGTTTGAACCCTTCAAGGTTTGGAGCCAATTCCGTGGAACCTGACACAAAGATAATTTATTACACACCATGGATAAGGTTGGTCTGCCCTTCACAAGGTCCAAGGAGTAACATTTGACTAAATATCTGGTGGCGGTCTGGCGTAATAAATTGTTGAAGGTGATAAAATCGAACTTTAAATTGGATGTTTGAACCCTTTACGGTTTGAAGCCAATACCGTGTAACCTGACACAAAGATAATTTATTACACACCTAATTATGATTGTTCTGTCCTCCACAAGGTCCAAGGAGTAACATTTGACTCAATATCTGGTGGCGGTCTGGTGTAATAATTTATTAATATTGGTAAAATCGATGTTTTTGTCATAAATAATCGATTGGGGTGAAATTTACCCTTAGTCAAGATATAGGGTTGATCTTGAACTTTTTAATTAATGTAATTAATTTGTAATAAATTCTGGTCCAAGAACCATCCCGATATCACAGCTACATCAAAAGTTACAGTTTTGGCGGTGTAGGTTTAATTACAAGTTAAACCGACCACTCGTTCCTCGAAAACGGTAACTGTAATAAAATCGGGATTTGTTGTAATAAATGTATAACAAATTATAGTACAGGTTTCATTGAGGAGGGCTAATATGGTTGGTGCAGGTTAAGAGCACTGAGCATTCACGTCGGTATTTTGAATTTGAAACACAGCCATACCGCTGCCTTTATTCACATACTTGCAAATGTATTTGATGCTCTTCCGAACTGCAGAACTCAACATTAATATGAGCATTGAATGTTTTGCTTTAGCAGAGGCGAATATGGTTTCACCCAACGATTGTCAATGTCAATGTTGTTGATATTTAGCGTAAATGATTGTCCGCTATTCGCAGTATTTCTTCGACGATATATTGGATATCGATCGACATATGCGATCGTGTCGTTGGTGAAATATTTAGGAAAACGCTTTGTACATTTTCCATCTGCCATGCAAGGCGATAAACGATTCAGATCACCGAATAGGCCATGAATCTTGTTTGTGGTAACAGTATCGAACAGTAGTTGATCAGTAGACGGATCTGGAATTTCCGCGGAAATTACACTGCCGATTTCCTCAGAGCATATTTTGTCGACTAACCAAATCAAAATTCAACCGAATACATCCAGCAACGTGTGGGACCGAATACTTGTAATTTTGTAATGAAGCTCATTAAAGACTTAAGATTTTTTGTTTGAAAACACGTACTGTAATGTCATGACGATGTATTGCATTTTGGCCTGGCAATAGCAAAGATGTAATCTCCTACCACTTTGGATTACATGTAAACGAAAGGCATAGCATCCTGTATATGTATTCTTGCATACCATTTTCTGTGGTGTCGGCGTCGCACGTGATTGCGTCTCGCAAGTAAATGTATTCTTCCGCACTCAGCTTCTGTTGATTGTGTCGTAGGAGTCGCAGTCCTTCGCTTTCTACCTTCACGTATACATGTCGACCATGAATTGTTGGTACAGCTCACGACATCACATAGTAACGTTGTCCTATAACCGCGTCGAATCATCATATGATATGCAAAAAATCCATCGAGCTCACTTTCTTGTTTGTTTCGGCTCCAGTAACATCTTATTCATAAATATTCATTCAAAATGAGTAATGATTGTCTTATGAATGAATTACCTGTGGCGGGATCTCCATGTTTAGCGTCGTATGAACGGTGTGGTTTGGCGATGAACACCAGATTATTGTTTTTTCTTCGAATCACAATTTCTCGCGTCGATGTGCGGTCGTCAACCATGATTATAGCAACGTCGTCAACAACAGGGGCATTGAATCTACGCACGTGCTCTCCAGCTGGTGTTTTATCAGGATTGATGGCATATAGCATGATATTCATTTTGCAATTCGTGCATGTGTGATTTGAAGAATTTCAATAATTCATCGTGCTAGGGTGTCGTTTGCCGACGATGCGCCTGGCATTCGGCGAATTGAGGTTATTGTAAAGAATAAAGTGTGGTACACTTGGCCTTTGATTTTGAACGTTGAATTGAATTGTTAACCATTTGCCGCAGTATTATGAACTATTTCTGTTGCTCCGAACGATGTCATTTGGAAGCATGAATTGAATATGTGAATGGACTTCAGGAACAGGTTTGAATCTAGATCCGTGCCGCTGAGCAAGCCGTTCAATGGTTGTGGTGGTGTTCTGATGAGGTAGACGTAGCGCCATCTGTCATTCAACAACATAAATGATTTCGCTCTGTTTGAAATACCAACGACGGTTAAATTATTTGGATATTGTTCATATAAAAATACTAAAATCGCGATAAAAAAATGAGAGGCTGGAAGTAGGAAGAAAAAAATTTCTGTATAGGGATACCATAATCACCTAGCTGTATGATATATACTTTACGACCTGTTCTCTTCCTAGCAAATATACATAAAAAAAATTCATATAAATCGGTCGAGCCATTTCGGAGGAGTGCGACCACAAACACCGTGACACGAGATTTTTATATATTAGATATAAAAAATATTCAATATTCAAAATATATCAGGTGTCTGAACATGACTCCGCCCTTTTTATTAAAATAAAGCACATTTGCTTTTTTAGAAAAGTATAAGTATGCTCCATCTGCAGCTACAACTTTCCCCCACCTTTCAGGCAATTTCTGGATTATCTCTGCAAGAGAACAATAGAAAGAATAGAAATGAAGTATAATAGAAACCTTGGTCTTTCGAGGCGACCCAATCAATAAGCCAATTTCGATCTCGGCGCGAGAACTGAACCACTGTTCAGAAAGAAACATCTGCAACGGCCGAAATCAGTAGTAATCTGAAGGAGCTATGTCTGATGAATACGGCGGGTAGCACTTCCCAGTTTTGATCTTTTAAATAATTTTTCACAACGTTTGCAACATGCGGTTTTGCATTGTCATGCTGAAAAATTAATTTGTTGTGTCTTTATAGCTCGATTTAAACATATTAGTTGTCATCGGCAGACATCACCATTGATAGTTTTATCTGATTTTAGCAGGTCATAAGATACCACACCTTTCGCATCCCACCAGATACAGAGCATAACATTATTGCAATGAATATCTCGCTTTGGTTGCGATGAACCAGCTGCACCAGGCGTCACCCAAGATTTTTTGCAATTGGGATTCTCATAATATTTAAATTCATTTTTCAACTCCAGTAACCATTCGATGAAAGAAACCTTTAAGCCAATAACGCTTCCAATTCGGCATCTTCAACTTTTTGCTCACCGTAAATTTCCACAAGCAAACGAAAAGTTTCCGCTGCACTTTCCTTTGCAATAAAATAATTTAGTAAAACTTCCAGCAACTGATATCTATGTGGAATAAAATTCGGCATTTCCAAAAGTTTAAAAATTCTAATTGTTTACACCTCAACCAAGCGTGTGACAGCTGACATCAAGTACTCTAAAATACCAGTACTGTTCATTTATAGTAGACGCAGGCAGTACTAGTAATGACACCTATTGGGAAAGGGCGGCGTCATATTCATACATCCGATATATAAAAATTATAGAATATTCAAAATATACAAAATATATAAAATATACAAAATATATAAAAAATATACAAAATTTATACAATATGGATTCAAAATGTTTTATATATTTTGTATATTTTATATATTTTGTATAAATGTACAAAATATACAAAATTTATAAAATAAAACAAATATTAAAAATTAAGAAGTTTTTGTAAAATCGTCCGTGACCTTAACCCTCTAGTTCCCAAGCCCGCCTTGAGGCTGAATCTACAAAAGTACTTATTCTAAGACCATACACTATTTCATTCAAGCAATGCCCATGTCCGCCTATAGGCAATACTATAAGTTAATAATAAAAATACCGTTAGCATGAAATTTCTCGTCGTTTTGCAAAATTAGTCAGTTAGTTATGAAAATTGATGATATACAGTTGTGCGTTGCATATCGCATTTTTAAAAATCTAAAACAAAAGTGATTGGATTTCAACAAGTACATAAATTTTATTAATGGGGTCAGATGAGGTCTATGATTTGATAGATTCAGTAGAATGTGATGAGTTAGACACTGATGATAGTATGGAGGATCCAGACTATGTTCCACTGAAGCGTGCTTCCAACGTGTTCAATATTAACAACAATAATACAACTTTGGAGGTAATCAAGATTGTTTTCAAATAAACGCTCCCTCTAATAACAACATTGATTATTCAAATGCTACAATTCAAGGGTTGAAAAAGCTGCATCTTTATTTCATGGATCACCGCACGAAATAGATCCCAAAGGTTTAGAATTTGTTACGATTACATGATCGTAACAAGCGCTGTTTGTATTTTATTTTGGGTTTGTGCCTCCACTTTCATGCTTGCTCAGTGTTGGTATTTTTATTCACCTCGGTTGTTGTCCCCACTTTTGTAGATGTTGTGTTATACGTACCTTTTGTAAGGTGGCGCGAGGGTGAGAAAGATGTTGGAAAAGAGAAAGCAATGCGTATCGAGTGTGTGTCAAGCAAAACATTCCATAAGAATGTTTTTCTTATATGCCTCTCGTTTACACCAATGCGAATTGATGTAAACGAGAGACAGAGAAGAAAGACAATTCTTCTGGAATGTTTTGCGCGTCGTATGTGCGGCGTACGAATTTTGTTTTTTTGATTCGAGTTTTGTTTTTTGTGAAAGAGAGTTCAGTTTTTGGTTTGACATAAAAATTACACACTCGTTTTTGGTATTGAGAAAAAAAAAATTTTTTTTTCATTCTTGGATTGTGAATTAAAATTTGTTTTGATTGAATATATACCACGCGATATATAATTAAGATAAAAACTATATTGTATAATAAAAATAAAAATATAAATTGTATAACACGATATTGTCTTGTGTAAATAAAATCCAGAAATTAAAAGAAAAAGTTTTGTGTTGGGGAAGTGCATCGTAGTGTTAAAATGGCGCATTAGATGTAAAGAAAAAAACAAAACAAAAATGAAAAGTTTTAGAATATTTTGAAAAAAAAAAATAAGGAAAGGGGATCTCCTCAGTGGCTGACCCAAGTGAATATAATTTATTAAAAATCCGCATTGTTGGGTCAAAATTTTTGTGTGCTTACGGTTGGCGAGACAACGCCAAATATTTACGGTTGGCGGCAAGGTCGCAACAATATCGGTTAAGGCAGGCGGATGCCCATTGAAGGAAATAATATATACTGGTACATTTTATTGGGCGAGGCAACGCTCAGCACATTTTGGGTGACCAGTTGAGGTCACACGGCGGGGTGCGGATTCGGCGGCCAGTTGAGGCCAACCGAATTTTCCGGATAAGGCGAAGACACGCCCAACTTAATAGTGCCCAACCAGGCACGCGCTCGAGCGCAAAGGCGATTTTGGTATCGGGGAAAGGCCCCGCAACGGCCGACCGCTCAAGGTCACACTACCACAGTGGGGTTAACGGCACCAAAGCCGCAACGGTCCGGGTGTGGTCCACCTGTGGCATGACGGCCGAGCAAGGCCGCAACATTTGGGTTATTTTTATTAAGGTACAATTTTTTTTATTTTTTATTTTAAATTTTTGTTGATTTATTTGTATTATTTTTATTTAAATTTTTTTTCTAAAATTTCAAATTTGTTATATAAATATTTTGTAATCGAGCGTCGCACAGCGGGTGCACGCTCGATGCGCATTGCTGTTCTCTCTCTCTCTCTCTCATTCTCTCCTTAGCGTGGTACGGGTGGAGGGGGAAGTTGTTTCTTTTTCGGTGGTTTTTTTTTTTAAATAAAATGAATATTTAATTTTTTCGGTGTGGTGTGATGGGAGCGGAGACTCGCTCTGTGTCGGTTTAGTGTTTGCGGTCCCTTGGTGCCCGCATCCAATTCCGTAACCAGGGCTTGATCCCGTTTGAATTCGGATGGATGCGCGCACCAAGGCACCTCTACCGTTATTATTATTATTTTAATTTATTTTGATTATTTGGTTCGTTCCTCAGGTTCCGGCCGACGAATTTCGGCGGAACTCGGTTTATTATTATTTGCGTTCCCCCCCAACTTTCTGTTAATCACGGTGTAGGCCAGGAGCCCTGCATGCCTCAAACCCCACGACCTTCGCACTTCTCCGCTGAGAACGTAGCCGGCAAAACATCACCGTGGAGGCCTCTGCAGGTGCTTAGTGAAAATCTGCAGGTTGGCAGTAGCCAGCCTGTAACAGTGGCGCCCAAGCATTTCGCGAATTTTAAATTTTTTTGATTTTTTTATGATTTGTAGCTTCACTCCCTTTGGCGTGCTGGTCCAGCGCCGAAACCAGTGTTCTGCTCTGTTTGACTTCGCCTGGACGCGCACACCAAAGCCAGTCTCCCGGTTGACATTCCCCCTCTGCGATCGCAACCAGCACGGGCTGTTTGATTGCGCGTAGATGGGGGTGTCATACCCCTATTCAGCAGACATCCGATTTCCGAGATCTTTCCCATTTCCACTATGTGGTGTTCGATTGTGGTGGAGCTCGGATGTCATTTGTCTGGAGTTTAGCATAGCTTCATTTCTTCCCTTCCCCGAAATTTCTTGGCCGAAATTTGAGGAACAAAACATAACCTTATTATTATTATTATTATTATTATTTTTATTTTTTTTATTATTTAGCTGACATGGAGTGGGGTTTCCACCCTCATCATACCAGCCGTTTTGTTGATTGATAAATTTATTTTTGAGATATATTTTGATATTTTTGATATTTTGATATTGTTTTTATTTTTGGTTATCGATCTAAGGGTTGTATTGGAACCCGCGGGTACAATTAATATTATATTTTTCCTTCTTCTTTGTATCGTTTCTTTTTGAGTTTATTATCTGCCTGCATACCACTGGGTGTGTTGGTAGTTTTGGGTTTTTGATATTTTTATTTTTTTTTGTAATTGAATTTCAACGAGCCCCCCAAATTAGGTTCTCATCGAAAAGCGCCACTTTGGGGGTATCTCGTCCAATCCGTGGTTAAACAATCGTGGGAGTACGGGCCCCACAAACTACTACAAGGTATCCATTCCTTTCTTCGTTTATTATTATCTTAGTTGTATTTTCTGTTGCCACTTTGTCTTCTTACTTGGGTGTGTTGGTAGCTTCATAATTTACGTTATTATTATTATTAACATTTTATTTGTTATTATTTTCGTATGAACCGAAATCCGTGGGATACGCCAGAAAGGCCTCAAAGACGTACAGTGTGGGATAACTCGGACGTAGAACCTCGTATCCAACGTATTTCTCCGTGGGATCGAGTGGAAGATAACCGAACTCAAATTCGAACTAGATCTTATCCAACGCATGGGGTAACTTTCTGGCTATTTATCGCGATTTGAGTCATACATTGAATTATTATTGTATTTAAAATTTCAACGAGCCCCTCCAAATTAGGTTCTCATCGAAAAGCGCCACTTTGGAGGGTATCTCGTCGTAGCCGGGTTAAGCAATCGTGGGAATCCGGGCCCCACAAAACACTATAAGGTAACCATTCCTCTTATCATTAATTAAATTTTTTTTACGTTTTTATTATCTAGTTATAGTGGGTGTGGAAATATAGTTATAAATTCACTTTATTCTGAAACCTTCAGTTTTGAGTAAAGTCATTTTGAAATAAAATATTTTTGTATCTTTTATAAATTAATAAAGACTACGTTTTTATCGAATTAATCGAACTTACTCCCTAACTCTATCCAATTATTATTGATCGAGATTTAAATTGGAAAGCGCACACACAAGTACTGAAAACTAGACTATCATTGGTCTCAAGAAAAATGTATGTCTTACGGCTATTTTGTCCGCAATATTTACTTAGGACGATTTACTTTGCATTAGCGGACTCAATACTGCAATATGGTTTATCATGTTGGGGTAGTGCTTGCAATGCTACACTACGTCCTATCTACGTGCGACAAAAGCAGTTAATCAGAATAATGTGCTTTAAACCATCTTTTTCGCCTTCGTGGCCATTATTTGAAAATCTCAGCATACTTCCTCTACGTCACATATTCGTCTTCAAGGTACTTAGAATATTCTATGTTAAAAGTGGGAATAATTTTGTGACTCATGCAGGGTATAATCTCAGATCAAATCATACTTTCTTGAAACATATTCCTAAGTTTAGATTAGATCTACGGAGAAACTTTATTAATATCGTTGCACCAATCATTTTTAACAATTTACCGTTGGATATTCGTAAGTGCGGCAACTTCTCCAGTTTTTCAATATACCTTAAAGAATGGCTTCATCAAACTAAAAATATTGACCATCTTTTTCAACTATTAGTTTAAAATATTATTGTTTTTGTTTTTATTGGTTTTAAAATTATATATGTTAAAATTAAATGGTGTAGTTTAAGAGGTTTTAATATATTCATTTGTAGTGATTATTAAGATGTAGTTATAATTATATTGTACAATTTTTGTTTCTTTCAATTTTAACTGTAAATTAATTTGATTTTAAATTGATTTTAATTTTGTAAATAGAATTCAAATATTTTTTTGTGGCTTAGAATCAGGGGACCAGTCACGTGATCTATTTGATCCAATGGTTCTCTTATCTTACCTTCTTAATGTTGTTAGTTTTAATAATGTTTTACACACAATGTATTTTATTTATAATGATTAAGCTGGTAATGAAATAAAATAAAATAAAATAAAAATTCCCAAAATGGACGTAACCTTACTGCAACCAGATGAGGTGGAGGTTGAGTGTCTCCTTCGCGATATTCGCTTCGACACATCAGATGCATTGCATCAACTCGAGGAAGCGATCCGAAGTGAGCAGGCCGAAGCAAAGCCAATACCATCCAGAATGCATACGAGTGCGGCAAAGAGGCCAGATATTGAAATTAACGCGTGTCAACGCAAACTGAAGATTTTAAAGGAGTCGATCACGCAATTGGACAAACAAACCGAGGATCCAGTTGTAACGGCGCGGCGATACCACTCTCGTTTGCTACATTTGTCCGGTCGATTAAGTCGAGCTCTAACCTCTCCAAAATACCAGGATTTCGCACGGCAGGTTCTTAAAGCATGTGAGGATCTACAGACGAGTCTCCAAATCTACCTACAAGATCACGACAAGCTGAATGAGTCCATCGAAAGCGCTAAGGGCATTCACCTCGAAATGGATATGCTCCGTTCAGATAATCCCCAGGGCAGTGGAAGTGATGGGATTCAAGTGCAAAACCTTGGTGCTGAGGCAGACGAATCGGAAAACCCCTACCACACGGAGCGCAGATACACGTTAGAGGAATTGCTGGATCAGGTTCAGGCGAGAAGTCTCGCGGCTTCACAATCAAATGCGCAGTCAGTCCTGTTGGAATCCATGATTCAAAAATTCGAAACCGTATCGCAGCAATTAGTGAATTTGAACCAGCGACAAACCGCCTTCCAAACGCAGCTGGACGGAAATAACCAGTCAAACCAAGCTACGCCAACTCCGATCGCTCCAGAACGGGTTCCTTCAGCTTCCACCAGTTCACCAGCCCCACCAAAATTTATCGATCGACGCTTACTGTCGGGAAGTGGACTAAGTTACACCGGATCTCCATCGGGCATAAACATCGACATGTTCTTATTTCAAGTGGACACCATCGCCTCGTCTCGGGGATTGTCCGACCAGATCTTGCTATTGGAGTTACACACCATCTTGAAAGACATAGCGTTACAGTGGTACTGGACCTTCCGTAAACACAACCCGCACGCTACCTGGTCAGAACTAAGAAGCGGTATGATCGAGCGTTTTCAAGATCGTCGCACAAATTACGAAATCCGCAGAATGGTCGAGGCACGTAAACAACAACCGAACGAAAGTTTTTTGGATTTTTACAATCACGTTTGGACGCTTACCTTGCAATGTCGCACACCTTATTCCGATGAAGAGCTCATTCAAATTCTCATGAACAATATGAAGCCGACGCTACAATACCACCTAACCGATCGTCAATTTAGCAGCATCAACGAGCTGATCAAAAGCTGTTCGGCTCGGGAGGAGTCTTTCCGGCGGCTCAAAGCTCCGGCGGATCCTGCAATCCATCCACGACGCGTGATCAATGAGTTATCAGGCGGTCCGTATGATGATATTGGAGCATATGACTCTTATGAGAATTATCCCTTAACTGATGTTCTACCCGATAACTCAGTATCAGCAATTCAAACGGGGAGCAGGTATCCGTCGTCAGCGGCGAGACGTCCGGGCGGACAAGTCCCAGCCGACAGTTCTGGGGTAGTGTACAAACAGCATTCGAGTTATGGTAAAAATATCGTGTGCTTCAATTGTTCAGATATGGGACACACATTTATGGATTGTCAACTGGCTCCAGTCGGATTATTCTGCTATCGCTGTGGGCTGCGAGGGACGATATCCGCGCGTTCTCGACGTTGTGCGGAAGACCGAAACCCGCAATCACGACTGTCGGAAAACCAGAACAGTGGTTCTTGGAGGACTGGGCCACGAGAATCACCACAACCACAATCGCAACCCAGACTGATGTTACAAAGGACAAATCCACTCAAACCGATCCAGGAGGACGCAGCGAGCAATACGGACGCGGAACTCCGCTCCCAATCGAACCCGACCAGAAGGTAAACTCGTCTGCCAGTCATGATTCCCTTCCCGATCCTTCTTCCCTACCAAATTCCCCTTCCCTTCCTGTCGCTCTAAAGTTTTTCTATAATTCTCCGTCGTTAGCCAAGTTAGATCGTTTAAAACGTTCCAAGAAATATTGGAACCACCGCGCTACAATGAGAAACGACGTGATTTCCTCCGTTTTGTTCTCCGAGGGTAGTGACACTCGGCCTTACGCCCAGGTCTTTATAAATAAGATCCCTTTTAAGGGTCTTCTCGACAGCGGGGCGAGTGTCAGTGTTCTCGGGAATGGAGCGGAGAAAATCTTGTCGAATCCATTCGTAGAGTTTCATAATTTTCCATCCACGATAACTACCGCGAGTGGTCAAGTCCAACGAGTATTTGGTTACATACGAGCTAACGTCGAGTTTAATGGAATTACTCAAACTATGAATTTTCATGTTGTTCCTTCCTTAGAACAACCTCTTTATTTGGGTATTGATTTTTGGAATCGTTTTGGAATTTCCCCAAAAATCTCCGCGTTAAATAACTCGGACGAATTAGGTGAAGCTACCAACACACCCAAATTTCATATTTTAACATCTGATGATCGTCGTCAATTGGATCTAATCCGCGAATGTTTCCCGAGCAGCGATATTTTAGGTTTGAGCCGCACATCCCTCATCACTCATATGATCGATGTCGGTTCCGCAAAACCAGTCAAACAAAGTTTTTATTCCGTATCCCCAGCTATCCAGAAACTCATGTATGCCGAGTTGGATAGGATGTTGTCTTTGGGGGTCATCGAGGAGTCACAAAGTTCCTGGTGTTCACCGGTCACGTTGGTGCGTAAGGCCAATGGCAAAGTTCGTTTGTGTTTAGATGCTAGAGAACTGAACAAGGCCACCGTCAAGGATGCGTATCCGCTGCTAATAATCAACGGATTGTTGGGTCGTTTGGGACACACCCGATTCATTTCGGCGATTGATTTGAAGGATGCCTTTTGGCAGATCCCACTCGACCCAGCATCCCGCGATAAGACAGCGTTTACGGTTCCTGGACGGCCCTTGTATCAGTTCAAGGTGATGCCGTTTGGCTTATGCAACGCCCCACAGACGCTTTGTCGCTTAATGCACCGCGTGATCCCGTACCAGCTACACGATAAGGTCTTTGTGTACCTCGATGACCTTCTGGTCACATCCTCCACTCTGGCCGAACATTTCGATTTGCTTCAACAGGTTGCTGGATATCTGTCGGATGCTGGTTTAACAATTAATTTGACCAAAAGCAAGTTTGTGTTGAAAGAAGTAGACTATTTAGGTTATATTGTGGGTGATGGTTGCCTCCGTACAAACCCAGACAAATGTAAAGCTATTCTGGAGTACCCTATTCCGAAAACGACGAAACAGATTAGACGTTTTCTGGGAATGTGCGGATGGTACCGTCGCTTCATTCCGAATTTCGCCTCTTTAGCTTCTTCTCTCACCGATCTTACTGGTAAAAACACTAAAGTATGTTGGTCTGCAGCTGCTGCGATTCGTCTTTTAATGCTCTCAAAACCGCCTTGTCAACGGCCCCTGTATTGACGCATCCTGATTATACAAAACCTTTTTTTATTCAGTGTGATGCCAGTGCCGTTGGGGTCGGTAGTGTCTTATTTCAGGTGGACGCCGAGGGGGTGGAGCGGCCCATTGAGTTTTATTCCCATAAGCTCAATGCGGCGCAGCGAAACTACTCGGTGACCGAGCTGGAATGCTACGCTGCCGTCCTCAGCGTGCGAAAATTCCGTCCTTACGTGGAAGGCTATCCGTTCGTCATTTATACCGACCATTCCAGTTTACGCTGGTTAATGAGTCAAAAAGACCTCTCCGGACGTTTGGCGAGATGGAGTCTTAAACTCCAAGCGCTGGATTTTCAGATTGGATACCGAAAAGGTTCAGTTAACATTGTACCTGATGCGTTGTCTCGAGCTTTTCCGGATGAATCCGCTCTTTGTGAGGATGATTCTGAAAGTAAGAACACGCCTGATCCTGGTGCCCAATTTGAAGATCCAGTCTCGTCGAGTAAAAATATCGACCCTTCCGTGAATGCGTTAGTACCTTCGGCAGTCCCCATTCTACACGTTGATCAAAATTCGGTTGCGTTCCAAGATCCAGATTACGTCGATCAGATCGCGAAAATTCGTAGCTTAAAAGATTGTTCGCACAACTACAAGATTCAAGATGATAAACTATTAATATCCCCTTCGTTTGGTTTTAAATACACGGATACCGACCTTTCGAACTGGAAATTAGTTATTCCGAATATCTTGACCCAATCACTAATCGAACAGGCTCACGTCCCTCCCACTTCAGCACATTTAGGCGGCAGCGAAACTCTCGAGCGCCTTCAGCGCCAATTTTACTGGCCTCGAATGGCAAAACAAGTTAAACAATACGTTGCTAGCTGCACTAATTGTAAAATGAACAAAGCTGTTAATTTCTCTACACAACCAGCCATGGGAGCCCAGGTTACGTCAACTCGCCCGTTCCAAAAATTGTATGTTGATTTTTTGGGTCCGTATCCACGTTCGAAACTCGGTAATACCTGCATCGTTATCATCTTGGATCATTACTCGAAATTTGTCGTTGTAAAACCTCTACGGGAAGCGTCTGCTCTTTTGCTGTGTCGATTCTTAGAAAACGAAATATTTCTGTTGTTCTCGGTTCCCGAAATAATCACGTCCGACAATGGGAAGCAGTTCACCTCGAATCTATTTAAAGACTTGTTAGCTAAGTACGGCGTAACGCACATCCGAACGCCTTTGTATTCGCCTCAAAGTAACGCATCCGAGCGTGTTAATCGAACCCTAATTGCCAGCATTCGATCATATTTGAGCGATCACGACCATAATTTGTGGGACAAAAATTTACAAGAAATTGCGGCTGCTTTACGTAATGCCGTACACGATTCGATACATTATTCCCCTCATTACGTCGTGTTCGGACAACATATGTCGATGCATGGTTCGGATCACTCATTGCGACGGTTACTCGATGAACATGATCCCAGCGAAGTCCAGGTATGGGCTAAGCCAGATCGAGTGAACCTTCTTAAAGATCGTATTATACATTACTTACGCGTAGCACACGAAAAGGGGGCTCAACATTACAACTTGCGTAGTAATAAGCGTTCTTTTCGAGTTGGCCAACCCGTCTTTGTACGATCTTTTGTTTTGAGCGATGCGACTAACAAATTCTCTGGTAAATTAGCTGCAAAATTCAAACCCGCGGTTATTACCAGCAAGGTCGGACAAATAGCGTACACCGTCGAAGATTTGAATGGCAAATCATTAGGTACTTATCATACCAAAGACATCCGTGCATAATCGTTTTCTCTCTATGTTTGTTTTAGGCCCGGCTTATGAGACATCTCAGGGTGTGGGACGTTCCCACGTTTGTTACGATTACATGATCGTAACAAGCGCTGTTTGTATTTTATTTTGGGTTTGTGCCTCCACTTTCATGTTTGCTCAGTGTTGGTATTTTTATTCACCTCGGTTGTTGTCCCCTTTTTTGTAGATGTTGTGTTATACGTACCTTTTGTAAGGTGGCGCGAGGGTGAGAAAGATGTTGGAAAAGAGAGAGCAATGCGTATCGAGTGTGTGTCAAGCAAAACATTCCATAAGAATGTTTTTCTTATATGCCTCTCGTTTACACCAATGCGAATTGATGTAAACGAGAGACAGAGAAGAAAGACAATTCTTCTGGAATGTTTTGCGCGTCGTATGTGCGGCGTACGAATTTTGTTTTTTTGATTCGAGTTTTGTTTTTTGTGAAAGAGAGTTCAGTTTTTGGTTTGACATAAAAATTACACACTCGTTTTTGGTATTGAGAAAAAAAATTTTTTTTTCATTCTTGGATTGTGAATTAAAATTTGTTTTGATTGAATATATACCACGCGATATATAATTAAGATAAAAACTATATTGTATAATAAAAATAAAAATATAAATTGTATAACACGATATTGTCTTGTGTAAATAAAATCCAGAAATTAAAAGAAAAAGTTTTGTGTTGGGGAAGTGCATCGTAGTGTTAAAATGGCGCATTAGATGTAAAGCAAAAAACAAAACAAAAATAAAAAGTTTTAGAATATTTTGAAAAAAAAAAAAATAAGGAAAGGGGATCTCCTCAGTGGCTGACCCAAGTGAATATAATTTATTAAAAATCCGCATTGTTGGGTCAAAATTTTTGTGTGCTTACGGTTGGCGAGACAACGCCAAATATTTACGGTTGGCGGCAAGGTCGCAACAATATCGGTTAAGGCAGGCGGATGCCCATTCAAGGAAATAATATATACTGGTACATTTTATTGGGCGAGGCAACGCTCAGCACATTTTGGGTGACCAGTTGAGGTCACACGGCGGGGTGCGGATTCGGCGGCCAGTTGAGGCCAACCGAATTTTCCGGATAAGGCGAAGGCACGCCCAACTTAATAGTGCCCAACCAGGCACGCGCTCGAGCGCAAAGGCGATTTTGGTATCGGGGAAAGGCCCCGCAACGGCCGACCGCTCAAGGTCGCACTACCACAGTGGGGTTAACGGCACCAAAGCCGCAACGGTCCGGGTGTGGTCCACCTGTGGCATGACGGCCGAGCAAGGCCGCAACATTTGGGTTATTTTTATTAAGGTACAATTTTTTTTATTTTTTATTTTAAATTTTTGTTGATTTATTTGTATTATTTTTATTTAAATTTTTTTTCTAAAATTTCAAATTTGTTATATAAATATTTTGTAATCGAGCGTCGCACAGCGGGTGCACGCTCGATGCGCATTGCTGTTCTCTCTCTCTCTCTCTCTCTCTCATTCTCTCCTTAGCGTGGTACGGGTGGAGGGGGAAGTTGTTTCTTTTTCGGTGGTTTTTTTTTTAAATAAAATGAATATTTAATTTTTTCGGTGTGGTGTGATGGGAGCGGAGACTCCCTCTGTGTCGGTTTAGTGTTTGCGGTCCCTTGGTGCCCGCATCCAATTCCGTAACCAGGGCTTGATCCCGTTTGAATTCGGATGGATGCTCGCACCAAGGCACCTCTACCGTTATTATTATTATTATTTTAATTTATTTTGATTATTTGGTTCGTTCCTCAGGTTCCGGCCGACGAATTTCGGCGGAACTCGGTTTATTATTATTTGCGTTCCCCCCCAACTTTCTGTTAATCACGGTGTAGGCCAGGAGCCCTGCATGCCTCAAACCCCACGACCTTCGCACTTCTCCGCTGAGAACGTAGCCGGCAAAACATCACCGTGGAGGCCTCTGCAGGTGCTTAGTGAAAATCTGCAGGTTGGCACTAGCCAGCCTGTAACAAATTCAAGAACATCCTGTGGTGCAAAAAAAATCTTCAACTTCATAAGAAGCAGATAGAGTTCAAAGGTACGGAAAAATTGCCTGAACATTTGTATCAACTGAAAACGCCATTTCAATGTTTCAAATATTTTGCTGATGATGCTTTGTTCAAACACAATGCAAATGAAACTAACCTTTATGCACGTCAAGCAAATATTTCAACCAATTTCTTTACAACCGCAAAAGAAATACAAATGTATATTGGAATTCTTTTTTATATGTCCATTTATAAATATCCTAACGTTAGAGAATATTGGGCTGAAAATTCATTTGAACCAATTAGAAGAGCCATGACAAGAAACAGGAGATACGCCGCTGCTTACACTTGAATGACAACACTAAAATGTTACAAAAAGATCATCCACAATTTGACTCTTTATTCTTCAATTTAGGACCGATTATAGATCATTTCAACAGTCGATTCCGGTCAATTCCAATGTGACAACGCCTTTGTGTAGATGAGCAAATATGCGCTACGAATAAATGGCATTACACCTAAGACAATATATGCCAGCAAAACCAGATAAATGGGGTATGAAGTTATTTGTTATCTGCGATTCTTATGGTTATTCATATGGCTTTGAATTGTACTCAGGAGCAAGCAGTAATTTAACACCACAATGAGCACCAGATTTAGGCGCTGCAGCTAATTTAGTTTCTAGATTATCACAGAAAATTCTCAAACATCAAAACCACATTATTTATTTTGATAATTTTTACACGACATTGTCACTTATGGTGTATCTATACAGCAGAGGAATATATTCATTGGGAACGCTACGTGCAAATCGAATAGGTAACTGCAAGTTACCTACAGATAAAGAAGTCGCAAATAAACCTCGTGCATATTCAACAGAGTTTGTGGGCTCATCTTATGGTGTTGACTTGTCGGCCACACTATGGAAAGATAATAAATGTGTACGCCTAGCTTCAACTTATGTAGGTGTCTTGCCATTCCATACTGATGATATGACAACAATAATTCACGAATATAATGCACATATGGGTGGTGTAGACCTAATGGACGGACTTTTAGGTAGATATCATATCAGGATGAAGACAACGAAATGGACAAGTAGATTTTTTTTTCATCTCTTGGATTTGGCCATTATCAATGGATATTTGTTGCACAAACGACTAAACAGGAATCCAAAAGTGTCTTATATAAAACTTCCTGTATTTCGTAAACAAGTGGCAGCTATCTTGTGCGAATATGAAGCTATAGCGATTCTAAAACGAAATCAGTTGGTAGGCCACGGTCGATGGGTACTAGTGAGTCCTCGAAAAGAAAAACATATCTACCTTTAGCGGATGTGAGATTTGATGGATAAGATTAGTGTGCTAGCTGTGAAATAAAAAAATGACCAACATACATATTGTTGTTTCTTTTAATCCTTAGAGCCCAGGTGCGCCTCAAGGCGGACATGTGCTCACACAGTAGGGTCACTTTAAAATAAATGTGATGATATATTCGGTATGAGCAGCCATAAATTTACCTTTAATAATTTTATTGAAAGAAAAAAAATTTGGGCACTAGAGGGTTAATTTATTTGAGATTTTTTTCCCGCTTTTCGGACAAAATATTATTTTTAAAGACATTTATACAATGTTTACGACTTTTCTATTCGTAGAAAAGGTGTCGTCGCACCCTTCCCCGCATTTTTAACCACAGGGTACTTGTATACACAAAGATACATAAACCCTTACAAAAGGTTACTGATTTGTTGATATAATTATCAAAACCGATAAGTTTTTGTTTTGTAATATCAGTACAAAGCAGAAAATGAATTTTTGCAGTTTGTTCATTGATGAGTAGACCAACTTTTTGTCAGTACGAAACGAAGCTGCTAAGAAGAACCCTAAGGAAGTTCTCATTTTTGTAAGGGTTTATGTGGCTTTGTGTACATAAGTACTCTGCGTTTAAAAATGGGGGATTGGGGGGTGAGTGCATTTTTGTACTTTTTGTGGTAGAGCTATTGTGAGTAAATCGCCTCTTCGTTTTCTACGACTGGAAAAGTCATAAACATTGTATAAATGTCAATAAAAATAATATTTTGTTCGAGAAACCGAAAAAAAATTTCAATAAAATATTCAAAATATAGCAAAAACAATACATATACAAAAATACAAAACATAAAGTGGAACTCGGAAGGTCATCATAAACCTGTAAACCAAATTTCATCTCGAACTTTATTTGAATTAATAAATAACTTTACAACTTTCCTAGATTTATAGCAAAATGTTTTCTTTTATAACTATTAATCCAAATCTTTATTCAGATCGTTAATTAAATCATCACTCAATAAAAACAAAAATAAAACTTCGCGATTTCAACGTGATCAATTAAGTTTCATTTATTAAAAATAAATTTTGAGGATTAATTTTGGTCATTGAAACGTGTTTTATCTGGTAACAGAAAATAAATCAAATTTACACCCTGGAATTTCCCCAATTCCAGAAATGAAGAAGAAAAAAATAACAATATTTTTTTTTATAAATATAAAATATTTAATATTAATTAATATTTATATGTATAAAAATAATTAAAACCCTTTTTTTTTTAAATATAAATAATGATTGATGAATAAACTAATAAAAATTGTCGTATATCGGTTCGAGGTATAATTTGTTCATTGGATATAAACGTGATTTGGGAATGGGAAAAAACAAACAACAAAAATGAGCAAAAACTTTTAATTAAAATTTATATTTTATAAAAATAACAATTATTATTATTATATTTTAATCATAATGATATTGTAAAAATTAAATTGATTTAAATATGTGCATAATAATATTATATGTAGATACGCATCCAACCATAGGTAGATATTGTATTTATAGCTATTTGGTTACGCTGCCACACATTCCACTGTGTAAACATAGATATTGAATAATACACACACATTGTAATATAGAAAATTTAATTAACATTCAAAAATTTTAAAATGATAAAGTACAAAATGATTTTTATTTGTATTTGCTAAATTTTATAAAATAATTAAATTAAACATGAATTAAATGAAAAATCGAAAATAAATTGAAAATTTTATCCAGTTTACCAATAAATGAGTGCCTTGCATAAATCCCTGAATAGTATTTTATTTTACCTTTACCTTTACTTTCTTTTTACCCATAGTAAAATAATTATGAAAAGTTTTGAGCTCGGGATTTTTATAGATTTAACATCTGAGAATGTCCAGGAGCCACCAGTCAGCTTGTTAACATTCGATTCGGCATACCCTTCCGTAAGATTAGCTGCGCGGTGCGAAAGCGTCTCTACTCCACCTTAGCTTTTGGTTTGGTTTCTTACAACGTGATTCAACTTTTTCCACTTTTCAATTGGATTTATAGGTTTTTTTCTAGCCTAGAGTTTTTTTTTTATATAGAAACTTATCTCGGAAAATCACCAAAATATAATGATAATTTTGTTTATAATGTTTCTTTTTTTACGGGTGTATGAGTTCAATCTTTATTGCTTGTTACCATTCTCTGTACGTAAGAAGAAATTATATCCACCATAAATGAAACCTAGCCAACACTTAGGCGCAATGGATTTCTATTACAGCTGGCCTTTGTTGAACGTTGTACAGCAGATCGTTACAAAGTGTTAATATCTCCCAAATTAATCGTTTCCATTTAATAAATGTTCCAGAGTTCCACAAAAACTCCTGGGACCGTTACATTTTATAGTGTTTATTAGCGAAGTTATCCAATGTTTCGAGTTTTCCATGTGTCTTTTGTTTTTGCCGATGCCTAAAAATGTGTGCTAATACATATCAACTCTGTGATGGATATTGAGTGTTTGCAAGATGAGTTCAACATTTTAAAGTTATTTTGTTTTTTAGATCATGATCTTCTTGTATGGACGGTCCTTTTTTTCAATAGTTGCTCAAGTCAGCAGAGTATGTGATATTCGTGACCTTGGCGTTATTTTTTCAAGTAACCTCAATTTTAATAAACAAGTCAATCATATAATAAATAAAGGGTGTTTTCTATTGGGTTTCATTAAGTGTAATGGAAGATAATTTGGCGAACCTTTCACTTTAAAAACCTTGTATGTCACTTACGTTGACGTATGGCCAGTACTTCCAGTGATATTGAATCCATATTATCAAGTGCTCTCTAACAGGATGGAAAATATGCAAAAGCAATTCCTCATTTAAGTTTTACGACATTTACCAAAATATCTGAGCCAGGGATTTGTTCGGGAACCTTACCTTAACCGTATATTGTTGCTGAATTTACAAACTCACTAGACGCGAAATTTTTGCCGATTGAAATCACAAACGTGTCATTTCTGGGAATTTGGTAAACGCTTAGGAACACGAATAACTCCCGAGTTCGAATGAGCAAATAATTCGTTTTCTCAAAGATAGGATTCTTTGAACTCAGAACATTTAATGTGCCGACATCTTGAAACTTTTACTTCATCCTTCAATCTAACGTTTCTTCAGTTATATTCCTGTTTGTACATGATTAATGTTCCGCATTCTTTCATAAGTGGAGGTTTAATACGTCCTCAAAGAAGAAACTTCAGCCATATTGTGGCCAAGTGCAGATAAACCCCCAACCACCCAATTAACTTTGTTTTGGATTTTTTGCACTAAAGTTATTCCTTCAGTAAGCCAGAAAAATATAATTTGGACATAAATGCTTGAAAATATTTGTCCTAATTGCCTCTTCCAATGGAAAGCCACAATAGTGCCACAGGCGTTCAATGCTTTGATGAGTTAAGCAATGTGGGTAGAAAATACCAGCAAAGGCCATTTTGAATTTGTAGTATTACAAGTTACAACCCTATTGGAAAAGTTTCGCCCTAGGAATTGCATTGATCACAATTTTTCTTTTTAATTGGTTTAGGTTTTGTTTATGTGCCAACAACATTTTTCCGTAACCAATTCCGGAATTGACCCATTTTCCCGGTTCTCCCATTTCAAATGTTTTTTTTTTCTAAAACTATTAAAACAAAAATATTTGGAAAAATAAATTATTGAAATATTTCTAAATTTTCGACAATTTTGTAATTTTATTTTTTTTTTTTTGGCCAATAAATATTTTTTCGTATTCGGTCCAGATCAGGTGCGCGCGGTTTGTAATGCATATATAAATTAAAAGCGGATAATGGAAATTTCGATATACATATAACGATTTATCGCGAAAAATTGCAACTATATACCCAGCTCAAAACAAGCATAAAATATATTTGTTCGCTAGATTCGTGTGCGGACGATTGCCATCATAAATTGTATGTGTTATTTATTATATGCAGAATGTAGATTAGTTCGTTGGCCCTACATATCAAACCACACACATACACACACACACACTGTCTAAATTTTGACATTGTTCGCAATCTCTTCATATTTTTAATGAAACAAACAAATCATTTTGATGTACCAAAACTACTCGTATACATATGCGGTACGCCCATATAGTGAAATAATTTCCTAAATCACAAAAAAAGTTACACAGAATCCTTTCAACTGTCGACTACACAAGCAACGTGCATAATAATAAATAAAGCCATACACGAGCCTCATCCCATTCAATTATTTTGTTACATTCATATTGTATGTATGTGGCAGCATCCGTGAGTGCAAAAGGGTTAATGATACCCAAACACATGTACAGATACACACGTTCTAACAGACAGATTTCTAGCAATCAAAAATGGAAGCAGAATATTCCTATTGTGTCTGTCATAATTTTCATTTAAAAAAAAATGTTTGGTTTAGATTAGAGAGAATAGGAAAACAAAACCGCACAAAAAATTTGTACTCGTACGTGTATGTGTTGAGTGTTGTATACGTTTGGAAGAAAAATTATAAATTATTTCCGACGTGATCCGGATGTTTTCCTAAAAAAAAATATGTAATAATATGTCACAGACATACGGAGTTTTCTAAATTATATATGGTTTTACTGTATGTACACTGTAGGTATATATTAAAGACACCTCCATGGCAAGTGAACGTTTTGTAACAGTAGAACCTAGTAAAGGTAGTAGATTTTAGAATTTCGGTTGAATTATTTAGAAAAGAGCTATATTTTGTATGTAATTCCGTCGCACAAGGTTTCTAGAAATATTCCGATGCATGGCAGAAAAAAAATCAAATCGTAGTTTGCTATGAAGCATGAGGTACCAAAACTGTCAAAACAATGGATGTGATAATTATCGTCCCTTTTGCAGACGTTTAAACCAACACCACCTATATTCGAAGGAAACCACGAACAAGTGTGTTCGTGGCAATATATAAAAACAAAAATTCAGGGTAGTTACAGCGGGTTTTTAACTCTTTTTTAAAAAACTGTTGTCACATAAAAATGACTTTAAAAATTTATGGGGTGAACAAATTCTACTTCAAGCGCTACCAGTTCGTACAAGCATTCGAGTTGCAACATAGAGTGTACATGTTCGTTAAAGACTGCATACTGTACGCTCCACATCAGAAGTACGAAGTTTTCACAAAGACCGCTCAAGGTATTGTGCATAAAAATATCCCTACCTAGTAAACTCCTCTAGTAAACTCTCCCAATCAGACGGATTCAGAAGCCATGAGTTTCTTCGATGGTTTGTCAAACAAATGTTATGACATTCGCAACCCATATCCTTATTGCGAATTAATTTTAGTTATTGACGTAAATGCCCACCATAAAGAATGGTTGAATTATCAAGATTCGAATTTTGTGAAAATCGGAATAATTCGCCACTTCGCATGATCTCACGAATACTCTTAGTGATTTCACAATTGAATGTGAAAATTTTAAAAAATAACAGCAACCAAGGCATCTTTGGCATCTTAACGAGACTGACTATCATGATATACGGACATTTTTTCAACATTCCCCTTGGGGCCATTGTTTCTATAATAATCTGCGTATCTAACGCAGTTTCCAATTTCACAAAGACAACCTTATACGTGGAATGAATAAATATATCTCATGATCCATATTGTGGTTGCAAAATAGATCCTGTCAAATGTAAATAAGACCACCGGACCCAACGGAATTCCAGTTCGAATATTAAAGGAGTTTGGCAGTGACAATTGGCTCCAATATTAACTAAAATATGACTTCCTTCCTATAAGAAATATAAATACCCGAACGCCTGGAAAAATGCGATGGTACAACTAATTCTGAAGCGAGGTTGTAATAAAACTGACCCCCCTCCCCCCCCCCCCCCCCCCCCCCCCACCATCCAATATAAATTGTAAAGTGAAGTATCTTGAAATTAAAAAAATAATTCCAAATAAACAGTATGACTTACTTGGCTTAATTCCAATTTTAGTACAATAATCAGGTGAGAAGAAAGAAATCAGGTCAAGTTTAACGATAAAAGGTACAAATACGTCACGTAACAGAATACTATTTTGTAGTAAATAACTATGTACTCGTGGGTTGTAATTCTTCGTGTTCTATACAGATTGTCATATGCATTAGCATGGTGAATATTCTGCAAAACTAAAGGAGAAAATATCACCATTCGTTACGGTCGCAAGGATAAGAAGAGGAAAGGTTGGCTTACGGTGAAGCTGCCGAAACCTCGAAATGGGCAAGCCAAGCGCGAATTTATTTAGCGAACATCCAAGAAGTGAATTTTGCTAAACGGTTTCGAATTTCCGTTTGACTATAAAATGTACAAATTTAATTCAGCTATTAACCTTTATTTGGGGAGTAGGTGGAGCTGTGACAGTTACACAGAGATACGAAAGCCTAAAACTCCGCACTGCACCCAATTAAAACTAAACGTAAAAAAGTGATTGTCGTGATTTTTTTTTCATTCACAGTTTTATTATTAGCTACCGACAGTTTGGTTATTTTACTGACCTGTCTGTTCTTTTACGACAACCAGATTTGTTGAATGATAATTCTTAATTCTAAATAAATCAACTTCAATAATAAAAAATGTTTTTTTTTATTAAATTTCGAAACCATTACTGCAGAATAAATTAAAATTTACAGGGTGAGTTTTTTAATAAATGCCAGGCCTACAACGAAACTGTGTTAAAACATAGGGAAATTGTCGCTTATATCTCTAGAATCAAACACTATTCGAAAAATTTTGGCTAGTGGCTTGGCTCCAATATTAACTAAAATCTTTCTTCTTTTCTATAAGAAATATAAATTCCCGAAGCCGTAGAAAAGTGCGATGGTATACAACTAATTTTAAAGCGGGGTTTTGATAAACTGACCCCCCGTTTTTTAATAAATGGCAGGCTTACAAAGAACCTGTGTTATAGAGAAAATGTTCGCTTATATCTCTGAAACCATACACTATTCGAAAAATTTTGTGTGAACAAAAAATATTTATTTATTTATTTTTAACTGCTTAATCAAAAAACTACTAATGAGTTTTAAGGTCACCACTAAACATCCCCCTTGGAACTGAACAATTTTATTAACAAGTAATTTTATGATATTTTTTGGAACCAGTACAATTTTCAAGATAAAAGCCTGGCATTTATTAAAAATCTCACTCTGTATATCACATCTAAAATAAAAATAGAAAATTTGCCCCTGAATGTATGCAAATTAATAGCATTTTGAAAATACGGTGTTTAGTAAAATTTACTATAAAGTTCAACCGCGTTTCAAAATCATAAAAAAATAACGTATTTTTAGGTTTGTAGCTATCCTTAAGGTTTTGGAAAGCTTCTGATAATTAGATTTCTAATCAAAATTTTCAAAAAGCGGTACGTGGAATATCAGAACGTAGTGAGTATATTAGATATTGCTTGTACAAATAAGTCTCCGCTATTCGACAACAGATGGTGCCACCAGTATGTTATCCTATGCCTAAAACGGCATATCCTAAGGTTGGACTGGACATCTGTAACAACATAACCTTAAATATTTAGCGATTTTGTATCGGCATCATATATGTTTTTCTTGTAAAAATGTCGAGTTTTGAGCCGTATAAGCGTCAGTTGTAAGAACTATTGATTTACTTTTTTAATTTAAAGAAAAATGCAGCTGAGGCCCATCGATTGCTTGTAGAACCGTATGGTGAGGCTGCCTTAAGTGAGAGAAGTTGTGTTTTCAAATGTTTAAGAACGGTGAATTTGATGTCGAAGACAAAGAACGACGAAGCGAAAGGTCGTAAGTACATATACAAAAACACAGAATTGAGAGCATTATTGGATGAAGCCAAACGCAAGAAGAGCTTTCACTTACATTAGTAAGTGACTCAACAAGCAATTTCACATCGTTTAAAATCATTGATAATTATTTAAAAGAAAGGAAATTGGATTCCATGTGAATTAAAGCCGAGAGATGTTGAGCGCCCTTTTTTCATGTGAAATGCTGCTTGCCATAGGCATAAATGAATGCGTTTTTTGCATCGAGGCACTGGTGATGAAGTATGGATTCACTACGATAAGCCAAAAAAGAAGAAAACATTACGACCACCCGGACATGCCTCACCATAAACAACAAAGCTGAATACTCATGGAAAAAAACTCATGTGGTGTACTTGGTGGGATCAGCTTGGTGTCGTGTATTATGAGTTGCTAAATCGGAACGAAACCATTACTGGTGCTCTCTACCAAATACAATTTATGAGGTTGTGCAGATCAGTCAAGGAAAAATCTACTTGGAAACACTCAATTTTGAAGTTTTCACCCAACCCGCTGTTCTCATCAGATATTTTCCCGTCTGATATCACTTGATTCGATCGATGACGCGTGACCTGTTTGAGTAGCACTCCACATCATATCAAGATACCAAAAATTGGTTTGGTTGGGCCTCAAAAGAGGAGCGCTCTAAAACATAACCTACCTACAATAAATGCCCAGTTTTTGGTAAAAAACGATGGAGACTTATTTGTATACTTAATATAATAGTTCGACATTCGCTTGCTAAACCAGCTATTTTTAAGGTTTTAATTATCCTTGAGAGTTGTGGTAAGTTGTGAAAATTAGGTTTCTGTAAAATTCCTTATATGACTACTATAATTTATTTCACCACGTAAAACAAATTTGAAAACGTATTTTTTGAATAATCTTTTTTTCGAAAATCCTTAATTTCCCGTTTAACACAGACCCCGATGATGTAGTTGTCTGTGCGATTAAGTCTTAGTTGCAGTTCAAATAGTTCTCATATTCAAGTGGTAGACTGCCGAGCTCACGCTGCCCAATATCGAAGATGCTGATGAAATATTGATTCTGTATTGTCCAGCTTTTGGTAAAAGAAAAAGTATTCTCAAGCATTTGCTCATCAGAATGCAAAAAGAACATTCAAATTGAATTAGCGGCCCAGTAGAAAAAATGGGTTTAATCTTTAGATAAATTTTGTGAGGTGCGCTAATTTTGCGGTCCAGTGTATTTTAAACCTCGATCTAAATGACATTTACCATTACTTTACGGTTTTGGGAAAACTGCTGGCAACATTAAAATTTTAGCAGCGTATTATTTTACTACTGGAGAGTCGGCTTGCAAAAAGCAATTGCAACACATACAATGGCTTTTCAAACCAAACTACTAAACAAGAAGGCTCCATTTCTGAAGTTTCTAGTTTCAGTCCTCATACAATTACTTTTAGCAACCACTTTCATTTAGCAAACACTTTGGATATGAGGATGGTACTCGCAATGCACTTTGACTATTTGTATTAGGCCTCCAATTTATTTATGACTCTCTAGCAATTTGTAAGAAAAATTTTTACTGCTATGTTGAACATAAGAATTTTGCATCCACAGTCGTATTCAATTAAAATTTGTATTTCCGAATAGGCTGTAGGCATATAATTTCGAACTCCAGGCCACATAGCGCTGGTAATAAAAATTAAAGTACTTTATGAAAGCCAATTTCAACGTATATAAATACACCGCTCTGCAATAAAAGTGATATAAAACGTGGAATAGCATCATCATCTCTACGATAGGAAGTAAATAAACCGTGAAAATGTGAAAAAAAACATTTTTGAAAGATTTATTGCGGAGAATTCGTATTTCTGTTTTAATGTTTTATATTTGTTGTTGTGCGGTTGTTTGGTATAATATTTATTTGGTCCATATTCTTCTGGTGATGACTTTAAAAAAGAAGTAAAAATATTTTTTTTAATAATTCACATCTGTGCGGTGAATTGTTGTTACAATAATTTTTTGTGGTGTTTTCGGGAGGATACTCGTATTTTTTTTTCAAATTGCTGTTTTGGTGGAGGAAAATTTAAATTTTCCTTTTTATTGTTTTGTTCTAACAGGATTTGTTTATATTTTTGCTTATAATATATTTTTACCTGATATCGTACATTTTTTCATTTTTTATGTTCAACACGGAATGTTTTATTGTAATATAGAAGAATCATAAAAAGATGTGAACTTGGGTAGTCGATTATAGGACCGGGTTTATTTAGTTATATCCAAAACGCAAATAACTTTAGAAATTGCAAAGCGTAGACAATTAATCAACCTGTAGAACAGGATTTCTTTCGAGCTGGATAAAACAAAGAGTGAGTGGAAGACAAAGCTGTAAGAAGAACAAATCATTTTGAACCATCGTGTTCTACAAATCATATTACCATAAAGTAATCGTTAACATTTCCTTATCATTTATTCTATTTAAAAGAAGTCGTAGACATATAAAGTTAAACAGTTCGTGAATTAAGACTCAATATGCCGCTACATCAGCGATTAAAGGTTAACAACCTAATCCACGAAGAACTTATAAGCTTCTCGGAAAAAAGTGCTGCTTAGTTTTTCTTAATTCTGTTCCGAACGTTATTTTATAACTAAAAACTTAATTTATTTAAATTTAATTTTAACTTTTTATTTATAAAAACATACTAGTTTTGTATTATAATTTGGATAGTTGTTGGTGATCTTTTGTCTTTCTCCGAATAATATACAAAATTCTTTTAAGCTCGCGAAGAATTGCAACAAATTCTGAAGTACAACGGTCAACCAACCGTCTTAATTATATTTTCTCATAATTTGTATTTGCTCGCTAGATTTCGTACCGTTTAATTAAAGAGCACCTCGAGTATTTCACATATCAAAATAGGATATACTCTATATGTGACCTGATCTGTATGAAAAGGGGGCTTAGGTGTCAAAAAAATCATTTTCCACTTTTTTGCTGATTCGGATAGAGTATGATATGCGCTCTTTCACATGATGAAAACCAGAAAGTCATAATTTTTGGAAAAGCTTTCTAATAATGAAGAGAAAGCAGAGTACCAACCGAAACAATGATAATATTTCGAGCAGAAAGAACACTTAATGTCCTTGAATATAGATAGACACTAGGCAACGCAGATAAAAGGGAAGTTTTTTTACGAGTTTTTTTACCATTAACATGTGTTTTCTCGGTAACTTGTTTTCGCACGTATGCACCCTTTTCATAGACCAGTGACACTATTCTGCAGGTAATTCCCCTGGAATAGGAAATTGGGGAAAGAATTTATATGAAATTTTAATTTTAATATTTTTTTTCTGGTATACTGACGTACAAAAATAGTGTTAATTTTTTTGAAAACAAAATTAAATGAGGAATATATTTCCCTGCTAATTAAGGTATGGAAAAATTATTCCCAATTTATAAATATTTACATCAAACTTTTCTCCTCAGTATGCCGTAAAAAAAGATTTTGAACCGAAATATAAATTCATTCCCCAGTTCCCTATTCCCAGTGAATTACCAGAATAGTGCCACTGGTCTCTGAAAAGGGGGCTTACGTGCTAGAACAAGTTATTATTATATTAGAGATAATGAAAGTTCTACTGTAAAATAAAGCTGGAATTCCACTAGAAAAAATGTACTGTGAGTAAAATTAAAGGAAGAAAAAAATATATATTTGGTATTTGGTGGAATGAAACAAAAAACCTTTTCAGTAACAAAACGATTATGAACTAAAAGATTCTAAATTAATTTTAATTTTTAAACAGGTCAGTTTTCCAAAATTTAACCGAAACCAAAATTCGGCCTCTCTACAAACCCTACGGATTGTATGATCGGGATGAAACTGCATAGTATGCAGTGCATACCATAACTTTTTCTACAAATTGATAGATCCCAGTGAGTTTTGGTCGAAATCGGTCCACCAGCTTCCAGAGAAGCTTTTTCGTTTTTTGTAAATTTTTTGAAAAGTAAATAGCATTTACGGAAAACGATTAAAACCATAAAAATTGTAAATTAAATTTCAAATGGAGTGACGAGTTTTGATATTATTTCACATAAATTCGGCATCTCAGGCCGATTTGCTGAAAAATGAAATAAGCTTCCAATGAAGTTTTATTCCTTTCTTTTGGAAAAGTTTAACATTTACAAAAAACAACAAAGAAAGCAGGAATAATGTGTTTGGGCCAGTGTAGTATCGATTATGCAAAACGTCCATAGGGTTTCAGCCTATGGTATGTCTTGGTATATCAGTGGACGCAACAACGAAATGTGTTCTAATATGAAGTCGTATTGACTATTTCTACTTTTATTATCAAACCGGTTTGCATGTTCTGAACAGGGCTATGATGGTTTTTGTCTGCATGGCATCGAGTTTATATAATAACTAAAGGGATTCGGCCTAGCGTGGCTTGGTTTACGGAACCAAAAATAAAAAATGAAACAGGAATACCTTTCGGCACGCGCTCGTATTAAGTAGCTACAGATTTAATTTTAAACCCATCTGCTTATTATGAGCAGAGATCTGATGGTTTGGGTCGGTATGTATATGGTATCGACATTCTATAGTATCCAAAGGGATTCGGCCTGGCATGTCTTGCTGCATCGGGTGCCAGTGACGAAAAACGAAATGAGTTCTATATACATAATATTCAAAGATAGTTGGCCTGACATGGCTTGATTTATGGGTAGCCAGTAACCGAAACTATTCTAATCGACACGGGCTCGTACTAAGTAGCTTCAGATTTAATTTCAATCCGATTTGCATTTTGTAAACAGAGACATTCTATAGAATATTCTATGGGATTCGGCCTGGTATGTGTTGATGGTTCGGAGGCCAGTAACGGAGTGTAATTTATTCAACATATTCTTAGGGGTTCGGCCTGTCACGGCTTGGTTTACCAGAAAATAGTAACCGAAAGTATAGGTTAGGGTGGTATATCCAATGGTATTTCATATAATATCCAATGGGATTCGGCCAGGCAAGTCTTGGTGCTTCGAAGGCCAGTCACATAATCTATTTTACTCAGCACGCAACCGCATGAGCATGGTCTAGCTTTAATTTCAAACCAATTTTCAGGTTGTGAACAGAGTTGAGAGAGTATAGTGGTATCGTGCGTTTCGGGTCGGTGTGTCTTGCTGTATCAGAACCAGAGCCCAGTAATGGAATGTATTCTATTCGACATAAGGTCGTATTGACTAATTCAAATTTTAATTTCAAACCGATTTGTATTCTGTGAACTGTAACCAGAAATTTCTATAATATTCAAAATGATGCGGTATGTTATGTCTTGGTCTATCGAAGGCATGTAACAGAGTGTATTTTATTCGACCCGAGCGTGCAGTGACTAACAGTTGTTTTAAATATTTGAATAGTATAAGGCTAAGGCTGTTTCACAAACACCGACTTATTTGTGGATACCGACTTATTCAAATAAGTCACCTCGCGAGGAGACTTACCCCGCGATTCTGACGTACAGTCACAGACGTATTTTCAGTCTTAGCGAGAACTTTAGTCTTATCGAAGACTATAGACTTTAAATTCTTATTCTGCACTACCCTTGAGATATACTCGACGCGACCGACGTGACTCAAAAGTAAAAACATATTTGTGGTCTCACTTTTGGAAATATTATTCCTATTCGAATAGGAATGAAATTTGTGTACAAAGTAACAGCCAAGTAATTTTTTATGTTTGGTAAAACATTTAAGGGACTAGTTTGGATTCATGTTACACGCCGCGTTAAATACTGTTTTGTTAAATGTTGCGTTGACTACATGACATTTTAACGTAAAATGTTATACAGAAAAACCTCGATATAACGGACTATTTGGGGAGTCCGTTAAATCCGATTGTCCGTTACATCCGAATGTTCTTATTAAATTTAATCTATTAAATCGAATTTAATCAAGGAGGGAACTCAAGTATTTCTTAGCCAATTATGTTGGGATTTGACTGTATAGCGCTAAATTATTCAAATTTTTCTATTGCCCCCAAAATCACACACCCAAAATGCACGAGCTCCGCAAGGAACTGCAGCGTTTGGATAACCTTCGACTTCTTGTAATTAGCGATGACGTACATGATTTTTAACTTTTGGCCTGATGTTTTACCAAACATTTGCGGTTCAAGTGGAGCTTGAACCCCGTTCGTTTTTTTTTTATATTTTTATCGGTTGGTATAAAAATTTAGTAAAATCAATCTATGCGTTGCATGCGTTTTACTTTTATGTCAACAAATATAAAATGCGCTTTCGACGTAAATATGTCTTATTTTTCAGATTAATTTAGTATCGGAGTTCATTTTTTGTATCGTTGATTTATGTCATTTGGTTCTTTATCCTTTATGCGATAAATAATACTACAATACTCCCAGAGTGACAACTCATAAAAATAAAATTATTTTAATAATTAACCGGGTGGTGAACATTTGAACTACGCGAAGAATGGAATAATTCTTATCCTACTTTTAGGTATGGAATGAAATTATTCATTCAGGATTGAAATTTATATGAAATTGTTGATGTAAAATTCCCAAAGTAAACGCTAATGATTTCAAACTACAGCGATCACATTCGACGCGATTAACGAGTCTTCAGTAGGCTATGGAGAACAACGTTTTTGACATTTAGGAATGTTGCAGTCAGCAGGTCGATTCTGGTTTTTCCTATAGGAAAAGGAATTAGGAAAAATATTTTCATAGTATTTTGGTCACAATTTTTTTTTTCTGACATACTATGGTAAACAGTTAGTGTAAATTTTTTCAAAAACAAATTAGGAATATTTTTCCTATCCAATTTCGATACGGAAAAAATATTTCCTAAATTTTAAAATTTTAGATCAAACATGATTTCTCAGTAGGCCACAAAATGTTATTTTTGACAAAATAGTATGAAAATATTTTTCCTAATTCCTTTTCCTATAGGAAAAACCAGAATCGACCTGCAGGTCGAGTATATCTCAGGAGTAGTCTAATCTGTCAGTAGCCTTAAAAAATTGTCTTCGTTAGTATCAGCGAAACTTAGGAATCATAATTTTGGCATTTAAACAGAAACAGAAATTATATGTAGTTGATTATTAAGAACAGAAAAATTATTCCAAATAAAATATGTAATATTTTATATTGTTATAATACACTCTTAGACCGTGTGCCTGAGAGTGATTTTTTGACTAGATTGCCGACTAAACTAAATTAATGAGTACTCATGCTATTAGATCCACCAAGTTTTTTCGTTTAGACTCCTGCTGAGGTTGCGTGACTATTTAGTTGTCATTTTCATTTTTTGTTTTTATTATTTTTTTATCGTATGCATACGGGAAAAATGTCTAAAGGAAATACTCTCATTCTTAAATTTCGATTGTAATTTATAATCACATTCACGAATAATGCGATTTCCAGATCCATATGTTTTATTTTTTCTATTTCATTGATTTTAAAAAATAACAAGCCGGTGTTGTTGAAAACAATATGACGTTAGACGTATGAAAAGTCATAATTTAGTTTAGTTTACAATTTAGTTCCCAATCGGAGGCACAGCATATTTAAAAGATGCTAGTGCCACCTTTGAATGAATGATATGAATCAGTTATTAATTTAATTTAGTCGACAATTTTGTTGTAAAAATCGCTCGCAGGTACACGGATTTGGCATAATTTTAACATAAATTTGAGTTCTTTTAACAATTTCGAATTAAACTGTCGCTTTTCGTTGATAAATTTGAAACAATAAACAGCTCTATAAAAGTTTTTGGAGAGTTTCTAATATATTATTTAAGACTACTGCCTTCAGAATTTCAATGAAATTTTTAGTCTTAAAAAAGGTCTTCACAAGAAAGTCTTAGCTAAGATAACCTAAGCAGTCTTATCGCCAGTCTCGGGGGTTCTTTGAATAAATGTCTCCAAAAATGTGTCTTAACTAAATGTAATCAATGTAATCATAGTGAAAAATATACATAAGAGGACTCATGTAAACATACCGAGGTTAATTTATTTTGCTATTGGCAGTCTGTATAACAAGAACAAAGAACTATAAAATAACTATGCCGATATGAAATTTAAAAAAAAAACGAAAAAATTATATTTGTCTATATAAATATGTATATCAAAACTATAAAATAAGATTAACCTCGGAGAAATTGGCTTATAAAATTTGAACTACTTGATTTATCTTATATATTTATTCCTCGATGAGGTAATACATGCAGCGTTTTTTTAAATCTAGAGCCCCCGACCAACATGCCAAGAAAAAATTTTCTTCCATATAAGAGAAATTTCGTTTTGTTTTTGTTATTACGTCACAAATATGTCGGTACAATAAATTAGAACGGCTTGACCGACTTATTCAAGATGGTGTCAAAAAAGTCAATAAGTCTGTAATAAGTCGGTATTTGGGAAAGGGCCTTAGTCTTTAATAAGTCGGTGTTTGGGAAAGGGTTAAGACTCAATTATTTTTAATAATAACTTTTTTAGCATAGAAAAATTGTTTTTGTTTTAGTTTTTACTCCATTTTACTTTCTCCTATTTTCAAAATAATACAATTTTTAATTTATATTTAAAATTTGAAAACAATGTCTGGGGTAGAATTAAAATTCGTGATTGAATGAAATTAGTATATCAAATTCTGGACTGGGATATCAATGCAGTTTTTGTTACTCGATAATATTTTTTTTTACACAAGGCTAAAAAATACTCACCCAAATTTACGAACAGGCTATAAAAGCAAAACAAAAACTCATGGAACCGCAAGTCGAAAAATATATTGAAATGTTTCGTGAAACAACGCAGAGGTGTTTACTAGACTTCAAATCAAAATTTGTGATCTCAATGGATGTCATTTGTAATAATTGTTTCATGTAGTGGAAGAAACAAACCGATACAGCTTATGGAAAATAACTGAACTTCGTTACATGATTGTGTACTAAGAACATCTTGGTTTTTTTAAAAATTGCCAATATTTTTTTGCAATTTCAGGACATAATGCAAACGTTGAACTTACACTTTTTCTAGATATGGTCAAGATGACGCTAGAAAATTTATTAACGTCGTTAATAATAACACGTGGTAAATAGTAAACTAGGAACCAAGCACACATTTTATAAATAAAAATATTAACATAAAAAAATTATTATTTGAGAAGAAATTTGAGAAAGCAGAAGCTATGCTAGATTTATTTTGGTTTCAAAGACTCACTTTCTAGAGATTTCTAGATAATCTAGAGATTTTACGGATATCGAAATTTGATGGCTATTTTATTAATTTTGTAATCGATCAAATCCTGCCCTCAGTATTATTTCCTTAAATATAATAATGGTAATAACGGTATAGCAAAAATTAATAAACGTTTCTTGCAAATAAATCATCAATCCTTTCACCACATTGTAATTAAAATATTAAACGATGTTAAACCACGCTATAATGCTACCATAAAATAGGCATTGTACAAGACTTAAATATAACTATAAATATTGAGTTAATTAAATTATAATCAAATTCGTTTAATCTAATTTTAATCTAACTAATCTATTAATAAAACTGCAAACGCGTATAATCCATAATTCAATATAAATCATAATACAAATTTAACGACAAAATGGTATAACCAACAAACGGTTTGAGATAAAAATTTTGTTTGTTGAACAATTTTCAACATACATTTACAATTTAGATTTTCAGGTTGAAATTAAGTTAAATGGTTTTCAACACGCCATGAAAAATTAAAATATTACATCAAATATTTTTATTTGAATTTCATACCTTACACCCTTTGAAAATACAATATGAAGGTTATTATAACCGTATTTAATACAAAATACAAATAAGGGAAATATAACGATCGACCTGATAACCAATAATAGTAGAAACGATTTTAGTGTAAAAGTATACCCAGCAACCTGAATTCGCTACCAGTTTTCATACATGCAATTCACACTATATTTTTATAGAAATAATTAAATAAGATTAAAGTGGGAAACGAGGCAATTCCAAATGAGACAAATGGGTGGAGGGAGCGGCTCTTGTAGGGCCTGTAACGCTGGTCCCCGTGGTCCTAGGGTTCATTATAAGTTGGGTTTGTAATGAATAGTGAACTTGAACGTAGTTCTAATATTAAATTGCACAATACTAGAATAAAATCAACATTGTTTTAAGGATTGGTTTCAAGCGATCAACAGTTTATGATGCCGAACCACAGGTGAGACTTTGCTCCATGCTCGCAGAGGACAAAACGTCAACGAATCCGAAAATGAGACCAAACTAGACCAGACTAGGCCAGACTATACCAGACTAAAACAGGCCAGACTAGACCATACTAGACCAAACTAGACCAGACTAGACCCGATAGACCAGACTACCAAACTGAGTTAGACTAGATTAGACTAGACTAGACTAGACCAGACTAGACCAGACTACACCAGACTAGACCAGACTAGACCAAGCAGTAGTGACCCGAATTAATGAGCAAGATAAGAGGGTCGAAACGCCTAAGCTGCGGAAATAGAGTGAATGGAAAGAAGCGGCGACATCGAATTATTCTGTATTAGGAACAGTAAGTCTCCATCCGGGCTAGCGTAGACTGAAATGGGTGAACTAATCAAGCAGTTAGGTAGAACATCAACCATCCGTAGAAGCCAGTCTTCTGGGGGAACAACTAAATTAAAGATTTTTTTCAGTTTTTTTATTTGTCCAATATTACAACTGATTTAGAGATCATCTAGTAATTTATCTATCTTAAGTTAGTTTCTCTGTTGATGATGAATAATCTACTGCTTACTTATTTTACCATAATTTCTTATTCTATTTAGTACCTCCCAACTCCACCGGTTTCTGCCTTTGGAGTCTTCTCAGTTCGAAACTCATTGGTGGCGTTCAAGGACCAATATGTCTGTCTTATTTCTATTCCATCTTTACGTCCCTATGAAGATTGTCCCTTCCCCTTGCTGATTGCTAACGCGAATACCCATATAGAATTAAACAAAGAGATTCGCATTCAAACTTGTAAAGAGGGGGTCCTGAAGTTCGTGATCGTGATGATTTAGTGCCCATGAAAAAGAGAGGGAGACAGAACGGATATGTGTATAAGGTTACTGGAACAAGGTCCGAGCCAGACAACATTTTACAAGGTTGCAAAAGGACCGGGGCGCAGTAAGCGGGATAATATGTCGAGCGGCAAAAAACTTAGTGAAATGGAAGCAGAGAGAAAAGAAGTGGAGCGATGAGTCCAGCCACGTCAGCGTGAGCAGAGCTATACAAGCCCTCCCGAAGTAAAACTTAATAGTTTTTCTGGAAATCCAGAAGGGTAGAGAAACGAGGTGTATTTTAGTGTGTATAGAAATGCCACATCCTTATGACCGATATCTTTGAAAGATTTCCCATCTAGAAAAAATCTAGTAGACCACTGACCAGCCTACACCAGACTAAACCAAAATGGCGTAGAGGTTTTCTTGAGCATTTCAATGTCAGAAGTACTTAAATGGTTCAATAGAGATAGACCGTTATTGTTTATAGTGGAGCTACCCCATAATGTGTATTGGAGCAACTGCTTATTACTGTTTAAGGGAATAAGGTTAGTAAACTCTTCCGAGGGCAGAGGTGAAACAACGACATAGGTAAACTGATGTGACCATCCACTCTTTGGACTGGTTGTAGAAATTAGACCTTACAAATACAACAGATATAATTCAAGTCCATTAACTAAACAAACGGAATGTTGGTTTCAATGTTTTTGGCTAGTTTCATTTGTTGTTCATGCTTGCGAACGGGACATAACAGCTTCGGGTAAAAATGTTAAAGTTTTATTTGAATTGGTGCAAACTGCTTTGTGAATTGTGAAATTAAGGTGTGTGAACAAGGACTGCAGCTATTGGAAGGAATAATAATCGATTTTCACATCCTTACCTTATACGTTGCCAACCAAATGGTTAACACCTTAATGAAACTGTGATGTACCTTTTTTTACTGACGTGAGTAATTTAGAAATAGACGATTTACGGTTTCTACTTTGTACCTATTCTTTAATTTGAAAGTATTTTATAAAATTTTAAATTAATTTTTAATTTTTTATAAAACAACTATTTAGTGCATCCAGCCAACGTAGGGTCTAGCGAATTTTAGTGAGACTTATAATTCTTCTCTAAATTTACGCATAAATAATTGTTCGGGAACCCGGGAACTTTTACGTTTCCTTCCTCTTTACCTATAAAATAAATAAATTTTATAGATAATGGGGTAAGAAACCAAGAAGTTACCGGATACAAATTACCCTAATGCGGATGTGCATATACAGTGTAGTAGGTACACATCGTATAAAGATGAAAATTAAAATAAATAAAACCTCATGATACGAGTATTCTAAGTACTTACAAAATTAATTTAATGTTCGATCGATTTTTATAATTTATATTTTAATGTTTTAATTCGATGTGCGCTTGTAATATCCCTTTTTCAACCAAAAAAAAATATAAAATCGCCTAACTTAAGTTCAAACCACACAAATGTGTGAGTAAAAAATCATAGTATGTAATGGCGTTTTTGATAAAAAATTTCGCTTGATTTGAAGTACCACCAACACAATTGTATGTATAGTTTAGTGTTTGTTTTTTCGGACGAAATAAGTTTGAAAGGAAAACACAATGTGTAAGTTGGTTCAAAACAAAAATAAACTTTTAACATGGTACTTTTGCCGTACCCACACAATTGTGTTACCGGGCAGGAAAAGGAATATCGTAAGAAGATAAATAATTTCAAGAAAATAGACATTTTGTTTAAATGAATCAATTCTAGATTGAATAAACATATACAATTTAATATGCCGGGATAGCTCAGTCGGTAGAGCATTGGACTTTTAATCCAAGGGTCCAGGGTTCAAGTCCCTGTTTCGGCGCAATTTTTTATACAAAAATTATTTAAAATTGTTTTAAAATTTGAGCATCAGACTACAAATTATTTTACAATGCCGTAATTTAAATATTCTAATTTCATAATAAACAATAATACAACAACAATGAAGTATGGTTTTGAAATGGCATTAAGTTGTTAGAATTTTTTATTGATTTTAGGGCTCTTTTTATTATTAAAATAATTAAATGCTACGCTTTCGATGTCTATTCGTCATCAATTTATCAAAGGAATTAAGTATGTAGTTCTACGGGTTTACAGGAGAAACGTTAAGTTTTGAATAAAACGCCAAAGTTATGAAAGTAATCATAAAAATTTATTCGGTTGCAAATAAATGTCATAAAATCAATAATCATCTAAAAATTAAATAATTGCTTCATTCTATGCGAGATTTCACGCTTCAGGTTATTTCGTTTCAATTCTAATGTGAGTGTTTCCTCCTCAAGCTTTCGATAATATTTTTCCATGCATCGAACTCGTTTCTGCAGCAGCGCTAAATCTTGCCCACATTTATCACACTCCATTGAACCATCTGAGACATCATCGGTTATTTTCTCATCCGGTTGAATATCGTACAGTACTTCTACCTCTTCCAAGGCAAACCGTTCCGAATCCGATGTCTCTTCCACATTCTCTTCAATTACATCATCAGCGTTATCGGCGAGTACAGCAATTAGAGCTTGTGTATCAGTTAAATCATTACTAATTAGCTCGTTATTTGTAATTTCGATTGGATTATAAACTTCGAGCACTATAGTTTCATGGACAGGACTACTTGGTTCTGAATCTTGTTCTGGCTGTTCTAATAGTGAACCTGCTTCACAAAAATTTTCCGTTGGTGATGTTACGTTTTTCTCGATCTCTTCGTGGTTTTCAGTTTCACCATCGTCCGATAGATATTCAACTAAATACACGCCCGCTTCTTTATTTTGTGAATCTTCATAATTCATTTCTATGCTATCTTCCTCAGTGACTGCTTCATTTACATCAGATTTGAGCAATTTTGCAGCTTCTGCCATTTTGCTGGGCTGGTTCGCAAACTCATCTTGATCCGAGGATTCCGATTCATGCCCTTTTATAAAATCATCCATATGTTCTTTCATTACTTTAGCTAAATTTTCGTCAACCGGACAATCCGCGTAAAGTCGTTTAGTACGCGCCCCTAAATTGAACAAATCTTTTTTGGTGAGATTTTTTTGATATTTTAGTCTAACGTATTCGATTATTGTATTTCGATCGATTTTCAACAGCAGCATTTGTTGTATCTCATCACGAATCTCAGGTGATGGTTTTCGATTTTGTGATAGTGATTTTGATGAATCTTCCGAGACTTCATGATTATGCTCGTTACACACGGTTATGACTTCCAAATAATTACCACACTTTGAAGCTCGCAGCAGTACGTATGCCGGACAATTATTACGGATCGTTTGTAAATTGCGTCTCCCATTTCCACGAGAGCAAAATCTCTGGCCACCAAATATACACGCGTATTTAACGGAATAGTATTTTAACCGTTTCTGTATTGGACGAGATGCTTTTTTAAAGGCTCCCTCAACAGTTCGACTGTCTCGCAACCAATAGTACACAAAACTTTCTTTTGAGTGATCATCCATACGTTGTCTTACTTCTTCGTAACTCTTAAACAAATCACCTTGTTTGAAAGCATATTTACCATTTACGATAACTTTTAGAGGAGTTACTTCCTTATTTTTATCCATTTTACAAGTAATAACTCAAAGCATAATTTTCAATATTCAATCAAAACAATAACATTACTGTCAAATATTTGACATTCGAAGGGCTGAACAAAATAAAAAACAAATGGTATAATCTCTAAGAACGGAGTAATTATTCAATTCTATACAACATAACCTAACAATTTTATTTATTTTAATAATTCTGAAATATTCACTTTCTGGGCATCATTAAACCGATTAACCAGTCCATCAGTTTGGGGTTTACTTATTTCGGTTATTCCTTGCTCAATTTTATGCTTTTTATTTTCTTCTTCCAGCATTTCTAATGCCGTTTCACTGATTTTCTCTTCGGACAATGCACCTTGTGATTCCAATTTTTTATATATCGAGATAAATCGTTGAGTATTTGTTAGATTTGAACGGTCTGAAAGATTCACGGCCGGAAGGTTTTTCACTAATTTATAGTATTTCCTGTAAAGTATCGAAATAAAATACACCAAAACTTGTGCAACATCAATTAAAATACATACGCGCGAATAATATCCTCCTTATAAAAAATTGGTCGGACTTCAATATTTGGAGCTGGACGGTCGTATTTGGGCTCGTATTTAGGTGGAAAAGCAACCACAACGTCGTACCAAATGGGTTTGTCTTCAAATTTCATTGCACCAGATTTCAGTAAACCAGTTGTCCTGAATTAAAATTACAACATTTAAGATAATTACCATACCTAACTCAAAACGTTATATACCTGGTAACAATTGTTCCAATTTTTTCTAATCGGCTTGATGCCATTATTTATTTATTTGCAAAATAAAAAAAATCCAAAAAAACCAATGTAACCTCTCACTTCAAACGTCAAAAATGACAAATTATATGTCAAGAAAACAACGAACTCATCCAAATCGAAAATACAGTTGCACAAGTTAAATTAATAACTCGCTGAAAATGTGTCCTCTTTCATGAGAGTTAAAGCGTTGCCTCATACACATCTAATAACAGACGATTCGTGCGTAAATTTATTTTGCCTCGCCACATACCAAAAAAAATACAGACGATGTTTACAACAACAATTCTTTATAAAATTTTCATAATACATCAGCAGCTAATTCATTTTATAATTAAATAAGTTTACCATACCATATTCATGATGAGCCTTATAAAAATGTTAAATTAATGAAAAATATATATTTTGTTTTGGAATTTTTTGACATTTGTTAAAGTTCATAGACAACAGAGAAAAAAATCGTTTAAAATTTTTTGATGAGTTCGGAAATCGTTTTAGATTTTTAAAGCGTTGCCACATACACATCTAATAACAGACGATTCGTGCGTAAATTTATTTTGCCTCGCCACATACCAAAAAAAAAATACAGACGATTTTTACAACAACAATTCTTTATAAAAATTTCATAATACATAAGCAGCTAATTCATTTTATAATTAAATAAGTTTACCATACCATATTCATGATGAGCCTTATAAAAATATTAATTAATGAAAAATATATATTTTGTTTTGGAATTTTTTGACATTTGTTGAAGTTCATAGACAACAGAGAAAAAAATCGTTTAAAATTTTTTGATGAGTTCGGAAATCGTTTTAGATTTTTGTGCGTTCGTTCACGTGTAAAATTATACCATTCAGAGAAAAAATCGTTTCTAGGAACGGCTAAATAGAAAATTAATAATTTTTCAATTAAAATTATTAAATAGTTCCAAATTTTTTATTTTAGCTACTAACTCGAGATATTTTACATATTATCTCATTGATTTGAGTCAAAAATATGCTTTAATTAATTCGTAAATGCGAAATCTGTTTTTAGATGTCGTCCGTAGAAATGTGTATGTGGCATCGCCTTTAACAGTATAGTAGTATTTTGTTGTTTATTTTTGACATTTTTCGGAATGAATTTATTAGGTTATCGCCTTAAATAATTTAATTTAAAATTATTATATAAAATAAATGAAATAAATATGCGAGATGCATTTAAGTGGATGAGAACCAAAAATTTTATTTTGTTACAACTGTTGGGCTATAAATTATTTGATAATTTATAAATTGTGATGTGTGTATAAAACCGAATATTGTGTATTTGTAATCCCCAGACATACGTTTATTCGATTAAATTAAAATAAAGCCCCATCTAATCGTAAACAAAGCAGAAATTGTAAACAAAAAATACATAACAACAAAAAACATATCGCACATCCTCTTAAAAACTGTCAACACAAAAAAGCAGTTGTGAGATAAATGCATTTTAATTTTTTTTAATTGCTAACGCCACTGTGTGATGATGCTGAGATTATTCATTATTAGCTTTATAAAATAAATAAACAAGTACATATAGCAATTTAAAATGCATTTATCACAAAACTGTTTTTTGTGTTATGACATTTTTTTAAAGGATATATGCGATAGACAATCGTAGACAAATTTTTTGAGCAAAAGTTGGTAAAAAAAGCCAGTGCCGAAAACTATCACTTTTTTCGTTTCGATGCGTTTTCGATAGAATAACGGTAATTTAAAAGTAATATTTTTACAAAAAAAATATTTTTACTTCTAAAATACCGTTATTCTATCGAAACGAAAAAAGTGATAGTTACAACATGTCGGCACAGCTTTTTTTATCTCATTCCGTGAACACACACTGAAAGTTGTATCATTTTTGCTTTTCGAAATTGATACAACATACCGCCATTCGACCTTTTTCGAATTTCGATTCGAAGTGATGGTACAACATACCGCCCCAAATCTCGCTGGAATTCTGACAGTTCTCGCGCAGAACTAATATGGCGGATACACAGTGATGTATTAAGTATAATATTCATGTTTATTGTTTACATTTTTATGTTGTATACATACATATGTATTTAAATGGAATAGGAATTTTAGGATACAATTAAAACACAAAAATTAGATTTTATAAATTAAAATGATATTTAATTCGATAACCTAAGAATTAATTCAAAATTCCATTAAATTGAAAACTGATTTTGCTTTTTTATGTTGTTGTGGTTTTGTTCGATATGAATTACATTTGGTTATTTATTTTCCCAGAGCCTATTTTCCCCCTAGTTCGTACCAAAATTAAATGTTTCCAAAAGGCGTGCTTTTTTTTAGACCTATTAATTTTCACCCAATTTGAATGTTTTCAATCAATTTGAATGTTTTTTGTTTTAAAACTGAAATATAATTCTTTTTCATGGTTGTGTATTATTTTATTTAGGTTTACTATCTAAGATAAATGTGACCCATCAAAATTTTTATATTTTTTTTTTTCGACATCACGATCACTGAAAGCTGCGCAGAACGGACCATTTTCCTCAAACGTCAAAATAACATTATGACAGTTGAACGTGTATGGCAAACCATTAAATAAAATTCTATTTTTTTATTTAATTCATAATTCTCACAATGCTATTTAAATTTAACAGTACAATTGTTTGTTTGAAACATTAAACTTTAATAGTTGTGTCTGTTGTGTCATAAGCTTTAAAAATTATAAATAAAATTTTAGTTTGTTCTAACAGCTTCAGCTGTCATTTTTTTGAGGAAAATGAGTCTCAAAAAAATTTATTTTAAAATCTGAATAGGACTTAACAAAATGAATTTTTGTCGTTGCATTTACGAAAGCATTTTCTGTGAGATTTTAATTCATCTCTACTGTACAAGGGATAGTCAACATTTCAAAAAAACGGATATGTTCGTTCGTTAGTTTACCCGGCGTCTACACTATGCAAATCCACTGATATTTTCTATCATGATAATTTATAAATGTATGTGTGTTTTCAATGTATTGACAAATTTTTTTTGCATCAAATATCATGTCTGGGCAATTTTGCTATCATGATAATTAATTTGAAATGTCAATTTTGTTAATTGTCAAAATAATATTTTTTTTTTGGATTTATTTTATTTGCTTGGCTTGACCGTCACCATTCACATCACCAAAACACAAAAATTAAAGTATGAAAACACAAAAATTAAAGTATATTAATATGATAATTAAAGTAAATTAATATATTTTTTATTGAGAAATTAAACACGTGTAGTTGTTTTCCTTATAGTAACAATTTATTTTTATTTTTATTTTGGAAGATCGATTTCGAAAATATAATTTTCATCCTCAGTTCCAATTACAACTATTATAAAATTAACTAAAGTTAGTCTGAGACTAACTTTAGTTAATTTTATAATAGTTGTAATTGGAACTGAGGATGAAAATTATATTTTCGAAATCGATCTTCCATAATAAAAATAAAAATAAATTGTTACTATAAGGAAAACAACTACACGTGTTTAATTTCTCAATAAATTTTCAAAGTGACAAAAGTTATACAGTGGTGAAAAATGGCATTAAACCATAATAACACAAATTAATATAGTCTTCATCAATTAGACAAGCGTCATTCGCAGCAGTTCGGGTTTTCTGGAAATGATTTCTTTGATGGTTGAGGCTTTACATTTTATTTAGAATTGTACATACTATTTGAAGCGAAAGGTGGTGAAGTAATGGTTGAACTGGATAGTATAGCTGCAATATCAGAATCATTTAGATAATTAATTGAGATTTCTGAATTTTGTAGAAACAAACTGTGCTGGCCATCATCGTTGATGGCATTACTTTTCGGTTGAGAAGAAGCACTCTTTGTTGGCAATATATCTTTGGTTAATGGACTAGGGTTAGACAAGGCAATCACTTCATCCATTAATTTTAGTTCTTCAAATAAAAACCATTTTGGGTCCTCTCCATCATAGGCGCTGCCCAATTTTTTTTCCTGCAATCTTTTTTTTGTTGTACGTAAGTGTTTCGTAAGTTACGTATTTTCTTTTTAATTTTTTCTACATCATTGGTCAGTTCTTCTGAAATTTTTGCAAGTGCAGAATTTTTCAAATCAGTTCTTCTATAACTTCTGGTCGAAATTGTTCACAAACACTCATTTTTTCTATATAAATCGATTATTTAACTTCACTTTCCGTCGAAAAAAGTGACATTTTTATTAAATAGTGTAAACATAGAATAACATAAATAAAAAACAAAAATTAAAAATACGGGGTTTTCAGTTTTAATGAATTTCATATGAATGGGTACTGTCAATACGTCTTTACTCTAAAATTAATATTTATAATGAGGAAACCTAACCTCAAAACTTGACATTTCGTAATAATTTCATAATAATTTATCGTGAAATAGCCTCCTAATAATTTGCTGATAGTGTCAAAATTTGTATAACATACTCACACATACACTGACAAATTTGATATCATGAATCATGATAGAAAATATCAGTGGATTTGCATAGTGTAGACGCCGGGTTACGTTCGACGATAATTGATCCACGGATCAGTCGATTTTAGAACGATTTCTTTTAAAATATTTACGTTATGCCGCATAAATTAAGATTATTTGTTTGCTAAATCATATCTTATACGTATAAATACAGCTAGATAAAAGGTGATATCATTCTAATTTTTTAATCATGGCAGCAAGTGCACAACAGCAATTGAATTTCACTGAAATTTATAATTTTGCAATTGAAATAACCCGTGAATGTGAAGATGTATTTCGAGAAGGATTTTATGGTGTAAAAAATGTTACAAGTAAAGAATCAGCATGGGATCTCGTAACCGATTTTGATCAACGCATTGAGGCCATGCTTAAAAGACGAATCAACGAAAAATATCCAAATCATTTGTAGGTACATAAACATAAAATATAATTATTATTAATAATATAGTGCATGAAATTCTTTCGTTTGTAGATTTATCGGTGAGGAAACTGCAGCAAGTGAAAAAACTGTGATACAGCTAACAGATCAACCAACGTGGATCATCGATCCGATTGACGGAACTAATAATTTTATTAAGCAAGTACCCGTTTGTTGTATCTCAGTTGCGTTTGTATACAATAAAGAAATTATCGTTGGAGTGGTGAACAGTCCAACCACAAATGATGCGTATACAGCACTAAAAGGCAATGGAAGCTACTTAAATGGAATTAGAATAAACACAAACGCAATTCCGACTAATTTAACGCGAGATGAAATACTTAAAGGGACTAAAACAATTATCCCCAATTTACTTCCCGGAGTTGATCGTATCGGGTCTGCGGCACTAGGTCTTGCCTATATTGCTAACGGTACGATTATAGGAATCCAAACTAATTTTTTAAAGGCATGGGATGTTGCAGCCGGAATACTGATTATTCGGGAAGCTGGAGGTGTCGTATACGCTACCGATGGCAGTGAGGTGGACTTAATGGAGCCAGATCTGATTGCTGCTGTAAACGAGCCGATCTGTCAAGAGCTTATTCGAGTATTTGAAAAAGTTAAATTTACGATGCCAGATGATATTTCAAAACTTCTTTCATCTATTTAATAAATAACGCAATCTTAGTTTTTCTTATCTAAATATTATTGAATTATGTAATTACTGAAATTAAGCAAATATTTATTACAGTGACAAGTCGTAATAGTCATCGTGTGTATTTAATTGTGTTTTAATCTTTTAATGATCAATGAATTAATCTTCCCAGAAAACAGTAGTCGGCCGAACAATAACCACACCATCGAATAGCCTAAGCAGAGCCCGTGCAATCGTTTCATTTGAAGCCGCCACTAAATCTGGCTTCATAATGTCCAATTCACTACCATCGTTTGCATATACTACACCGCCTGCTTCACGAACAAGTAAAATACCGGCCGCAGTATCCCAAGGCTTCAAAAAATTGGTATAAAATCCAAGTAACGAACCATTTGCTATATATGCAAGTGCCAAGGCGGCTGACCCTGCTCGTAAAACACCTGGTAACAAACGAGGCACAACCGTTTTAGTACCTTGTAATATCTCCTCATCGGTTTTATCGTTTCCAACCACACTTGTTGAAATTGGATTACCATTTAAAAAACATCCATTTCCTTTTAACGCAGAAAATACTTCATTTGTAATTGGGTTATCAACGACGCCAATAATAACCTCTTTACGATATACGAACGCAACGGAAATGGCACAGTACGGAATTTGTTTGATAAACATGTGAGTTCCATCGATAGGATCGATGATCCATGTTGGCTCATCGGTTAGCGCAACAATAGTATTTTCGAGACTGGCTGTTTCTTCACCAAGAAATCTAAGGATATGAATATTTTATTACCTTACACATTCGTCATAATTTTAGTTAAATCCACTTACATATGATTCGGATACATTTCCATTATGCGTGATTTCAACTGGTCCTCAATGCGATGATCAAAGTCCGTTACCAAATCGAGTTCCCCTTTTGGCAATACTTGCTTAACCCCGTCGAATCCTTCCCGAAATATATCATCACATTCACGAGTAACTTGTAAAGCAAATTTATAAATTTCATTAAAATCCAGGTGACTTTCCGTCGTCATTTTACTTTACGTGAACATTGATTTACTATCCTGGGTATTTATACAAGAAGTTTTCTTTCTTTCGTCGTTTTTTTTTACATTGACCGCAATTGTAATCTGATATGTGGCCTACATTATGAATTTTTAATAGTCTTTTTAGTGTGTTTTATGTACTGACTACTCGTACTCCTTTTGCTATGTAGGTAATATTTTTGGTAATATGGTTTTGTGGTTTAAATTTATATGTTTTATCTATAAATTTAATCCTAATCGGATTATTAGTGAAATTTTATGTTGTTTGTTACCGTATTATTTCAGCTCGACCTAGTGTAGATCAAGAAATCAAGCAATCATTATAATGAAACTATTTGTTGTTATATTATTGATAATCTTTTTGCCTTATTATTTTAAGTTAATTAATGGTTAACCTTAAGATCGAACAATTTCCCATAAGTTTAAAGTCTTGTTATATTTAGTATGAAAAATTTAATAAAATTCAAATAGACAAATTATTATATCTTACGTTCCAGGCATTTACTAGACACTTACCTGCACCAAGATCCTAACAACGAAATCAATCATTACTTAACTTCTTTCAGTGTTTCCCGTCTTAGCACCCAAACGCTTGAACATTTTCACCGCTATTCGTTCCTGAATCACTAAAACTATGGCGCTTGCACGTTGAACCACCAAACATTTTTTCCTCCGTCCCTCAACTATACACTTCGGAGTCGATTCGAATTTAGTAAAACCGCATCTTCCTCCCCTTTTTCATATTTATTTTTTTAATTTATTTACTACATAACACTTTATGTATTTACTGTTTTACCAAAATCATAACTATCGCCAAAAAATATTCTGTATTACAAATCTGTTGGTTGAAATCATAGAGATTCTTTAACAAACCCATATTTCAAATGGGCCCGTCCCTTTTCCCATATTTTTTAAAAAGGGACAGGTCATAGATGAGAATTCGCGGATTATTCAAAAGGAATATCTTTGTCCGAAAATCAAGAAACCCCAACATCTTTCAAAAACCAAAGAAAACATCAACAATTGGCATTTTGATATCGGATTTTCGTCTAGCACAAATTAGCTACCTAATTCCTTTTAACAGATTGGCAATTGATTACTGGTTTTATTCTCGAATTTTCTGTTGAGAGACAAAATGTTCGCTACGAAATATCACTTGTCAACAGAATTTGATAAAATTCGGTATATGAGATTGCAAGAGCTTTTCGTATTGGCGATAATGTGGTGGAATGTCATGGCATTTCTTTTTGATGAAATGTATTGCTAATCGAGTTTCGAAAGTAATTTTCCACCAGTCAAATGCGATAAAAAGTTTTCAGTCACTAGTATCACCTGGTTTTTTATCACTCGACTGTGAATATAAATTCTTATTTGGTCATCTCTTTTTGGCACGACGGCCTTTAATCTTAATGGTAGAGTTGAGCCCAGGCCTTTTTGTTCTACAAAAATGATGCAGTTAATTCAACTTCACACATAGATGTACCATGTCTTCCAGTCACCTGAAGAATCCACAGGATTACAACAAATACGGTTTAACAAGCGACACCGTTGGGATGACACAACTATCAAAATTCTAATTATAATACTAATATTATAATTAGTATTAATTGGTATTAGGTAATTTAGAACTGTTTAATCCTTTGGTTTCGTTTAACAGCCCAGTTCTATCATAGTCACAATATAGCGCTACGGGACTCTATAACTTAGTTGTGATGGGGGTTTGGACTTCGATTTCTTCAAAATCCTCTTTGGTCTCTTTAAAATTTCGTAAATCATCATTTTGTGGTCTTCTAGAATTACCATTCCACTAATTTCGAAATCCCCCCACTTTTGAGTGTGGCAACTCTTCCTTATTGCTACGTTGATCTTCATCTTCGGGTTAATGTAGAAAAATGAGACCAGCAGGTCGATTTTGCGGAATCCGCAATATTGACCCAGTGCCGAAATATTTCTTTCGACGTTGGCAATGGATAATTATTTGGTTACATCATGCAAGTTGTTTTAATAACCGGCGCAAACACGTGTTGCTTTCGTTTTTCTTTCAACGGCTGCGAGAGGTGCAGAGATGCCGTACAGCTCACGTGACAGATACCGCTGGTTTATTCCAATTGGATTAAGTTCCCTCTTCAACGATAAATATGCCAACATTTCGTTGCACAAACACAGTAATTCAGTGAGAAACGTCGACATTTTTCGTCACAGGGGCAATTACTGAGAAAATGAATTGCTCAAAACTTTCAGCTTTCGATGTCTTTGCGTTTGGCTTCCTTGCGTTCTGTTAGGCCTTTGATTTTCCTTTACCTGTAAGATGATTCTCATTGCGCCTCTGATACCACAAAACAGTTAGATTTAGAGAAAATCATGTTCGATCACATTGGATCTCTCTTACTCCAAATTTTTGGACGATTCTAGGATTTATGCGATGGTAGATTGTTAAGATTAATATTTCGATGTAGAATAATATTTCGGAAAGTAGCGAAGTATCTCAAATTTTAAGTCTGAATAATAAGAATTTTAGCGTAGGCAACAAATAGCGTTGAAGCTAGAAACCACCAGCACACAAGTGCAATGAACATAATTGGCCAATAAAAGTTTTCAAAAATCATTTAAACAAATTTAATATGTACATACAAAAAATCACAACAGAGTTTCTTCCGATCGTATATATTCCCCAATATCGGCTTGGTGAAAACACACCGTAGTCAGTGGATCGACCGCTTTACATTCAACTGTAGATCGGGCTGCAACCCCAAAACCCAGTGGTAAATCGTTCATTGAATAGACTATAACACCCTGATATTTCGGGGTATTCTCTGTTATTCGTCCTAACCCTTGTTTCGGTACATGATTACCATACAAAAATTGTTGTTCATATGATGATTTTATCCAAATTTTATATTGAGCATACGGCGCTAGATAATATAATGCCGTTATATGAAGCTTAAACTTATTGCCAGCCTTCGTAAATTTACCAAAACATATTCCAACCGAGATTAAATTCGATTGGGGCACATTTTCGGATAATTTTAATATCTGTTCCGACACGTAATATACTCGATTGTTCTGTTCACGAAAACAGTATGTACCATCTGGCCGATCAATAAGTTGTTTCACATTTGCTCCAATACTAGAAAGGAAAAAATTATACATTACAATGTCGACATAACCTCAATTTTTTATAATTTTAAAAACCTTACTATTTAGCTAATTTTTCGAATAAAATTTTGGTTTTTTCTTCTGATAGCTTTTTCATTTTATTGTGATTTACTTATGAAAATAATATTAATTTAATATTAAAATATTGTTACTGACGCGAGTCAGTTTTGTTTAGTTTATACACGTGAGTTTGACATTTAATTTGACATTTAAATAATTATTCGACCCACTTTCCAATTAAAAATTGGGCGCCGAGACCTCTGTTTAGCACTAGTCATAACTATAAATTATTTTGAGTCAAACGGCTTAAGTTTCCAGGAATTTTGCAGATTTGAATCAAATCGGTAATTTTTTATCAGTTAAAAAAAATCTTTTAATCAGTTTAAAAAAATTTTCTCTTAAAAAATGAACACAAACATTTCAAAAAAAAAAACAAAAATATGCATTAAATTCAAACAATTTAAGTGTACAAAAAATTAACAATATCAAAATTAAAAATTTTGACTCCTTCAGTTCATCATTCATCACCTGGGCTGGGGGGTAGGGTACACACACTATCTTCTGACTACCAAAAGACCCTTACGCTGTTTGCCGCCCGTTTATTGCGACCATAGCACTATCATCGCTCGCATTATTTTTTGAGCTTATTACTTCTTTCGAATTTGGATACAGTACTTTCCTAGGTGTGGATTCATTCGAGTTTCTGGTCGCATGAATATTAAGCGTTTTGCACACGGGTTCGACGATCTTCTGATTCTGAGCCAACATTGAGTATGCCATAATTTGAGCACGGAATATATCCATTTGATTGTGTGAAAATGATTTTGGTTTGGGAATGGAATTCAGTTTATCCTGAAGATCGATATTTCCCTCGATCGATTTAATTTCGGATTGCAGCTCCTGTAAATTATTAAGTGGTGACTGAGAATTAGATGGAGTTGGTGTTCGCGGGAGGCACTTAATTGCTGCTTGTTGATGAAATCCCTATAGAAAAGTATTTTCATTATTTCAATATCAGTAATAGTAGATATACCTAAATGGTTTAAAAAAACTCACAATGTGATGATGAGACATTGATGGTGGATGATGATAGATGACTTGCGGAATACTGGGCGGTGACATCACTGGATTTTGCCAATGATAGTGTTTTGGATATATATGATTGGCCATTGGTAAAGCATTTAGTGCAACTGGAGATATATATGAGCCTCTCGTTTGTATGGGCGATGGATATCCAGTGTACATCACGTTATACTGATTTGGCTGGATAAAACTTGGCTGAAGATTGTATTGAGCGAATACTTGATTATTCTGGGCGATTTGTACTAAATTTCGTTGGATTGCTTGATTAAATGTACCAATCGAATGTTGTGGGACTGGATTTTGGAATGATGGATGGTGCATTTCAGTTGGGGTTGAACTCGTTAAAATATTCCCATAGGTTTGAGCATGGGATGAAGAGTAGTATTGTGACGCATAATAAGGCTGGATATAACGACTAGTTATGAATTGTTGGTTATAAGGTGGTCCCAAAATTTGCCTTGGTACTCCATAGTGTACTGTGCCGTTTGGTGTATACTGAAACGGTGTTCCATAATGCAAAATGGTACTGCTATGCGTATCTTGTCCGGCTTTCAGCTCATTCCTTGAAACGTTATACTGTTGTGGGGACTGGGTCGAAATTTGTTTTATACCTTGCGATTTAGTTGACATATGGCTTCGTTGGAATGAATTTGTCATTTTCTGTAATCCACTTTTTTCTAAAATCACGATTTTTTTAAATATTTTATCACAAAATGTTCCTGTGTCAATGAGACATTTTCATGTTTTTTATAAAAAAATCGAATGTATAATAAATGTAAGTTAAAATGTTATCACAGATAAAATCAAATCTATATTTTATGCTTATTACAAATATTAGATATGTAGAATTAGAAAATGTATAAATCGCATTCCAAGTTAATAAATAAAACGCAGTGCAAAACTTTTCTTTAATAATAAAAAAATGTCAAAATGGTAAATCAACTGCAGAGGGAGATTCGCGTGTTTAGCGTTTATTTTTTTTGTTATGTTGGTAACACTTTCGTTGCATTGGGACAACATAAAATCATGCACCAAAAAAATACTTTGTTCACGAATAATATGAAAATAAAAATCAAGTTGTACGAGAGTGCATTTTGTGGATTTGAAGACAATGGGCGCTTTCAGAACGTCCAACAATTGGGAAGGGAACATGTTGAGTAAAATCGAAGGCCAACGTTATGAAAATGCTTAGCACTATGAAATTTTCATATCAAATTGGCGATGTTTTCACACATCATGATAGGGGACCTGATTGCGCCCAATGACAAATTTGGAAATTGTTAACAAAGGATATAAATATGACTATAATTCTATTTCTGTGGTTAAAGTTCAAAATGAATATTTAGTGAACAATGTTAGTTTTTTAGCGATCAGTATTTCTGTTCAAATTTTTAACACGATGAAAAATTTTTATCCCATTTTTCAATTTATCTACATTTTATTAAGTTTAAATAAATGTTTTATTAATTATTATCTTATTACTGTAGATAATAATATATTTTCGGTTTTTTCAGTGTTTTGTATTCATAATCTACGTGTTCTACATTATTCTGTTTATTCATAAATATCCTCTTTGTCTGCAACATATCGGATAATGTCAGCAGGCCTAATTAATTTCTCTGCATCCCCGTCTGGAATTTCGAAACCAAATTCATCTTCCATAGCCATTATAACTTCAACATGATCCAATGAGTCTAGGCCCAAGTCATTTATAAAATGTGAATCGATTGTAAGCTAAAAATATGGTAATATTACAAGATTAGGTTAAACCAGTTATATAGTCGTTGGCTTATGCTCAACCGCTCACCTTCGCCGATTCAATTTTGTCGTACAGCTTTAATACTAAAATAACTCGCTCTTGGATTAACTGTAAGGTAAGTGGTTCCTTCGCAGAGTATTGCCGGGTTTGCAAATGCCAACGACTATCCTGTAGTAAACAAAACAAATAAAATTAATAAAATGTGGAATACCTTATCAGCTGTCACTTTATCGTAGGCACATACAACTTTGAGCACTCTTTCGCGTATTTCATCCGTGGTTAATTTTTTTGTACCATAGTTTCGAACCAATTCAAAATTCTATTAAAATAAAAATATTAAGCTGTTTTTGACATAAACCAATATATATTATGTAATGTCTATCTTGATAAAACTATTTTAGTTGTGTGGCCCTTAAATAGTCAAAAAATTCCTAACCTTTATGTTACACAGCAAAGATGGTGCAGCCGCATCCGTCAAAAGTCTAGTATTGTGATAATTTTTATGTTGAATTGTAATAGATACGGCACGTGAAATATTTCTTAGTAGATTTATATTGCGATTTAATCCATTACGAACACTATTTACAAGTGCAGCCATTATTTTTAAATGTATTTTCTTTTGGTTTTAAATTTAATATATTTGCTTCGTTTTTTCACTTATCGCAAATTAGAATATGGTCGTAACACGAAAGACGTGACTTTAGAATTTTGTTGCATAATAAATATTCTGGTTACAGGGTATGTTTTATAAAAATCAGCCAACAAGCCTGTTCTTTTATAAAAATTTAGTTTTTGACAAAAGTATGGGAACTATAGACTGGACTGGGATTTTGCACACAGCGAGTCGCCTTTTTTGAGCGACTTGTAGCTAAAAGCGAGTAAAAGCGATTATGCACTATGCGAGTAGACACTCGCTCTCGCTTTTATTTCCGTCCATGTATATTGCATGGTGAGAAGAAAGGCGAAAAGATTTTTAGATTATATTTCCATACTAAACGTCAAAAAACAGAGTTTGTTTGAATTGGATGTCGATAATATAATACATACTGGCAATATATATATATTTATTTATCTTTTATTTTGTCATTTTCATTTTTATATCTTTCATTATTTGCATACATCTTCTTTTCAGTATTGCGGTATGATACATATGGGTTGGAAAATATTCCCCGATACAATTAAATTAATTAATAAACCTGTCAGAACTCGATATCGTTCCTGGAATCTTTAAGATTAAATATTACGTTAATTAAATACATAAATAAAATTTATAAGATTAATTATTAACTACCTTGTACCATCGATGTTAAAAGGGTGTAAATCATCCCTGATGAGACCGGATAATTCTCATACTGTTTTTTTTTTACCAAAACAATAGCAATGAACAAATTGTCTTATTAAAATATCACTAAAATCTAAAAAAATCGAACACAACACTAAACCGCAAACTGATACAAATAATTTTAAACACAAATGCTGTCTTACTTTGAGAAATTTACAACAACAATCCCATATATATAATTCCAAGTTAGAATTATTTTAAACCAACTTTTCATAGAATTATTCTATTCTACCTGTAGTTATAATGTTCACCACCAGGGCAATTGTATTGAATACTTTTATTTTTAAATGTTGGCAATAAAAATATAAAAGTGAGTTTTGTTATTTTGACATCGCATTTTTCTAAACAACACGAGCAATTAGTTACGATTTGTAATAATATTCAATAATGTTCTAGCACATTACTATTTAATTGAATGTATTTAGTTGCATTTTTACGTTGTTTTCAAATTCAAAATGTAACTGTTACCAACTAATAAAATTAAATTAAAAAATATCTTTAGTTGTTACTTTGAGCACAAATTAATTCTATTCCAGAATGGTTTTAACTTTTGCCAAAGTAAGACGACAAAAATGACATTTTGACAGCTACATCCTTAGTTGCTCAATTTTCTCGCCTTTTACTTTTGTCGATTTGTGCATAATTGCTATAAAACTGTCGGGCAAAACTAAAAGGCGAGAAATCAAACGTAAACTCGCTTCTCGCCTTTTGTGCAAAATCCCACTCCCGAATACAAAAAATATAAAGAAAACGTAAGAGAGCGAGAGACAGGATTTATATGAATTCGACCATACTCAGAATAATAAAAATAAAAGGAATAACCAAAATTGCGTTTTATTTTCGTTCACTTTTGCTGTTACTTAAAAAGAATTACCAAACGAAAATTTTCGTTCAGGAATAAAAAACTGAACAAATACAATAACAATACCGGACAAGTGGTGCAGTGGTTAAAGCTTTGGCACTTGGACCGGGAGGTACTGGGTTTCAATCCCAGCAGTGGCAGGATGCAATACGAATTTTCGCAATCGATTACGATCGGTGATGTAAAAACAACTAAGACCCTCTGTTGGAGTGCAGGATTCAGCACCGACCCACCGCCAATGTCAGTGTACAGGTGCAAAGTGCAGGTGGTATACTGTAATTGTGTGAATGGGTGCTGTGTGCGTGAATGAAAAGGGAGTAATAATTAACCTTCGAAGGACATTAAATCCACTGGTCAATTAATACTTTCTTTTTAAATAAAAGACAAAACTCAAACAAATTTTAATGCGTTGAATGTAATATGCAAGTTTTTTTTTTATATAAGTGAATTTGGAATTATTCGGGTATTTTATCTTTTCTATTTATAAAATATTCATGTACATACAAGCCTTTTCCTGCCAAACAAATTTTTTTTTGCTTAAATGTAAGTCGAACCCACACAAATGTGTGTCTAAAAAATGAGAGGTTCTACTATCTTCGGGATTTTAACGGATCTTAGTTAAATCGAAATTATTTTTGAAAAAAAACATTATAATTTGATAACATATAAATAAACAAACACATTCATTATTTGTTTTTGATAACATATTAATCAATTCACTATTGTTATAGTTATATGTAGTATTATTTTTCGGACGAAACCGATTTAAGTTGAACGCACAATTGTGTGTTATTTTAGTCCAAATTTTTGGACATGATTCTTTCTCGTTACCCACACAATTGTGATGGCATGCAGGAAAAGGGATATACTAATATGAATATAAAATCAAACATAATTTTTACTACACTGTACAGTACTGTATTTTTCTAAACCTAACCTAAAAAAATATTTTTGAATTTCTCACATAGATGGGAAATGGGTAAGAATCACAACAACCAGTTTCGAACGGATGAGATTACTGATTTGAAAAAATCAGCCTTCTCATCAGGTCGCGACGACTGATGTTGTATTATTTTACATTGGAATATTGTCTATATATATATCGAACAATACCATGTAGTTGTATTACTAGCGAAGTACTACGTACCATACGAAATTCGATTCTTCCACACATTTCTCATCTATATTTTATTTACACAACTAACTTTTCGTGTTTACGAACTATGAAAATAAAATACTAAAAAAATAGTTTATCGAATTGCAGTAATTTATACCACATATAAATAATTTTAAACATAAATATTTGTTGATACATACATAATACGTTAACTCAAAACTATTGTAGTTTCACTCAAGATTTTCGGAATTATATCAAAAAAATATTGCAAAACATATACGAATGAAATTGATATTTTAAGTGATCTATAGCCGAAAAAACCAATTGGAAAAATAATGTTTTATTGTCTTCATTTCTTACGTTACTCTTGCTATTTTTGTATTCTATCTATAGTTGGCACTAAAAGCGTAAATAAATTATAGTGGAAATCCCCTAAGCTGGGGCGGTATGTTGTACCATCACTTCGAATCGAAATTCGAAAAAAGTCGAATGGTGGTATGTTGTATCATTTTCGAAATGCAAAAATGATACAACTTTCACTTTTTCGATTCGACTTTTTTCGAATTCGATTCGAAGTCATGGTACAACATACTGCCCCTGGACACATACATAGAAATAGATTACACATCTCTTTCCCGGAAAATTTTTTTTCTCAATTTTTTTTTTCATACAGGAAAAAGTTAAAGAAATTCTATTGGGGATGCGCGTAATATGTTATATAATTTACATGTTATCAATTTCCATATAATGGTTTTTTCAAAAAGAATTCCGATTTAACTAAGATCCGATCAAATCCGGAAGACATTACAATTTATCATTTTTTACATACACATTTGTGTATAGTGGACTTATATTGAAGAAAAAAAAATGTGGCAGTAGAATAAAATGTAGCAAAAAAAATATGTTGGTGTTGTAAACTCAAACTAAAATACTTTAATACTTTATCACGTAATATTTTGCTATTAAAGTATAATAGCTATCAAAAAATATTAGTATTGTAGTCGTGGTGTAAACTCTACTTTAATATTATAATACTTTAATTTTGTTTATTATTTTCTTCAAGTGACCGGGAAAGACATTTCTTCGACACAAACTTCTTTTTCGTCTCTTTCCCCGTTTACCTAGAAAACCGGTTTAAATTGCGACCCACTTAAATAGAAACGGAATAAAAATAATTTTTGAGATGTAGATTTTAGTTTAAATTTCATTTTCGAGAGAGCAATTAAACAATACAAAAAAATCGTTTGTGGCTAAATATAAAATAAGGTTTTAAGTTTTGTTTGATGAAAGAAAGAAATTTCAAAAGGAATGCAGTGTTGAATGGGCCATTCTATGGTTTATACTTCTATGGCCAAATATCGGAATAATTTTTTATGGCGTACATCTCTAATGACGGACAGCAAATGAAATCCCTTAGGCCTTATGGTCCATTTACACGTGAGCAAAATTTTTCTTCTGCAAAATGAAAGAGATATAACATTGGGGTCGATTCCGGGATCTAAAATTTTATGCTATGTTATGTTATTTTTGTTTTTTCAATACAAATTCCAATAGGAACCGAGGAAATAAAATAACATAACAGCAACTTTATGTCACGAGAATTGGCTTCATTGACTTTTTGCACATGAGACATTACACATCCCGAGACAAGAAATTCCTTGCAAAATTTTGCTGAAGACTTTTTGAGCTAAAACCTCTATAAAATATATATTTTATGGTAAAATTTTTTATATTTATAAATGTAAGGATTCATAATAAAAACAGACGCCATAGATAAAAATGTAATTTTCAAAATTTTTCTCTTTCATTTTGCAGACGAAAAATGTCAGTCACTTGTAAATGGGGTATAAGAATGAAAAATTTCAATGGCGCCCTTTTGAATTTCGACTCTACTCAATCCCACTCGCTTCGTCCAGTTCAGAATAATTTAACGAAAACTCAACTTCATTCTGTTTCTATGAACGCTACTAAAGGGCCAACCAGTCAAAAATAAAAACTTAAAAGAAAATATTAGAATTTTGACGATAGTAATTATCTTCCTTTTTTGGAATTCCAGCCATGCCCAATTTATAATTCTTAAGTAATAACAAAATCAGCGCGATGTTGATTTACAGCTTTTATGAATAAAACATGATCAATTGTATGTATTTTGATTAATTTATTATAACAAGCGTTTAATAATACAATTTTACGGCTAATATTTAATTTTAATCTTTTTACATACCATAAAAACCTAACTTAATACAAAAATAAGAATGCGATAAATGATATGTCAGTTATTACCCAGCAAAACTTAATTTTTACTTAAAACGAAACTTTCGTTAAATTTAGCTGCCATTTAAAAAAATAGTGTGTGCTTCTTCTCGCCCAAAAATAAGCAAAACTTAAAAATTGTATTGAAAATCTTATTTTTTATTAAATTAAAGGCGGAAATTATTTCACTGCTGCCAGCAAAAAAGCATTAGTTTCATATCCCTCGATTCCCAGACACTAATACTTTTTTGTCAAGATACCTCTTTTTTCCATCAAACAATGGAACATTCTTAGCTTTACAAACTTATTTCGTGGTGCCCGAGCAAAGAAGTAACTTTAAACATCCCAAATACAACCTGAATTTGACAAAAATTGCACTTAACCCCCTTTTCGCCGGCAGTAGTGATTTTAATTATATAATTAATTAACAAATTAACCGTTTGATCGCGCTGTTGAGATTTTATGTCGAAAAAACCCAGCATATGCGTTGCCGATTGTCGAAGTCGGTTTGTCTCAATAGATTGCCTTTTCATCTAAGTTATTTCATCTTCTTCTCTCATTTAGAGTAAGCGCGGTCCCGCTATTGGGATTCTTGGACAGTGTTTTTTCAATACCCCCTGGGACTCAAACGGTTTTAATATATAAAGTTATTTGAATATTTTAAATGCATCTTTCACTTATTTGTGATAAAAATTTTAAATTTATGAAACCTAACCTAAAAATTAGATTGGATTGTGCACGTTGCTTAAAAAAGTTAAAATTAAATATTTGTCGTGGTTTTTCTATTATTAAATGTTTGTTATAATAAATTAATCAAAATACATAAAAATCTAATCATGTTTTATTCATAAAAATTGTAAATTAAGACCGCGCTGATTTTGTTATAACTTACGAATTATAAGTTGTGCATGGCTGCAATGTCAGAAATAGACAAATGGTATCGTAAATTTTTTTATTTTTTTTAAGTTGTTATTCTTGATTGGTTGGCCCTTTAAGTGACAACTAAAATTTAATGAAGAAATGTTAAAATTCTTAAGTAAAAAACAAGTTTCCATGAGTGGCTTCTCTGGCTCACTTCTCTGGCTTCACTTCCGAAGAAGGGATTTTGCAGCCCGCACTATTGGTCCTCCATCCGTCAGTTTAGACATCCTAACATGAGTAAATCTTGTCCGACGTCGTCACGCCACCGCAGTCGAAGTCTTTCTCTACGACGCACACCGGCTGGTTGTGGATGGAACACTTAATTGGTCATCCGTTGTTGTGGGGACCTTGTAACGTGGCCGAGCAATTTGACTCGATTGGATTTGATGAATCCGATAATATCGCCACCTCCAAGAAGTTGCTTTATCTCGTGGTTCAGACAAATCCGATATACGTTATTCGTGGCTTTAGTTGGACCAAAGATTGAAAGAATGACCTTCCTTTTGAAGGTAGATAACAATCGTTAGAAGTCATGGTCCAAATCTCGCTTTCGAAAGCCAGTAAAGTTTCTTATGAGTGCTTTATAAAGTGGAAGTTTGCACGACTGCAATAAATGTTTAGTTCATATCATATCATTCGACGATGTTATAACTGACTCGAGGTATTTGAAGTTTTCGAGAGATGTTTCTGAGTGTTGATAACAATAACTCATTTGATGATGTTATAACTGACCGTTTTGCTATACTGTTCACCTCTAAACCAAGTCTTCTTGCGCAGCAATCGAGCGGTATGAAAAAGTCCTCGATATCGCTAGATCTTTAGCCAAGAAGCACGATATCATCTGCGTATCCAAAAATGTGGTCTGATTTATTAAATATACAGCGCGAAGTTTCAATGTTGCTTTCCCTCACTATGTATTCAAGCGCCAAATTGAACAGCACAGGCGCGAGTGCATCTCCCTGTCGAACACCAGATGTTATTTCAAAGGAGTCTGACACAGTTCCTTCAATTACGATTCCACATACAGACCCAGGCGTTGTTAATTTACACAGAGAAACGAGTTTCTCTGGGATTCCTAGGCATATGAGTGCGGCCCATAGGTTATCGCGGTTTATACTGTTATATGCCTATCGGAAGTCTATATATAGTTGATGTATGGTTATGTTGTACTCCCAACATTTTTCCAAGAGCATCCTCATGGTGAAACACTGGTCAGTGGTTGATCGGTTGGGGTGAAAACCACACTGATAGTCACCAATGATGTTTTCGGCGAGAGAGATGAGTCTGGCAAGTACAACATTAGCCAACACTTTGTAAGCAGTGTTCAATAAAACAATGTCACGATAGTTTCCACATTTAAGACGGTTGCCTTTTTTATGCAACAGACAAATGAGCGCGATCTTCCAATTCTACGGCACCTCATCTTGGTCTCAAATAGAGACGATCAGATCGTATAGACTTGTTGCAAGAGTAGCGCCTCCAAGCTTCATTAATTCTGCGGGTATTCCACCGATACCGGGTTCCTTTCCATTTTTCAATCGACTAATGTGTCTACTTTCTCCACTGCGGGATCTTCGATAAAGACCTCTTCATCTGAAGGAGCAATTGCTCAAATGGGGTCATGCCGTCATTCCAATTTAGCAGATTTTGAAAGTTGGTTTGCCATAATGAGACAACATCAGTCATGTTTGTTCTCAACTCTCCATTCCCGTCTTTGATGGCTGTTGGGTAGAAGTTTTTAGCGAAATTCCTGGCGTTAGCAAAAAAGTTCCTTAAACTTCCTAATTTCGCTGGTAAGCTGATGTTTTCAATGCATGATTTCATGCGTGACTTTTCTGGCGCGAAGATATTCTGCTTAAGTGCTTCTAGTGTTGCGACTTGCGAGCCAACCATTTTTCACGAAGCTTTCGTTTATTTTCGACGTCCAGGCGGCATTGATCATCTATTGCGGGCTCTCCGCCGCGGTGGTTATGGCTGCCTGTATAGCGTGCCACTGCTCCTGGCTGTTAGAAGGAGCTTCTTCCTTGTTGCTGGGCCGCTCTAAATAGTTAGTCACAGCTGATTGGTAACTCTGCAGTGACGCTTGGTTTTTTAGGTTCCAGTAATTTCTTTACACCCATTCTATAGTATGTAACTCTATGATTTTTTTAAACAATGCGTATGCATTTTTTATATAACGATCCTGCTTTGGCTTGTGACACATGAAATAGCAAATTTTATATGGGAAAAAACTTTACATTCATTCTGTAATATATAGTTCTATGGGAGAGAGCTATAATTATGATGAAATGTCGTATTAATATAAATAAAATTTAATAGTATTGCCACACGCACCTATTTTTATTTTCGGGGCTGGAATTTTGGGCTATCTTCACAAAGGTTTTACACCTTACTTACCTCATAAGTTGTTTATGGTTCTTCTTATGGTAATAATATTATAAGATAAGTTATTTTTATTTAAATCCACCCATGGGAAACTTAAGCCAGTTTTTAAAAATAGCTTAATTGCCTTAAGTGCAATATGAACTCTAAGACAAACTAATACCCGTTTACACCAGTAGAATAAAAGTATGTAGCAAAAAAGTATGTTGGTGTAAACTCAAACTAAAATACTTTAATACTTTATCACATACTATTTTGCTATTAAAGTATAATAGCTATCAAAAAAATATTGGTATTATAGTCGTGGTTTATACTCTACTTTAATGTTATAATACTTTAATTTTGTTTATTATTTTTTTCAAGTGGCCGGTAAAGACATTTTTTATTTCGATATACATTTCCATTTGTGATATTAAACAAAAAAAATTATATTTGTCAACAAAAAAGTAATATAGTATTATAGTATGGGTTTACACCGCTTGCGATGTAAACTGGCCGGGTATTATACTTTATTAGCAAAAAAGTATTATACTATTAAAGTAGCTCTGGTGTAAACCCAGTATAAGAGATAAAAGCTTAACTATTGTATTTGAAATTAAAATGCCTTATCTGCAAAGTAGCTAATCTGTTTTTGATTAAAATGCTTTAGTTAAGTTATTGTTGTTTAGACCAAGCTGCATTTTTCTGTTAGAATGAAACATGTTTTTGTTAATTATATATTTTCTGAATATATTTTAATTTTTTTATAATTACAATGATAAAGCGTATTAATAGGCGTTTTCGGAGATATCCCATGGTAACTTTTGGGTAACTTGCTGACAAAAAATTACCAAATCTATTTCCGAACATGTAGAGTAACTTTAGGGTAATTTACTTTTAGTTGTTTTATATTTTCTGTCGTTCTGTCAATTTGTATTAAATTAATTAGTACTGTCAGAAAAATTAATGTACAAACTTTCAAAGCATAAACTGTTAAAAAAATACAACAAAACTGTACATTTTTGTTAAAATACGTAATTGAATTTTGCTGAATATAAATATTACCACGCGGAATGTCAGCTTACTTTTTGTATAGCCAGGGTAACTTGGGTAACTTTTGTTACCAACAATAAAAAAATTAAAATTACTTTAAAGTTACCATGGGATATTTCCGAAAACGCCTAATACCTATCGATTGGTATCTACAGGTCGAATCGGCCAAAAATGTAGATGAGGTGAACATCTGTAGTACGGCAGTATGTGTGAGTGAGGCATACTATTTTTAGTGAAGCCTACATGGCTTGCATAACCCATTATACCCCATTTACAGTCGACCAACATTTTTCTTCTGCAAAATCAAAGAGATATGATATTGACTTTTTGCACATATATTCCAACAAAATTTTGCAGAAGACTTTTTGAGCCACTACACGACTATAAAAATGAAAATATTGACATGAAATATATTTGGTCCGAGTATTTTTATACCAACAATTTTTAAATTAACAAAAAAAATTATTTTATATTTATAAATGTAGGATTCATAATAAAAACAGATGCTACAGATAAAAACGTAAATTTTGAATTAATTAGAAATAAATTAATGATAATGCTATAAAAAAATTATGGTATTACTATATTTCTTTCTCGCATATTGAATATTTCTATATAGCGGATGCTTCTTACTTACAACGCATCCGCAATAGAATTCCTTATGACTTTTTCCTTACAGAAAAGTATAAAAAAAAAACTTGAGAAAAAAAAAACTCAAATTTTTTTTTCATACCTTTCTGTAAGAAAAAAGTCATAAGGAATTCTATTGGGGATGCGTGTTACCTACAAAAATTAGCAGATAAAACAATTTTCTACATGTAAATGGGTGTTATTCTTTCTAATTCTAAAAACTAAATTCGCTGATCAAAAATTATCCTCGTCTTTCTTTGGTAAATTTACAAAAACAATCCCATATCCCTTTTGTGTTTTACTAACACAATTGTGAGGTTACGGCAAAAGTACCATGTCAAAAATTTATTTTTGTATGTGTTTTCAACCAACTTACACATTTGTGTGACGAAACTTATTTTCGTCAGAAAAAAAACATTATAATTATACTCACAATTGTGTTGGTTGTACTTCAAATCAAACGAAATTTTTTATCAAAAACGCTATTACATACTATGATTTTTTACTCACACATTTGTGTGGTTTGGACTTTAATTGAGCCATTTTTTGAAAAAGGGATATATTTAATTACAAATTGGAATAGTTTTAGACGAGAAATTAGCTACGATTTGTAGTAGTATTCAATAATGTTCTAGCACATTACTATTTATATTTACATAGTTGCATTTTTACGTGGTTTTGAAATTCAAAATGTAATAGTCACCAAAAAATAAAATTAAATTAAAAAATATCTTTGTTTCTTTGAGCACAATATTAATTCCTATGCAGAATGAGAATTGCTTATACCAAAGCACCAAAGAAAGACGACACTGCAATCGCAGTAAATCTTTTATAAAAAATTTCATTTTCTACTGACACCTTTCGAGTAAAGAAATAATTAATAAATTATTGCTTGCTACCAACCTAACAAAAATTTACATCAACATCCACTGTCATTATTTTCTTGATTGACCGATTACGTGTGCGTTCCTTTTGTTAAACGCGTCTAAATAATTTTAATAAATATCTGTGAATTTACATTAATTAAATCAGTGAAATTAGTGAACAAGTATTAAGCAATAGTGTATTAAGTATTTAGTGGTTTTATTTGCGTGAAAATAGGAAAAATTAGGGCATAAAATGTAATTATTTTGTAGGCTTGTTTTTCTGTTCTGTGTCGGGGAAGCCATATTGAAAACAAGAAAAATTTTAAAGGGAGAAATTCAATTTGGCTTGATTGGATTTCTCTGTGATTTGAAAATATTTAATTGTGATACCAGTGATACATAATATTCTGAAAAATGGGTAAGAAAAAAATAGCCAGCCCATCTCCGCAGAGTAGCCCTATGCCTCCTCCTCAAGCACCAAGTCCCATGGGGCCGCCATCTCAAAGTCCTGCACCATGTCCATCACCTCATAGTCCATATAATCAACCGTCTCAAGGACCGCACGGGCAACAAATGCACGGACCACCTCAATCGGGTGGGCCACAAAATCATCCGGGACAAGGTCCGCATGCACAAGGGCCACATTCTGGAGGGCCAGGGCCACATAACAATCAGCAAGGAATGCATCCACAGAACCAGGGACACCCAGGACAACATTCTGGTCCACACGGACCACATCCTGGACAACCGGGGGGACCTCATAATGGGCCACCTCATGGCGGTCAACAAGGCCCACATGGAGTTCATCAAGGACCTCACGGTGGTCAACAAGGTCCTCATGGCGGCCCACACGGTGGACCACAAGGGCCTCATGGTGGTCCACAAGGACCGCATAGTGGGCAAGGTCCTCATAGTGGCCCACACGGTGGACCTCACAGTGGTCATGGTGGACAACAAGGTCCTCACGGAATACCAGGACAAGGGACACACGGTGGACCCGGACAACAAGGGCCTCATGGTGGACCCGGTCAGCAAGTGCAACATGGGGGTCCTGGACAACAAGGTCCGCATGGTGGGCCAGGACAAGGTCCTCACGGTGGTCCGGGACAACAAGGCCCTCATGGTGGTCCGGGTCAGCCAGGACCCCACGGTGGACCTGGACAAGGACCAACCGGCGGCCAACAAGGACATCATGTTGGGCCCCAAGGCCCTCATGGAGGCCCTGGACAAGGTCCACACGGCGTACCACAAGGTCCACATCCAGGACAACAAAACCAACATGGTCCACCGGGTGGACCCCATTCTGGTCAACAAGGCCCTCATGCACCACCACCTGGTCCACATCCTGGCCAAATGGGACCTCACTCTGGTCATCAGGGGCCACATCCACCACAGCAAGGTCCGCACCCGCCACCACCAGGGCATCAGCCACAACCTGGACAAGGTTAGTCGATATCTACCGTAAATTTTACTTCTTGATTTACTTATTGATAGACTACCATCTTCCGATTTTATCAAGAGTTTCAATAATTTTTTTTTTAATATTTAGGACAATCACATAATAACCAAGGGCCACATCCAAATCAATCTGGATCTCATATGGGACCGCAAGGGCCACACCCAAATCAACCGACGCCATCGCATCCGAATCAACCTGGAATGCATCCAGGTTCACAAAATATGCACATAGGTCAAATGCCACCTCACCAAAGTTCACAAGGATCTCATATGCCGCCTCACATGAATGGTCCTCCTCTCGGACCTAATGTACAAAATAATGGTCCACCCGGGCCACATCATTTACCTCCAAATGGATTACATATGGGACAACCACAACACCACCCGCATCACATGGGCCCAGGTGGTATGGGTCCACATAATGGCCCACCACATCCCGGAATGGGCATGCCACAAACTGCACCTCCAGGAATGCCGCAAATGGGATATCAACATCCTATTCCGCCAAATGGAGTAAGAAGTGTTTCGCGTGGCAAAATATTCCAATAACGAATTGTCTTAATTTTTTTTTTTAGAATCAGCAAGGCCTTCCGGGTCCACCACCGGGAGCAACTGGTCAACAGCCACCCGGGCCGCCGGGCGGTCCGCCTGGCCCACCACAGCCCGGTCAAGAAAATCTAAATGCTTTACAAAGAGCAATTGATTCAATGGAAGAGAAAGGAATGCAAGAAGATCCTCGATATTCTCAATTGCTTGCATTGCGAGCCAGTTCAAAGCCACAACACCTTACACAAAATCAAATGCATATATTCCGAGCCCAAATAATGGCGTATCGACTATTAGCAAGAAATCAACCGATAACAAAACCTTTGGCAACTATTTTACTGTCAAATAAACCGGAAGGAGCAGGTGGTGTTCCTCCTCAATGTCCGACACCACCGTCTAGTCCATTTCCACCAAATGGGCCAAATCAACCAGCACAAACACCAACTCAAAGTGCTACAAATCAACCATCTCAACAACCTCCGCCCGGTATGCAGATGGGAGGAAAATCTGATCCTTCAAATAAGCCACCAATAACAGGAGGTCAGCCACAAATTCAAACTCCAATGACGGGTATGACCCCAAATCAAATAAACAACTCAATGAATCAACAAAACCCACCAGCGAGGCCAAATTCACAAGGGCCTGCGCAAGCTCCTCGTCCAGGAGCTCAAGCCCCAAATCCACAAGCATTGCAAAAACAGAACCGTATTACAACTATGCCCAAACCGATTGGATTGGATCCGATTACCATATTACAAGAACGTGAAAACCGTATGGCTGCTAGAATTGCATTGCGCATGGAAGAATTGACTAATTTACCAACTTCTATGCCCGACGACTTGCGTATTAGGGCCCAAATTGAATTACGAGCTTTACGTGTCTTAAATTTTCAACGTCAACTACGAAGTGAAATTATTCAATGTACGCGTCGTGATACAACTCTTGAGACTGCAGTAAATGTTAAGGCATATAAACGTACAAAACGACAGGGACTCCGAGAAGCACGAGCTACTGAAAAACTTGAAAAACAACAAAAATTAGAAGCGGAACGAAAGCGACGCCAAAAACATCAAGAATTTTTGGCTGCTGTGCTGCAACATGGTAAAGATTTCAAAGAGTATCATCGTAATAATATCGCTCGTTTAGGCCGAATCAATAAATCAATTATGAATTATCATGCAAATGCAGAGCGCGAGCAAAAGAAAGAACAAGAACGTATCGAAAAGGAACGTATGCGTCGTTTGATGGCCGAGGATGAAGAAGGTTATCGTAAACTTATTGATCAAAAGAAGGATAAACGGTTGGCATTCCTTTTGTCACAGACCGATGAGTACATTGGTAATTTAACCGAGATGGTGAAACAGCATAAAATGGAACAGAAGAAAAAACAAGACGAGAATACCCGTCGCAATAAAATAATTAAAAAGGAAATTCTACAGTCGGGTGAATATATTCAGATTGAGGAAAATTGTGGAGCTGGTGATTTAAGAGTGACAGTCATGGAACAAGCTACTGGTAATCGATTGTCTGGTGAAGACGCCCCAATGTTGCGTGAATTACAAAAATGGTTGGAATCACATCCTGGTTGGGAGTGGGTTGAATCGGATAGTGATGTTGAATCTGGCGACGAAGGTGAAAATGATCGTAACCGAGATAGGGAAAGAGCAAAAAGTGAAGAAGATAAGACAAAAGAAATTCTCAAGAAAGCTAAAGTTGAAGATGATGAGTATCGTACGGAAGAACAAACGTACTATTCGATTGCTCACACAGTGCACGAATCTGTTACAGAGCAGGCTTCGATTTTAGTTAATGGTAAATTGAAAGAGTACCAAATTAAAGGTTTGGAGTGGCTTGTGTCATTGTTTAATAATAATTTGAATGGAATCCTTGCTGATGAAATGGGTCTCGGTAAAACGATTCAGACAATTGGGTTGATTACGTATCTAATGGAGAAGAAGAAAGTAAACGGTCCATTTTTAGTTATCGTTCCGCTTTCAACGCTATCCAATTGGGTGTTAGAATTTGAGAAGTGGGCTCCGTCTGTGGTCGTTGTGTCATATAAAGGATCACCGCAAGGTCGTCGTACGATCCAAAATCAAATGAAAGCGACTAAATTCAATGTGTTATTAACCACTTATGAATATGTCATTAAGGATAAATCTGTGTTAGCAAAACTTTCCTGGCGATACATGATCATCGATGAAGGGCATCGTATGAAGAATCATCACTGTAAATTGACACAAGTTTTAAATACCCATTATAATGCACCGCACCGATTGCTACTGACTGGTACACCACTTCAAAATAAATTACCGGAATTATGGGCTCTTCTAAATTTCTTGTTACCCGCAATTTTCAAGAGTTGTTCTACTTTTGAGCAATGGTTTAATGCACCGTTCGCAACAACAGGAGAAAAAGTCGAATTGAATGAAGAAGAAACCATTCTTATTATTCGTCGTTTGCACAAAGTACTACGACCATTTTTGTTGCGTCGTCTTAAAAAGGAAGTAGAATCTCAACTACCGGACAAAATTGAATATATTGTTAAGTGTGAAATGTCTGGATTGCAGCGAGTACTCTACAAGCATATGCAGAGCAAAGGTGTGCTGTTAACCGATGGCAGTGAAAAAGGAAGTAAAGGAAGAGGCGGTGCTAAAGCACTTATGAATACAATCGTCCAATTGCGTAAATTATGTAATCATCCGTTCATGTTCCAACACATTGAAGAAAAGTATTGTGATCATGTTGGTGGATCTGGTGTGGTTTCTGGACCGGATTTATTTCGGGTGTCCGGTAAATTTGAACTTTTAGATCGAATTTTACCAAAATTGAAGCAGACGAACCATCGTGTATTGCTGTTCTGTCAAATGACACAATGTATGACCATTATCGAGGATTACTTGGGATGGCGACAATTCTCGTACCTACGTTTAGATGGTACCACAAAAGCTGAGGATCGAGGAGATTTACTTAAAAAATTCAACTCCAAGGATTCTACCTATTTTATATTCTTGCTATCGACCCGTGCCGGTGGTTTAGGTTTAAATTTACAAGCAGCCGATACTGTCATTATATTCGATTCAGATTGGAATCCACACCAAGATTTGCAGGCTCAGGATCGTGCCCATCGTATTGGACAACGTAATGAAGTGCGTGTATTACGATTAATGACTGTGAACTCAGTAGAAGAGCGTATATTAGCAGCGGCTCGTTACAAATTGAATATGGACGAGAAAGTCATTCAGGCCGGTATGTTCGATCAAAAGTCGACAGGTAGTGAAAGGCAGCAGTTTTTACAAAGTATTTTGCACCAAGATGATGGAGATGAGGAAGAAGAAAATGAGGTGCCCGACGATGAAATGATTAATTTGATGATATCGAGAAGTGACGCTGAATTGGAGTTGTTCAAAGAGATGGATATTGAACGAAAATTGGAAGAGGCTAAATTAGGTAATCGTTGCCATCACTCGCGGTTGATTGAAGAATGTGAGTTGCCCGATTGGTTGGTTAAAGAGGATGATGAGGTTGATCGCTGGAATTACGAAGATAATGATAGTATTCTTGGACGAGGATCGCGCCAACGTAAAGAGGTTGATTATACCGATAGTTTAACAGAGAAAGAATGGTTAAAGGCCATAGATGATGGAATTGATTTTGATGAGGACGATGATGATACGGAGCGTGACAAGAAGAAAAAAGCTAAAAAGCGAAGAGGGCGCAAAGAAGATTCGGATGATGAAAGTATTTCGACAGCTCCGTTAAAACGACGAAAAGGTCAAACGGATCCAAAATTAAAAAAGAAAATGCGCCGCGTTATGGAAATGGTAATGAAGCATACTGATCCGGATGGTCGAATTTTAAGCGAACCATTCATGAAATTACCATCAAAACGTGAACTTCCTGACTATTATGAGATTATTAAGAAGCCACTTGATATTAAGAAAATTCTACAGCGTATTGAGGATGGAAAATATATAGACTTCCCTGATTTAGAACGTGATTTTGTTCAGCTATGCCAAAACGCACAGATTTATAATGAAGAGGCGTCGTTGATATATGAGGACAGTGTTGCATTGCAATCTGTGTTTACGGACGCTAAGCAGAAGGTTCACGAATACGAATCAGACAATGATGATGGTAATTATAAATATTGTTTAAATTAAATTCCTAAGGGCCACTTTATACTGTGTGATTTGCATTTTAATGAATATTTTTATACAGACCCAAAAATTAATTTTACAACTGCATTTCTTCACGCGTAATAAGTATGTGTACATTCAAATCGAACAGTGTAAAGAGACCAACCATTAAATTAAGTAATAATTGTAAAATTGGCTCTAAATTTTAATTTACAGCAGTGTTTTTTAACGAAAGTAGTTTCATGCAAGCACATAAAATATAATTTTAAAAACTGGGTGTCACAGAAATGTACGATTGAAATATCTTGTATGTTTTAGAAAACAACAAATGTTTTAACAATTTGGGCATGTTTCTAAATTGATTTTCCTTTGGGATTACAACTTGTGGGTTTGCTACTATTCTCTGAGGAATACTATTCTCTGAGCCACAAGGTTTTCGAACGCACACGCAGCTATAGAGTTGTTTAAAAGGATGTTTCCACTCTAACGGAAATTCATCTTTTTGTTTAAAGGCCAGATATTTCACAGTGCAGATAACCAATCAACTTTTCTTTTGAATATAACTCGAAATATTTTTATAAGCACTTGCATCGATAATAGTCTTGATTGATTGGTGGTCTCACAGGTTACAGCATTGTGTCAGTATTATTAACCTAGAAAATGCCACCTTGAAATATTGTATCTCCTAGACAAGCTTTACAATCTTTTTAGGCCAAATTGTTTTCAATCAGTATTAATTTTAAATTAAAACCGTGTTTAAAATGGGATCATCGACCCCAATGCGTACATTTGAGGAATGAATTGGATTTCTGGGAATTAGGACTTTTAAAGTTTTCCATGGAACTCAACTAGTGAAGAAACACTTAAGCGAATAGTTAAAGTTTAAAAAGAGTGAATGCCTGAAACTAGTACTTAACGTAAAATTAATAAAATTAAAATTACCACAAAAAGAAAAGACCAAACACATTATTAAAAATAAAATATATAAAACCGTGATAAAAGTGCACAAAATGACAACCTTCGAAAATAATAAGAAACACTGGCCATAAATTTTAAAAACTTTTCCAAATCGAATATCAATTTTAATAATAACAAAACCCCCCCTATATTTTTAAGACCTAAATATTTCAGATGATGAAGATAATTCTGATGATGAGTCTAGTAGTGTTAAAATGAAATTAAAATTGTCGAAGAGTGGCAGTTCATCGAGTAAAAAGCAAACGCCAGCACGTCGTAAACGTACCCAAAAGAAATATGCAATTTCGGATGATGATGACGATGATATGGATTAAAAGGAATGACAAACAAATAATTACATAAATTTTATTGCTCTAATTTTAAATGTTCTAGTTTTTATTTTGATTATATGGAAATTTTACTTTAATTTTACTATAATATAATTATTTACCTAATTATTCTTTTAATTTAATTTTGAATTATTGGTTTTAATTTTAGTCGTAACATAAAAAAATATAATAAAAAATAAATATTATGTATGCTATTAAAATGCAGTACTCTATAAAAAATATTAATAAAAAATATAAAATAAAATTGCTAGCTTTGTAATTTGTTTAAATCGGCCTATATAATCTACTAGATAACACGAAGATTCTGAAAAGTATTGGTTTTAAAAAATCATTTTCATCATCTAGGCAAAGCTTCCAATTCATCTGTATGTTTAGATCATCTCTATTTCTACTATAAAATCCAAAGGTGATTAGATCTAACGTTTTTCGAATATAAAAGAATGTTATATCGATTATAAAAAAATGTATGTTAAATCGGGGCCGCCAACTGGAAATTCTATTTTCTTTAAAATCTCGATTGGAAGCCATTTGGTTGGTTAGTCTTTGAATACAACAAAGAAATTTGTTGAATATTATAAATTGCATTCCTACCGTTTCCATTTAAAAAACGAACCCATAAAAAATAAATTTTTTTAAATAAATTCTTTTAAAAGGTGAAAATGAAGGAATGCTTAAAGCGATGCCACATACACATATCTACGGACGACTTCTAAAAACAGATTTGGCATTATACGAATTAATTAGAGCATATTTTTGACTCAAATCAATGAGATAATATGTAAAATATCTTAAGTTAGTAGCTAAAATAATAAATTTGGAATTATTTAATAATTTTAATTGAAAAATTATCAATTTTCTATTTACCTGTTCCTAGAAACGATTTTTTCTCTGAATGGTATAATTTTACACGTGAACGAACGCACAAAAATCTAAAACTCATCAAAAAATTTTAAACGATTTTTTTCTCTGTTGTCTATGAACTTCAACAAAAGTCAAAAAATTCCAAAACAAATATGTATTTTTCATTAATTTAATATTTTTATAAGGCTCATCATGAATATGGTATGGTAAACTTATTTAATTATAAAATGAATTAGCTGCTTATGTATTATGAAATTTTTATAAAGAATTGTTGTTGTAAAAATCGTCTGTATTTTTTTTTGGTATGTGGCGAGGCAAAATAAATTTACGCACGAATCGTCTGTTATTAGATGTGTATGTGGCAACGCTTTAAATGTGTATGTGGCAACGCTTTTAAAATTGCCACACGAATGGTCGAAATCCAAGTAATTTGTACTATGTATATACTTTTTTAGGAACGCACCCATTACAGATTTGCGCACAACTTCACGTTTGTTATTATTTGTAAAATTTGACTTTTCAAAACATTGATAATATAGAATTTGTGTAAATTATAAATAAAGCAATCGATGTAAAAAATGATGACCCACGTAAATTTATCCCGTTTAAATCCATACGAGTTACACAAGCATTTAATAAACGAATACTGTGTAAAAAAACCGGGCGATGCAAAAGCAATCCTAACTCGAGATACATCACGAGATAAACGTGATGCTGATGTTATCCGGGAAAATCATCGATTTCTGTGGAATACGAGTGATGAAATTGATTCATGGGAAAAGCGGCTGGCTAAAAAATACTACGATAAATTATTTAAAGAGTACTGCATATGTGATTTAACACGATACAAGGAAAATAAAATTGCTATGCGATGGCGTATTGAGAAAGAGGTGATCACTGGGAAAGGCCAATTTGTTTGTGGGAATAAGATATGTAGTGATAAGGAAGAGCTACGATCATGGGAGGTTAACTTTGCTTACAATGAAGCAGGTGAAAAGAAAAATGCTTTAGTGAAATTGCGACTGTGTAGTGATTGTTCAAAGAAACTGAACTACCACACTATGAAACGAGAGATTAAACGAATTCATAAGAAGCGTAAATCCAAAAATAGTCGTATATCGGGTAATAATGCACCAGTGGAACCTATACCAACTATATCTACTACTGCATGTAACGAAGAAAGTGTACCAGATGAAGAAACAACAACACTTCCAAATCCCGATGCAGTGAATATGGAAGACCTGTGGAAAAAGGGAGCGGATACCGAAGACAAATCTAGAGAAGACGAATTTGATGAATATTTAGAGAATTTACTATTGTAAGAAATTATAAATAAAAAATAATATATTCTATTAAATTTATTGTTTTAAAATTACATAAGGACTGCTTTGAGTTGGTGGCAATTGTTTAATACTGTCTGGATTACTTTCCAAATACGTTAGATAGTGATTCAGTAATGTTCCAATTTCTTCATCACTCAGTATGTACGTTTTGCACAATTCCAAACTTGGATGTGTTGTAGTGTTCAATTCATTAACGGCCGTTTTGCAATCTTCTAAAAGTTGTTCGATTTCGCCCTCTGTGAATTTACATTGGTCCGGATGATTACATTGCTGAAAAATTAGAAATGATATTTATTATTTCAAATTTACACATATGTATGTATGTATTATGTTATGTATATTAAAATATTATTCAGACTTACATTTTCAATTTCTTGTAAAAATTCGTCCAGCAACTCATTTTTATCATCGTCTGAAGCTTGAGCGATAGCACCGGCAATAATTGTGGCGACAATGATAATAACACAACTAATTCGATTCATAATGATTAAATTGCTTTATTAAAATTTACTATGACTGCGTATAGGATCAAAACTGTATTAAATAAAATAGCTTGTTGAAGGGGTGTTAAATATAAATTTAATGTGCCCTGCGGAATAATTTCACTTCCACATGTTTAGTTGAATATTTTCATAATGATTTTACAAAAATTCCTATTGTTAAAATTTACATCACTTTCGATTTTATTGTAGTGTAGTGTTACACTTAATAATACTGGTTAACACCTAACAGTTTGAATGCCTGAATTTACAATTTAACTAACATGTAACAATTGTTGGGTAGCATCTTATTGCAAGAAATACATACCGTTTTCATCAAATTCCATTAGGTAGGTAGGTAATCGTTAGCTGGGGATTGGTCAACACATTTTGGCGTTGGGAAATGTAGAATAGGTAATTAATTGTTTATTGCGGGAAAATGAAATGTAAATTGCATTAATGCAATAAAATCAGGTTCATCGCTTATTCGTGAATTTCATTTAATAATATGTAAATCCAATTCGAATGTATCATATGGTTAAATGAATTTTAGTTCGTCAAAGAATTGCATCTAAAATTGAAGACATTAATTAATTAAATTTTTTGGTTGAGCATAACTTGGTAACGATTCATTGCAGGGATGACTAAACGAAAATAACTAGTGACCAATTCTCAATGACAGTTGACCAAATGATTGCAATCTTTCGATTTATAAAATTATTAGTATTGGTCCACTTTCCAGACCCGAACACATTGAATCGCGGGGAAACACGAGTTTCTAAAGAATACTCGCAATAAATCGTTGCGTAGGGATGATCTGTAACGATGAATTAGGTGAGATTTTGGGAACGTACAAAATTAGAATGAAAGATGGTGAAATTCCATCAATATCTTGCAGGAAAACTTCTGTGATTTTCATGTACAGCAAGTTAAAACAAAAACTTGGTATTTCTTGCGGTAAGACCGAAACATGTTGACATTATTGTTATTGATCGCTTGTAAAGAGAATTTCCCGGTCCTTTACGGAGATGATGTCTATGTGCCCATCTGTTCTCGTGTGAGTTTCAACAATTCTATCTCGCACTCCATTTCGAGGGAGGTAAGTTTTTTTCTATTCAACTCCGGTGTGAGTGAACGGCCTAAAAGGTTGTCCTCGTGGAGAAGGTATAAGTGTCCCATCAGCCGATTACACCCTCGTCTGGTTAGGACACCGTAAGTAGGACTCCTCCGTGTGCTGCTTTCTGATGTGCATAGTTTATTAATGTTTTACTCAGTTGATTTCGCGAGGGAATTGTTGCGAGATGCTTTTCATTATACATAATTTAATAATTAGTTTTGAAGTCTTCCACCTAGGTATGTATTATTTCAAAGGACAATTTTCAACAATAAGTTTCTGAATGCCATCCATCACTTTCGATAGATTTTCCATCTTAATGTTCTGTTGACGAACGTAACGGTTGATTTGTTTGTTACGAGTCGTATCATCTTCTGTGTTATTGGATGGAAATTTCAGCTTATTCCCTTGATCATCACCAGTGGGTGTTTGTTCTGCACCAGTATTGAGGCGAATGCGCATGTCTTCCAAAAAAGAGGTTTACGACTATGTGTCGACCACTTTCTTTCTATCTTCTATCTAGTGTTTGCGTAGTAACCTCGAATCTTGTTGGCAGCAATCAGCATACAATGATTTTAATGCAGCTATCTTAAATTCGAGATATTTTACTGTACAAAAAGTGTATTTATACAAAATTAATAGCTGTCTAAACAGTTTATATGAAATGTAAGTGTGAAAAGTGGAAGTTATTCAGTCAGAAGCAGATTTTATTAATTTTATGTCATTGCTTATTTGAGTACCCTGGTTCTTATCTCACTTTAGTAAAACGACGATAACACAAACCTATAGCTATAATAACATTTACGAATTGATTACATATCTTACATTAAAGTGAATTCGATAAATGTTTAGCGTAGTGATTACTCGGAAGTAAACCAGTACACATTAATGTAAATATGGTGGACAAATTTGAGATCATAAATACACTGCTTTTGAAAGAGCCGGACCAAACAGGTGAATTATCAATATTTGTTCATAAAACTGTAGTGAGAGAGTTCTGCAAGATGTGGCGCAATATTTCCAAAAAGGTGAAATGGACAATTTTCAAGTACCCATTACGAATTGGTGATAAGTGTTATGACATGCGCATTATTAATATAACCCTGTCGAACAGTACGAAATTTCATATCCTACGTAAATTAATTAGAAACGCACAATTTTCTTTCCCACGGGAGGAAAACATAGCGTTATTCATAGACGAGAAATCGTTTAGAATTTTAGAGGTAAACAAGAAAATTTTAATATTATTATCGTGAAATAAATAATTTTTTTAGATTTCAGGATTTTATCAAACAAAATAATTTAGAATCGTATATTTTACAAATTAATAAAAAAACTGGAATTGCTTCGAACGATGACACCATTAAAGAGGTTATATTCCATCAAAGTGCTAAAGCATTAAATCTAGTTGAAAAGTATAGGACTCACTTAATATTTAACGATAGGTATTCTTATCCGCAACCACAATATTATTATATGGCATTTGGTTTTCCGTGGCTGCAACCTCCTATGATGAAGCATTTTAAAATTCGTCTAACATTTGATGAATTATACTTCGAACGAGTATTATCTATTATATTCAAACACATAGGAACTCATAAATATAATTACGATTTAAATATATTTGAGTTGCTTACATTAAGATTAGCAATGTGCGATTATCGTAGCCCGTCTACATCAAATTCCATAAAGTACGAGCTAGATTTTATGATAAAACGAGAGCTTTCCAAAATAATTGAAAATGATGTTTTTGATACAGGCAAATATTTGATTGCTAGAAATTATCCACAACAAGATTTACTAATCTGTTATCTAGCATATGAACATCAAAATAATTTGAGAGCTATTTCATTCAATACCGGTATTAACTTGAAATCCGATTTTCGATCAGCAAAAGTTCGTCATACGATCATACTCACGATGCATGAGAGTGATGCGCTCAACATAATACGCAAGAATCGTAATGTAATGTATTGCGTTGATGGGCTAGGGTACCATCAAATGAGTTTATCGTTTTTTTTGGATTTGTTTGAACGCGAAAATGTTGAAAAAATTATTTTAGATACAAATTTTCGATGGGTGACGGATGTCTGTAATTTACATCGAGTCATAACGAATTCGTATGAATTCCGTGATGTACATTTCATTGGTTCAAATACTTTTAATTTCATTGAACATTTCGTAACATCATTTAAATTGGTCAGTTTTGGAGGTTACGATGGAACGATTTTGAAAATTACCTGTAGTTTAAAGGATTATAGCATTTTCAAGAATATGAAAGTCTACCAGATCATCTTTAGTAACATACAAATTGATGCTCATATGATAATTGGATTGTATCTTAGCGAATTGAGATTGAGATGTAATGACTGTACTTTTGAAAATAAATTTCGAAACTGGGCGCTACTTAATAAATTTAGTGGATATTGCGTACGTAGCGGCATGATATGGAATGAAGCGACAAAGTTTAATTTATTAAAATTACAATTTTATTATTTTAGAATGTAGAAATTCTTGAGGATGAAGGTACCTGGCAATCCATGTTTGAATTTATCTCACAATTTCTGATAAATAATAACTATAAAGAGTTTCAATTTGTGAGTAAATCGATTTGCATTAAAAGCAATCACAATACGAATGCTCCTGGTTCACGAGTACAATTAGGTAATATAATCTTTAAACTTGATGCACTAAGCTCGAAATTAGAAATTTGTAGTTCAAATAACGAAATTCTTGATTTGTATGATATTAAGTTTGGGCGCTCTCCAAGCGATAAAACAGATTATGACTTTTATCAATAAAAATACTTTTTAAATATCTTTACTAAATTGCTATTTATTCATAGTTAAACTTTCTTTTGAAGCTAGTGAGTCTATTTCGAATAATGATACTAACTAGGAGCTCTGCTACTGGACACTCTGCGCGTCAATCCCACTGCGGCTGCTTTAAATAAACAATTCGCCGAAAACATAAATTCACCGAAAATGATGATATTTCGCTGGAAAGCAAATCACCGAAACAGTAATTAATTGACAACAACTACTACGACTAATCGAAAACTACTACGAAGAACCTACGAAGAAACTAAAAATTTCTAAAATTTTAAGCGAGATACAGTTAAGATCAAACTGCTGACTGCTATCTTAAATGGCAAGTTTGGTGTTTCGGGGTCATCACTTTTGGAGGGGTGCATGACGACCTGCGACACAACATCTTTAAAATACAACTGAAATCCATTCTTTCGCACGGTGCTCTCTGGGTAACTAACTCTAAATGAATCATCCCAAAAAATTTTGTTTCATGGACCATGTCACGGAGACACGTTGGTGCCCTCATATCAATACCAAATTAATGAATGTTCTCCAGGTTACGTGCGGTTAAAGTTTCCATTAGTGAAATATTTATGTTCATACATTGAGAGCTTCGAAGTGATCTTATTTTTTGCTAAGCTTCATTGGCGTGTATGGGGGTTTTCGAAGGACAATATGTGCTGGGGTTAGACCACTAACAAAATAATGAAAGGAAGTTTTTGATATTAATCTATAAAAGGATACCAGAGACGAACCTACTTACCTAACAACCACGTTTGAGATCACACTTACCTCCTCATCCTGTTATTAAAGCTCTTAGCTTCTCATACTGAAAGCAACAAAAAATTGTGGAACGGCTGAAAGCAACATTACGAAAATTAAATAACCCCAAAAAAATTATAAGAAAAACATCTGCATTGAGTAATTCTAACAAGAGCATTATAAATTTTATTTTAATACTCGTATGAACAATAAGAAAAATACCAAAGATGGTTGAAAATAAAGAAAATCCAATTTGTATACTAACTCTAACTAAAACTAGAAAACTGACGTCAGGCAAAACTAAATTTCTCACTGTGCTTGAATTGCAAACGTTTTTTATGTGACTGAAAAATGAAAGAAATCAAAATTAAATTAAAAAATTACATAATCAAAATATAACAAAAACATTAATTAAATAAAGATGATTGGTCGCGGCCGATGACCCACGATGTTAACGACTCTACCGATTTTTTCAAGTAACTGGAACGATTGCAATGGTCCTATTTTCATGAAAATTCTTTGAGTGGGTCCTCCGATGGGGCCCGGATTCTTTTTCTTATTTGAACCGATTGGTGGTAGGGGTCGATAAGGGAGTAATCCGGTAGGGCCAAGATTCCTTTTCTTAATTTATTTTTTCAGTTCAAACGACTTTAAATAAAATTGATGAAAGAAAGGGGTTTTCTATAGTATCAGGAATCGATTGCGACTGGGACCTGATGTGGAGTCCTTATGTTGAGTTATGGTCCTGACGTTGCACTGTGTTGCATGACTTATTGGGTTGTTGTATTATGTTGTATGGTGTGGCACTATGTTGCGTGATGTTGCACCATTTTGAATGATGTTGCCCCATTTGCGTCCTATCGCAGCATCTTGTTCATTTGTTTATTTATGTCTGGCACTGGCATTATGATGCATCATGCTTCACAATGTATCGGGATGTTGCTTTGGTTGCGTTACGGCGGGATCTTGTATGATGTATCGTTGCGTTAATTGGTTCTTTTCGAAAATGTTGTGACGATAACGGAGTCGTAACATCCTAAACAAATCCCTCGAAATCATGATTCATCGTCGTTTGCTGATACTCAAAAATTCCTTCTCAATTTTTTTTTTCATTATCGTTCGAGAGGAAATTTTTTATAAAATAGCGATTTGTGCCCATCCCTCTCAATTCGTCCTGCGACATTACCAGTCATTTAGAATACATTTAAGGCGGTGATTCATGTAGAAAATTTGTCTGACAATCACTCTGACTGGTTAATATTTTTTTGTCTTATCTCTTTTGTGATTTACTAACACAATTGTGTGGGTACGGCAAAAGTACCATGTCAAAAATTTATTTTTGTATGTGTTTTGCACCAACTTACATATTTGTGTATAACTATACACACAATTGTGTTGGTTGTACTTCAATTCAAGTGAAAGTTTTTATCAAAAACGCCATTACATACTATGATTTTTTACTTACACATTTGTGTGGTTTGGACTTTAATTGAGCCATTTTTTATTTTTTTTTTTGGTTGAAAAAGGGATATACCAAAATATTTGTTTCTAGAATAATCCTGAATGCTCTCCAAAAATTAAATTCTACGAGAACATTCGAGCAAATACTTTAGGATATAAATAACTTAGAATTTAATTTGAATTATAGATGGAAGATCTGCAAGAAAATCGCAACAATCAGTTTCGAACTTAATGAGATTATTGATTTGAAAAAATCAGTCATCTCATCAGGCCGCGGCGACTGACGTAATTTTACATAAGAATATTGTCTATATATAGAACAATACCATGTATATGTAGCACTAGCGAATTACTACCTAGTCTGCGGAATTCGATTCTTTCATATTCTCCATCTATACTTCATTTTTACCAATTAACTTTTCGTTGTGTACGAATTAGTTTTATATTTTACGTTGTTGTTGTTTTATTGTAATGGTTTTGTTGTGATTGTTCCGTACATTGATCTATTTCATTGGTCTATTTAATTCGGGATATACTGGGGCGGTATGTTGTACCATCACTTCGAATCGAATTCGAAAAAATTCGAATCGAAAAAGTGAAAGTTGTATCATTTTTGCTTTTCGAAAATGATACAACATACCGCCATTCGACTTTTTTCGAATTTCGATTCGAAGTGATGGTACAACATACCGCCCCTGAAATAGACCAATGTACGGAACAATCACAACAAAACCATTACAATAAAACTACGACAACGTAAAATACAAATAACGCCTAAATGTTGAACCAAAACAAACAAAATTGAGCAACTATTGAAATAACTTATTCTATTCTAATCTAGGTGTCACCGTAATACTACTCTCCACCTAAGCCTCGTCCCGAACAGGATCCAGATCACCTCCTCTATAGAGCGCCAAGCGCTCTAAGTGCACCACCTTCGGTTTACTTTTCCGTCCTTTCTGAATGCGATAGGCCACGTCGTTCATCCTTTTAATGACATTGTAAGGTTCTTCCCATGTGGGTTGCAACTTCGGTAATAATCCGTTTTGCCGTTGCGGGTTGTGAAGCCATACCAATTGCCCTTCCTCGAAGCCTTGATTATTTGCTCGTATGTCATATTGAGCTTTCATTCGATCACTTGATATATCCGAATTTTCTCTCGTACAAATCGATGTATCTCATTAAGTTCCTCTTTCATTTGGTCGAAATAATACTGTCCACATAGAGCCGCTGATGGAACATCTCCCGGTAATCCCATATTATTCCCAAGTATGGTTTTAGCTGGTGTCACTCCTGTTGTGTCATGTACCGCTGATCGGTAGGCCATCAGGAACATCGGTATACATATGTCGATGCCAGTTGCGTTGGTTCTTTTCCACAACCTTGGCGAATCTTTCTATCATACCGCCCGACTGCGAGTGTAAAGGCGTCGTTCTTGTTTTATTGATACCAAGCATCTGACATATTTCCTGAAATATCACCGATTCGAAATTCCTTCCTTGACCCGTGTGAATTTTCATCGGTACTTCAAATCTTCTAATCCAGTTGTTGACCACGGCATCAGCTATTGTTGTTGTCTCCTGATTGGGTATGGGATATACTTCTATCCATTTGTTGAAATAATCCATTATTACTAGCACACATTTATTTCCGCTCTCAGTGGTCGGAAGTGGCCCCGCCACATCCATTGCAATTCTCTCGAATGATGCCCCGACATTATATTGTTTCATGGCTTCTCGGCTTTTCCGTTCTGGCCCCTTTACTGCCGCACATTGGTCACATCTTTGACACCATTCTACCACTGACTGTCTACATCCGGACCAGTAAAAACGTTGGCGAATTTTGTGTTTTATTAATCCCTATAGGTGACCTTTACTTGCTCCTCCATGATACTCCTTGAGGATTTCCGCAATCCTTTGGCACCACTACCAACAATTGTTTTATTTACCATCCGCACTTTCCCAATTTCTTTTTAAACATCCATTTTCTATGTGGAGGCTATCCCATTGAGCCCAATAAGCTTTTACAATGGGGGTTTTGTCGGCTATCTCGCTCCATGTTGGCCGGTGTTCCTTTTCCTTATGTTCCATGATGAATGACAGATCAGCATCCCGTACTTGCTCCTTAATGATCGTTTCATCAGTTCATTCCTCATCACGTAGCGCTTGCATAAGCCAAATATCGATGATGTTTTCTTTACCCTCCACACGCCCACAATGCTTGCATTTCAGGGGACATGGCCTTCTTGATAATGCGTCGGCATTTCCATGTGCGCTAATGTGAAGTGGCAACTCGATATTATCGTAGGTTAATACACCCCCTCCAACATGCACCACGAAGCCATTCGTTCTCATGAAGTCCATTCCCAAGATGACTTCGTCTACAATATCTGCAACCAACACCTCGTGTTGAAAGTGATTTCGCCCAATCCATATTTTTACGACCTTCTTACCTTTTATTGCTGAATTTTCTCCAGTCGCCGTTCCTAATTTCATTCCATTAGCTGGTTCTATAATTCCTTCGATAATATCTTCACGAGCAATCGTATGAGTTGCTCCCGTATCCAGCGTGATCATTCAGTTCTTCCCATCAATAACGGCTTCAATTGTCAAGCTGATACCGCCTCTTGCTACTCTCGAAACATGGACGGAGGTTATGGGACAATCGGTTGTGGGAGTCAGCTTCTGCCCATTCAAGCTGACTCTTTTTAGTTTAGCGACTCCGCTGTCGTCTGACCCTCCTGTCTGGCCTCTGTATTCTCTTCGTTTGGTCTACGCTTCATAGGAGATGGCGATTTTCCTCGTTTCTTCTTAATCTTTCAGCAGTCTCGTGAGATGTGATCCATCCTATCACACACCCAGCATTTAATCTTGCCACTTCAAACTCTGAACCTTGGCGTATCCCGCTCGATGTCTATTCTGGAATCGATCTCCACTCGGCGAATTTTCATTGCTGGTTTGATGATGGCCTGAGGAATTTCGTTTGCTAACGCACAAGCGATGGTTTCCGTGAAAGTTGCCTTAAGTGACAACATCACCGCTCTGCGTGTCTCAGGATCTCGAATACCGTCAATGAATGCATCTACACTTGAATCTCGATTATCCAGAATCCGATTATCCGTGAACCTCGATTATTCGGGATTTTTTAGTTTCTTGGTTTATCTGAATTTCATCTGATTAACCGGGATTTTTTTTAGTTCTAATAAAACTAGTTCGATTAACCGGGATTTTTGATTATCCGGGAAGTCTCACTCGTCCCGGATAATTAAGATTCATATGTATTTTAATTCGCTCCATGTAATCGGCCGACATATTTAAATGAGCTAAATGCGCGAGCCGCTCAATTGCCGATGAAGATTCCTGTAGCGATTATCCTCCACTTCCGTATTTTCGATCCACCGCCTTCATAATTCCGATGTAACCGTTGCGTTCTTGCTCGAGAATCATTTGTAGTGTTTCCGCCTCTTCGCCTTTAACAGCCACAATTAATGGTCCAACATGATGTTCTTCATTCCATTGATTTTGCTTAATCACCGTTTCGAATTGGAACTTAAAAATACTGAAGGGTGTTGTTCCATCAAATGTTGGTAGTTTTAACTTAACTGCGTTTACTGTCTGGATCACTTGATAAGTTGTTCGATTCGCCTTGACACCTTGAAGCTCCTCGAGACGTTGTGTTTCAAATTTTTGTTGAACCTCCCCTTTAACATTTTGAATTTCCGTGTGTAATTCTGTTTGTAGTTTTTCCACATCGCCGTGTAGTGTAGAAAATAACTCCAGAATTGTTTTTGAATGTCCGTCTCTTGTTGCTTCATCTGCTATTTCATTTCCTGGTTCGGCAGTTTTATTTTTTCGTTCGATTCTTTCATTTATGTTTAATGTCTGCCCCTTGTTGCTACACTTGTACCATAATTTGATTCATAGTAGCCATTAACTGCGATAAATTGAAACTTCCAGATAGGTTTTGTGTTGTTTCGACCACCGTTTGTACGTCCTCTTCTTTCTTATCTACACTAATCTCATCCATATTTTTCTCCTCGAAATCAAACACGTCTGGATTAAACCTTCCTTCTCCATCGCCTCACGTAGTCGCTCCACTAACCTAGCTTTTGTGCCTTTACTGGCCAAACCTAGCTGTTTTAGTTCCTTTTTTAATTGAGTAAGCTGTAATTCGGAGAGAATCATTTTTCTTATTATTCACAATCCCACCGCTGTCACCAATTGTTACGTTTTCGCCTTGTCACTCAAGATTCGAATCTCTGGTTTGTGAATAAAACAACTGCTTTAAATTTGAACACACACAAATTTATTTCCACAACACAAAAATTACACAACACAAAAATTACACAACACAAAATTAACAACAAAATATTCCAATTCTAACACACTATTTAATTATCACTTTAATAATCCATCTATTTAAACTTCACTATATCGCGTTTGAAATAATACTCATCATTCAACATCGATTTACGCCTTTATGTATATACCAAAATATTTGTATCTAGTAATAATCCTGAATAATCCTGAATGCACTCCAAATATATAAGAGAACATTCGAGCAAATAGTTTAGGATACAAATAGCGTCTAAATGTTGAACCACAACACATAAAAATTGAGCAACTATTGAAATAACTTATTCTACTCTAATCTAGATGTCACCATAACAATATTTTTGTGAGCTTAGTGTCATCTAGCTTAAAGTAGTAGCGTTAGATACATTTTTATAACAGTTTTTTTGTATAGCAGATTATGGTAGTCTAGAACAGAAACGAAATAATTACGTCTGTATAGATTCAGGCGAAACTAGTTTATTCGATCGGTATAAAAATACGACTGCAACGAACACAATGGCTAATGGCACAAGAGGTATCCAGAAACCGTATTTTTCTTCGTTTCTTTCCCCGTTTACGGTGCAACCACACTAACACAAACATAAATGAAATAAAAAATATTTCAAGGACATTTTTAACTCATTTTAGTTTAAATTTTATTTTCGAGAGAGCAGAACAAAACAAAATAAAACACACATACATATATACATTATCTATTACGACTAGTTGGCCTTGAAAAAATAATCAAAAAACCAAAAATCTCGTGTGGAATGGGACAATAACTCGATCTTGGTAAGTCATTCAGGAAATACGGTACACGAGAGATTAAAAGCGAAATTGAGTAGTGGGTAAACGATAAGTGGTGTTAAGTGAAAATAGTGGTGTATATAATAATTGTAAGTGGTGTACATAGTAAATTAATAAATAATTGTGGGTTCCTAGATGGTTTAGATTCACAATTGGACCCGGTAGGCGGCATTACGAATGTGATCTTAGAATTTTTTCTTTTCTGACGAATTTTTTTTTAAATTTTTTTAGATTTTTCGCATATCAGAACATATATACATACCCCAAAATTTCACCACCCCACCACTCAAAAATTTTCTTTACATGTGTATGTGACTGAACTCCTAAACTGCTTCACCGATTTTAATGAAATTTTGTGTGTGTATTTGATTGGGTCCCTGGATGGTTTAGATTCACAATTGGACCAGGTAGGAGGCACTGCGATCGGGATCTAAAATTTTTTTTTTGTTTTGTGACGATTTTTTTTTTATTTTTCGCATATCAGGGGGATTATTATGTATGCATTACGAGTACGACTTATACGAGTTTCGACTCAAACTAATTTTGACAAATTATCAATGAAAACAAGAAAAAAATAGATAGGACGACTTTTGTCTCGTATTTATAAATGTGTACGACTAAAACAACAACAAAAAGTCGTAATTACGACAACTTAAAATGCTTTAAATAAAAAGGCCTTTTGACGTCATTTGTCGTAATTCGTAACTCGTAATGCTTACATAATTCGCCCCCAGAACATATAACCCCAAAATTTCACCATCCCCACCACTCAAAAATTTTCTGTACGTGTGTGTATGTGACTGAACTTCTTCTAAACGCCTGGACCGATTTTAATGAAATTTTGTCCCTGGATGGTCTAGAGTCACAATTGGACCCGGTAGGTGGCACTGCGATCGGTATCTAACAATTTTTTTGTTTTTTGACGATTTTTGTTTTATTTTTTTTTAGATTTTAGAACATATAACCCCAAAATTTCACCACCCTTCCAAGACAACCTACACACATGCAACAACAGCAATAACTTTTTTGCAATCACACTATTATACTTACCATCAATCTCAAGAGAAGTACCCGCTCTTTCGCCGAATGTGCCAATGACAAGCACCAAATATCGTCCGACCGTGACGCACGAGAATTGAACGGCACAGAATAATGAGAAATTGCACTAAGTTTTTAATTTACTTTGGGCAACAGCAAATCACATTATGATGAAACGAAAAGATTGCAATGTCTAACTCAATGTCAAATATCACTTAATATATAGTTTATGGAAAATTCAAATATCGAAGAAACGTTTACTGAACCCGCTTATAGCAGGCAAGCCAACGTTCGGGCAGGTCTGTCGGGTCCACTAGTTATATTATAAAACTTATGCTTATTGTAGAGATAGTACTTGGTAACCCGGAACATACAAGATGTGAAATATCACTCTGTACCATTTTGATTTTGTTCTTTAAGAAACAATAGAGCGGTACCAACGGTATGGTTGTCATTTATCGCGTGGTAGGTAACTCAACCACCTTTACACAGTTAAGGAATAGTTTGTCTCGTGGCGGTCTTACGTTGTTACGTTTGGTGACCTTGAGGGAAAAAGGCTCATAAATGATTTTACAAAACAAATTTTTCATTCTTCCTATCGCCCTTCGTCGAGATTTTTTTAGTTTTATTTGGCGTCGGTATGAAATCCCGAATAACAAAAAACAGAATTATCAAAATCCCGACACAAAAAATCCCGAGCTTCAAAATCCCGATTTTGCTGAAACCTTAAAAATCCCGACAAAAGTCGGGATTTTTAAAAAAATATTAAATATTAATTTTTTTTTATCTTTATATTAAGAACTCGGTCTTTTTGTGAACGATAGGCTAGATTTCGGTTATCGAATATAATTTTCAATTTAATGTGAATTATTCTAGAACCGTTGGGATTGAGCCTGCTCAATTGAACTTGGTCATTCCTCAACCAATAATTGTAAAATTTAATTTACAATATTGGATTTTTATAAAAATGTGCTTTTAATAAAATATAAACCCTTATTTTGTAACTTTATAGCATAAGCAATATTTTTTAAATTATTAACTTGGGATCCGTTCAGAACGGCATAATTTAAAATTGCATTTTTCAAAACGGTCTGTTAAAAACTGCACAATGTAGAATGGAATCTTTTAATAGATTATGGATCTAGTTTTATCTTTTCATTAATTTCTGGAATATGACCAACAGGTATGGATATTTATTAACAGAACACGATGAAGTTTGATATGATTGAAATTTTTGAACGATTCTTGGATTAAATTTTAGGATAAAGCCGATTGAAAAGAATCTTGTATATTTCTTAGTCGATTAAGAGCAAATTTCACATGTTCCTCTGGTAGGGTTGAATTTACAAATGATTTAGAATCTAATTGATTATGACAAATTTCTTCTGCATATAATATTCTCCGTCACCTAAATTTTTATATAGAGCTTCGAAGTTCTAGTTAGTTACTACAATTGCATGATCGTAGCGGTAAAAACACCAAAACTACCAATGCAGAAATTGAGAAACTGGATAGGTGAAATCCGCCATCTGCAAAAAAACCTAAATATATTATAAGAAAAAAACATAAACTTATTTTTAATAAAAAAAAGGACAAAGGAAAAGTCGATGAAATTATGCAGACAATTGAAGAAGACCGGCATATAAGCGGCCATGCAATTGGCAAAGAATTAATCACAAAACAGTTTTAAACCATTTGAAAATGGCGAGATACAAAAAAAGCTTGACGTTTGGGTACCACATGAATTAACAGTTAAACATTTAATGTACCGGATTTCTAAATCGAGCCATTTTTAAAGAAAGAAAGGTAATGCTGTGTGTTTGGTGGGATTGGAAAGGCATTATGTGCATTATGAACTTTAAACCACAGAAGTTCTACAGTAATAGGATCATGGCTCTACCAGAAAAATGGCAAAAGGTCATCGATCAAAATAGCACATATTTGGTTTAATAAAGTTCATTTGAAATAAAAAAATTCAATGTCACCCAAAAAAGGTCACGAACTTTTTCCTAACCATATATATTTGTTTTCATATTTTAAGTCGTAAAATTTTTTTTAATTTTTTTTATGAATTCGACGGCCTACTACTATATTTGTTGTCCATTTGGAGACGATCTTAAAAACTGCATGGGCTCCTCGTGACTCTCCGACATTTTTGGAAAACTATCGTAGTGTATAAGATGGGAAATCTTTTAGTGGTGATTTTCGGGTGAAGAGAGGCTTAGTATGTTGTTGCTGTGCCACTTGTGTTGAGGATTTGTCTTATGCGTAAGGAGCCGATGGGTCATTTGAATGGGTCTGTTCAGCAGACTTTGTGTGCAGTATCTGATTTTTTTTCCATGTCATCTAGCTTGTTTATTGATCCGTTCGTTATCAATGCTGTTTATTCTAGCATAACATCATATATATTGTAAGAGAGTTGAGAGCTTTATCCGGCTAATTATAACTATTCAAGATAAGTCATCCGGTTTGTCCCCTATCTTGATCCAAACTAAAACTCTCCAAAATCATTAGTTTTCAGGTTTTCAGATATTCAATATTCAGATTATATAATGAAAATGGGAATCTAATATAAATTTTGTTATGCCTCTGAAAACTTGCCAATCTGTATAGGCTGTCCTTAGGCCTTTTCAACCAATAAGGGTTCCAAAATGATTTCTGGATGTGATTTTGTAAAATTAGCAAAGTGGATTAAACAAAGCCCTTTCTCAAACTATGGAGCTCGGTTGATGCTTTCATTTGTAAATTCAACTCTACCACAGGAATATGTGAAATTTGATCCTAATTATCGACTAATAAATAGATAAGTTCCTTTTTATGTCGCTTTATCCTAGAATTTCATTTAAGAATGGTTCAGAAATTTCATTCATGTCAAATTTTATCGTGGTCCGATAATAAATAACCAGAAATCAACGAAAAGATAAATATAGATCCATAATCTATTAAAAGATTCCATTCTACATTGTCCAGTTTTGAAAAATGCTGTTTTGAACGGATCTCAAGCTAATTATTTAAAAAATATATTTTATTAAAATAACATATTTATAGAAATCCAATTTTGTAAATTAAATTTTATAATTATTGGTTGAGGAATAACCAAGTTCAATTGAGCAGGCCTAATTCCAAAAATTCTATAACGGTATACTGTAGTTGTGTTGTGTGAGTAGGTGAATAGGTGAATAGATTAATGATGTGGCGTGAATACGTGATATTACAATGGACCAAAATTATCCTAAGTGTCAACCACTGAAACCTAACCTAATAAAAATGAAGATAAGAAAAATAAATTTAATATTTAATTAAAAAATCCCATAAAAGCGAAAGCGATGTTTTGAAGGGCATGATTTTGAAAATCGGAATTTTCAAAGTCGGGATTTTGACAGTCGGGGTTTTGAAAGTCTAGATTTTGAAAGTCGGGATTTTGAAAATCGAGATTTTAGAAGTCGGGATTTTGAAAGTCGGGATTTTGTTTAGGCGGGATTTTGATAATTCGGCCTTTTGTAATTCGGGATTTTGTACCGACCCCGTATTTTATTAACCGCCGACAAGAAAGCTGATTTAATAATACACCGGCAAAGTCTCGCTCCCTATAACTTCACTTCACATGATCTTTTCGCCTCACCGATGCCCTTCCATTCGTCTCAATTCATTGCTACTGCCCTCCAGTTTTGGCATCATATTATATGTAAGTCTGGTTCTACATCGTCTCGCCAGCGTGGTCAGGGCCATCATCTACGATGTACACTGGCTGATTGTTGCTTGCACGCTTTATCATTTATTGTTGAGAGGGCCTTGCAGCATGGCCTAGCCATCTGATTCGATTGGTAAAATTACAAAGCTGTTTAACTTAACGGCACTAAAAACTTTTAATTCAACCAACTTCGGCCTAGTGCCGGATTTATTGATTTAGTTATTAGCGATATATAATTAATATATAACGACAAGATGGCTAGTTTGTGTCAGTAGTGTTTCCTGCAGTACAATACATTTATATATATATATATATATATATATATATATATATATATATATATATATATATATATATATATATATATATAGAATATATATATATATATATATATATATATATATATATATATATATATATATATATATATATATATATATATATATATATATATATATATATATATATATATATATATATATATTTATATATATATATATATATATATATATATATATATATATATATATATATATATATATATATATATATATATATATATATATATATATATATATATATATATATATATATATATATATATATATATATATATATATATATATATATATATATATATATATATATATATATATATATATATATATATATATATATATATATATATATATATATATATATATATATATAGGGATTATATATAAGCTATATATATATATATATATATATATATATATATATATATATATATATATATATATATATATATATATATATATACATTACTTTTATTGCCTTAGATAGGTTAAATCCGACACTGTTTGAATTAAATATTCTCAACACAAACTCATCAACTGCTACCGATCTTATCGCTTTAAATACTAAACACGAGTATACACACATCGCTAAACAAATCAAATCATTAACTTTTGGTAAACCACAATTTTAAAATTCATCCGCATCTATCTTCATATCCATCAGAAAGTCAGTATAGGTATGTGTGTGTGTGTGCGTGTGTGTGTGTGGGACGCTTTGTATAATTAATTTTGATTTATCTCTCTTTTTGCCTTTCGATTTACCTGCAAAGTGTTAGTTTATCGTTATTATTGATTCTCGTTATGATAATTAACCTAAAAGACGTCGTCCAATTTTTGTTGATTTAAGAAGTAAACACAATCTGTCTAAATCGTATAATTGAATACAAACAAATAATACTTAATTGTTTATGATTTATATAACAATAATTATAGGAATAATGGATAATAAAGGTGATTTATTTATTTATTGTTCTAAATACATTGTTAACCTGAAATTATAATCGACATGCATGCATCACAGTTTCATAATTAGTTGTGAATCACCTGGCCTAGAAAATATATTTGCATATAATTTCGTATTAGGTACTTGGAATTTCCACTAATAAATGTTGCGATATGCTTTATTTTCCATATATACGGTGGCATTGTTAAAGATGACAATCGCGCTGCTTACAATTGAAATTTAAATTCAATAGTAAAAGTGACCTCGCAACCAATTCCAATTCATTTTTTTCAGGTGAGAACAATTAACACAATACAAAATTTTTGGAATTATCGGATGGTTAATCGGCTTTGGTTAATGTGATAATGTATATACAATTAATTGTGTTGAGTGGCCGCATCAAATGGGCTAAATAAATGCTTAATGCTTTCCAAAGTAATCCGCATAATTGATTTCATTAAGCTAATTCTAAATTCATTTTCTACCGATGAAACAGTAATCGATGATCAATAGATTTCGAAAAAATTTGCAATTTCGAAATGTTTTTAACGCTACAGAGCAATTTAAAATATTCAGTCAAACAACGAACAATAAAATTCAGTATCGACACCGCAGCAAGTTATTGTATGATCGGGATCTCCTATAAACTCAATCGAAACTGTCTCAGTGCCTATGACAAAAAATATTTATATATCAGTCGTATCGATCCATCTGTCTCAACCGATCAGATCGTTAGCTACCTCTGCAATAAACTTCAACATTGTTCTCCAGGCGACGTAAAATGTAGATTTTGTTGTTGATTTTAACCTTCTTAACAATTCTGTTGTTTGGCCTGGTGGTGCTATAATCCTCCCATTTACAAAATATTCACGCACATCAAAAAACCGGACTGTTGCCACGTTTCAAGAGCCAAAGTAAATACTGATTTAACCAATCAGTTTAATTTATCAACGTCCGCCGCTTCATCTAACACCATCAACTCCTTCACTTCTACCTACTATCACAATGCCTCCATAGTATCCAGGGATTTCCGCTTTGGCATATGATTGGCAATGATTTTGATGTTATAATAATCAACGAGACCTGGCCTTTTCTTCTACTCGTTTGGACTCGCCCCAATGAGGCATCCTGTATACACAGTCAAACTTTATTCAAAGTTAAAAAGCCTGTAACGCCTATTTCCAGATATGTTGATTCAGGTTTGATTAGTGCATGCTATTATAGACCATGAACTGACTTTTTATAACCACCAAAAAATTATGAGGTCCCGATACAGATTTTCAGCTACACGTGTTTTCCGCAAAATATATCAACGTGTAATTACTTCTGTTTTTTATCAAACAATTTCAATTCTTTTTTGATGAAATTATAAAATAAATCAAAAAAATTTAATTATGCAAATATTTTTAATCAAATTAATATGAGCATGCCATTTTTAACAAAAATTAAGAACAATACGTGTACGAATCCAACAAGAATTCCTAAAAACTAAGTATGTGTTAGTTTTTACGTTAAGTATAAAGTTGAGCGACACATCTAGCCAATGTTAGAAAAAGACAAACAGTAAATCAGGAATCTAATTTTTTATGTTTTGTAAAACTTTTAGGGGACTAGTTTTGGGTTCATGTTACACGCTGTGTTAAATACAAATTGTTATGTTAAATGTTGCGTTAAATTGTTGCGTTGACTACGTGACATTTTAGCGTAAAATGTTATACAGAAAAACCTCGATTAACGGACTAATCGGGGAGTACGTCAAATCAGATTGTCCGTTAAATCCGAATGTTTTTAAATTTAATGTATTCGATTGTATTTAATCTGGGCCGGAACTCAGGCATATCTTAACCGATTATGTTGGGATAAGCTATGTTGGATGGAAATGGGATTCTTAAATGATTTTTGGCTGCAATTATGGAATATGGCCACCTGGGATGGAACTCGATCAATTTTTAACTGGTTGTGATGGGATTGGGTATGTTGGATGGGAAATGGGATTCTTAAATGATTTTGGGAAGGAATTCTGGAATATGGGCACGAGGGATGGAACTCGATCAGTTTTTAACAAATTATGATGGAATTGTGTATGTTGAATGGAAATGGGATTCTTATTTTATTTTAAGAAAATTTCTGGCCATATTTCAGAATTTCTTCCAAAAATCATTTGAGAATCACCAAATCAATCCATCATAGTTGGTAATCGAAAAATGAAGAATGAAAAATTGTTAACGGACGAGGGTCTGTTAAATAGAGCGTCCTTTAAATCTAGTCCGTTAAATTGGGGTCCATTAAATCGAGGGTCTACTGTAAATCGCTGAAAATTATTTCAAATTTTACCATCGCCTCCAAAATCACACTCCCAAAATGCACGAACCCCGCAAGGAACTGCAGTGTTTGGATAACCATCGACTTTTTGTAATTAGCGATGACATGTGATTTTTAATTCTTGACCGTATGTTTTACCAAACATTTGCGGTTCAGGTGGAGCTTGAACCTCGTTCGTTATTTTCACAATAACAAGACATCACAGAGATTGCACCAAAATGTGACCATATAGAAATAATCTATACAGGTTTGGCTCACTATACATACTTTTTACCGTTTCATTATAAACTTCTTCAGTGCGGTTTCGTTCAATAAAACTCTCAATGGCTGTCCAACTGACTTTTGAGTGGATCTCATTTAGATCAATAACTAGACACTGTTTCATAGGTTAGGCCTCATAATGTATTATTTCTATACGATTGCATTTTGGTGAAATCTCTTGGATATCTATAGATAATGGCGAAGATCCGTTGAGAGTGTTTTTTTTAAGTATCACATTGAGCAAGTAGGGACCCAATCAAAAGGGGCCGATAAGCAGTTTGCTCAAAAAAACGTACTGAACAAATCAACATTGGATCGAGACAAGATTCGTTTGATAGCTTAAAACCCGTGGGAGGTATTCCGTTATTTTGGCGCAATTTCCGTGGATTTAGGTTTGGATGGGTGTGAGGTTCCCTCAAAAATAACAAAGAACCAATGAGAGTTATTTAAAAAAAAAAATCGGCCTGAGCAAGTATTGAAATGATTCACACTTTCTTTTATAGGCAAGGCCCTAAGAAATTATTTCTATATGATTGCTGTTTTGTGCAATCTCTGGGATGTCTACTAGTCTAGTTATAATGGCCTAAACGAGATTCATTCACTTTCACTGAGATTCACTCAAAATTCAGAAGGAGCCGATGGAAAGTTTGCTCAAAAAAACTGAGGAAAACCACATTGGAACGAAATATGCTTCGTTTGACAGGTACACCCATAGTAGTTATTTCTTTATGTTACCATTTTGGTGCAATCTCTGTGGTGTCCCGTTATTGGTCATGATGAAATTCCCCCGCAAAATAACAAGAAACCGTTTTACTAAAAAAAAATCGCCCTTGCAAGTCTTTATTGAAATGATTCACAAATGGTTTCATAGGTAAGGCCCTAAGGAATTACTTCTTTATCATTTCATTTTGGTGCAATCTCTACTAGGATGTATAGTTAATGGCCTAAATGAAATTCACTCAACAACCAGATTTAGCCTTCGAGAGTTTTGTTAAAAAAAATCATACTGAGTAAGTTGTTTGATTAACTAGACCCGTAAGAGTTGTTCCTTTTTAAGGTGGCATTTCGTTGGGTTGGACTCATTTTCCCGAATTTCAAAATCCCGAAATCAAAATTCGGAGATTTCAAAATACCGACTTTGACCGACTTCGAAAATCCCAATTTTCAAAAGTCCGATTTTCTTAATTTTTTTTTTGAATTCGGGCGCCCGTGGGCGGGCATTTTGAAATGCAATATTTGAAGAGGCTAACGGCTTCGATATCTTTCACGGACACTAAGCCCTCCGAGGGGCTTTAGATTTGAACTTCGGACGTAGGTGCCGGGATCAGCAAAAATGTCGCACTGCATGCCGCACGTAGGAGTGGATGGCTCAAAATCCCGAATCACAAAATCCCAAATTATCAAATCCCCGACAAAAAAAAATGTAGACTTTCAAAACACCGAATTTTAAAATCCCGACTCTCAAAACTCCGACTTTCAAAATCCCGACTTTTAAAATCCCGACTTCCAAAATTCCGACAAAAGTCGGGATTTTTTTAAAAATGTTAAATATTAAATTTTGTTTTTTCATCTTCATTTTTATTGAGAACTCGGTCGTTTTTTGGTCGATTATGGTTAAATTTGGATTGGGCCTGCTCTATTTAACTTGGCTATTCCACAACCAATAATTGTAAAATTTAATTTACAAAATGGGATTTGTATAAATATCTGTTTTAATTAAATATATTTTTGGTCGTTCTGAAAAGAACGTTTAGGTTTTTGATGAAATATTTAATGACAAAATAAGTAAAATTAAGCGCTATTATTGGAACTTAATAGAATGAGCTAGTTTTTAAATAATTAACCTTAGCAGTATGTATTGTTTCTATTTACAGTAACATTTAAAATTCTGCGTTTTTTTCCACATTTTTTTTTTTAGTGGGACGCGTTCACCAGCTTTCCATTTTCAATGCGTGTTTTGCATATCACCATCTCCTTTGCAAATTCTTCGATTAACTTATAGACTCCAACATGAGGTCTTCCAATTACTATTTTTAGTCAGTTGTGCCAAGCCTCAACTGAATTTTGTGTTCTAGGAAAATTATTACCATGGTTCTGGGAAATAGTCCAGAGCTTTGGACTGTATTGGGGCCTTCCTTGATATCCACGAACACACCTTATATAATTTGTTTGGTACCATTTGGCAATTCGCTTGGCGTCTGGATCATATTCTTTTCGGCGTGCACCGATTCATAATTTCATAAATCAACTGAATCCTTTCAATTAGGATCTTGTGTAGATTTCAAGCCAAAAATAATATGTTTCTTATTAAATAAAGTAAAACTATAAGCGGATTAATTTTAATTAATTTATTTTAAAATTGGTTTTAGTATTGTAGTGTAACAATAATTTTTAAATATGAAAAAATATTTTCATAAAATATAGAATAATAATTAACATAATATTCCATCAATCCTATTTCTCCGCGCTTCTTCATCAACCTTTTTATTTTCTTATATTTTTGAATATGTGATTGCTTAGGCGATACAATTTCTCCAGAGCTTATTTTCTCAAGAGTTGTTTTAACCAAAATCATCTCTTTCCCCATTTCTTTAATTATAGCATAAAGGCCGAATGTTTCTTTCCGACTACTACTTTCAGGCGACGATGCAAAGCTTCAACTGAATTTTGAGTTCGTGGATAATTTTTTTTTACCAAATCCACAACCGACCAAAGAGCAGGGTCATATTTTGGACTCATCTGTTTTGGTTCACCTGATATGTAGGTTTTTTTTAAACCATAATCCCAGTTTTTGTAACGATTCATTTTGAAAGGTGCCGCTTAACTCCGAGTTATTCTTTGAAATTTCGGCGTGTGGTATAAATGATAAACTTTTCAGCATTCTGATTTGTAAGTTTATATTTTCGTTATTGCCATATTCTACGGCTAGGCCTTTTTTTGGGTACGTCTCCATATAATATGCCCAAAATGGAATAGGCAACCTTTAAACGTAGCAGAAGAAAAGTATGATCTAGCAGCAGACGAAATTGATTTTTTAAAATCAGTAATAATAATTTTTGGTGCTAATGAAATATTTCTCTCAACTGCCAACATATGCAATTTATAAAAAAATTCTGAATATGAATTTTTAGATTTTCATTAAGCAAAACATAAGAGGAACAATCTGATCACCAACTTTGCCATTGCTAAGCAATTGCCGCATGATTGATGGAACAATGTAAAATGTTCCATCCATTAGCCAACATTCAGCTTTCCCTAAAGCAGTTAATGACGTAGTTGCTCCTAATATAATTAACATTTGATTATTAAATCGTTTTTCTGATAGCACAAACAATCCATCTTCCAAAACTAATAATTATTCAGGAATTTTTATAGTATCTAAACTATTCGGTTCGTTGTAAGATTCATGCGCCCGACGTATTCTTCCAATTTTCTCTTTCTGCGCTCTTTTACTTGGTAAATACACTCTACAGTTTGGTTGGCAACTAATTACAGCTTCTCGAATTATCTGACAAGGTGGAGGATAAGATGACATTTCCTTTAAAACATTGTTAGTTGTGTAACGTGTTTTTTAAATGCACTAGGAACATGACTATGTATTGATGGTCTATTTTTGGGAACATGCAACCCATTAATAAAATCTGTGGTTACTGTAGCCTTACACAACAACTTCTTTCTTTTAGCACAACACCACCATCTATACAAATTTTTCTTACTTTTGGATTGTAAACGATAATCGAATCCATCAATTATCAATTTATTGTATCCTTTGTTTGACTTTAGTACTGTAATGTCCATATTATGTGTTACTATTGTGTATTACTTTAATTGATTAAAAATGCAAAATGAAAGACAAACTTTTTCTAAATATGTATATTATGTAATTTCAAGATTAGAGGATAACTAAAACTGATTAATGTTTTCGAAAATAATGCAATTTGTTTGTTTCCATTAAAAACAAAGGAAATTTCTCAGCGATATCTATGTTGTGTGGAGATTTCAAATTTATTGATATTGTGTATAGGGATTTTCAGTTTATTTTTTATTTTTATAAAGTGGATTAAATGGTTTGAGGATTTTGTGTTTTAGATTTTTGTGGGTTTCCCGCATTTAAATCCTTAACTCTTTAGAAAATATTACTTACATAATGTTATGTTCAAAATATATTTGTTTTCATATTTTAAGTCGTTACTACGGGAACGATTCGGATCTAACTGGCCTAAATTTCCAAAATCCCAATTTACAAAAATTGATAAAAATATTGCATTTCAAAATGTTGTATTAACAAAATATTGCTTTTTTTATTAAACTAAGAGAGAAAGTATTGTTGAATTCGACTACAATTGTAGATTATATTTGCCTTTACGTTGCACTCATTACAAAAATATTTTTAAAAGCTCGATTTAAAAAAAAATATGGATTCGGGAGCGCCCGAATTCAATTTTTTTTGTATCGAGCTTTTGGGGATAATCGGGATTATGCAAATCGGGATTTTAAAAGTCGGGATTTTGATAGTCGGAATTTTGAAAGTCGAGATTTTGAAAGTCGGGCTTTTGATTTCGGGATTTTAAAATTCGAGATTTTGATTTCGGGATTTGGAATACGGGCAAACGAGCCCAGTTCAATCTGCTCCTACTTGCGGCACGCTGTGCGACCTGTTTGCTGATCGGCTCCTACGTCCTCCGACGTTCAAATCGAAAGCCCTAGGGCTGAAATCGTGTCAAGTTGACATCTTGTGCCGACCTACCCTGCATAAAAGTTAAACTGAATGAGTAAAAAACTGCTAAATATTCCTTATAGTGACAATTTTTATTTTTATTTTGGAAATTCGATTTCGAATATAATTACTTCCTTAGGTCCTTTACAACTCTGTAAGGAATATTTACAATTGTTTTATTAATTCAACTGACAAAAGATCAAGAGAAGACGGTAAAGCGCCTATGTGAAGCCTGGCCCAATGCTAGACTAGAAGTAGTCGCTAGAGAAGATATACTAAAGGGGACGTTTAAATAAAGAAGCAAACCTAATGTTGATATTGGCGCTCATGCTCAAACTAAGAGCAGAGGAGATAGACACTGTCCTAGTCCAAGGATCTTGGGTCAATGGTGGATGGGTACTTGGACTAAGGATTTTCTAAATATAAACTGCTGTACCTGCATTTTTGTTAAAAATAATCTGAATGTCTGTCTGTTATAACTTCTGTAATCCGTATCTGGTTACAACAAGCATTGAGAGATGGATGATCAAAATCTCTTGGGATGATATTCCCACCTGTAATTGTAGGAAGCCTATTAAAGGAAGCTCAGCACCAAAAAAATTGGAGTTATTCTGGGAAGTAATGCAAATTCACATCACACAATATGGGGAAGCACTGATTCGAACAAACGAGGTGAGTTACTCCTTGATTTTATTCTTAGTATAAGAAGTATTAACCATTACACTTGTCTTAAATGCCGTTATGGATAATTCAGTGAATTGCAAGGTGTCGTATGATCATTTCTTTTCTGATAATTGTTACCTTTAATTTGAATTGGAGGAAAAACCCATCAAAAAATCTAGCTATAGAAGGAGGAGGAAAACCGACTGGGATATCCGACGCCTTTAATAAGGTCATGCTTGGTACGTGTCCTCCTAGTATACCTCAAGTCAATGAAGTCAGCCCGAGCCCGAATTGGTGGATTGGTGGATTTCTTGGATAAGTGTAGCCATCCCGAAAAAGTGTAAATACATAAAAAATGTAGCACCATCCCGAAAAATGATTTATACGCGATAAAAACAAAGAATATAGAAAAATAATATTATTGTAAAAAAAATTACTGGTAAACATTTTTTTTTAAATTTATCTAACCCGAATAATTTGTGTAGTTGTTATGGGTGCACATTAAGTTCTATACCGCAATACCTGGAGATAAAGCCACCAAGCGGCATATATGGTCAGACAGGCCACGATACTAGCTAAGATGTAGAACTGGCCACGATACTAGCTAAGATGTAGAATTGGCGTCAAGTCTATATCAGGAGGAAATAACCTTTTTTTAACTTTATTTTCTTAACCCGAATAATTTGTGTAGTTGCTATTGGTCCACATTAAATTCTATACCGCAATACGTGAAGATACAACCACCAAGCGGCATATATGGTCAGACAAGCCACAATACTAGCTAAGATGTAAAATTTGCCTCAAGTCCATGTCAGGTGGAAATAGCCTTTTTTTAAATTTATTTATTTAACCCGAATAATTTGTGTAGTTGCTATGGGTCCACATTAAATTCTATACCACAATAACTGGAGATAAAGCCACCAAGCGGAATATATGGCTAGACAGGCCACGATACTAGCTTAGATGAAGAATTGGCCCCAAGTCCATATCAGGTGGAAATAACCTTTTATTACATTTATTTTCTTAACCCGAATAATTTGTGTAGTTGCTATGGGTCCACATTAAAATCTATACCGCAATACCTGGAGAAAAAGCTACCAAGCGGCATATATGACCAGACAGGCCACGATACTATCTAAGATTGGACAGGGGCCAATTCTACATCTTAGCTAATAACGTGGCCTGTTTGACCATATATGCCGCTTGGTGGCTTTATTTTCAGGTATTGCAGTATAGAATTGAATGTGGACCCATATTAACTACACAAATTATTGGGGTTAAATAAATAAATTTAAAAAAACGGGTATTTCCACCTGATATGGAGTTGAGGTCAATTTTACATCTTAGCTAGTATTGTGGCTTGTCTGACCATATATGCCGCTTGGTGGCTTTATCTCCAGGTATTGTGGTAAAGAATTTAATGTGGACCCATAGTAACTACATAAATCATTCGGGTTAAGCAAATAAAGTTAAAAAAAGGTTATTTCCTCCTGATATAGACTTGACGCCAATTCTACATCTTAGCTAGTATCGTGGCCAGTTCTACATCTTAGCTAGTATCGTGGCTTGTCTGACCATATATGCCGCTTGGTGGCTTTATCTCCAGGTATTGCGGTATAGAATTTAATGTGCACCCATAACAACTACACAAATTATTCGTGTTAGATAAATTAAAAAAAAAAATGTTTACCAGTAATTTTTTTTACAATAATATTATTTTTCTATATTTTTTTTTCACGTGTAAATTGTTTTTCGGGATGGTGCTACATTTTTATGTATTTACACTTTTTCGGGATGGCTACACTTATCCAAGAAATCCACCAAAAAGTTCGGGCTAACTTCATTGACTTCATTAACTGGATAATCCTCGATAATCGTGGTGGTCAAAAAGACTTCAAAATACCCGTTAAAAATACAGCTGGCTCATTAGAAGAGCCGCAAAAGGTAACTAAATCTGATATAATAACTGGTATCTGCTACAAAGAAGTCTTTAAAACATACAAATAGGAATTATGAAATGCAACACAAATTCCTGAAGGCTACGCTGTAGTGTAAAACACAGGAGTCACCTAGAATGCGTAAAGTACCTCCTACCTTTAAGTTCCACCACTCCAAGTTTTCCCCAACGACCTGATGGTTGTGCAGAATCCTTAGAACCACTACTGGAAACTTACTTTCCAGGTAGCTCCGAATCTGTGTTACAAAGGCGTAGAGATAACAGAGCCGTTATAGGCATTGGAAGCCAGGTTATAGCTGTTGAATAATCCTATGGACTATAAATAGCTGTAAGTCTTTTAAGACGTCAGGAATCGATGGCATTATGCCATCGGATGTTTAACAAACGACTGACAAAACCTTATTCTGAATAAGGCTGGCTAAAGTAAATGCAATATTTTTACCTACGGCGGGAAAAAGCTCCCATTGCAGTCCCAAAGACCTTAGAACTATAAGTTTAGCTTCTCCCCTACTAAAAATGTTAGAAAGACAGATAAAAGTCTATTGAGTTGGAGTTGGATTGAGCGAAAAAGGTTGCTCCTGTCGAGAAATCCTTTGAACATAAGGAAGACTCTTTGGTAACTTTTCTGAATATAAAGAAGGTCTTTAACAATATTAGACCAGAGGCGATCATGCAAGCACTCTCCTCTTGTGCGTGGAGGAGTCATTTAGGGCTGGGTAGATCACTTGCTTAAAAACAGGGTCGTGACGGCTGGCCTGGACGGACCGTTGTCCAATAGCAGATTTGTGTGTTAAGGCACAAGGTAGGGTATTATCCCCCTTCTTTAGAATTTGTTCATAAATGACGCATTTATGCGGATGATATTGTGATTGGGTGGGCTAACAGTTGCAGTTAAAATGTGATTCGACACAAAACTGAGATTTTTACGCTTATTATGGTTCTCACCTCACTGATAACTCTCCCGAGCATTTAAAAGTCGCGCGACTATTAATTTGGTATTATGTTTCTCGCTTTTTTGTGGTGAGAGTCGTGCGCTGTAGTTTTATGTATTATGACCATCTCCATTAATTTTTATGTTGGCAATACCATTATTTTTACATTTTTGACATTACTGAAATTTTGTTTTGTTTGGTCGTAAAACAATTTCAAAGTTTTAATAAATGCTAATATATTGTCGTGTTATTGTATAAAATTTTTATTAAATGTTCGTAAAATTATATAATTTTTTTTAAAATTTATAAGCAAACAGAAAGAGTATTCTATCAAAAACTATGATAAGCAACGTTGATTTCTTCTTCCATATTTGGGAATTATTTGGGGTAAATCTGGATTTTCCTGCATAGTTTTCACCAATTTTGTGAATTGTTGGTTATTGGTTATTTTTAATTTTGGCCTAAAAATATTATAAAATAATAATAATTATTTCATAATAGTTTTGTAATAAACGATTTTTAATTGTTAAATGTAAAATATAAATTGATTAAAATAAAAATTGAAAAACTTACGTGCGTATATTTTCCATTTTGGTTTGTATACCACAAATAAATCAAATTTACCACGAAGTCATTTGCAAATTTTATGTGAGCAATTTTGACATAACTCTCACTCACCTCGCTCTTACGGTGAGAACATAATACTAAAATTTGAATTCGGCGACTTGAAGTTACGCCGCTCGTGCTAACCATGTCCTCAAATCGCTCGTGTAGAATGCCTATCGTCCTGTTGGAATCACAAGTCATCGGTTTCCATCTTATTCAGTTTATAGACGACAAGAAGTTGGTTTTTATAGATCTGTAGCTCTCGTGGTATACGGGTATGGCGTTTCGTTTTGGAAGTTTGGAAGAAGTACGGACCCATGATTCCGCCGTGATGGTGTATCTCAATATCACCCCAAATCCAACAAGTTTGTTTATTCACATATCCATTTAACCTGTCCCGCAGCCAAATTAAAGTCGCAAAAAGGCCACGTTCTAATGAACGACGGGAAATTTACTGCCTCGGGATTTTCCGTACACTCTCACGCAGAGCAGGCGTTGCGCTTCGGTGACGTACGAGAGTTGACTGATTGTTTATCGGACCGGTTAATTCGAATTTTTCCACCAAACGTGAAATAGTCGGCTCTGCAGAATGGTTGTGGCGAAGATTGAAATCACGTATAGTGCGCGGAACGTTTCTCGAACGACGAACTGGTTTTGAAAATTAAATTTGATGATTTGTATAAGTCGTTCAACGCTATAACGTTCTATGGTGATTTGATACACTCCTGGACAATTCACAACAAATTTTACAGATGTTGCTTTGACAACATGGCTGATATGACCTAGCAAATTTCTAGCATCACCCTTTAGTATTGGATTAACCTTCAATGCTAAAGCGAAGTATCTCTCGGTCTCATTCTGGACAGAAAACTAAGCTGGAAACTTTACATATTAGAAAGAGTAAAGGAAGCTACAATAGCGATTTACTCCTGTAAAAATGCCATTCGAGAAACACGGGGGTTTGGAGCCTCACACTGTCTATTGGCTCAATATTTCTATCATTTTACTATATGGAGTTACTGTTTGGTGGCCAGCTTTCAATATTTTGACCAACCTAAAATCTTTGGTGAAATTACATCCACTCAAGCACTGATGGTTCTCATCTTACACTCCTAGATATTCTGCGGAATTGTAACATTACAGGACACTCATAGGACTATACCATCCCGTCATCATCTTTTGTTCAGAGGTTCAGAGAAGCATTTCTGAATACTACAGGTGATAATTTCTTTACTGATGGTTCAAAGATGGATGGGAAGGATGCAAGCAACTCGTATGGGCGGCATCTAAGTATGTTGGACCCTTTCCCGCACATAAGTACTGTCGTATTTGGGAAGATAAAAAGGAGGAAGAAACATGCTGAAAAAACTTGACGCAACTCAGTAAAATGGACGTCAAGGATCAAGCTCTCAAATGAGCACCTTTCAAATGATATATCACACGAATTCCAATGCCATTTGTATAATATCCCACCTCTGGATCTAAAGGGAGCTAGTCTACGGGGCTTTAGACTTTCATTTTCGTTCAGATAAATTTGCACTTTAACCGCAACATATCCAATACTAAGAAGGATTAGACTACGCCACGTTCAATTTATGGACATTTCAATGAGAAATGTTTACTTTTCGAAATGGCACTGTGCATTACCGCGCATAAAATATGTATGAGGTCAAGATCGCAATTAAAATAAAACAAAAAATGATTAAATTGACGTCTCTCATAGCTAAATGATAAAACAATTGAAAATCTATACGAGCGTAATTACATAGCAACCATTAGCGTAGGTAGAAAATGAAAAACAAATAATAAAAGCGTTAAATTTATAAACAAAAACCTTTTAAAAACTACAAATATGTGCGTGTGTATATATTCCATTTTATTTTATAGATTCACGAATACATCGGCAACAAAACCATTACCATACGGCGCGCGGCTCTTTGTATTTCGTTGATTTTGTTTGAAGAGCGCTCGCGAAACATTAATTTTACATTTTCGAAATATTTTTTTTTTCCAGTGTCCGAGCACAAACGTTAATTTATTTGTTCGCCAAGCATTGAAGCGGACACTACACATTTTTCAGTTTTTATTTTTTAATTTTTAAAAATCAAATTAATTAAAACCAGGTCCTCAATTCTATTATAATTTTATAAAACTAGTTTTAATTAAAATGTAAGTGTGATTTATATTAACCGTCAAAAAGTGTTAATTAAAATATTGCAAGTTTGTTGTTGTTGTTGTTGTTATTCGATAATTAATTGTTTTGAAAAATTATTATTAATGATTGTGTTTGGATAATATATGTTTTAAGATAACCTTGACCAAAAATAATAAGAAATCAGTATGCAAATTGAAGCGCTCTCTTTAATTTTTATTATTTCGTGCACGTTTAATAAAACTTAAAATATAAAAATAATATTGATGATCATGATGATCTTATAAAAAAAAAAATACAATAGTTTGTTCAACCTATAGAGCAAGAACTATTTTTTGTATCTAGAATTTTATAAAATAATAAGTTGCACGCCATCTAAAACCAGTTCCTATACTATTATATATAGGCTCCGATCGCGATTATCAAATATACATAATACGCGATCAAACAACACATACACTTCAAAAATTTCATTAACCTTGATTGATTTTGAAAAAGAGACGTGAAACCGTCCGTCCCATTCTCAGAATCTGAACTGTACGTATTTTTATTTGTTTTTGTTTAGTTTGAACTGTGTTTGCTCAATCAAGTTGCAAATATGTGCTATTTACATTTTGGGATTTTTTTTTAGAGATCGACCGATCGATTATTTAAGAGCACCTTTATGCATAGTATACTACTTGTACCTTGAGATCATTTTATTGAGCATATCAATAAAACCGTATATTTTTAATTATATTTTTGGTTTCTAGGTTGTGGTTAAGTAGCTAAACCAGTTTCTTTTTTGTGCTCATGATCATCTTAGTTTTATATAACACAATCTTTTATAAAGAATTTTGAATGTTGAAAAACCTACAATTATGTTATGAGTCCAATTGATAACATTTTGACTTTAAAGTCTAAACTAACAAACACATTTCTGTGTTTTTTATTTACTTTCATCAACAGCACATATATAGAATATGTTACGGCATTTGGTTTATACAGTGCTCGTGCTGGGGGTGGCTGTAGTGGCACAACAACAAAATATTGGCGAACAAGATTTGAATGAATTAATTAATTCGCTATTCACAAAAGATCCAAATGAGGCAACTCCAACGCCACCAGTAAATCCAACTCCACAAACAGCGAAACCACCTGTAAATCCCGAACCACTACCACCAGGAGTACCAACGGAAAATGTATGTTACAACCTCAAACCAATATTTTCACAGATCAGATTAATATTTTAATATAAAATTTAATTCTAACCATAGATGTGCTTTGGCGGCGGAGAATGCGTAGCGTACTACTTATGCTCCAACAACACATTCGTTACGGATGGTGAAGGTTTAATCGATATTCGTTTCGGTGATGATAATCCACGACAATGCCGCGACTATTTGGAAACATGTTGTGGTGTCGAAGATAAGGTGGTCGATCCAATCACACCGGCCCCACCACCAGATAAACCATCCGGATGCGGTTACCGTAACAATAATGGCATTGGATTTAGAATAACTGAGAAGGAGAGTGAATCACAGTACGGTGAATTCCCGTGGATGGTCGCAATTTTAAAAGAAGAACGGGCCGGTGACCAAGTTTTGAATGTGTATCAGTGTGGTGGTACTTTGATTCATCCACAGGTTGTGCTTACGGCGGCCCATTGCACGCAAGGACGGCAGGCAAATACGTTAAAAATTCGTGCTGGGGAATGGGATACGCAAACGAAAAATGAAATTTTTCCACATCAGGATCGGGACGTCATCGAAATTATTGTACACCCACAATACTACAAGGGCGGACTATTTAACGACATTTCAATGCTTATCTTAAATTCACCAATTCAGTTCGAAGAAAATGTACAAACCATCTGTTTACCGCCACAAAATGCAATTTTCGATCATAGCCGGTGTACCGCTTCGGGCTGGGGTAAAGACGTATTTGGACGTGAAGGAAAATACCAAGTTATTTTAAAGAAAATTGAATTACCCGTTGTACCACACGCCCCATGTCAAGATTCGCTTAGACGCACCCGTTTGGGTAAACGGTTCAATTTACACGAAAGTTTTATTTGTGCGGGTGGTGAAGCCGGCAAAGATACTTGCAAGGGTGATGGAGGCTCACCACTCGTTTGTCCAATTCTTAACGCACCAGATCGGTACTATCAAAGCGGTATCGTAGCCTGGGGTATTGGATGCGGTGAAAATCAAGTACCTGGTGTATATGCTAATGTTGCCCTATTCCGAAATTGGATCGATCAGCAATTTTCGCAACGGTCGCTCGATCCAAGTTACTACACAGCAGTTTAAGTTTATATAATCTAATTTTAATATTAGTTTTTTTTTATTAAAAAAGAAGAACACTCAGTGAAATAAAATAAAGTTTGACAAAAAAAAAAAAAAAAATGATCTCGGCGTGTATTAAGCTTGACCTTCCTATTCTTAGATGATAACTTACGCCACATATATAAAGAAACTGCATATTTTTGAAACATTCTCAGTGCTTTCCAAAACTTGTTTACATTTTGAAATATCAGTCGATCTCTTACTATAAAATTATGATCTTTATTTATTTGAATGTCGTCACTTACCGATCAACTTGTTTAACTTGTTCCCAGTATACTTGGACTTGTTGTATATATGCGCGCTGCATGTGTTTGTATGGCTTTGAAAAGTTTAACGTAAACATATTAAATTATCATAAACTGGGGATCTACATGCGTGGATCAGGTAAGATCAACATTGTGGATACATTAAGAAGAATTGTGTATGCAGCTTAATGACACAAGCACGACTTCAGGTTTTTTGCTTAAAGGTTAAAGAATTCAATTAATGAATATTACAGAAACTGAGAAATGAACTTTAACGGGGAATCACTACAAAGAGGTTGCCTTTCACATTTTTTAAAGTAAATTTTAGTTTCGGTTGCTTTTTAGTATAAAAAACCAATATGATTAGCCGGAATCTTTAATAGTTCCTGATTTAAGTAAATCACCACAAAACGTTTGCACGGCTGCGTTTGTTAACTGCAATAAAAATATTATTTCAGGCTACACATTTTAGCAACAACCCTTTTAGTCCGTTGCTCTCTATAAGCAACTACTTTAGGTGTCAAATAAAATAAAATTGTATATAGTGAAAGACTAATAAGTTTCAGCTCAATAATTTTAGTAGTCTGTTTTCGATGATATTGAGTTGTCAACTTATGCTGTATGCCTCAGGTAGATTTTTTCGGCTAAATTAAAGACTAAACTTTTTCAGGTGGCCTTACGCTATTTGCCGCAAGTGGCACTATTCTGGCTTTCCCCGGGAGTAGGGAATTTGGAACAATATTTTCATAGCATTTTTGTCCACATTGAATTTTTCGGCCTACTGAAGAAACAAGTTTAGTGTAAAATTTTTTAAAACAAAGTTAATTGGGAAACTTTTGTTCCACAAAATTTTTATAGGGAAAAATATTTTTCCTCCCAAGGAAAGCCCGAATAGGGCAATAGCAGGTTACAAACGAAAAGTCTCCTCGCGAGGTAACTATTCAATTTATTCTGTGTGCCCACTTCGATTTTTTTGTCTAAATTTCCAACTAACTAAATTGATGGTTAGTTCATACCAATCGTTCAAAGATGGCACAAATCAAACCGCATTATGTTTAATAAAAATAAACTTAAGTTTAACATTCTACGAAATATTTGTAACCGGTAATTGATAAATCGGAACTAAGTTTGCACTTTAGAACTAAATATCGGATTGATTTTGTTTTATAAATATTAGAGACATCTAACAATACCTGGGTGAACTAGCGATTGAAATTTAGACAAAAAAAAATCGGCGTCAAACACCCAGCAGTTGTCAAATGTCAATATGGTATTTAATGCAAATATATTATTGTGTCGAACGAAAAATCGACGAGAAGTCGATAATTAAGTATTTCGAATATTCGAAGCTTGTTTTGTTAATGTTACTGCCATCTATGAATGTTTATTATGAATTAATGAGAAATTTAGTATAGTTCATAATTTAGTCGAATAAAACAACCTGAGACACACAGCATTGTACTATAGACACATTACTAGTTTCGTAATCATAATTTCAAAATCTTGATTTTAAGGATGAAATGGGAACCCAAGACATACTACAATTTCCTTTGTCTTCTCATTTGGTTTTAAATAGGAATGGAGTAGACATTGGAGGTTAAGATTGGTATTGGAATGAGTTGCATACACAAACTTTAACATATTGTTACGAATTTTCCCTGTCAAATCTGGGTCGTGTCAATGGATTGTGAATATACAACTATTTCCATTTAACACCACTTATTATTTTCCCGCTACTCACTTTCGCTTTTAATCTTTCACGTACCGAATCTACCAAATGACTTACTCCTTGTGTGTATCGGATCCGTAATTTTCTGAGAATAAATGAGCATTTTTCGTAGAATAGATGTCTCGTAGAATAAATGTCTCAACATGTAACGTAAAAAGCTTCAACTTCGTCTGCATCCTCGTTTCTCGACACTATACCGATCCTTGATGACAACCCATCCCGCCACTGCTGGTAAGCCACGCATATCGCTTTATCCATACTGTTCTCTTTGTAAACGGCCAACGCCATTTTTAACCAGCATTTCCTTGACAATATTTTTAGCCGGCGTTCTACCATTTAGAATTTTAGCGACATAGGATGCAGCAAGATCCACTTAGTATTGCTGGGGCTCCCTCAAATTTCTGGCCATTTGTGCATATCTTCCGTAGGTCATCTTTCATGTCGATCATCTCTCCGCTAGTTCCTAAAACAATCATAACATTTATATTCTACATATTTTTTTACTGATAGTATTCTCCTATATTTAAAATCAATATTGATCCTTCTTGAAGAACGTGCAGAAGTCTTTTACAATATTTACAGTTTCTGTACAAATCTCAATTCCGGCCGTAGGCCATTGCAATACATACACTGCCGTTCGATAATCTTCCTATAAATTGTCAATCAACGCATCCGATTACCCTTGCTGCCCTATCAGGGAGAATTTCGCCTCCAGATATATTTCAATGTTCTATTCAACAGAACTACTTCAGTAATTAGTATCCCGTTTTAACGTAGCTACCACAATTGCTCTTCGGCATCATCCGAAGTTCTCATTTTTTCTCTATATGTCATACTTACTGACATGATCCATGCGTTGAAATCTGCCAATCAATTTTGTACGCAAAACGACAGCACGAGTTGGTGAGATGAGCAAGAATTTCGTGTACATATATATACCTTTCGTGATTTACTAACACAATTGTGCGAGTACGGCAAAAGTACCAAGTCAAAACTTTATTTTTGTATATGTTTTGAACCAACTTACACATTTGCGCATTCCTTTCAAACTTATTTCGTCCGAAAAAACACTATAACTATACACACAATTGTGTTGGTTGTACTTCAAATCAAACGAAATATTTTATCAAAAACGCCATTACATACTATGATTTTTTACTCACACGTTTGTGTGGTTTAGACTTTAATTTAGCCATTTTTTTATTTTTTTGGTTGAAACAGGGATATGGTGTATAATACACAATTTTATATTTGTATTGTGTATCTTCCCCTCTTGTATATGTGCATTCTATTTGTCATTTTTGCGATTGTAGGTACCAAAATAAATGGATCCGGTTGAATCGGTTTAATTCTTTTGATACTGACGTCTACTCACCTCTTCTATTCGTTTGCTTTTGAGCGGTGGAATGAACTAATATTTTATGTTTTTAGGATTTTATGTTTTAATATTAGTTTGTACGTTTATGATTTAATATTTAAATCATTGAATTATTTTCAAATTAATTCAAAAATATGAAAATTGTGAAATGTTTACGAATAGAAATGTCAATCCAAAAAAATCAAAACATGATCATGCGCATGCGTCTCGCCTACTAATACAATCAAGATGCTCAATACTCTATTTTTCCGGTTTGTTCACCTCGCGCTTGTCGCTTTTCGTACAAAATCGACACTCTGAGTTCAATTTTCTCGAGTTGATCCACCGTCAACCTCATTCACTATGGACACCAACCTTTCTGGTTCTTGCTGACTAAAAAATGGCTTACTATGAAACGCCGATTCTGCCTCCGGATGAGCATCCAAAATCTCGATCAGTTTGTTTCTTTCTTTTTTAACTGTGGCAATATGGTTGATTGTTCATCAATTTCGAACTGGCTCAATTCCACAAGACCAAATGGTTCTACTGAGCTAATGCGCCCCATACCATGATATTCATCATTCTGTTCTAAAAATTTACCAACAGTAATTTGCAATATCTGCTCTCCATCTCTTCACAATGCTCAACCTTCCGCTCCAAATCGCTTAGTGCAGTTTCTTTTCGATATTTTCGTCGCCTGTTTTAATTTTTTTAATTAGGCCGGAAACCGCTTTCACCATCTCCCGTTTTTCTTTAAGTTTTTCCTCTATTACCTCGTCCAACTCATAATAATTAGGGTCTAATCCTTGCTTTTGCAGTTTCCAACCACTCGTCTCGTCGGTAAATTATGCTGCTTCATTTCATTTTTATCTCCGTAACCGTTAAATCCTGAACTAATTATTAAATTTTCTTCTAATATTTACATTCGTACCACTATGACCAGTTGTTATGAATTTGCATTAAATTCTGTTTGTATCACAAGGTATATTGAATACCGTTATAGAATTTAACTATTACAACAACAATTCTCACAATTCACACTGCTCCCGAAATATTTGCGAAAATAATCTTTGAATAATTTATTCAATAATCCCTAATATTTATTTAACACTTACTGCAATATGCACTCCATGCACTTGGAATATTCTCGACTAAAGCACCACAACAATAAATTTCCATCCAAATGAGTCATCCTTGTGTTACACTGATATTTATGTATCGATGGAATATTCTAGACTTGTTTGGATTCATACAGAAGTAACATTCCCGGTTCTGTTCTAGATAGGCTACAACAAAATGATAGTCCAGTAAATGAAGGAGGAACAAAAGGCCAACCTGTAAGTTATTAGTTGCATTTTTCATTTTCTGGTGATAAGTGGCATTTGGTTCCTCAGTAAAAATGAGACCGAGTTTTCAAGAAAACATTCTGTTGTAGGGGAGAAAATGGCCCCAAAGGACCTGGAAAATCGGGTTTCAGCGAATATTCCCCAAAATATGGCAGTTAGAGATTTTTTGTTAAGATAAGAATTGAAGGTCAGTTAATTTTCTACAAAAAAGGTCCTAATGATTTTTTAAAATATGCAATATGCAATTTTTGTACAAAATTTGAGATGGGGGTGTTGCAAATACATTATTTTCAATGTTTTGGACTGTGGAAACCAATTGTAGATGGCGCCGCTACAATCCATCCACTGGCAAAATCCTCGGAGCCATAAATGTGAAACGCCGTAAACCATGTAATTTTCAAGAATTTTTATGTTCCCGAGCGTCTTGTTTTTCTCGGAGATGAGGGCTCAAGTTATACCTATTAGGAAGGCAGACCATAAGATTAATTACAGCAGGATGTTCAATGAGGATTTTTCTAACGAAAACTATAATCTCTAAAGAGTGAAGAATATTTACCCATAATACTCAACAACAATTTCTTGCAGATTCTCGGCAAATTTTTGCAATTTTTTTTTTCAACCATCCGGTTTTTGGAATAAACAGTTATAAAGTTTCTTTAAATTTCATTTATTATAGAAAAATATATAAAAATACTTTGAAATTATGACATAAATCTGTTAATCACCAGTCCCCGTTACAAGACTCCAATAATAATTCTTGGTCATTCATCAACGTCGCCCTCGCCAACAACTCCTTCTGGTTCTAGAGTTTCCTCTAGTTCTACCTCTTCAGATAACGTATCTTGGCTGTGTTTATAATTCGAACACTTGCGGGACTCTCTGGTGACAGTTCGTTTTCGAGACACTGCTGGACTTGCAGATATACCCAATAAAGGTGTTGCCTTGCAGCTTCAGGTGTGGGTGGCAAAGTTGCTAGTTTGAGCACGGTTTGATTTCTGTTTTTGTTTCTGGCAAATCGCTTGAAGATCTTGTATCTAAATTTTGTCAGGGTTTGTGTATCATCATCACTGTACATCGACGCAGTGGCAGTTTGCCCGTCCTGAAATACGGTCTCGTGGGAAAGATTATGGTTTTAAAACTTTAAATGACCGCTTCCGATCACTTCCAGTCCCGTGTCTCGGTTTTTCGTAACCTTTCCCTCTAATTTGGCGACTATTGACGTTTTTCCTTTCCCAAAAAAAGCGGAAGTTGTATCGCTTCCCGAAATCGCATGGAGAAATAAAATATTGTCTCGAACGAAGGGCCGCGCATCCAAGCTCGTGGACGAAAACATTTGCTGGGGGTTTCAATCAAAATGGAAGTAAATTAGATTATACAAATTTCACAGTCGACAAATTACCTTCTGAGGACCCATAATCAAGAAAATTTGTAGCAAATTAGTGCAATACAAAAAAATAGGAACAAATTCCTGGCGAGGTCAAAATTGCGTGGGAGCAGAAAGATTAACCCGTTTTTCCAATATGGCCAAAGAGTCAAAACGTGACTCAAGTCACAGGGTAACGGTAAATTTCCTCTTTCACATGAACTTTGAATCATGAGAATATATGCAGTTTTAACAAAGTTATTGAATAATTTGTCCACCCACTCATGTGTAAATGCACGGACTAAGCTCTCCGACATACAACACAGAAACTCAATATTCTAAGTGCGCTTGGGCCCGCTTATCTTGGAAACGGTCAGTTTAACTGAATTAACTGATCTTCAATGTTTATCTGGACAAAAAATCTCTAACTGCCATATTTTGGGAGATATTTGCGATTTTCCAAGACTTTTGGGGCCATTTTCTCCTCCTACAACAGAATGTTTTCTTGAAAACTCGGCCTCATTTTTAATGAGGTACCAAATGCCACTTATCACCAGAAAATGAAAATCGTAACTAATAACTTACAGGTTGACCCCTTCATTTACTGGACTATGATTGTTTTACAAATTACGTTAAGCTATACGCAACGAACGCAGCTTTGGCAAAATGCACAATTGATTGTTTTAAAAATTATCTCAAAAATTATAGTCGACCACATAAATTGGTAACGGATCGTGGTACATGCTTTACTTCAAATGATTTTGTTGAATTTATGAAAGATCATTGTATGAAGCATGTAAAAGTTGCAACAGCATCTCCAAAACCTACCCATTGGGTTTTTTGGTAGTTGAAAGAGTTAACCGTGTGTTACCCTCCAAAATTTGAAGATCGCCGTTATTTATAGATACAGTTGCTACGCTCAATCGATCGCGTCCTTGGAGGAGTTTAAAAGTTTGTTAGATCGATTAGCGAAAGACGATCGAGATTATTATCCTGTGCTTACTGCAGGAGACTTTAATGCTTGGTCTAATGAATGGGATGGCAGAGTATCGAATGATCGAGGAGACGTTCTAGTGGACGCTTTGGTAGTTTCACGGAAAGTGAGTGAGCGATACTTAGTAACACCAAGTTATAATTTTCGAACTTCGTGGTGTTATTCCTAATTGAAGGCAACCGAACAATATCAGAAATAGCGGCTTTACGTCGGAAATGCTTTAGGGTTAGGGGAAGTATTAGCGTTCAAGGCGTGAGAGACTGAACATTTTCGACAATTATACTCCAGTGGATGATTGGATCAGATTGGAGCTCAAATTTGCTATAAAGTTGGGCAAGCGGAAATGTTTTGCTTTGCGAAGAAGTTGACAGAAAGCCGTGGGCCGACGTTACCAAACGGTAATGAAAAAGGTAAGGTATAGTAATTTTAGGCCTCCTCTTGCCCAGATGTGATATGCCCAGCAATATATTTCGCTGTTCCCGCAATGACAACATGTATCGTCTAGAGGAATCGCAGTAAATGACGAAGATGAACGAATGCTAATCGTTAAGGCCGATGAAGCTACCACTTTAAAAACCCAAAGATCACGTCAAGATCCATCATTGTACAGGCCTTCGAGTATGCTTGACACTACAGGAAATATATTGGTGAAAGTGATTTCAGCAAGGTTAAGAGAGGCAATTGTAAGGTCCGATGATTTAGTCAATCTCGAGTAGATGGAAGAGAGGTAACAAGAAGTACCTTTAATGTAAGGAATGCTTTTAACATGGCACGAAGTGCATTCTTTCAACAGTATATTCAACTATAGTTCAACGAGAAATCCAAAGATACTTGCTAGACATTTTCAAGGACTACTTCCGTAATAGTATCCCAGTATCTCGAAAAAAATACACACACATACCAGCGAGTACAAGATTCTAGAAGAAAATAAAGATTCATTAAACTTTACCGCGCCTCCAGCGTATCACATTTCTACCTGCATTCTAACGTAAACAGAAATATCACAGAGTCATCATCATCATCATCATAAGGCGCTACTTTTATCTTCGTATAGTTCGATAAATACGCTATTCACAGACCCTAAAGCCATCTGAAGTAAGAACACGGCCTTAAAGAAAATTGATAAATGTTGATGTTTGTTATTATCAAGCATGACACTAAAAAAATATAATATGTTGACCACCCTTGAACTGTTTTTGACATCTTCATTTTGGATTTTTTTCTATTTTCAATTTCTTTCCAATGCCAAACTTACAGACATATAGGCAACACATTTCAAGATAGTTAACGACATCATTAGAAATAGTTTCAACTATTTTCAAAAGTGCGGTGTCTAGTTATCATGTGAGTATTGGATAAGTAACCAAATTTATATTTTTGTACGCAATTTTTAATAATTTATTTATAAAAATTGAATACAATGACTTAAGATGCTGTGTAGTAACTTTGATTTAGTCCACGTTGCAAGAAATGTTGATCGATCCAATTTCGAAATAGGGCGACATTAACGTATACCCCGGGTACTTGATTTTCACCGCATCCAACCCCCCAGGCCACAATACCACTTTGATAGTAACGATTCGGTACGTTGAGAATTGGGCAGACGAGTGGTGACCCACCATCACCTTTGCACGTATCTTTGCCAGCCTCACCGCCAGCACAAATAAAACTTTCATGTAAGTTAAACCGTTTACTAAGGCGAGTACGACGAAGTGTATCTTCACACGGAATCCTTGGTACAATAGGTAATTCAACTTTCTTTAAAATCACAGAATATTTTCCTTCGCGTCCGAATATATCTTTACCCCAACCCGATGCGGTACACCGGGTAAAATCGAATATTGCATTTTGTGGTGGTAAACAAACGGTTTGTATAGTTTCTTCAAGCTCAACTGGATGATTTAGTATGAGCAATGAAATGTCATTGAACAAACCACCCTTGTAATATTCGGGATGCACGACAATTTCGATAACATCACGATTTTGATGTAGAAACATTTCATTTGTAGTTTGTGTATCCCATTCCCCAGCACGAATTTTTAACGTATTTGCCTGTCGGCCTTGGGTACAATGCGCTGCCGTAAGCACAACTTGTGGATGAATTAAAGAACCACCACATTGATACACATTTAGAACTTGGTCACCGACATGCTCCTCCTTTAAAATTGCAACCATCCAGGGAAATTCGCCGTATTCCGCTTCATTATTTTTGCCACTTATTTTAAATCCTACACCAACCGAATTACGATATCCGCAACCGTCTGAATGTTGCGTTGGTGGTGTTACCACAATTATTTTTTTATCATCGACGCCACAACAGGTTTCCAAATAGTCGTGGCAAGATCTTGGATTATCCTCACCGAATCGCATATCGAGCAAACCTTCACCGTCTGTGATGAATGATCCATTTTTGCATTGAAAGTATGGGATGCATTCGCCGTTATAGCACCGCTAAAATAAATGACATAAAATATTTCCAAATTTATATAAATTTTAAAGATCTTTGATCAAAATACATTTTCTGTTGGTACTCCTGGTGGTAGAGGTTCTGGAACTTCGGGCGGATTTGTTGGTCGAGTTACAGGTGCTTGTGTCGGTGGTGACACGCTCGTTGGACTTTCGGTGAACAGTGATTTTAAGAATGCGTCGAACTCTGGATTGGAAGGCGGCTGTTGCGCCACTACAATCACGCCCAAAACAAGTATTGCGGAATGTAAATATTGTAACATTCTGTGTACTTGTAAAATAAAGTAAAAAATATTAACAATATTTTTTAAGTCAAATGTTATCAACCGACCAACACAATCAAAACATTTTTTCAAGTTTCAAAATAAATCACACAAAAATCATTAACACGTTGAAAACGAAAATATTTAAATTTTTCAATTCACCAAATCTCTTCAAATTATAGATAAACAATTAATTTACACTTTCTGGCTAACAAATCAGCACTTACTTAAAATTATTATAATTTGTGCGCACTAGAAACCGTGTATCTTCACTCGATGATGCCCTTCTAGCGAATAAGCAATATGATAGAATTGTAGTCGCACTGAACTAATTATATATCGCTCTCCCACATAACCTACAAACAATTCACAATTTTATATTTATTTTTGAAAAAACGTATTCTTTATAAAGTATATACACTTAAGTAAACACATATTCATTTATTCATGTCGTTATCACATTAACGATGATATTTACACAATTTCCCCGAACCGTGGGTCATCATAACGTATGATTTTTGATTGCATTCGCATACGTTTAAAAAAAACCCAAATGATTATTTGGAATTATAAAAACGTAACATAACTAATAAAATTTAGGCAAACTGGTTGATATGAATCAAACTACCACCGTCGTATTAGGTCTATGCAATCGTAGTGCAGTAACCTAGGAATACGAGTACACTACTACTGTAAATTGTCTAAATTGTCAAATTAATTTGACTACCTTTCACTTAAGCATAATGTTCAATACAATCGGGTTTCCGTTAACATGTAAACATGTTTATAATTTTTTAATGTATATGATACCCAGAGTAGTCGAAACATACAGTTACAGTTTACCAAGTCTTCAGCTGAGAAGTGCTAGAAATGTAGATTGAGTTAAGCCATTCAAAACTATCGATAATGTATAGTTCCAACTTGTCATAAATAATATAAAAGAAGAATGTCTGGAACTGGCTCGAAAAGTTAGCACGTAAAACACTGAGGCAACACTAATGGTTTGGGTTTTGAATAACGTAAGTAAACATTTTTACTCACGCTTACCAAAAATGTTTCTATTAGAGTAATATTGTAAACGAAACGAACGGGAAATACAGTACAAATCGGATAGGAATAACAAAATATTTCGTGTTATGAGAATTTCGTCTTAATTTAATTTAGTTTTCATACTTTTAAATTCATGTTACTTACCAAAAATCACATAAGTTCATTTAAAAAAAAAACATTTAATCATTGAATGTAATGAAAAAAAAATTCATAAAGGTACTGTTAAAAAATTACACATACAGTGGGTCACAGCCAAAATGATGCAAGCAATTTTTAATTTTTTCTAAAATAAATATTCAAAAAACAAAAATAAATATCTATTTTTAATTTGCATTTATTGTAAGCTTCAGTATTAATTGTTAATTTCATAACACAAAACAAAAAAAATTCTTCGTAAAAATGATTTACTGTCAGTTTATCGTGAACAATTTATCGTGAGCAATTTATCGTAGAACAATTTATCGTAGAACAATTTATCGTGGAAACAATTTATCGTGGAATCAATTTATCGTGAAACAATTTATCGTAGAACAGTTTATCGTGGGCAATTTATCGTATAAAAGTTTATCGTGGACAATTTATCGTATAACAGATTGGAACAGCTTTAGTATCGCAGTCAAATTTTTTTGACAGTCTGAGGGACGGTAGCGCCACTTTGACCAAGAGCGGAATTGTTTATAACTAATAATGTGCCTTTGCTTAGCATTTTGGACCTAGCGCCATCTATTGAAATAAAAACGAACTAAAATTTAAAAAATACTTTAAGACGTGCTAAAAAAATTTAATAAAAAAATATTGAATCTCATTTAAAAATAAATGAAATTTAATATTTGTTTATGAATATATTAAATTGAGAGTGGGAGTCGCACTGCGTGCCGCACGTAGGAGCAGATTATATAGTATCTATTAATGACACCTACGCCCCTCCCCGTAGCCCTGCGGGGCTCTTTAGATTTTAATTTCGGGGGGCGTAGGAGCCGGGATCTTCAAACATGTCGCACTGCGTGCCGCACGTAGGAGCGGATTATATAGAATCTATTAATGACACCTACGCTTCTCCCCGAAGCCCTGCGGGGCTCTTTAGATTTGAATTTCGGGGGGGGGGGCGTAGGAGCCGGGATCTTTAATCGGTTAAGAAACTACCGAGTTCCGTCTCACATGGTCATATTCCAGAACTTCTTCCAAAAATCATTCAATAATCCCACTACCATCTAACATACCCAATCCCATCATAATCGGTTAAGAAACTACCGAGTTCCGTCCCACATGGCAATATTCCAGAACTTCTTCCAAAAATCATTCAATAATCCCATTTCCATCTAACATACCCAATCCCATCATAATCGGTTAAGAAACTACCGAGTTCCGTCCCACATGGCAATATTCCAGAACTTCTTCCACAAATCATTCAATAATCCCCTTTCCATCCAACATACCCAATCCCATCATAATCGGTTAAGAAACTACCGAGTTCCGTCCCACATGGCCATCTTCCTGAACTTCTTCCCAAAATCATTCAATAATCCCATTTCCATCCAACATACCCAATCCCATCATAATCGGTTAAGAAACTACCGAGTTCCGTCCCACATGGCAATATTCCAGAACTTCTTCCAAAAATCATTCAATAATCCCATTTCCATCTAACATACCCAATCCCATCATAATCAGTTAAGAAACTACCGAGTTCATTCCCACATGGCAATATTCCAGAACTTCTTCCAAAAATCATTCAATAATCCCACTTCCATCCAACATACCCAATCCCATCATAATCGGTTAAGAAACTACCGAGTTCCGTCCCACATGGCAATATTCCAGAACTTCTTCCAAAAATCATTCAATAATCCCATTTCCATCCAACATACCCAATCCCATCATAATCGGTTAAGAAACTACGGAGCTCCGTCCCACATGGCAATATTCCAGAACTTCTTCCAAAAATCTTTCAATAATCCCATTTCCATCTAACATACCCAATCCCATCATAATCGGTTAAGAAACTACCGAGTTCCGTCCCACATGGCAATATTCCAGAACTTCTTCCAAAAACCATTAAAGAATCCCACTAATTTTTTGATACCACGCATAAAACCTTTCTACGATAAATTGTCCACGAAAAACTGTTCTACGATAAATTGTCCCACGATAAATTGTGTCCACGGTAAATTGTGTCCACGATAAACTTTTCTACGATTAAATGTTCACGTTAAATTGACACACGATAAATTGTTTACAATAAAGAGACCGTCACCCATAAAAATGAATTCCTGTTTGTTCGTTTGTTTGTTCCGAATGAGCGTCTCAGCCGCTCAACCGATCGCCATGAAATTTTTACCATGTACAAGTTGCATATCCAGAACCAATCTTATGACATTTTGGAAGGGGCTGGACCCCGGGGTCTAGGGGTTGCGGTACAATTTTTTCGAAAATTTTAATTTTCTTTAAATTTTTCCATGAAAATGAGTTTATGAAGCTGGTTATATGAAATTACTGACATGTTCGAATCCGAGGGGCCCAGCTCTGGATCAAAAATTAATTTTTTTAGATACAAATATTTGATTATTCCAAAATGACTTCTCAGTTGCTCAACCGATCGCCATGAAATGTTTACCATGGCAATGTTGCATGTTCAGGACCAATCTCACGATATTGTGAAAGGGGCTGGAACCCGGTGTCTAGGGGCCATGGTACAATTTTTTTCAAAAAATCAATTTTTTTTACGAGAATGAGTTTTGGAAAGGGGTTATATGAAATAAGAGACATGTTCGAATTCGGGGGTTCCGCCCCTGGATCAAAAATTCATTTTTACATGTAAAGATACAATTATTTGATTGTTCTGAAATAACGCCTTAGCCGCTTTACCGATCGTCATAAAAATTTTACCATGTATATGTTGCATGTTCAGGACCAAGACCATGATACTTTTGAAGGGGATGGACCCCGGGGTCAAGGGGCTGTGGTACAAATGTTTTCTCAAATTTCAATTTTTTAAGATTTTTTGAAGGGAATGACTTTAGAAAAGGGGTTATATGAAATTAGTGACATGCTCCAATCCGGAAGTCTGCCCTGCATCAAGAATTCATTTTTACATGTATGTATAGATACAATTATTTAAATGTTCCGAAATAGCGCTTTAGTCGAAAAAATTTAGACACCAAACAGGAAATCTAGCGTACGATTGTTACACACAAATCATACCCCTACTATAATTGATTTAATTATTCAAATTAATTTTATTAATTTAAATTTAAGACAATCTTTAGGTCCCAAAAATGACGGCGTTAATAAATTAAATAATGAAATTCAGTCGGAACTACCCGGGCCACTAATGAAATACAAATCTATCGACACGGTTACTGATGTGAATCAATCCGTCAATTATCCAATAAAGTTTCTTAATTCTTTGGAGCCACCTGGTATTCCACCACACATACTATTTTTAAAAGAGAGTTCACCAATAATACTGCTCCCAAATTTAGATCCAACGAAATTGTGCAACGGAACACGGCTTTGTGTGAAGAAATTCGTGCCGAATGTGATTGAAGCAACAATTATTACCGGTAAAAGTAAAGGAGAAGATGTGCTAATTCCGCGCATTCCTATGATTCCCACCGATTTGCCGTTTGAATTCAAGCGACTACAATTCCCATTACGCCTTGCTTTTGCAATGACAATCAATAAAGCCCAGGGGCAATCATTGAAAATAGCTGGTGTTAATTTGGAAAATTCATGCTTTTCACATGGCCAACTGTATGTTGCTTGCTCCAGAGTGGGAATGCCACAAAATTTATTTATTTACACACCAAATGGAAAATTTGGATGCATTAACGGATGCACCCGTTACTGAATACAGCTACTTATAATTTTCTTTTCATATGTGATTGCAACTACAGTGATGTAAAGAGAGAATTCTTGCATAACAATCAAGATATTTGAAATATATACCTCCCGTGCAACGCCGGGTAACTCAGCTAGTATACTAAAAAGAAACAAATTTGCTTTACTTTAGGTAAAATACAAGAAGATATTTCCGTTATATTTAATTATTGTTGTAATCATTATAATAATTTTATATATAAACCTTAATACTTTAAATTAAAATAACCTTTAACTTCTCAACTAGTTGTTTAGAATTAGTGGACTAGCTCACACCCACGGTTTCTAAATTTTCGACTAACTTAATTGATGTTTAGTTCATACCTAGTTCATTATCTAGTTTATAGATAATACAAAACAAACCGCACCAGATTTTTAAATAAAATTTGTCCAAATAAATTTATATTTATTTAGAATTCTGCACAATATTTCTAATTGGAGATTATAATAAATATTTATAACAAATTTATAACAAAATTATAACAAATTTTGAAGTTTATAACTGAATATCAAACATAGTATTTTGAATTATGAATATTAGAGACATCTTTCTATGACTAGTATGAACTAATAACCAATTTAGGTAGTTGGAAATTTAAAGAAACAAATCAACGTCAGCCGACAGCATTAAAAACTAATACATTGTCTCTGGTATAATTTTTTTGACTAAAGTACTTTCTAAACTAGTTTTATGTTGGTTGACGCTAGTTATCAATAGATGGCGTTATCAATATTGCATTGAAATTTATTATTATAAATATATTTAGGCTGTGTGCCAAACTCAAGGTAAATCGTTTACTACGGTAAATAATGGTTTTAGAACAGATTTTTCGATCAGTTTGCCATAGAGTTTTTGAAAAATATTTGAATTTACCAAAAAATTTACTTAAAATTGGCTTTTACTTTAAGTTTAACACACAGCCTTAATTTGAGTTTTATCAATTGGCGAAGTATTTATTATAGATGGTGGATAATCAACAATTAAGTACGCAATTTAGGACTAAATATTAGAAACAGGACGTTTTATGGATACAGTAACAACTATAAATCACTAATACAAGCTATCAGCAATTTAGTTTAGTCAGTATCTGATATTTAATTAAAATTTGCTAATTAAGTTAAGGTTTATCAGTTTCGACAATATTTTTAATCGGATATTACAAATCTGAACTATCTTTGCAGCTTAGCAGTAGCAAACCCACAGCAAAAATTACTAGGAAATATATTTTATTGTATAAATCAATACTGGCGGATTTGCAAGGATTGTGTTGTCTAACATTCTTCTCTGCTTGTTACTTATGAACAAACGACGGTCATAGGCATACCAATCACATGTGCGTACGTTATAGAAAACCAGGTTAGTCGCTGCTCCACTTTGTAATTATCATACAATTTGGTGATTGGGTTGCTTTGACTCGATCGATTGACAGAAGAATAAAATAAAAACCAAACTTTTGAATGCCATCCTCCCGCTTTAGAAAACTGATTCAGTATATTTACGGTGTTAAATAACTCTGCTTAGCTTTAACTTGATATAACGATTAGTTTAAATTCTTGATTCATCTGGTTTTTGACTTTATTTTAAAAATCTCATTTACATAAGTTGAATTGAACAACACTCATATTGTGGTGATAAATGGGACATCATGCTGATGTAACCTGATCAATGTAATAAAATTAAACGTGTGTCTTGTATAACGAATTTTAATTTATTTGAACTCCGACCTGTCGACTTATCTACACTTAATTTGACTCTGTCTTGCACATGATGACTTTATATTTTATTTAAAATTTGTGTTGAGCGTAAGCTTTAATTTAGCGGTTGATATTAAACGATTGGCTTTAACTTTCACTATCGTATCATATACAACACCAAATCTTATTTTGAAATAAAATACGAAAACACTTTGAAATGTTGCAGTTTAAGAGAAAGTTGGACACCAAGGCTATAACAATATTGATGAACTGTCTGAACAACTTTACTATACATAAAATTTTTGGTGCTTCGGTTATTTAGAATCTGAATTTTTTTTTTGTTGTTATATTTTTATTTTGTATTAGTGTGAAAACCGCAATAAATTTTTTCTATAAAAACCAGTCGGAATCAAATAATCTTTAGTTCATTATTGGATTGGTAACAAAGAAGAAGTGATTTAAAAAAAAAATGTTCTTTAAACTATATACAGTTCTAGTCATAACGCTTATCGTAGTTGCGATTAGTCAATCTGAGGTAAAAGAAGCATCGAAAGAAGTGGTTAAGACTCCAAAATTGTGTGCGAACGGGACTGGACAATGTATTCCATATTTAGAGTGTCCAGATTTTTTAAAGAGCTTACCTGACGACACCGAAGGCGTTATTGAAGTACACATTCCGGAAGGTGCTACTCTACCGTGTGAAGATTATGTGGAAACATGTTGTTCCCTGGAATCACAAAATACTAATACTACGAAATCGTCTTAAATAAATTATTTTAAAAATGTTTTAACGTTTTTTATTTAAAATTATTTTGTGAAATAAGAACCGGGTGACATTCTATCACTGTTTCGATGCGGTAATAATTTTTCGACATAGGCACTGCATCTGCTGGTACTCTCCGACTTTAATTATGGGAACATTAGGAGTTCTCATTTTATAAATCAAGGCTTAGAAAATAATTAAAATTATCACCATCCCGAAAATTTGATTAACATTTTTTTTTTAATGGTTTGTTTACTTAACTGTCTAGCGTGGACGCTAGATTAAAGCACAATGTGGAATTTTTATTTTCTGTTACAAGACCAACATAGCATAATGAATCATTTAGGCTGTTAGTCCCAAGAACAGGTGATTGTTCTAATGCTTTTCAGAATCTCCGATTTTTTCCGAGGTTGCTGATTTTTTAACGGAATCGTGAGGTGAACAGATCCGCGCGCGTTTACGAGAGATTGGAATTTTTGGTACACCATGTGGTGAAATTTTGTAATGGGCTCTTATGCGGTGCGGTTTGAAGCCCTCTAGTAAATCTTCATGTTATTGGCGTATACAGATACTGACAAAATATTAATGAAGCATTCGATGTCGTTGATAGAGAGAATGGATGATAAAACGTATATAAATGATTGCCTTGAGCACTTACAAAAAAAAAAAATTAGAATTTGGTCTGAGAAGCCCGGAGTCAAAGTTTAAACAAAATTATTTCGAGTGAAATTCTGTTAAATGCTTTACTTAAATATAGGTGAGAACAACGTCAATCAATGTATATGATATGAATTCAGTAAGATTTGTGGTTGTGGATGATTTAATTTAGGAAGCCCTTGCTGATTATCAGAATTACAATAAACGTATAATAAATCATATGCAGGATAATTTTGCATAAGACCCGTAATTCTACTTTATTGTAGCCTTATAGCTTATTGTATTTGAAACTGATTATAGTTATTTTCGCATCAATAATAAGCAGTGAATTAAGATAAAAACCAACTAGATCCTAGTGTCAGCTCCAACAGGAATAAGACCTTGTTACGGATGACGTCTAACCCGCAAATTTAACAAAGCACGCAGAGGCCTCTCTCAAGGTGATTTTGCCGACTAGATTTCAGAGTTAATGATTGAGCCGTGAGGAAATTGAGGCTTGCGTGTTCCTCCCGACCATATGGATGTCCTGCAAAGAGGATGATGGGGAGTGACAAGCCCAGCCTAAAAAGATAGAACCGACACAAACCCCCTTCACATACCAACCCGAAAAAATATTGTACTTCATTTTATCATACACAAAACCAGGAAGAAATAATCACTGAACTTGCGGAAATTGGGTAGTACAAAAAATTTAAACCGAACAAAATACGAAAAGGGTTGATGACCTTGACCGAATTTGTGAAGTAGAAAGAGAAACGAATCGAATAAATGGGGTAACAAAAAAATGTAAATAGAACAAAAATATAGCCGCCGAACGTGAACAATTCTGAGAACGAAACCAATGTGCGTTCCCCTGCCCGTGTCGAATAACCGTAATGGCGCTCGATTACAAAAATATTTAAATAAAAATTGGAAAATGAAAGACATAAAATGAGAAAATTTGAAAATTGAAAATTAAAATTGAAATTTCAATGTCAAATAGAATTTGTAAAAAAAAAAAAATTGTAAAAAAACTCATAAAAAATTAAAAATCTAACTTAAAATTACAAAATTAAAATGGTACCTTCTTGACCTTCAGAAAGGTTCCGCCAAAATGGGTTGCGCCGTCTTCTCGCCGTTAATCAAAAAATAACATTTGCAAATAGCCAAGTCATGGGCCACCTGTGCAACTGGGTTGGGCGTCTTCCCGCCTTTAATCGAAAATTCGGCCTTCATAGGCCGCCGAAAATGTTGACCGTAGCGGTGTCCAAAATTCCAGGTAAAATTAATCATAGTCACGAAAAGTCGATACCTAATAACAAATGGCCGGTTGGCTTCCTTCTCAAAAATGTGGTAGCCTATTGATGAGTTAACCGGCAGCTGTTTAACCGTAAAAGGTGACGCGGGTCCACCGGAAACCACGAGCCAGCCGCCTGTATATGTAAGCCGGCTCCCGGATATTTAAGATGGCGCACGTTGATATTCCGGCATCTGTTAATAAAATAGCCCCCGTAGAGCCGAGAAATTTTTTTTTTGTAAAGATTTTTTTTTTGAAAAAACAAACATTTTTTTGTATAAAAAAATACTTTCGGCTGAAAAATATCGGCTGACAAATGTCGGCTGATAACTAAGGCTGAAGCATATTAATATTTGATATTTCATGTTATATTTTCTGCTGAGATAGCAAAGACACTATCTGCATTATCGATTTTTTTACTTTCGGCTGGAAACTATCGGCTAACTTTAATAGGGTAAACGAGCATCTGCCAGAAAAATGTTCGCTACTTAATGTTTAATTTTAATCCCCACAGTTTACCCTCAAAACACCAAATTGGGAAACGTAATTAACGTAGTTCACTCTTGCACGAAAATAAAAAAAATTGTATAGGAAATTCAACCTTGAATGACCTCAAGAAAAACCTAATTACTTTTGAGATTAAAAAAATCAGTTGATTCTGAACTACAGGCTTTTTTGTTTGTTAACTTGTGTTGGTAATTTTATTCTTAATTGGCTACTCGAGCGTTACTTCACTCTCCATCAAAAATCAAAAACTCAAACATTTGGACGATTTTTCCATCGACCCTCCAATACCAAAACAAAAATTAATCTTAACTTTACTTTTTTAAAATTCCAAACTAAACTAAAATCTCTCGCACCAAAAAAGGTACACGTTGGTCTTGCTCTCAAAATTATTAGAAGTTTATGTAATACATACAGTAAATAGGGTGGGTAAAAAAAACATAGACCAGAATATTAAGGCCCACACACATTTCACAACATTTTTAATATGAATGCCATAATACAGATGGCAATGCCATCAGTAAAATGCGCTAATCAAACGACTATAATGAAATTCAAAATTCAAAAATAAAATTGGAAAAAGGCAATGTTATGACCGTGGAATCGTGGAGATATTTGACCCGATGGCTGAATTACGTTGTGTGGGATATAAACTCCATCGGTTATCATATCTGTCATCTCCTTGTATGACAAATTTTAATTTGTTTGTCCCAAGGAGAACTAGTTCCGGAAACCGAAGAAAGCGGTATCGACTTGTAATAATAACCAATAATGACAATAAAATCCCAGTCGATCCGCATGTTGTTTGGCCCTATTAGAGAAAATTTTCTTGTTCCGTAACCCGAACCAGTTCGATCAACAAGTCATTATGATTGTTTCTCACTTTTAAAATCCCAAGTTGATTCGTTTGTTGAAATTGATGCTATAGGCTCCTATCTGTAAAGGAGAGACTTTTAATTGAGTATCTCTTCATCATTCATTCTTCAGTTTCATGCGGGTGACCCCTGGGTGGGCTTGGTACAGCTTCGACAGAATGTAGTTTGAATGACTCGAAACGACGATGCGATCACAATAAAACCCTGCAAGTTTTTCCTAAATTTTGTAACCTTTGGCTCCCTTAATTGCTTAGGTGGTCGCGGCAAACCGTTTTTGATACAGTTTTTGTAACAGCTGTTTTACTGTATCAATTGCGAAACACCCGACGCTGCAGTTTGCGTTTCTCAAACTCCCAATGCCAATTTCTTCATCTCATTTCTCATGACCGGCAATTAATCGCGAAATGAAACTGCGTCTGCGAAGCTCTCCGTGTCCACGTATTTGATGGTAAAATCGTAAATGAGCTTAATAAGTGCGTATAGTTGCAAACGGCTAACCGAGTGTACCAGAATGCTAACCTTCGATCCAAAAATCACCAACGGCGGTTTACGATCGGTTTGAAGCTCGAACTTGTGATTGTTGATGTTTCATCTATACCTCGATGTATCCACCGCCACGATAATTTTCTTCTTCAGGTCATAGTAGGTTATCGCCAAGTTTATCGTAAACACTTTTATAAGCTTCTCAAAAGCTTCATGGAGCACCGGTTCTCGTTGCACATTGTTGCACAACAGTTTGTCCATAGCCCATGAATAACTTTCAGTTGTTTTACAAATTTGCCGTATGTGACTAATCCTAGGAATGTGTTACGAGTGGCATGAAGCCAACCCGCAGATTTCATCTAAACACACGAGGGCCTCTCTCACGGTAATCTTGCCAAGATCACAGGGTTTTGGGTCGTGGAGAAATTGAGGCTTATGCGTGCTCCTGGCCTAGGAGTGACCGAAATTTGAGAAATCTGAATAAATATAATAATAACCAGATGTGCTCACCAAGGAACAAACGGATCTCGCCGAATGACAAGTACAATATCTGCTGAAGAACTCCCCGAATGGCCCATCGACCCCAAGAGGCCGATGCCCAACCACAACGAAGCAGCATAGTACGGCAGGGACGTATCTCCAACGGACAAAGCCTCTCTTCACCCGGAGAGATCACTAGTGAATCTCCTACAACTCACACTCCAACTGCTTGAGACTACCAGAGTGCCACGGGGAGACAGTATAGATTTTACGGTCTTCCCTAAATTTACGACACATATGCTTGGCTTGCCACTCCGACCGATGAGGAAAAAAAATAAACCGAATGCCAAAAGGAATCTCCGTGCACTTTTTTTTATTAAATTAATTTCTTTTTTCAACATACAAAAAATCAGAGACGGAAGGAGGGATAAACAAAAATAAAAAAAATTTAAACTAAAATATGGTTGCCGAATGTGAATAATTTTGAGAGCGAAACCAATGTGAACCCCGGTCACCCGTACCAGAGCCGTTATTCGGTGTTTGATTACAGCGACACCCGAGGGTATAGATGCGACAATACCCGAGGGTAGCTGTTTCCTGATTTTGGCTTACCGTAGTTGTGTTCCTCAAGATTCATTGCCACAAGTATCCATACTCTGCCTCTTTCCCAAGTTGATTACAGTTTTCCTAACGGTTGATCACTGGTTTTATAGACAGTTGAGGACGAGCATCAATTCGTCATTCTGCTATGCCATATGAAAATTTAGCGGGGAATTGCACTTCCTTAGGATGAAGCATATATACACGCCAATGTCGCCAAAACCAATAAGGAGCGATGAAATATCTTGATTGTGCATTTGCATTCGCCGATATTGTAGCCATAATATTTCAGAAATGGCTCCGATGACATCAGTTACTTGTGTTAGGTTCAAAATTGTTTCAATATGTATTTGATGGCCGATTGTTTGATTTTCCCGATAAATGAGACTTTCATTGGCGGCACATGAAATCAGAACAACCTGTAACCGTTTTTTTAATGCTTAAGCCAAATGTTAAAAGAACACTCCAAGCGAACATGTCGCAACATAGTGAAACATCACACAAAATGGTAAAATAGAACGAAACATGGTGAAACATGCCGGTAACTGGAGGTAAACCAACATATTGGAACTGTCCAGAAATCAGAGCTCCATAAAATGGTTTCTTGCTGTCGAAAACCCTGCCCTGGCAAATATCATCAAAATAATTCAAGATAAGTAAAATGTTAAAAGAAGACCCTAAGCCAAGGAACCAGATTTAATAAGAACCCATCGAAGTCGATTCCTGGCAGCCGAAAATACGGCCGTACCAATTTTTTATCAAAATCGTTAGAGCCAAATATGTTTTCAAAGGATATCCTAAATGGATTTTACCAAAATTTTGACTCAACGCAATCAATTCCAGGCATAAGAAACAGCTTACTACCAGACGACCCTGTAACGCATTTTCGAGAAATTATCAACTATCGTAATCGATCCCTGGCACTCGAAAACCATCCCTCACCAATTTTTATAAAAAATGTGGGAGCTGAAAAATTATTTAAGAAAGGTTCCCAGGGCCCACTGTTCAACTCTCTGAATGAATTTTCCTGATATGGACCTATCACAATCGATTTTTTGGCAAATGATGACCTTCATTTACCAATTTTTAATAAAATCACGCAAATCAAAAAAAAAAAAAAAAAACGGGACCCGGGCTTCGGCGGATGGCCCCTTACACCTATTCCTACAAAACCGTGACCCATATCAATTGATTTGTGGTACTCAAAAATCCTACCTTAGTGATATTTATAAAACTCGTTTTATGACTCCACGGTCTCTTTTCCAGTTTTATTTCGACTTTTTAATTTCATTATAGTAGTTTGAATAATGCAATTTACTGATGGCATTACCATCTGTATTATGACATTAATATTACATTTTTTGTGAATTGTGCATGGGCCCTTAATATGCTGTTTTTTTACCCACCCTATTGTATTACATAAATGTCGAATGATTTTGAAGGCGAGACCAATATGCAACTTGTGCCGGTGCGTGTGTGCGAACGGCTAAAATATAGAATAATATTTTGTTTTGTGGTTTCTTGTTTTGGCATGTGCGATTAATGCGCGGTGCGAAAGAATGTGCAAGTGACGCGCACGAAAAAGCAAAACAAAAAACACTCAGGAAAAGTATTCGTCTGGAATTTTTTTTTTTTGGTGCGAGAACTTTTGTTTTTGGTTAGTCGAGTTTTGTATTTCAAAAAGCGAGTTTTGGTTTGGACTGTTACAAGTCAAGTTTGATAATTGAAAATACGTGTTAAATAAAATTAATGTTAAGAATAAAATTTATAAAATTTAATAAAATCGTTTTGTGTAATTTCTGTGAACAATTTTCATGTGTATGAAAAATAAATACTGAAAGTTAAAATAAAAGATTTCTTTCCAATTTTAATTATTGTTTGGCCATTTTTAATTTAAATATGCAATATGTGTGTTGGTACGTGTGGTGGACATCGAATTTTGACACTACACGATACGGTTTAGTGTCGACATCTTATAATATTGTTTCACCAATTTGAGTGGCCAGTTGAGGGCGTTTTGGATTTCTTTGCAGATAAGGGCGAAAGTACCGCTTTAACAGCAAGTGCCGCATTTTATTAGTAGACACCGCATTTCTTCGAAGGGTACCGTGTATAGATAAACGGTTATCGTATTAGGCCATTCAACTCATATACCAGCGGACGGGCTGCAACGGTGGACCGCATTTTGGTTACGTGGCCACTCATATAGTGTTGACGTGAAAAAAAGACACGGCTACGGATCGGCGGTCAAGGACGCCGCAACCAACCCTACAGGGTGACCTGTTCAAAGCCGCAGGTCCAATTTTTTATTTTTATTTTTTTTTGATTCTTTTACAATTTCAATTATTGCTTCAATCTTAAATTCAAATATTTAAATTTCAATTGTTTAATTTTTTATTTATTTTCAATTTCTTCTTTTCAATTAGTAATTAAATATATATTGGTGTAATGGGGCACCAAATAACGGTTGTGGTGCGTGCGACCGGGGTGCGCATTGGTCTCACTATCCAAATTCATTCATGATCGGCAGCCATATTTTTGTTTGTATTGGTTCAATTTATATTTCTCGTTTGAGCTTCGAAATTTTCACGTTTGATCCTTGCTGTCCGATTTATTTTTTTCCCGGTGTACAAAATTTTTGTTTTGTTCTTTGTTTTTAAATAATAATCGATTACATGCGAGTTATTTCTTGGGCATTATGCCCAGTGTATTCATCATGCATCTACGATGATAAATAAAACTTTTATTAACGCCATCTATTAAGTCCAATGGTGATCTAAAAATACAAAAAAGGAAATATTGAGGTAAAGTACGTGTATGTTCTGTATCCAGCAACATATCGTTGGAGGTAAACAAATTTTTCATGTCGGTACCACTTGTTCCAGGATTTCAAAAAGATCCCTAATACGTAATTGGAGTTAGCTAACCGCAACATCGCCTTCTACAGACAAGCAATATATCGAGTGACCACATAGCTCAAGGACGTATACCACCAAATAATGAAGGATATGACCAGCAGAATGTATGAGGGATTTCGTAACCGACCAACAATGCGAAAATTACTCTAGGCAGGAAGATAGGCAATCTACACATCTTCTGGCTGGAAAACCATATTAATGAATTACAAAAACATTATTTCTTTGTTGTGCGTCCGAATACCGAGTTTTACTACTGTAAAATTGGAGGCTACCTACAACTGTTAGATACTAGTAAAACTAAATAGTAGTTAAATCGTGCAATTTTTGTGATTTCGTCTTTCGAAAAATTACCAAAGCGAAGAAATTATGTTGACTGATATCGTCGCAATGGTGCCGCAAATTTTCTAGCCAACGTAAAATTCAGATCATCAGATGAAAGACCACCGTCCGTGAATTTTCCAACTGTATAGTTTCAAAGGTTTTTTGCAACTTATTGAAGTAATATTTTACTAATGGAAACTACGGTGGCTCAATAATTTAAATTTTAAACTCGAAAATTTGTTTCGCCGAACAAAATATTTAAGATACAAAATTTGGTAGGTGGTTACAAAAAAAAATGCAAGATACCAAACAATTCAACAATACTAAACTCGATATTCCTAAGATAAACAGTTTTGATTTTTAAATCTACATACGTACAATATGCTTATTTAAAAGGTTAGATAGAGATGATTATATTTGACCGTGAAAGTGGAGCTTAAATACCACAGTAATATGAAGCAAATCTTGTTCTAATGCGTGTTTTGGCTCAAGCTTAACGCCGGTTTATATATAAAAAAAAATATGTTTGTCATTCTTACCGAAAATTTTTTGTTTGGCCCCCCACTTTAGTGTTCCACTGTTCTAGCTGTTTGTGTATGTTAAACAGAAAACAAATGAAACAAAATATTCAGGTAAACAAGAAAAAAAAATCAGTTTCTGGGTAAGTGTGCAAATTGACACTTGCGCTGTGCTTATCCATCACATACGTTCATTATGTAAGTATTCCGTCTTAATTTGTTGTGGCCGTATAATTTGATTTATATTTTTTTATTATTATTATGGCAGGTTTCGTTTAATGATTATCATAATTTTATCATTGAGCTATACTAACAATGCACAAGATTTACCACCATCGGATGAGAGCGATATTGGTTCACTAGACGACATTCTTAAACTCCTGCTTTCGCCAGACAAGGATGAAGAGATATTCTGTGAGGCACCCCGTGTTTGTGTTCCTCATCATCAATGTCGTGAAGATGAAGGAAGCCCGCCTCTAGTTGGAGAAAGTGATTCAAGTAATGTATCGTGCGCATCTTTGGAACGCTGTTGTGCTCCAGAATCGATTTCCAGTGCTGCGAGCGACGGGAATTCAAATTAAATTTTAAATCCAAGCAGTACCTACCTATATGACGAGAAAATATTTAAATTTATTTATAGGATTATTTTAGAACAATTATTGTTTTATGAGATTCATTGTATTCGATTTAATTAAATTGGAAATAAAAATTTTGAGTATTTTTGTTTTGATGTAATATTTTTATTTTAAAACTTTAAAATTTTTTCTAAAGCCAAACAAGTTGTCCAAAACAGAATCCGTCGACCGAAAGTCTACTCAGGAACACCCGGATCTCCCACAATTCACACTCCGACAGATTGAGACTCTACTACTAGAGAGGGTCTCCTACTATATTTAGTAATTCATCTTAGTGTTCAGAAAGTGAAACAAAGCAAGTAGATGTAATGACGAAATCATAGAGGAAGGAAATAGACCGACCAAGGAGGAAAGAATTAAGGCAAAGGCCGGAAATAATTTACCGTGCAATTTTTTATTCAACAAACAACACGAGAAATCAGCGGCGAGAAAAGAGAAAAAAATCAAAAGGAAAATGGTCGAGAGAAAATGAAAGCAAATAGAATCCAAATATTGTCGTCGAACATGAATAATTTTGAGGGCGAAACAACGTGCATAATTCGGTGCTCGATTACAATGTAAAAATTTTGAAAACTTGAAATTTAGAAAATTAAGTTAAAAGGGAATAAAAAGGGAAAAATTTAATTAAAAAAAAATATACCTTTGGACCTCCTGGATTGTGGTATCTTGAATAATAAGTTGCGAAAACTGAAAATAATATTGTTGGGCGTTGGCTCGCCGCCCCGTTGGCAAAGTGGTCAGCATGCTTGCTCCAGCGACCGGAGGTCCTGGGTTCGATTCCCAGTGGTGACAAGGAAAAATTTCATGGCTGGTTTAGGATCAATGAGTTAATCACTCATTACCCGAAATGAAAATATGATTAAGAAACCTCATTTGAGGTGGCCAAACCCTTTGATGGGATATAGTGCCAGAGAGAGAGAGAGAGAGAGAGAGAGTTGGCTCGCTTTAACCGTAAAAAGTGAAGTGGCCTCAACTGGTTCCTCTGTTGTTTTACAACAACAAAAATTTGATTTTCCTTTTCCTTGAGTAACCACTTCCAAAAAAAAAATTTTGAAAGCTTCTTGCCAAAATAATTCTGCAAATAAATGTACATATATTTAAAAAAAATATTTCACGAACAATTATTGATTTGATAATATACGTCATCCGAAAAAACCAACAAAGAAGTTACAGTACAAACACAATTTGATAATTAATTATCTTCTATTTAATTAAATTCACAAAAGCAAAAAAAAACCGGCGTTCATTAACCCAATACAAGAGATAATATCCCACTTGGTTCTACTTTAATGAAATTACAAACTGCACTAAAAAAAACACTCTCAAAACAGGAAACCACAAAAAAAAATATATTCCTCTATGTTTTACCCGTTCGCACAATTTACAACAATTGTAATATTAACGTAATAATACAGATGGCAATGCGATCAGTAAAATGCTTTAATCAAACGATTATAATAAAATTCAAAAATAAAACCACATTCGAAACAATGTTATGACTTCAATGCTGTAGAAAATCTGGGTACTAATATTGACAGCTGAGCACTTTCGGTAGTTTTCATCACTCTTGAAAAATTGGATAAAGAAAGTCGGAGCTTATTTGAGCAGGCACTATTCAATCGAAAAGAGCTTCGAACTTCTGGAATTTTTTATTCATTTTTCGAAGCCCGTTTCCAAGAATTAGGAGCAATTAACGAAGGACTATAGGGCGACAAACGTCGACCAGCCACTGTACTGCCGAAACAAGGAAAGATGCAATTTAAATAATTTCATACATCCAAGAAGGAAAGCAAACCCGAAGTCTTTTGGAATTGCTCAGGCAATTATGTAATTTCAGACAGTTCAAAATTTAAAGGGATGAGCCCTAAGGAACAGGGTGACTTTATAAACGTTCAGCATTACTGCTTAAGATGTTTAAGGCCGTGATATTTGCAATGGATATCTCTATACATGTATGCAGAGGACCTGAAATTTGAAGGTAACAAGCTTCACCATTCAAAGTATGAACAAAACCGGATAAGAGATGCGATTTAGAATCAACGATCAGCGTTCTTGGGAGCCATTAGGGGAAGGGGCGTACCTTGTGCTACTGAGAGAAGAGATGCTTGGGATTCTTAGTTTAGGATTATTCGAGGCAGGAACTTCAACGATCAATGGTGGAAGAAAAGCATACGCACCCATCGTTGAGTGACAAATATTAATCCCGAATCCAAAATCGATTGCATTAAACTGAGAAACATAAAGGCCATCTTATTAGCTGATCAAACGTATGGGGCTCCAGCAAAATTTCAAGATGGTTCAACACGAGCTTCATTGGATTGTTTCCGGGGCAACAAGACAACTGCTCCTAAAAGGTCAAGCGCAATCAATAGTTTCGTTTCGATGTTAGTAATCGGAAATATGCTGAAACGGTTGCGGGAAATACAGCAAATTTCAACCAGTCGCGAACATACAGAACGAGAAATGTCATTAAAATGATATGGTAGTTCGTCAAAAAGATGGCCGATACACAGTCCGGGGGTGGAATCATGAAATACGACCGGAAAAATTTAAACGGATCTGAAAATGTTTTCAGATTTACTGTATTGGACGTGTTCAAGTTTGCCGTGATGGATGCGGACTGGTGGTGTTTTAAGAGCAATGACTAATCTCGTACAAGATTTACGAAATTCATTTTTCTCGCCCCAGGTTCGCCGCCGTTTCATTTTATGAGATGGCATTGAAGTCTTTTGTATTTCAAAATTGTAGTAATTCCGGAAATATATAATTATTTTGATGTATACAGGGGTTAGCTCATGAAATCCGACCGGAAAAATGAATTGTTAGAAAATATTTCAATGGATAAACACAAAAAAAATTCGAAAGATGGTCAAAGTTGGCGTAGATATTTTGTATGAAAACACACATAAATTAAAGTTTAACCTAAAAATTATATGAGACAACTATTTCATAATCGAGCAGTTTTAAACGGTAATGTTGTACCGGTAAAAAAGGAATTTCGAAAGTCTTGTAGGAGGTTGGCCATTGCTCTTCAAATATTGTGGAGGTTACATTTGTGCATCAGTCTGCATCCATCGTGGTAAGTTTAAATGATTTTGGTCTGATAGGTTTGAGGGTGTTTTTGGATCCGTTTGAGGTTTCCGGTCGTATTTCATGATTCCGCCCCAGATCCATTTAATAGAAAATCAATGAAACTTCTGAGGCTGACCCATGGGTAATTGCAATCGCTCGCTTGCATCAATTGGAGGAGAAGATTGAAAAGGATACAAAGACTTTATCGCAGAATAAGAACAATTGGGTCACATGAACAGACCAGACCAGATACAAACCAGAACAGCAGTTTCAAAGTATCCTTGAATGGCACAATGCAAATGGGATCCGTGCTACGGCAAAACTTAACATCTATTCTGCTCAGATGCCGCAAGCACATAAATATGTGTTTACGGCGGACGTCACCACGCAAATGTACAGGCAAATATTCATAAGACTAAAAGATCAACATTTGCATCGTAAATGCTGGCGAGAACCAGATTAACAAAAAAATCATTACGCGCCCCGTACAGTAACCTATGGGATTAAATAAGCTTCTTTCTTGGCGGTTATCAGGAGGGTTCCCGTTAAAAAAATGATCATCAAATGTTAAAGAAGTTTAGAGGCTGTCAAGATCCTATGTTCATAGCCCTACGAGTAAGTAAGCAACCCCAAACGGATTGTTTTGGGGTACATATATCAACTTGCTGCATCTTATGAAAAGGTTACAAAAGAGGTAACAATATGTCAAAGGATACTACTTGAGGATTTGTGGTTAGGCGGATTTGGCTGGAATGAAAAATTTTCTGGTCGTACCGTATGTCAGCTTCAGTCCACAACTTACCGTTGTAAACTTTTGACATAGTTATTGGATTCTTAAGGGTTTTAGAACAGTCAAGAAAACAATTTTAAAATGTTCGTGTGCCATCGTCATTGAAACTAAAGGTGCTCAGCAATTAATCGCCAGCTTGCCCACATGCCAAGAATATAATTAGTCGACCGTTCTAAATAAATTCACATCGAGTTTATAAGCGATCACACAGCAGCTTATACCCTCTTCATAGGCAGACGAGGTGAGCCTTCCCGCATCCATATAGTGATAAATGTGCTGGTCAACAAAATTTTAACGAATCGTCATAGGGACATAGGCTGGAATGTAACGAAAACGTGCCAAATACCATTTCCAACCAGGACACAGAATGTCATTTTATACATCTTCACCACACTTTGGTATGTAAGAGGCAGGTGTAAAGTCAATCAAAAAACATCTTGTCGAAATTTCCTAATTGGAGAAAACATGGTCACTCATCCAAAGGAGTCGCTAAGCGATAAAAATAGCCTACTTGAAAAGTGGAAGTTAGTAGCAGGATGGAAAGTACCTCCCAAAATGGCAGACTAAAAGTAAAATAACAGCAGTTCATTAAGAAAGAAGAGTTAGTGTTGATCAAAGAGACGAATTTCCCACATACGCAATGGGCATTAGGCAGGGTAGCGGATACTTTCACAACTAATATGTGCAACCATGCTAATGTGACCCCATTAGCAAACAGCACAGGAATTTGTTTTGAAGAGATATCCAAAGCATCAAACTGAAGTTGTTCCAGGTATTTCAATTAATACCTGTACCATTCAAGCTGACCGGCAAGCCAGTATAGATAGCCCTAGAAACAAAATTCTTGGTAGCCAATCTGGCGAGAGATCGATATTTTTATACAATGGAATAATGCGAGGTATTTGTTTCTCACACACAAACAAAAATCGGTTATGTACACTTACCAGGACCTATACATATTCTGGGATCGAATGAAGACCAATGTAAAATTAATCTATTAAGGCATCAAGATGAGCTGCATCAAACATGCAAGATTCAACGCTTCACATTTAGATATGCTTGGGGTAGGCTGCATCAAGCAAACACGCTAATGGACAAAATGAGGTTAGATGTCGTATGTGGATTCAGGGCACTGGAATTTTAGATGTAGATTTTGACTGTATCATGAAGGGTTCGTGAAGTTAGAGTTAAGAATTTTAGGTAAAAGTTGGAATTGTGCTGCATTGATTACAATCGACACAACAAAACAATTGGTAAAAAGTTAAGGAAAAAAAGCTCGACTACAAAGGATTATAACATATAATATATAAAGCTTCATAGATCCTGTTAAACACCCACGATACCCTCGGAATTGGATCAGAAAGACTGTAATTCGATACCACTCGATCGATGAATAAAGCTCCATCGCGTTAACGCATTCGACGTTCGGGAGTGTACAAGTTGATATGTTGTACGCGGGGATGGTAAACGTCGAAGAGCGGATAAAATAAACAGTTTCTGGATACTCTCAATCCTCTCAGAATTATAGTGGTAGAAGGGTGACCAAACAGGAGATGCATACTCCAAAACAGACCGAACAAAGCAGACGTATAATGATCTCAAAGTTAACGGGTCAATAAAGTCCTTGCAGTTTCATTTAATGAAACAAAGCATAATGCACGACTTTGAAATAATGGCGTTAACATGACTGGTAAATGTAACAACACATTCAAAGAATACGCCAAGACCCGAAATGAACTCGATTCAATCAATGGTTTCGTTGTACAGTTGATATTGATAAAAAATAGGTGAGCGGATACGGAAGAAAGAAAGAGTTTTACTCACGTTTAAGGCCATTATATTGTTAATTGACCAACTGTAAAAACGGTTTAAGTCATCCTTGCAACATTTTGCAGTCTAACATGCTAGAGACCCGGGCGAAAATCTTCTTGCCATCCGCGAAGAGCAGCCAGTTGCAAACTTAAAACATTTTACAACGTCGTTAATAAATAATGAAAATAACAGTGGGTCGATATGACTATTCCCTGAGGCACGCCGGATGCCACCCGAAATAATGGAGGGAAATAATCCACAATCGTAACGGATTGTCAGCGATCTGAGAGGTAAGATGTAACCAGCCGATGGGAATGAAATGATAATCGAGACTGTCCAACTTGCTAATAAGAATAAATTGATCAATCACATCGAAAGCCTTTACGAAGTCTGAATGACCACAAAAAGAGGACAAGTTTGACACACCGTAGACCTACCGGGATAAAATCCATGCTGAAAAGGAGAAATAAGTTTCTTGGTATAGTGCAATACTCTGTGAACCATGGACTCAAACACCCAAAAGTAAGACAGAGAGGATGGCGATTCCACGATAATTACTAACCTCGCTTGTATTACCCGCCTTGAAAATTGGATGAACACATGAGATTTTCCAGGGGTCCGGAAAAACCACGACGAATGCTTTCGTTAAACAAGAAGGTGGCCAGACTTGCAGCACAACGTTTGAATAGGGTCGGTGGTAGACCGTCGTGACCTGCACCCTTACTAACGTCGAGGAAGTAGTAGTGTCTGTCGACAAATTGCAAATGTCGGATGGCTGACTAGCGGAGGAGGTCTGGTAAGACATATGCGACGGAAAACCAGATACCTTTCTCTTACTGTTAATGAAGTTCTAAAATTTTTTGGGATTAGATGTCAAAACGTGCTCGATTTTCATTACGTAATTATTGTAAAGAAACCAATTGCGGATTTTAAATTCATTGCGAGCATTGCTAAAATCGGGATAGTATTCTACGCGGTAAAGCCTGTACAGAGAATGCGTCGTCGTTTTTGCGTCGTTTCTCGAGCAGCATCAACTCGGTACTGTACTATGGCTCACGAAAGCCGGATTTATTATTGATAACCCGCGGAACGTGTGTCGATACCATTCCCGAGAAGCTCATTGAATCTGTGCACCGTATCATTCAAATCCGCGCCGCTCTGTAAAAAGTCCCGATCGGCAGTTCTGAGAAATTCATTCATTAGAAAAATAATTAGTTGTGCATTTATGTACCTGAAGCCGATTTCTTTGTCAAAATTTCCGACTAACTAAATTGATCGTTAGTTCACTCAGGTATTGTTAGATGTCTCTAATATTTATAAACCAAAATCTACCAACAATTACCGATTAGAAATGTTTCGTAGAATGTTAAATTTAAGTTTATATATAGCAGATTTTAATTAGACATGAGATGCGTTTTGTTTTGTGCCATCATTGGACGATGGGTATGAACTAACCATCAATTTAGTTAGTTGAAAATTTAGACAAAAAAATCGACGTGAGGCACACAGAATTAGTATACAAAATATTTATCATAATTGGTGTGTGTGTGTGTGTGTGAGTGTGTGTGTGTGTGTGTGTGTGTGTGTGTGTGTGTGTGTGTGTGTGTGTGTGTGTGTGTGTGTGTGTGTGTATATGTGTGTGTGTGTGTGTGTGTGTGTGTGTGTGTGTGTGTGTGTGTGTGTGTGTGTGTGTGTGTGTGTGTGTGTGTGTGTGTGGGTGTGTGTGTGTATGTGTGTGTGTGTGTGTGTGTGTGTGTGATAAACGCTCTCACGCCCAGTGAAGTCCAACGACGAAGTTCGACATCGTTCCAAGATATACCGGGTAAGTTAAAGTCGCCCACAATGATAATTTGATCACAAGGACGAACTGAAGGTATAACGGCTGAGTCGATGTAGTTGATAAACGTGTTGAGACATCTCGGTCAGATCCGTAAAGAATATAAACGGTGACGGCAACAATTGAGGTGTTGTAATCTAGTCTGATGCGAACAGCAATGAAATCCAGGCAGGGATGGCAAGCGATCACATCATTGGAAGCTGAATTCTTTACGACAATTAAAACACCACCGCAGGTCTCGCTGATTATTATAACATCAAAACCATTGTCAAGTATTGCTAAATATAAGCGGAAATCCCTGGTTTTACCTTGGATACTGGAGGTATTGTGATAGTAGATAGAAGGGAAGGCGTTGGTGGTATTGGATGGAGCGACGGTCGTTGATAAATGAAACTGATTGGTTAAAGTACTAGTTACTTTGGCTGTTGGAACGTGGCCGTACAGTCCAGTTTTTTAATGTGCGTGAATAATTTGTAAATGGGATTGTTATAGCACCAGCAGGCCAAACATCAGAACTGTTAAGCAGGTCAAAATCAGTCTCCTTCAAACCAATTTTAAATGAAACGAACGTTAGTGAGCTGTCCAAAACGCAGTAGTCTCTAGAAGCATGTAAAAGAATATCCACATAGAGCAACTAAATAACGATGGCAATCAAAGTTGAACCGTACAAAGACGAAGCAGGTATGAGGTTCTCAAGTACTATACCTCACCAATTCAGAAGATTTTCATCAAGTTAACAGTTAACAAAACATAAACACATAAGAGGCTTGCTCAGCTACCGGAGAGCATGATGATCAAATATAATAGTATGCTTGGCTGATATGGTGTTAATAATTATTAACCCCATATCAGCCAAGCTCCACAAAAAAAAAACTCCGGCACCCGAGACGAGAATAGGTGTTCTATATGTTTTTGGGGTCGCTGATCACGAATCTGCACTCAGAATTTCTATATCGCATCAAAATTTTGAATAAATCGCAAAAAATCTATGAAAATCGATAAAAATGGATAAAAAAGCACGCCTGCTCGTCAGCCTGCCAGTTCACCTACTCGCATGTCTACCCGCCAGCCTGTCTGTCTGTCTGTCCACGATTTTTTACGATTTTTCGCAATTTTTTCGGGTCTTTAGTCTGTTTTTTGGCGATTTCTTTTTTTTTCTTTTTTATATTTCATTTTAGCATAGAAGCAATTTTGAAAAAAAAAATTGATGCGATACGGCAATTCTGAGTACAGATTCGTGATCAGCGACCCCAAAAACATATAGGACACCTATTCTCGTCTCGGGTGCCGGTGTTTTTTTTTTTTGTGGAGCTGTGTCAAGCTGCTCCTTAAAATAATGTGACTAAGATTGCATCCACATCGGACCGTTAAAAGTCACGGTCGCTATCCATTTCAACCACCCAGATGGCAAAACTATAGAGGATGCGCTAGAAAACCAGAACGTGGTTGCAGCTCAGACTAAAAGCAATATAGATGAAGTTATAGTTTCAGTGCTAGGTGCTCAAGTAGACAACAAGCGGTCATGAAGGACCGCTCTACTAATCAATGCCAGTGTTCAAACATGAGCGTGAACAATATGTAGTGGCCTGTGCAAAGATGTATAGGTATAGATCGCGGTTATTATAGAACAAAAGGTCGTAGCTCGGTGGGTTGGCATAACTTCTCAAATAAATTGGATTCCATTTTATATCGTTGAACCGGTCTGTTAGTTTAATGTTAAATCAAAAATGAAACACAAAAAGGATTCTATATTTAGACTTTATTAAGGGTAAACTTTCAATATTTTTTTTTGTTAATCCAGTGAACAACACGTTTCTAGATAAGTCGAGCAAGGAGCTGGATCCTTTGTATTTTTATCGGAATGCAATAAACCTTTTAAATATTTGGGGCAATCATAATACGGTATACATTGTCCAGTTCCATTTGCACATGCCTTAGGACTTTTAATCAATTTTTGCGCTGATTCGCTCTGCTTAGAATCCACCATCGCGATTACGATTAGTGTTAAAATTACAACAGTGAACAGTTTGTGGCACATTTCTTTGTAAATCACTACTACTTTGCTACTAATTCAAAAACCAACTAAACTTTTTTAATTTTCGACTGGTTTTTATAGGAATATTTTTTCTCGACATTTTCCACGTAAAATAAATTAAAATTCTAACAACCCAAGCACCTAAGCTCTGTATATTTGTATTAATGTGGTTCGGACTAGTAAATTGTTTTGAGCTTACCAAGATTTTGATAGCCTTGATGATCAACTTTCTCTTAATCTACTTAGATGCCTTTTTTAAATTCTATAGAATGCGAGCTTTTTAATGTCACGTTATACACGTTAAAAAGCAAAAAGCGAAAAATCAATTAATCTAGATAAAGCTGTAGAACCAAAATAAATCCATGGGGGAACGTAATAAATAAGTTAAAGGTGGCACACAGTCAGAGCAACAATCATGGCATTTTGATCAAGGCTATTTGGTTATGCTCAGTGATATAAATTTTAATCCACAAGCGGAGTGCAGGAGTGCTAATACATCGAAAGAAAATCTACTAAAGTTCTATAACGCGTTACGTTCTCAACTTTGATAACAAAGTCGTAAGGTAGGACGTGAAATGTGAACAAGGAGTGGCAATTTCATACAAATGATGAAGTCAAATGAGAGTCACCCTCTTAATTGTGCACTCAAATGTCTAATTAGTAAAAGTATTTTACGCTAGGGGTTGTGCCGTTTAATAATTACATATTGTGTGATAATTTTTTTTTAAAATGGACTGACTATTTTGAATGAATTACAGACACCTTAGATATTTGGTTTTTTTAATTTTTTTTCGTTATGTATGTTTATGAATTTATTTAATGTGCATATGATAAGCTTTATGAAACAAAATGTGTGTGAACAAACAATGAACTTATGGATTTACTGTCAGTTTATCGTGAACAATTTATCGTGAGCAATTTATCGTAGAACAATTTATCGTAGAACAATTTATCGTGGAAACAATTTATCGTGGAATCAATTTATCGTGTAACAGTTTCTCGTGGACAATTTATCGTATAACAGTTTGGAACAGCTTTAGTATCGCAGTCAAATTTTTTTGACAGTCTGAGCGACGGTAGCGCCACTTTGACCAAGAGCAGAATTGTTTATAACAAAAATGTGCCTTTGCTTAGCATTTTGGACCTAGCGCCATCTATTGGAATAAAAACGAACTAAAATTTTAAAAAAATACTTAAGATGTGCTAAAAAAATTTTATAAAAATATATTGAATCTCATTTAAAAATAAATGAAATTTAATATTTTTTTATGAATATATTAAATTGAGAGTGGGAGTCGCACTGCGTGCCGCACGTAGGAGCAGATTAGATAGAATCTATTAATGACACCTACGCTCCTCCCCGTAGCCCTGCGGGGCTCTTTAGATTTTAATTTCGGGGGGCGTAGGGGCCGGGATCTTCAAACATGTCGCACTGCGTGCCGCACGTAGGAGCGGATTATATAGAATCTATTAATGACACCTACGCTCCTCCCCGTAGCCCTGCGGGGCTCTTTAGATTTTAATTTCGGAGGGCGTAGGAGCCGGGATCTTTAATCGGTTAAGAAACTACCTAGTTCCGTCCCACATGGCCATATTCCAGAACTTCTTCCAAAAATCATTCAATAATCCCATTTCCATCCAAGATACCCAATCCCATCATAATCGGTTAAGAAACTACCGAGTTCCGTTCCACATGGCTATATTCCAGAACTTCTTCCAAAAATCATTCAATAATCCCATTTCCATGCAACATACCCAATCCCATCATAATCGGTTAAGAAACTACCGAGTTCCGTCCCACATGGCAATATTACAGAACTTCTTCCAAAAATCATTAAAGAACCCCACTAATTTTTTGATACCACGCATAAAACCTTTCTATGATAAATTGTCCACGAAAAACTGTTCTACGATAAATTGTCCCACGATAAATTGTGTCCACGGTAAATTGTGTCCACGATAAACTGTTCTACGATTAAATGTTCACGTTAAATTGAAACACGATAAATTGTTTACGATAAAGAGACCGTCACCCGAACTTATGCCATCATAATTTTTGATTCGCCTACTTAATCCCATATAATGCAATATTTTTCCGCGATTTTTTTTTTACAATTTTCTTTATTTATTGAATCTTTCAAACATGAAAATAACAATAAGTTTTCAAATCTTAATAACTAAGGTAATTATGTAAACCTGCTGGAGCAGAATTTACTTCTTATCAATAAGTAAATTAATAATTTTATAATTTATGTTATTACAACAGCCATCGTTCTCTTCTTTAATCGCGAAGACGTAGGTATATCTTTTAGGTTTCGCGCCAGCAAATTCGGATGAGATACCAGTTTCCCTGCATAGCTGATCCGCATCTTTTGTAATTCGTCTTTGACAGTTAGGATGCTAAGGTCCTTATGTATATTTTTGTTTTTTACGAACCAGGGTGCTCCTGTAATCATCCTGAGAATTTTTGACTGTGTTCGTTGGACAATATCGATATTCGAATTTGAGGTTGATTGCCATAATTGACACCCATACGACCAAATTGGTGTAATCAGTGTGTTATACAGGAGAAGTTTGAATTCCACGTCAATAGTTGAATATTTCCCCATCAACCAGTGCATCTTATCAATTTTTAATTTGATATGGTCTCGTTTCATTTCAATATGTTTTCGCCAAGTTAACCGTCGATCTAGATGGACGCCTAAATATTTTGCTCCATTTGATTGAGGGATTTGTATTCCGTTCATTGTGACAGGCGGACAAGTAAGCTTATTTAAAGTGAATGTTACGTGGGTCGATTTCTCTTCATTGACTTTTATCTTCCATTTCTTTAGCCATATTTCGATGTCATAAATATGTTGTTGCAGAATTTCGGACGCCGTTTGTGGATTTTTATGGCTACATACGATTGCCGTATCATCTGCGAAAGTAGACGTCAGAATTTGCGAAGACGTTGGTAGATCTGAGGTGGAAATTAAATATAACGTTGGGCCAAGCACACTACCTTGTGGTACTCCAGCCAGAATGTTTTTCTCGTTTGATTTGGAGGTGTTGTATTTGACATAATATCTGCGATTTGACAAATACGACTTCATGAGTTGGTAAATTTCTGGCAATTTAAGATTAATTTTATGAAGCAGACCCTCGTGCCAGACTTTATCGAATGCTTGGGCAACATCCAAGAATACGGCGGAGCAGTATTTTTTCTCTTCGTATGCTGACCTTATTTCTGTAGCTACTCGGTGCACTTGCTCAATGGTTCCGTGCTCGGCTCTGAAACCAAACTGATGACTAGGGATGATATTTCGTAGTTCCGGTTTAATATTTTCGATAATTACTATTTCGAATACCTTCGAGACGATTGGTAGTAGGCTAATTGGTCTATATGACGAGACTTTGGTAGGATCCTTACCAGGCTTTGGGATCATTTTTATAGTTGATAATTTCCAGCATTCAGGGATACATCCTGATTCGTAAATTGAATTAAATATTTGTGCCAGTCGACCAAAGGCACACTCAGGCAGTTGTTTAAGCATTTCACCTGTAATTCGATCATACCCAGGGGCTTTCTTTAATTGAATTTGATGTGCGATAATAAACTTTACCAGTGGTTTCTTTATCTTAAATTTCCTCACAGGCCTGATTGCTATATTTTCTGTTTGAACCGTTTGGAGTGAAAACACTTTCAAGGTGATCAGCAAAGGCTTTAGCTTTTTCCTCGTCACTTCTAGCCCATTCACCGTTAGAAAGACGAATTGGCGGATTTGGTTGCTGAGACCGTTTAAGGTATTTAGTGGCCTTCCATAATGAATAGTTTGTGTCCGAATGGGGAGATAATTCTTTAAGATAATTTTGCATATAATCCATCTTGTTTTTTTGTAGTAGGCTTTGTAGTTTTCTTTTTGCCTGATTAAAGTTATGTTTAGCATCTGGCGATCGATTAATTTGCCAGATGCGTCTTAAGCGACGTTTCTCTGTTAACATTTTTTCAATTTCAGCGGATGTTATGGTGTGTCTTGTATGTTTGCTCTTTGGTTTAGGCGAGGCCGCAATAGCTGCGTTGACTAGCACATCATTAAAGTTTTCCATAGCATTATTTATATCGTTAGCCGTCTGCAGTGTAGACGTTAGGTCGATATGTGAACTGATGTACATCTTGAATTTCAACCAGTTGGTAAAGGTGTTCGTTAGATAGTTATTCGTGGAACATGGCTTTTGGTCGGCCCAGTAATGTAGTAAGACCGGAGAGTGGTCAGAAGATAATTCTAAAAGTGGTTTTGCTTGGATTATTTCTCGGTTTATTTTACTCGTGACTGCAAAATCAAGGACGTCAGGGATTTTTCGTCGATCAGTAGGCCAATAGGTTGGATGGCCACACGACGCAACATCGTAGTGGTTTTCTTGAATAACATTCATTAATTGACGTCCCCTCGGAGTCGTCAATCTTGAACCCCAGTAGGTATGTTTGGCATTAAAATCGCCGGCGACCATAAAACTTTGACCCAGGGTTGCAAAAAATCTTTTGTAGATATCTGCCGAAACGTTATTATTTGGAGGGCAATATATTGAAGTGATGACTAAGCTTTCTTTATCGAGGTCCACACATACAGAGGTTGCTTGAATTTTCTCAGTGCTATATTCGTTTAGAACATAATGGCAAATCCGCTTTTTTATAATAATAGCAGTTCCTCCTCGACTTCTGCCCAAGGGATGTTTTGTATCATAAACTTCGTAGCCATTAATTCTGAAATTGTGTTTATCCGTTAAATGGGTCTCAGAAACTAACATAAGATCAATTTCGTGTTTAGCTAAGAAATGTTCTAATTCGAGTTTGTGTTGGCTTATACCGTTTGCGTTCCAGTGACATATCTTCAGATAATTTATCGGAGACATTCTAGTTTCTGGATCATAGTAGTTTGATTTTGCAGCATTGCTTGTAGCATATTTTGCATTGTTGTCATTAACTGCATCATCAATTGCATGCAGTTATTCAGGGTAGGTTCAACATTTGAGGATTCGCCTTGAAGAACGCTTGCGTATGTTGGTTTGCTGGTTGGTGTTCTGGGCGAACGAGAGTCGTTTGGCGTATGCGGAGGTATATAATTCTGCGCAGCTGCTGTAGTTTTATAAGGCCTCCTGGGACGTGACAATTGACTAATATTTATGTATACTGAGCATCCTCGGTAATTTGCGGTGTGGTTTCCACCGCAATTGCTGCATTTCCTTTCAGTTGATGAGTTCTTTGGTTTTGGGCAACTTTTGGTTTTGTGTAACTCCCCACAAACGACGCACACTGATATCAGCTTGCAATATGTCCTTGAGTGACCATATTCTTGACAGTTTAGACACTGTATTGGTCCGGACCTTTTCTTTGGTTCTTCAACAGTTATGCGTCTGTGTAAGAGGTACTTTAGTTTATATATTGGATGAACTTCTCCCTTTTTCAAAATGCTTTCGGATGGGTCCAGTTCAACTTTGACCATTGGTTGTGGTTGCTTCAAGCGGTTTATGATCCTATATACATTCTGTATCTTAAATCCATCTTCAACAAGCGCAGCCTCGATTTCGGTTGTCTCAACATGGACATCGATGCCTTTAATAACGACAGAAAGACCCTTTGAAGACTTCAATCGGTATGTATAATAGTTTCTTATACTTACGTTACTTTGTGGATTCTCTTGTGTGGAAAAAACGTACATGATACAAATAAGTTGTACATTATTGCCAGGTCGGTGACACGTTGGCTGTTGTTGTTACTAGTTAGGTGCAGGCTGTTAGGACCGACGTGCGATGTATTTTCTGCACTCCTACCGATTTTTGCATTAAAGTCGCCCATGATGATTTCAATGTCGTGGTGCGGTATGTTATTGATGACTTCCTCCAGCTCCACAAAGAATAGATCTTTGATGTCATCAGATTTATCTTCGTTGGATGCATGTACATTAACGATCGTGATGTTAAATTTCTTAATGCAAAGTCTGACCGTGCATATCCGCATGTTGATAGGGCGGAAATCGATGATATGATGCTTCACGCGCCGATGGATGAGGAAGCCAACTCCAAATTCTCCTCCGTTTTGATGGCCGCTGTAATGAAGAGTGTAACCATTGGTGGTGTCATGGATCCCACTCCCAGACCATCTAATTTCTTGTAGTGCAAGTACGTCTAATTTGTAACTTTGAAAGGTTCGAAAGGTTCTGGAGATCTCCAGGTCTTAAGAGGCTAAGCACGTTCCATGTTCCCATTTTTAAAGCGTTGTCCGTGTACCATTCCCGAGGTCGATTTTGTGATGGATCCGATATGGTTATCCGAGGCCTTTGATTAGGGTTCATAACTTGATAGTTTTTATGAGGGCAGGTTGTTGGCCTGCCGCTCAACCCGCTTGTTACGTGTGTGGGTCACGTATTGGTAAGAATCTTAAGGCATCTAGTCCTACCTGGAACACATTTATATAGCGAGCCGCTTAATACAAGACACCTAACCTGGAGAACAGACGCTGATTTGGTATTGGTTTTGAGGCGCCAATAACTCGCCCTGACATGTAGCGTCCATGACTATAAACAGGATTTAGCTGCTCGTCTCCACTACACTGCCTGATTCATTTAGAGTTACCCAGGGAGCACCGCGAGGAGGTATGAATCTCGGACTTCGCCCCCCAGATAAGATCATAAAATCCAAATAAGAAACAGATCTTCAATTTAATTTACTTCGAATATTAACAGAGCAGCCACTAGAATATACGTGGGTAAAGCAAAATGGAAATTCGGTAATGTAGAGAAACAAGAGTGGAAATTACTTTATCAAATAAAACTAGACAATGCTAAAAAGTGGAAAAGACATTCGGATCAAGTAAGAGGAATAAGAAATAAAGTGACGGACGAAGAAGATGAATTACCACTGAATGACCAAATTATTCAAAGCTCATCGAAATGTTCGCAAAATTTAAAACGGGGTCGTGATAATGGAACAGAATTCAAAAATGGTACTTTACCAGATTTCAATGAAATTGTACTTGAATTTGGGAACCTTGAATTAAAAAATTAAATTTATAAATTAATATGTAGGTATACTAAGTTTGAAATGTTAAGAATTCTGTAAAGAGGGACGACTGTTATGATTATAGTAGATTACATCGGGTAATCAGGCAAATATTAGTTACTCTGGTAACACACTCTACAAAAAATAACAACAATAATGATGCCATGAAGTCACTTGCTGTATTGCTCTTGGGTAAATAAAATTTAAGGTGAAATAAAAGAATTAAATCAAAAGTAATCTCGAGTGTTGGTCTTGTATTTGCCTTAAATAAAAACATAAAAAATACAATAGACATGTAGTGGAAAGGGCATACACTAGATTATGCCGATTTAACTTATTGATTTCGATTTAACTTACTGATATGAGGAGGTGAATTAGTCATAGGTTTTAAAGTCGAACACTATTAAAATAAACCACTCAGCTTTTGTTTCAAAGACATATAATATTGCATATCATTTTTATAGAAATTCACAGAAATAACATGTAACATTTCAAGTTGTTTTTTTACAAATTCCATAAGTTATTATACACGTTACTTTTAATGTGTTATCTTACTGGTTTATGCCATTATCACACTCAGATAATCTTATATATTAAAAAAAAAATCAGATTATTATGCAGCGATAAAGTAAGATGAACTTGAATGGTTTTACCAGTTTGAAGTTGTTTTCCTACAATACGGTTAAGTAACGCATGCATGTAATGGGGAAAACGTTTATGAAACCCTGCTAACGGCAATCGTAATATGACACTTGCATTTTGTTTCTGTAAAAATAAAACGAGTACAAATAAAATTTAGTCGTTTATTAAATTTGTATTGAAGCTGAAGTGATTTTACAAAAATGTTCTTCAAACTAAACTCAGTGCTTGTTATAATATTCGTCGTAATTATGATGAGCCGAGCTCGGCCTAACGAATCAACTACGGAGGTGGCGAAAAATCAGTCATGTGCACATGGAGCGGGGAAGTGTATTCCATATTATATGTGCCACGATAATGCAGTCACCATACCAGATGGCCACGCGATGCTTGATATACGTCCTACGCAATCAGAACTGTGTGATTCTTACATTGATGTTTGTTGTCGTCAGCCAGCAGTAAACACATCAGATCGAGCATTAACATTATCTACCCAGGGTGGTAGAAGATTATGAGAATTGTATATGCCAAATTCCAAATTCTAGTTTTTAAATAACAAAAAATTCTTTGAAATATACAAACTAAAAATGTATTTAATATTTTTACCACCTCTTTCACCATCCCCCAGTCTACGTGCCTCGATCTTTTATTTCATTTCAAATCTGCATCTTTAGCAAATAAAAATCAAATAAAAGTCCAAACGAGTGACCAACCTATCGGAACTCGTTTTGTAGAATAGAAAACAAAATAATCAGGTAAATATCAAAATATATTTGTTTATCAGTGCAGATTGTCATTTGTATTCCGCTTGCCGTCATCTTGGTATATCCATTTATAATACATGTGAGTATTTCTTCGTAGTTAGTTAACATCGCGTTCATATTTACGTTTGATTTATTTGACAGGGTTCGTTTAGCGCTAATCGTTATATTACTAATCCAGAATAGTTATGCACAAAATGTGTTTAATGACACAAAAATTATTCAAAATAATACGCTCAATGTAAATGATGCACCACAGGTAAGTGTTTTATTGTTGTTGTATACTTCAGGCCTCATAATGAGTAACACATTTATTTTGTCGTTCGTACAGATTTGTAAATCGCCTCGCCGCTGTGTCCCCCACTTTCAATGTCTCGAAAATGGTACGTTTAATATACGTGGTATAGATGTGGTATCACCACAGTTGAATAAGCTTTTCGATGGTGACAATGTGTATGAAGTGTCTGCGAATAATACAACCACATTACGAAGTGGTACCGAAGCACCTGTTTGTGGCTACTTGGAACAATGTTGCGGCACCGAACCTATATCGAAAATTGATGTACCTGTGAATAGTAAGGATGGATGTGGATATCGTAATCCCGATGGACTCTATTTCAAAATTAATGATACCGATAAAGCACAGTATTGTGAATTTCCTTGGATGGCGGCCGTAATTTGGAATCATCCAGAGAAAAATAAACCATCTTTGCTGGGCGGTGGCAGTATAATTCATCCAAGTGTTATATTAACCGCTGCGCACATTTTAGATGGTAGAACGGCAAACGAGTTTAAGGTTCGTGGTGGTGAGTGGGATACAGAAACGACCAACGAAAATTTACAGTATCAAGAACGGAACGTTAAACAAATCATTCTGCATAAAGATTTCGATGCCGAGGCATTACTAAACAATTATGTTCTGCTCATAGTCGATGAACCATTTGTTTTCGGTCCCAATATTCAGCCCATATGCTTGCCAACGGAAAATTTAATTTTTGATGATCATGAGGATTGCTACTCGGCCGGTTGGGGTAAAACAAATTTTTCACATAAAGAGCGTCATCAAACTATTATGAAAAAAGTTCGGTTGCCAATTGTTTCATTTGAAAAGTGTCAGGAGCAGTTACGAAATACACGATTGGGTGATATATTTGAGTTGCACAAATCGTTTATATGTGCTGGTGGCAAGGCTGGAAAGGATATGTGTACTGGAGATGGTGGGTCGCCATTAATGTGTGAGGTGTATAATCAACCAAATCGTTATTACCAAACAGGTATTGTGTCATGGGGATTGAGCTGTGGCGAAGATAATGCACCAGGTGTTTATGCAAATGTGGGGTTTGCGCGTAAATGGATTGATGAACAAATGACGTCTCTTGGTTTTGGCACAAGGAGTTATAGCATACGATAAATTCAACGCTGTACTTAATTTTGAAAAAATAAATAAATTAAATTTTTTAAATTTGTTGTGGTTATTGTTCAACTGTCAAAGTCCTAATTTATGTGCCACATTTCTGTTAGTTACCTGATAGATGCCTGGTTAGATGGCTCCTAATATCGATGGTGTCACGAAGATTGAATTTTATTGTATCCCCTAAGTCTCGCTTCCTCAGCACAGATTACCTGTTAGTTGAGGAATTTATATTGATAACATTGAGAGTGGTGGTTCCAAGTTTAACAAAAGTTACATTTTATAAAAAGGGTTTTTCAAGCCCCATTATATTTTTGGGGAATTGTGATTCGTACATTTTTTAATTTTTAAACATTATTTTTTCTATTCTAACAAATATATATTTAAAAATAAAAAAACTTGTAATAAGGTCGCAATAGGTACGTGTTTTAGTTTATAAATATCTACATACATAAAAATGTGCGATTTCTAGTTACCCAATTCCCCGGGAAAACCTAAATAAGGCCACAGAGCACGATTAGAATCAGTGAGGAGTAAAATTTCAAAAATTTAAATATTAAGAATCTGGACAAACTTTCATTTACAAACTTTGTTACAGGCTGGCTACTGCCAACCTGCAGATTTCACTTAAGCTCATGCAGAGGCCTCCACGGTGATAATTTTGCCGGCTACGTTCTCAGCGAGAAGTGCGAGGGTCGTGGGGTTTGAGGCATGCATGGCTCCTGGCCTACACCGTGATAATACAGATATTTATAAAAATGGGGGAACGCAAATAATAATAATGAAATACCCGAGTTCCGCCGAAATTCGTCGGTCGAAACCTGAGGAACGAACAGCTAAAATCAAATAAGAAAAAATAAAATAATCATAATGGTAGAGAAGTGCCCTGGTGCGCGCATCCGCCCGAACTCGTACGGTGGTAACCACCGGTTCCGAACCCGGATGTGGGCACCAAGGGACCGCTTACCCTATGCCGAAACAGGATGGGAATTCCCCCCTCATCATACCACACCGAAAAATTTTAATATATCATTTTTTCTTTTATTTACCTAATTTAGACAAAAGAAAAAACACAACTTCCCAAGCGAAAAAAAAGAAGAAAGAGAAAGAACGAGAGAGAGAAAACGAGAGAGAGAGGGAGAGCTAGTCGCATCGACAAAAAATATCAAAAATGAAATAAAAGAAAAATCAAAAATTGTACCTTAATTATTCTTTTCAACAAAAAAAATCTGTTGCGGCTTTGCGCGGCCGTCATGCCACAGGTGACCTTCACCACCCGGACCGTTGCGGCTTGATGTGCTGTTATGCTTGCGGGCCCTATCTCCGTATAAATTGCGGTTCGCTGGTTAGCCACCCGATCGTTGCGGGGCCTTTCCCCGATACCAAATTAGAATAGCCGGTTGGCCACCCGTTGATACTTGATTTACCGTTAGAAGGTGCTAGTTGTCACCTTGTAGTATATTTAGTTCGCGGCACCTGTTTGATTAATACGGCGCTCGTTGATTATGGTGGTACTCACCGGTAAACTGTGGTAGCCGTTATAATACGATACCACTAAACCGACCAAGACACCCGTTGAGTAATTGCGACTTCCGTAGGATATGCCCCGATTAACACGATGTGATCCTTGTGATACCGCGTAACCACGCACAAGCCTCACGCCGGCCGCCTGGATCGTTGGCGGTATGTTCACTTGCCACTCGACGATGTATCACCACTATTTTCTGCTTAACGCTTATGATAGATGATGGATATTTTGAATACACTCATATAATTATAATATTTAAATAGGCAACTGGATCTGATATGATTAGTTACTAAAACTTTTTTTTTTCAACCCAACTCCAAATCCACTGTGAGCCAAATCACTCCATCGATTCTTCCAATATCACGTTAGAAAGTTTGTAACACTAACATTAACACTCAGGAAATGTATATTTGTAATTAAAATAAAACTCGTACTTGTTTCTAATTCACAATATTTTGGATATCCATAACAATTTTATTTTTATGATTTTTTCATACAACCAATTTAAACCAACAATAAAAAAATTATCTCCAACAAAAGGATCTTCCCAATTTTACTTTAGCAAATTACAAATTCGCTTTTTTTTACATCAAGAATCAACACGAGAATTTAATTGTACCAAAATCCAAAATGAGACTTTTTATGTCAAAAATCAAAACTCTAATGCATTCAATAAAAATTCTCAAGCCGAAATACGACGCGCAAAACATTCCAGAAGGATTGTCTTTCTTCTCTGTTTCTCGTTTACATCAATTCGCATTGATGTAAACGAGAGGCATATAAGAAAAACATTCTTATGGAATGTTTTGCTTTGCACACACACTCGATGCGCATTGGTCTCGCTCTCTCGTCATTCTTCTCACCCCTACGCCACCTTACGATGAGGTACAAAACAAAACAACTACGAAAGCGGAGACAACAACCGAGGTGAATATAAAATACCAACATTGAGCAATCATAGAAAGTAGAGACACCAACCAGAGGCAAATACAAAACATAAAATCATGGTTGCGACCACACAGTCGTAACATCTTAATTATCTCTCTTAGAGCGTTCTGGTTAAATTTTTTAATACTGATGGATATTTTGAGAAAATTTAATATTTTGGGCCATTTTTTTTTTCGGTGAATTCTCGTTTTAATTTCGGAACCTCGGTGTACGGTTCTAACTAAGGAAATTAATATCACTTCGTTTTTTTTTTTTTTTTGTAGTATGAAAGTTTATAAAGTATTAATGGTTGTCTATGAATAAACCAACTTTAACTATGTTAATGAATTAATTGTTTAAATTTTTTAAGGCAAATGGGTTGAGTGAACGGGGTTCACATTTTATGATTTGTCTTGTAACGGTCGCATTAATTTTAACAATCGAACATTGCATTTAAATATCTGTACTCGGTATTCCTTAATTTACTTACGAGCGTTTACAATTCCATACAATGCCATTTTTTTCAATAGGCTTTTCTCGTAGTAATACCACCTATAATAAACCTCATTTGAGGCGGCCAAATCCATAAGCACACTAATAGAACACTTTTGTAACATGGCTGCTGGTACGGTGGTAACGGGACCCCCCAAGCCGACTATGCGCTACCGATACATACAGTGTGCAGCTACCGTATCTAGCTGGAACCAAGCCATGAGGTTACAAATGAAACATGGTCCCTGTTTCGGCGCCATTTGTTTGCCATATGTTTTTTTATTTTTTAATATTTTACAAAAATTTATATTTTTTCCTTAGTCGAGTCGAGTCGGACCTTACTGTCTCGAATTCTCAATTTGACCTCCTCCAACCTGTTGATTTCCCTTTCTTGTCACCTCGCTTGTCAATCATTCGCGCGTTTTTCCACCGCTTTCTGCAATACATACCAATACTTGCTCAGCAATTACCAGATGTTAGTATTAATATAAAAAAACGTGAGTATCTGTGTGTGTAGTAAGGGTCGATTAAATCAAAATATTTGAAACGAGTCAGGGGGTAAATCTAATTTGACTATGCTGAATTCAATGGTGCTAGACCCATTTCAAAGTTATTCCCCATTTTTGAGATATCGCTTTCGAAAAGTTTTGGCTCTGAGTCAAAAATTTCTCAAAATATACACTCATACTCACGTTGATAGCCATTAAGATTTTCGTTATATTATGAACCATTAAGATTTTCGTTATGCTTTCTTCAGCAAAGTTCTTGCGCAAGCCAAGACAAACAACTTTGCCGAACATATCAAGGCCAAGAAACGGCATCTACATTCACATTTTCGTGTTATTTTATTTTTTGCTTTTCATTTCGACGAAAAATACGTTTTTTATCATTTTTTGTCCATTTATTGAATATTAATCGATCTAATAAACATCTCTTTGACAAATATAGATACAACGGAAGCTATTTAAAAGAAAATTAAATTGATTCAGTTGATTTTATTGTGATTTTTCTCAATTTTTTCCTAAAAAATTTACATTTTTCTTAACTTTTAATTTTCTGATTTGTTCGTGTCGTCTTCGAAGAAGACTTGAAGAACTTTCTTCCTCTTGCAAATTCCAACAATTGTCACCCAAGAGTGCATCTAGCTTTTTGACGCTGTACCAATGTTCGAGTCTTGCCGTCACTTGGTGAAAACGCGCGCCTTGCTCATCGGATTCGGCTGGTGATTGCTTGGCGAATTTTTCCACAAGACAATGCATAAAATGTATTTTCAGTGACATTCTAACGTTTATATTATGAAAAGCAGTCAGCATATTTTCAATATATCTGCGCCAATCATCGGCTCGATTAATTCCGAGAACATTCTTAATAACTTCCTTTACACATTTCCATGCCACAAGCTCTCGTTCACTGAGAGCATTTTCAAATGCATCATCTTTCATCAGACGACGAATATCTGGTCCATTAAGTATTCCTGTAATAAAAAACAAGATTCGAGATGAAATTTCATTTGATAAAAACTTACATTCGAATAGATGTAAACACCAACCTTCTTTTATTTTCATTCCACTTAACCGTGGAAAAATGCGACGCAATTCGACGAACGCATTTCCATCTGGATTCAGCGCTTTTATAAAATTTTTAACTACTACTGCTTGATATGAAGTGGTGGTAGCAATATTTTTTTAATTGGCACAAGTGGAGCCTCAACGATGCTGTCGTATCACAATCTAATGTTCTCACGTAAAGCCCCGTTCCGTTCGTTGTATTGGTCGCCTTTAAAACGTGTATTCCATAAGCACATCAAACACTAGTTTTTAGTGTAACCCAATTGCATGCCACTTAAAAGAGCTATCACTTTTAAATCTGCACAAACTTTTCATTGATGGTCATTGTATTTAATCAAATCAATGATTTTTTTCATTGATGCATAGGTTTCCTTTGTGTTTGTGCTGAGTGCAATTGGAATGGAATTCTTTGCGTTGGTAACGTGAAGGAGAACTGCTTTCAAGCTGCTTTTAGAGGAATCGATAAACAATCGCCAATCTTCGTGAATTCTTCTCAATTGATTTGATAAAATTCGTAAAATGACGATGACGATTTATTGCTCCACTTGAGTTTAAAACACCTATCCACATTATTTATTTCACCAGATTTCACAAGACGATCTTCATTTTATTTTTTGTGTTCTTTTGTCACTTTATATATATGTAGATTGACAACTTTTTATTTTTCTATATGGTTTCGGTTTGCCGTCTGTCCGTCTGTGTGCACGTTAACTTGAGAACGGATGGAGATATCAACTTAATTTCTTCACTGAAAATTTAAGCAATTCATGGGAATGATCCCTTAAGCAATTCATGGGAATTCGTACTCCCAGCCAAAGAAAAGTGTCACAAAAATTCCGGTGTCGGTGTGAATCCCAACTAAAAAGAGAAAAAAATCACAGAAACAAAAGGCACGTGTTTGTATATATTTTCCAATTGGAATAAATAATAATTCTTATCCGAAATAAAACAAAATTTTCCATTTATAATAAAATAAATATTAATTTTTTATTCATATAAATATACACAAATAAATTTTAAGCACGTCACCATACGTCTTGCTAATTGAATATCATTTGGCATGAATCGCGCATACATTTGTATATACAATTAAACCAACTAAATTTGCTTTACTTCACGACAAATTTCATGACATTTCACGTAAAGCTACTGTACCGGAACGATAATGATGTGTTTTTTAAATCAGATGCTATGGTGTATTTTAACGCGCATCCAATTGTACATCCCAACAAGCACAACCTTGAAAAATAAAAATGGGAAATTTCCATTATTTCAAGAAGACGCCATTTTAAAATTATTTGATTACCTCTTTTAACATCCAAATTTTTTGGTCACAAGCACAACACAAACACGTAATTGAATTATTATATACAAGGTATGAAAAATGTTAACATATACACCGTAAAACACAAGTTAACATATAAAAAATAAAAATCGCGACAAGCACTTGTAATATCGCGTTATCCTCTCAAGTGCTACTATTAAACTGAAGATGCAAAACAATAAACAAAAAAATAAAAATAATTAAAATGCGAATGAAAGAGAAAGAAATTTGTTTTTGCCGAAAATCAATATTTTTGTGTCTTTGATATATAGTACGGAATTTAGTACGACATTTGAGCAGTTTTTTCCACACAGTGGAAAAATTGCATATTGGGTATGTACAACTTTTCACTTTACTTAACAATTTACACAAATTATTATTATTATATTATTATTATTATTATTTATTTATTTATTTAACACATATATAACAATTAGTTATTTATTAGTTAACTATAACAAATTTAAATTAAATCATTTATTTATTTCGAGGAGAGACAAAAACACGTCTTTCCTCGACGACGATCAATCGCCGACCCATATTAATCACAGTTTATTGATATGACAATAAATTATTTTATTAACAACTAATATTCCGCGATATACATGTTATCACATTAAGAGAACAATTGTAATTGTCTTTGTCATTAACGATCAAATTTGAAATTAGTTTTTCGATAGAGAATTTTTTTATTTTATCAAAATAAATTTCGTCACAGAAAATTACAAAACAATAAAAATATTATTTCTTTCTCCAGTTGTTTTGTTTAGTGTCGCCGCACAAACTGTCGAAGCCAAAGGGTAGGCGTTTACCAATTTTTTATGCCAATTTTTTATGCCATATAAAACTACGGTTTTCTTTTGTTTTTATTATGAAAGTTTATTGTATTTTCTAGGGCGCTATCAATTAAAACATAATAAAGTTACGATTACTGTTAATAATTGCTTGGCTCCTTTTGTCCGTACAATCAATCAATTTTTCTGCATATTGCGGTTATAAACTTTTCCATATCTTCCGGACCACTTGCGCTAGAGCGCTCAAATTTTTTATGTGGTACATTTTCAGCTTAATCCTCAAGAGTCTATAAATCTTGATCGGATTAAATATAAGTGAGTGAGCTGGCCAATTCAATGTTGTGATGCCCTTTTTGAGTTTAAATTTCGAACAGAGTATGCTATGATGATTTGGATCGTTGTCTTCTTGCAAGATCCAATTGGAGTTGCCCGCTCCAAACCATTTAAGGACAAATGGTAACAAACCTCGTGAATAAATTTTATTCATGATAAGTGTGGTTAGGTTCCGTGTGGAAAGGAACGGAAGGTGCTTCACAGTTCCGAAAATCCTTTTTTTTTTGCTTATTTGGCCAAACTCGCCTTTTAACATTAAAACCCTAAAAGGATGACCCATTGGTAAACACAATACTCGTCCAATCTGCGTTTTTATGTTCATTCGCCCACTGTAGTCGTTTTTCTATGTATTTTTGTGTTACCAGTGGTTTGACCAAAGTATTTCCATATGCGTAGCCATGTTCCATTCTATTTAGTATGGTTGCTTTTGGTATAATAGTATTCTTTTTCGCCAACATCGAATAATGTGTAATCCTCTTCTGTACAAATGTTTTGGACTATTTTTTAAATTATTTGTTGCACTTGCAACCGACATTTTTGGTCTTTTTGGACGTGCACTTAACAACACCGCTTCAAATCGTTTTTTATAAATAGGACTCATTTCTTTCATGTATGTTATCCGTTAACCAGTTGCAGTCAAACAAATGTTTGTTTTAGAGCGCCTAAGAGAAATCAATAGAAAAAAGATATAAGCCCCGCCCATATTTGTTCCTATAGTTTCAAGTACAGTTATGCAGTACACGCTCTTGTTGAACATACTGTAAGTCGATTAATAATATCATCCAATTCGAAATTATTGTAAAGGTAACGTACATTAAAAAAGTAGCGAAGAAAGCTCGAATATAATGAAAAAAACAATAAAAGTGCGTCCTACGGCTTCGACTAATTGAGCAACAATAAACAAATACAAACTTTATTTTTCGATTTTTTGTTTTCTGCTACGATGACGTGTTAATATTAACAAAAACAGGGGCGGTATGTTGTACCGTCACTTCGAATCGAAAATCGAAAAAAGTCGAATGGGGGTATGTTGTATCATTTTCGAAAAGCAAAAATGATACAACTTTCACTTTTTCGATTCGACTTTTTTCGAATTTCGACTTTTTTCGATTCGAGGTGATGGTACAACATACCGCCTCAGATACATGTAGATGTCATTTTGCGTATTACAAGTTGGAACAAATATTTTTGGAATTGCTGTTCGAAATAGCATAAAACTAAATAATTAAATATTAATAAATATTATTATATATTGCTTTACTGGAAATTAAAATTTGAGTTATTTATCTTCTAGATGAATAAAAAAACTTTAAAGTTGTGAAATAAACGTTGAACTTGGAAAAAATATATTTTACTCTAATTTTACATGAAATTTTGGCTTATTGTGAATATAATAGCCAGATAGTGTTTTTAATGAAGGTGAGGTTACCAAGACTTTGGAAGTTTGGTTTCGAACTAATGAAACATTGAATTTTTTGTATTAAAAAATTCGGTCGTCTCATCAGACTGCAGTGACCAAACTACAAAAATTTTGAAAATACTTTGAACTAATCAAAGTATAATCACAATGCCTTTGCGAATTTTTATGATTCGCTACGCAATTCCCATGCGATTTCTATATGAAATTTTACATTTTAATAGAAACTTTAAAGTAGGCCATTTTCTAAATTTCAAGAATTGATTTTTACATTTTTTGACAGTTGTTTAATTTTTAAGTTTGACCTCGGCGCAATGTGGGAGTAAAGTGTAAATATCTTAACATTGTTATGGCGCCCTCTAGGTTTATAGGTTTATACATAAACTGATATTATGTGCAATAAATGAGAGTAGTAAGGGGCCTATAGTTTAAGAGACAATGCATAAATACAGGTGAATGCTGAATGCAGCTCCCTAAACACGTATAGAGGATGTATATGCATCGGCTCTCTCACTTACCCAGAAACAATAACGAAATAACATAGGAATTAATTTCGAAGCTAAAGATAAACTATCCAGAAAATATCGTGGTGTAGAACAAGTAGTCTATTTTATCGTAAGAAGAAAAGCACTTGAGGACAACAGCACACCACACAAGATTCTAAGGTTAAAATGCTACAATAGTTCGAACCTTGTGGCAAAGTAGCGTGAGCAGAATAATCCAAAATTTAAAACTTTTTTCCTAAATGTGATTATTTGATAAGAAAAATAAAATTAGAGAAATGATGTTGCCTTAGTAATACCAAATAACGACGACAGAGTACCAATAAGAATTAATTTAATTCTCTCTGATAAATGTCAGAACGCCTTTCCGGAGATATATATCTCGAATTTGTTCAAAACGAGGTACCTGAGCTGATTTTAACAGTTTTAGAAGAAGATGTGCCAATTTTTTTTTCCAAAATGACCCGACAGCCGTCCATAAGAGATGATTCATCCCAAACTTATGGATTGGTAGAGGTGGCCCTATTCCTTGGCCCGCATGGTTCCCAGACCTCACACCCCTGGGTTTCGACGTCTGGAAACGTGCTAAGACATTGGTGTACGCAACAGAAATTTTAATTGAAATGCAACTTCGGAGAGTGGATGAGGTCATTTTGAACAAATTCTAATTAATGAAATCGATTAAAAACTTATCAATAACTGAAAATGTATTTTCTTAACCCTGACTCCGGCAAAATAGTATCTCTTATTTTGACCACAAAATGAATGATTTCTATGACATTGTTATGATTATAGTAGATTACATCAGGCAATCAGAGAAATATTAGTTAGTCTGGTAACACTCCTCCCTCTACAAAAAATAACAAGCCATGAAATCTCTTCCTGTATTGCTCTTTGGTAAATAAAATGTAAGGTGAAATAAAAGAATTAAATCAAAAGTAATCTCGAGTGTTGGTCTTGTATTTGAGTTAAATAGAAACATAAAAAATACAATAGACATGTAGTATACCATTGAAAAGGGCATAAACTAGATTATGCCCAAGCGAATTCCTTTTCAAACTGATAAGAGCCGGTGAATTAGTCTAAGGTTTTAAAGTCGAACACTATTAAACTAAATCCACTCAGCTTTTGTGTCAAAGACATATAATAATAATTGAATATTATTTTTATAGAAATTCACAGAAATTTCAGATACGGGTAACATTTCAAGTTTTTTTTTATAAATTCCATAAGTTATTATACACGTTACTTTTAATGTGTTATCTTACTGGTGTATACCATTATCACACTCAGATAATCTTAAATATTAAAAAATAATCAGATTATTATGCAGCGATAAAGTAAGATGAACTTGAATGGTTTTTCCAGTTTGAAGTTGTTTTCCTACAATACGGTTAAGTAACGCATGCATGTAATGGGGAAAACATTTAAGAAACCCTGCTAACGGCAATCGTAATATGACACTTGCATTTTGTTTCTGTAAAAATAAAACGAGTACAAATAAAATTTAGTCGTTTATTAAATTTGTATTGAAGCTGAAGTGATTTTACAAAAATGTTCTTCAAACTAAACTCAGTTCTTGTTATAATATTCGCCTTAATTATGATGAGCCGAGCTCGCCCTAACGAATCAACTACGGAGGTGGCGAAAAATCAGTCATGTGCACATGGAGCGGGGAAGTGTATTCCATATTATATGTGCCACGATAATGCAGTCACCATACCAGATGGCCACGCGATGCTTGATATACGTCCTACGCAATCAGAACTGTGTGATTCTTACATTGATGTTTGTTGTCGTCAGCCAGCAGTAAACACATCAGATCGAGCATTAACATTATCTACCCAGGGTGGTAGAAGATTATGAGAATTGTATATGCCAAATTCCAAATTCTAGTTTTTAAATAACAAAAAATTCTTTGAAATATACAAACTAAAAATGTATTTAATATTTTTACCACCTCTTTCACCATCCCCCAGTCCACGTGCCTCGATCTTTTATTTCATTTCAAATCTGCATCTTTAGCAAATAAAAATCAAATAAAAGTCCAAACGAGTGACCAACCTATCGGAACTCGTTTTGTAGAATAGAAAACAAAATAATCAGGTAAATATCAAAATATATTTGTTTATCAGTGCAGATTGTCATTTGTATTCCGCTTGCCGTCATCTTGGTATATCCATTTATAATACATGTGAGTATTTCTTCGTAGTTAGTTAACATCGCTTTCATATTTACGTTTGATTTATTTGACAGGTTTCGTTTAGCGCTAATCGTTATATTACTAATCCAGGATAGTTATGCACAAAATGTGTTTAATGACACAAAAATTATTCAAAATAATACGCTCAATGTAAATGATGCACCACAGGTAAGTGTTTTATTGTTGTTGTATACTTCAGGCCTCATAATGAGTAACACATTTATTTTGTCGTTCGTACAGATTTGTAAATCGCCTCGCCGCTGTGTCCCCCACTTTCAATGTCTCGAAAATGGTACGTTTAATATACGTGGTATAGATGTGGTATCACCACAGTTGAATAAGCTTTTCGATGGTGACAATGTGTATGAAGTGTCTGCGAATAATACAACCACATTACGAAGTGGTACCGAAGAACCTGTTTGTGGCTACTTGGAACAATGTTGCGGCACCGAACCTATATCGAAAATTGATGTACCTGTGAATAGTAAGGATGGAAGTTAACGAGTTTTATCCGTGAAACTTAAAAAAAATAATTTTATTAATTCAAAATGTTACATTTAAGTTCACAATACGATAATAAAACTAACTTTTACAATCTAAAAAATTATATTCTTATACTAAAAATTATGCTTTTCTCAGCAAAAGCAGTAATGGAAAATTTATAAAATATTTGTTGATTCGACTTTTTTGGTGTTGAACTAAATACGCGAGCCGGATGCGCGTCTTTCTACAATAAGTTGAATCAGCATTTCACACGTTATATTGAGGTGTTAACTTGGATGTGGATATCGTAATCCCGATGGACTCTATTTCAAAATTAATGATACCGATAAAGCACAGTATTGTGTATTTCCTTGGATGGCGGCCGTAATTTGGAATCATCCAGAGAAAAATAAACCATCTTTGGTGGGCGGTGGCAGTATAATTCATCCAAGTGTTATATTAACCGCTGCGCACATTTTAGATGGTAGAACGGCAAACGAGTTTAAGGTTCGTGGTGGTGAGTGGGATACAGAAACGACCAACGAAAATTTACAGTATCAAGAACGGAACGTTAAACAAATCATTCTGCATAAAGATTTCGATGCCGAGGCATTACTAAACAATTATGTTCTGCTCATAGTCGATGAACCATTTGTTTTCGGTCCCAATATTCAGCTCATATGCTTGCCAACGGAAAATTTAATTTTTGATGATCATGAGGATTGCTACTCGGCCGGTTGGGGTAAAACAAATTTTTCACATAAAGAGCGTCATCAAACTATTATGAAAAAAGTTCGGTTGCCAATTGTTTCATTTGAAAAGTGTGAGGGGCAGTTACGAAATACACGATTGGGTGATATATTTGAGTTGCACGAATCGTTTATATGTGCTGGTGGCAAGGCTGGAAAGGATATGTGTACTGGAGATGGTGGGTCGCCATTAATGTGTGAGGTGTATAATCAACCATATCGTTATTACCAAACAGGTATTGTGTCATGGGGATTGAGCTGTGGCGAAGATAATGCACCAGGTGTTTATGCAAATGTGGGGTTTGCGCGTAAATGGATTGATGAACAAATGACGTCTCTTGGTTTTGGCACAAGGAGTTATAGCATATGATAAATTCAACGCTGTACTTAATTTTGAAAAAATAAATAAATTAAATTTTTTAAATTTGTTGTGGTTATTGTTTAACTGTCAAAGTCCTAATTTATGTGCCACATTTCTGTTAGTTACCTTATAGATGCCTGGTTAGATGGCTCCTAATATCGAAGGTGTCACGAAGATTGAATTTTATTGTATCCCCTAAGTTTCGCTTCCTCAGCACAGATTACCTGTTAGTTGAGGAATTTATATTGATAACATTGAGAGTGGTGGTTCCAAGTTTAACAAAAGTTACATTTTATAAAAAGGGTTTTTCAAGCCCCATTATATTTTTGGGGAATTGTGATTCGTACATTTTTTAATTTTTAAACATTATTTTTTCTATTCTAACAAATATATATTTAAAAATAAAAAAACTTGTAATAAGGTCGCAATAGGTACGTGTTTTAGTTTATAAATATCTACATACATAAAAATGTGCGATTTCTAGTTACCCAATTCCCCGGGAAAACCTAAATAGGGCCACAGAGCACGATTAGAATCAGTGAGGAGTAAAATTTCAAAAATTTAAATATTAAGAATCTGGACAAACTTTCATTTACAAACTTAATTATCTCTCTTAGAGCGTTCTGGTTAAAATTTTTAATACTGATGGATATTTTGAGAAAATTTAATATTTTGGGCCAGTATGATGGCAAGTTCGGAGTAATTTTTTTTTCGGTGAATTCTCGTTTTAATTTCGGAACCTCGGTGTACGGTTCTAACTAAGGAAATTAATATCACTTCGTTTTTTTTTTTTTGTAGTATGAAAGTTTATAAAGTATTAATGGTTGTCTATGAATAAACCAACTTTAACTATGTTAATGAATTAATTGTTTAAATTTTTTAAGGCAAATGGGTTGAGTGAACGGGGTTCACAGTGATGTTCCGCTATTTTATGATTTGTCTTGTAACGGTCGCATTAATTTTAACAATCGAACATTGCATTTAAATATCTGTAGTCGGTATTCCTTAATTTACTTACGAGCGTTTACAATTCCATACAATGCCATTTTTTTTTCAATAGGCTTTTCTCGTAGTAATACCACCTATAATAATTACTCGTTTCAAATATTTTGATTTAATCGACCCTTACTACACACACACAGATACTCGCAATTTTTTAATATTAATACTAACATCTGGTAATTGCTGAGCTATTATTGGTATGTATTGCAGAAAGCGGTGGAAAAAACGCGCGAATGATTGACAAGCGAGGTGACAAGAAAGGGAAATCAACAGGTTGGAGGAGGTCAAGTTGAGAATTCGAGACAGTAAGGGCCAAACCGACCATGAAAAAATATAAATTTGTGTAAAATATTAAAATATAAAAAAACGATAATGTTTGTTAAAACCCTAATGTACCTGTAAAATAAAAATAAGTTCATATTTGTGAGTTGATAGTTGTATTGTTCTTCTTTACCGTGTACAAAAATAATAGAAAAAAAACGATGTGCCATTACAAATATAAAAAAAAAGTTAATAAAATGTATCTACTTAGTTAATTAATTAGAAAAATTTAAAACGAATTCTATCATATTTTATGTATAAAATCTAAAGTGATTATAATCAAAGTAAATTGTTTATGTACATGATAAATAGTCAAAAAAGCCACAAATAAAAAAAAATGTTCTAGAAAATTGGTTATCATAATAAACAATTTGTATATTGTATTGGTAGTGAACAAGTTGGCTACCAGTGTTTTTTTTATTCTTTTGAGAACACGCGGTAGGCGAGACCGCTCATACATATATTTGCAAGCTGTATTAAGTTTGTGCGTTATAAACGTGCGTTGTGTAATCTAATAGCGGCCATTACATATTATATCATCTTACGGGCTGTATAAAAACCCGGTGGCTATTATCAAATCTTCTAAGTAGTGCACCATCAAGTAATTTAAACCAAGACACGCGTTGGGGGCTAAAGTACAACGACGATCTCCAATACGCTAATAAACGGATATTAATGTGGATCTATACCATCGAGCATCAATACATCGTTCGATTTATATAAATTGATGCGTTCGCTGATACGTCTAGTGGTAACCTATCGAAGCGGGTAATTTCGAAAACAGTAACAGCACCGTCAACAAGGTCGATCAGCATCATCACATCACGATACCGTATACAGGACCATCATCATCTTCTGGTTCCGAATCGTAACATATTGTCTGCCATTTTTTTTCTTAATCATTATTATTTATTTCCTTTCAGCTTAGAATAGTTTTCATTACATTTATTAGAGTTTTTTTTTATGTTTCTTATACAAAGTCATACTCCTATGTGTAAATATTTTCTCTTGGGTCGATCTTTTCCTGTGAGTTATACATATGTGTGTACGACGATATACGCGCGGTTCGTATAGGTATTCCTCTAACCAGATGATCAATTTCTTTTACTTGAAATAATCCGTACAATAATTATGTATGGTAAATAAAGTTATCTAGTGGAGGGTAATGAAAATCATTGTTGTGTAATATGAACTTTTCTATATATGCTATAATTATTCCTAATTCATTCTCATCAGGTTTCTTTAACTAATTTTTTTTGCTGGTTGTTTAAGCACACTAATAGAACACTTTTGTAACATGGCTGCTGGTACGGTGCTGGTACGGCGCTATGCGCTACCGATACATACAGTGTGCAGCTACCGTATCTAGCTGGAACCAAGCCATGAGGCTACAAATGAGACATGGTCCCTGTTTCGGCGCCATTTGTTTGCCATATGTTTTTTTATTTTTTAATATTTTACAAAAATTTATATTTGTTCCTTGGTCGAGTTGGACCTTACTGTCTCGAATTCTCAATTTGACCTCCTCCAACCTGTTGATTTCCCTTTCTTGTCACCTCGCTTGTCAATCATTCGCGCGTTTTTCCACCGCTTTCTGCAATACATACCAATACTTGCTCAGCAATTACCAGATGTTAGTATTAATATAAAAAAACGTGAGTATCTGTGTGTGTAGTAAGGGTCGATTAAATCAAAATATTTGAAACGAGTCAGGGGGTAAATCTAATTTGACTATGCTGAATTCAATGGTGCTAGACCCATTTCAAAGTTATTCCCCATTTTTGAGATATCGCATTCGAAAAGTTTTGGCTCTGAGTCAAAAATTTCTCAAAATATACACTCATATTCACGTTGATAGCCATTAAGATTTTCGTTATATTATGAACCATTAAGATTTTCGTTATGCTTTCTTCAGCAAAGTTCTTGCGCAAGCCAAGACAAACAACTTTGCCGTACATATCAAGGCCAAAAAACGACATCTACATTCACATTTTCGTGTTATTTTATTTTTTGCTTTTCATTTCGACGAAAAATACGTTTTTTATCATTTTTTGTCCATTTATTGAATATAAATCGATCTAATAAACATCTCTTTGACAAATATAGATACAACGGAAGCTATTTAAAAGAAAATTAAATTGATTCAGTTGATTTTATTGTGATTTTTCTCAATTTTTTCCTAAAAAATTTACATTTTTCTTAACTTTTAATTTTCTGATTTGTTCGTGTCGTCTTCGAAGAAGACTTGAAGAACTTTCTTCCTCTTGCAAATTCCAACAATTGTCACCCAAGAGTGCATCTAGCTTTTTGACGCTGTACCAATGTTCGAGTCTTGCCGTCACTTGGTGAAAACGCGCGCCTTGCTCATCGGATTCGGCTGGTGATTGCTTGGCGAATTTTTCCACAAGACAATGCATAAAATGTATTTTCAGTGACATTCTAACGTTTATATTATGAAAAGCAGTCAGCATATTTTCAATATATCTGCGCCAATCATCGGCTCGATTAATTCCGAGAACATTCTTAATAACTTCCTTTACACATTTCCATGCCACAAGCTCTCGTTCACTGAGAGCATTTTCAAATGCATCATCTTTCATCAGACGACGAATATCTGGTCCATTAAGTATTCCTGTAATAAAGAACAAGATTCGAGATGAAATTTCATTTGATAAAAACTTACATTCGAATAGATGTAAACACCAACCTTCTTTTATTTTCATTCCACTTAACCGTGGAAAAATGCGATGCAATTCGACGAACGCATTTCCATCTGGATTCAGCGCTTTTATAAAATTTTTAACTACTACTGCTTGATATGAAGTGGTGGTAGCAATATTTTTTTAATTGGCACAAGTGGAGCCTCAACGATGCTGTCGTATCACAATCTAATGTTCTCACGTAAAGCCCCGTTCCGTTCGTTGTATTGGTCGCCTTTAAAACGTGTATTCCATAAGCACATCAAACACTAGTTTTTAGTGTAACCCAATTGCATGCCACTTAAAAGAGCTATCACTTTTAAATCTGCACAAACTTTTCATTGATGGTCATTGTATTTAATCAAATCAATGATTTTTTTCATTGATGCATAGGTTTCCTTTGTGTTTGTGCTGAGTGCAATTGGAATGGAATTCTTTGCGTTGGTAACGTGAAGGAGAACTGCTTTCAAGCTGCTTTTAGAGGAATCGATAAACAATCGCCAATCTTCGTGAATTCTTCTCAATTGATTTGATAAAATTCGTAAAATGACGATGACGATTTATTGCTCCACTTGAGTTTAAAACACCTATCCACATTATTTATTTCACCAGATTTCACAAGACGATCTTCATTTTATTTTTTGTGTTCTTTTGTCACTTTATATATATGTAGATTGACAACTTTTTATTTTTCTATATGGTTTCGGTTTGCCGTCTGTCCGTCTGTGTGCACGTTAACTTGAGAACGGATGGAGATATCAACTTAATTTCTTCACTGAAAATTTAAGCAATTCATGGGAATGATCCCTTAAGCAATTCATGGGAATTCGTACTCCCAGCCAAAGAAAAGTGTCACAAAAATTCCGGTGTCGGTGTGAATCCCAACTAAAAAGAGAAAAAAATCACAGAAACAAAAGGCACGTGTTTGTATATATTTTCCAATTGGAATAAATAATAATTCTTATCCGAAATAAAACAAAATTTTCCATTTATAATAAAATAAATATTAATTTTTTATTCATATAAATATACACAAATAAATTTTAAGCACGTCACCATACGTCTTGCTAATTGAATATCCTTTGGCATGAATCGCGCATACATTTGTATATACAATTAAACCAACTAAATTTGCTTTACTTCACGACAAATTTCATGACATTTCACGTAAAGCTACTGTACCGGAACGATAATGATGTGTTTTTTAAATCAGATGCTATGGTGTATTTTAACGCGCATCCAATTGTACATCCCAACAAGCACAACCTTGAAAAATAAAAATGGGAAATTTCCATTATTTCAAGAAGACGCCATTTTAAAATTATTTGATTACCTCTTTTAACATCCAAATTTTTTGGTCACAAGCACAACACAAACACGTAATTGAATTATTATATACAAGGTATGAAAAATGTTAACATATACACCGTAAAACACAAGTTAACATATAAAAAATAAAAATCGCGACAAGCACTTGTAATATCGCGTTATCCTCTCAAGTGCTACTATTAAACTGAAGATGCAAAACAATAAACAAAAAAATAAAAATAATTAAAATGCGAATGAAAGAGAAAGAAATTTGTTTTTGCCGAAAATCAATATTTTTGTGTCTTTGATATTTTATAGTACGGAATTTAGTACGACATTTGAGCAGTTTTTTCCACACAGTGGAAAAATTGCATATTGGGTATGTACAACTTTTCACTTTACTTAACAATTTACACAAATTATTATTATTATATTATTATTATTATTATTTATTTATTTATTTAACACATATATAACAATTAGTTATTTATTAGTTAACTATAACAAATTTAAATTAAATCATTTATTTATTTCGAGGAGAGACAAAAACACGTCTTTCCTCGACGACGATCAATCGCCGACCCATATTAATCACAGTTTATTGATATGACAATAAATTATTTTATTAACAACTAATATTCCGCGATATACATGTTATCACATTAAGAGAACAATTGTAATTGTCTTTGTCATTAACGATCAAATTTGAAATTAGTTTTTCGATGGAGAATTTTTTTATTTTATCAAAATAAATTTCGTCACAGAAAATTACAAAACAATAAAAATATTATTTCTTTCTCCAGTTGTTTTGTTTAGTGTCGCCGCACAAACTGTCGAAGCCAAAGGGTAGGCGTTTACCAATTTTTTATGCCAATTTTTTATGCCATATAAAACTACGGTTTTCTTTTGTTTTTATTATGAAAGTTTATTGTATTTTCTAGGGCGCTATCAATTAAAACATAATAAAGTTACGATTACTGTTAATAATTGCTTGGCTCGTTTTGTCCGTACAATCAATCAATTTTTCTGCATATTGCGGTTATAAACTTTTCCATATCTTCCGGACCACTTGCGCTAGAGCGCTCAAATTTTTTATGTGGTACATTTTCAGCTTAATCCTCAAGAGTCTATAAATCTTGATCGGATTAAATATAAGTGAGTGAGCTGGCCAATTCAATGTTGTGATGCCCTTTTTGAGTTTAAATTTCGAACAGAGTATGCTATGATGATTTGGATCGTTGTCTTCTTGCAAGATCCAATTGGAGTTGCCCGCTCCAAACCATTTAAGGACAAATGGTAACAAACCTCGTGAATAAATTTTATTCATGATAAGTGTGGTTAGGTTCCGTGTGGAAAGGAACGGAAGGTGCTTCACAGTTCCGAAAATCCTTTTTTTTTGCTTAGTTGGCCAAACTCGCCTTTTAACATTAAAACCCTAAAAGGATGACCCATTGGTAAACACAATACTCGTCCAATCTGCGTTTTTATGTTCATTCGCCCACTGTAGTCGTTTTTCTATGTATTTTTGTGTTACCAGTGGTTTGACCAAAGTATTTCCATATGCGTAGCCATGTTCCATTCTATTTAGAATGGTTGCTTTTGGTATAATAGTATTCTTTTTCGCCAATTTTTGCACAGCTGCGTCCAGCGTAAGCGAAGAATTTTCATCAAATAACTGTATGATGGCCTCATCCTCCATTTTTGTAGCGGTTCGGATTTCGCCTCTATCTGGCAAACCATCAACATCGAATAATGTGTAATCCTCTTCTGTACAAATGTTTTGGACTTTTTTTTAAATAATTTGTTGCACTTGCAACCGACATTTTTGGTCCTTTTGGACGTGCACTTAACAACACCGCTTCAAATCGTTTTTTATAAATAGGACTCATTTCTTTCATGTATGTTATCCGTTAACCAGTTGCAGTCAAACAAATGTTTGTTTTAGAGCGCCTAAGAGAAATCAATAGAAAAAAGATATAAGCCCCGCCCATATTTGTTCCTATAGTTTCAAGTACAGTTATGCAGTACACGCTCTTGTTGAACATACTGTAAGTCGATTAATAATATCATCCAATTCGAAATTATTGTAAAGGTAACGTACATTAAAAAAGTAGCGAAGAAAGCTCGAATATAATGAAAAAAACAATAAAAGTGCGTCCTACGGCTTCGACTAATTGAGCAACAATAAACAAATACAAACTTTATTTTTCGATTTTTTGTTTTCTGCTACGATGACGTGTTAATATTAACAAAAACAGGGGCGGTATGTTGTACCGTCACTTCGAATCGAAAATCGAAAAAAGTCGAATGGGGGTATGTTGTATCATTTTCGAAAAGCAAAAATGATACAACTTTCACTTTTTCGATTCGACTTTTTTCGAATTTCGACTTTTTTCGATTCGAGGTGATGGTACAACATACCGCCTCAGATACATGTAGATGTCATTTTGCGTATTACAAGTTGGAACAAATATTTTTGGAATTGCTGTTCGAAATAGCATAAAACTAAATAATTAAATATTAATAAATATTATTATATATATTGCTTTACTGGAAATTAAAATTTGAGTTATTTATCTTCTAGATGAATAAAAAAACTTTAAAGTTGTGAAATAAACGTTGAACTTGGAAAAAATATATTTTACTCTAATTTTACATGAAATTTTGGCTTATTGTGAATATAATAGCCAGATAGTGTTTTTAATGAAGGTGAGGTTACCAAGACTTTGGAAGTTTGGTTTCGAACTAATGAAACATTGAATTTTTTGTATTAAAAAATTCGGTCGTCTCATCAGACTGCAGTGACCAAACTACAAAAATTTTGAAAATACTTTGAACTAATCAAAGTATAATCACAATGCCTTTGCGAATTTTTATGATTCGCTACGCAATTCCCATGCGATTTCTATATGAAATTTTACATTTTAATAGAAACTTTAAAGTAGGCCATTTTCTAAATTTCAAGAATTGATTTTTACATTTTTTGACAGTTGTTTAATTTTTAAGTTTGACCTCGGCGCAATGTGGGAGTAAAGTGTAAATATCTTAACATTGTTATGGCGCCCTCTAGGTTTATAGGTTTATACATAAACTGATATTATGTGCAATAAATGAGAGTAGTAAGGGGCCTATAGTTTAAGAGACAATGCATAAATACAGGTGAATGCTGAATGCAGCTCCCTAAATACGTATAGAGGATGTATATGCATCGGCTCTCTCACTTACCCAGAAACAATAACGAAATAACATAGGAATTAATTTCGAAGCTAAAGATAAACTATCCAGAAAATATCGTGGTGTAGAACAAGTAGTCTATTTTATCGTAAGAAGAAAAGCACTTGAGGACCACAGCACACCACACAAGATTCTAAGGTTAAAATGCTACAATAGTTCGAACCTTGTGGCAAAGTAGCGTGAGCAGAATAATCCAAAATTTAAAACTTTTTTCCTAAATGTGATTATTTGATAAGAAAAATAAAATTAGAGAAATGATGTTGCCTTAGTAATACCAAATAACGACGACAGAGTACCAATAAGAATTAATTTAATTCTCTCTGATAAATGTCAGAACGCCTTTCCGGAGATATATATCTCGAATTTGTTCAAAACGAGGTACCTGAGCTGATTTTAACAGTTTTAGAAGAAGATGTGCCAATTTTTTTTTCCAAAATGATCCGACAGCCGTCCATAAGAGATGATTCATCCCAAACTCATGGATTGGTAGAGGTGGCCCTATTCCTTGGCCCGCATGGTTCCCAGACCTCACACCCCTGGATTTCGACGTCTGGAAACGTGCTAAGACATTGGTGTACGCAACAGAAATTTTAATTGAAATGCAACTTCGGAGAGTGGATGAGGTCATTTTGAACAAATTCTAATTAATGAAATCGATTAAAAACTTATCAATAACTGAAAATGTATTTTCTTAACCCTGACTCCGGCAAAATAGTATCTCTTATTTTGACCACAAAATGAATGATTTCTATGACATTGTTATGATTATAGTAGATTACATCAGGCAATCAGAGAAATATTAGTTAGTCTGGTAACACTCCTCCCTCTACAAAAAATAACAAGCCATGAAATCTCTTCCTGTATTGCTCTTTGGTAAATAAAATGTAAGGTGAAATAAAAGAATTAAATCAAAAGTAATCTCGAGTGTTGGTCTTGTATTTGAGTTAAATAGAAACATAAAAAATACAATAGACATGTAGTATACCATTGAAAAGGGCATAAACTAGATTATACCCAAGCGAATTCCTTTTCAAACTGATAAGAGCCGGTGAATTAGTCTAAGGTTTTAAAGTCGAACACTATTAAACTAAATCCACTCAGCTTTTGTGTCAAAGACATATAATAATAATTGAATATTATTTTTATAGAAATTCACAGAAATTTCAGATACGGGTAACATTTCAAGTTTTTTTTTATAAATTCCATAAGTTATTATACACGTTACTTTTAATGTGTTATCTTACTGGTGTATACCATTATCACACTCAGATAATCTTAAATATTAAAAAAAAAATCAGATTATTATGCAGCGATAAAGTAAGATGAATTTGAATGGTTTTTCCAGTTTGAAGTTGTTTTCCTACAATACGGTTAAGTAACGCATGCATGTAATGGGGAAAACGTTTAAGATACCCTGCTAACGGCAATCGTAATATGACACTTGCATTTTGTTTCTGTAAAAATAAAACGAGTACAAATAAAATTTAGTCGTTTATTAAATTTGTATTGAAGCTGAAGTGATTTTACAAAAATGTTCTTCAAACTAAACTCAGTTCTTGTTATAATATTCGCCTTAATTATGATGAGCCGAGCTCGGCCTAACGAATCAACTACGGAGGTGGCGAAAAATCAGTCATGTGCACATGGAGTGGGGAAGTGTATTCCATATTATATGTGCCACGATAATGCAGTCACCATACCAGATGGCCACGCGATGCTTGATATACGTCCTACGCAATCAGAACTGTGTGATTCTTACATTGATGTTTGTTGTCGTCAGCCAGCAGTAAACACATCAGATCGAGCATTAACATTATCTACCCAGGGTGGTAGAAGATTATGAGAATTGTATATGCCAAATTCCAAATTCTAGTTTTTAAATAACAAAAAATTCTTTGAAATATACAAACTAAAAATGTATTTAATATTTTTACCACCTCTTTCACCATCCCCCAGTCCACGTGCCTCGATCTTTTATTTCATTTCAAATCTGCATCTTTAGCAAATAAAAATCAAATAAAAGTCCAAACGAGTGACCAACCTATCGGAACTCGTTTTGTAGAATAGAAAACAAAATAATCAGGTAAATATCAAAATATATTTGTTTATCAGTGCAGATTGTCATTTGTATTCCGCTTGCCGTCATCTTGGTATATCCATTTATAATACATGTGAGTATTTCTTCGTAGTTAGTTAACATCGCTTTCATATTTACGTTTGATTTATTTGACAGGTTTCGTTTAGCGCTAATCGTTATATTACTAATCCAGAATAGTTATGCACAAAATGTGTTTAATGACACAAAAATTATTCAAAATAATACGCTCAATGTAAATGATGCACCACAGGTAAGTGTTTTATTGTTGTTGTATACTTCAGGCCTCATAATGAGTAACACATTTATTTTGTCGTTCGTACAGATTTGTAAATCACCTCGCCGCTGTGTCCCCCACTTTCAATGTCTCGAAAATGGTACGTTTAATATACGTGGTATAGATGTGGTATCACCACAGTTGAATAAGCTTTTCGATGGTGACAATGTGTATGAAGTGTCTGCGAATAATACAACCACATTACGAAGTGGTACCGAAGAACCTGTTTGTGGCTACTTGGAACAATGTTGCGGCACCGAACCTATATCGAAAATTGATGTACCTGTGAATAGTAAGGATGGAAGTTAACGAGTTTTATCCGTGAAACTTAAAAAAAATAATTTTATTAATTCAAAATGTTACATTTAAGTTCACAATACGATAATAAAACTAACTTTTACAATCTAAAAAATTATATTCTTATACTAAAAATTATGCTTTTCTCAGCAAAAGCAGTAATGGAAAATTTATAAAATATTTGTTGATTCGACTTTTTTGGTGTTGAACTAAATACGCGAGCCGGATGCGCGTGTTTCTACAATAAGTTGAATCAGCATTTCACACGTTATATTGAGGTGTTAACTTGGATGTGGATATCGTAATCCCGATGGACTCTATTTCAAAATTAATGATACCGATAAAGCACAGTATTGTGAATTTCCTTGGATGGCGGCCGTAATTTGGAATCATCCAGAGAAAAATATACAGAAACGACCAACAAAAATTTACAGTATCAAGAACGGAACGTTAAACAAATCATTCTGCATAAAGATTTCGATGCCGAGGCATTACTAAACAATTATGTTCTGCTCATAGTCGATGAACCATTTGTTTTCGGTCCCAATATTCAGCCCATATGCTTGCCAACGGAAAATTTAATTTTTGATGATCATGAGGATTGCTACTCGGCCGGTTGGGGTAAAACAAATTTTTCACATAAAGAGCGTCATCAAACTATTATGAAAAAAGTTCGGTTGCCAATTGTTTCATTTGAAAAGTGTCAGGAGCAGTTACGAAATACACGAATGGGTGATATATTTGAGTTGCACGAATCGTTTATATGTGCTGGTGGCAAGGCTGGAAAGGATATGTGTACTGGAGATGGTGGGTCGCCATTAATGTGTGAGGTGTATAATCAACCAAATTGTTATTACCAAACAGGTATTGTGTCATGGGGATTGAGCTGTGGCGAAGATAATGCACCAGGTGTTTATGCAAATGTGGGGTTTGCGCGTAAATGGATTGATGAACAAATGACGTCTCTTGGTTTTGGCACAAGGAGTTATAGCATATGATAAATTCAACGCTGTACTTAATTTTGAAAAAATAAATAAATTAAATTTTTTAAATTTGTTGTGGTTATTGTTTAACTGTCAAAGTCCTAATTTATGTGCCACATTTCTGTTAGTTACCTGATAGATGCCTGGTTAGATGGCTCCTAATATCGAAGGTGTCACGAAGATTGATTTTTATTGTATCCCCTAAGTCTCGCTTCCTCAGCACAGATTACCTGTTAGTTGAGGAATTTATATTGATAACATTGAGAGTGGTGGTTCCAAGTTTAACAAAAATTACATTTTATAAAAAGGGTTTTTCAAGCCCCATTATATTTTTGGGGAATTGTGATGCGTACATTTTTTAATTTTAAAACATTATTTTTTCTATTCTAACAAATATATATTTAAAAATTAAAAAAGAACTTGTAATAAGGTCGTTTTAGTTTATAAATATCTACATATATAAAAATGTGCAATTTCTAGTTACCCAATTCCCCGGGAAAACCTAAATAGGGCCACAGAGCACGATTAGAATCAGTGAGGAGTAAAATTTCAAAAATTTAAATATTAAGAATCTGGAGAAACTTTCATTTACAAACTTAATTATCTCTCTTAGAGCGTTCTGGTTAAAATTTTTAATACTGATGGATATTTTGAGAAAATTTAATATTTTGGGCCAGTATGATGTCAAGTTCGGAGTAATTTTTTTTTCGGTGAATTCTCGTTTTTATTTCGGAACCTCGGTGTACGGTTCTAACTAAGGAAATTAATATCACTTCGTTTTTCTTTTTTTTTTTTGTAGTATGAAAGTTTATAAAGTATTAATGGTTGTCTATGAATAAACCAACTTTAACTATATGTTAATGAATTAATTGTTTAAATTTTGGAGGGAGATGGGTTGAGTGAACGGGGTTCACAGTGATGTTCCGCTATTTTATGATTTGTCTTGTAACGGTCGCATTGATTTTAACAATCGAACATTGCATTTAAATATCTGTAGTCGGTTTTCCTTAATTTACTTACGAGCGTTTACAATTCCATACAATGCCATTTTTTTCAATAGGCTTTTCTCGTAGTAATACCACCTATAATAAACCTCATTTGAGGCGGCCAAATCCATAAGCACACTAATAGAACACTTTTGTAACATGGCTGCTGGTACGGTGGTAACGGGACCCCCCAAGCCGACTATGCGCTACCGATACATACAGTGTGCAGCTACCGTATCTAGCTGGAACCAAGCCATGAGGTTACAAATGAAACATGGTCCCTGTTTCGGCGCCATTTGTTTGCCATTTTTTTGCCATTTGTTTTTTTATTTTTTAATATTTTACAAAAATTTATATTTTTTCCTTGGTTGGACCTTACTGTCTCGAATTCTCAATTTGACCTCCTCCAACCTGTTGATTTCCCTTTCTTGTCACCTCGCTTGTCAATCATTCGCGCGTTTTTTCCACCGCTTTCTGCAATACATACCAATACTTGCTCAGCAATTACCAGATGTTAGTATTAATATAAACAAACGTGAGTATCTGTGTGTGTGTAGTAAGGGTCGATTAAATCAAAATATTTGAAACGAGTCAGGGGGTAAATCTAATTTGACTATGCTGAATTCAATGGTGCTAGACCCATTTCAAAGTTATTCCCCATTTTTGAGATATCGCATTCGAAAAGTTTTGGCTCTGAGTCAAAAATTTCTCAAAATATACACTCATATTCACGTTGATAGCCATTAAGATTTTCGTTATATTATGAACCATTAAGATTTTCGTTATGCTTTCTTCAGCAAAGTTCTTGCGCAAGCCAAGACAAACAACTTTGCCGAACATATCAAGGCCAAAAAACGACATCTACATTCACATTTTCGTGTTATTTTATGTTTTGCTTTTCATTTCGACGAAAAATACGTTTTTTATCATTTTTTGTCCATTTATTGAATATAAATCGATCTAATAAACATCTCTTTGACAAATATAGATACAACGGAAGCTATTTAAAAGAAAATTAAATTGATTCAGTTGATTTTATTGTGATTTTTCTCAATTTTTTCCTAAAAAATTTACATTTTTCGTCTTCGGGTTCTTCTTCCTCTTGCAAATTCCAACAATTGTCACCCAAGAGTGCATCTAGCTTTTTGACGCTGTACCAATGTTTCAGTCTTGCCGTCACTTGGTGAAAACGCGCGCCGTGCTCATCGGATTCGGCTGGTGATTGCTTGGCGAATTTTTCCACAAGACAATGCAAAAAATGTATTTTCAGTGACATTATAACGTTTATATTATGAAAAGCAGTCAGCATATTTTCAATATATCTGCGCCAATCATGGGCTCGGTTAATTCCGAGAACATTCTTAATAACTTCTTTTACACATTTCCATGCCACAAGCTCTCGTTCACTGAGAGCATTTTCAAATGCATCATCTTTCATCAGACGACGAATATCTGGTCCATTAAGTATTCCTGTAATAAAAAACAAGATTCGAGATGAAATTTCATTTGATAAAAACTTACATTCGAATAGATGTAAACACCAACCTTCTTTTATTTTCATTCCACTTAACCGTGGAATAATGCGATGCAATTCGACGAGCGCATTTCCATCTGGATTCAGCGCTTTTATAAAATTTTTAACTACTCCAAGCTTGATATGAAGTGGTGATAGCAATATTTTTTTAATTGGCACAAGTGGAGCCTCAACGATGCTGTCGTATCGCAATCTAATGTTCTCACGTAAAGCCCCGTTCCGTTCGTTGTATTGGTCGCCTTTAAAACGTGTATTCCATAAGCACATCAAACACTAGTTTTTAGTGTAACCCAATTGCATGCCACTTAAAAGAGCTATCACTTTTAAATCTGCACAAACTTTTCATTGATGGTCATTGTATTTAATCAAATCAATGATTTTTTTCATTGATGCATAGGTTTCCTTTGTGTTTGTGCTGAGTGCAATTGGAATGGAATTCTTTGAGTAGGTAACGTGAAGGAGAACTGCCTTTTCAAGTTGCTTTTAGAGGAATCGATAAACAATCGCCAATCTTCGGGATTATCCCAATCCTCGGATATCAGTGCAAAAAGCCAATGAATTATTCTCAATTGATTTGATAAAATTCGTAAAATGACGATGACGATTTATTGCTCCACTTGAGTTTAAAACACCTATCCACATTATTTATTTCACCAGATTTCACAAGACAATCTTCACTTTATTTTTTATGTTCTTTATTTGTCACTTTATATATGTAGATGAAAAACTTTTTATTTTTAATTTTATATTACAGTTTTAAGTTCTTACTTATTGTGCCAACTTTTTAACTTTTTTAGAAATATCGTTTTCGAGAATAATCTCTTCTTCGGTTTATTTTTTGCTACTGTTACATAATTTATTTTGAAGCTCTTTATATACTGTAGCTATTCGATGTTGTTTGGTACCTCCTTTGTTTTTAAGTTATGGAGGTCGTAAATTTTATTGGTTTTTGTTTTGATTTTGTCGCTAAGTAAATTGTGGGTGTTTTTGGTTTTGTATATTTTCAGGGTGTGAATTTTGGCCGTAATTTGACTCATGACTGAATTTGACTCATGATTTGACTTCCAGTTGTATTTAGCCTTATCTGTGTACCTATGTTTCCCGAAACGGCAAGGTAGGAGCCGAAGTCTTCTGTGAGAAATTTATTCCAAAACTGACAAGACCCTGCCTTTTTGGGGAACATGCAAGAAAACTGGGTCTACAGACGAATGACTTTGTAGAAGTTGCATGGACGAGAAGGAAGAAGAGACTTTAGATAACTTCCTATGCTCGTGTCCGGCACTATCATACAGAAGGCACAGGTATTTGGGCGTGTACAGTATGGCCAGCCTTTCAGATCTCGCTGACTGTGGAGTGTGGGATATTTTGCGGTACGTACAGGAGTAAAGGGGAAATAGCTTCCTGTAGTATCACAACGGAGCGCTAATGGTCTAAGTGTGCGGAAGCAACCACTATAACCTAACCTTGGCCACACATATATGGTGGATGTGGTTTTTCGGTCTTGACATGTTCAGCAAAGTTGTTGGTCTTGACTTGCGCCAAGAGTTTGCTGAAGAAATCATAACGAAAATCTTAATGGTTCAGGAGCTATCAACGTGAAAATGAGGGCATGTTTTGAATCAGAGCCAAAACATGTCGAAAGCGATATCTCAAAAATGGGGACTAACTTTGAAATGGGACTAGCACCATTGAATTCAGCGTACTCGAATTAGGTTTACCCCCTGGGTGCCCAGCTTGTCACATTTTACAACTAGCACAGTGTTATTATAGGTGGTATTACTACGAGAAAAGCCTATTGAAAAAAAAAATGGAATTGTAAACGCTCGTAAGTAAATTAAGGGGTACCGACTACAGATATTTAAATGCAATGCTCGATTGTTAAAATTAGTGTGACCGTTACTGTCTTTTGCAGCTTCTTATATTCCTTGGTATCCGAAGTACTCCGCAAATCACCGATTTTAACTAGCGGGCCAATGGCTGCTTTTCGGAATTACTAATGAATTTCCTGTTAACGTCTACAAGCGTTACAGTGGCGCCCAAAGGATGCACGTCCTTGTGCATTCGCACGGCTTACAAATTTATTTATAAAACTGTTACTGCAATACGTATGATGTTGGCATTTAATATGTTTTTTACATATTTTATTTAAAAACGATGTGTCAAACTGTTTTTGTCCTGTACAACCATTCCCAAATGTTCAATGTGTTATGCGATCGAATTACGATTATTTGCAGTAAAATTTTATGTTTTTGTAAGCTTTCTTATATACCCACATGTTGCATTGGCTTACTTTTTTTTGATGATCTTTATGCGTTTTTTCTTAATCTAATGTGTTGAACAATTGTTGATGACTAAATGTTAACGACTCATTAATTTCGATTGTTTAAGACGTTTTTGGTAAGAATTATTTAGCCTCGATCATATTATTCTAGGAGGAATGAAAAATAAATCTCGAATTGGTTCGGTCGATTATCTTGCTTATGTACAAACTCGAATATTATGAATATAGACAATTTAATCCACGATGAATTTAAAATAGAATGTGACTTTAGAAGTCGTTGAAGTTAGCCCGAAAAATGTCAGCCTGAAAAAATGGTGCGTTTCTCGGATAAAGTGTAGCTATCCCGAAAAAGTGTAAATGTAAGTAGAAAATGTAGCCCCATCCCGAATTAACATTTCATTACCAATAGTAAGCTAATTTTGGTACTGAAGAAAATGATACAATATGAATGCACAAGGACGTGCATCCTTTGGGCGCCACAATTATTTTTCGTTTAATAGCGTCGATCCAGCACTGTCTGATACCAATATTATGAACGATCTTATTAATTCTACTGTAGCTGAGGGAATTTTCAGCTTTAGAAATATTTATTTTGCTGAGTTTATGAATTCTTTCAACTCGATTAAATCCAATGCAACTGGTATTGATGAAATACCAATAAAATTCCTGAAGTTGCTCTTGCACCGCATTGGCTGTCATATATTGCATGTATTTAATAGTCTAATTACGTTTTCCGTTTTTCCATCTGAGTGGAAACATTCAATAATTGTACCTATTCCTAAAAAGAAGATGCCGACCAGCTTATCGGATTTTCGGCCTATTAGTTTGTTACCTGCGTTGTCTAAAGTATTTGAAAAGATACTCCAATAACAAATTTTATTGTTTGTTGAATCCAGCAAACTATTTTCGACATTTCAATCAGCCTACAGACTTAATCACAGTACTAGTACTGCTTTACTTCATATCAATGATGATATTCTCCGTGCTATTGACAATGGTATGATATGCATCCTTGTATTGTTAGATTTCAGCAAAGCATTTGACAAAATTAATCACTCAATTTTGATTAAGAAATTGCATTCTTATTTTAAATTCACGGTGTCAGCTTGTCGCTTAATTTTGTCGTATCTGCTGGATCGTTCTCAATCAGTTCTCATTTTTATTTATGATGTACATAAACGACCTGCCATCTATAATTTCCAACAGTAAATATCATTTATTTGCTGATGACTTTCAAATCTACAAGTATTGTCGCCCTAAGGAGATCTCGTATTCTATCACTGCGCTCAATTTCGATATTGAACTTATAACACAGTGGTCAATAAATAATAAATTGGATTTGAACAGTGGCAAAACGCAAAGCATCATTATATATTCCACTAATCGTAATACGGACCATTTCCCTGAAATTCATGTTAATGGATTAAATGTCGATTACTCTGATGCTGTCTGCAATCTGGGCTTAATTTTTGATAAAACCATGTGTTGGAAGTATCATATTGAAGCTGTCTGCCGCAGAGTGATGTTATTATTGAGAATGTTGTGGTCTACTACTAGATTCTTTGACTCTAAAACAAGACTCCAAATTATAAAATCTTATGTACTTCCACATCTTTTATATGGTGACGTTGTTTTGTTTGAATTAAAAAAAAGTATTTCCTTGAACTTCAGTCTATATTTAATTCATGTTTAAGATATATCTTTGGCTTAAGGAAATATGACCACATTTCCCATCTTACTAACTCATTACTGGGCTGTTCTTTAGAGCAGTTTTACGAATTCAGAGTACATATTTAAGTTTCTGAAATGTCAACAACCTTGTTATATCCTCGACAAACTAACAACCTCATCTAATCGCCGCAGTCAACTATTGGTGCCTGCTATTAACAGGTGTAGGCTAATGAATTCCTCGTTTTTTGTCAGGGGACTATGCATATTGAACTCCTTGAATTGTGTAATTAAAAATTCTAAAACACCAGTTATGTTTCGTAATAAGTATTTTTCATCATTGAATTAAAATATTTAAATTTTGTTGTTTTTTTTTATTAGATTATCGCTTTCGCTTTTATAGGTAATATAATTAGTTAGTATAACTATAACCATACTTAGATTTAGGTTATTGTTTTGTTTGTTGGTATTAGTTGTATTGAAATAGGTATCCACATTACATAAAATTTCTGTTAAAACCTGATGGAATAAGTTCGTAAGAACTTAAAACATTTATTGAATGAATAAAATAAGTAAATAAATAAATAAATAATAATTTAATAAAGGAATATAAAGACACTATTGAATAACAAATCTAAATAACACGAAATTCATAAATAATGAATATTTCGAATTGTGGAGCCTTAAATTCGCTTGTGCCTGTACTAGAGATATTTATGTGTAGTGACGTATACGGCCAGATAGGTCTTGGTCACACCAATATGTCATGATAACCACTAGTCCATATCATGACCATAGAGCATAATTTTATAACCCTTTCCATGAGAAATTTACAAAATAATGAATATTTCGAATTAAGGTGGAGCCTTAAATTCGCTTGTGCGAATGGAAAGGGTTACAAAATTATGCTCTATGGTCATGATATGAACCAGTGGTTCTCATGACATATTGGTGGGACCAAGACCTATCTGGCCGTATACGTCACTACACATAAATATCTCTAGTACAGGCACAAGCGAATTTAAGGCTCCACAATTCGAAATATTCATTATTTATGAATTTCGTGTTATTTAGATTTGTTATTCAACAGTGTCTTTATATTCCTTTATTAAATTATTATGTCATTTTCTTCAGTACCAAAATTAGTTTACTATTGGTAATGAAATGTTAATTCGGGATGGGGCTACATTTTCTACTTACATTTACACTTTTTCGGGATAGCTACTGTTTATCCGAGAAACGCACCATTTTTTCGGGCTGACGTTTTTCGGGCTAACTTCAATGACTTGACGTTAGGAATTTGACAGGTCCTGCTCATACTTGTTATCAAATGCTTAAAACTCTTCTTGAAGAGGAGGCTCATACACCAGTAATAAAACCCAGTCGTGCACATAAAAATGGTCGAAAGAACCCAATACGTGAGGTCGAGATTTGTAATCATAAATTAGCTCAGATTCAGATAGCCTTAACCGAAAATAATGACGACGAGTCGCTTCTTGCTGAAACTGAGTTACGCTTGAAGCATGTTAGAGATGTTGCATGTTGTGAAAGATTCTGTCGCACTTTGTCTTTAGAGGTGTGTATTAAATTATTGGTGATCGTATGTGAAGCTAATAAAGTTCACCAAAATGTAAATACCGACTCCATCAAAGAGATTGTTCAAAATACATCAATCCAAGTAGAAAACTTTGAATTGGAATCATCCGATGAAGAGGGTTCTAACGCTTCACTTGCTGAATCGGTTAAACCAACACAAAGTACTGGTTTTCTCAGCAGTTCTAACAAAACAATAGTGTTAGTCCTAATGAACCTCAGGCAGGCTCTTTACAATCCATGGCATTGGCTCAACCTCTTGTATACGGGCCGTGGCAAACAAGATAACTAATCAACCTCCTTTCCAATCTTCAAAGCGAGTTTGAATACATGTTCGAGAAGCTTAAGTTTCTACAGCTACAACTCGCCGCAATTAAGCCAGATCCTCGTTACACTGCAGATCAAATTTCACCGCCTGCTCTTCCAAGCTAGAAGATACACTCCGTTCGAACGTAGGTCCTCATATGAAGCCTACTTCAGTTTATTTTTCAAAGCCCATTGCGAGTGCAAATAGCACATCTCGGTTTATTACAATTTCACCACAGAGTGCCAGCCAGCCGAACCAAAACCCCGATTATAGTTTCATGTACAACTCTTATGCCCCGCATAATGAAATTAAGCTTCTCAGGAACTGGAACATTAAATATGGAAGTGCACGAAAAGATCGTGCTGTCGAAAAGTTTCTATTACAAGCGGAATATTTAGCTAATGCTTTTAACGTGTCTCAAAGTCGGCTCACTAAAAAATTCGCTTCGTTGCTCTCTAAAGATGCCTTGAAATGGTATTGAGCGTTTGCTCGACGAAATTTTGATAAAGAAATCACTTGGAACCATCTGCGGGAGGAAATGTTACGATATTTTCGAGACGCTAGAATGGACGATAATATAAAAACTGATTTCGATAAGCGACAACAAAACAATAAACATAACGAATCATTTATGGCGTATTTTCGAGACATCTACCTAATATCTAGTTCTCTTCATGCACCATATACAGACGCGGAATTCTTTCGAATAGTTAAGAAGAACATGTGTTCTGGTCTCAGAATAGCTACGAGAGGAGAAGTGTTTCAGCTGCTACACCGTTGCCGTGATTTGGAAGAAGAGTGGAAAGATTAAGGTTTTAATCCTGAATATGGCTTGCTGAAAATTATTTGTTCCCTCTTTCAATTTTTCGTAGGTGTTGCTTTAACTAATTCGAATATCGAAACCCTTACCGTTTTAACGTAATGGCAGCGAACTTCCCCTTTGAGTGGAACATGGAACGACCCGCAGACGTAAAAGTCGTGGGGACGACTCACACCCTGTTGATGGGTCTCACAAACCGAGCAAAAAAATTAATAACATTAACACCTAATTTGGAATTTTCAGCGTACGTTACCTATTCTAGTTTTGCCGCAAATTTATCAAACGCAATGCTTTGTTTAAAATTCCGGGTATACACCCATTGCCCTACTTGAATTTTAAGTTGCCGCGTTCGTAGGTTGTAACGCATCGGAGTACACTTGGTGTAGATAGTCGGGTTTCTCCACGCTGTGCAAGTAATTCCCACCCAATTGACATGCAATATAGCATGCAGCCCAAACTCAAGGAAGTGTGGAGAGTATTTGAAGGAGATCATCTTGTTTTATATATGCCCACAAGGAAGCCAGCTACGTACGATTAACGCGTTCTGAGGCATTACCTTGCGGGGAATATTTCGCAGTAAACATATGTTGGACCCCATATCTTTCGCATACACGCCGGAGGTGGAGCGATTCAAATTGCCGACCATTATCTGTAAGGATGACTTCCGGAACCCCAAATATTAAGAAGATCTCAACCTCCAGTAACCTACACACCTCCACTGCAGTGGCTTGTCGCACCGTGAGCACAAATTTTGAAAAATGATCGACAGCAATCAATATTCCAGTATTGTCAGCTTTGGTGCGTGTATAGGGTTCTACAAGAGGAGTGGTGAAGTTTTGTTGGATGTTTTATTGCATTTGCACTCATCACAGGAATTGACAAATTGCACAACGCCAGGTACGACAGCGGGCCAGTAGTAATATCGCTGAATGAGCTCTGCTGTTTTCTCAATTCCTAGAAGGGCGGCTGTCGAAGGTCAATGGACAGCGGTAAGGATTGTAGGACGAAGTGATTCGGGATAGATCCAATTGACTATTTTCCTTTTCTCCTGAGTTATCTGATCAGCACGCACAATAACGAACTTATGTCAAACTTTTTTTAATAAATAACACATTTTTAATATATAAAATATGATTCAAACAAGTGTCAAGCACCTTAAGCTTAAGAAACTACAAAAATCCGCCACTGAATGCTTTTCGGAAATAATCGGTTGTCCTGGAATAATGAATGGCATACTTTGGTGTGAAGCGATGAATAAAAAATACTAACAATTACTAGTTTTACGATTTAAGAAGAGATGAAAAGTTTTTGAATCGGCATCACGGCAGAGAAACGGCATCACGGCTATCAAACAATTCTGAAAAAAAAATTTCCAAGATTTTCTGAAATTTTTGGACCATTACAATGGACAGCTCAATACGGTAATTGCACTCCGAATCATAATGCTTGTGTCGTAAAATCTGGATTGATAACCAAAATATTTTACGGTGGCCCCCATATTCACCAGATTTGAATATCATAGAAAACGTTTGGTGAATGTTAACAGGGAAAATTTACTAGGGAGGGAAGCAATTCAAAGACACTGAGGAACTTAAAATGGCGATTAAATCAGCTTGGAGTGAAATTTCCTTAAATTACTTGAAATCGCTACACGACTCGAAAACCGGTGGTTGTTTTTGTTTTATTTAAATAAAAAATATGAAAGTTGAATTTAAGTTTCCCTGATTAAAAAAATCATATTGGTTAAATATGTAAGTTAATAAAGAAATTTTTGATTTACAGTACTCGGGGTTAGGGTTTTCTGCTATTAAGCTAAGACGAGTGGGTTGGCCTAAATATTTTGTATCGAACACCATTAAACTGAATTCAAAAATTTTGTGTTGCAGACCATACAACATTGCATAATTGTATTTATAGAAATTCACAGAAATTTCAGATACTGATAACCTTTCGATTTTTTTTTTTTTTTAATGTCCATTATTTATTATACACGTTACTGTTAATGGGTTATCTTATTGGTTTTTACCATTATCACACGAACCAAATCTTAAATAAAAACTTAGTAGATTATTATGCAGCGGTATAGAGTAAGTTGAACTTGAATGGTTTTTCCAATTTTTGTGATTTCTTTAAAATTGATTTGCTATACTACTACCACTACTATAACTACTACTACTTTGCGAAAACAACGCAATTACACTCACACTTTTTGTATATAATCAAATCAAATAGAAATAATAAAGTTTACTTGTTTCTCAAACGTTTAATAAATCAAAAATTAATTTAAAAAAATGTTCTTTAAACTAAACTCAGTTTTTGCCTAATGAATCAAGTACGGAGATGAGGCCGAATCAGAGTCATGTGCAATCGGAGCTGGGAAGTGCATTCCATATTATATGTGCTCTGAAAAAGCAATCAGTGTACCAGCCGACCATGCATCAATATTTTGAGAATCCTGGCTTGAAGTTTGTTGTCGTCAGCCTTCAGAAAACTCATCTGGTTCGCATTAGTTTTGAAATGAAAACATTTTTTTGACATATATCAACTAAAAATTTATTTAATATTATAAATTATTGTATAGTGTAACTTTCCGTACCAAAACCTTCCGCTAACATGTTCTTATCGATCCAATCGCGCACTTGTGGAACACTAACATATACACCAGGTACATTATTCTCCCCGCAACCGATTCCCCAAGCCACTATTCCAGTTTGAAAGTAACGATTTTTTGTTGAACCAATCGCACAAACGAGGGGTGCCCCACCATCACCGGTACACGTGTCCTGATCTTTCATTCCACCAGCGCATACAAAGCTTTCATGTAATTCGTAAAAGTCGCCTAATCTTGTGCGCCGTAATAATTCTTGACACGTATCGAACGGTATCATTGGTAATCGTACTTTTTTTAGAATGCTTTGCCGTCGCCCCTGACTTGAGAATTTATCTTTTCCCCAACCAGTCGCAAAACAATTTTGATCATTCTCAAATATTAGGTGGTTTGGTGGTAGGCAAATTGGTTGAATGCTTGCAATCAATTCGAATGGTTTGTTAACAATGAGTAGCGCTGCATCGTATAATACAACGGGAACATAAAAATCATCGTGTATTAAAATTTTGTTAACCGTCCGTTCTTGGTATGGCAAATTTTCACGAACCGTTTGGGTGTCCCACTCACCAGCCCGTACATTAAAATCGCTCGGGCTTTTTCCAAATACGATATGGGCAGCCGTCAATACCACGTTGGGATGGATAAGACTACCACCGCCCACAAGTTTATTCGATGGTTTATCGGGATGATTCCATAATACAGCGATGACCCATGGAAATTCACCGTATTGTGCTTGGCCATAATTTGTGGTTTTGATTTTAAAGTAGATTCCTTCCGGATTTCGATATCCACATCCTTTTTCCTGGTCTTCGAAACGATTTTCTTCTTTCGGCGTTGGCATCTGCGACGTTTTCGGTATTGCCGGTATCGATTCATTACTACAGCAACGATCTAGATAGTGGCATATTGTTGCTTCACCACCACTTCTCAAGTTAATTGTATTATTAGGCGGTACTTTATATACTTCGGCACCGTCACGTAACGTATCCGAATCTTCATCGTCAAATCGAGGATTCAAAATTAAAGCGCCTCGAATATTGAGAGTGCCCTGTTCGGTACACTGGTAGTGGCGGATACATCTTTTAGGTGCCTCACAAATCTGCGTATATTTACATTTATAATTTGCTATATACGATTTTCGTATTTCATAATACACTCACCATTGATTCAAGTACATCGATTTCGGCTGTGTCGTTCTGGGTCTGTTGTGCTTGCGTTACCACAAAATTAAAGGTGAAAACAAGGTACGTAATGGATAGGCATCGGTAAAATCTGTGAAGTGCAAACATTTTATTGTGTATTCAATTGACACAAAAACTCATATGTAAATTAAACAACAAGACTTACACTTTAGACATAGTTGATAACATAAAAAAAAAAAAATTAAGGTAGAAATAGTAAATTCGCGATCGACACCATTCATCAGATTGCACACTTGTTGATAAACTAAAAGTCGTTCCGCTTAATTAGCGCACTATCGTCAATAAACGAAATCGCAGATGATTTTTGTTATTTGCTTCGCGCACCTCAATCGAGATCACGTCAAAACTCATAAATATGGTAACTGTGTATCTACATCTCTTCTTGATTTTGTTTGTTCAACGTAATATATTTTATTCTTCTTCTTTCAACGTACCTAAGAATGTATAAGAAACACCAATACAACGACGTGTACAAGTTGAAGCGAATGCCCACCAACCTATTGGAACCCGTTTTTTATAAAATTACACCAACATAAATAAACGGTGATGAGCCCCTGCACTATAATTTTAGTTGCCGGTTTTGAATTAATAAGAAAACTTAAAGAACAGGTAAGCAAGAAAATATTTAAGTTTCTCAGCGCAGATTGTTGTTTGTATATCGCTGACTGTCGCCTTGGTATATACAACACATTAAAAATATACATGTGAGTATTTCTTCGTAGTTAGTTAACATCGCGTTAATATTTACGTTTGATTATTAATTCGATATTTGTTTGACAGGTTTCGTTTAGCACTAATCGTAATTTTATCACTAATCCAGAATAGTGATGCACAAAATGTGTTACGACCCGACATTACCACCTCATACGAAGACCTTCTGAAACTGCTTCAAAATAATACGCTCAATGTTAATGATGCACAGGTAAGTGTTTTATTGTTGTTGTTGTTGTATACGCGTCACAATGAATATCGAACGCATTTATTTAACTTTTTCGTTTGTGCAGATTTGTCAATCGCCTCGCCGCTGTGTCGCCCACTATCAATGTCTCGAAAATGGTACGTTTAATATACGTGGTATAGATGTGGTATCACCACGATTTGGCGATGATGAGTCGAATAAGCTTTTCGATGGTGACAATGTGTATGAAGTGTCTGCGAATAATACAATCACATTACGAAGTGGTACCGAAGCACCTGTTTGTAGCTACTTGGAACAATGTTGCGGCACCGAATCTATATCGAAAATTGATGTACCTGTGAATAGTAAGGATGGATGTGGATATCGTAATCCCGATGGACTCTATTTCAAAATTAATGATACCGATAAAGCACAGTATTGTGAATTTCCTTGGATGGCGGCCGTAATTTGGAATCATCCAGAAAAAAATAAACCATCTTTGGTGGGCGGTGGCAGTATAATTCATCCAAGTGTTATATTAACCGCTGCACACATTTTAGATGGTAGAACGGCAAAGGAATTTAAAGTTCGCGGTGGTGATTGGGATACACAAACGATCAACGAAAATTTGCCTTATCAAGAACGGAACGTTAAACAAATCATTCTGCATAAAGATTTCGAAGACAAGACGTTACTAAACGATTTTGTACTGGTCATAGTCGATGAACCATTTGTTTTCGCTCCCAATATTCAGCCCATATGCTTGCCAACGGAAAATTTAATTTTTGATGATCAGGAGGATTGTTACTCGGCCGGTTGGGGTAAAGAAAAATTTTCACATAAAGAGCGTCGTCAAACTATTATGAAAAAAGTACAGTTACCGATTGTTCCGTTTGAAAAGTGTCAGGAGCAGTTACGTAAAACCCAAGTTGGTGATATATTTGAGTTGCACGAATCGTTCACTTGTGCTGGTGGAAAGGGTGGAAAAGATACGTGTACTGGAGATGGTGGTTCGCCACTAATGTGTGAGGTGTATAATCAACCAAATCGTTATTACCAAACAGGTATTGTGTCATGGGGATTGGGCTGCGGCCAGGATAATGTACCTGGCGTATATGCAAATGTGGGATTCGCGCGTAATTGGATTGATGAACAAATGACTGCTCTTGGTTTTGGTACAGACAGTTATAGCATACGATAAATTTAAAGCTGTACTTAATTTTGAACAAATAAATAAACTTTAGTGTTTAAGTAATATTTTTTATTCATTGAGCATCGTTTGCATTTCAAACTCAAGAAGCGTGCATCTTTCGTATACTGCATCTAGGGTAAACATAGTTCTCGATGTGTTTTTCAAATGTTTAAAGGTATTTAAATCATTTTATTCTTTGTCGATTTTGTGAGTGGTAAACTTTTCAACGTCATTCTAAAAACCGAAAGGCTTTTGTTGATGCTCCCACTTCAGGTATACAGATTTCCACCAAATTTCGATAGGATCGCCCAAGAATGGAAAAAGTTTTAGCAAAGTATGGTATTGAGTTTATACTCAATTTAACTAAAATCATATATTTTAATTTTAGAAAAAAACCATTGCCTTATATACAAAGCTGAAGTACTAGCTAGTACTACTAAACCTTGTTACGGATGGCATGAAGCCAACCTGCACCAGAATCCATCGGCCGAAATTTGAGGAACAGAAGATAAATATAATGATAAACGGGTGTGCCCACCGCGGAACGACAGAACCTACCCGAGCGAGAAGTACCTGCTGTAGAAACCCCGAATGACCCATCGACCCCTAGAGGCCGATGTCCAGCCACATCGAAGCAGCATAATAGGGTAGGGAAGTTTCTCCAACAGGCAAAGCCTCTCTTCACCCTGAGAGACCTCTAGGTAATCCTCCACAATTCACACTCCGGCAGCTTGAGACTACCGGAGTGCCACTCCGACCTGTGGATGCCTTGCCAAGGGGATGACCGAGAGTGACAAGCCCAGCCTGTAACTATGGAACTGTCACGAAATGAGAATCCCCCTTCCAACATACCGACCCGAAACAAATTTAGCACTTCATCTTTTTGCAAAACAAAACCAAAAATAGGTAAAATAGCTAGAATATAGCTGAACAAAAGTAAATTGAAACCAATGAGGGGGGACGGGGGGGGGGGGGGAATAAACCAAATGCCAATAGGAATCGCCGTGCACTTTTTTTTTAAAAATAATTTTCACTAGAGATCAGAAACGGACCGAGGGAAAGAGAAAAATAAATCAAACTGAAAATGGTCAAGAGAGAAAAACAAAAAAAAAATCGAACTAAAATATTTTCGCTGAATGTGAATAATTTTGATGGCGACACCAACGTGCCCCCGGTCGTGGGCACCACAACCGTTATTCGGTGCTCGATTACAGATTATATATTTAATAAAAATTGAAAAGTTGAAAAATTAAATAAAAATTTAATAATTGGAAACATATGATTTTAAATGAAAAATAAATTGACCATAAAAAGAATTTAAATTAAAACAAAACCTTTGAATCTCATGAAGGTCGATCTTGAGGGTTGCAATGCCTTTAACCGATACAAACATGAGTTTATAAAGGGCCGGTTGGCCACCTGTATGTTGCGTTGGGCGACCTCCCGCCTTTAACAAAAACGACTGGCCGCGGTTGGCCAACCGTATCCGTAATTCCGTTGGGCGACTTCCCACCTTAAACCGATGATGCCTCTACCGTAGATGCCTCGTGTTGGCTGCCCGTATGGCAGAATGACCTCGATAATTAAAATCAAACGAAAATTTTTCCCTCTGGTTGTAAACTTAACCCGTTTGATACGGCATTTTTCTGTTTATGCACATCCAAGAGGGATGCTACTATATTTTTAAATGTTTTCTTGTACTTTAATACAAAAACCAGAAATGTTTTCCACAACTAAACTGTGTACATAATTTTGTTTGAATTCGTTTAGATTGCAAAACCACAATTTGCCACGCCACTTATTGAATTTTCATATTTCACACTTAGTCGAGGCATTGAAGCACTAAAATGCCAAAGATAGGAAAATTTTTAGGACAGCACGTAGAGAGTTGCGGTTTTTTGCATTCGGTGGCAAGAACGATTTAGATCATTAATACCTAGGTTCTACCCTGTAGAAACCTCTGAGTGCATTGCTGCAGCCAAAAATGCAGCCAAAAAATGCACTTTTTGGGAGGCCTTTCCGCCAATTTTATAACTTCGTAAAAAAGAGGCAAAACCGGTTCAATTTGGCTACTCGGGGGTTTTTGGGGTCGCTGATCACGATTATGATGTTCAAATCGACCTCCCGGACACCTGGGGGTCAGGAACGCCGATGAACGTCATCTTCGTGGAACACTTCAGGAATTTCGTGCGCTGAAGGGCAGAAATTCGGTATCTGGGGTTTTTTTGGGTCGCTGAACCCAGATATGGCATCGGGCATTTTTAGCACCACTTGATGAAATATGAAAAATATTTGCTATGTCACGGTAACTTTTCCCCGATAATTTTGCTTCAACAAGAAGCTGTTTGGAATGTAGCGGTAAATTTTTCATTTTTCCCTATTTATTCAATTTAGAAGAAATTTGCTAACCTGAATATCTAGCCTAATTATGAAAAATAAATTTTGAATTACTCACCGTAAAATAAATTAATAATGTTGTTTTATTAAAATATTGTTTTTCGGCAATATAAACTACGTGTACACTTTATTATGACCGGGCGCAAATAACAAGAGAAGACTAAAAACCACCAAATCTATTATTATTTCACGCATTCAAAAAAAAAATATCCATTCTTTTGTTTTCGAATATCACATACACACATAAATATTCTACCCTTTATTTACTTTAGTTTATTATTTTGATATTTTTGGAGCGTTCACGTTGCCACGAAAAATATTTATAACAAATAGTTCTGTGTGTGGCCTCAGCATAGAACCATGGTGTGTTCCTCATAAGTTTGGTAACTGACTGTAATTTTTCGTCACATCATGAGATAATTTAACATTTATGACTTGCGACCTTTCCAGAATAAATATCAGTAAACGACAAATATAAACGGAAAATATCCAGTATCCAGGTACAAGAGGATTTGGCTTTACTATTACAAACCTATATTAAAGGACAATATCCATTTCTTATTTCAAATAAAAGCAACAACCCGATTTCATTCGTAAGTAGAGTTTTTTGAATATTACTAGGGGATAACCTAGAGGATTGTCATATCCCAGGGGCGTATGAACGAAAAGGGGGTGCGGGTAAAGAATGCCCAGTGTGCAGTGTGGGGGTCAATACTTTCTTTTCTCATGCAAGAATCAATATTTTCGTGGGGTTCTTCGTAAAGTCATTACTTTTTTTGTCTATTCATGATTTTTTTGAATCTTTAACTTATATATAATTGAATTTCCAGGATCATGGCTGATGGGGAGACGTGCGTGTTTTGCAAATACTTGGAAGATTAGCAGAATCATTCCTCAGACAATTCGATTACGAATGTGACGGCTAGGGGCATCGCTACCATAGTCGAAGTTTACGGAGAATACGGAAAGTTGATTTCCATGATATTATTGAAGGTTGTGAGTCCATCAAAGTGCACGAAAAGTGCCGTTGCAGATATATTAGGCCTGGAAGTACACCAGAAGCCAAACACAAAAGATTGAGAGTAGACAACAATTCTTATGGTGTTGAACCAGTGGAAGTTCAGGCTGACTTAGGCCTTCCGGAAAAGTGTGTCATATGTGAAAAAAACATTTATCCGCGTACTCCTTCCTCAACTTCTATTAGCGAAGATACAGGACAAAAAGTTGTCGAATATCTACAACAAATCAAAGACTCATCAACTATGGAATTAGGTTACACTCCAGGTGCCGGTCGGGTGTTCACCGATGCCATATTCGAATTCAGCGACCCAAAAGACCCGTTGTAACGATTTTCAATTTGTATGATTCCATTCTGTAAGGAAAAGCCAACAAGATGACGTCCAGAGCCAGGTCAGGCGCACCAGGTGCCCGTGGGGTCTTCACTGATGTCATAGCTAGGTTCAGCGGCCCAAAAACCCCCCGTAACGATTTTCAATTTGTCTTGTTCCTTTCTGTAAGGAAAAGCCACGGAGATGACGTTCAGGGCCAGGTCAGGCGCACCAAGTATCCGTTGCGTCTTCGCCGATACCATATCTGGATTCAGCAATGCACTCAGAGGTTTCTACAGAGTAGAACCTAGGTAAGAATGATGTAAATCGTTTTTGCCACCGAATGCAAAAAACCGCAACCCTCTACGTGCGCTGTCATAAAAATTTTAATATCTTTTTGCATCATTGCCTCGACTAACTATGAACTCACTTCATATTTCGATGCCAAAAATCTCCGCTTTATTAACAATTTGTATTTATTTATTAATAATTAAATAAATATATTTAAGCAATCACATAAACTAATCATGTACAATTTTACCACAATTAATGTTAAATTATAAAATTAGTTTTAATTTATAGGTTCATTCTCGTGAATTTAAAACACAAAAACTTAATTGCATAAAACAACTAAACTCGAGCACAACATTATTACTCAAATGTATTTATGAGAATTTCAAACGAAACTCACTTCACACCGTACATCAATTCATACGTCAAAACGAAACCACAAAAATACTCTTCTATATTCCTATTGGTCGTACATACGTACAAGGTACACATTGGTCTCGCTCTCAAAATTATTCGACGTTTACGCGATCCTGTAGAAGTGTGTAAAACGTGAACGAGAGCAGAATCTACTTTAATATAAGTCCTACTTACTCTTCTCATTGAAAGATACCTATTTAAAAAAACTAATAAAGATTGTGTTGGTTACACTAACAATGCAACGTAAATTTGATTTTTTTTTTGTTCATTTTTTTTTGTTTCTGCACCAACACACTATACTTAGTTATTAAAAAAAAATTACTATGGAAAAAAAATTTCCAATACATCTTTACTTAGTTATTGTTTATTTCATATGTGTGGAGTTAGCACGAGTTATATTTAAATAGATTCTGACGAGAGTATAAAGGCCAATTCAAACTCACAGAAAACAAACTTATTGACAATGTCCGAGGGTAGGAAATTAAAATTTAAAAATCAAGATTATAACCCAAACAATGTGTAATACTGTTAAAGTTAACCGACTCGCTCCAACCGAATAATGTCGATAATGCAGATTTGGTTGTAACGTTAAAACTATATCAGCCGAAAATGTCGTTAATGCAGATTCGGCTGTGACGATTAAAGCACCAGCCGAAAATATCGATAATGCAGATTAACCTATAATAACAGAACTGTATCAACCGCAAATGTCGATAAATCAGATGCAAAACAACTTGTCTGTCAAAGTCGGTAAGGCAGATTCATGAGCCGAAAAATGTCGATAAAATTGACCGTTTAAAGTGTCGTGGCTTTAAATAGATTCAAATGAAAGGTCTTACTGATAAGACCTCGTATCATACCTGGAAAAATTTCATGTTGGAAGTCCGGGAAAACTCGGTTGAATATATCGCATACACAATATATTCAAACGAGTTTTCTCAACATAGAAATCGACCTGAAATTTTTTCCAGGTATGATCATCAATAGGACCTTTCATTTGAATCTATTTTCAGCCATGACACTTTCAACGGTCAATTTTTAGAAATTTTCAAATTTTGTGTGTGCGATATATTCAATCAAGTTTTCCCAAACTCTCCACATGAAAATTGACTTGTCGTTTTTAAATGATATTTATTAGATGAAGTGCCGTTTAAAATATTGTCCAAACTTGTAACTATAGAGGCATTGCACGCCTTACCTCCCTAAACATCTAATTCGGCACTTAGAATATTTTGGATTGGTATATTAGTTTTAATTGTGTCGAATGAAAATTTATTTTACGTTTTTTAGTTGGTTTTTATGAATAACAAAATAAACATTTGTAATTTGAATCTACATTATCGACATTTTTCGGCTGAAGTCGGCTAACTTTAATAGGGTCAATGTGTAACACAAAATGTTATTGGGTGTACAAATGTATTTCCAACCATTTTAGATAGATGTCGTTAGTATCACTGCTTGCATATTATTCAATCGGGCAATACATGTTTTTGAAGGTTAGATGTCAAGCTTGAATAATTACTAGTGACATTTGTTCAAAGCGCAAACAACAATTATTTTCATGTCGGATTTTGTGCCAAAAAGTATCATTTGTGGGAAGTTTTACTTCATTAGCGTTTCGCAACGTATACATGCAATGGGATTGTTACAGAAGCTGGGAAATTGGGTGCAACACAAATTGAAAGAACCTGACATGGAACGTCAGAAAACCATTTGCGAATTGTTGCTTCAACGACAACAAAGGAAGGGGTTTTTGCATCGGATCATCACTAGGGATGAAAAGTGGATCCATTATGATAAACCAAAGAGCGAACCAGCGTGGGTCAAGCCAGGTGAAGCAGGACCGTCGACGGAAAAATCAAATATCCATGGTTCGAAGGTGATGCTCGGCATTTGGTGGGATACGAGCAGTGTCGTCTATTATTAGCTGCTGAAAGAGCGTGAAACCATTACGGGATAAGTTTATCGACGACAACTGATGGTTTTAAAGCATGCTCTAGCTGAAAAACGATCGGAATGGGACAAAAGGCATGATAAGATTATTTTGCAAAATGACAACGCTAGACATGTTGCTACACCTGTCAAAAACTGGAAAATTCTGTCCCACCCGCCGTATTCATCAGACATTGCTTCCTTTAATTACCACTTGTTCCGGTTGATGCAATCAGCTCTGGCACAGCGCACTTCACTTCATATGAAAACGTCAAAAAATGTGTCACCTCGATGTGGATCACCTCGAAACAACCAGACTTCTTCATTCGGGGAATCCGTTTATTGCCAGAACGATGGGCGAAGGTTATAGCTTCCGAAGGAGCATACATTGAATACAACATTTTTTCATTTTCTACACAAACTAATGTCTTTTATTTCATTCAAAAAGGTCAGACCATATACCATGTAATTATCATACTATATAATTTTGTGTTATACTTCACATTATCAGAATTTGATCCGCACAGGGATATACTTCACATTATCAGAATTTGATTTGATCTCTGCAGCGGTCATTGCCGGCTAAGTATTGCGGGGAGTCGTGGAGTTTCCCAGAGTATATGTGAATCAGTTGTTAGCGCGAAAGGGATTAGTTGTGACTACCTACCTATACATTTGATTACCTACCGGTACTTTAATTCATCTTCCATCTCTATTGATTTATTTCATTTCACTTTTCATTACAATGAACATAAAAGAATGATAATGTGGAAAAATCTCATACCACAAAAAAATAAATAATCAAATTAATTAAAGTGAGAAGTATATAACCCATTTATTATTAATTCAAGAGAACAAAAAAAAATTATTTAAACAAGAAAATTAAAACAATAATCTTTATAAATTATATAAAAAAAATTGAAAATTAAGGAAAAGTAAACAACGTTACTACGGAAGCTCTACTCTTGCAACAAGTCTATACGATCTCATCGTCTGTATTTGGGACGAAGAAGAGCTTCTGGAGAACTAGAGAAATGTGGAAACTATCGTGGCGTTGCTCTATTAAACACTGCTTACAAAGTGTTGGTTAGTGTTGTACTTGCCAGACTCATCCCTCTCGTCGAAAACATCATTGGCAACTATGAATGTAGTTTTGGTCCCAACCGATTGACCACTGACCAGTGTTGAGGATGAATCACCATGAAGAGGATCTTGGAAAAATGTTGGGAGTACAACATAACCAAACTATATATAGACTTCCAACAGGCATATGACAGTATTAACCGCCTCAACCTATCGGCTGCGCTCATATGCCTAGGAATTCCAAAGAAACTCCTCTGTGTAAATTAACAGCGTCTGGGTCTGTATGATGAATCATAATTGAAGGAACTATGTCATGAAATAACATCTGGAGTGAGAGAGAGAGAGAGAAAGAAAGAGAGAGAGAGAAAGAAAGAAAGAGAAAGAGGACACAGAAAGAGAGAGAAAGAGACACAGAGAGAGAGAGAGAGAGCGAGAGAGATAAAGAGAGAGAGAAGCAACGTTAAATTAAACTAATGAACTCCGAAACGAACAGCTGTTCCTAAACTACCTATAATTTAAGACCTATATTTAATCTACCCGTCACCAATATTTTTATATAAATAAAAAAAAATGTAGTATGTAATTATACCAGTACTAATGAAAATTAAAACAAAACAATGAAAATTATGAAAGAATGTACTTGGTTTTTTTGTTGTGTTGTATGATGATGTTCTCGCGTATGTTGATGTTGTGGTGTTGATGTAGATGATTATGTTGATTGAAGTGCCCATAAGTTTCCTACTTGCACCCGATTAACTTATATTATTATTTAAAAATTATGTTATGTAATTTTTATTTAGGTTTACGTATTTTTATAATTTTATTTTTATTTTACAATGACTGTTTTATGAATGAATGTTTTAAACACAAAACCATCCATTCAACTCGAGGCAATTACACAACCTGGGTTAATTAAATTTAACTCCATTTTCGTTGTTATATTACTATATTCACGCAATGCCTCCTAAACTACAGGCTTCTTACGTCAATTTATGTCTAAACCGAGACTGCGCAATAATAATGTTAAGATATTTACACTAAAAAAACAACTAGAGAAAGCAACAAAAACGTCGACATACCGTGTCGTCATCATTTGGTGTAAGCGGCTTGTAGTTTAGAAGGCATTGATTCACGTGTCACAAATTATAAATCCGAATTCTTCACCAGATTATGTTTAAAATCACTTAATATTGTTTGTCTTTTATTTTATTATTTATTTTTACTATTTATTGTGCTCTATGGCTTAGCGCACTAACTTTAATTAGAAATGTTTTTTAATTTAATTTTCACTTATGAAGAAAATGTGGTCTTACAAACAAATAAATTATCTACCATGTTTTCCAATAGAAAAAACTTAATACTTCATTTTCTGAGACAACAAAAAAAATCACAAACTTATTCTTTTCAATGTTTTTTTCCTTTGAAAAAACTCAATCGTTCAATTCATATGGGACTATTTTTATTTTCCCAAGCATACATAATATTTTAATATTATCACTTATGTAAAAAAAACGGAAAACTAATTCCAACACGACTTTGTTGAACTTGAACTTGTAAGATAATTTTTTTTTGGTCCCGCACACTAGAAAAATTGTGTCTCGACTCCCATAATGGGGCACATGCTCGATCAGCTAGCATGCGAGCAATATGCTAGCGCAAAACCTGGCTACTCAATTAACTTTACCAAGCAAATTTAAATTTCAATTAATTTTTTATAGGTTTTTTTGTTTTTTTTTTTGCGATTGCACAGTAAAACAATATACAAATTTGCTGGATAGTTTTCTAAGCCGCAAAGTTCACTGTGCAATCGCAACGAAAATAAAAAAAATTATAAAAAAAATAAATTCTAATGCAATTTTGCTTGGTAAAATTGAATGACCCTAATGCTACACCAGCACTTGTAGCACAATCCAATGAAAATGGTACTGGATTTTTTTACAAATTAATTACAAATTTGTTACACAGTTAGAAAATTTTTTACAAGTCCCGTTATCTTGCAATTCGTGTGTGGGCTGGCGTTAGACAAAGTTACACCACACTTTTCGTATTTTTGTTAATATTTGTTGTATCGTACTGGGGGTAGTACTGGAATTTTTTACAAATTAATTACAACATATCGGTATAGTTCAACCCCCAAAAAACTACCCCTAAGGGGTGCAATTCTTCAAAAACCATATTATTCGTTACAACATGCTTATCGCATTTCTGTTAATATTTATTGTATCGTACTGGGGTGGTACTGAATTTTTTTACAAATTAATTACAACATATTGGCAAAGTTCAACCCCCAAAAAACTTCCCCTAAGGGGTGCAATTCCTCAAAACCCATATTTTTTGTTAAACCATGCTTTTGGCATTTCAAATAATATTTCTTTTATCGTGCTGGGGGTGGTATTGCAATTTTTTACAAGTTTACTACCACATATTGTCATAGTTTAACCCGTAAAAATTTGCCCTAAGGAGTGAAATTTGCATTTCTGTGATTTTTTGTTGTATAGTGCTGAGGTGGTACTGGATTATTTTCACAAACTTACTACAATAAAATGGCATAATTAAACCCCCTAAAAAACTTCCACAAATGAGAGCAACCGTGTAAAATCATTGTACCTTACTAGTATACACAAAATGTTTTTACTAAATAAATTACTATATATTGGAATAGTTCAATTGTCAAAAATTTCACCTAAAAAGTGCAGCTTTTTAAAACCATATTTCTCTGTAAAGGATTATAAAACCCCTCAAATAACTACCAATGAATTTATTACAACAGCCACACCCGCAAAAATCGATCATAATGCATCAAACTTCCTTCGTACGCAAAAAATATGCACCCATGAATTTATTACAATAGCTCACACCAACAAAAATTGATCAAAAAGCATCGAACTTCATTTATATGCAAGAAATAGGCACCAATGAATTTATTAACACAGCCCACACCCACAAAAATTGATCAAAAAATATCGAACTTCTTTCCTATGCAAGAAATTGGTACCCATGAATTTATTGCAATAGCCCACACTCGCAAAATTCGGCTGTTGTAATAAATTCATGGTTGAATATTTCTTGCGTACGAAGGAAGTTTGATTCATTATGATCGATTTTTGCTGGTGTGGGCTGTTGTAATAAATTCATGGGGTGTTCATGGGTTGCAAATTTTTGACAATTGAACTATTCCAATGTATAGTAATTTATTTAGTAAAAACATTTTGTATATACCAGTAAGGTACAATGATTTTAAACGGTTGCTGGATAGTTTTTTAGGGGGTATAATTATGCCATTTTATTGTAGTAAGTTTGTAAAAAAAATCCAGTACCACCCCAGCACTATACAACAAAAAATTACAGAAATGCAAATTTCACTCCTTAGGGGAAGTTTTTAGGGGTTGAACTATGACAATATGTGGTAGTTAACTTGTAAAAAATTGCAATACCACCCAAAGCACGATAAAAGAAATATTATTTGAAATGCCAAAAGCATGGTTTAACAAAAAATATGGGTTTTGAGGAATTGCACCCCGTAGGGGAAGTTTTTTGGGGGTTGAACTTTGCCAATATGTTGTAATTAATTTGTAAAAAAATTCAGTACCACCCCCAGTACGATACAACAAATATTAACAAAAATACGAAAAGTGTGGTGTAACTTTGTCTAACGCCAGCCCACACACGAATTGCAAGATAACGGGACTTGTAAAAAATTTTCTAACTGTGTAACAAATTTGTAATTAATTTGTAAAAAATTCCAGTACCATTTACATTGGATTGTGTTACAATTTTTGCAACAAATATTTATCATTTTCTGGTCTACTGTCTAATTGGATAGGAAAAATATTCCAAATTTAATTTTGGTTTTGAAAAAATTTACGCCAATTGTTTACGATAGTATGCTAGAAAAAAAAAATATTTGCGACAAAATACTATGAAAATATCTTGCCTAATTTCTTTTTCCTATAGGAAAGCCAGAACCGACTACTACTACTCAAATGCATAGATTCAGGGGCAACTTCTAATTTGAATTAATGTATATTTTTTACTAGATGACCCGACTCGATGGACTTCGTACCTCCTAAAATTGATTTGATTATAATTCTTCATAAACGATTATGAGTCCCAATCAACTTTCCAACTTAAAGTAAATGAAACTCGTTCATAATTCAAATGAATGCAATGTTTTTTATTTACATGGAAAAGAAATGAGGTTAACATTCAATGCAAAGCGTTGTGGTAAACTACTTTTTTCGTTTTGTTTTCTAGCGCGTAAATCAACAAAGATAATGGCTTGCCGACACGCGAACACGTGGCATACAATATTGTCGATGCGCCAAGATAATCTTGCAAACTTCTAATGACTGGCCCTCTGATTTGTTGATGGTCAGCGCAAATATCAGACGCACGTGGAACTGCAGCCGGCTGAAATCATCGGGATGCGCGGAATCAATATATCCTCTCCTTGGTACTTTCCCTTGATAATAGATGTAGGTAAATAAAAAAAGGGGTAGTTGGCTACTTTATTCTGCGGTTGATAACTGTATCAACCGATTTGAAAGGAACGAAAGGACATCTTTGTTTTACGCCGCCAATATGGCTTGTTTGCTCGGCCAATTGTGTTTTTTTAAGTTTTGAACTATTTTCGGAGAAACACGCTGAATGAGTGCTGCCTTGGATTCGGTCAATTGGCAGAAATCAGTGGGCACTGTAATGAATCCGGTCGAGATGTGAGCTGAGATTTTCCCATTACCAACAATTAGTTCGAAGATATATCTGCAAAAACACTCGCTTGTTGGTCAGAAGGTGTTTAGTTGAACGTGGAATAACAGGAAGAGTCTAACGAAAATCAATGAAAATCAGTCTACAATGACCTTTTGTGGGCTATCGTGCATTCGTCCCAAACGAACGGTGTCTCGTTGTTTTGCGTGTTCAGTGGCAATTTCAGTGTATAAAATGTGCTTTCTAACAAAGTTGTTGCTATTCCAGATGAAGCCAAAGCCAGGGCAACTTCATGTTGTGATCGAATCAACGCCAAAAACAATGAAATTAAGAAGATTTTTTCAGCCCCTTCGGGAGTATCCAGGAAATAAAATCCGTCAGTTCCATTGTTCATAGCTTCCACAAAAGAGTCGTACGCAGTCTTTTGTTGTTGAATCAATTGCATAACATTTGTACGACTTCTCCGTGTAATCCGTGTTTGAATGCACCGTGCATTGAACGATTAGGTGATATCATCCCATCAATAAACACATGTCTTCTTTCAAAATCCTGATTGTACATTTCTGCTGTCATTTGCAATGTCGGGTTTGATAATTTGCGACGCACACGATGCAAAACATCCTTAAATATCGGATTCGAAGAGGATTTTGCATTGCTTTTGCATGCTGTTTGCTGGCATTTTAGCATACAGCAAAGTGGGAGCGAAATCACTTCTTGACAAACCGAGAAAAAGCTCGTCAATGTTGTCGACGATGGCCGTGCCGCTCTATCCGCTGCGTTCTCTGGATCGAAACACACTCGTTGTCCATTCTCCAGATGTACTGCCAAATGTACAACTGTATAGGTTGTCTTTCGTGTATGCACCAAATCGCCTCGTTTCTGCTCAAATAACGACCCATCTGATACCCATCTGGTAGTTCGTCGTTTGCACTTGTTACATCGAAAAAAGCGGTATTTCTGCCTTTGCTCACATATCCGCGTATGGGTATCCGATATTGCCTGTGATGGTGTCGGCAATCAGGTCTCTGGGGTATCGCTTGGAATACTTGCCATCGACCATACAGGGTGAGTCGTTGTTGACAACTCCGCAATTTACATGGACTATATTCTTGGTCCCCTCAGCTTCATCCGGGAATTCGTTTGAGATCGGTTGAGAACCAAGTCAAAATGTGCGCATGAGGCAAACCACGTTTTTATACACACGGTGCTTTGTGATGATATCCATCCGAGATTTTAATTTTTGTTTAAAAACTGTGGCAGTGAGTGATGTCATGTTTGCTAACAGGTGTTTAGCTGGGGCAGCAGTTCGATTTTGATTTCGATCTAGTGAGGGTTACAGATGATTGTTATGAATAGGTCTGGGTGACCATGTATTGTCTAACATACGATGTGGCGAGGGCTTCCGACGTAAGTGACCGGCAAAATTGTTATTCTTCCCACGTTGATTACACAGTCGTTGGCATTACTCGCCTCGCGGAGATAAATGTATTCTTCAGATTAGAGCTGCTTTTGGTTCAAACGAATATATGTCAGTCTCAATTTTGACATACATGTCAAATGCAAACTCCATTTTAGATCGGTTAAATATTCATGGTGTGCGAGTGGCATGGCTCTTTGCCAAACAACAACCAGTTAAACCTCTTTACCGTTCCGTTTGACTGTGGATGTAGTGGTGCGGTTTACTAGTCATCATTGAATTTTCTTCCTTCCAGTTTATGTCCCTCGAAAGTTTTCCGGATCCATGCCCATATGGAATTTTTTTTTTCTCTGCTTGTCTCGTTCAACGTCTAACTTTCTTATTTCCTTGCAGGGACATTGCCGTCTCTCTCTATGTCTTGCAGGCTCTCGCCACATACATAGTGGATACTTGCTTTGCAGTTGAATCTCGCACAAGTCTCGTACGAATTATTGCTCATATCTTAGTTCTAACTCAATCATTGCGTTGAGCTGCTCCTCGCGTTGGCCCAATCGTCGTGCTTTACTGCCGCTTGAAACTGAACTTTAAAACTTTCAAATGGGACCTCACTAACGAAAGTCAGAGGTTTTAAAACTTCCCTTGAGCTACCGGTAATTGATTCTGTTAAAAATATTTTATTTAGCTGCACATATCCAATAGTTTCATCTTGCTCCGCTCGAACTTCCGCCAATTGCGCATCGAATTTAGCATTCATTCCCTTCAGTTGAAGTAATATTTGTTCCATCTGTCTGTTTGTTCCATCTGTTGATTATTTTTGGATGAAAAATATGCGAAGGAATAAAATGTTGTCTATGGGGACCCTTCACTAGTTATGACAACCGGAAGATATTGGTTTAATGAATTTAAAAGTGGCCGTACATCTGTTTTTTGATGATGAGTGACCAGGTCGTCCGGCAAACATTGTTACCGAGGAAATTGAAAAGTGCGCGAAGTAGCAGATACCGTATCGTGTCTTATGGAACGGCAATTAATATTTAAAATGATAAGATAAGTGTGAAAAAGGTTCGATGGGTGCCCCGATTGACGAAATGGTCGAAACTGCAGTACCCACCGTGCTCAACCGACCTGGCAGGCTCCTCGCGATTTCTTTCTGTTCCCCAACATGAAAACAAGGCTTGAAGGAAAAAAATCAGCTCAAACGTATTTTGAAGAGTATGAGAAATCGTATTTCTTGGAGGCGTTAAAGAAATGGCAGACACGTTGGGAAAAGTGTATCGACCTAAAGGAGATGACGTTGAAAAACAAAAAATAAAAATTTTAAAAATCCTGCGTCTTCGTTCGTAACACGGGTACCTACTTATTGATCGACCCTCGTACAATACTCGAAAAATTAATTATAGTTTTTGATAATTCTGATAGGAGAGTCATTTTTGACCTATGCTGTAAATTATTTTAATATTTTTATTTTAAATATTTGTATTTTCCAAATCGTTGTTGTCATTGTAATTAATCCCGATAACAAATATGCATAGAAGAACATAATTATATAAATACTTAGGCATAGAATGTTGATTAAACAGTTTCTCAACAATTTCTGTTCAATAAACTTGTTGATTTTATTGCTCTGATCATCATCATCATCATTATACGAGTGGTTCGATAAATGTAAGTATTGTGTTAAACCCAACCTATTTTTTAAAATGTAATTAAATTAATTTATATATTAAACACACAGGTTACGTTTAACGGTTATTGTGGTTGTGTCACTTTTTCGATACAATGATGTCCAAATTCACCCATCTCCGAATGACTTTCTCAACTCCAACGCAGACAAAAGTATTAACATAAATACTCCTACAGCGTGTGAGGCGCCTCGACGTTGTATTCCTCATTACCAATGTCTCGTCGATGGCTCGTTTGATGAACGGGGTGAAAGTGGAATGACGCCTCGATTAGCCGATGATGGTTCGAACACAATTTTGTACAAGAACGAGTTATACACTCTGTCCACTAATAGCACGATTACTTTAAAAAACGGTATCGTAATACATTTTTGTCATTATTTGCATGCATGTTGTGGTAGTGAACCGGATACAACAATTGGACCTACAATAGCTGCTTCACCCACCGGATGTGGATACAGTAATCCAAATGGATTGATATCTCCCAAAATCAATGATACGCATAAAGCACAATATGGGGAATTTCCTTGGATGGTGGCCGTCATGATCAATTATATGGACCAAAAGAACTTAACGGGCGGTGGTAGCTTAATTCATCCAAAAGTTATATTAACAGCCGCACATATTTTCGGTGGTTTTCCCCCAAATAGATTTGTAGTGCGTGCTGGTGAATGGGACACACAAACGACTAAAGAATATTTTAGTCACCAAGACCGGAACGTAATACAAATAATTCCACATGAGAAATATGATCGTCGTGGACTTCGATTTAATTATGCTTTGATCATAGTAGACGAACCGTTTATCTTAAATGCTCTAATTCAACCGATATGTTTACCAACAGAAGTTTTAAATTTTGATGAGGAGAAAGAATGCTATTCGGCTGGTTGGGGCAAAAAAGAATTTTTTCAAGATACACGATACGAAACAATTATGAAGAAAGTTCAGTTACCAGTGGTTCCATTCGACAAATGCCAAACGCTGTTAAAACAAACCCGTTTAGGCAATATATTCAAACTGCACGATTCTTTTATGTGTGCCGGTGGCATAGCTGGGCAGGACACTTGTACTGGAGATGGTGGATCACCACTTATGTGCCCGATACGCGATCATAAAAATCGTTACTACCAAGTTGGAATTGTTTCATGGGGTGTGAGTTGTGGCGACGATGCTGTTCCAGGCGTATATACGAATGTTGGATTAGAACGTGATTGGATTGATAACAAAATGAATAATCTTGGATTTGGTACCCACAGTTACATTACTCAATAGGCTATAATTATATTATCACTGTATATACTGTTTTACTGAATATGTTTATTCTTTTTTTGGACTGAGATCGGTGAAAATATTTTTATGCACCAAGTTTCGGATTTTCACTGCCAAAATACTGACTGCATGCCTCCCCTTCTTTAAGGCTACTCTGAGACTGTTTAAACCAAAAATAGTCTTTTCGAATTGCTGCTCTCAAAAGAGTCTGTATCTTTCGTTATACACTTATAACGAGTCTATTTTTGGTCTTTAACAAACAATAATAAATTACTTCTGATAAATATAATAAGTCACAGTGCAACTCTGCTGCTTTGGTTTCGGCCACCTCTAGGCTGACATACGTTAGGATTTCTGTTTAGATCTTTGTTTTTGATAAAATTGCGTTCGCAGGCAACGACAAGCTATGCATTTCTGACATTTTTATCTGGAACAGACTGTCGAGTACGTTCCAAAAGATTATAGGATCAAGATTGCCTTCCTCGATTTCATACCACAGGGTGCGATACTTAAAAAAATTATTAAGAATCCTCTGAACGCATTTTCCATATATCGTCCGCTTTTAAATCGATGCTGTCTTGGTTATAAATCGCCATAGTCTTCTATTGAGCAAGTTGTTATACGGATGGTATGAAGCCAACCCGCAGATTTTATCAAAACCGAAATACATTTAACTGGGTGTGCCCAGGAGCGATCGGATCGCCCGAGCGACAAGTACGATGTTTACTGGAGAAACCCCCCGAATGGCCCATCGACCCCTAGAGGTCGATGCCCAATCACAATGAAGCAGCATATAAGGGTAGGACGTTTCTCCACCAGACAAAGCCTCTCTTAGCCCGAAGAGACCTCTAGGTAATGCCCCACATTTCACACTCCAACAGCTTGTGACTAACGGAGTGCCACGGGGAGACCGTGTAGATTTGACGGTCGTTCTATGGACTACACATACGCTGGATTCGCCACTCCGACATTGTGGATGTCGTACCAAGGGGATGATGAGGAGTGACAAGACCAGCCTGCAAAGACACAAAATCAAGACGAAATAATCATTGAACTTGCGGAAATTGAGTAGTAAAAAAAATTTAAACCGAACAAAATACATAAAGGGTCGATACGAAATTTGTGAAGAAGAAAGAAGAAAACCAATCGAATAAATGGGGTAACAAAAAAATATAAATCGAACAAAAATATATCCGCCGAACTTGAACAATCTGCCCGTGTCGAACAACCTAATGACGCTCGATTCAAAAATATTTAAATAAAAATTTGAAAAGTAAATTCAAATAAAATTTGTAAAAAAAATTGTAAAAAACTCATAGAAAATTAAAAATTTAACTTAAAATTACAAAAAAAAATGGTACCTTCTTGACCTTCAGAAAGGTCTCGCCACGTGGTAGGCCTGTGTAACTGGGTTGGGCGTCTTCCCGCCTTTACAAAACGTTGGGCGTCTTTTTGCCTATAATCAAAAATCCGGTTCGTTGGGTGCCGCCTTTAACAAATTTGTCGATACCACATAATATATAAAATGCGGTACAATTTTGATGTAATAACCGGCACCTGTTTCACCGTAAAAGGTGACGCGTGCACCGGTGAGATGCGCACATTGATATTCCGGCACCCGTTAATGAAATGGCTCCCGTGAAAATGCGGTACCCTTCACTAAATAACTGTGAACGAGCGTCTGCCAGAAAAATTTTCGCTACTAAATATTTAATTTTAATCCCTCCCTACAGTTTATCACTAAAATGAATTTTTTTTTTGTTTGTTAACTTGTGTTGGTAATTTTATTATTAATTAACTATCCATCAAAAATTTTTGAAATTTCAAATTGAACTAAAAAACTTCTCAAATACAGCAGAATATTTTTTCCGTTGGTGTTTTTTTGTTTTTTTTTCGTGCGCGGCACTTGCACACTCGTTCTCCTCGCGCATCAATCGCGCATACCAAAACAAAAAACACAACAAATACTCCACTACATCTTTGCCGTCCGCACACGCACAAAATTATTCGACGCTTCTGCAACACAGCAGAAGTGGGTAAAACGTGTACCAAAATATAAAGGTCAATTCACACTTCACAAAAACTTTAAGTTTTATGTCATAATGCAGATGGCAATGCCATCAATAAAAGAAATTGAAATATCTCAAAACAAAGATCTACACGTAAATAATGTTATGACCACACAAATGTTTTTCAGTGCCTCGCCTTGTACTCAATCTGGTCCCGTGGCCTTTAAGCTTTTCACTGTTTCGATTTCTTTGTATAGGCTCTTGAACCTCTGAAGACCCTCTCGACCAGTTTCTTCCACAAGATAGCTTGCTTTGGATTATTATTTGTCGTAGATTAGTTTTGGCAACTTGATGCGCTATTGCTATTCGACTAACGCCTGATTTCGGCTGTTCACCAGTTCACGGACCCTTGGCTGTCTTGGGATTTTCAGCACGTGTCAAACCGCTCATTCGGTTTGCCGCACTGATCGATATGATGCTTCTTACAATGAAACGTGTATTTTGATGGTCGCTACCATTACTGTTAAGCCCTGGCTATATGGTAGAAAAGCCTCAGATTAGAGTGTGCTATCGGGAATCATCTCATTGATTGAAAGCTCATAAGTGTGCTTAGGGTTCGGGTGAAACATTCCATACTTGAGACTCTAGCATTGGAATCTCCTCCAGCCGCTAACTAACCGGTCCTTTTCATAATTTCGTCATCAAAGGTTTCCAGTTTTTATCGGAAATTTGCCATCGCCCGTTCAGTTGAAAGTAACAACTAAAGGCTGTCGCTTTCTTACATTTAATCCAGATGTAGCCTGCTAGGAAGCCAGGTTTGCTTGGTGTATTCTTTTCTCAGACCCAAGCATGCCTCATTTAAACAGTAAGCTCATCTTTGTTTTGTTGTCAGACCCCAGGCATCTGTAACACTGTTTACCTTTGCAGGGCTTTACCACAATTTATGGTTCCATGGTCATATCCAAACATTTATAGCAATGTGTATCTGAAGGATCACCAGCCTTAGATTCCTGTGAGATCTTTCTTCACAATCTTCCTTCTCAGGAGCTTGGACAGATGCTTATCTTAGAGAACTGCTGCCAAGGCTAAGCATTCCAGATTACCTGCTAGGGAATCTGTCAGAGCCTCATGGAGGTCGTCCTTGATTTTTGTATTGAATCTTTGTCGGTCTTTCCGTTTTGTTTGTTGCTTTCTTCCGCAGGTTCAGAACCACGGTCCTATGCAATCCAACATTTAAATTTAAAGCCTCTTGGCCGGTTTAGAGGAATGGAGTGTGGTGCCTTTTCTTGTACCCTGGTCTTTCTATGCTTAAAAATCTTGAAATGGGGAGAACTTCACTAAAGAAGACCTTATCCATTTGGCACCCTTTTGTGTGATGAGAATTAAATTCAAATACGAGTTCCTATAACATGCTCATTCGTTAGTTAGTTAATCGTGGTGTTAAATTAGAAGCTAATAATAAATTTTAATAATAAAACCAGTGTTTCGTACGAACCAGTTTACAAATGGGTTATAATTCGCTTAAAGGTTGCGATTTTCCAAAAGCAAACCCAGACCTCATCTGTGAACTTGATGTCCATCGAACAAAAAGTGTTCATTCTGCATTGGTAGAAAAATGGTTTGATTCTGCTAAAATTAGCCCTTTCAGTAATCATCATCATTATAAATTTGACCGTATTGAATCTATCTAATCTATCTAATCTATCTAATCTATCTAATCTATCTAATCTATCTAATCTATCTAATCTATCTAATCTATCTAATCTATCTAATCTATCTAATCTATCTAATCTATCTAATCTATCTAATCTATCTAATCTATCTAATCTATCTAATCTATCTAATCTATCTAATCTATCTAATCTATCTAATCTATCTAATCTATCTAATCTATCTAATCTATCTAATCTATCTAATCTATCTAATCTATCTAATCTATCTAATCTATCTAATCTATCTAATCTATCTAATCTATCTAATCTATCTAATCTATCTAATCTATCTAATCTATCTAATCTATCTAATCTATCTAATCTATCTAATCTATCTAATCTATCTAATCTATCTAATCTATCTAATCTATCTAATCTATCTAATCTATCTAATCTATCTAATCTATCTAATCTATCTAATCTATCTAATCTATCTAATCTATCTAATCTATCTAATCTATCTAATCTATCTAATCTATCTAATCTATCTAATCTATCTAATCTATCTAATCTATCTAATCTATCTAATCTATCTAATCTATCTAATCTATCTAATCTATGTAATCTATCTAATCTATCTAATCTATCTAATCTATCTAATCTATCTAATCTATCTAATCTATCTAATCTATCTAATCTATCTAATCTATCTAATCTATCTAATCTATCTAATCTATCTAATCTATCTAATCTATCTAATCTATCTAATCTATCTAATCTATCTAATCTATCTAATCTATCTAATCTATCTAATCTATCTAATCTATCTAATCTATCTAATCTTAGGACGATCAATATACGGTTTTGGGACTTCTGCACAGTGTATTTGGAATTTGAGAAAATTCATGTAGGCTATCGTCCAGTGGAGTCCGGGTTTCTTTATATATATTTTTGACTCGAAAAATTTTGGTTACAAATTGTGAGGTGGGTTTTCCGAGAGCCAGGAAGCGATTGCCGCATGTGATTTGAATTTAGACAAATTTTGACTCTGTCTTAATAGTGACTCCTTACAAACAGAAGGATGTGACGATACTGGCGAACAAACTCTGGTGCTTTATCGACCTAACGTACATATGTTGAAGGAGATTTGATACATGGTGTTGAGAAGATCTCAGAATTGCCTATACTTGGATGACTGTGTGTTCTCGCTTTTATGCTTTCCTATAACTGTAATTCAGTTGCAAGTAAATACGGCTTTATGAATGCGATGGTTTTCCTACATATGCGCTCTAGTGAAAATGTTTTCATCAAAGATCTTAACCTTCCTCCCAATGGGTCCTAGCGTGACTATATATAGAATTATTGGTTGATGATCACTTTGCGTGTAAATCTTATTAACTTCTCAATGGATCCCAGCACTTATTCACGATAAATGGTCTCGCTTCGTCTCTACAGAGTCCATTGCTGACTAGACAAATCATAAACTTTTAAAATTCTCTATTGATGCTCGATGCATCGATTTAGGCTACCACTGACTGTTAAACCTCTTGTATTGCTGATGTCGTACCTATTCACGAATATCGAATCTTCGGCTAAGAGCAGTCCCAGTTACGTCGAGTAAATTTTAACCAATTTTAACCTTATCTACTTCTTTCTGAAGTTTTACCTATGATTCCGTCTCCAAAGATACTCGCTAGCTAAAGAAAAAAAGTCTGCCTTTATCCATGTTCCAAATGATAGCCACGTTATTCCCAGGATCATTCAGTACAGAATTTTTTGCTTTTGTGAAATCTAGAGCTTCTGGATGGAAAGACGTCTGTTTATCGCGTAATTTTCTGACACTAGGTCCATTTTTGGAATCATTCGCCTGACGATGGTGAACTCACCAACCTCTTCCTCCTACTCTCAAGTAAACTATTTTTTCTAGAGCTTCTGACGTTAAACTGAAATTTACATTTTTTTTATGGACATTTTGGTTTTATAACACAGTACTTTTTACGAAAATTTCAATATGTCATACATGGAATTAGGAAGATGGACAAAATTTTTTAATAGGTGGATAAAACTATGCCGAAAACCGTTCTTCAAAATTCACATTTAGGAATACTAATCTAAATGTTACTGATTGCATTTTATCAAATGATAAAAAATTGACCTTGATAAGGTTGGTTACACTAGTTAATGGGTGGACAAAATTAAGCAACGTGTCTGCAATCATATTCGTAAGTTTCCTTGATATTTAGAGGTCGTTTAGAACCACAATAACGCATAACTGAGTCTTTTGAGATAATCGGATACCTAGAGGTGAATAGCAAAAGGTATTTTTCTGATTTTCGCTTAAACGATTTCTTCTTAGCTAAAATCGAATATTTTCTGTGACCTTGTAATACATAAAAAACCCGCAGCATCCCAATTAAAAAACGATAAAATCACTTGACGCGAACAAAATTGTGTGTTCGAAAAAATTTATTTTTATATTTAATGTTCTAAAATGTAGTAACTCTTCTCATAGCCTAACGTATCAAAGTGCTCATCAATCCAATTTCGGAATTTGGCGACATCAACATAAACCCCGGGCACATGTTCTTCACCGCATCCAATACCCCATGATACAATGCCAGCCTGATAATAACGACCCGGATAATTTTTAGTGGGGCACGCCAACGGTGAACCACCATCCCCTTTGCACGTGTCCTTACCCTTTTCACCACCGGCACAAATAAAAGTGGGATGTAATTCGAAAAATTTGCCGAGTCGAGTTTTACGCAAAAACGATTCACATTTTTGTCGTTCGACAATTTGCATTTCCACTTTTTTCAGTATTACGGAATATGTGCCGGCGCGGCCAAATAAATCTTTACCCCAACCGGATGCGACACAATACTGTTTATGATTGAATTCATGGAATTGGGGCGGTAAACAAATGGTTTGTATGTTACCGACTAAATTAAACGGTTCATCGACCGCCAACAGCGTAATATCATTTTGCAGCGATGCTTTATAGTAATCCGGGTGCACGAGAATTTTTGTAACGCGACGATCTTGATGTGGCCATATTTCATTTGTCGTCTGGGTGTCCCATTCGCCAGCACGCACTTTTAAATATTTCAGCGATTTTTTGTATACGCAGTGCGCAGCCGATAGTACGACATGTGGATGAATTAGTGAACCACCGCAAACGAATACATTTTTACTGGAACCGTCTCTCTTTTCGTTGTTTAAGACCGCCACCATCCATGGAAATTCACCATATTGAGACTCACCATCCTCTTCTAAAATTCGCGGGCCAATACCTTTGATGTACCGGTGGCCACATCCTTTATGAATATTTTGCTCGATTTTATCGTGATACGATGAATCTTGTAGCATGGGTTTTATTGTTTCGATCGCTTGATGCTGTTGTCCGTCCTTGCAACATACGTCTAAATAGTGACACGCATCTTCTTTGTTAAACCTGTGAATACACGCGTACAAAATGAGTTCTGTATTATAGGTGTGATTGAACACGTGACACATTATACTTACCGAATATCAATATCACTGATCGTATTCGTTTTGCATGCGTGAAACGGTACACATTTTTCGGGCGGGCACATTTTTTCCTCATCTGTGTAATGATACTTGGGCGGTTGTGGGTTTGATTTTACATACCGTGGCAACATTTTATCCATCATCGTTGGTTGAGATTGTTCCAGTGAGCTTAGATATTTTTGTTCAGGCTTGAACACTTTATCCAATAATGATTGTACATCTGCCACTTCGGTGCCATCAAGTTCAGCGGCCTCGATCTCGATTGAATATGCCCATGCGGCATAAATGATTAAAACTTGCACAAAGTTTAGAACAAACATTTTTGATTAAAATCCAACATTAAAATGAAACCAAAGTGGTAAAAATTTTAGTGCGATCGATAATTTTTACAGAATAACGGATTTTTTATTCCACTGTAAATGTATTTCAGTATGGCTTGCTTGATCGTATCGTACCAATTATTCTGTTATGATTTACTGATTTGTTTTTTTTTTCATCCAATGCGAAATTGCAGACGTCAGTGGCATAAAATGATTCATGCATGGTTGTTAGACCTCGTTTAAATGCAACTCATTTAAAAGCATCACCTTTATTCGGTATGATATCAAAGGGCCGAATGTCGAAGGGCCAAATGTCGAATGGCCGAATGTCGAAAGGCCAAATGTATCGAAGGGCCGAATGGGTCGAATGGCCATTTTTTTTTTGTTTTTGTTTTTGGAAATATATTTTTTTATTTTTATATTTAATTTAATTATTTTTTTTATTTTTTGTACCATATACCTATTATCTGAAGGCTGACATAGGACCGAATCTCTCAGGTTGCGCATGGCAAAATTTTCCTTCAATAAAGTATATCGCTGACTGGATACGTGGAATTTCATGAACATCCAAAGATGAAAAATAGTAAAATACATAAATTCATAAGAAATTCATTAATGTTTAATAAAAAAAAATTTACAAAACATTCCATTAAACAACAAATTTAATAAATTATATTTCTTAATACAAAAACAAATTGGGACTTCGCCGATACATTCGGCCCTTTGATACATTCGGCTCTTTGACATTCGGCCCTTTGACATTCGGCCCTTCGACACATTCGGCCCTTCGACGTTCGGTCCTTTGAAATTCGCCCTTTCTACCCATTCCCTTTATTCGATAGTTTGGTATCCGGTATTCTGCTCGAAATTTTTTAGAAAATTGTACGTTTGATTTAAGCCAAATTTGACAGTCCTAATCAACTAAAATTCCAAATTTGTGGAATAAAAATATTTTTCAATGAAATTTATGCTTGGATTCCACAATGAAACAATTTTTTCCAGTAAAAAATACTGGGAAACCAAAAGGAGAAGTATGTTTTTTTTTATAGCAAAATTTATAGTCAAAACAGTGACTGATTGGGGCAACACAACTTCAAAATTTGAAAATAAGCGGTTTAACCGAAACAAAAAATCTTTAAAATTTTATTTTACCCTGCCATGAACGTGTTGTATGTAGCGACCCAAAAGAATAATCCCGCGTTCCATTTTTGTCTTGACATTTCACTATAATATTTTTTCAACCATAATATTTTCGTAGTGTGCGAAAAATATTTCTCATTTCTCTATTTTATGTCAAGATTTTCCCTATACTTATTCTATTTTTTTTGCCAGTCAATTTTGCTGATTTTTTTTTGTTTCTTTCTAACAAGTAAAGGATTTATATTTTTATCTCGTATAAATGTTACTTAAAAAGATTGTTTTACTGTGGAACTCACGCATAAATTTATTTATAGTACGTATTCAGGCCATTTTGAACGAACTAAACCCATTAAAGTTGTAATTTATAGTCAAAATTGTTGCCCAATTAGGTAATTTGTACTGGCGAAGTTCTGAAGTGCCGCCCCGGTGGCAAAGTGGTTAGCATGCTTGCTCCAACGACCGGAGGTCCCGGGTTCGATTCCCGGTGGTGACAAGTAAAAAATTTCACGGCTGGTTTAGGATCAATGAATTAATCACTCATTATCCGAAATGAAAATATGATTATGAAACCTCATTTGAGGCGGCCAAACCCCTTGATGGGATATAACGCCAGAGAGAGAGAGAGAGAAGTTCTGAAGTCTATATCAGAGTGAATGCTGCCACTTCCGGTATACAGATTAAATATCGCAAGGACCTCCCAACTAAAAAAAATGTTTGAATGTGAAGTTTCACTGCGAATTGACCGGATTTTGATGAAATAACTCGTCATTTCCGGTTATAGAAAATCTGCAAAAACCGACAATAAATCCTAGGGAAGCTGCCACTTCCAGTAGCTCAATTTCAAACAAAATCACTGAGATCCCAATTTATGAGACAACTTAAGTATGAAGTTTCATCCTAATCAGTCAATTCGACTGGGGCGTAGAGAAGCTACAAACATCCAGATTTTTTTAAAAACTACTTTTTTCGACTCGGCGATACAACAAATGGTAAGTCTGCAACAATCACGTGATGAAAATAATTCAAAACTACTATATACTTTATACTTTTTTTTGTCAAAAATCGTCATTTCCGGTTAAATTTTGAAAATTTGATCTGAACCAATATTGTTAATAAATTTATTTTAGGTTTTTTTAGTTCATAGTCGATTTTCTCATAGTAGATATAATTTGCAAAATAATTGCAAAAACCGAAAATGCTCATTTGGAAGCTGCCACTTCCGGTGAACTGATCTTGGCCAAAATCCACTAGGATCTCCTAATTTACGGAAAAAATTTAAGTATGAAGTTTTATCTCGATCAATCAACTCGACCAATAAAGAGAATTTTGGAAACTGAAGAAGTCCTCGTAGAACAGGAACTCACCATTGATGGACAAAGATGTCACACAATGCAGTAGTTAAAAATGATAGATCAACAACCAAGCTCAGGGTAGTTTTTAACTCTTTAGCAAAAACATCCAACAAAATATCGTTAACAGACCTGCTCCACACCGGCCCAACAATAACCACTCCTAGAGATATTGTTACGTTGGAGGAAGGATAATTATGTGTTTAAAGCTGACATCAAAAAGATGTTTAGACAAGTAAAAACCCGTCCTCCAGATCAAAACTATACCAACCATTCTATGAAGAAACGGCCGAGGCGCAATCAGCGCGAACAAGCTAAAAACGGTCACGAACGGAATAGCCCCGGTTTCATATCTAGTCACTAGAGTCAGAACAGAAGTTATTTTCGAATTTAAAATCAAACCACTAAATATCGAAGCACCTTTAATAAAGAGAAAATTGCTATCCGAAACTTCCAAACTGTTTGACCCCACAAGGTGGCTGACACTTTTAGAATGATAGCAAAAATATTCATGCAACAACTATGGACATAGAAACAGATTGAGACACACAACTGCCCAATGAATTATAAAAAGTACAGCACAGCACAGACAACACAGATGAATTACACATGGAATTGTGTGCCGCTGTATTACTACCAAAATTAATCAAGAATGCAATCCGTATTATCTTCGGTGCAATGGGGTTACGTGAACGGACCAAGCTAGCTCGTTCGAATGTGCCTTACAACCACAAATTGAAAAAACCACAGAAGAGTCCATAAACGAAGTGTGCACATTCACTATAACAACCAAAGAGGAAAACATCATACTGGACGTTGTTCAAACACGTTGTTCGCTTATGTCTCATAATGCTACTGACGACCAAAGAACTTCACAACAGTTTGAGTTTAGCCCAGGGCTGGAAACCAATTTGTATTTTAGGCTGGTTTGGTTTCTGGTTCCTTTCAATGACAATTTCTGTCTAGTTTTGGTTTCGGTTGTATACATTTTTATATTTTGGTTTTGGTTTTGAAACAAAAATTTAATGGTTTTGGTTTTCATTCTTGAAAAAAATTTAAAATAAGAATAAAACTAAAAATTTTATATAAATAAGTTTTATTCATTAATTTAAATAAAAAAAATAAATAAGGTATGCCTCCTCCAAACATAAAAAAATTCATCAAAAAATAAAATTCTAAAAACATAATAAAAAGTAAAAATAATAAACTTAATGGAAAGAATGTCTTCCAACACATCCTTGTTTAAGCCATCCCTTTTATTTTTATCTGCTAGAATAAACTTCAACGTTGAAAACGCTCACTCCACCGATTCTTGAGTTGCACGGACAGCAAATAAAATGTTGGCTATTTCAGACTATTTCAGACAATTATTTTAATTTTATTTGGTTCTGGTTTCGATTTCGGTTTTAGTAAATTTTATGGTTTTGGTTTTGAAAAACTGGTTTCCAGCCCTGGCTACTTGTCATTGTCTTGTTAGTAAAAATGAAATACGCGTCTTATGTCAATATAAATTCACAAAGAGATTCGGATTTGTAATATATTGTAATTTATTTTTATTCTCCCGGATTAATATTTAAACGAAATTATTGTTTATTGAAATTTTAATATAATATTATTGTAATGCCTTCTGATAAGCAATATTTTTTGTTTTACCGTCGTCTGCGAAAATAAATAATGATGTTGGATTTCCAACACGCGAGCATCCAAAATATAACACGCATTTTATTCGTCTGCTGGTGTTGATCGCGTGATGATTGGTAATGTTTGTCTAAAATCACCTGCCAATAATATAAGAGCACGCCGAAATGGTTGTCGGTTTTGGTGCGTAAATCTTTCAATGTTTGATCCAAAGCTTCCAACAATTTTTTGAGAGCCATTGTATACTCATCCCATACAATAATCTTGCTTTGTTGAAGTACCTTTGCCATTCCGGATGTTTTGGAAATATTGCATGTTGGTGTTTCTGTTAGTTGCATATTTAAAGGTAACTTCAATACTGAATGTGTCGTTCTTCCACGATCTAACAAAGTGGCTGCAACTTCAGAGGAGGCAATGGCCAATGCAATAAAGTTGTCTTTTTGTACACTGAGAAAAATTTTGGTTTGTAAAATTAAAAAACGAAGTTTTTAATTTCTAAAAGTTACAAATTTTTTTGAATTTAAAAATTATTTTTTTGGAATTAAATGAGATTTTTACAAACTAATGAATAGTTTTTTTATTTTAATAACATATTTTATAAAATGATTTATAAAATACTTTTTAAATTTAAAAAGTTTATTTATTTAAACAGAATAATATATTTCAAAAGAAGAGTTCTAGAATTTTAAAACAATTTTTTTGACCTTATGAAAATGTTTATATTTATTGGTTTGCCAGAAATCCCGTTGTTTTATTTTTCAATTCGTCTATATTTTATATAATTCGCCAAATCTATATGTTCTTGTGTTATACTAAAGGTAGGAAGGCTTGAATTTTTGCAGTTTGGTTTTGGTCGTTGCAACCTGATGAGCAGACCAACTTTTTATCAGTACGAAACCAAACTGCCAAGAAAGAACTTGCGGAAGTTCTCATTATATTTTTTAAGGGTTGTGTGTATTTTTACACAATGGCCCTGGGGGTTAAGAATTGGGGAGGGGTAGTTAATTTTCTACTTATTGTAGTAGATATATTATATTATGACCTCTTTGTTTTTGCTGGCTTGAACAGTCTCAATTCACAAACATTATGAATGTCATTAAAAAGGTATGTTTACGGATTACTTTGACTTAAGAAAACTGTGTGGCTGTGGCATACTGGTATTTGTTAAAAAATAATTATATAAAATTTAAAATAAAACTTTTAAAACTAGCAAATAGTTTTTTATTTTTAAAAAACAATCTCTTAAAATTTAAGAAAACTCTTTGAAAAAAGTAAGGAATGTATTTTTGAAAATAAAAACAATTTTTTTATTTTTATAAACAAATTTGGCGAAAAAATTTATTTTAAAATTAAAAAGATTATCTTTTTGATTTTAAAAACGAGACTTTTCGCCTAAAAAATATATGTATATTTTTTTGATTTTATATGTATATTTTTTTATTTCTACTGGTTTTTTTTTCTCAGTGTATGGAAACTAAAATTAACGAAATTGAAAAGGTTTTGCCCATGCCTCCGGGAGCTTCCAGAAAATATAATCCATCATTGTCTGTATCAGTTAGATTGTATAATAGTTTTGTAAACGTAGTTTTGCTGTTGATTCATGTTTGGTATGTTTTGCTGAACAAAATTATTTAATGCATCAGTGTTGTAGTTTTTTTCATGTTGTATTTCGCAATCAAATAAGTCAGTAATTGCTCGATTTTGTGATGGTATTCTTAATTGACTCAACATTTTATTTACAATTACAAAACAAATGTCCTCTATGTGAATTAATGTTTGGTTATGTTATGTCCTCAGTGTAATGTAAATCAGGCAACGTTCAAAAATACTGTTCACTTTATTTGTATTCCATTTATATGTATTCTCTCAATTGATGATTTTTTAATTTTTCCCCACTTTTTCGATCGTGAATAGTAAGTTAAATAAAAGATTAAAAAATATAATCAGTTTTCAACGAATAGTGAGCGAATAATGAAAAAACAAACAGATCGATACAACTTCGAATAGACCAGGGGTCGATTTTTTCCAAAATTCCAGTGTTTCCATTCCAGTGTTTGTGTTATTGCGATGTACGCCATTTAATTTTCTTGAATATGACATTTCTAGATTCATTTCATTTATAATTTATAATTTGTAAATGCAATGCAAATATGCTTTAAATAAACTTTAATTTATTTAATTTTAGTTTTAAAATAATTTCTAATTCTGTGTTTCTGCGAAAACAAAACATTCATTCGACATCGCATTAAAAAAATTAAAATATGTGTAGTTACATTTTTTTTTCTTAACACATTGACGCACACTTTCTAAATGTGTGTGCTACTGAGGAACACATTTTATAACTTTTGTAATTGCAATGATATTTCGTCGCGGAAAGAAATGTATTGTGAGAATTGAAAAATATGTCGAATTATTCATTAAAAAATGAATGTTATTTCCGCAAACGTGTTAAAAAACGAAAAAGTTGTATGACCGCTATAGCAGTCATTTCCGCGAACGTGTTAACTCACCACTCAAATACATGGCGAGATATCAAAAAACGAGATGACGAAGGCGACATAAGCACCAAAAAGCTGAACCGATTTGTACCGATTCATAATTTTTGATGCTTACTTTCGCAGAAAACAAACAAATATAACAACAGAAAAATTACTCACACTAATATAAATTTGTATACTATACTCCTTATACGTATACGAAAATGTCATGTGTCGTTCGTCGAATTTTGGAAAAAATCGATCCCCAGAAATTATATTTTTCTACTGTCTGCTCTTTACTAAACGAATAGTTTTGACGAATACTGCATAAATTTTTTATTTTAGAGTAAAATTTTTTCCATGTGGCAATTAATTTTACTATGCAGTTTTTTTTTGTTTGCGAGAACTAAAACATAAATTTATTCTCTTTTGTTTTACTTTTCATATTTGTTTGAATGGATAATAGAATATCCCACTACAGTGAGAATATAGAATACATTTTTTTGTCTTCTATTCTATGCCAGATGAATATAGTGGGTATATCCTCCATCCAGTCGCAAGTTAATTTTTTGCGACCAGAAATATGGTTACTAGATTTATTTTGCCATGCCAATTGACACATTTTTTTAAAATTTAAATTTGTTTTGCGATTGTAAAGTAGAAATCCACGAAAAGACTGCTACGCCTTTTCCGAGGTCGCAGTCTTTTTATACATTTCTACTTAACAATCGCAAAACAAATTTAAATTTGAAAAAAATGTGTCAATTGGCATGGCAAAATAAATCTAGTAGCCATATTTCTGGTCGCAAAAAATTAACTTGCAACTGGATGGAGGATATACCCCATAGTGAGTAAAATTTTGCTTTCTATTCACTATTCGAGTCAATCAGTAATGAAATCATGATTTGTGTTTGTGTTGCGAGCTTGACGTAATATGTCTTCTGTCATCGCATCTTTATACTTTGTCCACAATGCTAAGGGAAGCATGTAGATAGTACTATTGACAATAATCGTTCTCAAGTAAATCTAAGCGATGGCATGCTTCGCGATATGATTTTTATAATACAATATGTACGGTTCTCAAATGCTGAAACGATGTTGGACCGCGAACATTTATCAAAAGCAAATGAAAAAAAATAACATTCTACATTATTTGGATGCACTGTGTATATTCTACCTAACGCATCGCTTGAAAAAACATTTGGATGCCCGCATACTACTTGTCCTATTTTTTCGACATTCAAATTTTTTTTCGGGATGTGTGCCAAGTGTAGTGGAACTTCAGAATTCAGTAATGCTTTAGCAAATTCATCATTTCGACACAAAGCACAAAAAGCAGGTTATGTTGTCTCTGGTGGCTGTACTGCTCGCGCAGCAACATTTTCTGTAGAAAAATATACTCGTTGTCCATTTTCCAAATGAACGACCAAATGTACTACTGTGGGATATTTCTCATAAATTTGAAAAGTGAATATGTGCCATACTGCTGCATTGCCGCTGATGTATCTTCCCATTTGGTATTGCTTAATCTCATCTAAATTATTCGCAGGTGCTACTCCGAAAACGGCCATATCGCTTCCTTTATTTACATATTTGCAAATGTATTTTATTGATTTAACAGAATTGCAACATTCAACATTAATATGACCTTTGTATGTTTTTGAAAATAAAGGTGAAGTGAATATGGTATTATCCAACATTATTTAGTACTTGCATTGTTATTGATCTTTCATTGTATTTGAAGGATCGTCGGCGATACAGTGGATATCCATCGTTGCCTGTAATTCGTTGTCTGGGATATCTTTTAGAGCATTTACCATTGATCATACATGGCGAATTTAGGTTTAATGCTCCGCAAATTTCTCACGACCCATCATAAGCGTAAATTTTTATCAAAATCAGATCAGCGGTTTTTAAGGTGAAAACCTTTTATGGATACTGCCGCTTACGGAGAACTGATTTGAACTAAGCCTTACAGACACACTTCTCACTATCCATTGAACATATATATAAATTTTTATCAAAATCGGTGCAATAGTGTTTGAGTTAATCGATCGGAAATCTCTTAAGCAAGTTGACAAAACTTTACAAAAACCATGCTCACGACCCATGGAACACATGTATACACTTTTATCAAAATCGATGTAGTAGTTCTTGAGTCTATCACTTACGGACAAATGGTCGCCTTATCATTTAGTAGGTACAATTTCCAACAAACTATTCGGGGTGCTAGACCAAAGAGATTGAAATACTTACAAGGAAAGCATAGAAAAATTAAATTCTAACCAAGCAGTCCATTTTAGAGTCAATAATCAACGTCATGAAAAACACTCATGATGAAGCAATCCAGAAATTCGAGGCATACAATCAAATTCTAACAACCATCCTGTTCCTTAAATAATTTGATGACCTTGCTTACAGACTATGCTGGATCACTATGGATTTTGTTCCATGACCTTGAGGGGCGGGGTCATAACATTATTTCTTATTTAATTTTGTTTTTTGTTATCATCGAATAATTGGTGCCTTTTACTGGTGGCATTGCCATCTGTTGTCTTTGCATTGATACTAATGGTTTTTTTTTTGTGATTGTGAATTGGCATTTGTATGACTCGCGTAAACGTCGAATAATTTTGAGAGCGAGATCAACATACATCTTGTGCATGCGTGCGAACGGCTAAAATGTAGAAGAATATTGTTTTGTGGTTTCTTGTTGTGGTACGTGCGGTTGATGCGCGGTAGAGAGAGTGTGCAAGTGACGCGCACGAAAAACGAAAAAATATTTTTCTGTATTATTGTTTTGGTGCGAGAATTTGAATCTAGTTTGGAATTTGGTATAACCAGAGACAATCAAAAGATATTTTACATTTGAAGTAAAAAATTAAAACAAAATTTATTCTGATAATTCCAATGTCATGAAAATTAAATGAATTCGCAATTTTAATTTGTACGTTTACATAGGAGGAAATATCTAAAAGAGATTGTCTCTTGTATAACTAAGTGAAATTCTGTTTTTTAAATCAAGTAGTCGTTTTGTTTGGTAAGAATAATTTTTTAATAAAACGATTAAAATTTTGTTGATTTTGTTTGGTGTATAAATTTTTTATGGAAATGTTATATTAGGTTGCAGTGTCATTTGTTTGAATGAATAATAGTTCGACCTTCAGTTTTAAAAATTAAAAATTAACGTCATATCAAGGCCAAATAGTTTATTATGGTGAACCAAACGATTTTTTTTGGGTCAAAGGCGGGAGGACACTCAACGATTCGACGATCCATCAAGGCCAAACAATTTATGAAGGCGAGCCAACGCCCAACGGTTTATTTGCTATTTACGGCGGGAAGACCCCAAAAACAGCATTTTTGACCAAAGGCGAAGAGACGCCCAACACTTTTAGGTGAAAGGCGCTGCAACCCAAGGGTTAGGTAAAAGGTACAATTTTTTATTTAATTTTATTTTATTTTTATTTTCAATTTCAAAATTTTTTTAATATTTGTTTTGCAAATTTCAGCAAATTTTATTTTGTAATCGAGCGCCAAATTTTTATTTATTTATTTTATTTATTTATTCATCCAACCATCTCTGACCCAAAAAATATATGTAAATGGTACAATATAAAATATGTAATACAATAAATAATACAATATAATAAAATTTAAATGTTTATAAAATAAGAAGGATGGAGGTATGAGATCTCTGAGATTAAATAATCAGTTTTGAGACCAACTGCCTTAATTAATATATCAAAAAGAGAAAGAAAGACAATTATTTTTTCTTTTTTTCCTTTTTCTTTTGTTAATTACGGTGGTCGTGCGCGCGACCGGGGTTGCACGTTGCTTTCGCCCTCAAAATTATTTATGTTCGGCGACAATATTTGTTTTTTTGATTTTATTTTCTCGCTCGCCCATTTTCGGCTCGATTTTTTTTCTCTTCTCTCTCTTTCCCTTCTTACGTTGTTGTTTTTTGAATAAAAATTTCCACTGCGATTACGGCGGTATTATGATTTTTATTACTTTCTCTTGGTTTTTTTATTTGTATATAAACAATAACATACCATATAAAATGAATTACTAAATTTAGTTTTGGGTCGGTATGATGGAAGTGGGTTTCCCATTTCGTGACGGTTCCATTAACCTCTTATGCTGCTTCGTTGTGGCTGAGCATCGGCGTCTAGAGGTCGATGGGTCATTCGAAGAGTTTCTTCAGCAGACATGGTACTTGTCACTCGAGGACCGAGTGTCTCCGGCCGTTTCCTCAAGTTTCAGTTTTTTTAGTTTGGGTTTGCTTTTATTTTTATTCTGTTTGCGGTGTATTCCAGGAGCACGCAAGCCTCAACTTCCCCACGACCCAAAACCCTGAGATCTAGTCGGTAAAATCATCGTGAGAGGCCTTTGTGTGTGTAGATAAAATCTGCGAAATGGTGTTAAACCATTCCGTAATGTCCGTTACGCCGACACAACGCATATGCAACTTTGTAATCAAGTCCGAGGTTATTTATAACGTGGTTTACAAAAGTAGCAGCGGAATGATCGAGACAACGACCGTCTCATCCAAGGAGAGGGAATCCTAACACTATCACATTGACGGGGTACAGATCATTTGGCAGTAAATTGGAAAGCTCATTCATGTCATAATCTCATATGATGTTAGATCCCACCTCCAGAGCAAATCGACGCTCACAATTCATCTCAGATATCGAAGCCATTAAAGAGTCAATTCAAAATCAACAAAGGAATCTAAGGGCATTAACTACTGAAGTAAACATGGATGATGCTTATCAGTACAAAACATCTTATGGCATTGTAGGAATATTGGTGATCGCAGCAGCCACAATATATGTTAAGCACAGAAGAACAACTCAAGTTGCTACAAGGAGGTTCACTTTCGGATCCTTTCAAAACCGGAATTTGATATTAGATGTCATTACTTATTTATGTCTTATAGTACATCATGGACAGATATGTCTTTTGAAAGCCCTATTCAATACCTGTCAAAATCAGCTAAAAGTTTTTGTTTTGATTGTGCAGAAATTTATCAAATTTACGGAAAAAACAGCATTTGCGGGAAGTTTTGTTGAGTCACTTTTTCGCAAACAAAACTGAAGCTGAAAGTCATCGGTTGCTCGTGGATTTGTATGGTGAGCATGCTCTTGCAAGTGGTAATTTTGACATCAAGGACAAAGAGCGTCCTGGTCAGCCGAAAAAGTTTGAGGATGAAGAATTGAAAGCATTACTCGATCAAGATTCATGTCAAACACAAGAAGAACTTGCAGAATCATTGGGAGTTGATCAAGCAATAATTTCCAGCCATTTGAAAGCCTTAGGATTCATCCAAAATATGGGAAATTGGGTGCCATACGAGTTGAATCCAAGAGACGTGGAATGTTGCTCGAGCTCCACAAAAAGAAGTCGTTTTTGCATGGTATTGTCACTGGCAGTGAAAAATGGATCCATTACGATAATTCCAAGCCGAATATTCACGGGGCCAAGGTCATTCTGTGCATTTGGTAGGACCAGCTAGGTGTGATCCACTATGGGCTGTTGCTAAGTTGCCAAACCATCAATGCCTAATTGATCCGATTGAAGCAGAAAATCTAGGCAGAGCGGCCAACTTATCCGACCAGACACGAGTCAATCATTTTCCACCACGATAATGCTCGGCCACATATTGCGGCGCCGGTGAAAAATTACCTGGAGAATAACGGATGGGAAATTCTGCCTCACTCGCCTTATAGCCCAGACCTTACTCCTTCCGACTATCACCTATTTCGATCCATGCAGAATGCCCTATCAGGAATACGCTTCATTTCAGTTCAAGGTATCGAAAATTGGCTCGATCCGTTTTTGGCCGCCAAGCCTCCGCAGTTTTTCTGGGATGGAATCCACAAATTGCCAGAAAGATGGGAAAAAGTATGTGGGTAGCGATGGGCAATACTTTGAATAAAAATCATGTAACATTTTTCCACAATAAAGGCTCAAATTTCATAAAAAATTTCGGTTTTTAATGCATACACCGTGTAGAATCATATTCCCTTAACTGTGATAACAAAATAAGCAAGCACGTTGAATGGCACGTTTGTAACGACTCGTTGTGGGGTCATAACATTATTTCGTTGCAATCGAATGATTGAAGAATTTTACTGTTGCCATTGCCATCTGTTATAGGGTATTAATACTAGGAGTTTTGTTTTTATGGTAATTAGCCTTCGTATCCACAATTCCACCGCCATTGTAAACGCCGAATAATTTGTTACGACACCTTGAGTGATCATGATTTTGTACAAATGTATAATGGGAGAAAATGTTCAACGTTAAAATGTATTTTGGTTTTCCATAATACGCTTCTTAATCGGGTGATTTGCATTAAATTTTTTTTTTCCATTAAATTTTCTCGCGCCAGCGCTGAATTTCATTTTCCTTCTTTTTTTGTGTTATGAAAATTATAAATATGATATAGTTTTGTTTTTCGGCACAGGAGATTTAAAATTTGTACAGTAGACCGGATACTCGGTAATGTGGTGTCGAACCCCTCCCGGTCGAACTCAGGGCTATGGCCTGAGCCACTCGCAACAAGAATGTGCCACTCGCAATTACACCACTGAGTAATACGAAGGCCTTCGTTACACGTTTATGTTGCGGGTGGCCAATCGAGGTCAGCCATTTTATTACAAAAGGCGGGACGACGCCCAACCTTATCCTACATTTTTTACAACGGCGGATAAGCCATTCACAGGGTCGGAGTGGCGAGTCCAGTATGTGTGTCGTCCATTCGAATACGACAATAAAATCTACACGGTCTCTCCGTGGAACTCCGGCAGTGTTTAGATGAAACTGCGGGCTGTGTACACCTTGTGCGTGTATGCGACCAGCGAAGATATAGAGGAATATTTTTGTTGTGCGTTTCTCGGTTTGTTGTGTGCAATTGATGCATGGTAAGAATGTGTAGTTCCAAATTTTGTTGACGCGAGAATTTGTTTGAGGCCGTTGAATGAAGATTTTTTGAACAGATAGTCCTACGGAAAATTACATTTGGTACAACGCTCTAGTTGAAAAAATATATCAAAATGGCCGAATTTTCTTGTTCCGAAAATCTGTGAATTAATAAAATATGGTGGTTAATACTAATTAATTATTGTTGGAAACTATTAAGTTAAGTCACAGAATAAGTTGATTTTGTAGGAAGAAAATAAAAACACTAGAAGTTCGTGTGTGTATTTATATTTTTTTGTTGTTTTTGTTAAATACGAAATTGATTCTCCGTCTAAGTGTAATAATAAAAATCCACATTATCGACGGTGGGCGTAAGTATTTACGGCCGCAAATTTAGATTGAGTGTAGCGAGTCATATTACGTGTTCAGTGCAAGTTTTGAGTACGCGTACCAAATTTTTCTACGGTTGCTGACAGTGATATTAAGTGGACAGTGTTAAATTTTATTACAAATACCAAATTTGATTAACGATGAAGACTCCGCAACGGTAATTTATTGGTATCGGTAAAAGGCACCTCAACGAACAGGTGGCACACCAGCCATTTGTGAATTTTGATTAACGGTGAAAAGATACCGCAACGCCAGGCGGGCAAGCACTTCGCAATCCTCCAAGGTGACCTTTTCGAGGTCAAAAAGTTACCGATTTTTTTTATATATATTTTATTATTGAATTAAATTTTACAATTACCAATTTCAATTTTTCCACCTCAAATTGAATTTTGAAATGTGAAAAATAATTTACATTTTTCTTTGCGATCGAGCGTCAACTGCGGTTGTGGTGCGCGAGACCAAAATACTCGTTCGTTTATTTAATTTTTTTAACCACTTCAGTCTATAATTTCTTCTTTTCCCTCCTTTCTCCTCGGCTTTTGTGTAAAATATTAAAATAATAGAACAGTCCTGCAAATTATTCACTGCATTCGGTTTATTATTCTCATCCTCGGCGTGGTTGGTGTGGTGTGGCCATTGATCAAGGCGATTTGTTTTTGTTGTTGTTTTCCCCTCCAAAATAATATTAAGAATTACTAAATTTTTCGGATCGGTATGTAGGTAGGGGGTCTTATCTCGTGTCGGTTCCACGTTTACAGGCTGGGCTTGTCACTCCCGTTCGTCCCCTTGGTAGGTTATCCACAGGGTCCGGCAGTCTGAAGCTTGTTACGACTCCACGGTCATAACATTGCACGTTTCGCGTTTTTTATTTCGATTTTTTTTTACTTTCAAATTTTAATCGTTTCATTGATGCATTTTACGGATGGCATATTGGTATTGAATTTGTTGTGCAGTGTGCATGGGCTTTAATGTTCTGTGCGTATTTGCAACCGGTGGAAATATAGAGGAGAATTTTTTTTTGTGTTTCTCGTTTTGGTGTTTGCGATTGGTGCACGGTAGGAATGTTGAGGGTAGTGACGCGCATAAAAAAACAAAGCGAGAATTTTTTTTTGTTGGTCAGTCTAGTTATGTTTTTTTTTTTTTTAAAACGAGAGTCAATTTTTAATTTACACCGATCAAATGGCACAGTGGTTAAAGCTTTGGCGTTTGGATCGGAAGGTACCGGGGCCGAATCCCGATAGGGGCAGGATGCAAATATGGAATTTTCATTTTGAAATAGAACACATCTATAACCCCTGTCGGAGAATGCAAATCTCACGGGCTGACCAATCTTCCATGCCAGTATAGGCTGCCATGGAGCTATGCAATGTGCAGATGGTGATAAAATCGGACCTTTCTATAGCCGTATGTCCTCGTATTAACTGGCAACGGCGTAAAAGTTAGGGCGTAAAAATTTAACCGCGAAAGAGTTGGAAGAGCCCCTTCGCCCGCGAAAAGATTGCAGTGATAATAAAAAAAAATAATGTTTTGATTTTGGATTAGAAAAAATTTTGTTTTGAAAATTGTGTAAAAAAGTCGAGTGGCGTGCAATTGACGAAATTAATAATGTTAGATAATTGTACTTTTAGTGGAAATATTTGATGTGGTAAATTGTTTTATGTTGCCCTAATGTTTATTTTTTATTTTTTTTTCTCTTTTCCTTCTCGGTGGACAATATTTTTTCGTGTCGGTATGATTGGAGCGGGAGGCAGGACATCCACAGGGTCGGAGTGGCGAGTCCAGCATAGGTCTTGTCCATTCGGGGACAACCGTAATATCCACACGGTCCTCCCGTGGCACTACGGTGGTCTCATGCTGTAATAGTGAATTGTGGGGGATTAGCTGGAGGTCTCTCTGGGTGAAGAGGGGCCTGCTCTGTTGAAGAGATGTTCCTACCCTCTAATGCTGCTTCGTTGTGGTAGGGCATTTGCCTTTCGGGGTCAATGGGTCATTCGGGGGGAGGTCTCTTCAGCTGACTAGGGAACTTGTCACTCGGAGATTTAATTTAATTTCAGTTTTAGTTCAATTTTTCTTTATTCTGTTCCACGGTGTAGGCCAGGAGCACGCAAGCCTCAACTTCCTCACGACCCGAAACCCTGAGATCTTGTCAGTAAAATCACCGTGAGAGAGGCCTCTGCATATTTAGAAGAATCTACGGGTTGGCTTCGTGCCATCTCGTAAACGTTATGATAACTCAGCAAATTCTTGAATATACAATCGCTTGGTTTACGATTCAACTAGAATAAGAAATCAGTTGTAATCCAGATTTAAATTTTTTAGGTTGTTCAAATGTAAGAAATAATATTGTATCTAAAGGTAAAGTTTTTATTATAAGGAAATTATTGAAAGTTATATACAATAAAATAAATAAAAAAAAATTAAATAATCAAAAAAATCAAAAATTGTTAATACAAATAACTATATATGGCTTACGTCTATCAAAAGTTATAAAACCAGTCAAGATATCGCTTTTCAATGTTGTTTAGAATTAGTGGACTAGCTCCGACCCACCCACAGCACACTAATCTTAATTCAACACAATTTCCTTCGGCCTACCCGTAACAGAGTTGATCGGCAGTTTTCAAACAAGTAAATCGAAATTTTCTATTTTTACTGTTAAGATTTAATATTTTGCAGAATATCAGCCACAACAACAACTCTCTCCGCAATAAACACAAAAAACTGGATTTTCCCAGATGCAGATTCTTTATTGCGACGTGCACAAGTATTTGAACTACATGACCGACGCAATCAAAATACAGAGTGTTGCGTAATATAACGCGCAGTTGAGAGATACTGAAAAAAGCTAATTTTTCAACAAAAATTTCTTAGATTACATAACATTACAGTTGGATGGAACTGTATCGATTGAGGGGGGAGGTAAATCTTTAACGATATGCCCCTCCCTTGACGTTATATACACCCAATATATATTTAAGTCTTAGAATTTACTAAAATTGATGATTACAAAAGTCAATCAGTATAACGAGTGCAGTGTAGTAAAATTGCCATACCCAGTATGGCCCGAACAACTATAATCGTAATAATTTGTGTGATTGTGAAATTAATATTGAGTGATGATACAAATTGGAATTTAGAAAGATTTATAGATGATTTATTTGCAGACAAAAGGGCCGGGAATGTAACGGGTGTGTCTGAAGTTGATGTACGGTCTGTGGTAAAATATTTTATTGGTGTAATATAAAAATTTTTTGTTTTATTCGCAGGAATGTCGTGGTGGTAAATGTGTCATCCACTATTTATGCAAGAATAACACGTTTAATACGAGTTTTGTAGATTTAATAGATTTACGATTTGGCCAACATCAGTGTTTAAAATCTTTATACGTCTGCTGTGGCGCCGCTGACCAACTCGACAAAATTATTTTTCCATCATCAACGAGTGACCTACCGCTACTTGAACAATGTGGTATTCGTAACGAAGACGGAATAGGATTTCGTATTTTAGAACATGATGGTGAGTCACAATATGGCGAATTTCCGTGGATGGTGGCTGTATTAGGGGAAAAACAGGACAAAGATATGATTGTTAGTACTTACTTGTGTGGCGGATCACTAATACACCAAAAGGTAGTTTTAACGGTGGCTCATTGCATCGCGAGGCGAACAGCAGATACATTAATAGTGCGGGCTGGTGAATGGGATACCCAATCAACGAATGAATTGTGGCCTCATCAAGATCGTAACGTTGAAAGTATTGTGATCCATCGAGAATATTATGAATACACATTGGCCAATGATATAGCATTGCTTTTTGTTCATGAACCGTTTGATTTAGTGGAAAATGTGCAGACCATTTGTTTACCGCCACCCAATTTTCAATTTGATGAAACTCATCGATGTGTTGCATCCGGTTGGGGTAAAAATAAGTTTGGCCGGAAAGAAATGAATCAAGTTATACTAAAAAAAGCTGAGCTTCCCATTGTACCGTTTACGCGATGTGAAAATTTATTGCAAATGTCACGGCTGGGGCCACAATTTAAATTGCATTCGACATTCTTGTGTGCTGGCGGGCAAGAAGGAAAGGATATGTGTACAGGTGATGGTGGCTCTCCATTGGCATGCTCTATTGGCGAAAGGGACCCAAACCAATATTATCAAGCAGGAATCGTTTCGTGGGGAAATCGCTGTGGTTTAAATAATACGCCGGGAGTTTATGTAAATGTCTCGCTTTATCACAATTGGATCTATCTGCAATTGAACGAGAGAATTGTAAATATGGGTAGTTACATACCAGAATTATATCACAGATCTTCATTAAACTAATATTCTATGTTTAAATGCTGTTTTTGTATTAGTAGTGTGCTTTATTCTGACAGAACTTTAAGTAATAACTTAAAAAGTACTCGAGCTTTAAATATTCAAAAGTGATATCAACGGACCATTGTGACCGTGTCAATGATCCGTGTAGAAACTTATGAATGCGTCAAATGTAAGACTATTCAAGATATTTACATGGAAGCTTATGAGTTTTACTTGCACAAACTTAAAAAAATTAATTCTATTTATTGGAGATGTTACAATCCAGTTTCATAAAAAAATGAAAACTAGCTCAATTATACAAATGGTGAAAAATTCGTGGTCAAAAATTTTTGGAAGTTATGTTTTAATTTTGTGATTTTTATGTTTTGAATGTGTATCACTATCACTATCACTATCACTATCACTATCACTATCACTATCACTATCACTATCACTATCACTATCACTATCACTATCACTATCACTATCACTATCACTATCACTATCACTATCACTATCACTATCACTATCACTATCACTATCACTATCACTATCACTATCACTATCACTATCACTATCACTATCACTATCACTATCACTATCACTATCACTATCACTATCACTATCACTATCACTATCACTATCACTATCACTATCACTATCACTATCACTATCACTATCACTATCACTATCACTATCACTATCACTATCACTATCACTATCACTATCACTATCACTATCACTATCACTATCACTATCACTATCACTATCACTATCACTATCACTATCACTATCACTATCACTATCACTATCACTATCACTATCACTATCACTATCACTATCACTATCACTATCACTATCACTATCACTATCACTATCACTATCACTATCACTATCACTATCACTATCACTATCACTATCACTATCACTATCACTATTACTATCACTATCACTATCAATATCAAAAATTTACCGAACAAATGGCACGGTGTAAACACTGGGCATTTGGATCGGGAGGTACCGGGTTCGAATCCCGATAGGGGTGCAAAGTGAAATTTCATCAACAGATTACGATCTGTGGTGAAATGTTACACATCTATGACCCCCTATCGTCGTGCAAAATTCATGGGCTGACCCATCTTCCATGGTAGTAGGGGCTGGCATGGAACTATGCAATGTGTAGATAGTCTTAAATCGGTCCTATAGCCGTACGTCCTCGAGTTGGCTGAAAGGCGTAAATGTATGAACTTCAAAAGCAAAACCGCGAAAGAGTATGAGGGACTTGTGTCTTTTGGGATTGCATTATTAAGAAAAAAAACATTAATTTCAATATCTTCAACAATTTCAATATCTTCAATAATTTCAATAACTTCAATAATTTCAAAAATTTCAATAACCTCAATAAATTCAATATTTTCAATAATTTCAATATCTTCAATAATATCAATAATTTCGATAATTTCAATAATTTCAATATCTTCAATAATTCCAATATATCAATAATTTCAAAAATTTCATTTTCAATTATCATCTCATTTTCAATTTTAATTGCATGGGAACACATAATCAATAATGTTGGCCATCAAATCCATAATCAATAATGCAATTGGCCATTGCAATCAACAATAATGTTGACCAACAACAATTCGATGTATGCAATAAATACAAAATTCCCGGTTACGAAAGGGGTTCAGAATTCCGTAGCGAAACATGTAATAATTCGCTAAGGCATTGTGATTATATGTTGTACAAAGTATTTTCATATGTTTGTAGTTTTTTCACTGCAGTTTAATCAGACAACCGATATCTTTGATATCTAGGAACTACACAAATCATTCGGGTTAAATAAATAAATTCTGGCTACACAAATGCGGGTAAAATAAATTAAAAGAAATGTTTACCAGTAATTTTGAACATTAATATTATTTTTCTAAATTCGGTGTTTTTCTCATGTATAAATGGTTTTTCGGGATTGTGCTACATTTTCTAAAACTTTTACACTTTTTCGGGATAGCTATACTTATCCAAGAAATTCACCAAAAAAATCGGACTCAGCGACTTTGCTTGCCCAATTTTTGTGATGTAAATTTGCGTCATAATCCAATTTTTTGTTTTCGAGCCTCCTTTAATAAACTCTCTGTAAATAGCAGGTGGGCCCATCATGTGGAAGGTAGATCGGTATTAATTAACCAGAGATTTTGATCATCCATCTCAATGCTTGTTATGACCACATCTGAATTACTGCAATTTGATAACAGAAAGATATTCATCAGGTTAGCAACAATGCAGGAACGAATTTTACTTACTTTCTTCGCGTGTGTCACTTTATATTTAGGAGTTCTAATCACCCGGTCACCAGTAATCCAAGGTTCTTGGACTAGGACAATATCTACTGCCTTGTAGTGATGAAAGTTAATATGCAGGAACCTCAATATTATGTTTGCTTTTTTACTACAAACTCCACCACAGTTGCATCAGAGCCCACCTCTGTCTGTGGAGGAATCCAGGGATCCACAAAGTAATTGCATAGATGAGGACAACTCTATGTCTATAGATAGTGTTTCTACCTCCACTCCCATTTTCATGATGTTCAGGTTGTCAGCGGAGACCACTACCGGTATCGGCTCCCATAAGATGTTAATCTCATTTTTCTTATAAATCTTGAGTGTGGCGGCCCTGAAACATGATAATAGCTGAACTACAATCAGTCTTTGGTTCCTTCAACTTGGCCACTCTTCGTAGTATTTGATTTCGGGTCAATGGATTCCGCTGCGATCCAAGCTATCATTCTAGATCTGCAGTGGATATCCTCTCTAGCGACTACTTCTAGTTTAGCACGAGGCCAGACTTCACCTTCTGGCATGCCGGAGCAGGTTTAAGATATTCTCTAATATATTTTTAGAAAAATGGCGGCTAGTATCTACATTCACGGTTCCTGCATTCTAGTCCTCTTTACAAACGTCTGTGATTCCTAATCCGATCTCTCTATTTTGGGTTGCCTTCAGACGAACCTTCCTACTTCATTTCATTAATCTTCTTTGCATACGATAAACTATCTATCTATGCTTTGAAGAACAGGCCTATAGGCCAGAATCACACCAGCATTAATTTCCAAATTTTAAAAAGCGTTGAACTTTTCATTTTTTCTAGAGGTTAGTTTCATCCTTGTTTTATCCACGAGTAATGGATAAAGAAATGTCCATCTATGACTGTTTGGTCCGGAAAGTGTCAGGAGTTTTTTTTATGGTTTTATGGTATGGTAATACACCACAAATACTGTAGTGTGCTAGTTGCCTGGTGGTCACCACAAGAGGGAAACACAAACACTTGCGAAATTTGGCAGATACGGAGCTGAAACATGCGCCAACTCGATTCTTCTAGACGCCAAGACCACTACGCTGTTACAAACATTTTTTTAAATTTGAAATATTTCAAACTGGCAGGTCATTTACTGATATACCACGAATTGAATTCTTGGGTTTTTCATAATATGAGTATTGAGATCAGCTGATATTTTTTAATTCGTGAATATGTTGTAAACGATATACTTTAGTTCTCATATATTTAATAATTTGGTTATAAATTTTTGGTCGAGAACGAATTACATCTTTTTGTTGAGTTTATCTCTTAACCTTTGTTGCGTCAATCATGTAGATAAAGGTAGTGCTAATTCGAAGTCTATTCATATTCTGGAATTCCCATAACAGCAACAACATTTTATCTCTGTGCAGGGTGGTACTATACACGATTATTTAAAAACCAGCTTAAATATCTTTAATGACCTTCGCTACAATTAGCCAATAACTTTGAATATTATATTAAACTAGTCGGAAGCAACTATGTATAGTTGTACCGTATCTCATGTGCCGACTTAACAATACTTGATCGGTCGGCGCACATTATTCGTCCGACTCCTCTCCGCATTATCAATCAAAACTATAAACAATAAGGTGAAGAGCTCAATCTCATACACATATTTCCACTGAAATTGAAATCTAAACAAGACAAAAACATAAAAAATTTATTTGTAATTCCCAATAGTAAAACAACAAACTATTTATTCAAGCATCACAACACACACAAGATGCTGATGTGAGTATAATTGAGAAAAATAAGCGAACATTGCAAGTACAAATATAAAAAAAAGCCGCGAACACAACGCAAGTATAACCAGTTGATCATTGAATCTCGCTAATAATAGACGGGCGTAGCAGTGCACTGTTGAAAATGTTGTGTAAATTAGAAATTCTGATAATATTTGCGATACTAGCAGCGTTCGTGACGGGTCAAAAACCGAATCCAGCTGAAGCAAAATCGCTAGATTCGCTTATCGCCGACATCTTTAAACCAGTTGACGAATTCGGATTACAACGTGGGTCAACAACAGTTCGACCTCCACCTACAGTAGCACCACCTTCATTTGTAAGTAATTAGCGTTTTTAATATAAAGAACAATACGAATAACAGTTTGCGTCTATTAAAAATTTTAGGATTGTCCGAATGGTCGATGTATCGCCCAGTACTTGTGTGAAGAAACTCCAATTAATTCCGATGGCCGTTCTCGGCTTGATCTTAAATTTGCCGAATTGACCGCCCCGCGGCAAGGACAACAAAACTGTTATGATTATTGGGAAACGTGTTGCCGATTGGAGAATATTAAATCAGAACCAATTGTTGAACCACCACCGAAACCGCTCGAATGTGGTTACCGAAATCGTAACGGTATCGCATTTCAATCCACAAACAATCGTAACCAATCGGAGTACGGTGAATTTCCATGGATGGTTGCAATTACACGAGTTGATCTGGGTGTAGCAACAGAAATTTTTGTAGCTGGTGGATCAATTATTCATCCAAATGTTGTACTAACGGCGGCTCACTATGTCCAGGGTTGGACGGGTTCTGAACAAAAACTGTCCGTGCGTGCCGGCGAATGGGACACCCAAACAACGAACGAATTATTTCCACACCAGGATCGTCGCGTCTCAAGAATTATCGTGCACGATCAGTTTAATAATAAAAATTTACATAACGATATTGCGTTACTCGTCTTGGAATCGCCGCTCGAGCTAAATGATGTCGTGCAACCGATTTGCATGCCGCCACAAAATCATGTTTTCGACTTTTCACAGTGTGTAGCATCCGGCTGGGGTAAAAATGAATTTGGCAAAAATGGTAAATATGCCGTGATCATGAAAAAGGTGGAACTAACCGTGATTCCACGGCAATCGTGTCAAAATTTATTTAGGACTACACGACTTGGGCGACATTTTATTTTGGATGAAAGTTTTATTTGCGCTGGTGGTGATAGCGATGCGGATACATGTCGTGGAGATGGTGGGTCACCGTTAGTTTGTCCAATTCCATTTGGTGCACCAGATCGTTATTATCAAGCTGGTGTGGTGGCATGGGGTATTGGTTGTGGTGATCGAATTCCTGCGGCGTATACAAATGTTGCTCTGTTCAGGCCATGGATTAACCAACAGATGGCTCAGCTTCGATTTGAAACGAGTTATTTCGAGCTTTAGTGATATATTTGAATATATTTAGGTTAAGTTGATACTGTTCCTAGTTATTATGTTTTATATTAAATAAATTTGAAGAAACCCGATGTTCGGGTTCCTAAAAATATCGTTTATCTCTCCCAATTGATTGAGGCCTTACTATTTTTCTTGTAACCTTCCAAAAATTGTTGAATAAGATTCAAAATATCATTTAAATAAAACAAAAGACAAATTTTTATCCCAAATGAACGGAATTTATAAATCTTTAAAAGGTTTCAGCTGCATCCGAAAGTCATTTTTGTATACTCGAAAAATCCAAAGTGCATTGAAATGGCTGGTTTAGGAATATCAGACGGTTCAATCGAAATTTGATGGTAAGCTTGGGACCTTCAACTTTATACGAAAAATCTTGAATTTGATAGCGATCAGGAATTGTGATACGATTCAAACGATGGTAATCTACACGTGATCTCCGACCTCCGGGTTTCTTTAAAGCGAGATGCAGCGGATTATACCATGCACTGTTACTTGGTCGACAAAAGCGAATTGTCATATGATTTTTGAACTCCTTTTTTGCATTCTTCATTTTATCCGGTGCCTCTTACAAGAATCGGAAGGTAATGAATTTTCAAGCCGACGATCTCTGCACAAGGTGGTAGCTGCAACCGCATAAAGCGATGTTACCGGATCAAACAATCTTTGTTTGCATAAATCCACAATCAACCCTGTGTTCTTAAAAAAATCAGCACCAAGGTAATGACAAAATTTTCTCACTGTCTAACAGACGACTAGTATTTACTTCATCAGGGATGGTTGCCACATCGCGATGAGAATTTAAAACCCTTTAGTGTTTTTTTTATTTGAACAAAATTGATCGTAAAATTTGAGCGTTTTCTCCTTATTTAAAATGAAACAAGCATTTTTCGTATTTTGGATTTAAGTGAGCATTTGATATGGACCACAACGTGCTTCTAAATTTACCCCTTGAATTTGTGCCTGATCGAGAACGTGGCCGAAAGGATTGCCAGAATTAACTGGATTTAAGTTTAATTGCGGGATCACCACCACCAAGTTGTCAGCTCGTTCAGCCAAAACATTAAGCATCACGTTGTTTTCAAAAGTGGTTAAAACCACTCGCACCTGAGATGGTAACCTACCTTGTTAAGATAGTTAAAATACCCTATTAAAGTTAGCCGACGCCAGCCGAAAAATGTCGATACTGCAGATTCAAACTAATCAAACGAAAATGGCAGCCGAATTTGGTCGGTAATATCCCAGCCGGTACTACTTTCTAAAAAGGAAAAATTGCTGAAACTGAAATAACAATAGGGGTCGCTTTTAGGATAAGATTGGGCCCTTCATGTAGTCAAGAGGGGAACTATGGAGATCTGAAATGGGATGGTCTGGGTTTCACCATTCCCAAGCTCATGTTCGAAAACCCAATTACTACGCTAGATACGTTTCCTTCTAATATTCTTTTTTACCAAACAGAAATTTATCGTTCCGTGTTCAAATTTTAGAATCTGTTTATGATTCAACCGATAAACCAATTGATAGCAGGATCTATGCATTAATCTCTTTAAATGAAGTTCTTCAACCGCCATATCCGACTGATGAACAACAATAATATTGAATCAGTTATTAAATTTTCCTCTGATTTTCAGAAAATAAGTCTTAGATGACACGCGGGAGAAGCACTTCGCGGTACAAAAATTTTGCGCCGTCTCACCCGCCAATGTATGCTGAGATTGATCAGATGCTTTTCTCGATATCATCGAGGAAAGCTCGAGCCGGTGGTGTTCACCGATGACCCTCGTTCACAAGAAAAATTTGAAAGTACGTCTTTATTTAGACGCGCGTAATCTAAACTGCGTCACAAAAAATGACGCCTTTACGCTGCCGATGGAATGTTATTAAAGATGCTTTTTTGTCTATTGCCTTAGACGAAAAATCCAAATAAAATAATGCTTTCGCCATCCCAAGACGTTCCCTGTACCAATTTAAGGTTATTCGTTTTGGGCTTTGTGATGCCCCTCAATGTTGGTCCCGACCTGCAGAACCGTATATTCGTCTACCTTGACGATTTATTTGTTGATCACTACTGCCACGTTTGATGTACACATTTTGCTTCTGGAAGATATTGCGGGACGTTTATCCAAGGCAGGATTGACCATAACGTAGAGAATTGTAAATTCCTTTGTCAGAGAGTTGGATTACTTTTCCCATGTGGTGGGTGTAGACGAATTGCGACCTGATCCACATAGAGTGAAGGGTATTACAGAGCTCCCGAGGCCCAGGATATAACAGGGTGATATCGGTGTGTTGTAAGGATCTATGCAGAATTATGGTCTCCATTGAATGGGAAACGCTTCATTTGGACTTCTGCAACGCAACCTGCGTTTGATTCTCTTAAATCGCGCTAAGTTACCTCTCATGTTCTAGTTCCACCAGAATTTTCAAAAAGATTCTTCGTCCAAGGGTGCGGATTAAATGGGCTCAGCGCAATTACATGGTCACGGAAATTTAGTGGCACTACTAAATAGTCAGCTCAGCTGACTGAAAGCGATTAGAGTTACCGGTCTAGTTGGCAAATTTGGCTCTGAAGTATTTTTTTGCAAAAATTCATTCAGTCAGTGATGTGTGTTGTAATCGGACCGGTGTGAAGTACTTAACGTACACATTTTATAGCAGATTCTCGTACACATTTTAACGAAAGTGTAGACTCAAAAAGTGTAGATACACAAATTATCAAAATGTGTAGCTGCAAAAGAAAAAAACTGAAATATGTGGTGTTTATTAAATATGTGGTTTAATTAAAATTACTAAAAATACACAAAAAATAAAAAATAATGAGAATCAGTGTACTATACACTAATACGTTTATATACCTTCTTTATAAAACAAATTAAACTACTTTTAATTCAGAAAATATTCGGAACCACAAGTACTGAGTGTGGTATTTATAGTGTTCCAACTTAGCATGGTGTGGGTGTCCGGAATTTGTTCAAAATATTGGCGCTACACGTAGAAGCGTTTTTCGGGCCAAATTTTATTTCAATTTATTTTGTGTATCTACATTTTTCGAGTCTACACTTTTCATTAAAATGTGAAGCTACACTTTTCATTCAAACACACCGGTTGTAATCAGTAATTTGTATTGAAAAGTTCAATAATCCAAACTTTTGTATAAATAAAAACATAAATTAAATTAAATCCGTATGTGAATATACAGGGTGCCCTAACAGTGGCTAACACGAATGGTACCGTTGGATTCCTAGATCAAAACGAATGTGAGGTTACTTGTATCACTTCGCATGTTAAAGCTCCCCTATCAAGTTATATACATTTAAAGAGGAATGTTGGAAGGTTCCTCCTAATAATAAAGAAACTTAAATATCTTGAGAAAAAACTGGCAAAATTCTCTTTTAAATAAGGCTTAACAATTATTACTATTTAGTTAAAAAGTGTTTCAAATTTAAACAAAACTTTTAGTATTCAATTTTTTTTACGAAATTTTTTGTTCTGTTCCTTTTTACTCTTAACAATAAATGTACGTCAGTAAATAATAGGTAGGAGAAATAGTTCGCTGCCTTTTTTTGGGGTGACATTGAAACAAAGAATTTTCTTATTTCAAATGAAATGGTAAAGCCGTGATCCCATCACTGTAGAACTTCTGTGGTTTAGAGGCGGAAAACTCATTTTTGCAGGCCTTTTAATGTAAAACCATTAAGATTGTTCTGCATGAACCGGAACAAATCTAGCGGTCTAGCGTTATCATGGTGGAACACAACACCCTTTCTGCTGATCAATTCTGGACGTTCTAACTGCATTGCTTGCGTGACAGTAAATATTACAATCAATCGTTTGACCCGGTGGCAGCACCTCATAATGCACGATTCCTTTCCAATCCCACCCAACACACAGCAATACCTTTCTTGGCGTCAATCCCGGGTTTGACACCGCTTGGGAAGCTTTACCTCGTTTCGTCCATGATCATTTTTGCACAACGTTTTCGTATCTTATCTGCTTTTCATCACCAGTAATCATTCGCTTTAAAAATGGCTCGATTTCGTTACGTTTCAGCAACGTTTCGCAGAGAGAAATCCGATCCATTAAATTTTTAATTGTTAATTAATGGGGTACCCAAACGGTAAGCTTTTTTTGTATCCAGCCATTTTCAAATGGTTTAAAACTGTTTTGTGATCAATATTTCCATAAACAGCAAAAAAAAATTCGCAAGCCTGAACCGCCTTTTCACTTTTTTCGTAATAAAATTGTAAAAGATATCGAATTTGTTCATTATTTTATCTCCATGTTTAAAATGTTGTAACTATAAATTATTTATATATCTTCTTTGTTGTTTTTAGATACACACGTCCATTTCTTACTACGGTAGAAAAAAATGTGCGAACAGAAAATATGCCATGGTGGCATTAAGCTTGGAATTGGACCAACATGTTGGAATTGAATTTAAATGACAGACTGAATAATTTGAATGCCAGAGAGACTGAATAATTTGTATGGAATCGAAAAATTACAGATCCAGACTTGAGGGGAGGTGTAAAGTGTGCCAATACGAATTATAAATGCAGTCACACCGATTCCAGCAATGTACACTTGGGCACCAACACAGTGAAATTTTATGGTAGAAGATGAAACCTGTAGAAGACGGACCATATTATATTATTCGTTTTATCTAGGACTCCAAGCTTGTCATCCCGGAACAAACTTACAGAAACGTCGATTTCCTGACCTGTTAACCGTTTAGCGAACTGTGCAGTGTAAATTGCTACATCTTGCTCGAAGGGATGAAGGAAAAATTAGCGGCAGACAATAAAGAGAAACAATCCACGGATTCGGGTAACTAAGCCAGTTCAGTGGATAGTGCTTCTGATGTTGCCAATTTTTTAGCGTTACCTAATTGTATTTTTTTATTACCCACTTTAAAACTATGTATTCAAAAAAAAAATTCAATCTAACTCAGTTTTCAACCACTCCTGGTGGATCTGGTGGAAGTTGTTCTTCCTCATATTCAGGCTGGGCAATTCTGCACAGCTATACAAATTCTGCTTGGTCCTCGATGTCCAACTCAACGGAGGAGCATTCACTAAAGTAATGCAACTGTGGGTGGATATTTTTTAATAAAGCTGAGTGTGAACGATTTGAACTGTTCAATACAGATTCCAGGATCTCAGAGAGGTTACCACGTGTGGGCATATGGCCTGTAATATTGGACGAATTGAGCTGATGAAAACAGTTAAATATAAAAACGTGGGGTTGTTTCCGACATGTTTTAAGTCGTCAAATATTCGTCAAAATACTTGATAAACTACACCTTATTCGAAGACGAGTATCTCATGGATATTACCAAATGTGGTCATATGGCGTCTAATAGATTACGAATTGAGCTGTTTAAAACAGTTAACCAAATTAAAATAAAAAAGTTTGGGATTGCTATTTACAAGTTTTAGCTACTACTCCTTAGACTACTTAAAACTGGACTTAAAACTTTTAGTGTTCCACATTTAGCAATCTCTGAGATTCCTGGAATCGGTCATAGTGTAGCAAATATTTTAACGGAATAACCGCTCCGGAGGGACCCAGGAATTAAAATCCCAATTCTAACCAAACAAAAACCTTTAAATATTGTAAATGCTAGTAATTAATAAAGAGCTGGTTTAATGTCGAAAAAATCCCAAGTTTGAGCCTAAGGCTAAAAATTAAAGCCTAAATAAATAAGGTTAAGCGCACTCACACTTTGAAATTATTAACTAATAGTTTTAGCTCAATAAAATTTGTCTATACATTATTTGACGTTACCTTCATTCGATTGAAATTGTTGTCATTGTTTGTTGAAACTAACATCGAAAGACATTTTGCGTATTGTGTCCTACGATTGAGATCCCTGTATTACTCCAACTGTAGTAGCTTCATGATACTAAAGTCCATTTAAACGCCGCCCCCCCCCCCCCTTACGCCGGTAATTCTGGAATCTATTGGTATGCGAATTTTGAATGCTTCAATTAAGTATCAGAATTCCAATATGATAGGTGCGGTCAAGTGAAAAATGAGCTCTAATGTTTTAAATACGTTTAACAAACGGTGCACAACAGGGTCTTATGAAATCGTTGGTAGTAATATACATCGCGAAATCTAGATAATTTTAACCGGATTCAGTTCCGTACGTAACAATTAATCTGTGATACCAAATCCCAAGTTTGAGCCTAAGGCTAAAAATTTAAACATCGAAGATGGGGCTTGAAATTTTGCTTAATGCCTAAATAAAAAATTTAAAATATTACACTCACTAATTGATATCGTAAATGAGAAATGAGTGCATAGAGAGAGAGCACAAAACAAAATTCGCGCACCATCGTGTTTTGGTTCTCTCGTATTTACTTTATTTATTTTTTTATTTCGTTGCATATTCTTGGGACAAAATTTCGTTCATTTTTCTATATAAAGGCGATGCCACATACACATTTCTACGGACGACATCTAAAAACAGATTTCGCATTTACGAATTAATTAGAGCATATTTTTGACTCAAATCAATGAGATAATATGTAAAATATCTCAAGTTAGTAGCTAAAATAAAAAATTTGGAATTATTTAATAATTTTAATTGAAAAATTATCAATTTTCTATTTAGCCGTTCCTAGAAACAATTTTTTCTCTGAATGGTATAATTTTACACGTGAACGAACGCACAAAAATCTAAAACGATTTCCGAACTCATCAAAAAATTTTAAACGATTTTTTTCTCTGTTGTCTATGAACTTCAACAAATGTCAAAAAACTCTAAAACAAAATATATATTTTTCATTAATTAATTATTTTTACAAGGCTCATCATGAATATAGTATGGTAAACTTATTTAATTATAAAATGAATTAGCTGCTTATGTATTTTGAAAATTTTATAAAGAATTGTTGTTGTAAAAATCGTCTGTATTTTTTTTTGGTATGTGGCGAGGCAAAATAAATTTACGCACGAATCGTCTGTTATTAGATGTGTATGTGGCAACGCTTTAATGCTACCCCAAAAACATCTTCGAGGTTAAAACAAAAAAAAAAATAAACTAAATACGAGAGAACACCCTGGTGTGCCGAAAATCAATTTTTTGGTACAAACTTTTTAATTTTTATTTTTAGGTCTATATAAATACAAGTACTCTAGCCCAAAACAAATCAGTATGCTTCAGCTTTTTTATTTAGGCATTAAGCAAAATATCAAGCCCCATCTTCGATGTTTAAATATTTAGCCTTGGACTCAAACTTGGGATTTTTTACTTTAACACCAATTATAACTATTTCAGATTAAAGTTTTATATACGCAATCTATAGATCTTGACGTGGGCTGACAATTGACAGGCAAACGAACGTTCTAGCTTCTCCAAGTCAGAATTTATACTAAAAGGACGTTATGTGACGCAGCGAGACAACCTTAAAAAATTTATAAAATTCTTCGTATTATGAGCAGAAATGGATTAGGTAAATAAATTCAGGAAATTGCAACGCTACAACAAAATTATATGAAAATTCAACGAAAAAAAATTATAGGGCACTGTTATATTTTGTTTGTCACAAAAACAATAAAAAAAAATTATAAAAAGCAAAAGCCAGCTATGTAGCTAGGTATATAAAAAATATTATTAGAGCCTCCTAAATATAAGAGCCATAAGATTCCGCCATTTTTTCATGAGCTTTTTGCACTTATAATCACCTACACTTTACTCCATAATTTACTATACACTTTAATATTTTCACAGTTTCTGAGAATTTGTGATCTAGCTACACGTAGAAAGAAAAATTAAAAAAGTTCATCGAAGTGAACTTTTTATCGAAAAATGTAGCTACACAAATTAATATAATGTGTATCTGGTAAAAAGTGTAGCATTAAAAAAATGTAAAAATCTATGAAGTGAAACAGTAAACTTTTTATCGGAAAGGGTACCTACGTAAGTTTTCATTAGTGCAGCATTAAAAAAATGAAAAAATAACACAAGTTTTCAAAGTGCAAACATTTAAAATAAAGTGTAGATGAAATTATATGAGCATGAAATGAACCGGTACTCAATAATTTAATCTACACTTTAATAAATACATATTTACAATTTCTAAGAATTTGTGATGTAGCTACTCTTAGTGTAAACAATTAAAAAAATCGAAAATTGTAGCTACACAAATTCATGAAAAGTGTAGTTGGTTAAAAGGGTTGCATTAAAAAAAATGTAAAAATATCTGAAGTGAAAAAGTGAACTTTTAATCTAAAAGTGTAGCTACACAAATAATTGAAACGTGTAGTTGGTAAAAAGTGTAGCATTAAAAAGTGCAAAAAGAATTTGAAGTGAAAAATTGAAATTTTTTTCGAAAAGCGTACCTACACAAATTCATAAAAAGTGTAGTTGGTAAAAAGTGTAGCATTAACAAAATGTAAAAATAACACAAGTTTTCGGAATGGCAAACATTTTAAATAAAGTGTAAGTGAAATTATATCAGCATGAAATGAACCGGTACTTAATAATTTAATCTACTTAAAGTGTACTCAATAATTTAATCTACTTAAAATACATATTTACAATTTCTAAGAATTTATGATGTAGCTACACTTAGAGTAAAAAGTGTAAATATGTTAAAAAGTGTAGATGAATTTAAATGAGCATGAAATAAACCGGTACTCCATAATTTAATATATACTTTCATAAATTTTTACAATTCCTGATAATTTGTGATGTAGCTACACTTAGTGTGAAAAATTAAACAAGTTGTAGCTACACAAATTAATAAAAGTGTAGTTGGTAAAAAGTGTAGCATTAGAAAAATGTAAAAATATTTGAAGTAAAAAGTGAACTTTTTATCGAAAAGTGTACCTACACAAATTAATGAAAAGTGAAACAGTGAACTTTTTATCGAAAAGTGTAGCTACACAAATTAATGAAAAGTGTAGTTTGTAAAATGTGTAGCACTAAAAAAAAAAAAAATTACAGAAGTTTTCAGAAAGTGCAAACATTTAAAATAAAGTGTAGGTGAACCGGTACTCAATAATTTAATATACACTTAAATAAACACTTATTTACAAATTCTAAGAATTTGCAAAGCTACACTTAAGAGTAAAAAATAAAAAAACTGTGAAGTGTACCTACAGAAATTAATGAAAAGTGTAGTTGGTAAAAAGTGTAGCATTAAAAAAATATAAAAATTTTTAAAGTGAAAAAGTGAACTTTTAATCTAAAAGTGTATCTACACAAATTAATGAAAGTGTAGTTGGTAAAAAGTGTAGCATTAAAAAATGTAAAAATATCTGAAGTGAAAAAGTGAAACTTTTATCGAAAAGTGTACCTACACAAATTCATGAAAAGTGTAGTTGGTACAAAGTGTAGCACTAAAAAAATGAAAAAATTACACAAGTTTTCAGAAAGTGCAAACATTTAAAATAGAATATAGTTGAAATTATATGAGCACGAAATGAGCCGGTACTCAATAATTTAATCTACACTTTAATAAATACATATTTACAATTTCTAAGAATTTGTGATGTAGCTACACTTAGAGTAAAAAGTGTAAATATGTAAAAAAGGTGTAGCTGAAATTAAATGAGCTTGAAATAAATCAGTACACCATAATTTAATATAGACTTTAATAAATTTTTACAATTCTTGATAATTTGTGATGTAGCTACACTTAGTGTGAAAAATTGAAAAAGTTGTAGCTACTCAATTTAATGAAAAGTGTAGTTGGTAAAAAGTGTAGCATTAGAAAAATGTAAAAATATTTGAAGTAAAAAGTGAAATTTTTATCGAAAAGTGTACCTACACAAATTATTGAAAATTTTAGTTGGTAAAAAGTGTAGCATTAGCAAAATATAAAAATATATGAAGGGAAACAGTGAACTTTTTATCGGAAAGGGTACGTAAGTTAAGGAAAAGTGTAGCATTAAAAATATGAAAAAATAACACAAGTTTTCAAAGTGCAAAAATTTAAAACAAAGTGTAGATGAAACTATATGAGCATGAAATGAACCACTACTCAATAATTTAATCTAGCTACACTTCGAGTAAAAAAATTAAAAAAATCGAAAAGTGTAGCTACACAAATTAATGAAAAGTGTAGTTGGTAAAAAGTGTAGCATTAAAAAAATGTAAAAGTATCTGAAGTGAAAAACTGAACTTTTAATCTAAAAGTGTAGCTACACAAATTACTTTTATCTAAAAGTGTACCTACACAAATCAATGAAAAGTGTTGAACTGAAGTGAAACAGTGAACTTTTTATCGAAAAGTGTAGCTACACAAATTAATGAAAAGTGTAGTTGGTGAAAAGTTTAGCATTAAAAAATGTAAAAATATCAAATTTCTAAGAAAATGTATAAAACATGTAAATTTGGAACAGTCATTGTCATTGTTCAAAATAACTGATTATTCCGCGATCTAACGTCGATCATCCCCTTCAGGTGCAAAATTCATTAAGGCTACCGGCATAAGTGACAAGCTCCCAGTTTCAGCTCGTACGAAAAACCTACCGAATGTTCCAGGTGATCAGTGTGAGTCAATTATTAGTTTCGCACCTGAAGTTGACAATTTGTGCTGTTCAGCAGAAGTGTCGTGCGTGACTACGAGTGTCTCAACAGAATTGAGCTGCACAAAAACAAAACGTTTTGATTTGATCATTTGTAAAATAGTTTGATGATGTAGCTGAGAGTGCACACCAATCAGTGTATTGGTCAATTTTTACGACAGTTTTATTGTCTTTTTAATTATGTTAAATTATTTGAGACATCTGTAAACGGATTTTGAAATTACAGAAAGATCGGTTTTGCAATCGCATAAAATTGAAATTTTCTACGTTTTGTTGTTTTTTGTAATAATATTTAATTAATAAAATCAACGATGTTATCGATGTTGTATACATTTTCAGTAAATAAATTTTGATGGAAAAATTTTATTATATGAATAATAATTATTGTTTTTCTACATGGTGATTCATAAAATCTCATTCCAGCTTGTGATAAATGTGACCGTTTATCTCGAAAATTCTAATGTGCCTGGGACCAGAATTTACTAAAGAAGTTAAATTTTTATAAAACTAAATTTTAAATTGGATGTAAGAGAAATCTGCAGCATCATCCTTCATTAATTTATTTTACTAACCTACAAAACCAAATGAAATTTAGTTGTGTAGGTCAGTGAAGAAGCGCCAAATGAAGCGCTTGCTCGGTTTAAATTATAAAACAGGTCCATCATAAGACCATCTAAATTGATAACTCACTTCATCATCTTGTCTGATGTCCTATGGAAGCTAATCGTAGTTTTTGGAGGAATATTGTTGAGACAGCCAGCTTAACCTATAACAGCCACCGAGTTACATATAGTCTAAGAAACCGTTACTCCTTTACAAGTGATATAGCGTTAAACGGCACTCAATTTTTTACCAGACCCATTTTATCGATTTTATATTTCGTATTTGGATAAAATAAAAAGTTGAAAAAAATTCAAATAAACAATGAGAAGTAGAAGGAGGAAGCCACTTCATTAGTTTAGATAATGAGTGCTAAAACCAGATTATATTCTCTCTCTCCCTCTCTCTCTCTGTGGCACTATATCGGGCACTATATGTGGGTTATCTCATCAAGGGATTTGGCCACCTCAAATGAGGTTTCATAACCATATTTTCATTTCGGATAATGAGTGATTAATTCATTGATCCTAAACCAGCCGTGAAATGTTTTCCTTGTCACCACCGGGGAATCGAACCCGGGACCTCCGGTCGCGGAGCAAGCATGCTGACCACTTTGCCATTCGGTATACGATATTTGATGTGTTAGGATCGGTTAAAGTACTACGAGTAAATATATGAGATGAATGCCCCTGACTCTTTTAGCCTATGAATGTTTTCTTAGCTCAACGATACTCAAACTCATCTGTACTAAAAGCTTTAAGCTCGTAAAGTAAATCTTCTTCTTCTCTGTAAGGGGCATTTATGAATTATTGTCAGCTAATGAACATCTGGTATTTTATCAGTGAAACAACTTGATTTGCTATTTTAATCACGAGGCTTGAAAACTTCATCTTGAAATATAAATAAATCTATTTATGTTAATTATATTCGGACATAATGCCTTCATTGTTTACAATCACAAATATACGCAATCAATGTTGTTAATCCCTGGAATTACTAAATTGAATTAGCAAGAAAAATTCAATGCCATCGATAATATTTTTGTCCCAACCAGTTCGCTTGTATCCTGTTGTAAGTGTGTTAGTATATAACTCCGGTAAAAACTCGTACCTCGACACACTACTATCAACCGATGAAATACCTGTGCATCTCACATAAAAGTAATAATATTTACATAATTAAGAGAGACTATTGCGAACTAAAACAAAAACAAAATAAAAACTGAATTTCTTAAGAAAGCATTGGTAAATCTGAAAACCGGCTTATCACTAAAAACGATAAAAACCCGATTATACATGTTACAAAATAAATAGACTCGATTTTTTTTATATCATTGAAATATTTTAATGAAAAATTGAAAATCAACTCTCATCAACGATGATATGGTCAAGACCATAACCGACCGAACCGAAGAGACAACAAAAACTAATGAAAATAAATTTTTAGTTTCAGTTTTATCGCCGAACGCAACACAGCGAGATCGACGACGAGTGAAAATATTTATAACAGTGTGTAGTGTACTCGTACGTGTGTTTATAGACAGTGTGTGAGTGATAAGCGATGTTGATTAAAATTGGAATTCTAGTGATTTTAACGGTGTTTGTGGCTACGGTCGTCGCCCAATCGCCAAATCCAAATAAAACACTAACGCTCGATCAAGTGATCGATGATTTATTTAAACCTGTAACCGATGGCCCAGTGGTCGACGGAAGTTCATCTGCACCGGTGACACAGGCCAGTTCAACAACTACATCAATTCCGATCGATCAAGGGCAATTTGTAAGTGAAACGTTATATCGTTTGTAATCATCAAAAAGTAACGTTCTTGGTATTATTTTAGAAATGTCCAGCCGATGGTGAATGTGTCCCATTCTATTTATGCAGCGATGACAATCAAATAATTGAAGATGGCCGTGGTGTTATCGATATACGATTTGGTGAAGAAGATGAGCGACCCTCGCCCGAACAACAGTGCTTTGATTATTTAGAACTTTGTTGCGGTGCTGAATTTACAACAACTGACCCCGTCATTAAGCCCGTACCAAAACCAACCGGTTGTGGTTATCGGGATCCAGACGGCGTTGGACTTAAATTAGGTGGTAATAAAAATACCGAAGCGGAATACGGTGAATTTCCATGGATGGTTGCAATCGTGCGTGAAGATGTGATCGATGGTAAAGTGACGCCCGTATATTTGGCCGGTGGATCAATTATCCATCCCCAAGTTATTTTAACAGCCGCTCACTATGTGTACAATCGAATCGGCGAAGAGAATAAAATGGTTGTGCGAGCGGGTGAATGGGATACGCAAACAACTAAGGAATTGATTAAGCATCAAGATCAACGGGTCACTAAAATTATTGTGCACGAAAAATTCAATAAAGGTAATCTACAAAATGATGTTGCCCTATTAATTTTGGCCGCACCATTCGAATTAGCCGAAACAATTCAACCCGTGTGCTTACCACCGGCAAATCAAAACTTTGATCGAGCAAATTGTGCTGCGTCCGGTTGGGGTAAAGATAAATTTGCGCGTGACGCCCAATACTCTGTGATTATGAAAAAAGTTGAATTACCAGTTGTGCCGAATCAACAGTGTCAGTCAACATTCCGTACTACGCGACTCGGTAAACGATTTATTTTGCATAATAGTTTTATTTGTGCCGGTGGCGTTAAAGGTATTGATACGTGCCGTGGAGATGGTGGTTCACCATTAGTGTGTCCGATCCCAGGTGGTGCACCCAATCGTTATTATCAAGCGGGTATTGTAGCATGGGGACTTGGTTGTGGTGATGAAATTCCAGGGGCGTACGCAAATGTTGCCCTATTCAGACCGTGGATCGATCAGCAAATGAAGTCAAACAACTTGGAGACACACTACTATGAAGCATAAGCGGAATATCTAGTTTCTATAATTAGCGATCAACTAATCTCAGTATTTTATTTTATTATTATTATTTTTTTTAATAAAAATGCAAATCAAGTTTTACATAAACAACAAGTTTTTATAGTTTTTATTGCTACGTATAGGTCTAGCGCGTGTATCATTCATTACCAAGGTAACACAATTTATAGAATATTCGATTATAATTAAGATTTAATCTTATTTTATGGCCAACCAAGAAAGTTGAATTTTTTTTGTGTTTGTATACTGGGTCATTGACAGTGTGAACAGGTATATCAAATTTCTTGAATGCAGCAACATCAATAATAAAAAAATCCCCGCCAATTTACGTCTTAATATCACGACGTGGTTTTATTGACCAATAATTGGAAACTAAATGTTAATTGCATGCAGCGTGTGTGATATTTTGTTGAATTAATGGAGGACAACATGACTTTTTAATGTATGGTTTGGATGTGGAAATAATGGTTGTGAGTTCAATTTATTTGGAGGTTGAAAGTAATTATTAATCCAAACCCGTGCCTATGAATTTAACATTGTGGCTTAATAGTCCGACTTTCTGTTTTAGGGCACATCAGGTGAAAATTGTGTTCGAAAATATTTTTATACCTCCATCCATTCTTCTAATGCACTTATTTTTTTCAAATTTGTAGAACGGATATTTAATTTCTTGGGGCTGATCAAGACTGTAAGGTGACGTGAAAATTTTGCATCCGCAATATCGTTAGGCTTGTTATGCAACATTCTCCTTATATGTGTTGTCATGTAAAATCAAAATTTTCTGCTTCATTTGACCTGGCCGTTTTCATCTGATAGCATTTTTCAATTTATGAACCGCATATGATAAATCATCATGATTCCAACGGTATCGCAAAAAATTGTTGACATTAGCTTACCCGCAGCTGGTTGAACCCTAATTTTCGGGGGTGTATTTCCCTACATTAAAGGGGGATGGGGGTTGGGGGGCAAAATAGCGGCATTTCCTTATTGATAATTGCACCCAATAGTGAGAAGTTTATTATTCCTAGTGCTCCTTAATGGTAGCAGCTACCTTATTAAAGTTAACCGAAAATGTCGATAATGCAGATACAAATTTTATGCCGAAATTAATTATTTATATTAGAAATTTTTATTTTGTTCTTCCTAAAAACCAACTAAAAATTTAAAATACCAAACCAAATTTTTCTAAGTATTAAATATTCGGGGAGGTAAGACGTGAAATGCACCTACAGTTATATGTTTGGATAACATTTTAAATGAAGTGCCATCTAATAATTATCATTTAAAAACGTCAGGTCAATTTTCATCTGGAGAGTAGGGCAAACCTCGATTGAATATATCACACACAGAAAATTTGAAAATTTCTAAAAAATGACCGTTTACAGTATCATGGCTGGAACTAGGTTCAAATGAAAGGTCTTAATGATGCTCAATTTTTCGAAAACTGCCGATAATGCAGATTAAATATAAAAAAATTAAATGACAGCCGAATAGTGTCGATAATAATAATAATTCAATCGAGTTTTCCCGGACTCCCAAAATGGAAATTAACCTGAATTACTTTTCTGCTTTATTGACACTTTTCAGCTGGCTATTTATGCGAATCTGCCTTGCAGATATTTACAGGCGAATATATATACAAGCTGTTTTTAGTCTGCATTATATACATTTTTCGGGTGGTGTATTTTGGTTGTTACTGCCGGATCTGTATGATCGACATTTTCGAGTGGTGTTTTAAATGTTACATCCGACTCTGCATTATCGACATTTTTCGACTGGAGCTAGTCGGCTAACTTTAGCCATATGTAGCAGCTGTGTCTTTTTAACACTGTCAGTCACTGTAACATTCAATGTTTTAGCTATTTTTCCTGTCAATCATAAACCGTTTGGGTGAAATGATTCGTGTACTTTCTTGCACACTTGTGGTTTTCACAAAACCAAATAGCTCCTTGGACAACAAAACCAGCATTTGGTGATAAACGTATTAAATAACAAAAGAAAATTGGTGCAACAAGAATTTCAGGTTTTAACGAGATGCGTTACTTAATTAAATTTATTGATTTTGAGCTTGTTTGGGTTTTGGTAAGCCTTGAAAAACCATACTCGGGTTGGCTATTGAAAATCGGTACGATCCTTCCTGTGAATCAAAGTCTGATGTATCTTCAACCCAAATCAACATGTGATGAAAAGGCGATCTACAATTCTGGAATTAAATGAGCTACCAACGATCAACCAAATTTTTTCCATCAAGCCATTTGTCCGATTTTGGCAAAACCATCATTCCCTTGACTCGAATCATGAAGTGGCGGCTTCTGACGAACGAATATTTTTGAACTAGTTTCTGCGCTTTTAATGTTTCCACAGTTTTTGTATCCTGTAGGTATATCCGTCGACAATTTACATTACAGAAATAAGTTGCGGTCAGTGAAGGCTGTTAAAAGTTATCTGCAATGCAACCAAAAAGCAAACTACTGAAACATCTGTTGGAATCTTGTTATCGTTGAGATTGCCAATGATAGAAGGCCATGCTTCCGCTGATGGTGTTGAAAACTCACTGGTTGCTATGGCCCAGTACCGTTTTGGCTGTGCTATCCCAAATATCGCATGTCCATTATTCTTCTGATCATGGATAACCGCCTTCGACGATTAAAATTCGAGCTAATATCAAGCTAAGTTCTTGCCGTAACTTCCTGCACGTCATGGTAAAATGTTTGTTTTTCTCCAACCACTCGATGGCGTCACTTACATTATCAAGACCTCGGTTAGACTAAACAAGCAGAATCAGGCGATTGCGGTTGATCCATCAGCAACTTTTATATGACCTTGAAACTATTTTGTGCGAAGAAAAGCCCCATTGACTGAAAGCGCGGTCGACGGAATTGTTTCCAATAAGTTTTCTACGGATGCACTGAGATCTTCAGAACCAGGAACTCATTCCGCGATTGTGGCAAATGCTTACTTGATTGGTGTAGCGAAGCGTTCTTTTGACAAGCCTGACTCACCCTGATTAAATTGCTAAAACTGCTAAATTTTGTAATGTTTACTAAATGTTTAAAATTTTCAAAAGGCAAAAATCAATGGGATCTCACAATTTACGGAAAAGCTTAAATATGAAGAATCATTCCGATCAATTAATCCGTTTGGTTCTTCGTTCTTTTTGGCAACTTCTTCCAGCGAATCCAAGTTTGGTATACCTTCGACCCAAATCTACTCGTGAATATCTTTTCAAAATATTTGTAAAAAACGAAAAAGCTCCTATGAAAGATGCCACATTCGATGATGCGACCTCGTCCAAAAATCACTAGCGTCTCCAAATTTATAGAAAAAGCCCAACGGCCCCGTACAAACAGGGGCCGAATTTTTTGTTGAACAAAATTTTTTATCAATAATCGTAAACTTCACCCAAATTTTGAAAAACTGATCAGAGCCGGTACTGCAGCAAAACCAAATTAGAATTTTGAAAACCTTTTTTGCCAAAAATCGTGATTTCCGCTCAAATTTCGAAAAACCGGTCTATTAATAATATTCTATAATTCAATTAACAACTTTTTATTAATTATTCAAACAAATTAAAGGTTACATATATGAGAAAATTTTATGACACAAAACTTCTCTTCAACTGATTAACAAAAACAAAAAACACATGATGAACTAGAACTTGGTTACGTTGATGAAATAAATTCAACATGGTCTGAAAGAGTATTGATGCAAAATCATGAGCACTGTGTTTTTGAATATTTTTTTTGCCAGCTGCCTAATAATAAGAATTACCATAACTAAGGTTGATTACGATTTGATTTTCCTTTGCAAATAAATATCAATTGGTGCAAATTAGAAATCCTAACTTTTCTTTCATTACAAATTAAAAATCTAGCGACGAGGATGGGATTCGAACCCACGCGTGCAGAGCACATTGGATTAGCAGTCCAACGCCTTAACCGCTCGGCCACCTCGTCTTGTATATAACTCCAATAAATTAGTTACTGTTGCCGTTGATTATTTGTGTTATGCAAGGCATTTTTTTGTATCGCTTGGACGAAAGAGAATTTTCTGCTGTCGTACATAAATAAAGCTTTAAATTTGAGTAATCGAAATAACAACTGCAGACCTAAGCTATACCAAATATTTAAAAAATTAGAAAATTGTCCGAACATTTTAATGTTGAACGAACTTAAGACGAGATAGTAAACGGTAGAAAGCTTTAACTATTTAAGTTGGAATAGTTGCATAAATCCAACGGCAGACCACATCGCGTACCACCACCCCAGATACAATTCATTTTATAACAGTTCGTTTCGAAGGATCTACTCCTGAACAGATTCTGTTACCAGTTAAATTTTGTAAACCCAACTTGGTTTACTTCATTATTTACACCTAAACAATTATTTTTTTGATAACCAAATATTTAATTACAAAATGTAATAAATGGGGCGCCATCTACTTAAAAACTACAAAGCATGCATATTAACCAATGTTATTTTATTCATGAAAGCAACCGGTCAAATAAATCTGGTTTTTACCCAGCAATGGCCACGGTTCACATTTCAGCCAATCACACTCCAGTATCATTTCAAATAATGAATTTGTCCTAATCCGGTTCTACTTTGTTGTTGGTGACCCTCTATGGTAAGTTTTACTCCATTGCCATAGATCGCACATTATTAAAATGTACAGTCTTTTCGAATTTGGAAAGTAGTAGACTTTATTAAGTTGTACAACATTGGGACACTTGTTTCAAAGTGAGAAATGCATAATGGAAACTTAAAACCTTCGGAGAACATTGGCTTCGTTATTCGTATTTTAAAACCTCATAGCACAATCATTGGGGCCCAAGGGTACGACTAACTCTTAGAGAAGGAAAAGGATTATTAATCCGCCTTACATAATTTCGGATAGGTGGAGAAAACTTTACTTCATAAAGCAATAATCAGCTCGACAAAAACTCCTTCCTTAGCAAATCAAAAAGGATTGTGTCTGACTATAAAAATAGTATCAAGAGAAAAGTACTATCTAGGAGCTAGAACCATAATATGTATTTAAAACTTCGCTCAACGCGCTACCAAACCCCTTGACGCATAGATTCCAAAATATTAAATTGCCAAAAAGTCAGACGGCCTTTTCTGCTTGATGATTCTATTCTATGATTTTGATTCTATGTTTTTTTTTGTCATTTTCACCAGGTTTCCAATTACTTCGCACGACCAGTCGATATTTAAACGTTAAAATGCTGGTCCCTAACCTTTCAGTGACAATTGTAAAATTGTTATCGGAATGATGAAATATTTACGAGAAACATGTGGAAGTATGATCACGAAAGCAGTAGTTGCCTTCACCCCCACGAAACCATTCTCATTCAGGTGGTGTGGCTCTTATAATAAGAAACTGGCCGCCATTTACACATCTCGCAACGACCACAAATTTACAAGTTGTGGCTTGCAGAGTAATAATGGCAAGCTCAAGTATCACATCATTGGCTATTACAACTTAACTCAACTGATGTCCGGTCTATCTAAATCCTAAGTTTTAGTATGGAATTTTACCACACACAGCTCCGTATGGAGATAACTTTCGGAATTTAGAAGACATAAAATTGTTTTGCTAACGAAGCAAATGTAAAATTCGATTGGGAAAACCCGTTGGTAACATAGTGTTACGACTGTGCGGTCGCAACCACAATTTTTGTATGTTTTGTATTTCCCCCCGGTTGGTGTCTTTACTTTCCATTGAGTGCTCAATATTTGTATTTTATATTCCCCTTGGTTTGTGTCTTCGCTTTCGGAGTTGTTTGTTTATTGTGCGATGAACGCACTAGCGACGTTTTGTTTTGTACCTCATCGTGTGGTGGCGCAGAGGTAAGAAGAATGACGAGAGGGCGAGACCAATGCGCATCGAGTGTGTGTAAAGTAAAACGTTCTAGAAAAATGTTTTTTTATATGCTTCTCGTTTACATCAATGCGAATTGATGTACACGAAAAACAGAGAAGAAAGACAAATCTTCTAGAACGTTTTTCGCGTCGGTTTCGGTGCGAGAATTTTATACTAATTCAGTCTGGTTTATAATTTTGATTGGAAATAAAGTTTTTTTTGGATTTAAAAAAAAAATAAAATGAGCGGCGATAAAAAACGTACGCTTATAAAAAGTTAATTGTAAATCGATAGTATTTAAATAAAATTGTGATTATATATATATGGACATTTTTATTTGCCACAATGCCCACAAATGGTTGGATTTTCGGGTTCGACCTAGTTTCATTTTTTTTTTGGTTGTTATAATAACGTGATTTTGTTACGGGGTTATAATTGGTTGTTAAACCCAGTTTTTGTTCATAAAAGTGGAAAACGTAAGATAGAGCAAAATTGAATAATAGGAAAAACGTGAACAAATTCTATTGTGCGTCTATAATACAAAATGGAGTCCAAAGATAATTTTTATTGTCTGGTGTGTTCATCTTTTACGCGACAAAATTAACGATTCTTTAGTATTTGCGAGAAACTCGGATACTCAACATTATCAACGCGACCGATCAAGGTCAACATTTTTGCGCATACTTTATTGGCGAGTCAAAGCCCAACTAGTTATTTACGGGTGGCCAGGTGAGGCCACTCATTTTGGCAACGGTCGATGGTCTGCCGCAGCGAACGGGTAGCCAACCGGTTGCCCATCCGGTGATATTTTGTGGTATCCGGGAGAGGCCCCGCATCGAGACGGGTGGCCAACCGGCACCCCCTTTTTTCCATTTCGCAACGGTAACGGTACCAAGCCGCAACGGTCCGGGGCGACGACCCTGAGGCATGACGGCCGCGAAAGGCCGCAACATTTTTTTTTTTTTATTAAGATACGATTATTTTTTTATTTTTATTTTTCAATTTTTTTTTGTTATTTTTAAATTTTTATTCTTCCTAAATTTTTTTTTATTATAAATACAAATTTTGTAATCTATGGTCTCGATTTCTCGATTTTCTATTGATGATTTTGTTGTTGTGATTTTTTTGATATTATTTAAAATGATTTGCTAATTTTATTCGGTTTTGGTGTGATGAGGGGGCAAATCCCATCCTGTGTCAGCGTAGGGTTGGCGGTCCCTTGGTGCCCGCATCCGGTGTTTATCACCATTTGAGTTCGGCCGGATGCGCACACCAAGGCACCTATCTTCCGTTATAATTTTTTTATTTAATTTTTTTCTGCTGTTCGTTCCTCAGGTTCCGGCCGACAAATTTCGGCGAAACTCGGGTATTATTATTATTTGTGTTTTTTCCCCTCCTTTTTAACTATCTGTTCAATCACGGTGTAAGCCAGGAGCCACGCACGCCTCAAACCTCACGACCCTTCGCACTTCTCCCTAAGAATGTAGCCGGCAAAAATAACCGTGGAGGTCTCTGCGTGCGCTTAGTGATATCTGCAGGTTGGCAGTAGCCAGCCTGTAACAATACTAGAGCAGTATACGTCAGTTTTGACGTAGACAGCTAATGACGTTGACGTTGGCGAAGCACTTAAAGAAAATAGTACCTTAGTGGTTAGCCGAGATCAAGACTGCTAACAACCAGAGAAACCAATGTTTCAAAAAAATCCCGTTCTAGAGCCAAGCGAATTATAAGATAAGCAAACAAAAGTCTTGGATGAAATTTTGGATTCAAATACGCAATAAACAAAGCAGGGCTGTGGGGTAAAATCAGAACACTAACGGGGAAAAGATCTAGATATCAAGCACCATACGTTCAGGACAACAACCTTTTATTGGGAGTATCACTTTTTTTTATAAATTTTTTGGATATTTTTGCAGAAAAGACAGGGTTATTTCTAAAAAATGGTATATTTTATTTTAATCAAAACATTTTCCATCGTTACCTATGACTTTCGACCATCTTTCTGGCAATTTATGGATTCCATCGAAAAAAAATTATTTGTTTTTTGATGCGATCCATTCGTCGAGCCATTTTTTCATTTCTTCGTAGGTTCTGAAGTGCTGGTCTTGAATATCGCTTTGCACTGTTCGGAACAAATAGTAATCTGATGGGGCACAATCTGGTGAATAGGGAGCATGCTGTAGAATTTCCCATTTAAATACTTCCAGCATATTTTTTACTTGTTTTGCGACAGCAGCTCATATTACACCACTTCTTTCTGATCCCACTAAATGCACAACATAACCTTACTTCGCCTGGATGAACCCATGACTTTTTGCGTCTAGGGTTATTGAAGCAAAATCCAATTTTCATCGCCAGTCACAATTTGAGACAAAAAATGCCAACTTCGGTGTCTTGTAAGCAAAGAATTGCAAACCATTTAACGATTTTCAATGTTCGCTTCCGTCATTTCATGTGGTACCCATTTTCTTCTTCCTGCATGTAAACATTTGCTTATGGCTACTTTAGTGATATTTGACTATTCTGCAAGTTCTTTTCTGTTTGAGCTGAGTTTTCCTTCTGTTTGAGCTGAGTTTTCCAGCTTCCAATTCTTCATCTTCGATTTTTTTGGTTGACCAGAACGTTCTTTGTCACTAACATCAAAATCACCACTTTGAATCGTTTAAACCAGTTTTCGCAAGTTTGTTGAGTTAGTGCATAAGTCTATAAGTTTCATGAAGCAAACGAACACTTTCAGCAGCTTTTTTCGTGTGGTTAAAGCAAAAATGTAATGCTTCCCGCAAATGCTGTTTTGTTGGTACGAAAATCGATCAACATATTTAAACGGGATTAAAAAATTTGTTGTTTACGCTTTCGCGAATAATGACAAACTAAATTTTAATGTGGAATTTCAACAATTTGAAACGCCGTAGGTGTCATTGTAAAAGAATGTACAGTACTAAAGTTACGCCATCTCTTAGAAAATCCAAGAAACTAAGTTATACACCCAATACATATTGATCCTGTAGCAATAGCGAATATTCTAGGATCTAAATTTTCTTTAAATGCCTTCTCATCAGACTACATACCTGAACTAATTTCACACATAGAACTCCTTGAGAGACATTTTACGCTCAGATCCGAGGGTGGCGCTTGGAAATTGAATGCTCCCTTTAACCTGATCAAGCTAAAAACTTGGCAAAAAACGGAAAAAAGCTCTGCAGAAAACCTTACAGCCAATGAAATGCTCAATAGCCTAACAGATGACAGCAAACACATCTTTTGATTATTTTCAATACCATCTGGCAAATAGAATTTACATATCGCAACGACCAAAAGTTAGTACGCTTAAATAAATCGTCCTATTTCACTCAATAAAAAAGACAGTATAAGGTAATGGAAAGCATATAGTCAATGAGAGGCTTAGTTGGTATTTAGAAAAAAATCGACTTCTGGCGGCAGACCAAATGAGATTTAGAGCAAATAGAAGCTGAATTGACGCCATCCAGATCCTGAAGAAAAGCTGCAGTTGAAGAACTCCAAAATTCGTCGCGCACTTCTTGCATATTGTTTGATATCGATAAAGCCTACGAGAGAGAGAGCCAATGTTGGACAATTTTCGTCAATTTTTACACAGTAAGACAGGTTCCTGCTTGGCTGTTACTGGTAGCAATCGATCCTAAAACTACGTTTTCCTCATATTCAAATTCGTGGTATACGCAGATGATTTAACTATTTAGGGTAGTAACCCGAACACGACCACATGAAACCACCATAACATTATGCAAATTGGAATTCTGGACAAAATAAAACAAAAGTCCCACTCCCAGTGAAAAATGTGGAAACGCATAACTTCTTGGACATTAGATAAGAAAGCAAATTGGAATGCTGAATGCTTTGGAAAATTACTAAGTGGAGTCAATTAATGCTCTCAAATGCGTAAAACGAATCAACCACGGTAGTATAACAGAGAAACACTTCTCCAAGTTTTTCAAAGCTTGATCCTACCACTGAATCGAAAACATCTCTCGCTTATCTTTCGAACCTGCTCCACACAGATATAAGCAATAGACTTGACAAGCCAATATCCATATTGGAATAAAAACAGGCTCAAAATTAACAAAAGGCTTCGAGACATATAAAGCAGAATTTAACTCCTTTTTGAGAAACTTACCAACAAATTCTTACATCCATAATCCAATACACTGGAGCGTTGGACTGCTAATCCAATGGCAGAGCATGAAGTATACTCAAAGCGTGTGTTCAACTCCTAGCCTAATTAGGGCTCACAAGGTCGCTCCTATAAATTATTTTTCGATACTATCACTGTAATTATGCGGCAAATGCGGTGTTTATTAACAAAACTCCTCACCAGCCCTAAAATTCAATGACAAATTTTTTAGAGTTATGCGTCAAACTTCAACTTACGAAACTTCAACAAAAACCTCGAATTAAACCTTATACTTGAAATAAGAAGACCAATTTAAAATTTCAAATATGGAATAGATTCAAATTAAACCTCCCGGAAGCCTCCACCAACACTTTGATCAGGAATTTCAGTACAAGCTCAATCTAATTGCGTCACAAGAAACTGCAATGATAAGCAACAACGATTACAGTCGCAATGGATTTTCTCTCAGTTTTGAATTAGTTTTCTATTCAACAAAGGATTACGCTAATTCGGATCCGATTTTAGTTCCAAAGATATCAAGACCAACTTTGAAGCTTGCATACCAGAAAACCCAGACAGCAAACCACTACCTTATTATGTGGAAGAACAGTGGAGCATACTAAAATTGGTGATAACAACAAACACGAAAACGGATCCTCTCTCAATCAACAAAGGAGTCACATAACAACTACATGTTTGCCATAAAATACTCTCACCGACTGTGTAGAGTTACAAATGTTGTTATTCCTTGTCACTTTTAAACAGACAGACGTTATCTTCTAACAAGCAACCAACAATATTCACAAGGGCGGCGAACACCTCAACGATTTGGTTCAAAGAGAAAATCGCGCAGACGAGTGGAAAGTAACTCTAATTTGTCAACTACATCAAAAAAGGAAAACCGACTGAATTGTAACAAATATCGTGAAATAGTTTTGTTCAATACTGGCTGCAAGGATTTGGCCAACGTAGTTGCTAACAAGTTATCAATTTACAGCGAGCGCATTTTGGGCGACTACCAGTGCGGTTTTTCTTCAAGTAAGTCGAAAACCGACCAAGCATTTTCTCTGAGGATTGTGTTAGAAAAATGCTATGAAAAGGAATTCCCTGTACTTTTTCCAAGATAACGCTACTCGCCGCAAGTGGCAGCACTATCACTAAAGAGAATTTATTTTGTAATGTAATTATCAGCGGAAATTTTTTATTCAGTATGTGTATATTTTATTACTAAAATTCATGGACTAGAAATTTCACTAAAATTTTTTGATTTTCTGCGGCCATATAAGTTATATAAGTTATTTTCAGTTTTTGGCCAATATCTCAAAAACTTCCACTAGTAACCAATAGTTTTGGTTGTTTTTCTAGTAGCTTAGGTCATACTGAGACTATATGGAAAATTTGGTGAAAATACATGAACTAGAATTTTCACTAGAATTTTTTGATTTTCTGCGGCCATATAAGTTATTTTCAGTTTTTGGCCAATATCTCAAAAACTTCCACTAGTAACCAACAGTTTCTGTTATTTTTCTTAAAGCTTATGTCATACTGAGACTATATGGAAAAATTGGGGTAACTTTTGGTTACTAGTGGAAGTTTTTGTGATATTGGCCAAAAACTGAAAATATCTTATATGGCCGCATAAAATCAAAAAATTCTTGTGAAAATTCTAGTCCATGAATTTTCCCCAAATTTTCCATATAGTCTCAGTATGACCTAAGCTATTAGAAAAGCAACCGAAAGTATTGGTTACTAGTTGAAGAAATGCCGGAAAGACGGAATATTGTTAATTTCAACATTTCATATACCGAGTTCCTTTACTTCAGAGATCAATTAATTTGCCATTTTAAGGATCACTTCTAATATTTTATTCCGCTGAAATGTTTTATTTAGTAATAAAATATACACATAATGGATAAAAAATTTCCGCTGATAATTACATTACAAAATAAATTCTCTTTAGTGATAATGCTGCCACTTGCGGCGAGTAGCGTTATCTCTTATTTTCCGCTGTCAAAATTCCGCTATCTTATACAGCATCATATTAAAGGATGGCTTTAAAAGCAAGGTGACATCGAGGTCCAGCTCTCGGATATTTTCGAAATATTGTAGCATGAAGAGTGGTTCAAGGAGGCCCAATAGCTCATATTCTTTTTAAATTTTCGTTAGAAAGTCAAAAAATATGAGCCAAATATTGCTGTTTTTGAGCAGTGAAAGACTCTACTAAGGAAGGGGACATAGTAATATGGCTCAGACATGTTTCACGCTCCTAAAAATCATATTATGAAAACGACATAGACTAGGCACCGATAAAGGCAGAGCCTCGAGCTAGGCCTCCTATTCGGTCAATGGACGTTTCGGATCGAGTTCTCGAAAAAAAAAATTGTTGAGGCGGCCAAATCCTTCCACGGGATCTAGCGCCAGCGAAGAAGTAGACGGTCAAATTTTATTGAGGAAATTGCCGTTTCAGAATCAAAGCTGGAAACCATTAGTGTAATTGATCCAACAAAGATAGCAAATATTCTAGAAATCATTTAACGACTTTCTCAAAGCAACCTTAGAGTGTGTTTCAATTGGTTTAAATACGACATAAAAAGTTAAAAAGTTAAAAATTGAGGTAAATATAAAGGTCAAATTTTGTATCTGCTTGAAGAGCGTAACAGGATGGGAGTAGTGGAAATTACATATTAGTGCTAAAATTAGTACCCCTCCTCCCCTTCTGATAGGTGTGGCGGTGGCAACTTTGGAATTAAAATAGGAACCAATATTTTTTATTGCAGATTTAATATATAAATTTAATATCGTTATTACAGCGCCATCTATTATGAACCGAAAAAATATTTCAAAGAATTCCTACGTACTTTAAGCCGTAGAATCCGAATCTGCAATAAAAAAGGGTTCCTGTTTTAATTTTAAAGTTACACTCCCCCCACCCCCCACCCCAGCTACATGAAGAGGAGGAGAGGGGTGCTAATTTTAACACTAATGTATGTCCCCCTGGAATGATTATATTTTGATAATGGACATAAAATGCTGGTCGATCAATTAACCTCCTCGAACTAATGCGTGCTCGTTCACACATTTTCAAGTACGTACTTGAAGTTATCTTTTTGAGGTAGCATTCTAAGATTATCAACGCCATTGTAGCAGAAACACCGCTATGGCGAGTTGACATAATAACATTGTGCGATTTTTTTCGTTCGGTAGTCAAATAAAAATATTTTTTAACATAGGTTCCATCCAAACTAAAACATGACTCGTCTGTACACAAAATATTACGCCAGAACTCCACAGGCTTTGACTGGTACAGACATCTGAGTTATTTTGAATTTTCGAGTGATATTTATTTCATTCTGAACTTGTTTAATTTTTTCCTGAGGGTTGCGTTTTACGAGAATCACTATTCTTTTATCTTCTTTTGGGATTGTAGCTGGTTTTCGCCATCTCCTTTGCACATTTTTCAAGCTGCCCTTAATCTTTTGTTTTTTTATTTGATAAACAATCGAATTTCGATTGCAGTTGTACATCGGTGGTAATTCTTTTATAGGCATCCCGGCAGAATAGCCCAATACAATCGCGGCTGTGACCTCCAAAGACAATTCCTTTGTTTTACCCATTTCAAAAAATATCGGCTACAAACTTTTTATAGAAAATATTAACTGAAAGGATAACCTGTTAAATTTTTGTCAAAACATTAAAAACAATTAGGATTCCCGTTATGAGAGAATTTTTTCTGGCGATACACAAATAATTTTATGATTTTGTTTTGCTTTTGTTTTGTTTTTAATGAATCAATGAATTTTTTTATCAAATACAGAATAAATGTCATTTCAAATAACAAATAAATTATTTTTTTGTTTAAGTTAATTTTTGGCGCCAATTTTTAATTTACTCGAGTGATTTGTTAAATTTTTGCGATACACACAAGATTTTGTTAATTAGAAATTTATTTTAAATTAGAAATTTGGTTTTAGAAATTTATTTTATAGAAGGTGAACTTCATTTTTTATCAAAATCAGATGTGATTCATAGTGACAATCCAAACAAACACGCATAACCTTGAAATTTTATCAAACAAGTATAGTAGCCCACTGTGTGTGTGTGGGGGGGGGGGGAGGATTAATATAATTAGTATTGCCTGTTAAACATGTTTACTTTTTTTGGGACTAGGGTAAATTCACACCCTTTACTCAGTGTAGTATGCCTCTAAATACTATAATTAGTAAATTTTCTAGTTCGATTACGATTTTTCTACGTAATACTGAACGAAGATCTCACATGATGATTTTCTAGTATAAAGGCGCACCTTAATGCCACCTATTAGACAATATTAACTCATAAAATTTGCATTCGTGACGTCATTTTATTTTATTAGTTTCTGTTTACAAAATAAAAACTTGATACCAATTTTTAGAAATGCTAATGATAATAATTACTAAACCAGTATAACAGACAATGTCTGTTTGTTAACGTATTAATAACAAGCGCAAACCAAAATGACATTCAAGGTCCCTTAAAAAATGGTTGGTATAGCTTTTATCGTGTACGTATCAACCTTTTAATGCGAACATGCTAGGCTTGATCTTGAATTTGATTGCTTGACTCATGATAAATTACACTCTAAGACGTTTTATGACGGAATTGGTGCACACTCCTGTAATTTAAATTTCTCATTCTTTATATTAAACAAATAGACAATGAAATACAAATTTATACGTTTTATGGGAAAAACCAAAACCTATTTGTCTTGATAAACTTGAGATTTGACTTTAAATGCGTTCATAGGTTTTCTATTTTATATAGAATTGTTTTGTTTACAAATGAAACAGTTGAAAGGTCAATTACGCATTAGCATTTATTATTCACTAACGATCTGCAGCTGTCCAGTAAACCATTTATGGAATTTCGTACGGAAATCGGGTGCACATTCATAATACTAACTGCATTTTCTAATGCTAACCTCTAATTGACGCTAATTGCGATTTGTTAAATAAAATTTATAATGTAAACGTAATTTTTTTTATGTACAGTAGAACGACTCAACACTTTTGAAATTGCGTGGAGTTGTTGTTCCACTTTTTTTGTCAAAGTTTATAATTAATGATTTTAGGGCATACGAACTTGGTTTAGCTAAAAATTAATAGTTTTTCAAAAATGAGCTCTTCATTAAATTTGCGTTTTGAGTCAATGTTCTGGAATTTTTGGAAATGTTTTACAAGGACAATACAAGTTGGAAAAACTACGATATGCCGAGTCCTCAGACAGAACTTGCGATTTGTTAATTTGGTTTGATCGTGAATTTGTAACGTTCAGCTGATGCAAAATTCAAAATATCTGACTCGACCCAGCTTCATTGGAATTGATTCTATGGTTATCCCAACATTTTTTGAAATTTTATTGAGAAGCCGCCACATCATAAGTCTCCAAACATTTTGCTCGTCCGAAATAACCGTACCAGTATAATGGCACAACACGCATATACAATAAAAAATACGTTACTACACTTTTGCATCTGTCTATTTGTTTGTCCGGGTAGAATCTTGCAACCGATTTTTAAACCACTTCCCGGCTAGAGGGCCAAAATTTTAAGTGGAGGCGTACGCAAGATGACATTGCATGTATCAATCATTAAGTCATTTTTGATGTTTTTTTTTTAAGTAGAGATATAGTTCACATGGTGGGCCATAGATGGCGATGAGTGTATTGAAATTATAAGTGTATAAGTGCAATCTAATGAAAATCAGGGAACGAGTTGTACTTCTACATTTGATAGGTTACCCTGTAATTTGTTCACTGATTTGATGTAATTATACGAAAAGGAAGTGAAATACGTGAATAATTACACAAGAAGAAGAGAACGGAAATGAAGAAAACTGAAAAAACTAGAAAAGAGAAGAAACAAACAAATAAAAAATTAATTAACTCCTTTGCAGTGCTATGTGAATCAAGTGGCGGTCGAGGTTTGTGATGGAGGTTTGTCATGATGGTGTGATTACAGAAGAAGTACTCGCACTCACACAGTCCAGCGACTTTTTTCGCGTTTCATTTCTTACGCGTACTGTAATTAAATTTAACGCCTGATTCGTTCAGTATTGTTTTAATGGTCAGTGAACAGCTTTCAAATATGCTTCTTCTTCTTCTTCTTCAGGCTGATCTTGTTGTTGTGACAGAGACATTCGAGAATCTTTCAACAAGCAAGACATTGTTCGATTGATAGCTTCACTGAAACAGAGTGCATATTTATCCATTAACGATTTGCCACGAATTGTCCGAGCGAGCTGGAATCAATCGAAACATCGTTTTAGAATTCGCAGGTACTCAAAGGCTTTACAATGGTTCAAGCAAACATTGTTCGAATTTAAATTTCCTCATCAAGGAATTGGACAACAACTTCACTCAATCGGGATATCAAAGGCGATTCGATTAACAGTGGATATTTGGAGGGGTGTACTATGAAATTTCGGTTTTTAAAATCTCGGTTTTCAAAATCCCGGTTTTCAAAATCCCGGTTTTCTTTACTTCTAGTTCTAATTGCCCAAAATAATTAATAAAGTTTTTTAATTGCAAGATTTGATGCTTGCAACATTTCGTAGTTAAAAGATTAATAAAAATGCAATATTTTGTTAATGCAAAATTTTCACATGCAATAATTGTAGAGGTTGACGGCTTCGATAGCACTCACGTGTCCTTAGCCCTCCATCCAAATTGCATCCCTATTAGCCGTTTTCTAGAACTTTAGCGCAAACTTATTTTTTGGCAAAATAATTTAAGAGTCTTTTTTTCCCACATACCAAATTTTAAAAATTCAAACCGGGATTTCCTAAAAATCGGTTTTTTTTTATACAAAACTGGGATTTTAAAAACCGGGATTTTGAAAACCGAGATTTTCTTACACACCCTATTTGGAGCTTAGAAATTTAAATGTCATTAAGCGTAGGACTTTATAATTTTTGATGAATTTCTCGCAATTGAATACGATGACTTCGACTTTTCAGTATCTCTCAAAATACTCTGGAGATTTATGAAAATACGGGGTGAAATTTGTCAAGATTGGGATAGTTTAGTTTCTTCCAAATTCATTGAATGATCCGGCACTTTAATATACACAAAATGTACATTGATGCCACTATGGTCATTTAATAGGCGTTATTAGGGTAGATACACGATCCGCTAGCAAGCAAGCAATTTTTAACCAAAATCCTGGCTACTCAATCAATTTTACCAATTTTCAAATTATGTTTTTCAAAAAATTCTTGTTTGTACTGTAAATTTGCGGCTTCAAAACTGCAAATTTTTGTGTGTGCAATTGCAAAAAGAAACAAAAGTTTTTGAAAACATAATTTGAAAATCAAATTGCATGGTAAAATTGATTGAGTAGCCAGGATTTTGTCTAACAAATGCTTGCTTGCTAGCCGATCAAGTATCTACCTCAATAACGCCTATTAAATGACCATAGTGCATTGATGCGCGCATTTTGTATAAATTAGAGCGCTGGTTCGTTCAAAGAATTTGGAAGAAATTGAACTATCGAAATCTTGTCAAATTACACCCCCCATATTCATGTCCGAATTTCTTTACGATTGGGCTATTGTTAGCAGGCACTAAGACCTATCAAATCAAGATTAAATTAATAAGATAGTGCCGAAAATTCGAGTTTCGGAATTTTCTTTGAAATTTAATCTTTCAATTGTTTTGAAGTTGTTTCTGTTTTTTTGCAAGTGGCAGTTGGCCGTTTTACATATTTTCTATTTTATTATCCATGCATTCTGTTCTGGAGCTGAATCACTCATTAGGAGTGTCACTAATGTTGCGATTCGTGTTCCATTTCCAACCTTACGCCATTGCCAGCCAATTGAATGACGTATGGCTACATGTCCGATTTTCGCAGAATCCACGTCCATCTGCACATTGCCTCTAGCTCTATGTCAAATGGAGAAAATATCCAAAATTAATTTAATTCGTAGCAATTTGTACGAATTCTATTCTACACAGGTATATCACTTGGTGGTTGGCTAGTTAAGGTGTGCAACACCAGAGCGTGCAGAATTAAAAGCTTGACGAAATCTAGCGCGTCTAAGATCTCCAAGTTAAAGATGTAATAGGAGAGATGCACTCTCAGAGAAGAGGGTCCGGCAGAAAGAGAGAGAGAGAGAGGGAGAGTGAGAGCGATGACAAAAGACCACGACGGAGAGTCATGCAAAGGTGGTACGCATCGGAGGTGTGAATGAGGTGTGCTGGAAAACGACGAGGCAGAAAAAGGATCACGGAAATGATGAGTGGAATAGAAGAAATGGTCCAGAAAGCCGAGAAAGACCGAGTAAGAGAGACGCAACAACACGAACGCCAGAAATAAATCGGAAGCGCAATACGACCAGAATGGGATAGTTGCCAAATTTTTGACGCCGTTACTTACGTTCGGGACGAACAGATTTAAGATGAGGGTAGTGGTTCGTATACATTTCTACACATGTATGTCATTTGGTGGTCGGGTGCTATATATTAGGTGTAAGACTTAATTTTTACAGATTTTTAAATATTTTCACGGTATTTTGTGGTTTCTACAGGATCGGACGCAAGATTTCAGAACACAGAACGATAAGTCTACGTGAGTTACATAGCCTTTCAGAGTAGCAGAGGTTACGATGGATAAACAGCACATTCAATGCTTTAAAAGCACGGGAATCAATTTGTAGTGTTCTTGGTGCTAACGTTGTGTAATTATTGGTACAAAGGTTTTAGAAGTGATGATTTCGGTCATAGTGTCCAGCCGCGCTCTGGACAACCTTGAAAGTTTAAAGATGCAGAATTACCGGCTCTGGGAAAAATTCAAACAATTGGAAGCTAGATCCCACATATTGTGTTGACGAAACATAACCTAGGTCAACGTATAAACTCGTGCCTTTCACTGCTTGCCCGACAACAAAAAAAGGACTTATTGTGAAAAAATTGTGACGGGTGATGAAAAGTGTATTTTTTACGAGAATCCCAAGCGTGGATAGATCCCGGACAGTCCAGTACATCGACGTCGAAACAGAACATCAACTTAAAGAAGGTTCTGCTGTGTATCTGTTGAACTTGATTAGAAAAGTCCATTTGCTGGGCGAAGAAGCAGATAAGTCATACTGCTGCATGACAACGCTCGACGTCACGTTGCTTGCGTGACTCAGAAGACCGTTTTGATTTGAAATGTACCACATTTCGCCCCATCTAACTACCATTTGTTCTAGTCAATGCAGCATGCCTTAGTGGACAAAGAGTTCATATTGCTGGACGATGTGCTTAAATTCGTCGATGACTTTATCGCGTCGAAGCCCGCCAGTTTCTTTCGCAAGGGTATTTGTAAGTCAAGATTCGAACCTTCAGAGCTCTAGTTAAACATTTTGATGAAGTTGGTAAAAAATATTACACATACCAGCTAAAAATTCAAAAAGGGCTGACTGTTGTGCTATAAGAAGTTGCGTAGATGTTAGCGACATCCAAACTGCACTTGCTGCGGAAGGTTTTGATGTCCAAGAAATGTTAAAAAGAGTTCTTAAGATTTATAATCTAAAATATTTGCTACATCGCAATTGAAGAACCTAAGAAGAGGACTGGACCAGTTCAATGTACAAAGTACTTAGAAAACGGACACACGAAAGCATACTACACCTTAAAGGAAGTGTGTGTTATTTATGGTGAACTTCACGACTCCAAACAGTGTGACAAAAATCTCGCAGTGACCCATCTCCATCTGTTAAACGTTGTAGTAACTGTGGTGAACATCATACTGCAAATTACAGGAATTGTGCAGTGTACTTAAAATGAAAAATAAACCCCAAAATGAGAGCTAAACAACGATTGCTCAATATGCAATTTATTCAGAGGGCCATGTTACCAAAAAATACAATAGTCACCAAACGCAAATATAGACATATAAAAAAACTAAATTCAAATTCAATTTTGCTTGGTAAAATTGATTGAGTAGCCAGGTTTTGCGCTAGCATATTGCTTGCTTGCTAGCTGATCGAGCATGTGCCCCATCATGTTAATATCTGAAAGACACTTCAAAAAACAAAATTTTTTTAATATAGGGTTTTGCAATAGGAATGATATGATTTTTAAGTGACGTTTCGGCCATTTGTAATATGTCATGATCTGTCATTTTTTATTTCATTGTATTCAGTAATGTTTACAATTTCATCATGGTGAATTTCATCATACGCAAGAACAACGTTTGCAAATTATTCAGTTTTATTATCAAAATAATCGTTCTCCAATTGCAACTTTTCGTGCGCTTTTGCCATTTTATAGTCGTAATAATTGTCCAAGTGTGCTCGCTATTCGTCGAATTGTTGAAAATTTTGAGCGTACATTTTCTTTACATAATGTTCAAGTGCCAATAAGACAAAGAGACACTCGAAGTAATGCAAATACTGCTACCGTTCAGGTAAGTGTTGCTGATGACTGAAATTAGTCGATTCCAAGACGTTCTCAAGAATTGGGACTGTCTCAAACCACAACCTGGCGGATTTTGAGAAAGGATTTGGGTTTGCATCCGTATACAATTGTTCTCACTCAAGAACTGAAGCCATTGGACCACCGTAAACGTCATGAATTTTCTGATTTTGCCTTGGAACAACTTAAAAACGATAACGATTTTTTTAAGAAAATTATCTTCTCCGATGAGGTTCACTTTCATCTGAGTGATGCGGTAAATAAACAAAACTGTCTATTCTGAACCATTACACTCACCTAAATTGACAGTTTGGTGTGGTTTTTGGTCTGGTGGAATCATCGGTCCGTATTTTTTCGAAATGAAGCTGGTAACATCGTTACTGTCAATGGAGATCGGTATAGTACGATGATAACCAACTTTTTATGGCCGAAATTGGAAGAAGTTGATCTTGACAACATTTGGTTCCAATAAGACGGGGCTACGTGCCACACAGCAAGTGCAACAATTGAATTATTGCGAGAAAAGTTTGGAGATTCGATAATTTTAAGAAATTCTGATATTGAATGACTTCCAAGAAGTTGTGATTTAACACCATTAGACTATTTTTTGTGGGATTATTTGAACGTGCTATTCATGAGAAACGACTTGATTTAGTGGAAAAAGTGCTCGAAATTTGAGTTCATCGAATTCGATCCTGCAGGAGAAGTCGTGGAGACAATTTGAATGACGTTTTATTCAGAACTTAATTGTATCGATTGTACTTCACATTAAATAAAAAAGATTTCAATTTCCTTAACAATTGGTGTGTTTTTTTTTAAAGAAATCATATCACACTTATTGGAAAACCCTTTATTACCGGATATTCTGTTTATGACATCAAACATCCGGATGGAAAAACACACCACGGTAGCACTGCAGTTTTAATAAAAAAAAAGATTAAAGCACTAAGAGCTCCAGAAATATGCTAAAGATCACATCCAAGCTACAACTATCTGTATGGAAGAATGGTCTGGGAAATTTTTAATATCGGCTGTCTACTGCCTACCGAAACACGCAATTTAAAACAGCAATTTATCAATTACTTCAATCAGTTGGGGATTGACGAGATTGACGTCACCCAAGGCCAAGTAACTATGCAAAGCAATAATCGAAAAAATCCTAATTTATTTATCATCTGGACATTCCACATATTGGCCAAGTTTCCTTAAATTTTGTTTTTATCCATCTGTTTTTTCGGGCCGAAGCACTTCCTGCTCTTTCGCGGTTTATTTTTCCGTCTTACTTTTCGCATCACCTGCCAAATCGAAGACGTACGGCTATAGGGCCGATTTAAAACCATCTGCACATTGCAAGCTCCATGCCAGCCTATACTGACATGGAAGATGGGTCGGCCCATGAGTTTTGCACTCCGACAGGGGGTCATAGATGTGTTACATTTCATCCCCGATCGTAATCGGTTATGAAATTTCACATTTGCATCCAGCCCCTATCGGGATTCGAACCCGGTACCTCCCGATCCAAATGCCAAAGCTTTAACCACTGTGCCATTTGGTCGGTGACAAAAAACTGTTTCCAACAAAAATTCAACCTTTGTTTACCCCAAATAGATTGATTTATCGGGATGATCATTTTTAAGATTTTACCATAAATTAAGAGATCTCAGTGATTTTTGGTCGAAATCGGTACACGAGAAGTTGCAGCAATATTTTGAAAATTATATAACATCTACGAAAAAAATCCATTGAAAACCAAAAGAATGAAAATTAAATTAAATCAGTACATTTTAATTTATTTTACGTAGTAAAATAAAGTATAGTAATTATGAAAAATTTTGACCTTGCGAGTTTCGCAGATTTAACATTCGCTATATTGCCGCAGCCAAAAAATGTGGTTGTTAAAAAAATCTCTGTGTATATGTGCATATGCAGAGTAACAGACTAGCTTCTTTACAGGCCAGAGTGACCAGACGGATTGACTGATCTGGATGAAACTTCACACACAAGCACATCGGTCCACTTAGTAGCATATACTTTATATTATATGATATCGGTCCATGCCAGCGCCTATTATAAGATTTTTAGATTTCGATTTTTTTCGATAGCCGAAATAATTTCATAAATCTCAAAGAAATTAATTGTTAATAAAGAATGGTAACAATAAAAAACTTCGAGTTACCTTTTATTATCCATATCAAAAGCGTTTAAATTGGTGTGTAAACGTTTTCTTTATATGTACATGGGCGTAACGTCATCTTCATCAAGAATCTCCATCAATTGAATGGGCAAAAACCGATACTGTCCATATTCAATCTTTAATGAATTGTTGGAATGAAAATATTTTTTTACTTTAATTACTATTTTTAATTAATTTTAATCACTGTCAAAACTAAAAAATTCGAAACTTCGAAACCGAAAAGTTTCAAAATAGGGTAAATCCGCGTCGAATTGAATTTTTTCGATATCAGAAAATTTCATAATAGCCCCCCAAGTTTTGCAAAATTTAAGCGGAAATGACATATTTTGACAAAATCTGTTTTGAACAAAAATTCGTTCCCTGTACAGCCTAACGGATTAATTGGAATAAAATTTCATACTTAAGTTTCTACCATAAATTTGGATAGTGGTGTTTGGCAGAAATCGGTCCATCAAAAGTGACAGCTTCCATAGAAGTGTTTTCATTTTTTGCAAACTCATCTTTATCGACGAGGCCCACTTTAGGATGAATGGATATATAAACAAGCAAAATTGACGAATTTGGACAGTACCACATGAGCTATATCACCACCAAATAAACCCCGGGAAAGCCACTGTTTGGTGTGGATTTTGATTTGGCGGAATCACCGGTTCGTGCTTCTTCCAAAACTGGCATTGTCATAACCAGCAACGGCATACGGATCGATGGCCCAAGTTTTTGTAGCCTAAACTGGAAGAAATTGATACCAATGACATGTGGTTTCAACATGGCGACGCTACATGTCACACAGCGCATGCCACGATTATCAGTCTGCACGAGCGATATGAGAGCATATGGTAATCTCGTGCAGCGGCGACGTGAACTGGACATATCCTAATCAAAGTCAACATAACGAACACCATCCCTCAAATACAGCCTGATTTATGCGACAAATTCATCGAAAATTAAACCTCCTGAAAATGTGTGAACAAGCAAAGCCGCGGCGGACATTTGAACGAGCATAATAACATTTTTCAGTTAATTGCGAGTTTCTTGCGAAATTTAGTGCAAGTCTGTGTATCAAAACTGGTAATTTCCACGTGAGCTTTTTAATTATTTTTTTCTCTGACGCTGAAAAATTTAGCATTTACAAAAATGACTGTTTTGGACAAAAAAACTGTTTTCAACAAAAAATCTGTCCCTATACAGGATAACGGATTAGTTGAAATGAAACTTCATGTTTAAGCTTTTACTATAATTTGGGTGGGGCCTCCCTGATGATGTTTGGTCAAAACTTGTTCACCGGAAGTGACAGCTTCCATCGGAGCTTTCCCTTTTTTGCAAGTATTTTGAAAAGTACATATACATATAACTTTTACGAAACAACTTTTAAAAAAAATGTGTAAATTTAATTTCAAACACAAATAGTTCAGTTCATATTTTAAATATTACCGGAAATGGCGAGTTTTGATAAAAAAAACTTCATTTCACAAAAATTCAGCATCTACAGTCCAGTCGGATTGAATATTCGGAATGAAACATCGTACTTAAATTATTTCCGTTAACTGTGTACCGGAAATGGCAGCTTCATTGGGAGCTTTTTTAATTTTTGCAACGATATTAAAAAATTTTACATATACACAAAACAACAAGGAATTAAAAGATTCAAATAAATTTAAAGGTAAAATTTTCAACAACGGTTGACCTTGTTAGTTGTCTGAAATTTAAGCAGGAATAATGATTTTTTATTATCAAGATAGTTTTACCAAAAGTCCGATAAGTTTCTCCGCTTTAGAAATCAAGCGGGGTGTATCCGAGATCTATGTTTACATTCGTGGTAATATAAAGTCTGGTGTTGGCCACAACCCCCCTCTTCGTTTTTTACAAGTTTTTCTGATATCAATACATTTTGTATCAATAAGATTAGCAACGAAGATGCAGGGGTTCATGATCAATGTTTACAGAAAATTTCAACAAAAGTTTGCTTTACATACCTACATAGTATAAAGGTTGGGATCATGAGACTAAGTAATCCGTATTATGGAATTTTACTGGAAAATAATAAAATCTCATTTTCAACCCAAGATTATTTTAATTGATCAATTTTTAAAAATTCGTTTAATTAACTTATACATTTAATTGTTTGACGATATTCTAGAAAGTTAAACAAAAAGATAAGAAAGATTCGGAGCCGAAATCTATAAGCATTTTTGTTGCCTATAAAGAACTTCTATGCAGTGTGATTTGCGTATTTCAAATATTTGCCCCCTCGTCCTTTAAATAGGGCAAGAACAGCTTCTTGCCCTATTTAAAGGACGAGGGGGCAAAAATAAAAAAACGGTCTTGTGTGATACGAAAAATAAATCGCACAAGAGACAAATTACTTTGTATACATGTATGTAGATTACGATGTATGTAACTACGAGAATTTAGAGGTATATGTACATAATTTATTGAAATTAAGAATTGTCAACAGCAATTTTTTTTCCACACTCGCATGACATGTAAGGTTTTCAACATGCTGATGGATCTTGTGCGGCCACAAATGTTGGTGAACAATCGCAATCTATTGAGCTGAAAGGAGCTGATGAAAAATGTACATAAAATATTATTTAAATTATTAAAATATAAATAAATATTTGTACACATAAATTATAAAAATGTAACACATATAAACAAACCGCCATTTCAAATATACAATTATGACGTTTTCTTCAGTTTGGGCGATAATTTTCGCTCTTGTTACAGATTGCTAAGTGACAATTCAAATTTAACGAAACTGAACGAGAAGTGCTTTGAGTTTCGGTGGTCAGCAATGTCAATAAACATACATTTTTCAGATGTCGCCTTGTTACTTAAATTTCTTACAGACTCGCTGGTTATAGCTATTCTCTAAAAAGTAAAAATAATTGTTTTATATACATACATATTTGTTCGTCCTTCAATTCTCTTTTCTATATTTTTACTAAACAAAATAATATTTCTCCATTTCGTTTCGTGTTTCGTCACACTGTCGAGTCGACACATGTGTTTAAGTTTACGAATAAAATAAAAACAAATGCGCCGATCTTCAATTTTACGTGAACAACAACAAAAACACAGCAACAAACACACGATCTTTATTTGGGTTCATAAAATAGACACGAGTGCTGGTGTCAATGAAGAGATTTCTTCTACATGACATATCTTTCTCTTTTTGATTTATGGTTTCATCGAATGTGTGATGCCTTTTATTGACGGCATTGCCATCTATTCTATGACATTGTTGCTGAAGTGGTTTGTTTCTTGGAAATTAGCCGCTTTATCCACACGTAGTATCGTGTGAATTTATAATAAATTAAGAGACCAATGTGTACCTTGTGCATGTATGCGACTAGTAAGATATAGAGGAATATTTTTTTTTGTATGTTTCCTGTTTCTTATATATGAAATTGAAGTGCGGTGTGAAAGAGTGTGCAAGTGACGTACTGAACTTTTGATGCGGGAAAATTTTTGTGAGTCTCGTTTTGGTCTTATATAAATGAAGTCGACTTTGAGATTTTCGAGAGTCGAGTTGTTTTTGGATTTCTGTCGTTTGGCGTTAAAGAAAAGCCAGAATTGTTTTTGTTGGATTATAAGGGCTCGAGCCCAACGTGTGAAATAATAACAAAAGTTTATTCGATAATAATAAAACCTGGTGTACATTTTTTATTCAAGTCAATAAATAATTTGGATGTAATAGCGCATTATTTCTTTTATTGAATTATTGAATAGTGCGTCAAAAAAAAATTAAGCATAAAAATGTTTTGATTTGACAAAAGGGTGCGGTTTACAAAATTTCAGTTAACTTATTCAAATTTTTTCTTGTGATAAGTAAATTAAATAAATACAGGAGTCAGGAAAGCAAACCGACTCAATGTATGGTGTTAGAGTGAAAATGTCACATAAAAGACATACGCTGTCTCACGTGTCCTAATTTTTATTTTTATTTTGAGGCGTCTTATAATATAGGCGGCTGACACGCGACGCGCCAATTTATCTACGGTTATCAGACACGCGGGTCGCTACTTTTATATACGGTTACCAGAGACGCAGTTACATTTACGGTGGCCTAACGGGGTATCATTTTATATTGGCGGGACAACGCGCCACAAACTGTTTGCGGGTGGCCAGTTGAAGCCATTTCATTTTCCCTGCGGTTTCGGCGAAGGACGCCTAACGTACACGTGGTCAACCGGCCAATTTTTTTTACAGTGTATTTTGCGGTTTTTGGCTAGTCAACGCCCAATTTATTTTGATGGCCTATCGAGGCGAAATTCCTAGTTTCGACAGCCTATCGAGGCGAGGTGTAGTTTTTTGTTTGACGAGACAACGCCTAACGGCGGCCAGTTGAGGTCAAATATATTTACCGGTTGAGGTCAGATATATTTTTCTATTTTTTTTATATAAAATATAATTTCAAATATTTCAAAGTTATGATTGCGAACTTTAATTAAATTTTACAAAAAGTGTAACAATTTCGCGTCAATATGAACTACAAATGAAATGCACCGTGCAAATGCAGCACATCCATTACTATGAACGTGCTACTGTATAATCGTTATAACATCATGCTTAAAAATCTAGACTACAATAACAACTAGCCGAGCACTATCGTTAATACAACAAAATATTGTTAATGAGGTGTATCAAATCACAACCAGACACACGGTTAACTGGAAAGTGTATATACAATCTAAAATGTTAGTCCAACACAATTTATTTTATTAAGATTGATGGTAGATGGACAGATCGAATTACGAAAGCAAACACTTCACAACATTTCTGTATTACGCAAATACCAAGAGTCTTAATCGGTTTTCTGTAATTTTATATAATTAAGTGAATTGAACATTCATCAAGTAAAATCGGGCGATCGTTCAATTTCTCAAATTTTTTATTTTTTTGTTATTTTCAATTTTATACTTTTTATAAATTTTTAAGCTTTTAATCCAATAACAACAACAAAATCTTTTTTTTTTTATTACAAAACTCACCAAATTGTCCGCTCAAATTGTTTAGTATGCTTAACATCGTTGGTCGGTTAACTAGTGTATAACGCGTACCACGACGTCGACGAAACGACGACAGTTAATCATCTAAAATACGATTTTTTTTTCTATGTAATTGTTGTTGTCAAAGAAAGTGTTTAGTAAAATTTTGAGTGTTTAGTGTATTTAAGTTAATTAAGTATCGAGCTATGTATAAATTTGTGATAACAATTTGTGTGCTTGCCACCATGTTTAGCGTTAACATAATACCAACGAATTCACAAGTACAGCCTGAAGTGCAAGCACAATTTACAGAATTATTTCGGGTACAAAATCGACCAGTGCCACAACAGTTTCAAGAGACACAGGGTCAATTGCAAAGTCAGCAACAGGCAGCAGCGCCAGACGCGATTCGTTTTCAGGGCGACGACCAACCAAGTGGTGATATTCCGGTTGCGCAAGAACCAAATGGTGGGCAGTCGTTAAGTGATGTTGTCGACCTTGTAGGGAATCGGGGTAGTTTTCTCACGGTGGTCACACCTGATCCAATTGATGAGGTAAATATATTATTCTATATTTTTGTATTATTAGGAATTAATATTTTATAAATTGCCTTGAACTTCTCGGGCAAAGCAGTTGCTTTTATAATTATTCATATATACATAAACAAGATTTAAACAACATTTGGGTTTCTTAGATTTTGTTGTTGTTTATGTAACGATCAACTAGCCGAAACATTATACAAAAGAACACATTCGTATCACATGACAAAGTGCTAATCGTATCTATTTTGCAAAATTATCGTGTGGATCTGATTATAAGGGCAAGGTCGTACACTAATCATGTAATAATCACTTCTAGTTACGTATGTAGTAAGCTCGCGGTAATGAAAGTAGAAGTTTGTTTACATTTCAATGCACCAAAAAATTTTGATTGCCATATGTGAACATGACAAATCTTAATTCGTTACGCTTTTAAATTTCTTTACAATTGCGGAGCGGAAACTGCAAGATCATGATCAATATTCAATGTAGCGCTATGTATGCAGTTTAATGATTTTGTTTAACAATTATTTACATTTAGAAATTAGTTTTGATAAAAATTATATTTTACTCAATAAAGGTAGGAATGGCGGGCTTGAAATAATCCCCGTTGGTGTGACATTCATTAGATTGTTGAACAAATATTATCGATGCGCGCGCTTTTAAAAGATTGTCAATATTCTCGCCTTTGTAGTTTCAAAAACAAAATATTGCGGATTTTAAATTCAATATTTGAATTGTTGAAAGGGAATTTTTTATTCTGGCCTTTTTCCTAATCGGGTTAACCCTAATGAGTATTGTGTTGTGGTTCCATTGTGTTTTTCTAACGAGAGTATTGTCAAGTTCTTGCCTAGATTTAGGGAAAATATATGATGTATATAAGCCAGCGGAAAATAAGAGATTACGCTACACGCCACAAGTCGTAGCACTAAAAGTTCTCTTTAGTTTTTGACCAATATCTCGGAAACCCTCACTAGCAACCGATATTATTTATTTATAAAACATTTAGCATTTTTTATGTCGAGAATCGACAGAAGCATAATAATCCTAATATTTACAAAATTTTAGGTTTAAAATAAGAATAATAATAAATCGGATAAACAGATAACAATAAAAATAATAATTAGATTTCAACTTCAAAACACGTGACTAAAGTGCAACACTTTCTATGTAATAACCCTGAATAAAAGGGTGATATAAACAGTTACTAATGCCTCCGCATATTTAGCTCTCTCTCTCTCTCTCTCTCTGGCTTTCACATCCCATGAAGGGATTTCGCCGCCCGCACAATGGCCCTCCATCCATCCCGATCCATTGCTCTCGTCCTCCAGTTTCGACATCCTAATGCTTGCAGATCTTGTTCACTGTCGTCACGCCAGCGTAGTCGGGGTCTTCCTCTACGACGTACTCCGGCTGGTTGTTGGTGAAACACTTTATTTATCATCCGTTGTTGTGGGGACCTTGTAACGTGGCCGAGCCATCTCACTCGATTGGATTTAATGAATCCGATGATATCGCTGCCTCCGAGGAGTTGCTTTATTTCGTGATTCAAACGAATCCGATATTCGTTGTTCGCAACTTTAATTGGACCAAAAATTGAACGGATGACCTTCCTTTCGAATGTAGATAACAATCTACAATCATTAGAGGTCATGGTCCAGCTCTCGCTTCCGAAAGTCAGCACAGGTCTTATTAGTGCTTTATAAAGTGCGAGCTTGCACGACTGCGATAGATGTCTAGATCGCAATAATTTTGATTGGGCGTAGAAAACTCGATGTGCGGCAGCTATTCGGGCTTTTATTTCTGCCTGCATGTCATTTGATGATGTTATAACTGACCCGAGCTATTTGAAATTTTCAACGCGATCAAAATTGTGGTCGCCAATTCCGAGATTTGCACTAGAGATGTTCCTGGGTGTTGATAGATATTTGGTTTTACTGCTGTTCACCTCCAAACCAAGTCTTATTGCGCAGCGATCGAGCGGTATGAAACTGTCCTTGATATCGCTAGGTCTTCGGCCAAGAAGCACGATATCATCTCCATATCCAAGAATTTGGCCGGATTTATTAAATATACAGCGCGAAGTTTTGATGTTGCTTTTTCTCACTACGTACTCAAGCGCCAAATTGAACAGCAAAGGCGCGAGTGCATCACCTTGTCGAACGCCAGATGTTATTTCAAAGGAGTCTGACACAGTTCCTTCAATTACGATTCTACATACAGACCCATACGTTGTTAATTTACACAGCGAAACGAGTTTCTCTGGGATTCCTAGGCATATGAGCGCGGCCCATAAGTTGTCGCGGTTTATACTGTCATATGCCTGGCGGAAGTCTATATATAGTTGATGTATGGTTATGTTGTACTCCCAATATTTTTCCAAGACCATCCTCATGGTGAAACACTGGTCAGTGGTTGATCGGTTGGGTCGAAAACCTCACTGATAGTCGCCAATGATGTTTTCGGCGAAAGGGATGAGTCTGACAAGTACAACATGAGCCAACACTTTGTAAGCAGCGTTCAATAGGGCTATGCCACGATAGTTTTCACATTTAAGACGGTCGCCTTTTTTATGCAGCGGACATATGAGCGCGGTCTTCCAATTCTCAGGCAGCTCTTCTTGGTCCCAAATACAGACGACGAGGTCGTATAGACTTGTTGCAAGAGTAGCGCCTCCGAGTTTAATCAATTCTGCGGGGATTCCATCGAGACCGGGTGCCTTTCCGTTTTTCAATCGACTAATAGCTGCGTCTACTTCCTCCACTGTGGGATATTCGACAAAGACCTCTTCACCTGGAGGAGCTATTGCTCTAATGGGGGTCACGTCGTCATTCCGATTTAGCAGATTTTGAAAGTAGGTTTGCCATACTGAGAGAACATCAGCAACGTTTGTTCTCAACTCTCCATTCCCGTCTTTGATGGCTGTACTTCTTGGGTGGAAGTCTTTAGTGAGATTCCTGGCGTTGGCAAAACAGTCCCTTGAGTTTCCTAGTTCCGCTTGGAAGCTAATGTTTTCGATGCATAATCTCATATGCTCGCGCTTTTTTTGTCGAAGGTATTTAGTCGTGGCTTTCCTAGCGCGGAGATATTCTGCTAGAGTGCTTCTAGTGTTGCGAGCCAACCATTTTTCACGAAGCGTTCGTTTATTTTCGACGACCCTACGGCATTGGACATCGAACCAATCATTGCGGGGCCTCGGAGGTCTTCTTCCGATGGTATTTTGCGTCGCGGTGGTTATGGCTGACTGTATAGCGTGCCACTGCTCCTCGATGTTAGAGGGAGCTTCTTCGTTGTTGCTGGGCCGCTCTAAATAGTTAGTGACAGCTGATTGGTAACTCTGCAATGACGCTTGGTCTTTTAGAGCATTGATATTCCATCGAACGGTTTTTTGTGCTTGTCTGTTGAACGTTGATGACAGTTTGCACTTATATTTAAATATGACAATCATATGATCGCTGTCCATGTCTGCACCTCTGTAAGATCTAACGTCAGATATGCTGGTGGAGTGCCTCTTAGACACCATGACGTGATCGATTTGATTTTCCGTTCTCCCATCATTCGATCTCCACGTTACCTTGTGGATTCTCTTATGTGGGAAAAACGTACTTGATACAACTAAGTTATACGTTATTGCCAGGTCGGTGACTCGTTGGCCGTTGTTATTACTAGTTAGGTGCAGGCTGTTAGGACCGATGTGTGATGTATTTTCTGCACTCCTACCGATTTTTGCATTAAAGTCGCCCACGATGATTTTAATGTCGTGGTGCGGTATGTTATTGATGACTTCCTCCAGTTCGACAAAGAAAAGATCTTTGATGTCATCTGATTTATCTTCGGTGGGTGCATGCACATTAACGATCGTGATGTTAAATTTCTTAGTGCGAAGTCTGACCGTGCATATCCGCATGTTGATAGGGCGGAAATCGATGATATGATGCTTCACGCGCCGATGGATGAGGAAGCCAACACCAAATTCTCCTCCGTTCTGATGGCCGCTGTAATGAAGAGTGTAACCATTGGTGGTGTCATGGATCCCACTCCCAGACCATCTAAGCTCTAGTAGTGCAAGTACGTCTAATGTGTAACTCTTTGCTTGGTTCGATAGGTTCTGGAGATCTCCAGGTCTTAAGAGGCTAAGCACGTTCCATGTTCCCATTTTTAAAGCGTTGTCCGTGTACAATTTCCGAGGTCGAGTTTGTAATAAATCCGATATGGTTATCCGAGGCCTTTGTTTAGGGTTCATAATTTGGTGAGTTTTTATGAGGAGAGGTTGTTGGCCTTCCGCTCAACCCGCTTGTTACGTGTGTGGGTCACGTACTGGTGAGAATCTTGAGGCATCCAGTCCTACCTTGAACACATTTATATAGCGAGCCGCTTGATACAAGACAGACGCCCGCTTCAGCCGCTCCTAACCTGGAAAACAGACGCTGGTTTGGCATTGGTTTTGAGGCGCCAATGGCTCGCCCTGACATGTAGTGTCCATGACTATAAACAGGATTTAGCTGCTCGTCTCCACTACACCGCCTGATTCATTTAGAGTTACCCAGAGAGCACCGCGAGGAGGTATGAATCTCGGACTTCGCCCCGCATATTTAGCACCCCATCAAAAGATTTGACAAAAATGATGATTGTATTCGTTTGGCCATCGTTTAGTCATTGGGAAACTTTACCGGAATTGCATTCAAAATCACACCGTTTTTATCAAATTTCGTTAAGTCAGGATTGGTCAGTACATTTTGGCCTTGGGCCACTAATGCGGCATTTGTTTTGCGAAAAAACAAAATCAAAGGTGTATTAATTCAACAAAATCAGGTTCGTCGCTTATTTGGGAATTTCATTTTACGAAATTAATAAAAAATCCAATTAGAATATACTATTTAGATAAAAATATTTCTTTTTTGAAAGAATTGTAATCAACTCAATTTTTTGGTTCTTCATTTCTAGCTGACGTTTGGTCACTAGTTGATTTCTAAAGAGATGACCAAACGAAAGGTGGCCAATCCTCAGCGGGTTATGAAGAACCAAAAAATGGAATTGATTATATCTTATGGTCTTCCATTTTAGTAACAATTCTTTCAAAAAAAAATATTTTTATCTAAATGGTATATTCCAATTGGATTTTTTATTAATTTTGTAAAATGGAATTCCCAAATAAGCGACGAACCTGATTTTATTGAATTAATACACCTTTGATTTTGTTTTTTTCGAAAAAACAAATGACGCATTGGTGGCCAAACGCCAAAATGTATTGACGAATCCTGAACTAACGATTAGGTAATCGAAATTTAACCAAAACGGTATAATTTTCTTGCAGTGAGGTACTTTACCCGAGAAATTTTTTTTTGAATTTTTCATTATTTATGTACCGTTTAATCGTAAGTGCCCAAACGATAAAAACTAGTGACCAATCCTGACCAAACGACGATCAAACGAAATCAGACATCACTTTTGTTAAAACCTTTAGATCTGGTGGTAAAAAGGCGGGGCTCTTTATTTAAGAATTGTATCTAAAGTGGAAGACATAAGATAAAATCAATTCAATTTTTTAGTCCTTCATAACTTGACAACAATTAAATGTAGAACGTCATTTAGATTATAGTGAATTATCACCAATCCAACGGTCGTAATAATTTGGTCGATTCTCATTGTGAACTGGTCACCAACTGTTTTCGTTTAGTCATCTCTACTTTGCTAATATTCTTTAAAAATACATCTTCCCGCACAATTCGAAAGTTTCGAGTTTGGAATTTGAAATAATATTAATAATGCCCAATTAATAATGCCCAACGACCAATCACCCCGCGCTGACCGCACGCGGGGCGTCACCATCAAAATTATTATAATTTTATCAAAAAAGGATTAAAGGGAATTAAAATTAAAAAAGAAAACATACCTCGCCGCAAAAAAGGAGAAACCGACCGTTGGTCTGTTTCTGAAGCAAGCAGTTCTGAAACCAGCGAACAAAAAAAAGTAAAACAAGAGAGAAATCAAAAATAATAATAAGTAAAAATGTTTGGACTTATAAATACTCGATAGAGTATTTAATAGCAAATTCTTTCGAAACAAAATTTTGATCTTAGATCAAAAAAATGATTGACAATACAATAAATTTGATCGAAATGTCATTGAAATACATCGCATTGCCAGTCATTTTTTTGATCTAAGATCAAAATTTTGTTTCGAAAGAATTTGCTATAAGTCTAGTAGATAAAAAAAATTAATCAAAAAAAAAAAAAATTGGTTTAATGGTGTGGAGCAATTCTATAAGCAAGTACGTATACCGTTCTCAAAGCATTTGCATTAAAAGTTATCTTTTCGAGTAGAGCTGAAGGATCGACCCTACCATAGATGTAAGTTGATGACACATGGAAATCCACACAGAGCAAAGCACAAAAATCTGCTTTGCGCAGCTTCAATTCTGCGTATGTGGACTTCATTGTATCGGGACCAAATTTGACTAGCATACTCGAGTAAAGACCGAACAAACGTCATATAAATAGCCCTCACAACATAAGGGTTCCAAAATTCTTTAGATCTCTCTAAAATTAAGTTCGCGATCACAAATTACCGCTAAGTCCCGAATGGCTAAAACGTCTGCATAAATGGAAATTGACAAGTTTTTAATGACGAAATCGACGTCGTTGGTGGATAAGACGAAAATAATAAGGCCAAGATGACTGTCTTGCGGTACGTATAGCTATAAAAGGAGTAGATATTGATGAACTAAAGAGCACTTGATACCTACGTTCCCACAGATAAGAGTCCACCCATATAGTAAGAGTTGAGGTGCGAAGCCAAGACCCCTGAGTTTAAACAATATTATCCTATGGGAAACCCTGTTCAATGTATGAGATGCAAATTCAGATTAATTGGTTGTAGTAGATCATCCTCTAAGAAAGCCATGCGGATTCATTGAAAACGATGGTTTACATTGAAAGTAAAGGGAGTCATATATAATAGTTTCAAATAACTTGGGGATACAAGATAATTTCGCAATTGGTCTATAATTGGAAACGCTTAATTTATATCCCCTCTTATGGGTTGGAATTAAAAAAAGATCTTTCCAAAATTGATGGAAATATTCCGCGCGAGATCGAGATTTGGAATAGCGTTGTAAGTGGCTGAGGTAAGTTACTAATACATTTTATAAAAACGATAGAAGGCAAGCCATCGGGGTCAGCGGAAAAATCTGTTTTAAGCTTGTTAATGCTTCTTACCATAGAATCAAGCTCAATTTGAGTAGAGACCGCGTGAATGCCAGAGCGCTATTATTCATGTAACTGAAGTAGGCTTAATATCGTTGTTGAAGTAGGCCGTATTAAAAAAATTGCGAAAAATCAATGGTTTTGGGATCATCTTTGTAGAAGGACATCCATCTGATTTCTTTTTGTAAATAGTTTATCATTGGCAAAACCGCTTTGGGTAAGCGATTATTTTTGACTGCATACTACCGATGTAATGATTGTAGAGTTCAGGAGACGAAAAGTAATCTGAGTCCAATCTTCTTTTTAAAATTTCTTTCCAGTTTTTATTTCTTTGATTACGCAATGAAAATAATAAATTATTATCGAGGATGGTTTTAAAATCGGCCTTACGGAAATTAAAACCAGGTGAATTTTCGCAGTTAATGTTAACTGTACATTGTTCGCTGGAAAATGTAATTAAAAAAGATGGATGGTAAAGGGAGTCATATGTAGTCAATACGAGTCAATTGTACCGAGAACTAAATTTTTTTTCCGACATTCTGCCTATATTGGCACCAGAAGAGAATACTAAGTCAAGCTGCCTGTTTAGATTATTTTTGACGTGGCTGATTTGCTTCAAACCAGAATTTATACAGTTATCACTAATAAAAGGTTCTACATCAACTCACTTTTTCGATTTCACTCGTCCACTGCTCAATAATTACTATGCTCACGTTAACTATTCACTTTACCGTTCACTACTTTACACTTTTAATTTTCGACTTGCACTGTTCACTGGTTATATTACAACTGACTTTCTTCGTTACTTCGTATATTTTACGGTATCAACACAAAGTCATGTAGTTCCGTCGATTTTACTGGCCGTAAACTATCTTTACGCAGACTTGTACTCTCCGAGCTAAAATCAAGTGTTTGCCTTTGTTTCTTGAACCCTATTTGGTTTTCTCTATTCCGGTGTCTGTTCTGCTCGCCATCAGTTTTGATGTTGTTTATCTCTTGCGTACACTCTCGTATGTAGTGACCTAACTTTCTGCATCTGATGCGTCTTCTTTAACTTTTGATGTCACCTGCCTCACCATTTGACTGTTGAAATTTTCTGTGACTCAAATAGTGTTGTGTTAGTTTCGGTGATATCGCTTTTCTTCTCTTGCAAGAGTGTAAAGCCAAACCAAATTACTCTCCGCAAATCATTCGCTATCTGCCTCTTAGGTCATATCTCGTTTTTATTCTATCGCTGGGCTTTGCGATTTTGCTCCTTACTTCATTATGCATTTTGATAACGCAAACTTAATATCACTTGGTAGGCGGGGCCAACTGCCAAACAGCGCCATTTCAGGTGAATTTTCCCTTACCGCGCATTGATGACACGTTGGACACGCTGCCAGGGGCCAAGATTTTCAGTACATTGGATCTTAAGTGAACAATAAAATATTTAAACGAGTCAAATGGTTCAATGTCACCCGCGGCAAAATGGTCAAATTAATGTTACCAGACAATTTAAACAACGTGAATTTAATTTTTCGGCTTAAAATCAGGAATTGATCATCAAAATAACGTAACTGGATGAATTCCAACAATAAGCCAAAACTACTTGTAGAATTACTGGCTGCAAGGCAATAGGCCTATAGTTACCTTTATCGAAACAATTACGAAGTTCAACTGATAGGGTACAACTTTCCGCTCAAAAAGATTAACCTTTCTTTATGTGTATGTGTTTTCCTTTTTCTATATGTGCGAGAAATTGAAAAAAAAAATCAAATATATGACGTGTTGCAGTTAAATTTAACAATTTCTAACTCACTCGTAAGAATAATTTCTCCGTTTTCAACTGAAATAGATTTGACTTGTGACGTTTTTCGAGTGCCGAATAACAATAACAGATTGAGCTTCTTTTTTCTGCTCGTGGAATTATGGTTCAAATTAGAGGCCGATAACATTTCCTGAGAAACGTTAAACCATATCTCAATCAAATGGTGATTAGAAATATATAAAAGTAAGCCGAGCGAAAAATGGTTAATGCAAATCGAAGAAGTTACACGCGTTTGAATATTAATCAAAGATTCAAGCCCAACTTCAAAGATAAATACGTTCAGTTATATTTCTAATAGCTAAGGTCATACTGAGACCACATGAAAAATTTAGAGAATCAGTATGACTTTAGCAACTTATATGAAAAAAAAAAAATTCTAATCGATACATTTTCTCAGAATTTTCCGTTTTTACGATGTAATTTTTATAATTATTAATTAAGAATAAGCCTAGTTCTCTGCAGCGTGTAGGATGCACAGATAACATATTTCCATCTTAAACTTGTATTTCAATCCAAAATCAATCAAGAAATCAAATTTCATATTGGTTATGAAATGGCCAAGTTTAGTCCAGCATGAAAGATACAAAAATTTGGTTCAAAACTCTTTTTAGAATCTCTATCCAATAGGACCAAACACTAACCAAAGTTCGTCTAAATTCTTTAAGAAATGGCGGAACGATGGAACATTGCTAAATTTCAAAATTTCATATACCGAATTCCTTTACGAACACTTTTAAAAATATATTCCGCTGAAATGTTTTATTTTGTGAAAAATGAGATGAAAGTGAATAAAAAATTTCCGCTCGTAATTAAAATAAAACAGAATTACTCTTTTGTGATAGTGCTGCCACTTGTGGCGAGTAGCGTAATCTTTGATTCCGTGATTATATATTTAAAATTTAGATCGAGCATTTGGCCACTGTTGCAAGAGGAATTTTGTGTTCAGACTAAAATAATAGAAGAGATAATGACACCGAAAGCCTGGAACTAAAGGATTTTGGTAATGTTTCACAGATTAGGAATGGTCAGAATACAAAATTTCACAATATTGGTGTCCATTTAATAGGAGAACGGCATGAGATCTATGGTTAGAAGTTCAAACATTCTTTAAAAAGCTCCAAAATTGGATTGTAATCTATGATATTTGTTCCATAGTCAAATGTTGAATGTCACAAAAATGCGTTGAAACAGTACAAAAATTTCCGATTCTGCCTTATGGTTTTTCATTCAAATTTATAAGAACTTAGTTTGATGAGCTACACTTTCTAGTTCAGAATTTTCACTCTCAAAACATGTGAGAGGATTGTAACCCGAGTACTTATTCTTATAAGTCCATTACATGATAAGGGACATTGAGTGCAATTTTTGACAGCGTTTGATGTAGTTTTGTTCACCTCAAAGATAACATCAACAATCAGGTTGTCGTAAGTTATAAACAAAAATTCGTATCATAGCTGCACCTCTATTTTGGCTAATTGGATGTGAAATTTTATTACGTAGATATTTCAAGTATTGTCGGAACCTGAGTCCAACTCTTCGGGAGGGTGAGTTAATGGCCATTTTTTAAATGTGTTGTGGCCAACATCCGATGATCTTTTACCATGAATGTTGACATACATATAGATCTTGAATATACCATACTTGATTTCTTAAGATAAATTAGATTAAATTTATTAGAATCCTTTAATCCTTTGTCGTTTTTGTAAATTATTTACTTTTCAACATCATTACAAAAATTGAGAAAGCTAATATGAAGGCTGCTACTTTTGATACACATTTTCGTAAGGATCTCTCAATTTATGAAAAAAACTCATTAGTCAATCCGCCTAGAAAGTAGAATCGCCAAATTATAATGAAATAACGTGTTTCTATCAAACCTCATCATTTTAAAAAAAGTTACAATTTTTTTCCTTTATCTTCATATAGAGCTACGCTGGACCTACTACGCTGGACCATTGTGGTGTGAAATTTAAAGTACAAAACTGTAAGATGACGCCTTTGTTATAAAAAACACACACCAGTTGAAAAACGGCAAAAAAAAACAATAATCGACTTTGTCTTCGAATTAATACCTACTTTACCAATTGTCGATACTGTCTATGCAAAAAATTATCTACGCTATTTTCGACACCACCATCTAGACATTCTGAAATACGCGTAGACGCACAACACTGTTCTACATGATGGTTGTATATAAAAAAAAGTGTGGTTGGTGTTATCTATTTCTGAAATCGAAACCGCCTTATATTTTCTTGAAATTTGTCTGTCTCTTTCGTTGGAGCATAAACACTGAATTATGGTTGTGTTTTGTATTTATGAATGGAATCATGCTACTATTATTTTGTGCTTCTTTCTTTGCTTTGGCTGTTGTTAATCTGTGCCCACGTTTCTTTCATGTGGCGTCATTGCAACCAGTGGGTCGATTCTGGTTTTCCTATAGGAATAGGAAATAGGAAAGAATTTTAAATTTTTGTTGCAGTTTTGTATTTCTTTCCTATAACCTCATTCTGGTGGGTCTAATAGGAATTTTTTCTTTCCTATTTATCGCAGTTTTGACGTTTATCTTTCCGCACCTACTTTAGATACGGAAAGATATTCTTTTACAACACATATAATATTATTTTAATTTAATTCTTTCAAATTTTAATTAGATAAAAAAATTATAATTACATACAATTAATGTAAGTTTGACATTTATTAACCGCTTACAGAGTCATAGTTTTCAATACTCAACTTAATCAAGAATTTGGGAAAAATTTATTCCTATATACCAAAATAAACCATAGGGAAACTTTTTAGGAAAAAAACTCCTGTCAAAATTTTTTCCTAAATAGGAAAAAAAATCCTATTTCCTTAAGACACCAGAATCGACCCACAGGGCATATCAGTTAATTGCCATTCGCTGTTGTTTACTTAGGCCAAGAATTTCGAATTTGTAGCGTTTCATTCCTTTCTCTAGTTGTGCTAGCTAGCATTGAAGCTTCTGTTACAGCCGAGAGTCGTAATTTGTGTGTGAAGGTTTATTCTAATTTCCCCCAGTAATTCAATTCTGTAATTAATTTGATTTCGGATTAATGAATGATTGATCCATTGAGCCAGCTCTCAAGACTGCTTTGTATAATTTATTTGTAAATGATATAAAAATGTTAAATCTCATAAAATTCTGAGATAATTTTTCAATTCGATAATAGGACCTTAATTCAACCCTATGGAGTTGAATCCCATTGCTCCATCACATAAATTGTTAGATTTGCCAATTTCCAATGGATTGGTGGCGTAGAAGAACAATAATTCAACTTTAATTTTACTTCATTTCTGGCCATACGTCCCTCAAAAGGGGCTCCCATTATTATTTGAAATGTCTTGATAGATTTCAGAATAGAGTCGCTGAATGATCCAAAGTTTAACGATTCAAAATAAGTTCATCATCCTTCATCAACCTTAATAACATTTTTTCATAATGTTCTATTCTTTTCAAAATATTTTAAAAACGAAAAGCTCAAATGAAAGCTGGTAAATCTCTGGAATCTCCAAATTTATGAAAAAAAAAAAAAAAACATTAAGTATGATATTTCATCACGGTCAGACAAACCGTCTGAGCTGTACAGAGGACACAGACATTTAGTCTGCACACACAAAGAATTTTTTAGAAAGCACTTTTTGACTTCGGCGGCAACACGAAAGGAAAATCTGTAAAAATTTTGAGGTCGAAAATTTTCATCTTTACAAAAATCTTTAATCCAATTTAAGGCGTGTTATAAGATGTGGAATTTACATCTGTTTGTGGCTCCGCTGGAGCAAATCATTCTAATTCCAACAATTTTGACCCATCCTCTTAGAGAAATTTATGAGTGGTGGTCGAATCCTTGAAAAATTTGATAAAATTTTAAAATTTTATTGTTATCTTTGAGTAATGTTTCGTGATTTGTCCTTCCAGAATGTACCAATTTGGTCTAAATCCAGGCCGTTCTAGTTGCACAAATTGGAATAAAAATTAAACTTTATATTGATTTAAATTTGGATTTGGAATTTTGTTCAAATTACACTCTTAAATATAATGTAAAACAAAAAATATATTTCACTCAAATTTCAAAGTTCCACTCAAAATCTAAAGAATGCTTTAGTGAAACTTAAACCTAAACTCAGATATAAAATAACTCAATTATAGTAAAAATTTATGTTAAAATTCGTTGACGATAATTTCAAAAGGGTGCTTAATGCAAATGTTTGATGTGTGTTGAGCACAATTAAAACAATTGTAACATAAATTTTTACTAAAATATGTAGTTGAATTATTTTATATCTGAGTTTGGGTTTAAGTTTCACTCAAGCATTCTTTAGATTTTGAGTAGAACTTTGAAATTTGAGTGAAATATATTTTTTGTTTTGCATTATATTTAAAAATGTAATTTGATATCTGTATATTTTAGATTTATTTTAATATTTAATTTAAATACATACACGTATATTTTATATTTTGTGTGTAATTTAAACAAATTGAATAAATTTCATATGTTTTTGTATCATCAAAATCGCATAAATAATTTTTGTTGAACCCAATCGTTGAATGAAATCTCATCCATTTTCATCTATTTCAAGGTAGGATTTTAATGCTCTCGATTTTTGAGCTTGCATATTTTTACGAAATTTGAATATAAATTGGCTAATTTAAATGAATATAAATTGGATAATTTTGAGAAGCGCCCCTCGAAAATCGCTACTGATAATTTTACCTGAACGAATGGTAATAAATAAACGTCTCATTGAATCTCATCGTATGTATAACTCCAACAGGCTTTTTGGAGACGTTACGTTTAACCTTTAAAATGATCGACGTTTATGTTATAAACTCTCTTAATTTAAAAAATTTGTATTTGAACTTTTAAACTTTTCCAAAATTTTTAAATCCGTAATGAAATGTGAATTGAGGTGCAACTCATTAGAAATTTTGAAAGTTATCACTCGTGCACGTAATAACCAATCAATTGTAATTAGCCAATCAGATTGGTTTTTTATTTCGATATTTTAATTAAAAAAAAATTATTTAATCGCATTAATCATCCCGCTTATAAACTCCAGTAATCAATAAACATTGTCTATTTGTTTTTTTATTTCCAGTCGAATGGTTTAACACCATTACCACAAACTTTGGTAGTCAATGGCATTGAATGTTTCTGCATACCATACAACTATTGTTATCCAAATGAAACAATTCGTCCAGATGCACCAATTGATTTTGGCACCATTAATGTACAATACAATCCAGACTCATGTCCGGGCGTTTTAGATCGATGCTGCCGCCGTGAAAATCGACTAACAGCGCCAATACAACCACCACCATTAACCGTAACACAACCAAATCGACCACGTGGATGTGGAATTCGAAATGTAGGCGGCATTGATTTTAAACTCATCAACAATGTGAATTATGAAGCGGGCTTTGGCGAATTTCCATGGACGGTGGCAATTATACGAATCAATGATGGTGTTTGTCACTGTGGCGGTTCATTAATTCATCCCCAGGTTATATTGACGGGAGCACATTGTGTCAAAACGTTTAATCCAAATCAATTGAAAATTCGAGCAGGCGAATGGGATACTCAGACCACCAAAGAACGATTACCGTATGAAGAGAGATTTGTCGTCAGAATTATAACACACCAGGAGTATAGTCCAAAAACTTTGGCGAACGATATTGCTCTACTCGTTCTCGATTCTCCTGTTACCATAGACGATCACATAAATTTGGTATGTTTACCACAACAAGGCGAAATATCCCAAAGTCAAGAATGCTTTGCATCGGGATGGGGTCGTGAAAATTTCGGCCGTGAAGGTAAGTGGAGTGTGATCATGAAGCGCGTTCCACTTCCTATCGTACCATCACAATCGTGTGAACAACAACTACGACGAACTCGTTTAACGGATAAATTTATACTTCATCCGTCGTTTATTTGCGCCGGCGGACAGGCCGGTATTGATACGTGTCAAGGTGATGGCGGAGCCCCACTAGTATGTCCAATTGGTCAACCGGGCGATAATCGTTATATGCAAGCTGGAACAGTGGCGTGGGGAATTGGTTGTAAAAAATCGATACCAGCGGTTTATGGAAATGTTGCGGTATTTAGAAATTGGGTCGATGCCAACATGGTTCAACTTGGATTCGACACTAGCGGATATACGTATTAAGATAATTGTTATGTTTTATATTTTGTATAAAAAATAATTTTAAATATAAAAAGTCTAATGTTCGTTTTATTCACATAATTTAATCGATCAATACTGAACAATCAATATTTTAAACCCTATCCATTTATTATTTAAACGACATAAAGTTTAAAAATTAATAAACATATTTAAATTTACCAGATATATCCAACCAATTTATACATATTGAAACATGAATTGAATATGAATTGAATATGAATTGAATATGAATTGAATATGAATTGAATATGAATTGAATATGAATTGAATATGAATTGAATATGAATTGAATATGAATTGAATATGAATTGAATATGAATTGAATATGAATTGAATATGAATTGAATATGAATTGAATATGAATTGAATATGAATTGAATATGAATTGAATATGAATTGAATATGAATTGAATATGAATTGAATATGAATTGAATATGAATTGAATATGAATTGAATATGAATTGAATATGAATTGAATATGAATTGAATATGAATTGAATATGAATTGAATATGAATTGAATATGAATTGAATATGAATTGAATATGAATTGAATATGAATTGAATATGAATTGAATATGAATTGAATATGAATTGAATATGAATTGAATATGAATTGAATATGAATTGAATATGAATTGAATATGAATTGAATATGAATTGAATATGAATTGAATATGAATTGAATATGAATTGAATATGAATTGAATATGAATTAAATATGAATTGAATATGAATTGAATATGAATTGAATATGAATTGAATATGAATTGAATATGAATTGAATATGAATTGAATATGAATTGAATATGAATTGAATATGAATTGAATATGAATTGAATATGAATTGAATATGAATTGAATATGAATTGAATATGAATTGAATATGAATTGAATATGAATTGAATATGAATTGAATATGAATTGAATATGAATTGAATATGAATTGAATATGAATTGAATATGAATTGAATATGAATTGAATATGAATTGAATATGAATTGAATATGAATTGAATATGAATTGAATATGAATTGAATGTGAATTGAATATGAATTGAATATGAATTGAATATGAATTGAATATGAATTGAATATGAATTGAATATGAATTGAATATGAATTGAATATGAATTGAATATGAATTGAATATTAATTGGATATGAATTGAATATGAATTGAATATGAATTGCATTTCATAGAGTCCGATATTATGATGGAATGGTTTTTGCTGATCACGTGGCAGACAAAACAGATTAAAGTTTTGTTCAAAACAACTTACTTTTTATTCAAACTTTTTATTTCGTATACAAAATTTACTATATTTTTAGAGCTGAGCTTACAATTATAGTTAATGACAATATGCTTAAATTTTATTATACTGAATGTTGACGATTAGCATAACCGAAATATAAAACTACACACTAAGCCACGTTTTGCTGTGTAAAGTTTATTGGCCAATATATATTGGCTTGCCTTGATACAGGTGTTTATATCGTCAACGATATGTTCACGTGCCTGAACACATTGTTAGTTTATGCATATAAAAGAAAATCGTTCAGAGTGCAGTGGTGAAGTATTAAACTCCTAATATAATATATATTGAGTGTTGTAATTGTAACAAATTCAATTCGGTTGTGTATAATGCACGACACTGTAAAGTTAGTCTAACGTTCTAAAATATTATTCAATTCGACGTTTAAATACTCGGTAGTCCTTACCAGCACCAAAAAATGTGACAATTTCAATAAGATATAGAAGAATGGTGCTGCTCTTATATATAAATGGTACCACTCCCCCGATTCTGTTCGAACCGTGTTGTGCATGTAGAAAAAGAAACTAAATCCTAATGCGCAATTCAAGATGGCAACCCACAGTACTATCCAGCAAAACTTATTAATCCTAGTACCAATAAAATTCGATATGTTCACATTACATTCATTTAGGAGCTGTACTATCATAGCGTATCGTTTAACAATTTTCCGTTGATCCCTAATTGAGATCCACATAGTAGAAAATAATAGCCAGAACGAAGTTATTTCAACGTAAAGTTTAAATTTTACTGAAAAATTTGTCACGCCATTAGCCTTCGTCCCAATAATCTGTTGTTCTTTGTTGGATTTGAAATATTCGTACATGCTAAACAGGTACAAAACCACATGGATAATATAAAATAAACATCCTGCTGGCGTAAATGAGTTGACCGTTTTCCCCATTTTGAAATCGATAATTTCAGTTTTGACAGGATACATTCCCATTATCAGTGACCATAGTTTAATAACACGAAAGCTATCGTTAGATGAATAGTTGAAAAATAGTTTTATTTGTTCCATACTAGAGTATCGACAGACGCGTACAATAATCGAATGAAAAACTTTATACTAACTGTAGAATTTGTCGATTGCATGTTCACTTTGTCGAGCTGAAACTGAGTCGTGCCACTATGCTTCAACGGTGTGAATAATTTAGTTATTACGTTATTTTATTAAATTTTATTTCATGTAAATTTAATTGATTATGTATAAGAATTACTGTACACACATTGGTGTACAGAGTTGAATTTGGATTCATAAAGTATAAAAAATGTGAAAATCAAAATACAATTGGAAAATTCAAAACAAGTTAGAAAATACATTAGAAATACACGTAAAATAAAAACTACAATGTTAATATTATTTACAATCGTCCACCTGTTCAAACACCAGGATACAATGTTGACTTTACTCCATTTACTCAACTTACTAAACGATTTTTGAGTACTAAAGTGCTTCAGCCAAATTTTTGACATTGACAGATTTGAAACATTTGACAAACTAATAATTTGCCACCATCGCTACAAACGATGGATTAATGAGGTAAATGGCTGGAAACACATCAGGTTTAAGCACTTAAATTTTCAGCAGAATTTGTGAAAATTTTTAAGATATTTTCACTGATATGCGGCACGGATATTCTACACTAAATAAAAAATTTGCCTCCAGCGCCAAAATAGTGCGTTCCAGAAATAAAAAACATGTCAAATTTGTTGCTTTGATCAAGACCTATCAATCGATACGCAACAAAATTTTATGGTAAAGGGATAAAATCAATATATAATAAGCGCCATAACAGTCATATACAATTCATATTCAATTCATAATCAATACATATTCAATTGATATTCAATTCATATTCAATTCATATTCAATTCATATTCAATTCATATTCAATTCATATTCAATTCATATTCAATTCATATTCAATTCATATTCAATTCATATTCCATTCATATTCAATTCATATTCAATTCATATTCAATTCATATTCAATTCATATTCAATTCATATTCAATTCATATTCAATTCATATTCAATTCATATTCAATTCATATTCAATTCATATTCAATTCATATTCAATTCATATTCAATTCATATTCAATTCATATTCAATTCATATTCAATTCATATTCAATAGATCAATTTATTGACTTTGGAGGGCTTTAAAGCTAAACATCGATTCATATCCTGTATAAATCGAAATTCAGCTCTGAACAACGTGTGTACATAATCCTTATCCATAATCAATTATATTTACACGCAATAAAATATAATAAAATAACGAAATAACTAAATTATTCACACCGTTAAAGTATAATGGTCGCAACTCAGTTTTACCTCGACAAAGTGAATATGCAATCTGTACAATTTCAACAGTTAGTATACAAAACTTTCATTCAATTGTTGCACTCGTCTCACAATACGCTATAGTATGGACCAAATAAAATGTTTTTTCAACTATTCATCTAACGATAGCTTTCGTGTGATTAAACTGTGGTCACTGATTATGGGAATGTATCCTGTCAGGACTGAAATTATCGATTTCAAAATGGGAAAAGCGGCCAATTCATTTACGCTAGCAGGATGTTTATTTTATATTATCCATGTAGTTTTGTACCTGTTTAGCATGTACGAATATTTCCAATCAAGAGCAATACAGATTATTGGGGTGACGAATACAAGTGTGACACATCTTTCCTCAACATTTAAACTTTATATCGAAATAACTTCGTTTTGGTTAATATTTACAACTCTGTGGATCTCAATTAGGAATCAACGAAAAATTGTTAAACGATACGCTATGATTGTGCAACTCCTAAATGAATGTAATGTGAACACATCGAAAGTGATTGGTCCAAAGATAAATCAATTTTGTTTGCGAATATTATGCGTTACCGTATTGATTTGCGTATTAGAATTTAGTGTTTTATACTACCGGTACAACAAAGTTACAACAGAACCCCCCAAATGGTACCATGTATATATAAAAGGGACACCATATTTGTATATTTTATTGAAGTTGGCACATTTTTTAGTGCTGGTTAGAACGATCGAGTATTTAAACATCGAATTGAATTATATTTTAGAACGTTACACTAACTGTACAGTGCTAACCATTTTTCACTAATATTACAATACAATAATTGTTTTATATATTACTCGAACCATTCTGCTAACACAATGTGTTCAGGCACGTAAACATAACACTTTCGATACAGGAGTTTGATTGACAAGTCAATCGTTATAGCCCAATTAACTTTCCAAGGCAAATTATTGTTTGAAGTTTCATATCTCGGTTATGCTAATCGTCAACATTTTCTACAGGTTCAGAAAAAATTGTTATGCTCAATAGCAAAAATGATGTTTATTGTCTTAAATTAAATGTATTAAATTCTGTATATAAACTCAAAAATTTGAATAAAAAGAAAATAGTTTTGAGAAAAATTTCGATTTGTTACTGTCCTTTGCAAAACGATTAAATAATTGGCGACAAAATAGCTCCGCTAAACATGAACTACAATAAGAGAGTGAAGAAGAAATTAAAAAACAGATCAATGCATCCGAAATAATATATCACCGTTGGTCCAGAGCCATATGTATTTCGCAACACGACAAACAGCATTGGATGATAAACCCCCAAAACACGATTAATTAAATTTGGTTTGTTTCTCGGGCTCAAGTGCAATTTTTTAGCACAAAAAGCGTATGTACTAAAAATCGTTATATTCTCTCTATTATCCACTAGATGCCACTGTCAAAAAGTAAAAGACATTCATTTATATTTCATATAATTCCATGAATCTCACTACATATTTTCATTAATATTGTTGAATCCACCCATACCACCATCTTATTTTAATTTCGCTTACATCCGCTAAATTTCTACATTGAAATTTATTTTTATTTGGCGCTGTTTATGACATAAAGAACTCTTCACATAGTAATTACAACGATTTGCTAAACACTAATGTAATAAAAATAAATAATAAATTAAAACTCAATTTTGTAAGTGTAATAATTTTTAGATAAAATTGTTAGCGCATACTTCACATTGATTGTTTATCCAATTCATGGAAACTGTGAGCAATGAATTGAATTAGCTTGTTATTTAAACAATTCATGTAAGTAGTTTGAATATTTCAGTTGTTATTTATCGAATGTGAAAAACGTGTGCGGATGTATAGTGAAGAGGCTTCTACTCGAAAAGGAGGTACAATTAAAGCCAATTTTATTCCAATTTAAAACCAGAGCTTGTGAACCGTCTAACTTTGCTTGGCACTATAGTTTTGATTTTCACCCCCTACCGAGTTTCCAAGCTTCTGCTAGGATCGTTCGTTTCTACGTTACAGCTGGCCGTCTGCCTTTCATGTGGCCGTAGTGAATGGCCCTGAGTTTAATATATTATCAATCTGCATTCTATGGGTATTCCTCTCTTCGAAAATCAAATTGACGTTGCTACTTGATTTCAATAAATGCGTCTTCACAGACTTGGCTGCCGATTCTCATAGACCACGAAAATTGTCGCTTAGATATCCAGAAACTATATAATTATTGTTAATATTTTTTATTAATTTATAAGCTTCGTTTAAGATTCGTTTGACTCCCGCAAAATTCGATCCATTCTAGGCGCAAATCATTTTAGAGCAGCTAAGAAGACCTCACTTGTCAACTCGCAGCTTCATTATACACAGCCAGGTTGTTTGTAAGAGTAGGTCCGGCATATACGGTTTTGAAATAAGTATACCATATCAATGTTTCGGTGAATGTGTGGGTCGTCGGCAATATGACGGGGTGTTTGTTGTTGTATTCACAGTCTGCATTTAAAAGGCGAGCGCCAACTATAGGTTAGGTTAGGTTAGGTTAGAGTGGCTGCTATCGCACACTTAGGCCAATAATGGCCCATTGTGATACCACAGGATCCAATCTCCCCTTACTCCCGCTGAAACCAACCAGAGCTACTGATGTAGCGTAAAATATCTCGCACCCCAAAGTCCGCGAGTTCAGAAAGGCTGTCCATGTTGTACACACCCAAGTACCTATGTCTTTTGTAGGATAGTGCTGGACACGAGCATAGGAAGTGAACTAACGTCTCTTCCTCCTCTTCGTCCATACAACTTCTACAAAAGTCATTCGTCTCTAGACCCAGCCTTCTCGCATGTTCCCCAAAAAGGCAGTGTCCTGTCAGTATCCCTACGACCAATCCTAAATCTCGTTTTCCCAGGGATATAAGTGGCTTGGAGCGCCGCAGGTCCAGTTTTGGCCAAACCTGTTTTGCTACCCTGCACGTGAGAGTGTTGGTCCACCTCTCATCTGTCAAGGCGATTGCCTTTTTACTGAGCGTCAATTTAAGCGCTGCTATAGGCCTCCCCAGACCTGCCCTTTCCGGTTGCATCTGGAGAGTCGTACCGTACCTAGCTAGTTCGTCTGCCCTGCAGTTTCCCGTGACGTCCGAGTGACCAGGGACCCAGATTATCTGGATACTGAAATACTCGCTCATCTCATTAAGAGATGATCGGCAATCCAGCGCCACCCGTGACTTCAGAGAAACCGCCTCTAGTGACCTGAGTGCCGCTTGACTGTCCACATAAATCGTGATATCCCTAACAGATACCACGTTATGCTTCAACCATGTCACGACTTCCCCTATCGCCACCACTTCAGCCTGGTACACGCTGCAGTAGTCAGGGAGACGAACAGAAATATTAACATTAAGCTTCTCACAGAAGACTCCGGCTCCTACTTTGCCGTCTAGCTTAGAGCCGTCCGTGAAAAATTGCAGTGCCTCGTTTTCCAGTATTGATCCGTTCCTCCAGGATTCCCTAGAAGGACAGATGATCCGGAAACCTATATCGAAGCACAACGTTGGTTTAATATAATCTAGATTCACCAGTTCTTCCCCAACTATCGTCGAGTGTCCCGCCTGAAGACACTTCCACTGAGAGACAGCCGAGAGCCTTGTAGCCACATTGGCTGCCATCTGCTTACCAAAAAATTCGATTGGAATAAGATGGAACATAACCTCTAAAGCGCGTGTAGGTGTTGTCCTAAGCGCCCCGCTTATAAACATACAGGCCGTTCTTTGCACCTTCTCCAACATCCTTATATAGGTTACCTTTTCCAGAGCTGGCCACCACACGCCCACCCCGTACATCAGCACAGGCCTTACGACTGCGGTATAGAGCCAGTGTACCAGCTCTGGTTTCAAACCCCATTTCTTCCCTATGGCGTTTCTACACGAGTAAATGGCTGAGTGAGCGCCAACTCTAAGAACACTCATATCGTCTAGGAAAAGTGCTAATGGCGATCACAGTCCGTCCCAAATTCTTATGTCCTCGCTGAAATGTTCATTTTGAAATTGGTAAAAGATGCAGATGGTTTCTGCCGCTTCAATCTCGATTGCCTTTAACTCACCGTACGTTCTGCTCATTTGACCTTCTATTCTCAAATTTGTCGCGAATCGTGTCCCGTATGTAATTATTTGAAATATTTTCTGTAGCTTCGGTAGACTCTTAAGTATTTTTTTCCAGGATTGCGGGATTATCGGCATATTGACATGTGGTAGGTATGTTAACATTGTCTCGGAAAATTTACTAAAATCTGGTTTGTTCCGTTGGCTATAAATGTTTTCCATTTTGCTGGGTACGCTGACATCCAAGCCAGCACTATGAATGAATTTGTCCAAACACAACATCTTGCAGTGGAAAGTATTGCCTGACAAACAAGCTGTGATGGTATCGTCTGCATGGTCGCTAGCCAGTTGTAGTGTTCGTATTGCTAAATATGTAGAACATGCAAGTTCAAACGTTTCCTGGTTAACTTTTAGAGCCAAATTTTTCTTGATCAGGGCGCTCTCGTCAAAGGACGCATTGATAGCCAGAATCATCTGGAGAAACAACCGGTACATTTTTCAATGTCGGTAAAGTTATTGAGATTTTCTTGCCTCTAAAACAATTGCCCATAACGAATTATTGGCCCTATCATTACTTGTCATTTAAATACACTCGCGATCGAGCTTTGCTGGAACCGTCGAATACTATTCTCACCGTGGTAGTGGCACCTTCTCCAGTTATCACTGAATGGTGAGGTAAATAAACCATGTTTTGCTGGCTTAGTTCGCCTTGTTTCTGGGAAACCTCCGTCACGTGTCCCAGTCCTATAAATTCTCATTAAGTTCTTGGAAAAGGCATTGGGTTGCAACAATTACTGAATTTCCTAATTCCGATGATGGTTTATTAAAAAAAAAGTTGCAGAAAAAAAATTTCATATCTCCCGATTTGTGATAACCCTTCTATCTCCAAAAACCTTCGTAAGGTTGCATCGATGTCGATATCCAACTGAACCGAGAGCGCCGTATAATCCGATTAGTTGCTTCCGCGAGTTTTTGAGGGATGACCTGAGACAATCCAACCAATCAGAGTTTCGTGCAATATAATTCTCTGTACCCCTCTCAAAATCGAAAAAATATGACCGCTCCTACCAACATCTATAGGAGCAGGTTTATCGTAATCGGGATATGCCGATTTCACGTTTTGGGGCCACAACCTATCATCGAGCTGATTGTTCGGGGTGCTCTCGATAGGTTTTGCAGCCGTACAGCAACACTGAGAAATCGTATTAAAATTTGGAATTTTGTCATTGTTAGCATACGGTGGAACCATTAGAACCAATTATATGTTATCAATATCCCCATATAAAACAAGGTTTTATTCGATCAGTGCGCTGTCATTTCTCAATCGTGCCGTTTCAATTATTCAATTAACGACGATAACTTGCCAAATAAATATGATTCGAATTTGACGTGCTCAACAACATTGAGCCATTGTTTTTGAATATGTATAGAGATAGTTGAGTTGGAATCCTCTGATGAATAAAAAAATCTGCAGATTCTCATGCGAATATAGAAATAGTCTTAATATTTTTAAATTTTGTCTAACTTTATTTCTTTGTCAATTGATTCCCTTCATCCCAAGCATCTGCATAATAATTTAAAACGACATTACCCCAGAATAAACCTAACTTTGTAAATTTAGTTACAAAGACATGACATCATCAGATATAGCAAGAGCGGCTGGAGTGACAGCGATGTCATCTGAAACTTGTTTTGTGACGCTCGAGTGGCGAGGAATGATGCTGGTACCAAACCGTAGTTGACAGTTGGTAATGTATAATGTTTTGTGGGTTGCGAAGGATCGGGTCGCCAAATATTTTTCTAAAATTGCGGCTAAGATAACTTGCCGAAACATTTTTTGTACGTCTGCGACTTCCGTGTTCGATTTTGCTGTAACATTTTAGTTTTGCTGTTGGATGTTTTGCATAAGCCATGATGGTGGAAGGACTTCACCATATGGTTAAGCTGCTGACACTCGAGCATAGAGTCGTGATACAATTTCGCGAAAGCGCTCTTGACTCGCGTAAATTCGGGACCGTTATGATTCCTTATTACGTTTCTGGCGTAGTGATTTTCACAAAATTCTTCCTCACTTGTTCGACATAATATTGAGACAAAGGTACTGTTATTAGAGTATCCGCGTAGATCCGAAACTATGGAGTACCACTTTGCGTTGGTTTTGATTTGTCAATTTCGAAGAACATTCAGAAACTGATCATCTCCTTTTAAGGAATCAATGTGACTCGACCTGTTAAGTTGAGGATCTGCCAGTTTGATGCATCACGAGAGCATCGATAGAGGCTTCATAGCTACATTGGCCGAAGTATCACCAAAATGGCATTGTTTTGGCAATGATATCCCTTGAAGTCCTCCTTGTTTGTTGACGGCATAGCTGGCTGTGATACAATAGCAACTTCTTCTTGATGTAATAATGTGTTGTGCTTCTTATCGCATTTTTGGTTCGAAAACTGACCTTTGGTTTTTGAGTGGTTCGTTTGGGCTTTGACGGAGAAATTAGTGATTCCAGAGCGTCGATACACAAGAATTTGAGGAAATCTAAGAACTCTGAACTAATTCAATCTGCCGAGTGCTCTGCCCACATTATTTTGATTTTGTTATCTAGCTTTTGTATTTCAAAGGTGTATGAGCAACCAAGCTGTTTGATTTCAAAAATATCCTTTTAGATATTGAAACTTTTGGACGGCGTTCAAACTATGTCGGCAGAAAATTACGGGATATTTATTTTTGGCTACTTTTTAGACTAGATTTATTATAGGTTCATTATGGTTTTTAGAACGGATCCAACTTTGGCAAATCCCTCCTCGGATTTCACAAGAAAAACCCAAGATACTTAAAGAACTTAAATCAGTAAATTTAATACATTTCTTTTTTGAATTAGTATTTTTTTTAGTATCAAAATGGATACTTATCTGAACATGAGGTGTGGCTCCTCTATAATCATGCGGCGACGTGTACAGTTATTTAGCCACTTTTACCCTGCAATATCATTTATAGAATGCCTTTGCGTACAGTACAGCTGAGGTTTTGAAAGTGTCCCAAATTAGACTAGTAGTTTAAAGGAGGCACTTTGTTCCCAAGTTTGTAAGATTTTATAATACGGTTAAAACCTAACGCGGCGGATTAAAACGAAAATGAATGGTTCTCTGCAAGAGCAAATCAAATATTAGTGAAATTAATTAATTAATTATTTGGGATCTGCCAATAATGATTCACTATCCAGACTACACAAAAAAGCACACTGCCAATTATCTTTATTCGAATATAGGAATACGTAATTTTACGTTATGATATGGCATTTAGCCGGCCGAAATTTTCTTTATACGATATGCAGCGCCAATCTCATATTGTCAAAGTTTTAACGAGCACTAGCAAAACTAATATAATATATTAGTGGATGGATTCAATAAAATTAATGAATATAACAATAGTGGAATCCGTAATAAAAACAGAAATTAAATAGAATGCGGTGACCTCTAGTGAACAATAGAAAAGTTAAATATTATTAAATTGTTATTTATGAAGATTAATGAATTATAATTTATATATTTACGTAATTTATTAGAAAAATATTAATAATGATTTATGGAACACGTTCTAAGTAACTCGGTATGCAATTAACTTGTTTCAACTTTAAACTGTACACAGCGCCAACTGTCAATGAAATTTTTGTTTGGATTGTCGTAAGCGGAAAGTAGCATGACTTGCTAAATATTTTGGTGGATGGATTCAATTTATATTGAATGAATATTTCAAAGTCTGATTTGTGCCGCAATTGTAAGAGGTGTTATTAAGTATTATGAAAGAATTAAATAAGGTAGTGAATAAAGTTAAAATATTTGGTTTGAATAAATAAAATTTTTATTTTGTGTTTACCTCTACATCTTAAAAAAATACATCAAAGTGGTATCTAGCGGACATTAGAACAATTAGTAATGTATACATGAATTTATGCATATAACAAACAATACATTATTGCTTTTCTTTATAATTCACTAGAACTATAATGACATGTAGGTTCATATATAAACAAAATATAAGGTAACTAATTTGGGGACGGTTCGGTGCATCGTGTAATATAATAATATTGTAGTGAAACTGCTCACATAACGCTACATGTGGGCGCACTAACAAATTTTGAAACGACTGTTGTAATGGTTAGTCGTCATATACAACATTGGTTTTCACATCAAAGGTTGCACGAAGAGAGGACTCGCTGTTAGCGACATACGCTACGCTACGCGCGTGGCGCTAGTAGCGAGTTTCCCTCATGCTCAAGTTTATACTTGAACCTTTACGAGTTCAATGCGAAATCAATCATCGGATTGAATTCGTAGTTCGTGACCTACCCAAATCCTAAACACGATTATGATTTAATTGTAATTTGGTAGTATACGATGCGTTAATATAACTGTCCTTTTGCTGCTGCGCTAGCCCAGCGTATAGTTTTTTGTATGTTGCTCTAATATATTGTTTAATTCGATATTGCAATACTCGGCAGCTTTGATCAGCACCAAAAACTGTGACACCTTCAAAAATACGTATAAATGTGGCATCGCGCTTATATAATGATGATACCACTGCGCGGGTTCCATATTCAGGTTACTGTCCAAATAATTAAAACATATATATCCGAGTGTACAACCCAATACCCAAGCACAAAATAGTTTCAAACCAAATTGATGAATATTGCTGCCAATCACTTTATCCTTATTCACACTGCATTCACTTAGAAGTCGTACAATAGTAGCGTACCGCTTAAAAATTTTTCGCTGATAATGGTTTGAGGCTAAAAGTGTTGTACTTAATAATAACCAAATTGAAACCACTTCGATATACATCTGCAATTTTACCGACACTGCGGTCACATTGGTCTCCAGTTCTCCAAAGTTTTGTCTAGTTTTTGACGTAAAATATACGTATACGCTTAGCAGGTACAAAACCACATGGATCAATAAAAAGAAACATCCAACTGGCGTATAACAATTTGCTATTTTACCCACTTTAACATCAATAATCACAGTTTTGACAGGGTACATTCCCATTATTAATGACCACAGTTTAATTACCCGAAAATTATCGGTAGACGAATAGTTTAAAACATATTTTACTTGTTCCATACTTTAGAAAATCAAAGTCGCGAGCGTGTGTAGCGCCTGAATAAAAATTTTCTACTAATTGTTAGAATTAAATTGCATGTGCAGTAACCAGTGAGTCGAGGTAGTCGTCGTACTATAATTATGTATATGAATAATTTAATGATTAATAAATTTTATTGCTTGTAAATTGAATAAATTATGAGTGCACAATGTGCAAAAGGTGTAGATTTAATTTGAATCGTTTACATCAATACCACACTATGTTCAAATAATAGCTGCTGCTTCACCATGACATTTTTGAAATTGATCATATTATTATTGATCATACCAACAAAGCGTATCAAAGGCAGTAGAACTAAGCCAAACTAAAGACCAACAAAGTCAAATATTCAAGCACTTTCGGACTCAAAAAACCCTACAAAACAACATATTGGGCCAAAATATTGGGCCCGAAAATACCGTGAAATTGAATAAAAGGATCATCATGTGAGAGTTCGCAATCAAATTACCGGTTTGAATTTTGCCATTACAGACATATATAATTTTCAAGTACAAATAGCCCGATATCACTACTTCCAGTCACATTAAAAATATTTGGTAAATTGCCGCCCAAGAAGATCAAACCTATCATATAGAAGGAAGATGTTTAAATCTATCACACCAATTTCAGTTTAGAGCGGTGCAAGGCACAATCCTCGTAAGGATAAAATTGATAGTTTTACCATACATGTCAATTTCTCTTCTCATAACATCTTTGAGTACGAAATGTGCACTGTTAGTTCGAACAAGCATTCGAGTGGCAACGTGAAGTGTGCTTGTTCGTTAAAGACTACCTATCGTAAGACCAATGTCCTCTGAACCAATTGTGCCCAAACCCTAAAATGAATGGTTGAACCACCAAGATACCAATTGTGCTGAACACAAAGCGGTGGAAAAGTGGTTTGCCACTACGCTTGACCTCACACAGATTGTTAGTCCACATTTGAATCTCAAAATTCTACAACAGTTCATCTTTTGAATCTTTGTCTCACACCTATACTTCGTTCTATGGAAGCACGTGTAAAGGTTGGAATTGTAAATTTTGACCATAATCTGACAACCGTAAAAATATCTGCCAAAGAACCACTTGAATTCAGACAGCAACCAGTAATTTTGATGAAGCTGCCATTTTTGCAACATTTCCCTTGGGAAAGCCATAGTTTCTATAAGAGTCATGCAGATGACGGCTTTTTCCGCAATAAAATTTCTTTTAAGCGTATTAGGCTGTGCTAAGGAATCGAAAAAAGCCAACAACAAGAAAGCTGCCAAGGTTCCGAGTTGAAAATTTCCGATTGCAATTTTGATTAGATTTTTGCATCGGTTGCCAATATTTCTAGAAAAAAAATTCAGCATTAAAATGTGCAGACGGTGCTTTGTCGGTGGATTCACATTTGCAGGCCGTCTTACTAACAAATACCTTCACCACGAGCTCCATTTTTGTTGTCCCCGATGAAGTTACGCCTCCTTCCATTCCACATTGTGGTTCCGAAATGGGTCCCATCAATTTGTCGGAGGAAATTATCTTCAGAAACCTGGAGGAAACGGACGTAAATAAGGACTACGGAATTCCTGTTCGAATATTGAAGGAGTTTGTCAGCGACTTGGCTCCAATATTAAATAAAGATTTTCTCCTATCCTTTAAGCAAGCAATCTTTAATAATTTATTACAATAGACTGCCGCCAGAGATTGAGTCAAATGGTACTCTTTGGACATTGTGGAGGGCAGGTCAACCTTATCAATGTATGTAATAAATTATTTTGGTGTCAGGTTACACGGAATTTGCTCCAAACTGTAAAGGCTTCAAATTTTTCAATTAAAGTTCGATTTTCACACATTTAATAATTTATTACACCAGACCGCCACCAGATATTGAGTCAATTGTTATCTGTGCAAATTCCGTGTAATCTGACAAAAAAAAAATTATAACACACCTGGATAAGGTTGACCTGCTCCCACAAGGTCCATGGAGTAACATTTGACTCAACATCTGGTGGCGGTCTGGTGTAATAAATTATTATTATGTGTTAAAATCGAACTTTAATTGAAGAATTTGAAGCCTTTACCGTTTGGATCAAATTCCGTGTAACCTGGTGTAATAAATTATTTAAGGTGGTAAAATCGACGTTTTTGTTCTAAATAATTCTTTCATACAAAGCATTCGTCTTTTTTGATCCGGATCAAATTTTAACTTGAAAAATTAAAATTAGCCGGCTTTTACTAAAACGGTCTTGTACCATAAATATATTAAAGAATCATTAACACATGAGCTGAAAAGTCGCGGGCCTAACACAAAAAAACACGTTTTTTTTGTTTAAAATTGGCTTTGTTCATCAACGTAATCTCCATCAAGAGCAACACAATCATTCCAGCGCCGCTCTAACATTTCAATACCACTTATGTAGAACGATTTATCTTTTGCCTCAAAATAGGCTTCAGTTTCAGCGATAACCTCTTCATTCGAGCAAAATTTCTTACCGGAAAGCATTTTTTTGAGGTCGCCAACAGCCAGTAGTCGCTGGGAGCCAAATCTGGCAAATACGGTGGATGTGGGAGCAAATCGAAGTTCAATTCAAGTAGTTTTGCCATTGTTTTGAAACTAACAAAAGTAGCGTCACTCTTACCACAATAACTCACAAACTAATGAATAGAATATAATGAAATTTTGACAGCTGTCTTTTGGAAGTTATTACCAACTGAACAAAAAAAATTGAACAAAAACGTGTTTTCTTTGTTAGGGCCGGGACTTTTCAGCCCATTACTTAAATTTCAGAAAACCGTTATTACTGCTTAAATTTCAGAAAACCGTTGAAAATTTAAACGTTATACACTACAAAATGTATTGGAATGCAATGCAAGGTGCTTTTCTGATAAAAAAAATTTATTATTCATAAAAGCCCAATTTTTTAATGAATCTGGAGATGCAAATTACTAAGGCGATCTTTCAGATTTTGTTAGCGTTTAGCAAAATTTCAAATTAAGCTATTTGCGCCTTTGTACCAGAATTGTGAAACCTGTAACACCGAACTTACGATATTTTAAATACTACGGATATTGGTCAGAATTAAACTTTTAATGACGTTTTTCACAGAAGAACCTAAGTTATCCGGCTTGGATAAATAAGTGCGAGGGTGCGTTACAAAAGAATTTAAAACGGATTATGTAGCGCAATGGTTAAAGCTTCGGCATTTGACCTGACTAATCCACAACTTAATCAACACAACTATATAAGGCACTAGTTACGCCCACTAGATTGAAAATTTAAATAGTTTGCGAAATTTATTACTCGAGTCAATTTCACACTATACCCCGATGTTTATTTTATAATACATAAATTGCACCATTTATTCAATGTGTGCGAAAACTTATAAATTATCATCAATTATATATTTAATGTTAATTATTTAGTTTAGTTATAAGATTATTTTACAAATACGAAATAAAATAAAATTATTTAATATTCAAACGATTTCTATGTGGATCATTTACAACTTTAGATATTTTACCTGTTACACAATATACACTATACAGAACATGACTAAAGGTAGTAGATACTTTCTTTTACATAGGTATATGTACGAGTGTGTATATATTAACTTCAATTAAATTTATTTATGTACTCGAATATCCCATTAAAATTTATATGATTTCAATTCAATGTACATATTCTTATTATTGTATAATTCTTGTAAATAAAAATTGGTAATGAACTTAAAAAAAAAAAAAAAAAAAAAAAAAAAAAAAAAAAATTAAAATTAAAATATGGTGAGTTGTATTCTATTTATGTATCACCTCGTTCTCGTGCACGTATGTTATGAATAGAAGAAGTTCATATGCAAGAAAATCAATGATTATTTTTCCCCACCACCGCCATCTTGTCCCTGGGTGTGCACGGGAAATCGTTACTACTGCTCTGCGTTTATCAGTTATTTTAATCAAATCCATGTTTCATCCAAGTCATTGTCCAATTTCGACAAATCAAAATTATGAAGAAGCTTTATTGATAAATCGCTGAAGTTTTGTTGAATGTGATTCGATACCTGAATGATAATTGAATACTGCCAACTTCATATCGGCTTAAATATTTCGGGTATTTTTCTCTTGTCTTTCTTCTTATTCGATATTGTCGTAATTTGTCTAATATTTCTTTTATCAATGAAATGCTTCAGTCAAAACTGGGCTTTGCCTACGAACAAAAATTTAACAGCCGATTAACACGTTTACAAACTGAAAACAAAATTTAATAAAGGAATGTATAATTATAACAATATTTCCTCTAGAAACTATTCACAAATAAATTATTTTGTTATTAATTCTAATGATATAAATTTAGTAAACTTAAACTATATAGTTAGTTGCGCATTAACAATTTAATTAATTTTAAAATTAAATGCGTGTATTTAGACGACATAATCACAAAATATGTTCACTTTGAAACGTTTCACCACGAACTACATTTGAACATGACATTACACGAAAAACAAAAGATTTTTTTTTTAAACAAACTTGATTTTACCCATACAACACTTTGTACCGAAGGATATTTCTAGTAGAAAATGTATATATAAAAATGTTAGTGCCTTTTCCAACCTGTTTCTTATTTTCTTATGAGAAACTACTAAAATTTGGACATTAGGCATGGTAAAACAAAGACGATCGGTTTAGTGGCTAAGGTCGACGATATTGAGCTATTATTTAAATTTAATTTAAGTGGTTAGGTTCTCTCACTATCTCACTCAAAATTAATTTTGTTTTAATTTCGTTCACCTTTAAACTTTATTTGTATATTTTATAACAAATAAATAAAAAAAAAAATTGTATTAAAATTAATAAATTTATGGTTCATTGGTAGAGGCCTATTGCACTATTTAATTGCGTTTCACGCAACCAGGCCGACATTTGTTGATTTTTTTGTACTAAGCCTAAGGTGACCATTTAATAATTTTGAAAATGTAGGCTATTTCAATTAGAAAGCAATTTTAGAATCTGGCTCGTGGTATGTGAGCGCCCCAAGCGACACTTTTGTCACTTTGCTCACAGTACAGCAATGTAAGTAAATGCGTTAGCACGAGTCTTGAAAATTCGAGTTTTGGGACATCAAAAGTTCGGCAGACAATACACGAGATTATTGTAATTGAAACTAGATCCGAGTCTGATAATCCTATTTCGGCGATACAGAAAATAATTCGATTTAGTGTAGTTCCTCATTTATGCTGTGTGCCTCACATCGATTTTTTTGTCTAAATTTCCAACTAACTAAATTGATGTCTAGTTCATACCAATCGTTCAAAGATGGCATAAAACCAACCGCATCTGATGTTTAATTAAAATCTGCTATATAAACTTAAATTTAACATTCTACACAGCATTTCTAATCAGTAATTGATAAATCGAGACTAAGTTTGCAGTTTAGAACTAAATATCGGGTAGATTTTAGCTTGCATTCTGCAGAGTTTTGAAAAATAAAATGTTCTCTTAACGCTACATAAATTTAATATTATACAGACCATTACCGGTAAACCGAACCTATATAAAAAAAAATCTGATGATCGGAAGGCGGTAGTGAGGGTATATAGTAATTTTTTAATTCAAAATTATTTACAATTCGAATAGAACATCAGGCCTAAAATTATTTTAAAGTTCTCGATATATTTTATGATTCAATATTGGTTCTTTTTCCGAGTGCAATTTTTATGCGATAGGTGGAATGAGTATTATTATTATTATATGAAATGTGTAAATAAAAAAAACAATCTTAGAAGAATAACAGCTGCACAAAAAAAATGGGTCTCGAAGGTTTATTGAGTAGAGCATATCAGTCTACAAGAAAACGATCTTTTATTAGCCATCCGTGATACTGATCTCCATAAATTGAGAGTTTTAATAAAAAATAGTGAAAGTGTGCGTTAAATGTGAACAATATATCAGTTCCTTTGAGGTTGTCCTATTTATTGCAAGTGATCGTTAAATTGGCCAGTTTAACTTAAGTACTCCGTCTTGAAGTCCGTTGATATAACTAAAATATTTTTTTGGTTTTTACTCAGTCCGTAATCATTATATTAGGGTGGTTCTTGTAATAGGAACCGCCTGCTTTGGGACCAGTCAGGTTCAGTAAGCAGTATTTCACGTTATTTTGAATAAATTAAGTTTCTATGGGAGAAATTTACTTAAATTTAACGATTAAGGCTAGGACGCAGTTGGCGTGGTATGAAATTTCGCTGGTCTCCAAAATTATCCAGATAAATTATTCCATGAATAATTAATTTGTCTAGTTCCGTAAAATTTTGACACAGTTAGCTTCATCTTAAAATATTTTTTATGTGACTTTATTTAACAACAAATAAAAAAAATTGTTGAAATCTAAAAAATTAGCTTACTTTTGTCGTAGTTACCATATAAAAATGCAGTGAAAATGTGTAAAGTTAAACAGAGACATCTATATATTCTAATATGAAAAATGCCAATTTCACAAGGTATACTGCGTACCGCAAAATGAAATTAAAGGCCGGTACGCTGCTGAAGTGAAATGAAATTTTCACTGGTCTCCAAAAATAAGTTGAAAAATCTGACGTGAAAAATTAGTTTGACGAGTTTCGTAAATATTTTAGTGCGTATAACTTCATGCTGAAATGTAAGAGAAATATTTTATTTTGTTGTGATTTTTTTTTGACATGCAGGTGTATTGTGTTTTAGTTTTGTTTTTAGTGCTATAAAATTTTATTTTTTTGTGTTTTCAATACCTAAATTTATTTATTAATTTTCGTTAAATTAAATTAAATTTAAATTTATTTAAATTAATAAAGAAATTAAACGGGATATGCATTTAAAACGCCGACGGCAAATTGACGATTTTATTATAGATGCGTCCCTTTAGCTTTTAAAGAAAAACTTGAGAAAAAGAATAAAAAGAAGAATCCTTCAGTTAGGGTAACACCTTCTCTACGAGAACGAAGAAAAAGAGGTATCAGTAAACAGCACGTCAGCACTATCTGAGACAATGTTTGTACAGCAATATGTAGAACATTGAAAAACGAAATCGTGAATATGGATATGGATTTGTTTTTAAAAAACAGCAATGATTTTAATTACAAGTGGAATCTACCGAACTGTGTTGGCGCCATCGACGGGAAGCATATAGCCCTTAAATGCCCACAGAATGTGGGAAGCCGATTTTTTAATTATACAAGGCACTAATTTACATTAAATATTTTTCAATAGTTTTATATTAAATTATGTATTTCAGGGCTTTCACAGTATATTCCTAATGGCTATAGTGGACGCAAATTATAAATTCAATTATGTGGATATTGGAGCACATGGCAACGAAGGCGATGCAAATGTCTTCGCGACAATTCAAAATTATTGGTGACTAGTTTAGCTTTCCTGAAGATGCACATGTTGCGGGAGTAAAATTTCCCTTTTACTTAATCAAACCGTATAATCAAACCGTATGCTCCAAAGCAGAAGTCTAAATTGACTGACGATTAAAGAATTTTCAACTATCGACTTAGCAGAGCCAGACGCGTAGTAGAAAACGCTTTTGGAATTTTAACATCGAAATGGCTCTGTCTAAGTCGAACGATGAATTGTCAACCTGATCGAGCCCAAAAAATAGTCAGCGCTTGTTGTTATTTGCATAATTGGATGCTCAACAATAATATGGCCCGGCTTCTTATGTTGATTCTTTTGATCAAGAAGGTCGTTTAATTGGAGGCGAATGGCGAAAAATTGTTGATTCAACACCAAGAAGAATTTTCTCTGCATCTGGTCGGCATACAAATATTAGAAAACAAACAAGGGACCATTTGAAAGACTACGTTAATTCTGAGCTTGGTCGTTTACCGTGGCAGAATAAAGCTGTTTTCTTGAATTAAAACAAATAATAAAAAAAAAAAATAATAATTAAAAATATAAATAATGAACTTATTTTTCTTTTGAGGATCTTACTGCCTCGTAAGCCAATTGTAAATATTTTAAATTTAATTCGCTTTGTTGGTCACGAGTTAAATTTTCAGATACTTTGTCTAAAAACAGATAGGTGGAATAATTTTTAAGCTCCTTTTGATGGTGTGCTGGAGGAAGTTCGACCTCTTTATTCCGGATTTCTATTAATTTTGATATGTTGGAACTTAGCTGATCCAATTCTCTGTCCGGTCCCGGTACATTTTTCTTACGTGAAGTGGTCTGTAATAAACAAAAATATAATTATAATATTAGATACTTAATAATTTTACCGTATAACTTACATATGAACAGTTAGAGGCTACAGAAGCCCGTCGCGCTGTCGGAACTAGAGAATGTACTGTAAAATATAAGGAAATATTAGGTGATAATTAGTTTTTACCTATTCTTAAATTCCACCGCAGATATTTACCGCCTTCTTGGTTGTTCCAGGAATGCCATGTGTTTTGACAACTCCCAATCGATCTCATGTTCCACCAACAAAGTGACGTTTGTATTGTGCTCCTCCGAGAACCTTTCACTTCCGGATTTCAACCGTTCAGAAGTTTTGGTATGATACCTGCGACTATCCTTCAAGCTCTTCCACGCTGTTTTACATTCCTCAACTGCAAAAAAGTAAACAATTTATAAATTAATTATTTATTTTGTTTTAGATTCACAAGTTTTTTTCGGATATTCCGAGTTGCGACGAGTCGTACCTGTTTTGTGCATGTCATGTGCAACCGCCTTCCAAGCCGCTGCCACGGCATTTTTATTTTGGTGGTCTTTATCACCTATAGATTCCATAAAGATGGACGCATTTCCACACAAGCAGCTAATTTAATTTTCTCATCCGTGTTAAATTTACGCTTTTTTGCCGAGTTTGCAGTTAGCGATTCGCCCTTATTTGATGGTCGTGAGAGCAAAACCTCGTCTTCATCCTCCAACAAATATTCCAATTCTATAAACGCCATATTTTAACTATTGGAATAAAAAATAAATAAAATCATATTTTAATATAGGTAATTTAATTAAAAATGTAAAAAAATCTTAATTTTTGTTTAATTACCCAGTTTGTTTAATTAAATTAAATATTTTAACACTTATTTTTTTTATATTCAAAAACAAAACACAAAAACTAAAATTCAATTGTCAAAATTTTTCTTCACATTTTATCGTCCGAGTCGATAAAAATGAAGTGAAAAATGTGTAGAGATAAAATAGAGACATCTATATTCAATACGAAAACTTCAATTTCACAAGCTAAACTGCGTACCGCAAAGTGAAATTCTGCGGTGAAATTTTCATTTTCGTTTTCGCTTGTGCCATTTTTATATGAGAAATTTCATTTCACTCCAGCTGCGTACTAGGCATTACTCAATATTCCAAACAAAAATTCAACTACTATATACTACACTAAACATAAAGACTCTGTAGAACGTGGTACAAACAGTATTACGTTTCAATCGTATTACGTTTTGAGAATAGGTAGCTTGAGTCAAATAGGCATAAAAATAATCGTAATAGGCATAAAAAACACCTCTCTTGGAACATATTCCAAGCTGCAAAGACTTTGCACAGCCTAACAGATAAAAATACTCTTAATTCTGTTCTAAGGACCGTAGAATCTATAGCTCGTCTGTAGCTTTCTACTCTGATAAATAATGTTTGCTGTTTGAAGTAATCAACGATTCCCTAATTATTCAGAATTATACAGTCGGGGAAGTGACCTTTTACTAAAGAACTAAGAAATAGTCAGTTCACCAATTGGCTTCTTGACTGTTCCCAGAAGATTTTAAGTTCTAAAGAGAGGACCATCTTCTGCCATTTACCGTTGTGTTATAGTGAGAACTCCGCTAGGCCGTTCCATCGTGTGTTCGCTTGGCTATGAGTTTTGGATTGATCTATTATTATTTTTATTTATTTAGACGTACAATTTTGGATATTAACGGGATCATTGTGATGTGTTTTATAATCTCTTCTCAGAACGTCTTCCATTATTGCACAAATCGCCATAATATTCTGCATTTCACCACGAAATTTTTCCTGCCACAGCTTTCAATCGCTCAAATAATAGCCCAACATTGCCATCTAAAATAACTCCTGCGAATGTTGAACCAATTCCGGCATCTCTCAATACAGCAGCACCAGCAGCGATATTAATCTTCCATTCGACCTTAGTGCAGTTCCTAAACCAATAACTTTATTTGTATCTAAGTGGAGTAACAATACAATTAATCCCCAACTAATGAGCTGAGCCATTGAAAGGAGGACTAACAAGAATTTATTTCAACAAAACTTATACGCTTGTTCCTCTATGCAAAATTTTCTGAGAGATGAAAGATTTATTAGTTGATTCCTGATGTCGAGACAATTATGAATTTTTGCAATAAAATGATTTTGCCTATAGCTCGTTTTAAATGAAACTTGGCTGAATTGATTGCAGTTTCCCAAATTACTCCGAAATGTGGCGCACTTGGTGGTATGAAATGCCAGGAAATCGAGTTGCTTGGAAGAAAATAAGATAGTTTAGTGCAGTTTTTTAATTTTTTCCACTACTTTCTGTAAGACATTGCATGGAACCTAAAAAAATAGTACCGTTGTCGGACTGGATTTCAACTGGTACACCTCTCCTCACTACGAATCTTTTAAGAGCCGGTTCGAAAGATTCGCTTGTAAGGTCTCCTACTAGTTTAAGATGAACCGATGTTGTGCTCATGCAAACAAAAACACCAATATATGCTTTATAAGAACGTTATCCTCTGCCTTTGGCTAAATGTATTAACGATGTTGTTGCGTTATTTTGAAGCGATGTTTTAAATATAAATTTGTCTTTTCGTGAATGTGAACTGACACCTAACACCTTTACATATGGGGAAGACTCAATTGCAGCAGCATTTAGTTCTTTTATTTTGTTGACAACTTCATTGCTTGGAATTGAGTTCAGTAATTGTCAGCCGTCTACATAAATGTTTTTCTCAATTGCATGACACGCAATTGGGCTGGAATGTTTTTGATCTTCAACTATTTGATTTATCGATAATGACAAATTGGATTTGATGGGTGCTTGCGCCAAACAATCTGCTGGAACTTTCTATGCTTTAGATTGATCAATACCTGACGATACATCTTCTCGATATCGACAGAGATGGCTATTTTATGTTCTCTGAAACGAAAAATAATTGGGAATAGATTTGACTGAATGACTGTTACTCTTTGCCGATCCGTCGACCATTACTCGCAGCTTTGTCGTGGAGCTGGCTGTTTTTAAGACACGATGATGTGGCAGTATCCATCCATGATCGTATCATGTACAGATTTTTAATATCGTTGTTCCTCTCGAATCGCCCCATGCTCCTTAGACGCTGCATGGCGATGCTGATTGTGTTACTTAGTTCATCTGGTGATTCTTTAAATGGTAAGACTACAATAAATCTTCCAACAGACTCGATTTCCCAAAATCTCTGTAGAGTTGTATCTATATTTGCCATGGGTTTCAAATAATTAGTCGCTAGCCACAATTCGTTTGAACGACTGATGAATTTAAACTGGTCTTTGAATCTTGTTTGGAATTTGATTCACCAGTCTCAGCCATTCCTTTGGTTTCTACGACATTGACATGGAGTAATGTATTATGTTTACCGGAACAGGTTCGACATCGGCGCCTTGATTGACAATTAAATATTGCGTGTCGTCGGCTTAACCAATTAAAACATCTTCGATTATTTGGCGTTGGTTAACATCCAAATTGTTAGACTGAGGGGTTCTTCGATAGTATAGTGAATTCGTTCATGAGCATATGTTGGTTAATTTAATAATGCAGGCTTTAATATTTCAGTAAAATTTATCAAAACTATAACTGAGGGCCGCGAATTATAACAAATGGCGTCGATCACTCTAACGCTTCTCAAAATGGCGAGGCAAAAAACAAATTGGTATAATGGCGACCTCAAAGCACTATTACTCACACGGCGAGCACAAAAAAAAATATTCCGGACTTAGCTACAAGTTAAGTGAGATAAAATGAGGCAAAGTTTTAATTAGATACTGTTTGTGATTTTTTTTAACGCATTTGTGAATAAAATTATTAAGTAGTGTTTTGTATCAAATTTTTATATTGACGGATTTATGTCACAACCCACACCGTTATAATTTTTCGATGCAGCACCTCAAATAATTTTCATCATTGGTGACATTACAGTTAATTTTATTAGACTGGCACTTCGTGGTCTAAATATAATACAGTACCACACTGTACAGTGGTTATGTAGTATCACGCTCCCACATTTTACTAGTGGCCAGTTGAGGCCACTTTATGGTATTTTTGGAGAGGCAACGCACAACAAATTATTTTCGAGTGGCCAGGTGAGGTAATCCACGTATAAATTTGGATATACGGTTTTGGCGAGCCAACGCACAACCGAATTTAATGACCTAAGGTGAAGGATGTGCAACGGGTTTTTTTAACGGGAGGCCAATTCAGGCCATCCCTATTGGCGTTAGTTTGGCGACACAACGCCCAACGACAACAGGTGGCCAACCGACTCTGTACAAAATATTGGTCCAAAGGCGGATTGACGCCCAACGTTCTGGGCGTGGCGCTAGTGGCATGACAGCTCCCCAGAAAGCCGCAACTATGGGGTGACCTTCTTGAAGGTCAGACGTATGATTTTTTTATTAGTTTTAAGTTAAATTTCTTTTTTTTTAGATCAATTGTTTATTTTAAATTCCTATTTTTTTCTTTTCTCAAATTTCCAAAATTTTGTTGTTGTTTGTAATCAAGCACCCAAATTACGGTGTTTGTGCACGCGACCAGGGTCGCACATTGGTCTCGTTTCATTCACTTTCTTCGGTCCTATTTTATTTTTATTTTTCGTTTTATTTATTTTCTCGCTTTGGCATATTGTACGCTTTCTTGATAAAATGAATTACCACAAAGTCGCATGGGCATGGTGGGAGGGGAGACTCGATTCTGTGTCGGTTCCATATGTACATGCTGGGCTTGCCACTCCCCTTCATCCTCGTTGCAGGTCATCTATAGAGTCGGAGTGATGAGTCCCGTGAATGTGTCGTTCATTCGGGGGCGACCATAAAATCCAGCAGTCTCCTCGTGGCACTTCGGCGGTTCCATGCTGTCGAAGTGTAAATTGTGGGAGATTCGTTAGAGGTCTCTCCGGGTGAAGGGAGGCTTGGTTAGTTGGGGCGGCGTCCCTACCCTCTAATGGTGCTTCGTTGCGGCTATGCATCGGCCTTTCGTGGTCGACGCGTCATTCGAGCAAGGAGGGATCTCTTCAGCAGATTATTTTACTCTGTTCCTCAACTCAAGTTTCGTCCGATAAATTTTTGCGGTTTTTTTTATTATTTTTAATTTGCGTTTCATTTTTAAATTTCTGTAAACACGGTGTAGGCCAGAGTCATGCAAGCCTCCAATTTCCCACGACCCAATACCCTGGGTATTAGCCGGCAAAATCACCGTGCGTGAGGCCTCTGTATGACTAGTTGAAATCTGCGGGTCGGCTGTTGCCGTCCGTAACACATTGTTTAGTATTACTAAATAGTGAACTGTTCTAATATTTTTAAATAGCTTCAATAATAACAGAGTTATTGAGTAAACAGTTGAAAACGTAACGATGATGTTCCTATCTAGCGCATCCAAAACTCATACCTCTTAATTATTTACGATATCAAACGAAAAAATTCTCGCCTTCAATTCGAAACAACCAAAAATATTCCATTAAGATCAATATCAGTGTCCGTGATAATATTCATTATAATATTATGATCAATACAATAATTTTGTGGTTTTGAATTTAACATAAAGATACAGAGCACAACATGTGGTCTCATAATCAGCTCAGCGCTTCACATAAAATTTTAAGTGTAAATTTATTAAATTTAACTTTAGAACGATAAACCTGTTCGACTAAACACATTAAATGCGTATCATTACAACAAGACATCTATATTTTACCAATGTTTATTGTATTGATTATAAAAGTGAATAAAATTGTTCATCATCAAGTTAATGGGATGCGTTATTAAATCAACGGAAAAGTTAATAAGAAGTAACATGCCAAGTACGAGTATAAATACAACAATCCCGATACACAAGTGAAATCGTCACTATTTTTGAACGCATCGCGTTCAACGAGTTACACCTGTACCCAAAAATTATATTTTAGTTTATCTACATACATGCATGACAAGTAAAAAAATTTAAAAATATGTAAAAGAATTTGGTCGTATGCCAAAGAAATTATAGATTTTTTTTTTATTACAAAACCAAAATAATCGAAAAAAAAAATTTTGTTCTTCTTATAATGAAATTGTAGTAAAATAAAAAATAAATAAACAAACAAAGAAAATGTGCCAAAATCGGTTTTGCATCTCTTGGATCAATCCCCTCGACGTTTTTTTATAAATATCGAAGACTAATTTAAAATCAATTAATTACAAGTAAAATTTTTTATAAAAATGAGTAACATATCAAATCCCACCTGCCTTTGTTTTTATTATTTTTATTATACAGGTACGAGTTTAATGGATATAAAAAATTCCATATGTACCAGAGTTGAGCAAACTGCCCTATGTCATGGTACCAAAATTTGTTATCCGATTGAAGGACAAATGTTTTTTTATTGAATATATTAATTTTGAGGTGCCGGTCGTACCAGCCAAAATCATGCGTACTATTATACATACTATTAAAGTTAGTGGAGACGCTTCAGCCGAAAATGTCGGCAATGCAGATTTGCTTGTTGTCAATAACACAGATTTAAAAACAACATGTTATGGCGCACGTGAAAAAGTAATTTCTGTTTAAATCAAAAATGTTTGAAGAGAATTTTTGAGAAAACTCGTTGGAATATGTCAAGCAAAGGTTGAAAATTCTAAGCCATAAACTGTTATGGCTAGAAAGTAGTATCTCTGGTAACACAATTTAAATCACATTTCTTGTAGAAAGCCTGGGAAATCTTTGCCGAATATACTTACATACAAAATTTGAAAATTCCTAAAATTTAATTTTTAAAGTGTCATGGCTGGACATAAATTCGAATGAATGGTCTTAGTGATGCTCGCACCTAGAAAAAATTGCATGTCGATTTTCATGTGAGGAGTCCGGGAAAACTCGATTGAATATTACGCACACGCAAAACTAGAAAATTTTAAAAAATTAATCGTTTAAAGTGTCAAGGCTGAAAGGATTCAAAAGGATTCAAATGAAAGGTCTTAATGATGCTAACACCTGGAAAGAATTTCAGGAAAAGTTTTAAGTCCACTTCGTTCCGAGCAAATACTTTTGTCCATCACGAAAATTGATTTTGATGAGAGAACAAATTAAACAAGAAAAGAACTCAATTCTCAATAGACGACTGAGTTGAGTGGTCCTTCCATTCACTTGTTCATCGAATGCAATACTAAAGTCGTTCGGTTAATCGTTCGTTCGGTTAATTTACCAACCATAGAGGTGGCATAATGTATTGAAAAGTGAATGCAATGTCGATTCAAACTCAGGCGTCTATTGAAATTTGAGTTGTTTTTTGGATTTTGTCTCTCGGTGTGGAAATGAATTAGAGAGAGAGTTGGAATTCCAAATAATTCAATGTATTTTATTCGAATAGAATTAAATTGAATCCAGACAATGCATTGTAGTAAACAATATTTTTCGTTCTTTTGTCCGGCGCGTAAATGAACAACGATGATGTTACCATGACAAAAACACGGAAACTCCAGATTTATTCAGCACACTCCCAACGGTTGACCTTGTGATTTGTTAATCGTCATAGCGAACGCGAATTCGAACGGAATGTCAGTTGGGATCAGAGGAATTCTCGGAATTAAAACACCTTCGCCTTTAAATTTGCCCTTGATGATTGTCGCTTGAATCACGTTGTTCGTTGAAAATTCGAGGGAAACGGAATTAATCCTGTCAAAACACCAACAGGAGTTTGACCATTGCTAAGCGCCAACAGTTGTTTGGAAAAATCAGCAGTTGATGAGTCGTTCTGTAACGTGACTCTTATGTTCGTGATCAACTGCAACTTCTTCACATAGCGAAACAAACTTGACGATTTCAGACATGTGTTGAGTTCATCTGCAGCTGTTGATATCGGAATAGCATTTAGCATTTGACGAAAATCGCCGTCCAGCAGAATCATCGCTCCACCAAAACATCGTTAGTCACTTCGTAAATCCTTCATCGATTGAACGCTTTCAATGATCGTTTATGTGCAATTGTCTATTCATCCCAGATGATGATTTTGCATTCTTGCAATACCTTAGCCATCGCCCAGAATGTGACGTCCGGCCGCCGTCTAGCAATGTGTGAATTGTGACCAAAAGCAATGAAATCAGCATTGGGATTTTGTACGCTATTCTCACGAAATCCTCATGAGAATTAGTATACGTTTACCATACAAATTCTCATGAGAAAAGCGTATAAAATCTCTGGCCAGAAATGTTTTACCCGATTTACCCCACGCACATGTCTTTGATCATGATCAAAGCTTCGTTGGGTATCTCTTGCAGTGTTGCAGTGCGAACTCGATGCAAATTATCGTCAGCCATCTCGTCCTTGTATTTCTTCCACAATTCCAATGCGTTCGATGGATGACACGTCGCTACACTAAAAAAAATAATAGGGTGAAGTCTACAAAAAATATAAGTAAATTTAACCTAAAATCGCTGTTGAAATTGAGCCTAAGTAGCGCAAAGTAAATTTCACAAATTTTGAAATGTGAAATTAACTTCATGCTATGTAAGAATATTTTATAATAAAATTATGTCGTTGCATGTAATATTTACTTCGCATTTTGTTGGTTCAACTTATTGGATGAAAGAAAACGAAAATATAGAAAATAGAATACGTAAAATGAAAATGTTGAATTAACTTTTTTTAAGTAAAATTTACATTTTGCTTAATAAAAAATAAAATCGTGATTTTTTTTTTTTGCATGATAACAAAATATTTGTTATCAAATCGAGATGAGGTCTCACCTTTTCAAAATCAGTGAGATACGAATTTTGAATCTTTTAATTAAAAGATTCGATATCCTCATCATCAGATCAGATTATGTAGTTATCAAACTACGAACATAACGTTTCAAACTTCATGAATTTAAATGATGTTTACATCAACTGACCTAGCGAATTATATTTAAAATGCAATAATAATTGTTAAATATCATCGATGTAAATTTAACACACCAGTTTGCAACCTTTACCTTGCAAATGTAAATTTTGGTTAAAAATGTATTTCACATTGTCTAAGTAAATTTTACTTGTTAACAATAAGTATAATAATATAATGACGATTTTTTGATGTACATGATTTTTTACATATGATTAAGTTCTTTTAACTATTTAAAAGATTTTGTTTCGTTTTATTTTGACAAATTGTTTTTACATTTCAAAAAATGTTATTTTGACCTAGGCTGAGTAAAGAGAACTTATAAAATTTGTACTGAGCATGGGTAAATAATCTAAAATATTATGTTAGTTTTACAATTTTAAATTTACTTAACAGGTTAAGTAAAAATCGCATCGATTATTTTATTGAGTGTATGATGATCGCGAACTGTTGGGGCAATTCGCTATTGCATTGATATTTATATGTGGTCAAACGAAGGCAATTATAAATTGCGTAAATTCCAAGTTTTTAATTATAAATGTTGTTTATTTATTTTATAATTTTCCATTTATTTAAACTTATGTAATGACGAATAACAAAAATGTCGTTTAGTGGAAGAGTTCAAACGCAGATGTCGCATTGATCATAAATTTCATTATTCAATCATGCACTGAACTAAAAATAATGCACAGGAATTCGTCCACCAATTGACACTTGGATGACATTTTTACATTTTTAATTTTATACAAGTAAATTTAAGTAAGTATACAAAATTAAATTATACAAATTGTAAATTAATTCTTAATTAAATATTTTAGGAGGATTAAATGGTTATCTATATAATGATAAAGGGTAAGTATAAAGTTTTATGTATTATTTGCATTTGTTTGCTTTTTAGGTTAAATGTATTTTAGAGTGAGGTTTTAGGTAAGTACTTGTTATGTTGAATTGATCCAAAACGAACAATGTACGAATTTGATTTGCCGGCGCAGAAACAGTGGCATCGGCGAGTGAAGAGACCCAATGTGAGTCGTTTTTTAGTAAATCCAGACGTTGGCAGGCTTCTCCATAAGTTGCGCATAACACACCATCTATAGTATGAAGCGATTCGAACGAAGTAGGACCACGAACATGGAACGCATCAGTCGGATACACATCGACGTACCCTGCAACAGGTTCACCTTTCTGTCGTCGTTCAAACTTCGACGACTGGTTCCAAGTATAATAGCGTGCGGCACTTCCCAGTAAAGTAGTGTTCGTGCGAACGGATCGCTATGACAAATTTCGAAGAAATTCGTGAGTGTTGTAGCTAGTGATCGTTCTGTTCGTTGTGCCGCATTGGCTTCCGTGAAATAGACACGTTGTCCATTCTAAAAGTTCACCCACAAATGTTGAACAGTGGGATGAGGTTCGTGTAATGCAAATGAGAAAATACACGGAATCAGCTCATTGCAACTGAAATAACGGCCCAATTGGAACCTTGACACTTCCTCATTTGCATCCGGAGCAGCAATGCCGAATACTGCTGAACACATTTGTTCACGTATTTGCAAACATTTTTAATGGACTTAATTGGGAGTTACATTACTCAACATTGCAGTGTGTTACGAATGTTTTCGATAGAAGCTTGAAATACGGAATGATCTAGCATATATCAACCACGACTTATTTTCCATTTACCATCAAAGTAACTGTTCTGCCACGATCTTCGAGAGAACGATGCCGATATAGTGCATAACCGTCGTTTCCACTAATTGTGTGCTGTCAGCAACGGACGCCGATATTATTTTTACATTTCTCATCTTCCATGCTCGGTGAATCTGGTGACCACGAACAACCCCGGGTCTGCTTCTGGATGTGGTATTTTGGCGCTGATGATTGTATCGTTTTGATCTGGTCTGATTTTCTCAATTAACCAAAGCAGAATGTGTGCATGTGGTAATCCACGATTCTGCCTGAGTACATCCATCAACGTAGCTATCCGAAAACCATCTGTTTAACGATGAAGTCCATTACCGTCCTGGGTTTTTGTTTAAACACACGGGCGGTGATGTCGCGGCGAACGCTGAAAGTTTGTCCTGGTAGTAGATCACCGGTAATTTTAGGCAATTTATGATTGCATGTGAACGTAATGAACAAATCTTGGAGTCCGTAATACCACATATACGTCATAGCATCCTGCGCATATTTATGCATATGCCGTGGGCTGCCAACATATGTCATCGTTTATTGCATCTCCGACATAGATACATATCAACGCAATCTCTCATATCAATCATCCCCTGGAAATTATGCGAATAAAACAAAAAAAGATTGAGCCAAATCGGTTGAGCCGTTCTCAACTGATATGCAAGACAAAAAAAATTAATTTTCTTTGGGTTTTTCCGGGTTTTTTCCAAGTTTCTAAGTTTTCGACTCACATTTTCAAAATTTTCTCTTTTAAAAGACTATATGGATGCTGGATCAGATACGTGCGAAATCCCGTACGAAAACAGCATTTTTCGATTTTACGAATTTTCCGACTTTTCGGGTGGATTTTCCAATTTTATTTTGTAAGAACCATCTCCTGAAAATTAAAAATACAGCAAAAAAAGATTGAGTCAAATCGGTTCTCAACTGATGCGCTAGAAATTCAATTTTCTTCGGGATTTTACGGAAGTTTTCGAGTTTTCCACTCAGATTTTAAAATTTTTCTATTCTAAAAAACCATCTGGATCATTTCTGGAAAAACATCATTTTTCGATTTTCCAATTCTTCCAACTTTTTCGTTAGATTTTTCCAACATTTTCTTTCGTAAGAACCATCTCCTGGAAATTAGGATCACAGCAAAAAAAACATTGAGTCAAATCGGTTCAGCCGATCTCAACTGATTCAGTAGAAAAAACAATTCAATTTCGGCTCTCGGCTTTTTCCGGAAGTTTCCGAGTTTTCCACTCAGATTTTCCAATTTTTCTCTTCTATAAAATCATCTGGATCGGATACGCGCGAAATCCCGTACGAAAATATCATTTCCGACGGAATTTTCCAGTGGATTTTACCAATATTTTCTTTAAAGACAAACCTTGTCCTGACAATTAAGAATACGACAAAAAAATCAGCCAAATTGGGCCAACCGTTCTCAAGTGATGATCAGTCATACATGCGGCAATTGATATCGGGATATTCGCTATTACTAACTTTGGTCTTTTGCCATTTATCAAAAATTTTGAACCAAAATAGTCATCGAGCTATTTTTGAACATTTTCAACTTTCGTGAACCGATGGTTTTTCAAATATGACATCGATCTGAACATGTGGTAATCAGAGGGGGCCAATCCTGCCGCATGCTGTAAACCTTCCGAGCCTAAGGAGAATATGAGTTCCTAGGTTGATGTTACTGTATGTGGACGAGCGTTGTCATGCAGCAATATCACCTTCCGCCTTAATGGGACTTGTAACGTCTAGCTGTAACAGTTTGACCAGGATACAGAACCTTGCTTGTAGTAAATGACTCCCTTCCAATCCCATCAGACACACAGTAACACTTTCGTTTGCATGAATATTCATTTTTGCGCGTTGATGGCTGCCCTGAATCAACCCGTGGTGGAATTATCGTACAAAATCCACTTTTCATCACCACGAGGAAGCAAATTCATGCAGATGCCAACCCTTTGGTTTTTGTTTTCGTTTTAATTTTCGTATTTTTTCCATTTGTCTTTTTGAGTTAGACGCAGATTTTTATCGAGTAAATCTTTAACTTGTCCATCTTCAAATTGTTTTAGTACACCTGCTTTAGTGAACCACATTTTTCACTGTTGAATGACTCACATAATGTTCATCCAAAGTCGAATTAATCAATTCCATAGCTTAAGCAGAATTTTCGTTTTCATTTGAAAATAGAATAGAATGCAATGACGTAAATTTGCTTATCGACATCCAAATTAATGCACACGGAACGACAGCTTGTAAATGAATAAGTTTTGGATTTGGGTATGTTCAAGTATATTTTAATGCAACTAACTTCAGAGCCGAGTTTCTACTTGCACATCTAATATTTGAATGAAATTAAATATGGGCTGGGATACCTTCACACAAGAGCAGATTTGTTAGTGGCATGTAAGTGTTACCCGATTACAAATGTCATTCTGTAGGATAGAATGTTGGGGTAACTTCATATACGTATCTACGGTACTGTTGTGGGACTATGCATTTGACGGATAAATATGTCTGTGTAATCCCACGATTACTCATGCTTTACTGTGATACTTTTCATTATAGCAGTCCACTTTAAGCTGGTGGTTTATGTCAAACGTGTTTTTCGAGAGAACTAATGTTACGACACCTTGAGGGTCATAACATGATTTAATTTGTTTTTTTTTTAATCTTACATTTTTAAAAATAAATTTAGCTATAATCGAATAGGTAGTGCCATCTACCCTGCGGCATTCCTACATTAAAGTTTCATTTGAAAAGCTTTAAAATTCTATTATGTTTTCTTGACTCACCCTATTCTATTACATTAACGTCGAGAGAATAATTGGAGCGCTGCGAGACCAACGTGTAACTTGTGTGTGTATGCGACTGATGAGATATAAAGGAATATTTTTTTGTATGTTTCTCGTTCTTATGTATGACTTAGAGGCGCGGTGTGAAAGAGTGTGCAGGCGACGCGCATGAAAAAAAAATATTCTAGATTTTTTTTTTGTGCGAGTATTTTTTTTTATGTATAGCCAATTCAATTTGTATTTTCATAAAGTTTAGTCTCGTTTTGAGGTGGAAAATGAAATATTTGTAAAAAAAATAGAAAAGGCTCGGTCTGCTTGGGATTGTAAAGGCCAGTCGACTCTAGTTCTGTATTTTAAGATTCCACTAAGTTGTGATTATTTGATTAATAAGATATTTTATAAAATAAAAAAGTAAAATATTATATTTTGATTATTTTTCAAGGAAAATATGGTGTGCCAAAGCCAAGGTGCCGCAACGATTAAGGGCGGCCGGAAGAGACCCGCTAACCCTACTAAGTTTACCGACCAGTGGCCAACAACGTGGCCATTCGCAATTTTCTTTATTACCTAAGGCGCGCCAACGGCGCTAACAACCTAACGCAAACAACTCCCAACGGTGTAGCAGTGTCAGCAAAACAGCACCAACAAATAGCAGTTTACCGGCGGTTGGGCCGCATCGTTGGAACACGCGGATTGGCTGCTACAAGGGCACAATCGTCCAGATGAGACACCTGTGGCAAGATTTCTACCCAAGACGGCCACATCAGTCAAGGTACAATTTTTTTTAATTTTTTTATTTGGTGTATTTTTATTTTCTGATATTTCTATTTTTAAATTTTCAAACTTCAAGTCTACAGTTTTAAATTTTTTATATAATTTTTTTTTATCTATATATTGTAATCGAGCATCGAATTGCAGTAGTCATTCGCGCGACCGGGGTTATCGTTGGTCTCGCTACAAACTTTGTTCCTGTTCGGCGACCATATTTTCATTGTTTGATTTATATCTTTCCTTGTTACAAATTATGCTAATTTAGCGATCATTTTCTTGTTTTGACAAATGTTTTTTGTATGTTTTTTTTTGCAAATAAGATGAAATATTAAATCGATTTTCGAGGCGATATGATGGAAGGGGATATTCCATTTTGTGTCGGTTCCATATTTCCAGGCTGCGAGTCCGTGTCGCACATTCGGGGGCAACCGTCAAATACACTTGATCTGTCCGTGGCAAAGTTGTGTCGAGCTGTCGGAGTGTGTATTATGGAGGAAACGCTGGAGGTCTCTCCGGGTAAAGAGAGGCAAGACATCCCTACACTCTAATGCTGCTTCGTTGTGGCTGAGCATCGGCTTTTCGGGGTTGAAGGTTCTCTTCAACAGACTGGGTACTTGTCACTCGGGGAGATCCGGTCGTTGCCGGATGGACATACCCAGTTATTATTAATTTATTACGGTTCCTCAAGTTTCGTTCTACAAATTCTGGTCGACTTAGTAAATTCAGTTTATCAAATTCGCTTTTAGTTTTTTTTTTTCTGTTCCACGGTGTAGTCCAGGAGCACGCAAGCCTCAATTTCCTCAAGACCCAAGTATTAACCCTGAGCTCTAGCCAGCAAAATATCACCGTGAGAGAGCCCCCTACGTGCTTATTTAAAATCTTCGGAATGGTGTTGAACTATTCCGTAACACTAAAATAGTTGGGAATTCATACAACCAAATTCTCCACTCTTTGGAGGATTACGGGAGACGGCAGTGATGGTAATGCAAACATTCACCTATGAAGAGCTGCACACGTTGATGATGCAAATTTATGGAATATGGAATTCAAGAATTTCAATTTCAAACGGGAATCGGTCCATTCCAAATTACGTTTCCGAGATAATGTCGAGAACAATTTTTCCAACGTTGTATTGCTAAAATATGTGTAACATTAAGCTTACAGTGATTTGTTTGTGTCACTGGAATATGAATGAAACATGCGGTTAATGTATGATCAATATATTTCTAATGGACCGGAAGTATTAATTTTACTGTCACTGGCCGGGTTAAATTCGTAATAATCATTCTAATCATCACCAATTATCACCTATATTATTCAGACAAAGATGTGGAATATGCCCCAGCGCAACTTTTGTTCCAAATGCACAATAGTTTAGTAAACACCTTGTACACTATAAAAAAAATTGCAAGTCCATTTTTATAAACTGTCTTCTTCTTTATCCTCGTTTCTCGTTTACTTATATTTTTCTTCTTCGTTTTCTTCTTTTCCTATAATACGGTGTTTCGAAGTCTTATTGTATTATCGTAAGAAATAAATGTAGATTAATTTTCGTATATACGCAAAATATGTGAAGTCTGTATACGATATTCACACATTACGATGTATCGAGATTTGAGTCACTACTATAAAAGGGGAATCTCGGCCAAAAACTAGTAACATAAAAATTTTAGTAAATTACGTCGTGCAAAATCAAATTTAAGATGATTTCATAAATAAAGAAATATTTAACTAAAATCTTTGTGTACCATAAACAATTTATAATAAACATGAGCGTACGACCTTTATTGACCTTGTATTGTTTTTTGTTGCTCGGCGTTGTAAATCAGAAAAAATGAAAAACTCCCCTATTTACTCAATTAATTGTGCTACGTGTGCCCTCAACGTAATAAAATATATCACAGCTGATTTAAAATTAAAATGCTTTGTGCATAGAGTTATAAATATACCCAGTTCCATTATCAGTCTTATCATATTTTATAATTCCGTTATACATTTTTTTTTTATGATTGCTATTTTCGTTTTCATGTTAATGTTGATACGCGATTACATTACATACTTGCATACGTATACGAGTATGTAAACAAATGCAAAGTAATTTTCGTTTTACATAATTTCAACGATTAAAATAATAATAAAAATCAATTCGGGATTCGATACACGTATATGCATATATTGGGTGTGCTTAGAAGGAATGACGGATTTAGATTTTTTACTTTTCACAAAATGTTAATTTGAGCATTTGCTTGGTTTAATTTATTAATTTAATATTATAAATCATGATGATTAAAAAATAACTAGGCGCTTCTGGATGCTGAGCGGCCCGACTTCGCCCAACAGGAGGTTATCTGAAATTGTCTTCGCTTTAAAATAAACGGCAAGACGTGGATGGTGTTGGATGAAACACCATCGAGTATAGAATGATCAGTTATGCCGATTTGAAAAAGCCATTCGTTGTGTTGTTTCTGGACTCCGCTGGGCATGTTTGTCGTCAGTGTTAACTGAGTGAAGTGGCTTCAAAGACTGCTATACTCGATGCAACTTTCGAGCACGTCAGTGCGAGTTCCTTTTGGTACAGTAGAAAGCGTTTTTCGGAAATTCCTACTTTCGGGGACAATGAACATCCCTCCATGATGCGTGAACCCTTTCGTAGATCTTCTGCTTCTAGAGGCTTCAATCGCATTGATGGCAGAAATTCCTGTTGTGGCAAACGGAAGCGCAGTTTGTCCTCCATCTCACACAAATGCCAGCAATGTTCACAGGGTCTTTCCTGAATCACCACGACAGTCACGATCGAAGTAACCGCTGATAATTTCTCAGCATCTATCGGTCATCTACTGCCATGATAATTTTTCCTAATACATTGAATTGGTTGTTGTTCAGCATTGAAATTCGCTCATTAATTAAAAACTGCACGAAAGTTTTTTTTTTTATTTTATTTTTTTTTTAATGTTTTTTTTTAATGTGAATGCTGTTGAGCACCGCTTCTGTAGTGAAGTCCCTAACTGTTTGGCAACGTCATCTGAATGGTTTGTGTTTAAATCGAAAGCCATATCGAGCGAGAACCACAGTTCCACAGATTTAGTGAACTCGTTGGGTTGCAGAAACGCAAGGTGCCGTGACGTAAGAGATTTACGGTTGCCTAACGGCTCGCTAATTTTGTTAACGGGTGGCACACAGCCACAACGTGGCCATGCACATTTTTTTTTATTTTTATGGTGAAAACAATTTACACCGCAAAGGCGGGCCAAAGGCGGGAAGACGCCCAACATTTACGGTTAAAGGCGGAGGGCGCCGAATGAAAAACTACGGTCAAAAGCGTCAAGACGCCTAACATTCACATTTTTGCTAACGGTGGGAAGACACCCAAGACAGTTACGGTTACGGGTGATGAACTACGCCGCACCTATACTGGGTGACCTGACAGGGATTAAAAGGTACACATTTTTTAATTTAATTTAATTTTATTTTATTTAAATTTCAATTTTCCAATTTTCTAATTTTCAATTTTAATGATCAATTTTAATTTTTATTTTTAATTTCTATTTCTCCTAATTTTGCAAATTTAAATAATACATTTGTGTAATCGAGTGCGACCATTTTTTGTTCGATTTTCCAAAATTTATTCACGTTCGCGACCATTTTTAGCTTGAATTATTTTTCTTTTGTTCCGGAGTTTTTCACATTTGACTTTTTTAGTTTAATTTAATCTTTTTTTTTGTTTTTATCCCTCCTTCCGCCTCTGATTTTTTATTTTTTTATTTAAATAAAAAACAGTACTGCCTATGATTCCTGGCATTCGGGTTTATTTTCTTTTCTCATTTGCGGCCTCGAAATGTTTTCCGTGATTATTCTTGTTTTGTACTTAACCTTGTCTTTTTCCATAATATTACTAAATGTTTTCCGATTGGTATGATGGAAGGGGAAATCTCATTTCGTGTCGGTTTCATAGTTACAGGCTGGGTTTGTCACTCTCCGTTATCCCCTTGGCAGGACATTCACAGGGTCGGAGTTGCAAGTTCAGCATATGTGTCGTCCAATTGGGGACGACCGTAAAATCTACACGGTCTCCCCGTGGCACTCCGGCAGTGTCAAGCTGTTGGAGTTGAATTGTGGGTGATTACCTAGAGATCTCTCCGAGTGAAAAGAGGCTTTGACTGTTGGAGAAACGTCCCTACCCTCTGATACTACTTCGTCCTGGCTGGAAATTTTCCTCTAGAGGTCGATGGGTCAAGGGGGCGTTAACTTTATTCACTTTTCTTCAAATTTTGGCCGACATACTTTTAGTGTCAATTCAGTTTCAATTTCTTTTTTCTGAGATCTAGGGCGGTATGTTGTACCATCACTTCGAATCGAAATTCGAAAAAAGTCGAATGGCGGTATGTTGCATCATTTTCGAAAAGCAAAAATGATACAACTTTCACTTTTTCGATTCGACTTTTTTCGATTTCGATTCGAAGTGATGGTACAACATACCGCCCCTAGTCCGCAGAATTATCGTGAGAGGGGCCTCTGCATGTTTAGAATAATCTGCGGAATGATTCTTGAACCACCGGTTAGTACCGGTGTTGCGACGACGGCACAACGGATAATTGCGTTGACAATGGGCTAAGGGGGTTACTTCAGTAAAGGATTTAAGACACTTCTTAGCGCAATGACCATTTTCCAAACATGCTAGTTGTGAACTCCGCTAGGTCCCTGCATCACACAGCTCCTGAAGACCTCGTGCATCCGAGGTCTCTCCGGCTTCCGCTGTTGTGAATATTTATTCAGCTCGAGGCACCTCCAAGATGTGAGCGTGTGGGAGCCTACACTTTTGAAATTAAATCGTTTTGGAAATGTCAAAGATTTCATTCACGGTTAGATCGTCCATCAAAGCCCTTAATTTGATCAGCTGAACGATATTAAATCATTTCCCCGTTTGCACATATTGCGAAGTGATCCTTCAAATCTGGATGGAAGAGTGAATAAAATGCCACCTACGACATTATTTTTTGAACCCACTTTGCGACGTGGCATACCTTTATATTACTTGGCATTGTAGTTCTTATCTGGTGGCCTTCACCTGAAGGTATGGGTCCACCTATTAATGCTGCGTCAACTTGCCATAGCTCTCAGAATTGGGTTGAACATAATTTGACGAATCGATATGGGAGCTGCTTTGAACTGAAGCATTCTGATTTTGATGCGTACCAGCTTCATTTGACCCTGGTTCTCCGTACGGAAAGACTTACGTACATGTGAGCTTAAAAGGGTTTATGTTAACAAACTGCTGAGCTGCTTTAACTGGATTTCGCTGATAGATGTGAATTTCACGCTCAAATAGTGGATCATCTTCATTCACCATTGCAAGTTTGTTCGACGTTGGAGTGTTGAAGCGACGTTGGTCAGACGTTGGTTCACGTTGAAAAACCACAACTGGAACCACTTCATTTAGAGCCGTGGCTTCTTCCCTCCTCAACACCAAACGACACGTCTAAGCTTTTCGGTTGTGATATCTGAAGCTGTCCTCAGTAGTCTTGAATCCGTTTCACTTTGTGCCACCTTGCTGATTGAATTGTTGTTTCACTACTTGTTACGGTAAAACATCGATGATTGAAACCTCAAAAGTGTTCTTGTACACCCCCATTTCCTTGTGTATCTTCAGATTTGCATTTACACTTTCTGGAATTCTGCCAAACTAATGCACCTCGGCGAAAATCAGCATATCTTCCATTCTGGCAGTATTGCGCCCTGATTTATTTCGATGATCGATCTTTTGCTCATCGTCGTTGTTGATCAGCTAAACTATTTTTGCGACTTCTTTCTGCTTGACAAATCGGTTGTTTCTTGGCACTTGGACCGGGAGGTACTTAGTTCGAATCCCATCAGATGATATACAAATCGAATTTTCGCCATCGATTACGATCGGTGATGTTAATAAACACAACTTAGACCCTCTGTTGAAGTGCAGAATTCAGCGCCGTTCATGTCAATGTGCAGGTTGACATGGAGCTTGCAACGTGCAGGTGGTATACTGTAATTGTGTGCGTGAATGAAAAGGGGAGTATTAAATGACCTTAAAAGGACAATAATCCCATTGGATGATTACCACATTCGCAGACATGACTGCTATAGCAGTCAACAACTTTTTCGTTTTTAACACTCTCGCACAAATCAGTCACACAACACAACGTTTTCTTTTTTTAAGAAATAAGGCGACATATTTGTCAATTCGTAACAATACATTCCTTTCCGCGACGAAATATCATTGCAATTACAAAAGTTATCAAATTTGTGTTTTACACATTTAGGAGGTGTCCGCGAACGTGTTACTTTCTTAAAAAATAAAAACAACTAATACTTTCGGTTGTTTTTCTAAAAGCTTAGGTCATACTGAGACTACATGGAAAATTTGGGGAAAATTTTTGGATTAGGATTTTCACTAGAATTTTTATTTTCAGTTTTTGGCCAATATCTCAAAAACTTCCACTAGTAACCAATACTTTCAGTTGTTTTTCTAATATTTTAGGTTATACTGAGAGTATGCGGAAAATTTGAGGAAAATTTATGGACTAGAATTTTTACTAGAGTTTTTGATTTTCTGCGGCCATATAAGTTATTTTCAGTTTTTCACCAATATCTCAAAAACTTTCACTACCAATACTTTCGGTTGTTTTTCTAATAGCTTAGGTCATACTGAGACTATGTGGAAAGTTTGGGGAAAATTTATGGACTAGAATTTTCACAAAAATTTTTTGATTTTCTGCGGCCATTTAAATTATTTTCAGTATTTGGCCAATATCTCAAAAACTTCTACTAGTAACCGAAATTTTCGGTTGTTTTTCTAATAGCTTAGGTCATGCTGAGACTATGTGGAAAATTGCAGGAAAAATTTATGGGCTAGAATTTTTACTAGAATTTTTGGATTTTCTGCGGCCATTTAAATTATTTTCAGTTTTTGGCCAATATCTCAAAAACTTCCACTACCAATGCTTTCGGTCGTTTTTCTAATAGTTTAGGTCATACTGAGACTATGTGGAAAGTTTGGGGAAAATTTATGGACTAGAATTTTCAGTAAAATTTTATGATTTTCTGCGGCTATTGTAATTATTTTCAGTTTTTGGCCAATATCTCAAAAACTTCTACTAGTAACCAACACTTTCAGTTGTTTTTCTAATATCTTAGGTCATGCTTAGACTATGTGGAAAATTTGGAGAAAATTTATGGACTAGAATTTTTACTAGAATTTTTTGATTTTGTGCGGCCATTTAAATTATTTTCAGTTTTTGGAAAATATCTCAAAAACTTCCACTACCAATGCTTTCGGTCGTTTTTCTAATAGCTTAGGTTATACTTAGACTATGTGGAAAATTTGGGGAAAATTTATGGACTAGAATTTTTACTAGAATTTTTGATTTTCTGCGACCATCTAAATTATTTTCAGTTTTTGGCCTGTATCTCAAAAACTTCTACTAGTAACCAATACTTTCAGTTGTTTTTCTAATATCTTAGGACATGCTAAGACTATGTGGGATATTTAAAAAAATGTATGAACAAGAATTTTCACTAGAATTTTTTGATTTTCTGCGGTCATTTAATTTATTTAAATTCAGTACAAAAACTGAAAATAACTTATATGGTCGCACATCATAAAAAAACAATCGTGAAAATTCTAATCCATAAATTGTCCATGTAGTCTCAGTATGATCTACGCTATTAGAAAAACAACCGAAAGTATTGGTTACTAGTTGAATTTTTTGAGATTTTGGTTAAAAACTGACAATAACTTATATAGCCGCAGAAAATCAAAAAATTATAATGAAAATTGTAATCCATAAATTTTTCCCGAATTTTCCCTGTATGCGATGCAAATTTTACAAAATTTAATTAAAAAATAGCAGAGTCCCCCCCATTTTGAATCTTATTTATATTGTGTAAAATGTGGAGATACCATTTTTTATAAGGCTTAGTTATGAAATGGCCATTTTAGTCCAGCACGAACAGATCCTAGAATTGTGTCCAAAACTTACTTTGAAATCCCTGATCCATAGTACTATCCTAATTTCATCGTAGTTCGTTAAGAAATGGCGGAAAGATGGCTTATTGTTAAATTTCAAAATTTCATATACCGAGGAGATCAATCAATTTGTCATTTTAAGGATCACTTTTAATATTTTATTCCTCTGAGATGTTTTATTTAGTGAAAAAGTAAAAATAACATAATAAATTCTCTTTAGTGATAGTGCTGCCACTTGCGGTAAGTAGCGGTATCTCTTATTTTTCGCTGTCAAATTTCCGCTAAAGACCATTTTGTCATTTCTTTTGGCATATTGTGGGCATCTGAGCTACAATGATCGGTTACAATTGATGGTTGAAGTTAACGCATGGCTTACCCTACGATTTTCTGATCGTCACGATTCGATGCAAAAAATCCTTCCAATTTTGTCTATGGAGCAGTTATTTGCACGTGAAAAAACGGCGTTCGATGCCCTTTGGCTTGAGTTTATCCGAAACAGAATTTCCTTGTTTTTGTACCATATCCATGGTCTTGAGACGGTTTTAAATTGCTTGTTGAGTCACACCCAAAGCGAGCTTCTCTTGAGTTTTGCATGAATTTTTGTTCAATAATGCCTCCAACTCAGCGTCTTCAAACTTAACTGGTCTCCATTCGCATTCTTTGTCATCGATGTCAAAAACGCCACTTTTAAAACGACCGAACCAGCACTCATATGTTTTTTTTATTGATGAAGCATGTTCCCCATATGCTCACATAGCAATCGATGTCCATCAGCTGCAATTTTCTTAAAATTAAAACAAAAAAGAGCGTTTTTTTCAGGTGTAACTGACGAATATCAGGCGTAACTGTTTGTTGAAATCATTTTGAAGGATTTTGCCAGCGATTGGACGTAGTCCAGGAACAGCACCATCAACCAATAATGCTTCCTTAATTAGATGTATACCATACAAGTGTGCGTTGCACCACACACCAACGAAAAAATTTTCCCAATTATTGTCGGTTAACGTTTTTTACTTTTTACTTTTACAAATGTTGGAATGTAAAATTTGCTACTTCTTCTCGAAAGGGCCAGTGAACTCAAGTGAGTAATAAAATATTTTCCCAATATTCACTGACCGTTGGCAACCAAGTTCCGCTCTGCAGTTTTTCATCATTACGTAAAATTTCTAGAACACACAAATTAAACTTTAGTTAACTGTCAAAAGCATCTTTTCAATTACAATGCCTTCAAAAATTGCAACATAAAATTTTAACATACAACGTCTTAAGAGTTAACCACATACTTACTACACCATAATTCATTTTGTGATTTCAAACTAAATTTTATTAAGGAAATAGCTCGTCAATAGCAATAAAAATATAATTAATCATCGATACGTATGTTCGTATGTGTTCTCATATAAATAGTATTGGTGTAGAATACACGAATCATAATAAAACATTTCTTTTAATGTTTTATGATCTATTGTTATTTACTACACTCGTCACTACAGCGCAAATGTGCGAGGTTAATAAAAATAAATCAATTTTTTGGTTTTATGATTATTGGATTGCAATTTTAAATCCTAACTACGAGCATATTGACAATTTTATATTATATCATAAACAACACTAATATATAATGATAAACTTTACTACTGTCACCTAAAAAAAATTTGCTCGATGATCCATTTATACATACATATACACGACATGTATTTGTCACCCGTTGGATATACCACGTCATCGTTCCAAAAATATCTAAATATAATTAAAATGCGAGTATTGTGTAATTCACACAATTATCCAGCGAATAAAAATAATTCAATAACAGCAACAACAAAACGCTTTTCATTTCAAGTGAACTATTTATGTATCCAATCGTGACTATAATTTATGCATAAACACCATATCATAATTTTTTTTTATATTGTTGAATAATAAAATTTATTTTCAGAATGAATTCACTTTGTACATAAAGCTATGCATAAAGCACACACACATACACACGTACTAAACAACACATCATCATATAAACGAAAAAATATTTTCAACATCTTATAAATTTTAGTATATGTATATCACATTAAGATGCTCGAGTTAATTTGCTTTATGTTCCTTTCCTGCACTACATATCTAGATACGTACATCTTGACAACAACAACAAACTAATAGTGTTTCAATACACATTGGAATTATTAAAATTGTATACCTACGGTTGTATAGGTGGGTATTTTATATTAGCGAACTACACATATGGATACAGTCTAACGATAAAATATTGTAACCGATGTGCAGAAAAATATATTATATGCAATGTTGGTGGTCTCTTTTCTCCAGTGAGGTGTCCTTGGAGAGAAATTGCGTTACCATAACCATATCCCAAAATTACATATAGCGTAGCAAAAAATTATAATTCGCTAAGGCATTGTGATTATGTTTTGAATATAAGTTTAAATTATTTTTCATGTTTTTGTAGTCGGTCACTGCAGTCTGATGAGACGACCGAATAACCAAACTTCTAACGGTCTTGGTAACCTCACCCTGATGTTAAAATTAAGAAGTATATTTGTGACACTTATTTTTGGGCACTGTACTATCAAACGCCAGGCACCACGTGTTGAATTAACACACCAACATCGGACAACACTTTTTCGCGATCTCAAAATCATCACATCTATCTAGGAACAGGGCACTGATAAACAATCAATTAATTTTTTTTTCTTGTATTAGTCGTAATTAAAATCATCTTACTTTTTCTGCATTTTATTCATTCTTCGTATTTTCGCTCCAACAATTTTGGTCGTTCAACAATTCTCGTAAGTTAGAAAATTTAACATTTCGGTGTTCAGTGCGCATCACTCGTGGAACTACTGTGCATAAACAATGACTTTCGGAAGATAATTCAGCACCAAGCAAGCGTCACTACATCGCGTCTTTGAACGAGCAGTGAGAAAGATCACGAGGCAATGAATCAGCAATAAATTCACACAGACGCCGATTCACCGTATTTGCCAGGTTTGGCCCTCAACGATTATTACTTGTTTGCAGACCTCCAAAAAAGCTCTAGGTAAAGAGATTTGGCTCCAATGCAGAAGTGATTGCCGAAACTGAAGATTATTTTGAAGACAAAGATAAATCGTTCTACAAAAAAGGCATTGAAATGTTAGAGAGGCGTTGGACTGATTCGCTCCGATCGCTCTTGAAAGAAATTCACTAACATGAATAATCACAGGTCAACATTTGATATAAAACGAAACACTTGGAATGCTATGGTGCTTTAAGGGTTTTTCGGGTCGCTGATTACGATGAGCGGGTTGGTTAACCTTCATCACATCAGGTTCAAGGTCATTTGAAGGTCAAAGTCACCGAAAAAATCTGAAAAAATTCATGCGGATGTTTTCGAGGTCCCTGAGTACGATTCCGTAGTTTGTTTGACCTTTCGCCTTTGTTAAAAGTCATTTGAAGGTCATTTGAAGGTCAAATCGACATATTTCGACCGAAATATTTGCGAAAAGTTCATGCGTATGTTTTTAAGGTCTCTGAGTACGGTCCCGTAGTTAGTTTGACGATACGACTTTGTGAAAGGTCATTTGAAGGCCATTTGAAGGTCAAATCGACATATTTCGACCAAAATGTTTGCGAAAAATTCATGCGTATGTTTTCAAGGTCTTTGATTACGATTCCGTAGTTAGTCTGACCATACGACTTTGTGAAAGGTCATTTGAAGGCCATTTGAAGGTCAAATCGACATATTTCGACCAAAATATTTGCGAAAAATTCATGCGTATGTTTTCAAGGTCTTTGAGTACGATTCCGTAGTTAGTCTGACCATTCGCCTTTGTGAAAGGTCATTTGAAGGTCAAATCAACATATTTCGACTAAGATATTTGCGATAAATTCATGCGTATGTTTTGAAGGTCTCTGAGTACGATTCCGTAGTTTGTCTGAGCAATAACCAATAAGTTTTTATTTTTAATTTTTCCCGTTTAATAAATATTTTTACAAATGAGTAAGCCGAAATCGATCGAGTGATTTTTTAAACTTTTTTAATTAAATATGTTTTAATTAAAATACATATTGATAATTTAAGTTGCTAAAAATGTGTATTTAAAATTAATAAATTGTTGTGCAATTGTTTTCCATGTTAATTATAACCATTTTCTCAATTCGCATTCCATTTGTTCCCGCGGATTCTATAATTGACGTGGTTCGTCTTTGTACGCCACATAAAGAGCAGTCGTAAATTAAAAAGGAATCGAGAATTTTCATAATAGCTCATTTTCGATAATATCGAATAAAATACGCTATCGAAAATATCATAATAGGCCCCTGCTCTTTATTACCCCACCCAATAGACCCTCCCGTTCCATTGCAGCGGCTTAGATAATATTCGTTGAGGTGTTGTCTCACTACTAGTGCCTAATGAGAGCAAACTCATGCCGTAGTCACATATTTTCACGTGTTTGTAGAGAAACGTCATCAAGTAATTCATCCAAGTCGTTGTTACGACTCATTTTTTTTCGAATGGGCCTTTAAAATTTTGCATTACGTAAACGTCGAATGCTTTTTGCGAGCGAGATCAATCTGTACCTCATGCGTGTGTACGACCGAGAGGTGGTAGAGAATATTTTTTTATGCTTTCGTTTTCTTCCTACGTGCGATTGATGTGCGCGAGAACAAGAAAGCATACCAAACCAAATATGTTTCTAAAACTTTTTTTGTTTGGTGAGAGAATATTTTTTTTAAGTTGGATCAGTCTCGTTTTGAATGTATAAAATTATAGTCTCATTTTTTGGGTTAGTAATAAAAGGTCGGGTGTTCAATTTAGGTAGATTGAGTTATAATTTTTCGGATCTCGAGACACCTCGATTTAATAATAAATGCGTATAAATTACAAAATCAATGATTAAAAGAATTTGTAAAAATTTTCTTGGGATTATTGTAATAAAAAAAATAAAAATTATGTTTTGGGAATAGCGTGTGATAGCGAATAATAAAGTTTTTGCATTTTTATAAATGGTGGTGCAAATAATCAAAAACGAAGCAGACATTTTGTTTTCTTGAATCCAGTGACCCAATTAAGAGCGGTGATTTTAGGCCGGACTTACACTATAAAAGATCTTTGACAAAGGTGTTTTGTAAAACAATTTTATCAATTTTCTTTGACAGTGTAATATACATGTTTTATAAAACTATCACTTTTACAAAATATTTTATCAAATTTATTCCCATGCAGGTAAATTTGAAAAATTAGTTTTGCCATATTGCTTTTTCAAAATGGGGACTAAATACGGACGGCAAAAACCACAAAAATATTAATTCAAGAATACGAAGTGAATGACTTTTGCTAGAAAGCGAAGTGTGGCCATTAGTCTGTCCTCCATACTTATTGAATTTCGGAAAAGTGTTTCCTGTCGTTTAATTAACCGCAATATTTTGTGGACAATAAAATTAAATGAATTGTCAACCATTCTTAAATATTTTATGTGGTCAGTTCCTCGGGTCTGCAGCTCCTTAAATTTCAGAGTTTCACTCAGATTCTTTGTTTTCTATTTCTTTTTTATTTTTATTAACGAAATAATAATAAAATCGCTTAATGTTACTGCACACACTGTTCGGCATTATTCCATTTTTACTGAATTTTGAGGAAAATTTTGATAAAATCTTTTATGTAGTGTAATTTTCAAAAATTATTTGATCAAAATTGTTAAAAAAAAAATTGATTCAATTATTTTATAAAACATCTTTCACAAAAATCTTTTGTATTATTTTTTTGGTGTTAAATTAAACACGAGTTATAAAATTATAACCAACGTCTGTTTAACAATAAAATATTTACGTTTGACCAGCTGAGGCTATTTCTACAATTTTATGTGAAGGCGAAGGACGCCCAACAATTTTAGCTGCCCAACCAGGAAAACTTTTATATTACGGCGGGAAGACGTCAAACATTGACGGCGGCCAGTCGTATTATTTCTACCAATGGCAGGTAGACACCCAACCCTTTTCACCGGGACCTTGCTGAAGGACAATCAAGGTACAATTCTTTTTTGTTTTATTTTTTTTATTCAAATTTTTATCACTTTCCTATTTTTTTTTTTTGTTAAAGTAAAATTCCAGGTTATTTCAAGTTTTAGTTTTCAATTTTTATTTTCTACTTATTCAATTTTTCTTTAAAAAATTTTGTGGTCGAGCACCAGAACACAGTGGTCGTACGCGCGATCTTGGTGCACGTTGGTCTCGCCCCATACTTTTGAAGACGCTCAGTTTTTTTGGGTTATTGTTGATTTCTACTTTAATTTACCGTTATTTTTATTTTTTCCCCTTTTCCTCTTGGTCGCTTTATCGTTCTTTATTTTTTCTGTGGATCCTCCATTTTCATAATTTTTTTTTTTTTTTTTTGGTTATCTTACCAAAAAACCCATTTCACTTTAAAGTTGAACCTGTCATAAAAATAACATAACAATTCCTGGGCATTCGGTTTCATTTTCTTTTCCTTCATTGGTCGGGATCCTTTTCCGGTTATTATTATTTTAAAAATTTATATTCTGATGAATAAAATGAAATATTAAATTTTTACCACTCCGTCTCCCCGGAACACTCCAGTAGTTTCGAGCTATCAAAGTGTGTATGGTGGGAGATTCACCGGAGGTCTCTCCGGGTAAAGAGAGGCCTGGTCTGTTGAGGAGACGTCCCTACCCTCTTATGCTGCTTCGTTGCGGCTTAATTTACTTTTGATTATTATTTATTCTGTTTCACGGTGTGCCGTGTTCACGGTTCTAATTCCCCCACGACCCATGCCATTACACTGAGATCTAGCTGGCAAAACATCACCATGAGAAGGCCTCTGCATGCTTAGTTGAAAAATGCAGGTTGGCTGTAAGCCATACGCAATACCGTTTTGTAGACAACTTAGACAGACTTACCCGTTGATCTGACGTTGTACTTCAAATGGGCCAATCAATTTTCCGGCGACTATTCCCGCCCACATGTTCACTCCAAATTGCTGTTGAAACCGATTATGCCGCACTACTTGTGGATTTACGTGGGCCTAGTGCAAATTATGGATATTAAATATTCCCTCCCTTTTAAAACATGTTTTTCACTCTCTAAAATGTTGTTGAAAAATTGAGAATTTTCGTGGCATTGACGCAGCATTTCTTGACAAAATTGCACCCTTCTTTCATGGTCAGCAGGTAAAAGTTCTTATACACGTTGCACATGGAAAGAGTGAAACTGATTTTTTTAAATACGATGCAACGTGGACCGTGGCACTCCTGAACGTTTTGAATAACAACGAATAATTATGGATGGGTCGTCTGTCATCATTCCAATTACTCTTCTCGAATAACCAGGGAGGACACCGCCTTCGCTGTACATTTGGTGAACGTTTTGTTATTCCTTTACTGCAGCTCGAGCATTGCCATTACATAAAATATAAATGAAATGCATTTCTGCATATTCGCGGTGGGAATAAGCCGTGTGTGTCGAATTACTGACATGAATTACAAAATGTTTTTTTTTATACCACAAATTTTATTTTTCGGACTACTAGATTTGCTTAAAAAAAATTGGTATGCCTTAGTTTACCATCGTGTTCATCATTTTGTTTGGGTTTTTATTTAAATATTATTTATAATATGTATTTTAGTTAGTTTGTGTGACAATTATTTGTGTCTTGTTAATACTCAGAATTATTTAATTCTCTTTACTTATACACTGTTGGTCCTATAGTAACCGAAATTAACTTTAATTAATTAACCTGTTAGTAATGTCTGAGGTTCCGCAATTTATTGAGGCATTTGATAAACCGATAATAGTATAATGTTCTGATAGTGGGCTAGCAGAAATTAGAATTACGCACGATAACTGTTAAGAGGAGTTACGCGGCGAATTCGAAGTGATTTCTTAAGAAACATTTCAAGATCTCACCCAAGATCTCAGCACAAGTGCAACAGTTGGGCCTGATTTTGAAATCCATGTGGCAAGTAGAATTTTTTTTGCTTTTGCTTATTTGGCTCAAATTGTAACTACTTCATTAGTTTACAGTCAAAACCAAAAAGATTGTAACAAATGAGGCTAAATGGGTTGATAGAAAACGAAAATTCCAAGCCAGGGAAGAGTTTGTTAATAATCAAAGGAGACCGCCAAAAATATTGAAGAATATTAAAAACCGTCTTTCAAACTGACTTGGATCAGTCGGGGAAAATGAATCAGTCGGGTAAATACAACTTTATTGCCTCAACGACTGAAAGGATTTAAAAAAATCGGAATATGACAAGCTGTACACAATCCAGACGTTCGTTTACTTTTTGCTACTTCTATAATATTTGTAGTGCCCATGTAACGGTTTGTAAAAGGTTTTATCTCTCGACATTAGCGACTTCACAAAAGCCTGTGTACACTGTACACAACACAAAAAACGAGGTAGCTCGAACCATGCCGAACAGCTTTCGAGGCAAAACAACCACTTGATTTGAGAGCTACTGTCGTAAACCATATTAAGTCGTTTCCAGCTGTCGAATAACATTATTGCCGGAAAAAGACTAGCAAAACGAGTCCATTAAAATGTGTTCATTACCAGGCCATTCAGCGATACAAGAAGTGGATCATGCCCGTATCAGCGAAATAGAAAAAAATGAAGTCCAAAAATGAATTTTTTTCGCGCATTGGAGTGTTACGACTTCTGCAAAAACATTAATCGTCGTCGTCCTCATACGATTATTCAAATGCAACCTGGAGACTTTAAGGATTTCGAGACTTGTTCTAAACAACTGTATTTCAAAGTGGTATCTTTTGCATCCTTAAGAATGTTAAAATTTACCCAAACTATACCAAACCATCCAATTTAACCTCACATTACGACACTGAAAGGTATATTGAGGCTAATTTGAGGCATTTAATCAAAAAAAAAAACACGGAAAAACCAAGCTCCACTAAATGTAACTCTAGTTTTGAATGAACCTAGCAATGTTATTTGTACTGATCGGTAGATATCCGATACCAAAGCTAAACATTTAAAATCAATGTGCAAATATATGTCTCAACAGGACCTTACAAATTTTAAAATACTAGAAATATCATCCACCAACGTTCAAGCAAATTCTGCAAACGAAGCCTGAGTAGTCACTTATAAGACAGTAAGGAAAACTAAGAAGACTGAAATCTAAACTAAGGCTATATTTTTTTTTTTTAATAGAATTTTATTTTTAATTAGAATTTATTTTCCTAAATTTCAGGGAATATACGCAATTAATTTTTAAAATCCGAATCTCAAAACTTGTAATAAGACGGAAATTGAAACAGCTATGCGACTTGCTGTATAGAAGTTCATAGGGTCCACTATATTTTATTTTTATGTATTTTATGTTGAGCCAATCGTGTTGTCTCAATTTCTATAATGTATTCATTTTTTCATTTTTTAAAAAACGGCAACGAAATATGTCAAGAGAGTCACTTTTGCTTTCGTAAAGAGACACATGAGTTTTTTTGATTTACTGTCAGTTTATCGTGAACAATTTATCGTGAGCAATTTATCGTGGAAACAATTTATCGTGGAATCAATTTATCGTGGAACAATTTATCGCAGAACAGTTTATCGTGGGCAATTTATCGTATAACAGTTTGGAACAGCTTAAGTATCGCAGTCAAATTTTTTTGACAGTCTGAGCGATGGTAGCGACACTTTGACCAAGATCGGAACTGTTTATAACTAAAAATGTGCCTTTGCTTAGCATTTTGGACCTAGCGCCATCTATTGGAATAAAAACGAACTAAAATTTAAAAAAATACGTTAAGACGTGCTAAAAAAATTTAATAAAAAATATTGAATCTCATTTAAAAATAAATGAAATTGAATATTTTTTTATGAATATATTAAATTGAGAGTGGGAGTCGCACTGCTTGCCGCACGTAGGAGCGGACTATATAGAATCTATTAATGACACCTACGCTCCTCCCCGTAACCCTGCGGGGCTCTTTAGATTTTAATTTCGGGGGGCGTAGGAGCCGGGATCTTTAATCGGTTAAGAAACTACCGAGTTCCATCCCACATGGCCATATTCCAGTACTTCTTCCAAAAATCATTCAATAATCCCATTTCCATCCAACATACCCAATCCCATCATAATCGGTTAAGAAACTACCGAGTTCCGTCCCACATGGCCATATTCCAGAACTTCTTCCAAAAATCATTCAATAATCCCATTTCCATCCAACATACCCATCCCATCATAATCGGTTAAGAAACTACCGAGTTCCGTCCCACATGGCAATATTCCAAAACTTCTTCCAAAAATCATTAAATAATCCCATTTCCATCTAACATACCCATTCCCATCATAATCGGTTAAGAAACTACCGAGTTCTGTCCCACATAGCCATATTCCAGAACTTCTTCCAAAAATCATTCAATAATCTTATTTCCATCCAAATTACCCAATCCCATCATAATCGGTTAAGAAACTACCGAGTTCCGTCCCACATGGCCATATTCCAGAACTTCTTCCAAAAATCATCCAATAATCCCATTTCCATCCAACATACCCAATCCTATCATAATCGGCTGAGAAACTATCGAGTTCCGTCCCACATGGCCATATTCCAGAACTTCTTCCAAAAATCATTCAATAATCTCATTTCCATCCAACATACCCAATCCCATCATAATCGGTTAAGAAACTATTGAGTTCCGTCCCACATGGCCATATTCCAGAACTTTGTCCAAAAATCATTCAATAATCCCATTTCCATCTAACATACCCAATCCCATCATAATCGGTTAAGAAACTACCGAGTTCCATCCCACATGGCCATATTCTAGAACTTCTTCTAAAAATCATTCAATAATCCCATTTCCATCCAACATACCCAATCCCATCATAATCGGTCAAGAAACTACCGAGTTCCGTCCCACATGGCCATATTCTAGAACTTCTTCTAAAAATCATTCAATAATCCCATTTTCATCCAACATACCCAATCCCATCATAATCAGTTAAGAAATTACCGAGTTCCGTCCCACATGGCAATATTCCAGAACTTCTTCCAAAAATCATTCAATAATCCCATTTCCATCCAACATACCCAATCCCATCATAATCGGTTAAGAAACTACCGAGTTCTGTCCCACATAGCCATATTCCAGAACTTCTTCCAAAAATCATTCAATAATCTTATTTCCATCCAAATTACCCAATCCCATCATAATCGGTTAAGAAACTACCGAGTTCCGTCCCACATGGCCATATTCCAGAACTTCTTCCAAAAATCATCCAATAATCCCATTTCCATCCAACATACCCAATCCTATCATAATCGGCTGAGAAACTATCGAGTTCCGTCCCACATGGCCATATTCCAGAACTTCTTCCAAAAATCATTCAATAATCTCATTTCCATCCAACATACCCAATCCCATCATAATCGGTTAAGAAACTATTGAGTTCCGTCCCACATGGCCATATTCCAGAACTTTGTCCAAAAATCATTCAATAATCCCATTTCCATCTAACATACCCAATCCCATCATAATCGGTTAAGAAACTACCGAGTTCCGTCCCACATGGCCATATTCTAGAACTTCTTCTAAAAATCATTCAATAATCCCATTTCCATCCAACATACCCAATCCCATCATAATCGGTCAAGAAACTACCGAGTTCCGTCCCACATGGCCATATTCTAGAACTTCTTCTAAAAATCATTCAATAATCCCATTTTCATCCAACATACCCAATCCCATCATAATCAGTTAAGAAATTACCGAGTTCCGTCCCACATGGCAATATTCCAGAACTTCTTCCAAAAATCATCCAATAATCCCATTTCCATCCAACATACCCAATCCTATCATAATCGGCTGAGAAACTATCGAGTTCCGTCCCACATGGCCATATTCCAGAACTTCTTCCAAAAATCATTCAATAATCTCATTTCCATCCAACATACCCAATCCCATCATAATCGGTTAAGAAACTATTGAGTTCCGTCCCACATGGCCATATTCCAGAACTTTGTCCAAAAATCATTCAATAATCCCATTTCCATCTAACATACCCAATCCCATCATAATCGGTTAAGAAACTACCGAGTTCCGTCCCACATGGCCATATTCTAGAACTTCTTCTAAAAATCATTCAATAATCCCATTTCCATCCAACATACCCAATCCCATCATAATCGGTCAAGAAACTACCGAGTTCCGTCCCACATGGCCATATTCTAGAACTTCTTCTAAAAATCATTCAATAATCCCATTTTCATCCAACATACCCAATCCCATCATAATCAGTTAAGAAATTACCGAGTTCCGTCCCACATGGCAATATTCCAGAACTTCTTCCAAAAATCATTCAATAATCCCATTTCCATCCAACATACCCAATCCCATCATAATCGGTTAAGAAACTACCGAGTTCTGTCCCACATAGCCATATTCCAGAACTTCTTCCAAAAATCATTCAATAATCTTATTTCCATCCAAATTACCCAATCCCATCATAATCGGTTAAGAAACTACCGAGTTCCGTCCCACATGGCCATATTCCAGAACTTCTTCCAAAAATCATCCAATAATCCCATTTCCATCCAACATACCCAATCCTATCATAATCGGCTGAGAAACTATCGAGTTCCGTCCCACATGGCCATATTCCAGAACTTCTTCCAAAAATCATTCAATAATCTCATTTCCATCCAACATACCCAATCCCATCATAATCGGTTAAGAAACTATTGAGTTCCGTCCCACATGGCCATATTCCAGAACTTTGTACAAAAATCATTCAATAATCCCATTTCCATCTAACATACCCAATCCCATCATAATCGGTTAAGAAACTACCGAGTTCCGTCCCACATGGCCATATTCTAGAACTTCTTCTAAAAATCATTCAATAATCCCATTTCCATCCAACATACCCAATCCCATCATAATCGGTCAAGAAACTACCGAGTTCCGTCCCACATGGCCATATTCTAGAACTTCTTCTAAAAATCATTCAATAATCCCATTTTCATCCAACATACCCAATCCCATCATAATCAGTTAAGAAATTACCGAGTTCCGTCCCACATGGCAATATTCCAGAACTTCTTCCAAAAATCATTCAATAATCCCATTTCCATCCAACATACCCAATCCCATCATAATCGGTTAAGAAACTACCGAGTTCCGTCCCACATGGCAATATTCCAGAACTTCTTCCAAAAACCATTAAAGAATCCCACTAATTTTTTGATACCACGCATAAAACCTTTCTACGATAAATTGTCCTCGAAAAACTGTTCTACGATAAATTGTCCCACGATAAATTGTGTCGACGGTAAATTGTGTCCACGATAAACTGTTCTACGATTAAATGTTCACGTTAAATTGAAACACGATAAATTGTTTACGATAAAGAGACCGTCACCCACTTATAGTTGTTATGGTTGTGGGGTATGGATGCCGGGGTATGTACGAAGTACATGTCCCAAGTGCAGTCCTCAGCTGGAAATTCCAAGAACACATCGGTCACGACCATTAGTGCTTCAACGGCAAAGTTTCATAATCCGTTTTCAGTAGAACTCGATTCCTTGAGTTGTTCAATATCGGAATATAATATTTTAGAAAATGCGCTCAACGGTATAATCAATACGGGGGCGAAATTATGTATTGCTTCCCCTTCCCTTTATAAAATTCTACTCGACAAAGTTGTTAGGTTTAGATCCAAATATTTAAATATTGTTTTGGCGGATGGTACAGAAAAGCACCAATGTATATTATATACAATAAATAACGGATGTTATGTTGAAAGATCGTATGATTGCTACGACTTTTATTGTTTTGCCGGATGCAAACAACGCAAAAACGCTTTTAGGAATCGATTTCATTGAAAATTCCCAGATTATAATTAATTTTTACGAACATAGGTGGAAGTTTCGTGATTCACACTTAGATTTTCCTTTGGAGTATGAGCAGACAAATAAAGAAGTACCTACCGATATATCATCACTTAATGTTCTCCGTTCTGATAAGGGTTGCTCCCTTTCAAAGTTGCAAAGGGAAGAAATAAACAAATTTCTTACAGAAAATGAAACCGTTTTTGCGGTAGGGGGAGAACTCACTACTTGTGCAGAACTTTCTATTGATACAGGTGTTCCCATTCCTGTTGCTGGCCCCGCTTATAAAATGTCCTTAGAAAAATGTAACATAATTCGCGAGGAGCTTGACAAAATGATCAAAGACGATATCATAGAAGAGTGTGAGTAACCCTGGCCGTCGCCGGTTGTACTGGTTAAAAAGCTTAATGATTCTTATCGGTTTTGTGTCGATTATAGACGACTTAGCGCCATTACAACATCTGACAAGTACCCAATGCCGAGGATAGATGAGCTTTTGCATTTGGCGAAAAAGACTTGTTTCATGTCAACAGTGGATTTACGATCAGATTATTGGCAAGTGCCGGTCCGCCTTTTAGATCGCGATAAAACGGCGTTTGTATGTTCGTTTGGCTTGTATCGATTTAAGAGAATGAGTTTCGGTTTAAAGAACGCGACCGCCACTTTCCAGCGTCTGGTAGATAGATTAAAAGCGAACATCTAGATGATATAGTCATTCTCTCATAATCATACGATAACCATTTATCTGATTTGCAGAAGCTGTTTAGTCAACTAAGTAAATTTAAATTACGTGCTAATCGCGAAAAATGTTTTTTCTTTCCCGAAAGTATCAAATTCCTCGGTCACATCATAAATAAAGATGGTATCAATATGGATCCGGGTAAGGTTTCTGCTATCTCGGAACGTACAAAACCTCGAAATGTTAAAGAAGTCAAATCTTTCCTTCAAAAGTGTTCCTGGTACAGAAAATTCGTTCCAAACTTGCCGGATATATCACGCCCTTTAAGTAATTTAACGAAGACGAATTCAGGTATGGCATGATATCCATGAACAAGCGTTCGTTGCATTAAAACAATCATTAGTAGAGTGTGTGTTACTCCAGGGCGAAAATGTAAATGAGCGTCCAATTGAATATGCCAGCCGACTATTATTGCCTGCTGAGCAAAATTATAGTACGACGGAACGAGAAGCATTGGCGGTTGTCTGGACTTAAAATAAATTTAGAGGATATATCGATGGGGCAGAAGTATAACCATAGGAACCGATCATCAACCCCTCAAATGGTTAATGTCTTTGAAGTCACCATCCGGCCGTCTTGCTCGATGGGTATTGCTAATCCAAGAGTTTAATTTAAAGTTTGAATATACACCTGGAAAGGCTAATCTAGGTGCGGACGCGTTATTCAGACCACCTTATGATGACATTAAACCAGATTGTGAAATAAGTTCATTTCAATTAGATTTTCCATCCTATGCGATCAGTGACCTTCGGCGAATTCAGTTGGGAGATGATGAACTTAAAAAAATCATAATATGCTTTGAGCAACTTGATCACCCTGATGGGTTACCAAAAAGAATGATATCCGACAATGGATCACAGTTCGTTAGTGACATAATGCAACACGTGTCGCAATGTTTTCATATCGTGCAAAATCTCATACCGGTATATCATCCTGAGGCGAATCCGGTGGAACGAAAGAATCGTGATTTAAAGGTGCAACTCGCCATCTTAACTAAGGACGATCATACCCAGTCGGCGAAAAATTTACCTTCGATTAGATTTGCCATGAACACTACCAGAACGGATTCAACAGGGCACACCCCAGCGTTTGTTACATTCGGAAGGGAACTACGAACGTTAGAAGATGTGGCTATAGATATAAGGCCAGTTATCGAGTCTGAGAATTTTATTCCACAAATAACTCCTTATTTATGGAGACTACAGGCAAAAATTAGTGAAGTTCGGGAACATAATGAAAACCAGCAAGATAAACGAAAGGTTACAGCCGTTAAGTCTCGTCGCCTCGAACGTCAGTACAAGGTAGTCTCATCTGTTGCTCCAAGACGTGATGGACCATATCGTATATCTAAGGTAATTTCCAGCACTTCATTTGAAATTGAGACGGCTGATCAAAACAGGAGTATCACCGGGAGATACATGCTGTATAAGATAGCGGAATTTTGACAGCGGAAAATAAGAGATTACGCTACTCGCCGCAAGTGGCAGCACTATCACTAAAGAGAATTTTTTGTAATGTAATTACCAGCGGAAATTTTTTATTCATTATGTATATATTTTTTCACGAAATAAAACATCTCAGCGGAATAAAATATTAGAAGTGATCCTTAAAATGGCAAATTGATTGATCTCCGAAATAAAGAAATTAGGTATATGAAATGTTGAAATTTAACAATAATCCTCATTTTTTCCACTAGTAACCAATAGTTTTGGTTGTTTTTCTTAAAGCTTAAATTATACTGAGACTATATGGAAAATTTGGGGAAAATTCATGGACTAGAATTTTCACTAGAAATTTTTGATTTTCTGCGGCCATATAAGTTATTTTCAGTTTTTGGCCAATATCTCAAAAACTTCCACTAGTAACCAATACTTTCGGTTGGTTTTCTAGTAGCTTAGGTCATACTGAGACTATATGGAAAATTTGGGGAAAATTCATGGACTAGAATTTTCTGCGGCCAAATAAGTTTTTTTCAGTTTCTGGCCAATATCTCAAAAACTTCCACTAGTAACCAATACTTTCGGTTGTTTTTCTAGTAGCTTAGGTCATACTGAGACTATATGGAAAATTTGGGGATAGTTCTATAGTCCCAGTATGACCTAAGCTACTAGGAAACCAACCAAAACTATTGGTTACTAGTGGAAGTTTTTGAGATATTGGCCAAAAACTGAAAATAACTTATATGACCGCAGAAAATCAAAAAACTCTAGTGAAAATTCTAGTCCATGAATTTTCCCCAAATTTTCCATATAGTCTCAGTATGACCTAAGCTACTAGAAAAACAACCGAAAGTATTGGTTACTAGTGGAAGTTTTTGAGATATTCGCCAAAAACTGAAAATAATTTATATGGCCGCAGAAAATCAAAAAACTCTAGTGAAAGTTCTAGTCCATGAATTTTCCCCAAATTTTTCATATAGTCCCAGTATGACCTAAGCTGCTAGGAAACCAACCGAAACTATTGGTTACTAGTGGAAGTTTTTGAGATATTGGCCAAAAACTGAAAATAACTTATATGGCCGCAGAAAATCAAAAAACTCTAGTGAAAATTCTAGTCCATGAATTTTCCCCAAATTTTCCATATAGTCTCAGTATAACTTAAGCTTTAAGAAAAACAACCGAAACTATTGGTTACTAGTGGAAAAAATGAGGATTATTGTTAAATTTCAACATTTCATATACCTAATTTCTATATTTCGGAGATCAATCTATTTGCCATTTTAAGGATCACTTCTAATATTTTATTCCGCTGAGATGTTTTATTTCGTGAAAAAATATATACATAATGAATAAAAAATTTCCGCTGGTAATTACATTACAAAAAATTCTCTTTAGTGATAGTGCTGCCACTTGCGGCGAGTAGCGTAATCTCTTATTTTCCGCTGTCAAAATTCCGCTATCTTATACAGCATGGGAGATACCATACTTCTGCATTAACTCCTTATGAGGGCCAGGAAAATTCATCAGGACGAATAATTCCAAAACGAGGCAGGAAAAATTTATCAATCCTGAACTACAATCGGGACGATTATGTAGTGTACTATAATCGGGACGATTATGCTGTATAGAAGTTCATAGGGTCAACTATATTTTATTTTTATGTATTTTATGTTGAACCAATCGTGTTATCTCAATTTCTATAATGTATTCATTTTTTCATTTTTTACAAAACGGCAACGAAATATGTCAAGAGAGTCACTTTTTAAAAATAAAATAAAAGAAATAATAAATTTACTGTAAAAATTGTTATTTATTGTTTCATATAAATGTAATCAAGAAGAAGAAGAAGTGAGCCTCGTAAACTGAGGGATAAACATCCATCAGTGTGCCCCATGAACTGGATACCTTTTCCGTGTGTTGTTTTTTTAAAGCGGTGGCTACAAACTTTTCAAGTCAATATCTCGAAACGAGTAGAAGTTAGTTACAACCGTTTTAATCTAAGGTCGCGATTAGTGATGCACATTTTTCTGATAGTGAGTTAACTTTCTGTAGTGCATTCTTTTTCCGCTGGCGTCACTTAAACATAAACAAAAAGACTTTACAAAACCATTGTTTTTATATGACAGAAGATGCATACTCTTCTTGATCGTATTAGAAAAAAAAAATTAAAACAAAAGAACTCTTGGTATTTTTAAAATTAATTTTCTGGTCGGTGGCAAGCGATTTCTCTAAAAGAAGATCAAAAGTGGAATAACTTTTGCACCATAAACAATTCGAAAAAACGTTATGTGGCTGTTTTTGTTGGGGCAATTCTGGGACACCCTTCTAATCTGTAAACTGTAATCAATACATTATATAAAAAAATCTTTACATCAATTCTTCAGTGAGCGTTTTGAAATAGATATGGACGTACTCAGTTCTGCTACCGACTCATAGGTGTAAACAATTTTTTTTACCTTAATCCAAATATTACCTGAAAATAAAGACAAGTAAATATATCACAATAATAAAACATATTTCTTATACCGTACGAGAATATTTGCAATCTTATCTAATCTAATTATGATTATGTTAGAACTTGTCTTTCTCTTTTCCACTTTAATGTACGAGTAAATACATAAATTTGTATGTTGTACGTATAATATGCTTGGTATACATAAAAAATATCATAACAAGAATGAAAGTCAATGAATATAAATAAAGAAAAAGACGTCGTCGACTAAAGTAAAAAGAAGAAAATTTTTTTTATTACAGAAAATGAAACAGCAACTTTATATAGGAATAATAATAATAATAAGAAGAAGAATTAGTAGAAGAAGTAGCAAAAGAAAATTTATTTTTAGTTTTTCAATCTTATTTAATGTAATAATTATTGTTCATATTTTTATTATGATTTAATATTCAATTAGACGTTTCAGATACGAGTAACGTTATACATTTTTCGTAATAAATAATTTGCATATTGGTTTATTGTTTTCTCTTAATATTTATAATAACATATTTTTATATAAATGTTTGATTTAATTGTTTTGTTATCTTATCAAATCGGTGTTTAAGAAATTATTTATTTTATTTTCATTTACATACTTGCATTATCTCTGGAGACTACTGTGTGCGCGCTATGCACCGTCATCTATATGTTTTTTGGAGTTTTCTATTTACCATAAACGTGTATGGCTTTAGGTAAGGTCGTGTGTTTGGCATTGTTCTCTAATTGTTGTACACTTCTTACAAAATAAATTTTGTATAGACAAAGAACATCGGATTTTGTTTATTGTTTTTAGCGCGTTTCAAATTTAGTATTGATTTTTTTTTTAGTACAGTGTATGTATATATATGTATTGTATATGTATAGGTTACGTATTTATAAATGAATACGATGAAGACTAAAATTTGGTCGTTTTCATCGTGGTGGTTTAAAAATTCATGTTTGTGACCCTTTTATTATCAATTTCGGTTCAGATCATTTTCAATTCGTTAATGTTTAGGTAATATTATTTAGTTGTTTTTTATTATAGCCTATGTGCAAACCTAATATATTTAAGGTTTATCGATATCATACAACGATAACGATATAATATGAATATAATTAATAAGCTCATTTTTATTAGTTGTGCAAGTAGAAACTCGGCTCTGAAGTTGGTTGCATGAAAATATACTTGAACGCACCGAAAATATACCGACGGAATTCCGTTTACATTCGCGTTCAAAAACCACACTCTTTCTTTGGAAAGAACCATGTTGTGTACACGGAAATTCGTACTATTTGCCAAAGAAAGTGTCACCAAAATTTCGGTGTCGGTGTGAGTTCTGACTAAAAAGAGAAAAAATCAAAGTGGAATTTCGTTGGAAACTCGGGTATATTCCATAAGCATTCCGGACTAATTTAACACACTTTATCGCAGGAAAATAGAGCAGCTTTCCATAGTTCTTGTAATTTTTTTTTATATTTATTTTGTACTAGCCCCAAAATTTTAAAATTTTACATTTTTAATTTTTATTTAATCTTTTATTCATGTTTCACGCGTCGATCCCCTTTCACACTTCTATCTGAATCATTCTTATAAAATCATATTCATTCTTATATACGTGCATCCCCATTCGTAATAATTCAGTCAGGTTCTTTGCACTCAAGAGGCCATCGAACATTTGTCTATTACGTTTCTTCAAACACTCTTTCCAATTATCATGATTCAATCTCACACGTTCCATTGTTCGTAGCATTCTAGTACCTCCTTAAAAAAGGGCGCCTCAAAGGAGAACTAACCAGCTCAAATTATTTCTTGCCTATCACCTAACATTTTTCAATAAACTCTCTCTCTGATTTCTCCACAGATTCACCTGAAACATGCGAAGTACATCTCTTGCATGCATGAATTCATATTCATTTACACCTTCAACCAAGCAACTCCTTTTCGCAAACATATCTGCTCTTTCATTACCTTCAATTTGTAGGTGTGACGGTATCCATTGAAGAATGACCTAACTCCCACAAGATTGAAGGTACTCATACAACATTTCCACATACACATTTCCATGAGTTCCCCCACCTTTACTAATTACTACTTACTACTCTCCTCCTCCCTTTTGTCATTGCCAACTTCATCCCTTCTATAATTCCAATAAACTCTGCATTAATTATACAGATACTGTCATTCACTCTTACTATTTTCTCTTCCCTCATTGAAAGTATATAGATTCCTACACCTACTCATTCATCGTTCACACTAGCATCTGTGTACACTTCCGCATGTGCAAAATAATTCATTCAAATTTTGCAAAACTCATTCATCATCGTTTTTGTTATATCGCCAAAATTGAAACACACAATTAGATTGTTCCAAAGGGTTTTTGGGTTTACGGGCCTAATCTTGGAAAATACATTCATATTCTCCAAGATCACCCATGACCGTAGTGTTCTTTGGTGCTCCGTCCCTCTTTGCAATTTCTCTTTCATTCCATTCAACAATTTATTGCCCTTAGTCAACATTCGCACAGTCTCTCGCACAGTGATCCACCCCCTCTTATAATTAAGAGGTGAGTCATCTAATTCAGACCATAGTCCCCATCAACACTCTGGCACAAGCATTCTCCGCAGTCAACTTCTTAAACCTGACGTTGGACCCATCACAATAAACACTCATTCCATACGCAATTTTGGATGACACTACGGTGTGAAGTTCTTGGACAAAAGTTTTTGGACAAAAATTTATGCGAGTGTTCTTTGTGAAGTTTTTGGACACATTTGAATCCCGTTTCGAACGTATATACATAGTCACTATGCGAGCCAATCTCTGACATTTTTGCTATTTGGTTTATCATTTTATACAGTATGGTCTGTGATTTACTTAAAAATTTATAATAATGAGCATTTTAGATTTTTTAATGTTCTTTTGTTTTATCAATATGTACTATAATTTTTTTCGATTTATTTTAATATAAAATAAATACACTGTTAAAATTGCGCACTTCCATAAATTTTTGTCCAAGCAATAAAAATGTGTCCAAAAACTTCACAAAGAACACTCGCATAAATTTTTGTCCAAGAACTTCACACCGGTACTAGCGCCTTTCGTATAATATATCAGTCACATAAGGGCGAGCTCCCCATTTCGGTTTGCTCACCCATTTAGTCGCATTCAATCTGCTCTTGAAATTATCGGCTAACTTATCCATGTACACTCTAAAATTCAATCGCTTATCAAACCAGATTCCGAAATACTTAGTCAAATTTACATACTCTATTTGCTCATTATTCACTTGCACATCTACAATACGATTTGTTCGAAAAGTCATACTACATCATTTTCTCGAATTTACACTCAAATTCAATTCAGTCAATCATTCTGTTACCTTATTCACACATTCTTAAGCCCGACTCAAGGCCTCCTCGATGGTGCTCCCCTTGTCCATCAGGACAAAGTCATCTGCAAATTGCAAAATGACTTTGTCCCCGGAGTTAAATCTATGCACCCATCAGCACCGAGCTCGTGTATAGGTTGAAGAGAGTCGGTGAGATTTTACTGCCTTGGGAGAGGCCTATATTCACCCCTCCCTAAAACCTATACCCTCTACCAAACAACACTAACTTTCTGTCATTCATGAACTCACACACTCATTTGTAAATTTTTCAGGGAAACCCCAGCTCCATAAGGACCTGAAAAAGCTTCTCCGCAACCACGTAATCATATGCCCTTTCTATATCCAAAAATACCGCCACAATATACTTCTTTTATTTTCTTACTTCCCATACAAACTTTTCTACACATTCATTAGCTGAGTGGTTACAACGGAACCCAAAGGTGGTTTCCGGCAACAAATTACTCTCAATCACCAATTTATCCAAACGACCTTTCATCTATTTTGACAAATACATTCAACATACATATTCTCCTGTAATTTGTTGCTATATTTTGATCCCGATCTCTTTTTGGAATGGGTACCACCCTGCATTCCTTCCATTTTTCCGGTATTTGAATTCTCACCCATACTTAATTGAGAACTCTAATCTACCAATCATTTTATAACTAACTCTGTTAGTTCCGGGGCTAGTAGATTTGGAAGTTTCTAAAACCCCACGGAACTCATCCCATTCAAACTCCTTACACATGTCATTTATAAATTCTCTTTCATTATCAGGTAACAAACATTCCAAATTATTTCTAACATCCATCGTCATTTGTAGAAAGACCCTTCAGTCCTCTCTGTCATCTAACACTGCATTTCCGCCTTTCACTCTATAGCCTCTCACTCTATTAAAATTATCCCATACATCCTTAGTGTAGCCTTTTTAAATCTTGCATTCATCCTTTCATAATTTATTCTACATTCATGGCATATACACCTATTAAACTCTATCAATGCTATCCGTTTCCTTTCATACCAATACTGGATTTCATTATTCCACCAACCATTCACCTTACATTCATTCCGTGTTACGTGCACACAGCACATTTCATTTACTCTCTCTATTTCATTTTCAAATTGACTAACCTCATTTGCTTCATTCGTCCTGATCAAATAATGATCGCTACCCAAATTCCCATCTGTTAGATTCCAAGTGACTTGGGCCGCCAGCCCACTAAACATTAATGTTAAGTCTAACGCATTGGCTGTCGACCCCACAGACGGTATCCTTGTTGACTCACCATCGTCCAGGATCACGAGATCGGAGTCCAAAATGAGTCGAGTCAACAAGTTTCCACAAGCATCATTTCTTTCACACCCCTAGACTCTTGAATGCGCATTCATATCACTCCCTACAATCAGGTCACTTTTTCCTTCCACCCGGTCAAACAAACTGAAAATTTCTCAGGTTTTTTTCTCTATCACTCACTGATATTGGTTCGCGCCAATATCGCCACTCCGCCGAAGCCATCGGACCTCGGTCTGGACAGCAAATTGTAGCCATGTACCCGAAACTTCTTACCTTTACGCTCCCAAGCTTCACACATACATGCTGCGGATATTTATCTGGCCAATTGTCAAGCATTCTTTGGATCTTAACATTCGATCTGCCATTCAATAGAAAGGAAGAACGGAAAAAATATTTAAAAGGCAAATTGTATAATGCTTTTTCCCTCCTTCCCTCTACCATTCATTCCCACTCATACCAGCATCCTCAATTTCACAAATGTCTAACTCATTTGCGAGAAAACATCTCCTTAACTTCACAGCCTCTATGTTCCTTGCTGCTGTTGCTCCTATATCGATTCTGGTATTATTTGGTCCTGGTTCCTGTGTTTCGATTATTTCTCGTATAAATAGTGCTGTCGTGTCCATTTGGAATGTTTTTAGCACATTTTGGGCACACATACATAAATCCTGGTGTCCATATATCTTGGTGTCCGGTGTTGGGATACTTATTGTACGCAAAAAAGTACTTTTTCTTTGTTGTTTTTGCTACACCACACAATCATCTATTACTGCTAAAACCAAAAATCCCATTAACTAACTTGCAATAACAAAAAAAAAAAAAAAAAACAAAAATTAATTTCCTTTAATATTAAAAAAATCGCATGAAAACGCAATGAAAACGCCATTCGAACAATAATTTTCTATTGAAATTCAAAAACAAATATTTGTTGTAATTTTTTTATTATTTTTATTACCGGTCAAGTGGTGCAGTGGTTAAAGCTTCGGCACTTGGACCGGGAGGTACTGGGTTCGAATCCCATCAAAGGCTAGATGCAAATTGAATTTTCATCGTCGATTACAATCAGTGATGTTAATAAACACAACTTAGACTCTCTGATGAAGTGCAGAATTCAGCGTCGATCCACCGTCCATGCCAATGTACAGGTTGACATGGAGCTTTCAATATGCAGGTGGGTATACTGTAGTTGTGTGAGTAGGTGAATGGGTTATTGATGTGGCGTAAATGCGTGGTATCACAATGGGCCAAAAATGGCCTAAGTGTCAACCACTGAAACCTAAAACCTATGGTTTTATTCATCTATTTAATACATATATCCTTTTTTGTTTAAATTTTAAAAATCCACCTATGTAGGGTATTGGTTTGCATGTTCATGCGCCATCCAATCCACATCTTAGATTTTCACACAGCACCTTAAAAAACTAAAACAAAAACATTGTAAAGTAAAAAAATTGCGTAGATATGTAAATGGCGGCGCCATAGCAAAACTCATTTTAATTACCTCTTTATGCCCAATCCGATCGCAACCATTTTATAATTAAACTAAATAAAATTAATGTTACTGTAATAATTAAAAACTATTAAATTAAAACAACACGAGGAAATAAAATAAACAAAAACACACGCATGCATAATCGTGTGCGTTTTTACCCGTCGACTTGTCACATGAAACTTAAAAGAGAAAATAAAAGATTCAACATACAAACAAAACTAAAAAACTAAATAATTCCCGTGTTTTTTATTAGCGCCCGATAGGTTTATCTTGAAAATTTATATTTAGCGCGCTATTTTTGCATGTAATTAATTTATTTAACTCTAAACTAAGATTTTTCATAACGTCATGTCAAAATAAATGTTAATTCTCAGGTGATAAATGTTTGTTTTATGGATGCATTTATTTTTCATTTTATGGTATAGCGACACCAGTGAATAATAGCTGAAGTTTCAGTAGAAAATTTAAATTCGGCGCCGGATAGTGCTCGAATAATAAAACACGGCTTTTGATATTTTGTAGTACGGAATTTAGTATGGAATTAAAACAACATTTTCCACAAACTGGAAAAACTGCATACTGGGATATATGGACTTTTTCAATTACAGTAGAGTCGCGATAACGGGAACAAAATAAAACCCAAGCAAGTTCATGTTCACGAGATTGTTCATGTTTGCCGGAGTTGAGTTTTTTCATCTGAAATTTGGGTTTTCACAAGTTTACTGTATTTTGTTTTGATAAAATTTACAGATAGCTAGGTGCATTAAAATATATCACTAAATCTATCTATCTATCTATCTTCTATATATATAAAGAAAATTATGTATGTAACTATGTTTGTTCCACAAAAACTTTTGATCCACTCGAGCGACTGTTCAAAATGTGGACGAATACTTTTTAGCAGCCGAGAAAAAACATAGGGGGTTCGAGATCAAAAAATGTTACCCCTGGAGCATGGGGACTCACCTGTAAGCACTATTTAGCACAAATACGTTTTGCCAGCTGAGATAGCCGTGGGAGTGTTAACAAATATTTTATATGTATCAATATTTATTGTATATCGACGGTAATTATTACACGATGGAGCCACTTAGAATGCCTTCTCATACCTTGAAAATGAAGAATGGATCATCAATAATACTGCGGAATCTGGACTACCCAAAACTATGCAATCGAACGCTGCTGTGTATCAAAGTCTTTTGCCAAATGTCATTTGCCATAACCATCAACAAAACTCTCGGACAATCCCTTAAGTTTGCAGGCGTAGATTTGGAAAGTCCTTCTCAGTTATATGTGGCATGCTCAAGAGTAGGGACTTGTGTATGTTTGTGTGTGTTGAAATGTGTATGTTTTAGGTCCGGGAGGAAAATCAAAAAAATTGGTTTACAAGTAGCAAGTATTGCGGTAAACTCAACAAATTATTTTTGTACTGATTTTTTTCCAATTCACTTAAAGTATTACTAATTAGTTACAAAATAAAAAGAAACATGTTTGAAGTTCAATTTTAACCCGGGCAAAGCCGGGTTCTTCCGCTATTATAATATAAATGTAAGGTTATATTCTTGTTTAATTCAGGTTTAAACCATAGTCTCGTACACAGGACAGTTATAATTTTTAAATGATCGTGAATTTTTAGATTTTCCAATTACCAATGGTCGTACTTTATGGAGCCCCTTTGCATTAGTACATGCTAGAAAAGTAATGCGTTGTTTTTCGTTTTTCCTTCCATGCGTTCTTTTCTAATGAAGAAACAAAAGTCTATTCTGGTAAAAGTTTTCAGTACAAACCTGTTTCATCTGTATTATAAGTTTGGTTTACAGACACACCAAGTTAAATTATTTTGGCTTGCAATTTTCTTTTAAATGACTTCTCAAATTCAGGTTGAGAGGACAAGTTCCCTCCAGTAAAGCAAGCGCACACCAAAACAAATTTTAAAAAGTTGTAGCCACCCATCACTCCCATGGAAAGTTCTTTCATTTTCTTCTATTTGTTCATGTAAAAGTTTAGCCTTTTCTTTAAGCAAATCGCCACTTACAGGGACATTTTTATCGCGCTGCCCAAGAAACCAACGTAATATTTTCTTCTCCATTTTAGGATATCCAGCTGACATTTTAAGAGTTCTTTTCTTAAAGGTGTTGTTCACCGCGTTTAAAATTTCATCGTTTTTTTTTTGTTAATTGCACAAATAATAGACTTTGGACTTACACATAGACTTATATTTTTTGGATAAAATTTGTAACTCTTTCTCCTTTACGAAATTCTTCAATAATTTTAAAACTGTTATTTTTTACCCATTTTTTATTAAAAACTATTAATCGCAGAGCAAATAAAACTTTTATGAAACACACTAGTTTATCGCACATAGTACACACTCTTACAGTTGCACTTTCAACTGTACTCGATTCAAATTATGAAAAAAAGAATAAATTGGGAATCTCTGAATTGTATTTTCAACTTCAAACTTAGTTCTTAATTTTAATTCACTCTACTTGTTCAAACACAAACACTTCAATACTTAAAAACGTTGTAACGAATGACATTGAATCTTTATATAGTAAACAGGCCTAGCGGGACTTTCGAAAAAAAAACTTTCCACAAGTTATGCTCGAATTTTCTATAGTGTTTTGTGTTATAAAGGACAACGGAAATATCGGGGTTAACTCGTTTCAAATTATGAAAAAAGGACAAATATGGAAACTCCGAGTCGCATTTTCAACTTAATGCACGATTTACATGTTCCAATTTTTTCCCCCAACAAATTTTTTACTGAAAAATAGAGCACGCAAATAACAAAAATTACTAGTTAAAAAGAGTCAGCCATATGTAAACAACATTTGCTCAAATTAAAAAAGAAAAAAATCCGATTTTATTTTACTGGAATTTGTTTCGTGCTCCTCTCGCAAGCAAAAATCGTAATATACTTAACCCTTCATTTTTTACTGAAAAAAAAAAATGGAACATGTAAATCGTACATAACTTGATTCAAATTATGTAAAAAACACTTTGAATCCCCGAATCATGCGAGAGAACATGCGAGTGTGTACGAAATTTAATTCACGTTATCGCGCTTTCCAATTGTTCACTGGGTATGGTATACGGCCTTCATGTTATTGCGAGCCTACTGTACTTACTTATTTGGAACTTATTAACTACATCGTTCATCGTTGACTGTAACATTCCGCCCATCATCGTTTTTGAAAACATATGGACCAATGATTTCGCCGGCCCATATAAAGCGCACTAAACAGTGATTTTTTCGTGGATGTAATGGTGATTCGGCAAATTCGACAATTTTTTTATTAACGTACCCATTCAACCAAAAGTGAGCTTCATCGCTGAACAAAATTTTGTTTAGAAAATCAACATCAATATCAATTTGTGTTTCAAGTTGAATTTTGTACGCACGTAAACATCTTCCATAAAGTGGATGGACTCATCTCCAGTTGCCGAGAACGACGTCGAATTGATTGATTAAGGTCTTCCTCAATCTGTACAGCGTCTATTGCGAATTACCCGCTCTGATGGACGATTATGACGTAAAATGTACGTAATGCACGATGGGTTTGGCTAACAGAACCATTTTTTGATAAAAAAAAATGCAATAGTTTGCAAGCATTGCTCTATCGTGAGTTTATTCATTATGAAATTGCAAATCAAAGCAAATGTCAGCAGTCACATCAGTTGTGAACCAAAACAGTCTTGCCAACTTAAAAACACCCTTCTCAGGAAACGACTGACTTATGGTTTCGTTGAAGTCTATTAAAATTAAATTATTTTGAGGTGGAATGACGGTAAAAATAACGGATGAGTCGGTTATACCTTGTAGTACGGTTGTACGACAAGGTATTTAAATATTTTTCATAAATCATCCAAATAATAAGCTAAGTATTGGACTCTGAAATTTTACAACTATATTTCACAAGGATTACCATAATATTATTTAGATGACACCACAAATCTTAAGAGATGTATTATAATTTGTTTATCAATTTATTGACACCACAAAACTAATTCCTTTTTACTACTTATCATGCTGTATTTTTAGTTCTGACTGTAAAAAAGATATCGAAAATATATTCACCCTAAATTTAATATCAATTTTACACAAAAAAAAAAATGAAATATAAATTCTATATAAGAGTATTCACCAAACCAACCGTCGATCAAAGAAGAAACCACCCACCAAAAAATCAACCCATCCATATGAAATGAAAAGAAACGCAAAATAAACAGCAGAAAAAATATATAAAGTAATCGCCATTCCACTTGCAACCACCAAATAAAATATTACATATTTTTTAGTATGTAGTAGCAGTACGCCACATTAAAAGAAAACAAAACCAGATATACAACAAAAACAAAATAATTATTAGAAAAGTGAATTAGAATTTTGTTATTAGTAAATTAATGCCGTCCAAAAATTACTCGAAAACAAAATAAAAACGACAAACTTAGCATAAGTAGTAGTATCTTTCTCCTAAATAAATAAAATTAATTATCCATTAAAAAGAAAATCTACATAAAAAAAAAGAAAACACAATTATTATAATAAAAGTTGTGTTATAAATATATTTATTATTTTTCTTATTACATTTTCATTTTATTTCCCATCATATCGCAGAGAGCGGCGCGAACACGTCGAGAGTGGGAGAGAGAGCGTAATGTTATTTCATTTCATGTGTATATTTTTATTTAAGTAATTTTTGTGAGTACTCTACTACAACTATACTATTCTATGTTTTTTTTCTTTCAATTGAGTAAAATAAAACAAAAATAACACACAAAAAAACAACAAAATAATTTATTTTATTTGATTTTTTGTTTTTTTTTTTTTTTTTGTTGTATTTTCGAATATTTTCATTTAGTACGCGATAGACCGTCATCGTTGTCGGTTCGATTTATTGTGCGTTACGTATTAAAAGTTACAAAAAAAAAGTCACATTAATTTTTTTTTGTTTGTGTAAATTTATATTGAGTGTGTGTATGTGTGTTATCTTTACTATATTCATAATAATATTGTAAATATTATGTATATTAATGAGTGATTAATTGGTGTATATTCAATATATTTTATTGTAATATAATAATTGTGTTCTAAAGTGAATAAATATAATAAATTACAAAGAATAAAAGAGTACAAAAAAAAATATTTTGTTTATTTCTTTAATTGTGTCGGTGATTTGTGTAATTAATTGAATAAATAAATTAATTAATTAAAACAAAACGAGAGAAAAAACAAAATACAAAATATTTAAAAAAAAAATATTAAGTATTGTAAATAACCATTACTAAAAAGTAACATACCGAAAAATAATTTTTGTTTTTGTTAATTTTCTCTTTTTTATTAATTAATTTTTGTTAATAATGTTGTGATTTGATTTTAATATTTTCTGTGTAATCATGATTTCTCAGGTTCAATGAAAGAGCGAGAAATTTACATCCATACATACATAATTATATAAAATAAAGAGTAAAAAAAGTGAAGTATAATAAAAAAAAAGTTTTTCATTTTATTGTTTCGGATTAAATCTATTAAGAATGGAAATTTGTCATAATATTAGTTTACTACCGAAGTGGTGTGCAGTTTATTTAAAATTTAATTAAATAATCGAGCATAATAATATATCGATGTAAAAAAAAACAACAAATAACTATATATATATATTTATATATATGTATATATAGCTAATATCAATTTCAATTGGATTTGGGAAAACCTACATACATATAAATAAACAAACCAACCGAAAACAAAAAAAAAGCAAACAAACACAAAGGATATAGTTTCAGTTTTTTTTTTGTTATTGTCGGTATTTTGTTTTTTATGTGCCTCTACTACTACAACTACTACTACGACTACTACTCGACAAAATGGAAGTTAAGGTAAATAAAAATGGATTAAATTTATTAATTAATTTAATTATAGAAAATATTAAATTTAAATTAAATTTTATTTGTTGTGCAAATATGTATGTATATATGTAAATGTATTTAACACGTTATTACACATAAAAAGTTATGTACACAATTTTTTTTTTCATCGTCAAGAGCATATTGAAGATAAGAATTCGAGAAGAGCGGAAAAACTAGGAAAATTTAAGAAAATACGAAGCAACAACAAAATATATGTATATACGTATAATAATACAAAAAAAATATACAAAATTAAAGTAAAGAAGTTAAATAAGAAGAGATTTAAGATTTTATATTATATGGCAGGGTTGGGAAAAATACGGGTCACGACCCATTTCTTGTGACAAAGTAATTAATACTTAATTTATGCAAACGTAATTTGTTTTATAAATTACTCTTGAAGTAGATTGCGTAGGCTAAGTATTAGTAAAGTAATTAGTTTTAGAGATGTTTCATTATGGTATTGTGTATCTATGGCTTTTAGGAGGCACAAATCAAAAATTTCATAAACATTACTTTGTTTTAGGGGAAAATTTTGATATTTGCAATTTTTTTTTAATAGTTACGCTTTGGTGCAAAAAATTCGCACATTCATAAATTTTCAACAAAAGTTCAAAAATATCCAAAAACCCAATGTTTGTTTAATTTTCTTAAATGCAGATTCAAGACCTAGCCATTGGTACCTATTCTGTACTTATACCTTGCCAACAAAGTGATTTTTGGGGTCAACATCTGAAGTACACGTTTTTTATGAATTTGTCAGCATGAAAACTAGTGATAAAAATCGAATTAAAACTATGGAAATCAGCAAAAAACATTAATTTTTTTTTCATTATTAAGATGAATTCCCGCTCATAGTCGAAATGACAGCCTTCATTCGATGTTCTATTGATTTCACCAAAGTTTTTACGAAATCTTGAGGTAGCGCTAACTATGTCTCCGCGATCCCCTGTTGCAGCTGCTGGAGACTCGTCGGAGCAATATGTCTTGCTCGCACTTTTTTCAGCTCGTCCCATAAATGTTCGATGGGATTTAGGTCCGGGCTTAACAGGCCCATCCACCTCTTGAACACCTGCACGAACAGGAAGTTATCACCAATAAACCCGGCAAAAGGTACGACGTAGTCCTCGAGTACTTCCTCATTGTACCGTTGACAAGTCAATCCTCTTGATCGACGGTCAGTATTCGCTCTCCAGAACATGTATGATCCACCGCCATACGAGACACGTTTTTCAATGCTACATTGTGCAAATTGCCCTCCAGAGTTTCGATTTTGTATCAAAAATAACAACGCGAGGTGAGCAAACCGGAAAAACATAGTAGTTGTTATTTTATTAATTCTGGTTTGCTTGAGCGCATGCGCGTTATTTTGTTTATATATTTTTTTAAATTGATTTGTCAAATGCGGATCATGTTGTTCAAATATTTGAAGGTACCACAGCTCAAAAGCACTCGAATAAAAGCGGCGAGGTAGACGTCAGCATCATAAGTATTCAAATCGACACTTTGATCTTCTGTACACTTTTCCCACCCATCGTTGCAATTAAAACACCTGCCGCACTCGTCAAAGATCAGGTTCTCCATTGTTTTGCCGTCCAATTTAAATGCTCTTGAGGGAACTGACGGCGAGCTTGTCGGTGGGCTGGGATCAATTTCAGCCCGTTTGGTAACCTATGTGTAGTCAGATCACCTTCCCGAAGTCGTCTACTAACTGTCCACCGGATGACTTCGACTTCACTCACTTCTTGGCGCCGCTGTTCCAGTTGCATCGTACTTAAACGACAATTTTGCATTGAAGTCGCCACAAGAAAGTGGTCGTCACGCTGTGTTGGAACAGATTTTGCTTTGATATTGGAATTGTGAATTTATAGTAAAATTGCTACATTTTCCTCGAAAATTTTGAAATTTTTTTATAGTTCAAATAAGTTTTGAATGATTCACAAAATATGGCGTAACTAGTATTAAATCGCATCGGGCCATCTTTAAAATTATATTATCATTTCCACCTAAAAATTAATATGTGTAATTTCGCTGAAGTGTAAACAACATATTTTTTGTATTCTGACCATGTCAACTTTTGTGCCAACATGGCCATTATGATACCAGTGACAAAGACCGCGAAGGATGAGCAGTTAAGTTTGAAGACGCTGAGTTGGAGGCATTTTTGGACAATGATTCGGGTTTTCGAAAGGTTTTTCACATCGAATCGTAACGATCAGAAAATCGTAGAAGCTAATGCTGTACATTTGGTACGATCAGTTCGGAGTGTTCGGCCACATGTTACAAGAGTCATCAAGGAAACTTTGTAGGCGCTTCAATGGGATGTCCTACTCCACCCGCCGAATTCACCGTATTCATTGAAAAAGTCGTGGCTAACGATGGACAATACTTTGAATAAAATACATTGCGCCAATTTCTCTTAATAGAGCTTCGAAATTATAAAAAAAAACCTCAAAACTTATTTGTGCCCCCAATATAACTTTTGGTATTTAGCTATTATCCTTTTCCAAAATACTCCCCTCCGTGTAGGGTAGTAATGAAGAAAAAAAGTGTTTGGCATTTCCAGTACGAACAAATCTTCGTTATTATATGGTTAATGTATCTTGGCTTTCAAACGCAACTCTGTCCATTTTAGCGGTTAATTTATGCGTTTAACTTGCAGTTAAATTTTTAAAACCCTGCTACTTTGATGCAGATTACTTGAGAGCAGGGCATGTAATTTTGTTGATTTTTTTTGAAAAAAAAACAAAAAATCGGATTTTTTTTTATTTATATCAGATTTTTGTGAATACAAAATGGTAATGTTAACCTTAAATTGTAATAAATTTCCTGGAACAATAAAATACTTTTTAAGGAAAGGAAGATAATATAATATACAGAAATAGATTAATTTAAATATAAATTAAGTCAAATAATTTTAATATCCAGGAATTATGATACATATTTAGTAAATTTTATTGCTTGTTTTATGCTTCAGTGTTGATTAAAAAATAAATTACAAAATTATAAAGTAATTTAAAAATTAAAACCAAGTATTTCATAATCATATGACAGAATAAAAAGTAAAACTGTTTTTATTTATTCAGCTGCTTTGACAGGAATGTTAATTTTACCGCTTTATCTATCCCTAGGCTATTCTTAATTTTGAATGAACTAAACCGAAGGTCGTAAAAACTCGTTCGACTCCAGCTGATGAGCAGTAGCTGTTATTGTTATTTTTATATTCGTCTAACGTCGCTATCAAATCCTTGGTGAAATGCAAATGTCGATGTCCCGTAAATGGGGGTTAATATTTTCTTTCAGCTTTGTTTAGGGTTTTAAAATGTGACAAATAAAATAATTGACAATTAGACAAGTTGTATTCCAATAAATATGTGATTTCCCAAATAATATGAAATTAAGTTTTCATTTTTATCGAAGTTTTGTGGTTTTTTAGTGTTGCATATTTACAAAACTAAGTTTCTTCGTAAAGTTTTGGAGTGAGTTTTTTTTTTGAATGACTTCTTATATTTTTTACCAATATGATTTAAATCAATGATTTTTTTTTTAAAAATCAATTGATTTTAATCTGATTCTAATGATTTAAATCAAACACGCTCTGCTTGAAGGTGTGCATATTTTAATTCAAACTTGATATAGCTCCTAAAACATCTCTTGCATTGGGAGCACATACAACTCGATGGCGTTCAGGGAAATTAAACTTAACCCTTACGCGGATTTCTGTGGTCATACGTAAATCCGTCTCGTTTGAAATATTTCAACTCATGTTTTCACTCCTCCATCTAATTATGCTTTTAAACACTTTAATGTGAAAACAAATGTCGAAATAAAAGATAATTGCCGCATTTATTATCGGTGCGCGGTCACACGGCTGCCCAGCGCTCCTCAGTAATACTGTGTATGTTGAGAAATTAGATGATATTTTCATTTTTTTTTGTTGTTCGTTCTTCTTCTTAATCTTCGAGCTCTTTTCTTACATACAATATTATATTCGTTATTCAACTTTATTTTATTATACTTCTTAAAGAAATTTTTTTTCTTTTTTAATTTTTTTTTAGTATGTACTTTGATGAGTGTGATTTAATGGGATGAATGAATGAATGAAAAAAAAATGTTTTTCGTAATATTTTGTAAATAAATAATATTAATTAGTTTCGGAGCACACACAACATATTTATAATATATTTGTATATTAAGAATATGTATAAATAATATTTCTTATTGCATTACTTACTTTTTGAAAAAAAAAAAAAAAATTACGTAATCTATTGAATAAAATTATTTGCATTAAATTTTTTATTATATTATTACTTTGTGTAGAGGCCGATCACGCAGTGCGAGGTTGATTTGACCTTAGAATAATTTATAGAGTATCTGCTTAGCTTAGATAAGTAAATATGTGTTATTTTTGGCGCATATACGATTATGTAACGTTCTTTTGTATGGCCATTGGAGAATTACAATTTCTTTCGCTTGGATGTGATATGTGTGCACAACATAATTTTTTTTAAAAGTCAACCAAAAATTTAATCAAAAAACGATAAAAATAGTTTTTGTGTTGCGTTGTTGTTGTTGTTATTGTTATTCGTCTTAAATGTTCTTTCTTATGTATATATATAAATGTATTTTATTTTATTTTATTTTATATTTGGTACAGCATTTCGTTGAGTATATAATTTCTGTATAAATTATTTTCTTGTCTTATATCAAATACACAAATACAGAGTGAAGATTAAAAATAAGTCAAATGATTCATCTAAAAATTCTGTTACTTTTGTTGAAAGTAGATAAAAACCGAGTTTGAACAGGTTGCCTTGATCGATTTATTAGATGCGCTAATCTTTGCGGAGAAAGTTACATGACCTTTTTAAACCTTGACCCGTATATCGCTATTCTATTTCGGTCACACATGATTAGTGTCGGCATTTAAATTCATATTGCATACTTTTTAAATAAACATTGTCGGCTTTTAAGAAATATTAAGGCGCTCAGACGCGTATTGAAATTTGCATGTCTTACATTGTACATATCATATATAAAATTATATAAGCCGAGAGGTTGGGATGTTAAAGTTTAATCGCCATTTAATTATGGAAATTCCCTTTAGAGTTTCAACATATTATGAATTATCACACTTTGTGGTATGTATATGTAACACTAATTAGATTAGATAACGACACAAAAAACATTTCTTTTATCTCTACAAAATTTGAAGTGTTTTAACCTTAGGGATCAACATACTTTTCACGATTAATTTATAAACAAAGATTTGAAAATACTCATTCATCTTGTTTTAGATGATTGCGTTTTTATAAATTATATTTTCTTAATCTTTCCTAGTTGTTGTTATTGTAGAAATGAGTTCAAAATATCAATATTGATGATTCAAATCCGTTTGACTTAGTTTTCAATACTTGCATTCCATAAACTTAGTATGTCTGTATTTTGGTCTATTCACTTAAATCATCTTGCCTGCATAAAGAAATCCAACAAGGTCATAATCTTTTAATTCTTTGTCGTTTTTTGTAAATGGTTGAAAAGTTGAGACGTTGAAAAGTAACGTCATTGGAAACACCGAAAAAGCTCCTACATATGCTGCCACTTCCAGTACACAAATTTCCAATACATTATGCAATGATCTCCCAATTTTTGGAATGCTTATATATAAACTTTCATTCTGAAGTCAATTCGCCTGGTTTGAAAAGATAATGAATTTTGGTCAAAAAGTTTACAATCAAAATATGTAATTTCCGGTAAAATTTAAAAAAATATTTCAAACTAATTTTGCTTAAAATTTAATTTATATTCGCAAAAAGGATAAAGCTTCCATAGCTGCCACTTTACATTCATTAACAAGTAAGTACTAGATCGTGTAACGGTTGGCTTCCCTTTATCGCCTTGTAGACGCCAAGCGTACAACTTGATAACCTTTACCTTTTCTCGGATTCCAACCAATTGATTATTAATTGATAATCTTGAATAGAGATGGGATAAGGAGTAGCAAAACGGGAAAAAAATATAAATGGTGTTTCAATATATAGGGTACGGAAAAAGAACGGTATTGATAAATAGAAAAAGTTGTCTATATATATATATATATACATGTGTATGTAAAACGAAAACAAAAAGAGAAAGCAAAATTGGCGGGATTTTTTTTTTTTGCGATTTGTGACCGGGTATATAAAGCTCGCGACGATGCTTGGTTTTTTTTGGTCAGTCGTATAAAAACCAAAGAAGAGTTGAATCGAACGCTCGTTAGTGAATTGAACGCAGTGATTTCTATGGTGATTGTTAAACCAACTTTTTAAAAACAAAAACAAAAAAAAAAAAATAGAAAGTCAAAAATTTTGCGTTGTTTACTTTGAGACGCCTGGAAAAAAATAAAAAAAAAATAAAAAAACGAACAGGGAACAAAAGTTAAAAGTTAAGTGTTGGAATCCGTGAGGGATATTCCCAAACAAATTAAAAAAAAAAAAAAATTATTAAATATAAGCTGTATTGCTATGTGTATTGCTATGTGAATATCTGGTTAAAGCCAAATAAAATTTCGATATTGTACATCGCATGGAAACAAAATTGTTTTAATAATACGATTGTAAAAATAAAAATTTTTTTAAAAAAATAAAAAAAAAAAACAAAAAAAACAAAAAAAACAAAAAAAAAATAAAAACGGAGATTGAATTTTAATAAACATAAAAGAAAAACAAGAGGAATATACCGAATTGAGCTGCTCGTGGAAATATAACAAATTGCGTGCTGTCAACGGCCATCAGAGAGGGTACTGAGGGAATTTCGAAAACCGAAGGTAAAATTGCGGTAATTGCGTGCTGTCAACGGCCATCAGAGAGGGTACTGAGGGAATTTCGAAAGTGGAAGGTAGATTGAACACCATTCCCCAGTGGCGGACAAATTGGTAAACAAATTTTTTTTTTTAATATTTATTTCTTGTTGCCTTTAGTTTTTTTATATACAGTTTAAGAATTTAGTTCATAATTTTCAATTTACCTAACGTAAGCTAGACTATGGGTTGTTTTTGTTAAGTAATATTGGCCCAACCATATTTTGTAATATTCAATTTCATAGGCTAAGGGGTAATACTTTTCGCATTTTCCAACGCTTAAGTTAGATTCGGGTTCATTATCAAGCGGCATATGGGAATCATTGGCGTTTAATTATATTTTTTTTTTCTCGTTCAATTATGTATATGAAACCTTCGTTGAGTTTGGTTTTTGTTTGCTTCGTTTTAATATGAATATATAGACAACAATAAAAGGGGAGATCGCGGGTGATGAGGCATCAACAGGGGCAGTGGGATAAAACCAATTTACACCCTCAGGAATTTATTACTTCGGTTCCTCTCCCCTCCCCCCTGCACACTGCACAGCCCTCGATACACACACACATACAGATACACACAAACTGAAATCTTTTTGAAAACAACTGTTTCGGACTTATTCGATATAGCGAATAATAAAACAGCAAATCTTGAGGTCAACATTTTTCTTGAACTATGCCTAAAGGTTTAGGTAAAATATCTAAATCAAGCCTTGCCTGTTAAAATAAATATTAAACCCTTTATTTTTAAAAGTTGATATTTCGAAGCTTTAACTAAACATGTAATAAAGGCCTGTTGAATAAATCTTAGTAAATATTAAGCTTTCAACACAAACAAATGTTTGCAAACAAAATTTTCAAAAGAAAACACTTGATCAATATAAGTTTAGGGCAATCAATATAAGTTTAAGGTCCATTGAACCTAATGAAATTTTATAGTTTGGAAGTTTTGACTGAAATCGGTCCATCTGGTTGGCCCAGATCAGTTTTCCAAAATTTAAGCGTAGATATGTATAGCCTAGAGAGATTCACTGATCGGGATGAAACTTCATATCTAAGCTTTTTCCATAAATTGGGAAATCCCAGTGAATTTTGGCTGAAATCGGTCCATCAGAAGTGACAGCTTCCATAGGAGCTTTCTCGTTGTTTGCAAATATTTTGAAAAGTATGTAGCTTTTACGGAAAACGATTAAAAACAAAAAAATTGTAAAGTGAGTTTCAAACAAAATTAATATCTGAACTTTGATTCCCTGATTTTGCCGGAAATGATGAGTTTTGATAAAAAAAATCATTTCACGAGAATTCGGCATCCCTACAGTACAGGCGGATGACTATTCGAAATAAAACTTCATACTTAAAACTTTTTATTAATTGGAAGATCCTTGCGAAATTTGATGCAAATCTGTGTGCCGGAAGAGACAGCTTTATTAGAAGCTTTTCAATTTTTGCAAAGAAGTTGAAAAGTTTATCATTTACAAAAAACGACAAAGAATTAATACATTAAAATAAATTTAAATATTAAATTTTCAGCCAACTCGGTCGGGTTGACCCTATTGATTTTCTGAAATTCAAGAAGGGATAATGTTTTTTGATTATACAAGAAAGTTTTACCAAAACTCCAGTAAGCTTAATTTTTCCTTGTAGAACTATCTCCTATTACTTAACCCCTTTGTGTACAACTACACTGTTACAAATTTTACACCGGTAATTTTATGAGCATCGTTTATTCAAAGATTTTTAGCCAGCGTATGAAAATACATCCAAAGGAACTGATTATGTAATGCCTTGTCACATTTAGGCATTCCTCGAAATGGATAACCAAGTTTTAAGTATTATAAGATGGCCACAAAAACAAAGTGATAATCGAAGGCATGCGCTCAGAGCTCAAGTAGCCCAAATTCTATTCAACTTATCGTTAGATCGTGTTATGTATGCGTTGAAATACTTGGGATCGATAATAAATGTGGAAAACTTAGTCTCTGCAGTCATAACATCACGGATCGCAGCAGGTTACCGAGCATTTTACGCTAACATTAAAAATTGATGTGTCTGAATCTCGAAATCTTCGTTATACCGGGAGCAATTAAATTACAAGGTTTAGATGTTAGATGACTTAAATCACGTTCTACGTTTCCATAATCGTACCATATAACAGGTCCTGTAGTTGTGGACAAGTGGAACAATTTAAGAAGAATTAGAAAAATTCACTATACACAGCAAATCTCACCACGAAATACTTGAGTAGTTAACTTTATTATGTAAAGTTTTCTTAGTAGCTGGTAAAAAACAGATACTTGGTGGTAAGAATTTGGTAAGGAATTAATAATGGGAAAGTGGGTTCACGCGATCTCTTCCTGATTAATCATATATTTTTCGCCTGAAACTCTGGTATAAATGATGAAAAATTTTCCGATAAATTCACGGAAAATTGGAAACGATCTAAAACTTTCTGTTAGAAAATTAGTCGTAAAACTACTCAGGAAAATTTACCGTCAATATACGATCATCAGACCAGTTTAATATGTTTTCATGATACACAAAGAAACGATAAATAAAACTGTTGCTGATTTATTTAATTTGGTTGGAAATATATTAAAAATTCTCCTCGCGCCAGTACGATATTTTTCGGTACCGTGTTGCACCACCTGAATTTGTAACCTTCTTCAAGATCTTTTCAATGAAATACCACACGTAAACTTGTATATTCTATGATAATTGAATAATTAGCTAACAACGCCGAAACGGCGAATTTGTGAACTCTGGTTCAAAAACTCTTGATTTTTGGCAAGACCTTTCAAATGATATATCACATGCTAAAATAGGAATGAGAAAAAATTGTTAAGGCGCCTTTATGGTTGCGTTCGTTCATTCATTCAAACAATTTGTTTCGATCAATCATCTCTTGTGAAAAAATGCAGAAGAAAAAAAAATCGTCATTCAAAAAAAAATTAATCGCAAAAGCTGTCTCAAGAACGGCCGACACAGACATCTAGACAAACGGACAAATTTTGTGTTTTTTTTATTTTTGGGACTTCAATAATCTTCAAAACGCTGAGAAAAATAATTTTGACCCAGAATCATTTTTCAAGATTTTTATCAGGACTTCAATGACCGAAGGTTAACCAATTTTGTCCGTCTGAATGTCTGTACCGATAATATCTCAAGACCGGCTTGTGCGATTCGAATTATTTTTTCGCTAATCTGCTTTTATTTTTAATTCGAAGAATTAGAAAGCTTTTGGGGTACCTGCCACGTGAAATCACCCCAAAAATCCACCCAATACCACGATATCGCTTTAAATTATTCTAAAATACTCGAGTAGTATATCATTTGAAAGGTCTTGAATCAAACAATTTTTAGTTCGTAAACTCACCGTTTTGGCGCTTGTAGCTAATTATTGATCTATGGGATATCATTTTTGAGCGGTTTGAAAGGTCTTGGAAAAGGAACACTTTTGTTATCAGTTTTTTAGTTCATAAATCCACCGACGCTGGTACGTAATGACAGTAGCGTTATTACAGAATATATACATATATAAGTGCTGCATATTATTGAAAATGTCTTGAGGAATGTCCCAAATTTAACTGAAGCGACTTAGTACTCATTACGATATAATCATATGGCATATCGTGGGACTTCAAGACCTAGATGGGTGAATTCTGTGCTAAGATTCCGTCGAAAGTCTTTGTGGTGTTCATTTAGAAATTTAGATCTGTTTAAGAATTTTAAAAGCCTAACTATAATAATGCTCTCAAAATTTAAAGAAATAACTGACAAAAATGAAAGACGAATATTTTGAAGAGTCGAAGTATCATCATTTTTGAATATCGTCAGGATCACTACTATTTTCAACTAGTTTGAAAGTATACATAATCAAGGATGATTTACTTTTATGACACAAAACAAACTGGCGGCACTAAATCGACAGCATTTTAGTACTTATTTGTTGTATTAATTACTTTGGATAGTTTATGATTTAATCGAATTTTCAGTACATCGATTCCGATTCGACGAGATGGAATTCAACGGAATGGAATTATTTTTGATTGATTTTGATCGTTTTCTGATATAATCTTTTTAGAACATGTTCTAAATCGATTAAACTGTCAAGATAGAATTTTTTTTTTTTTGATAAATCTCATTGAATCCAGTTAAATGTTGAATGATTAAATCCTGATTACTGAATTTAATTTAATCGTTCTATCACTATATTATCGCACTATAAAAACATTTCAAAATTGTTTTCACGTTGATAAGTGACATACTTGAAAGCCACATTGCACGTGATTTCAAATCCTTATCCATGACCGTATACTTGAATATCGCAATTAAATCTATAGTTTGCTGCGCGTGCGGTTTAATATTTGGTTTGCCACTAGAATTTTGTATCCATAATTAAGAATTTTGTTATCATTTATATTTCATTTTGTATGTCTAATATCCGAGATAAGAGGAGGGTTCACGTTAAAAATAAAACATTATAAATAGTTTTTTTTATGATGCCTAATTATTAATGTATTGTATTCGACAAGTTTGACAAGTACGTATATCATGATTGGAAGTTATATGTCATAATTTTATGATAAGATATTTATTTTGTTGCAAATATGCGATAACGTTTTTGGTTTGGGACAAAAGAAATTATTAGGAATTATTTTCTTATCTAACTATATATATATATATATGTATTTATATAATGTGTGTGTAATTCTGAAAATTTTAAATTACTTTTGGTTCGGTTGTGCCATACTTAATAATTAATTAAATATTGAAATGAATTCAATGGAATTTGAAATCAAGCTAAACTCCAAAAATCTCATAGCTTTTCAAATACATACAGCGATGTTTTCTTTATTACTTTACGCTTTTCCACGTTTTATCTATCTACATCTGAAATATCACATCTGTATACATACATATTTAAAATTGAGTTGGCATGAAATGGATATAATTTATATTTGATAATCTTAACTAAGTTCAATTTATAAATAAATATGTAAATTGCGGTAATATATTTGAAATAATTTATAATACTACCTTCAAGGGCTAAACTTGCTGTTTAAAGCTTTTAAAACTTCATTGGGGGTACAATATAAATAATTTCTCCAAATACTTTTTGCTATGTCCAAGCCAAGTTTAAGCTTTTAAAGATACAGCGTAAAATATTTTAATTAAACTTTTAGCTGTATATTTTAACATTATTTAGAATTTTGAAATTTAATGTTTATTAGTCGGAAACGAAAATTCAATTTAATTGTATGCAAAAAAGTTAAATTAGAGCTTTAAAAGCCAACCTAACTAATCAGATTTTGAAATAGTACACGCTGACGCTCAATTTTTATGTCAACATTAGGTAGCAAAATTTTGTGTACAGAACTTATTTTCCCATAATCATGTAAATCGATTGAAGCTCTAGTTTTTGGAACTTTCAATTTAATTCTATGTATTTCATTTTTCACAAGGAATACAACCTTTGTCAGGGCGCTTCATATTTTCCTGGGGGTGGCGTAGCATCAAATTAGCAATGTTAAATAGTTATTTGTTTTAAACAAAACGAATCGAATACTTTCAAGTCGTTAATTATTTTGTCAAAACTCCCGAATAACGAAAGTAAAGGTGATCTCGTAACCTAAGTTTAACTAAAACTTGTTAAACAAACCAAAACTTATCATTAAACGTAAATTTATGACTATTACTGTGTGTGTGCGACACCATTTTTTTTATTATATTTCCGATTTACTAAATTAATGATTAGTTCAAGCCAGGCATTGATAGATGCCGCTAATGTTTATACAAAAAATGTCCCTGGTATTTCGTTCTAACTGCAAACCTGGTTAAAATTTATCATTGGCTGATTAGAAATTTGTAGAGATTCTAAAATTTGAATACATTTAGCAATTTTTATTATACAACAGGCAAGGTTTTCACGGTGGCATCTGTGACAACCGAAGTGAACTAACCATCAATTAAGTTAGTCGGACATTTAGACAACGAAATCTGGGTCAGGCACACAGTCTAAATACAATTTTTTCGTGCACGATAAGGATTTTGATTATGTGACACGTTTAACGGATTTTTTTTTAAATTGCGTTCTTTTATACTCAATGCGAATTTAATTTGGTGCTCGGAGCAATTGATGACCGTCGTTATCTTCCACGTGGTGCGGATCATCTTACACTTTCAGAGTCCAGAAAATCTGGACAATTGTTTCAGTTTACAGTAAATACAATAAATTACAGTTTACAATAAATACAATATGACCCCTACTAACGGCAATATTTAATTACCGTTAAATTCTTTTACAGGTCTATCGCTTACAAATGAACCTTTAAGTCTGCTAGTTATCCCGTGGCTTATAAAGCGACAATTTTTTTCGTAATTGCTGCGCAAATAGATATGCGTATGCCTGGCAATCAATATTACCAGCTTACTAATCGCAATAAGAAGGTACAGAGTATACGTCATATCCAGCATGCCAAACGAATCAATTCAAATACCCAAGGTTAAACATGTTGATTTGCACTGATTGGTTGGTTGGCGCGATATGTGTGAAAATATATGCGCTTAGCATAAATAAATTAGTTCCTATAGAGTCGTGATGTAATTTTAAAATATAAATACGTTTCATCACACTCACACACTTCATATTTTTAAGTTGTTACATCTGTTCACGACATTCGGGATATTTAATCTTCCATTGGTACGATTTTGTATACATTTTAATTGGAAATTGTATGTGATAGTGGTCAGATGTATGAAAAACACAAAGAAAATGTCAAAATTGTACACTGTCACGGTAGCTAAAAATCTTCCATCGCGATAAATATGTCTACGTGATAAGAAATGTCGCGCAAAGCAAATAAACTATAAATCGTCGGTTTGGGGCAATAGTGACACAACTGAATTTTCACACATTTCTAAGATATTCGAATCAAACGATACCCAATTAAGATCCGATTGAAGATGTAGGAATAGAAAAAAAAATACTAATCAATATATTTTTATTTACTTTTGAAAAGCGCCATTTTTACAAACAATTTTGAGTGATTTTTCTAAATTGCTCTACTGAAAAAGTAAAAATTTTGAGTTGTGTCACTGTTGCATCAAACCGACGATATATTATCAGGTTCGGCTTATAAAGTTTCACTATTTTTTTGAAACCAAATTGGTTCGGGTGTATTGTATTATTTTTCTCAAAATAATTTAACAGCTGAACAAGAACGATCTTCTGAAACATTTTTGAAAATATATATGTAAGAGGCATAGGTCTGCAATTCGTTATTAATGTCTCATTTCCAGCCTTATAAATGGGAATAATTTTCGAAATTTTTGAAGAAGTCTAGAAAGCTACATTCATTTATTGTCAAATTGATAAAAACGATGAAACACGAAACAATATTAATATTATTACTACCTTTAAGATATTTAACTGAATTATTCATTAACACGGTGACGAAGTTCATTCTTATCTACTAAATGTAACTTGTCTAAATATAATGAGAACAAGCGACGGACACTAACTTGAGCTGGTATATGATTAACAATTGTTGATCCAATTATCCACAAACAATGAGACTTTCATCATCCATTATTGTTTATTATCAGTCTCAATTAAATAACGATATTTTATTAGCTCAAGTGCTCGATACTATTGGCTTGTTACACAATTATAGCATTTCTTAGGGTTTGATTAATTCTGGTCAAATAATATTTGGTTTTGGCTTGGCTTTCCCTATAGATTCATTCGACTCTATAGATGGAGGTAGGTAACCGCTCACGATATTTCTATTAAACTTTTTAATACATGAGTCAACCGTGGTTTCTGGAATGTTATTTAATAGCACTGCATCAGCTCCATTTAGAATTTGGTAAAGCTTTGATTCGTAAAATTATAATGACTCACGAAGTTTATTAATAAAAACATACTGCGACTCCACTTAAGAAAAATTTTATTTGGCCTTCACCCTGTTGAAACTATCAGCGGTCAAATTCTCGGAATAATAGATTTTATACACAAAATCAAAATTTGATAAGAAAAAAGAAAGGGAATACAACGAAAAAGAAGAAAGAAAGCGAATAAATATATAGAAAAGGGAAAACATTCATGGTAATCATTCTAAGGAATCTGCAAAGCCAGGAGAAAACTAAAGAAGAGATCCATCATATAAGCGGGAATTGTAAGACTATCATAAATTAAACCGTAAATTAAATTATGAAAAAATTTATCAAACTTGGAAAAAGCCATAAACTTTGCCCATATATAAATACACCGTTGAAAAAGTCAAACCCTTAATTCATAAATAGCGATCTGCAACTGGGACATGTACATATTCGTCAAACATGCAAAACATACAAAAATAAGAGCACATAACAAACTTTTGATAAGCTTATCTTAGAAACGCGAAACGCAGAAAACGAAACGAGAAACGCATCAGCAAATTTTCGCAAAAAATAACATCTCAGTATTCTACAAGTCCCAGAAGTAGATGAAAATGAGGGAAAGCTAAAGAAGATCGAACGTTATCCAGTAAGTCTCTGAAGGGTACAATTCTTAACGTTTGTGCGGAAATGCTATGTGCAAGACGGCCTCGCAAGAAGCAAAGGTTAAATGCTAGTATGATGCAACAAAGAAAAACATGGGAAAATGGACATTTTACATGATCTAGAGAGGACTGGGAAAACAAACAAACAATAAAAGTCATTCTTTAAATAATATTTTAAAGTTACACTACAGTTACAATAAATTCTCTTTCAACTTTATCTTTTTGTATTTCTTGATTGGTTGTATTCAGTGACGAGAATATGATGACTTGGACACTACCAATGTCCAGGATCGTTCACAGATTAAAAGGAAAAGAATATTTATCTTCCTGTGTCCAACGACAGGTCAAACCACCAGTTGGAGTCATGGTTTGGCCAGCAATATCATCCAAAGGACTCTTCCCACTTTAAGTAGTAAACGGAATAATGAATGCGAATCAATATTTAAATGTTCTGCAGTCACAACTGGTACCGACTATGAAGGAAAAATTCAATTGGGACGGAGTTTTTATGAATGACAAGGCTCCGTGCTATACGGCGAAAAAGTCACCAAATATTTAAGGACCAACAGCATCCAAATCCTTGATTGGCCAGCGAGTAGCTCAGATATGAATCCTATCGAAAATATCTGGGCTATTTATAAAGAAAAGGTAGCATAAAAGTGACCGCGCACCAAATCAGTGTAAAATCATTTTTACTGCTTCCTTGCACTCTTCATTTTACTGACGACTTCAAAATTGGAGATAGAAAGTTTAAGCGCATAAGAACTTCTTTGATTTCACAACGGATAGCCCGTAAGAGCTTCGACATTCAATATCGCCTCTTGTGTGTTTTGGATTCAAAAATAGGCATTTATTTTCGATTTTTTGGGGGTAGTAAAAAAATTGTCTATATAAATTTCGATTTATATAGACAATTTTTTTCCAGTCTAGACAAATCCTTAGTTAGTTGATTTACAATTATCTCTCCCAAGGCATCGGTAGATTTATTCTTTTTTCTTCCAGTGTATAAATCGAATGGGTAGAAATACCTATTCTTTGACGCAAACCTACACCACATTTTAAATCCCTATTTAATGGGCTTACCCGGAAATGCAAAATATTTGAGAATAAAAAATCGCTTTTACTAGAGAAGACACAACTTACCTTTTACATACTGTTTCATGATATTGCGCTCTTTAAATTTAATCAAGTGCCCTTAAACTGATTAAGCTTTATTGAGTTGGAGTATGCATTTGAAAATGCGTTATTGAAATGCTCAATTATTGGTCGAACTTTATATGCTCGAATGATCAAAATTGGGGTCAGTGGGAGGCGGTGTCTTCGAATTATCATAAAAATGCAGGGCAGATCGGATTTCCTCAAAACGACGTGAGGACATAGTATTCGCAACAAATGGAACTTTTAAGTCTGGTTGGCTAGAGCCTCTTATGGAAGGCAAGACGTGATAGCTCATGACAAAGTTTAAGCCCAAAAATGCCCGCATTTCTGAGGGTTCAATATTTGAAATTTAATTTCTTTTCGGCAACAATATTTTAGGGTAACAATACTTTAGAAAATTCAATGACTTTTAAAATTTTGAAGGTATGTGGCTGGTATTGTTTTCTCCAGTTAAAAATATGTTGTGAATGAGATATTTGTTACGTCGTTGCCATCAGAACCATTTTGGTGTGATATTCCTGATTCAAGCTCATTTTCATGCAATATAACCAGTAGTTCATCATGATCTGGTGGTGCTTCAATTATAACTACATCTATGCCAACAGCTTCAATATCGTTATCATGAAATTTGCGGTTTTCTTGATCAAGCTGTCGGTTATCTTCGTCATCACTCCGAAAGCAAAAACCGATGGTTATATTCGACAAAAGTAATTTTACTCATTTTTTATTGCTATACTGATATATCGAACATTTTATTTGAAAAACAGCTTTGTGTCAAAATGCAATAGAATTTAAAAAAAAATATATGATTTTTGCAAATGTTTGCATTTGAGTAAATATATATGTCACATTATAAAAACTTCAATATTTAAATAAATTACAACATTTGTTTAATAAATTAAAACCTTAATTACATGTATTTCACAATTAAAACTAAACTTTTCACTTCAAAAACTACTATGCGTCCTGTTTTAGTCTCAAAATAAAACGTATGAAATATCTACTTTTAAATAACGAAAAAATATGACAAAAGTGCCATACTCCGGGCAATTTCCATATGAAGTCAATGAGATAAAGTTTAACCATCAAAATAGTGCATTTCAAAATTTGCTAGTATTACCTAAGTACATTAAAACAAGTGAAAATAAGTATTGGCACACATACGTGCCACCAAATGATACAATCTATCATTTTTTACATACACATTTGTGCGTGGTGGACTTATATAGAAGAAAAAAAATTTTACTGGCCGGAAAAGGGTTATATTATTTAATTAATATTACAATATTAAGTTCGTTTCATTTTTCTCGATTTTGCAAATTTTAGTGGTGTATGTATGTAGACTTTTGTGACTGACTGTATGTGAAAGAGCAACTTTTTAATGTTTTATTTGGAAACTGCATTTTTAAAGATGCATGAGGTGATTAAAATTAAAGTTAATGAAAAATCGTTTTTCCGCATTCTTGTGTTTTACTTCAGTAAACTGTAATAATTCTAAGAATTTGGAGCTTAATAATTTCCGAAGAAAATAAAAAATTGTTTTTGAATTATATTTTAATGCCATCTTACCATCTCCTCCACTCTAAAGATGCATGTAGCAATTAATGCTTTTCTTCCAAATGATTACGAAATCATCAAAAGCGCTCTACTTAACAAAACTTGCAAAAGAAAACTTAAAAAGCATTTCCACAACACCATTTACATAAAACATGTACAAAGAAAAACTACATAAAAAGAAAATTTTCACACAAGAGTTTTTCCTACACATCAACATCACCATTCGTCTTTTTTTTTAAATAAAACATACAAAAACGACTAAACATCTTATGTGTTATTATATTATGATGATACATATACCTATTTACAATATTAATGAATATTCAATACACGCTCAAATCTCCTCTAAATGCCCTTCATCGGGATTTTATTTATTTCCAATGCGGTTTACGAATCTTAAGAATAAACCAAAAACAGCAAGTTTATGCAGATACTTAGCAATTATAATTGATTATGATAATTAATAATAGTTTTGTATTTTGACATGATAAATTAATAATCAATTTTTATATTTATGAAAAACTAAAAAAAAATTTCTCTTTCCAATAAAATATTTTTCATTAAATGTTCACGTGACATAAATTTTTTATGTTCTTCTTCTTCTTTTTTTTATATTATTTTATTTATATATTATTATTCTTTATGTACTTACTTACTTGGTAAATGTATATATATATATATATATATATATATATACATACGTATGTGTATACGTAAGAAAAGAAAAGTAAAATGTTAAAAATGTTTTCATGAATATTTAATTTTAATTTTACCATACTTTGTTGTTGTATGTTTGAGTTACATTCTTATTTACTGCAAATATGTGTACATAAGCATGTATCTATCGTACTGAGATAATTTGTGTATTAAGGGTAGAAACCCCTTTTTAATTTTATGTATACATTATAAAAACATTGCCAAAAGCATCGAGACCACAATGAAAGGAATATTCCGCGATCTCCAATTCTTAATAAGCAGAAATGCAGATTTTAAGACAATTATATGAAATCTTGATGGCCTCCGTTAGAAATTTTATAAAGTGGTTTTTATGGGTTAACGCGATTTATGTTTTTATACGATTATGACCTATAATACTTATAAACATATACATACTTAACACAACACACATATTCATCATATTGATTAAAATCTATATCAATAAATAAGTATTTCCGTATATAATACATATGATATAGTTTATACTGGAAAAACAAGGAGAGACAATTTTCCCAGCTAAATAATAATGATAACAGAATATAATAATATGTATAATGTATATAAATGTACATAAATATCAAAAGCATAAAATAAAATTCACAACCCTCGTGATACTCCATATTTCCTTTTCCTTCTTTTCGTTTTTAAATAAACATTTCCACTTTAATTTGTTGAAAAGTTTATTGTCCTTTTTGATTATGTATATATGTATGTATATGTTTTCTCTTTCTGATTTTTAGGGAAATCAATTTTTCGGAAACCATATTAATTTTCTATTAACGTGACATACCAACAGTAATCCTGCTTATGGTATTAAACTTTGCTGTTCGAATTCCAAGCAAAATGTTTTGCTTGGGCCATGTCTGTTTGCTGAAATTTTGTATTCGAATAAAAGTAACAAACTAACGCAACGGTTACCCAGAGCTGTACACCTATAACACCTAGTCTTAAGTTCTAACTCAAATTTTTGGACAGATATAACATGAACCATCATCGTTTCAATGTTTCATTCTCTGGAAGCGACAATTCTTTTCCTTAAGCACAATTGGTTATCATTTATTTTCAAATCAATATAAAATAAAAACAAAGTTACACTAGGAAATCAATAAATTTAAAGGGTAATCATTTATGGCGATAACAGTGTTAGTATACCCTATACAAAACAAAACGAAACAGTGTGTGGAGAAAAAAAAATAAAAAAAAATGGAATAATGAAAAATATTAAAACAAATTTGTCATAGAAATTTAAACAAGTAAATAAATTCAATATGATAATAAATCAATTTAAAATTAACTTAAAGTAAAACCTAAACAAAAATCGATCGCAGGGTGTTTAAAAGGCTAAACTTTAATAAACTTTATAAAAAAGCAGATGAGGTTATTTAGCAGTAGTAATTAGCAGTAGTAACTTTTAGTTAGCCGCCAGTGGTAGCCATCTATTAGGATTGTCACAACCTTCCAGTTAAGATATGGTCCTTTATACATTTATATGATAATCGTTTATAAAATCCAAGATCCTCCTGGGCCAGAAATAGCGATTGGTGTTTTGAGATGATACGTGATAGGATGAATGCCGACCAAATGGCCGGCACAATTCCTATTTTCAAATTTGAGTAAACTGGCAACTTCTAAAATCTCAGGTGAAGTTAAATAAAATTTTGTATATCTTAAGAACTTTCAAGGCCGGAAATAGTTCCTTTTATTTGAAGATGGAAATGATAAGGGCAAACTATGGTGAGCTGCCTAGTGCCAGCCGTATTTTAAGATTGGCACAAACTTACAGCTTCGATATGGCCCCGTATAGATTTATAAGAAAATCGTCTATAACTTCCAAGGCCTGTTCGTGCCAGAAATAACGATTGATTTTTGGAGATTAGATATAATATAGTAAATGCTGGTTGGCCAGGCAGCAGCCGCATGTTCAAATGTAAGTAAAGTAAATGGCCAAGTTCTAAAATCTCAGGTGAAGTTAAATACAATTTTGTATCTCCTAAGAACTTGGAAATGATAAGAACAAACTATGGTGAGCGGTCCAGTGCCAACCGTCTGTTGTTAGCATTGGCTCAATCTTGGAGTTTTTTTGGATGCTTTTTTAAGCTAAAACTTTCAAATATCTCGGAATATAAGCACTATGAAAAAAACGTCCATTATCAAAATTTAATCATTCTGGGGGAAACATACATTAGTGCTAAAATTAGACCCCTTCTCTCCTTCTTGGAGGTGGGGCGAGGGGTAACTTTGAAGTTAAAATAAGAGCTCCTATTTTTTATTGCAGATTCGGATTTTACGGCTTACATTTTTTTCGATTTATGATAGATGGCGCTGTAATAACGATATTACATTTTTTCGATTTCTCCTACTGAGAACCTATGCATACGATTCTGCAATACGTTTGAATTAAAATTAACCATTATCGTAACACAGGAACTGTACAAAAAAAAAATCTAAGGTCCTGGCCGTAGTCTTGATAATGCTGTCACTTTCTACGCTTCGAAGATTCGGTCGCGTGCTTTATTTTACCACTATTAAACAATTTACTACTAATGGAAGTGTTCAACCGAGAAAAAAGACTCGTCGAGCAACAGTCACTGCGGAAAGTAATGAAATTGCTGTATTGGCTGCAGTAACTGATAATCAGCATATTAGTACACCAAAAATACCTAGCGATTCCAGATTGTCCCAAACCAGTATTTGAAAAATTTTAAAACGTCATAAGTATCATCCGTATTATGTTTCTTTACACTAAGATGTTCATGGCGGTAATTTCCAATATCGGGTAACTTTTTTGTCAGTTTGACAAATACAGCAAAATCCCAATTTTTAGCATTAAACATGCATGGAATAGTTGGCAACTAACTCATCGGTCCCCACATTATTGAAGGCAACTTGAATGGACAAATGTACCGAAACGTTTTGGAAAATGAACTGCCAACATTATTTGAAGACTTTTTATATAGAATTGCGGCAGAACATGTGGTTTCAACATGATGGTTGTACAGCACACTACTCGTTGGTAGCACGCGAAGTACTTAATCATGATTTCAATGGTCACTTGATCGGTAGAGCTGGTCCGGTAAACAACAAGTGAGAAATTGATTGAGCGAATCAGAAATGCTTGTACCGAAATTCAAGCAGATACGCTTCTCAGATTTGTACATTCGTTTCAAATGCGGATTAATATAAGTGCATTGAAGTCGAAGGCCATCATTTTCAGTACTTAATTTAATTAAAAGATGATGAGGCGAGGGGACCCATGTAAATCAAGCAACATGGTAGTCAAGCACCTCGAAGGGAACAGGAAACTACTACGTCCACAACGTTGTTCCTGGGTTACACTGAAAGTAGTTTATTAACCAGCCATTTACATTTCTCCAGCTAACAATTTCCCAGTTATTCAGATACTTTTAAAACAAAATACAAAAAAAAATCATTTATTTGATTTAATCGCATGTTCCAGGGTTACGATAATAGCAGTTTCTTGGCAAATCATTTTTCAGTAATTAAAAATTTAAGAAATACAATTTGTTTAAGACTAATTTCGAGTATTTACATTGAAAACTTGTTAATTTTAATTCAAACTTGTTGCAGAATCGTATGCATAGGTTCTCCATAAATCGAAAAAAAAATATTTCAAAGAAATCCTACGTACTTTAAGCAGTAAAATCCAAATCTGCAATAAAAAATAGGGGCTCCTATTTTAATTTCAAAGTCACCCCTCGCCTCACCTGTAGGTGGGAGAGGTACAATTTTAGCACTAATGTATGGAATGATTAAATCTTGACAATGGACATTTTTTTCGTAGAGTGCTTATTTTCCGCGATATTTGAAAGTTCCAGCTTAAAAAATCACTCGTTATATGGCCCAATAAAAAATTTATATGAAAATCGTCTAAAACTTCCAAGACCTTCCTTGGCCAGAAATAGCGATTGATGTTTGGAGATTATACATACTAGAGTAATGCAGCACCAGCCGCATGTTTAAATGAAAGTAAATGGACAATTTCGAAAAGCAAAAGTTAAATAAACATTTGTTTCTCTTTGTAAACTATGGTGAGCTGCCCAGTGTCAGCCTTATGTTATGATTGCTCAATCTTCCACCTTCCATATGGCCCTATATAAATATATGTAAAATTGGTATCTCTTAAAAACTTCCTAGGGTCGCAAAATGATATTTTATGATAATGGGCATTACGAGCCTCAAAATGGTACATTTTGAGTATTTCATCAATCTGGGCCAATAACAAGCCACTTCCAGAGATTCGGGCAATGTCCCTATGTAAGTCGGATTGGCCTATCTATAGAGAACATTTTCCAGTATAAGGTTTTTCTTAGCGTTGAAAATGTAACCCTGTTAATATCAATTATCCACTGTAAATTTTGAGTGTTTTATGATCTGGGCCAATAACAAGCCACTTCCAGAGATACGGGCAAGATACCACTATATAGGTTGGATTGACTTATCTATAGAGAATATTTCCCGGTGTAAGGTTTTTCTTAGCGGAGAAAATGTAACCATGACCTATATGTTACCTGAGATACACGAATGCAAGGTTTCAATAATTAAAAAACAGAATTAGAAAAAAACGTATTTAGAATACTTTATTTATGTATTGGTAATTTTTGCTCCTAAATGTTTTAGGAAACATTTTGGAAAAAAAGGAAAAAATAGTAAGCGTTTGTTTTTAGATTCCTGAAGATAAGTTAATCAGGAAAGTTTGTTTTACTGTCATCGGACTTTCTGCAGCACCATTCTGGTTCTCTCTCTCTCTCTTTCTCTCTCTGGGATTAGGCAATTGTCGAAAACGTTTACATATAATTTTTCTGTAAATTATATGTTTATGGTCATCCGGATCAATAAGTTTGGTGTAAATATTTTCTGGGAAACGGGAAACTTTTAGTGCACAATATTCTAATCGGGAAAAGCATTTCCCCATTTAACTGTGTTTCTAAAATATGTGCACCAAACTTATTCCTCTAGTAGGCCAGAAAAAAATACAATCGCAAAAATTGCTAGGAAAATATTTTCCTCAATTCCCTATTCCCAGGGAAAGCGAAAATAGTGCCACAGGAATATTTTGAATAATAGGCCCATTTTTGAAATTACCGCTCTTTTTTGTCGACCATATTTACACATCATTCAATAATTTGGCTGTATTAAAAACTCGTGAATATAAATTTTTCAATTTCAAAGTTCACAGTGTAAATCTTGATTTTCATCCAGAGACGTCAAATTTGGAAATACATGTGACTATAATTATCTTGTTTGTACGTACATAATATATTTCATGCAATAATGAACGCCAAAATGTTTGCTATTTTGTTTAGTGAACACTTGCTTTTTGCATCAAATTTCTATGCACCGCAGTCCTCCATCGTTGGTCTTACTCGATGTCGTCTCGCCAGCGCAGTTGGGTCTTCTTCAACGACGTAGACTGGTTGGTTGTTGCAGGAACACTTTTTTATCGTACATTGTAGTGGGGACCTTGCAACGTGACCTAACGATGTAATTCGGTTGGATTTATTGAATCCAGTGATATCGCTTTACCGAGAAGTCCCTTTATCTCATGGTGCACACGAATCTGATATCCGTTTTCCACAACCTGCTATTCATTTTTAAACTAAGTCTTTTTGCGTAGCGAACGGGTGGTATGAATCTGTCCTTGATATCGTTCGATTTTCGACCAAGAAGCACGATATCATCGGCTTATCCAAGAATTTAGTCCGACTTGTTAAATATGAATCTAAAGTTTCGATGTTGCTTCATCATACTTCGTTCGCAAGCGCCAAAATGAACAGCACACACTCTAGGGCATCATCCTGTCCATCACCAGTATCTTCAATTATGATTATACATAAGCATAGACCCGGACGTTGTTAATTTGCACAAATAAACAGGTTTCTCTGGTTGTGACGATAACAACACTGACACTAGTGGTTGCCGATGATGTTTTCGGTGAAAGGAACGAGTCTGGCGAGTAAAATATTAGTTAACATGCTGTAGTCAGAGTGCAGTAAAGCTAGGCCACTATTTGTTCACGTTGTAATCTTTAGCCTCTTTTGTTTAGCGGACATTTGAGCGTGGTCCTCCAATTTTCCTGGCCAAGGACAGTGCCTTCGTGTTTAATTATTTCTGCGGGGATGCCGTCGAGACCAGGTATCTTCCCATTTTTCAATCGGCTAACAGCGGCTTCTACTTTTTCTATTATGGGATATACGTCAGCCCGATTTAGCACATTTTGGAATTAGATTTGCCATACTGAGAAAACATCAGTCACGTTTGTTCTGAGCTCTCCATTCCCGTATTTGATTGCTGTTCTTCTTGGATGGAAGTCTTTAATAGATTCACTTTGATGGTTCTTCGTTGGTAATTCAGCATCGATGCTTGTTTGATCTTTTAAAACATCGATTTCCCAACGGACGGTTCCCAATGGATGACAATTTGCACTTATATTTGAAAACAATAAACCTACCATCGCTGTAACGGTCGGCATCTCTGTAAGAACTGATGTCGGATATGCTGGTAGAATGTCTAATAGAATGTTCCGTTTTTCCGCCATTCGATCTCCAAGTTACTATGTGAATTCTCTTATGAGGAAACGTACTTCAACGGTTAATGACGTTTATTTTCATATGCCGATGGATGATAAAAATAACTCCAATTCTCCCCTGTTCTGATGGCAACCATAATAGAGAGTATAACCATTTATTGGTGCCATGTATACCATTCTTAAACCATCAAGCTAAGGACGTTCCATGTTCCCATTCTTAAAGGGTTTTCCGTGTACAGTTTCCGAGCTCATGTTTGTGATAAACTCGCTATGGTAATCCGAGGTAAGGTTCATGGCATTGTTGTGTTTGTCAGATAATGTTGTGTGAGATAAGGTATGTCATGTATGGTTACCCAGGGCGGAGGTATGAATCTAGAACTCTGTGCCTCCCCCCTCTTTATTTTGTATACACGCTAACATAAACTTTATCTGTTTTGTAACCTATAGAATTTCATCAAAGGTCCATCGATTTAGGAAAAATTAATATTAATATTCATAATTGCAGCAACTGAGATCGAAATTCAAACAGAACTATTTTTTTTCCTATGAATTTGTTTTCGCTGTTGCATCTTTTGGAGTTATATTCCTCCTAAATGCTATTAAATTACCCCAGAATGTTGACTAATAATAATATGTTTTCACAGTACAATTGCGTCTACAGTACCGACCATACCGCATTTTACAACTAGATATATCATTTCACCATTTAGTATAACTAGTGTCCAGTTATTAAGTAACGAGTTGTGGTTTCAATACAAAACCCTCCTATAACCCAAACCTCTCCTCGCGCCCCCAATAAAAGCATTTTATCTACAAAAATTCACATAAATCTAAATCGCATATGCGGATATACATTACCCATTTTCTAGTTCAATTAGAAAATTAAAATACAACACATACTTACCGTTACATATTCAATAGTATAATGCTACAATCCATAATACCCCATGTACATGTGTGAACACACATACACACACACACACGATCGGAAAATGTGGCGAGAGAATGAGGAAAGAAGGGTTTTTTTATTTTTTTAATACAATAATTTCCGGAAAAATAATTTTTTTTCCTATAATAAATTTTCACATTTTAATTAACACAAAAATATGATATTTAGAAAAAAAAAATAAAATAAAATAAAAGAATAATAATAATAATGAAAAACAAAGAGAAAAATAAAAATAACTTTTCATTTTCATTTCAGTAATTTCTATAATTTTTTTTTCTGCTCTTCTCGACTCTGTATATATGTATATACGAAAGTATATCTCGACGAAAAATGCTTTGCTGTATTTTCTTTTTGTATGCTTTTCCGAGATAGATATAAATTTACAAATTTTTTTCCAGTTTGGTTTATTTTATTTTATTTTTTTATTTTTTGTATTTGGCAAACAAAAAATAAATTTTTCCAAACGATACGAGAAAAATGTAAAAAAGAGAAAATATGTCTCGGGGTCGAAACGATAAATGCACGAGAGCAAGCGAGATACGTATATTATATATATATATAGATACGCAATGAGAATGAATGAGTGTAAAAAAAAACAAAAAAGTTTTTCCATTAAAAGCTGCAAAAAGAAAAATCAGTGAATTAAATATATAGTTTTTCCGTCTTTTTGTTGTTGTACTATATAAACGTTATTATTGCAAACTAATTTATCCTGTTTTGTGTCTACAAAAAGAAAATTGTATAGTTTTTGTGTTTTTGTGTAAGCGAGTATTAAAATTGAGCCAAGATTGATGTATCGCACTAAATATTTATTTTAATGGTGGGTGTTAAAATGCGGGGGGTGGCAAAATAATTTTATTGAAAAAATGTATATATTCTTATCATCAACCGGAGACGACCTAGAGGATGGGGGCCACACTGTTGAATAACATATACATATACATACACACACACATAAATGATTTTTCCTATTAATATTTTAATTTTTTTTTTGCTGTTTTTGTCTCTTTTGGGAACAGATTCGCCTTAAAGGCGACTACCGTTTCTACAATTTTCAGTTTATTTTCTGTATATACACATTTTGTGTAAAATGAAAATTCTGTTTAAAAATATAAAGAAAAACAAACGAAAAATAAAATAAAAGTTTTGTTTGTATTTCTGTATGTGTATACATTTATATAAAATACTTACTTATGTACATGTATGAGGTATATAAAAGGATACAGCAAGAACAAAAAGGATTTTGTTTAGTTTAGTTCAACAATTTTTTTATTTTATAAATATATGTTTGAAGTTAATGTCAGAATAAAACAGGATTTTTTTTGTTGTTGTTGTACATTTATTAGATTTTCAAGGATAACAAAACTCATACAAACTTATAGTGGTTATCACGTTATTTATTTTAATTTATAAGGAAAATGCGGTTTTGTTGTTTTTTGTATCCGATGTTATCATGAAAATCAAATTGTGCAATTGGGAATATATAGGTCAAAGTGATATGTTATACATTGGGAAAAACGGTTAAATATTTATTTTAAGATTATATCGTTTTATTGATATATTTTATTCGTTGTATTATGGGTAAGATACTTTTAAAATGTTCTAATGGTTTTTTAAGCAGTTTTGACCAATTAGCACTCTGGTGTGATTATTATATACAAATTTTTTCGACGTTATTTGTGATCGTCTTTGGAATTTGCCACGTATATTCAAACGGTAAATTAGTAAATTAACACCATCCGAACCAAAGGCGATAAAATGCTGTATTTTTAGTTTCGACGTAGCCACATGTAACAGTTAAATATTAAGCAAAATTATTACTTGTATTATTACTTGACTTAAATTTTGGGGGTATTTTAGTAATGAAAGCGGCATTTAAATTAAAATTTTCAGAAAACTAAGGATGTTAAACAATAATGTCGACGATCAAACGCAAACTACAACAGACACGGAATAGACTTTAAAAAAAAACAGACTTTACAATCCAAAAACTTGATACTTTTTCAAATGTTTTATTGATAAACATGTTCATATAGGAATGAAAAAAATATATTTGTTTCTAGACCATTGCGGCAGTTTTCGATACTAAAATGTTTCATCTAAATTTTTGGTATATTCAATAAATGAACAAATAATGTACCACCAATCGCCAACTCAGTGCATTTGTGAAATAAATTGCTGATAACAGAATATTGTTGTTTGGTCCAGACCACAAAAAAATACAAAAATATATATGCTAGCGGTATATTGAGTCCTAAGTTGCTTAAGTTAAATTTGTGGCATTCTTACAATATTTACAATAATAAACGAATAATTAACCACTGGCACCAAAACAGTGGATTCGTTGCAAAAACATCAAACAAAAAGGTTCCTTAACCCATGCATGACCTTTCAAACGATATCCCACATGATTACAATATTGTATCTGCGTATAACGCGAAAGTGGTAGTTTTTAGTACTAAGAAGATTCAGCTTACTTTGTGGCATTTTTATGAACTTTTGAATAATATGCTACCACAGCCAGTTTGGTGGATTTATAAACTAGACCTTTGAATATATGCGCTACATGGATACATGGGAATTAAAAAACTGTAAAGCCACATTGTGCGGTATTGGGTGGTTTTTTGGGGCGATTTCTTGTGGAAGAAATACGACTCCGTTGAAAGGAACTGAAATCGCAGGGGACATTTTCGAGATATCATCTGGACAAACATCCAGGTGACTGGACCAAAATCTCAAGAATGGCTTATATGATTAATTGTGTGGCCAAACTTCTTTTATTTCGAATGCGGAGAATTAAAAAGCTGAAAAGAGAACTACACCTCCAAAGTGGTACAAACCCCTAGAAAATCTCTAAAAATCCACTGATAAAACCACCCAACAATACCATTTGGCTTTATAGAATTTTATATTATTTTTATAGTCGAGGCAGGCCCTAAAACCAATCTAGCGCTCTGAGGCTTTCTTAATTTTTAGAGATTTGGCAGGCATCTCAAGTTCTTTTGAGGAGAGTTGTTTACTTTAGCACTTGTTTCTTCAATATGTTTAGGGTGGTTTGGTAACAAGTTAGTAAGAAGTGTTAAATGGTTACGTTCCTTATTTTCACAAACAACTCCGCTTCTGCTCTGTATCTGGTTCTCATGCTCTGCAGTTGGTTTCCGCATTTAGCCAGGGTGCTTGCAAACCACTCCTCAGCTATTCTTTCCTTATACCATTGCAACAGTGTCACTTGGACCGTCCTATTTGGAGTCGGTGTACCTCCAATATAAAACATAATGTGCTTATGACAGCTGAATTAATCGCGAATTGAGAATTGTAGCGATGAGAATCCCTACAAACGCGGACAAACTTCTTCTATTTCTAATGCGGAGAAATGAAAAGCTGTTTGGAGCCCTACCTGATGCATGTTTTGCTCCCACAAACACCTTTCCTTCACCTTTCTTCCTCCCCTACTTGCTCTTAGGCATACGGTATTTGGCATCAGTCTGCCCAAGGAAGTGACACGTTTGGTTGCTTTGTACGCGATGTGTTTGATCTGATTCAAAAATTTTAGTTCACGTAGTGTGCCAAGATATATCGAGCCGTGAGTTTTGCAATCACCTTGCACTCCTCACACTTTTCGATATAACCGCCACTATCTCCGTTTTATTCACCCAGTCCCTTGATTCATGTGAGGTAAACGCCCTTTATATCACTCGTCGGTATAACTGTTACGACATCATTTGCGTGCCCGACTTATAGTGACAACTTACATGATTAGGTTTTCGCACCAAAACATCGTACGTCGAGTTCAAGGGGGCAAACTTAAGACCAATTATTGTACCGCTCTGGGGTTTTCTTATTTTTTAGAGATTTGACAAGCATCTTAAGTTCTTTTGAGGAGAGTGGCTTATTTCGGCACTTGTTTTTTCAATACGTTCCGGGTGATATGGAAACAAGTTGCCAACTATTTTTTTCTTTCGTGGATTTTTTTTTTTTGGCATAGAGGAATCACATGAATCAATGGTTAGTTTCGTGGTGCTTTTCACAAACATCTTGGTTTCTGCTCTGTTGCAGTTTCTCATGTTTGCGAATCACTCCTCAGCTATTAGCTACCTCCAATATGAAAGATAATGTGCATGTGGTAGCTGGAAGTGAAGCCCTCAAATAATCGCGAATTAAGAATTGTCTCGATCTTATTATCAGAAATAGCTAGTATCCACCTTCCCTGGACATCGGAAAGTCGCTCTGTTTCCAATATTTTACTTAACACGTTGAAGACGGATGGCGTGATTCACGTTTTTATGCTTATGCTTTTCATCACATACCGCCTTCAGTGGTTTTAGGTGGTTCACCTTTTCTCTGAATTTAGTTGACTTATTTGAACAATATCGGCCTTTTAGTGTGATTTCTGTTGCAAAATTTGTCAGCGCTGTGTAAACGAACATCAGGAATAATGTTGTGATGATTCTGGTAACGGAGTTGCATTTAATTTGGTTTGTACTTCCGTCGATGTACCTGCGGTGCTTCAGAGAAACAGTTTGAGTTGATTTATCGCTCAGAAGTTACTCTCAATATTTCTACAAAGAGTAGACAAATGCACACCCCATCCCTACCCCCTCCCAGATTTAACCCCAGGATTTTGGTGTAAAAATTCACAAACCCTTACAAAAATGAGAACTTCCCTAGATTTCTTCTTAGCAGCTTGGTTTCGTACTGATAGAAAGTTGGTCTACTCATCAGGTTGCAACGACCAAACTCAACAGGTTGCAACGACCGACCCAAAAATTCAACTTTTGCTTTATACCGATAGTACAAAACAAGAACTTATCGATTTTTCGAATTATGTCAGTAAATCAGAATTTCCAAAAATTTCTGAATTGGTGATATAATTCGCTAAATTGATAAGCTTTTGTTTTGTACTATCGCTACAAAGCAAGAGTTGAATTTTTGCAGTTTGGTCGTTGCAACCTGATGAGTAGACCAACTTTTTATTAGAACAAAACCAAGCTGCCAAGAAGAGACGTAAGGAAGTGCTCATTTTTGTAAGGGTTTGTGTATTTTTACACCAGGACCCTGGGGCTAAAAATGGTGGGGAGTGTATTTTTCTACTTTTTTGTAGAAATATTGTCAGGAAATGGCCTCTTTGTTTTCTACGACTAGAACAGTCGTAAACATTGTATGGGTGTTGTACAAAACAATCGAAAAACCGAAAAAATCTTAAATAAAACAAATTATCTTCATTCAGTGGAAGTCAAAGAACTTCATCAATGATAGCTGGTTCTAGCAAATTTTGAATAATTTCAATTCTCTGTTTACCCAGTGATATGCCGTTTGTGGGGATTTGAAAACCAAGAAATTTAATACCTCATCTTTTGCACAATCACACTTGTTAAAATTCTTTACTAGACCGGCGTCATTTGCATGCTGTTTCTCAATATATTGCTGTTCGAATGGAACCTGGTGATACGCCCGAACTAACTCTATTTTTGAAAACTTGGTACAAGATTCGTTTTGGTACGTTAAAAGAGTTTGCAGGCCATCAAAAAGTAATTGGACCATACTTTTTGATGGCCTGCAAACTCTTTTTGTTAATCTTATTTAGACCTCTGACTTGGCGACGCCTATATTTTATCTGCATTTAAGCGTCGAACTTTTGAATGACAACGTTGGTCGGATGTGTCTATGCAATGATTAAATTTGTGTTTTACAGTGTTTACATTTGATGATTCATCCGCAACCGCTTTGAACTCATATAATAACACTGTAATGCTGAGGCCGCACGAATGATCGAATTTGTTATCAGATTGGTATTTGGATCAAAGAGTTTTTTTTGCGATTGACGTCAGCCGTACTAAACCAAAATGTGATAAGACGTCGGCGCTTAATATGCATCGATCTACCCTTGCGATTATAAATTTTCAAGTCAATGGTTGGTGAAGTCCGATATTAAGAATTAAATTTTTGTACCGATATGTATCGATTGTTGAAGAATTTACCGCAAATAATTTGAAGGTGGGTTGGGCTAATTTTAAATTTGATGGTAAAACCACCCAAACCTCAGAACCGGTGTTAACTAAAAATTGAAATTTATTTTGTGAAGCCGTTATGATAAAGCGGCTGTTAGAATTTGGGCTACCGTCGCTTGCCGCATGAAGTGCCATGCCTAATGGTTTACTGCTTTCGCAATTATTGAGTTAACATCATTTGCAACCACAAGTTCCACACAAACGCTCGATAATTACTCATTTTAATATTTCATATTTATCATTGATCGGCTTGGTTTGCGAATTAGATTTTGAATACACTTTCTGACCATACCTGGTTGCGATTTGAAATTGTGCCTCCAACTGAGTGACCAAATTACCGGATCATCTTGGTTGCATACGGCATATTTAATCGAAACTGTGTACGTTAGTTGTATTAACAGTTTGGACACCTGCCTTATTGTCACTAAAGTTATCAGACATTGTTCAAAAACGTCGCAAATTTGATTAGAATTTGATTTAATTTCGTGGTACACAAAAAGGATACGTCCTCGTTAGACTATTTAATAAATAGAGGAAGGAAACCGACAACAAAGGAAAAATGACAAAAAGGTGAGTGAATACTTTCCTTCTGGCTAATTCTGCTCTGGTAACGGTGGTTTGGATGATTTAACTTCCTAATCTGTTTGAGTTGCCGATATGGTCAAATTCAATCAAGCGTTTATCACTGATGTGGGTTAGGACCCCGTTCGAATTGACTGTGTCATTTTTTTGATGTTTAGTTTGGGCAGATTACCGTATTGAAATGCTGCCGCTGCTTGCTTCAACGACTGTTATCTCGAAAGATTTCTAGAACTGCTCACATAGAGATTGGCCTGGTAGGTGCTGCTCGCTTTCATTTATCACTTAAAGCTTTTCTTATACATACAGTTTACAGTATGAAATTTAAAACTAAAGACTGATTTAGAAAGCTCACAAAAAAGCACCTATGAATGCACGCAGTTTAAAAGTTAATATAATAAGTAAAAGCTTCAGAGCTTTTCAGGTCACACATTTAATGTAAATAGTAATACACTGTAATAATTTCTGTTACTGACTGGCAACGTTATGAATATTTCACCGAAATTTTTTGTCATGATTGTGTCATGTGAAACAGAAAACTTTAATGATAACATTGAATATTAATGCTAAAACTAAATTATAAGGTATATCTAATTAATCCAAACAAAATACTATAAACACACCTAATTAATTAGCACATTTACATATGCATATTTTAAAACATTTCGGGAAAAACTGTACCATTTATGTATGTATATAACAAAACTACATACCAAAATCGGTAATAAAACAAAATTGTTTGGTCTAAATTGAAATAAACTCTATTAATCCGTCCTCCACGGAAAATAAAATATTAACAAAAACTATTTATTATTTTTACCTATCATGTTTTAATTTTAATTACACTTGTCTGCTAAATCTACTATTAAAAAAAAAAACTATTAAATAAAATAAAAAATTTCTAAACTTAAATTCACATCGCATATAAAATTATATATCCTTTTTTTTCGTACCCCATCACATCACCACCACCCATTTACTATTGCCTCAACGTTTCTGTTTTGATTGGGTGTATAGAAGAGCATCGCAGAGAAAAACGAGTACAAAAGCAAAAAAGCAGAAAGGAATAAAAAAATTTTCCTCATTTCATTTTATTTTATGTTTATAAATTTTTTTTAAGTGTACAAAAGTTTTAACCCCAACCCATTTTCTACAAAAATATAATATGTATGAATGTATATGTATATAAATGGGGGGTGGTGTACAAAACAACCCAAAATATTTTCTCTGTATATTTTGCATTTTTTTTTTATTTATAAACGAAACATCCTTATAAAAAATGATTTTGTTTTTTTATCCACATTTTCTCAAACCGTCAGATTTATTTATCTCTAGTATATGGAAAAATTATTGTTTTTTGTGAACTTTCGTCATTTTAATATTTTCATAGAATTATTTAATGAAAAATCTATATAAATTATTTACGGATACAAAAATATTTAAAAATTAATTAAATTTCGATTTATTATTACGATTAACAAAAATAATTTACCAAATAGTTTTTCCGAGTATTATACCTATTCCTATCCTAGATTTTCTTTCTAGAAACTTTTCATGACAACATATCACAATATATCATAATATATATATAAAACAAAAGAAAATGTAAGGGAAAATCATTAATTTACTTGTTGACAAATAGAAAAGAAAAAAATTACATTTATTTTATTTTAGTATTTTTCTCTTTGTTTTCAAACAAAAGAAAACTGAAAATCGTTTTTCAAATGAAACATATATATAGAGTTTCCATTAAGACACATGCAGGGTAAATATATGAAAGTATATAAAACATCAAAGATTTTTAAATCTGCATTACAATATTTAAAAAATATTTTTATTTTAACAAATTACTGACAACTTTAAAAGTCATCATCTCTAAAACGTCATGTTCTGGAGTAGTAGTTACCATAGGCTTAAAAAAAAATTTGATTTATTTACAACCGCAATTTAAAATCTCACAATTATTATTGTTGTAAAGTCCATTAAAATTAAAACCTGTAAGGTTCGAACCTGTAAGGTTGCCTTTAAACACCCTATAATTTTGGAGATAGATGCTTCAAAGGGAGTTACAAGAATATCGACGCAACGGTTACGTGTTCTAGACGATGTTGAAAGATTGCTGCTTATATGGATCAACGAAAAGCAATTACAAGGTGACACAATTAACGAGAACATCATTTGTGAGAAGGCGAAAATGATTTTTGCCGACCTTGTAAAGCAGAAGCCAGGAAGATCAACGGCCGAAGAAGAAGTATTTAAGGCAAGCCATGGGTGGTTGGCAAAATTTAAGAAAAGATCCGGCATTCACAGCGTTGTGAGGCATGTGAAGCAGCAAGCTCTGATACCAAGGCGGCGAAAAACTTAATCGGCGACTTCAAGAAACTCATAGATTCTGAGGGTTATCTGTTGCAACAAGTTTTTAATTGTGACGAGACGAGTTTTTTTTGGAAAAAGATGCCAAAGCGAACATATACAGCAGCAGAGGAGAATGTATTGCCCGAACCCAAGCCAATGGGAGACCGTGTAACGCTACTGTTGTGTGCCAATGCAAGCGGTGATTTAAAAATTAAACCGCGGCTTGTCTATCATTCAGAAACTCTACGAACCTTCGAGAAGTGTAAAGTCGACAAAAACAGACTAAATGTGATGTGGAGGTCCAACAAAATGGCTCGGGTGACACGTAATCTTTTTACTGAATGGATCAATGATGTGTTTGGTGCTTCTGTGAAAAAGTATTTACTTTGAGATGAATCTGCCACTCCATGTCTTGCTTGTTATGGACAACGCTCCAGCTCATCCTCCAGGCGTACAAGATAACCTATTTGAAGAATTTAAACTCATCAAGATCCAGTTTCTGCCTCCCAACACTACTGCGTTATTTCAGCCTATGAACCAGCAGATTATTTCTAACTTTAAGAAGCTCTACACTAAGGCACTCTTCGAGCAATGTTTTAAAGTGACTGAAGGGACCAATCTCACTCTCTGAGAGTTTTGGAAGATCACTTCCACATCGTAGCCTGCCTCAAGATGATCGAATCGGCGTGGAAAGGAGTTACCAAGAGAACCCTCACTTCTGCTTGGAAGAAGCTTTGGCCAGAGTGTGTTGTCGAATGTAACTTTGAAGGGTTTGAGGTAGTACGTGTGGATCCTGTTGTCAACAAGATTGTGTCTTTGGCCACTATTATGGGACTAACGGTGGATAACAATGATATCGATGAGCTTGTGGAAGAGCACAGTAAAGAACTGACCACCGAAGAGCTTATGGAGTTGCATTGTGTTTCACAGCAAGAAGTGATGGAGAGTTTGTCAGGTGAGGAGGAGGAAGTAGCAACAAACCAACAGTCTTCTGGCGCAATACGAGAAATGCTGAAAGCATGGAAATCTGTTGCTGCGTTCATTGAGAAACATCAATAAGGCAGTGGCTGCACGCGCTACAATTTTTTTAAATGATAATGCTGTATCACCTTTTCGCCAAATTTTGAAGCGTCTGCAAAAACCACTTTCTTCAGCTAGCCTTCTAGTAAAAAAGAATTAGGTATGTATCATAAATAATAAAATTGTTAGATGCTTTTTGTTTTCTGTAAAAAAATGAAGATGGTTCACACTGCTTAATAATGTGTACTTATGCATATGACAATATCGTATATATATATATATATATATATATATATATATATATATATATATATATATATATATATATATATATATATATATATATATATATATATATATATATATATATATATATATATATATATATATATATATATATATATATATATATATATATATATATATATATATATATATATATATATATATATATATATATATATATATATATATATATATATATATATATATATATATATATATATATATATATATATATATATATATATATATATATATATATATATATATATATATATATATATATATATATATATATATATATATATATATATATATATATATATATATATATATATATATATATATATATATATATATATATATATATATATATATATATATATATATATATATATATATATATATATATATATATATATATATATATATATATATATATATATATATATATATATATATATATATATATATATATATATATATATATATATATATATATATATATATATATATATATATATATATATATATATATATATATATATATATATATATATATATATATATATATATATATATATATATATATATATATATATATATATATATATATATATATACATACATACATACATACATACATATATATATATATATATATATATATATATTATATATATATATATATATATATATATATATATATATATATATATATATATATATATATATATATATATATATATATATGTATATATATATATATATATATATATATATATATATATATATATATATATATATATATATATATATATATATATATATATATATATATATATATATATATATATATATATATATATATATATATATATATATATATATATATATATATATATATATATATATATATATATATATATATATATATATATATATATATATATATATATATATATATATATATATATATATATATATATATATATATATATATATATATATATATATATATATATATATATATATATATATATATATATATATATATATATATATATATGTATAATACTATGAAATAAACTCAACCCCAATAAAAGTAAAAAAAAAAAAAAAAACTTTTGCTATTAGAGAATTTTCCCATTTTCCTTTTTATTCTTTTTTATACATTTCATTTCCATTTCGGTTTTTCGTATTTTTTTATGTTGTGGAAATATAATAAGTATATCTATCTTTGAACAATATTTTTTGTTCAGTTATTTTTTGTAGGTATTATAATATGCATAGTGATTCATTTTGAAAATTGATTTATTTCCGTGGAAATGTAAAAGCTACATTATGTATTCAATTTGACTATGTAAACTATGTATAGTTTGTCATATAATACTATATGTTGTTTGTGTCTTATCTTACATGGATATTAATAATAGTCAATTCCATAAAATGGAAAATTAGTTTGTGAGTTTTCTCATTAGAAGTTTGTTGTTGTAACTAGAAATTTGTGTTAGATGTAATATATTTATTTATGTACTAAGTATAGCAAAAAATTTCATTGAAACCAACATTTTGGGCCAGCTCAATATATATGTTGATGATTAACGTTTATCATCTTATCTTGCAAATTGGTAAACCCTAATATTATTGTTTGGCTTTCTTTACAGTGATGGTTGAGGTATTTAAGCCCAACGTTTCCATTATATGAATGAGAGTACAAAACATTCCTTAATTCCATTCAAATTGATTATGGCAATGTGATTAACAAGATTATCATGTTAAACTATTTTTTATTTGGTTCTAATGGTTTTATGTTTATCGTCGGCCAGATATAGAAAAAGGTTATGACAATTCTCTAACACTAGATATACCAACCGGTCAAAATGATCGGTTGGTATTTCAAGTGCTAATATTTGTAATTTTTCAGATTACTTTGAATATTTTCAAATAATTCTACAGAGTATTATAACGGCTTTACATATTCTCTAATTTTTTCTAAATTCTGCTTAATTTCTCTTATTTTCTAATCTTCTCTTTAATCTCTCGCGATCTCTCGCGAGAGTTATCTCTTGTTTTATGACAGGATGAAAACCGTTACTGAGTATTCATCTATTTTATTATCAGCCAATTTTATTTCGAGTGTTTGCAATAAATATCAGAAATTACAAACAGTGTTTTATATCGTGAAGGTAAAGTTTTTTTTTATAGATTCACATTATTCTCGGATCTTGGTTTTTTATCTAGAAATAAATTTGTATGCTAAAATGGCAAGTCGTTCAAAAAAAACTACAACTTTTGATGAAAATGGACTCTCAGATACTTCGCCCTTAGATATCGCCAATGACATGGAAAATATTTCCAATATACGAAGACGGAAGAGAACAATTAGGTAACAATCATATCCTGGTGATAATGATATAGAAGTAGAGATAGCTCTTGATGGTACTGTGTAGGAACTAATAAAATATGGATTTTTCCGAGGAAGACCAGGAACACTACAAAGAAGTACAACTTTCAAAGCAAGCCGTGGTCCGTAGCAGCGCTTTTTTTGATAATAAAAATATTAAAAATTATATTATAAAATGCACAGAAATGGAAGCTTTTAAAATTCTTGGAAAAGAGTGGGTTTTAACAGAAGAAAAATTCAACTCATTTTTAACAATTTTATATAGGTGTGGTGCTTATGAAGCTAAAAATATAAAATTGTCGTATTTTTGGTCAAAAAATGGGGGACCTGAATTTTTTAGAAAAACGAACGAACTCAACGACTGAAAGCGACATATTTGTGTTAATCTCAACCGTTTCGAATCCTCTCATCAAAAATTGTCCAAACTGCTAAGATGCTATTACAAAAAATTACTATTGATGAACAATTATTTCCACCTAATGCCAGGTGCAAATTTCAATATCTTGGTAACTAAGGAGTATCAATATCTTTGGGTGAGTTCGTTGCCCTAAAACTAATTGAGCCATTTACTGGTTGCGGTAGAAATGTGACGACTGATAATTTTTTTATAAGTAAATCACTGGCCTCAAAAGTTTTTGAACAGAATACGACTTTAGTTCGAACTATTCGTTAAAATAAAAAGAAATTACTGAAAATTACCACAAAACTAAAGAAAGCTTCCTGAAACCATTTCATTCTACAACAGCACCAAATTAAATATTATGGACCAAATGGATACACTGTTATGTCAGAATCTCGGAGATGGCATCTTTACAAGTACTTCTTAATATCCTCGAAATAGCTGGAATTAATGCTTAGATTCTGTACAAAGAACTCACGGGAACAAATATTACCAGAAAGGTCTTCTTATTTCAATTAGCAGAAAACCTTTATACTAAAAATCAAGATTCATTCGGCAACGAAAATAAAACCATGAATATCTGTGTTGGATGCAAAAAATTTGTTTGTGGGAAATGTACATTTAAAAAATTTCAGTTTGTATAAATTGCGCTAATAAAAAGTGTGCATCGCTCAAGAACAACTGAGAATATTGCTGCTGTAGCCCGAAAACCCAGGTTTGTCAATTCCTCGTCGATCTTTGGAATTAGACATACCACAATCGACATTTCACCGTATTTTGCGTAAAGACTTAGATCTTAAGGCTTTTAAAGGTCAGTTAACACAAGAACTCAAGCCGGTCGTCACCATAAATATCGTTTCGTCGCTGATTGGGTCCTTCAAATGCTGCCATGTAATAATACTGTTCTAGTAGTCATTTAAGACTTCAGAAATAAAACAAAACTATTCATTTTTACACTTTATATTTTTATTGTTCTTGTATCATGCCAACCTTTCACGTATGGCATCCAAAAATTAACTAACTGTTTTCTTTTTTATTTAACTGAATCTACCTCTTGCCACTTCATTTTCCAAATCCTCGATAATTTTATATTATGCTGAGGCCCTTGAGGCCCATTTTCACCTCGGAGGCTTCGTTAATAAATAGAATTGTCGTATTTGGGGCTTAGAAAATCCAAGAATGATTGTTAAAAAGCCTCTTCATCCTCAACGTGTCACTGTTTGGTGTGGTTTTTGGGCTGGCGGTGTGATTGGACTTTGGGCTGGCGGTGTGAAATTGAATATCTTGAGATTAAATATGTTTATCACCTAGGTCCATTTAACTATGTAACAGAACTATCAAACTTCCAAACCATTTGAGAGGCTTATACTAGGCTAAACTTTACTAACCTTTTAAAGTTTTAGAATCTAGGATTTTCTTAAAAAATTGAGTATCTTGAGATTTAATATGTTTGTCACCTAGGTCTATATGATTAGTATTATTTAACCCAATCCAAAAAAGTTTCGTTTATAAGAAACAAATAGAATTGGAAAATTATTCAAAAACGTCATTCACTATACCGCTTAAGTCCGAAAAATTGGCTTTCGAGGTGATGTCTGTCTCTCTTTTTCTCGGTTTGTTTCTTGTCTATAGCCCAGATGGGTTGACTCAGACTGATTTGGTATGTAACTTCATACTTAAGTTTTTTTTTCATAAATGTTGAGGTACGAGAAAAAGTTGGCGGAAATCCGGCAGCTTCCATAACAACTTTTGAGCTTTTTGGCGTTTTTAGCAAATATTTTAAAAAGTATAGCATCTGACAAAATTGGTTCTGATCATTTTTCAAAATACTTCCTTCTTAAAGTTTTTAGATAAATTTGCTGATTTCAGTTAAATTTGGGCGGAAATTGGCGTACCGGAAACGTCAGCTTCGATAGGAATCTTTAAATTTTTTATCAACACATATTTACAGTAGCATTTACAATAAAATCGATTGAGCCAAATCGTTTCTAAATTTCCAAGTAAACTTTACAAAAATTCGCCTAATGCAAACTTTGTTTTTTGTTATTCTAGAGAAAAGCTGACAACTATGGTGTGACACTATGAGACTACGAAACATACACAAATACAAATTAAAAAATTGCCCTTGTTACTTAGTGTATTTGAGCTTACTTTTATTTTTTACGCCCCAATTATTCAAGTTTCATAATGTTTTGCAAAAAAATGAAAAGAGTCGGCCTCACAAAAAGCCGACACCCACTCTCTGATTCTCTAAAAAAAGTCACGCCTACGCGCTATGTTTTCCGTATATTATCTTATCATTATCTAAAATTTTATGTGTTATGATATAACTCGAGATATAAACTTATAAACCTTAAATCATGGGTTTCGGAAAGAGCTCGAACGATTTTCATGAAAATGCTCGAAGGGTATCTCAATTGCTGAAGTCGATGAGTCCTTGCATTTCAAGAAAGTTCATTTAGAGATTCCTTCAGTGGAAACCGAGTTCATTTTTTTAATATTTTTCAAACCATTTGATTAAAATAAACAAATTGATGAATGAAGATCGAGTGCTGAGAATTGATAGAGATGTGTAGCATTGCATAGGTATGGGGTTTCTCCAAATTTTCCTATTTTAGCAATATGATAAAAATTGGTGTAGAGAGGTTTTCGAATGAGGCTGCAAAAATGTTGCTTGGTTTGAATACATGCTAATGATTTCGGAAATTATATTTTTCGAGTTTCAATTTCGTTAAAATTAATTTAACCGAAAACCGGTGGAAAATGGATAATTTTTCACTTTGTTCATTGCGCATGAACCAGGAATCGCTTGGAGTGAATCCCAATTTCAGGAAAATTAGTTTAGGAGGCATCAGGTGGATCCCATTATTTCAATTTAAAATGTTTCGGCTCAAACGATTTTCATAAAAATCGGATGCGGTTTCTTAATTTCTTGAGCCATCAAGATTTCTTGATTTTTCATGGATCGTAATTTTCGAAAATTCGTTTGGGAGTCCTCTGATTTTCACGTTCTGGTCCATAATAGAACTAAATCAATTCTCAATTACTTGGAATGGAATCTAATATAAATTCGGAACGCGTTGAACAATTGCCAATTTTCATAGACCTGAGCCATAACTTTTTTCGTTGGAATAAATTCTGTGTATGTTCCATTGGATTCTAAAATTAGTTCTGGCCGTGATTCTGAAAAATGAATAAATTTCATGAAACTAAGCCAATCCTCTAACGATTGTGTTAAAACTAGGATTAATTGATAATTTTGAATAAAACTCAGCCTTTGCATAACCAAGTCAAATCTGAATATTATTTTTAAATCGGACACCTATCGTATTGATAATGAAATGGAAATTTTGAAGTGTCGGAAAAATACTAACATATTTTTTTAAAAAGATTACACGTGAGTGAAATACTATATATATATGTAATTGGCGTAGCTCTCACCAAGTTTCTTACGAGTGCAATTTTTCGGGTCGATGTGATTGGTGGGAGAATGGCTCTTGTATTGCAGAACAAACATTACATTTTAAGGGAAGCAGAGATTTTCGGTATTGGTCATCGATATCACTACAATTTACGAGTAGATATGATTCTAGTCGTTACGAGTGATAAGCTTCCGACAATACTGTTAAATTGTGTTGTGTAATAAAAGTAAACCAACATAATAGTATATAATGAAATTTAGTACATGTACTAAATATTACTTACAACACTCGCAACTAATTCCATTACTTTTTATTATTTTAACTAACGCATTTATTTTGTTTATATCATTTCAGGTGGGTTTATTAGCAAAATTGAAATTTATTAAAATCGACGCACAGTGTATAGCAGTAAGTACAAACTATAAAAATGCCGTTACAACAGATTAGTAAACCACCAATAAATTAGAGGTTAATAAAATTTTATTTGATTTTTTACAAACCCGAAAACAAAACGATTAATTCAATTTTTATTATGTATTTATAATTACATACCACAAAAATCAATTAAAATTTAATTTAAAATTTATTTTAATTAAGTTGAATTAATAATGCGTATGTGAGCTTTGTAATAAATACATACCGTGTGTGTGTCGCATTTATATACGTACGTACATACATATAAGTAAAAGAGATTTCGCTAAATTTTATTTAGTGTTTTTTATTTTTATTGTTCTTAAATATAAATAGCGTGAACGAAATGCATTTTGTTGTTGAGAACTTTTCAAATTAAATTAAGGAAAATAATAAATTTTTACTGTAATTACTTATTTTTGGGTACTCAATCGTGTAATTTTAGTACAAAGAAAATGAGAAAATTTTGTCACTAGTTTTCGTGGGGTTTTGTGTATAAATAGTAAATAATAAAGGTATATAAGTACAAGGCTGTATAATGATGCATTTGCAGCACAATAAACACATATTAGTAGTTTCAAGTGTGTAAAAAAATAGTACATAGTTATAAATTAGAGGTAGTGCCAAAATGTTGTCGAACTCGAAATTTCGGTTTTGTAACCTAAAATCTTATGAGGCTCCTCTTAGTAACCTCACCTCGATGGAAAAAAATATTATAGCCGGGATCCACAATAATCAAAAATTTTAGATCAATTTGTTCAATTTCTTTATATAACAGGACCTGTTTACGTTAAACAGAAAAATGCATGCAATAACTGTATATAAATTAAAAGTGATTAATTATTTAGCAACCCAAACAGAGATTTGCGCAACATTGTGTATTCTGTAATTCTTGTTTATTTTGACAACATTTTGTTTATCTTATTTTTCTGTACTCAAAAGTTATAAATATGTGTATAAACAAGTATTTCAGGTATTTTCAGGTATATTTATTTACTTGCCTTTGCAATTTCATCCTGGCATTATGTATATCTCCTTCTACCGTCTACGGTGATTTATAAATTAAGTGAAACTTAAATAAATAGAGCAAGAAGTTTCATTCATTATTCATAACTTTGAAGACTCAAAATATCATAAAGTTGAACATTTTATTTGTGTAAAATATTTTAAGGAAATTGCATGCGTGCTACTTGTTTTACTAATATTCAAATACAAATTGCCTATTTGCATAACTTTACATTAAATGATACAAATTCGACAAAAATTAAAAATTGAGTTAAGTTGTAATAAACTAACTCCAATATTTAGTTCCTTTAGTAATTTCTTATACCAAACCAAAATAATATCATTTTAATTTGCGAAGTGTAATTTAAAAATAATGATTCTCACGGCTATTTAATCTACTAAATACATTGACTCGAAAAAATCATTTAAATTTCAAAGTAGTTTGAACTGTACTGGATTAGTATGCAAATTGATTTTCGGATCTTTCATTCGCATTCTAAATAGAAAGTAAAAATTTACAATATAATTATTTTTTTTAGTAAAAGTTGCGGATACGTGTTTAAAAACTAAATTTGGTTCTATACATACATGTACAAAGGGCTCGTAGATGTATTTGTAGATTTGAGTGGAATTGTTTTAGTACAATAAACCGATCATAATAAATGCAAAATTCCACTCAAATCTTCTGGTACTTAGTACAAATAATTATTGTCTCAATTGACTGACATACTTTTAAATTATTGCTTTTAAAAAACACTTTTGTGTTAAAAATAATATGAGTGGAATTTCAATTTTTCATTCCACTCAAATTTTTTGAATCCAAAAATACCAATTCTAATATGAGTGAAGTTTGTGTATCGATATACATTTAAGTACCAAAAAATACAATTTCAATTTTCCGAATGAATCAGAATTTGTTCCAAAATGGTTTCCAAAATATTCTTACCACTTCCATTAAAAATTTACAATATAATCTATATTTTGAGTGAAAGTAGTGGGAACACTTGTAACAACCAGTTTCTGTATTTAATATTTTTGTCGCATTTGATGAATTGACGAAATTTGTAATACAGTTTGAGTGATTTTGGAAAAGATTTAAAAATTGAGTGGTGGAAATATGTTTGAGTTAAATATTCTTGAAAAGAAATATAGTAAGTGTACATGATACACATAATGTTTAAAATTTATACTTTTATCGAAGCATGTACTCGGTTTCGAAATATTCCCAGCAAATCTCATCCCATTGCTAACCTCACACCTTCTCAATTTTCAAGTGTACTAATTAAAATTGTAAAGCTCGAGAAGCTTCTTAATAATACTCAAAATAATTCCAAATTAAATGAATTCATTAAAAACATTATAGTTTCGCTTAAATATTTAAATGAACTACAAGTTTTTAAGAAAAAAAATCATAGTTCATTACTCAATAATACTTTGAATCTAAAACCGAAAGCTGTATATTTGAAAGTTTATTTGTCATAATGTTTCATTAATTAAATTTTAGTTAAATTCTGCAATCCCAGAATTATCATCAAAATAGTTTGTTAATTATTTCAGTTTAATTGGCAAACTACTTCGAGTTATTAAAACTCACTCTGTTTCAATTCATTTGTTTTGATAAATCGTATACTTCAAATTCCACTCAAGTTCATCAAAATTTTTAGTGTTGTACCAAATACATTTGGCACAATGCTATTCCAAATATTATAAAACTAATCACTCATAATTTCACTCAAATTGTATATTTAAATTTTTTTTTTCAATCATCATTTAATACGGTATTTTTTACACATTCACTCAAATTCGAACTACTTGTCTACGAATTAAATGTTTTCGATACAAGAAATATGAAAGCTTATCTGTTAAATGAATCAGTTTTGTAAGAAATGTAACAAATATGTAAAATTGCTATTTTAATTTTTCCATTCCAAATATAGTTTCAACTTGTGTTTCCACAACTTTCACTTAAAACATTTATTACATGGTAAATACTCTAGAACTCATCCAGAATGATTTATTAAGATGGAAAGCAATTTGAAAACGAATTGTTCGTATCAAGTTTATGTGTTTGGTATATTTAAATAATTCAAATTTCACTCAAATCGTTAGTATAATAGATGTATAAAATATGCATTCCACAATACACAATTAAACCCATACTATTCTGAATTTGGCTTAAGAAGCTTGAAACGGGGCGTTCAGCTTTCACTCAAATTTTGAATTATTTTACTAAAACTTTATAAATACAAAATAAAATTCAATAAAAAATTTGAGTGAAACTGTTTTAACGTTTTTTGTGGAATTTGAGTGATTAATTTCACCATATTCGGAATAGCATTGTGCCAAATGTAATTGGTACAACACTGAAAATTCTGATGAATTTGAGTGGAATTTGATATATCAGTGATTTGTATACGATATATCATAATAATAATAACTCAAAGTAGTTTTCTAATTAGACTAGAATAATTCCCAAGCTTTTGGGATAATAATTCTGGGATTTTAGTAGAATTTATTTAATGAAACATTATCTCAACTGACAAAAGAAATCAAATTTACAGCTTTCAGTTTTAGATTCAAAGCAATATTGAGTGAATTTGAAAAAAAAATAGAAAAATTCTGAAATCGTTTTCAATATTTGAGTGGAACTTGAATGGTCCTTTTCTTTAGTTCCTTATACCACATTCCGGTTAGTATGAAGAGTAATTTGGTCTAACCTAACTTTCAAATTTAATTCCACTAGTTTTCTAATTGGTTTTCAGATCTTTCTTTACCCCGTCCAGAACAATTTAATCAATATTTTGAGCTAACGTTTTGAGGACAGCGTTCACAATTTAGCTACCTCTTTTGTAATTTTTTTTTGTTGCAATTCTTTATAGTTTTAAAGTTAGCCAAGGATATAAATAATCCTTTATTTCTAACTTTAGTAGGCCAAAATACTTTAATTGATTTCCAGTTCTTTCTTTACTATTCTGCAAGTATTTATTTTTTATAAATTTGATCATATTTTTAAATAATTTATACATTTTTGACTAAAACTCTTAATTTTTGTGAATTAATTAAATGTTTCTTATTTTTCTGCATACTTTATAGTTTGAGAGATTTTTGAAAAGTTTTAACAAATTTTTAGGAAAAAGAAATTTATTTTAGTTGAATTTGATAAATTTTGATTAGAGATTGCTGAGCTGAAGATAAACAGTCGAAATCATCTTTGTCGAATTTAAAAAGAAAGTTGTATATTTCAAAAAAATATTAAAAAGTTTGGGTTAAATAATTTTTGAAATTGAGTGGAATTTGAATATTCCGTTTCTGCAGTTCCTTATACCAAATTAGAAATACGTAATACTGTTTAATTAGTGTATACGAGTAATTAAAAAATAAAATTTTGACAATACCTGTAGAATTAGAATTTTACCAATATTTAAAAAGTTTTGTTCTTGCATTGTGCAAGTATTTGGGAGATTTTTAATTAATTTATACATTTTGTCCAAAAATTAAACAAATTTAAATTATTTTTAGTCAAAACTGTCGATTTTAGTGTCAAATTTAATAAATTTTTGTTCAAAATTTGAGTGGGAATTTTATATTAGAAAATTACTTGAACTAAGATTGAACTAATTTACAAATTGAACTGATTAGTTTTTAAATTGTGGAATTTTGAAAAATATTAACAATTTTTGAGAAACGGAAACATGTTTCAGTATTCAGTATTTTATATTTTGAATGAAATTTGATCCACTTTGAAAGAAACAGTGTGGTTTGAAAGAGAGAGATTTGAAAATTGATAAATAATTAATTCTTAATTAATTTTCATGAACCTACATATTTTTTTGTTTCAACATTAGCGTTCTGAGTTTGAGTTAAATTTGAATATTGATCAGACAGACGTTGAAATAAAAATGGAATCTTTCAAAACTTGAAAATTAAAACTATTCGACAGGCTGTTTTAAATACTTTAAAATTTGAGTGTTATTCCACATATAAATATTTTAATTTTTAAAGTTTATATTATTTTTAGTTTGAGTAAATTTGTAAAAATGTCAAATCAGATGAAATAACCGTGTATTTTTAAAGTTCTGAGTGCAATTGTAAAATATTATGACAAAGTAAAAATTTCTATTAAAATTTGCCCAATGAGAACTAAAACATTGTTAATTGTTAAAAATCGGCCCATCCGCCCGCAAGTGCAATTTCACTCAAATTTTTTAACTCAATGAAAAACCACTCAAACAAAAATTGAGATTTCTGGACTGAAATTTTGGAATTAGGTTTACAAATCTGATATGCATAAAATAAACATGTGGAAATTATATCTTATAATTGTTTTAATTAAAATTATGAAATATTTGAGTGAAAATATTAAAACTATTTCGCTAATCCTAAACCAATTAATTGATTTCCGCATACGCACATTGTACATTAATTCCCAACCAATGATTATTTTATTTACGTAAAGGCGATAATTTCTTCTTTTTTATGTGTACAGAATAAAAAAATAAAAACAAAAAACGGTAAATTGTGTACATATAAAGAGATAAAAATAGAAATTAAAAACTATTTCAATTACAATTTTATGTTTGTTGTGTTCAACTTCAAATCCGACAACAACAATCGAACGAAATATAGTTACTCAAAAGATTGAGTAAAAGTTTTATTTCATTGTAGATTTTATTTATTTTTAGAGAGATTTTCTTCATCGATTTTCTATACATTTTAGTTTTCTTTTTGGAATCGTGTGGTTATTTATAGTGTATAATTGTACATGGTATAATGTCGTAATATTGTATATCTATACATTAAAAAGTATTTATTTAGTGATATCGATAAAATTATCGGAAATTTGTTTGTAGGTCAAAGAGGCGCGCTCGACCGAGATTATTAAATCTTCAATGTCATCGCCATTGGAATCTAGAAATTCTTCTTCGATTTGATTACAGTGATGTTTAAATCACTACATAATAATTAAATTGTGTTACATTTTCAAGGTAATGATACCAACAATAAATTGAAGAAGAAACAGTATAATGTGATTGATGTACTCGTGATATTACTTTAATTTTGTGTATATGTATATGGAAGTTCTTAATTACTTGCTTATATATAGTACGTTCGTGTGCAATAAAATAATATTTCTTAAGATTTGTATTTAATTTTTATTTAAGATAGTCAATGTCAATGAACAAGACTATAAATTTTATTCAGTTTTGCTTTAATAAACTTCACGTTTTTGTTGTTGTATTCTCGTTGTACGTTATATAAACTTGATTTTATTGCAAAATTGTAAAATATTTTTTTTGTATGCACATACATATTATATTATACAAGTACAGTGAAGGAAATATTTATAATGCACAAAAAAAAATTTCAAGTTTTAATATTAGATATACAGTCTTCGTAATTTGAATTATAATTTTTAATTTCAATTCGACACAAATTTGAAGAAATGCTTAACATTACATTATTAATTTGTAATGCCAATCGCACTTAATTAACACAGATTCCATGGAAAAACGAAAGTTCAGAAATGGATTAGCCATACATTTCTTTTAAAGAAATCGATTCAGCAGTTGCCGCTTTGAATTTATCGAAATACCTAATTCGTTTTATAACGCAAACTACATTAAATTAAAATTTTTGCCGAATTACGGAATAATTATTTGGTACAAATTAATCCGCCTCAAATAACAATTCCCTTCATAAACATCTTCCACCATAACAAAATTACATATACATAGTTTGATGTTATTAAAATATCTTTTCGTGTTCATTGGGATGTAAACTAGCATTACAGATTAAAAATAGAGTTAAAATCTCACAAACAAACTGTAACATTATAGTCATATGATATAATAAACATGTTAAACTATAATCGAATAAACACGAAAAAAATTTCAAAAACAAAAAATTACGATGGGGTGTTCAAAGTGTTTGCAATATTGGTAATTTCGTTTTGGCAGAGAAAATCCGATGGGTATGATCTTAGTTTGGCGTCTTCGATAATTCAGCTTATATTGCGAGACCCTTGGGCCTCATCGAAGAACCACCAAAATTAATTACTCTCATTGGGTCTCACCTATATAGAGTCTTTTACCCACTCAAATGCATTTTCCCCAAATCAAGACTTATATCAGTCACTTTCAGTCAAAATTAAGAAAAGGGACCTGACCCTAACCGACATACGGCCTAAACGAATGTTAACGAAATTAGGACCAATATTTTCTGATACTCGAGAATTCCTCATCAATTTTAATCATAATCACTCGAGTCGAAATGCATTTTAAAATTAAACCTTGACTCAACCGGACGGCAATGGGTTTCTTGTACGCAGGTAGAAGCATCTCTTACCAATTATTATCAAAATCGTGAGCCGAAAAAAGTTTAAATAGTTTCCCGGGCTCATCTGGAGGGCCCGTTAAACAAATTTTTCCAGGACACATCTCAATCGAATGCTGGTACTCAAGAACTCGGACTAATTTTTATCTAACTCGTTCGAGCTGGAAAGTGGTTTAAAAAGAAATAGAAGAGACCGACTCGAGGATCCCTAAACGAACTTGTCTTAACTCATGGCAATCGACTTTTGGCACTTTAAAACCTACAACAATTTTCATTAAAACAAATTAAACCGTTTCCAAAACCCGTGGTAGAAAGTATTCAAACTATAAAACGATCCAAACATTTTTCCCGAAAGATTCATTTTTCCTTCTCGATAAGTTCAAGAAATTACTTTTTAAAGATTTTCCTGAGCGTATTTAAATCTACTCATTCAGAAGATAAAACAGACTGATAAAATTTTCCCGAAATTAGGACTCATCACAAATGCTTATTAGCACTTGAAAAACCTCTTATTAAAACATGTCTAGATGAAAAAGTTTTAAAAACAGAGTTGGGCCTCAACAGTAGAACTCCTTATAAACGAATAGTGGCAGACGCAGGACTTATTGCAAGCGCTTCTTGGTAATGGAAAACTTCTCTCAGCAATTTTTATCAAATTTTGATCGTTTCTGAATTCATCCTTTCGGTCCAACCTTTCTCACAAATGATAACCTACAGTCGAAGCTGGTCATGGTTCTGACTTTAACACGACTACGATAAACGTTTTGTCATTAAACATTTTGAGTGGGTCAGGAAAATTCCGTATCCGGCCGCGATACGGGCGTTTATAACGGCTTGGATACCCCGGAAGATAAAATGTTATGATTGAACCGAGATTAAATATTACATACTTTTCAGACGCATAGTTGAATTCGTTTTCAGCAGTTACAAGATTTATCCCGAAGATATTTTTTAATATTATAAGACCGTTCGGTTTTTTTTGGTCCAATTTATCTCCGTCTTATGCAGCTTAAATTATCTTCTTCGTGATTACCTGATGTTATCTCAAGGTGATTAGGAATAGTCCTTTCGAGTGTAATTCTTCAAAAAGATCCTGATGTTGATAGTTTATTCCAGGATATATGAGAAAGGACCAAAAGTTCTCGCGGTTAATGCTGTCATATTTCAGCACTTTTCCAAAATCATTCTCACTGTAAAGTATGATCAGTGGTTGATAGGATAGGGCGGGTGGGGCGAAAGCCACTTTAATAATTTCCAATAGTTTGATGATGACACTTAATACTTGATCGTATCAGAATGAGAAAAAATTAAATTGTGATCAGCACCATAATGGTAATTTGGAGTATGCCTCGGCCCGATTTGTGACATTTTTCAAGACCTATTTGTTGGCATTTCACACTTATTTATTCTGTAATAAATCAATAATTAGCTATCAGCGCCAGAACGGTGGAGTTAGCAACTAAAGCGCTAATAATCAAAATTTTGCTTTTTCCAAGACTTTTCAAATGGTGTGCTACATGATTATAGGGGAATTAGAAAAATTCTAACCGCTTCCAGCGCTATAACGGTAGTTTTGAATACTATGCTTCAAAAAAAATTACGTCATTTTTCGAGACGTTTTTAATGGTATACGACACGTATACATTATATAAAATTGAATATTTGTTACCAGCGTCAAAACCGTCGCCCCGGTGACAAAGTGTTCAACATGCTTGCTCCAGCGACCGGAGGTCAGGGGTTCGATTCCCGGTTGTGATAAGGAAAAAATTTCACTATATGATGAAAATATGATTATGAAACCTCATTTGAGGCGGCCAAATCCCTTGATGGGATATAGTGCCAGAGAAAGAGAGAGCCAAAACCGTGGGCTGATGAACTAATACACTGATTCCACCATTGTTGATTTTTCCAAGACCAAAAAATAATAAACCATTTGAATATTTGGGAACAATAAAAGTTCTACCTGCTTCCATCGCCACAATGGTAGTTTTGAGTACTAAGGTTTTCATGAAAATTTACGGAACCGTAGAATTTACGGAACCGGTAGATTTATGAACTAAACTTGTAAAAAAATTGTTGTCTGACTTTTCAAGCGATATACTACACCAGTATATGTGAAAATATGAAACAAAATGTTATTGGGTGGTATTTTGGATGATTTCTTTTTTCAGAGGTACCCGACCCCTTGATATAGAGATCCAAAAAGTTTTTCAATTCCCCGAATTGAAAAAATAAAAGAATATGACGAAAAAAAAATCGTCTTGGATAAGTCGCTCTTGAAATATCATCGGTACAGACAGACGGGCCAACTTTTTTTTTGTATTTTTGGGATCAGCGATGTTCAAAACGTCGAGAAAAGTGGGTTCGGACCAAAGTAATTTTTCTTAATTTTTATAATGATTTCAATAACTTTCGGTCTTATAGACCGAAATAAAAAAAAGTTTATTCGTATGTCTGGAAGGATGGACATCTATACCGATGAAATCTCAAGAACGGTTTGTGCGGTTTTTTTCAAGGGGGTCGTGTACCTGCCATAGAAAAGCATCCAAAAAAGTTACCCAATACCACGATATTGCTTTACATTTTTCTAGATGCTCGTGTAGTGTATCGTTTTAAAGGTCTTGGGTCAGGTAACAATCAATTTCGATACAATTTTAGTTCATAATTCTACCGTTTTGGCGCTGGTAGTTAATTTTTCGTTTATTTTTGAATTATATACTTCGTCGTATATCGTTGAAAAGGTTTTGAAGAATGCCGTAAGTTTTTCTGAACACCATAATACTAAAAACTGTCGTTGTGGCACTGGAAGCAAACAAAGCAACAATTTTGAAATCAGCTCTTCATTTCACAAATCCACCTTTTCGGCGCTGGTAGCTAATTATTTAATTATCAAATAATGTACGAGTATGAGTGTGACATGCGCCAATGAAAATGTTTTGAAAAATGTCAAAACTTTCGCTGAAGCATGTTAGTACTACAAATTACAATTGTGGCGCTGATACAGATGCATTTTTTTGTCATTCTGATATGATCATGTGACATATCGTTTTTAAGATTTTGGAAAACGAACATTTTTTTATCATCAGTTTATTTCACAAATTCAGCGTTCTAGGGCTGATCGCAAATTATTCCTTTGGTACAGAATATGTACTTGTCGTATGTCATGGAAAATGTTTTGAAAAATGCCACAATATAAGTTGAAGCGTGTTAGTACTCAAAACTACAGTTGTGGCGCTAGAAGCAGTTACATTTAGCTCATTCTAATAAAATCATGTGACATATCGTCGTTTTTTATAATTTGAGATTTTAAAAATTTGTTTAACAATATACCATCACGAATCAGAATTTTTTTCTGGATTGTTTATTAGAAATTTTCGATTTTCATTTTATGTGAAATTTCCGGGGTTGGTGGTTTTTCTTCATACATACATTTGTTACCAAAGGAAATCAGAACTGTTTTAGTTTTTCGATTCATTTTGCGACCAATTTTCTTGCTGAAAATTTTCCAGTTTCCCAATTTTCAGTGAATTTTTCGGGTTTGTCAATTTGCAGACCAAACTTCCGATTACCTCGTGAGGTTTCAGTTCCTACTATTTATTATTTGGCAATTCAATGCGACAAATTACATACTTTGATAGATAAAATGTCGGTCATTTTTTAGGTAAACAACGAAAAGCTTTTTTGAACTGAAAGGAGTTTTAAAAAATTATTTTCATTTATAATTTGATTTCTATATTATTGCAAGAAATACTAAGTGTTTTTAGGGGGGTGTCAAACACGTTTTACTCCAAGATGTAAAAGTCCGAAGCCGGAGGGAGAATAGGAGGGTTGTCCATTTAGTAAAATTAATTCAATTTCGCTTCAAGATCGTATTAAAATAATTAAAATCAACTATGAAAGTAGCAGATCTGTAAAAGCAACATTCGTAAAATTTGCGTTGTTTCTGGTAGACAAAATCGTCCATCTGAGCGCACTATTTAAAAATTAGTGCAAAAATTTGAGTCCACTGGTTCAGTAGGAAACATACCGACAGCAACACGTGTTCGATCAGGCTGTTCAACAGAAAATATTGTTACATAGTTGCAGCGAATTTTACGGCCAATGAATATTAATAACTTATGATTTCAACAGGACGGCACTGCATGTCATATAGTCAATGAAACAACTGGTTTATTGAGAAACAATTTGATGGACGATTAATTTCGCGAAGGGAGGATGTTAGGTGGCCACCAATAACGTGTAATCTATACCATCATTAGATTATTTTTGTAGAGCGATGTGAAAGATAAGGTTTATGAGAATAACCAACAATCAATCGAAGGTCCTCAAAACAAATAGAAAGATGAAATATGATCGAAAAATCGTTTTTTGAAAAACTTTCATTTTCATTTAATTGTTGTATGATATTTACGACAGTTCAGTTCATTATCGCTATAGGTAATCCCAATTAGCTGAGAATTGGCTTAATTTCAAATGTCATGCTTAATGCCAAAATTCATTTTTGCAAAATTTCGACACTTTTGAATTGTCATTTTCGGTTAATTGCGTTGGTGACGAATTATCGTCTGTTTCGGTGATTTACTTTTCGGTAAATTGTCATTTTCAGTAAATTGCTTTTCGGTGACCTATCGTGCTGTGCTACACATAGTTTTAGTTCGATTTGTCAATTTTTAAGAGGTCCCTATTTAAAAACAGTTTATTTGAATATTAATCTACTTAAAGACAATTTTATAATCCTCTCGAACAATTTTCAAAAACTCGCTGAATAAACATAATTTCCTCTATTTCTTAAACTCCTAAATTACGAACTTCTGAAGTTTTTCCCGAAATAAGGAATTTGACGGTTTCATGATCGATTATGACCAAATTCAGGTCGTTTCAATGAGAATGGGATTTCAAAACGAATTTTCAACGAGCTTGTTGGAGTTTACAATGCGAAATGATCATTGAAAAAAAATTCTTGAATTGTTCCAGCAAAAATGAAAATCAATCAATAACTTCGTCAAGGGAATAGAAATTAAATGAACTGTAGTATCGTTCATAGTAGTTTTTCATTCTGGTCACATTTAGCCAGAATAAAATCCTTATACGACTTATGTTTATTATTTGAGGGAATTTTTATAAATCCAATATCTTGAATATATTGAACAACGCTCGTATTTTCATATTAAACTCGCTATACCACATACTGATTACTACGTCTTATGTACTCGTATAACGAACGTGTAATCTATATATACGAGTACAGTGATTAGATAAAACGCAAAATATATAAATATAACAAAATATATTACGGAAAAATAAAAATTAAATCTAGAAGGAAAAATTAGAAAGGGATTTTCTACCCCTACATACATGTATGTACTTGTATGTATATAATTTTCTTCATTTTCCACTTCATATTCTTATTATTTTCATTTTTATGTATACGATTATGATTTCATAACCTTTAACGAGCCCACAGTGTTAACGATAAAAAATTATAGGAAAATTGTAACTTTCAATTTAATCAAAATTACACACACACAAACCAACCAGATGAAATTGATACGTCATTTAAGTCAGAAAAAAAACATCAAACATAACCAATACAAAAATATCATGTTTAAAACTAAATTTCAATTAAATCTAATTTAAAGTCTATAATAATTTTTATGTTTTTCTTATTTTATTTTTTATGTTTCGTCGACCTAAATCAACTTTCTTTCCTTCTTAACAACTTGAAGAAATATAGAAAAAAAAATTTAAAAAAAAATCTTTATTTCTCGTTTGTTGTTGTTGTATTATTTTAACAACCAAGGTTTTTTCTTTATACGTACATATAGTATTAAGAAAACGAAACAAATCTTATTTACATAAATATAATAAAAAATAATTTTTTATGCTTTATACAACATAAAATCATAAATTTATTGGAATTGTTATTGTTGTTGCGCCGCGCCAAGTATTCATCTCTAATGATTAATTGAATGATAAATTTGAATGATTTTTTATATTTTACATTACGTAATTAGATTAGAATAGCACATCTTGTGTGTGATTGGCTGTACGATGCTGATTGATTTATTGCATGGCTTACAGGTAGTAGTTACACAGTGTTAGGTTGGTGGACAATAAAGCTTTGGAAAATTTCTTTTTTTTTATCATTTACTTTCCGTGTGCATGGTTCTCACCCCCCCACCCTATGATCCACTTAACTATATAGTAAAATAAAACCGTTCATCTAAATTAGACACCCCCAAAAGAATTTCTTTTTATTTTACTTCATCGTTTTATTCATTCTTTAATAACTTCTTACCTCCGCACATTGGGTATTTATTATATACGAGTTGTATAGTGAGATGAAAGCGAAAAAATTCAAAGTGAAAATAAAATGAAAAAAGCAAAATAAAATAAAAAAAGAAAATCGATATTTCAACATTTAGAAAATATTATTAGATTTTTGGTGCTGTTGTTGTACTCTGTATGCTTCGTGTACATATATATGTATATACACAAAAAAAAGGGGATAAAGCTCACCGTGGAACTAGAAAATTCGAATGCACGCAGGGAATGGGTGATGGAGTTGCTAAAATTATAAAAAAAAATGTTTATGCTGTGATTACAAAACATCAGGACGTTATACCGATAAGCGAATGTGTGACTGTGGCATTTTTATCAATGTTCATGTCATTTTCTGTTTTTAAAGTGATTTTCAATTTTCTTTTTGAATACTCTCTCGTAATATATCTATAATGCTAATGATGACGCTGTAAAGAACATCTTAGAAGCAGCGGAGAAACCAAAAATTTGCAGCCCGTTTATTAAATGCTATCGAAATAATGTATTTAAATGTAATCGAAAGGTTTTATTACCTTTGCATAATTTGAAGAAACTTTAGAGGTTCTAACCACCAATCGACTGGATTTAGAGAGATTGTTGAGTATGCTTGACGATTAGATTACACACATCTAGATCACTAGATATGCTAAACTGTTATATTTAAATAGGGAAATGATACAATTGAAGTCAAAAATTTGTTAATAGAGCATTTAATTCGGCCTTAAAGAGGCTTCAATAATTTGTATGTCAATAAATCAGTTTTGCGTTCCAAAGTGAATTTTCATTCCATTTACTCCATTCTAATCACGTTATGTCTCATTATTAAACGATTCGCTTATACACCAGGAAAGTAAACTGAGATAATGATTCAATATACACGTGAAGTATCTCCTAAAATAAAAAAAAATATTTTAGGAATTTTTTATAGGAAAAACTTCACGCGTGTCTGGACGGTTGTGAGGTTTTTCCTAAACTTGAGTTATTCCTAAAAACAACAACAACTAAAAATTTCATAGTATTGGTAAAACTACGAACTAACGGATAATTCAAAACTACGCATTAAAAAATAATAAAATTTTATTAATACAATCGAAATTTGTGAGGTGCAGTAAAATTATAAGTTAAAAAAATATCAAAAAAACATTTATTTAATTTCCGTACTCAATTAAAACTACGTTTTCAGGCACTTAGGATTGACGATTTTTGAACAAGTTAACAATTTTTGAATATTCTATAGAGAATTATCGTCTATCGAGATTCCCTGAATTCTCCTGGTTTTCCTAAACACCGGCCATCTTAACGGAAACTGGCTTTCGGTTAGTCACGATCTACTTTAGCAGAAAATAAGTCGTTTCGTGACTAACCGAAAACCAGTTTCCGTTAGGATGGCCGGTGTTTAGGAAAACCAGGAGAATTCAGGGAATGTCGATAGACGATAATTCTCTATAGAATATTCAAAAATAGTTAACTTATTCAAATATCGTCAATCCTAAGTGCTTGGGAGCATAATTTTTTTTAAAAAAAAGTTAAAAAAATATCAAAAAACATTTATTTAATTTCCGTAATCAATTAAAACTACGTTTTCAGGCACTTAGAATTAACGATTTTTGAAGCGTAGTTTAATTGATTACGGAAATTAAATAAATGTTTTCTTGATATATTTTTAACTTATAATTTTACTGCACCTCACAAATTTCGATTGTATTAATAAAATTTTATTATTTTTTAATGCGTAGTTTTGAATTATCCGTTAGTTCGTAGTTTTACCAATACTATGAAATTTTTAGTTGTTGTTGTTTTTTAGGAATAACTCGTAAGTTTAGGAAAAACTTCACAACCGTTGATTCAATCGGTTTCCAACGCATGATGGTTATCAACTCAGCTAACAAAAATAGTAAGAATAACACCAAATATTCTGCCTGAACTTTAATATTCATTTTGAAGTGCGTTCTAAGAAATAAAAAGTGCTTGGCGCCGAAATTTCATACTTAAGGTATAGAACTGGTTTACAAGTGACCTGATTTGCTTGAAATTTTGATTGATTTTGCCTGAGAATTTTTTTTTAAGATTATATTGACGTTTTTGCCGACCAATTTACTCAGAATATATGCTGATCACTGTAAAAATTAGTGTTTTGTCATTTGCGATATTCCGCATTTACAGAAAATATTGTTTGAATATTTTCTTGTTTTATATGAACAAATTTCAAGAAAGTTAGACCAGGTTTAATGTTTTATGACACCACGCAATAGAAGCTTTAGTAAAATATTGTCCTTCGGTCCATTACCTTTCAAACGATATGCCACATGATTATATTGGAATGATGCAAATTTAACTGCTTCCAACACCCCAACAGTTATTTTTTGAGTATTTACGTGCTACATTAAAAAATTTTGCACGACCATATTCTGTAACAAAGGAATATTTTACCAACGGTAGTTTGGGGTGCTAAGGTGTTTTACTAAATTTTGACATTCTTAAAAACTTGTTTAATGATATGCAATACTTATATAATCTACTAGCTGAAGTACCCGGCTTTGCCCGGAATAAAATTGAACTGCTGAACTTCAACAGGTGTTTTTTTTTTTATTTTATAACTAAAACTATTTTATAACTAATTAAAATACTTAAGTGAATTGTTGTTTAATTTTAAAGTTTTACCTCAGCGCAATACGGGGGTAAAGTGTAAATATCTTAACATTATTATGTCGCTCTCTAGGTTTAGAGAAATTGACATCATGCGAACTAAATGAGAGTAGTAAGAGACATGTAGTTTAGGAGGCATTGGTTTACCGCAATACTTGCTTGGAGCTAAAACATACAAATTTTTTGAAGTCCCTACTCTTGAGCATGCCATTTAAAACTGGCCATGAGAGAAATAAGGACTTTCACGCTTATGGGATCATTGATGGTTATTGCAAATGAAACTTTAACTGGGAACTGGACTGATTTGAAGCAATGGCAGATCGGTTTGTATTAACGGTATCCGAGGTATGGATACGTCCTCTCCTTTTGCAATCCCCGTTAGTACAGTGGCTTTGATGACATTTGGAAAAGACTTTTGACACAGTGCCGTGTTCCATTGCATAGTTTTAGCGAGTCCAGATTGCGCAGAAACATTATTTATGATCCTTTCTTCAATTTCAAGATATGATAAGGCATTCCAGGTGATCCAGTTTGTTCAAAAATTCCAGGGAGTAATTAACGGCATCATCGATGTCCACTATAGAGTCAAATGACTTGTACGTGGCTGCAGTACTTGGTATTTGGTTCTGTACCTGTTCTTTAATTTGATTAATTTTTTTACATTTTTGGGCGCAAGGATGGCTCTCTCGCATAGCCAATCATGATTTTTGAAATGTTTGTCAATGTTTGGGTATATTTTCTGAATGAGCTGCTCAATTACATTCACTGAAAATCTGTGACAGTTAATATCGTCCGCATCACGATACTAACTGTCATAGATCTTCAGTGAATGTGATTTCGTCTGTCAGTATATCAATGGGGAAAGTGCCTCCGCCAATCTGCTTCGCTGCAAATTTCTATGCATCTGTTTCTTCGAATTCGCATATTTGTTGACAATTGGAGTTTCTGTACTTTTGTCCACAGAGCTAAACCAGCTGTTGACCGCGTAATTTCGGGCAGCGTTTGGCAAAATTCACTAGCCAGAACCACTATTACTTCTTCCATCAGTTAAGAGCTTCCAATGATTTCCTGTGTGCCATCGTGCACTCGTCCCATACGATGATTTTACATAATTTTAACACTTGAGCTTGACCAGAAGTCTTACTTATATTGCAGATAGGGTTCTCATTTTCTGTAGCAATATTGACAGGTAACTTCAAGGCTGAGTGGGCTTTTTGCCCTTTAGCCATTAGGGTGGCTACTATACCAGATGATGCAATAGCAAGCGCCACCTCTTGCCTCATATGTACCTCAGCCAGTATGAAATTTATAAGGATGTTTTGCCTGTGCCGCCGCAGGTGCATTTTAGAAAAATTGGCGACCGCTTCTCTCTGAACCTTCCACTCCGAGCTGTAGCAGTGTCTTACTGTTCATCACTATGCACTTCTCTTCTAAAAGAATTAATGCCTCATTAAATGGCGGTTCCTACGGGCATCAAGAGTTCCTCGCTCATCCTTTCCTTATATTTTACCCATAGGCTGTTCGGATTTGATGCGTTGCATGTTGTTAACATAATGGCGAAGAGGTTTCTAATTTGCACCTTCAAACACGTTAAAGCTTCAGAAAGTGTTACTTCCCAGTGCCAGTCTTTCTCGAACAAACGCAACTTTTGGCATGCTATATTGAATGTTTTGCAAACTTCGCCATCAGCAGTTCTCAAAGCCAGGAAAGATGTTGGTCCTTCAACAGTATGAAGCAAAATTCTCAGAAAATAACACTCGCAATTGTTGGGATGGACGATGTATACCCTGCATAACGCATTGCTTGTCCAGAAAGCGGCATGCCATGTTTCCGTTTGCAGAATACTTTCCTCGAAGCATTCCAAATATAATACTTTGGAACTTCTGGATACGTCAACGTCCTCGCAAAGGGATTTTGTTGACATAGTTGAAAAAACGCCGCTATAACTCCAAGTAAAATCATTCTATTTCCGTATAAACAAGGTCTTGCCGGGTGATCTCTGGCAATTATCTTTTGTAACTTTGTGTTCTATTTCCTAGTAAATTATGTTAGATGCAATATTAAATGTTGCTTTGTTTTTTTTTTGTATTGTAATGGTTTTATTATGATCTGAAGAAAGAATCGAGTTTCGTAGGCTAAGCAATAATTCGCTAGTACTACAACTATATGGTATTGTTCTATATTCATATATAGAAAATGTAAAAAATACATCAGTCGTCGCGACCTGATTAGAAGCCTGATTTTTTCAAATCAATAATCTCATCCGTTCGAAACCGATTGTTTTGAATCAATAAGTCAAAAAAAAAATCAAATATTGAATTGTTTTCAAAAATCCACACGAAGGTAGAACTACTCTTGTGTTTCGCTCTTTAAAGCTTACTCCCAGATACTTACTTTCGTTTCCCTTTCGGAAGATACTGACGTTTGCGTCACTATCTAGCAAACCATTAATTGATTTTCCCATAATATTAATTTTCGCGTAGGGTCGGCCTCAGTAATTGTGGTTAATGAACAACATCTCTCGAATAATCGTTGCTCTTTCCGGTAAACCAAAATTCGTTTAAATCGTTTGTTTTTGATTGATGTTGTTTTTAAATAACTTTGATGAACCTACTGTTTTGCTTGAGAGAATGGCTTTCTGGGCTGTTGAATTTGGGCTGGCAAACTTGTGTCCGAGATCCTTACAGTTTCAGCAGGACACAAAAACTGAACGATCAATACCGGTAACTTTGTCATTTAGTTGTTGTTCCAGTTCCTCCTCTGATTCACCCGTATCGCGCCGCGCTTCCTTGTCCTCATAACATCCCTCCGGGATTGTACTGCAGAAGAGCCCGATTTAACGTGAAGTTTTTATGTCTGCGCCTTTAAAATTCTCAAAATCTTGGACCGCTGAGCTTCGCTAAGTTTGCCACAATCTATCTAAATTATCGCAAATTTTTCGTAAACTTTCGATTTGATACTAATTCCATGTTGGCAGTAGCATTCTATAGCGCTAGTAGTGGTTTTGGGAGACGACAGGCCTGTTCGATTACTTTTCAGTCTCCGTACCTAATATTCTATTAACAGTTCTTCTTTAGTCAAAGTTTCTTTGGAAACACAACAATTACCTCAAAAGTTATCGCACAGCTCCCAATTACGCCTATAACATTCACGCAAAACGGAAAAATTCCGAGCCAAATTGGGAATCTAACCCCTGTTTGCGCGGAGAACTTTTGCTGTACAGGTTGCCCTCGGTTTTAAGCAGATCGACGCAAATACCCGGCAAAAATGTATAATTTTTAATTGAAAATGCTTGATTTTTATTCATCTACCTTACTTCTTTATTCGAATGCTTTCCTTACTTTCAATATCGATCTTTGTAAATTTGGTGTTTGATTTATTTCAAAATTAATTAATTGCCCAAATTATTTCAATTGTCGTTATTTTCAAGTTGCTGAAATTTAAGTTGCTTCGGAAAATATTTTATGCTCAATACACTACATAAAATATGTGTTTTGATAAAAAATACCTATTGAGTTGCTCAAAATAGCTCAATCTGTTTTATATGGCTTCAATATTCAATATAGAAGAAATATTACAAGGTCGATTATAATTTTTCTGCGGTTGCTAATTCATTTTTGACATATTCCGTATCATATATTTTCAAAGGGCTTGAATAAATTGACCCCCCCATTCGGAACGTGTTGTACACACTTTACAATAGTCTTTTGTTAACAAAAGGATTATAGATAAAAACGGTTAAGCATTTTATTTTCATTTATTGCAAATGTTATGAAAAATATTCGCCTGCCTGTCTGCATAACCCCCACAACTATACATATTGAGTACATTACACAGCCCATAAACATATTTTGTATGCCCAAGGGAGGGTGTATGTATATACATAGTTTATTCAAATTTTGTTAATTATTTACAAATTCCTTATCTAAAGTAAACCATCTGAAACCTCCTATATACGAGTATACACACACATAAAGTGACAGCATATTTTCCAAACAAAACAAAGTAAAAAATATTATAAAGTTTTAAAAAAGGGTTCAGAATTAAACTATGCATTAGTTAACCATTTTATTATAGTAAACCGTATATAGATATACAGTTAACCAGTTTGATGATTGATAAATTTAACGCCCATCGTACATGTTATCTTTTCCAAGTTAAAGACAAATAGTTTATGATTTTTAAGTTGAAATTAGTTTTGTGACGTACTAACATGGTATACAGTTTAGAAATCTTTTCACGTGACATTTTGTTGGACGAGAAAAAAGTGATCAACAATATAACTTTTATTACAAAATTGTCACAACTTGACTTTGGGAACACACGATGATATCGAGCAAAACTATACGAGAGAAGGAATAAGGAAAATCCATATCAAAATAATTTATTTTTTTTTGTGTTTCCGACAAGAACAGAATAAGGACAAAGATGAAGATATGTATATATGTAGTTCTATACATAGATAGAGCGATATATATTCACATAATAATGTATAAACGTTCACCGGGGATAATGAACATTTCTGAATATGTACGTATCATACCTATATAAGATGTATTAAGAAAACGGGAAGAATCTATATACAAGACGAAGAAAAAAGGTCATTGACGGTGAGAGATTCTTTTATTATTTTTGTGTTATTTATTAAAATAAAAGGCTTCGTCTTTTATTTTCCTTTTTTGTAAGATTCATTTTCGTAATGTAACTATAGCTAGTATACTATTTACTATTACCTAGTATATCCTTTTTATTGGTACGAAGCATATATATTATATACCGAAGATGTACAAGACTATATATAAAAACAGCTGTTCACTTCTTTTATGTGCTTTTTTGTGTCTTGTTATTTTTTCTGGTTTAGTGGCATAATAGAGGAAAGATAGAGAAATAATTGATAAGCATAAAGATAACACGAAGGTGTTTATTGTTGTTGTTTCTGGTTTATGTATGGTTTTTAAAGAAAGGGATTTCTCGACTTTTATTGTAATTATGGAAAAGTGATTACTATTTTGTTTTTATATTTGGATTTTGGTTTTTTATTAGGCTGGAAATCCTCGGGTCGACCTCTTTAATTTAACACTGTTGATTTTTTAAAAAGGAAATAATAAATCGTGCGTTGCTCGAGCGGATTTTTATAAAATCTAATTGATATTCTATTAGTCGTTTTGATTTGATAACTAATGTTTGAATAGAATTTAAATTATCATAATTTTACACGGTATCAGTAATCCGTTCTAATTATTAGGGGATCACAAAATAGTTATAATGTGAGTTTTATCCGAACTTCAAATATAAAATCAAAAATAACATGAATATTTCTAAAAAATTAACAAATTGTAAATATTTATTTATTTATTTATATAGAAATAAGTCTACAAATTTGACTTAAAAAACATTAATGTAAAAAACCAAAATAAAATAAAAATTTGAAAATTTAAAATATAAAAGTAATGTAACAAGTACCATCTCCACTGGTACCTTATCGCCATAGTGGTTCTCTGTCAGTCTAAGTGAAGAAAGTTATGATATTTTAGTTGTCTACGAGGAACCTTTATTTTAATTGACTTTGCACATCCCATGCGTCGATTAGATATCCGTCTTTCCAGGTCAAGTAGCGTATTAACTTCTTTTGAGTTTTCTCAATACTTTGGATATGATCTTCGTACAACGGACACCACACATTTACAGCAGGGGTACCGAATTAAAAAAGTATGAATTAAAAAAGTTTTTTAAAAATGAATTAAAAAAGTTGATTTTTGTATGAACATCTGCGACTTATTTTAATTCATATTTTTAACATAAAATTATGAATTAAAAAAAGCGATTTAGAAAAATGAGAAGATTCAAAACTGAATTAACAAAGGCTTATGCTATTTCATTTTTAAAACACCTACCTTAATTCATTTTCAAAATGAATTAAAAAAGACACATTTTATTTCATTTTAGTTTTAAATAAAAATGAATTTAAATGCAATATAATATATTATTTGTTTTCTATAGATTTATATTTTTATAATTGTTAGATAGATTTATATTTATATAATTGTTGCCTCGTTTATTTATTATTTAATATTTAATTAATTTTAGTTAAATATCTTCATTAATGAAAATAAGATATTCTAATGACTGATTTTCAGGAATCAAAATGTCTCTGGAAATCAACAGTTTTATTTGGTTTTCATTAATGAAGAGATTATTAATGATTCAAAAAATTTAAATGTAAGGATCGGAAGGATTCAGTAAAGAAAATTATTTCGTGTTTCGTAATTCCTAACAGTTTAAATATACATATATTTATTTTACAAAAAATATTTTAATTCATGTATAAAACGAAATAAAAAACGCTTATATTATTTCATTTTATAAACATTTATATTAATTCATTTTAAAAATGAATTAAGAAATGCCTTTTTAAATTCATTTTATTCAACTCTTTTATTTCTTTTTCAACTCTGACTTTAATTCATTTTTAAAATGAATTAAAAACACTTATTTTAATTCAGAAAAAAAAACTTTTTTAATTCAGACTTTTTTAATTCATGTAGCCTTTACAGCATATTACAGCTGAGATCGAACGTAGGCACAATACAGGATATTGTTTCCACATCAAAATTGTCACCCGTCCAACGTTTGACAAAACCGGGCATGAAGTTCGCTCTAGCGATGCACAACTCAATGTGCTTAGTAAAGCTGATGTTTTCAACGAAAGTAACCCCTAGGTCTTTAGTTTCAAGTACTATTTGATGGAGTACACCATTTATCTTATAGCTTTATGTAACAGGGTTTCGGTGAAATGGTAGTGATTTGCGCTTTCCAATATTGAGACTCAGAGAATTAAACCCGCTTCGAGGAAATACGGCCCAATAATGCCGCCATGCCACAAGCCGCACCAAACAGTAACAGGCAATGAATGCATTGACATCTCCACATATCCTTGTCGATTTTCCAATTCCCAAATGCGACAATTTTGTTTGTTTACGAACCCACCGAGATGGAAATGCGCCTCAAACCAATTGAACTTTATAGTTCCACAAACCAAGATCTTTACGCAGAATTCGTTGCATGGAAAACACCGCGGCAATATTTTCGGCTGGATGAACATGACGAGCACGAACTTCTTGATACCGTTGTGTGTGAGTTCCGTGCTTTGACCAAATTTTGTACATTTTCTTGCGATTTCGAACCAATTGCCTTTTTGTGGAGGTAAATTTCCAACATTTTTCACTTTTGTTAAAGCATTAAGCGACTCATTTCGACAACTTGAAATATCATACTGAGTTTCTGTCAAAGGAAGAATGACATTAGTGTTGCCAGAGCCTAAATAACCGATATGTCAAATCTGAACCGGTTATTGTAACACCCTTTATATTACTCAGTACTCTAGTATAACTATCTTTATCATATTTTCTTTTGTTGTTGATTGGTGTTATTATTAATATCAGTGCCTTCTGCGTACTGGAATGTGAACGAACCGTTTGAGTCCCAAGGGGTATTGAAAAAACACTGTCGAAGAATCCCAAACCCATTGTAAAATGTAATATTTACATTAAAATTAGAAGTGTGATGTACTTGCTTCAGTAAACCTATGAGAGCGTGACTTCGACAATCGGTAACGCACCGTCAGTTGTCGACAATGTACGAAAGGTGCTGAGTTTTCTCTACATAAAATCTCAACAGCGCGATCGCGCCTCTTGAGACTCAAACGATAAAGTAAAAATAATACACCTTGCCTCCTTATTACGACGGCAATAAATTTCACAAAGTTAACAAAAATCTAGATTATTCTATAATAAAATAATAAATTATGAACAATTTAAATGTAATTGATTTTCTTAATTCATAAATTGAATTTTTCGTATGCATATTCAAAAATTATAAGAAATGTGTATATTTAGATAACGTAATACGAAGTTTTAGTGTATTCCATACACAACAAAAATATAAATACAACCGTGAGAGCGCAGAGAATATGATCATTTTGTTTATATTTTGTATATTCTTTTCAGTGCCCCACAATTAATTGAAGCCGAATTACAACAATTTCGGATTGGACGATATTACAAATCGACTTATGTTGGATAAAAATGACAAAAAAAATGCCAAAATATAAAATTAAAATGTACATGCATTACCAAAAAAATTAAAAAACGAATATCCTTCGGCTTCAACAGTTTGTTCGACACTAGCAAAATTACAAATCAACACTGGAGAAAGAAATAATATTTTTATTGTTTTGTAATTTTGTATTATTGTTTGTATGACGACGAGACGACTGAAATTTACTTTTGATTGTAAGACAACAAGGCGGAGACAAAAACTAGAAACAACTGGAAAACGAAAATAAAAAAGGAATAACTTGCTGCTTCGATGTAATAATTACTACTAAATAATATTTTGTAATGTAATTTTCCTTTTTAAAATTTATCTGCCATCTGGGTAATATACGTTGAACCGTCGACTTGACGTGTCGTCATTAGTTGGTGTAAGCGGCCAGTAGTTTAGAAGGCATTGAAAATACACATTACCATTATTAAAAAAATAATACACTTAAATGAAGAAATTTTTAATTACGCACATTAGCACATTAATTTAAGCACACTGTTAAAATATTTTCCAGATTAGTTCACGATTCAAGTGCTTATACGGGTTGGATATTCGAAAGTTCCATGTGCATTTCTCTATTTTTTTGTGCTTATGCTGAAGGTTAATGTATCTAAGGGACGATACTTATGTGATAACCTCGCCACATAATAATTTCTTTAAAGGGATTTGCCGAATTAATTCATTTTAAAAATGATCTAAAATAAAATTATTAAAGAAGTTCGAAATTCAACTAAATTAATTTTTATTTAAGGTTTCTATTCGGCTTTTAAGACAAACTATTATTTACAATGACATTCCCAGCGTTGGCGATGATTAAAGACAGCGAAAAAATAAAGAGGTCATCTACTCATAATATATCTTCCACAAAAAGTAGAAAATTAACCTTCGCTTCCCCTCTCCCCCCCCCCCCCCCCCTCCCATTTTCAACCCCTGAGGTCATTGTGTAAAAATACACACTACCTGAGACTTGTTAGCCTGTAAAAATAACAAAGTAATCGGTCATATAACAAAGTAATCGGTGAGTAGTTGGTAGAAAATGATTTATTATACCTTTTCTTGGAACCGGTTGAATATTAGCCATTTTCCAAATTAATGGAAAGACCTGTCTTCGCTCCTTAGTCGGTGGCCTAGAAATAGCAAATTGTAGCAATATTTGAGTACAGTTGCTTTGTTTGGATTAATTTACCTTAGGATTTTGGAAACACCTTGAATCGGAAAAATGATTTGGGCATAGTTGCAAATACTTTAAGGAGAATTTGAAAGTTGTATGGTTAGTTGTCGGAAGAGTAGAAGCAGCATCATAAATTGGTTTTTTGAATGGCAGTTTTATAATATTATTTTATTTTTTTTTTGGTACGACATCCCATAGACGGATTTGGCCGCCTTATTTCTTCTTCTTTTGGAATACTCATATTCGTATAAAAATTATTATTATTTTTAGTTAGCCAACACTTTTCTAAATATTAACCAAATTTTGAAAATCGATGGTATATCGAAAAACACTTAAAGTTCGAGTATTTAACGAAAATTTTATTGCCACACTTATTAGAATTGAGAAAAAACACCCAACAAATTTTAGCGAAAATTCAACAAATTAGTAATAGAAGAGATCATGTATGTTCTAGGTTTTAAAATCCATTAAAAATATCGTCCTAGAAGCTAGTGATTTTTAATTAAAAATATAAAGTTTGAAACTTAAAATTTAACGAAAATTTATTGAAAGAATTGGTATAAAGAACAATTTATTGTTTAATTAATGCTTTTCAAAGTAAAAATGGATTGAAATTCGTTTCGTTCTCGTATTTATAATATTGTTCAAGAAATCATCGATAATTCAAGATTTAATGGTATCACATTCCATTTCTAGACACGTGTATGTAATTTATGTGAAATTAGCACCTCAAGCGAAATTTTAAAAGTGATTTATGTCATAGCTTTGTGCATATTTAGCCCACCCCTTAACATTTTTTGCTAACTGTTATGATGTTATCAATATCGATAAACTTTGCCCATCTTACAACTAGTTTTGGCCATCCCCAGAAAGTTATGTACGGAATCTGAAAATTTTCACTTTAAACTGTTAAGTGAGATTATGTAAAAAATGATCGTAAACTAATTTCACCTTAAATTTGAGTGGGCAAAATTCACTATCATATAGACCATTCTAAAATATAACTTAAATTTGCAATTCATGAACTTCCATATAATTTATCTCATCACAATACAAGAAGTTTAAATACTCGTATAAAGCACGCAGAATTATGATGGTGGACAAAACTGATTATGGTGATGGACATAATTCAATAACATGTGGACAATTTTATAGCATTGTTATTTATTCGAATTGACAATTACCACCCAGATTACTACCCAGATAAAGGCATCCGATTGTTTGTATTTCTTACCTTTCTAATTGTGTAAGATAAAGAAAAACTTTAGATTTGTGTCAATTTTACTTGGTTTGTTAAACTAAACAATTACAATTTATGACAAGTCATATTAATTACTCAAATGACTTGTCCAACAGCTGCCCATAAGTGTGGGACCTACCATATACCCTTTTTCTTTCATGATAATATCCTAAGCGAAACATGTATGACATGTCTCCGACGTTTCTCTTTCAATCACGTATTCTTAAAATGGCATAGGTAAACAATTGAGAGAAATGGCAAAATTACGTTATATTTAATGTTCACTCTTTTTGTCGCAACGCCATGTAATCAAATGCATGACAAAAATGCAAAGTTCAGCCATCTTGAAAGCCTTACATAGTATTGTAAATTATTAGTTTTCACAAACTAGAAACACTAAAATTTAAATGAAAATTTTCATATTCCATACGTAGGTTTATGGGAGTTTGTAAAACTAATTATTGAATGGACAAAATTTATCGCCATGTGGACAACGCTAAAACATATATCTATTATTTGAATTGAAAACTATTAATAATTTACGAAAGTTCTCATAACTAAGGAGCTCTAATTAATTTTTTTAAAATATTCTGTACTTAAAGGAATTGGGGTGCGCAAAACTTATTATTGGATGAGCAAAATTGATCATCATGTGAACAATTCTAAGCAATAACTCATTTAACTAGATATTTAAACTGGCAATAGTGATTCTCGAACGCTCTTATGATTTAATCAAATATTTAGGAGGAAATTTTATGTTGGTTGGGTGGGCAAAATTCATCATAAGGTGAAAATTTGTAAAACGTAACTGGTTTATTTAAATTGTTAAGTAATAGTGATTAACAATCATTTATATAATATAGCTGAAATGTTTAGGTGAATTTTCGAGATGGGCAAAAATTTTCAAATGGTGGACAAAACTTGCTAATAGGTGGACAAAATTTTATTGGTGGGCAAAATGTGAGCGCAGATAAAAAACTAGTTTTCCTTTTTGAATTTTAAATATATATTGGGTCTACCTTATAAGGGAGACCCTTATGTAAATGAAACAAATCCCCCCCCCCTCATTTGATAACCTTCAGATTTTGAAATAAGATCAACACATTTACTCGTACATATATGATTATATTGGAAATTTTCCATATAATGTGGCTATTGCCATCTTGAATGGACGTGAACTTTGTTACGATTTTGAAAGAAATTTTGGAAAATTTTCAATTTGAATAATAGTAGTAACACAATTTTAATTGATTTTGAAATTTAATGTAGTAATAAAAATTATTCCAGCAATCTTTAAAATTCAACAAAAAACATATCACATACCATCATGATTGGCTCATAAAAGTCTGCGATAAAGCTAATTATTACATAAATAGATCATTTATTGGATAGAAATTGGTTCTTAAAATTAAATTGATGACCATAATGATATTTCGTAAGCCAGATGGAAATTATTTCAAGTCATGCATATACAGTTCTGTAAACGAGACCAAGAGAGACGAGATTAGAAAAACATGATTTTGTAACATAATTTATGATAGAATTTTGGTCGAGTGGGTCAGGACCGGCGGGGTAACCACCGGGAGGTATTTACTAGGGGGTAATGACAAGAAGGCAATGACAGAGGATGTTTGCCTCCTGATGATTAGGAGTAAATGATCGAGAGTACTGCCTAGGATGTATTCACAGGAAGGGAATTAATATCGTAGGGAGGGGAAGTCCAAATTTGATTTTAGTATATCAAAAATTTCAACGAATGTAAGAAATTTATAATTAGAAAGTGGTTTAATTAAATTCGACCATAAAATGAAATATTTAACTATAAGATTTAATTTAATTTTAAATCTACAGAGTTTATTTCATCCCATGTTATTTATTTCTGGATTCTAGTTTACTGCTTTAAGGCTAGTTCACGTATGCGATCAAAGAATGATTCGCGAATCAAAAGCCAATCAAATCATTGGAAGCATATAAAAATTTCCCCGCCCGAGATGAAATAATTTTAACTTTTGGCTTGATTCGCGAATTATTATTTGATCGCATACGTGAACTTGCCTTATGTAAACATTTTGATTCCCCTAAAATTATCAATCTACCCACCCATAATGATCACTAATTACATAGTTTATATGGGATTTTAGAACACAACTATTTTATTATTTCAATAATGTCAATAATTATAAATTTTAGGTAATTGAAACGATAAATTCACGTACACAAAAAGATACTGCATACTGCAGTCCATAGAAAATCGAGAATCATATCCGGAAAATTAAATAATACGGATCCCTTTCATTACTTTGATTTTAGTAAAGCGCAAGCACGACTAAAAATTCCGCAAATAAAAATGAAGTCATACACAAAATAGAAATTGATAACAGCATATAAAATCTTATCTCATAAAACGCATATAGGGCATGTATTCCCCTATATAAAAATACATAATATTATGTATAGTATATATAATGAATATGAGTGTATCACATTCGTATATACAATGAACAAAACAAAAAACGTTGTCTTTGTTCTTTTTCGATATAAACACTCGTCGTATCGTAAATTTTATATTACGTATACGTTTTTCATCCATTCTGTCTGTGATACAATATTTACTATAGCTATATATAGCATCATACAATCCACTATATACTATATTATTCCACTAATGTCATTCAATCGTGTTTCTAAACACTAAAACTACACACACACACACTACTAACAAGAGCATAATAATGATGATATATATTTTTTATTATTTGTTTTCCCAAATTTGATACCACTTTTAAACTATAAAACCAACAACAACTGCAACCAAATATATAAAAAAAATATTGTTAAATCAATAATTTTGTAAAAAAGTAGAACACTACTTTAGTAGTGTAATAAAATATTTAAGAGGGTGTAAAAGAAATAAAGTTACATGGTTTAATATAAAATTTTTTGCAACGATATCATAAATCGTTCGCATTAATTACCATACGACGGAAATTTTTAAAATAATTGATTTGAACAATATGATAAATTATTTAGTGATTTTTAGAACTAAATTATTTTTAACCACAACTGTATGCAGAAAAAGGAAAAGCCCTCAAAAAATGGGCAAAAACTACAAAAATTGTTTTTCCATCGACCTATGTATCTGAACCTCTTTTATCTTTCGTTACAATCTTATATATTGTTGTCTTCTATATTGCAATATAATATTATTATTTCTACAGTTGTGCATTGAATAACGCGGTCCAATAAACAAAAAAAATATTTGTTCTCCCATCTAAAGTCCGTCAGATCCCTTAGAATTCGTTAACTCTGTGAAGCCTGTTAGTGACCCAATCTCTCTGTTGGTGACACATTATCGACTCATTGCTTTAGTTTTTATTTATTTTGTAAATTGGCTTATGTCTAGAGTAATAATAATCGTCTTACTATTTTATTTAAAGAAAAAAACTAATAATAACTAAATATTGTTTTTTTTTTTGTTTTTCCATAAAACGCACTCATTTATCACAAAATAAACCAAAAATCATTTTGATTGTAGATGTCAACATTTTCGTACATTTTGTTTACATTTTTCTTGTGTTGTAATTTCGATAGAGAGTTCGGAAACTTTAATTTTATATTTACTTATTAAATATTAATCTGTGTCTTTTGTTATCAATATCAAATAAATTTGCTTATAGTTTGTGTGTTTTATTCCGTAAAAATTACATTTAATTTTTTATTAGCTTCTATATTGTTTTTTCTGTGGTTATCCATAGTACGTGTATCAGGGATGGTGAACGTCAGTCCGTACATTTTATGGTACTTGTAAATAGTTAAATTATTTTAACTAACTACATTTTCTTTAAATCTGTCGTATACGGTTTACATTGTACCTATAGACCACAAATATATTCTTAGATTAATGTGTCTGAAAAATTAAGCTGCTGTATGTAGAGCCTTAGTTCCATTCTTTGACAGTCCTTGACTATGCAAAACCAAATCAAACAATTATGAGATTTTCAAACTTTTATAGGAAAGCTGATTCCTACCCTACAAAATCAAACAAGCAATCATCAATGGGTGTAATCGAGTGTTTGTAATGTCCTTAATCTAAGAACCGCAATTTATAAAATATATAAATTTTACTTCCTGACCCTTATCTAACTGCATTTGATAATACCCCGTTCTCTACAATTACAAATACCTGTTTTCAGCTAGGCATTGATCAAACTACGATTAAACGGATCAAGTTTATGCTTAGATTTCGCATTGTTGGCGGGGTTCTAGTTAAACTAGCAATGTAAATGGCTTGCGCTTGAAATTATTCAGGTGATCTAGTGTTAACCATTTCTAGCATTTGAATGTTGTATCTGATTTTTTGCAGATAGTTATAAGTACTGGTTGACTGTCGGTTTATGTACAGACAGTTAGTAGATCAAACTCCGCTAGGCATCTTTCTGTTTCTTTTAACAGCATACTTTACGTGGATGCTTTGTCTTTAAGATTAGCTAAAACCAGATAAAGCCAAATTTTGACAATGTCCAGATTTAAATCCACCACATCAGTTACGAAACCACCTTTTTCCAAGATATTACATGTAACGTAATTAGCGGGGCTTCACTCTCGACTCCAAATTTTGTTTTATAAGGTTGTTCAACTGTTTTTCTTTTCGGCGGAAATGCATTGGGGCCTAAAATAATTCTGTTTTTATTATGAGAGGCTAACCAGAGCTTAATTTTGCTAACTGGTATTGTGTTCGTATAACAGCTATTTTTTATGGCTCTAGTATCAAAGTTGGTGCTGACCTGGATGGCTACTGCAAGTTTTACTTTGAATACCTTAGTTTTTTTCTGAAACTCAATTTTTTTCTCTTTGATTCAAGCTGATTTCGTATGCTTTTGTTAAATTTTGTTAAAAAATTTCGTATATTAAAACATTTTCCGATCCCGGTTAAGGGTTTGGCCGGTAATGATCACGAAATGGTAATAAATTCAGATCCGTTACTAGTACAACATCCCTTGGCTCCAAATTATTATGCTAGTTGATGCTTGATTACTATTCCTGCTAGACTTTCGGTTGTCGAGCCAGAATAATTGAGTATTTTTTCTCATCTGGGCATTTTTCATGCTTGAGTGCGATATTTTATATCTCTTTTTATCTATCAGCAATCAAAGAAACTACATTTTTCTCGACAGTATCGTCACTATTTCGGTGTGATGATTTATCTGTAGGCTGCGCAAACTACGTATACCCATCCGGCCAAAGCAAATGTGTTGAGCATTCTCTGGTCATGAATTCTTGAAAAGCTACTTCAATAGGAATATATAAAGCCAAAATAGGGTTTCAGTTTATTGTCAACAACGATTCCAATATTTACTTTGCTAGGGTTGAGGTATATAAATTTCGTTGAACGGATGATAAAACAACTAGAAAAAACTACTTCCTTTCATCGATGTTTGAGATAAAATCACAATTTCTTGATTTCCATTTGCTCTAATATTTTCTGCTTAATCATAAATGACGTTTGTTATTCAGGTAACTAATGACATAAATTACGAGTTTGCCCCTGAATGGTTTAGATTTACAATTGGACTCGGTAAGTGGCTAATTTTTTTAATTTGATTTTTTTAAGAATTTTTGCATATCGACTAAAAAAAATCATGGGAAATATTCTTAAATCTACCATTTTGAACAGCAAGTTTCAAGGTGAAGTTGTGTTCCTGAAACGGATCCCAATGATCCCTTCAGACTCGTCCATTCCATTCAGACGCCTGCAATTCCCAATTCGCTTGTCATTCGCAATAAGTCACAAGGCCAAACAATGTCCAAACCATCAAGTTTGTTCCTTTATACACCTCAGGGATTGACGAAAAACCTTGTTCATCAACTCGCATTAAGATATAAATAAAACAAACATTATTTCTTTTAGTTTTAAAATTCAACATTTATTTCAATACTTGACTATTTTTTATATTAATAAGAATATGACTGTCATGGAATGATTTGAGTTTTTTCTTTGCTTACTATTATTTAATCAAATTGAAAATCATCCATATTTGCATCATATGTTATAAGAAAGGCGTCATATTCGCAACATCTTGCTCCCATTCTCACGAAAAGTACCGCTTCTTTCGCTAAATGTGCCAATGTCAAGCACCAAATCTCGTCCGGCCATGCAAATCATACAATGACGAAAGGAAAAGATTGAAACGTCAAACTCAATGTTTTCATTTCGAAATTTGGTATTTTGTAAGCAATTTGTGTTTTTGGATTTTTTTTTTATTAGAATTTTCGTATATGGAATTTTGTTATTTAGAATTTTTATTTTGGAATTCGGAATTTGGCGAATCGTACTCAACTGGGTTTGAAATTGGACCTTGGCACTTTCTGAACAAACAATGCATAAATTTGGTATGAAAAACTAGCTTGGGATTTTAACGTGAACTGACAATTCAAATAAGGTTCTGGAATTCGACAATTCTGTACGAAATTTTGCCAATTCTTAACCAATTATTGTAAAATTTGGTATTTAGAAGCTGATTTGGAATTTATAATGAATATTGGGTTCTAAAACTCGACGATGCTCAAGAGAACTAGTCAATTCTTTTCTATAATATAGTCAAATTTAATTTGTAAAGCAGGATTGTAAATCTAACATCAATTTCGTATGGAGTTTTAAATTTTTGCAAATTTGAAACTATTTAAAGATGTAAATTTCAAATAGCTATCCTCTTGAACACGACAAAATTTCTTTTATTTGTATTAAACCATAAAAAATCTATAATCACAATTTCGAATTAATACACAAAATATCGAGTGCTTAGTATTTAAAAATCAGCTGCTTTTCATTTTAATGATTCCAATCAAAAAATGTAATAAATATAAAAAAAATTCGAGGAAAACTGTCTGGTTCCATAATTTAAATTACTGGAGTTGTAAATATTTTACACGTACTTATCTCACCGATTTGTTTTTGTATTTAACACCGATTTGTTTTTGTATTTAAAAATTGTATTTAACTTCAAAAATTTTGGAAAATGCTAATTTCAACTAGAAATCTATAAGAATTCTCGTACTGAAAAATAATGAGAACAACTTCGAAAACAATATTCTACATTTTCTAGTAATTGTCCTACAAACTCTACGAATTATCGACATTGTCTACGCATATATAAATTATCTTCACTGTTTTCAACACCAGCATGTAGATAATGCTTAAATACGCGTAGACGCACAACACTGCTAACGGCCAATAAAATATCGTACATGGTGATTCGTAAACCACACATCAATATCACACTTATCGGTCACTCACCTTTGGCGGTAGTCATCTGGAAGAAGTTACTATAATTAGAAGGCGCTCGAAGATTTGTGAATTCAACTGTCAAATTTATAGTTAATTTTTGTTCGTCGTCTGTAACCCTATATTAACCTAAGTAGCCGGGTAATATTATCCCGGTAATATTATTATTAGCCGGGTAATTTACTCAATGTGACTAAGTTTATGTAAATAAAAAAGAAAAAAAACTGAAACAGGCATTTCTGAACCATTTTATCAATATCTCGACAGCTTTATACCCCAATCCAAAATAATATCGCTGTATAGATAGCAAGCAGCGACAGACTTATTAGAGATAATTTTAATTACTTCAAAGACAATTTTTTGACGTTTGCGAAAAATTATTCCAATAGTTTTGCGGTTCTTCCATATAAATGTTTTATTCAAATTTCATTTACTAGACAAATAAAAACTATAAAATTTACTTAATGTGGCATATACCATCAGATTCGTTGAAATTTTGACTACAAAATAAGGCATAGTCCGAAAAATTGTGGATATCCGAGTACAGTCCCAAATCAAGATAAAGATATATGATTCGAAATATAATTTTTCCAAGTGTTCGTGAATCGTCTTTCAGGCGAAATCCAAGCGACTATATCTAAAATTGTGTACAACAGTTTTCCAAAAATATTTGATATTTGAATTGTTTATTGCAATAAAATATTTTCAATGTCTTATTTTGTACCATTTGTCCGATATGGACTTTGCGCTTAAAATTTTATCATTTACAAATAGTTGGCCAATATTTTAAATTCTACACTAAATTTTGAATTTTTAGCAATCAAATTTGTACTTTTTAAATTATTTTGATTAGACCGCGTTATCCGAGTGTAGCCTGTATTTATACAATATTTGAATATTATACAGAATACAATAATTTATACCAAAGAGAAATATTGTTTTCCAAACACTTTACACATACGTATACATATTTATGTTATACATAGTACATACACATATGCATGCATATATAGATTTCGTACATATTTTATGTATTTGGTATCTATATCTACATTTACATCTACGTGTATGTACTCATGTGTATAAAATATACAAGCAAAATTATACAGTCACGATTAAATGATTTAAGACGATTTGCTTCAAGGTATTCGATGAGAATTTATTTTTTTATGGTTATGCACTTGTTACGCATTTTTAAATTTATTACTTGCAAAACGTAAGTGTACATTATTAGCAAAATTTTATGAATTTTTAATTTAAACCTTATTTTGGGTGGTGTACTGGAATTTACTATTATGCAAATTATGTCTGTGTTTTTGGTATTATTTCAATTTTGGTTTCATTCATTTATCAAGGTATCGTCCCCAACTTTGAGTCTACTAGTTCACTAAAACGTATATTAAGGTAGAGATACAAATGAAATTGTATTGTCTTGCAATTTAATCACATCAATGGTAAGCACACGCAATATAAATGGATAAAAATTGTCCATTGAATGCATTTCGTTGATAATTGGGTAAATACTCGGTCGACTAGCAAACAAGAAATTTGCTCGAAATTCTGACTACTCAATCAATTTTAGGAAGGAATTTTGAATTTAAAATTATATTTTTCATAAAATTCTTGTTTATTTTTTGGCCAACACCCGAATTTCTTTCACCACAAGGTCTAGGCATGTCTCGAATACACTACACTTAATTTAAAAAGCGAAAAATTAAATATACCGGACTTTTGGTTAAACTGTCGTGTAGAATGAAAACTAGGCTATTCATTCCAGAAATAGCCGCTACAGAAACAGAAAGCATGGGGATGTCCTATTTTTAACTGTATTGCTAATTTTGCATCATTGTTATTCATGTCGATGCATATGGTGGTTTTAGTGAGTAAGTGCCTCACACTGTTGTGGTGGGTGCTCTGTATTAGCTCCACAGCGTACGTTCATTAAAAAATGAACAACAAAACACACATTCGCACGAACATGATTACTTTACTTTGAAAAGGAAAGTAAAATGGAGGGTGTCTCGTATATGTTAGTTTAGTGGCCAAAGTACACCACACTTAATTTTTTAATATAAAATTTAATCTATAATTTTATTAATCTGAATTTTGGAAAGGGAGGCCTTTTCGAGCCGATAATGTAAGCGGTGACTGTCATGCTGCTGCCAAGTTATGTTGGTTCTGACATTGACATGTACTTGGCTAGGTACAATGCTATTGCTTCGTGCGATCAACATCCTCGGATGTTCACATTTCCTTTCCATAAGCTCAGGAGAATTTAATTATAGTTATTATCCCATCTATCTTCATTTCGGCGTTTTAGTAGGCATATTCTACCACCAGTTTTGATTAAATCGCCCTACGAGTGGGATACTATTCATGTGTTCACGGTCATTTGTCTTGCGAAGCTGAATCTACCATACAGTTATGGTGTCGCGAGTCTTACATTGCGGTATGGTGAACTTGACAACTCTTGACGAGTTCATAGCGTTCTGAACTCTCTTCAATCGTTCTGTCGAAGCACGCGAGATCTGCTAAATTTGTGGGTTTCCTCCATTCGGGAAGTCTATTTGTCACCAGTAGTCTTTCACACTTCCTCCCCACACTTCAGTGTTATCATGGTTAACATCATTAGAGCGTCAACTCTAATCATGAAGTGTAATCTAACGGTAGCTATGATGCGATGACTGGGTGTGCCTCTATTTTCACTAGTGACATCTGTTCTCGATAAACGATATCATATTTTGGATGTACGTCTACGTAATCGAGGAGATTCTGACGTAATTATGTATGTTGTCGTACTCGATCACACACGTTCTTCCATTTGTCGCAGAATAACCTTTAGGTTTACCTTATTACTCATAATGATTTTTTTGATGCTCAATGCTATCAATGCTCTTGAAACTGGTGAATCTAGCACGTTTCTTACCGGCTCACAGGGTGATTGTCGTAGTCATTTTGGAGAGGCTCGTCATACATAATGAAGTCCCTCTTGATTACATCGAAATGGTGTACGGCCAGGCCAGTTGTCCGTTATCTAAAATCGGGTGGAGTGGTATTTGTATCTTCCGAGAAAAATTTAACCGTCTGGTAATATACACCAACCTCTAGCTGCTAGATGGCACACATTGCCAAATTATGGCTCCATCTTTAAAAGAATGAATGCGGCTCTCGAAAAGAAATGAAAAAATTAAATAACGTTTAATGATTCATTAAAATTATTTTGTGCTCTTAATTGAAAATATCGGCTTCGATTATGTTGGCTCTCTCAACGAAACATTATTGGAATTTGGCTCCACGTGTAGTGAAGCGCTGAACGTCAGCATAACCTGATATGAACACCTCCTCATTCGATTGATTCCATGCCCGTACGATTCGAGAGGCTTCTCCTATCAAGATTTACGCACTTCTTGGTTCTTCTTCGACTTCATTTCTGTGTTCCAGAAGTTGCTGCCGTTCTTGGTAATCGGCTGCTCTTACCAATTCCTGGTCACTGATTTGTGCATCTCGATCGATGATTACTAGCCATTAAGTATCTTTATACTTGATGATCCTGACGAATAATATTATTCTTGACAGAATTCGTCATTCGGCTTGCGAGAATTGCATAATCACGTCTGCAATAGTATCTGGGTCAGGATAGAGTGTTGACAGCGGCTTTCAATGCTGTTCTGGCTTGCTATTGCTGTTCCCAATTTTGTTGTAACCTTTGCATATGTTGTGTTGCTGAATCCAATGCTTTTGCACACGCAAATCGACCCCGCGTTTTTTCCAATATTGATGTACGTTGCTTTAACGACTCATTTTATTTATTTTTTTATTTTGCTGGTGCTGCTCCCATTAAGAGATTTGGCTGCCTCATTATTGAGCATTAGTTTTAATTTCGGATTAACATATAATTTTTCCATTGAATCCTACCCAGATCTCAGAGTTGCTGGAAGGTGCACAATTTGAATGAAGCTGCTGTTGCGTTATATATCTCATACGACTCGTTTTCCAACTATTTAAATCTACTCTCGTTATTTTCTTGATTCTCAATGACTCACTTCTCTTTATATTACTCATTTGCCTTCTCAAATCGTCTCTTTCGTTGCGGGGGCAGTTTCTTGTCTCTTTCTCAGGCTTTTATAATTATTCTCTATCGCAACGATATTATCATTTATAACGGCCAACAAAATTTGGCAAACGCTCTACGCCTTCTAAAATATATTGCAATATAAAGGATGATCAAATAAGAGCTAAATAGTTTTAATTTGAAATATAGATAAAACGGTTTAAAATATCAATATAATATTTTATTTATTTTATACCGTGGTTCATAGCATTTTTATTTTAAAACAGTTTCATTTTAATAAACGCCTCTGGATTTTTTAAAATTCGTTTTTGGAACAAAAATTGTTGATACTTTTTTTTCATAAATTTGCACTTTTTACCAATAACACGAATAATGTTTCTATGATGGAACATAACCTCAAAGGAAAATATCCAATGGAGTTATGTCGCATGATCGTTCATATCGGAATTTTTGGATATCACACGGTCATTAAACTTTTCTTTTAATAAATTGATTGAGTCATGAGATGTATGGCTTGTTGAAACAAATTACAACTCGAGACCATAACCACACCAAAATGTTAATTTTTGTGTTTTTTACGAATCTAACCAGAAATGAGTTTCATCGCTGAATATGATTTTTCATCATTTCATATTTATACGCCTTGAAATGCAAATGTTTATGAAGAATATTCCATGTGTTGCCATAAGAAAATTCAAGTTCTTGAGAACGACGTCTAATTGATTGTTCTCGATTTTCTGCTATTACATTACGAATAGTAAACTCTGTAAGTCGATTATGTTGACCATACATGTCACGTAATGCGCGAAACGCAGCCCGAATAGATTCATTATTTCTGTTATAAATTTGACCACTTTTCAAATTCTGGCCGCTATAATGTTTATACAGAGCCGCTATAATTGTCGGGAAGTGGGCGAAAAATCATTTACCAGCATGTAAAAATTGAAATAGGTCCTATAGAAGCAGCCACTTCCAGTACAGAGATGTCCACCAAATTTTGCAATGTTCTCCCACTTAAGAAAAAAAAGTTAAGGTATGGTGTGGAGATGCCCCGAATTTTGGTGAAATGTTGGTGGACCAGTTTCGGCCAAAAATCGTTGTGATAAGGAAATATAAACTTTCATTCCGATTCATCAATCCATTTGAGCTGCACAGGAGCCGAATGTTTGCTGAAAGACATTTTTTTCGTCAAAAATTGTCATATCCACTCTAATTTTGGAAAACTGATCTGGATTTTGGAAAACCAGAACCAAATTTTGTTTTGGAATCTGAACCGGATCAGATCAAGCATCAAAAAACACAGCTACTTGTTACAAAAGTATTTTAGAATCTTATAGAAAAACGTAAAAGCTGCATTGAAAGCTGCCACTTTTGGTCAACCGATTTCAGCAAAAACCGATATTGTATATTGATTCGTGTATTGCAGCTCAATTGGGCATCGGGAAGTGGGCGAAAGACCAATTAGAATATTTGACCCATAAAACCGAGCGACTTAAATAAAAGCATGTAAAACCGTTCCATAAAAAATGATTTATCGAAAACCAGGTGCGAGATCATGAAATCCGACCGAAAAAATCAATTGTTTCGAAATATTAACGACAATGTTCTACAGGCAGAAATTAAATTTCATTTCTCTTAAAAATTTTCACTTTAAATGTAGTAAGTACCTATGTTTGGAAATATTTTTCAATCCGTTTAAATTTTCCGATCGTATTTCATGATCCCGCCTCAGGCTAATGATACCCTTGAACAGTAAAATTATGATGTTGTCAATGTCATGTCCCATATAGTGGCTCTATTCATTTAGGAGGTTCTGGTGTTATCTTGACGGTTGCGACGTTATTATTTTGTGAATTATTTTTACGGTATAGCGATTTGTTTGAGTTGTCTAAAATTTTAGAAAAACAATTAACTAAAAATTGTACTTAACAATTTTATCATTAGGGCTTGTTCATTAAGGTTGGCTTTGGCAATGTAACATATATAAGATGTAATTTTTTTCCTCTTATTCAAATACAAAGTGAATTGAAAATGTAGAATTTATTTATTTTTCTGATCTTCCTCTTCTTCCATTCTTGTATAAATATATTTTATTTCTTATTAAACAATTTTTCCAGCTTCTTTTGGTTTCATTTTCATTTTGTGTATTTATAGTTAGTTTAGTTATTTTTAAATTAAATATACAAGAACATAATAAAACTGTACATGCCATAATATTTAATTGGTAGCTCTTTAAAAAGCTCGATAACGATAAATGTGTAAAATATAAAAATGTAAAATGGACAGGAACATAAAATTAATTGTGATAATGATTATCGTGTGCGACTTTGCAAAATTTACCACATCAAACCATTAAAAAGGGTTTATGTATATATATAAGGACAATGAGGTTGGTCTTACGTGTTCATCTTCTTACGATTATTATAAAACGGAAATTAAAATTTACCGAGATTTTTATAATCCGTGGCCATTGTTTTACCCCTCCAAATTTAATTCAATAAAAATCCATTAAAATTAACTTGGAAAATAATAAATAAATATTCCGCATTCCGTGTGCATACGCGACGACACAATACGAGCCCAGTAGTCAAATTATTAAATTTGGTGTTGATATCCATGCGCATAACAAAAAAAAAACAAATTGGTATGTTGACGATACGATATCGTCTTCATTGAAAAACAACAACAAAGCTAAATATGTATTTGTAAAAGTGACGTGAAGAAGAAGAAGAAGAACATGGCATAAAGAACTTTGAAAAGTTATAAAGAAGAAGCAAATAACTTTTATTTTTATTTAAAGTTTATTGTTTTGAGTAAAAAATTTTTTTTTACTTTTTATTACATGAGTTATAAACTATGCGGTTTGTGTTAATATTGTGCTTTAAAATATACAGCTTATGTCTATAAAACGAAGATCAGGTACAAGAAAAATAAAAATGCTTTCTTGACGTAAATTAAATTTTCCATTTATTTTACTTGTGCTCTCTTTTACGATTGTGATGTCACATTTTCATTTTTATCCTCGCAAAAACAAAAAAAACTTTTTTTAGAATTTGTTGAATTAAAAAATAATTTTTATGTTAAGCTTTTAATTTTTTTTTGTGTTCGATTTGGAAAATTTGAATATAATTTAAATTTAATTTAATGGAAAAGAAAATGAATTTAATTAAAACGAAATTTTTTGTACTTTTCGGAAAATAGCTACTTGTTTTGCTCGATACTCTAGGAAACCTAAAAAGTTTTATTAGATTAAAGAAGTTGGTGAAAAATTTTTTATTTGCAACCGTATTTGTATGTAAACATAAATGGTATTTCTACCTTATTAGATATGTCGCCAGATTAGAATTGCTTACTAAAATTTTTATAAATTTATTAACACAAATCTTACACAAAATTTGGAAATTTAATACCTGGAAAGAGGTATATGTTCTCTTATCCTGAAAGATTTTAGTACAATGTCTTGAAGTCGATATTTGTCCTAATCAACTCTTATCTCTCGGTCTATAAATTGACAAACCCGAAAAAATCACCGAGCGCAAATTTTCAGTAGAAAATTGGTCGCAGTCATGATCATCATTGATTTTGAAAATTAGAACAGTTTTAACAGATTTTCATAATACACACTAAATCAAAAAATAGTTCTAATTTGCATAAAATTTGGTAAGAAATATATGTATGTGAAGAAAACCCGCAAAATTCATCACAAACCAACTCAGAAAATTTTTCGAATTCTTCATTGATTTTGTAAAAATTTGTTTTTAAAACTATCATTATATGTGCTATACCGAAGGATTAACTTGTCACAGCGCCATAGCGGTGAATTTCTGAACTAAAGTGCTGGTAATAAAATTGTTTTTCCAAGATCTTCCAACCTTGAATGATTTATTTCACATGATTTTGTTGGAATGAGTTAAACATAACTGCCACAACGGTAGTTTTGAGTACTAACGTGTTTTATCTTATTTTCTGACACTCTTCAAGATCTTAAAAACAAAAGAAAAAAATATTCCTTCGTCCAAAATATTAAAAATTATATGCCACATGATCATATCTGAATAAGCAAAAATGCATCTGTAATCAGCGCAACAATGGTAAGTTGCAGTACTAATATGCTTCAGCTAAATTAGCGACATTTTTCAAAACCTTTTCATTGACATGTCACTCTTTCATATTCCATAATAAATCATAATTAGCTATCAGCGCCAAAATTTTTGTTTTCCCAGGAACCTTCAAATGATATGCTACATGATTATGCTGCAATGAGATAAATTGTAACTGCTTGCAGCGCTACAACATTAGCTTTGAATACTATGGTGCTTCAGAAAAATTTACGGCATTCTTCAAGACCTTTTCAATGATATACGACACGTATATATTATATGCCAATATAATAATTGGCTACCAGCGCCAAACCGGTGGACTTGTGAATTAAAGTGTTGATTACAAAATTGTTGTTCGTTCCAAGACCTATGAGCTGATGCGCCACATCCGATATAATGGAATACTAAAAATTATAAATGCTTCCAGCGCCACAACGGTAGTTTTGAGTACTAAATTATTCAGGAAAATTTGCTGCATTCTTCAAGCGCTTTTCAACGATATACGTCAAGTATATATTATATGATAAACGAAAAGTTAGCTACCAGCGCCAAAACGGTAGATTTATGAAGTAAAGTTGTATCGAAATTGTTATCTGATGAGTATAAGGGGAAAATTTAAGGCTGGGTGATTTCCTATGGCAGGTACCCGACCCCCTTGAGGTAGAGCTACCAACAACTTTTCGATCTTAAACTATCATCGGTGCAGAGATCCAGCCCGACGGACAATTTTTTTTTTGATTTTTTGGGATCAACGTTATACATCTTTATCAGGATGTAATTTCATTCATTTAAAATCAGTAGTCGTTAAAGTTTAATGTTTTGAACATGAGGTTCAAAAGTCTGCTCATAGACCTGAAATTCATTGGATCTAAAATTTTCCGATAGAAGCACCTACCATAACGGTACATTTTTGTACTAAGGTGATTCTAATAAAATTGTGGCATTCTTCAATACTTTTTCAATGATATGCTACACTGATAACAAAATTGTTACTATTTTTAGGACCTTTGTGCCACAAGATTATACGAGAATAAGAAAAATAGAACTGATTCTAGCGCCACGTGTTAGTTTTGAATACTAATGTGGTTCAGGTCAATTTATGACATTCTATAGAACCTTTTTATCCATTCTTATGTTATATGAATGATTAGCTACCACCGCCAAAATGATTTGTAACCTAAACAGTGAGTGTTTTTAGGCCTGTTAGAATCATGATTGGTCAAATTATCGCCAATTTGATTAAAAAATTGCTGTGCTTTTACTCACCATCATGTCAAGTGTTGATTGGCTCGAGAGCGCTCAATGTATGTACAACAAAAAATCTTTCTGCCCTTGGTGCTGGCAGGGTTCAATGGTCAAATCATTAATTTAACCAAAATCAAAAATGACCAAAATTGATTTCCGGCCTCAGTGAAGTGAGATGGGAAAACGAAGCGCACAGCAATGGTCTTTCGTGTTGAAGACCAACTAATAGTCATAGTGTCTTTAAAACATCTTATTCGCATAGCGTTGGCCCCGACTGCCCTATGAGACGACTGCCTAGAGAAAAACGACGACAGTATTAATTGTGTTTGTTGCTGTCGTACTTTTACCAGGATGCAATCCTTTTTTATTCAATTCTCGCTATATTAATGAGGGTCCACTCCTTGATCCAAACTTACCCAACGTAAAAAAAATCAGTATGTGATCGGGTGTGTAACGAAATCCCGGTTTTAAAAATCCCGGTTTATCAAAATCACGGTTTTTTTATAATTCCCGGTTTTCAAAATCCTGGTTTTCAAAATGCCGCTTTTGTATAAAAAAAATCCCGATTTTTAGGAAATCCCAGTTTGAATTTTTAAAATTTGACATCTGGGAAAATGGGACTTTTAAATGATTTTTTGACAAAATTCAAAAATGGGTTTAAATAAAGTTCTGGAAAATGGCTAATAGGGATGGAACTATGTTAGGCCATTTCTAAACCGATTTTGTTGAAATTCTATACGTGCGATAGAAATGGATTTCCTAGAGGATTTTTTGGTAAAGTTCTGAAATATTGTCAGTAGGGATGGAACTAGGTCATTTTTTAACCGATTTAGTTGAAATTCGACATGTGGGTCCAAAATGGGAATTAAAAAATGCGTTTTTGATAAAGTTCTGGAATAAGGCGGATAGGAATGAAACCTGGCATTTCTTAATTGATTATGTTTAAAATCACATGTGGTATCTAAATGGGATTTTAAAATGATGTTTGACATGTGGGATCTAAATTGGATTTTAAAATGATGCTTGATAAAGTTCTGGAATATTGTCATTAGGGATAGAACTTGGCAATTTTTTAACCGTTTTAGTTGAAATTCGACATGTGGGTCCTAAATGAGATTTAAAAAAATGCGTTTTTGGGAAAGTTCTGGAATAAGACGAATAGGAATGAAACCTGGCCATTAATAGGTTATGTCGAAAATCACATGTGGGTTCTAAATGGGATTTTAAAACGATGTTTGACATGTGGGATCTAGAAGAGATTCTAAAATGATGTTTGATAAGTTCTGGAATAATGTCATTAGGGTTAGCCTAGTTCCAACTAGGCAATTTTTTAACCGATATATTTGAAATTCGACATGTGGATCCTAAATGGGATTAAAATGCGCTTTTGATAAAGTTCTGGAATAAGGCGGATAGGAATGAAACCTGGTCATTTCTTAACCAATTATTTTGAAAATCACCTGTGGGATCTAAAAGGGGTTTTAAAATGCTGTTTGACATGTTGGATTTAAATGGGATTTTAAAATGATGCTTGATAAAGTTCTGGAATATTGTCATTAGGGATGGAACTAGACCATTTTTAACCGATTTAGTTGAAATTCGACATGTGGGTCCTAATTGGGATTAAAAAATGCGTTTTGATAAAGTTCTGGAATTAGATGGATAGGGATGAAACCTGGCCATTTTTTAACCGATTATATCGAAAATTTCATGTGGGATCTAAATGGGGTTTTAAAATGATGTTTGACATGTGAGATCTAAATGAGATTTTAAAATGATGTTTGAAAATGTTCTGAAATATTGTCATTAGGGAAGGAACTAGGCCGTTTTTTAACCGATTTAGTTGAAATTCGACACGTGGGTCCTAAATGAGATTAAAAATGCGTTTTTGATAAAGTTCTGGAATAAGACGAATAGGGATGAAACCTGGCCATTTCTTAACCGGTTATTTCAAAAATCACATGTGGGATCTAAATGGGATTTTAAAATGATATTTGACATGTGGGATCTAGAAGGGATTCTAAAATTATGTTTGATAAATTTCTGGAATATTGTCATTAGTGATGGAACCTGGCCATTTGTTAACCGATTATGTTTAAATTTGGCACGATCTAAATTGAATTTTTAAATGATTTTTTGTTAAAACTCTGCATATCTGGACAAAAATAGCAATATATATCAGAACTTAGTCAAAAAATCCTCAACAAACTGGTCCTTGAAATGCCCAATACAGATGAACGACGCGTTGTTGATTATTTCGGATTATCTCTCACACTTTGCTTCACAGCAGCGATATTATCTGGTGTGCGAACAGTTTTTTGCCTGCCAAGCTATGATGCATTTATCACAGAAACCGTAGCCTTGAATTTACGCACCAAACGAACGATGGTTGTTTCATTTGAGCGGTTATGGTGACCAATATATTCACGAATTGAGCGAAACGTGTTTTTAATTTTTCACCATTTTCGTAGTGCTCTTGAATAACTTAAACACGGCCTTCAATCAAATACAACTCCATAGCGATAAATGGCAAACTTTCAATTAACAAAATGACATGAAATGACAGAAAACAAACATGGCTTCTTTGCAAAGTTATTTTTTATTTTGCTGCGTCTCATTTGAACAACCTTTTAGATAACCGCTCATAAGGTGAAATTTGTGATGGCATAAGAATTCGAAGGAATTAATTACCCCTGGTTCTCAGATTCTGCTCCCAGTGACTTTTACACCCACCCCCTAATAAAAAAAAAATTATGTACATGTGATTAAGATAGTTTGCTTCAACGTTAAAATGATATCCTTCTCCCCTTTTCCAAAATATTGTTGGGCATTTATTGTAAGAAGATACGTAATAGGAGTTAAAGAGATTTTTGTCTTCTCGTATAACTGTGATCTACCGAATGAATAGATTTGATAAACTTTTGACGGAATGGAAGGTTGGGGGCTTGATTGTACGTTTGTTTTTGTTAATTTTTATGAACTTTATTAACGAGAAATTTTTTTGATTTTTAAAGCGAGACCTAAATATCCTAAACATGTAAACACACCTCCCCATCGTTATGTTTAATGCACAACTCTATAATGATCAAATTACTTAAGGCACAAACATATTCCTCGTTTTTATCAAACCCCAGATTGATAACAAAATAGAAAAACCAAATGAAATGGAAAATTAAACAAAATTCATTGAAATTTTTGTTTTCCATTTTATTTTAATTAAAATCGCTTAAAATAGATTTGATGACAAACAATTTCATCTTGTTTGCAAAAATAATTTATTTATGTACATGAAATACACACACACATGTACAGACAGACACACGAACATACCAATTTCCTGATACACATACTTATACGATAGAGAATATACAAAATAAAAATACGATTAAAATGTTTAGAACAGAGGAAAACATTTTCGTGGAAAAATAAATAAATAATTTAATTTAAAATCGATATATAGAAAAACAACATAAAAAATGTTATTAAGTTGGCAATCGTGGCATGATTTAAAAGTAAATTTATTTTTTTCCAATATTTCCTATGTGCGTGTGTGTTATAAAATCTCTGCTTTTCTTAAAGTGATAAAACAAATTTGGATCAAATTAAAGAGAAACCAACCACCCACTGATTCTGATGGTATCGATCTTTTTTGGTTAGAAGAGTTGCACTCGTACTGTTCTTAATAGAAATTTCATCTTCTTCACCTAGACAGTAATATGTTGAAACTAGAAAAATGCTGTTGTGTATTCTATACCATTAAGGTTATGACCAGATTATGTTTACCAGAATATTTTAAACTGCTGAGGTTTATACTATTGATAAGTAGCCATTCCAGTTGAAGTAACCTCGATTTATCCAAACAAAATTCTGGAAAATGCCGATTTTTGAGTTCAGGTTTTCTATAAAATTAACTCTTTTCTAGTTTATGGTTGTCAACAGACCGTCCCATTTTTTAGTTCATATTTTCCACTAAAATCATTGAACACTAACTCTCTCTATTTTTGATTTTGAACACACTGTAGCGCCGAAAATCAGTTTTTGGGCTCAAACTTTTTTATTTTTTATTTTTAGGTCTATATAAATACAATACTCTAGCCCAAAACAAATCAGTAGGATTAAGCTTTTTTATTTAGGAATTAGGCAAAATTTCAAGCCCCATCTTCGATGTTTAAATTTTTAGCCTTAGGCTCAAACTTGGGATTTTTTGAAGAAAATGATGACATTATTATTACGTGAATAGGGAACGCTATCTTAACATTCTGGATTAATCGTTTCTCCAGTGGCACTATTCTGGTAATTCCCTGGGAATAGGGAATTGGGGAAAGATTTTATATGTAATTTCAGTTCAAATATTTTTTTTCCGGCCTACTAAGAAGAAAAGTTTGATGCAAATATTTATAAATTGGGAATAATTTTTCCATATCTAAATTGGCAGGGAAAATTATTCCCAATTTTATTTTGTTTTCAAAAAAATTACCACTATTTTTTTACCTCAGTACGCCAGAAAAAAAAAATTAAAATAGAAATTACATATAAAATCTTTCCCCAATTCCCTATTCCCAGGGAATTACCAGAATAGTGCCACAGACAAGCGCCGAAGACGAATATCTCTCCCAAATGTATGGTTTCAACAAAATGGAGCTAGTCGTGAGACATAAGAGGACTAGTAATGACGGCGCTGATTTGATGAAAAAGAAACTAAAACGAAAAACCGATCATCGTTGGACCCTAAGGTCATCAAATACCCAAGCAATACTCGATGAGATACCGTCAAGAGACCTGGTTCGTAGTGATCCAACTACATCAGTTTCAAAATTGTTAAGACACGACTCATAAAATGTTCAAACTAAACAATTCTCCTGTTGAATTCGTCGAAAATATATAAACAAATCTGGCGGTTGGCAAAAAGATTAATCATAGCAAAATACTTGTTTCAGGAATTGTGGATTAAGAGATTCGTTCCTACAGCCAAACTCTAAAAGATGATCAACATAGGAAATAAAGGAGACTGTTGAATAACAATATCGCCTCGAAAGCCTAGGTGGTCAAAACTACATAGAATTATGGGCCAATGAGCTACTTGCAAGGCAATTCGTAATATGCCCAAGTTTTCGCAAAATGTTCTTGAAGAGCTTTCTAGTTCACCTAAGGTCGATGGAAAACTTACATAACAGCCCCGTCAATCAAATATTATTGCAAACGGGATGCACTAAATAATCAGCCGCTGCTCTGTTCTTGGCCAATTATTTATGTACGTACTTTGCTAGAGAATACGTAACACCAGAAGATCATGATTATTTGTCCGAGAATTCACTCTCGGCTTTAGGGTCAAAGTTTTTCGTTCAGTGGTTGGGCTCTCTTCTGATGAAATATGGATATATTCCATGGTGCAATTATTCCTGAATCCCGCGTCCAAATATAATCCGTTCATCCGTTATTTCTCAAGCACATTCAGATGGTGATCTATAACCATCACGAAAAAATACCGTTGAAGTCAATAAACAAATTTTATCAACAAACCGCCATTCTATTAAATGGTGTATTATGGGTTCGCTCCGTTAATACAAAATTGGTATTCGTCTGCAAATTGATCGAAAAACGTTACGAAGTGAAGTTTACATAATTTGACGTTAGTTCAAATGGACGACATGCTGCAGTAGCCTTTAGAGGAAAGTAACTTGGTTGTTTTAAAGTAACCTAATAAAGCTTTAACTAAAACAAGAAAAACGAAAATACCTACGCGTTAAAATGGTGGCCACGATAAAGCTTGCGTGGTGTAGACTGCAAACAAATTACTAGAGATTAAAGTGCAGGGGTCTCGAGACTATTAGGCAGAAATATGGGGATGCTTAGTTAAAAAATTAGAATTACATCAACAGATGTAATTGAAGGACTGCAATATAAAAGTCAGGAGCCCGAATATTTCATTTCCAATTTGAATTCTGAACACAATTATAAGATAAAAACGAAAAACTACAACAATAGGTCGAAGCATAGAAAAGTGGCTTAATAAAAGCGTTTATGAAAAAGGTTTTTCTCCATTGTGATCGAAAAACAAATCTAGAGAAGCAAATTATAGAGCCGGGTGTAGCGGTTAGTAGTTAAAGGTTAATCTTTAAGGAATGAGAGACAGTTGAATGCTAAAATAACTGAAATTCAACTAAGTAAAGTGGAAATGGAAAATCAATTGAGACCTGAGTTGACAAATGACAGAATTGAAGAGTACAAATGGCATTTACATCAAGCTGATACATTGAAAACATTGGAGTTCAGTTTCGAGTTCGAATTCAGTTCGGCAATTGTTTGGAAAAATTTTAAAGTGTTAGGAACAGCTCAATTGGTTTAAACTTAAATTTGTTCATCAATCATAAAGAAAGATACCTAATTGAGTTTGCCGATGCAAATTTTGTAGAATGCAGAGGAACGCGAAAATCAAATGATTGATTGCTTTATGTGATGCAGTTAAAGAAGCGGTCATCCTTTTTTGCAACATAGCAGACACATTTTTCAAGCAGAAGCTTTTGACCTTAGGTCGCTGCTTTTCATAATATCAGTGCAACTCTCTTCCACGAATGTAGCTCAGCTGACGCTACGGCTTTGCTTGCCACCTTCAAATTTTCGATTTCATGCAAAATACTGGTAGTAACATCAGTTTATTTTCTAACCTTGTTGAGTGGAGCAAAAATCTCTAGTGTTATAGGCTGCAATTGAATGCTAATCACCCATTATGGGGCAGCTCCAAAATTGGCAACAGTGGATGTCTCTGTCTAATTATATAAGTACTTCTGCACTTGAAATCCTCAATAAAGTTTTTAAGCCAACTTTTATGACTTCTACGAGGGCGGAGTGAGAAGTCTGGTAAAAATGAAACAAGAAAATTTTCGGCAAAAAAAATCATTTTTCAACGTAGTCGCCTTTTAGCTCGATACACTTAGTCCAACGGTTTTCGAATTTTTCGATCCCTTCCTAATAATACGATTTCTCCAACCCTTCAAAATAGGCGTTTGTTGTATCGATGATCTCCTCATTAGAGCCGAATCTGTTTCTGCCGAGCCATTTGTTCAAGTTCGGAAACAAGAAATAGTCACAGGGGGCTAAGTCTGAATAATATGACGGATGTGGAAGAGTAATTCATGGATTTTGGCCATGCCAACTACAAACGTGTGCATCCGTGCATTGTCTTAAATGGAAGAGAACTTTTCACCAAACGCGGTTGTTTTTTTTTTCAAAACGTCATTGAAGTTGCAGTAATTTTTGCCGTTAACTGTTCTCCTCTTTTGAACGTAATCGATGTGGATTATGCCGCCTGCATCCCAAAAAACTGTGGTCATGACCTTGTTTTCCGATAAAACCGCCTTAGCCTTCTTCAGCCAGTAGAAATCCACTGTTCTTTGGTCTCCGGTGTATAGTGATGGATTCATGTTTCATCCACAATTATGAAACGACGCTAAAACTCATTTTTGTTTCGCTGGAACATTGCCAAACTTATGCCTCTGAAGTTGTCACACGTTTGCGCTTTTGATCGATTGTAAGCAAATGCGGCACTTAACGCGCGGATAGCTTTTTTCATATTCAAATGTTCGTGCGCACACATTCATCTGAGATGCCTACTATCTCAGCTATCTCGCGCATACTTTCACTCTGCGGTCTTGCAATATCGTATCATAGATTTTGTCAACCATTTTTGGTGTGGTGGCTTCATTTGGGCGTCCTGAACATTCGGCATCAGTTGTGCTTGTATGACCACAACAAAAATCAGTAAACCACTTGTGAATCATTTTAATCGATGGTGACGAGTCCCCATAATATTTAGCAAGCTTTGTTTTCGTTTGCGCAATGGGTTTTTCACACAAAAAATAATGTTTAATTAGCACACGAAATTCACTTGTTTCCATGTTTGCAAAAAAACATGTGTTGTCTGTTTTCAATGGCTGTCAAAATTGATCTAAATGACAGATCTGTTTGAAAATTTTAATTTGGTTAACCAGACTTCTCACTACGCCCCCATATAAGGAAGAAGCGATTGATGTTTGTTTGTGTCCTGTGCCAATTATTGATTTGGTATTTAACTGGAAAGTGACTAATGATATTCTTTCATTAGACCACAGGTGTATCACTTTTAACACAAACCTTAAAAGACCTCCTCTTAAACCTTACCGTAAAAAGAAGCTAACAAACTGAGAACCTTATTATTTTGCAATCAATTTAGCTTACGAAAAAGCTTGCCGTCTCATTATCAAACAGAAGACTCGGAATAACCTTTTCTGTGTTCCCATCTTAAAAACCTAAGGCAAACTACCAGAAAACTTAAAAATAGAACCAAAAGATCCAACCTTCAGAATAATTGGGATTTATCCTTTGAAGCACAAAAACAATATAAAAACGTCGAAAGCCACTTGTATTGCATCTTGGATTAGCTTCTGTGAAGTAATTAAGTCTATCCGGCATCGCTACTTAATATAGGCCTACTTTATATAGGCAGGCTGGAACATGGTAACTGCGAAAACATTACTGATTGTTCACTTTCCCAGTTGCGTCTTTATTATCTCTGAGTTTCTTGATTCCGGATAACCAACCGTTACTGGCAACTCACTTGACTGGGACGTAGCCCACAGGCTCGAAGTCACTCTCGAAGTCTTGTAATGTACAAGTTTCTCATTTTCGTCGTATAAGGCAGGTGGTCTTGATGGGGTCTTTCATGCAGAATTACAACACGGGTTTCTTCTTCTTCGGGATCACTTACACCAATATTGAGTTGCTTTCGGAAATGCTCATCACTGTTTACTAAACAAAGAAATATTGGTGGACTGTATGTCCCTTCGCTTTTTGGGGAAATGATCACCAGGTCATGACGGTATCTTGACGTCACCTTAGACAGTAAACTTTCCTGGTAGCTTCACCGTACAAGTAAACGCCCGAAAGGCCACCGCCGTTTTTGGCAATGTAGAAGAGCATTTAGGAAGTCCTGGGGTTTGACTCCGAAAACGATAATTTTTATTTACAAATCGTTATCCTTACCTATGCGTCTCTCCTTACCTATGCACTTCTTTTGTTTGGTGGCCCGTGGTAAAATTGAGTCCGACTTTAGTAAAAATTACCAGTCAACAGTCTGACTTTGCAGACCATTTTGTTCCTAACCCCGCCGCATGACATTGTGTGTGTTGGATGGAAATGAGACTCTTAAATGATTGAGGACGAGTTTCTGAAATATGGATAACCAGGACGGAATTCGGCTTCTTCTGAGCAGATCATATTGAGATTTCTTATGCTGTATGGATGTGAAATTCTAAAATGATTTTAAGAATAAGTTTAGGTATATGGCCAACTGGGGCGGAACTAAGCCAAAATTCATGTATTAGTGCTTAGTTTTTGAAAAAAAAAATATTTGTAAATGGTTTTGTTGAATTTTTCTTGTGATAATTTTTTACTTGTTAAAGGAGAAAATATGTTCACAAGGATGAAAATATGTTCAAAAAAGTGAAACTTCACAAAACTGTCTGCCATTTATTATTGAACAAGGTGTTTCACAAAAATTTTAAATTATTTTAATATCTTACAACTGATTGAATTAGTGAAGCTCTTACAAAAAGGCGCATTATCACGCATTATTCTCTTTGTTAAACGGTAGCCATTTTCTAGAACTTTATCGCAAACTCATTTTTGAACCACATGCCAAATTTTAAAAATTCAAACCGGTATTTCCTAAAAATCGGGTTTTTTTGTACAAAATCGTGATCTTGAAAACCGGGATTACGTTACACACTCTAAACAAATATTGATACGAAGCGAGGTTTCACGCTTCGTAACAATATTTGTTTAGGGTGTGTAACGTAATCCCGGGTCTTCGCGCATTTTTTTATAATTTTCTTTTAATTGTTCTTTAAAATTTTAGTGCTCCGTCTGTATCTGGATCTATGGTCATTCATAAACAACGTTTGCAAACTCGTGCCTAACTGCGGACCCTCTCTAAGTAGTTTTGGTGTAAATTGGCCAATAGTTTCCTCGCTGCCGCGTTAATTTATTTCTAGGAGCTCGGCATTTGATATTCCTTATCTTCAAAAAATTCCTCTATATCGGGAATACCAAACTCTTCGGATTCGTCTCTCCCGAGAGAATGAGCCAAATCGATAATGTTTTAAAAGAGCATTTTGGTTGACGGCACAGTATTTCTCTGATACATCTGTATTGTATTTTCTACACACGACTACACCTGTATTGTATTTTATCGTTATTTGCTATCTGTATTGTATTTCTGATTTTGGCTACTGCCAAACCAACATGTGTCAATTGAAAATAGCAAAAATTTCCACACCTCATGAAAAGTAAGGAGTGCATGATCTTCTAATTTTCCTAAAATATCGGCAAAGTTCTCCTAATATATATGCATTAAAAGTAGAAATTATGCCATATTCTTGAGTTTGGATCATTGATGTTGTGTTGGGCGGTAAAAACTCAATTTTAGCATTTAGATGCTGTAAATTTTTCAAAGAGTTTTTTTTCAATAGCTTTGACTTTGGGAATGAAACACTGGGGAAACCAACGTTCAAATAAAGTGCGTCATCCAACATCTTTATGTGCCCGCAATGAACTGGTGTATTCATATTACGGGTTTCATCACTTGTCGTTTTTGAACTCGGTTAATAAAGGGAGGTTTTAACACTTGACAGTCCAATGTGCTGCTCCAAAATAGCAACGTGACTACGTTTTGCCGCCTTAAATCTACTGGCAGATCTTTCATTTTTAAATAGATAAGTTCTTTTCGACATTTTCTTGCAAACCAGTCCGGTTTCATCAGCATTATATCAAGGACGTAAGAATTATCTTGAATAATTTTGGCCAATTTGGGCGGTTATTCCCTGACTAATTTTTCAGCACCGGACGCAGTTTTTTTTGTTACTTTAAGATTATGTAAGTTATGCCGTTTTTTGAACCATCCATAATTGGCGGAAAATTCGATTTTCAAGGCAGTGGGGGTCCTTTCTTTGGTTAAAAAGTTGAAGCACTTTGTGATCCCGTTTGCAAGTTGAATATTTTGCACTCACTGTCGCCACACTTTTACGATTAGAATTTTCCATCCGTTTTATTGTTTTTACAGTCGACTCATTCTAACCATACTCTTTTGTCACAAAGGTTGACCTCTTCTCCGATTTCAATCTACCCAAAATCTTGATTTTGGCTTCTAACGAAATTCACATGTAATTAAAAAAATTAAAAGACATTTACATATTGTAAAATTTAACAATATAAATTACAAAATTTTGTTACCTTTTGTTATGATAGGAAGAAATAAAGAAATTTCGTTTTCAAATATTCAGTTCATATGAATAAAACAACACAACTAAAGGGGATTCCCCATTCCAACCATTTTCAATTTTTACAGTTTCTGAGTGCGTCTTATGGAGTAAATTAGAAAAATGAAATGACAGCGTTTAAAGCACGTTAGACATCGAAATATTAATATTAGATTTTTTAGATTTTTTTAATATTAGAACTTTTTTTTAAACATGTAAAAGCGAAATCGCGTAAATTGAGGGATAGGTGTATTTTCTTTCAACACTTGGTTTAGAATATACCATTATCTAACCTACGGAACGAGCGATTATTTTGACATTTCAAAACAAATACCAAATATTTTATAATATACTACATACGATGAACAAGAAAATTGCGTTCCAATACGGTTCCTAAACTAAAGATGTCGCTAAAGGTGACGCCTTCAGTTATTCAATACAAACATTTTATATAGTTTATTTGCCAATAATACATCCCAAATTTATTTAAGATGGCTGCCCCGCAATAAATGGCCAATTTATTTTCGTGGACCCAAGAAATGGCATTTTAACAAAATAGCATCCCAAATCCGGACACCCTTTATATAAAAATATATAAACCATATATAATTTTTCATTTTCTTTAATTTAAATTGTTTTCCTTGTCGTTTAAATTTAAACGATCAAAAACAAAAATAATAATAAGAAGAAAATAAAAATAAATCTTACTATTATACGAACAGATAAAAGAGACGTAAAAAAGAGCATCAGATTTTCGGTTGTGTACAAAAGAATTTTATATAATTTTTAAATTGTTTTTTGATTAATGATTTTATTTATTTATTTATTATTATTATTTGAATATTTGTTTTATATATTTTTAATTCGAGAATCGTCAATAATTATAAATCTCTTATCTACATAATAATGTTGTGAAAAGTTATTAGTTGTTTGTTGTGCTACGTGTACACAAATTAAGATCGGGAAGGGTGCTCGGCTGCTCGTGTACACAATTTAGATCTGAATCTCACGGGAATTCTTCACACGGACGGAAATTAGATTATTCCCCATTGCATGTTAGCTCAAATTATTTATGTAATTTATTTATGTGATTTATTGGATGTTGTAAATTATATTATGTAGCTATATGGCTAAAGTAGTAAAATGTTGTAAATTAACTAACTCGCGATTTTTTATTTTTTATTTTTTTCAGGTGAGCAATTTTTTTTTATGGTTTAGGAGTCGTGCAATCATAATATTAATGGTATGTTTATGTTATTTACTAGTTAGTGATTATAATTTTAAGAAAATTTTCTCAAATTTATTGAAGTCGGTGTTAAATGCGGAAGGTTATTTGTAATAACCACCAGCATTTTATCTATTGTTTCCTATATTGAAAATAATTAATTAATTGGAACTTTGTGTTGCGATCCGAACGAGAAAGATTAATTTTCTAATGAATCATAAAATAGGCTAAAAATGAATATAACTGCGCATTCAATTGTACAGTGGTTAAGTGGTTTATCATTTTGTATTATCGAGCACGAGAATTGTAGAGTTTTAAACACACAGCCACCTACATAATGCAATAGATGAAAGCTATCCACGAAACTGCTACTCGGATCGTCATAGAGCTCCATTTGGTCCAGATGATTTTTCATGATTATAACGAAAAAGAACAAAAATGAAAATTCTGTGGAGTGAATCCAGGAGTGTTTGGCACATAGCCATCTACATATTGCAATAGATGAAATCTGTTCAAGGGTTTACCATTTTGGCTCTTTCATTTTTCTTAATTATAATAAAAATGGAAATTCTGTGGAGCGAATCCTGAAAATTTTGCACATAGCCACCTGCATAGTAGAATAGAAGAAAGCAGGTCAATTTGAAAAATTACATTACATATTGTATGTGCGGATCGATGAATGCCCCATTGTGGAAAATCTGTGGAACGAATCCTAAAGATTTTGGCACATAGCCACCTACATAGTATGTACAATAGACGAAAGCAGTCCAGTTTACAAAAAATACGTCACATGTCTATGTCGATTGGGTTCCTCAGTTTAGCTCGATTATTTTAGGTATTACGCAAAATTTTGTAAATGGAACTCCTACGAAAATCCCAAAGATTCATTCCACAGAATTTTCATTTACGGCCTTTTTCGTTATTATTATGAAAAATGAACGAGCTGAAACAGGGCACCCTGACTGATCGTCCACATGCGGGGCTGCACTCATTTATTGATCTAACTAGGTGGTTATGTGTCAAAATTTCCAGGACTCGATCCATAGAATTTCCCTTTTCGGATCTTTTCGTTATAATTATAAAAAATGAATGGATCCAAATGTGGCATCCTGATGATCCGCAGAGACCTTTGGCGTAATTTTTCGAAATTGGCTAGCTTTTATCTTTTGTGTTCTGTATTGCATTTAATTTTGATTAAAAGAACTGGCACAATGGAGAACCCTGACGGTAGGCATAGACGTCCAATTAGAATGCTTTCACATATTGCACTATCTAGGTGGCAATGTGCCAAAAACTATGGCATTCGTTCCACAAATTTATGGTTTTCCGACTTTTTCATTATAAGTAATTATGATAAATTCAGCGGGCCTAGAGGTAGGGCTCGAAGTAGCGCTTTCACGATCCGCATAGACATGGGGCGTATTTTCTTAAAATTGGACAGCTTTCATCTATTGTAGTAAGGTGCTATGCGGTAAAATGTCCAGTATTCGCTACACAGAGTTTCCTTTCGAAGTGACGTCCGTGACGTGTTTGAATACCATGCCCATCTATATTACATTAATACCACCACAATAACGTAACGGGGAAATCTTTTCAACTGACTGGACAGGTTGCCATCATGATTGTATGTTCCTAATTGAGATCACTGTAATTTATTGAACCTTCAACCGTTGGACTCGACGGGCTGTTGCCTCCACATTTTTCAAACATGATATTCCTAATTGTAATTTCAATGTGTCGAGCTTTCACTCGCTTGAATCTCTCCTCTATTGAACTTAACAATATCGAATTTTTGAAAAGTTGGCTACTTCATCAAAATTCATCACTCTAATAAAACCTTCATGCGTTCCGTATCATTCCTTTTCTCTTAGGATCCGTTTCTACCAACAGCACATTCCCATTTTGTTGTTTTCAGGATCTCAGTACTCTGCATATCATTGACACTAAATAAATGGGTTGGGTCTCAACGGCAGCTGCCTTAACGTATTTTAGAATACGTTCTAGAAATGGCAGCCAGAATTTAAGGAATTTCTAACTTCCTAAATGTTCATATAATCGGTCAAGTTTGAGCATCAAATGTTTGGTAACTCTTAAAATGATTGGTGTCTGTTTGTTTTCTTTAGATGGTTGTTATAAATCAAATATGTTCATTTAAAGTAAATGTAAGGCTCACCTGAGCGTCAATTCGCGTTCCGTGAAATAATGAAAATGAAAAGATTTTTTCATTGGCAATCTAGTAGTTTGAATTATTTGCACGTAATTTTAAATTTTACTGCCAATGAAAAAAACTTTTCATTTTCATTATTTCACGGAACGCGGATTGACTCGCCCTGAACTTCAAAATATGAAAATTCTAAGGTATTTTCGAATATGTATGGTTTTCTTACCCTAAATTCAATTACAAAATCACTTAATTTTTTTAATTAGTTTCACTCAAAACTTTTGAGTGAAATTTTTAATTTTAACTAGTTTGCATGAGTTTCACTCAAAATGTTTGAGTCGATTTTTTTCAAATAATTATTTAATTTTGTTTTGTCGATGTCAGTTCTTCAAAAATACCGGCAATAGAAATGGCTCGTGACTTTATGCCTTATAAAATAAAAATGACTTTATGCCTAATAATGAAAAATTGGAGTTTTAAAACATGATTAATTTTAAAAAACACTTAAAAAATTCAACACAGTAATCTTCCCTTCCTTTTATGGAACACAAATAGTGATAATTTGTTTTAGTTCATTTGGTGAAATTTTTGAGTGAATTTTGATAAAATTCAGAATAAAAATATTTTCATGGGCGACGTGGTTTGGTAACCCTAAATACATATTGAAAATCACTCAAATTACATAATTTAGAGAACCAGTTTCACTCAAAATATTTGAGTTATTTTCTTTCTTTCTTATATTTGACGTTAATAAATGTTGCTTATTTCTTAAAATCATGAATTTCATGCACATCAAAATTAAAATTTAAATTAAAGATTTTTAACTTAAATTATGAAAAGTTTGTAAACTACAATAAAGTTAATTTAATTAAATGAGATATCATTTTCCGCAGGTTAATTAATTTTTCTCAACTGTTAATTAGGTAGCTCTATGCTCCAGCTCTATGGCTGGATCGAATTTACTGGAGTGATATCGGTTGTGGTTTACTGTTTCCAACATCTGTGAGGACATCAATTGGTTTCGCGACTGTTGTGATTATTTCGCCATATATGACCGTTATTGTTATTGTAAAAATGTATGAAAATTTCACAACTCGGAATTATGCTAGCGGATCGTGCATAAACCCCCCATATAAGTCTATTGAATTTAACGAGTTTTGCTTAATGGTTGTCCTTGATGTGAACGTGTGGAAATTTGATCAATTTTGCGATCACACGGGAGCTGAAACTAATTTCACTCATTGTATTTTACCGTTTATTTTCCAGTCCACAAGGTAAACGTGATAGTGCATCGGCGTTGCCGTGCTATTTCGTAGCTTTATACGTTATCGTGAATGTGTAGCTCATCAGGATAATTGCCCACCGTTGAAGATGGTTGATTGAGTGAACCGGTAATTAACGAGACTTCTGGTCGGTACCCAATTCGAATTTGCGACCTTGTGTAGCGAAAATGCTTTTTTTTCGATTTGCGAATACTCTTCTTGTGCACTGGTGAGTGTTTCTGAAGCAAACGCAATTGATAAAACAAAAATGTTGATAAAACGATCTTCATTTTACCGATAAAATATTCCACCTTTTTGACGTTTTTTGGTCGACGTTGATTTTGTATCGCTTGGACGTTGGACGAATTCCGTTTCGGTTCATCATATGACCCAAGTATTCGACTTCAGACTTCGCAATTGCATCTATTTAGTTGTAGTTGTAGTTTGAATCCGTTGCATTCTAATCGTGATAATAATTGTTTAACATTCTTCAAATGTTCCTCATTGTTAACGCCGGATATAACGAGATCGTCTAAATATACTGCACAAAATTATAAATCAGCTATTTGCTCCACCAGTCTTTGGAGACTGGTGTGCTAGATATTCCAAAATGCATGGCAATGTGACCACCTTGTAATTTGTAAAATAGCTCTTCGATTCGAGGGATTGGATGACGATCCATATCGTCTTGTGAATTGACCGTCACTTTATAATCGGCGTAAATTCGTATTCCTCAACATTTCTTCACTGGTACGATTGGAGTAGTCCATGATGAAACTTGGATTGGTTTTAAGACGTTAAACGCGAAACCAGTCATTGCAATTCATTTTTTATCGCTGTTCTTATGGCGAACGGTAAAAATCGTGGCTTGAAAGATTACAACTGTCACGCAATCGAGATTTTCGTGAGAGGAGATGAAATTCACGCTGATATTCCGTAGCATCGTTTGTGTTTACGTCGATTACAAGTAAGACGAGCCATTTATTACGATATGATACTTCAACATCGACGGTTCCCTTGACGCGACGCCTCAGTGTCCAGTTGAATTCGAACCGGTTCCGAATTAATGCGGGCCAAAATCCACATTTTCTTTTTCATTGCACTGTTGATTTGAAAAATTGTTGAAACATCAAATTCATTCAACATATATGCTATTTGTGGCTTGCGATTGTTACGTTATGGTGAGTACGAGCTCTTGCGACACTTAGAGCGTGGTCGAAAAATTTGAACGACCTTGACGATGACCTCTATTGTTACCACGTTTTCGCCTTGATCATTGACGACGTTGTTGTGACATACATGCAGTGGCAATATGACCGATGGATCACACGTAGCTTTGTAATACGGACAAATTGGACGATCGTGATTAATTTCACATTTGCGGATATGATTTCAATAATTTACGAGAGCGATGATCTTTTCTTGGATGATGATTTTCCACCGTGAATACTTGCGATGCCGATGAACTTTCACCCAGAAACGTTGCATTTGTTCGCACAGTTGTTCCGTACGCTTTTGCTTTTCGAGTACATTCTCAAGCGTTGGATTTGTTTTCTGTAGACACATGTTTCGTACCTGTTCGTGAGGGTTTAAAATAACGATAACGTCTCGGATTAGATAATCTATTTTCTAACAAATTTACAATTTCCAAATTTTTCTTTTGATTTAATAGTAACTCTCTCGTGTTCTTGCCCATCCTTTTATTCGACCAGCAGATTTCAACTAAGCTCGCAGAGGCCTCACATGGTTTGCAGGCTAGATCTCAGGGAGAAATGTTTGAATCGTGGGAATTTGTGGCTTGCGGTGCCCTTGGCTTACACCATGCTTACAGAAATGTTTAAAAAACCGCAAACTAAATAAAAATAAAAAAAACTGAATGTTCCGCCGAAATTTTGCAGACGAAACTTGAGGAGCATGTGTATACAGAAATAATAACCGGGTGTGTCCATCCGGTGACGGCCGGATCCCCCCGAGTGACAAGTAACCAGTCTGTTGAAGAGACCCCGCCTCCCCCCCCCCCCTTCTCCCTCTAATGACCCATCGACCCCGAAAGGCAGATGCCCAGCTGCAGCGAAGCTGCATTAGCTGGTAGGTATGTCTCATCAACAAACCAAGCCTCTCTTCACCCGGAGAAATCTCCAACGAATGTCCATCAATTCACACTTCGACAGCATGGAACCGTCGAAGTGCCACACGAGACCGCTGGATTTTACGGTCGCTCGCGAATGAACGATACATCTCCTGGGCGATAAACGATACATCTCCAATCCGACCCTGTGGATGGCCTGCTAAGGGGATGAATGGGAGTGACAAATTCAGCTTGTAAATATGGCACCGACCCGGAACGGAATATCCACTCTCGTCATACCAAACCGTAATTGCTATTTATCAATTCGTTCGCTATTTATTTTTCAACCGAAAAATAAAAAAAATGATGAATTAAACCAAAAATAATATTAGAGTTACTGAACGGGAAAACAAGCGACCGGTAATAGACCAATTAACAAAAATAATAAAATGGCCGCCGAACGAGAATTGAATTTGAGAGACAAAACCACTGAGCGCCGAGCGTGCGACAAATAATAGCTCTTCGGCACTCGATTACAATATTTTATAAATAAAAAAATGAAAATTTTGATTAATAAAATAAAAAATTTGGAAAAGGTAGAAAAAAGAAGAAAATTTTAGAACAAAATTTAAAATTAAAAAAAATAAATAAAAAACATCATACCTTCCTGTTGCGGCCTTGGTGCTGTCATGCCACAGGTGAATTGCCACACTACCCAATTGCCTAGCAAGAAAGACCTCACCTGGCCACCTGCATGTGAATATCGTAAATATAGAGCCTCGGTCGGCCGCCTGTAGAATGTGGCTGCGTCTTCGCAGCTTAAAATTTAGGGTGGCGTTTACTCGCCAAAATTCGTAATTGCGAATGGCCACGTTGTTGGCCACCCGTTATAATTGCGGCACACCTTTTGTTAAAACTGCCTACAATGAACGTGTTGCAGCACCCATTGGTACTCTTTGAAACCGTTGACTATGTGGTACCCATCGAATGCTTTCAGCCCCCCGTTGAAATCAATACTTGTAGAAAATGTAGTAACCACTAACAAAATGTGCACGCCAAAAAAAATATAAATGGCGACACCCGTTATAAATCCACACACAAACACACACACACACACACACACACACACACACACACACACACACACACACACACACACACACACACACACACACACACACACACACACACACACACACACACACACACACACACACACACACACACACACACACACACACACACACACACATACACACACACACACACACACACACACACACACACACACACACACACACACACACACACACACACACACACACACACACAAACAAACACAAAAATACGCTTCCGCCTTAATTATTTCGGAAACAACGAATTCTGTTAAAATTTTATTTTTGTGACGTCTCCGAAAATTACAACAAATATATTTCTTGCTATACGGTCACAAACTGTTACTTCCGTTGATATTGCTGAACCAAATGTATTGCACTCTGCGTGATATGTTGCACTGATAATATTTAACTTGTTTTCCACACCAATAAAAATCAAACCAAATTTTAATGATGGCGGTCTTCCAAAGTAATATCAAAATCGGAATACGCTTAAAATCTCAAAATCTCGTCACTTCAAAAAAAAATTCTTTTTTTCAATTTTTAACAATTATTTATTATTTTGCACTAACAAAACGTATATTAATAATTAATATATTTTTAATATTTTCTTTTTTTTCGATCATAAAAATTACCGACAAAAAAAATAATTTTAACATCTTTCTGATATTAAAAAAAAAAAAAAAAAATCTCAACATAAAAAATTTAAAAAATATACTTTTTTACTCCCTGCACTCCCTCCAACGCGCATCAAATTGCAAGTCTGTAAAATAGGAGAACAAAAACAAAAAAACAATATTCTATACCGTCTTGCTATTGCACACACACCCGTACATCGGTCTTGCTCTCACATTCAATCGACGCTCACGCGACATCATCGCATTGAGGGAAACGGGAACTAACATAAAAGGACGCATACACAATATGCCAGCAAAAATATTAGTACTAAAAGTACCAAGTGCTCGAGAACAGGTGGCACTGCAGTCAAACAAAATACTCCATCACCATAGAATGAAAAAGAAAGAATACTCAGAGGGAAGGCAATTAATTGTCATGACCATGGAGTCGTAACCAAATAAAATAAAAATAGTTATATCGAATTATATTTTTTATTCACGACACGAGTAGCGAGAAAGACGTTTCACATTTGACCCCGCTGTTTTTATACATCAGAAAAAGAAACGAAAAGTTGTGTCCATCACGCCAGCCGGACCCATATCAGTCGGAACCAAATAGCTATGGCACAAGTAGCACAATTCATTGTGCATCATTATGCACTTTATGATTTTTCAGCCGGAACCTGATATAGCAAGCCTGAAACTTATAAATCCAGCAATATACGATTTTCGAAAAAAAAAACCAATTCAGCAGGAACCAGACCCTCTAAGCCAAACTAACTATGACATAAGTAACACGATCCATTGTGTATCATTGTGCACCATATAATTTTTCAACCGGAACCTTATAAATCCAGCATTATTTGGTTTTTCGGTGGAACCTTATAATTCCAGCAGGAAACGATGGTATGGTTATATACAACCAAAATAACTATGAAACAAGTAGCACGATGCATTGTGCTGTATGTGGTTTTTCAGCCGGAACCTTATAATTACAACCAGAACCTGATAAAGCCAACCAGAACCATACTACCGCCAAACCAACTATGACATAAGAAGCACGATGTATTATTGTGCATCATTGTGCACTAATTATTTGTTCAGTTGGAACCTTGTAAATTCAGCCGGAACCCGTTAAAGCCAGCCAGAACCATACTACAGCCAAACGAACGGTGACATAAGAACCAAGATGTATTGTGTATCATTGTGCACTAATTGTTTTTCAGTCGGAGTCGGAACCTTATAAATCCATTTGGAATCTAATAAGCCGGAACCACATCCTCTTCAGCCAAACTAACTATGGTACAGGTAGGACAATGGATTGTGCACTATATGATTTTTCAATCGAACCATATAATGCCATCCAGAACTATAAATATCCAGTCGAAACAAAATGTTTACAAAAATAATTTTGGCGCTTGCACAATGGTCGTAGTGCAATTTGGATGATAGTGCAACATATGAGGTTTTATTATGCATAACTATTCGGAGCTTTAAGCAATATACATGGTTGATGGTCATTGTGTACTAGCTAAAATTTCAACTGGGACTACTTCGGCATATTATAATTCCTGATCCGTTTAGAGAAGAACTTTGTTTGTTTCCGATGCACAATGCATCGTGCTAATTGTGCCTTGGTTGGTTTGGCTGTAGTATGGTTCTGGCTAGCTTTATCAGGTTCTGTCCGGAATTATAAGGTTCCGTCTGAAAAAGTACATAATGCACAATGATGCGCAATGCGTCGTGATACTTGTTCCAAAGTTGGTTTAGCTGTAGTATGGTTCTTGCTGGATTTATCAAGTTCCTGTTTGAATTATAAGGTTTTTCGGAAAAATAGTTTATTACTGCATTTATAAGGTTCCGGGTGAAAAATTATATAGTTCACAATGATGCACAATGCATCATGCCACTTGTGCCATAGTTGGTTTGGCTGTAGTATGGTTCGCATCGTGCTATACTTGTGCCATAGCTAGTTTGGCTGTAGCGGGTATGGCTCCGGATGAATTTGTAAGGTTTTTTTCCGAAAATCGTATATTGCTGGATTTATAAGGTTCCGACTGAAACAATTTATAATGCACAATGTATCGTGCTACTTGTGCCATAGCTGGTTCTGGCTGAATTTATCAGGTTCTGTCTGGAATTATAAGGTTCTGACTGAAAAAGATATTGTGCACAATGATGCGCAACGCATCGTGCCATAGTTGTTTGGTTCCGGCTGATATGGTTCCGGCTGGCGTGACGGACACGAAAAGTTGACAATTATACAAAATAACGAAGTTATTACAGTGCAGTAAACGCTTTAAGGCCTCTAAAACTAAAACACGCATACTTTAATTTAAGTGATATGTCTGCTTGATATGAGACGGCATTTGTATAATTAGTTAAATTCGTAAAAAACTAACTCTTTAATAAAATGTATGAAATATTCAACAAACTCACTAACCTTGATGACCGATACCCTAACCTAGCAATGATTACACTATTGTGACATAATTTAACCTAAATAAACTGCGTGTAAATGTTTACAAGCATTGATAGATTGATAGATGGGTAAATGTTTATATTCCAACTAGTTTATCCAGTGTTTAGCGTAATTTGATCAATCTCGCGCCCTATACAGTACATTGTGTAGGTCCATAGACTACACACACACAAACACAAAAACTATATAAGTAAGTAAATAGAAAAAAAAAATTGTGTTGACACTTTCTATTTTCAGTTTCATCAATCAAAAACCCAAATTCCCCAACAAAACCAAACAACGTAAAACAAAAAATTAATTTTCGCCCAACCCAACACAAATTTTCACACTTTTGATCACTACTGTACTATACGCCGTACATAGCTTACACACATTTTCATTCCATTCATATACATAAAATGTTAAAGTTGGAAAAAAAATTATCCAACAACAACTAAATAAAAAAAATCCACCCTTGTTATTTTCCTATTTTATTCCGATGTAGCACAAAAAATATATTTCCTTTTTATTTTTCATCCACCTGCCATCCCACCCCATCTACGCTCCCACCCGATTTTTTCATATAAAAACATTTTTGTATTTCGTTCGAACTTTTGTGAAACTTATGTTGAAAATATATAAAAGTTACCAGTTTGCTGTTAGATATTATGTGAGTTGGTGTGTGTGTATATATATGTATATTTATATATGTTTTGTATATTCAATTTGATTGGAGGAGTTATTGTAAGTGATATGACTTTATTATTATGATTATTATTGTTATTATTTTGATTTAATTTCTACGTCATTGTCTTAACGACTATTTTCTTATATACATACATAAAATAAATTATAACGATGTAAATTTAACAAATTTACCTGATGATTTTTCTGCTTTTTTGCGTTCGTTTACATTTTAATGAGTGATTAATATTTATTTACAAGTCTGCCTACCTGCCTTCTTCGTATTTTATTACTCCCATGAATTGTTATACTTAATCTTAATCATGATAAATTTTATCGTCTTGTCATTAAATTTTTTGCGATGGAGTACCACGAGCGAGCGCATCATGCTCGCTCCTGCGAGGTTAATTATTTTATAATTTTATGATCTTCTCTTGAACGATAAAGGAATATTTGTTTTGATTTGGGGACACCGCGTTCCATTCTACAAGTGCGACGATGCTATCTTGCATTTGTATACCGCACCGCGTTCAACCAAAATTAAGTCACCCATAACCGATATATACATATATATAATACAGCTGTATATATGATACAAACACATACATAGTTAAATAATTGTATGGTAAATAAAAAAAAACCGATGCCCCGATGCTGATCAAACACATGTTCTTAAGTGGTTTATTTTGTTGTTGTTGCTAAGGTATTACAACAAGTAAGTTAATAAAATTTACCAAGCCTTACATATATGTATACGTACACATACACTCGTGCATTATCGATATACCTACCTGTTCTGGTCCATGACAAAAGCATTTCAAGGATACGGAAACGTGATAATGACTTTCTTCAACTAAACGTAATCCATTATAAATTATTAAGATGCTTAATCTTTCTCTTAAATATTATAACATTATTGTTTGAAACAATAAACATCCTCATTTATTTTAAATTTTCTTAACTTTTTATTTTTAACATTCCGTTTAATTGGAATGTCATAATATACACATTTATATATACAAGATTATTTTATATTTTTTTACTTTTGTTGATATGCTTGGAAACGAAACGATAAAGAAACGAAATAAAATAAGAAAAAAAACTATTCCACAAATTCTTATTTTTCTTGCAGAGATGAAATATATACAAATCTTATGTATAATTTTATATGCATGTGTGGGGTGTACTAACATGCACGAACACAAATACGGCTATATATACATTTTATCATTTTTTTGGGGAAGTTGAATTGAATTTTTTGTTATGTAACGTTCGGTACTTTTTGATATACATTGGTTTGACAAACTTGTCTAGTGTCCCACAACTTTCGTCTGTGTCGGACCATTCTCCGTGCACCATCATTTCTACGATTACTTTATTGTGGTTGTATTTCTGAGAGAATTGGATTGTCCAATATAAGGCTCCTATTACCGTCAATATAATTTTGGCGAAGCTTATTAGTCCGTCGTATAGATGGGGGCGAAAAAGTTGCAAAACTTCGAAATTAATTAAACATTGGAAAATAGTTTGCTAATTAAATATGTTATTAAAAAATATTAGGCTCCTATTCCAAGTTCCAACTAAAACGATGTCCAGTTTTAGGAAAACGAATTCCTCATGATTTTTTTAACTCTACTCGCTTTTGATCAATCAATTGTGTTTTCCATTCTAAAGAGTCCTGACCAAAATTACTAATTAAACGTTCCATTACAATATTTTAGAGTCCAGTCGCTTTCGACAAAGCCTTGGGTTTTCACATTTAAGGCAAATTTAAGATCAGACCTAAATCGGATCAGAACAAAATTAAATGTAAAACAAGATCTATAGTGTCTTGTAAATATTTAAAGGCTTCATAGGCTAGACAAATGCTCATTTAAAAAAATTAGGACTTCGCTCACGAATGATAAAACATTGGGGTTTTCAAAAACCGAACCAAAAACCGGTTGGAAATCACTAATCCACTGATAATGAATTTTTCGATTTGGGTTCTGTTAGATTTAAAATGGGAAACCAATATTTTTTCAAAAACGAGTGGGGCCAAGATTGACTAAGATATAGAGAGCCTAATAAGATAGTTCAGCGGGACTAGTATACAAAGCTATCTGAACGAATATTGCAACTACAGAAAAGCGAACACAGTGAAATTGGATTTATGCTTTAAAAACATCAACTGAGACGACGAATTAACTCTTTGATGTACACGATTTTAAAGAAAGTAAAAGCCCTAGTTGCACAGACTTTTTTTTATTATAAAAAAATGGAAATAAACATTATTTTCGACATTACTAATAATAAGAAAAGGCAAAAACGTTTCAATAAGTACTTTTTTACAGGGTGGGACATATATAATCCCACCATGCAACTAAAGGTCTCCGAGGCACATTGTTTTCGTTTCGTTCCGATTCGTTTCGTTTTCGTTTCGTTTTGAGTTTTTTTTTTGTGTTACTTGAATTTAATCAATTATTTTTAATATCGCATCAATTAATTTAATAAGTGCAGATTTAAATTTTTTTATAGGCACCGACAAAAAACTGATAACCATAAATGTCAAAATGAATAATTTGAGGTTATTGTTTAAGTTTTTTTTTTTGAAATTTGATTGAAATGTTTAAGCACAGGTTCTCACCCAATTGTTTATAAAGAATATATGAATTAACAACAGCTGCATCCAAAAAAAAGAACAATATGCGATGCCATCATTTTTTACTACATCGGTCAAATTTAAAATTAGCCAATAAATAGCGATGGACAAGCGGGCTGAAATATTATTCCCATTTTTATCCTTTCTCTGTACTATTCCCACCTGATTTGGAGCATGGTAATTGGGTAAAATATTCTTGTCTATTATCAATCCACACTTCTTTATTAACAAATGGCATATATTCTCCTCGGTTTTTGCTCTTGTGAGAACCAAAGGATGGTAAAAATTTCCTTGTTTTATTTACAACCCGGCAAGCATTTATTTTGTTTTTTCTCTAAAATTTAATTTTCCATTCAAGTAACGCTAGTAAAATAATTGTCAAAAACAATTTGAGTTCTTTCCACTGACATCAGCAGTAAGATAATTTACAAGTTTTTCTCCAAGATTTTTTGTTACTTGATTGTTAATTTTGCCTGCTCGAATTTGTAGCAGTAGCCAGATTTATCAACCAACACCTTATATCCACTTTTATTTGTTTTTTTTTTTGGGGAAGATATTGTTTGATACTGCTACGCCGTTAAAATTTTATCATAGATTCATCGTGACCTTCATTTCTCATATATGGTATGCTACTCAAATAATTACGATAACTGGGAAGTTTATTATTCCATTAGAAAATGTATTCCTATGAATGGTCGAATTTCTTTATCATCAATTGGAGTGTATCTTTTGTCCTCTTGCTCGGCGTATAGATTTGTTCGAAAGACAATCAAATCAAGGATATTATCACATATAAATTGACGACAAATATGATTCGGTGATGGAGCTTGAAGATCGATAATGTGTTGAGCTGGGCCAGAATTAGAAAAAAATAATCCAAGTGATGCTGCGGTTTTCAATTTTTACTCTATTGTCTAATCAGCTGGCTTTGTGTAACTTCATTTTCACATTTATGTTCTGAGCTAGAAATGATCCCATTTGGTTCTAATATATAGGTCTTCATCGTCAAGATCAGTATGAGTCTACTGTAGTCCCTGTTCTTTCGCGATTCATTTTCCCGGCCCATGAGTTTTGCAAGCAGATACTGGATCGTAGCTATGTTCCTTTTATTCACAGATCGTAATCTGTTGATGAAAATTTCCTTTTGCATCCTGCCCCTATCGAGATTCGAACCCGGTACCTGCCGATCCAAACGCGAAAGCTTTAACCACTGTGCCATTTGGTCGGCACCGAAGAGTTAAACAGCAACAGCGTTGATGTAGTTTTTTTCTGTTTTTAATTGTATTACAACTGATTTACAAATTATTATTTTTAGTCATTCCAAATTGGATCTAGTAAATCAAATTGTTTCTTCCTTCACAGCCGCCTTGGATTTTACTCATCCAATTACGACAGCATTCTCAGCGTTTTGGTGTATACTAATACTTTGTTTTCTCGCATGTTTGCTTATTTCGAAATTCATCTTCAGATACCCTATGGAGGTTGCCATTTCTTATGTACCACGGCGCATTACACTTGCTTGGCATGAATATTCATTTTTGCAAGTGATATTGATGGCTGGCATGGATCAATCCACGGTTTTCGTATAAAATTATTATTATCGAAGCCATTTTCCATCCTTCTGTATTTTCCCATTGCATGCAATCGAAGTTATATTGCTTGGTGAGTATTTCCTAACTGTGCTTTTTGAGTTTGACATGAATTTCATCCAGTAATGCACGATTTACATGTTCCAATTTTTTACAGAAAAATAGAGCTGCACGCAAATAACAAAAAATTACTAATTAAAAAGAGACAGCCATATGTAAACAACATTTCCCCAAATTAAAAAGAAAAAACCCAATTTTATTTTACTGGAATTTGTTTCTTGCTCCTCTCGCAAACGAAAATCGAAATATACTTAACCCTTCATTTTTTACTGGAAAAAAATTGGAACATGTAAATCGTGCATAAATATTAAGTTTTTCGTATTCAAATTGTTTTACTACACCTAATCTCCTGTTCTTGAAAACGATGTAAATTTCCGCATTCGAATATAATTTGCTTTAAAATTCTTTATATTTTTCGAATTTTTCGCCGGCTACTTTAATCATTTTTTCAATTTTGTTTGCAAGTTTTCAAAAATTTATTTCCCTACTAACGAAAAAATTCCGACTGGGTAAATCGATGCGGAATGATTTCTTTAGTAGGGAAATAATTAATAGAAAACTTGTAAACAAATTTGAAAAAATGATTAAAGTAGCCGGCGAAAAATTCGAAAAATAGAAAGTGTTTTTTAGAGGTTCACAATTTAAATTAAAATAGAACAAAGAAAAACATTTTGAATATCAGTGAAACTAGCTTTATTGGATAGCTAATTTTGTGCCGTTAATAGATGGTGCAATCTGGATGTCCGATTTTCACTAATAACTTGCCGAATGTTGTGTTCCCAGTATTCCATCGTCTCTGGTTTATTGGCTAGCAAGTGACTTAACATATGCTCAAAGAAAATAATCTCACGATCTTGGTGGCCAATTAACAGGACCATTACTTGGAATTAGTCTTTCATCAAATGTTTCCTTGAGTAAACTAATTGTACCCCGAGTTGTGTGGCATGTGGCACCGCCCTGTTGGAACCACATATCAGCAAGATTTATGTCAGCCAATTGTGGTACAAAAAAGTTAGAAATCATGTCTCTCTACTGTTCACCGTTGACTGTAACATTCCGACCATCATCGCTTTTGATAACATATGAACCAATGATTCCAACGGCAAGGTGCACCAAACAGTGATTTTATATGCATGTAATGGTGTTACGGCAAATGCTTATAGATTATCTTCACTCCAAATCCGACAATGCTGTTTATTAGCGTACCCATTCAACCAAAAGTGAGCTGAGTCGCTGAACAACATTTTGTTTGGAAAATCAACATCAATATCAATTTGTGCTTCAGCCCATTGGCCGAATTGGTGGCGTGTGCGTTTGTCGGATTGCTTTAATTCTTGAACAAGTTGAATTTTATAAGCCCGTGAACCTAGACCCTTAGATAAAATCTTCTATAAAGTATATGGACACATCTCCAGTTGCTGAGAACGACGTCGAATTGATTGATTTATGCATACCTCAACGCTATGCTGTACAACGTCTTTCGCTTGTTCGGTACGAACTGATCGACGTCTTACTGGATACGTTTTATCATACTCTATAGTATACGTAGTATGAAAACGATCCACAATTAACCAAATTGCCCGCTCTGATGGACGATCAAAACGACCTTAAAATGAACGCAATACACGATGAGTTTGGCGAACAGAACTATTTTGATAAAAAATTTCAACAATTTGCAAGCGTTGTTCTGGTGTGAGTCTATTAATTATGAAATGGCAAATCAAACTGATGACAAAACAAATGTCAGCTGTCAAATAACCTCTAAAAATACCCTTTATAAAATTTTTTAAAGGAAATTATATTCGAATGCGGAAATTTCTACCGATTTCAACAATAGGGGCCCTGAACATGGATCCTCCACAAAAAAAAAAAAATTAAAATGTTCACTCAAAGTTGAGCTAATTAATTCCATCGCTTGAGCAGCATTTTTTCATTTGAAAACAGATAACAATACAATGACGTAAATGTTGCTTCTCAACGTCCATCTCAAAAAAATTGATGCACATGGAACGACAGCTTGTAAATGACTGAAAGTTATGTCATAAAAACAGCAATGACTAAGCTACATATTTCCAAAATGGCGGGAGATTTGGTTGTGTTCAAGTATATTTTAATGCAACCAACTTCAGAGCGGAGTTTCTACTTGCATACCTAAAAGTTTCGCGTCCATATTCATGCCTAGATATTTTGCCGTGCTTCCATAGAAAATTGGCTGAGATTCGCCATCTCTTCGTCCAGGTACCGACAATATTAGTATAGCTCTTTGAAATTTGCTTGTGTATTCTTCTTTGCTATCAGCGATTGCTTAGATGGCCGTATCATCCGCAAACGTTGCTATGTTAGTCTAGTCTATCGTTGGGACGTCCGTAGTATATAGAACATTTAAAGTTGATCCCAGAATACTACCTTTTTGGTACTCCTGCTGATATTTTTGTTAATTTCTGAGTATTCGCCTCCTAATTTAACACGAAATAAGTGTCGGTTGGATATGTAAGATTTTAGTATTTCATAAAACTGCTATGGAAAATCTCTTTGTAAGAAAAGAAATTTACATTTCAAGCCTTTGTGACATACCCTGCCATGGTTTTCTTCAAAGCCAAATTGATGTAGAGGAATAAGATTTCTTTCTTCTATAATTGGTTTAGGTCTCTTTAGGAGTAGTTTCTCGAAAATTTTTGAAATTATTGGTAAGGAAATTTGGCATATACGAGAAATTGATTTCCTCTGTTAATTTTGCTGTTTGCTTAGGTAGATTTTAGAACGTGTTCTCGAAATGTGTTGCAAACAACGAAACTTTTTGCTTTGTACTTTTAGCCCATGTTCTATCTTCATTTTTAACTGGTGGAATTTTAAGTTTAAGGCGTTTTAAACTTTTTGTCACTTTTCAGAGGGAGTACTCGGTATCTTTTTCCCCAGTAAGGCCATTTAGGTATTTATTAATCGTTTCGTTCTTCATTTTTGACAAAAAAATTTAAGTTGTTTTATATTATGGCACTCGATTTCTTTGCAAGGCCTTTCGTGATTTTCATTTTGCAGCAACCAGTCCCCTAACTTTCAGAGGATAAATAGCATTTCGGTGCATTTCCTTTGAACTTTAGCTTTTTACTCTTCGCCGCTTCTTGTATACTGCGTACAGCCAGTCCGTATTAGATTGTAGTATTAGACCGCTATTTTTTTAATGGCTTTATTTTAACTCTAATATTAAGTATGCCTTGACAATTATACACATCTTCCATTTTTCCTTTGTTATTAAAAGAGCATAAATAGTGTAAACCCTCTTTTGTTGATTTCAACTCCTTGTTCAGTCTCGCTTTTTCCTTTCTTAATGATGTTTACAGAATTTTCTATTGTACAACACTTTTGCTTGAGGTTCTCAATAATTTCCGATTTTGCGCGAGTTGGGGAAGACCTCTAGCTATAATTTTGTTTCATAATTATTTACCGTATGTAAACCATTGATTGGAATTAAGCTTTTGCCAGGTGCCGTTGTTTAGAGATACGAGTTTGTGCTTGGCTGAGAGAATAGAAAGTCAAAAATTTCTCCGAAAAACTTAACGTTTAAAGTGTTATGTCTGGAAAAGGTCTCGTTTGAATCGGTTCGTCGATGGTTATCGTTGGAAAATTTTCCAGGTCAAGTTTCATGTTGAGTCTGGGAAAATTTGGGTGTGTGAAATACACGTGCAAATTTCATAAATTTATAAAATCTTTACACGTGTATTTCACACCCTCCAATTTTCCCGGGCTCTCAAAATGAATTTTGACCTGGAAAATTTTTCAGCAATAACTATCGACAAACCGATTCAAACGAGACGTTTTCCAGACATAACACTTTAAACGTTAAGTTCTTATACATTTTTGAAATTTGCACGTGTATTTCACACCCCCCAATTTTCCCGGACTCTCAACATGAAACTTGGCTTAAAAAATTTTCCAGCGATAACCATCGACGAACCGATTCAAACGAGACCTTTTTCTGACATAACACTTTAAACGTTAAGTTTTTATAAATTTTTGATATTTGCACGTTTATTTCACACACCCCAATTTTCCCGGACTCTTAACATGAATTTTGACCTGGAAAATTGTCCAGCGATAACCATCGACGAACCGATTCGAACGAGACCTTTTCCAGACATAACACTTTAAACGTTAAGTTTTTATAAAATTTTAAAATTTGCACGTGTATTTCACTCCCCCCAATTTACCTGAACTCTCAACATGAAACTTGACCTGAAAAATATTCCAGCGATAACCATCGATGTACCGACTCAAACGAGAACTTTTCCAGACATAACACTTTAAACGTTCAGTTTTTGAAATTTGCACGTGTATTTCACTCCGCTCAATTTTCCTAGATCCTCAACATGAAACTTGACCTGGAAAATTTTCCAGCGATAACCATCGACAAACCGATTCAAACGAGACCTTTTTCAGACATAACACTTTAAACGCTAAGTTTTTATAAATTTTTGAAATTTGGACGTGTATTTTACACCCTCCAATTTTCCCGGGCTCTCAACATGAAACTTGACCTGAAAAATTTTCCAACGGTAACCATCGACGAACCGATTCAAACCAGACCTTTTTCAGACTTTTCAGACATAACACTTTAGACGCTAAGTTTTTTCAAATTTTGTAATTTGCCCATATACAATACATACATGTGCATATAACATGAAACTAATAAATTAATGTCGATATTATAATTTTATTTGTTGTTTGTAATGAAAATTTGCATAGTTTTGGCTGATATTGTAGGTTAGCTATTTTCGGTTGGGATATTTCAATTAATATAAGAAAATTCAACTTTCGGTTGGTGTAGCCGAGAGACAATCTGCATTACCGATTTTTTTTCACTTTCGGCTGACAACTTTCAACTAACTTTAACAAGGTGACCGTGGTGTAGATACTCCTGATGATGACCTACCAAGTCGAAATCGATCGAGTGATTTTTTAAACTTTTTGAACAAATTTTTTAATTAAAATATTCAAAAAATCTAATTTTGCGAAATAAAAAACAAGTGTTCAATAAAATTTTTATATAGTAAATATTATTGCATTATTTGTGATATCATACTAAAACTTAAAAGTATAATGTTTCGAGACAGAAGTCCTGATTAAAAATAGGAGACCAGATTTGGCTTTCATTCTGGTCGCGTGTAATTGCCGACACGAGAGACGTATTTTGGTTTTGCGAATCAAACAAAATCAAACAAAGCCGCCCCGGTGGCAAACTGGTCAGCATGCTTGCTCCAGCGACCGGAGGTCCCGGGTTCGATTCCGGGTGGTGACAAGGAAAACATTTCACGGCTGGTTTAGGATCAATGAATTAATCACTCATTATCCGAAATGAAAATATGATTATGAAACCTCATTTGAGGCGGCCAAATCCCTTGATGGGATATAGTGCCAGAGAGAGAGAGAGAGAGAGAGAATCAAACAAAATGCAATTCCTCTATCCTGAAGGAAGGGACTTACAATTTGTAGAAGTAACCTTATTGGTGAGACTGTGTTTCATCATTTTAGAATATAAGCGTGCGGGGACTGTGTTTCATCATTTTAGAATACAAGGTTATTAGGGTGAAATTTTGATATTCCCCATGTTTAGTCGATAAAATCGTTCGTCATCCGAGATTTTGCCAGACAGACAGCAATTTGGGCGATTGAATTGGCAAAGTCAGACTAGTGTCTGTTTGGGGAACGCTCGAGTAACGAACGGTTTTATCGGCAAACATGGTGAACATAAAAATTTCACACTTATAACCTCATCAGGCCCACCCTAACCTTAGAATTAATATCTACCGAGGGTCGTAGGCTATAGAATTGGCATAGCCAGACAGAAATCGCTTATCTAACAAAATCTCGAATGATGGACTACTTTAACGTCGAAATAACGGATAAACGAACATTTTACCTCTATAACCTTATCAAGCCTTAACGACATATCATCAAATTCTTCATCGAATAGGTACAATCAGATCGATGTTTATCTGACAATATCTTGATATACGAATATTTTATCATTTGTTATATTTAAATCTATATTACCGGCATTTTTCGGTTATATATTCATGTTAATCTTCTTTATCGACACAATCTGGATTATCGAAATTTTGTAGATTATGCGTCAATTTTGATCATGTATTGTAAATTTTTGTTATCGACCATTTCAACCAATTCTGCATTACCATCATTTTTCAGCTAGAACATAACAGCCCTTAGACCATTTAATTCTGTTTTCAGATAACAAGGAATATATTAGAATCGGCGAACAATTAATTATATAATGCCTGTCGGAGTGAAGTTTATGCCAAAATCACAAAGCATACACTGTGTCCTATATAAGTACTTAGAATTGAAAAAAACACTCAAATATTGAACTTTCATAATAATATCTGAAATTTTTTAATAAAAACAAATATTTTTACACTATACGTAGCAAACATTTATTTTATGTGGATAGTTTTGAGTGAATTTTAAAAAATGAAATTTTTTACAACAAACACACTATGAGTTGCTATGATCTTATTTATCCATATGCTCGGAAATCTCTGAGATGACAGAACATCGTTGAGTGTAGTACGAAAATTCTTAAACATTTGAAATTATTTATCTCGGCCCCTACGGATTGCACAGTACTAGTTCAGAACCACCTCGACCGTATCGAGACATTTTTTTAAATTCACTCAAAACTTCCCACAAAAATTAGATGTTTGCTACGTATAGTGTAAAAATATTTGTGTTTATTAAAAAATTTCAGATATTATTATGAAAGTTCAATATTTGAGTGTTTTTCAATTCTAAGTACTTATAGGAGGCAGTGTATATTTTGTTATTTTGGCATAAACTTCACTCCGATATAATGCCTAAATTTTCGATGAAATTTTGTAACAGAAGTAGCCGCATTTTTAGAGACCTTCGCAAAATAAGCCAAACAAATTTTTTTATATTTATTTGATTTTTCCAAATCCTCCAAAGTTTATAACCCCCCGATTCTGACGATAAGACTACTAAGACTATCTTAGCTAAGACTTTCTTGTTAAGACTTTATTTTTTAAGACTAAAGTCTTCATTGAAATTCTGAAGACAGTAGTCTTAAATCATATATTAGAAACTCTCCAAAGACTTTTGTAGAGCTGTCGAAACCAAATTTTTACCATATTGTTTCAAATTTATGAACGAAAAGCGACAGTTCAATTCGAAATTGTTAAAAAAACCCAAATTTATGTTATATATATGCTGAGAGAGCACATAATATTGTATTTTGAATAATTTTTCCGGTTTTCATAGTCAAATACATATAATTATTGTTTTTGTTTAAATGTCAAAATTATGATTCCTAAGACCACCTATTTCGCTGATATTAACGAACACAATTTTTAAGACTACTGACAGATAAGACTAAGTACAGAATACGAATTTAAAGTATCTAGTCTTCGTTAAGACAAAAGTTTTCGCTAAGACTGAAAATACGTCTGTGACTATACGTTAGAATCGGGGGGTAAAATTATGTGTAAAGTTAACAATTAACCTACTTTTTGTAGTTGCTAAAGTATGTAATAACCTTCGACGCTACCGCGCATATCTATGATATGTGAAAAGCTCACAATTTTTGTTGAATACATATTATGAAATTTAATATGCGATTCGATTTTATTATTCGATACTGTAATAATATTTTGTACATACAAAGTTTGTCTTTTCGGTTTTTCCTTTTTCCATAACTCGAAGAGTTTTCATTTTATTTATTTTACTTTTCATTTTTTTTTTTTTGGGGGGGGGGGGGGGGGGAGGAGGAAAGAGATTATTTTTTTTTGTGTATTCAGGAAAATTGCAGAGAGAAAATATGTGATATATATTTTCCTATTCTATTTTAAGGGCAAGGAAAATTTATAAACACAACACGAATAATACATAATGAAAATATAATAAATTGTATATGTCCGTATATATGTATGTATGTTTATATTACCGTTCAAACCTAAAGTTCTTTAATGCAAAGGGCCAATAAAACACGAGCGAAAATGCTTTGGTCAAAGAGAGCATCTACTAGCGAAAACTTGTATTAATTGATTTCGAGTTTTGACGGTACTTTACATAGAAGCTACTTCAAATATGATGTTGAACTGCATATGATACAAATTTAAAATACTGTTCATTTTATTACTTACACGATACACCATAGTAAAATTATAGTTTTAAATAAAATTTTATCGATTGTTATAATTTCAATTAATTAAATGTATTTCCTGTTTTTTTTATTTTCACTTCTAGGTTGTTGGCGGACCTTGTGGATATCATGGATCGTACACATTTTACAAAGGATTAAAAATAATTTCGACACAATCATCTGCGCCATCAACAAATCAACAGCAGCAGCAGCAGCAACAACAAAATAATAATAACAACAATAGTAGTAGTAGTAATAATAACATAAATAGTACTAGTAATAATAATAATAACAGTGTAGAAGTTAGTAATAATAATAGTGGTAGTAAATTAACTAGAAAATTTTCAAGTGATAATTTAAAATATAGTAGTAGTGGTAATAGTAGTTTAAATAATAATAATAATAGTGATATTGGTGATAATAATGGAGGCGGAACAAATTTATCGACGACGAAAAGGTGAGTTGCATATCTATATATGATTTAATGGCCGAATGATAGTTATACCATAATCAATTATTACTTTGCAGTGCTAAAAAACCATTAATATTTGCGTTGGGGGATTGTATACCCGTACGGCCATGGACCGATTCCCCAATCGCATGCTTAGCCGAATTGCGTATGGTGTGGAAGGATAAAAATGAACAGTGCCTTTTAACGGGATTAAGATTATTTTTTTTACCAGAAAATACACCGTTAGGTCGTAATTGTCATGGCGAGGTAAGTGTTCGCACATATCATATCAAAAACGATTTATAAAGATTTATTTATTATTTTAACTCGCGTATAGTACATTGATGGGATTTTTTTCAATTAATTTCTTGGGTATATAAAATCGTGCCTGCAGTTTTTTTTTTATCGGTTTGTAAAGCTAATAAATAAAATGATTTTATTTTAAAGTTTCGTTCATATACAGATACACATATTTTTATACCTATATATAGTTCTTTAATTTAATTTCATCGTACACATGAGAAACAAAAACAAGAAACCACCCAAACCTACACACAATATAAAAACTAAAAAATTTTTTGTTTTGATTTTATGGGTATGAATATAGTTTTGTTGGTGTCGTTCTTAAAATCTGTATGTGAATCATTAATTACGATTGATTAATAGCGATTAAACGATTTTAATGTATATGTTTATATTAAATGGAGCAAGTTATTTAGGATTCTAATTCCAACGTATCAAATCTTAGGTAAATCGGTTAAAAAATTACCATGACCAATACTTGTTTCTCAAACTCTAAAAATTCATTCCAAAACTCATTTACTAGGTTAACAAAGCACAAATAACAATTAATATTGGTTATAAGCCAAATCATAATCTAAAAATCATACTAGAACCTCACAGGGGGCCGTAGTTCTTACGGTCCGAAATTTAACAATTCCGAAATATCACTAGAAATTATGCTCACAATTATAGGAGATGATTATTCTTTCCCACTTCCGTCTTCTACATAAAAATGTTATTTTTATTAGTTGGTACTATAATAATTATTAAAAAGTGCCATCTATTGTACAACTAATCATTTAAAATTAGAAAAAGTTTCGTTATGCATTGATTTTTTTAAAAACAGTTCGGTCAACCTAGAAGTCGATCGACCTCGATTTTACCGAGATTCTACTGAATTCACCAAAACTTTTATTTTATACAAAATGTAGATTTAAACTTTAACTTATACTACTTATAATTACAAAAATTATTTTTTTTTTGCCAATTTCAAAGCTTTAAATAGTTTGGTTAAAAAACAAGTTAAACTCGATCTAAACTGATTAAGCAACATCAATATACGGTTTAATTTAGGTAACCTCGTATGTTGCTCGCACAACAGTAGTCACAAGATTATTTGTTACGATTAAAAAATATACGTACTACGTATGTCAAAATCGACGCGACATCTGTAAGCATTTTAAAATATGTAGTTATGATTATTTTTCTTGTTGTGAATATGTTTACGAAGTCGTAAACATGCCGGCCGCCTGTCAAAAAATGTATTCCCTGACATTTGATATTTAGGATTTGTTTAGTAACTTATGTTGAGAGAAGTTTGTTAAGTTGGGATAGGTCATGTACTTGGGCCTTACGCGAGATTAGCTTTTGTTTTTGGGATAGTATGTAGGATCTTGATCAATTTAGCTACCGACCGTTTCAGCGTACTTCGTGTAGTTTTAAGTGTGACAACGCGAACAATTCCGTCTTCGCCTGGATGTGCGTCTAGGACACGGCCCTATGGCCAACTAAGTGGCGATGTTGCTTTGTTCTTGATGTAGACGTATTCATTTTGATGTATTTTGGGTTTCCCACTTTCGGCGTTGTGGCAGAGTGTGTAAGTACTCATTCCTGAAACGAGACCAAAAACCATCTAATTGATTTCTGACATCTTGCCATCTGGACAACCTATTATCAGCACAATCCAAATAACTCTGGCATGGCCAGTAGTTGGTGTGTAATTACAAAATGCGGTGGTGCCAATACAAAGAGAGTGCTTTCGTCGTTGTCTGTTGGAGTGAGTGGGCGGAAATTTAGTATCGCCACGATCTGAGTGATGATCGTTGGCATCTCTTCATTTGTAAATTTGTTGAATTGTGTGTTGCTCGAATTGAATGGTGCTCCATAGATTTTACAGCACTTTCCCACAGGCCGCCAAACCATGGGCTTACATTCGTTTCGTATTTACATTCGATCTTGTGTTCTATATACTGAAGGCCAGGATGTCGTCGTTTGTTGTAGTGCGGAAGGAATAAGTGTTGCTGCATCTCGGATAATTTTCTTTTGGCCTCCACGAAATTAGTACCATTGTCAGAGTAGATGACGGTGGGCACATCTCTCTTCTACTTACGAATCGTTTGAACGCTCCGAAAAATGCCTCGCTAGATAGGTCGCTAACTTTCCCTTGCACTCATTTGCAAAGATACTCCTCAGCTTTGCGTAGTTCTTCGAAAATTATCCTGCTACCTGCGAGTGTTGAAAGTAGTTGCACGATTTCTGGTGATTTATCACCTTTTTTGCGACAGTTGATGAAAAATTTGTAGTAGTAGCTCAAAATCCGCTTGATTTGATTGTCGACGAATGCCGTTTTGTCAATTCGTCAAATAAATACGGATAAACCTGTATTGCGTGACATTTGATTTATTCAGGTGGCTCGGTAATCTCTGCAAACGATTTATTTGATGTTTGTGGCCAGGTCTCTCCTGTTTGTAGCAGCCAAGGCGGACCATGCCACCATATAGTTTATTGTTGATGGGTTCAGTTGAAAGAATTCCCTTGGAAGCACAATCGATAGGATTATCTGCAAGTCGGACGTGGCCCCAAATAGCGTTGGGAATTGTTTCTAGAATTTCAGCTGTTCTATTACCGACAAAGACTGGCAGATGACAAGGAAGGTTAGTCAGCCAGTGAAGAACAATTTTGGAGTCCACAGCGCCTGAGTAACAACTTCGATTAGTTTAGATAGACGATGAGCTCCAGAGAATTCTATTCGAGGTATTGTCAAAATTGGATTTGAAATTGGAGCGACTCGGGTTTTTACCATTACAGTCTGTTCGCGACTGTACACTACTGCCAAATATGCTATCTTACTCGCATCAGAAAATCCATGTATTTCCATATTTGATTCAGCATTAAAGAAACGCGGGAGCCAACGTTTTGTGAAATGTTTAGGAGGTTCTGGCATATTAACTTTGGACCGGAAACAGTCGTTGTGCGTATCCCAGTGCAGTTCCAAGACCTTGTGATCCGATTCCTCATACAACTCAACCAAAATTTCATTATCTTTTTCGCTAGGTTTTCTAGGAACTGTTGTGAATTAGATGCCCATTTGTGAAGCCTAAATCCTCCAGTTTCATCTTGTATGGTGTTACTGCCAGTCAGGAGATCGTCCACGTATAGATGAATCAGGGCATTGGATGTCCTGGCAAAACTCGCACAGTTTTCTAATGCAAGTTGATGAACAGTTCTTGTGGCATGGAATGGAGCTGAGTCTGTTCCGAATGTTGCTGTTAGAAGTTGAAAGTGCTTCAGAGGCTGGTGAAGATCATCACGCTACACTATTCGCTGCAATTTGCAGTCTTCATGTGCAATTCGAATTTGTCGATTGACAATTTTCACGTTCGACTTATTCAAGCGTCATACATCGCTTTTCAAGTAATTGAATGAAGTTTTCGGAAGTAAGGTATGAATCCTCAGTCGTTTTCTCTGCCCACTTCCGCTGAATTTTTTCATCCAACTTTGACAATAAAATATGTATTAGAGCCAAAGATCTCTCGTTTGGGCTTTCTTTCCTTTCTTTGATCACATTGAAAGGTCCGTAAAAATCTACATGGATGTTATGAAATGGTTCGCATCCCTTAGGTATGGAGTGAAGTATCCTTCTTTTTTGCCAATTGGAACCGAACATCTCTCACACGTGGAAACCAGTAATTCCGTGAAATAAACTCAATGATTTTGTCTAATCCAACATGACCTAAATTATCATGTGAAATAAGGATAATTTAACTCTCCTAAACTTCCGGTATATAAAATCTAAATTGCGACTTTGAGATTTTTCTATAAATTAATCCATAACGAAGTTCATAGAAAGGACTCTCCTTTACTTTTTACTCCAAACGGAAATTTTCGAATTTTAGATCTTTATATTGCAAGATTGCCATAGTCTGTTCAAAAGGATTTTCCTCTAACACTAATATAGACTCAGCTCTGCTTAGAGCATGTAAGTGTTGCATACGAGCGCTACTTCTACGTGAGAGTCAATGCATTACAGTCGGTAATAACCTTGAAAAGACGTCCATATAAATATATCCTAAATTTGCGTAATGAGTATACGCACTATAGCCAGACGCTCTATAGCCAGACATCAGGATTGAACCAAATCCATCGGCACTGGCGTCGCAGTGTGATGGAGTTTCATCCTTCGGAGAAAAAATTGCTAAAATTGACGGTTTACGCTGTAGTCAAAAAAAATAAATTCTCTATTGAAAATTGACACTTATTTAACCTCAATTCTAGTAAACTATTTGAAAAAAAGAATAAGAACATCCCTCCAAATTTCACAATGCTCTTCAATACTCTCTGTTACAATTAGCAAATGGTCTATAAACACTACTATTTGATTTGATGAAATTAAATCATGAAAAATTGTGATGATAAATTTTAATACTCGAACTGCCCTATAGGTGTCACGAAACTACGACACTTAACACTTTCTTCAGCCATATTAGCGTGACGGAAACCCGACTTTAAACCATTGATGTAAAATAGGTGTTACCGTGTAGGTGACTTAAAAGATTCTCTATCACAGGTATAGGATAATTATCCCGAATTGTTGAGAATTTCAGAAAGAACATCACGCCAGTCAATTTAATCTTCATCTGAAACTTTGTTTCATGCTCATAAGCTTTACATTAATTTTTCCCTCCATTATTTTCATCTGCATTTGTAAATTTGTCAAAATGGATTTAAGATCATCTTGCACCGTATTTTGCTCATCGTTCATAAACTCGATTAAAATTTGTTTCAATTCCCATTTGTTTCCATTTGCGTTCAAATTTCGTTGTTGTAACTGCTCAGTCAACTCATCAACATTAAATTGGAGAATTTCGGTCTAGCTTAATGTTAGCGACATTTAGTTTCACACACTTTTTATAATAACGCATGATTATCAAAAACACTTGATATTACTTTACAAATTATATTCGCAATAAGCTCACAAATTGATTAATCACTGTATACACAACCCCATAATTGTAGGAGATCATTATTATTTTTTAAGATGAAAAGTTTATTTTTATTATTTTTGTTAGTTGGTACTATAATAATTATTACAAAGTGCCATCTATTGTACAAAACTAAAACTAATCATTTAAAATTAGAACAACAGTTTCGTTATTCATTGATTTAATTAAACATTTGTTTTTCATCAATGTGAAAATTAAACATTGATTTGATTGAAAAATTCATCACAAAGCGATTCAGAAAAATATGGTAATCCTTCATTGATTTTATAAAAATTTGTTTTTAACAACCGCGTTATCCTGCATTCCACGAGGTTTGTTTGGGGATTGTTATAAAAATGTTTTTTAAAAGTTTCTAATTTCAAGAAATCTAGAACAGTTTTAATTTTTTAGGTCACCACGTAATTTTGAGAATAATGTGTCACCCATCAGTGCCACAACGGTAGTTGAAAGTATTAAGGTGTGTTAGCTAAATTTGTATTATTATTGGAAACATTCTCCATGATATAACACAATTAGCTATTGTATATATTCTAATAAAATTAATTATAGCTCCATTCTAAAAATAATGAATTCAAACAGTATGCCGTGTACTTCTATAAGCAAAAAATTGTCTGCTTACAGCGCCACAATGGTACCTTTGAGTACTAAGGTGCTTGAGCTAATTTATGGCATTCTCAAATCAATCATTTACGACAAGTACATTGGGACGAATTTACATTGTCAAAGCCTTTTCGTATCACTGGATTGTGAATACAGCTATAAATTTGACACTTCCGGAATACTCTCTAACACTTAAAACACATCAACAATAATTTTCACTATTATTCTTCATTCTGGTTATTTTAGACTTGTCACTTTTTTTTTGTGCTAACCAGCCCGAGTGACCAATATACGCTGAACCAGATGCCCAATAGGCGAAATCGTAACGTTGAATAGCGTCAACTTGTTTGATTTATGGTCACCATACAACACTAGTTTATGGACATAATGTATGATTTACCCGGCCATCTTCAGGTACTGGTACAAAACGCTTTCCAATTCTCTGCACTAAAAATAGAAGAAGAATGAGGGAATAGACCATTCTTAGGATATCAATGGTGGTGACATCCAGGCGGACAGACAAATTTTAGGTGTGTAAGACCTTACAATTACTGATGAAAATGATAAAAAACTACCTTGGTCCAAATCCAGTCGTCTGAATGACTGAGTTTTTCGCCATTTTTCAATACCGCGATATTGCTTTGAAATAATCCCTTGTACTCATATAGTATACCGTTTCAAACGTCGTTTAAGTTTGTGGGTCAAACCATCTCACTTCAGGTTTATGAACCGTCTTGGCACTGAAGAGAAATTATTATTAACTGCTGCATTTGTTCTCATTTTGATTTAATTATATGACATATCGGTTTTTCGTGTACATCACACCGTAGTACTCAAAACTACCGTTTTGGAGCAATAATTAGCCACAAACACTTTTTCTAGTTCAAATATAATCACATGTCATATCGATTGATCTCTTGACATATTGCTGTCACATATAATTGAAAATCTCTAAGTTGTGCTCAATCACCAAAATGCTTTTGTGGCGCTGGAAGCAGTTCAATTTTTCTCATTGTCATACAATCCTCGTCAGGCCTTTGAAAATCGCAGCAGATTTGTTATGCTCTCTTTAGTTCATAAAATCACCATTTCGGCGCTGATGGTCAATTGTTTATTTATTTTTAAAACCTTGAATAACGTCACAAATTTAGCTAAAGCTATTTAGTACTTTCAACTGCCGTTGTGGCGCTGATGTTATATACATTTTTCCTCACTCTCATGTAATGATGTAACATACCGTTTGAAGGTCTTTGGCATAGCAACTTTTTTGTTATCAGCAATTTAATCCACCAATTCATTGTTTTGCCATTAGGCACTGCTGAGTTTGTTTATTTCAGAACATAGTGTCGTATGTATATCATTGAAAGGTCTTGGAGAATGTCACAAATTTGCATCTTAGTACGAAAACTACCGTTGTGGTAGTTTTCGTACTAAGATGCAAATTGGCTACGGACCCTGTATGGTCCATTCTCCATTGCGCGTTTAACTGATCGAGGGGAAAATTTATATCCCATAATTTTCTGTAAATTGGGAGATCTAGTGATTTTTGGCCAACCGGAAGTGGCTGTTTCCGTAGGAACATTTTCTTTTTTTTCAAATATTTTGTAAAATTATGTCAAGTATGAGAAAAACGAATATGTTCTAAGAAATTCTAAATTAATAAGGTCGAGATCAGTTTTCCATAATTTACACGGAAGTGACGATTCCTGATTAAAAAAAAAACTGTTTTTCAACAAAAATTTGGCCCCTGTACAGGCCAGACCGACTGTTGGTTGATTGGTCGAGATGAAACTTCATAATTAACGTTCCCATAAATTGGGAGATCTAAGTGATGTTTGACGAAAATGGGGTCACCGGATGTGGTAGTTTCTATAGAAAATTTTTTCGTTTTTTGTTAATATTTTAAAAAGTACATCATTTTGATGAAAAACGATTAAGAACTATCAGATTCTAAATTAATTTTGCAACAATATCGGTCTAGTTAGTTTTCCAGCATTTAAGCGGATATGACGATTTTCGACAAAAAAAATTGTTTTTTCGGTCTATACGGATTGTGGAAAATTCGGTCTATACGGATTGTGGATGAAACTTCATTCTTAAACTTTTTGCATAAATTGGGAGATCCCAGAGATTTTTCGGTGACATCGCTCCACCAGAAGTGGGAGCTTCCATAGGAGCTTTTTCGTTTTTTAAAGTCATTTGCGAAAAAACGATTAAATGCAAAAAAATTGTTAATAAAATTTCAAACCAAATTAGTTCCGATTATTTTTAAATTTTACCGGAAATTAAACGTTTTTTTTACGGAAATGACGATTTTTGATAAAAAAAAATAACTGTTTTTCAACAAAACTTTGAACCCTGTCCAGGCCAGACGATCTGATTGATCGAGATGAAACTTCATAATATACTTTTTCCATAAATTGGAAGATGTCACAGATTTTGGCCAAAATCGGGCCATAGGATGCGGCAGCTTCCATAAGAGTTTTTTCGTCTTTTACTACTATTTTAAAAAGTACGTCATTTACAGATTCTAAATTTATTTTGAAACAATATCGGTCTAGATCAGTTTTTCAGAATTTTAGCGGATATGACGATTTTCGATAAAAAAATTGTTTTTAACTAACATTCGGTCTATACGGACCGATTGGTTGATCTTGATGAAACAAGCTTCATATTTATGGGCTGTTGGGTTCAATTAATGAAAAACTAAACTTAAACTCAACATTTATTTTTGATATTAATTTTTAATTAAATTTATTACGTGCCAAAGATTATGAATTTTTTACACTTTTTAATAATAATTTTAAATTGTATTTTACATTATTTTATTTTGGGTTGTTTAACCCCACCAAAGATTGTTACAAACTAAATACAATTTAAAAATATATATTGAGTGAATTTTCGGTTGATATTTTTTGTATGAAATCTGTAATGTTGGCAGATTCTGATTGGTCTTTTAAAATGTGCTGCGATAGATCATATCAAATGATTTTTTGTTGTAATAAAAAGAAATGATTTGAAAGAAGAAAGACAGGGCCGCTACAGGTTTATCCATAAAATGGGAGATTCAAGTGATTTTCATCCACTGGAAGTGGGAGCTTTCATAGGAGCTTTTCATTTTTGGTAAATATTCTTAACCCTTAACGTTTTCTCCATGCTTAATTATTTTTCAGCGAAGTCAATATCAGCTCTTGTGAATTAAAATAAAGGAAGTTACCAGACTAACGAATATTCTAAAATGTATATTTTTTAAATGATCTATATTTAGTATTCTTCAGGAAACAAAAAATAAAATTGATTCGTTGAATAATAATACGAAAGTAATATTTTTTATCTTTAAATTTTCTTTATCTTTATGACGAGTATACTCAACATTACGCGAAAATTTTTCGGTTTGCTACATAAACGGCTAAAAGGTTAGGAAAATTTAGGAAAAAATGATCAAATACAAAAAATTGTTACTTCTGAATATTTTTAAAATTTTACCGGAAATGGGCACCTCTACAGGTTCAGGCGGATTGACTATTCTGACTGGAAGTGAAACTTAATACTTAAACTTTTTAGAATTATTGGGAGATCCTTGTTACATTCGAAATTGGTGTTGAAAGTGGAACTGATTTCTTGGTCGAACCTTATATTATGATGAAATTTAAAATGAATGTTAGTATTCGAAACAAGTACTAACTTCAACCATGTTATGATAAAACTGACCTAGGCTCAAAATCACTTTTCACAACGTTTTGAGAAGCTTTTGCAACCTGCAAATCAAGATGGTCGCGTACCCGCCAAAGAAATTACTGAAAAGCAATACTGCTTTTGATTTACAGGGATATTACTCTGCAATTTGTTTAATTGTCCATATATCATAGCACATATTTTGAAAGATCTTCAGATAATAATATTGATTATATCACTTTAGTAGACAGAATATCACAAAATTTATTTGACTTTGACTATGGCGTTGCAGGAATTTTAATCGAAAAATTTGTAAATTGAATTTACTGAAATTTGTTTATAACCTTTGGTTCTCATCAAACTTTATTGCAAATATTTGCAAAGGGAAATTTTTTTGCCGTTTGTTTGTATTTGTGCCCCGATTTTATTCGTAGAGAATGACTGTGACGTTTCTGGAATCTAAAATGGATTAATAACTTTGTCAAAATACCGGCAGCTTACTATGTTTATTTCAGGGTTGATAATTTCCCCAAGGAAATTTTTCTTGAAAATGCAAAATTTGCAAAGCAAATAGTTGTATGCCCGACTACTTTTGATTGCAAATCGCGATGTAATTTTTTTTAGGTGTGTGTGAACATTGTATATACGATATATACGATTCTTCTTCAATGTATATTATCCATGTGAAACAATTTAAAACCGAATGCAAATAATTACAAAGACATTTAGGTCTGAACCTACAGTTAGTATAATTGAAAGAAAATCAGTACACTTCCCGTTTACACCAACCAGGAAAACCTTGTATAAATGCGGAAAATTGCGGATTATAAAAAACAAACTTTTACACAATTAACTTAGATCAGCGGATGGTCAGCATAAGGCATTTTCTAGTTGACAATGATCTGATTACCTGGTGAAGTTTCAGCCTTAAAGATCATCCGACTTAAACAAATGAAGGGAATTTATGTATTTGTTAGAATTACCCCTGCCAAATCCGGTCCGGTTGACGTACAACACCAATTCTCGTAATTTACACCGTTTCCGGAATATTTCTAAAAATAGCCATTACCGGAATTTTTTCGAAATACGGGCCTATTCTATGGAAATAATCTACTGTCAGCAAAAATAAAAGCGAGAAAAAAATATAGATTTTACTTGGTTGTGTACGAAACAAAACATGTTGTCAGTAAAATTTTACTGAGAGGGGAAGTTGCGATAGGGGAAGTTTACTGCCATAATGGGGAAGTTTACTGCCCTAAAAAATGTAAATTTGAGTATTTCTTTTGGCAGCATTTTCCACACATCTACAAAAAGTGTATGTAAAGATAAGAAATTTTTCTCACACTCATACAAAATAGATGTTCGCCATTTTTATAGTCAAATGACAATTTAATTTTTTTCCGAGTTGAAATTTGTTAACGTTAGTGGTTTTTTGTGGTACATATATAAAAATTAAAACATATAAAAGAAAATCGAATTGTACGAAAGTGTCCAAATTAAAAATTTTATTGAAATTTTTAGGTTATGCCAAAATGTAAAACCATAAAATTTTTCTATAAAATGAAATAAAAAATATTTCTTTTCTTTGTCACTCTTATGAAAATTTTTTTTGCGTATTATCAGCAAAAATATTGCTGTCAGCAAATTTTATCCATGGAATTAAAGCAATATTCCGACAAAATTTTTCCCATCCTTATTTTACCCTTACCCCACTTCAAATCACACCACTATGTTCACTTTACACCACTTAATATTTTTGCCGCTACTCACTTCCGCTTTAAATTTTTTGCGTTAGAGATTATGTTCTAGACAAACAACTTTTATAAAACCAACTTTAGTGCCACTACTTAACCCCAGATGCCACCAACCTCAAAAAAAATTTTAGTAATGTTCTAAAGCTTAAATGAGCAATTTTTGTTGAATAAATGTCTTGCCATTGCCGAATTACATAATTGCCCATAAGAGCAATATGCGAAATCGTAACAGACCTAGCGATAATTAACTCACAAATAGAGTCGATTGACGTTTCACGAAAACAAGACTATACAAAAAAAACTTATCATTTATTTGATAATACTGCCATATATAGTCAATTTTTTTTTAAAGCAACAACAGCCTGTTGCTATATAGGTGCACTGATACAGTAAATGCGCCTAGATTACCAGGCAGTACTGGTTGATACGTCATTAAATTTATGTCTACAGTTTCTTTTCTGAACTGTAGATGGCAGTATTGTTCGCTAACATTTTTAGAGATTTGGAGGTTTAACGAAATGTTGAATGCATAATTTAATAATAAAGTAATTTTTACCAATAGATCGTAATATTAAATAGCTTGTAATATTAAATTAATTAAAAAAATTGATATTCTTGATATTTTTTGTTTTTTTCACCGTGATTAATGTTTCACAAAAAAAAAATATCCGCCATCTATAGTCAAATACTGGAACTGTTGACATAAAATGACATCATATAGCCAAATTTGTAAAGCAATGAGGCCATTAATAATGGTACATTGATACAATACCAAGAAAATACTGTCTTTGGGCTTGTTCTAAAATTGTGTTCATACAATTTTTTTTTATATTAGCACCCTGTATAATCTATTATATACGTATTCCAGATGTTTCTGAAAAGAGAAAAAACATCACTTACAAAACAAGGGATATGGAAATTTCATGTTTAAATTTTCTTACGATACGTAGCACAGTGAATAATTCTTCTTATTATAAACAGTTCGCAGATAGACCAAATTTATTTATTTATGTAATTTTAAATTTGAAACATATTTCGCTCAAAATTATTACACACGCTCAGTATACCATAATAAAGAGTAAAAGTGGTGTTTTCACTGGAAAATTTATAAACGAATAATTTTTATTGGTGTAGGTAGGATATTGATTAGAAAACTGCTGTGCTATTTAAAATAATAATCAAACGTTTATATCAAAACGTAATTTTTTAGACGATTTTTTGCAGTCACGTTTTTTTTTTATTTCTGGCTCGCTACGTATTTTAATTTGCATGAATTTTTTTTGGTGTTTATTTATAGCGAGTATAATATAAATAAATAATTCTAGTAATATACGTTTTTAATACTCCAAAATATGTGTTTCGTGTAACAGGGGTGCGACCTTTACAAAATTGATCGTTAAGACATTGTTTACTTTAAAACGTCAAAATGGTTTGGATATTATGGTCGACGCATTCCAAGGAAAAAATAAATGATTTCTCGTGAATTTTTGATCATAGCCGACACGTTTTAAGGCTATGAACGAATAATAACATAGTAAGGTTTTTAAATACGAGGAAATGAGGACAAATCTATTAAACGTGGATGGGTGGCAACCCTGTCGTATATTGTACATTGTGGAAGGTGATATATAAAAGTTATAGTTTGTCGGTTTTCAAAAAGTTATGTAAATAAGATATTTTTATGCTTAAACATTTTTCTGTTCATCGAGATTATTAATGAGTTCGATAAAAAATTTTAGATGTTAGATATTTTATTTTGTGAAAATATTTAAGGAGTGTGTTTTGGTGTGAATTAAAATAATGTTAAATCAAAATTATTAGTATATTTAAACCGCTTAATTTAGTTACTTGACTAGTAAAATATTTTTATTATAAATTGGCGTTATGATGGTAATCCCCTAATAACAGTAATAGGATATCGGATTCTTTCTTCGCGATTTTTTGATAATTATTTTTGGCAGCGTTCGTAAAACCCTATCCTATTATTGACAAACAAAAAGCAAGAAATTATCTGGGTTTCTTATCTCAATAAACTTAGACAAAATTTGCACATTTCAAAAATTTAGTTCAAATTTTTGTAACATTACAAATGTTTTGGACAGAAATGTTGGGCAAAATTTGAGGTTAGTTATTTTCAATCTACGTGAAATCATCTCTGACGTTTTTGCTATTTGACTTAGTATATAGTATCCAAAATTTTAATACAAATCCAATACACGATATAGGTTTAAATTCAAAATTCGACCTTAAGAGCCTTACGGCTTACGGGTAGCATGCTTAGAGGATTGGCAAATACTGTAAAATTTCTCTATTTGAATTTTTAATAAAACTACAGCAATCTAGCTTTGTCGCGCCTTGCAGGATTCAAATCCGACCATAACGTAGTTTGTGTATATTTTATACTGAATAATGGTTAGTTGTTCCAATTACTATTCCGTATCCAGATATCAAAACGTTATGTCCATTCATTGAAAAATGCGCAGACCATATCCCATCTGATCAACTTGATCAAGGATCCTTGTAGTATATATTGAAGGTTGTAAGTTAATTTTGCGTCCAAATCAGATTTAATTTTGAGAATGGAAATAAAGCTGTTAAAAATTCGTTTGTAATCAAAGAAGGTGAAATTTATTCGAATATAATTTGTCGTGGAATTGAACCGATGTTTGAACAATAAAGCCTCGAGATTAGGAAAGGACCAACTTATGATTTTACTGTAGGATATCATCTACATTTTAAATGTGGTTACCACAAGATACTCTAGACGCTCTTTTTAATCAGACATGCTCTTTTTAATCAGACAGAATCAAGTAATAAGCCATCAAGTCCAATTCCAATGAGGAATATTTTACAAGTCAAACTTTATGGCAAGTACGTACACGAAGCAATGGTCTTTGCTTATGATAAGACGAAAGTTGAAGTTTCAATAAACTAATAATGAAATTAAAGTATGGCAGTCTAATTATAAAAAGTCTGACCAAAGGCCCAGAATATAAGACTAGACACCTTCTAAAAGGCATTTATAATAATTCTTAATTATTAAAACCTCAAAGTGAGCCCAATTTAATTTTCTCCACACTTGGGTTAAATTTTGTCATAAAATACCAATGCCAGAAAATAAATCGAAATTAAACCAATTTTAGGTGATAAATTGCAAATGGAAAGGAAGAATTTTTCATAACAAACAATTCTTTTAGGATTTTGATGTAAGGTGGATACCGATTCTAAGGAATACCGGGATACCGGACGGTTTTTTCGCATTACCGGCTTTAGATGTCCCAAATACCGGTATTTCGGTATTGTCAATATATACACGAAAACCATTTACAAGTGAATAAATTATTGGGTGAAAATAAACTTTAACTAATTCATTAGATGCACAGTGAGAGTGACCTCGAATGTCGCTATCTACCGAAAACCCGGAATTGTTGAAGGAAATTCCGATATACCAGTGTTTGAAGTTTGGTCTGGTATTGCAAGTCCTAGTCGCTTCGCCACATTATAAAATACAACACTGAGGATCGATCCCGGAACACGATTTGAAAAGGCATATGTTGGCCGGTCGCGGAGCGACGAATATATGTCCAAAATACATAATGAGCAAATTCTGCAAAATATTGAGCAATGAAAAAGGAATTACATTTAAGTCAGATTCTGGGTTCCATGACCAGCACCATGATGAAAACCAACACCATTTGAAATTACCAAAATAGTGATTTTATTTGTAATTGAATAAATTAAATTAAAATAATGGGCAAAATATTAAGCAATGTGATCATTTCATTTTCCATTCAGATTTCCCAAAGATTCGCAACAGTTTAATTCAATCATAAATATTTATTTTACTATAAGAAGCACAAAACTATTTATTTCCGAGGATTTTATTAGCAGCAAGTGCTGCCTAAATAATCATTTCGCAATATAATTAGCAACTTTGATTTTCTTGAATTCAGTGAACTTTAGTAGATTTAAATTACTTACCAGTGATTTTATTATAAATCGGGCAGGATTTTAAACAATTTTATCAATAACTTATTGGATATGAAGAATTCTATTACGATTTGAGCAAATGAATTTTTAAAACGAAAAATTTTAGCTAGTTCAAGTATATTGAGCAACCTACATTAATCGATTCAATTTACTCTTGATCGTCGTGTTCAGTGGTTGTAATTGTTTATATATCGTTGTAATGAGCTAATTTGAAATTATTCGAATATTTTATTAGTATTTTGGAAAAAGGAATAAAATAGATTGAGAAAATTTTCATGATTTTCTCTATAAAAAACCAAAAGCTTTTGGTTTTTTATTAGTAATGTATTATGTATTTAGTATTTTGTAATTAATCGTATCATGGAAAATAATGAGCAATATATGGGTTACCTCAAGGCCTTTAAAAAATTAATTTGTAAATTTTTATTAAACCTGATTGGAATAATTGTTCGTACCCGTTAAATAAATTAGAAATAGCCTCGAGTAAAACATATTAATGAACATATTGAGCAACACTTGTATTGAACCAATTTATGAAATTGCAATAGTTCCAATAGACGAAAATTGTGGTTTATTATGAATTGTTTAATTTTTTTTTTTAAAAATGAGCAACATTAAGTAATTGTTTCATAATTTCCATGAATAAAGTTTAATAGATTTGAATTAACTTTATTTTAGTATCACGAGGGTAAAGTCAATCCAAATGTATTAAACTACCGTTATTAATAATACAAAGTTGATCGTTTACCAAAATTTTAATAAAAACCAAATTATGTTGTAAGAATATGAAATAGTTATACAGCAAATTATTGGGCAACAGGTATTTTTAAATATACCATTGTTCAACCAACCTATCTCCCATATTTCTAAAATCGATTACTTTTCATTTGACCAAATATACATTTTAATAACGTTTCAAGGTCAGCAAAATGTTTTACAGAACTATGTGACACATCTTTCATTATTAATAACGCAAACTAAATATTAGTAAAAAAAAGTGTTTAATTGCAGCAAGAACAATTAAGCAATTAATGAAATAGTTTAGCAAATTCTTAACATTTCAAATAATTTTTCAAAAAATTGTAAGTTTATACCGCAAGTATATTGAGCAGCTAGAACTAATCAATAGTTTTTGTTTAAGCTAGAATTACACAGAAAAAATTAAAAAAATTGACTTGTTTGTGTACTACTTTATCACTATTAATGCGAAATAGTTCTTCCTTTTATAATTTTTAGTTCCTAATCAAATTGAGCAACTCAAGTATTAACCAGTATTCTTGATTAGCAGCAGTTACTTTATTTATATAATAAAATAAATAGAAAATTTATTATGCTTTTTAATTACGCAACTATCCTAACCAAAAATAAATTCTAGTGTAGAGTTATAACCAATGATTAGTCATTTTTCAGTAAAATGATTTTATAAATCGTATTGGACTACTTTTACTAAAACTTTACATATCGCAACATATTAAGCAACTTCTGTTCCTTTAATTACAAACAAAATCCTATTTCAAATTTTAATTATTTACTACATTTTTAGCAGTTTTAGTCTAGATTAATTAGCAAGGTTATGTTTGCCTAGGATTTCATAAACTTTAATAAAAAAATATTTATTTGAAGGAAATGATATTAAGATATTTTCAACTATTTTAATCAAGTATAATGAACAAATACTAATCAATAGCTTATTTTAGGTTGTTAACATATTGAGCTACTTTGAATTTAGTCATTAACCTGGATAAACAGAACTGTGTTATGATTAATTTTTATTAAGAAATAGATGAAGAAAGAACTGTGTAAACGAGTTTAATAAGATAAATTGAGCATATCTATTGACATATTTTAAGCCACTTTAGTGTTAGAAAATTAGTGATTGTATTATTATTTAATAAAATAAAACGCAATTTATTACCCAATTATATTGAGGTTTATATAAACAAATTTTAATTATTCATATTACCCTAAACATTCGTTAATTCTAGGTCTTAAATCGTTTTGCTTTTTCGTAGTGAAAGGTTTATTAATAGATCAATTTATTGAACAGCTTTCCTTTTAATTATGTCAAACAAATGTTGAGCAACATATTACGGTTTATGTAACTAGATCTTTAACAAATAAAATTAAGTTAAAAAATTAATTTTCTGAAACAGTGTTTTTAATATTTCTCCAATTAATTATTTTTTTTTAATTTGAGCAACATATTATGTAATTTTTCCACTATCTCAATTAAAATATTTGATTTGATATAATTCAAGTCAATAAAAGGTTTTAATTGTCATCCAAATTATAAAAGAAAACAAACAATTCAGTGAATATGTAAAATTTTACAAAAATTGAGCAACTCTTCAATTAATCATTTTACTACAACATATTTTACATTTTATCATAATCATGACATATTTATGGATCCAGTAGATACCAATAATCATTTTTTCATATATTTTTTTTTAAATAGTGCTTTTATTATTTCAAATTATATTAGGAAGCAATCTTTATGTAAAATGTGATATAATTATGGCAAAATATTGAGCCAGTTTTATAAAAACATTAAAAATTTTATCGTTTCATGATATATTTATGAACATAGTATACCAAACCGCCTATCGTTTAACTTTTTTTCAATTGAACTATTGAGCAACATATTACGGTTATCTAACTAGATCGTGTTTTTTAATACTGTTTCTTCTAAAGTGAGCAACATGTTATTCAATTTTGTACTAATCTAATGAAAATATTTAATTTATTTGATATAATTCAATAAAAAAATTTGCTCACACCAATTATAAAAGAAAACAAACAATTCAGTGAAAATGTTGATTTTTACAAAATATTGAGCAACTCTCTTATTAATCAAATTAATCATTTTACCACAACATATTTTACATCTTATCATAATTATGACATATTTATGGAACCAGTTCTACTTTTTTTTAAATCAAATTTTGAGCAATTTTCTAATACTTAATAAATGAAAAATATCAAATGTCCATTTGCAATTAATTAAGTTATTCTCTTATTAATACGTCAATTGATCAAGAATAGATTAATCAAATCTGAACTGGCGTAAATAGTGCTTTCAATATTTTTTCAATTATATTAGAAAACAAAAAAACTTTGAATGTGATATTTGGCCAAATATTGAGCCATTTTTCTATTAATCATTTTTATAAAAAAATATTAAAAATTTTACGATTTCATGATATCTTTAGGAACACAGCATACCAAGCCAACTATCGTTTAAACTATTTTTCAATTGAAATATTGAGCAACTTTCTGATATTTATCAAATCGATTACTTTTCATTTAAATTAACATAAATGATAAATAAGGCATATTCTATATGCAAACCATAAACGCCAAGTCATTGAACCATCGAATATAAATCGACCCACAAACCAACTTGTATAAGTATACACACAAATTTCCTTCCTACGTTTGTTGTTGTTAACTAAGTTATTTATTTTCCTCCACTTTTCTTTATTTATTTGCTTTTTTTCGACAAGAAGATATTGTTCTTTAAAGAAATTTGTTTTCATCTTAATTGATTGCTTTGGCACTATAAAAGAAAAACTTTTGTATACACACGATTTTTTTTTTGCTTTTCTTTCGAACTTTATTCGTTTCTTCGTCACTCTTTTTGGGTATAATGGGAACGATGATTTTATTGTTCACATCGAACGACCGACATAAAAACTTGTATGTAATCCAAAATGTATGAATTTTTAATTTATATTAATTTTTTTTATTTTTATTTCGTTAATAATAACAAATAGAAGTAAAACAGTAACGCTTTGTTTATTTACTCAATGGGTAGTTAAAAATGTGTGTAACGTGTTTTTGGATTTTTTTTTATGTGGCTGGACTAGACCACATTTGAGTGTATTTTCAAAAATATTTTAGAAAATTTAGTTCGTAAAGAAAATTTGCGACCTATAAAATATTTGATTAAATTAAAATCCATTTTCTAGAAAGGTTCATGTAAATTGGAAAAAAATTTCACCACCTTGGCACAATTTTGATTTTTTTATGGGTAAAACATTGGCAACCTAAGGATTTACAAAAAAAGGGGGAGAATAAATAAAAATTAAATAAACTAATAGGGAATATTATTCGAGTTTGGTTAAGTTTTTTCAATAAAAATCCGGAATTCAATGACTTTACTATTTTCTTAAGTTATATAAATGTTGTAAAGTAACCGTATGCTAATCGATTTGCACGGTAAATTATTATGCTATGCATCCACTTTAATAACAGAATTAAAGTTCTGACGGGGATAGAAACTCGTTCGGTATATCATTTATATACCATACATGGTGGTTATAGATTTAACCCTCGCTATTAATACAGAATGTAAATAACATTGACCCCATCCGCAACATATACACCACCAACAAACCAAATCAATATACATATATATATTTTGAATGAAAATTGTATAAAAAAGAAAACCGGGAAGAAGAAAATCATCCTCAAGTTTTATTTTTTCGTTCGTTTGTCTTCTTCTTGGTCGTCGTTGTTGTAATCTCTGGTATTTTTCTTCGTAGTTTTATTTTGTTTAACTTTTCATATCTCGTTTATATCTTTTTATAAAAACACATGTTGTGTTTCTTCTGCCGGTTATTTTCTTATTATATTATTGAATTTTCTTCTTTTTCTTCTTGCCTTATGTACAAAATACGTTTTTATACGTATCTCTGTCGTCATCGTCTTCATTTTCATTTTAAATGTATACATTTTTTTGCCTTCTTTCTACTCCAGTAAAAGAGCGAACACACAAAAATCTTATATACAAAAGAACACAAAAGTTAAGATTAAAGTGTATATCACTATTGCTTTGCTAAGACGTTCTCGTCATTAAATAGTTTTTTATTCCAGTTATTTTTACACTTGGTTTGATTAAGATGGAACGCAACATGATAATTACTTAATAGTGTTTTGTTTGAGAATAGATACTAGATGTTTAACCTAATTATGGAACATTAGGTCGAGGCGAAGCGGGTGACCGACCGTGACAAATCGTTTAAAAAATGTTTGCTCGGAAGTAAATGCGCGGTAAAGATAATGGAAATTTGTTGTTGGTTTAAGATGCCGCTAAACCACAATAAACTAGTATCATGAGAAAATTTCATGGAGCTGTTTATGGTGCACGATAAGTCCCATGAGATCATAATTATTACAATTATTTCATCCCAAAAATATTGTTTATCATCAGATTCTGATTTCATTTTTGATAACAAATCTTTACAGCTGAAGTATTATTTTTCCTAGAAATTTTAATGGATTAGGGTCGAATTACAAAAATTAAATTGTTTTCCTTTTCAAGTCCTCTCGGGCAACGGAAATCGTTTTCAAGAATATACTGTTACGACTTGACTTAGGTGTTATTATTATTATCTGGAAAACAAAAAGATTAAGTTTTTCCCATGAAAAAGTTTTTAAATTCGATGAATTTATTAAAAGGTATTATTGTAATCGAATTATATTATTTAGAATTTCTTGGGATTTTGATTGGTTTTAATGATAGAACGGAGCATAATTTCAGTTCTACCAAGTGAATTGATCAATGAAATTAAGTTTTAAAAATTAATCGAAAATGGTCAAGTGCTATGTAATATCCTGCAATAGTGAAAACATTATCAAAATCATTTAACAGAAATAAGGACAATTAAACCATAACGGTAATTCGCCGAAAAGCAATTCACTGAAAAATAATACAGCGTAAAAAATCCACCAAATATGATAATTCACTCCCAAAAAGCGTTTTTAAATATTTCTTAAGTGTGGCGGGATCGTAATATGTGCCTATTTCTAAACAAAAATATTGTCGCAAAAAAATTGTACCTTCAGACCTCATGGAGGTCGACCTTGAGGTTGGTATCCTCTCCTCGATACCACAAATCCTAAATAACCTCAACTGGCCACTCATAAGTAGCGGGTTGGGCGCGGGTTCGCCAACACCTGCATATAATTTCCGTTGCGTGACCTTTTTGTCTTTGCGAATAGTCGAAATAATTTTGTTGGGCGTTGGCCCGCCTGAAAGGAACCACGCGAATGGCCTCAACTGGTCACCAAAATAATCATTGGGCGTAGGTTCGCCTTAACCGATGAAGGTTTCACTAAAACACGTAAATATAATAATGGCGGTCTTCCGGTTGGGCGGTTGGGCCTCAACTGGCCACCGTTAAAATGTGACACACTTAAGTTAAATTATTTCCGCACCTGTAAAATATTGGTGTAGCGTTAGAATGTGGCACATGTAAATTAAATTATTTCAGCACTCGTAAATAAAATTAAATTATTTCAGCGTCCCGTCAGAAGGTGGCACCTTAAATTATTTCATTTTGTAATGTTGAACAAAAATGGTTTTTCTTAGTTACAGCGCATCCCCAATAGAATTCCTTTAACTTTTTCCTTACAGAAAAGTGTGAAAAAAAAACTTGAGAAAAAAAAATTTTTTGTTCAAGTTTGTTTTTCATACTTTCCTGTAAGGAAAAAGTTAAAGGAATTCTATTGGGAATGCGCTGTGTTATATGGGGCGATGACAAAAAATTTGAATTGTTCTAGCCCCAAACACACATAAAATTTTTAGATTTTTATGATGGCGGTCTTTTCGAACTACTATGCGACCGATTATACAAAAATGGCGAAAAAAAACTTTTCAAATCAGTAACAATTAATTTCACCAAAAACAAAATGGTATTTTCTTTATATTTATTTTTATAATTTTTTTTTTCGACTTTTTATTATTTAAAAAAAACAAATTAATTACGGTTTATATTTATGTAATTTTTTATAATACCAACTATTCTATTGTCTTTGTGTGATAAAAACACACAAAAATTTCGAAAAAAATTCTCTCACACCACCAAATTAAAAGATTTGGCCGCTTCAAATGAGGTTTCATAATCACATTTTCAATTCGGATAATGAGTGATTAATTCATTGATCCTAACCAGCCGTGAAATTTTTTCCTTGTCACCACCGGGAATCGAACCCGGGACTTCCGTTCGCTGGAGCAAGCATGCTGACCACTTTGCCACCGGGGCGGCTATATGCCGACACTACGATATGTTAATCAACCGATAAAACAAGAAATTAAAATCCAGAATAAAACTGTAAAACAATGTTATGACCATGAACTCGTAACAGCAAACCAAACTCAGCAAACCAACGCCCGACAGTTTTTTTTATTTTTTTTTTTATTCATAAACTTTTTACACAAATTGTTTGAAGGTTGGTACTTCCTATGAATGTGAAATCTATATGTCAGCTTCGGAACCTATTGACCGACAGATTACATCTCAATTCCACATCATATAAAAATTCTAAAAAATCACAAAAATTACATTAAATATTCTTCTATTACAAGACATAAGGCACTAGTCCGGCCCACGATTTGGTTTTGAGTTTTCTCTCTATATCGCCACTGGTCAGTCCAAAGAGGAATTACTGAGCTCTAGGGGCTGTAACGAACAGGTCTTAAATTCTAGGGACTATGGGTGAAACAGAAATGGTTCACATTAATCCAATTTGATTATAATTATTACATCATTAATTTGCATTAATAAGCAGATTAATAAACCGATGAATGCGAATATAAATCGATACAAAGAGAATCATCAAAAATTCACATCAAAAATGTCCTCGCTAAATCCGCAGTTAGCATTTCGGATATGCACCCAACCTCATAGAAAGATTCTGAAGAAATTACAAAACTTGCTTTAAATTTTCCTGTATCACCAGACATTAGCGATTGACTAGTCCGGTCAAACGTTCTTGAGTTCCTTGCACTATATATCTGAACTGCACCTCATAGGAAAATTCCGGGAAATCTCATAAAAATTGGAATAAATCTCCAAACCCCCAAAATTGCTGCTGTCTTGATAGTATTTAAGTATTATCAATAACTGCCATATTTATACTCTCAGCTCCGAAAACTGTATGGCATGATAGTTGTATTCGTCTTGACTGATAGTAAAAAATGTCGTGACATACAGTCAGTATCGATAATGATCATACATACTGAGTTTGGATTTTTTTTTTACAAATTTTAAGGATTATAGAATTTATTTTACAGTTTTTTATTTTTTTTATTAAATTAAATAATTTTACAAACTAAAAAATCCAAAAATACAAAATAGAAATTCATTTACCGTTTAAAATAAAAAAAAATTAAGAATTTTTTGCAACGAAAATGATCATTCATAATTATTTTAATATCGAGTTGGTCCTCCTTTATGTTTTGTAACTTCTTTCAGTCTTCTAGCCATTGATTCTACTAACTATTGTTTCTTGCAAATTTTTTTTTGGTGGTAGTCCTGTGTTTTCTAATTTGGCGTTCCAGGTGATCCCATAAATGATCATGTTAGGCAATTGGGGTTCCGAATTGGTTGGATTTGTGACGTTATTCAGCATCAACTATTTTGCAACATGTACCGTATGCTTAGGAGTGTTGTCTTGGTGGAAGATCCATGATAGGCACGCGCCCCAACTGTTCCACGGATGGTTTCAAATTGTTCTTTAGAACTTCTAGGTATTTCAAGCGATCTAAATTTCCATTTATAAAAACAAGTTTACCTACCCCACTCACCGACATTGAACCCCATACCACGACCGAACCACCATCATGTTTAATAGTTGGGATGATATGTTTTGACTCCAGCGTTGTAGCAGGTTTTCTCCAAATTTTACCTCTCTCATCGGCTCCGAAAATGTTAAATTTAAATTATTTTTTGGAATTAACATTCAAAAGTAATGGCTTCTTGCATGGCACACAGCCATGATATCCATGTTTCCACAAAGCCCTTCTAATATTTTGGGATCGATAGCTTTATTAAGTATCTTCTCCGCTTCTGAAGCTAGTTTTGGAGCGCTTGTTTCGGATTTTCTCTTACCAAATCTAAAATCTTTCGTTCGTCCCGAAAAATGCCGATTTCCGACCTGTTTGCTGTCCGTTTTCAACCGATTGTGTGTCGTTGAATCTGGATATTATTTGGGCCAGTGTACAATGACTTCGGCCAGCTAATTTTCAAATTTCGCGCACAGATTTTTCAGTAAGTTTCATATAACTATTTGGCGTTCTTTAGTAGTTCCCTTTCTAACACCGGCCGAACGCCTTGCAATCGTTACCTTTTATAAAATAATTTTGAAACATAATTTATGTAAATGATTTAAAAAAAAATAAAGGATCGTACTATAAGAGTATGATCATTCTCGTTGCAAAAACTTCTTAATTTTTTTTTTATTTTATTATAAACGGTAAATGAATTTTTAATTTGTATTTTTTATTTGTCAATTTGTAAATTTTTTTAATTTAAAAAAAAACTGTAAAATAAATTCTATAATCCTTATAATTTGTAAAAATAATTCCAAACTCAGTGTGTATGATCATTTTCGTTACTTACTGTACATTATTGGTGTTTCGGTGGAAAATTTGTTTTTCGTCACATACATAGGCTGGACGTATATAATATCAAATCAATTGCAGCAGTTAACAACAACAAAATTTAAAGATTTAGATTTTTAAAAATTAAAATACTCGATTCCAAGAATTTCAAAAACCGTGACAAGGCTGCGGGCCAATAGTCGGGTAAATCGTTTACTATGGTAAAAATCGGGTTTAAAACAGATTTTTCGATCAGTTTGCCGTAGAGTTTTTGAAAAATAAATGAATTTACCGAAAAATTTACTTAACATTGTCTTTGATGTGTAGTTGTTGCGAATAGCCCAATTCGTCCAACATGCGAGAAATGTTTGTATACAAATATTTTTCGTAGAATCTGGAATGTCTGGAAAATTTCTATTAGGTGTTGTTATTGCTCCACGAAATTCTCCAGGTGTAATTGTTGAGTTGTAAGTATTTTTTTACAACTTTTGCAACGTGAGGTTGCGTTGTCATGCAAAAAAAGAATAAATTTATCCTCATATTTCGGTCCTCATATTCCGGTCGTTTTTCTCGTAATTCATTAGTTAGTTTACACCGCAAAAACACGTTTTGTATGAAACTCAAAGCAATACAAACTGGTGGTAGTCCCAATAGTATTTATATGTCAAAAATCATAAGAAATAAATATTTTGAAAACTTTCAAAAATTTTCCAGAATTGTGATAAAAGCACGTGTATACTTCTATAATTAAAACAAGACGACTAATATTCGCCTACTAAACGGTGTACGCCGCTAGTTGTAACATTCACCATCTAAGTAACATTCACCTACCAAATGAAGTACGCCACTAGTTGGACCAACGAATGGTTCCTGACTATGTACACAAAAATTCTAAAAACTCATTCAAGCGAGTCAAATATTCACATAACGTTGTACGCCGCTATTTAGACCAACGTATTAGGCTTCTGTGGGCTACATCGCAACTCCTTTCCACGCAACATTCACCTACCAAACGATATACGCAAACGAAAACTTCCTGAAGTTTTTGTCTCAGTTCCATTGAATAGAAAAATTCTAATAAAAAATCAGCCAAACTCAGCAAACCTTCACCTATCTAACGATGTATGGCCCTAGTTGGGTTAAAGAAGAGTTCCTGACCTCTGTGGACTTATATCAGCTCTTTCACAAAGAAAAATTCAATAAAAAGCATCTAAACTCAGTAAACATTCACCTATCTAGCAATGTATCCCGCTAGTTGGGCCGTTTTCTTAAATTACTTTGTGGGGATTTCATTTTAGGGATTAGTATTTTTCAAAATGTTTTTTTTTTACTTTTCTAATCTCCGGCCCGAAACTTTTACAGCACAAAAAACGGAATTGTGGATATGTTGCGGCCAACACCCGATTTTTTTTTTACCGTGAATATTACACAAATGTCAACCATATTTCGTAATGAGTTATATAGATGCGAAATTTTGGTACAATAAAGTTTTTGTTATCAAACTATCACTCGCCATATCCAACAAATGTTTGGAAATTTAATTTACAATACTTTTGTCTTAAATGTATTGTATCCAAAGTATTTGCAAAAAAACGGAAAAGCTCAAAAAGAGAAACAGACATTATTTCTGCAGAACACACACCCTCAAGAGCAAATTGTTTAAAAACTACTGGTTTTGTCTTCGGCGATATAGCGAATGGTAAATCTGAAGAAATCTCTAAGTCAAAATTTTTGATGATTAATAAAAAAAAGTAACTAAAATTAATTTTTCGTCAATATTCTGTTTTTCAATTTTTTAGTATTTAGTATATTATTTAGTATACTGTAGGGACAGCCAGAATTGACCTACAGGTGATAAATCCTCAGCGACTTTTATATGTATGGCGGTGACACGTGGTGACCTACACTAGCGAGCAATTGAAAGTTGACGCAACACATTCGCAATGAAAAACATTAATTTTACGAAAAACTTTATCTCAAACCTGATTCCATATATTGTTTTTAATGAACAACCAATAACAAAAATAAGATCAATGGAAAAATTTCCAATTTTATTAATTGCTTTGTTTTTTTCGGTGCATAATAAAGTTGACGTATATAGTGCAAATATAAGTTGACGAAACAAAACATTAAATAATCGTGTAAATAACTTAAATTAATAATTATTTTTTAAAGCTTTTGGATTAACCCAGATATTGCCGTTGTTATTTGTAACGCCACACAAAACACTGTAGAAAATTTGAGCACAAATTGTGGAAAGTTTTTTCGAAAGCCACGTTAGGCCTGTTTACTATATAAAGATTCATTCGTGGCAACGTTTATTACTATTGATGTGGTTGTGTTTTGTGGAGTGGAATTTGGAGTGACAAATCCAAGTTCGAATTGAAAGCCCAAAAAAAAATAAAACGAGTCTGGTGCTGAAAAGAATATCGCCTTAAATATGACTACATTCAAAAAACTGTAAAACATGGAGGTGGTTCTATCATGGTTTGGGGATGTTTCTCTAAATCAGGAGTGGGAAAGCTGGTCAAAATTCACGAGAGGATGACTGGCAGATTATACGTAAACGTGCTACAGGACAACTTAACACAATCAGCTGCCAAAATTGGGTTAGGTCAATTTATCTTCCGGCAAGATGATGAAAAATTATTTTACTGAAAGTTCTATTATTGGCCCTCACCCAGTCACCAGATTTATATCCGATAGAACACTTGTGGTCATTATTAGACTCTATAATTCCACTGAGTGCTAGAATTAATAAAAATACGTTTTGGGCAGCACTTCAGGAACAATGGGAAAAATACCAATCGAAGTTCTACAAAATCTAGTGCGAAGTATGCCACAACGTTTAGCAGCAGTGAGACAAAACACAGGTGGAGCAACAAATTTCTAATATATACTTATATTCGTACCCAATATTTTGTGCTTAATTCCATATTTAGGGTATTATGTAATTTTTACCTAATGCGGGCAATATAACAATGAAATTTTCTTTAATTAGAAATGTCATATACGTTTATGAAATAATAAACAAAAAAACATTTAAAATAATTTAATTTAATATGAATGCGCCATTTGACTTTAGATTCACAAATTGCTGTGGCCAACTTCCAATTGCTTAAGATGAAATAATAATATTTTAATTTAGCGATGGAAACTGCTCGACAATCAACTAAAGTATATTCCAAATACCCACCCAACTCAACGGCAACGAGTTTACTCTCTTAATTAAATTTATTCTTCGATTCACTCCACGAAAGAAAAATGTTACGACACCCAGAACACTACTCTGAAGAACCACAGATTTCCAAAGATTAACCATTTAATATGTTATCTAATATTTAATCCCCACTTTTTGGGCGAGACCATTCGCCGCCACAATAGTAATTGCACCAACACTTCATCTACAAACAAATCAAATTAAAAACCAAATTCAAATACAAAAACATGTCAGCAAAACTCTAGAAGAGGCACTATATCGGACTCTAACCTCATTTGACTAAATGTCACGTCGCATAGGAACAACCACAACATGTAAAACTCCGAAACTTCACAAACCAATTTTGAATCTTGACCAATTAATAAAAAACAACCTAAAGCCTCGCTTGCCCTTAAACTACTCGCTGAATCTGTAAATACTCAATCTACAGAACCCAAAACCATTTCAGACCAACACTAACAAGTTTAAGACATAACTCCACACGGCCCTATTACCCCTCACCACTTATCCGGCCATAGAGACGGTTCTTTAAGTGCACCTGGCGGTAGACCGCGACTGTCACAATCCGCGATTGTCACAAAAACCCAAACTGGGTTGGGTTGCGACAAATAAGCCATCGTCGATGGATGCCGAAATGCTTCAACCTCTCGAGTCACAACGAACTGTTTCAAAATCGTTGTATACACTACATCGCCTAGTTTAAAAGCGGTACGCACTTTGCTAATCATTTTCTCGAGCAGGGGTGGCATGTTGTACCATCACTTCGATTCGAATCGACTTATTGATAGTCGGCATGTTGTATCATTTGCGACTACCTAATAATCTTACAATCCTTTATCGAGAATGAAATGTCAGCTACATTAATTATTACTTTGGTTTTAAATGATGAAACTTTATCATTATCGCGATTCAAAAATGATACAACATACCACCATTCGACTTTTTTCAAATTTCGAATCAGTTCGAACAAACAAGTTTCATACCAACACCGCGTACCACACTAATCTGTGCTAGTTGTTGTAAACCAAACTTTGTTGCTGTTTACAATTTTTGTGAGAATTAGGGCCCATAGGGTGACCGATACAATATTTTGAAAATATTCCAAATTATTAAACTACCAAAGGAAACCATTTCCAGCCTTTATAATTTAAGAATTTATGATCAGTTAGTATAATTCCCAAGATTTAGGGTGTACAATTTTATTTTACATACTTTTTGTTTATTGCGACCATTTATCGAACTAACATTTGACATTTTGAAAACACGTGCTGTTTGTTACCATGTACTATGCAGTAAACTTTTTTGATCTAATTTGATCAGAATGAAGTACATGAACTTCTTTACGATTATACTTTTTCGTCCGACTGATTTATTCTTTACTCTTACGAATTTAAACAATCGCCCGCACAATATTTGCGCCAGGACTCCAGAGTCAGGTAAACAATGGAAACTTCGTAGTTTTAAGAAAGGTATCGCTCGTTAAGCTACATACAGGATTTTAGGCCACCCAAAAAAATCAACACAACGAAAACAATTTAATTGTTCAACGACCCCTAAACCGCAAAACTGTTTAGACCCCCAAAAAACAAAACACTTTGTATTATTATTTTGTATTTCTTAGAAAAAGTTCAAATGCCTTTTTATTGTGTTATCTCTCGCTTGTGTTACGTCGGTACAAAATGTATATTCGGTTTCGGTATCATAAAATTTCACCTAAATATCTGTTTAAACGAACAAAAAAAAAATTTGTATACCACCATACCCACTCCACCAATGTCAAGGCTGATAAAACCAAATTTTTTGGTTTGTTTTATGTTTCTCGCGTTTTTTTTTTATATATTTCGCGTTTATAGCGTATGCGAGTATAGATACAAACACACACACACATGTATAAAAGCATCGCGTTTACTAAAAATAATAACATATACAGAAGATAATTATTCGTTGTTGCTGTTGTTGGGTTTTATACAATTTGCGTGAAATTAAAATTATTGTAATTAACCTTGATTGTTTTAGTTTAGTGTTTATAATTGATCGTAATTAGGCTAAGTTGATATATTTTATATTATTAAATTATTTTTATTAGTTTTGCTGATATCTACATGCATGTATGTAAGTATACATGTACTAGTAAAGAGATTCGCGACAATATTATTTATTCAGTTTAAATAATTTTTTTTGATATTGTTCAATCATCCGGTTGTTCTACTTCGGTTCTCGTAATTATATTCAGTTCCAGCACACTTCCGGTCAACACGGAATAAGTATGTTTCAATTTGTACGCGTTCTTCATTTCTTATGAAAATTTATCATGATTTAAACAATAATTTTGAGTTTTTGGTAGTTTACAGAAAAAGTTGCCCAATATATTTTATTAAATACAGTTGCTCAAAACCTTAAAACAGTTCTAGTCATTTCCCCATATTTATATTTCGTTATTCGTAAGTACACTAACACAGAACTAGGTAGAAGGTGTCGAAATTGTTAAGCAAACGTTGATTTATTTTTCTAAAATAACCATAAAATGTTGCTCAATTGTTTTATTGAATAAAGTTGCTCAAAACGTCATAATAATATAATTACAATTGATAACAAATTCTATTGGTTCATGAAGCCTCGACAAAGTTTCCTTAATTCTCTTTGACATTCCGGTATTTGTAATTCCAGTATAGTTCCGCAATATTCCGAAACTCGAAAGGAGATATTCAAATTCATAAACATAACAAGGAAAAACTTGACATGTTCTAGGCGAAATTTTTACATTATTGTTTGCCATAAAAGGCTGTTCATGAAGATGTAACATAATTTCAATAACTCTCGTCAAATATTGTTCTTCATTCGGTATTTTTATTTCGGTTTTCGTAAAAACTTTCAATTCTAGTTTAGTTCCGCATTAGTAAGAAATGATGTTAATTTTTTACGGGTTTCTTTATTTTGAAAAAAAAACATTGTTTTTTTTTTTGTTTTTCGTTGTTTTTTCGAAAAAGTTGCTAATTATATTTTATTAAATACGGTTGCTCAGAACCGTAACTATATTTAAGTAATATCTTTTGGCCTAGTTTATCATCCGGTATTTCTATTTCATCTTTCGTAGTTCCAGGTTAGTCCCGGATTAATACGCAACTAGGTAGAAGCCGTCAGAATTTTTAAACTTGACGAAAAAAATGTCACGACCCACACGACGATTTCATTTTCCAAAACAAAAAGTATGATAAATTATTAGATTATTGTTGTTTACAAGAAGAGTTGCTCATAATGAGTTATCGCGAATAATGTTGTTTTAAACAGAGTGATGATAAAAATAATAAATTCTGCAAAAAATCCAGTAATTCATTAATTCATTCTAGTTTCGTTCCGGATTAGTACGAAACTACATTGGAAATGGCTCAATTCATAAATTTAATGGAAAAAAGCTTCGGCATGTACTAATTTTAATTGTTAAAAAATTGTGTTTTGTAATAATATATTGTACATAATTCTATTTTATTAAAGCCACTACATGTACATACAACTAAATTCGCTTAACTAATTTTAAGCGATTAAATTATTAGTTTAATATTATTTTTAGAAAAAGTTACTCAACGATATTAAATAACCGTGATCAATTCAAGACAACAATATAATTCTAGTTACAACTTCTAGCCAGGCTCTTTACAAGTTCTTTTCTGACATTGTTCTTCTACTTCGGTTATGGTGCCGGATTAACACGAAACTAGAGAGGAGTTCTAATTTATAAACAGTCTACTTCTGTAGATTATTAGTTACGTGTTCTCAACAGAAAAAGTAATATATATATATATATATATATATATATATATATATATATATATATATATATATATATATATATATATATATATATATATATATATATATATATATATATATATATATATATATATATACATATATATATATATATATATAATGATGTTTTTGTACTGTTTTTTCGCACGTATCCGATCCAGATGATCTTTTGGAAGAAAACAATTGGAAAATCTTAGTGGAAAACTCTGAAACTTCCGGAAAAACCTGAAGAAAGTTGAATTTTTTTTATAGCACTTCAGTTGAGAACAGCTTAACCGATTTGACTCAATTTTTTTTGAGAGTAAAAATCCATAAAACAACTGAAACTTCGATAGATGCCTAAGTTTGAATGGACATTTTATGCACTTTTCAATACATTATGCCGCCTTTATGGTTGGGTTCCTTCGTTCGTTCTGACAATTTTTACGACCAATAATGCTTAAAAATGACGATTTTTTCTTCTGGATTTTTCTACAAGAAATAAAAAAAATTTGTCCGTATGATTTATTTTTTTCAAAATTTCGTCAACGAAATACACAAAATGCAACAACAATGCAATCGTAAAAGAATGGGCGCACACACACACAACATTATTTAAATGGATATCAAAAGTTAAAATTCTAAAAAATGAGGCAAGCAGAAAAGTTTCAGTATTAAGGCAGAGAAGAATAAACGGGCGCGAAGCGCCTCAGAAAAACCTAGTTCAATATATTTTATGAAATTACTTTGCTCAAACCATGATTATAATTCCACTGAAGTTAGTTCATGAAACTTTTTCAAAGACTAAGCAGTTCTCTACTGACTGTATTCAGGTTATCCGGGTTTCCACTTCGGTTTGCGTAAGTTCAGTTCAAGTTCCGTCCCATTAGTATGATGAGAACGCCATCTCTCTATATTTCCTCTTTCCTTGTATTCATTTGTTCATCCTATTAGTTTGTTATGGGATGGTACAAAGCCAACCTGCAGGTTTCATCTAAGCATGAAGAGGCCTCTCTCATGGTGATTTTGCCGACCGGGTGTGTCTACCCAGAAACGACCGAGTTTCTGCGAATGACAAGTACAATGTCTGAAACCCAACGAATGGCCCATAGACTCCTAGAGGCCGATGCCCAGACACAACAAAGCAGCATAATAGGGTAGGGACGTTTCTCCAACAGGCAAAGCCTTTCTTCACTCGGAGAGACCTCTAGAGGATCCCCCACAATTCACAATTCGACAGCTTGAAACTGCCGGAGTGTCACGCGGAGACCGTATAAATTTTACGGTCGTTCCCGAATAGACGACACATATGCTGCTACCTACCACTCCGACCCTATGGATGTCCTACCAAGGGCATGACGGAGAGTGAAAAGCCCACCCTGCAATTATGAAACCGACACAAAATGTTCCCTCCCATCATACCAATCCGAAAAATTAATCTTATTATTAAAAAAAAAGGAAAATAATATAAAAAGAAAGGTGAAATGACGAAATAATCAAGGAAAGAAATAGACCGACCGAGAAGGAAATAAATAAATCAAATGCCGGAAATAATTCGCCGTGCTGTATTTTATTATATAAATTATACCAAAGTCAAACCAAAGTAAAATAACAGGAAATAATAAAAAAAAACAAAAATAAGAAAATGAACGACCCAAAAATTTAGAGAAATTGTGACTGCATTGAGGTCGACCTTGAGGGTATGGCGTCCTTTATGGCCAATATGGGTTGGGCATCTTCCCGCCTTTGATAACAACAAATTCCGTTGGGCGTCCTCCCGCCTTGGATCGAATATATTTTGTTGGGCGTCTTGCCGCCGAAAACCGAAGATACTGTTGGGCGTTGTCTCGTCGAAAACCGAAGATACTGTTGGGCGTTGTCTCACTGAAAACCGTAAATATTTTCGTTGGGCGTCTTCCCGCCTTTGACGGGCGGTGTCTTTCACCGATAAACAAAATATAACGACTGACCTCAGTTGGCCACACGTAGGTTGCTACACTTTCGTCGTTACCACAACTATCCGTTATCAATTGAGCGAGCCTCGTGTTGGCTGCCCGTAAAAAAACTGAGAAGAGCCACGTTGTTGGCCATCCATCAAATATAATTAGCGAGTCGGCCGCCCGTAACCGATGCAGTATCCACCCACCGATGCACACGCTTTTGTGTGCGTTACGTCGGTTATTTTATTTAACAGTAAACGATATTTTGATCGTCAGATTTCACCGAATATATTATACGCAGAATGCACCATCTTTTATTTAACAAAATTTTGATTTTATCCTTGTGTTTTCGGCTTTTATCAATTAGCAAGCATCATAACACCCAATCATTATTAGTTTTTAGAATTTATTGTTCGTAACCACTGTATATACAATTATATACCAACTTTATACTAACATTTGCGTTTTATTCAAAAAAAAAATAACTTTGATTTAAGAAATAATTACCGAAATACTAATAATCAAAATTGAGTATTTAGTACAGTATAGTGCAGTATAGTACTCGTCTACCCCTTCACATCGCATATCAATCCACACGTCGAAATGAAAAACGTACCACAAAAATATTTTTCTATATTTTCACTGGTCACAGACACGCACAAGGTGCACATTGGTCTCGCTCTCAAATTTATTCGACTTTTACGAGATACAGCAAAAGTGAGCAAAACGTAAAACAGAATGTAAAGGCCAATTCACAATCACACAAAAAAACTTAGTGTCAATGCTCGAGAACAGATGGCAATGACATCAGTAAAAGGCATAATTTATCCGGTGGTAACGAAATTAAAAATTCAAAAACAAAACTACATATGAAATAATATTATGACACCTCAAGGTGTCATAACAACTTGTCTGCATCTTAATCACTTTACATTCTTCGCAGGGCATTCTGTAACAATACGCGTTCCGGATAATTATTTCAATATTACAATACAATTTGATGTCTTCGCTTTAAATTTGTCACTTACAGCTTTCAAAAAATGGATGAAAGGCACCTCCTTTCTTAGTGTACCCGTAGATACACTTCAAACTTTTTGGAAGTAAGTATTTTGGACTCCTAAGCTTATGTTTTGAATACTCGTTACAATTACTCCTATCGGGCCAGCATGCCGAGTTAAATGCACGTTGTATGTCAAGAGCTACCAGCAGAATGGCATTAGATCATAGTTCCGATCGGTAGTAGTTACTTCTAAATCCATACTGTTTGTTTGACGGTTCACCTTTTTCTATTTGCCTATCTTCTTCACGATTACTTTGTAGCCTCATGTGTCTAGTTCGTTTGTTCTTGAGGATCATTTTCGTAGGTCGTTCATCTTATCGAAGTTTCCTCGATATACCCCGGTCTTCTTATTGTTGGTATATTACCCACGTTTATATGATTAATCCATACTGCTTATTCAACAGTTCTCCCGTTTCCTATTTCCATACTCTTTTCAGGACTGCTTAAGTATCGACTCATACGGCGTTTTCTGTTCTTTGAATAACATCTTCCGTAATTGAAAATATTACAGAGCCATACAAATGCAGAATTTGATCCTTCGTTTTCTATATTGAAACATTAATTATTTCTGGGACTTTTAGTGCCAGACTTTTTCTTTATACTGCTATGTCTGATGTCTTCTAGAGTTTCCGAAATACTCGACTTTATTGCATCGCGGGTAGTCGAGTTGTCAGTTCGCCATTGCCTGGGAATCCGGGTATACTCGAAAATACACGTTTACATGCCGTGGAAGTGGTATGGAAGGATTGAAGAGATATTTGTAATTTATCATAGGGCGTACGGTTCTATTCCACTTAATCTGATGAGCTTCGGATTGGCCTCGAGCTTGCATTAGAAAAGGCATTTTTGTTGCCTATAAAGAACTTCTATGCAGTGTGATTTGCGTATTTCAAATACTACGACCACCCACTCCCACACCCACCTAACCTCATCTACACCCAGCCCAACCGATCCCGATCCACCATATCTCAACTGACCCCAATCAACCACAAACCACCACATCTAAACATTATTACCGCCCCCCACCCACTAGCCAATTCAAACCCCAAAATCCATCTCACCCACACCACCCTATACCGCACCACCCATATTATAACCCTTTAACACCTCCATATCCACTTCCACACACACACGCACCACCCACACAAACCTCATCCACCAAATCAAAATTCCCACACCAAACCCAAAACGCCTCATTCTACCCCCTCCAACTCCCATACCACCACACCTACTACCCCCATAACCACACCACCTACACAAACCCACATCCAGACGAGATATATTTTGATTCCACATTCACATGCTCGATGAAACCAAAATAGAATAGAAAATAAAAGAAAAATCTATCAATTTTAACGAGGGGGTTTAACATAACCCTACATATCTCCGAACACCCTAAACACAGAAATGTCCAAATCAATAGGGATCATTCCCATGAATTGCTTGAACTTTTAGTGAAGAAATTAAGTTGATATCTCCATTCGTTCTCAAGTTATCGTGTGCACAGACGGACAGACGGCAAACCGAAACCATATAGCATTTTTTTTAACAAAAATGCTTAAAAACGACAACATAATGTTTTGGACGTTTCTTTGATAATAAGATAATTAATAAGAATAAGAAAGTCAGTTTTCTTTTATGTCTAGTTCAATAGCATCAAACGGTTCCTGTGATAATAAGATATTCAATTTGTTTAACAGTTGGAACACTGAATCCTGCGCAGCAATTTTTAGAGGTTTAAGTGCAAAATTTATCTGCGATCTTTTGAAAAATTTTATGGTTTTCCTCATGTTGTCTAATGCTTTCTTAATATTAAGGCATTTGATTAGATTCCGTCATCACCGTCCTATCCATCGCTGAAACTAACGAGATCCTCATCGCTCGCGAGTAGTGAAAATTTATAAAAAATTACCGAGGTACCCGGATAATCAATACTCGATATTAAAAACTGTAATGCCTTCGTATGTTCTGTTTAACTGTCTTATATCGCATAACACCCGGCAGCCGAGTGTCTGTGCAATATCTTCTGTCTTCATTGTGAGATTCGCTTCTGAGCAAATCTTGGTTCTTTCGACTTGCTCTTCTGTCTGACCCTTTTTAATTTACTGCAGTTCACATATCTGATTCAAACCTTAGTGTCTTCAATTAGAATTTGTTTCTTTCGCTCGAGCATCTCAACGAAAGTGAGTAGTTGTCCTTTGTTGAATTTCTATCTTCTCTGTTGTAGAGCAGTCCAAATACTTGATTTCAGCTTACACATGGTTGTTTTATTTCCTATGATAGTTTTGATAACTTTTATGGTGGAACTAAGGGGTTTTTTACCTTCGTTGTTATGATCCAGTTCTAGAAATATATTTCCAGATTTTGTATCTTATTACCCTGTTTTCTACATTATCATCTTTCTGAGTGGTCTTGCCTTTAATATTCTTTAAAATTTCAACATATATGTTTGCGTTTCTTCCATAGTCTTATTGCTTCTTCTCCGTTTGTTTTGCCACTTTTCTTCAGTCTGCGTGCTTGCTTCTTTCTCCTTCCTATTTCCCCTTGATTGCTTTCTTTTCAGCTGACTTGTTTATTTCAATTCACTAAGAATGTTTTTATAGGCCCGTAGCTTTTGGTTTTGCCTTCGAGTGGCACTATTCTGGTAATTCCTCGGGAATATTGAATTGAAGAAAGAATTTATATGTAACTTCTGTTCTACTGAGTAGAAAAGTTTGATGTAGAATTAATAAATTACGAATAATAACGTTTCCATATCTACATTGGGATAAAGAAAATTTTTCCCAATTTAATTTTGTTTTCAAAAAAATTAACACTAGCTTTTTACCTCAGTATGCCGGAAAAAAATATTTGAACAGAAATTACATATAAATTCTTTCCTCAGTTCCGTATTCCTGGGGAATTACCAGAATAGTAGTGTCACAGTTGGTGTTATACTGTTGTAGGCTGCAAACAACTTTGTGGAGAAGGCGACAGTAATCTTTTCTTAATTTATTTTTGAGGATTTAACTTCTCAAAAAATGTTTAATTCCAGGTATGTGAAGTTATCCCAGAATTCTATCCCAGACAATTTTTTTTTAATCAGGCAACACTAACATAGCAATTACCAATTTGCTCTTGTGTGAAGTTATCCCAGCCCAGGTTTTGATTCATTTCCTTCAAATATACTATATTTGTGAAGTTACCCCAGCCCAGAATTTTTATAAATTTTAATGAAAAAATTAAAAATAACCAAATTTATTAAATTGGATTTCTTTTTCATTTAACAAAAAAAATTAAAATCTAACGTATCCTAAAAAAATGTAAAATTTTTAATTGCATAAAGTAATGGAAAATTTCAGGCAATGTAAGAAATAAATTGTTCCGTGGCAAGTAAATGACAAGTAAATTTAAGCTAAATTGGAAAAAAATCGTTCCGTGGCAAGTTTCCGAAAATGAACTCTGGGCTGGGAATTTCATTGATTTTTATACATATAATTTTTCGTCCCGCTCGATAAATTTTAAATTATTTCACCAAAACTAAAAATGTCTCGGATCAGGGCTATATGATTTTAAAATGTATACACCAACAGCTAAATTTAAGCTAAATTGCAAAAAAATCGTTCCGTGGCAAGTTTCCGAAAATAAACTCTGGGCTGGGAATTTCATTGATTTTTTTTTTATACATATAATTTTTCGTCCCGCTCGATAAATTTTAAATAATTTCGTCAAAACTAAAAATGTCTCGGATCAGGGCTACATGATTTTAAAATGTATACACCAGTAGCCAAATTTAAGCTAAATTGGAAAAAAATCGTTCCGTGGCAAGTTTCCGAAAATGAACTCTGGGCTGGGAATTTCATTGATTTTTATACATATAATTTTTCGTCCCGCTCGATAAATTTTAAATAATTTCGTCAAAACTAAAAATGTCTCGGATCAGGGCTACATGATTTTAAAATGTATACACCAGCAGCTGAATTTAAGCTAAATTGGAAAAAAATCGTTCCGTGGCAAGTTTCCGAAAATGAGCTCTGGGCTGGGAATTTCATTGATTTTTATACATATAATTTTTCGTCCCGCTCGATAAATTTTAAATTATTTCACCAAAACTAAAAATGTCTCGGATCAGGGCTATATGATTTTAAAATGTATACACCAACAGCTAAATTTAAGCTAAATTGGAAAAAAATCGTTCCGTGGCAAGTTTCCGAAAATAAACTCTGGGCTGGGAATTTCATTGATTTTTTTTTTATACATATAATTTTTCGTCCCGCTCGATAAATTTTAAATAATTTCGTCAAAACTAAAAATGTCTCGGATCAGGGCTACATGATTTTAAAATGTATACACCAGTAGCCAAATTTAAGCTAAATTGGAATAAAATCGTTCCGTGGCAAGTTTCCGAAAATGAACTCTGGGCTGGGAATTTCATTGATTTTTATACATATAATTTTTCGTCCCGCTCGATAAATTTTAAATAATTTCGTCAAAACTAAAAATGTCTCGGATCAGGGCTACATGATTTTAAAATGTATACACCAGCAGCTGAATTTAAGCTAAATTGGAATAAAATCGTTCCGTGGCAAGTTTCCGAAAATGAGCTCTGGGCTGGGAATTTCATTGATTTTTATACATATAATTTTTCGTCCCGCTCGAGCCGAGAGTAGCCCTGATCCGAGACATTTTTAGTTTTGGCGAAATAATTTAAAATTTATCGAGCGGGACGAAAAATTATATGTATAAAAATCAATGAAATTCCCAACCCAGAGTTCATTTTCGGAAACTTGCCACGGAACGATTTTTTTCCAATTTAGCTTAAATTTACTTGTCATTTACTTGCCACGGAACAATTTATTTCTTACATTGCCTGAAATTTTCCATTACTTTATGCAATTAAAAATTTTACAGTTTTTGTATACGTTAGATTTTAATTTTTTTTGTTAAATGAAAAAGAAATCCAATTTAATAAATTTGGTTATTTTTAATTTTTTCATTAAAATTTATAAAAATTCTGGGCTGGGGTAACTTCACAAATATAGTATATTTGAAGGAAATGAATCAAAACCTGGGCTGGGATAACTTCACACAAGAGCAAATTGGTAATTGCTATGTTAGTGTTGCCTGATTAAAAAAAAATTCTGGGATAGAATTCTGGGATAACTTCACATACCTTTTAATTCCCTTTAAAATTCCCTGAATCCTTAAAGAAGAATATTTCATGTTCTCTCAATTTCTTTCAGCAAGTTCTACAGTCGTTTGTTTATTAATAGAAACGCTGAACCCACTCAAAAAGGGATAGATTCTTCTGAGTTTAGTTGAAATAGTTATTAGCCTATGGTTGTGAACGGCTTCGCCGCTAATCTCGGTGGTATACAAAACTAGTTCGGAGACGTAACTTCTCCAAAATTTAAATTTTTGAATTAAAGGACAAAACCCTTGGTAGTTAATGTATGCTTAGCCCATTAATTACATCCGTATAGTATTGTATTGTATACCATAAAACGAAAAATGAAAATTATTCTTTCTACATTTTATGAAAACACAAATGGAATAAACAATTTATATTTGTATTGCTCCCCCTATTGTACAGATGTGTCGGAAATTCCTATAAACAACAACAACAACAAAATAAAAATCGCACCCTAGAAATTAAAATCTATATGTAAATAAAATGTTCAGAGTATGTAGGTAGAATTTTCTATCCTGATTGTAATCTTTTATACATATTCTATCTAATCCGTTGGATTCCGGTTTGTTGTATATAGAGAGACAAAGAACCTACTTAGCAATTTCTTTTGACATATTTAATTAATTATGTAGCAAAATATTTCTGCTATAAAATTAATTACGAAATAGTTTTGTTTTGAGTGTCAAAACGCGTCTTAATTTTTAGCATAGGTCATGATTTTGCCATTTCTAGTGTGAAGAATTTGCGCGCGTCTTTTTTTTTTGGTTTCTTACTAATTTTGCGTTTCACGTTATTCTCAATTTGTATTTTTTTGGTATTTATTTTTTTTTGCACGCAGCAGTTAAATCGCTTTAGAGAAAGTGCTTTCTTTTTATGACAGCTTTTATATGCTGTCATTTAAAATTTTTATTTTTTTAATATTTATGTTTAGCTGTGTATTTGTTAGTTGTATGTTGTATTCCGTATATATTTATAAATTATGTTTTATGCTTTATATCTTCTTATATTTTTACATAATGTGATATATTTATGTTTATCGCGTCTTGTTGAAACGATAAGTGTATATGGCTTATAAAGCATGTATATAGTTATATATGAATATGTAGTGTGTGTGATGCTTTATTACTCATAAATTTATATTATAGTTTTAGTAATTTCATGAAAGGTTGTTGATTTTTGAGATACGGGTAAATTATTACTTTTATTTTAATGCGAATATACCTCATTTGAATAATTTTCGAATTACATCAAAATGGCGCCAAATTTATATCGAAGGCGTACGTTATTTTCGTACGCAACAAAATTATTATTATATTCCACGAGATGCACTATCCCCACGATGTGAAAATTGTTGGTTGTACAGATAATTGACACAAGGTCATAATGTTATAAACCAGCGAGGCATTTTAAATTTTACAAAATTCGTTCCCTATGCATAATATGGGACCAAAAAATAAAACCAAGCATCTTACACACATTCTAGACATAATTATTCAGGAATTAATTTCTCCTTCTAAATTTGATTTAAAGGGCCGTCATTCCCTTGAAAAGACCTCCTGCTACATTCAAATTTTTAGCGGTCGGAGTTGCTAACTGTAAATTTCGTTATACTAGAGACGAGTTAAGCTGCATAAAATTTTGTCGTCGGAGTATTTGAAAGTTGATAAGTATACCGTTAACTTATTTCAGAAAGTTTTTGTAGCCTAATACAAACTCGACTGTGCGAGATTTAAGTTAAAGATTTAATCAATTTAATAGCGAAATACCAAAATACTTGAGGCCTTAGTAATCTAAATAAATTTAGGTTATTTTGACTCTGGTAAATTTCTAACACTTTCACACTATCAGAACGGCCAAATTTCTTTTCAATTATGCAAAAGTGCTCAATTCTTGACCAAATTTTCATAATCCGTCGGTAAATAAGTCCTGAAGCTGACACATAGATGGCGCATCTAATAAAAAATTTATATAATTTATAGAAAGTGCCAACCTTATGGACCGATAAGTTTTTGGTCTAGATAAGGTTTTTTATTCGTCGATTATCTTAGAGAAAGGAAGGACCATCAAGTACGAGTATTAAATGGCGTTGGTGCGTTTGATGAAAAAAGTAGCGTAAAAACGGCCTCAAATGCAAAAGAACAGTGTCACAAGCCTTAGCTACAATTGCGAAATTGCATAAATTGAAATTTAGATTGCTTCCCATCCACCGTATTTCCCGGATCTGGCTCCCAGTGACTACTATCTGTTCGCAGATCTGGCCTGGGGAAATAATGGCTCAAGGAAAGAGTTTTTGTCGAAACAACTGAATATTTTGAAGCCAAATATACATCGTTCTACAAAAAAGGCATCGAAGAAAACTATAGAGTTGATTTAAAAAAAAAAAATGTTGAGTTGAAAAAAAAATGTTGAAAATAACCCTAAGTAATTTCGCCCAAAACTGTTTGAGTCCAAGTGAATTCGCCTCAAACTGAAGACTGACAAATGGGATTACGAGTACAACAATTTTTTTTTCGAAAAATTAGTTTTTAGATTGATTTAATTTTTTTTGGTCGGGGTCGTTCCATATTGTTCAAACAACGTAAAAAAATCGAGCACCATCGAGTATCCATCTCTAATGCTGGACTTTGAACAAAATGAGCTTACAAAAAAACTATTTCGAAAAAATGAGTTTTTAGATTGTTTTTATTTTTTTTTGGTTGTCGTTCGACCGTTCGATGTTTCGGACCCCCAATTAACTACTTATACCCCAAAGCGAATTTTGTAAAATCTACCGTTGGGTCTAATTTGTCGCTATTTAAGTAGATTTTGTATCAGAGCTGCTAACTGCACACGTATGAAATAAACAATTACTACCTAAAGATGTATTGGTAATTTTTTAATAACTAATCATAAACGTGTTGGTGCTGAAACAAATAACCAACACAATCTTCGGTAGTTATTTTTATATGTGTATCTGGATGATGTATGGAGGACAGGCGGATGTGTAGATAGTCCCACAGGCCTGGACAGGCTGGCGTGGGTTGCGAGCGCGGATATAATTTATCAATGGATTGTGGGGAGGAGTTGTGTGAAATTTTGGAATGTTGCTAATGCGACGATCATTTTAATAGAATTGAGTTGGACATTTCATGACTTTAGCTCCCCGAATTGGAACTCCTATACAACTAATTTGACTGTTCTAGGTTTCCACGTATTTTAAAACGTTTTAGTGTTTCGGCTAATTTAGTTTCATTTGGGGTATCATTGTGATTTTATTATTGTTCGATGGTTCCATAGGGGACCCTGTGAGAAGGGTATATGCGTTCGTGGTACGTGCTCAGTGTGGCTAGACCTGAGTTGTCGAACCGAAGAAATGATGACTGGATAAAGGTAAAACATGAAAAGCTGACCATCCTTATCTTTAAGGTGGTTGGCAGGATGGATTAAACTCGAGTCATCGTGCTCGAGTCATCAAAGGAATGTATCAACTATGAATTTCACCATCAACGTGAAGCAACCGGTGTATGGCTTAGTACAAATTAAGGTAATCGTGTGGGAACAACATAAAAGTGATAGTATGGAAAAGGAAAAGCGAGATCATTCCACCCAGCACGCCAATAGGTCTAATTCAGTAGTAGTGTGCCCCTTCTGGAAATTCTAACTTGAAAAAAAAATTATTTCTATATATGTATTTGCAAACGTGACCAATTATTAAGTTTAGCTGAGCTTCGGCATTTCGATTTAAATTCCATGCCGTCATTTTTTTCAGGTTTCCTTACTTGGGCTCAGATTTTTAAAATGATTTGGTCGCTGGCCAAGTACAATGACCAATTGTAACAAAGTAGGACCACCTTTTTATTTTACACTACTCGTTGGAAGAACCGTCAGCTTCATGGAGGAGAATATTTCCCTTTTACACCGTTCGTATTCAGATTATAAAAAATAAGGAGGTGGATATGCTGTCGCCAATGCCCGACTTTCTTTTAGCATCAATGTATAAAGATCTCGAATATACAACAAGTGTCTGTGCTCCTTATTCACGATTTCCCGAGTTTGGTGACTCGGTCCGAAGTCTTGTAACTTGCTAGCTGCAGGAGTGTTGATGTATCTATAAAAGGGTCAATTTCTTCACGAATCATTCTTTGATCTTCACTTGATGATTTCTATGATAGTTGTCTATAGTTTTGTTCAAACTTGAGCCGTTAATCCTTGGCGCCGTTGGTAGAGTGGAATTCCGTCCTCCATACACGGAGCGAATAATTTGACACCGCGTCCGGTTACAATTTAGTGCAGCGTTGGTTTATGTGTCAGATCTAGAATTTCAGCGCACACAACTTGATCGAGTCTTTCAACTGTTTTAAATTTATCATCATTTTGACGCGTACATAAAGCAAATGTTTCGCAGTCCTCTATGGTATAAACATTTGCGATCATTTGCCCTAAGATAAAGTTTACCGTTTTTCATCAGAACCTTCAATTTCAGCTTGAATAAGTACATGTATAATTAAATCAAGACTGTTGGATGCCGAGTCCATTATCCAATGGGTTTAATGTCCTTTTAAAATCAATTATTACTCCCCTTTTCATTCACGCACACACCACCCATTCACATGCTCACACAATTACAGTAAACCACCTGCACGGTGCGCACTCCATGTCAACCTATAGGCTGAACTCTACACTTCAACTGAGGGTCATAGTTGTGTTTATTAATAGCACCGATCCTAATTGATGAGTTAAATTGATTTTGCATCCTGCGTCTGGTGAGATTCGAACTCAGTGCCTCCTGGTCCAACTGCTGAAATTAGCAAATTAGCAAATATCACTTGGCTTTTTATTTTTATTTTACTAGTTTTACGAGTTCTGTTACTAGTTTTACGATACTATTTTGCCTTTCACCAAACGAAATGAAGCACAATATAACACGGACGTAAAACATCCTCAACCACAATGAAAGTACGGGTGAGTATAAAATTAATTTTACTTACGACCAGTCGAAGAGGAAAATCGGAACCAGGCAAAATGCGTGGTGCGGGCTAGATGGGTTTTGGGGGTTTGAATTGGATAGTGGGTGGGGGTAGTAATAAAGTTTAGGTGTGGTGGTTTGTGTTTATTTTTCTGGAAAAGCTATTTTTTTATATTTTATAGGCAACAAAAATGCTTATAGAGTTCGGCTTCGAACCTTTCCCGTCTTTTTTTTTACAAATTTCGATTAATTTGTGGCAAAAATGCTCTTATATTCACGCCAAACTAAATCCACTCTTATTAAATTCACTTCAAATTTAATTTATTATAAATTTTAATTAGCACGGCGTCTTTTATTTTGTTTTAAAAAATTACTCTAATAATTTCATTAAACCAATGAAATATTTTCATTCCTGCAACAAAATAAATAGTTAAAAATTCAGAAATAATTAAAAATTTGCTAGTAATATTTATTTAAGAATTTAAAGTTGTCTACCAAAAACTGATGAACAAGTTTATTATATTATTGAAAGCAGTTTCGCTGTATTTATGATTTCAGTTCAAACATTTTAAAAAATATTTAAAATATTTTCTTAATATTACGGAAATTCTACGATAATTTTGAATTACAAGTAGGAAAGCTCTGGCAACAATTGACGGTTAGTTCATACTGGTTATGAATAGATGTCTCTAAGAATGAACTAACCATCAATTCAGTAAGCTGGAAATTTAGAGTGTCACTATTATTTTCTACTGTTAAGAATTACTATTTTCGTAAGTGCTGCCATCTGATAGAAAATGTGTTTCAACTGGTATGATTAGTTTTACTAGTACTGTCATCTTATAAAAAGTTTGGAATTTTTATTTCAGCACAATAAAATTTTTTCACCACCAATTATACAAACCAGGCCAATGGTCAATAGAACAACCATCTTTCGGACAATCGAATAATGTTTTATCGATAGTATAGTGAGAATTGGCTATAAATGTAAATAAAAAAATAGAAATATGTATATGAAATTTATTATTTTTAATTTTTTAAGAAACAGTTTCGTTAATTATTGAAATTCATTAAAATTCATTTATTTTTGGTGGAACTTTAAAAAACAGTTTTGGGTAGCTGTAGGGCATAACTCAACATTGTAAGATTTACAATGCCATCTGTTGGCACATCGTACTTTATTACCATGAAGGAAAACTGCGCTACTTTATCCGTTCTTTGTTCTAACGGAACCTGCGCTTTGAACCTATTTATCGACTTTTCAATGCTGATTTTTCTGTGTTCTGTTTCTTTTATAAAATCGACGAAATGGAAAAAAATTCGATGCCACAATTTCTTAGATTTTCTGTCTAGCTCATAGCAATATTTTAACATGTCAGAATAATCGGCATAACCCATATGTTTGTTATAATCCTTTACTAATTTTTTAATGAATGGTTAGTTTCCAGTCGTATTCCCCCCTTGAACTTTTATTGCCTACCATATACCATCTTTTAATAAATCGCGTTGTAACTGTACTGAGCTAAAATAATTATCAAAATATAATTCATCTTTGCTCAGATCTTTGATTACTCTCGCTCATAATTTTTTTTCTGCAATATCTGAAATTTTGCCAGTATATATTTGAAATTGCGAAACAAATCCATTTTGGTCAGCACGAACCCATATTTTGTAGCCCATTTTAATCGGTTTCATAGGCATATTGACGTAAGTTACTTCTTCCTTTATACTTTATCATAGATTCGTCAATTGATTGATATTTTGATAGCTGGTAAAACTCCTTGTATGTTCGAGACGGTTCATTTAACATAGGCCGGTTTGTTGCTTATCATAAGCTGGCTCTCCTTTATTTGGCTAAAGTCAGTTATTATTTATATGCAAATGTCCAAGCAAAGAAATTCACTTTTTAATGACCAATAGTTACGATAGCTGAGTTACTTTTTTATGCCCATAAGAAGATTTAAAACCAAAAAATAGTTTATTTTCAACTGTAGTTGGTGTGATGTTTTCGCCATGTCTCTGAATTGCATATAAAAATTAGTTTGAAAGACTATCATTTCCAACAAATTCTTTAAAAACAACCTGAGAAACATGTCTACTGGATATTCCAAGTCATTTGAAATTTTAAGCCCTACGGGTTCGTCAAACGACTGTACTAGTGTGATTTGCCTAACATCTCTGGTCCACACACATTACCTTTTAAAAACCTTGACACTGGTAGTTCATCATCACTTTCCCAATCAATATCGACTAGTGCATCAACGACTTCCGTAAAGGAAGTTTCCATAAATTCTTGCGTAGGATGAAACGAACCAATCTCTAATTCCTCGTCGCTATTTCCGTTACTCGAAGGAATTTCATCTAAAATCGCGTATAATTCTTCAATGGTTAGGTGCATTAAATTATTTTTTTTATTCATTTTAATTAATTATAAATAAAAACTAGTTTTATTTTTTAACCAACGTAAAAAACACAGAAAGGAGGAATCAAAATGTAGAGTAAGAATAGTATATAAAACCAACGTAAAATTAAGAAATGTAATAGTTATTTTAAAAAAACTGAAGAAGGAATATATCCGAAATCAATCCTTTTAAAAATCAAATATTCAAATTTATTATCACTATTAGGAAGAATAAAAATTTAAAAATATTATTAAAAGTACAAAAAATAAAACTAGTTTTTATTTATAATTAATTAAAGTGATAAAAGTACGCAAAAAGTGAAAAACATGATTAATCCTGGAACAAAAATCATTTTAATTACCTAAGACAGAGATAAACAAACAAAATAAATACGTTTAAAAAACACACATATAACAATGCAGTACAGACGTGACATCCTGGTGTGACCAAATGGAACCACCAAACAAAAACATAAATAAACTACTTAAATTGTTTTCCCCGGCTTTTATTAGACAAAATTTTATTTACATGACATTCAAATTGGTTACAACTATTCAACTATTCTCTCTCTCTTCAACTGTCCACACCACAAGTTCTATCTTGACAGTTTGGTTTCGTACTGATAAAAAGTTGGCCTACTCATCAGGTTGCAACGACCAAACTGCAAATAATCAATCTTGCCTTATACCTATAGTATAACATATCGATCTGGCGAATTATATCATCAAATCAAAACTTCTGGAAATTCTCATTATGTGTATGTGTTAAGCCCACACTGATTTTATTTATGAAGTTTGAAATACGTCAATATTTAATTTGTATTTAAAGTGTTTTTTTAAGGGTTCGTGTGTATTTTTGGTCACAGTGACCCAGGGGGTTAAAAATCCACTCCACACTTTACTTATTCTTTCAGGAGGTATCATAATGGTACCACCACGCTGTTAAGAAAATGCAATTTAAAAAGTGGTTTCAGTGTCGAACCACTAACCGGCAAAGGTTTAAATACCTGTTAACCAGGGATGGGCGATTACGCGTCGACTACTAGTTTTTACATAATTTCGTCGACAACTCGTCGAAAACGTCGACAACTCGTCGACAACGTCGACAACTCGTCGACAACGTCGACAACGTCAACAACGTCGAGAACTACTTGAAAAATTAATTTACACCATCTATCGAAGCTTATAATAAAACTCAGCATAAATTGCCTGTACTACTGATTGATAGCTGACACTGTTTTTATGAATCATTAAAACATACTGTGCCTAACATTTGTATCATAAATTGGGTAATAATAATCGAAATAAATTCTTTGACAATCGAAAAGTCATATTATATTTGCGGATTTGAATAAAATTTGAGTCTATCGTTATTTCGCTCGAATGAAATTTTGAAGCTTCTACTATTCATAACTACGCGGCGAATAATTAGTTAATTTATGATTTATGCTGACTTTTTATTTAATTTTGCTTTATTGTAGTATCTTCGAATAAGATAAATTATTCGTTTACATGTAAATTAATAAATAAAAGACACTTGTTAATAATTCCATTTTAGTGACATCTGTTATTAAATTTTAAGAAGTTTTATTCTTTCCTTAAAAATATTAATTTAACAGTGCAGGTAATGTCAAAATATTGACAGATAATTAAATATTTTCTGCTGCTTGCTAAAATGTGTTGTTATGAAATATATCGCAATTTTTCTGATCCAGTTGATTAAAACACTAAATTTTTTATTAGTTTCTGTTATTCATATTTAGTACCATAAGATCGCCAAATACTTGAAACCAATCGGATTATCGACTTTTATATAGTAATGAACGTCTGATTTCTTGTCATATTTATCAACGTGGGTCAGCCATGTAACAAGGTTGGATTTATTGAATCCGATAATATAATATCGCAGTCTGCAAGTAATTGTTTTATTTCGTGATTCATTTGAAACCAATATTCGCAACCTTAATTGGATCATAAATGGATCGGATGACCTTTCTCTACAAATACATATACCAATAAAACATGTTTTGTCACCGTCTACATTAAACTAAACAAATTAAATTGCATCTCTATTCTTCTTTAATTATGGTGTAGTGAGCTGATTAAACGTGATAATTCTAAAATAAACAAACATTTTTACGTTAAATTATCAGTACCTACTATTTGATCAGTACCTCCTCCTAATGCTGGAGACAAATGATGGAGATGTTAAAACTTTAAAATTAATTTCCGAGCGTTATCCGATATGAATATGTGATTTCTATTAGGTATATTGCCAAGTAAAGGCAGGCAGACGTCATTTTCCATCTTTAACCGCCTAATTTATGCCAACTTAACATTTAAAAACATAGGTATTTCATATATAAATGGATTTTTTTTTTATTAATTCGAACCATTCAAACGGACATTCTTTATAAAGAAAGATATCTTTGTATCCTTCGTACTTTGATAGTGGCCGTGAAGTTATTAATTTATTTGTCAGATTCTCAAAATTTCGCAATTTGTATTCTTTCTAGCTAGATTAGATATTAAAAATATGTATTGTTAATTATTTCGAAAAAAAAAATAATTTGTACTTATCTACAATTATGCATTCTTAAAACTGAAAATCAAACTCAAACTATTGTATTTTGTAGATTTTTGAGAATATTTCAAAGAACATAAAACTAAAATTTTGAAAATTATAAACGTCCAATTTGAAATTAAAATTTAGATTACTAATCCAATTTAGTTTTACTTAAATTTGAGATTTTAAAACTGCGTATATACAAGCATAAAATAAATCTAGAGAAGCTGTTCCAATATTTAAAGATTTAGTGAATTTATGATGATATCTAGGTAATTAACTCGCAAGTCCCAACATACTCAACATTTTTCTATTTATCTTATTAATTAATACCAAATAATTTATTGTTTTATTAAATTAAACCATATTTTTATTGTGCTTACTCAATTACAATTATTACAATAACCAACCATTCAGTGGTTTTTTAAATAAAATTAAAATTTTGTTATAAATTAAATTTCATCCTCTGTTTCATCAAAATTTAAATCGGAATTTTTTAATGAATAGTATATGTGAACTAGTTTTTTAGATCTTTCAAAAGTCAACCTATTTCGAATAGGTGGTTGAATAAAAGACCAATTGGAGAAAAGTCTCTCGATTTGTGCTGAAGATGCCGGTATTTTTAAAAGTTTCAAAGCCGTTTTTGATAAATCTGAATACTCCATTTCAGCCATACTCCAGAAAAGCAGAGGTTTTCGAATATCTTTTTCATAGAGCGTTTTAAATATACCACTTCTCTTTCGGTATGAATCCCAGCCTTCAATCCCATCGTTTTTTAAGTTTTTAAATAAAAATTTGTTTATTTCATCTTGCTGAGCTTTATTTAATTTCGATTTATCGTAATGGGGATGTAGATAAAAGGCCGTAAGCATGTACTTATTTAAAGCTTTTTGTTTTCTTGTATTTAAAGCGCCCTCGTGTTCTGTGAATTCTTGAGACAATGATATGGATAACCACAGATCAGCAGCATCCGCAATAGAGGCGTCACTTGATTGACATTTATTTATTAATTCGCATATGGGATTAAATAATTCAACCGATTTCTTCACATCGTTTATAAAATCATCATCAAAAATAAGCTTAACAATAGCTGGCTTAACTGTTTTAATAGTCTGAGTAGAGTTTACATGAATTTCTCTCATAAATTGCAAATTGGTCAAGAAACTCATAAATGCATCACGATACGAGTTCCAACGAGTTTCACAGGCCAAGTTTATTCGTTTTCCGCCTTTTGCAATAACAATTTTCTCGAAATCGCAATGCTTAAACTCTTTCAAAACATTGTTAACTTTTTCGATTAAGGATTGGTCAGCTATATCTTTTGCCAGAAGATTTCCAGTATGACTGTTGCATGTCGTATGCCATAGTATGTGGCTAACGTTTCTCCCCATTTTGATCATAACACTAGCATTGTCTGACACCACAGCATAAATTTTAGTATTATATAATTGTTCGGCTAGGTCTATTGACTCGTATATTATATTCTCGAGATTTTCCGCATTTTCTGATATTCCCGATAAATCCCACGCATTTATAAATGCTCGGTTTCCATTAGCAACATGAAGCATACTAACTACTGTTTTAGAATTAGTGGACGAGTTCTTCCATCCATCAATTAAGAGAACTGATTCGTTTTCATTAATCATTTGCTCTCGCGTGATGGCTAAACATCTCTGGTATGATTTGTCCAGCAATGATGTTGATAACAGTTTACGAGATGGAATGCATGACGAATAAGCTGGCCTTAATTTGTTTATCATCTGTTTAAAATACACTGATTCTATGACCGACAAAGATATGTTACATCCGAAAAAAAAGTTCGCTATAGCGTTATTGATTTCCTCTATATCTCTGGCACTAACAGTGTCGATAAAATTTGTTATCTGTTTCGAATTTTTTGCCCTTGAAGAGGTAGTTTTTGATGTCTAAAAATAAATGGTTTGTTAAAATTATAGTACATATGTAAAAAAATATATTTTTCTTATATCACTTGAATAATTTAAATTAATATTACCTTTTCACTGTTTTCACATGATATTGTTGTTTTTGTTGACGAAGAAACCGAAGAACTTCTTGGCAAATCTGATAGAGAGATCTAGAAAATTTTGAATTCAAAATTATTGGTTTTTAATAATTTATATTTGATAATTAAGCCATTTTTATTAAAAATATTAATGTTTTGGCTAGTTTATGATCAGGTACGGATAACATAAGGAATCATCAACATAATAACGAAGATGAATCGTTTGAAATAGAAAATTGTAGAGGCATTATAATAATTAAGGAATTATTAAATATATAATATGAAAATTGGAATTATGAAACTACTAACAGCGTATAGATTATAACTTTGCCCCTGACATGTTGATAATCTTAATTCTGAGCAGAATGAAATCAGAACCGAACCTTAAATCAAAAACCGGATATCGAATTTGCTAATGAACCGAAACAGAAACCAAATAAATAAAAAGTAGTAACCGTCATCATTCGTATCTCGGACATGGGACAATACATTCGGTTGATTTTGGTTTTCTCGCTTCGGTTAAGGAGTTTTATTCAATTTATACTCTTTATTTCCTAGAAAATGAATAAATATTTGAAACGTTTTAACTTCAATATAGAGAAAGTCATCAATTATCAGTTCTCTACACTGTTACGCTGTACGTTGCTCAATCCTCGCTCATACACTACATTTTATGATGTAAGAACTAATAAAGTGACGGCGATTATAAAAATCCTTTTAAAAAGCTGACTATTGCGTATCCAACTAGGTAGAATTCTTCGTATGATATGGTTGATCGAATGCTTGTATTGAAAGAATTTTTTGTACAAGTGATGCTTACATACCTGATACCCACCACCACCACCCACAAATCACAAAAAGTAACAACTTGGAGACTTTTTTCGAAAACGCGCCCCCACATAAAATAGTACTATTTATATTTATTACTCCAGTGCCAGTCACAGTATTAATTTACTTAAAAATATTAAGTATGTATTAGCAGCACTATTATATTTCCATATAAGTTTTGCTTACACAAATGCAAAATGAAATTGCCCCTTAAACTTTTGATGAAAGTAAGACTTTTATTTGACGAACTTCAATTCTTCTAATAAATGATATTTATATTGTGTATTATGTCGAATCAAAATGATAAAATTGAGATAAAGGAAAAACTCAATATTAAACATGAACATGAGGGATGCCGGATGAGGCTCATCAATTAAATTACTACATTAACATTACCTGATTATTGTAATTGATTGTGGTGTCGTTTTCGCAATCTATATATTCAATATCTACGTCCGGAATAAAATGAACGTTAGAATTCGTAGAAGCCTCGACAGCATTACCAGCACCACCATCAAGGAGAATTCCTTCCGGGATTGCAGTAGATTGTAATTTACAATGATTTCTAAAATACAAATTCATATTTAGTATAAGCAAATACGTACGAAAGTCATTAAAATTACCTGTGTGCTTCAAGTCGTTGTGCAGCCGTATTTTTCAATGTTTTTTTGCACACCTCGCAATATGCTTCATATTTATTGTTTATTTTGATTAATTTAAATTTAAATTTATCAAAATTTAGGTTTTTAGGCCGTCCGCCTCGAAGATTCGACATTTTTACACTGCACTTTTAAATGTAAAATAGAAACACGTGCATGCAAAAATAACGAACTTGTATAATGTTATATTCATATTTAAAAAAACAACGAACATAACGAACTTGTACACAAGTCTATTTGATAATAAAAGATGGCGCGCAAGGCATATAGTCTATTGAAATTTGTTATTACCAAAAAAACTGGTCGATCGGGTAACACTAACAACAGGCACACAGTAATTAGGTTTTTAAACCTTAATTTTAGACTAATTAAGAATGATAATGTGTGCCTTCAATCGACTAAAGTTTAATATCGCTCGTTATGAAATTTTCAAGTTTCTGCCATTCCTCACTACGCGGCAAATGAAAGTTAATTTATGATTTTTAATGACTTTTTATTTAATTTTTATAATTTTCCTTTATTGTAGGAACTTCGAACAAGATTAATTATTCATTATCATATAAATTAATAAATAAAAGACACTAATTAAAAATTTCTTTTTAGTGACACCTGTTATTAAATTTCAACAAGTTTTTCAAAAATATTAATTTAACAATGCAAGTAAAGGGCCAACTATAGATAGAATAAAAAAAATAACAGGAAAAACGTAAGAAACGAAGACATAAAATTATTATTCCAATTTGACTTTTCGGCTATAGAAAACATACTTAAAATATTAAGTCCATTATTGTAATATTTTTTTGATATATGTATTTCCTAGAATCTTGAGTGAAACTACAATAGTTTTGATTATAAACGTATTATATATCAACAAATATATGAGTTTAAAATTATTTATATGCGGTTTAAATTACCACAATTCGATAAATTATTTTTTTAGGTAGATAGATAAGATGAGATAAGATATATCCCTTTAGTGTTTTACTAACACAATTGTGCGAGTAGGGCAAAACTACCATGTCAAAAATTTATTTTTTTAGTGTTTTGAACCAACTTACACATTTGTGTTTTCCTTTCAAACTTATTTCGTCCGAAAAATAACACTATAACTATATACACACAATTGTGTTGGTTGTACTTCAAAACAAGTGAAATTTCAAAGCCAAAAATAGAAACACGTGCATGCAAAAATAACGAACTTGTATAATGTTATATTCATATTTAAAAAAACAACGAACATAACGAACTTGTACACAAGTCTATTTGATAATAAAAGATGGCGCGCAAGGCATATAGTGTATTGAAATTTGTTATTACCAAAAAAAACTGGTCGATCGGGTAACACTAACAACAGGCACACAGTAATTAGGTTTTTAAACCTTAATTTTAGACTAATTAAGAATGATAATGTGTGCCTTCAATCGACTAAAGTTTAATATCGCTCGTTATGAAATTTTCAAGTTTCTGCCATTCCTCACTACGCGGCAAATGAAAGTTAATTTATGATTTTTAATGACTTTTTATTTAATTTTTATAATTTTCCTTTATTGTAGGAACTTCGAACAAGATTAATTATTCATTATCATATAAATTAATAAATAAAAGACACTAATTAAAAATTTCTTTTTAGTGACACCTGTTATTAAATTTCAACAAGTTTTTCAAAAATATTAATTTAACAATGCAAGTAAAGGGCCAACTATAGATAGAATAAAAAAAATAACAGGAAAAACGTAAGAAACGAAGACATAAAATTATTATTCCAATTTGACTTTTCGGCTATAGAAAACATACTTAAAATATTAAGTCCATTATTGTAATATTTTTTTGATATATGTATTTCCTAGAATCTTGAGTGAAACTACAATAGTTTTGATTATAAACGTATTATATATCAACAAATATATGAGTTTAAAATTATTTATATGCGGTTTAAATTACCGCAATTCGATAAATTATTTTTTTAGGTAGATAGATAAGATGAGATAAGATATATCCCTTTAGTGTTTTACTAACACAATTGTGCTAGTAGGGCAAAAGTACCATGTCAAAAATTTATTTTTTTAGTGTTTTGAACCAACTTACACATTTGTGTTTTCCTTTCAAACTTATTTCGTCCGAAAAATAACACTATAACTATATACACACAATTGTGTTGGTTGTACTTCAAAACAAGTGAAATTTTTTATCAAAAACGCTATTACATGCTTTGATTTTTTACTCACACAATTGTGTGGGTTGGACTTCAATGGTGCCTTTTTTTTTGGTTGAGAAAGGGATACACAATGTAGGGCAGCTGTTAGGCAGATTACCTATAGCGTACTTCATGCTAAGTATGCCCATGTCAAGATGAACACAGATTTGTTCGAACAACGCCCCAACTGAATTACTTGAGTCCATGGTATCTACTGCTGCTTCATTCGAATATCACCTAATTATTCGACGAAATCTGTTACATAAGACACGATTCGGTGACCGAACTGACTAGGAATCCTGAACCTGCAAGGATTTCTAGTACTACTGGAAAAGGATTTGTTAAATGTTCTAACTTATAAAAGAATCTACTTGAGTAAACTGTCGTTTTTCCACAATACAGTTCGGTGTTTTGTTCTCACAAGTTCACCATAACCATTTCTAAATTCCCTTGTTAGTAAAAAATTATTACAATTTTAATGTTAGTTTGTTAGTTGGGACACTTCTATTGACTATCTACCTTACACTCACCATAAAGATGAGGAGGGTACATCACCTAAATAATTGTTTATGATTTGTTACATCATTCTTTTGATTTTCGGTTTTGGAATTGAAGAAATTCATGAACATTCCTGTGACCCCGAATAATTACCTCATGGTCATCTTCATCAAACAATATGTTTCACTTACATTACGTAAAGTAGAGTAAAAAACCAAACAAACTGCAACACATACAGTTTTTCCGAAACGATCCCAATAGACGGCTCAAATCCTCTCTGTGAAACCTCTACTGTCCCCCAAGCGATTCCCGCCAACGTCACCAATCAGCAAAACCCATGCTTTGCAAAGCCGTGACGAATCCATGTCTGATTACAAACGTGTCGTGTAATCCTACAGCTCAAAAATTTCAGCGTACGACCAATTATTCTAAAATTCAAAGATGATTCCGGTGTTCCAACAAAAACATCCACAACATTCAGCAAAGAGACCAATTTGAACATCCAAATGTAAACTTCAGGCAAGGGTTCTTTGCAACATTGCAAATTTGACTTCTTATATTAGTAATTAACAGCTACACCCCGCTACATCCCCGCCGCCACTGTATAAATTGATCACACATATTGTATCACTCGACAAAGCACGATGCTGTTCTCCGCATTATAGAGAAAAAGTGTACCCCCTTCCCAATCGCTAAAAATGTGAATACAATAAATAAAGATGCCCATCGCAATCCCATCATCACCCAATATTCTCAAAAACAAGCCTATAAAACTGAACAAATTCAAATAAAACGTAAAACTATCAAAAAAAAAAAACACATCTAAAAAATACTAGTCATATAATTAATTTAGATAATGTCAAGATTCTTGATAAAGAACGAAATTTTAGAAAGAGGTCAATTTTGGAAATGCTTTACATTAAATCTAGTACTAATTCTATTAATATAAATAATGATTATGCTTATATCGGAAATGTTTATGATTATTTTGTCTAATTTGTTTTTGTCTCCCTTATTGTTTTTTTTTAATTCTAAATTTATTTTAAATATTTTCATTTTTTATTTTATTTTATTAATTCAAATCATATTTTATATAATTTTTAAATATACCTTCGTTGTATTTATAAAATAATTTACTGTATAGGCTCTGTATATTTTGTAACGGAAAAATTTTGTTTAATAAAATTCCATTAGCTTTGATAATGATGTCGAATTGACATCGAAAGCTCAGCAAATAATTATTTTAATTTTATATATGTGCCATATTCCATATACCAATAAAAACCTTATATTTAAAAAAAGAAACACTTTGAAAATCATCAGTCCCTATTCCTCACACGTAAAACATTTATATGTACGCAAACGAAGAATATATATAGCGTGCGTTAATTTTCCATTAAAACAACAAATAACAGAGCTCATAGAACTTCACACGTATATCGTAAAACATCTGCCCACAAAAGCACAAAAAGTAAATATGCAAAGATATATAACAATTACTATCTTTGTACATTGTTCCTGCACACACTCATCAGGTTATGCATCCATACACACCCATACATAGAACACAGCTAAAATCATATTATGTATAAGCTTAATAAACACATTTTTATTAATCACTTGTTTTTTGTTTCACAGGATATTCTGCGAAACAAAAACAAGTGATTAATAAAAATGTGTTTATTAAGTATAAGTGTGTTTCGCCAAGTGCCTACGGCAAATAGCGTAAAAAGTATTATGTATAAGCTATATCAAAACCAAAACGTTTTACACCGCAAAACCACGTTTTCGATGGTTATTTTAATATCCCGCTAAAATTCAATACATATCCAGTTTGTGTTTTACTAACACAATTGTGTGGGCAAGGTAAAAGGACCATGTCAAAAATTTATTTTTGTATGTGTTTTGAACCAACTTACATATTTGTCTATTCCTTTCAAACTTATTTTCGTTCGAAAAAAACACTATAACTATACACACAATTGTGTTGGTTGTACTTCAAAATAAGTGAAATTTTTTATCAAAAACGCCATTACATACTATGATTTTTCCTCACACATTTGTGTGGTTTGGACTTGTATTGACTCATTGTTGAGCCATTTTTTTTTTGGTTGAAAAAGAGATATACGAGTAAATAAGTATACAAAACAAAAGGTAGGATTCAAAATTACCAAAAGCAGAAAAAACACGAAAAATACTCATCGCTCACCGAAACATGCATACTCTCCTCCAAAAACAACAAAAATTGTTAGCGAGTGTACAAAAAGAACAGAAATTGAAGAAACCCTTTCACGCGCAAACTATATTCGAATAACCCACAACATGAAAACACTTCTACTCTACACCTTCATGGGTTATAAATATGTGTTTATTTACTTAAAAAAAAATATTTTGGGAAACAATTATGTATTATATAATAAAATATGTAAAAACAATGAAAAAACACTTATCTTATGCATCCTTCTTTGCAATCAAAACAGTTCTACATACATATTGAAAATTTACCTAAAATGCGTAAGATGCAATCAAACAACGGTATCAAAATACATACAAACGAAAATTGTTATGCATATATTCTACACCATTGCAAGCACACCATACACAAATTAAGACAAATATGCAATATTCAAAACTTTTCATTATACTTATTACATTACACAAATTATTATTATTATTTATTTATTTAACTATCAATATATATAGTAGTTATTAATTAGTTAATTAATTAAACACAGTTGAATTAAATTATTTATTTATTTCGAGGAGAGACAAAACCACGAAAACGTGGTTTTGCGATGTAAAACGCAAAACGCAATCATAGGCACATTCGATTGAAGTGATTTAACTGAATAATCTGAATTAACTGAGGTAAACTGATGTGATATATTCAGATTGTTCAGTTAAATCACTTCAATCGAATGTGCCTCATATTCTATATAGGCTGCGGGCCAATAGTCGGGTAAAAGTCAATTTTAAGTAAATTTTTCGGTAAATTCATTTATTTTTCAAAAACTCTATGGCAAACTGATCGAAAAATCTGTTCTAAATCCGATTTTTACCACAGTAAATAATTTACCCGACTATTGGCCCGCAGTCATAGAATGTGATTGTTTTAGTTTTGATATAGCTTATACATAATATGATTTTAGCTGTGTTCTATGTATGGGTGTGTATGGATGCATAACCTGATGAGTGTGTGCAGGAACAATGTACAAAGATAGTAATTATTATACATCTTTGCATATTTACTTTTTGTGCTTGTGTGGGCAGATGTTTTACGATATACGTGTGAAGTTCTATGAGCTCTGTTATTTGTTGTTTTAATGGAAAATTAACGCACGCTTTTCGACTGCGAGCGATGACGATATTCTTCGTTTGCGTACATATAAATGTTTTACGTGTGAGGAATAGGGACTGATGATTTTCAAAGTGTTTCTTTTTTTAAATATAAGGTTTTTATTGGTATATGGAATATGGCACATATATAAAATTAAAATAATTATTTGCTGAGCTTTCGATGTCAATTCGACATCATTATCAAAGCTAATGGAATTTTATTAAACAAAATTTTTCCGTTACAAAATATACAGAGCCTATACAGTAAATTATTTTATAAATACAACGAAGGTATATTTAAAAATTATATAAAATATGATTTGAATTAATAAAATAAAATAAAAAATGAAAATATTTAAAATAAATTTAGAATTAAAAAAAAACAATAAGGGAGACAAAAACAAATTAGACAAAATAATCATAAACATTTCCGATATAAGCATAATCATTATTTATATTAATAGAATTAGTACTAGATTTAATGTAAAGCATTTCCAAAATTGACCTCTTTCTAAAATTTCGTTCTTTATCAAGAATCTTGACATTATCTAAATTAATTATATGACTAGTATTTTTTAGATGTGTTTTTTTTTTTTTGATAGTTTTACGTTTTATTTGAATTTGTTCAGTTTTATAGGCTTGTTTTTGAGAATATTGGGTGATGATGGGATTGCGATGGGCATCTTTATTTATTGTATTCACATTTTTAGCGATTGGGAAGGGGGTACACTTTTTCTCTATAATGCGGAGAACAGCATCGTGCTTTGCCGAGTGATACAATATGTGTGATCAATTTATACAGTGGCGGCGGGGATGTAGCGGGGTGTAGCTGTTAATTACTAATATAAGAAGTCAAATTTGCAATGTTGCAAAGAACCCTTGCCTGAAGTTTACATTTGGATGTTCAAATTGGTCTCTTTGCTGAATGTTGTGGATGTTTTTGTTGGAACACCGGAATCATCTTTGAATTTTAGAATAATTGGTCGTACGCTGAAATTTTTGAGCTATAGGATTACACGACACGTTTGTGATCAGACATGGATTCGTCACGGCTTTGCAAAGCATGGGTTTTGCTGATTGGTGACGTTGGCGGGAATCGCTTGGGGGACAGTAGAGGTTTCACAGAGAGGATTTGAGCCGTCTATTGGGATCGTTTCGGAAAAACTGTATGTGTTGCAGTTTGTTTGGTTTTTTACTCTACTTTACGTAATGTAAGTGAAACATATTGTTTGATGAAGATGACCATGAGGTAATTATTCGGGGTCACAGGAATGTTCATGAATTTCTTCAATTCCAAAACCGAAAATCAAAAGAATGATGTAACAAATCATAAACAATTATTTAGGTGATGTACCCTCCTCATCTTTATGGTGAGTGTAAGGTAGATAGTCAATAGAAGTGTCCCAACTAACAAACTAACATTAAAATTGTAATAATTTTTTACTAACAAGGGAATTTAGAAATGGTTATGGTGAACTTGTGAGAACAAAACACCGAACTGTATTGTGGAAAAACGACAGTTTGCTCAAGTAGATTCTTTTATAAGTTAGAACATTTAACAAATCCTTTTCCAGTAGTACTAGAAATCCTTGCAGGTTCAGGATTCCTAGTCAGTTCGGTCACCGAATCGTGTCTTATGTAACAGATTTCGTCGAATAATTAGGTGATATTCGAATGAAGCAGCAGTAGATACCATGGACTCAAGTAATTCAGTTGGGGCGTTGTTCGAACAAATCTGTGTTCATCTTGACATGGGCATACTTAGCATGAAGTACGCTATAGGTAATCTGCCTAACAGCTGCCCTACATTGTGTATCCCTTTCTCAACCAAAAAAAAAAGGCACCATTGAAGTCCAACCCACACAATTGTGTGAGTAAAAAATCAAAGCATGTAATAGCGTTTTTGATAAAAAATTTCACTTGTTTTGAAGTACAACCAACACAATTGTGTGTATATAGTTATAGTGTTATTTTTCGGACGAAATAAGTTTGAAAGGAAAACACAAATGTGTAAGTTGGTTCAAAACACTAAAAAAATAAATTTTTGACATGGTACTTTTGCCCTACTAGCACAATTGTGTTAGTAAAACACTAAAGGGATATATCTTATCTCATCTTATCTATCTACCTAAAAAAATAATTTATCGAATTGCGGTAATTTAAACCGCATATAAATAATTTTAAACTCATATATTTGTTGATATATAATACGTTTATAATCAAAACTATTGTAGTTTCACTCAAGATTCTAGGAAATACATATATCAAAAAAATATTACAATAATGGACTTAATATTTTAAGTATGTTTTCTATAGCCGAAAAGTCAAATTGGAATAATAATTTTATGTCTTCGTTTCTTACGTTTTTCCTGTTATTTTTTTTATTCTATCTATAGTTGGCCCTTTACTTGCATTGTTAAATTAATATTTTTGAAAAACTTGTTGAAATTTAATAACAGGTGTCACTAAAAAGAAATTTTTAATTAGTGTCTTTTATTTATTAATTTATATGATAATGAATAATTAATCTTGTTCGAAGTTCCTACAATAAAGGAAAATTATAAAAATTAAATAAAAAGTCATTAAAAATCATAAATTAACTTTCATTTGCCGCGTAGTGAGGAATGGCAGAAACTTGAAAATTTCATAACGAGCGATATTAAACTTTAGTCGATTGAAGGCACACATTATCATTCTTAATTAGTCTAAAATTAAGGTTTAAAAACCTAATTACTGTGTGCCTGTTGTTAGTGTTACCCGATCGACCAGTTTTTTTTGGTAATAACAAATTTCAATAGACTATATGCCTTGCGCGCCATCTTTTATTATCAAATAGACTTGTGTACAAGTTCGTTATGTTCGTTGTTTTTTTAAATATGAATATAACATTATACAAGTTCGTTATTTTTGCATGCACGTGTTTCTATTTTTGGCTTTGAAATTTCACTTGTTTTGAAGTACAACCAACACAATTGTGTGTATATAGTTATAGTGTTATTTTTCGGACGAAATAAGTTTGAAAGGAAAACACAAATGTGTAAGTTGGTTCAAAACACTAAAAAAATAAATTTTTGACATGGTAGTTTTGCCCTACTCGCACAATTGTGTTAGTAAAACACTAAAGGGATATATCTTATCTCATCTTATCTATCTACCTAAAAAAATAATTTATCGAATTGTGGTAATTTAAACCGCATATAAATAATTTTAAACTCATATATTTGTTGATATATAATACGTTTATAATCAAAACTATTGTAGTTTCACTCAAGATTCTAGGAAATACATATATCAAAAAAATATTACAATAATGGACTTAATATTTTAAGTATGTTTTCTATAGCCGAAAAGTCAAATTGGAATAATAATTTTATGTCTTCGTTTCTTACGTTTTTCCTGTTATTTTTTTTATTCTATCTATAGTTGGCCCTTTACTTGCATTGTTAAATTAATATTTTTGAAAAACTTGTTGAAATTTAATAACAGGTGTCACTAAAAAGAAATTTTTAATTAGTGTCTTTTATTTATTAATTTATATGATAATGAATAATTAATCTTGTTCGAAGTTCCTACAATAAAGGAAAATTATAAAAATTAAATAAAAAGTCATTAAAAATCATAAATTAACTTTCATTTGCCGCGTAGTGAGGAATGGCAGAAACTTGAAAATTTCATAACGAGCGATATTAAACTTTAGTCGATTGAAGGCACACATTATCATTCTTAATTAGTCTAAAATTAAGGTTTAAAAACCTAATTACTGTGTGCCTGTTGTTAGTGTTACCCGATCGACCAGTTTTTTTTGGTAATAACAAATTTCAATAGACTATATGCCTTGCGCGCCATCTTTTATTATCAAATAGACTTGTGTACAAGTTCGTTATGTTCGTTGTTTTTTTAAATATGAATATAACATTATACAAGTTCGTTATTTTTGCATGCACGTGTTTCTATTTTTGGCTTTGAAATTTCACTTGTTTTGAAGTACAACCAACACAATTGTGTGTATATAGTTATAGTGTTATTTTTCGGACGAAATAAGTTTGAAAGGAAAACACAAATGTGTAAGTTGGTTCAAAACACTAAAAAAATAAATTTTTGACATGGTAGTTTTGCCCTACTCGCACAATTGTGTTAGTAAAACACTAAAGGGATATATCTTATCTCATCTTATCTATCTACCTAAAAAAATAATTTATCGAATTGTGGTAATTTAAACCGCATATAAATAATTTTAAACTCATATATTTGTTGATATATAATACGTTTATAATCAAAACTATTGTAGTTTCACTCAAGATTCTAGGAAATACATATATCAAAAAAATATTACAATAATGGACTTAATATTTTAAGTATGTTTTCTATAGCCGAAAAGTCAAATTGGAATAATAATTTTATGTCTTCGTTTCTTACGTTTTTCCTGTTATTTTTTTTATTCTATCTATAGTTGGCCCTTTACTTGCATTGTTAAATTAATATTTTTGAAAAACTTGTTGAAATTTAATAACAGGTGTCACTAAAAAGAAATTTTTAATTAGTGTCTTTTATTTATTAATTTATATGATAATGAATAATTAATCTTGTTCGAAGTTCCTACAATAAAGGAAAATTATAAAAATTAAATAAAAAGTCATTAAAAATCATAAATTAACTTTCATTTGCCGCGTAGTGAGGAATGGCAGAAACTTGAAAATTTCATAACGAGCGATATTAAACTTTAGTCGATTGAAGGCACACATTATCATTCTTAATTAGTCTAAAATTAAGGTTTAAAAACCTAATTACTGTGTGCCTGTTGTTAGTGTTACCCGATCGACCAGTTTTTTTGGTAATAACAAATTTCAATAGACTATATGCCTTGCGCGCCATCTTTTATTATCAAATAGACTTGTGTACAAGTTCGTTATGTTCGTTGTTTTTTTAAATATGAATATAACATTATACAAGTTCGTTATTTTTGCATGCACGTGTTTCTATTTTACATTTAAAAGTGCAGTGTAAAAATGTCGAATCTTCGAGGCGGACGGCCTAAAAACCTAAATTTTGATAAATTTAAATTTAAATTAATCAAAATAAACAATAAATATGAAGCATATTGCGAGGTGTGCAAAAAAACATTGAAAAATACGGCTGCACAACGACTTGAAGCACACAGGTAATTTTAATGACTTTCGTACGTATTTGCTTATACTAAATATGAATTTGTATTTTAGAAATCATTGTAAATTACAATCTACTGCAATCCCGGAAGGAATTCTCCTTGATGGTGGTGCTGGTAATGCTGTCGAGGCTTCTACGAATTCTAACGTTCATTTTATTCCGGACGTAGATATTGAATATATAGATTGCGAAAACGACACCACAATCAATTACAATAATCAGGTAATGTTAATGTAGTAATTTAATTGATGAGCCTCATCCGGCATCCCTCATGTTCATGTTTAATATTGAGTTTTTCCTTTATCTCAATTTTATCATTTTGATTCGACATAATACACAATATAAATATCATTTATTAGAAGAATTGAAGTTCGTCAAATAAAAGTCTTACTTTCATCAAAAGTTTAAGGGGCAATTTCATTTTGCATTTGTGTAAGCAAAACTTATATGGAAATATAATAGTGCTGCTAATACATACTTAATATTTTTAAGTAAATTAATACTGTGACTGGCACTGGAGTAATAAATATAAATAGTACTATTTTATGTGGGGGCGCGTTTTCGAAAAAAGTCTCCAAGTTGTTACTTTTTGTGATTTGTGGGTGGTGGTGGTGGGTATCAGGTATGTAAGCATCACTTGTACAAAAAATTCTTTCAATACAAGCATTCGATCAACCATATCATACGAAGAATTCTACCTAGTTGGATACGCAATAGTCAGCTTTTTAAAAGGATTTTTATAATCGCCGTCACTTTATTAGTTCTTACATCATAAAATGTAGTGTATGAGCGAGGATTGAGCAACGTACAGCGTAACAGTGTAGAGAACTGATAATTGATGACTTTCTCTATATTGAAGTTAAAACGTTTCAAATATTTATTCATTTTCTAGGAAATAAAGAGTATAAATTGAATAAAACTCCTTAACCGAAGCGAGAAAACCAAAATCAACCGAATGTATTGTCCCATGTCCGAGATACGAATGATGACGGTTACTACTTTTTATTTATTTGGTTTCTGTTTCGGTTCATTAGCAAATTCGATATCCGGTTTTTGATTTAAGGTTCGGTTCTGATTTCATTCTGCTCAGAATTAAGATTATCAACATGTCAGGGGCAAAGTTATAATCTATACGCTGTTAGTAGTTTCATAATTCCAATTTTCATATTATATATTTAATAATTCCTTAATTATTATAATGCCTCTACAATTTTCTATTTCAAACGATTCATCTTCGTTATTATGTTGATGATTCCTTATGTTATCCGTACCTGATCATAAACTAGCCAAAACATTAATATTTTTAATAAAAATGGCTTAATTATCAAATATAAATTATTAAAAACCAATAATTTTGAATTCAAAATTTTCTAGATCTCTCTATCAGATTTGCCAAGAAGTTCTTCGGTTTCTTCGTCAACAAAAACAACAATATCATGTGAAAACAGTGAAAAGGTAATATTAATTTAAATTATTCAAGTGATATAAGAAAAATATATTTTTTTACATATGTACTATAATTTTAACAAACCATTTATTTTTAGACATCAAAAACTACCTCTTCAAGGGCAAAAAATTCGAAACAGATAACAAATTTTATCGACACTGTTAGTGCCAGAGATATAGAGGAAATCAATAACGCTATAGCGAACTTTTTTTTCGGATGTAACATATCTTTGTCGGTCATAGAATCAGTGTATTTTAAACAGATGATAAACAAATTAAGGCCAGCTTATTCGTCATGCATTCCATCTCGTAAACTGTTATCAACATCATTGCTGGACAAATCATACCAGAGATGTTTAGCCATCACGCGAGAGCAAATGATTAATGAAAACGAATCAGTTCTCTTAATCGATGGATGGAAGAACTCGTCCACTAATTCTAAAACAGTAGTTAGTATGCTTCATGTTGCTAATGGAAACCGAGCATTTATAAATGCGTGGGATTTATCGGGAATATCAGAAAATGCGGAAAATCTCGAGAATATAATATACGAGTCAATAGACCTAGCCGAACAATTATATAATACTAAAATTTATGCTGTGGTGTCAGACAATGCTAGTGTTATGATCAAAATGGGGAGAAACGTTAGCCACATACTATGGCATACGACATGCAACAGTCATACTGGAAATCTTCTGGCAAAAGATATAGCTGACCAATCCTTAATCGAAAAAGTTAACAATGTTTTGAAAGAGTTTAAGCATTGCGATTTCGAGAAAATTGTTATTGCAAAAGGCGGAAAACGAATAAACTTGGCCTGTGAAACTCGTTGGAACTCGTATCGTGATGCATTTATGAGTTTCTTGACCAATTTGCAATTTATGAGAGAAATTCATGTAAACTCTACTCAGACTATTAAAACAGTTAAGCCAGCTATTGTTAAGCTTATTTTTGATGATGATTTTATAAACGATGTGAAGAAATCGGTTGAATTATTTAATCCCATATGCGAATTAATAAATAAATGTCAATCAAGTGACGCCTCTATTGCGGATGCTGCTGATCTGTGGTTATCCATATCATTGTCTCAAGAATTCACAGAACACGAGGGCGCTTTAAATACAAGAAAACAAAAAGCTTTAAATAAGTACATGCTTACGGCCTTTTATCTACATCCCCATTACGATAAATCGAAATTAAATAAAGCTCAGCAAGATGAAATAAACAAATTTTTATTTAAAAATTTAAAAAACGATGGCATTGAAGGCTGGGATTCATACCGAAAGAGAAGTGGTATATTTAAAACGCTCTATGAAAAAGATATTCGAAAACCTCTGCTTTTCTGGAGTATGGCTGAAATGGAGTATTCAGATTTATCAAAAACGGCTTTGAAACTTTTAAAAATACCGGCATCTTCAGCACAAATCGAGAGACTTTTCTCCAATTGGTCTTTTATTCAACCACCTATTCGAAATAGGTTGACTTTTGAAAGATCTAAAAAACTAGTTCACATATACTATTCATTAAAAAATTCCGATTTAAATTTTGATGAAACAGAGGATGAAATTTAATTTATAACAAAATTTTAATTTTATTTAAAAAACCACTGAATGGTTGGTTATTGTAATAATTGTAATTGAGTAAGCACAATAAAAATATGGTTTAATTTAATAAAACAATAAATTATTTGGTATTAATTAATAAGATAAATAGAAAAATGTTGAGTATGTTGGGACTTGCGAGTTAATTACCTAGATATCATCATAAATTCACTAAATCTTTAAATACTGGAACAGCTTCTCTAGATTTATTTTATACTTGTATATACGTGAATCGCTCAAAATTTGTGTGTCATTCCAACAGCTAAAACCATTTTATTTAAATTCTCCGCTGAAAGCTTTTCCACTTTTATTTTTAAACGAGTTACGTCATCCAATGGCTTCACAATAGGGACAACCACATCAAGTCGACACAACCTTTAATTTTTCGGACGTAGATATGGCAGTTTCAGCCAGCGTCTCAATATTTTTTGCGAATGGTACTTTTACGATTGTCGAAGCGTCCGTTGCTAGAGGCGCTATTGCATGTAAAACATATTCTGGGAAAACGTTATCATCGCTACGTGGCAATTCATCTACCACTATACCATGCAGACGGTTAATATAATGTATCGAGTGCACATGCTGGTACACGTGTATTTCGTCTTAGGCTAACAATTACTAAAAAAAAAACAAAAAAAAAACTAATACATTTCTAAAAGAACATTTAATCAATGACACTTACAAAGTTACAATGTACGGCTACGGAGGATTTCGATATAGAATTATATCGGCGGTTATGAATTCAATCAACTGCAATAAAATGTATAAACTAGACAAATTAGATATATTAAAAATAAAAGTTATACATACTTACGTAATAATTACATGCCGGATTTGTTTATTATTTTTTCCTGTCAAAATGACTTAAATTGTACACTGTCATGTTGATATCATGTATCGCGAAATATATAAATATATATCTATTTGATAAAAGATGGCGCGCAAAGCATATAATCTACTGAAATATTTGAAATATTCAATAGTTTTAGATAGATGCCTCTAGTTCAGAGATTTTAAATTTATTTTTAATTTATAAATGCTTGTAAAAATGTTAGAATTAAATTAAAGTAATTATTCATCAATTTTATTAGTGCGGTTAACGTAAAATAATTAAAAAAAAAGTTTTTTATATCATTTTCTAAGTTGTCGACGTTGTCTACGTTGTCGACGTCTGAAAAGCAAAAAATCGGTATGTAATCTACGTGCTAGATTACGTGTCGACAACTACGTAGATTACTTTACGTAATCTACCCGCCCATCCCTGCTGTTAACTAAATTAAGAACAGCGTTAAGGCGAAATTATCAACCTAGGTGGCGAAAAAGGTAAAAAGTTATTTATAAAGAAATAGATGGAAATAATTCATAAATGCTACTTAATGCCTCAAGTATTTTGAAATTTATGTATACCAAACTTTCTAGTTTCAATTCTCTTGCAATTCTATGATTCGAGCTCACTTCATGTCCAAGTCTATAAAGGATTGGATTAATTGTGATGCCTACGAAACATTGTGCAATAATTTCACATACCGCTCACATGCCAAAAAAAATATTTTTTTTTTATTATTTGTTGACATCGATTTATTTTCCACCTTTAGTTTTTATTTCGAAACACAGGCGCTATATACATTTTTAGCTATATTTAAGTTTTTCTTCTTCTACTCGGTGTCTTAATCTTATTTTTCATTTAGAGTTTGTATATTTGTAACCGAAATAAGTTATCCTTCAAAACAGCAAGTATAGAATCGCGTATATAGATATATATGTACAAGAGTTTTGTGTTTTGTTTTCTTAATTGTATATAATTTTAATGGCCTGGGTATATTATGTATCTTTCTTGCAGTACGAGTAAATGTGCTTTTTGCTGGGTACACATAAATTTTTTTCATTTTACTTTTGCTTTTAATATTATAAACAACATAATAAATTTTAATTGGAATATATGAATTGAAATTATGTGTTTTATGTTGTGAGCGCAAAGAAGAGTCGTTTATGTACAACATATTAATCATACACTTATATATATTTATATTGTGGAGGAGTAATGTATCACATATATATGATTATATAATTGTAAAACTCAAGATGCGTTACATACGGCACGTATTTCATATTTGCACAAAAAATTTATATATTCTGGTCTACTGGTAATTATCGGAATTTTGTGAATGAAAACAAATTTGTCATCATTCTAAAACTGCTTATCACGAAAAAAAAATGTTACACGATTAAAACCTCTTATGCCGCGTTAACCGCTTTTATACATACAGTCAGTCACAAAAGTCTACATACACTACTAAAATTTGCAAAACCGAAATGTACTAAAATGAACCGAACTAAATATTGTAATATTAATTAAATAATATATTTAACCCTTTTGGTGTCAAGGAGTGCGATTGCGCTCGTCAATACACTGACCCCTCCCTAACATGAAAAAATTTTCATAAATAATATGCTTCGAAGAATGAAACATGTTTTTAAATTTCTATGTTCCTCAAGCAGCGCGGCACTTTAGCTAGTTCTTCAAAAATCTTGTTGGAACACAAAGGGTTAAACAAAGAAAATTATTTTTCTACAAATTAAAAAAATAATAATTTTTAAAAAATTCATATCACAAAAGTCTACATACAGTTGATTATTATCTTTTTTTATATAAATACCTAGGCACGTCTATAGATATTTTCAGTATTAAATTTGCATTCGTCTTGAGTGCGAAATATTTTACGCCCCTTAAATTTAATAATAAAGCTACTTAATTATTATTTTTTTAAATTATTTTTTGTCCAATAATAATTTTCTTTGTTAAAATATATTATTTAATTAATATTACAATATTTAATTTGTTTCAATTATATTGATTTTGCCATTTTTTGTTATGTATGAAGACTTTTGTGCCTGACTGTATATAATAAAAGTATACCCTTAGTATATCGCTATATAGAAATCGAACAAGATTTGGTAAAATAAACAGAAAACTAAAAAATATTAATAGGTAACGCATACACGAGAATTGAAAACGATATAGTCTTAAAGAAACTCTGTCGATATTATTTATATGGTCGGTGGTGTGCGTGGGACCAAATAATATTATGCAAATTTTTGTTTTGTTATACATGGAATAGGTTCATCCTACAATTTTTTCGGATACACTACGTTTATATATGTGCAAATAGGTGTGGTCGTCTTGACACCACATCATTAAATGTCTAGCGGTTTCGATATTAATGTTTAACTACTTGTTATCCGAAATACTCGATTAGTTTTGGATATGGCGCCAAAAAATCAGTTATGGGTAATCTTTTTCGGCGTCGTTTATTAAAACTTTTAAAATTCAGCGATTTACTTGTATGATATTTTAAACGGAAAGGTGTAACTCTAATCTTTTAGATTACTTGCAAATCATCATAAATATTGGCAAATATTTTGTTACAGCTTGAAGATCAAATCGTGATCACCGTTTTTTTTAATAGTTTTGATGTCTGATACAATCAACACCTTCCAGCCGAATGTATTTTGATAAATGGAATAGCTAAATTTAGATCACACAAGTTCAAGTTTAATAATAGCGTGGTACTATAAAATATTTCAAGACTAATAGATCGTAACCAGCCAAGGGTGAGCCTGCGATTAGTCGTAAACTATTTTTTCCCATTATTGGTTTAAGTGCGATCGTGACTTGTGGTGTGAATATTTATAGAAAAAGATCAGATCGTGATAAGTTTTGATAAATTATTTTTTTATGTGTTGATCATTTTTTAATTATGATCATGATCTACTCGTTTGTTTAATTCGCTTTAAACGAATTGCCTGGAGAACTCGATATTTTTGATCAACTCTGCAAATTTTCTAACGGCCAGAATTAAAACAGTGTCATTTGATATAAACAAAGCTCGACAAATTTGTACGTTAGACTTGTGTAAACTATTTGCTGTGCGAGCTTGCACAAGTAACTGATTAATAAACAAACTACTGCTAAAAATGTGTTGGTTTAACTTTTTCAAGGCCAATTCACTTGAAATACCGCAATAATCTGCTTGTCAGGTTATGTCGTAAACTGGATTTAAAATATAAATTTTAATCGTTTAACCTATTTAAAAATGTGTGTGACTAATGGTTCGGTTAAGAGGTTCACATAAAACTAACAAAAGTAATGATTTGATATTATTTCGGTAGTTATTAATTGACGGTGCCTAATCTCGGGGTTATCGAAAACTCATCGATACCCCATATAAATATTTTTTCTGTTTCTAGCCCCAATTTCATGAAAATTCAACTGTAGTCATATTTACACACAAAACTCACTTTGAAGTAAAAACCTTCCAGATTCATTCAAAGGATGGATAATTTTTTCAACACTGATACACAACTCATCCGTGTACGTACAGTGGGTTAGCACAATAGTTTTTAAGCTCCAAGTAACATGTAGATATTGAAAGCAGGTCTTGTTAGTTACCTCTGATCACCATCAGAATGTTTGAGTAAAAATGTCGAAACTGCCTCCACTGCTCCAATAATACGGTTTGATGTATGTTAATGAATTTTAGACTTCCTAAATACAGGTGCAATTTTAAAACTGAAAAAACCCAAGAAGGATTTCACAACTATATAAATTCCATACTTGTATTGTAGAAAAGAATCCAAAAACATCCCCTGAAAAGTTAAAAATTTTACTAAAAGATGTTGCTAATTTACGCTGAAATTTTTCTTACCATTGTGTTCTTTAAAAAATTTCAACATCATCGATTGCTAACGCGTTTTATTGAAATTACTACTTTAGGCATAGATAGTACTTAAATGTGAAACTTAGAACATCGACAAAGCATTGGACTGTGGCTGTGGATCGTTAAATATCGCATTCAAATCTCGACAATGATGATGATTTTTCACTATCTTACACCGAATGTTAACAAAAATAGACACGACTAAAACCTTGTATTGGAGAACAAAAATAAATTGTATCCTCCATCATTGACCGACATGCAGCTTTTCAAAGGGAAGATTGGCTATAGTTAAAACAGGCCGAGAATAAGCCGCCCTACAAAACATTTCTCAAGTGGTAGGCGTTATCGATTTTCCATGTTGCCATGGGTTTTTTCATGGTTGGGTTTAGTTTAAATATTTTTGTCACCCTCTTACATAAATGGGTTGTGAAAATAAATTAAATTTATGGAAGAAGAAATTGTAATGTGTTTTGCAAGATATTCAAGTCGAATATTTTGCTACTAGCGCCAAAACCGCGAATTGGTAAACTAAAACGCTGATAATAATTTTTTTATTTGCTTAAACCCTTTCAAGTAGCGCTCAAGTATTAAAAACATCCGTTAAGCGCCCTTTCAGATGTTTTAAATACTAAGGCGTTTGAGCTAAAGTTTTAAAATTCGTAAAATTCCCCTGAAAACTGTAGGGATGCCAAATTTTTATAAAATAAAGTTTTTTTTACCAACTCGTTATTTTCGGTAAAATTTAAAAATGATCTAAACTGATTTTGTTCGAAATTTAATTAACAACTTTTTTTAATTTTTAATCGTTTTTCATAATAGTTTTCAAAATATTTGCAAACAACGAAACCCCTCCCATGTTTCTGATCACTTCCAATTTACCAATTTCTGTCAAACATCATTAGGTCCTCTCAGTTTATGGAAAAAGCTTAAGTATGAAGTTTCATCCTGATCAATCAATCCGTCTAGGCTAAACAGAGGCCAAATTTTTGTTGAAAAACAGTTTTTTGTCAAAAATTTTGGAAAACTCATCTAGACCGGTTTTGTGGCAAATTTAATATAGAACTTTTTAGTTCATATTCATTTTTTATGTAAAAGCTCCAAGAAGATTGTGACTTCCGGTATACCGATTTCGGCCAAATTATGAAATGTTACCATCGCTCAATCCGCCTGAGCTGTACAGCAATCGAATTTTTGTTAAAAATTGTTTTCTGCAAAAATCGTCATATGAAAGATATTCACGGCGAAAATTTTCTTACTAGCGCCAAAATGGCGAATTGGTGAAGTAAACGCTAGTAATAAATTTTACTATTAGCTTAAACCCTTTCAAATAATATGCCGGACGATTATATTGTAATTAAAATTAAAAAACTGCCCTCAGCGCTTAGCGGATGTTTTAAATACTACGGTACTTTAGAAAAAGTTTTGACATTCTTCAAAACTTTTATTAAGATGTTTTGATGCTGAACGAATATAACAATATTTTATGTAATAAACGAAAAAGTTGCCACCAAACCGGTGGATTGGGAACGAGTGCTGAAAACAGAATTATTGCTTAATCCAAGAAGTTTCACGCAATATGCCAATGGAGTATATCGTAATGAAAAAAATGGATGGTTGAATATATCGTGGCCAACACTCGTTATTATTTTACCACGAATGTCTAAACGGATCTGGAATACACCACATTTATTTCTAAAGCGAAAAATTAAACTTATTGGACTTTTGGTAAAACTGTCTTGTAAAATCAAAAATAGTTATTCTCGCTTAAATTTAAGACAACAATCAAGGTCAGCCCTTGTTGAAAAAATAATCTTTACATTTATTTGAAATTTTCAGTTCTTTGTCATTTTTTTTCTAATTGCTAATTTTTTCAACATCATTAGAAAAATTTAAAAAGCTCTAATGAAAGCGCCACTTCCAGTACATAGATTTCCACCGAATTTCACAAGGATCTCTCTATTAATGGAAAAAGTTTAAATATGAAATTTTATTCCAAATGGTCAACCCGCCTGGATTGTGGCGATTTTTGGTGAAATAATTTTTCTTTTCATCAATACTGGTCATTTTCACGTCATTTTGTTCGACAAAATTCATTGGATTTCCCAATTTAAGGAGAAAGCTTAAGTGTGAAATTTCACTCCAATCAATCAATCCGTCTAGGCTGTATAGGGACCGAATTTTTGTCGAATTTTTGTTGAAAAATAGTGTTTTGTGAAAGTGACAATTTTTTCTGCTTAAATTTTTTAAAACTGGTCTGGACCAATATTGTTGCAAAATTAATTCATAATCAGTTCAAATTCGTTTTTCTCGGTGGACCGGTTTCGCCCTAAAAACACTGGGATCTACCAATTTGTGGAAAAAGCTTAAGTATGAAGTTGTTCCTCAATCAGTCAATCTGCCCGAGTACAGACACAGAGAACTTTTTGAAAACTAGTTTTTTGTACTGGCGATAAAGCGAATATTAAATCTGCAAAAATCTCGAGGCCAAAATTTCTCATGGTTTCTTCCTGGGTTTCTCATACTTTTTTGTAATAGTAAAAAAAAAAATTATTTGCCTTCAGTAACACAGTGGTAGTTCTGATTACTAAGGTGCTTAAGCTAAACTTTCGACATTCTTCAAGACCTTTTTAATGTTATACGCTGTACGTTCTATGAAAAATATGTAATTTGCTGCCAGCGCTAAAACAGTGATATTTTAAACTAAACACCTTTCAAACAATATGCCATACGATTATATCGGAATAAACGAGGAAACATATCTACCTCCAGAAATAGGGCTATAGTTTTGGATAGTAAGATGCTTCAGTTAAATTTTACCATTTTTAGAATGTTTTCAATGAAATACGAATACAAAACACGTATGTTCTAGAAAAATAAATATTTTATTACCAGCACTAGAACGATAGATTTACCTAGAGCGTGGTTTTAAAATTATCGTCTGACCCAAGTCTTTTCTAACGGTATACTACCCGATAAGAAGGGAGAATATGAACAACTGTTAAGCCTTATCGTAGTGATCGTGTTTTTTAAGGAAGAATTCATTCTCGAAACGTTATCGGTTCAGAAATCCAGATGGAAGAACAGTTTTTGTTTCCTGTTTTTATGGCTCAGGGCCCTTTAAAAATAGAGAAAAATGCTTTATACCCGAAGTCATTCGAAGTCATCAATAGCGATGAGGAGTAATTTTTTTTTTTTTTTTAAAGTTAGAAACAGTCTAACTCGACCTAACAACTTGTCCGAAGTGTTAGGATGTAACAGAGTGATTAGTCAGAGTCTTGAGATTGAGAAAATGGTTAACCAAACAAACGGTGAGAACAGCAACTGTGAGCGGATTTTCATGGAGGATGCAGCTGGTGTTATTGCATTGTATTTAATGGTAATCGATCAATTTGAGGACCATTTTAATTTTGCAAAATTTATAGATTTGAAAAATCTAAATTTAAATGGCATTCCGACGCCAAGTCAGCTAATGGTTCATGCCCGCTGAATTCTATATGAATTTTTGTAATATCTTCACACTTGATAGAGACCAAAGCTGGGATTTTCAAACTCTTGGAAAATAAAAACGCATCAAAAAATAAGTAAGCAAAGCCAGTAAGACATTGCATTTTACATAAAGATTGAAATGCATTTGGCTTAGCGTATAACACCTTGCTAAGAATGTAAGACGTTTATAAAATCGCTACTGTAAATATTTGGAAGAATAAACGAAATGAAATATTTGGAAGAATACACACACTAGGTGAACATTAAGTTACATGCGAGTCCGACAATTCTCATTGAGAAACAAAATAGCGGAAAGGGGGTTAATACATGAACCATACATGAACCTTAAATACACCACACTAGATTTCTAAAGCGATAAATTAAAATTACAGGACTTTGGTAAAACTGCCTGTAAATCTAATCGGAAAAGATTATTCGAGCTTAAATTTCAAAAAACTAATAAGATCAACCCTTGTTAGTTGAAAATTTATAATTTAAATTTTTTAACTCTGGCGTTTTTTTAGATTAACATTTATCTTTTCAACATCATTACAAAAATTGAAAAAGCTCCCAATAAAACTGCCACTTCCGGTATACAGAAATTGCATCAAATTTCACAAGGGAAAGTTCCTTGTGAAATTTGGTGCAAAATCTGTATACCGAAAGTGGAAGCATTGGGAGCTTTTTCAATTTTTAATAGAAAAATTTTAGGAACAAATTTTATTCCGAATATAATATTAGTCGGGCTGGGCTGTAGATATGCCGAGTTTTGGTGAAATAAAGTTTTTTTTGTCAAAACACGTCATTTCCGGTAAAATTAAAAAAATGTTCTGAACTATTTTGTTTGCAAAACGAAAAAGCGTCTATACAAGCTATCAATCAATCTATCTGATTGAAAAAATATTTTTTTTATCATAAATCGTCATGTCCGCTTAAATTTGGGAAGCGATCTGATCGGTATTATTGCAAATTTAATTTTGAATCTATCAGTTCATAATCATATTTCTCGTAAATGATATACTTTTCAAAATATTTGCAAAAAATTCACAGTGACTTTGAAAAACTACTTTTTTTTACTTCGGCGATATAGCGAATGGTAAATCTGCAAAAATCTCGAGGTCAAAATATTTCATGACTTACTCTTACTACGTAAAAGAAAGAAAAAAAGGAGGTATGATGTTGACCACATTGTTAAGTCACCTGCTTATCTAGGAATTCAAATGGAATGTTAAAAAAAAATCGAAAATTGTGAAAGACCCTGGTGTTTTGAAAAGAACCAAAATGGAAACTAGTTCAATAAAGATTTCCAAATGAATAAAACTAGTATAGATTTTTTAAAACGGCTTATTTCGAACTAGTTAATAGCTAAACGGAACAAACCAATCCACCCATACCAATTAATCCTCACACCCTTTACACAAAATTTTTTATCCATACAAAATATTTAGACACGCTAATTAATCATAATAAAATAAAAATTATTATGTTTTACATTTTTACTTTTCTGTAATATGTAAATTGGTTTATTTCAACCAAAATTCATGTCGATTTGTAGGGTACACAAAATCGGAAAAATTTAACGACGGCTAGAGTAGAATAAAAAGGATAAAAATTAATAATTAGATTTTCGATTTTCAGCCTCAAGGACTATTCAATAATAAAAATAAATTATATCCTTATAATTTTGTGTGCGTGGGTAGCCCTACATTCGGTACTCTATATCCATTTCAGAAAGGTCATGTTGATGAATTTGAATACGATAATATTTAATTTTTGAAATTTATAGAACGATTTTTGCACCACGCTCTATTGCTTATAAATCAAGCGTTGGTACAATCGGTGACGTATCATCTGTCCGCGCTTAAAATATTATCACATAAATTTTAATCAGTTTAATCAGCATTTGTGTTTTTTTCTGTTATATTTGGCAGTAGTTCTGCCGTCACCGTTCCATCTGTATTTCAGAGGAAAATTGCCATTTGTGCGCTAATAGTGTTCTTCTCTCTGCAACTCTTTCAACGTGCAAGACTATACCAAGGCTTTTACCACCATCAACTCATATACCACTTTACCTATGTCAACAATCTGTACTCTCCTTCCACTAATAGTAGTCACCAAAGTCTCCTAATGTCAAGGGAGCCTTTAATTTGGATCATTACGGTCTTGAAGGAGGATTACTGCATTTTGTTATTATTGCAACAATTAACCATCCTGTCTATGGTACAGATAGGTAGCTAATCAGTCAGAGAAGTAGCTGTTAAAGATCGAATAAAGGTTAAATGGACAGTCCATTCTTCTTAACTATTACATTCGTGCCGCTACTCTGGCAGTCATTAATCAGCCAGCACAACTAATTCATCATACCTCAAAATTGGGCGTTCTTCCTTACTTCTAATTTGTTTTTTTGTCATTCTATGTTTGAAGATAGTGTTGGCTTAATCTTGTATTTCACGTGGGCTTAACAGATTGCTTTGATTAAAGACGATTTCGTCCTGAACCAGTTTCCACTTCTTGTGCCCCTTTATGAGCTGTTTCGTGCACTATGATGATAATCTTACCTTGACGCTCTTCGTTGGTTACGTCTTCGACAATTTTCGTAGCGAAGACGAAGTAGACGTTTTGAGAGGAGTTCTGCCGAAATGATTCCTGGATTGTTTAATAAAAACTTCGGTTTGTTTACCATTGTAGAATTTTTTTATAAGCTTCGTGATTTCAACTTTGTCGAATGTTTCCTTTGAACTTATTATTCTTTTGAAGTTTGGAAAAATATCTTCCAAAATTGTCATATCCAGATGTGAGACTTTCAAAATTAGCTGGTTTGTATAATAGTTTATAGGACGGCTTGAAAAAGTATAAAATAGTCGTGAGATGTATCCACTGAATGAACTGTTTCGATATAATTATCGTTAGTGGGGTGGTTTTCTGACCTTCTTCCAGATTCACATGAGATGTTATCTGTTCCTTCATTACAATGCAATTCATTGTTTATAATGGGCATTTTGCTAAGTGCATCCGCCACGTTTGTTTTTCCTTCTTTATAGACTACATCGTAGTCGTAGTTTTCTAGTTTGAGCCTCCATCGTAGACTTTACCTTGCGCCAAATCTGTTGCATCATTTGTCAGATTAAATTGTTTCGTGTCGTGAAGACGGGGTAGACTAGGATTTCTTCTTTAAATATTTTGACAACGGTTCTGTAATGTTGAAGTAATATTTTATGAACCTTTCATAATAACCTGAAAGTCAAAGAAATTGTTTAATTTCCTTCGGGGTTTTCGGTAATAGTCCATCAAATATTTTTTGGATTTTATCCGCATTAGGTTAGACATCGTCTTATGTAATTAAGTGACCTGAAATTCGGTTTCATTTTTCAAAAAATTCAGATTTATCTAATTGGATTTTAAGATTATAATGAAATGTGATAGTCTACCATACTAACTAAGATTTTGAATATGGTTATCTAAATTGTGTCCGACATTAACGATGTCATCTAGATAGATGTGTCAAATGTTTGCGATAAAATCGTGCTGTACGTTATTCATCGTGGATTGACGCGAGACCGTTTTTAAAGTCAAAAGCCATTCGGAGCAATTCAAAATGACCCTTGCCGAGTGAAAAATGCGGGTTTTCCTTAGACTTTTCGTCCAATGAAATCTGGTGAAAGCCAGATTTTAAATCTACCGTTGAAAAGTATACCAACTTTCTTAAGCTGTCTACTGTTTTCACGTTTAGTTTACGATAGTCAATCACGACTCTAATTTTCCATTTCTCCGAGGCATCCGTTTTTTTTTTGGAACCACCCAGATTGGAGAAGAGTAGGGACTTTTTGAAATACGGAATTTATTCCGCTATCCAACATTTCCTGTATCTGTTTTTCAACATCTTTTTTAAAATGATGTGGGTATCTGTACATTTTAGTAAATACGGGGGTTTCGTCTTTTGTAATAATTGTGGTTGATGACAGTTTCTCAAGAAAATTGTTTGAATTTGGAAAATGGTTTCGATTAAAATGTTATTTTCTCGTTTCTTTAGGTTTTAGATCCGGACTAGGTTCTCGATAGTAATTGGTTTTTGTGTTTCTTGCCTGCTAGACATAATATGTTTTTGGCTTTCCCCTCTATATCTATTATTAGCCGCCTGCAGATAGAGACTGAACTTTTGTTCCGTTTCAGATACACTGAATGCATCCTCCACAATTCTTGGGAATCGATTTGATCGAGTCGGGGATTCTGAACAGATCCATTATATTCCCCTTGTTCACAACCCCGGAGATTTGTTTCACGGGCAGTTGTTCAACTTTTTGGTTTAAAAAATACGTCAATACTTGGTCGTGTTCATCCTGTTTTTGATTAGTTTTCTGGAGATGTCCATTAATGAAATTTAATTATTGCATCACTTGCTTCATTTCTATAGCATTGAGTCGATCCCCACTAAATCTTCTTTAATATTATTATTTTGAAATAGGATTCCTCTAGCTTCTTGCTCGTATGCTAAAGTAAATCTTTATATTTATTTGGTTCTCGTGCCTCTCTTGTAGTACACAAAAAAATTTATCTACCTCCATATAGTAGAGCACTATAATTCTAGTGAGCAGCTTACCGTTCTGCGTCTATCTTATATTGCGCAAATAACGCGTTATCTTTTATTACTTTAGTGACAAAATAAAGAAAAATAAAACGGGTCCGATGATAATATCCGGTGTGACGAGGCGTGATACCCAAATCCTTTAGGCCAGTGGTTCTTAACTTTTTTTTTACTCACGTCCTAAAATTTTCGGGACACACATTTGAAGTACCAAATGGCGGAACTTTGCCTTTCTTGTCGAATACAAAAACAAAAATAATGTTTTTAACTACAGGGTGTACATCGGAAAGGCTAAGAATTTTTTTCGCCGCTATTTAGGCAAATATTAATATTGACAGTTTACTTAACAGCTTCACAACTGTTAAGTGAACTACACATGTGGTGAATTAATCATGATAAAATATTCAATTGAACAACGCGTTTCAATAGTGTAAATATTGCTGCTGTACGTGAAAGTGTTCGAGATAATCCAACGACATAAATTAGACACCGTACGCAAGAACTCGAGCTTCGACGATCAGCACTAACCATTATTTTGTATAAAGACTTGGATTTACTGCCGTATAAAACTGAATTAACACAAGAGCCTGCTACCAATGACAAATTAATTATGTGTGACGAAGCTAATTTTCACTTAAGTGAAACAAGCAAATCACGGTATAGTTTGTAATTTGGGCTGTAGGACCAAATTTTACGAGAATCCGAATGGTTCAGCAATTACAGTCTTTGGAGAGCGTTATCGTGATATGATAAGGAACTTTTTTAGACTAGAATTGCATATGGTTTGGTGTCATACTCTAGAAAAACCATGGAATTGTTGCGAGAACTGTTTCCACAATAGTTAAATTCGCCTCCACGGAGATTTAACTGCTCCGAATTTTTTTATGGAATTATCTTAAAAGCAAGGTTTATGTAAATAAGCCAGATAATATTGAACAACTTAAAAGAATATTAGAGAAGGAATTAACATGATACAGAATGAAAAATGTAATCAACAGAGTCTGCATTGTGTAAGGCCAATAGAAGCGGATATTGTTTTTCATACATAATTCCAAACATTATATAAACGATCTGTAAACTATTTGCTTTTATTTAAAAAAATTGTATAGACCAAAAGTAGCAAACCTTTCACTTGGTCACCCTGTGAACAAGTAGGGGAGAGTGGATACAAACGTGGGTACAAGCGGGTCAGTTGAAATAATGTCGTTTTTACGAGAACTATGAGCGAACACAGTCATTTTTTGATGTAGAAACCACTACTGCACTGAGTTCAGTGGCCACTTAAATGTCAAAAAATAGCGAAAAATTAATTTAAAAACAGAGAAGTTTGGTCGAACAGTTCCGATTATTTTATTGTGAAATATCTTGAAATACGTTTATCAGATTATGTGAACATATTTGTGTCACGTGTACTAAGTTTACTTTTTTCGGTTTGTTAGGCTTATTAGTGTAAGCACAATTAATGAAAATGTAGAAGTACAATAGCTAACATGCTCTTCGCTATCCATGCCACCTGATTATTCAGGCAACCGATCGGATTATGTTTTTCATCATCGTCTCTTGTAAGCACGCCTGCTTGTGGAGGCAGAAAGAGGGGCAGAACATTGATCATTATACTGATACTCCTAAAAAGATACACTTGGAAGAGGAAGTAAAAAAGCGAGAACAAAATAAGAAAAAGACTCTTCTAACAAAACCAAAGAAACGTAAAATTAATTCGTAAAACGAGAAACTGTTCCTCAAGTTCTGAAGAAGAAGAGTGCATTTGTACATATCGCGGTGCCGGTGTGGAAAATAGTCCAAATCCATTTCAAACGATAAACGAATACAATCTACAGCATGTCGACTTGATGATCATATATGACGGGAAGCATCACCTTCCCATTATTGCAGAGAACTGAGCACATATTCATATTTACTTGGAAGGTATTTGTCTTTATTGCAAATTCCTCCTTACATGCGAGCAACCAATATTATAGAACATTGTGTAATGATAATATATGACATCCTATTTGTAGGGAAAGGTTCCTTACTTTTGACACTTATTACAAATTTTCATTATATATTTTTGACATAATTTCCTTTTTTCAATTTCTTTTACAATAATTTTTCTCTAAAGAAGTCGTTTACTTTCGATTTTAGCGTACATATCAACAATGAATTGGTGTAAAAGTTGACGACACTTCAAGATATGATTTAATTATTGGCCTCCAATCATACGATACGCATAAAAATGTATACAGGAAACCCAGTTCGCCATCGCCACACCTGTTGCTGGATTAGTTTGAATTACGTTAAAATGAGATATATCTTCTCCTTGCCAAAACAGTATTGGCTATTGAAGAACATCATAATATGATCTATGTGTTTCAGTAACACGTTGCAGACTTTCATTTTGTCAATGGATAAAAATATTACATCGATCGAAATCCTTTTCGACCTTGACAATAGCAACTTATTTGATCGTTGGAGCATTGAAGCGTGTTTCATGATCAACAAAGGGTGTTTTTTCTGCTCGAATGCATTTTGAATAAATTTACCAGATGATTGAGTTCATGGAATAAAATCTGTCAACTTTATATTATTTCACGTTTTATTCCGAAACTAATAGCACAACATAACGTTGATTAGTCTTCGGCTCGTCGTTGCCCATAAAGAAAATTTTTTAAAGATGGAATCGTTATCAGGAAGAGGAATAAGTGATCCCACTTTGTGATAAACTTGTTCTTTTACTTTTAAAGCTCCATCGTTAAAAATTTGTGCTGCTTCAAATTTTCTGGTTAACTTAAAAGTTCCGGAGACGTACGCTAGAATATGTTCCGGTGGGTTACTTGGAGATGACAAATTTACTTTTTCGTTCAAAGTTGTTGGAATAGTTAACTATACATATTGAAAATTCATTTATTCATTCATTCTAGAGGAGGTCTTTCTTTTGAACGGTAACTGATTTGGTTTTTCAATGTTTTCACCTTTTGTTGGTACATTGCACAAGATACATAAGCTAAGTAATTACTATGATGGCCATAGCCATTACAGTTCAAGCACCATGAAATCATTTCTGACTCTACGACATCTGTCAAAATGTATGTATGTAACCCCTCAGCTTGTAGAATTTTTGTAAAATCTAGTGGATCTATTGGGTGTGTGAATATAACTCCTTTTTCATTAAAATAAAACACATTTGCTCGTTTAGAAAATGAAAGAATTATTTATTGAAAGTATGCTCCATCTAAGCGACTTTCCCCCCATCTTTCAGGCAATTTACACATTCCTTCAGAGAGGGGTCTTCAAAATCCTGTTCTTTGGAGGCGATCCAATCACCAAGCCAATTTGGTTCTTTGGGCGAGAACTGTCCGGTGAAATCTGCGGGTGGGGTAGAGCATGTGGTTTTGCAACATGTGATTTTGCAGTGTCGTGTTGAAAAATTAATTTGATGTGTCTATTCTTCCATTCGTATTAGTTGTCGTCAGTAGACATTGCCATTGACAGTTTCACCTGATTTCAGCAGGTCATAATATACGACACCTTTCTGATCCCACCAGAAACACAGCATAACCTTATTGCAATATACATATCTCGCTTTGGTTGCGATGGACCAGCGTCACCTAAGATTTTTTGCGTTTGTGATTCTCATAATAAATCCATTTCTCATCTCCATTCGATCCAAAAAACCTTTTCTTTGTTGTCTTTGAAGAAGTATTTCACACATGGCTTTTAGACGTTCGAGGTCTCTTTCTTTTAATTCAAATGGAAAGCAGTTGCTAGCTTTTGAACCATTCCGATTGTTTGTAAACATTTTGCAACAGTTGACCGAAGAACACTTAGTTCTACAACCAATCCTGAATGTGTCTGAGTAGAATCCTCAGCCAATAACGTTTCCAATTCAGCACCTTAAAATTTGTTGAATGATTTTTCATGCTCTTTCTCTTCAATGCCAAAATCATCATCTTTAAACAAGCATGCTCACCGTAAATTTCCACAAACAAACGATAAGTTTTCGCTGCACTTTAAAATAATGTCGCATGCTGCGTTTTACAGCTGACATCAATTACTATAAAATACCAGTATTGCCCGATTATAGTACACGTAACCAGTACTAGTAACGACACCTATTGGGAAAGGGCGGAGTCATATTCATACACCCAATACTAAATGATTGCGTATGTTTGTTGAAACTTTCTCCTGTAGTAGGTGGTTATCACATTGATTTCAGTAGCAGCAAGAAAATTGTTTGCTGTTTTAGCGCATATACTTTTTCATCATTTTCTACCTTCTCTGACATTTCATGTATTTTTAGTGTTTACCATTGGTTTAAGCACCATTTGTAGTTTTTTTCATATTCACCTCCCATCTTTCCTATAGCAATTGTCTTTAGTGTGTTATGGACATCATTAGTAAATATTACACTGCAAAATAGTTTCACCATTCGAAAAGTTGTGGCAACCCTGTACTGGTATAATTTTTTCTCTAGTTTGTTATTACCTTGAAATCGTTTTCGTTGTAACACTACTATTTTACTAAGATTCCTTTTGACTACTGCTGCAAAAGGTTATGGTTGCTCCATCATGTAACATAATCAACATGAATCGTCGGAAACCTTCGGGTACCTCCCGAATAAAAGTTTTTTAAATTTTCGGGTTTTTCATTATAACTCGGACAACCCCAACTGCTTTAAATGATTCTTGACCCAGGCTAGTTCATTAAATCTACTAATAATTTTGGATATATTTAACATGAATCGTCAAATTCCTTCGGGTACCTCCTGAACAAAGATTTGTTTTGGGGTTTTTATTATAACTCGGACAAATTTTGACCGATTTGAATTATATTCGGCCCAGATTGCTTCAATAATAGAAGAGAATTCAAATAATTTAATTCTAGAGAATTAAAATATTCCGAAACTGCAATTCATTATCAAATTTCATTTATGTCGAAACACTTTTGAGAACATCAAGTAATGCTATTTGGTATTAGTAACACTAAAGATACGCGTACATCAAAAATAGTGCCAAATTGTTGTCCGCGTCGAGTTGATTATACCTAACACCGAAAATAAAATTCAAATATATCTGAAATAACCAAATATTACATGTATTACACAGACAAAGATGGAGAAACAATGTCAGTCCATGCTAAGAACAATACGAATATAAGATGCGATTAAAAAAGTACCAACATTCTATAGTTAAGAGCGATCTTTGCTAAATTAAATTTATTGTTGAACCTAACCTAACAATTATATTTTAATATGACTATTTATACATTTTTTCTTTACTATTCGAACCTACCTAGTAGAAAAATTCCTTATTTGCATACATTACCACACATCCTTTGGCCCTCTATCGAAAATTTATGCGTAATCCTGTTTTTCTATAATATAAAATTAAAATATTTAAAAACAAACTAGGCACGAAATTATGGATTTAAATTTATTATTACCAAAAAAATTTGAGTCCTATTTGGGGCACAACTCTCCTCCAAGTTTGAGAGTTAATAACAAAATATTAAAAGAAAATTTCGGGAAAAGGAAAAACTAAGCACGAGCTTTCCATAATAGTTAAGGAATATCAAAAAACTCACTAAACAACAGATAAATAAAAATGGTGGTAATTCTGCTCACCACACAACAAATTTATTATCCACACAGCTCCTTTATAGCCATATTAAAGATGATTGCGAAAGTAATAGAATTTCCACCAAAACATAACAAAGATTAACGAATGTCCTAAGAAATTTCAATTTAACAAAGTTTTAATTTTAACGCCAAATTTTAATAAAATAATCAGAATTAAAAATATACGTTTTTGGGGTCTTCCCTGCTGTCTGCCAATATTAAAATTAATTTGAGCATTACTACTCATGAGCAGGAACTTATTATTTCATATGGTAATTCACTCCAAACCGTTAAATTATTGGTTTGATGTCGGAAACTTAGGAGCCCGTGTTTCTTAATTTAATATTTTTCTCAGTTTTGCCGTTTCCCTCAGTTTGTTTTTAAGGAAACTGCAATCAAAACTCCCAGAGGAAGAATTCTATGGTAAAAAGTTCAGACTAAGTCAGTTTTAAGTTAATGGATCTTTTCAAACAGCTTTTCATCGTAAAATTTATTTGACTGATCTGCTGACGTGAAATTTGGGGTTAAACTGCACATTAACATTGAACTATTCCGCCGTGTATGAATTCAAAAAAAAATGATCTAATATTATTTAACCATACCCTGAGTACATTTAATCCACCACACAATTAATATTCTTACTGGTAGATTAATTTTATTTTCAAAGATTATTGACCTAATTTTTGTATCAAAATATATAAACAATAACAATCCAATGAGAGTTATTATTTTTACTATTATTGTTGTTATATCATTTATAAAAAAAAAAAAATAGTAATTGTTATGCGCGGTTAAATATAAAATAAAAGTGAAAGGTGTTTTTGTTGTTATTATTTTTCTTCGGTTGAATTTCTTTTTCTTATTTTTCTGTCTTTCAACAAACTTGTTTCTTGTTATTAACTATTTATGTTTAATGAAATTTTTCATCAATTAAAAAAAAAAATTATAAATACATAGGTCTAATTAGTGTGGGTAGGACGCATATAACATTTATATTGCAAAAGCTTTGCATCTCTCAATATTTAAACGAGTTAACGGGTTCTGCACTCGCTCTTTCTTTGTAACCTAGATTTTAAATTAGGAACTATAACAACTCCACGTCTCTTGTATATCATATAAGAAGTTAATCGTCTATGACCAAAATTTTTTTATTTACGCTACTAATTTCTACTTTTATGAAACTTTAAAATAATATTCAATGATAAAATTTATCACATTTACAGTGTATATTAATTAACTACATTTAATGTAAACCCGGAAATATCCTACTGTTCTTATCAGTAAGTATAAAATATTCTTGTACAGACTTACTTGTTACGTATATCAATTATAGTAATACACAATCGTATAAAAAAGTAAAAGGAACTCGTTGTTTTTATTTAAATTCAATATTATTTTTGTAAAGTAATATTGCGACATTGCGAATAAGACGTGAAATTATTTTTTTAAAATTAGCCTGCTTCGAGATTATGTACATTAACACTTGATATATAAGTAAATGTCATATTTATAAGTGTGACACAAAGAAATGGTTATTTTTAAGAAAGTAAATTATAGCGATTAAAATTAAATTGAAAGTATTTTTTTTTTGTATTTATATGTAATTTTAATTTTAAAGTTCATTATCGGATATAAATAAATACATGGATTTAAATTAATAATATTTTTTGCTTACACGCTTCACTGCTGTGAGCTAAAAATATATTTACTTGGGTTGGTCATATAATCGAAAACGTACAATAGTAAAACACTGCTTGAGGCTTCTGTTTATGGAATTTAATAAAATAATATTATGATTGGTTGAAGGTCGCGATCTTTAAAATTATAGATAGTTTACGATCGAAAATATAATTATCTAGGCTTCCCGATCTAAATTATTCACTCATTCCATTTTCAAAATTTTTTTTATTTTAATCGTAATGAAAATTACTGATCGTGTTTAGTTTACGAAATATTTTTCTTTATTTCAAGATCATCTATACGATGCGAGTATGTTAATTGATCGTAAAAAAAATGATCACGCGCAATTTTAATTAAGTGGCGAGATCGTATTCTGGAACTGTGATGAAATTTTTTATTGCTTATCTTGGTTTAGTTATTCTATCACGACATGTTGCTTTGAAGTTTTTAATAATTTTAATTCTGGCTCACTGTTATATAATAATGGTCTCGATTCAATAGAAATCTTCAATTCTTCTAAAATTTTGTTATGTTAGACTAAAAGAAAATTTTTCTTGATTGGGATTGTGCGTGAAATTTTAAAAGGGCTTATAGTTCCGATAAGAAGACACTTCTAAATCTTATGAAAATTTTCACATTCTAAATCCGGTTTAGGTCTACCAATTTTCGACTGCCACACCAGCAATTTTTAACATTTTACAAAATTTGCTAAATTATTTAAAATTAAATTTAAAAAAAGAACGTTTAAAAATCTTTTATATTTCAATGGAAATTCTAATTTCTATCTTTTTAAGATTTCTTTTGTAAAATTATATTTAAATTTAAAATTAAAGAGGAAATTTCATTCATTCTTTATTTCCATTCTACGAGCCCGTGTTCTCAAAACACCCAACTAACAATATCAATTATAGTTGCAACTCCTTAAAGTGTGCAATGGACGTGGTCCATTTATTCCAAAAAAAACCTTTATTTTTGAAACACAATTTCTCAAAATTCGCACTAACCGCTTCGTTGCTTTAATCATAAAGAACCAACTTTAATCAATTTATCCTCTATTAAAATTCCCTTCAATTCCTTAAATACTGTAATAATCCTTTTTAATTATTTAACTATTTAATTTTCACTCTTTAATTATTTAATTTCGATTCTTTAATTATTTGATTTTTTTAATTTTTGATTCTTTAAAATGCTAATTTCGTTAAAACTACATTAAATTTTTTTAATTACAATTAACACATATTTAAAAGAATTTAAAAAATTTAAGAAGAATTTAATCCATTTTGAAAAACTTAATGAATTTATAAAACTTTTAGAATTAAAACAAATTAATAAAAAAATGAATTTTAATATTTAAAGAAATTAATGTATTTAAATAATTTAAACAATTTACGGAATCAAAAAAATTTAAACTTTTGTTCTGTATATTTTCTAAATTCTTAAAAATTGATTAATTTTTTATTATACTGTATATTATTCAGTTTTATAAAATTTCAAATTTTTAAATATTTATTTTTTATTTTTTAAATTCAACATTTTAGTTCATCTTTTTTTAATATCTTTCAATTTTAGACAATAAATTCACTGTTTTTATATTCTACACTCCAAAATTTTAATTAAAATAAAATCCGTTCAATTTTACTTGCTATATGTTATCAATTTTGAAAAAATTTTAAAATTTTGAAATTTTTTTAATCGTTTAAATTATTAGAAATTATACGGCTTTACTTTTCAATTTCTTTAAATTTTTATATTCTTCAAAATTTTTTAATTTTTTCTTTAAATCCTAAACAAAATTCATTTCTCCAAATTCATTTAATTATAAAATTAAGCAATTTATTTTTAATTCATCGAATTTTTTTAAATTGTTTACTGTTTGGAATTAGTAATTTTAATTTTTTTAATTCATTAAAACAAATTGTTTAATGTCTAATTTATACTAGTCTAATTTAGACATACCTGTATTTTGGTAAATTCAAAAAAATCATAAACTCTTAATCAAGCAAACCAAAATTAAGCAATACTGCCATAAATTCTGTAATTCTAATCTTTTAAACTTAATTCATTAAATTTTCTAAATTTAACAAATCCTGTTATAATTCCCAAAATTATTTAAATTTACTAATATTTCCATAGTTCTTTTAACTCAACCCGTAAAATTGTCTAATTTTCCCAATTCTCTAAATTATATTACGCCTAATTATGTCTTTTAAATTCCTTAAATACTTTATTTCTTCAAATTTTCTAAACAAATTATTACTGATTATTTCTTTAAACTGTTTAATTTTTTATTAATTTTAAATTCTTTAATTGCTTTAAACTCTATTATTTACAAAAACAATTCAAATTTATTCATTTCGGACATAAAATTTTCTATATTATATATTGTATTATTTAAATATAAAGAATTAAAACTACTTTTTTTAAAATCAAAATAGAATAAAATTTATTAAAATATGAATTTTTTAAATTTTGCTATTCTTTCTTAATTTCTTCTAAAATTATAAAAAATTTTAAAATCTTTAAATTTTTAAATGTAAAAGTTTAATTAGAAATTTTATAAATATTAATTTAAAATTTTCGAATTCTATACTTTAATTTCTCTTGATTACTTTATTAATGATAATTCTAAAAATTGTTTAAATTTTAAGCAATCCTACATTTTTTTGATTCTAGAAATCGTTAAATTCTCTAAATACTTTAAATTCTACAACTTCTGGAAATATTTCAGTCGGTTTTATTTTTGTGATTACTTTAAATATATATTACTTATTGTTTAATTTCTTTAAATTTTCTTAATTCTTTCAATTTTTTAAAAGAAATTAGCTGAAAATTTTAAATATTTAAAATTTGAAAAAATTTAGTTTTTAATATAAATTCTTGTAATTTTTAAAATTATATTCTTTAAAAAAAATCAAATTAAACTATTTTCATAAACATAATTCTCTAAAATTTATAATTCTCAAAAGAAGTTAAAATAAAACTTCTTTTAAGAATTTTAAATTCTGTCAATTCTCCACAAAATTTACAGTCTTTAAACATACAGTCTAAAAATTTTAAATTTTAGAAAAATTAAAAGAAATATTAAACGGGATTTAAAAAAAAGTGTATATTTTTATATTCTACTTTTTTATACTTAATTTTTTCTAAATGAATGCAAATTTTCTAATTAATTATATTTTTTATATAGAATTAAAAAAAAATATAAGTACTTTACAAAATTTCATTAATTTATAAATACTACATTGTTTCGAATATTAAAAATTATATTCCTGTACTTTTTAAATTCTTTCAAATCAGCGGATTCGAAAAGAATTTAAAAAGACAATTGTTCTTCAGAAATGTAAGTTCATTTTAAATTGATTTTTTTTTAATTTCTTATCCTTAAATTTCTAAAATTGTTAAAAATTTTAAAATATTTTGACTTTTTAGTTCCTTAAAAAAAATTTAATGGCTTATCTACCTTCAATTTGTATTTTTGAATTTTCTATAAATTCAAAATTCATAAAAAAATTATATGCATTTATCAACTTAAACAGAGATTACATAAAGAAAATATTATGTAAGTTAGTCATAACTTATTAAAATTCCTTAAATTCTTTGACCTCTACACTTCAAAGTTTTTTGAATTTTTTAAATTTCTTAAATATTTGAATTCTCTCAAATTCGTTAGGTTTTTAAATTTGCTATAATTATAGAGACGATTCACTGGCCTATTCAATCATTGATCTGAATATAACGTCATTATGTAGCCTCAGAAATGAGGCTCAAATCCCTCTGTGGGATGTAGCATAAGCAAATAATAATAATTCTGTTAATAAAAAATTAAAGTTTCTTTAAATTTTTCTTTTAATTCTTTAACTCTTTAAATTCTTCAAATTTATTAAATTTTTGAAAAAAATTGTGTATATTCTTTTAATTTTTAAAATTTTTAATCCTTAAAATTTTTCAAATTTTTTAGATTGTTTTAATACTTTTAATTAATTTAATTTTTTCTAACTTTTCTCTAAATTCTTAAAATTCTTTAAATTTCTAAAAAAAATTTAAATTCTTTAAATTTTTTAAATTCTTTAAATTCTCAAAATTGTTTAAATTCTTTAACTTATTTAAATTAACTAAAACTAAACTAAAATCTTTAAAAAATTTAAATTGTTTAAATTCTTTAAATTATCAAAATTCTTTAATATCTTTAAAAAATTTAAACTCCTTAAATTCATTAAATTCTTCGAATTCTTCACATTCTTTAAATTTTTTAAATTCTTTAAATTCGTTAAATTCTTTAAATGCGTTATATTCTTTTAATTATTTTAATTGTCTTAATTCTGTTAGTAAAAAATTTAAGTTTCTTTAAATTTTTCTTTAAATTCTTTAACTCTTTAAATTCTTTAATTTCATTAAATTTTTTGAATTCTGAAAATTGTGTATATTCTTTTAATCCTTTAAATTTTTGGTTTGTTAAAATATTTCAAATTCTTTATATTGTTTTAATACTTTTAATTCTTTTAATTTTTTTAACTTTTCTCTGAATTCTTTAAATTGTATGGAAGTTAGTCATAAGTGATCAAAATTCCTTAAATTCTTTGACCTCTACGCTTTAAAGTTTTTTGAATTTTTTAAATTTCTAAATATTTGAATTCTCTCAAATTCGTTAGGTTTTTAAGTTTGCTTTAACGGTCAAATCCGTCTGTGGGATGTAGCACAAGCAAACAAATAATAATTCTGTTTATAAAAAATTTAAGTTTCCTTAAATTTTTCTGTAACTCTTTAAATTCTTCAAACTCATTAAATTTTTTGAATTCTATAAATTGTGTATATTCTTTTGATTCTTTAAATTTTTGAATTCTTAAAATTTTTCAAATTATTTAGATTATTTTAATAATACTTCTAATTCTTTTAATTTTTTTCTAACTTTTCTCTTAACTCCTCAAACTAAAAACTTTAAAAAAATTTAAAAATTTAAACTGTTTAAGTTCTCAAAATTCTTTAAATTCTTTAAACTCTTTAAATTCATTAAATGCTTTACATTTTTTAATTTTTTTAAATTCTTTAAATTCGTTAAATTTTTAAATACGTTAAATTGTTTTAATTATTTTAATTGAATTAATTCTTTTAATTCTTTAAATACTTTATATTCTTTGCAATCTTTAAATTCTATAATTCTCTAAATTCTTTAAATCCTTTAAGTTTTTTCAATTCTTTTAATTCTTTAATTTATTTGAATTTTTTAAATCCTTTGGATTCTTTAAATTTTTTTGAATTCTTTAAATTCTTCAAAAAAAAAATTAAATTCTTTAAATTTTTAAATTCTTAAAATTGTTGAAAAATTTTAATGTTTTTAAATGCTTTAACACGTTAAACCACAAGGCGCGATATGTGCGCGACTTAAACAACGAAATTTTGCTCTAAAAATACTATTAATAGCGTCACAAACCACATAAATAAAACATTTATTCTACCATTAGACTTGAATTAGCTCATTTCGCACAAATCTATCATCTGATTTGAGAACACTCCAGGCTAGGGCAACAGCTCGGTTGTGAACGTGTTAAATTCGTTTAATTCTTTTAATAAACATAATTCTTTAAATTCTTTAAATTTTTTAATTCTATTAATTATTTAAATTCTATAAACTCTTTAACTCTAAATTCTTCTATAAAACTCTTTAACTTTAAACTAAACTCTCTAACTTTAAATTCTTGATATGATTGATAATCTTGATATTTTTGTTAATTTTGAAATTCTTTTGATATTATTATTGATATTCTTGATACTTTGTATTTTAATGATAATATTCTTGATATTTCTTATATTCTCGATATTCTTGACTTTCATAATATTCCTGATATTCTTGATACTCTTGATATTGTTGATAATATCGAAATTCTTGATATTCTTGATATTCTTGATATTCTTGATATTCTTGATATTCTTGTTATTCTTGATATTCTCAATATTCATGATATTCTTTCCATTCATAATATTCCTGATGTTCTTGGTATTCTTGAGGAATATCTACTGTTATTCTTGCTATTTTTTCCATTGATATACTTAATATTATTGATGTTTTTGATATTCTTGATATTTTTGATATTCTTGATATTCTTGACATTCTTAATATATTTGATATTCTCGTTATCCTTGATATTCATGATATTCTTGACATTCATAATATTCCTGATATTCTTGGTTTTCTTGATATTCTTGATATTCCTGATATTCTTGGTATTCTTGATATTTTTGTTATTCTTGATATTATTGCTATTCTTGATATTCTTGATATTTTTGATATTCTTGATATTCTTAACATTCTTGATATTCTTGATAAATTTGATATTCTCGTTATCCTTGATTTCTTTAAACTCTTGATATGATTGATAATCTTGATATATTTGTTAATTTTGATATTCTTTTGATATTATTATTGATATTCTTGATACTTTTTATTTTAATGATAATATTCTTGATATTTCTTATATTCTCGATATTCATGATATTCTTGACTTTCATAATATTCCTGATATTCTTGATACTCTTGATATTGTTGATAATATTGAAATTCTTGATATTCTTGATATTCTTGATATCCCTGATATTCTTGATATTCTTGTTATTCTTGATATTCTCAATATTCATGATATTCTTTCCATTCATAATATTCCTGATGTTCTTGGTATTCTTGAGGAATATCTACTGTTATTCTTGATATTTTTTCCATTCATGATATTCTTGATATACTTAATATTATTGATGTTTTTGATATTCTTGATATTCCTGATATTCTTGATATTCTTGATATTCTTGATATTCCTGATATTCTTAATATTTTTGTTATTCTTGATATTATTGCTATTCTTGATATTCTTGATATTTTTGATATTCTTGATATTCTTGACATTCTTGATATATTTGATATTCTCGTTATCCTTGATATTCATGATATTCTTGACATTCATAATATTCCTGATATTCTTGGTTTTCTTGATATTCTTGATATTCCTGATATTCTTGGTATTCTTGATATTTTTGTTATTCTTGATATTATTGCTATTCTTGATATTCTTGATATTTTTGATATTCTTGATATTCTTAACATTCTTGATATTCTTGATAAATTTGATATTCTCGTTATCCTTGATTTCCTCGATAATCTTGATATTCATATGATAATCTTGCTATTTTCGATATTAAGGATATTCTTGAAATGTTTTAATACACGTAAAACAGTAAAATATTTAAAATTTGTAAAACTTAACTAAACTATAAAACAAGTTTAGTTAAGTTTTATTGTACAAATTTTAAATATTTTACTGTTTTACGTGTATAACAGGCATCAACAGACATGTTCTAAATTTTTTAAACTTTTAAATTTTATTGCTTTTCTGCGAATGGATTTAATAATATGTTTAATTTTATAATTTCTTTAAATTGATTATCAATCGTATTCTTCGATCAAACAAATTTCGTTATTTCAACTAAAGTTTGAGTTAAGTAATAAATTCTACAAACCTACTTCGCTAATAATGTACGTAGTTCTTCAAAATGCCCTTTCACCTATAAGTATTTTTATCAGGCAAGCTTCTAAAATGTATCAGGATCACACACATATGTGTCCGACAGTAAAATTAAAATATGTTTGCTTATACTACGACATTACTATCAGGAATGTGACGCAACAATGTCAGCTACGCATGTGGTTTACGATTTGTGATCACCGCAAACTAAATACATAAATAAATTTTAAAAATTACCAACTCCAATGTTTATTATCATGATGATTTCACTTTCTTATTACCGCTATAGATCAAGTGATCACGACCTCTGTGGTCTAATTTTATATCATGCGATCAATTTCTAAAATAAAATCTAAACCACATTCTTTACAATTATTTTTTATAAGATTAAGACATCACCGCATAATAAAATACCGTAATTCACTGTACCTGTAACTACTATGTATTTCAGTAATAATATTCATTTTTTCTATAATCCATCTGCGATCTCTAAAGGCATTCGTCGTATCTAGTTAAACTAAGACTATTAATACTAAAATAAGAAATTGTCATTATTCAAAACCAAGTTGTTTGTGTTGAAGATACATATTATCGTTTTTTTCTTTGTTCCGTTTCTTATATACGAAAAAAAAAAATGCTGAGACATAAAAAACGAAATATTAAATAAAACGATCGTTAAGAAGCAGCAACAAAAAAAAATAGTAATATAAAATAGTAAACTGAAAGAAATAAACATTTTGTCACTTAATCATTTTTTTTTTATTTTTGTTTTTCTATTTTATTATGACTTTATAATTTTGTGACTGCAAAATTGAAAGTTACATTCCAGAACATAATAACCTAAAAAAAAAAACTGTGACTTATGATATCATACGTATTTAATTATACAATTAAATTAAAACAGGTGTAATTTTTTAAGGTTTAGAACCAAACATATTAAGTATTAACGCCGTCCTTCAAAATTTTAATTATTTATGATTTTTTAAAATAATCTGTTGTTGTTTAGCGCGCGCGCGCGAGATCATTAAATACGTGTACTTTGGGTTAATAAAGGAAGCACGAATTATGTTTTTGTTGTTATTGTAGTATAAAAAGGTTGGTTATAAAATGAACCCAGCACTAAACAACAAGGTTAGCAAAAAAAAATATCGAAAGTATTAAAGTTTTTTTTTTTTTGTATATTATAACAAATTGATTTATTAATAATTATGTTATGTGTTTCTCTTCGAATTCTCGTACACGCATACATTATAAACCCGCGATTTCCGTAAGTTTTTATTTTTTGGCTGTAAACCTCTTTAAACCTATATAACACAATCATATAATGAGAAATTTTATAACTGAATTCGATATAGCGTGACTCGGTATTTTAATAAATAATTTTTATACAAAAAAAAAAGACAAGGTATAAGAAGTGGAATAAGAAAACGAAAATGTAGAATTAAAAATTAAACAACGAAATAATAAAAATAAAAAATTATTGTTTATTATAAAAGATAAGATAACCTTGAATGTTGAGAAATATTTCGTGTCAAGTGTGTGAAGCGGTTGGATTTTTTTTTTTTTTTTTTTGATATTAAGATTTTATGTGATTTCAATAATCGTGGAAGCAGGTAATGGCCGATCGTTTGTGTCAAAAGTTGATATTTCAATCAAATTCGATCTGGACATTCCCAATTATTCATTGATTTGGTAACCTTCTTGAAAATATATATGGGACTTCAAAATTATCGTAGAAATTATTGAGTTAAATTTTAAAAAAAATCGTTCACGATCCCCTCGAGAAAAATTTCAGAAATATATGTTAATTAGTATGAGCAAAATATTTGAACAACACATTCAATTAAATTACCATTAAGACGTGGATTATGAAAATTTTTATGATTTAGGGAGGTGAGCAAAACACATTACAAATTTATAAATGTCTGTACAATTTAAAGGCAAACCAAATTTAGTTTTTTTATTTTATGGTTAAGTGTTGGTTCCTAAAATTGATTGAAGAATTTTCTAGACATTTAGTATCGTGATATCACCGACCAGCTTAGATCTAATGATTACAGAGTTGATGCTGAATACCTAAAAAATAGTTAAAATGTCTTAAGAATGACCGAAGCACTTTAAAAATATTTTTTTTATACTTATGGAACACCATCTCAGACCGTTCAGAAAGACGTGTAATTGCCTAAGTAGTGCCTTTGAGACAATGCAGTTTCAACTGTTGTTGCTATAAATGCCTGGAATATACTTAGGACGACTTTGGAATACACCGAAGGCGCATTTAAAAGATTTATTTTTTAATCTCATAAGACACCCTCTCAAATACAATATAAAATCATGTAACGACTTCAAAAATACTCATTTGGGTTATTAGAGTCTGGAAATACTTCTGAAGTTGTTTTTAATTAACGAAAACTCTAAAAATAAGCTGGGAAATTGTGTTGAAGGCGACAACACAAAGGAAGAGAGAAAGAGATATATAAGCAAAGGAAGATAGAGAACAATGGCAGGCTGTTTAAGTTGCTGCTGTCAAACACAAGTGATTAGCAAATCAATAAAAAGTATTTGTTATTCAGACTAATCAAATTTAATTTAAGCCATCATTTTTTGCACTGCTTAATCTACAAAAGGAAGCAGATGCAGGAATTAATTATAAAAATTCGAGAAATTCCTGGAAATGCAAATGATGAGCAACGCATGGCAAGCCTGTCAAACAGCACGCAAACCTTTTGTTACGATCCAGAAAACAAACATTTGTAAGCTGGTATCGACTCTACAAATAATTGTCCATGAAAAATGCAAAGGAGTTCGACGACGCAACTAAAATTCTCCTTTGTCTACGTAAAATGCGAAAATTAAGGACATGGTTCTACCGAAGGAGCCGAAAGACTTCACATTCTAAGAAATTACACAAAAGCTGAAAGTTACGTTCGGAAGAACAGAATTCATTTTCAACACGCGGTTCAAATGTCTACAAACAACCATGAACGACAACACTGATTTTCGTCTTACAAAGCTCAAATCAACCGCAGGTATGAGGATTTTCAACTAGAAAAGCTCACCATAAACCAATTCAAGAGTTTGTTTTTCGTATGCGGGCTAAAGTCATCTCACTTTGCTGAAATTCGCACACGTCGGGGACGCAGCAGAAGAACTCACCTTCGTTCAACTCGAAGCAGAAATACAGCGTATGCTCAGTCTAAAAAGAGATACGGTGATGATTGGGGGAACTACACAAACATCATCATTAGCTATATATGCGGTTAAATAGCCGCAGAAAAATTGGCGGCCTGCTGTGAAACCAAATGCACAGTACGAAGGAGAACAAATTCACACTTCGTCTGCACCAGTTGCGAAAGATGAGCAGCAATGACGGAATATTATATCCGAATATATGTGGCAACTTGGCAAGCCATCGGGTCCCCTCAAACCAGACGGGGTAGCAAGAAAATCAACTCAGCGTCGCTGGATCCTGTCCCCATTGTCGCAGAAATTGACTGCGATTGGGGATACCAAAAATCGGACAAGTATTATTTGGCGAATGTTATGTGATCAGTTTTAAGAGGCTCAATACTTTAATTCAGCGAAAATTCCGAGAAGTTTCGACGACACGCCCGATTTATGCAAAGTCAGTAAAGCTTACATTCACATAAAGCCTGATGTATATCCGATTTACCGCCCGAAAAGATCATGTATCATGGATTGTGTCTACAGGAATGCAATATAATAACGCCGGTCGAATTCTCCAATTGGGCAGACGAAATAGACGCATACGAATATGCGTTGAAACAAACGCACACCCACTGCCAACTACAGAGGAAACATTTTCCCAGCTCGCAGGTAGTACAATTTTTAGCACGATCGATCTATCAGATGCATATTTGCAAATTGAAGCCGACGACGAATCATAGCAAATACTCACAATAAATACACACAAGGGTTTGTTGACTTCGGGACTCGAAGCTACAGTGGCCTGCTTCGATGACATCCTCGTGCCCGCACGGGCCAGGAATATCATAAATAATTCGTTAACCGCCTATTCCAACGTGTGGAGGAATATCGGTTTCGAATAAAACTTGAAAAGTCCGCACAACAGACCCATCGAAAATTATTGCAGTTACCTCGATTCCAGTCCCTCAGAGCATAACTCAACTCCGCTGATTTCTCGGAGCCATAAATTTCTATGGGAAATTTTTCAAGCAGATGCACAGCCTACGTGTACCATTAGACCGACTCTTAAGAGCAGATGTTGTGTGGGAATGGTCTCCAGAATGCGAACAAGCATTTCAAAAATTCTAAAATATTCTCACCTCCGAATTGCTCCTTATACACTACGATCCAGCGCTACCAGTAAAACTATACGCCGATGCGAGTAATTTGGGAATCGGAGCATCAATCAATTACGTACACGACAACGGAACGGAAAACGCTATCGCACACACATCGAGGGCACTCACAAAAGCCGAGTAGAACTACAGTCAAATCGAGAAGGAGGGGTTTGCTCTTATTTATGCGGTAAAGAAATTCCACCGCTTCGTGTACGGCAGTTCATGCCAGTCACAAACCATAAGCCCCTTCTAAGTATTTACATCAATAAGAGCGGTATTTCCGTGTACACCGCCAATTGGCAACAGCACTGACCTCTAACACTACCGTCTTACGACTACAGAGTACAATACAAGTAAACAACCGGGTTTGGCGTGGATACACCGCAGAAGAAGACATCAATAAAGGATTTAAAGAAACCATAAAGGCCTTGCCGATCAACCGCCACATGATTTCGAGTGCAACACAAAGCGACAAAATTCTTCGAATGGAAGTGAAGAAAACATTGCCTGACAGTGAGGATCTACTATAATATTACAACCGTCGAGAGTCACTGTCATACAACCACGGCTGTATCATGTTTGGTAGTCGAATCGTGGTACCGTACAGGCAATCACAACTCTGGCGCGATCATGTGAACATCGCTCAGAAAATGCAAAATCTCCAATTAAAACATTACTACAGTCGTGACCACGAGCGATGTGTCCTAAGAAGCGAATATACACCGACATTGCAAGTTCGAAAATTTAACCAAATACCTCCATGTCTACCGTTCCACTTCTAATCTACGAGCTCAACAGTCTATGTCACCGGCACATCTCTTTTTATAACGAGAAATCCGAAACGAGCTGGATTTGCTAAAACCAGTTCCAGAACGTAGCATAGATAGAGACACACAGCAGGAACAACAATTAAACAAACACCATGGGGCACAATTAATGCAGTTTGAGGTTGGAGAAAAAGTATTTCGGATGGCTCGTAGGCTCCAGGCGAAATCATTAAGCGACTTGGAAAGGTGATGTATCTTGTTGGCCTGACCAGAACATATCGTGTGATTCGATCATCTGCCAATCGGTTGATTCGTCGATACACTGATGATAACGCCGTGAACAACGATGATCAACTTCCATACGACGCCCACTAGAGATATTCCAGCATTCGGTCAAGAACCAGCATCATCAGTTGATCAATTAGCGCTATCAACAGTTCCAGATGCTAACCAAGAAGCAGCAACAGCAACACCGCCAATTCACCGAGACCGGTAAGTCGTCCACATAGTCATAGACGACAGCCTGTCCATCTACAAGACTTCGAGGTGTCTATCTAAAAATGGGGAGATGTTGGCAATAGCGACAACTCCAAAAATAAACTGGGAAATTGTGTTTAATGCGACAACACAAAGGAAGAGAGAAATTATTTGTTATCCAGACTAATCGTATTTCAACCATCGGTCACCCCAAGTGGTAACACCCTGTTAGTTCTCTAAGAATATCATATAAATGATATAACTGTCTAAAGATAGTTTTTCGACTCTCGGCGGTCTTGTAATATCACAGAATACTGTATTTCTGATGGCGAATTTTTGCCTGAATTTTCGACTAACTAACAACAACTGAAGATTAGTTCGAACCAGTTGTTGATAGATGTCTCTAATGTTCACAAACCAAAATGTTTCCCAGAGTCACTTCTAAACTGCAAATTCAATTCAAATTTAGCAAATGGCGATTATAAATATTTTGAAGTTCTTAAAACCTTAATTAATTTAGAATATTTTAATGGTATTTAAGTAGACGTAGTTTGTTTTATGCCCTCTATGAATGAATGGTCAGAACTAACCATCAAGTCAGTTAGTTCGAAATAAGGCACTTAATGCCTTGGAGTTTAGGGTGGTTTTCGAATATTTCAATATAAACAACAAAGGTTTACGAAGGGGAACTAAAGTAATTAGCGGATGGCCAAAATTTAATTTAAAATTTTTAAATAAATGGTCGATTTTCAATGCCTGGCTTTTGTGAGGTTGGCGTAACATGCGAATATCAATAATTAGAACGTCAATAGATTTATATGGGTGGACAAAATTAATTAGTGGGTGGACAACAATTTATCACTATGTGGACAATCATCGTAAGGCAAAATTAACTTACTATTATCAAGTTAACCTCCATAGTTAACGAAATATTTTTAATTTAATTGTACGAAAATTAGATATTTATTACAAAGCTGCAGAGTAGTTAACGGGTGGTCAAAATTGTTTATTTGTGGTTCAGTTTAAAGAACTTTTTCATAATTTGACTTAAATTTTTTTTACGAAATGCTCCATTTTTAATACATTTGTGGACAAATTAAATTAAATGGTGGCAAAACCCCTTCAATTTGTAGAAGGATCATGTTCAAGGATCATAAAGGCTCATTAATTTAAAAGTGAAAAATTTTACTATTACATACGTAGCTTTAGGAGGTGAGAAAAATTTAGTGAGCAAATTAATTAGTGACCAAAAATTAAAACGTAAATGTACAATCCCCACCGACAAAACTAACTTCTTGGACTTTAGAATGGTTTTGAAAATTTTTTGTATTTTAGATCTACGAAAATTTCAATATGCATATAAAGAATGAGGGATGAGATGGGCAAAAAAAGTCTAGAGTCAACCCTTACGAAAATTTCAATATTTATTGAAGAACTTTTGTTATAATGTAGTATCTTAAAGTATCACATAGCATGAGAGAGGTGGACATAATAAAATATAGGGTGGGCAAAAACGGCAAAAAAATTATAAATTTTTTATTGCTTCAACCGATGAATTTTTGAATACCATTCACTGGGATGGGATACTTGCTCCTTGAACCAGACTTACTGCTAGCCCAAACCGGCCAGGTTTGAGCGTGCATTACTCAGAGGTTGAGCCCCTATTTTTATATAACGAGAAATATTATTCATACTGAAATTGAAAGTTTACTGTTTTACTTAATTCGTTGAAGAAATTTGAACGTATATAAAACGTTCATTCGGCCTCGAATCTGTCTTCCAGGTTTAAAAGATTTATCGGATATCATATATTTTTTAGACTTTTGGGTTCTATCCAAATAATACTCATAAGCTCTCAAGAAAATCTCACATTTTGCAATTTGTATTGTTTGCCTGCTTTTTGAAATGTTACTTAGGTACTCATAACTGAAAAACCTCTAGCTGATATTTTTTGCGGAATGTCATTCTAGAGATAAGCATAAAATAGCTACGTCAGCCTTAAGTCAATTCAGACAGCATTTTGACTTATGAGATCACAATCAAATTTCACTGAAATATAAAAATTTTGCTACTAATTTTGTTGATTGCCACATCGATGGTTTTAAAATCAAAAATTAAAATATGATTAATGCAATTTAATTCCAAACAATAAATTATTTACAATCACTTTTACTATCATCAAATATTTTTTTTTCATTTCAAATTTATATAAAACTCGCACACACACTACTAGTATATTGTTGGCGATAGATCTGGTAATTTACATCTATATACATATATATGCGATATATTGAAACAAGTCATCAAGTCAAATGTTGATAACAACATAATTTAAAAAAATAAAAACTAAACGTGATGCTAAAATTAGTTTTGAATTTATAATTTTATTTACCAACTCATATGTATAACAAAAGATAATAAATAGTTTGCGCGCTTTCAGTATATCGCTTTAAAATTTTTCATGTCAGATATGAGTAAAATATTGTCTGCGTACACGAAATATTTTAATTTATACATACATATACATAATGATTATGTATGTAAAGTGTATGTGGCCACACGGTAATTTATTGTTTTTATTTAGAACTTGATTTATTTGTTTTTGGTAATGGCGACAGTGCACGCCAATGGGTTTTACTTAAATTATTAAACAGATCTGGTGTTGTATGTCACTTTGCAATTAATTTTAATCTACTAATGACAATTTAATTAAATAAAAAAAAATTGTTTCTTGTTTTAAACCGTTTAAAATTACATTTCAAAGAGTAATATTATTGCTTTAGTGGTAACTAGTGACTGCACTGTGCAATGGAAGCGATCGAATATATTTTATAAATAACATTTAATACCTTGATTTAATTAAGCATCACTAATGAACCTAAATCTAGATGAATATTTTTACGATTAAATTAACCGATATATCGTATTGTGTGTTTGGGATCGTTATTTGTACGACATTTAGTTTTTCCGAATTTACTAACACTATGAAGAGGTCTCCATCATAAATAGTATAATAGATCACCGTGTGGATAACTGCAACAGCAGTTTGCATACCGATTAAGCCCAATTTGTGCTAATTAGTGCTCACGGGAAAAATAGTGTTAGTCCAGGAGCCAAAAAACGGGGAAAATAAGTTTCAAATTTCGCCTGAAAGACGAAATAAAATCTGGAAAACCCCAGGAATAATTTAAGCCCAATTCTAAAACTTTCCAAAGGCGACTACAATGACGAAATTTGTGCTTATCATAGAAATACGATTTTCATAAATTTTCATTCATAAATTGTGGAAAACAAACTTGCGCCTAAAAGATACTATATTAAACAAACCAAATACAGAGGTATACCGTTCAATAATATTTTTGGTGAAGAACAATTTAAAAAATAGAAATAACATAATAAAAATCTAAGAATAAACAATTCAGTTAGAATATTCCTGTCAGGCATGTTAATTGCCATCCGAAAAATATAGTGGCTGAATTTGTGCTAATCCAGAATTGGCCCAATTCCATTGAACACCAATCAATTCCATTGAACAACAACGACTGTTGAATGTTGCTCTTTAATATAGTATCTTTTAGGGGCTAGTTTGTTTATCCTAATTTCATGAATGAAAATCTATGAAAATCATATTTCTAAGATAAGCACAAATTTCGTCAGTATAGCTGCCTTTAGAAAGTTTAAAAATTAGGCTTAAATTATCCCTGGTTTATTCTAGAAATTGCGTTTAATTTGTTTCTTCTTTCAGGCGAAATTTGAAATTTTTTTTTCCCTAATTTTTCCCCCGGGAGCACTAATTAGCACAAATTGGGATTAACCGATTTACAAAGTATCATTTTGAAATTCGAAAGTTCCCTGCCGTAGTTACCCACACTAGATTACCCAAAAAGAAAAATACTTTATTGTATCTGCAAATAATTTTCTCAATTAGTTGGAGTAATACGGGTGAGTTCAGAAGTTGTCAAACAAGATTGCCTACAAAAAATTAATCAATCCTATAATTCAGTGTACTAAGATTAAAGCTATTTTACGCAAATTTATTGATTTAATTAATTTTATTGAAAATTATGTGTCCAAATATAACTCACTCACTATTAATGGTATAAATGACAGTATTAAGTTCAACTGTACTTTTCCAACAAATATTTCCAACTGTTTTTTTCGTTTAATCACAAACTCGATGAATGGGCCACAATTTTAAATAAATTGAATTTAATTGTTACTGCAGCTTCATGCAAATATCCTTTTAAAATTTAAAAAATCTTCCAACGCCACGTTATGGCCTTACAGACTTTTTAGTATATCGTCTTGGAAGTTTTGGATCAGACAGTTTTATTGAAAATATTATTTTAGTTAATAAAACCGCCGTTTAGCGCTGTTTCAAATAATTCATTTATTATGGAATTTATACGAGTCGTATATGATCGCCGCCCCGGTGGCAAAGTGGTTAGCATGCTTGCTCCAGCGACCGGAGGCCCCGGGTTCGATTCCCGGTGGTGACAAGGAAAAAATTTCACGGCTGGTTTAGGATCAATGAATTAATCACTCATTATCCGAAATGAAGATATGATTATGAAACCTCATTTGAGGCGGCCAAATCCCTTGATGGGATATAATGCCAGAGAGAGAGAGAGAGTATATGATTGAAAAGGTCTTGATGAAATGCTACAAAGTTAGGTGAAGCATCTTAGTACTAAAAACTACCACTTTTACCCTGGACGCATATACATTTGTTCTTATTCAGGTCAAGCAACAATATCAACAACTCAGTTCACAAGTTTGACGTTTTTGGCGCCGCTGGTATGGTTTATTACAGAATATGTACATGTTTGTGTATCATTGAAACGGTAAATTGAACGATGTCACATATTTAACCAAAGCACTCTAGTACTCAAAACTATCGCTAGAGCACAGGAAGCAGATACTTTTTTTTCATTACTCATTACTTACTTATAAATTATTCAGAAATGACACCAAACCCACAGCATTTCTCTCATACTAGAGACTTAAATTACAGAAGCCACTTTTGTAAAGACCACTTGTAATAACAAAATATGTATAAAGACTGGTCTGATTTTCTATAAATTTGTTTAAATTTAAGAACTAAAACTTTTCCGTATTGCCCTGTTTCTGAAAATCCCGTTAGAATTGCGAAAAATCACAGATGATATAATCGAATTTTTACAAAATCAATCAGGCAAACCTGTTTTTGTGCGGTAATAGGAACCGCATAAAAAAAATCTTCCGAAACTTCACGAGTAGGTATCGCAACACTTTTAAAAAAAGTGTTATGCGGTGAATAGGGACCGCATAAAAAAAGTCTCCGTAGAAAATAAGTCAAAACGTTACGCAACCTGACGCAATACCTACGGTATGTGTCAATAACATCAAAAATCGAGAAAACAAAATTACCAACGCCACAAATTAACTATTAGATTAATCACATTGAATTATGTTCTAATTTCATTGAAATTTTGAAAGGACTTAGCAGATTGTACTGAATAAATTTATTTCATACCGCATAAAAAATCGCACAAAAACGGACCGCACAAAAACAGGTTTGACTGTATTTCTGAGTCATTTTCTTAAAAAGAAATTCTCGATTTTCAGATCAATTTTCATGTTGCACTGGGTTTATCGGACCAAAATTATGACTACCTCATGAGACCTCAGCCCCCCTAGCCACTTATAAGTTTAAATTTAAATTTATTTTGAATTTGAAAGCCAGGTTATTGGCATTTCGCGGAAGTGGATTCAAAACAACTGGAAAAATTATTAAATGGAATAGAATTGCGGAAAATATTGCCATTGCTCAGTAAAGGACTTTCTATGCTACGATAATATAAAAAATGTAATGTTCGCGATGGACAGTGCAAAACACATCCAGAAGTACAGTAACTTCCATACTACCACTTTTAATCCAGGGAGGAATATAAATCAAAAGAACAGCGGAAAAGATCGACGGTGTGAGTTTATACAAAAGCACAAATGCGATGTACCTCCTTGGCGCACTGAAGAATTTTGAACCAAGAAATAAATTGCATCATCCGTGAATAAAATACCTGGGCAAGCATTCTTAGGCCATGCAACCATCTGTCTATGGTCCGGTATAATAAGCAATTTTAAAAAGCCGTTCATTATCGAAAAGGCATATTGGCCTAACCTATATTATGTTCAGATGATAAAGCACTTTGCTATGCGATAGGCCTCAGCAACCCTGACAGGTAAGTTTATATTGTTGCCTTACCACTATTAAATGATAATGACATTTTTTAACAAGTTTCGAATCAACCAAAGTGTCAATCAAGTGCTAGTCATCAGAATAATAAACCACAAACCTCTAGACCACCGAAAATATTCAGGAATAAGCCTTCGTTAATCATATTAACTTCAGGTTACACAAGTGTGCCATGAATATTCTAGGTCCATATTGAAACGATAGGCAGCAGAACGCGCTCAACTTAAAATAAACTACTGCCAGTGAAGAAGGTAAAAGACGGACTCTATAACAAAAAATAGAGCCGAAGAAAAACACGAGAGATGGCCCTTCAACCAAATTTTGCGTGCGAATAAGTTTCATAATAATTTCTTCTACCTTTCCTACTAATTTAGTTTTAGATGGATTCACATGAAGACTCTTTTCGAAACACGAATCGGAATAGAGCGAAACTTAAGCGTAGATTCAATCAGATGCACAAGAGTATAGTAGCAAACTAAGTGCTATCAAACGTTCTAGTAATCTCTAGGAAAGTTCCAATGCGAAACTCATTCCTAAGTGATGTTTCAATCGCGGTACTCTACGGCGGCAGAAACTTAGTAGTTTTCCTTATCCTTTTCAGAGCGAAACATTCTGATTATTTTGATTAATAATAAGAGACCAAGCATTTTCATAGGCAGTCGCGATTGCATTCGATAGCGAGGATGCCGGAAATCAATATCATCTAATGAATCGTGTGAAATTTATATTCGACAGTGAGGTGGGAGCCCACTTTGTTGATTCCTTATTACGGCATTAAGATTCAATATACCTTCCAATTACAAACTGAATCGATAAAAGATACGAAGAAAATGTTACGAATTTGAAGGTGGGAGGAGCTTCTAAAATTAAACAACGAAGTTTGTCAGACCGTACTGTTAGTATGAAAATAAAAAGAAGAAGAAAAAAGAAGGAGAAAACAAAAATTTTCTTACTCATGGTCTAATTTACAAGAGATGACAGTTCCCTCGACAGAGAAGAGTCATACGTAATGAATTCGAAACGAGCCGAAGACTCGAGAATGATACTTGCAGCTGTGAAACTGACCGAGTTGCATATATGAATGAGAATTACTCTGTAATCATTAGGCATACAACGAAAAAGAGTTTTACTTTTGATGGAACCAGAAACGGAACATCAAAAAGGTCCTAAATTAGGCAAATGTCTGTTTGCAATACATAAAACAACTTCGTCAACTGAAAAGCAACTGACTTTCTGTGATGAATGCTAATTTGTTTTATATTAAGCATCATCAAACAATCAGAATCCTGTATTGCAAAAAAAAATTTCAACTAGTAATGGTCTCAAACGACTTCTACTCAACGTGAAAGTTAATTGCTTGGCCTAATAAAAGCGGAAAGGTAGCTTTTATTGTTCTGTTCTTATGCACTGCCGATGGTTAACAGCGTACGGCCAATCGGTCAATCACAAAATTTAAAAAATTTTAATATCGTTTGTGTCGAAAATGGTTTCAATAATTGCGAACATTATTAACCACCAATCTTTATTTTATTATCCAACCACCAATATTTTTAAATTTCCAATTTTCTGTGCAATTTTTTTAATTTTTCTTTCCGTAAGAACCTTGTACAAAGTATAAGAAAACTTATTAAAAAAAAGATGAATGAAAACGGTAAAGTCTTAAGTTTGCTGAAATTTTCTGGCCAATTTTCTTAATTTCACTTTCCGTAAGAGCCTTGTACAAAGCATTAGAAAACTTATAAAAAAAGTTAAATGAAAACGGTAAAGTCTTAAATTTTCTGAAATTTTCAATTTTCTGCGCAATTTTCTTAATTTTTCGTTCCGTAAGAACTTTGTACAAGCTATTAGAAAACATATAAAAAAAGATGAATGAAATCGGAAATGTCTTAAATTTTCTAAAATTTCCAATTTTCTGCATAATTTTCTTAATTTTTCTTTCCGTAAAAACCTTGTACAAAGTACTAGAAAACTTATTAAAAAAAATATGAATGAAATCGGAAAAGTCTGAAGTTTTCTGAAACTTTCCATGTTTTTGCGCAATCTTCTTAATTGTTTTGTCCGTAAGAACCTTGTACAAAGTATTAGGAAACTTATAAAAAAAGATGAATGAAAACAGTAAAGTCTTAAGTTTGCTGAAATTTTCAATTTTCTGCGCAATTTTACAAATTTTTCTTTCCGTAAGAACCTTGTACAAAGTCTAAGAAAATTTATGAAAAACGAGGCACGAAATCGGTAAAGTCTTAAGTTTTCTGAAATTTTCAAATTTTGTACGCATTTTTCTTTCCGTAAGAACCTTGTACAAAGTATTAGAAAACTTATAAAATAACGAATGAAATCGTTAAAGTCTTAAGTTTGCTGAAATTTTCTAGCCAATTTTCTTAATTTCACTTTCCGTAAGAGCCTTGTACAAAGTATTAGAAAACTGATACAAAAAGTTAAATGAAAACGGTAAAGTCTTAAATTTTCTAAAATTTTCAATTTTCTGCGCAATTTTCTTAATTTTTCGTTCCGTAAGAACTTTGTACAAGGTGTTAGAAAACTTAAAAAAAAGGTGAATGAAATCGGAAAAGTCTTAAATTTTCTAAAATTTTCAATTTTCTGCGCAATTTTCATAATTTTTCTTTCCGTAAGAACCTCGTACGAAGTATTAGAAAAGCCATAAAAAAACATGAATGAAATCGGTAAAGTCTTAAGTTTTCTGAAATTTTCCATTTTTCTGCACATTTTTCATAATTTTTCTTTCCGTAAGAACCTTGTTCAAAGTCTAAGAAAACTCATGAAAAAATATGAATGAAACCGGTAAAGTCTTAAGTTTTCTGAAATTTTCCAATTTTCTGGGCAATTTTCTTAATTTTTTTGTCCGTAAAAACATTGTACAAAGGATTAGAAAACTTATAAAAAAAGATGAATGAAAACGGTAATTTCTTAAGTTTGCTGAAATTTTCCAATTTTCACGCAATTTTTTTAATTTTTCTTTCCGTAAGAACCTTGTACAAAGTCTAAGGAAATTTATGAAAAACGAGACACGAAATCGCTAAAGTCTTAAGTTTGCTAAAATTTTCTTAATTTCACTTTCCGTAAGAGCCTTGTACAAAGTATTAGAAAACTTATAAAAAAAGTTAAATGAAAACGGTAAATTCTTAAGTTTACTGAAATTTTCCAATTTTCTGCGCAATTTTCATAATCTTTCTTCCAGCAAGAACCTCGTTCAAAGTACTAGACACTTCATAAAAAAAGATGAGTATAATCAAAAAACTCTTAAATTTTCAGATATTTTCAATTTTCTGCGATATTTTCTTAATTTTTTCTTTCCGTAAGAACCTCGTACAAAGTATTAGAAAAGTCAGAAAAAATATGAATGAAATCAGTAAAGTCTTAAGTTTTCTGAAACTTTCCAATTTTCTGGGCAATTTTCTTAATTTTTTTGTTCGTAATAACTTTGTACAAAGTATTAGAAAACTTATAAAAAAAGATGAATGAAAACGGTAAAGTCTTAAGTTTCTGAAATTTTCCAATTTTCTGCGCAATTTTCATAATTTTTCTTTCCGTAAGAACCTTGTAAAAGTCTAAGAAAATTTATGAAAAACGAGGCACGAAATCGGTAAAGTCTTAAATTTTCTGAAATTTTGAAATTTTCTGCACAGTTTTCTTAATTTTTCGTTCCGTAAAAACCTTGTACAAAGTATTAGAAAACTTATAAAAAAATGAATAAAATCGGTAGATTTAAGTTTGCTGAAATTTTTCAATTTTCTGCGCAATTTACTTAATTTTTCTTTCCGTAAGAACCTACTACAAAGTGTTAGAAAACCTATAAAAAAAGGTGAATGAAATCGGTAAAGTCGTTCTCAAGTTATGGCGTGACCCAGGGAAATAGGGATTCATTTTTATATAGATAAAACTTTTTTAAACATAAATCTCGAAACCCAGTTCCCACAATTGTTGTGGCCTAAGTCTTGACGTTAGTGACCTCGGGCTGCAATATTTGGTACTATTACGATAAAATAATTGATCTAACGTCTATGGGTAAACATGATGATAAGAGAAGAATTATCGAAGTCATCGATTACCGAGACATGTCCAATATACCGATTTGAAGTAAATGCCTACCAATATTCCATAAAACAATAAGCGCTTCAGCCCTGAGATATGTATATCATTTACACATGCAGATAACAAACAACTATGTAGTCAAGAAATTTATTTAATAAACTCGGTAGTTATCTTGTTAAATTAAAATGTAAATAGTTTTCATTTTATCAGTGTTGTTATACTTTATTATGATTCATTGCGTTATTACCATTTCTACTCATATTTAGATACAAATCCAATATACATACAGTAATTCCACACCAAACCGATCACAGATTTTACCCTCACTCCTTGTGTGTGATGCGAGCTTATATCGGAATACGTAAAAAAGATAAAAAAAAATTGCACTCATGTACAGTGCACACCCCTCGCCTTCAGAATACTTATTTATAATTCTCGCGCATACATTCATAGATTATAAATTATAATAAATAATCTTAACTTTTATTTTTTTAACGTCTTTTGGTTTTCTTCGTCGTTTTAATTTTTTATTTTATTTTATTTTATTTTATTTTTTTTTTTTGTTTCTTTTATGGTTATTTGAAAAGTATCAATCACTCACAAAACCGCATAAATTTATGAGATTTTTTGTTTCACTTTATTATTTGGTTTCTCTTTCGTTTTTCTGTTATAACTTATATAGACTTAGACGACTTCCTATTACGTATTCGTTTAACATATTCAAATAATAATTATTCTAATTTTCTTGAAATTTTGAACGGTCTATAGTTGGATGTGTTGTTTGTGGAAGAATCGAATAGACTAACTGGACCAGACTTACAGGCGGGTCGCAACAATCGATTCGGTGGAATGTCCGCTTTATTAGTCGGAAATGGTTTTGGTTATGTCAAAGGATACACATTTTACATTTTGTTGTAGACTTGTGAATGCAAACATCGTTCCAACATACATAGATTGAAATTTAATTGTGTATGTGTGTGTGTATTATAAGCCTTCATAAACAAGCTTGTTTGTGTATATGCCTTTTCTGGAAATAGGATTAATAGTTTTTTTATGTATTTACAAATTTTCCGAATAAAACAGGTTTAATGAAAATATTTTAATTAATTTTTGTTCTTTTCGTTTTATTTCAGGTATGTCCATCATGATGTGTTATTGGATTATTATGTATATGTAAACGTATATGTGTGAGTAAGTAGTATACGATGTGTTCATTTTCGGAAATTTATTTATCAATTCAAGCGGCGTAATTAGCAATATTAAGATTTCGACATGTTTAGTTCTGAAAAATTGGCAGGCACAAAAAATTTTAATGCATTAAGAAGGCCATAAAACGATCAATAAATTGCACATGATTGATCGCATCTGAGATCATCAAATTGTTACGTTTTGATGGCTAAGTAAATAAATAAAAGAACATGCATCTGGGTCACACGAATCAGCCCACCTTTATTGTAACCTCCAATAACGATCAAAATTCTACATTTATATATGTAGATCGTTACGTCATCAAACTATAAAAGCACATAAAAAACGATAAAATATTGTGATGTCATTATGATCGTTAATTTTTATAATTTATGCGCCATAAATCAGTCCGTCCCGTCCGCTATTAAATAAAATTAATATCGAATTATGTTGTCGTGGTAGTCCATCTTATTTTAGTTAACTGTATGACGATGTAAAGCCCCGCGGTGGATATTTTCTGTTTTACTTAAGTACTATACAGAAGTAATAAATAGGCAAGGTTGTTTGCACCTCGATATTATTACACGTTATTAATAAGAGGAGCGTCGCGAAAAAAAACAGCGATCACGCTGTGTCCGTTTATTTACCTCGTGAAATACAATCTACACCATGTGAGAGACTTAAATTAAAGCATAAACTAATTTTTAACGAGTGTTACGCCTCCACACGCCTCATCATAAAAATAACAATAATAATTATTCCCCCAATTAACTTTTAATAACTACCCGTCTAAGTAGTTCTTATATTGAGTGCTTATGTATATTATGCAGCATGCTCCAAGATTAACACATTTCCTTTTCCCATTTGGTTAATTATTATTATGATACATGAGAGTGTACCATAACGTGCTAGTTATATGATGATCCCACCTTCTTTTAGTGTTTGTTAGCTATATACGAATGTATTTTGTGTAAACAATTAAAACCGCTTCACAGTCGTCAAAATTAAGTAAATAAATAAAACGGCAAACACAAACTATATACGTTACTTATATGTATTATACGACATAAAACTATTATAAAGCAACAAAAAGCAAAATTCATGTTTTACGAGATACTTTCGTATATTTTAAATATTAACGAGGGGTGTTCAATGTATTCGTAGTATAATGGTATAGGGCAACGGAAGTGATTATAAAAAGTTAATGGAAGTCGAAACCGTTTAAAACGGAAAACTCTTAAAATGGTTCCTCAATCTAAAACATAGAGGGCAGCTAACTCAGATTTATTTTATTGAGATATTTTGTGAATTTTTACTGAAATTTACTTGTAAACACGGTACCAAAAACCAATATACGAATTTCAGGGGTTGACGATAATTTATTGAAAACCAATTCACCGAAAACCCAAATTGGCCGAAAAAATAGTTTAATGAAAATGATCATTTACTGAAAAGAACAATCGAAAACTACAGTTCAGCGAAAGTGACAATTCACCGTAATAGATTTTTCATTTTTTTATTTTAATTTAATTTAAACTATGTTTGTGGCCTTTCCAAAAAACGGAATCGGAGCATAATCGGGGATGAAATTTCAACAAATTAGAACTTATGCTTTAATTCCATTAATTCCATGGAAAAAAATTGCTGACAGCAATTTGTTTACTGATAAAACGCGAAATAAAATTTTAAAATTCCATAAGAGTCACAAAGAAAAGAAATATTTTTTATTTCATTTTTATAGTACAATTTTATGGTTTTACGTTTTGTCATAACCTAAAATTTTCATAAAAGTTTTAATTTGTATATTTTCGTACATTTCGGTTTTTCTTTTTATATATTTTAATATTTATAAATGTACCACAAAAAAACCATGAACGTTGACAAATATAAACTCGAAAAAAAACAAATCGAAATTTTACTATAAAATTGGCAACGACTTATTTTGTATGAGCGTGGTAAAAATTTCTTATCTTTACATACATTTTTTGTAGATGTGTAAGCAATGCTGCCATAAAAAATACTTCAGTTTACATTTTTTATAGCAGCGTTATGGCAGCACACTAACGCCATCACAAATATTTTCTCAGTAAAATTTTGCTGACAGCATTTTTTGTTTCGTACACAGCGAGTAAAATCTATATGTTTTGCTCGCTTTTATTTTTGCTGACAGCAGATGGAATATCACCTTTATGGCACTCGAACGGATCTTTTTTAAATTTTTATCACAATTGATCAATAGAAAAACTATTCATTCGACCAGAGCCGTATATATTTAAAGGACCTGCTTGTACAAAAAGTAAAGCTTTCGGTAAGGGTATCCATTTGGCTATTTTGTATGGAAAATGGAACTTTCGGATGTTAAATTACCGATTTAAATATTTTCGGCTTTTTATAGATAAATATTATTTACTATGACATTCACAATGTTTGCGAATTTTCGAGCCAGCAAAAACAGAGGCATTTTACTCATAATATACTACTGCAAAAAGTAGAACATTAACCTCCCCTTCACCCCCCCCCCCCCCCATTTTTAACCCCCAGGGTCATTGTGTAAAATACACACAACCCTTACAAAAATTGAGAATCTCCTCAAGTTCATTCTTGGCAGTTTGGTTCCGTACTCATAAAATGTCGGTCTACTCATCAGGGTTAACGACCAAACTGCAAAAATTTACATCTTTTTGCTGGCTCAAAAAGTCGCAAACATTGTGAATAAATAGTAATAATATTTGTTTATAAAAAAACCGAAAATCTTTAAATTTTTAATACAGACAAATTTAATCTTCTTAAGTTAAATTACCTTAAGTTATAAATATTAAAATTATCTTTGAGTTAATTTGATTTTAATTTTACCTTTGTCCAAGCTTTTGAACTTTAATTGCGCTGTCCGATGTACATCTGCATAAAATGCTTCGAAATTACTGACTCTCACTTAACTTTTGTGAGATGTTTGATTTTCCATTCCTTTATAAAAACTATTTTATGACAGCCTAGAGAAAAATGTTAAACACGCGCTCCTCAATACACTGGACGAAATGGTGTTGGCACTCAAAGGGTTAATATGAATAAACAAAAACAATGACACGCATGTGCAGTAAAGCAAGATAATCATAGGCCCGTTCCACACTTTACTTCTTTGAAGTTACTTCTTTTGCGTTTCTTTCCCCGTTTACCCATAAAACCAACAAAAAAATGTTCGGTGAAGCAGCTCTAACATAAAAGAAATGAAATAAAAAAATAACGTCATTTTTGAGATGTAGATTTTAGTTTAAATTTTATTTTCGAGAGAGCAGAATAAAACGGGATCCACTCGAAACGCGATATTTCAAAACGCGATATTTCGAAACTAGATATGATAAAACTAGATATGGTACAAAACGCAATAAATTGCGATATTTCAAAATGCGATATTTTAAAATGCGATATGGTACAGAATGTGCCTTGTGAAGCGACGGGAGCGCAGCAGCCAGCCTGAAAAATATCGCGTTTTGAAATATCGCGTTTTGAAATATCGCGTATCAAACGGGACCCGAATAAAACAATACAAAAAAATTTCTTGTTTAAATAAAAAATAAAGTTTTAAATTAGCAATAAAAAATCTATTCTTTTGAAGTAAGAAGTATTACTTCTAAAAAGTAGAGTGTGGAACGAGCCATACGCACGTCACTTACACAAAAACAAATGCTACTACTATATCTTTCCGGTTACACTCATTTCGTTTCACACATTTTGGGACAAAATCGATATACAGGTTTTTTTAACACGAATGTACACATAGTCCTCGAATTCATCACACTTGGTTTTTAAAGCGAAAAATCCAACACACCGAACTTTTGGAAATACTGTCTTGTATAATCAAAAAACATTATTCTTGCTCAAATTTCAGAAAACCAAGAAGATTCAGCATTGAAAATTTAATCTTTAAATTTAATTGAAACTTTTAATTCTTTGTTGTTTTTTTTTTAAATGTTCCCATAGAAGCTGCAGTGCCAGTGAAATAAAAAAAAATTTATCACAACTCGTAATTTCCGTTAAATTTTAAAAAATGATCAGGCCAAATTTTTCTTGAGGTTTAATTTATAATATTTTGGATTTTTTTTCTCAAATGCTATATATTTTTCAAAATATTTACAAACAACGAAAAAGCTCCTATGAAAGCTGTTACAGATCACACACAGAGATTTTTTTAGAAACTACTTTTTACTTCAGTGGTATTGTGAATTGTAAATCTGCAAAAATCTGGAGGTCTAAACGACACAGTGGTTAAAGCTTTGGCGTTTGTATCGAGAGGTACCGGGTTTGATTCGCATCCCAATAAGGGCAGGATGCAAAAGAACTTTTTCATCATCTGATTACGATCGGTGATGGAAATGAACGCAACTATGATCCCCTGTCTGAGTGCACAACTCATGGGCCGACCCATCTTCCATGCCAGTACTATAGGCTGGCATAGAGGTATGCAATGTGTAGATGTCTAAATAAATCGAACCTATAGCCGTACGTTCTCGATTTTTCAAGCAAGGCGTAAGGTAGGACGTGAAAAGTGAGCCGCGAAAGAGTTAAGAGTGCTTCAGTTCCAGAAACACAGATGCATAGATTAAAACACAAAAAAAATTAATTTACTTCTTAAAAAATGGTTAAAATTTATTTTATTATTTGCCTTAATGGAGTAGATACTCGATCAGCTAGCAAACAAGCTACTCAATCAATCTTATCAAGAAAATTTGAATTTCAAATTATATTCTTTATAAAAAATTTTGTTTATTTTTGCAATTGCACAGTAAATTGAAATCAAATTTCCTTGGTAAAATTGATTGTGTAGCCAGGATTTTGGCTAGCAAATTGCTTGCCAAAACTAACCCAATAACATATGGAGCGTTCGAAATATTTTCAGTTAACTGTTATTTTCGGTGTTTGTCATTTTTTTGACTGTCGTTTTCAGTGAAATGAGGTTTTCGGTGAATAATTTTTCGGTGAATTGTTATTTTCGGTGAATTGTTGTTTTCGGTGAATTGTTATTCGTTGAATTTTTTTCGGTGACCGAATTGTTGTTTCGGAGAATAGTTTTTCAATAAATTGTAATGCAACCTTTAAAGAGGTCCACCATTAAATTATTTAAGCCTATGATGTTCTCATCGCTTTTTCTCTGTCCTGGCAGAGAGTTTCTCCCCTGACCTCCTCAAAAACGCTGTAGAGAGAGATTTCTTAGTTCGTCACTATCTTTCCATCACGGTCTTTATGAACTGCGGTGTGCACTCTGCGTATATCGTTTCGGTGTCATTGCAGGGTTGTAGTATTCAGGCTTCTTAGTAGTGTTCGGGAGCGAGCTTTCTCTATTAACCTACAGATTACATCACGTACCCATGACTTTTTACGATTTTGCACAAACTCTCATACTGTTTTCTGCTGACGTTCTGCAGGCGAACTCGATGTAATCCCTTGAAGCTCATTGCATAAGTTAATTGCAAAATTTATTTTGTACGGCTGAATTTTGCAGTTTAATAATGTCATTTTGAATACGTTTCTGCTAATGATGAACAGTCGCATTTTAAATGCGCAACTAAAAAAAGATGGTCGTTATAAATATTCGCTCCGCATCTGGTTCTCACGTTCAGTAACGAACTGATGTATAGTTCGTTTTTCAGAATGTCGTCGATTTGGCTGCGTTAAGTGTATTAGGGTACATCAGGATGTAGAATTCTGTGGCTCCTATAAATAGTTGACTGGAATATGGATCAATAAGCCTTTCTCCGTTATTGTTTCTACTCGCTTCTATGCCATGACGAGCCATAATCGAGTAGTGAGTGTCCGAAAATGAGCTTGATGCCATCTTTAAGTGGGTGGTTGTGACTTCAACTTGTTTTTAACATTGATTCTTATTTCCATCACCATCAAATGTCCCAAGGCTATTATAAGTATTTTATAAGCATTTAGCATGAAGCTTAGTAATATTAGCAGACTACTTAGACCAAAAGTAGTTTCTCTAATAAGTTATACGATTTTCTAATGGGTGTGACAAAGCGTTCATGAGATTTTTAAACCTGATTTTTAATGCGCTTCAGGTACATCCCAAAAAATCATTCTAAGTAGTTTCTAAGCATTTAACATGAATTTCAGCAATATTAGGGGACTGCTTAAACCCAAAGGAGTGTCTCTAATAAGCAATATGTTTTTTAATGGCTCTGACAGGATGTTCTATGAGATTTTAAAATGTAGATTTTAATATGCATGTCAAGATACCGTTAAAGTTTTACTAGTAATAAAATTTGTAAAAAATTCACATCTTTATGTAATTGCGGAAATGTAACTTTTAATTTATTAAAATCATTTTAAATATTTGGTAGTTAACTAAAAAAAAAAATCCGAAAGAAATTCTTACGACCACAATAGATATCCATAAAGACCTAAACACAACCTGGGTGTGGACAATTTATAGGATTTTGTATTATGATCAAATATAATAAAAATTCATAATACAAAATTCTTTAAATTATTCTCTCCCCTGAATGGGGAGCTCCTGATTATTTGTTCCAACTGCCTTGGTCCCCGACTAACACCCCATCTAAGGTTGTGTTAAGATCTCTACGGATATCCCAGTTGACCTAAGAATTTTTATTTTATTTGGTCATAATACTAAATTGTATAAATTGTCCGCACCCCTGGATGTAAAGCTCCTGATCATTTTTTCTAATTATCATAATTCCCAACAAACACCCCATTTACCTGGGGGTCTTTTTTTCCAAAATTCGACAAGTTGACGAAATAACCGCAAGTATATAGTAGTGGTACGTGTCTTTGTGTTAGTACGAATGTGCGCCATTTAATTTTTTTGGATATGACATATCTAGATATCATTTCCATTTATCATTTAAAATTTGTAAATGCAAATAAATATGCTTTAAATAAAATTAAATTTATATTAGTTTTCAATAATTTCTAATTCTGTGTTTCTGTGAAAATGAAATATTTATTCGACATCACATTGAAAAAAAAAATATGTGTGTAGTTAACATATTTTTTTCTTAACACATTGACGCACACTTTCTAAATGTGTGTGCTACTCAGGAACACATTTGATAACTTTTGTAATTGCAATGATATTTCATCGCGAAAAGGAATTTATTGTGAGAATTGAAAAATATATCGAGTTATTCCTTAAAAAGGAATGTTGTTTGCGCAAACGTGTTAAAAAACGAAAAAGTTGTATAACCGCTATAGCAGTCATTTCCGCGTACGTGTTAACTCACCACTAAAATACTTGGTGAGATGTCAAAAAGTGAGATGACGAAGACGACATAAGCACAAAAAAACTGAACCGATTTGTACCGATTCATAATTTTTGATGCTTACATTCGCAGATCACATACAAATATAACCACAGAAAAATTACACACACTAATATAAAATTATATACTATACTCCTTATACGTATACGAAAACGTCATGTGTCGTCCGTCGAATTTTGGAAAAAATCGACCCCCTGAAGTTGTGTTAAGATCTCTGGGGATATCTCAATTTTCCTAATAATTGATATTATATTTGGTCATAATACAAAATTCTATAAAATGTCCTCACCCCTGGATGTGAAGCTCTTAAATATAATGGGTGATTTTTTGCTTTTGGTTTTTCGTGTATGTGTTTTTGACACATCATTCGTGATTAGCGATATTTGTCATATTTGGACTTATTTTTGCCCAAAATGCATGAATCCATGGACTTATTGAGAAATATTTGCAGAATTAGGAAGACAACATTAAATGTGTCATTAGCTAGATACCAGCCGAAATGATTTGTCAATGTGTTGTTTTGAAAATTAAAAAGCAAGCGCTTAAAAAATTACCCATTATTTATGTACCTAAGGTTGTGTTAAGATCTCTAGAGATAATTCAGTTGACCCAAGAATTTAGTATTTTTGAGTTAAATTAAACATTCACGTGACTAGTCGAAATAGAACGGTTTTATATTATGCAGTTAATTTTAATAGAATTTACTGATTACATTCAAGAAAACTATAATCTTCGTTATTTTCCGTTTTACCCAGGTAATAATTATTACTAACACAAACACAATTATTGAAACTAGCAAAAAATTAGCATTTTTTCACATTCGCGTTTTTAATGCGCCTCAGGTAAGTTCCAAAATCGTTCTAAACATTTTCTAAGCATTTAGTGTGAATCTCAGTGATATTGGTGGACTGCTTAGACCCAAAATAGCGTCTCTTTTAAGTTATATAATTTTCTAATGGCTCTGACAAGGTTTTTCGTGAAAAATTTGATTTTTTATATCTCATGGAATACCTAATCAGACCCATTACAAAATCATATAACTTACTGAGGGCACATCTTTAGGTCTAAGCAGTTTACCAATATCATTAAAGTTCATGCTAATAAATGCTTAGAAAATATTTTGAATGATTGGAAGGAATGTACCTAAGGCCAATTACAAAATTACCACTATGACGCTCCATAACCCGACACCCCAATTTGCTTTGGCTCTCCTGCTTCTTATAATAATCTCTTTAAATATTGTTTTTGAGCTGGATTCTGCCACAGACGGTTGGACATATAATTTTGGCTTAGATAGCTCTCTTTACGATGTAAACCATATCCTTTTTTCTACCAAAAAAAAAAAAATTGGCTAAATTTAAGTCGGTACCACACAAATATGTGAGACAAAAAAACATAGCATGTAATGTCGTGTTTGATAAAAAATATCGCTTGTTTTGAAGTACAACCAACACAATTGTGTGAGTTGTGTGTGTAATGCACAAATGTGTAAGTTGGTTCAAAACACATACAAAAATAAATTTTTGATCTTTTGACTTACCCACACAATCATGTGGGCAGGCAGGAAAAGGGATTTATACAAGGAAATTGGCTGTCTAATTTTACTCTAGATGCCTTACGAATACAATGAACACCCCTTATATAAAATAAACACATTATTGTGTTATGCTTATGGGGCGCTGAATATGTCTACTTATACGTGTACATGCACGATGTCTTCTTATTCCTCTCTCTATATGTCTTGTGACTTTTCTTAATTCCAACATTAAACAATTCATTTCTTATTTTAGTTTTATTTAATGGTCGAGGTCATTCTTGACAGGTTTCTCTTCACTTTATATTTTTTTTTTTTTTGGTTTGTTGTTATGTTATTTTGAAATTTATAATTATTATAAATGGAATTTTTTACAAAAAATGAAATGGCAATATATTTTATTGACATAAAAAATGTATGTACTTTGGGCATTAATTAATTACGATTAGTTTATTTTTGTTAAACCAAATTAGATTAGTTAGATGGTAAATAGACTGTACGTATTCGTATTTGCGCGTATACGAGTACGTTTACTTTCAAAAATTCACGCGGTTGAATAACCCTGTCTCCGGGCGGAAATTATGTATGGCATCGTTCTAAATGCATTGTTGTCCCGGTTCGCTGATGCCTCTTACCTATATATAAACGATCCACACATAATTTGCATTAACAGTTTCTGAGCACACGGTGGAATTTATATATGTAAAACTAGAACGCACGAGAGAAATGATGTAATGGAATTAATGATAGCTCAAAGGAGTTTAAAATTGTGGCGTCATGTCATAATGACTTTTACGAAACAAAATGAAATAATTAATGGAGTGGAAAATTCACAATCTTATATATATATATATATATATATATATATATATATATATATATATAGAAAGACGGAAGATCACAACATACTTAATTTATTTTAATGATCGGTGTGTGAACGGATTTGTGTGTTATAATTTTGTATCTGTCTGTATGTAATTTTTAACGACTCAAGGTCGTTTATTTTCAACGATTATTAAATAAAGTGTGCTGCTGCGCGCGATCTCAATAATTCTTGAAGAATATAACTTTTCGTTCGTTCATGGTAAGTAAGGTATCTCGATTTATATGATCAACCTGAATTCTGAGTATATTGTTTTGGTGTGTTCTTGTGTGTGTGTGCGCTTCGGTGAATTTAAATATTTATCTAGAAAATTATTTAGATCATTGATTATTAAAAATTTATATAAACAAATTTTGATAGATCGACAAACAAATAACTTCAATAATTATGTACAAACGTGCGTTATTTCAGGCGGATGTACGTAAATTTGTGATAATCGATTTCATAATCGTGCTTATATTAAAGGGTCCAATATTATTGAGATTTTCACAATGGCGAAAAATTTCATAATAGATTTATGTTTCACAATTCATCTAGAGTAATTTTTCTATATATAATTATATAGTCCGTGAAGCACTGAGCATCGCTCGGTCAAAGCTGGTTGAATTGGAAGTTTTTTTTTTTCTTATCCAATTCCCCTTTACATCATTCATCTGAGGTCTATTCTATTTTTGAACAAGCCGCAACATAATAGCTAAACCGTTGCACCGGTAGCCTCTCAAATTGTTTTCAAAATCGTTCGAGCCGCTTTTTAAAATAAGGTCATGAAACCCGTTTTTATAAAAATTGCTCGACACAAAAAAAATCTCTATCGTTGCAACTCTACTTAAATCATTTTAGTCGAAAAACTTGTAAAAATGGGGATCCAGGTCCCATCAAAGGACCCCCTAAACGAATTTTCCCGAAAATAAAAACCATCGAAATCAATTCTTTGCATTTGAGTCCTTGGCGTTCCCCTCACCAATTTTTATCAAAATCGTGTGGGTCGAAAAAATAATTAATTAAAAAACCCTCTCCTCAAGAAGAAAATGTGAAAATGGGACCACATTCAAAACGTTAATTTGGTTAGCAAATGCTTCAAATCAATATTGTGACTCTTAACTACTAACATTTTCAAAAGGATGCGATTAATTGCGCAATATGATGGAATATAATGCCAGATATCTAATTAAAAAAACACAATAGCCAACACGAAGCAACATAATACAACATGGTTCAAAATCTCGCAACATGGTGATCCATCACGGAAGATGGTGCAACACACACAACATGCAATATTCTGTAATATGAATTATCGAGAACTCCTAGTTAACTTTTCCTTGCATTCGAAAATGTTATCCAAATTTTATCAAAATCGTTCAAGCCAAATAAAATGTTTAAAGAATGTTCCAAGCGATCATGACGCAACATAGTGGCAGACAACATCTCTCAAATAGATCTAACGTGGTGCGGCATAACGCAAAATCGTGCAAGATCATGCAACATGGTGCAACATCATGCAAGGTGGTTCAACATGGTGCAACATCATGCAACATGCCGCCTCTCCCCATTAGGATTCCTAAATGAATTATCTAGAAATTAGAACTCCTAATCGTTTCCTTGCATTCGAAAGCCCCGCCAAATTTATTTATTTATTTTTATCAAAATCATTCAAGCCATATAAAATATTAATAGAAAAAGCCAAGCCCAAGAACCGCTTTGAATAAGGACTCATCGGAATCGATTACTATTGCACCCGAAAATTCCAACTTACCAATTTTTATCAAAATCGTTCGAGCGATTGTTTTTCAATTAAATGGGATCTGTGCCTGAAGTAACCCTAAATGGAATTTCCCAAAATTAGGACTCATCGAAAATAATTGCTGACATCAGAAACTCCTAATTGCTGTAATTTTTATCAAAGTCGATCGAGCCGAAAAAATAACAAAAAATGGGCCCGAGCCCCACCGACGGACCTCCTAAACGTATTTTCCCGAAATTAGAATCCATCGAAATAGATTCCTATGATTTGGAATATCCCCTTCACCAATTTTTTGCCAAAATCGTCCAAGCCGAAAAAAATTAAATAATGAAGCCCGACCTCCACTACGCTCCAGTAATTTTTTTAAAAATTGTGCAAGCAAAAAAATTAAAAAGGGACTCCACCGGACGACCCTGTGAATAGGTTTTCCAGAAAATAACACCTATCGCAATCGACTCCTGACACTCGAAAAGCCTACCTCACCAATTTTTATAAAAATCGTACGAGCCGAAAAAAAATTCAGAAGAGACCCAGGCCGAAATCAGATCGGATACTAGCTAGAGCCTCTGTGATGGTATTTAGGTCACGATAATCCAATTATACGTTGTGTCCATATCCATCCCATTTTTCAGAAGATAGAGAACGATATATGCTCAACTGGATCTTGTGTTCGAATTTTGCAAGCGCTGTTTTGTGTCCTTACACTCATCGGGGAGGGATCCCGAAAAGATAAACAGCATTTTGTGTAAATATAATGGACCATGTAGGTTACCGTGTTTTACTTGTCTCACCTCTAATAAAAAGTCGGGAATATGATAGAAACTCATAAAAATGGAAGCAGAAGAGGACACCTAATCTAACAGCCTCATCCATCAGCCCTGGGCCCGGGCTAAGATTTAATGGAATAATTAATCGTTAATCCGAATATTAATCAAGTTGCCAGTTCATTCTACGAGATGTAGCGCCAGCAAAATAAAATTATTTTCTGCGCACCTGATTCGCAATTGCCATTATTGGTTTTTTTTAAATATGGATTTATAGCAGTTCTTATACTATTTTAAGGTAACCAACATCTCCTTTCACAATTGGACCGTGGCTTCATGGTCTACATGAGTAAAGATAACAAGATTAGGGGGCGCTTACGACTTTCTGACATTTATCGAGTTTATTTTCAAATTCGTAATTTTATCATCAACTTTAGCTAAATTTTTTTCAACAAGACGTTGGAGAGTTGTTATTTGTGGCCTATAAACTGTCTTGACCTCCTTTTTGTCAACTAAATTTGTGCTAACCCAATCAACATGCGGGGCGCTAAAATAGCCGGATCAGAAATGTGTGAGCGCATCTCCAACCACTACATAGGTAATCTATGCATGGAAGAATCAATTAATTCGGTTAATGGTCAAATCATTGACATTCCTGCTACAGCCAGAGTAGCCACATTGATTTCTGAGCCTATGAATGAAAACGTCACAATTGTTTAATTGCGGACGCTGGCAATTGACAATTGGCTATGTAGGTTAGGTTAGGTTTCTGTGGTTACTATCACACATTTAGGCCAATATTGGCCCATTGTGATACCACACAGGATCCGACATTCTTAAACTCCCTTTAAAACTCGCACATTACAGCTTTCGATATCAGAGAGGCTGTCCATAGTGCATTTGCCCAACTGATCATGTCTTCTGCCAGCTAGCGCAGAGTATGAGCATAGTAAGTGAACAAGAGTCTTCTCCTCTTTGTCCTTGCAGCTTCTGCAGAAGTCATTTGCACCCAGTCTTCTTGCATGATCTCAATTCTACCTAAATCACAGTTCCTTGACTAAGATTTTGAAGCTCTTAAGTTCAGATCAGGCCATACTTGCTTCGCCACCGTACCAGTTGGATTATCGAGCCACCTAACATTTGGCAAGGCAACTGCTTTCCTATGTCTTGCTGCTTTCAGCACAGACATAGGCCTTCCTACTCATTTTCTCCCTAGTTCCAGTTGGAGAGTCGTACCGTACCTTGCTACTTCTTCTGCTCTGCAATTTCTCTCAACATCTGAATTGCCTGTCTTCTGACGCAGGCTTTCTCCATCCCCGCTGTAACCCTTCTGCTTCCTAGCTAGTGATTAATTAGCCTAGTTACTGGATACTCAATCTCAAGTGGCAACAATCCTTCCTTAATTGCACCCATCTTCAGGTTGTTAAAAGCGCTCTCGCGAGAATTCTTGAAAATGCAGGGCCTTCTCAACTTCCCGAACCAAGGCAGAAAATGCCGTGTCCGCGGACTTACCCTTATGGTATGCATGTTGCGACTGTGCCCAGTTTCTGGATACAATTCTTGAACGGATATGGACCTTTCCATGATTTTCAGCAGAAAGGATGACCGAGATATTGGTCTTAAGTCTTTAAGGTTGCTGTGTGAGCTTCTACTCGTTTTCGGGATGAAAATCACCCTAGCCTCCGTCCATTTCTTCGGGATTTATTTATTTATTTTTTTTTTATTTAATAAATTTATTTATTTATTTATACAATATTACAACTGATTCAGAGATCATCTAGTAATTTATCTTTTTTAAATTAAGTTCTCGGATTAAGATGAGCAACCTATTGATTACTCATTTTATATTACTTTCTTATTCTAAACCCAACTGCTCAGCTCCAGCGGTTTCTGCCTTTGGAGTCTCCTCACTCCGCTAGCGGTGTCCAACGTACGACTTTGGGATGTCCCCAGCTTCAGACACCCTTTGAAAATAACCTCTAGCCAGGGGAGCAAGACCTTGGAGTTCTTCTGAATTTCTGCTGGAACAATCCCATCCGGACCAGTGGACTTAAAGGGCTTAAAAGTTTGAATATCCCATTTTATCTTTTTATGACAAAATGTTGCGTTTATGTTTTTTCTCTGAACTACCTGAAAAAAAAATTCAGATGGCAAAATGATGATCTGCAAATGGTCAGAGCAAATAAAAAAAACGAAAAAAAAATTATCATATCGATCCGATAAAATAAAAAAACGGAAAGGGCTTTCTTTTTATCTCTCTGATCTCTCCGATGTAATAAACAAAAACAGGCCAATACAACCCATACCGTTCTCCTGCGATGTCTGAACATGTACTTATTTGTAATTTAGAGATTAAGCTTAAAAGTTAAGTAACGATGGTCAGAGAAGAAATGCTCCTTCGCCACCCTCCATTCCCTGATCATAGGTGAAATAAAACCGGAAACCATAGAGTAGCATCCAAAACCTCCAGCCTATTTCTAAAAAAGATAGTAGGTTCCTGACCTATATTACTAATAATAAGGTTAGTTTTTAAAAGATATTTAAAAGTGACTCACCCCTATCAGTTATGTCCGAGCTACCCCAGCTAGAATAACTCCGACCTTCCTCCTTTCTGCATCACAAACAAGTACCCCCAGCATATCTGGCAGCACTGGCTTCTCCCGGTTAATGATTGTGGCTGCAAGCAAGAAGTTCTTGCGTTTTTATGCAGACCGCATTGATGTCCCCATTGCAATACTGCGGAATTAGAAAAACATTTATATTATTTTTCACCAGTATACATGATCTGCTCTTATTCATCCTGCAAGCGTATAAGTAATAGGGTGTACCCCTTTGCTCTCAAGTTCCTCGTCAGAAGATCCAGATTACAAACCTAGATAATCTTCAGGGATTCTGCCAGGTTAGCCGGTTTCGTGAAAATCCAGACCATTGCCCTAGGTCTGATAGGTATTTCCTCCTTAGGAACTGCCCTGAGCTTGTCTCCTGGTCATACCTGGCCTAGCTTCACGATCGCCTTCCTGTTTAAGAAAGCCGATCTCTGATCTGCACACGCGGTCAACTTCAGCCGTCGCTGATACCAACCTGCATCCCTACAAAGTGGCGGGGGTCCGGAATGTTGGCCAATGACTTTGAGAAAAACGAGGTTACATGCATTGAACACTTCCAACCTCCATTTTTCTAGAGTGATGCTCATCATGGTTCTTGTCCCACATAAAGCTTGGCTCGTTTCCTCTCGGCATCCAGACCTCCTTGCTCCTCTTCGCTAGATCTCTGCCTTTTAGACCCAAGATCCTTTTTGCGTGCATCGGCAATGCAACTCTCCAGTTTGTCTCTGTTCCTCAGTCCACTGCTCCTCCGGGGCTGTAGCTAGTTTGTCCAAGACAGAGAAGGCCGAACGCCTTGTTTCTGTGTCTCCGAAACGACGGAGCAATTATTTTCTCTTTCCTACCGCTAGTTCCTGGCTTGCAAGCTTCATAAGGGTTCTTAGCATCACATCATTTAGATAAATTTACGTTGGCTATGTAAATTGATATAAATTTAAAATAATTTCCAGTTACAGGTTTTGCCTCAGTATAGGAGTTAATGCCAGTTTTTTCCTACAATTAATAATGAATAATCCAAGCAACGGTTGCTTGGCGTTGTGTAGTTATTGTCGCATTATCTCTTTCTTCCAGCTCTCAAAAAATATAACATAACGTCACTGTGGCCTTTTTATTTAAACAAGTTTTGGTTGACGTATAGTTTCGATGAAACGCATAACTCTACTCCTAACACTTACACAAACACCATCGATCCCAAGAATGACAGTTTCCACCAATTTTCATAAAAAAATTCACAGAAACACAATTTTCATAAAACAATTTCTTAGAAAAATTAACAAAGTAAAATTTACAGAAAAAAAACAGAAAACTAATAAAATTGTAAGGCATTACTAACGATGTATGCACGAAAAACATTACTTTAGAAATAGTCCATTGTTTATTAAATATAAGAATACTAATTGAATATGCTGTAATGTGTCTTTCTGCCACTTATATCTGAATTGTTTTTCTATAAATTGTTATTTCGATTAATTAGTTTTTCGTTGATTTGCATTACTCATTTTCTTTGATCTCTTTTAATTTTATTAATTGTAGTTACAACTGGGCTGTCGCCCAATAGTATGATCATACTTGATGAACGTTTATTAGTACGCCGTTGACACCTGTCACATGTAGACAGACTTGCCACTTACAGAAGATAAACTCTCTGAGTGCTGAAAGGATGAATTTTAAAGTCAATTGTAATCCAATGCTCATTTTATGTCGGTAATATTTTAAAGGGTCGGGTTACCACTTCCTAGTATATTTCTGCGAAACTGCCACAAATGACGTAATCCTACACTAAGAAAATTTAAAGCAAACAAGCAAGCGCACTTTACGTTGGCCTACTTAATAAACATTTAAAAATGCATCGATACAAAAAAAAAATATTTCTCGCTCTTATTTATTGCGCAATAAGATTTTATCATTTACTTTATAAACTACATTAAGTTGTAAAAATGTAATTTCACATTCACAATAGATTTGTATGTACTCGTATATGTTAATTAAAGTGAAAATAATTTGTGTATAATGAAATTATTATACGATTTTGCTTTTAGCTTTATACGTACTTACATATATCGAAACGACCATTAAAGACGCACGACGCGCACCCAATTTAAAGAAATCGAAGACGAGTTTAAGGTGTAAGAGATGAAAGTAAACTTGAGATTGGGCTGTGTCTACCTGTTAATTTGGTTATTAATGTAACGGATAATTTGATGGTTGCATGCTTTTCATTTCACTTAATTGTGATTTAAATCTAGGGCGTTCATTCATGTTCGTAATTATTAATCGATAATTTTAAAAATGTCCAACAAACTTGATAAACATCAGTACGATAAACAATCACCCTGTAAGCACATAAGCTGTTGTATAGAGTAGTAAATAACTAAAGCGTAATTAATTTATATCGGGTTTTTCTGGTTTGTGTAGCATTAATTTAGCGCCGACACATCGCATGGTGGGCGAGCAAATGTAAAACAATTTTTAAACGAATCATTTTCTAACACGTGACCTTGATAGAAGAGTTCATTAGTCGCGACATCAATCTTTTAAGTAAGTGAAGAAAGTCACACATCGTTAATTATAAATAATATATATTTTAACTTAATTAGATTTATAATTTGGTTCCAGTCCAGCATAAAAAAATGCCATTCTTCCGCTATAAATATAATCGTTTCCCGCGGCTAAATCGCCCATATGCACACAACAACGGTAGAAATTAATCCACGATTATTAATTAATTAATAAAACAAAAATATTGTTTGTGTGTATTTTTTTTTATTTTTTTGTGCTTTGTGAATTTCAATTCTAAAAAACTATAAACCAAACAAACAAAAAAATATTTGCTTCATTGAGTAAAATTGTGTGAGATATAAATTAAATAGAAAAAAATGCAAAATAAACAGATTATAATCGGTACGAGTACGAATGAGATAGCTAACACGAAAAATAAAACAATAAATAATAACAATCGAGATTTTAACGCTCTTTGTACAAAATAAAATATAAACGTATGTGAGAGTAAGAGAATAGTGTGGAAGTGAAATAAAGAAAAATGTGCTCGTTTGTTATTTGAAAACGAGAGTAATTTTATGTTTTTATAATTTTAATTTCGTTTAATTTAATTAAATACAAAAAATTGAAAACAAAGATTAAAAGAACAGCAAAAAATTGTAAGAGCGCAACATTTTATATAAAAATTAGTAGTCACCTGTTTTTTTTTTGTTTTGTTTTATGTTATTTACACTCTCACTTCAATACTTCAATGGGAAGCGAGAAAACAAGAAACATTTTCTTTTTTCTGGCTAGTGTGGCATCTTGTTAAATTCATCGGAACTAAATAATAATATTGTTTTGTGTTTGGTTGGTGTATTAGATAAATTATTTTTTCGTGTATAGTGGATGGGTAAAGTGTAATTTTTTATTTAGCATGTTAATTTGTATTTAATTTTTGTATGGTATGTTTAAAATTTTGATTATTGTGTTGTGATCAATGGTGACTACATTTTTAATTTAATTAATTTTTCTTCTAATTTAACTTAGATGTAGATTCCTGTTTTTCGTTTGTTCTATTAAACGAGATGCTCGTTCTATCTATTTTTCGCACTTTCAGTCATCTTGAATCTGTATTTCTTACTAAGTTATAATCCTCATTTGAATTTACTTTTATCATAAGATATACCAGGACATAGATGCTGGCCACTTCATGTTATAATTTTTTTTACAAAATACACGTTATTCTGATATTCCTGGGCGATAAACAAACGAAAAAAATTATGTTTCAATGAAAGTGGAGGTATGTTGACATGGTCACAATATTTTTTTTCTTACTTATAACATGATTTTCCAAAGAAAACATTGGCATGTCGTGTACCATCACAATTTTCGAGTTAAGCCCCAACCAGCGAAAATGTTAGAGGTTGCACGCTATTTGGACCATTTTGAACAAACGTTACGACAACTAAAACTTTAGAAACGTCCCATCGAAATCTAACAACTGGAACTTCAAATATTGGTTGTCTTTCCTCTTACTAAAGGTATGGTTCAAAAACAATTTGTACTGTTAAGTGTTCAGTGGATAACCCTTCAGTTTTGTTCTTTGGTTGTTGCGTTCCAACGGAATTTGGCGAAAATTATCCGGTTTTTTAGAATTTTGTTTCGAAAATTGAGAAGATTTTCTTAGACTCGCGCACTGGTTAAGACTCCGAGAGTCGTCAACTTGTAATATTTTGAAGGTTTGGACACAGTTCTCGATTAGTCAGGGCGAACGACTTAACTAAGCATGGGGTTGACCCAAATTATTTAGGTTAAACGAAATGTATTTGATTTTTTATCTAGCGTCTCCAACGACAATGTCGTTACGACATCTCTAAATTGAGAGAATTTGTTTTTTTTCTCCAGGGTGGCAGCTAGTCCAATCGCCTCTTTCAAGTAATTTAGTTTTGCATTTTAGCGAAATGTTGCGAGAGATAAAAAATGTATAGCAGAATACTCTGTTTAGTTCTGCGTAGTAGTGCGGTTGTCGTTTGTTCATGGTTTAGAATAGACTTTGAGAAATCTAAATCTTTTAAGAGAGTGTTTCTCTCGCAGTGGTTCAGAATATGCAGCGGCTCATTAACGAATTCCCTATTACTCGTATTACAAACATAGCTTAAATTAAAATCCACGATAGATTATTTTTACAAGAACAAGTTTTATCATGTACCGTAAGAATGGAGGTTCAACTCCAACCATAAGTCTAGATCCCAAGCGATGTTTTCTAATCGGCTTCGATGGCGTCACTTTACCAATATGTAAACCCTTAATGTAAATGCGATATGCCCCTCCCTTTCTCCGTGATCGGCTGTTCCGGTTTCTAAAAAGCCAGAGTGACCAAGATGCTTGTCTTCACTGTCCAGTTTTTTTTTGCTTGAACTACGATTACCAATTTACATAGAATATGAAGAGTAGCGCCTATTTCGGTTCCAGTACCCTTGTTTGATTTTGCTCCGTCAGTGTACTTGATTCCCAACTTGATCCTCTTTACTCGTTGTTTTCACGATACTATTATGTTCTGATCTGTTGTCGGCCATACCTATGACTACTAAGGGTGTTTGTCCCGATAGTGATATATGAGATGTGTTTTCGGCATACTTGGTAGTATGTATGGGAACCAACCTGTACATTGTCCTGGAAGCTAGGCGCTAGGAATAATTGTTCATGTTTTGTTTCCAATGAGAGCCGGATTTCTTGAAAAGTTCATATGTTAAGACTCAGAATGCATATTTCGCAAGAATCAAATGAAACTAAACTAGATTTACAATAACAGGTAGTCCAAGAAGACCAAAATGACATAAAGTTGTCTTTGGACTAGTTAGAACTCTTAAACAACGCTTTCTAGCAGTCGATATCCAAATTGTTTAAGTTCTTTCGATCGCTTAAGTTCATTCGATCAGCTGTGCCGCCTTCAGGTCAGTTTGAAAGAGCGAATAATTCTGTTGACTTAATTTTTCTAAATCGTATTTTTTTATTATGCATTCTCCATTCCAAATGTGATGTTATCATATGCCTTATTAGTATTTTACAGTTGTTTAGTTTTGTGTTGTGCTAAATGTTGCGGGAGTTGAAAATGTATTAATTCAAATATTTCAGCCAGCGACGAGCGAAACCGCCTGTCATATTACAAAACACCGACAACATGCAATACAAACACAACCATCGACGCATCGACGATTTTTTCGTTGAAAAAAATTTAGAGTCTATTGTCTATTTCTGTTTTTATCACCAACGAGACAATGTTGCCAACTGCGTTTTTTATATATAAGTTGGTAACCATTTTTTTTTCAATCAATTGGCATTCATTTGACCAAGGTATTGAAATTGGTATTCAATTCAATTTTTGGTAACAGGAATCAACCAATGAATTCTCGTGATATGTTTTTGAAAGTTGGTAGTGTTTGACATTTGCGATAATTGTTTGATGGTAATGTTTGACGTTAGCGATTATTTTTTGTGTATAAGTCCATTATAATCGATACAATATGCCACAATTATTATTTTGTTGAAATACTAAATATTATTTTGTATTATTAGTATGTTTATTATTAAAAATATTTAACGTAAAAAGTCAATAGAAAACGCTTGTCAATAGTTTGTATCAATTTTGTAGAAAATGTCAAAAAAATCAAAATAACAAAACATGGCAACATTTAGAACTAAAAATTAATTTGGGAAAACTCTAGTGACAAGCACAGTAACTAAAAAATAGAATTGGAATTTCAATACCTGTGGTCTTACTTTGGCAAATATTATTTTTATTCGAATAGGAATAAAATTTGTGCCCAAAGTCACAGCCAAGCGATTTTTTTTATATCGGTTGGTCTAAAAATTTAGTAAAATCAAACTAAGCATGTGATTTACTTTTATGTCAAAACAAATATTTATGAAAATATAAAATGCGTTTTCGACGTAAGTCTTATTTGTCAGATTAATTTAGCATTGGAGTTCATTTTTTGTATCGTTGATTTATGACATTTGGTTCTTTATCCTTTATGCGATAAAAATACTACATTATTTTTACCCAGAGTGACAACTCATAAAAATAAAATTATTTTATTAACCAGGCGGTGAACATTTGAACTACACGGTTAATAGAATAATTCTAATCCTACTTTTAGGTGGAATGAAATTATTGGGAGCTCCACTTTATCCTTCATTTAAAAATGCACTTTTGCTAAAATCCATCTTTTTAGAAGAAAACCACTTTTGAGCAAATCCATCATTGTCAAAATCCATATTTCCTAAAGTCCGTACCCAATTGTGTCAAAATCAACTTTTGACAAAATCAATTATTTACAAAATTCGTCATTCCCGACACGGATACAGACACGGACAGGGACACAGACATCGAACATCAAACGTCAAACACCAGTATCAGACATTACACACAGACGTCAGTCTTCAAACATCAGACACGACACAGACATCAGACACATACATCAGATATCAGACATCAGACGCAGTCACAGATGCACACACGTACATGATTAGTAGTAACATAATTGGGGCAATCAATTTCACAATTATTTTCCGATATTCACAAATTTAAATTTAAATACATGGATCGACCATTTTTACGTGTTTCGAATTGATTCTTAATTAGTTCAATAGAAAATCCAACGAATCCATCCTTTTTATTACCGGCGCCGGGCTTGCAAAACTAGTAAAAACAATGGATTCGTTGGATTTTTTATGGATTTTGGAAAAATGGATTTTGACTAAAATGGATTTTGTCATAAATGGATTTTGTCAATAATAGATTTTATGAGAATGGAAACAGAAAAAACGTGGATTTTGTCAAAAGATTTTGTCAAGGTGGATTTTAGAGAAATGGATTTTCATATAATGGATTTCGTGGGTAACCCGAAATTATTCATTCCGGATTGAAATTTATATGGAATTGTTGTTGTAAAATTCCCAAAGTATGAGGCGTATTATCAACTCTGTAGAAATTCTTCGAATCCCTTTTATTCCACTTCTTTATGCCTGGCGCATTAATGCCATTTGCCAAAAATACAAACAAAAAACAACTTGTTCTGTTAGCTACAGCAATCTCGCGGCGATATTTTTTTATTTATTCGTCGACGCTCGTCATTTTTGCTTTTGTTTTTTTTTTTTTGAGCTATATTGTTTGGCCAAGTTACCGGTCGCAATTCCACAATCGTATTCGGCCATAATGGCTGCTCTTCGTTCAAGGCTAAGATCCGATTTCTTCAACATAACAAAAGAAAAACAAAAAAAAAATATTTTAAACAAATGAAACAAAAGCAACTTGATGCTCGAAAAAGAATACACGATGCACAAATAATTTTGAAACAGGAACTGAGTGCACAAATAATTTTGAAATGAACTTTATTAAAGTTTTCTTTGTGTATGAAATTAAAAAAATTGTTTTATTTTGAAGTATATGTTTTAGTTTAATTTACCATAACCACTTAAGTCGAGATAAGTGGTTATGTTGAATTACATTCTAATCGATAGTATTTCCCGTTTTTTTCTTTCTCTTCAATTGTTCATCAAAATCCGTCTATTTTTGACCGAGATATAAGCAAAAGCAAAACCACTTATGTTTGTTATAGCCGTTTGGTATTTATTGAAAGCCTTGTAGCATGAAATAAGTGATATTTAAAACAATAGTTTTATTTGGAAAATCAGAAACAAATTTAGAATAAGCACTGATCTTGAAATAAGTTTTTATTTTGAATTTAATTTTACGGTCGGTATTTACTTCGATATAAGTGTTTTTTCTAAATGCTAATTAAAAATTTCCGGTGGACCCAAGTAACAAGTGCTTGAAGGTGTCAATAAACAAAGTTTAAAAACCCTCTTACCATGGATCCCAAAATAGTTTTGTTATGTCCGATAACTCTTTCACGAATTAATTTAAAATTTAAATTTGTCCCCTGAAAAGTAGCTAAAAAATAGATAAGTGGTTTTGTTGAATTGCCACAGATATTTATTTAACAAATTTAGTGAGAATTTAAACTTAAAATAAATTATTTAGCGATGCTAAAATACCTGTACATAAATATTACTTTATAATTATCACGGAATTCAATAGTGGCGAACGAAATCCGAGCCCACGGTGGCTCTATTTATTGAGCCTCCCAAGATAGAAAAAATGTTTTAACCCCTATAAATTATTTTTTCAGATATATTCTTAATGAATTATTCGAAAAATATGCCTTTCACGCTAACCAATACGACCAGCAAGGCAACGCTACTAGATAGAAGCCAACTCGTATGTTGGTTGTATTGGTCACCAACTTTGAATTTGGATATTTTTTATTAAAAATATGTCCAGTAAGGAGTAAGTGGTTTTTTCAACTACGGTAAAACTTATATGTTGTACAATACTAGACATTTGATCGATGCAGTCCATGCGCATTGTTCGCCGATGAATGTGGAGGAAAATATCTGCATCGATGAACAAATATTTCCTTTTACAGGGCGATTGTCTCTAAAATAATATATGAAGGGAAAGCCAAACCAGTGTGGCATCACGGACTACGTTATGGCTTCTTCATATATCAAGGAGCTAATACAGGTCTTCCACCAATATATTTTATCTGCTTCGGATTCGATGCCAGCGTAGTATTGAAGCTAGCAGAGAGACTACAATATCAAGGGTACAATTTATTTTTTGATAATTTTTTCAGCTCTTATAATCTATTTGAAAATTTTGAGAAGCTAAGGAATTAATGCAACTAGCACGGTACGCATTAGCCGATTCGCTAACCCACCAATAATGTCCGATAAGGACATTATGGAGAAACAACGAGGTTTTTCTAATTCGGTGACATGTCGTGAGGGCAATGTTACCTTGGTTAAATGGCGAGGTAGTAGTTGGCTTCACCGATACGGCTCAAACATGGGAAAAAATTGAAAATAAATATATTTCTGTAAGTACACAAACACAACATTGTCCTGAAATCGTTCCTTTCCAACGGTTCTCAAACTGCATAATAATTTACACGGAACCCCATGTGGTTCAGTAGTGACTATTGGAAAATATAACAAATTATAAAAAAATGAACATTGTTTAGTGGGACGAGTGGACTTGTTTCCTATTTTTACTTATTCTTGTATGTGTGGCTTTATATAGTTGTAAGTTGAATCCCCATGTTACCTTCTGCATCGAGTCTTTTGTGGTATTTTGTTTTTGTTACAACATACGAAGAACGGACTCGCACAGATAAGTCGTAGCGAATGGGAGAAATATTTTAACCGCTTTCATTAATAAATCTACAAATTCTTCTCTTAAAGTACAAAAAAAATCTGGCAAGGATACTGTTTCAAATATGGACAGCAGTTAAAAATCTGAAATCATGTAATGAAGACTTCGTACTCCTTAACTGTGAATTCTTCTGGTCTTTTTTGAACTATGAATGGGTTTCGAATCTATGTGTAGTTTTTAAGCTTTTCATTCTGTTCATCTAGAAAATACTGTTTAACTGAGTTTAGAATACCTTACAAATGTTGACGAATTTCACCACACAACATAAAATAGTCACTTTCTTCAATGTCCCCATTAATTTCATCGACAAGTTTTTTAAGTATTGGGAAGCTATCTAGCTCACGAGCGCGAATGCAAATTACCAAAAACTCCAATTTTTTGTTAAAAATTTGAATCTTACCATTGGCTGTGAACACTATTACTTGTTTTCCTTGAAGTGGCAAACTCACTTTGTTTTGCTTTGAGAAAGTGTTGGTGAGGTATCAAGTCGAAACAACCGCAGTTTATTTGTCAGTATTTCTTCTAAATCCATTTGGTTTACCATGAAAAAGTGCCCAACTCGGAACTGAGCGGGAATATTCGAACAAGAACTTTCCCTTGTGAAAACAATCGTACCTCGTTATGGAGAAACCTTTATGAATGCTGCCCATATCTCCGCAAATAATCTTAAAAAGCCGTGTGTGCATGGGTCTCGATTTGATGAAATTTATGATTTTTACAGACTCGTCAAGAACATTTTTCAAAGACATTGACATTTTTTACTGCAATGATGAATGCAATGGCTTCTGGTGCAGTTTGGTGCTAAATTCTTGATTTAAGCAACAGCGCCAGCGGTTTTTTCTACCATTGCCCTTGCACCATCTGTGTAGATATCAACACAGTTTTTCCAATCTAAACCATTAGTCTTAAAAAAATCATTCACGATATTAAATATTTCGGCACCCGTTGTATTATTTGGCAATGGTTCACACACTCTTCAAGCAAATTTATATGCTGATATCGGACGAAAACAAGCAAGATTGCAAGTCCAGCTACTACGTCTGCGCTTTCGTCCATTTGCAGAGAAAAATTACAATTTTTCAAGCGAAATATTAATTAAGATTTCAATTGAGACTTCTGCCACCTGATAATAAACTAAAATAAAATTAAAAGAAACTCAATGAAGAGAGCAAAAAGAAAAAAAAATATGTTAAAAATTATAAATACTCGATGGAGTATTTAAGTCAAACAGATAAAAAGAAAAAATTAATCTAAAAGTAAAACAAAAATTGCTTTATCGATTGGTAGCATCGATGGAACTTGAAATTTGTCTGTAAATTTTCAAATCGTCCGCATAAATGGAAATTGACGAGTTTTTGATAATAAAATCAACATGGTTGATGGATAAGATGAAAAAAATATGCCCAAGATGACTGCCTTGCGGTACCCCGGAAGTAGCTTTAAAAGGAGCAAATATGTATGAGGTTCTCTTGTCAGTGCAATACGATAACCAACGATATAGGATGCTTCAGTAGCCTTCCCATTTCTAGTTTTGAAAGTTGAATTTATTATGAGATGCGCGGACCCTTTCGAGTTGACTCGCGGAGCCCCAGTGCTCCGCGGAGTACACTTTGAATAACGTTGCTTTATACAACAGAAACATGGGCGGCGTAGATCTGATCGACCAGCTTATTAGCAATTATCGTGTGTTCATTCAATCAAGAAAGTGGCTGTTGCGCATCACAACACATTTCATTAGTTTTGTAATTTGTTCAAGCTGGCTTGAGTATAAGCGTGATAGCGAGTTACGAAATATACCAAAAAAATATTAAAGATCTTTTAGAATTTCGCCTTGAAGTTGGCAAGTCTTTTTATGCATGCGGGGAAATCGGCGAACTCCCTAAAACGGGGACGTTAAAGTTCTTCTATGGAAAACATACTGACCGAGATTTCAAAAAAAAATGCAAATCCGAGACAAAGTCATTCGAAGATGTTCGTTTCGATGATATTGGTCATGTTGCCGCACATTCGCTACAAATTTTTAAACTGTAAAAAAAGAACATTCTTCATTCGTATGTAAACAATGTAAATTTCACCTTTGCATAAATAAAGAACGAAATTTTTTTGAACAATTTCATACAAAAATCGAAATGTGATCAACATCGTAATGTAATGAAAATTATGATGAAATTAATTTTATTTTATTTCATAATTTCATTTTTTTGTAATTTATTATTATTATAAATTGACAGAGTTGTTATGAAATGTGCAATAAAGAATTCCTTTTTACACCAAATAAACACTGTTTGAAACTCCTTGTACAGTATATTGTGCGCCTGAAAATGAGCCAAAGAAATGATATTAGGCCGTCAAGAAAGTTAATGAAATTCTTAAAGAATGTTTCAAAATTAATCAAGTACTCCAAAAAAAAGCCCAAATATTTTTTGCTGTATTATTTAAAAATGGCGTTCGAAAGGTAAAACATATTTCATCCAAAATCCACTAATTTTGAAAGAAAGTTTATTTTGTGACATAAAAAATGTTGACGCTGCACATGTAATTTTGAAATGCATAGCATTTCAATTCTGGAAGCTGAATTCGGAAGATTTTACATAAACAAAGCACTTGTTAATAATGTAGAACAGAAGACTCGTACAGAACCACAAAATTGCAAAGGCATCTGGTAAGGAGATAGAAGACGTGAAAATTTAGTAAGCGTTAAGGAATAGTGCCCACAGGTTTGCCCTTTACTAGCCTCTTCTTTGAGAAGAATTAGTTTTCGAAGAATTGTTTTTTGAAGTATTATTTTTCGAGAAAAATTGACGATACTATAGGACCAATAGTAAAAAAACGATAAAATTTTAACCCGAAACTTTAAACGACTCTTCTAAACCGGAATACTGTTTACTACGAGGGAGTTGTTTCGGAACTTTATTATTAACATTATTTTTAATGCGTTGCGTTACTGTGTTGTGCACACAATTTACCTAAAGTAATTTACGTGATTATTTACCTATGTGTAAAAATGTAAAAAAATTGTAATAAACGTGAAAAATGTAGAAATATTGCGCCATCTTCTTTAAATGGAGAATATCGAGTCGTAGTATGATAATTAACTTAAGGTACTTACTATAGCAATTGATTTTTAAATATCGAAAAATTAATATTTATTGTCAGTAGATGACAATATATTCGGACATTTACTTACTACATTATTTACAAATTTTTACCGTAATTTAGCAATATTACGTAACAAATGTAAACAATTGTTTTCTACAAGAATTTCCATAACACTGTACTACCTCATTATGAATTGCTTTTTCGACTTTCCTTTAGTTTTACAGTCTTTATAGTTTATCTCTTCTATCTTTTTAATAGCTAGTTCTAATTTCGCTGAATTACTAAAAATAATTAAACGAAATTGGTAATAACTTAATGTCTATAATAAACCGGAAGCAAACGATGTGTCATATCATCGTTATTCTTAACTAAAGCATTTAAATTATTTACAGAAATATTAAATTGTAAAAACACTTTTTAAGCCACTGTATAAATATATGCACATACAAACACAATTAAAATTAATTAATTCGCATAACTTTTTTTTTTTTCGTTTATATTTGCAGGATGAAGTAATTGCGATATCGGACAAAGTAATAATCCGGGCCGATGATCTTATATCATGGATTGATACCGATGCAGAATGGAATTGGGGCCTTGAAGCTGTATACACGGGTGGTGGTACCGGCGGCACCAATCCCATAGTACCAAATCAATCAAATCGTTATCTGCTGCGTAATTCTCATTTAGATTTTACCGATGTCGAAATCGAAAAACAATTTGGTAAGTTGAAGAAGTTCATGTCTTATTTATATACATATACTTATATATAATATACCCTCGGGTATTCATAAAAATATTCAATACAATAATATTTATTTATGATAATTTATAAAATAAAATAAAAAATCTATTTGTTTATATATAAATAAAATATAAATAAAATTCCATTTCGATATCGGTCGCGGATGATCATAGCGATTTCGTAACACAGCATACAAGCCCATTTTGGCATCGATGTTTACTAAAACGAATAATAATTTTTTTTTGTTTGGGTGTTAAATGTCAAAACATCAAGGGTCCATAATATACGATGGTGTAAACACCAACTCACCTGGTCAATTTAACGCGATCATAAAACATACACATATGGTTACGTTTGCAATCGCATACTTTCCGCACTAGGATATCACCTTCAAGTATTATCGATGTTAAGTAGCGATCATATTTGCTTAAGCCGCTATTTGAATGTGTTAAGTACTTGGGATGATGATCATCATGATTACTACTGTCACTTGGTACGTGATGATGATCGCGGTGTATAATACGATTTTCATGTATTGAATTAAACACTTTACACTTAATTTGATTGCTACACATTAACACTACAATAATTAGTAAAACGGGTAATTTGTTTAGTATTGACATTGTGATAAACAGCTGCTAGCGATATCAGAGATTTATGATCGACACAGAGAGCGTAATACTACGGCACTATATAAACACGAATTTTTAATTTATTTTTTATTTAAATATAATCAGCTGCCGCCGTCTATCTCGCGCTACTCAGTAGTAATATTTTTATAGTGAGTGCGCGGTTTTGTTAGTAAGTTATGACTGACTGAACTAAAATTATTTTATTATTTTTGTTGAATGAATCTCGTACGAACGACGATTTATAGAACAAAAAGAAAACGATATAAGCGATTTAAGTAATGGTTTTCGCTATATTTTTGATTTGTTTTGATTAAATCGAGAACATAATGAAATAGCGAGAAATTTTTAGTTGATGTTAAGCATATGGTCATGGCTTAAAATTAGTACGTTACAATGCCGTTTAAATTTGGCACATTTGATTCTCAAATTAAACGTATCGTTCACAAACTGTATCGAATCAAAATTCTGTCAAGTGTTTTAATATTTAGAGTAAATAGTAAAATGTAATTTTCATATTCAAGGTCAGCGGGGCCATTATGACGATAATGTCGTTATTTTGATATTTTTAGTGCGACGTTTTATTGTGTGTCGTAGAACCAATTAAGGCGCTTAGTCCCTAGGCGTTACTTGCTCTTCTTAACCCAGAGATAGTGCGCGCCTGTCTAGAGCTTTTCTTAGAACAATATGATGGCTATCGTACGTATTATTCTGCTGAATTTTACTAATAATTTTAATTTTTAATATTAAAATAAGTTAAACTGAAATTAGTCAAGTCGTGTTACGAATTATGATCATCAATTTTTTATCATAAATCTTCTGATGTTATTTAAACTCAAATTTGGATGACCGTATCCGGACATTTTATATGAAAAAAGTGACCCAAACTTTGTTTTGCATCAAAAATTTTGAGTTGAGCGCGTTTGTGTTGTTTTATGTAAAGTGAACTGATCACGATCAGATCAAGCGTCAAAAATACAGCTATTGTATGCTTCGGGGTCTTTGCTACGAATTTCACCTACCAAATGTACTGGTTTTCTTTTAACTAAAATATTCAATCATTATTTGCATAAAACCGACGTGCACTATAATCGTTAACCCTTTCAACACGATTTTTTTTTTATAATGTCGTCAACTGAGTAATACAAAAAATAAATTGCACAATCATATTGTTTATCTCTTTCAGCCCTGTAGGGGCATATGGGCCTAAAGAAATTCAGATAAATACTAAACAATTTTAGATGCTTACAATACGAAGTTTTCAAATATATTTTTAGTATGATGTTAACAGAACTTTTTTGGGACGATATGGGATGTCCCTACAGTGTTGAAAGGGTTATACGGTGATTTGAAAGTATAGGGTTTAGAACCGCATATGTGGTTTGAATTACTAGAACCTTATTTTAACAAAAATTATTGTTTTATTTTATGATTCGTTTTACGATTCTGAGTTTCGAATAAGAATATAAAATTTCAAAGATACTAAGAAGTTTTATTCGAAGATTCTAAAATTAGATTTTGAGATACTAAAACTCGAAATTTAACTCTACAAATATAAAATTCTTAAAACTATAACCTTAGAACTCTTAAGACTCTTAAATCACTAAATCTTTCTGATCATAAAATAAAATAAAAATTATAAAACTTTTTAAACTCTTAAACTCTAAAATTCAAACTATAAAACTGAAAACATTAAAACTCAAGTTAAACACATACCCTAAACCCTAACCCAAAAACTATTGCTAAACTCAAAATATTAACATTCTATATTTTTAAACCTCTAAAACTCAAGAACTCTTAAACCTCTTGAACTATTGAGCACAAACTATAAAACTTAAAACCCTAAAACTCTAAACTTTAAATAATATGAAACTCAGACTCTAAAATTCAAAAGATTAAAAGTTTTAACTTTTAAAAGTCCGTAGTTCTCAACCTTTAAAACTTACTCTCTTGAAACTCTTAAATCTCTAGAACCTCTTAAATTTCTCTAAAAATTCAACTCTAGAATCCTTAAAACTCTCTCGATCTCTTAAAACTCTTAGGTAAAAAACTCAAACCCCTATAAAACTCTAAATCTGTAAAGCTTTTAAATCTCTTTAATCACCTTAAACTCTTAAAACTTTAAAACTATTATAGAAGTTTTAATAGTTTTAAGAGTTTACGGAGTTTTAAGAGATTTAAAAGTTTTGCAGGTTTGAGTTTTTAAGATTTAGAGTTTTGAGTTTGCCCGTTTAAGAGTTTCAAGAGATGTAAGAATATAGTAATACATAAGCTCTGAAAACTCTTAAACCTAAAAAAACTCTAAACTCTAAAATTGTAAAATTCTACACACCTTTAAAACACTTACAACTCTTAATTCTTTAAACTATTAAAATTGTTAAGACTCTTAAATCTCTACAACAAACGCTACAAATTGTAATAAGATTTAAAGCTCAAACTTTAAATCTGCAAAAATCAAAACTTTGAAACTGTAGTTCTGGAAAACTCGGAAAATTTTGAAACTCGTAAAACTTGTAAAATTCTAAATATCTTAATACTCTTAAAATTCAACTCTTAATACTTGAAAATTGAAAAAATTTTAAAAACTCAAAATTATTAAAACAAAAGAAAATTGTCTTAATACGCTTAAAACTTCTAAAAGTCTCTAATCTCTTAAATCTTTAAAACCTCTTAAATTGTGGGAAATCTTAATACCCTATAAACTCTTAAAATTCTTAAAGCATATAAACTCTTAAATTTTTTAAAACTCGTTGAACTGTCAGAACTGTCTTAAATCTTTTACAACTCTAAAACTTCGCAATTCAAACGGGTGTCTAACGAAATCCCGGTTGGTCAAAATCCCGTTTTTTTATAAACCCCGGTTTTCAAAATCCCGGTTTTCAAAATCTCGGTTTTCAAAATCCCGGTTTTCTCAATCCAGATTTTTAAAATCCTGATTTTCAAAATCCCGGTTTTCAAAATCCCAGTTTTGTATAAAAAAAACCTGGTTTGAATTTTTAAAATTTGACATTGTGGTAAAATTGATCTCTTAAATGATTTTTTGACAAAATTCAAAAATGAGTTTGCGTTAAAGTTCTAGAAAATGGTTAATAGAGAGGAATTGAGCCATTTCTTAACAGATTTTGTTGAAATTCGATACGTGCGATGTAAATGGATTTCTAAAATGATTTTTTGATAAAGTTCTGAAATATGGCCATCGCAATGGAACTAGGCCATTTTTTCAATTTTAGTTGAAATTTAACATATGGGTCCTAAATGAGATTAAAACACCCGTTTTTGATAAAGTTATGGAATAAGATGGATAGGGATGAAACCTGGCCATTTCTTAACCGAGTATGTTGAAATTCGTCACGTGCGATGGCAATGGGGTTCTTAAATGATTTTTTGATAAAGCTGTGGAATATATGGTCAATATATATTTGGCCATTTGATAACCGATTATCTTGAAATTTGACACGATCTAAATGGGATTATTAAATGATTTTTTGATAGAGCTCTGCGTAGCTGGACAAAAAGGGCGATATATTTCAGAACTTAGTCAAAAAATCATTTTAGAATCGTATTTCCATCACACATGTCGAATTTTATTATAATCTGTCAAGAAGTCGCCAGGTTCGGTCACTAATGGCCCTTCTCTAGAGTTTAAGCAAAAAATTATTTTAGAATCCTATTTAGACCTTACTTGTAGAGTTTTAACATAATCAGTAAAGAAATGGTCGAGTTTTCCATCCCTATAATCAACCGTATTCTAGAACTATATCAAAAAATCAGTTTTGAATTCGAATCATTCTTCTAAGTGACTATAAAACTGTTCCTTTATTCTAAACATGTTTTTGAACCCCGCTCTCATGGAATTTTTTTCTAAAGGCCCTCGGACGGCTGAACGGAGAGGGTGGAGCGATGCGACTTCCCGCGTGCACGCGAGAGTTTACGAAGCCTCTACATTTCGGTATGATATCAAAGGGCTGAATGTCTAAGGGCCGAATGGCGAAGGGCAAAATTACGAAAGGCCGAATGTGTCGAAGGGCGAATGTCTCAAAGGGTCACATGTGTCGAAGGGCCAAAGGTGTCAAAGAGGTTACATTTTGTTTTTGCGGAAATATAATTTTTTTAATTTGTTTTAAGGAGTATTTCGTATTTTTTTTTTATCAAATATTACGGAACTTGCTTGATTAAAGTTACCTTCACCAAAATGTATCAGTGACTGGATACGTGGAATTTCGGCTTCCGCCCCTATAATCAATTATGGCGTTTTATTTTTACAAAAAACTGGCATACATTTTTGATGTACATCAAAATTTTTTGATTTAAGTCACATTTTTGCGTTCTTTTATGGCGTTTTCTTTTTACAAAAAACCGGCAAAAAATTTTGATGTACATCAAAATTTTTTGATGTAAATCACATTTTCGCATTCTTTTAGGGGAAAAAATAGCAAAAAAATTTGATGTACATCAAAAAATTGAAATGTAAATTTTTTCTTCCATTTTGACTACCACATACACATATTTATATACATATAATATGCCAATCGTAAATATTGTCGAATACGTCAAACGCGATTTGAACATTTTTCAAAATGCTCTGTTATTGTTTTCGGCATCCCTTTCGCGTTTACGCACACTACGATAAAAACACATCAAATTTTTTTCGTATTCTTTTTAACTGTCGGAAATTTGATTTACATCAAAAACGTAAAAGAATTCGCTATTAGTGAAAAAAAATAGCAGAAAAATTTGATGTACATCAAAAAATGGAAATGTAGATTTTTCCTTCCATTTTACCTACCCCATACACCTATTTATGTACATACAATATGTCAATCGTAAATATTGCCAAATACGTCAAACGCGTCCTTTGAAATTTTTTCAAAATGGTTTGTTATTGTTTTCGGCATCCCTTTCGGGTTTACGCACACTACGATTAAGACACATCAAAGTTTTTTCATATTCTTTTTAACTATCGGAAATTTGATTTACATCAAAAACGTAAAAGAATCCGCTATTATATTTATAAATAAATAGCAGAGTTAGAAAAATCAAAAAGAAATAAAACATTTAAATGTTAAACAATATTTCAAAAATCACTTATTATTTTATTTACTTTCCATTTTATAAGGACATTGTTCTAATAATAATTTGTATATCATCAAAACCTTAGTTTACTGCTTATTAAAACAGTAAAGGTTGATTTATATTATCCGTCCCTTTCAGTTCCTACACATATCATGTCAGACATCATCAATCCGTTTCAATTCAGTCATTTTCCTCGTATGCGTATCGTATCAGGCAAGATATCTTATTTTTATGTTAAAATATTATCAGTCCGGTCGGCCCAAATTAATTAAAAAAAAATATATAAAAATAATTTTTTTTCAAAATCAAGACCTTAGAACTAGAAGAAAAGAAAAATGGGATTTTGAAAATCGGTATTTTGAAACCGGTATTTCGTAGTTCACCCAATTCAAACTTTTAAAACTCAAATCCTAAATCTCGAAAACGTTAAAAATTTCGAACTCTGAAACTCTTAAAATTGAAACTCGAAAACTCTGTATCTAAGTATTATTTCACGAGCTAAGCTCAATAGTACAAGCACCTCCTATTCGGCAAGCAATAGCTCCTCATTGCGTTTCTGCTTCTTTTGGAGGTCAAAGTAAAACAGAAACTTTTGGTCAATTATTGACCCTTGAGTATTTACAAAATCTATTATCTCAAGACGAACAAATTAATTAAGAAGGACTTTGATAGGGGGAACCACCGTTCTGAAAACACAAAGGCCAATCATGCGGCTTCCAGTCTTACATAAATTACTTAAGAAATTGATTACTGGTTACAATTATAGGAATGTTCTCAAGGTTCAATTAACTTTAGGAAAACACGATTGCTAGTTGAAAGTTTTCGCATAATACAGATAGTGAAATCGGTAAAGCGGTAAGGAGCTGCTTTCGATCAGAAGCTCGGTGTCATCACTCATGGTAAGAGAATGACGGATAATAGTAATAGACTTCTCTACATCCTGAAAAGAGAAGCTAATGAAACATGAGGTCTAAAACAAATAAATCTAGTTTAGATATTTGGATTGGCTGACATATCTTGATCTTGGAATATTCCTCTTCTCTTCATAGGTCTCAACCGACGATGTAAATATCCTGGATGGAGCAATTTCTTTTGATATAAGGCCGAATTCATGAGTTAGCCAAAACAGATATTCGTCAGGCTTTCATTTAAACTGGACCAGAACGATGAATTTGATCGCGAGACAAACAAGACACTTAGATGTTGTGTGTCTGACTTAGCAAAGACTAGACTTCTAGCCGCTCAGAAATAGCTTACCGTGTCCTGTTGTTCGTTTGTGAGCTGCTTGCAAATGATAGCATTTTATTTTTAGTTATCATGCAACCATAAGTACCATCTTCGATCTACTGTACGTAGAGCTACTCATATTCCGTGTCAGTCTCACCTTCCTCACGTCTCCAAGAGCTTGCCTGCTGAGTAAACTACTAAGCAAATTTAGCAGAACAGTGAACGTATTTCTTGGACACCAATACCAGAATATAAGGTCTACTCTATAGGTGTCGTAATCAACTTTCTTGCACAATTCACAAAAATATCTTCTAAAATTTAATGTATTCGAGATTTGAGACGCAGTGCCCGCATGTGTTTTGCCAAAAGCATTGACTAAAATGTCAAAAAACATAAATGTGCTATTTCCTCAAGTGGTGTTCAAATATTTGGTTCGTTTCAACGTATACATGATTTCAAAGTTTCAAACATGTACACGAATCATGAGTACTATCTATGGCAGTTTACTATCAATCTGAATATTAAAGTAAACTCCTGGTGCAAAGTTACTTCAGTCGAAATGTTTGTCCCTCATTCAATTTTTTATGAATGTAGATTCACTCGAATGATTACCTCCTAAATGAGCTTACAAAAATCGTTTCCTGGCATAGTATGTCATTCCATTTATTACATTAACTTAAGTATTGGTGTCTTGACGTTGGAGATGAAGTTGTTTTCATATTACCTGTCAGTCCTTTGGAGTTTGAGACAAATTCATATTCCACCAATCTAGATTATAATTCTTAATCGTGCAACTACATTTGAAAAGCTGACACATAAGAAATTTGTTGGATCTTTACAGTACAGTGAACTTAAAATTTTGGACAAACCTGCTAATCAGAAACCTTTTCTACAAAAAACTCGTTGAGCTTGATTAAAACCCGGAAAACTTTATGCTAAAACATTATTTTTTTACCAAGAACTGTATATCAGTGTCGAGAGCATTAAATTGCATATACGAGCGTATTATAAACAAACGTTAAAGTTGACTTCCTAAGACTTTTAAGTAAATTCGTTAACATTATTCTTTTTAATAATCGATTGAAAATATGTCACCACACCTTTTAGACAAACAGTGCTATCTGTGAAAATAGTTCATCACTAATGAACTCCATAAGTACACAAATTCGCTTTTTATTTTTAGTGCAAACTAATTCGGCCTGTTTTTTTTTTATTTCAAAATGCATTTATTTAAAATACGCTTACGACTTATTGCCACCTCTTAGGCAATTTTCGAATTCCATCTCGGAAAAACGTTTCGTCTTGCGATCCAAGTTTGAAGCCAGTTTTCAATGTCATCGAAATAAGTGAACATGCCAAATCGTGTCGCATCCGTCGGAACAACCAGTGGTCAGAAGAAGCAATCTCCGGAGAATGCAGCAAGTGCGGATAAATATCTCACTTGAGCGTTTTCAAATATTTTTTTTCGACTTTTGCAAAGTGAGGCCGAGGGTTGTCATGCAGAAGAATAACTTTATCATGTCTCACCTCATAACCTGGTCGGCAAAACGAATTAATTGTAGTCTGTACTTTGGTCCCACCAGATACACAGCATAACCGTTGATGTTGAGGTCGATCGCAACGATTAGCAAAGTGTAGTATTTTTTCCTCTTGGGGTTATCGTAGAAGATCCACTTCTCGTCACCATCAATTACCCGATGTAAAAACCCCTTTCTTGTTTGCCGCCTTTGTAGCAGCTGCTCACATGAAAAAAATCGCCTTTCCACGTTTCTTGGTTTCAACTCATAAGGGCCCCATTTGCCTTGCTTTTCAATCATGCCCATAAATTTCAATTGTATGGAAACTGTGTGTTGGCTCACCCCAATGTACCGACAGCTCCTCTTGCGTTTGAGTTCAATCTTCATTGAACAATGCCTCTAATTCATCGTCTACAAATTTTTAGGCTGTCCCCGCTTATCTTCAACACTGACATCATCATTTTTGAAGCGTTAAAACCAATATCTACATGATTTATCCGCTTGGAGCATATTGTCACCGTAAACTTCCACAAGCATTCGACGTGCTTCAGCTTCCAATTAAAACAAAAAATTAACACTTCCCGCAAATGCTGTTTAGTTATCACAAAATCCGACATATTCGACACCGTAAAAAACACGTTTTGTATGAAACTCAAAACAATACAAACTGAATGATAACGGCAGATGTCTTATCTGTCTGAAACAATGGAAATCAGCTGTCACTATAAAAAAAATTTATACAGTCAGAGCCACTTTTTGAATAAGGACCGAATTAATTTGTAGTCCTAATAATTTGTATGGCATACATCTAACAATGACAATTTTAATTTGTAGAATGTGCTTCGATGGATTAGCTCCAAACTTACAAATAATTCAAAACCTGAAGGTGAAAATGAAATCTTTGTTGTATTGAATTTTGACATGTGAACGTTGGGTGTCCGGCTCCATTATGTGGACTACTACTACCAATATGTGAGAGTATAACGTTCTTACCTGACATCTATGCGTTCACTCTCAAGCTAGAATTCGTTGATTTTTACGTCTACATCGGAACGTCTCAAATTCTCTGTAATCCATACGCTCACGACATTTCAATCGTCTCGAAAATATAAAGAGATGTGTCGTGTACGACAATCGACACTATTTCCCGATAGTGATTACGACAGCTCTTGCTTTATGGTCTGCTAGAGGAGAGTAATCAGATGATATTTTTGATGAGTTTCATGTCATCTGGAAACCACTTTTGAGAACTTAAGACCTACTGATACTATTGGGACTCCTCAGGTTGTAACGAAATTTTCATCCCATCTTCATTCAATCTTCTACTTCAGGATCAACTAAGTAAAGTAATTCTTTCACGTTCAGTGCCACTACTACACATTATTTCTTGTTTGGCCACGTAATTTAATTGAGCCCGCCTAGAATCATTCTCGTATCTCGTCAGGTTCAAAATCTCTAAAGATGGTCTCTTCTAACCGGGTACATACCGTTCTCTCGATAAACGTCCTTGTGACATATTGAGAATAACATTTTCATACCATTTTTATCTGAATTGCGCCGAATCACTTTGGTGTAAGCATTTTGGAAATAATGTGGGATTGGAAACTTCCGTTACAAAAAATATATGCTTGAGAAAAAAAAAATTGCTTCGTAAAAATTGACATCAAACTGATTCTCCATTATCCAGAAACATACAACTCAGACAGCAATGCTATGAACAAATTTTTCCCAATTCCTTATTCCCAGGTAAAGCCAGAATAGTACTTCAGGTGATTTTTGTTAAAAATATCGCCCTTGTTTCTTCCTTTTTATACTATTTGCCGTATAGGCACTTGGCGAAACACACTTACACTTAATACACACATTTTATGAAACACTTGTTTTTTTTTGGTATTGCTTTCTTGTTACCACTTTCCTCGTACTACAAAAATCGCAAAAAATTCTATTCAACCAGAAGCTAGCCTTTATGCGCAGCATTCTCAATCGTGAGATATATCATCTTTCCAAATTAAACTGCAAAAAAATCTCCTGAAATTTTGCCTTAATAAATAAAAGATTGTTTTTTGGGCAAATATTAGGTAAATACAGCCTGTTAAGAATTCCTAAAAGTAAAAAAGAAATTAATTAACAAATTGAAAACCGATTCAAATTCTTATTTACCTTTTGTTGTTCTTGTCAAATATTTGTTATTATTCACGCCAGAACGAGGTCAATTAATGTAGTTACTAGTTATATGTGAAATTGCCTTAATATGTATGACAGGTTCACAATAATTTAATTCATAATAATGACAAGTTCTCAACATGTTTTTTTGCTTAATTTTGTTGCTCAATTGTTTAGCTGCTATTTCATAAGATAATAATTCTTTCTATTGGGATTTGAGACTTGTCAGGTGAGGATCGATTTTAATTATTTATTTTATAATTATTGATAATATCTTTGTTTATACTTAAATAATAATATTTATATGTATAATAAAACTAAACATATTTTGATACACATATAAAGAACTTTTTTCGCAAAATAAATGTTAAAGCTAATAAATAATAAAACTAATTTGTATAACAATATAATGTTGTAATCTTTTATTTAAAACTGTATAATATCTTATAATATTTTATATTTGTGTGTTCGCGTATAAATTCAATTACGCATACGGTATTACGCCAGGCTCACGCCGCTCCACAGCCAATGGGAAAGCAATGCTAACTTCAACCCATGCAGTTTCATTATCGTTACAATAAATTTGGAAAACGGTATTTTTTTATATTTTCAAGAGTTGGACGCAGCGGCTGCCCAATGAAATTCGAAACTGCTCTTCGAACTGATTTAAATCGATGACATCTAATCTGTCGTTTAATTTAAATCTGTGAAGATAAGTGCACTTTCAATATCTGGCTTACCCTTTGTTCTTCTCTATCCAATTCATTCGATGTTTCTATTACCGTAATAACAAGTGTCTTGTCATCATAGATACTGGGCGGAAACCAAAAATCACTTTTACGGCACCAAGGCGGTACACCGATACTAATTTGCTTTTGTAACTTTCGAATTTCTTAGTATCACTCCATAGTTCATACAGGGGCTATATTGCTCTCTTCATGATTTTGACGACTTGATGATTGGTATCGATTATTTCAAAATCCATGTCGTTCGGCCAGGTATCCTGCTACTACCACATTTTCCAATTGGTTGTAGATAATACGCAATGGTCGGGGCAAATTTTCCCTCTCTGGCAAATTTTACCTCTCGGACACACATTTTAAATTTTCATAACCTTGTCGGGTTTAGCAACAACTGGAATATTTCGACCTGTGTCGATGAGCTCTTGGATGCCGAGGGAATTTCGTCCACGATAGGAACTTTACTAATGGCAAGAATCGCATCAGTTTGTTTATTGTCATTAGGCATGTGGAAAAGTGCATATAGCTTTCTGAGCTTACTAATAATGATTTTGTAGGGTCGTCCCCATGGATTCTTTCTCCCATTGAGTACCCAAGATAGGAAAGGATATTCTTCAGCAAGCACGTTCTCATTTTCTTCTTGAGTGATGCTTAAAGTATGATGGTGGATGAAGGCTTTCTAATAATTTTTTTTTACTAAGGTTAAACAATACCTACAAGTTTCCTAATATGTTTTTAATGTACATCTTCCCTGTCAATTTTCTTTCATAAACTATGGCTTATTATTGCACTATTTAGTCAACACTCGCATCAGACAAGTGCAGCCGAACGCCAAATTAATGAAAGAGGCACTGTCTCTGCTAAAAATGCGTTATATCGCCCTTCTATTGATGAGAGTGATTTGGGTAGTGTCACTCCTCTTTTATTCGTATCTTTACGCCAGCAATAATAACAGAGTATGGTAATCGTGTATCAGTAATAAATTGGCCCTGAAAATACTCAAACCCTTGATTGAGGCACTGTAGTGTCTGAAGCATCCACCATTAAGGATACTTCAGCATTTTCTCGCGGGTGACTGATTGAGAGTTTTATTTTTTCAAAAGCTTGCGACGCTTCTTCTGACTAGGTAATCTTGGCTTTATCGTTTTTACGCTTGCTACCGATAAAATAACTATTCAAAATTTCTCTGACATTCAGCAACATTAAGAATTACAGATCGGTCGGAATTGACCATACCCATGCATGAATCTTCGAAGATGTTTCACCGTGATAGGGTTGATAATGCGGTCGATCGCATGACCGAGGAACACTATCTCAGGTGAAGCGAAAACACATTTACTGACGTCACTAACAAAATCAGCATCTTGAAGACGATTGAAATTTGAATAAAACTTCTAGATGATTCAAATGGTGTTCGAAATCTTTGGATGCTATCAAAATGTCGTCCTGATAAGGAAACGCGAACGATAAACTACACCAAATTGAATCAATACAATGTTGAATCGTTTGAGAAGCGTTCTTAAAACTAAAAGTCATGCGCACGAACTCGAAAAGTCCGATTGGAGTGCAGATAGCGGTCTTTGGAACATCCGCTTCTTCAACCGAAATCTGATGAAAAGCCTTAATCAAATCAACTTTGGAAAAAATTGGGCATCCATCTTTGTAGTTGTGAATTAAAGCGACTACTGTAGCGGGTGCTATCGTATTTGTAATGTACGCGATAATCCGACTCCAATTGATAAACTGTAAACTGCGCACACTAAGATGGCTGCCGTCCCCACAATAATTTAATACAAATTTGGTTTCACACATTTATTTTATTTAAATTTGGTTTAATATTTATTTATTTATATAAAACAAAATAATTTATAAAATTCCAAGCAACATCGACTCACTATGTCGAGCGTCGAGAAAAGAAGAATGAAAAAATGCACTTATATTTTTTAACAATTTGAAGACTGATGCGTGGATTCCACAGTGAACCAAATTTTTTCAGTAAAAAATACTGGGAAACCGAAAAGAGAAGAGTATATTTAAATTAAGTTAGAGCGACAAAGACAGCAAATTTTGTTTGTTTTTTTATAGCAAAATTTATAGTTAAAATAGTGACAGATTTGGGGCAACATAGCCTAAAAAAATTTTCAAAATTTATTTTACTCTTCAATGAACGTGTTGTACTTAGCGGTACAAAAAAATAATCCCATGTTTGATATTTCTCTTGCCATTTCACTGTAATATTTTTTCAGCCATAAAATTGTCGTGGTGTGCGAAAAATATTACACATCGCATACTATTTTTTGAAGGTGTGTTAAAAATGTTGCCATAAAAAGTATAGGGTTTTCCAATAGGAATGATATGATTTTTAAGTGACATTTCGGCCATTTGTAATATGTCATGATCTGTCAGTTTTTGTTTCATTGTATTCAGTAATGTTTACAATTCCATCATGGTGAGATATACGCAAGAACAACGTTTACAAATTATTCAGTTTTATTATCAAACTAATTGTTCTCCAATTGCAACTTTTCTTGCGCTTTTGCCATTTTATAGTCGTAATAATCGTCCAAGTGTGCTCGCTATTCGTCGAATTGTTGAAAATTTTGAGCGTACATTTTCTTTACATAATATTCAAGTGCCAATATAAAACAAAAAAACGCTCGAAGTAATACAAATATTGCTGCCGTTCAGGCTCAAGAATTGGGACTGTCTCAAACCACAACCTGGCGGATTTTGAGAAAGGATTTGCGTTTGCATCCGTATAAAATTTTTCTCACTGAAGAACTGAAGCCATTAGACCACCGTAAACGTCGTGAATTTGCTGATTTTGCCTTGGAACAACTGGAAAACGATAACGATTTTTTTAAGAAAATCATCTTCTCCGATGAGGCTCACTTTCATCTGAGTGGTGCGGTAAATAAACAAAACTTTCGATTCTGGTGCGAAGAAAATCCACAAATTATTCATGAAAAACCATTACATTCACCTAAATTGACAGTTTGGTTTGGTTTTTGGTCTGGTGGAATCATTGGTCCGTATTTTCTTCGAAATGAAGCTGGTAACACCGTTACTGTCAATGGAGGTCGGTATAGATCGATAATAACCAACGTTTTATAGCCGAAATTGGAAGAAGTTGATCTTGACAACATTTGGTTCCAACAAAACGGGGCTACTTGAATGGCCTCCAAGAAGTTGTGATTTAACACCATTAGAGTATTTCTTGTGGGGTTATTTGAAGTCATTGGTCTTTAGCAATAAACCAAACTATCTTCAAGCCTTACAAGTCAATATTTAACGTGCTATTCATGACATACGACTTGATTTAGTGGAAAAAGTGCTCGAAAATTGGGTTCATCGAATTCGTTCCTGCAGAAGAAGTCGTGGAGGCCATTAGGTTTTAGGTTTCAGTGGTTTACACTTAGGCAATTTTTTTTGGCCCATTGTGATACCACGCATTCATGCTACATCATTAACCCATTCACCTGTTCATCTACTCACACAACTACAGTATACCACCTGCACATTGCAAGCTCCATGTCAACCTGTACATTGACATGGACGGTGGGTCGGCGCTGAATTCTGCACTCCATCAGAGGGTCTCAGTTGTGTTTATTAACATCACCGATTGTAGTTGATGATGAAAATTCGATTTGCATCTGGCCTCTGATGGGATTCGAACCCAGTACCTCCCGGTCCAAGTGCCGAAGCTTTAACCACTGCACCACTTGTCCGGTTGGAGGCCATTTGAATGACCTTTTATTCAGAACTTAATCGTATCGATTGTACTTCACATTAAATAAAAAAGATTTCAATTTCCTTAACAATTAGTGTGTTTTTTTTTTTTAGAGAAACCATATCACTCTTATTGGAAACCCTTTTATTGGGTTTCATACTTTTTATGGCAACATTTTCCCCAGTAGATTTTACTGAAATTTTTATTTTGTTTCTTTCTTACAAGTAAAGGATTTACACACTTGGGTGCAAAAAAAATCGCACATTGCTCAATTTTCAACAAAAGGTCAAAAATATCAAAAAATCCAATATTTGTTTAATTTTGAATGTTTAATTTTGAAATGCAGATTCAAAGTCTATTTCAATACCTATCCAGTGGTACTTTTTTTGTACTTGTACCATGCCATCAAAGTGATTTTTTGTCAAATGCATATAGCAGGTTTTCGAATTAAATTCTAAAAATAATTCAACAAGATCAATACAATAGCATGCCATGAAATATCTCACTCGGAATTGTGATCATTCGCATACCAACGCTTAGCCTGAACAATCCTCTATTGATTACATCTTCAACCAAAAATAAGAAATGGATACCACACCAGAGGTAGCCGCACAAGTGGTTGCACTAATTTTTGCGGGGCAGCACCAAAGTGAAGGGGCTCTACAACTAAATTTGAGCCGATCCTTCGTTCGTCGAGTGTGGGAGAGATATCAGGAAACTGGTGGCTTCAGACGGCGACAAGGATCTGACCGACCTCGTGCTATAGCACAGCATGATGACTGCTTTCTTGTAACAACTTCGTTGCGAAATCGCCGTATGAACGCAGTTCAACTAGGATGGCGGCTGCAAGAAGATCGTGAAGTCGAAGTCAGTCGGTGGACAGTTAGAAGACGACTTCGAAAAGTTAATCTGACTGCACACAGGCCAGCAAACGGGCCAAAATTGGCCGCAGCCCACCGACGAGCCCGTCGTGAGTTCGCTCGAGAGCATTTTTTTTTTTTTGTAACTATTGCCAAAGGCTTTATTCTTGAATCTTTCTTTATACGAAAAACAAGAAGTGTGAAATTCTTAAAAACTAAAAAAAAAAATTTTAACATAAGCCTTAACCTATGTTAATACTTAATATCATTATGCATTATTATCATTAAATTATTATTAATTACCTAATTTCATTTCAACATGCACGAAATTATTAGATTATATTTCTCAGTTAATTAAATCTAGAGGATCTGTTCTGCGAAGCCGTCCATATTTCGGTTGCCTTAGTAGTTCTCTAGCTAATTCGTTAGGGTGGGATTCCAGTTTCAGTTGGTATTTTAGACTGCATGATTTAATTGTCTCTTTAACAGTTTTGATTCCTAGGTCTCTATGGATGTTGCTGTTTCGAATATACCATGGGGCATTTGTAATGCTACGAAGTATCTTTGCTTGCGTTCTTTGTACGTTATCTATACTTGATGCACTAGTTGAGCCCCATAGTTGGATACCATATGTCCATATGGGGATTAGGATCGCTTTGTATAGTAGAACCTTGCAGTCTAGTGAGAGTTTCGATTTTCTTCCGATCATCCAGTACATTTTAGAAAATTTTATTTTTAATTGATTGCGTTTTGTTTCAATGTGCTTTTTCCATGTCAATCTTCTATCGAGATGAAGACCGAGATATTTGACGTTTGTTTGTTGAGGGATTGTGATATTGTTTAATTTTACTGCTGGACATGTACGTTTATTTAGTGTGAATGTTACATGTGTTGATTTACATTCATTCGTCCTTATCCGCCAAGTTTTTAACCAATTTCCTATTTTGTGTAGATGTTCTTGTAATTCTCTCGATGCTGTTTGAGGATTTTTGTGTGAAAATAATATAGCTGTGTCATCAGCAAAAGTTGAAGTGACGATTTTTTCAGTTATTGGTAGGTCAGCTGTGAATAACAAGTATAGCACAGGTCCCAATACACTACCTTGCGGTACTCCTGCCTTTATCTCGGTTAGATCAGTAGTGGCCGTATTTTGTTTCACCTGGAACATCCTTTGGGCTAAGTAGTTTTCAAGAATTGCATGAAATTGTTTAGGCAAAAGAGTTTTAATTTTGTAATTTAATCCTTCATGCCATACTTTGTCGAAAGCTTGCGCAATATCCAAGAAAACGGCCGAGCAATATTTCTTTTCTTCTAAGGAAACCTTAATTGTATTTACAATTCTGTGCACTTGTTCTATTGTGCCGTGTTGCTCTCTAAATCCAAATTGGTGATCTGGTATAATGCGACCTTCAGATAATATAGGTATTAGTTCTTGTAGTAGCATCTTTTCAATAAGCTTTGAAATTATCGGAAGTAGACTTATTGGTCTGTACGACGTGACTTGGGTTTCGTTTTTACCTGGCTTAGGAATCATGATAATTTGAGATATTTTCCATTTTTTGGGAAAGTATCCACATCTCATAATCGCGTTAAAAATATATGTTATATATTTTATGCATCTATCTGGTAATTCTTTGATCATTTTTCCAGTTATTAGATCATGACCTGGCGCTTTCTTGGGATTTATACTGTTTTTGATAACTTTTTTGACGCATTTCCATTTAAATTTTACTGGATTTGGATTCGACTCGTCCCTCGTAAGCTGTAGTAGTACGCAGTCATTATTTTGTTCGTTTGGGGTGAACACTTTTTGTAGATGGTTAGAGAAAGCGATAGCCTTTTCTAAGTCACTTCTGGCCCAGTGACCATCTGGTTTCCTTATCGGTGGGTTCGATACCTCTGGTCTTTTTAAATTTCTTGCTGCCTTCCACAGTGAGTAATCTGTTGTAAATTTTGTTCTTCCCGTATTGCTTCTCTCAAAGCTTTAATAGCTCTATTTAATTTCCATTTATGCAAAGGAGATTGGTGAAGTTGCCATAGCCGCCGAATTGTCCGCTTCTCTGCTAATAACTTTTGAATGTTACTTGAAAGCCTTATATTTTTTTCGGAATTTTTGTTCTCCGGAGTAGCTTTTTTTGCAGCCATTTCCATTATTTGACTTAAGTTTTCTATCGCGGCATCAATGTCTTCTGGTGTGCGAAGTGGAACATCAAGATGATAATTTACATCTACTATGTTTCTATAGAGAACCCATTTCGTTAGTTTGTTTGTTAAACGTTGTGGTGGTTCAGTTTTTAATGCTTGGGTACTTAGTGTTACTATTATTGGTGAGTGATCTGATGATAAATCATAACAGTCAACGACTTGAGCATTGGTGCGTGCTATTCCTCGTATTACACAGAAATCTATTAAATCAGGAATTTTTTTTCTATCTGTAGGCCAATATGTGGGATGTCCAGATGATAAATAATCAAGGTTTTTCTCGTTTATTGCTTCGTAGAGTTGCTTTCCTTTCGGTGACGTCAACCTCGAACCCCATTGCACATGTTTAGCGTTGTAATCACCCCCTGCTAGAAATTTGATTCCCAACTGGTTAAAGTAATCGATAAATTGCTGTTTTTTAATTGCGTGTTTCGGTGGACAGTAGACAGCCGATATTAAAAATTTCCCAGACCATTCTTCCAAACTGACAGTTGTAGCCTGGATGTGGTCTTTAGCATATTTCTGGAGCTCGTAGTGCTTTAATCTTCTTTTTATTAAGACTGCAGTGCCGCCGTGTGCTTTTCCATCCGGATGTTTGGTGTCATAAACGGAATAGCCGGTAATATTAAAAAAATTTTGTTTTGTGAAGTGTGTTTCAGATATTAACATGATGTCTATATTTTGTTCGATAAGAAATGTTTGTACCTCAGCTTTATGTTGCGAGAGCCCGTTCGCATTCCAAATGGCTATTTTTAGAATTGTCATTTTTGATTTTTGACTATAATTTGCATAAGCGTATTCATATTTTGCATCATCATGCTCATTTGTCTTTCCATCATCAACATGAAACTTTGGATGGTCTCGGTTAATTTATTTATCATGGTGTGAATGTTTAGGTCCTCATTAGAATGAACTTTTGGTTTCGGTTTGTTACCTTTTAGGATATTTGCGTAAGAAACACCTGGCTGTGCAAAACTGCTGGCAAATGTCTCCAAGTTATCGTTTTGTGTGTTTGCACTCGTTGGTTTGGTGACTATTGTATTTTTTGGTAACATGGCCCTCTGATTAAATTGCATATTCAGCATTCGTTGCTCAGCTCTCATTTTAGGGTTTATTTTGCGTTTTAAGTCCAGATACACTGCGCAACCCCTGTAGTTTGCAGTATGATTTGCACCGCAGTTATTACAACGTCTCACAGATGGGTCATTGCGAGACTTTTCGCACTGTTTGGAGTCGTGGAGTTCACCACAAATAACGCAAACTTCATTTAAGGCGCAGTATGATTTCGTGTGTCCGTATTCTTGGCACTTTATGCATTGAACTGGTCCAGACCTCTTCTTAGGTTCTTCAATTACGATTTTGCGATGTAACAAATATTTTAAGTTGTAAATCTTATGAACTCCTTTCGACTTTTCTTCCTCTGGCTCTAGTTCCAAACGGAACATTGGTTGAGGTACCTTCTCACGGTTTACTATATTACCAATGGATTTGGCATGGAAACCTTCCGCAGCAAGTGCAGCTTGTATGTCGCTAACATCTACGCAGCTTTCAATTCCTTTTAGCACAACAGTCAGCCCTTTTTGGCTTTTTAGCTGGTATGTGTAATATTTTTTACCAACTTCGTCGAAATGTTTAACTTTGAAATTTCGAAAGTTTGAATCTTTGTTTCGTTTATATTACCTCGTTTGAGCGGGGCAATATAAAATTTAGAATCTGTTAATTTTGCGATGTTGTTAACCAATTCATTGTTAGATGCTTCCCTTAAATCAATTGGAGGCGGTTTCTCAGCTTTCAAATTTGGCACTGCATTTAGGTCAATGACCTCTAGACTAGAGAATCGATTGTTAAGAGTTATTTGGTTAACACCTCCTTCAGTCCGTGTCACTTTGCTCCTGCCAGCAAACTGGGCAGATCTCGGGCTACGTTTTCTTTTAGATTGAACATTGATATACCTATCCATTCCCGTTTGCACTAGGTTATTTTCGCACTGACCACGGTCACTAGAGTTCGTCGCACTGAGTTCATTACTATTATTTTCGTACTGCATTGTTAAATTTGCTGATGAATTAATTTTTTCATCGCGGTTTTGATTTTGATTTTTAAACTGCGGTATAATTAATTCTGTCGAAGAAGCACTTTTAATCATTGGCATAGGTGTTTTCTTTGAGCCGTGCTGAACTTTGCCCACTTGTTTTACACTTGCACTTGCCATATTTATATTTTCTACATGAAACTGGTTCAAGTTTGTTATAGATTTTGTTTGGCGTTCGATGTTTGAAGAAGTCTTTTTTGGGGAAAAAGGCCCCATCACGCTTACATCATCACTTATTAAGTTACAATTTTATGTTAGTTTTTTTGCACCGTGTGTATTTAATTATAAAACCATTCACACAATTGAAAAAAAGATATAACAAGTTAAAAAGCACTAACACTGCACTTTTCGTTTGTTTTACTCTACGTCCGAACCTCACGACAGTAAAATTAAAACTGCTCGAGCGCATTTGAATTGGACAGAACAAGAATAGAGAACATTCCTGTTCTCTGACGAGTGCAGGATGTGTTTATATGGCACCAATGGACGCGGAAGAGTATACAGAAGACAAGGAGAGCAATATGACAAAGGCTGCATTGAAGAACGTGTCTCGTATAGCGATCGATCGTACATGATCTGGTGAGGCATATTATTAGAGGCAAAGACAGATCTTGTATTCATCACAAGAGCCAATACTGGCTGTCTATCAGGAGGAATGAATTCTCAACGGTACATTGAGGAAGTACTCGAAGAGTACGTCGTACCTTTTACCGGGTTTATTGGTGAAAATTTTCTGTTTATGTAGGATAATGCGAGACTGCATACGGCTGGTGTAGTATACCAGTACCAGGTGGATGTTCCTGTTATGGAGTGGCCAGCTCAAAGCCCGGACCTCGATCCCACTGAACATTTATGGGACGAGTTGAAAAGAAGGGTTCGAGCCAGAGATGTTGCTCCAACGAGTCTCCAGGAGCTGCAACAGGCGATCGTAGAGGGATGCGCTACCTCTTGATTTTGTGAAAATTTTTGTGAAATCAATGCAGCATCGAATGGAAGCTGTCATTTGAACCAGAGGAGGGAATAATTCTTATTAATAAAATTGTTTTTTTATTGTTTATTTCCATGTTTTAATTCGATTTTTATCCCTAATTTTCATGCTGAGAAATTCACAAAAACGTGTATCTCAGATGTTTACCCCCAAAAATCAGAAATAGACTTTGAATCTGCATTAAAAAAATTAATTAAATATTGGGTTTTTTGATATTTTTGAATTTTTGTTTAAAATTGAGCAATGTGTGGTGTTTTTGCACCCAAGTGTATTTTTATCCCGTATTAATTTTACTGAAAAAATTGTTTCACTGTGGAATTTTAAGCATGAGAGAGAGACAGAGAAATAAACGAGCATAGAAAACCACATTTTACTTTTCACCACCAACACACTATGGTCCATAGACATGCAATTCTATGGATGAGTGTTTTGACCTTAGTCGTATACTGCACATAACACAGAGATAATTCTGTTCCGCCACAATGCCATGATGAATGATTACAGGCCGATATGTTTTGACCAAGCATACAATTTGCTTCTATCTTGTACTTTTATACTCGATATAATCTTTTCTGCTATATTTAGAACTATACGTCCATACTGTTAACACTTTAAGGGGAACATATTTTCATGAATTCCACAGATTTATGAAATGTGTGTAATCCTTTGACTTTCATAATTTCAGCAACTCTATTGGTAATTCCTAATCACTTAAAATAATCTATTGGTAAGTTTTTTGCATCCGTAAACTTGTCTATAATCACCTCATATATCTCTACCGTTGTTGTGGCCTCATTAATATCTTCAATTTTGGCCACCAAACACAACTAGACTCTTTTAGATTTGAATTTCAGGGTTCCACTTTTCATTATTTTGGATGCATCAGGACGGGGACGCGGAATCTACCTTTCTTCCGCGTTCTGCGAGATTCAAATTTGAGGTCTTGGATTTTTGCCAGTTCACTGATTTCCTTTATTTTTGCCATTTCAATCGGTGGATTTTGCTCATGCGACCTTCTTCTTTCATTGTTTGATGTTATTTTTGCTTCACTTAGCAATGGTGTGCTGTTAGGTGAGATTAGGCATTCCTTCGATTCATTAGCGATTCGGAAGATGCTATATGGTCGATTAGAACTGTTGAAAAATACTCAATTTTGTTGTAAATACTATTTCCAAGATTCACGAACTCTGATGGCTCCGCGTGATTCTGGTGCCTAGAATTACTAGCAAAACAACCTTGCTTGGCTCATGACTACCTCGCTGCACTTCATCTTGATTCCTATCAATTTGACAATGAGATTTTATGCTCTATCCGACACAGTCATTCATTGCAGTAATTAAGTTTCAATGACTGGCCTGCTTCGGCACTCGCATACGGTGAGGCAGTACTTGATTTTCGAATAATTGCACCGTAACTTTTAATTCTTGTTCCTCTTCATGGTGATTTTTCAAAATTACTTTTCTTAGCAGTTTATTTGTACCTTCTGCCATATGAATGTACAGATGCTAACTTGAAAGCAGACCCTGACAAGGGCCTGCCAAATCCATGAGCTGTCCAATATGGAACAGGCGCTTTTAGATTTTGTGCCAGGTTTTGGTTCACGATTAGTTAATAGTTAGTATCTTATTCATTTCCTACCTGCAGATGAGCCAATAACAACGCATTGTCCAGTTCACTACAGGTACGCGGATGCGACCTTCTATGACTATGATTCAGACTGTAATTATATACCTTTATGACTATGTTCATATGAGTTTACAAGCTTATAACTTTATGACTTTAAAACTTTAAGACTTTATAGCATATTACTTTGTGACTTTATGGCCTTGTGATTTTAAGACCTATGACAATATGAGTTTATGACTCTATGACTTTATCACTTTATGACTTTATGATTTTATGACTTTGTGACATGATGATTTTGTGACTGTATGACTAATTGACTTGATGACCTTATCGCTCATACGACTCTGTGACTGTGATCCTAAGTCTATTCTCGATTCTTTGGGCTTCCCGAATTTTTGAGTTTCGAAGTATCATCAATCATCATCAAATCATACATGATGATTCTTTGAAGTTAGTACCTCAAAATGTAGTCATTGCTTCGGTTTTTTATTCAAAGTTTACAGGTTTTTGGATGACGTGTAAAGGCCAACGATGATCTTCTTAATAGCCTGATAACATAATATTGGTTAATTTCGATCAACCATAATTTCGTTAGTAAAATTAATCAGGCTTATTTTCAACAAGTTTCCAGAATTTTAATTTGTTTCCGTAAACTTCATATTTCTACCTTATTGCATAGGAAGAACGGATTCAAAAATAAATTACAAAATTATGACGAAAAATTAAATTTTTTTTTGAAATAGAAATTTGAAATTTAATCTCAATGGTACGTAGTACTTTGAAACTCCGACTCAGAAATCTCAAGCACCACATATAAGTAGTAATATTGTTTTTGTGAATAAAGTTAAATTAAGTTTGATCTATGTTTCAAATGTTTAGCAAACAAATTTGAATAGACATCCAACGAAGATTCCCATTTATTATGTTGATCCTATATACTATTCTACATATGAGCTTAACTTCCTTGTAACCAACACTAATAAAACAACAATTCAACTCGAGTACATTACACGATCATTAAATTATCAGAGATTCTGATTTCAGTTAATGACTTGCTTAACCCGTCTAACATTAAAATGAAACAACCAACCCATCTCAAATTTTAATTAAAAGCGTATTATGCATGATTTTATGTGCTACGAAATTAGCTAAACATCATAATCCAATCATTTAAACATATTTTACCTTTCAAAAAAAATGTATTATTAACACACAAACCTTGAAATCGTTGATGAGATTACATCGATTGCGCGGTGTTTGTTCGATCGGACTCAGTATACGACTACCTTGAAGAAGTATATATAAAAAAAACACAAAACATTTTTTTTTCTGAAGCACACCTGAGGCGATTTACAAAAAAAAAACCTAAAATTTAATCGATCGTGATCTTGAGAAGGTCGTTTTATCTCATCTTAGTATATTTTCGACACGATACCGCCGCAAATACAACTGTTTGCGCATAAGATTATGGGTGAGCAAATAACGGCGATGTTTATGAATGAAACGAGATAAGATAAGACACGGACCCCGGGTATCGCGTAGTAACATAAATAAATTTAGCTGCCATGTGTGTAATACGAGTATAACAAGACATCACCTCATACTCATAAATAATAAATAATAAGTAATGTGTAGTCACTTTTCCGTGGAAATTTGCTTACCACAGCGTAATACAATGTACATATGCTTGAAAATTATTTATGACGATGTTAGTACATTCCAAATGGATATCGAGTATGTGTTTAAATCGGATATTATCGAATTTAGTAAACGAATTTTGAAAATTGATGTTCTTGGCCCAGTTCCAAAATCGATTTCCGTGCGGTATGTATGCATCATGATAGTACCGGGTTCGCGATTCGTTTTTGGCGTCCGCAAACTGCATCGACTGCGAGTATTTATTTTTATAATGTAAATAGCAGAAACTGTTGATAGTTAAACGATTTTCTTTTATTTAAATATATACAAATGGAATTTTCTTAGTATTTTCTTATTTATTTATTTTGATGTGGCGTGGGCCCCTCGAATTATTTATGTTACTATTACAATTTTTTTTTATTTAATTTCCCACACAGAACATAATCGACGAACAAATGTTGCGGTACTAAGCTACTCACGATATTGTCGATATCGTGCCACCCTGAAGCGATTAGAAAATGTTATTGATGTTCAAATTCGAAATACATTGCTTGATGCGCTAAGTGGATTTTCACCGACATGCATTAATACCAGGATTATGTTTTGCAAGGACACGTTTGATTACCCGGAACTGGAGACACACGATTTGTTGTGTAATCATTTGGCGCCAAAATTAAAAGGACGGCCACGGGGCCGAAGGAAGACCACACGATCGGAAAATTCACCTGGTAAACCGCGAAGCCCCTCGCTAAGCGATTCCAATGAGTCGGAAGAATCAGAATGTTCGGTTCGTGCGCGTAATAGACCTGAAGTAAATCAACGGCATAACCATCGTCCGGCTCGAACTAAAACAAAGTCGGAATGTAGTGAGACTACATTTGTAGCGGCTGCACCATCCCCTAAACCGAGAAAACCTATTAAGTTGACGGTGCGTGGTACGTCAACGAAAAATATGACAATCGTTAAGTCGGAAGAGGATGAGGAAGAAATTGTGGAAGGTAACGTAAAAGAACAAAGCGACACACTAGAAGACAAAAAACTGAAAATTGAGGAACCCGCCGTCACAGACGTACAACCTGAAGTAGAAAACGTACCTAAAATACGGACGGAAGCAGAACAAACAGCCGGACTAAGTCCTGCAAAACTCGAAGAACGTAACTTTTTGAAAAAATTACACGAATTCATGAACGAACGACTCACTCCAATTCCAAAAGTTATTTGGGTTAGTCTGAAAGATGGTAAGTAAAATAAATAATTTCTATGCATAGTTTCGTTTATCTAATGTGTCTCTGTTTATCTTGTTCCTAGTAAATCTTCATGCGATATACAACCGGGTACAAGAACTGGGCGGCTACAGTAATTTAACAGATCCTGTAGCATGGGAAAATCTTTTTGTCGGTAGTGCAACACCGCAGTATAGTTCGATCACTAGTAAAAGATATGAACGTGTGTTGCTTCCATATGAACAGCACGAGCGAGGCATCGTCGAAGACCCTGAAGTGGTTGTCGAGAAGCAGATACCCGAAGTGGCTACCCAACTTGTCGCCGAGAAGCAAGAAGAACCTAAACAAACAGAACCAGAGTTAACTCAAATAATTAAAGAAGAGAAACCGGCTGAGATTGAATTGGAACCACCAAAAGTGGAGGTACCCGAAATCATTGAAGACATTGAAATGGATAATGAAGTGGAGAAAATTTTAATCAAAACTGAGGAGATCGAAGACCAAATACCCGATCCGGATGTAAAGGAGGCCGAACTAACCGTCGAGCAAATGAAAGAAATCCAAATGAAAGTAAAATCAAAGGAAAATAATGTCGTTACAACAACAACAACCACCACCACTACAACCACAAATCATGTATTAAATGTGCCACCGGTTACTGTAATAGTCGGCAGCGAAGCCGGCAAATCGGAATCGAATCCATCAACATCAAAAATTCAAATCCAGCAACCACATACAACTATCACGGTGCATCAGACCACAATACATCCACAAATTTCACCCAAATCGAATCAAAATCAACCAATTCAAATCACTAATCAAATTCAAATACAGCAGATCACAGTCCAACCAAATAGCGAAATGAATCAAACCAATTTTAATATCACCCAGGATAAAATGGGCCAAGAAATCCAAATTACTCCGTCGACGAATGGTGACTACTGTAAAGTATTAAATCGACAATCGCCGTCTGGCGATGAGACGAGTCCATCGAAAAAAGTGTCATCGTTGCGACATATTCGCGTTAAAAGTAAAGATAATTTGAACGGGTTATCACCGAGCCGAAATCCGGACACCATCGCAACCAATAAAATTGACAGCCACATTCCATTGATTTTAAATCAGAAAATGACTACCATAACGCCGATCCTGGGCAGTAATAGTATTAGTAGTCAAGAGCGCGATAGTAATTTGGGCAAACGTCAAAAGTCGCCTGAAGTTATTGAGCTGCTGGATAGTGATAATGAGAATAGTAATCCAAAACATGTGAAATTATGTCCGCCAGTTAAGAAACGGAAATTGGAAATTCTGCGGGAAGGTGGACTAGAGGTGACGCCGATTCATCATGGTGCGCCACTTCCAGTTCGGAAACAAGATACGCCGCCTAGCTTCGAGGTGACAACTAAAAAATTAATTGTGCCTACACCAACCGTACCTAAAGTGGTGCCACGCGTAAATGAGCGACCGAAAACTCCGAAAGCCTCGGTAATTCCGAATATGAACGTGGCTACACCACCGAAACCACTTTTTCAATCACATTGTATATTCCAAAGTAGTAGTAGAATATTTGGTAATCCAAAGGACGTGTTCCAGCCTCAGGCGCTGACAACAAAACCCGTTGTACCAGCGTTAACGTATATTAAAAAGGAAAATGGCATAATTGATTTGACTTCGGTATCGCCGATCGAGAGAACCCCGTCTATAGAAATAACAAAAATTCCTTCAACGCCACAACCACCACCTGCTCCGAAAAAATCAGTTACGCCGCACTCAATTTCGTTACACTTAGGTAACCCGAATTCCAAGTCAAACTCCATAGTTCGTGATTTGCACGCGGGTGAGAAAAATTTGCGAACAAAAACTAAAATCGAGCCACCTCAAATTCCTCCACAAATCTCTTTAATACCTCAGCAAAAGTTAACCCATGTGCAACACATTCATAATTCACAGAATCATAATATTAAACGAAATTTTATGGCCGAACCAGAAGTGAAAAGGAAATCGGCCGTCATTCCACCATCCCTCCCAATCACCATACCAAAACCATCCCAATCCCCATCAATTCCATCACCTTCATTTGCGCCAATACCAACATCGACGCCATCCAATAATCCAACAAATATCATACCTCCACCACCGGCAGCATATTTCCCATCGCTGTCCCAATTACCACCCATGCCATCACAAACCTCAACAAATCCATCGCATTATTCACCATTCCTGCCATTACTCGATCCAATGTATTTCCCATCGCTGTATCCTAGTCGCGGCATGTTATTTCCACCCGCACCACATCTACCTCCAGAATTTTTACAGTACTTTACAAAAAATATGGCGGCAGCACAGAGTAGTGGCTTACCTATAACAAAAAGTTAACTCTTTAGTAATGTAGTGTACATATAATAATATAATAATGTAGTATATTCATTCTAACATTTTTCTTTTATAATAATATCGCGCGCGTGCATATTTGCTACTGTTTCTTAATAACGTAATAATACACAAAATGGCCGAATAAATATAATCGCAGTACACACGATTTAAATTTAAAAAAAAAAAAACCAAGCGGTGAACATTTGAACAGGAAATGTCATTTTGTATCTAATAATTTTGTTTTTATTGTAAATTATTTGTGCCAGTAGTAGAAAAAAAATCAAATATTTGATCAATATTGTGAATTATTATATAAAGTAATAAAATTTAATAAATGAAATATAAATATTAATTAAACACAAATCATTATTATTATTACATGTATTATGTGAATTTACCGTTCTTTTTACTACATACATATTATAATAATAAATATAAATTATTATGAAGTGTTTTTGTGTATATTTTATAATAATACATAATAGGTATAATTTTATAATACTTAAATAAATAAATATATTCTTAATATTAAATTTAATTATAATACATATAATATAATATAATGTATATTATTATTAATTAATATTGATAATTATAATCGAAGTAAAAAAAATATTAAAGATGGCGTGTTATTTATCTTAATTTGAAATGCAGATTAATATTTTACACCACGAGGTTGTTCAGGTAGGTAATAAATTAAATAAATTGAAAATATAAAATCCTCCCCGGCGGGGAATCGAACCCCGGTCTCCCGCGTGACAGGCGGGGATACTTACCACTATACTACCGAGGATATGCAATTAAATCAAAAAAGAGAAATTATGGTGGCAAGACTATGATGTTTATTTATATCTCGTATTTTTACTACCAAATCGGAACCGTTGCGAGCTATCTTGATTAGACACGTAGTCTGATTAAAAATAGCAACCCGAAATGTAAAATAATGATTTAGGCCAGCACTAGGAAGCGTCAATGTGGGAATAGCAACTTTCAACTGGCAGCATGAAACAGGTTTCATATTCAAACGTCGATGAGCCTAATTTTACTGCAAAACTTATAAAGATTTTCACAGTGCGTTATCGAAAGTATGGGGGGAGGGCTACAAAACACTGAACAGGATATAAACTTTATCGAACATCGCATCAGGTATAGATTCACCCCTTCCTACCATCATCTGACTTTTAATATTCCTCAATTAACCAATTTCTTACAAAACATGATTATTAATTAAAAAATTCTCCTCGAGCCTGCTAGGAGTCGAACCTAGAATCTTCTGATCCGTAGTCAGACGCGTTATCCATTGCGCCACAAGCCCACACATATTTTTTGGCAGACCAATTTGTAACTATGATTTATAGAATATTTATAGCACATAAATATTTTAAAAATTATAAATGTTTAGTTAGTTTTAAGTCATAATTAAGTTATTTATAATTCTTCTTTTAGTTAAATGGATCTACAATGGTGTGGTTTTATGTATCCCATGTTGTCTAGTGGCTAGGATATCTGGCTTTCACCCAGAAGGCCCGGGTTCGATTCCCGGCATGGGAAATTTTTTTCGTTATTGTGTGCCTGGAAGTAATAGAATTAATCATTTACATTTCATAATAAATTATTATAGAATCGTGATTGGAATCGTACCACAATTAAAAGCTGTGTTGCTTTCAAAATTTTACAACAACAATTTTTGGCCTTACATAAGTATACGATAGACGAAGAGAATATGAAATTGGAAGTTCGAGATTTCACTAATAAGGTTACTGATTTGTTTTATAACCATCATAGTCTCGAGTTCGACGATAAGCTTGATTACGATTTTTATCAATAAAATGTGAAAGGACCTCAACAATTAAATGGTTTTTCTTAGTCTACCAATTAAATAGAAATTGCGCCAGTTAGTTGTTGCAGCCTCCGCCGAGGGCAGATCATATTATACGTGATGGAACACCACACTCTGTCCGAGGTAATGCTGTTGTGACTGAATATGTTGGATCTGGGGGAGCTAACCTGGGAACATTTACGGACTGGATCAAGATGAAAAACCGACGATCTGCAATACTATAGGTCCATTTGAAATAACCCAGTTCTCTTCCACGACACTCATTTGGCCAAGATGGAAAATAATAATTTAAAACTAATTAAAATGAGAATGAGTATCTTAAACGGTAAAGAAGATAATCGTTCTAGTTCTATTAATTTGGAAGATATCAACGCATCTATCTATATGCTGATGACAGGTGTATTTAATTACCAATCGCGTATATACAGGGTTCGGCATCCCTACGCTGCTAACAACATGGCACTACAAAATCTGGTCTGATTTCAAAACGTGGAAACTGCCAATAAATTGGCAATACGGTTGTTAATTACCGCTTGTTTCTGGATGAATATTCTATTATCATTACCTAAAACCATTTTGAACCGGAAATTCGACAATAAAATATTTTCATGTTTTTGCGAAAATCCCTGATGGCCTTACTTATTTTTATCGGGAAAAATTTATTGTCACAGATTCGGTAAATTTGGATCATTTTCGGTTATTTGGAATATTTTAAGTAGATCTGCCTTTAAGTTGACGCAATATGTTGCCTCGTTTGCCTGCAACCATGGTTCGATTACAAAATCTGTCCTGATTCCAAAACGGGGAAACTGCCAATAAATTGGCATTCCGGTTGTAAATTACCGCTTGTTTCTGGATGAATATTCTATTATCATTACCTAAAACCATTTTGAACCGGAAATTCGACAATAAAATATTTTCATTTTTTTGCGAAAATCCCTGATGAAGTCTATCTTGAATGGGCCATATGGTACAAAACGCGATATTTCAAAACGTGATATTTGAAGACGCGATATGGTAAAAAACGGGATATTGTTAGCCTTACTGATTTTTATCGGGAAAAATTTATTGTCACAGATTCGGTAAATTTGGATCATTTTCGGTTATTTGGAATATTTTAAGTAGATCTGCCTTTAAGTTGACGCAATATGTTGCCTCGTTTGCTTGCAACCATGGTTCGATTACAAAATCTGTCCTGATTCCAAAACGGGGAAACTGCCAATAAATTGGCATTCCGGTTGTAAATTACCGCTTGTTTCTGGATGAATATTCTATTATCATTACCTAAAACCATTTTGAACCGGAAATTCGACAATAAAATATTTTCATTTTTTTGCGAAAATCCCTGATGAAGTCTATCTTGAATGGGCCATATGGTACAAAACGCGATATTTCAAAACGTGATATTTGAAGACGCGATATGGTAAAAAACGGGATATTGTTAGCCTTACTGATTTTAATCGGGAAAAATTTATTGTCACAGATTCGGTAAATTTGAATCATTTTCGGTTATTTGGAATATTTTAAGTAGATCTGCCTTTAAGTTGACACAATATGTTGCCTCGTTTGCCTGCAACCATGGTTCGATTACAAAATCTGGCCTGATTCCAAAACGGGAAAACTGCCAATAAATTGGCATTCCGGTTGTAAATTACCGCTTGTTTCTGGATGAATATTCTATTATCATTACCTAAAACCATTTTGAACCGGAAATTCGACAATAAAATTTTTTCATTTTTTTGCGAAAATCCCTGATAGCCTTACTTATTTTTATCGGGAAAAATTTATTGTTACAGATTCGGTAAATTTGAATCATTTTCGGTTATTTGGAATATTTTAAGTAGATCTGCCTTTAAGTTGACGCAGTATGTTGCCTCGTTTGCCTGCAACCATGGTTCGATTACAAAATCTGGCCTGATTCCAAAACGGGAAAACTGCCAATAAATTGGCAATCCGGTTGTAAATTACCGCTTGTTTCTGGATGAATATTCTATTATCATTACCTAAAACCATTTTGAACCGGAAATTCGACAATAAAATATTTTCATTTTTTTGCGAAAATCCCTGATGGTTAGCCTTACTTATTTTTATCGGGAAAAATTTATTGTCACAGATTCGGTAAATTTGAATCATTTTCGGTTATTTGGAATATTTTAAGTAGATCTGCCTTTAAGTTGACACAATATGTTGCCTCGTTTGCCTGCAACCATGGTTCGATTACAAAATCTGGCCTGATTCCAAAACGGGGAAACTGCCAATAAATTGGCAATCCGGTTGTTAATTACCGCTTGTTTCTGGATGAATATTCTATTATCATTACCTAAAACCATTTTGAACCGGAAATTCGACAATAAAATTTTTTCATTTTTTTGCGAAAATCCCTGATAGCCTTACTTATTTTTATCGGGAAAAATTTATTGTTACAGATTCGGTAAATTTGAATCATTTTCGGTTATTTGGAATATTTTAAGTAGATCTGCCTTTAAGTTGACGCAGTATGTTGCCTCGTTTGCCTGCAACCATGGTTCGATTACAAAATCTGGCCTGATTCCAAAACGGGAAAACTGCCAATAAATTGGCAATCCGGTTGTAAATTACCGCTTGTTTCTGGACGGGAAAAATTTATTGTCACAGGTAAATCGGTAAATTTGAATCATTTTCGGTTATTTGGAATATTTTAAGTAGATCTGCCTTTAAGTTGACACAATATGTTGCCTCGTTTGCCTGCAACCATGGTTCGATTACAAAATCTGGCCTGATTTCAAAACGGGGAAACCGCCAATTAATTGGCAATCCGGTTGTTAATTACCGCTTGTTTCTGGATGAATATTCTATTATCATTACCTAAAACCGTTTTGAACCGGAAATTCGACAATAAAATGTTTTCATTTTTTTGCGAAAATCCCTGATGGCTAGCCTTACTTATTTTTATCGGGAAAAATTTATTGTCACAGATTCGGTAAATTTGAATCATTTTCGGTTATTTGGAATATTTTAAGTAGATCTGCCTTTAAGTTGACACAATATGTTGCCTCGTTTGCCTGCAACCATGGTTCGATTACAAAATCTGGCCTGATTCCAAAACGGGGAAACTGCCAATAAATTGGCAATCCGGTTGTAAATTACCGCTTGTTTCTTGATGAATATTCTATTATCATTACCTTAAACCATTTTGAACCGGAAATTCGACAATAAAATATTTTCATTTTTTTGCGAAAATCCCTGATGGTTAGCCTTACTTATTTTTATCGGGAAAAATTTATTGTCACAGATTCGGTAAATTTGAATCATTTTCGGTTATTTTGAATATTTTAAGTAGATCTGCCTTTAAGTTGACGCAATATGTTGCCTCGTTTGCCTGCAACCATGGTTCGATTACAAAATCTGGCCTGATTCCAAAACGGGGAAACTGCCAATAAATTGGCAATCCGGTTGTAAATTACCGCTTGTTTCTGGATGAATATTCTATTATCATTACCTAAAACCATTTTGAACCGGAAATTCGACAATAAAATATTTTCATTTTTTTGCGAAAATCCCTGATGGTTAGCCTTACTTATTTTATCGGGAAAAATTTATTGTCACAGATTCGGTAAATTTGAATCATTTTCGGTTATTTGGAATATTTTAAGTAGATCTGCCTTTAAGTTGACACAATATGATGCCTCGTTTGCCTGCAACCATGGTTCGATTACAAAATCTGGCCTGATTCCAAAACGGGGAAACTGCCAATAAATTGGCAATCCGGTTGTAAATTACCGCTTGTTTCTGGATGAATATTCTATTATCATTACCTAAAACCATTTTGAACCGGAAATTCGACAATAAAATTTTTTCATTTTTTTGCGAAAATCCCTGATAGCCTTACTTATTTTTATCGGGAAAAATTTATTGTTACAGATTCGGTAAATTTGAATCATTTTCGGTTATTTGGAATATTTTAAGTAGATCTGCCTTTAAGTTGACGCAGTATGTTGCCTCGTTTGCCTGCAACCATGGTTCGATTACAAAATCTGGCCTGATTCCAAAACGGGAAAACTGCCAATAAATTGGCAATCCGGTTGTAAATTACCGCTTGTTTCTGGACGGGAAAAATTTATTGTCACAGGTAAATCGGTAAATTTGAATCATTTTCGGTTATTTGGAATATTTTAAGTAGATCTGCCTTTAAGTTGACACAATATGTTGCCTCGTTTGCCTGCAACCATGGTTCGATTACAAAATCTGGCCTGATTTCAAAACGGGGAAACCGCCAATTAATTGGCAATCCGGTTGTTAATTACCGCTTGTTTCTGGATGAATATTCTATTATCATTACCTAAAACCGTTTTGAACCGGAAATTCGACAATAAAATGTTTTCATTTTTTTGCGAAAATCCCTGATGGTTAGCCTTACTTATTTTTATCGGGAAAAATTTATTGTCACAGATTCGGTAAATTTGAATCATTTTCGGTTATTTGGAATATTTTAAGTAGATCTGCCTTTAAGTTGACACAATATGTTGCCTCGTTTGCCTGCAACCATGGTTCGATTACAAAATCTGGCCTGATTCCAAAACGGGAAAACTGCCAATAAATTGGCATTCCGGTTGTAAATTACCGCTTGTTTCTGGATGAATATTCTATTATCATTACCTTAAACCATTTTGAACCGGAAATTCGACAATAAAATATTTTCATGTTTTTGCGAAAATCCCTGATGGCCTTACTTATTTTTATCGGGAAAAATTTATTGTCACAGGTTCGGTAAATTTGAATCATTTTCGGTTATTTGGAATATTTTAAGTAGATCTTCCTTTAAGTTGACGCAATATGTTGCCTCGTTGCCTGCAGCCATGGTTCGATTACAAAATTACAAAATCTGGCCTGATTTCAAAATGGGGAAACTGCCAATTGATTGGCAATCCGGTTGTAAATTACCGCTTGTTTCTGGATGAATATTCTATTATCATTACCTAAAACCGTTTTGAACCGGAAATTCGACAATAAAATGTTTTCATTTTTTTGCGAAAATCCCTGATGGCTAGCCTTACTTATTTTTATCGGGAAAAATTTATTGTCACAGATTCGGTAAATTTGAATCATTTTCGGTTATTTGGAATATTTTAAGTAGATCTGCCTTTAAGTTGACACAATATGTTGCCTCGTTTGCCTGCAACCATGGTTCGATTACAAAATCTGGCCTGATTCCAAAACGGGGAAACTGCCAATAAATTGGCAATCCGGTTGTAAATTACCGCTTGTTTCTGGATGAATATTCTATTATCATTACCTTAAACAGTTTTGAACCGGAAATTCGACAATAAAATATTTTCATTTTTTTGCGAAAATCCCTGATGGTTAGCCTTACTTATTTTAATCGGGAAAAATTTATTGTCACAGATTCGGTAAATTTGAATCATTTTCGGTTATTTGGAATATTTTAAGTAGATCTGCCTTAAAGTTGACGCAATATGTTGCCTCGTTTGCCTGCAACCATGGTTCGATTACAAAATCTGGCCTGATTCCAAAACGGGGAAACTGCCAATAAATTGGCAATCCGGTTGTAAATTACCGCTTGTTTCTGGATGAATATTCTATTATCATTACCTAAAACCATTTTGAACCGGAAATTCGACAATAAAATTTTTTCATTTTTTTGCGAAAATCCCTGATAGCCTTACTTATTTTTATCGGGAAAAATTTATTGTTACAGATTCGGTAAATTTGAATCATTTTCGGTTATTTGGAATATTTTAAGTAGATCTGCCTTTAAGTTGACGCAGTATGTTGCCTCGTTTGCCTGCAACCATGGTTCGATTACAAAATCTGGCCTGATTCCAAAACGGGAAAACTGCCAATAAATTGGCAATCCGGTTGTAAATTACCGCTTGTTTCTGGACGGGAAAAATTTATTGTCACAGGTAAATCGGTAAATTTGAATCATTTTCGGTTATTTGGAATATTTTAAGTAGATCTGCCTTTAAGTTGACACAATATGTTGCCTCGTTTGCCTGCAACCATGGTTCGATTACAAAATCTGGCCTGATTTCAAAACGGGGAAACCGCCAATTAATTGACAATCCGGTTGTTAATTACCGCTTGTTTCTGGATGAATATTCTATTATCATTACCTAAAACCGTTTTGAACCGGAAATTCGACAATAAAATGTTTTCATTTTTTTGCGAAAATCCCTGATGGCTAGCCTTACTTATTTTTATCGGGAAAAATTTATTGTCACAGATTCGGTAAATTTGAATCATTTTCGGTTATTTGGAATATTTTAAGTAGATCTGCCTTTAAGTTGACACAATATGTTGCCTCGTTTGCCTGCAACCATGGTTCGATTACAAAATCTGGCCTGATTCCAAAACGGGGAAACTGCCAATAAATTGGCAATCCGGTTGTAAATTACCGCTTGTTTCTGGATGAATATTCTATTATCATTACCTAAAACCATTTTGAACCGGAAATTCGACAATAAAATATTTTCATTTTTTTGCGAAAATCCCTGATGGCAAGCCTTACTTATTTTTATCGGGAAAAATTTATTGTCACAGATTCGGTAAATTTGAATCATTTTCGGTTATTTTGAATATTTTAAGTAGATCTGCCTTTAAGTTGACACAATATGTTGCCTCGTTTGCCTGCAACCATGGTTCGATTACAAAATCTGGCCTAATTCCAAAACGGGGAAACTGCCAATAAATTGGCAATCCGGTTGTAAATTACCGCTTGTTTCTGGATGAATATTCTATTATCATTACCTAAAACCATTTTGAACCGGAAATTCGACAATAAAATATTTTCATTTTTTTGCGAAAATCCCTGATGGTTAGCCTTACTTATTTTTATCGGGAAAAATTTATTGTCACAGATTCGGTAAATTTGAATCATTTTCGGTTATTTGGAATATTTTAAGTAGATCTGCCTTTAAGTTGACGCAATATGTTGCCTCGTTTGCCTGCAACCATGGTTCGATTACAAAATCTGGCCTGATTCCAAAACGGGGAAACTGCCAATAAATTGGCATTCTGGTTGTAAATTACCGCTTGTTTCTGGATGAATATTCTATTATCATTACCTTAAACCATTTTGAACCGGAAATTCGACAATAAAATGTTTTCATTTTTTTGCGAAAATCCCTGATGCATTACTTATTTGCATCGGGAAAAATTTATTGTCACAGATTCGGTAAATTTGAATCATTTTCGGTTATTTGGAATATTTTAAGTAGATCTTCCTTTAAGTTGACGCAATATGTTGCCTCGTTTGCCTGCAACCATGGTTCGATTACAAAATCTGGCCTGATTCCAAAACGGGGAAACTGCCAATAAATTGGCAATCCGGTTGTAAATTACCGCTTGTTTCTGGATGAATATTCTATTATCATTACCTAAAACCATTTTGAACCGGAAATTCGACAATAAAATATTTTCATTTTTTTGCGAAAATCCCTGATGGTTAGCCTTACTTATTTTTATCGGGAAAAATTTATTGTCACAGATTCGGTAAATTTGAATCATTTTCGGTTATTTGGAATATTTTAAGTAGATCTGCCTTTAAGTTGACGCAATATGTTGCCTCGTTTGCCTGCAACCATGGTTCGATTACAAAATCTGGCCTGATTCCAAAACGGGGAAACTGCCAATAAATTGGCAATCCGGTTGTAAATTACCGCTTGTTTCTTGATGAATATTCTATTATCATTACCTAAAACCATTTTGAACCGGAAATTCGACAATAAAATATTTTCATTTTTTTGCGAAAATCCCTGATGGTTTAGCCTTACTTATTTTTATCGGGAAAAATTTATTGTCACAGATTCGGTAAATTTGAATCATTTTCGGTTATTTGGAATATTTTAAGTAGATCTGCCTTTAAGTTGACGCAATATGTTGCCTCGTTTGCCTGCAACCATGGTTCGATTACAAAATCTGGCCTGATTCCAAAACGGGGAAACTGCCAATAAATTGGCAATCCGGTTGTAAATTACCGCTTGTTTCTGGATGAATATTCTATTATCATTACCTAAAACCATTTTGAACCGGAAATTCGACAATAAAATATTTTCATTTTTTTGCGAAAATCCCTGATGGTTAGCCTTACTTATTTTTATCGGGAAAAATTTATTGTCACAGATTCGGTAAATTTGGATCATTTTCGGTTATTTGGAATATTTTAAGTAGATCTGCCTTTAAGTTGACGCAATATGTTGCCTCGTTTGCCTGCAACCATGGTTCGATTACAAAATCTGGCCTGATTCCAAAACGGGGAAACCGCCAATAAATTGGCAATCCGGTTGTTAATTACCGCTTGTTTCTGGATGAATATTCTATTATCATTACCTAAAACCATTTTGAACCGGAAATTCGACAATAAAATATTTTCATTTTTTTGCGAAAATCCCTGATGATTGTTAGCCTTACTTATTTTTATCGGGAAAAATTTAATGTCACAGATTCGGTAAATTTGGATCATTTTCGGTTATTTGGAATATTTTAAGTAGATCTGCCTTTAAGTTGACGCAATATGTTGCCTCGTTTGCCTGCAACCATGGTTCGATTACAAAATCTGGCCTGATTCCAAAACGGGGAAACTGCCAATAAATTGGCAATCCGGTTGTAAATTACCGCTTGTTTCTTGATGAATATTCTATTATCATTACCTAAAACCATTTTGAACCGGAAATTCGACAATAAAATATTTTCATTTTTTTGCGAAAATCCCTGATGGTTGTTAGCCTTACTTATTTTTATCGGGAAAAATTTATTGTCACAGGTTCGGTAAATTTGAATCATTTTCGGTTATTTGGAATATTTTAAGTAGATCTTCCTTTAAGTTGACGCAATATGTTGCCTCGTTGCCTGCAGCCATGGTTCGATTACAAAATTACAAAATCTGGCCTGATTTCAAAATGAGGAAACCGCCAATTGATTGGCAATTCGGTTGTTAATTACCGCTTGTTTCTGGATGAATATTCTATTATCATTACCTAAAACCATTTTGAACCGGAAATTCGACAATAAAATATTTTCATTTTTTTGCGAAGATCCCTGATGGTTTAGCCTTACTTATTTTTATCGGGAAAAATTTATTGTCACAGATTCGGTAAATTTGAATCATTTTCGGTTATTTGGAATATTTTAAGTAGATCTTCCTTTAAGTTGACGCAATATGTTGCCTCGTTTGCCTGCAACCATGGTTCGATTACAAAATCTGGCCTGATTTCAAAACGGGGAAACCGCCAATTAATTGGCAATCCGGTTGTTAATTACCGCTTGCTTCTGAATGAATGTTCTATTATCATTACCTAAAACCATTTTGAACCGGAAATTCAACAATAAAATATTTTCATTTTTTTTGCGGAAATGCCTGATGGTTAGCCTTACTTATTTTTATCGGGAAAAATTTATTGTCACAGATTCGGTAAATTTGAATCATTTTCGGTTATTTGGAATATTTTAAGTAGATCTTCCTTTAAGTTGACGCAATATGTTGCCTCGTTTGCCTGCAACCATGGTTCGATTACAAAATCTGGCCTGATTCCAAAACGGGGAAACTGCCAATAAATTGGCAATCCGGTTGTTAATTACCGATTGTTTCTGGATGAATATTCTAGTATCATTACCTTAAACCGTTTTGAACCGGAAATTCGACAATAAAATGTTTTCATTTTTTGCGAAAATCCCTGATAGCCTTACTTATTTTTATCGGGAAAAATTTATTGTCACAGATTCGGTAAATTTGAATCATTTTCGGTTATTTGGAATATTTTAAGTAGATCTGGCCTGATGCCAAAACGGGGAAACTGCCAATAAATTGGCAATCCATTTTGAACCGGGTTTCATTTTTTTGCGAAAATCCCTGATGGTTGTTAGCCTTACTTATTTTTATCGGGAAAAATTTATTGTCACAGATTCGGTAAATTTGAATCATTTTCGGTTATTTGGAATATTTTAAGTAGATCTGCCTTTAAGTTGACACAATATGTTGCCTCGTTTGCCTGCAACCATGGTTCGATTACAAAATCTGGCCTGATTTCAAAACGGGGAAACCGCCAATTAATTGGCAATCCGGTTGTTAATTACCGCTTGTTTCTGGATGAATATTCTATTATCATTACCTAAAACCATTTTGAACCGGAAATTCGACAATAAAATATTTTCATTTTTTTTGCGGAAATCCCTGATGGTTAGCCTTACTTATTTTTATCGGGAAAAATTTATTGTCACAGATTCGGTAAATTTGAATCATTTTCGGTTATTTGGAATATTTTAAGTAGATCTGCCTTTTAGTTGACGCAATATGTTGCCTCGTTTGCCTGCAACCATGGTTCGATTACAAAATCTGGCCTGATGCCAAAACGGGGAAACTGCCAATAAATTGGCAATCCGGTTGTAAATTACCGCTGGTTTCTGGATGTATATTCTATTATCATTACCTAAAACCATTTTGAACCGGGTTTCATTTTTTTGCGAAAATCCCTGATGGTTAGCCTTATTTATTTTTATCGGGTAAAATTTATTGTCATAGATTCGGTAAATTTGGATCATTTTCGGTTATTTGGAATATTTTAAGTAGATCCGCCCCGGTGGCAAAGTGGACATCATGCTTGCTCCAGCGACCGGAGGTCCCGGGTTTGATTCCCGCTGGTTACAAGGAAAAAATTTCACGGCTGGTTTAGGATCAATGAATTAATCACTCATTATCCGAAATGAAATTATGATTATAAAACCTCGTTTAAGGCGGCCAAATCCCTTGATGGGATATAGTGCCAGAGAGAGAGAAAATTGTATTGTATTAAAGCCGATTTTCTTAGAATGTTAAGAAAAAAAATTTTAGGATTAGGGGAAATAAAATCATTTTATGGTTATGGTGGTTACCGCAAGGCGTTATTTTTTCTATTTTTCTCGAAAAATTTATCTTTTAGTAAAATTTAGCATTTGTTATTTGATAGCAAAATACCGAATTTAATTTGATCTATTTCATAAAATAAAAAAAACTAAAATAAATATTAATAAAATGAACCAACACAGAAAAATTAAAACGCATTAAAAATTAAAGCCAAAAGTTGTTGCTTTCACATTTCTTAGCTAATCCGATTAGATTAGTGAAAGCAACACTACTAAAGTTTCAAATGCGGAACAATTCAAATACATACAGCTAATATTCGATACGGAATTACTTTCACTTATTATCATAAACATATAATTTTTCATTTCTAAATTTAAAAACAAGTCCTCCCCGGCGGGGAATCGAACCCCGGTCTCCCGCGTGACAGGCGGGGATACTTACCACTATACTACCGAGGACATGATAAGAGTATTTTATAAGAGTACTAAAACATTTGATGCCAACATAATAACTCTAAACTAGTTGGTAGCACTGCAGCGCCAACGACAACATTAGAAATAGATTTTAAAAACAATGTGGTCGCCGCAAGGATCAGTCAGACAATGTGCAGTCAACAGCAATTAAAGTCGTTGAGGGCACCAAGCAATAGAAAAGAGCGTTCCAGCTCTTTCAAGCCAAGAGTCATTTATTTGCCTCAAAATGGAAAATTACCGAGAGAGAGACAAGCTCGACCAAGACAAATCTTAACCTAGCCAGTGTATGTAGTGCGCTGGATATGTCCAGCAATATTTCGTCGAATGTGCTGTGAAAATTAGTCCGGACTATGGGAATTACACTGAAATGTGACGGTGACGCACGTTCGAAATTTTACAATGTGGTCAATGTATCATTTGTTTTAATGAAATATGTAGATGAACGAATTCAGAGAGTGAATATTAATAGAGTGTTTAATTAATCAGCAGCCCAAATTGTAGCTATTAAAAATCAATAGATAAACTGCGGATTTGAAGAAAAAATAAAGCAACCAACGCACAAATCGAAATCGACAGATGCACGATTCCCGAATACACGAATTATTTCATTTCATTTAGGATTCTTCGGGCAGAGCTGTCAGAGAAGCCCAACCAGTTAATTGCAATAAACACATACTCTGGACTTTTTCAATATAACTCACATCAAAGGTGACCGCACCTCAAAATGTTATTTCAAAGGCTGAAAGCGCCCAATGTTTTATATTAGAAAGAGATTTGAGTAATTTAATTGGATGTTGAGAACGACGTTAGGCGTTATGTAAGTCGATCTGAGAGCATATTTTATAATAGCATATTTTATAATGGGATTTTGCGCTAAAATTAACTATAGAAATTTGTCGAAGCCTATACAGGATTTAGCATTTAGCTAAAACAAATTACATCATTTTTAAATATATTTTACTACATACAAAAATATAAAAATGCCTACATAAATAAATAATTAATTACTAATATCACTAATATATTTCTAATAAATTATACGCAACGTCGCCAGCATACTTCTGCATTAGGGCATCTTCGTTCGCCAAATAAATTATTGCGTCCGCTTCATTTAATTTAAATTTAGCACATTTATCATACAACGCTTTAGCTAGAACATCACTAATATTACAATGTTTAAAAATAAAAATTTTATTAACGTGTTTCCACTTCATTGTTTGTATTTTACGACGCGCCATTTCATACTCGACAAATTTGTAGACGAATATATCAGATATTGAGCAACTCGATATCTTCATCCACTGAAAAAAAATACAATACATAATTATTTTGTGCTACATGTTGTAAACATTTAGGGGATACGGCGCTATCTATACGCCAACATCAGTAAACTCACCATAATATTTTTAAAACATTTCACCGCTTCAAAGAGCACCATATCGTTTATTAAATCGCAATTTTCTAGATGTAAATTCCATAAATTACAACCATTTTGGTATAGAGATTTTAATACTGCCAGCGAAATATTGACACAGTCTTTAAGACATAAATAATTTATGTCGTAGTTTGCGAATGAATCGATTTCAGTTATGCTACAATTATTTAGCTCTAAATATCGTAGCTCAATTATACGGTTTCGGTTCAACCGCGATAAGTTTCGCAGCAAATTATCGATGTGCTCGTATTGTCGACGTTTTCGATTAAAGATTTGTAAATATCGTAGCTGCGGAATTAATTTATCGCTGGTGTAAAGTGAAACGTGTAAAAAATTCCAATCATTAAAATTACGATAATCACAGTTTAAGTATAAAATTTGTAGAATAGGCAATCGCAGTACAATAAAAAAATGTTCCGGTTCTAATATTTTCGTGCAGTGCACTAAATCCAATTTTTGTAGCAGACTAAAATTTAAATTTAAATTCACTAGTAAATCGTCCGGGCGAAATCGATTATTAATGTTCATTGATGAATTTGTATACAAAAATCGTACCCGTAGCTTACGCCGATATTCAACGTCCTGCATAATATTTCGATAGAATTCGCCTCTCGTTTTATACCGCTTCCGATTATTCACAAATATTAATGATTCGATTTTTATAATTTTGATTCGCTTACAGAATCGTTTAATTATAGCGATCAGTATGAATACGACACGTGTATTATACGCTTTGTAGTCGAAACAGTCTCGATCGATAATGATCTCGTTAATACGCCGCCCAAACCGTTTCATAAGTTCGTAGAATTCTTCGAGCTGCATCGGAAATGTAAAATTCGGTTGCAGTATTAAAAATTCGTATAAATTAAAATGGCGCTTGTTAAATAAACGATTGTAGCGCGGGAAAAAATGGAAGTAGTTTCGGTGCATATATAATTTGTAGTAATCGTAAAATGCGTTTTCGAATTTTATGAAATCGAATATGTTGATGAATCGATAGAAGTTCGTTATTAGCGTGATTTGCGTTAAAAATGTTTTTGTTTCCGGATGAATATCAGGATCGGTTTGGAAATATAGTTTTGGCTGGTGCCATTTCATAGCAGTGTAGAAGTACGCTAGACTATCGTACTGCCGTTTTGACATCCATTTCATGTTTGGCGTATCCCCACATTCGATCATAGTTACGATTTTATTTATTTCGAGTGGGAACTTTTTTTGTATTCGCCTTACGTCAAAAAATGTTGTTAAAAATTCTAACGGGTCAGCTTCATAGTCCCGCACATATCGGCCATAATCAGAATTTGTTATATATATCACGGGTTCCAGTAGCCAAATTGCGTTATCGATCGTAATTTTATTAGCAAAAAATATTGTGTCATCGTCGGAGTTTATCGATTGCATCAAGTTAGCCGGTACCAAGTGACACGCGTCTAAATGCAATGATAAGTTAAGTGTTTTCCAATTAAACTGACGTAAGCCAGTTAATTGCATTTGATGGTGCGCGAACTTGTGGAAAAATTCTTCAGTGATATTCGCGGAGTTTGTTACTGTAATTTTGGTGATATTTTGACGATTGGCGCAAATTGTCATGAGAAGTTCATTTGTGACGGTTGAGCCGTTGGCTATATGCAGATTGGTTAACGAATCCAGTACGGTATTTGTGTTGACATCTAGTATTTGGAAAATTGGATCAAATGAGTCGTCACTAGTTTCTGGAATGAAGCAATATATAATTTTATAATACTTCGGATCGGCTTATCTTTATTGGTTTTTAATAGAAAAGATATAAACGTTATTTTGCTTGTTATCAGTTTTTCAATTAGACAGACGTTGAATTAAGTTCAATTTTTTAGTTTTTATTTGCGTAAATTGTCGGCTGCTTGAAATTAACAATTAAAATTGTAAATCCCAGAAAATATATAGTTCAAAAGTACGAAAAAATAAATCGGGCTCAACCGGGATTTGAACCCGGGACCTCTCGCACCCAAAGCGAGAATCATACCCCTAGACCATTGAGCCGCTCGAACTATCATCTAATAAATTTACTCACATACACAGCATGTGTAATATATTAAAATAAGATTTGTGCATCCGGTTGTGTTCACTGATTAAATGAAATTGAAAATCCCAAAACATAAACTACATATTTCATAACTAAAAACTGAATCACTACGATTTTACACAGATTACATCATCTCACCTGATTTAGCAGAGACATCAACTTTCTCTTGCACTAACTCCATAGTGTTCTGCGATTTTTCGATTTTTTTTAACGCACCAATTTTTTTTGTCACTAAATTGAACTATTTTGCGCTACTGATGCATCAAACCTCTTCGACTGCATCGAAACCGTATTTGTTTGTATAAATAAAGTCGCGAAATATTTCGCGATCAATATAAACAAACAATAAAACACGAACAGATGTATTAATCATAATAAGCCAATTCAGTAAACGTCGTGATAAGAAGTATATGTATAAAGTAATTGGCAATAAGCGTATTTTTAGCACTTGACCGATTACTACGAAATAAAACGATGTCGTGATCAATGTAATGACGAACACGTGTTGAAATTTTAAAATAGAAACGATTAGTCGGACGTAATATAAAAATAAAATTTATCGCAGGTTCTACCGAGATTTGAACTCGGATCGCTGGATTCAAAGTCCAGAGTGCTAACCATTACACCATAGAACCTTTGTATTGGGCTGATTAGAATACCAAATAACAAATTAACTTAAATATTTTTTACGAAAAAAAATTAAAAACAAAAAGAATATTGTGAAGACGTCAGCTTTGAATGAAGGTTTATTAATCTATTTATTAAAAATGAGTTCTTATCTGAAATTTATGTTTGGCTGGGTTTTGCATAAGGTGAATGAAGAGTAACTGTGATTGTATTAATATATGGTAGCGTGGCCGAGCGGTCTAAGGCGCTGGTTTAAGGCACCAGTCTCCTCGGAGGCGAGGGTTCGAATCCCTCCGCTGCCAAGAAATTTTTTAAATTTTAAAAAAATTTTAGTATTTAAAAAATAACAAATCATTACTGTACTCATTCAACGCTATGTCAATACTGGTTTAGCCAAGGCGATGTATTTGTAAACAATTTTTAGATTGGAATGAAATTTTGGGGCTTTATTTATTAACCCACATACTCCGTGAGTTACATGCATGATTTCAGATTAAAACCGAACATTTAGTTTATAATAAAAATTAAAAATAACAAAAAAATTAAAAAACACAAAGTATAAATTAAATTTTAATTAAACACTGAATCAAAGTCACCAAGCAAAACATTACCAATAAAAGCCGCTCATTATTCCAAGAGAAGTCGTCTATTTTCAAGCGTGCACATTTGGAATCCGTGCATCTTGTTGATTACGGAGGTAACCAAGGTGAACATAAGGTTTGAATATCTTTAAATTCACCTGTCCATCATCTAACAAATCCAAACAACGCATTCACCTTCGCAATAAAATTTTCGATATGTCTGTGGCGTTCCCGATCGTTAGTTTATTTGTCCTACCGGTTAATGGGGTTTGATAGATTTGTAACCACAGTTTATTGCTTGTGGGGCGACACCACGCTGAATCATTGACGTTGTGACAAACACGAAAAAGAAAAAAGTTCTGGGTTTTTTCGCCATTCGAGCGATTAACTTGGTAGTGTAAAGTTGTACAAAATTTGTGAAAGAAATTAAAACGTGTTTAAGGCAAAGTAGCCATTTTTTATTGGTTACAAAAATTTAAATTAAAATTGTATATTGTAAAGCAATAAAAATAAAGTTTATTTTCTACTATTCGAAATTGTGTCGTAATTGATTATTATCATTCATCTTATGTACCATTCACAATGCTACATAATCCTTTGTTTTGAAATGTTTGTATGATCTTAGTTGTAACGTTCTTTACGCAGCCCGAAGTTGAACACCATACGTTCAGATAGGTTTTAGGATTTGTTTATAAAACAGCTGCTGTGTCCGCTCGAAGTTTCTTCCAATAAGAGGATCAGTGGTTATAACAGCTGTGTCATCAGCAAACATTCCACTTCTAGCTTCTACTATGTTTGGTAGATCATTTGTATACAGGCGGTATAATACAGGGCCCAGAACACTACCTTATTGAACCCCTGTAAATAGATTCTTTAGTTATGAGCATTCCCCTTCCTATCTTATCCGGAAGTAACATACTTTCTTTTTTTGCACAGCCTCCTCAATTGTATCAATAGTCCTATACGTACCTACCTGCACCCAAATTCCGGTTTAATGATAAATGGTAATGGGAAATGGTAATGGTTTTTTTTTCGACCAGTCATTTACCATTACCATAAAATTTTCGATTCCGGTTCAACAAATGGGTTTTAACCTGGGAAACATTTAATAAATTACGTTTTTTGGTTTATTGGGCTATATTTTGACAGAAATTGTTTTTTTGCGATGAGCAAACATATCAAAATACATAAAATATAAATACATATGTATATATAATATACTACAAAATGATTGTAAGTAATATTCAAAATAAATTACAAAATTAATTGAATTTTAACTTAATTCTATTTTCAGTAAAAAATGTAAAAAGTTCCGTATCGAATACAATCGGAAATATTCTACCACAAATTATGGGTGAATTATAATAGTAAATCCTAACTAAAATCGAAAGGAAGTAGTTGACTGAATACCACGTCGCCGTTTCACCGTATGGATTTTGGAGAACCACCTATAAAGCGTACGACTACCAGTGCATCGAAAAGGGATATGTAGTAAGCGCGGTCCAATATCTCAGCGATACACGAAATTAAAGATGCCATTGAATCTCTATGTAAAGGGAATTACTATCGTTGTCAAATTATACAAGGAAACGGATGATCCGTGCCCAGCTGGAATTTTTGATAAGTGGTCGGAATATTTAATGTTTTGTAGGATTAGGGCTGCTGTAAGTGATTTGGCATCTTTATATCCACTTATGTTTCAATATATACTTAATATAAAATAAATCGATGTTACCGCTATCAAAATAATATTTTTTTAATTGGAAAATACAAAACCAACCAATTCTCATGAAAAAAATTCTTATGGTGTTTTTTGACATTATTTATGGGTTTTATTTTCTCAGTCATTTAACAGGAATCGTTTTTCTGGGTTTTTATACCAATTGCATATTTTCGACTAATAAAAACCATAATGGTAAATTTACCACCGAACCGGAATTTGGCCGCTGTTCTATCGTTGAGTGCGGAAACCCAATTGATGTGCTGGTTTAAGATTTCCGCCTTCTATAATTGGCTTAAGTCTCTTGAGAAACAGTCTTTCGTAAATTTTGCATGTTGTTTTGCAAATTTTGCATTGTAAAGAAATTGGCCTATAAGATGTTTTGTCGTTTAGCGGTTAATTAGGCTTTGGAATTATTATGATTACGGCTACTTTCCACTGTCTCGGAACATAACTTAGTCTAAACTTCCTTAGTGCTTTCTCGGGTAGGGCTTTGATTATTTGCCCCGTTATGAAATCGTATCCAAATGCTTTTTTATATTTGAGGTTTTTACTTCTTTTTCGTTAAATGTTCATTATTCGCTTGTCATTTTTATAAGTGACATACTTTCATTTTAGGCCTTTTTAAGATCTTGGTGGCTTTCCATAGGCAATAGTCCCTGTCAGCAACTGGCTCATTCTTAATCTCCTTTGTAATGTAGCAACTCAATTATTCGCGAAAAATGTAGTTGATTCTAGAAGCTTCGAAGAAAACGACATACAATACACGACATTCAACCGTGCGACATACAATTTATTTGATAATTACCGCATGGCACTCAACTGGTCAAAATGAAAAAATTAAAAAAGTTTTTTTCTCTAAATACTGCTGTCATCCGAAGTGAACAACAACAACGCGCACGACGAAAAATCTTTTTAATATTGAAATTTAATAAAAAATTAATTAATAACCCGGGGGTGAAAATATCATATATTAACGTGTAATAATAATAATAAATATATAAATAAATATTGGAAAGAACAAAACTAAAAGTGGGAATTTAAAACGCACTGTATAAAACATAAACCGAGTTGTGTTCTAAATCAAACACGCATAATTTAAAATAAATATAGTTGACGTTTGTTGCACACATTAGGATTGTTTTGTCATCAGGAGCTCTAGTTCTCTGCCCTGCCAAGTCTTACGAGCTCTTCTTTTTTCGTCAACCAACACTATCACTTCAACTGGATAGAATATACTTTTTTGTAATAGTTCTTATGCTGTATAAGATAGCAGAAAATTTCCAGCAGAAAAATGTGTTTTCACCGCTAGAGGCATCACTATCACAAAAATGAAATTTTTGAAAATTTTATGCAAATTATAAATTCTCAGCAGAAAGTTTTATGAAAAATCTAAGAATTTAAATATCTCTTCATTTTCGAGAAAATATATGTTTAAAGGTTTTGAAGCGATGAAAGTTAATTTTGTTTAAAAAACGATTTGAGTATGTAGTGTGTAAGGACTCTCAAAATATACTAAAATTACCACAATCATCATTATGCAAATACAGGGCAACATCAAACAAATTGTCATCGTTCAAATGACTCCATACAATTCTGAAGTCATTTTAATGTGAATGTTTTCAGTTTTTTAACAAAAGTGTTAGAAAAACCCCCTTGTAACTATTGTAGCTGAGATCATAATCTATATACATGAGCAACATAAAATTCACACCTAGCGTCAGTAGCCTTCCATACATTTTTGAAGTCATTTTAACCTGAAATGTTTTCAGTTTTAAAAATCACGTGTCATCTCTCTCTAGTTCTTGCATGTGCAAATATACATATCGGTATCGATGAGAACCAGGCAAAATCTCGATTAGTAATTGTTTGAATTGCAAAAATACTGCAAATGATAACTCACACGTTTCGGGGCCATATTTGCCCATGCCAGAACTATGACAAAATTCTAAACATCATTATATACCGGGTGAGTTTTTTAAGCTGAAACTTTTAAATATCTCGGAAAATAAGCCCTCTACGATAAAAATGACCATTATCAAAATTAAATCATTCTGGAGGGGAAATACATTAGTGCTAAAATTAGGACCCCCGCCCCTGTTTGTAAGGGGGATGGGGGGCAACTTAGGAACTAAGATAGGGACCTCTTTTTTATTGCAGATTCGGATTTTACGGCTAAAAGTACGTAGGATTTCCTTGAAACATTTTTTTCAATTCATTATAGATGGCGCTGTAATAGGCAATATTAATTTTTTTCGATTTCTCGAAATTAGTTTTAAACAAATTGTATTTCTTAAATTAAAAAAAAAATAAGCGCTCATAATGATGGCCTTCGACTTCAATGCACTTATTAATCCGCATGGATTTACACAACTTAGAAGCGTGTATGCTGGAATTTCGGCACAAGCATTTCTTATTCGCTCAATCATATTCTCACGTGTTGTTGGCACTTGTTGGTATACTTTGTCTTTGAGATAGCCCCACAAAAAGAAATCTGGCGAAGTAAGATCTGGTGATCTGGCAGGCCAATTTACCGGACCAGCTCTACCAATCCAGCGACCATTGAAATCACGATCAAGTGCTTCGCGTGCTACCGACGAATAGTATGCTGGACATCCATCATGTTGAAACCACATGTTCTGTCGCAATTCTCGATACATTTAACTATTCAAGTTGCCTTCAATAATATGGGGGCCGATGAGTTGGTTGCCAATTATTCCACACCACACGTTGACAGTCCAAGAGCGCTGATGTTCAACTTGACGGAGCCAGTGTGGATTTTCAACACTCCTGTAATGCATGTTGTGTCGATTAACCGTTCCATGGTTTGTAAAATACGACTCATCGGAGAACAATACATAGCGAAAAAAATTGGGATTTGCTGTATTTGTTCTACTGCCTCTATTTGCTGTATTTGTTCTAAACTCATATGAAATGGATGATACTTATGTCGTTTCAATATTTTGCAAACACTGGTCTGGGATAATCCAGATTCGCTAGCTATTTCTCGTGTACTTATATGAGGATTATAAGCTACTACAGCCAATACAGCAATTTCGTTATTTTCCTCAGTGACTGTTGCTCGACGGGTCCGTTTCTTCGGTCGAACACTTTCATCAGCAGTGAATTGTTTGATAGTCCGGTAAAATGAAGCACGTGACCGAATCCTATCTGGAAAACGCGAAGCGTATAGATTGACCGCACTATCAAGACTACAGCCAGCTTCTCCATAAACCAGGACAATTTCAATTTGTTCTTGTACAGTTAAATACTCCATTTTGAATTGTAATAGCCTTATAGCCTAGACAGATAGAGGATTAGCTAAATTGGTGTAGCAAAATTCGGTCAAGTACTCTAGGAAATAAAATTCAATTCAGTTCGACACACTACGAAAAATTCAAAAATCTACTACCAAATTCGAGTTTTTTCCATAGGGTGTTTGATTGAATTTTGCTAAACCAATTTAGCTAATCCTCAGTCTGTCTAGGCTATAACGCAAACAGGTCTTCTTGTTTTAGAAATAATCTTTGAACTGAATCGATATTTTAAAACAAAAAATATCATTTATTTGAAAACAAATTTAGTCGCATGTTCCTATGCAAAATCATCGCCCTCGTTGTTCCTGTGTTACGCTAAAAGTAATTTTTTTTTAAATTTAAGAAATACAATTTGTTTAAAACTAATTTCAACTAATTATTTACATTGAAAACGTGTTAATTTTAATGCAAACATATTGCAGAATCGTGTGCGTAATGTTTGTTCTCAGTAGGAGAAATCGAAAAAAAATTAATATCGCCTATTACAGCGCCAACAAACAGGGGCGGGGGGTTCTAATTTTAGCACTAATGTATTTCCCCTCCAGAATGATTTAATTTTGATAATGATAATTTTTATCGTAGAGGGCTTATTTTCCGAGATATTTGAAAGTTTCAGCTTAAAAAACTCACCCGGTATATTTGCATTTGATAGGAGTAACATAATTGGAGTATGGTGATATTGATGACCAATTCGCTAAATCTCAACAAATTCAACAAACTTCAATTTAGGTTTAAGTATATATGTATTTACAATATATAGTATAACGTTTTTACATCACCTTATTAATTGTGTAATGAGTTATGGTATTTTAAACGTACTGGTACGAGGAATTTTGGAGATATACATATTAAAATTACACATTATGAGGTATGTAAATACTCGATCGGCTAACAATCAAGCAATTTGCTAGCCAAAATCCTGCTACTCAATCAATTTTATTAAGGAAATTTGATTTTCAAATTATGTTTTTCAAAATTATTTGTTTTTTTTTGCGATTGCGCACAGTAAATTTTGCAGCTTTAAAAAATGAACAGCAAATTTTTGTGTTGTTTTACTGTGCAATCGAAAAAATAAACAAAAACTTTTTGAAAAACAATTTGAAAATCAAATTTCCTTGGTAAAATTGATTGAGAAGCCAGGATTTTAGCTAGCAAATTGCTTGCTCGCTAGCCAATCGAGTATCTACCTATATATTTACTTTTGGGTGGAATTTTTGAAATTTGAAAAAATTATTTACGCCTAAATATTTGTGTTTTGTGTATAATCAATAATACAGGCACGAAAAATTTTAAAACTGAAAACATTTGACATCAAAATGACTTCAAAAATGTATGGAAGGCTACTGACGCCAGGTGTGAATCTTATGTTGCTCATGTATATACATTATGATCTCAGCTATACCATAAAAACATACACCCAGGGTAGTTACAGGGGGGTTTTTCTAACACTTTTGTTAAAAAACTGAAAACATTCACATTAAAATGCCTTCAGAATTGTATGGAGTCCTTTGAACGATGACAATTTGTTTGATGTTGCCCTGTGTTTGCATAATGATGATTGTATGGTAATATTAGTAAATTTTGAGAGTCCTTACACACTACATACGCAAATCGTTTTTTTAAACAAAATTAACTTTCATCGCTTCAAAACTTTTAAACATATATTTTCTCTTCATTTTCATAAATTCTTTGATTTTTCATAAAACTTTCTGCTGAGCATTTATAATTTGCATAAAAATTTCAAAAAATTTCTGCTGATGTCAAAAAATATCAGCAGAAAAAATTTCATTTTTGTGATAGTGATACCTCTAGCGGTGAATAGCAAAACAAATTTTCTGCTATCTAATACAGCGTTCTTGCTGATCAGGAATACTTTCCCAGGCCGCTTTTTGTACACTTTCAATGAGGGTTCCTGTTCTTCTTCTATCATGTAAGCGTTCGAGAACTGCACTTGTAGATTAACGTTTTCTTCGACTAGCTGCCGAAAGTATTCCCAGTTTATTTTGTTATTTGTTAGTCTTGGAGGGCTTGCTTTCCTTGTTATCGTGCCACTGATTGTCATTAAAACTGGTCTGACGATAGTCCTTCTTCATTTTCGATTGCCAAGTAATTTTCGGAGATACCTCTTATTATATATATAGAAATCCAGAAGGTCAGAAATTTTATTTGGGTTCGTAGATCAGTGGGTTGGCTTTCTACTGGAGTGAAACTCACATTTTAATGTCTTGCCTGCTTCAAATAGCTCTCTCCTGTGGGAGTAGTTCCATTTGATCCCCAACATATGTTTTTCCCTTTAAAGTCGCCTCCATTAATAAAATTACTACCAAGAGATTTAAGAAGTTTGATATAGTCTTCATTTTTTGGATTATATCTGGGTTTTCTGGGATTAGGCAATCAATTCTGTTGTGCTTAAAAATATTTCTAATTTTGAAATGATTTGCGCAAGGCCCTTATGAATAGTGTGTCATTATTTTTTCTTGTTAAGTTTGTATGGACTAGAATTAAGGTAGACAATGACTTCTTTATAGTACTTGTCGCATCCGTAATTTAGATTTTACTCTTTGATCCTGCTCGACCAGATGTGAATTAATAGCGTTAGGCTAAATATTTTTTGCAGGACATGGTTTTCCTGACTTTCTTGATATTTTCTATCTGCTTAGCCATTTGTTTTGAGTAGGATTGCATCCTAGGTTGAGAACTCTTAAGGCAGTAGCTCATGTATAAATTTCGACTGACACAAATAATAATGGCTCTGATTGGTTGAATGTCGGCCATATTTTTTTATCGTACGGCAGTGAAAACAAAAGAGTACATATTCTAAAATATAAAAAAAAAATTTAAAAAGAGCAAAAATAATAACTCTTTTTAGGTTGCTTGCTTTATAAAATGCAAAAAAAAAAATATGCATACGACAAAATTTTACACATTTAGCGCTTAAACGTGACTTTCTTTTTTATCGTTATAGCAAAATATTAACCAATCAGAGCGATTACTATTTATGTCTGTCAGTCAAAATTTCTACATGGATCATCGCCTTTACTTGTTGGATTCCTCTTGTTGTCTCTCATTTTTGCAGCTCTTTGGCTACCCCGTAGCCGCTGTATATATTTCACTGATTCGTTCTTTCTTTTGTTGCAGTCTTTTGATGGATGTTTCTCAGCGCTCTTTACACATTTGGGCTCCCTATTATAACGTGTGTGGTTATACGCCTGACAGTTGTAGCATTGTGGCATTCTACTATGTTTTTTAATGTTTCAATCTTAACTTTCATATTAAGGATTGCTTTGATTCCATATACCCTATCAATGCTCTCAGCGTTGTCAAATGTTAGCACGAAAAGGAGGGGGAGGCAAACTTCGCTCATTTCTCTTTCACCGTTTCCGTGTTTAGTGACGTTTTTCTTTAGCATGTTCACAACATTTAGGATTTTCAATACTTTCTGGCTAAGTTCCTCAATTATTTCTTTGTTTAGGCATGTCCCATGAAGTCCTTTGGTTATGACTCTAATTGGTTGCTCAGCTTTATTTTCAAAGGTCAACCATTCGATGTTTTGAATAATTTTTTTTGATAACATTCTGTAGGTTTCTGGGTCAAGTGTATTCACTTTCAACTTTTCCTTGGCTGATTTCGTTGGGTGTTTTAACTGGTTGCAGTGATCTCTCTTTCGGTAGCAGTGATGCGTTCTTATGTACCTTCACTAAATTCGCCGATGACCGATAAGGGCGTTGAGGGTGTAGTTTTCTTACGCTCTGTGTTGATTGTTCCACTTCAGGCGAAGATCCGGTTTTTCTTTTTATTTTCTTTTAACATTTAGTTTTAATTTGCTTTCGTATAAAACTCGTTTCATACGCCAATACAGTATTTTCTTTGGCTTGATTCTCATTTTAAATTATAGCAATTTCTTCTTTAAGCTATTGGATTTCTTTGAATAGCTGTCCACTGAGTTGCATTAAGTTTCCGAAACTATTTCTTTAAATCAGCGTTTTCTCTAGCGATATCTTGTGTTCAGCATTTTCGTCCTCCAGCTGAATCGCGGGATGCTTTTGTCTAGGTGGTGATCTAAATTCTGAACGATGAATGAGTTTCGCAATGGTTGGCTCACCCCAGAATCCGTTGAGCCTGGTCCGTGTGAGGGCGCATTGGCAAACTCTGGTAAAAATTTCGTTTTGTTGTACACTCATTGTACACTCACACATTAATTCGGTGTAATCTTATACAGAGGATAACCACCCAATTTTGAACGTGATTTATAATGTTCGGCCTCCAAAATTCGGAATCAAATCAAAAACAAAAATTAAATCTCTTTAAAATTTTCTAATTTATTAATAAATTTTATCGGGTTTGTAACGATAATGCAATATGACCTTCATGCCTTCATAATCTTAAATTTTATGTTTAATTTTTATAGTCTTTACTATATAGTATTTCGGAAACGCAATAAGTGGTCGCGTAAAAAAATGACAGAAAAGCAAGATATTTTGAATTCATTGTTTAATTCTAAACTCGGTTCACGTAAGTTGTTCACAGCTCCCTGTAATTTATTTAAGTTTAATGCGTGCTTCTAATCAACAGCGCGTTCAATTATATTGCCGCGTGCGCTTTTTGTGCACAAAAGCGCTATACAAAATATCCAACATCAGTTACAGCACATCAACAATTTTGATAATGTCGCCAAATTTGAAATTTTTGAGTATCCCTTATTGAAGGACGGCCAGTATTATGATATGTGCGTAGTTTACGTAACCCCGAAAAGCTGTAAAAAGGATTTACCTCCGAGTGCGTTTATAATAAGTTATATACTTAAAACCATACCACTTTCAAAATTTTCAGCTCTATGGGATCCTAACCCAACTTTGTTTATAAATTTGGAATCGTTTAATATTCTCGAGGTAAAATATATAATTACAATAATATCAAAGGTATAATATTTACGTTAAATTTCAGCAATTCATCGAAAACCAAAATCTACAATCGGACATCTTAAAAATTGAAGAACATAAAATTGAATCTGATTTTGATGAGGTGTTTAAGGTGGTTACCTTTAATCAAAGTGTAAATGCATCTGTCATAATTAGCCAATACAACAATTACTTATTAAATGTAGAGGGAAGTAATCGATTACAATATTTTTACGTATCAGACGGATTTCCGTGGCTGCAACCTGTTAAGATGCAACATTTCGACATTTCCATACTCAATCAAACTCATTCAGTGTTACCTATTGTACTGTGCCACCTCGACCGATCTAAAATTCCGTTAAACATATTCGATTTGGTTTCGTTACGGCTAGCAATGTGTGATGTACGTGACCCGTACTCATCGAGTCGTGTCCAATACGAAATTGATTTTACAATACGGCGAAATCTGAATAAAATCGTGAAAGATGATGGCCACCTGGATTTATACCAATACGCAATTGAACAAAATTACGAACCGGACGATTGTCTAGCGAAGTGTTTTGTTTATTTATTTCAAGATTATTTTAAAACAATCACTGCTGGTCTATATGCATTTGAATTTTGCGGACTCAGGGAACAACATTTTTTTGATATTTTGAGGTTAGAACATAAAAGTGATGTTCTTGAACACGTAAAGCGAGCATCAAACGTTGAGTTTCACATCGAAGGTGAACACTTCGACCGAATGACTTTATCGCTGTTTATAAATTTAGTTGAATGTTGTAATGTCACCGATATTGCTTTAGACACGAACTACCCATGGCTTAATGATGTAGCTGATTTCAATAAAACAACGTGCAACCGAAATGGTGATATAGTGGTGGATTTAATGGGACCAAATACTTATAATTTCGTGGAAAATTTTATATCGTCTTTAAAAATGATCTCATTTCCACACGGATTGATAACATTATGCATATATTGCAATTTGAATGATTATTCGATTTTTGATAATTTAGAAGTTCGCACACTACAATTATTTATTGTGAAAATTAATTGTGACATGCTTAAAACGTTGGAAGCATGCGATTTAAAATGTGGCATCACTTTATTTAAATGTTCTATAGAAAATTCAGTTGAAACCTGGGGTCTTCTTAATAAGCTGAACCAACTTGTTGTAAGTAAAATTTTATAACAAACATTGAAATATTTGTACAATCAAGCAAATTCTGTTCTAGAGTTTTTCAATTATACCTGAGGAAGGCACATGGCAATCATGTTTTGAGTTTGTTTCAAACGAAGTTCGTATCTCAAATTTAAAAGAATTCCGATTTATTAAAAATGGATGTATAGGTAATTTTTGGTTGGGTTTACATAAATATACGATAGACGAAGAGAATATGAAATTAGAGATTCGAGATTCACTCACTAATAACCTTATCGATTTGTTTTATAACCATCATAATCTCGAGTTCGACGATAAGCTTGATTACGATTTTTATCAATAAAAGGACCTCAACAATTAAATGGTTTTTCTTATCCGATCAATTAAATTAAATAAAACTAACTGGAACATAGTTGTTGCAGCCTCTGCCGAGGGCAGATCATATTATACTTGATGGAGCACCCTACTCTATCCGATTTAACGCTGTTGTGACTGAATGTGATGGTGAAAAGTTATTCGGGCCGACGACATTCGTTTGGCCAAGATATAGAAAATAATAACTTAAAACTAATTAAAACCAAAATTTTCGGCTCCCCGAAGGAGTCCCTTCCCCACCTGATGGTTCATTTGTCTCTAGTTTGCGATCGAGTTAGCCTTCATGATTTTTGAAGATTAAAATTTTTCTGTCGGATCTCGCCGTTCTCATAAAAACACCACGCCTTCTGTAAATCCTTTCCTGTCTAATTCTTGTTCAATGTGATGATATAAGTACGAGTCGGAAATGCTTCTGCCAAGGAACAGATTGCCTAGATTAAAATATAATAAAATATATAGCGATGCACTATAATCTAGCAACGATGAAAGAATTCTTATGACTAGATTCAGATACTTTACCTCTTATTTCAATAATACCCTTCATCAATCCAATTGCTATAATTAGTTTTGATATTTTGTTACAAAATTTAATTTATTTAATTAGTAATATAACGCGATGTTTTATGTTTAACACTTATGCGGGTTAACAGGCTGTGCAGTTTCGTTTCCGATCGCCTCATGGTACAATAAAAAAAAACAAACATTAAATTAATGCAAAATACGTAAAAACAAACAAGTATTGAGTAGAATTTTTAATTTATTCATTCACAACGTTACTATAAAATCTATACGGAATTCTAATACAAGGTAACAAAACTTCCAGGTGTATCACAAAATTTATATACAACAAAACAAAAAACAAAAAAAAAACAAAACTCCGACTTCAATCACCGCTTACAATGCGGCTACATCTTTTCTATTCCGTATCCATTCCGTAATAATATCAGCCATTTTATTATTTCGCTTAAACACAAAAGTATGCGGCATGTGATGGCGATCGACCTCCGCATCAACTCCAGGTACATTATTTTTAAGTTCCTCGTAGTATTCGACCGGGGCCCAACCATCTCTCGACCCATAGTAAAATTTTAACAAATTTTTATTCTTCTCTATAAATTGATAGTCCAGCTGATGCACATTGTCCATTATGTCCTTGGTTAGGCTAACTGATTTTTCTAATACTTGAGGATTTAAGTATCGCACGATGCTTTTCACGTGAATTAGCGGAGTTGAGAATAGAATGAAATAAATGGTGACGAAAAATTTTTGCACTACAAATGGGAATGCATAAAATAGCGAAAATGCAAATTTTAACAGGAGATACTTCTGGATATATAATTTTCTGAAACCGCCTGCACGGGGTGCTTCACCCATGCGCTCAACCATCGGGAACAGCAGGTAGCAGTGTTCAAACCGCGATTTTATATCGGGATATTTCAACATACGAACGGTAAGCAGGCCGCCCATTGAATGCGCTACCACGTAGATTTTAACATCTGCCGGAATATATTTGCGGATGAATTCAACCTGAAACGAAATAAGAAAAAATTAAGATTTTAATTTTGTTTACAACTTCAAGCGAGAATAAATTACGCTATAACAGATTAGATTATCGATCCGATTAGTATTCAATGTCACCTGATTTTTGTGACATTTTTTATTTTTAATTTTTAAATTGCGAAAATCATTCCCGAGAAAGATTTGCTTTAATATGTCTGTGAAGTCAGCACGTAAAGTTAGCACGATATTTGCGATGGCAACACTCTTGGGTTTGAATCTTGAATTTTTAGTACAAGATAGCACGAAAAATTGTGAAATTTGATATAAATTTATAAAAGTTAGCACGAAAAAAATTTCAATTATTAAATGCTCAAAAAATTAAGTGAAAAATTTATCAACTTAAATTATGTATACATAATAAAATGTAGCACGAAAAACGCAAAGGCTGATAAAAATAATTAAAATGAATCATTTGATCAAGTTTCATATAAAAAGTCCCTTCCAAGCATTTATGAGACATGAAATTTATTTTTTATTGTAGGATCTTTAATTAAGAGAGTTCTTAAGAACCCTTAATGAACTTCTTAGACAAATTTCAAAGCAATCGTATGGGTCAGACGGCAGTACTAATGGTTCGAGCTGGCCTCTTCCAAGCGTTTGTCGAACATGGAATTAATTTTTAAGTAAAAAATTAATTCCATGTCCGATGCTTATAAGAGGCCAGGTCGAACCATTAGTATTGCCGTCTGACCCATTCGATTGCTTTGAAATTTGAATAAGAAGTTCACTAAGGATTCTTTTACAATAAAAAATTAAGTCCATGTCCGACAAACGCTTGGAAGATGCCAGCACGAACCATTAGTACTGCCGTCTGACCTATACTTGCTTGTTGAAAGATGATTGCTTTGAAATTTCCGATTGTGCGAAATATTTAATTAATAATCTAATACGATAGTCATTAATTTGAAGTTATTATTTTCAAAATAGCTTCAAATTAATGAATTTGAAGTTTCTATATTATTTTCTATATATTTATTATATTGTATGTATGTTTAAAATTTCGTGCTAACTCTATCGAATACTCAAACCACTTTTACAACGCAAATCAATTTAATTTTTTAAAGTAATAATATAAATGCATGATGAAATTTGGCAGTAGGCTATCTTTAATTTATTTAATTCTTTTCTATAAATTACTTAAATAATATAATTAATTTTCAAAATATGTGAATTATGACATTTTCTGATTTTTTTTTTATTTTAGTACTATCTGATATAAAATAATTGGTTAAGATCTGTGGTAAAAATTATTGCCATACGTACAATTTTAAAAAAATCGTGCTAACTCTACGTGCTAGTTTCACATCGGTCTGCACACGTTTGATCAATTCCTTTCCGTATAATTTTTTTTTTAAATATATGTTGCGAACTCTTTTATTTTTACTTTTTTTTCCACACTCACTTAAAGCCCGAAAAATCACGATAGATTTGTTTGATTTCTGGAACTTGGAGTAACACCCTCACGGCCGGTAGGAAAAATGGTTCAATTCAGCTTTTTTCCGCGCACTTATACACGACTTTTCGTTTTGTGTTTTTTCCTGTATTTCCGATAGATTTCTTATAGTTTGCTGTGTCGCTATAAGGTTGTAGACGGGGTACGTGCTCTCCACTTCACGGCTCGATCCAAAAAGAAATTTTATTTTTCATTTACTCATCAAACCATAGACATATACTAATATACACAGTCCGGTAATAACTAAATGTCAAGTGAGATAATTTCAATGGAAAAAAGAGATAGTCAAAAAATAATCAGTACTGTATTAAGAATTTTTATTAACGAATATGAAGTTAGTTACTTATAGAATTAGAATTTTGTCTGTGTTAATTATCATTATTATTATTATTAATTAATCGAATTTATACAATAAAATTATTTCAAAAAAGCTATTTAAATAAATTTTACAATTATCAATATATAATTAATCAACCCTAGAATGCACATAACTATAATTATACATATTTTATTATTAAAATATTTTGTAACCATTCGCATGGGTGCGGAATATTTATTTTACCGGACTGAAATTCAGGCGGTCGTCTCTATCCGGTTATGGCTCATGGATAATGGTCGTGGAGATTTCTGAATTTCAGTTCCGATCTTGCTAGACCGCACATAAAATATTATAAGAACCCTGTAAATAAATTGGCAGACAAGTGAAAGAGAAGAGAGAAAAAAAAATTACCCGTACAAAAAAGAGTACTCGCACAACAAAATTCAAAGATAGAATTTTACGCTAACATCACGGATGCCATTTGGCGCTTTCAGGTACCCTATCATGATTACTAAAACCACCGCCAATTTGATTTAAAAAGTTCATAGTCCCAAAATTTCCATAGCGTTGGCCGCGATTTTACTCAACATGTTCCCAACTGTTGGGTGCCCTGAAATCGCCCATTGCCAGCATATACGCGTCACCTACTGCTGTCATATCTCCACACAGAATAAGGTTTATCCTCTCATTTTTATAATTGTAATAATAACAATAAAAAGACCATGACCTTTAGATTGTTTCAACATAATTATTAAAATTGAAATACTTCAGCCTTTACATATTTGTACCAAAATAATTATTTAAAATAGAAATTATTGGTAATAAACAACAAAAAATGATAATTTAAGGCGTATTATATTATCTTAATTAGTCATTGAATATTCTAAACCAATTAGAAATAACAGGAAATTTTTAAATTAATTAATTTGAAATGTTTAGAATATTCAACCATTGATTGATATACTTAAAATTACATATATTAAGATTACAAACTTACATCTAAAAAAATATACTTCGTTGGGCGCCGTTTATCGAAGAACAACGGAAGATGATGACGGTTGTAGGACATGACATCAGGCGAAGAATAACTATACTCGTAGTATGTTTTCGCGCACGTATTATAAAAACGTATTATTACGGTTTTTAGTTAATTTAAGATTTAGATATTAATTATTATAATATTATTTGCAGCAATTATTTTACAATTAGTTAATTATATTATTATTAAAACAGCGCAAGTAATCATTACTGTTCATAATGGAAATTTCACAAGCACCAGCTCGTTTTTAAAATTTTCCGTATATGTGTTGGGTGTGTGTTCAAAATTCACTTATTTATTGTCCATGCAATTTTGAATTTCACGATTTTATTAAATTATCGTAGATTAGCACTAGATTAATTAAACCTTTCTCGTAGTTTCTTTCTACATTATTTAAAGGTAAACAATTTTTGCCTTAACACAACTATACGGCCTTAACAGTTCGTATCACTTACAATGTGCCCAGTTTCATCATTTCACACACAAACAGTTTTTACAAATTTTATAATTTTATGTTCGCCTTAACTTTTAATTTTATCACACATTTAAGTTTTTATGTTTTTTTAGATTTTTAGTTTTAACTTTTAACTTTTCAACTTTGTATTATTTTTTTTGTATTATTTTTAAGTTTTACTTTTAAGAATCCAGACACGACTGATCCAATTTTTTCGATTCTTTTTTTTGTTTCCAATCATCTCCCAAAATTTTTTTATTTTTATTTACCCCCCCTTTAATTACCCCGTAAAACAATAATTTATATAAAGGTACATACGTATTAAATACTAATTAAACTCAAACCTTGAATGAGTATTTACACACCCATCCGTTTTACTTGGTGTACACATTTTTGGTAATATTTGTACTGAATAACCTGCATACAAAACAAACAAAAACAATACATTTCCAGACATACACAAACTTTGTGCAAATCACGTCCGTAAAATTATTCGGTGTGTGAGTTTAAACATTATTTAATTAAATTGCAAATATTTTATGGGAGGTACGAATGACAAAAATCAGTTAAATTATATCTTAAGATTAGGAACGAACTAAGGGATTCGTTACAATTTATAATACTGAAAAAAAATAAAATGAGCCATTTTGTTTCCACAAACATTACTGAAAAAGTTTTCGGTTCGGGACTGGCGGGTTCCTGTTGTGCATAATCCATATCATAGTAGCTTTAATTTGCTTAGTCTTTTTCAATCAGGTTTCAGAAGGATCCACGGTACTACCACTGCTTTACTGAATGTTTGTGATGATATTCGTTGTAGTATGAATAAAAGAGAAATGACTTGTCTTACTCTGTTAGATTTTTCTAAAGCGTTTGATTCAATTAATCACCAAATTTTGTTTAATAAGCTTATTTCGAACTTTAAATTTTCTCTCCCTGCTGCTAAATTGATTTTTGACTATATTTCGGGTCGCTTTCAGGCAGTCTTTTTTGACAATTCTTTTTCTGACTTCTTACCTGTTTCTTCTGGCGTTCCTCAGGGGTCGGTTCTTGGTCCTTTACTATTCTCAATGTATATTAATGACATTGCATGTTCCATTCGTCATTCTTCTTTTCATATATTTGCTGATGATGTCCAAATATATAGGAGTAGTCGCTTGGATAATGATTCCATTCACTCTAATATTTCTCTTATTAACGATGATTTGGTAAGAATTTATAATTGGTCATTATCTAACCGACTCGCTCTTAATGCTAGTAAATCCCAGTCCATTATAATTTATAAAAAAATCTATAGATACTTCCTCTTTTCCTGGAATTTTTCTCGGTGATTCTTTAATTCCATTCTCTAATACTGTTAGAAATTTAGGGTTAATTTTTAATAAAACTCTTACTTGGGGTGATCATTTGATTAAGGTTAGTAAAACGGCCTTTGGAATGCTTAGTTGCTTGTATAAAGTTGTAGGGTTCACTGATACTAATTTTAAAAAGCGTATGTTCCTGTCGCACCTTCTTAAACATTTTCTTTATGGTGACGTTGTTTTGATTGGAATGCTTCAGGATAATATGAATGTTCTCCAAAGATGTTTCAATCCTAGTACTCGTTTTATTTTTAGTATTAGAAAATATATGATCATATTTCTCCCTTTTTAAATTTGATCCTTAGCTGTAGTTTGGTAGATTTTTATGAACTTCGTGTATGTCTTTTTATTTTTAAGCTTCTCAGAACGAAGCAACCTCCCTATTTATTTAATAAGTTATTGTTCAGTAGGTCGCATTCTTCGAATTTACGTTTACTTCCCCCTATAAACCTGTGCAGATCTTTAAGTACGTCCTTTTCTGTTAGGGGTATTTCTCTTTGGAATTCTATTCCATTAGATATTATGAGGTCAGCTTCGCCTAAATCTTTTAAAGCGTGCTATTTAGCGTGGCGCGCTTGAATGTCAATGCATATAATTCTATTTTTGTAATAATACTTTTGTATTTATTTGTATTATTTTTGTATGTAGTCTATAAGTTTTCACTTCTTGCAGTGTTCTCTGTAACAAATGAGCTTGAGCTCAATACGGAGGGTACTAGCATGGAGTGGATTTGTTTTTTGAAAAAATCTGAGGTTTTTATGCCTAATGGAAGTATTTTTTTTTGTTGTTCACTTATATTGCTTTCATATGTGCTTTTCCTTTACCAAAATTTTTAATGGTAATGAATAAATAAATAAATAAATAAATATCATCCACAACAAATAATTTTTTTTCGATACATTTTATTTTAATAACACACATTACAAACACACAAATTTGATCACAAACTATAATAAATTTTCAAATAATTTTATTTAAACAACCAGAAACAAAAGCTTTCAGTTGTGTGGATGATATGGAAATTAAAGACAGAGATATAAATAGAGTTTTATATACGCATCCCGTCCTAACTGTCCACGCATAAAATAGACGATTTTATTTGGAGAAAAAGCATGTTACCGGTATATGTATATAGTATTATGTCTATGCGTCAAACAGACTTCGCCTCATTTGAAGTTTAATGCTACGTGTGGTTTTTAACTCACACTGTACCTTGCCCATCTACAGGTGAACATGAAACGCTGAATACTTCAGCGAAGACGCAACTCCGAACTTAACCGAAACACAATTCCGAAATGTAAATGGTTACAGCGACACAAGGTCTTGCATCAGACAAAAATTCCGATACAACTTTAGTTCATAAATCTAAAATTAGGTATCAGCGCTAAGATACCTAATTTTTCGATTATTACAGAATCTGTATTTCTCGTATATTGTTGAAAAGGTCTCGAGGAACTCCAGAAATTTTCTGACACCTTAGTACCATAAGCTACCCTTGTGGCGCTGAAGGCAGTTACAACTTTTGTATTTCCCGTACAATCATGTGGCATATCGTTCCAAAGGTCTTGGATTAAGCAAACAACTTGTTAGTAGCTCTTTAGTTGATAAACCCACCGTTTTGGCGCTGGCAGTTTATTATCTATTTTTTAGAGAATGTACGAGTAAGACATGTCATTGAAAAGGTCTTGTATAATGTCAAAAATTTAGGTGAAGCATATTATAGCACTCACGCCCCTCTCTCTCTCTGGCACTATATCCCATCAAAGGGTTTGGCCGCCTCAAATGAGGTTTCATAATCATATTTTCATTTCGGATAAAGTAATCACTCTTTATCCGAAATGAAAATTCATTGATCCTAAACCAGCCGTGAAATTGTTTGCTTGTCACCACCGGGAATCGAACCCGGGACCTCCGGTCGCTGGAGCAAGCATGCTGACAACTTTGCCACCGGGGTGCCAGTAAGCCCCCCCCAAATCACCATTGTGGCGCTGATGACAGATATATTTTTTTCATTCTATATGATCAAGTGCGGCATATCGTTTTTAAGATTTTGAACGAACGAAATTTTTTTTATTAGCAATTTAACAAATTCTGCGTTCTCGTGCTGGTGGTAAATTATTCCTTTGGTATAGAATTAAGACGTGTTTCATATAAGTCATATTAGAATGTCACAAAACAAGTTGAAGCAAGTTTGTACTCAAAATTACTGTTGTTGCGCTGGCAGCATTCTAATATAAATCAAACTACTGTGACATATAAATCATTCAGGGTTGAAAGGTCTTGGAAAAACAATTTTATTACCAACACTTTAGTTCATAAATTTACCGCGCGCTGGTGGCAAATTATTCCTTTGATTAGTATGATATTTTCATAAGCAAATTTTTACAAAACCAATCATGAATCAGAAAATTTTTCTGAGTCGCTTTGTTTTGTGAAGAATTTTTATGTGAATTTTCCGGATTAGTGCAATGGTTTTGTTCAGTAGATATATTTCTTACCAAATATTAAGCAAGTCAGAAGTTAAAATTGGTTTAATTTTTTTTCGATTCAAAAATCTGTGAACATCGCTAGGACCGGTAATAGAAAAATGTTGAGAATAGTTTTAAATCGAAAATCATCAATGTTTAAAATACGCGGTAAAGTAAATTTGAATCCCGCTCTTCACACACCCTGTTTTGTTTTACCTATCCGCTCATACAGATAAGACCTCGCCTCGCGACTATAACCTAGCGACGATGAAAGGAATTCTTACGACTAAATTCGGATACTTTATACCTCTTATTTCATCAATCCAATTGCCATAATTAGTTTTGAAATTTTGTTACAAAATTTAATTTATTTAATTAGTAATATAACGCGATGTTTTATATTTAATACTTACGCGGGTTAACAGGCTGTGCAGTTTCGTTTCCGATTGCCTCATGGTACAATAAATAAAACAAACATTAAATTAATGCAAAATACGTAAAAACAAACAAGTATTGAGTAGAATTTTTAATTTATTCATTCACAACGTTACTATAAAATCTATACGGAATTCTAATACAAGGTAACAAAACTTCCAGGTGTATCACAAAATTTATATACAACAAAACAAAACAAAAAAAAACAAAACTCCGACTTCAATCACCGCTTACAATGCGGCTACATCTTTTCTATTCCGTATCCATTCCGTAATAATATCAGCCATTTTATTATTTCGCTTAAACACAAAAGTATGCGGCATGTGATGGCGATCAACCTCCGCATCAACTCCAGGTACATTATTTTTAAGTTCCGCGTAGTATTCGACCGGGGCCCAACCATCTCTCGACCCATAGTAAAATTTTAACAAATTTTTATTCTTCTCTATAAATTGATAGTCCAGCTGATGCACATTGTCCATTATGTCCTTGGTTAGACTAACTGATTTTTCTAATACTTGAGGATTTAAGTATCGCACGATGCTTTTCACGTGAATTAGCGGAGTTGAGAATAGAATGAAATAAATGGTGACGAAAAATTTTTGCACTACAAATGGGAATGCATAAAATAGCGAAAATGCAAATTTTAACAGGAGATACTTCTGGATGTATAATTTTCTGAAACCGGCTGCTCGGGGTGCTTCACCCATGCGCTCAACCATCGGGAACAGCAGGTAGCAGTGTTCAAACCGCGATTTTATATCGGGATATTTCAACATACGAACGGTAAGCAGGCCGCCCATTGAATGCGCTACCACGTAGATTTTAACATCTGCCGGAATATATTTGCGGATGAATTCAACCTGAAACGAAATAAGAAACAATTAAGATTTTAATTTTGTTTACAACCTCAAGCGAGAATAAATTACGCTATAACAGATTAGATAATCGATCCGATTAGTATTCAATGTCACCTGATTTTTGTGACATTTTTTATTTTTAATTTTTAAATTGCGAAAATCATTCCCGAGAAACATTTGCTTTAATTATAATAATTATATTAATTATATTAATTTAATTATATTAATTTTAATTATAATTATGAACTATAGTTCAAATAAGCGATACAGCCTTAAGACTGAAATATGTTAAACCAAGAATTAAACAAAGATCTGTAATTCCACCACACCCATTGGGGTTTAGAGAAAATCCTTCTACTGCTGAACAAGTTCGCAGAATAACTGATGTCATTGAGGAAAATAAGAAGATATGCTCCAGTATGCACAAGCTTTCGATATAGTTTGGCACTAACGGCTAAAATTTAAACTGCATCATCAAGACAAAATACACAATTTGGGACCTATAGTGTTCATCCGATATACGAAAGATATAATAAATATTCAAGATACTACAGTAGCAATATTTGCAGATGATGCAGCAATCCTAGCAGTGGATAAAAATATATCGGAAGCAATAAGCAAGCCCCATAGTGTATTACGTTCGTCAATAAATTACTACATGCGATTCGAATCAAAGTTCAAATGTTTACTGTTTTTTTTTTTTTTTTTTTGATAGTTGAATAGGTACTGCGTTCTCTCGGCAATTCAAAAATTGGATATATTTGCATTCGCCTCCTACAGGCAAATAAGCCAACTATTTAGTTTATAGTTTTGTCTACGATCAGATCACGCATACCAAACACAGTTGTTATTTTGGTTTTTGGTCTCTCCAAAAGATTAAACCAAACAATGATTATGCGCATAAAAATTACAAATAAGAAGATTATGCCTTTCACTTTTACTATATATAATATTACTAGACATTAGCAGATTTGGTTGCGTATATGCCACACGTCTCTATTTGGCACTATGGTAAAGGTCGAATCTATTTATTTGCTTTGTGTGGTTTTTTACAGTCATTAATTACAAAAGATTTAAACTCTCAACTTTAATTGATTAGTACACTGCACATTGAATGTTATGACCCTGGAACCTGAATATTTTACAAATTCCATTAATCTTAGAGTGTTATGTCATGACGTATAAGAACAAATAATATGAAGTTTTAAAGATTTCAGAGTTATTTTTTGTTTGTTATGAGATACAGGAATTTATTTTATTCACAAAATGATTCAGCACATTTTGAATATGGGCGTTGTATGTTAATTCCAAGTATAAACTTATAAACAGCATAACTCAAATCACCAAAAGGCAACCATTTTTGTTCGATCTAGAGAAAATTCGAAAAATAGTAATTGAAAATAAAACTAAGCAAATTTAATTAAATTATTAATATATTTATTGAATTAATTCAGTTCAATAAATATATTAATAATAAATAAAAATAAACTTAAAGCTTTATCACAGCTTTAAAATAATTGTATTCATTGCATTAAAATTTATTGCACGTTATTTTACTCATACATATATCCACATATGTTGTCCAGAATTCGTTAGTTCAATTTTCTGATAAAAAAAAGTCGTTAATTTTCGTTTGTTTACATATGATTGTAGTTTGATTTAAAAACTGATCGATCTTGTGCACGCACAAAAGAATTTCATCGGGAACATTAACGTGCATCTCAATAGCAGTGTCCATGGATACTCTAATTTGTGGAAGGCGGTTCTCTAAAATTGCTTGGTCGTCGAGATATTCAATAGCGCAAATGTCATCATCAGAATGTACAAATTCCTCGCCTGTTATTTCGCTAGCTCCTTCCGATCTACTCATCCACTCGTTAAATACATGATAAGTATTCGTCGAGTTCCAAATTTACTCGTTCCGTTCGAATTCTCAAATCGGCAAGCGGCAATAAATCATCATCACTCCATTCGTCATTTCCCAAAAACTCAGCTTTTCAAAAACAATTTCTTATTGTATTGTCGGTAACATCAACAACCCAAGCCGAAGAAATAGATCTTACACAAATTAATGATTGTAGGCTTATGATCGTCAAGTCTATTTGATTGCACTTCTTTTGGATGGGATGGGCAGTTATCGACAATGATCTTTCTTTTATGAAGCCCGAACATTTTGTTCAATTTGATAAACAAATTTTCCCATGTCTCACTAGTCATCCAAGCCATTTTTATTGGAGTAATAATCAACGTCTACAGATTGAACTCCGTGAAATGCTTTGATATTTTCCCTTTTCCTAATGATTAACAGTTTTCCGGATCCACACATATTGGACCCCACTAGACATGTAATTCTGTTTTTGGGGCTGTATTTGTTGTTTTTGGGGAAGCACTCTCTCCACTAACAGTTCTAAACACAATGTTATGACGAGCTTTAAACTTATCCAGCCATCCACTGCTTGCACTAAAACCAGAAATGTTGACACTGACCCAGTACACAATTTTTCACTGTGTGGAAAAAATTGTTTTAATTCCATACTAAATTCCGTACTACAGTATATCAAAGACACAAAAATATTGATTTTGGGCAAAAAGAAATTTCTTTCTCTTTCAATCGCGAAGTTTTTATTTTTTTGTTTATTGTTTTGTATCTTCAGTTTAATATAGCACTCGACCGGATAACACGACATTCTTGTGCTTACCGCGATTACGTTAACTTGTTTTTTTGTGTATTTAAATTAGTTAATAATCTTTAAATTACTTTTTACTTCATACTTTACTCGTATATATAATAATTATATTATGTGTTTGTGACCAGTAAACTCATGAAATGATAGACAGTCATGAAATGATAGACATTCCCGATTTTATCGATTTTTGTTTTTCAAGGTTGGGCTTGTTGGGATGTAAAATTGGATACTCCATAGCAAATTTATTATTTTGTGTATATTTATGTCAATGAAAAATTAATATTTATTTTATAATAAATGCAAAATTTTGTTTTATTTCGAATAAAAATTATTATTTATTCCACTTGGAAAATATATACAAACGTGCCACTTGATTCGTGCATAAAAGTGTCTGAAATCAGTATGGAAAAGACTGTGGAAAAAATGCCAATTTCCATTTAAAACCCACCTACTTTCCCATTTGTGTTTTCTCTTTATATTCGGGATTCACACCCACACTGGAATTTTTATGACACTTTCCTTTGGCGGGTAGTATGGATTTCCGAGTACTGTACATGGTTCTTTCCATAGAAAGAGTGTGTTTTTTGTACGCGAATGTAACCGGAATTCCGTTAGCATTGCATATTGGGAATTGCAGTGTTTTACTACGTGTAAATGAGACAACGAGAAATTATAACGATATTTTCCAATTAGAATCTTGAAAAATGAACAGTAAGAGATATAAACTGAAACGACTTATAAAAAACGATTAAATGTGAGAGAATAAAAACAAAATTCGACTTATTGGAATAGAAATTGTTCGATTTTATTAAATTTTTTAAACGATTTACAACGCAACGCATTCCCAATAGAATTCCTTAGGACTTTTTCCTTACAGAAAAGTATGAAAAAAAAACTTGAGAAAAAAATTTGTTTCCTCAAATATTTTTTTCATACTTTTCCGTAAGGAGAAAGTCATAAGGAATTCTATTGGGGATGCGCTATCATAGAGAAATTCGATTTAAAGAAATTCGATATAAAGAGAAGAGATAAAGAGAAAATGAATTATCAATTCTTCAGCCAAAATATAAATTTGATTTAAAGAAAAATGCGAATAAAGGAAGTTACACTTATGGAAGTTTGACTATACCTACACATACAGTGCGTCACAGTCAAAATGATGCAAGCAATTGTGTGAGTAAAAAAACATAAGTAAAAGTAAAAAAAAACAACGAAAATAAGTTTTAAAGGAAATCACAAATGCGTAAGTTGGTTCAAAACACACACAAAAATAAATTTTTGACATGATTCTTTTGCCTTACTCACACAATTGTGTAGCCAGGCAGGAAAAGGGATATGAAAAGACACAAAAACACAAACGATCAAATCATAGATTTTTGTTGTTGTTTTCCTTGTTTTTTCGCCATTTCATTGATTCATTTGTGTGATCAATTTACACAGAGGCGGCGAGGATATCGTGGAACTGTATTACAATAAATTTTCTTTGATATTTGGGGTAGAGTGCTTTGAATGGGTTTCGTTCATGATGAGTGGTTGGTCGGTGTCTGCGGTTTGTGATGGTAGTTCATTGAACATTGTGTTTCTCAACTTACGAAGGGTTGTATGCTCTTCATATATATAATATTTTTAATCGTTTTGTTTGGGAGTTGATTTGGTTATCAATTGTTGGTATAAGAAGTAAATTTGCAGTTTTGCATGGAACCCTTGCCTGAGGTTTGGATTCCTTGGTCCAGGTTGGTCTTTTTGCTGAATATTATAGATGTTTTTGTTGAAGTTTCGCGGGAGTTGAGTTATTTTTGAAATTTTAGGATCATCGGACGTACTGTCATGGATTCGTCACGGCTTTATGAAGCATGGGTGTTCACTAATCGATGTTGGTGGGGGATCGCTTGGTGAATGGTAGAGGTTCCGCGGAGAACCGTTTATTGGGTTTGTTTCGGAAATAACTTTGTGTGTTGCAGTGTGTTTGGTTTTTTGTTCTAGAGGGGGCGGGTTTGGTACATTTTACTATGACTATTTATAAAAATGATTCTTTTTACAATGTGATTCCAGAGATTACTAGAATTTTACTAATATTCCTTCATAGAATTATTCACCATTTGAGTATTAAATTATTATATTTTAATTTGATGAGCAATTTAGAGTTATCGAGGTTTACCAGGTGTTTATTATTAATACTATATTATTCAATGCAGTTCCTGATTAAGCTAATTTATTTAGTTCTAATGAAGAGTTTTGATTACAGAAAATCTTTGACGTCGTAATACTTTCTAATTAAAAATAAAATTTTAATTTAAAAGTCAGAAGAGCAGACAAGGTAGGAATATTTACTTTTGAAAATTGCAGATATCTTGGAAGCTAGTAAATTCGAAATGGATTTAAATATTGCATCTCTTTGGTTCAAGGTTTTGATTAGCTTCTTCTAGGTTGGATAAATAGTTGTTATTTTTATGATTTATGATTTATTTAATATGATTGGGTTATTTGGTTATCAAGGATTGTACAGTTGTGCTAGCTACTTATTATTAATTCTGTCATCTTACAGATTCCTAACTTTTAAAGCAAGTTTTATTTAATTCTGGTTCAATTTGTTTAGGTATTGGGGTTCTAGAACTGTACCAAACGTCCATTATTGATATATTACCTTACATATTTCAGATTAGGTGTTTTTGAAACCAGATTTCATTTGGTCATTTTTTATTTTTATGAATAAACATATTTGTATTAGATTACGGATGGCAAGGACAAGTGACCTACACATTATATAAGAATTTTATTTAACTATTTTTTATAAATAAATCCATTAAATCAACAGATTCACAATGATTCTACACGTTGAAGATATAAAGGTCGGACGTTTCTCCCCTGCTTTGATTCGAGTACTGCAATATTTGGTGATTCCTGAATTTAATTTATTTTAATTTATTTTGATTTAATTTGTTTTAAGGGAACCAAATTAATTTAGTTAATACTAATCATAACACTACATTTATTTTATTGAAGTATAATTTAACTCATAATAATGACATTTTATTTCTGAAAGCTTACTGCAACTTAATTAATTATAAATTTTTTAGGATACTGATTGCTGAATATATCCAAAAAAAATCAAAAATAATTGTATTGTCTTGTGCTAACCGTCTTATATTACATTTCAACTAACTATTGACTACTTAGGTGTCTGAAACCCTGTCAATTTCCATAATAATTAACAAACCTTTCTTATCCCTCCATCTTCTTATAAGTAAAAGAGTGTGAGGATAGGTCCGGTGTGAACCGGGAAACTTACTTAGGTTTTGTCGCACATTCCAATCAATCAATTAATCAAAATCGCTGCTCTGTCAGGTATCAATATATGGCACTGTTGTTATATTTTGACAAAAAAAATGGGAGATCAGTTTTTTTCGACTCCGACTCCGATAAAATAGAACGGACTCCACGAAGCCGACTCCCGCGTCTGATTTTGCAGCCTTGGTTAGTAAATTTTTGAACAATATGTCTTATTTTTATGTTAAAATGTTATTAGACCGGCCGGTCCGAATTAATAAAAAAATATTTTTTTTCAAAATCAAAGCTTTAGAAATAGAAGAAAAGAAAACAAGGATTTTGAAAACCGGGATTTTGAAACCCGGGATTTCGTAGTACACCCCAAGTTATTTGACTATTCAGCATATTATTGAACGCTTCCTTTATCAACACTGTGTTGAAAATAAGCCTAGAAAAGCGCAGAATAAAATATTTTCCAAAAAAGATTGTCGATGGATTATCCGAAAAATAAAAGAAAACCCCAGATGAAGTGCTACAAAAAAAAGTGGCATCCAGATACAATACGCCAGAATTTTTTATTAAGAATATTAAGAGAACCAAATTTTCATGGTAGAACAATGCCATACATCAAATACAAAATGAAAATACATCAGTGAAGTTACTCGTAAGGCTAGAATTAAATTTGCCCAAGACCATAAAACAAAAATGAAACATTCTGGAACACGGTTTTATTTGCTGACGAAAGCAAATTTAACCTTTTTGGGTCAGAAGGAAGTCAATTTCAATTTCAATTTCAATTTCAATTTCAATTTCAATTTCAATTTCAATTTTAATTTCAATTTCAATTTCAATTTCAATTTCAATTTCAATTTCAATTTCAATTTCAATTTCAATTTCAATTTTAATTTCAATTTCAATTTCAATTTCAATTTCAATTTCAATTTCAATTTCAATTTCAATTTCAATTTCAATTTCAATTTCAATTTCAATTTCAATTTCAATTTCAATTTCAATTTCAATTTCAATTTCAATTTCAATTTCAATTTCAATTTCAATTTCAATTTCAATTTCAATTTCAATTTCAATTTCAATTTCAATTTCAATTTCAATTTCAATTTCAATTTCAATTTCAATTTCAATTTCAATTTCAATTTCAATTTCAATTTCAATTTCAATTTCAATTTCAATTTCAATTTCAATTTCAATTTCAATTTCAATTTCAATTTCAATTTCAATTTCAATTTCAATTTCAATTTCAATTTCAATTTCAATTTCAATTTCAATTTCAATTTCAATTTCAATTTCAATATCAATTTCAATTTCAATTTCAATTTCAATTTCAATTTCAATTCCAATTTCAATTTCAATTTCAATTTCAATTTCAATTTCAATTTCAATTTCAATTTCAATTTCAATTTCAATTTCAATTTCAATTTCAATTTCAATTTCAATTTCAATTTCAATTTCAATTTCAATTTCAATTTCAATTTCAATTTCAATTTCAATTTCAATTTCAATTTCAATTTCAATTTCAATTTCAATTTCAATTTCAATTTCAATTTCAATTTCAATTTCAATTTCAATTTCAATTTCAATTTCAATTTCAATTTCAATTTCAATTTCAATTTCAATTTCAATTTCAATTTCAATTTCAATTTCAATTTCAATTTCAATTTCAATTTCAATTTCAATTTCAATTTCAATTTCAATTTCAATTTCAATTTCAATTTCAATTTCAATTTCAATTTCAATTTCAATTTCAATTTCAATTTCAATTTCAATTTCAATTTCAATTTCAATTTCAATTTCAATTTCAATTTCAATTTCAATTTCAATTTCAATTTCAATTTCAATTTCAATTTCAATTTCAATTTCAATTTCAATTTCAATTTCAATTTCAATTTCAATTTCAATTTCAATTTCAATTTCAATTTCAATTTCAATTTCAATTTCAATTTCAATTTCAATTTCAATTTCAATTTCAATTTCAATTTCAATTTCAATTTCAATTTCAATTTCAATTTCAATTTCAATTTCAATTTCAATTTCAATTTCAATTTCAATTTCAATTTCAATTTCAATTTCAATTTCAATTTCAATTTCAATTTCAATTTCAATTTCCATCAAAATCGATCGCTTCAAAACCGATTCCAGATACTTACACAATCTGTATCTGAACGAACACCACTGACTCGCCACAGGAACTCAAACCATCCAGTTAAATTTTTGATCCATGGCACGTGAATTTTTAAAAAAGAAAGAGAACATCATCAGCACCTCGTGCCCAGCAGTTAACACCATTAGTATTGTTGCATCGGCACAACTTGCCTAGAGAAACACGCGTAGGCCAAATTTATGGTTACGACCGAAATTATGGTTCGATTGTCTCTATAGTGTAACATAGTAAGAATTCCAGAGAATAAGACTTAATTTACATATTTTATGCAAGTTAAGGTAATTTTAATTTTCATACAAAAAATTTATTTTATTTACGTTTTTAGATTTTGTTTGCATTTTGTGTAATGAAGTTGTTTTTTTGAATTTCGAATCCTAGTCGAATTCTTAACTTGAATGTGTCAGAATCGTTGATAATTGGTGCATCAGGACTGCTCGTCCATATAGGTAGATCGCTGGGTTATATCCAGCTCCAATGATAAACATCCCCAATATGGCTCGAGGCATAAACCTGGGCATGGAAAATTTATTGAGTAGCTAAATAATAGATTAGCGCTGGTAGGTCTAGTAAATAGAAATGAGAATACTTTTTGATTGTTGTCAGTAGCTGGCTGGGAATCACCACAAGAGATAGCACAGCCCATCAAGCTTCTTATCTTCAACGTCGAATATTTAAACGGAATAAAAACCAAATACTTTAAAGCCAACATTGATTATATATAGGCGGTAACGACCAATTGGGATCCCGGCACCCCCATAAATTCTACAATCAAATGTTTGAAGCATAACAAATATTGTTTTAACTTGGGTTTTATCTAGGCAATTTTATTTTTTATTATTGTGGAACTATTAAATTATCGTAGAGTAACGAGCGATAGCAGCGTTGGGGGGAATATTTAGAATTTAACAGGCAGTATTAATGTCTAAGAACTTGTTTAAAATACACAAATTTCTATGTCTACCTGTGTAAAAGAGCCTATCAATCGTTTTTGACAGGGTAAGATAATTAACGTGCTTATCGCGTTTATAAAAGCGACCACAACAATTTTATTTAAAATATAAGTGAACTGAGCTTTGAGTGAGCAAGGCAATTTATTTAATTATTAATCATGAAAATACAAATTTTACTTGTTATACTGTGGTTATCAGTAATTAACTGCCATGAATCTTCATCAAATGAGTCACATTATTCGCACCATTCACATAAACACGCATTTACAGAAGAATTTTACTGGGGAACGTTAAAGTTTAAATTTCCAAATTCTTCCGCTAAAAATACGGCTTTGCGGACTGGAAGTTACGTTCCCACGAAGAACGTAATATGGTCAGTGAAAGTTTGGAAAGACAAAATATTTGTTGCGGTCTTTAGGTAAATTACAAAATTGCAATAAATTGCACAAATAAATTATTAATTTTTTATTATAGGGCTTACGTTGGCGTACTGTCATCATTCTGCTATTTTTCAGAGAAGAGTGCCTCAAAATCACCACGGTTAATACCGTACCCGTCGTTTGATGCAAACTACGTAAACGAAGATCCGTCACAAGCAACAGTTATGCCGCGAAGCAATTCGTCCATCATAAATGCGGCATATTTTCGCATTGATAAATGTGATCGGCTCTGGATACCCGATATTGGTATAGTTAATTTTTTTGGCCAGCCCCGTTCATTGACACAGCCAGCACTTCTTATTTTCGATCTAAATACGAATATTCTGTTAAGGCGATACACAATTCCAGAAGAATATGTTGATTCAAATACGTTCTTTAGTAATTTGGAGATAGATTTTAAGGGCAGTGGTTGCGATAATGCATACGCGTACATTATTGATATGTTTCGATCGATTGTGGTGTACTCGTTCAAAGAAAATCGATCATGGCGCTTAATGCACAATTTATTGGGTTCTGATCCGCACCAAGCTAGTTATAAGTTTCGTGGCGTATCTTATCAATGGAATTTTGGTGTTCTAGGAATAACAGTTGGCAAACAACGCCATGATAGGTGCTTTTGTTATTGGTGTAACTCAAATATTTACATTAACATACCAATTTTATAATTTTAGATCAAGACGTGTTTACATCAACCCTTTTGCATCCACTAAATCATACTACATTTCGAATAAGGTGCTCCAAAATGAAACGTATTTAGCACTGGGTAATTATTACTATGATGTTCACCTTTTGGGTGATCGTGGCAAGAAGGGGCAAATGTTTACATGGGCCTATGATGAAGAAACAGGTGCTCTATTCGATACTGAATGGTACAGGCGTCGCATCGGATGTTGGAATACTGCTAATCCATATAAAAACCGTAATTTTGCAGTCGTACTCAAAAGGAAACGCGTTTTCTTTCCGGTAGATGTCAGTATCGATAGACACCGGAACCTTTGGATTGTATCAAACAATTTACCATACTTCCTATATGGGCCATTCAATAAAAATTTGAAAAATTTTCGAATATTTAAAGCAAATATAGATGATGTTATTTCAGATACTGTTTGTGCACCCGGATGAAATAAGGCGAAACATCCCGACTGAAAACTAAATAAAAACAAAAATTATTAAATAATATTTTTACTATTAGAAATTTTTTATAGGCATCTTGCCTCTGACATCGACGAATCATAATATGGTAATCTAAAATAAGGCATATTTCACTTTGATAGTTACCGCTACTCCAGAACTTAGGCTGAGAATGAGAAAAATCGGGGTTTATTTGCGTCTTTGTAGATTTCGCACAAATCACATGTCAACTAACAATGAACAAGTACTGTCGAAACGAGATATAGAGGATACAATATGATACATCCTTGGTGCCACTTTCGGTATCATGACTCAAACAGATGCTTAACACATAGTAAACCAACTGGAAAAGGCAGAATCTAATGAGAAATATTTATTGATAGAGCGGCGACTAATAATAATTTTAAGATTATGGCACAACAGCTGTTGTATCACGATGTGAATATAAAAATTATCCATAGATGGTGATCATTATAAGAGGGTACCATCCATGACAACATATACGATTCAAATAATGACTATTAATGAGGCGAATTATTATAAACGCCCATCAAAGACATATCCAGAGATGGGCGTTTACGCGTCATCTACTAATTTTTACATGTACATGTTGGCGATAACAACTCATCGACAATGTAGATAACATTGACTACTCGTACGACAAACACTTGTAATTCAGCCAGTAGTGATTGAATGATCTACATATCCTTAACTTCCGTTCCCGGAGATTTTAACTAATACAAATTATTAATTCAATAAAATATATTTCAAAGTAACTTATGTTGTGTGCCTCACATCCACATACTCGTGCGTGACATCGATATTTTAAAATTAATTGAGTTCAAACCAGTTACATATGTAGATGTCTCTGATGTTTTTAAACCAAAATATGCACGATAATTACATCTAAACTGAATTCCTTTAATTAAATTAAATATCAGACATGGTCTGTGCCATCTATGAACGACTAGAATGAATTAACCAACAATTGTGTGCTTGACATCGAAATTTTTGACGAAATGTTTTCCTCTACTAGCCACCAGGGTTTCAATTTATATTTACTCGCAAGTTTCTTGTCTATTAGTTGTCAATAATTTTAGTAACAAAAGAATTGGTCTTAAAAAAGATTGCACAAGTTACGAGATTTAAAAAATCATAACCTTAGTTTAGAGAAAATTATGTCTAAACGAAAATATTATGACAGATGAAAGCACACCCAGAGGTCAAGCAGCATTATGGTTTAAAAATAAAATGTGACATGTTTTTCAATTTAGGGGCGTACGAGGATGCAAAAATCTAATAATGGCTCGCATTAAATTAAATAATATTTTTAGTGGCAGTTGGGAGTAAGTATTTAGAATCTAGATTATTTGTGGTGCTTTAAAATTCATTTTAGTAGAGCTATTGGTGCAGCTGCAAATCTTACTGGAGATTGGGGAAACTGAAAAAAAGTGGTCAAATATAATGTTCAAATATAAAGTAAGTTATATAATTTTAAATAGATTTTTTTACAATATTTAATTATTTATTTTTATTTTATCCTAGCGACCACCTCCGTTGACTTAGCCTTGTTTTTAAATTATTCATGAATTTGGCAATGGAGGCGACAGAACCAACTCCCGGTACAATTTGCAATATAGCAATACGTTCACCTGCCCACTCGCGAAGAATAACGTCGACACAATCGCGATTTCGTTCATCCACCATCGTCTACAAAGTCTAACAGGTCATGAGGCATGCAGCCAAAATGTTTGTAAAATATTTTGAATGATTGATTGATTGGACTCTAAGACCAAGTACTTGACTAGTGTACCGGATAATGCCGGGCCTATTCCTACAGCCTGCTTACACATAACAATAGGAAGGTTTTTTTTTTGGGACAGAACGATCCGGTTTCAGACACCTAGCGATCGTACGGCACAACACAATCTAATCTACTGGTATTGGTCTTCAACAATTGCTTCTCTAAATCAGCAACCTGAGGGAAAAATTTTATTATTTCACGTACATCTGGAAATTTCCTGGAAATTCTAAATTAATGCTTTCCTGCTTCCTAAACAAAATTGATTGATTAAATCAGCCCGGTTACAGATACCTAGATAAAGTCGATAGTTAGTAACAATGACAAACGCAATGCTAATCTACACAATCAACAATTGGATGTCTCATTTGTCAAAACGATTGCCTCCATAAAAACAAGAAGTTGAGAAAAATGAGAAAATACAAAAATGGTTTTTTTTAAATTCCTTTTAAATTGCAACTTTAGTTCTTTTTAATTTTGTCATCTAGTGGTGTTACCACTTATTATTACAGAAATTTGTTTTGAATATATACAGTTAGGAGCCAATCAAGTGCGTTGATATTAAAAGTTAAAAAAAATAAAAATCCAAAAAGTGGAGTTAATCGGTTTGGCTTGTGAACCATCCAATTCAGATTTCAAGTTTTCACCTCTATAGATTTCCTGAAATTTATTGCTAAATTAATATTTTCCGGGGTCCTAAATAATATAAACATTTATTAATTTAATCCTAATGCAATTCCACAACTTACTGTAGCGTGTTCAATTACCTGAAACCATAATTATTTAAATTATAGAAAAAAATACTACTATAAAAAACATCTTTGTTGACAATTTTATTGACGAATCCAATTTTCAATAATAAATTAATACTTAATGTTATGTTATTGGTGTACAAATTATTGTGGTAGGTCCTAACAAGTTTCAAACAAATTTTTTTATTATTTTAGTATAATTTTTATTAAATGAAAAAAGTTTATGTAAAAAAAATTTAGGAATTATTATTGACAATTTGAAACACACACTAAACGGAAAATTACAATTCAAAAGTAAAAACATTCGGCTGAGATATAAAACTTTTCCCACAGTAAAACACTCCGAAATAATTTTTTTGTTATCATTTAATGTTTTTTATTTAATATTTTAATATTGAAAATACTAATTACAAATGAAACTGAAATTAATGTGTGTTATGTTTGCAAAAAAAATAAAATTTTGGTTTTGGTTGTCAAACGTCAAAATTCCATGACGAAGGCGCGTATTTTTCGTACAGGTATAACCATAAATTGGGTAGGGATTTAAAAATGGAATTAAGAGAAGTTCTGGAGTTCGGCCGTGCTAGGCACTTTTATAACCAATTATGTTCGAATCTGGTATGCTGAGCTAAATCGAGTCTTCAACATACATAAATCCCGGATGAAGTTCTGGATTTTTCTACAAAACAACTATCCAGTTCCTCCATTCACCATAGCCGAAACAAACTAGGCCTTAACCCGCTAAGAGATGGCCCAGTCAAATCCAGCTTCCCAAAACTAAAGTTTGCTAGAATTCCAATCCAGCCCAATTCATACCCAAAAATTAATGTATGCATCTTCCGCGTTATACTGTCTAGAAACAGATTACTGAGACAATTCCGCACATGTCAGTAAATCAAAAAAAGATCAATGTTTACGTGAGGTGATGGCACGAACGGAAGATAAAACCAAGCGGAAGACTTCTTACATAATTGGTGCATAAACAAGTCATTGATTACTAGAAACCCCGCTTAAGACGCTTCTTGCAAATTAATCGATCTCCAAGAAAACTGCAAAGCCTACTACAAAAAAACTAGGTGAGTTATATACAAAACTGTCTTAAGGGTTTATCTCCCCATTCGGACACAAACTTATCGAAGGCCGCGAAATATCTTAAACGGCCTCAGTAACCAAACCCGCCTATTCATCTTTCTAATGATGAATGGGCTAGAAGTGACGAGGGAAAAGCTAAGGCCTTCGCTGATCACCTTGAAAGTGTTTCACCCAGAAAATGTAGCAATCAGACCCGAGAAAAAATTCAAGATAATGAAACCACTCTCTCTCTCTCTCTCTCTCTCTCTCTCTCTCTCTCTCTCTCTCTCACTGGCACTATATCCCATCAAGGGATTTGGCCGCCGCAAATGAGGTTTCATAATCATATTTTCATTTCGGATAATGAGTGATTAATTCATTGACCCTAAACCAGCCGTAAAATTTTGTCCTTGTCACCACCGAGAATCGAACCCAGGACCTCCGGTCCCTGAAGCAAGCATGTTGGCCACTTTGACATTGGGCGGCAATGAAAACACTAGTATCGTTTATTATTGCACACCAAATTAAATTAAAGAAAGTATGATCGAGTTACAGGTGAAATGCTTAAAGATCTACCTATGAGTATGTCTTTGGACGGCTGGCTTAAATATTAAATTCAAATTATGTATCAAGGATATATTCTGCAAGTGCTGGAAACTATAATAAATGACAACTATAAAAATGATCCCGGAGGCTGGCAAGGATCCTACCAAAGTAGATCTCGTCATATAGATCAATAAACTTACTACTAATCATCTCGAAAGTATTCGAAATAGTAATTATCGAAAATATTAAACCGGAACTACGAAATATCATCCCTAATCATCAATTTGGTTTCACAGTCGAGCACGGAACCATTGAGCAAGTGCATCGAGTAACTACAGAAACAAGTTCACCACAGGGATAATATTGTCGATACTATAGTACTTCTTTCGATACTCTGGCTGTATAAAAAGAACTTAGATACACTTCTTTCATTTTCAGTACTTTTGTGAAAATTCACAAATTATCACTCGTAATCCGTTTATGGGACAACTTTTGTAGAAGAAAGGAATAACAAAATGCAATTTTTTGGATTTCGTCTAGGAACGAGTGGCGACTTCCATTTAGCTTCTGTGGCAACACTTACGTCATTGGTGTTACGACAGAAAATTAGTTCAATGTTTAACATTTACGAAATGGGTCGCTTTACGCTTGAACAAAATTGGGAAATATTGAAAACTTTCTTTTAAAGTGGTGAGTCTTCTACCCGAACTGTCAGAAATTTACGTAGAAAATTCAGTAGAAATTTGTGGATCAATTTGTGAAGCGAGTTCGTGAAACTGGATTTTTATTCAATAAACCAACACGTGTACGTGAACATTGAAGCTGTTGTTCATAATGTCTCTGATCATCCATCGTCATCAACTTGTGTTCAAGAATTGAACATTTCACTCAGTTCTGTAATGAGAATTTCGCATAAAGACCGTGGTATAAAGGTGCACAAACCTCAATTAGTGCAGAACGAGAATCCGATGCATCCACAACGAGTGATTGTTTGGTGCGGATTTTGAACACGCGGCATCGTTGCTCCATTTTTTTCGAAAATAAACAAGAAGCCGCTTTTACAAGGGAGCGTTACCGAGAATTACAGCCAATTTAAATAGCAAACGTTAGATGGACCACACTGTACTAGCTTCATATTTTGAGCCAAGTTCAACATTTTGCAAGAGCTTATGGATTTCTCAGCAAAGCATTAGTCTGTTATTGATTTAAAAAGTTGTAAGTGTAAAATTTAAAATTGATATTTATTTATTCTCGGAAAATTTGCTTCAAGATTAACTGATTAATTACATGTTTGTAATGCTTGAGGGTGGGGGATGACATTTGCCAAAACGTACCATTAAAAATTCTTTTTTCATTAAATAATAATTATTAAAATCAACATTTGAGTCTGTTGGATTGGACCCAAACCCCGGTACCTTGGTATGTACGATCATCAAATATAGTGATTAAGATTATTCTTGTTGCAACACAGAGCTTCCATTCTAGGTCTGCTGTAACCAAATTTTCACAATTAAGCGTTTAATTATTTAGGTTCCTAGCGAAGCGAAATTACATAGAAAAATCGACAATTTTTAATTTTTTAATTTAACGCTAAAGTCAAATTTATGTTACGTGCGTCAAAATTCTCCGGAAAAGTTTGTCGCACTTTGAAGTGAAGTTAGCTGAAATTTGTCCTAACAATCACAAAGGATTTACAATTCTTGTTTTGTGAATTGGCATCCCTGCGTCAAAATTTATTGAAAAAAAAAACATATTTTAATTCAAAGGAGAACATGTTTCGTTCGAAGGGGACTCCCCCCTTTGTTGCCCAATTCCAAACAAAACGGTTTGGTTGTCTAGTTTCACCCTCTTTCGATGCCCTCAGTCAGTGTTTTGTCGGTAAAAAATAGACACACTCCTAGTGTTCACTCGTGTACAAGAGGATAAAAAATATCCGGGTTTTTTTTAGCTACAAACCGAGCGCACCCTATAAATCGGTATATTTTTAACTCCACTTTGTTTTGGATTTTTTCGGGTTTTTTTTGACATCTGTGTTTTGTTTTGAAAAAACTCAATTTTTAATAGCCGGCTAAACTTGATTCAATCATAAACATTTTCGTTAATATTTTATTAAAATTTAAACATCACTTTATTAAATATATCACTATATTAAATTCACTGGCAAAGGAAATTGACGTTTAAAATACTGAACTGCCAAATTTATACGCAAACCTAAAAATAAACGCGTTCACTCGTGTAATAAAAAAAAATTGGGATATTTTACTGATGTGAAGTTAGTCGGGGTAAAATATGTCAAAAATATACCGATTTTTTATGTCAGAAAACCATCAGTGAACACGCTGACTTTGAGATGGAGTAAGCTGATGATAATCGTTGTTTTTTTATTACTCTAAAACGAACTCATAAAACAAAATTTGAATTTTTGTAAAAAATAGTAAATATCAAAAAAATAATAAGCAAAATTTTCTTTATTGGACAAAAATAAATAAATTTAATCATGAGTTTGTATCTCTGCAACAAAATTTAAAGCGAGATAAACGTTTGTTTTATTGCACGGGGGAACACAGAACGTGTGAAGGGATAGATTTGTTTGCACGATGGGGTATTTTGGTTTGCCTTCAAGTTATTCCAAACTTTCATCCCACGATAAAAAAAATGCACTATCAGCACCAGCGTTAAAAAAGTCATCCGAGACTCTACATTTTATACACATAATACGTATTTCTTACCCTACAATTTCCCCTCATCCCATACTTCCTTAATTTTCTCATTCCATACTTCTTCTTCATATTTCCATTCAAATCAATATCTTGAAGAGTAAGATTTGTGTGCTGCATCCTTCTGGCTGTCCCGAGCCCACGTAACAAACCCCGTAGATCGTGGGAATCACCACAATTCAAATAAAAAAAATTCTACCGCCCAAGAATTTAAAAGGTCTGCAAATGTGCTAATTTGGACAACTTCTAAACTCCAATGGCTATCTACGGTGCGAGTAAGAGAATCCGTTTCTCTCTCTCTCTCTCTGGCACTGTATCCCATCAAGGGATTAGGTCGCCTCAAATGAGGTTTCATAATCATATTTTCATTTCTTGTCACCACCGGGAATCGAACCCGAGACCTCCGATCGCTGGAGCAAGCAAGCTGACCACTTTGCCACCGGGGAGGCTTTCTCACCGACCACTTTGCCACTGGGGAGAATCCGTTTGTTTATTGAAAGGTCCATCGATCTATCATTACCAATAGTTTAAGTATTCTGTTGGTCAATTTATACCATTTTTCATTATTACATTTCCCTCGAATTTAAACAGCGATATACAAACATTTCGACGAATGCCACAAGTTAGTGCTGGCCACCAGGATTATTAAATATATAGCCCCATTACCTCATCAGTTTGATATCAGGTTCGTAGAGATGAGTAGATCTATCGTTGGGCAGTTTTTATAGATGATCAATATAAGAGACTCTATATAAATCTACAAATCTGCGAACCGTTTCAACCCTTAGGCAGTAGAATTTTGCTTTCTTTCGACGGGACAAATACATTTCCCGTGTCACGTATATTCGAATAGTGAGAATTTTCACGATCAGCGGAACTTCATGTGCGTCATAAATGGGCCAACAGAGTACAGAAACTATTGGCAATAACAATTCTGCGGATCATTTAATAGAAGAACCCATCGCAGGCTAATTTCACGGCTCAAACTCGTAGAATATCGTGGAACTCACACTCAAATTTACATGGCCATAGGAGTCTAGAAATTATAAAAATCAACAAATCTGTGGATCCTTTAATTCCTTTGGCACATTTGAATTGTGGTTAGTTCCATGACCAACGGAACCCATCACTTGGGCTCAAGACAGCCATAAAGGTTCAGAACGCAGTTCTGTTGAAAAATCAGTCGACTTTCTTTAGATTTTAACAGTACAGTTTGTTTCATCCAAAGGAGTTCATTTATAAAATACCAACTTTCAACAAAATATTACTACGAATTAAAACAAAATGTATAATCAAAAAAGTATCGGATGGAAAAAAAAAATCGGTAGAATGAGAGTGGAACTAACCAGCCAAATCGTTCCATTTGGTAAACAAAACTCATCTCTATATTTTATCGTGCCTTTTTTTCATATTTAACTAAAATTTTCTTGTGTCCAGAATAACGAAATAGTTACGTGGAACTTAGCTTAACGCACCTCTTTCCACTCCGAAGTTCCAGGCGTGGAAATATTAGTGATGTTAATGGTAGAGATCCTTGACGTGAGGCAACCTGCTTAATATTAATTACTATCTACTATCTACAGATGCAGTTCAATTTCCCAAATAAAATCGAGCCTTAGGATTAGTATGCAGTTTTAATGCTCTTGTTGAAACTAATTAATTCCACGAGGAGCACATAGCCATTAATATCCCACTATAAGTATATGCTGGTTAATTATTACTTTTCAAAATAGGTTATTCGTAATAATTAAATAGTCTTCTTTCAAAACGAACATTTTAAACTTTCTGTATACAAAACCTTGATGAGCCTATCTTTATATTGAAATAAACCAGTAGAAATTGCATGATTTTTTCTTTCAGCTCCATGTTACTTTGATGTCCGTCAAAACCAGACCAAATTGAATTTGTCTTGAAATTTGCTTGCTTAGTTAGAATGTGCAGAAAGTACTTTCAAATTTGATTCAGTGCTCTGCTTCTTAAAAGTTCAGTACTTTTAATTTTCATACTAAAAGCGAGAAAATACTACCCCGTAGTCTTCTTTAATGTTGCCCAAGCATTCGATAAAGTTTGGCACGAGGGTTTGCTACATAAAATTAATCTTAAATTGCCAGAAGTTTAGACTTGAAGTCTAATTTGTAAAGTTTCGGCTTTTTTATAGACAAAAATATTATTTTTAATGACATTCACAATGTTTACGACTTGTTGTTGTTAGTCATTCATTTTTGAAACAAAGAGGCTATCTACTCACAATATCTCTTCCAAAAAAAATAGATAATTCATCCCCCCCCCCCCACATTTTTAATCCCAAGAGTCTTATATAAAAGATACACAAAACACAACCCTTACAAAAATGAACAACTTCCTCAAGTTCTATTTCGCAACTTGGTTTCGTACTGATAAAAAATTGGTATACTTATGAGGTTGCAACAATGCAACGACCAAACTGCAAAAATTCACATCGTGTTTATACCTATAGTATAACACAAGTACATATCGATTTAGCGAATTATATCACCAAATTTTCAGGAAATTCTCATTATGTGTGTTTTAAGCCCACACTATGTTGTAATTAATTATTTTTTTCTTCTGTTCATTTGAGTTTGTATTTGCCGCCTGATATTGACGCATTGAATTAGTTCTGGGTTTCGCCACTTCTCTTTGTGGCACTTACATGGATATGTGTTGAGATAACCTCACTTTATTGTGCCAAAAATGTTTTGAATAAAAAAGGTGTTAGAATTATTTTATATGTAAAAAGGATTAAAAATATTTGCTTAATAGAAATAAAGATTATAGCATTTATTAAAAGTAAAAGTCCATGTCATGTGATAAATATTCTTTAAAGATTATGTTTAACTAACAAGAATTAATACAAATAAAATAATAAGTTCACAAAGAGTCAAAGAGCTGTTTTGTTCGTCCTATATAAACCTGCAAATAAAAGAGCTGTGAAAAATAACGGTATGATATCAAAGGGCAGAATGTCGAAGGGCCGGATTTCGAAGGGCCGAATGTGTCGAAGGGCCGAATGTCGAAGGGCCGAATGTGTCGAAGGGCCGAATGTGTCGAAGGGCCGAGTGCCGAAGGGCCGAATGTCGAAGGGCCGAATGTGCCGAAGGGCCGAATGGGTCGAAGGGCCGAATTTTTTTTTTATTTTTTTATTTTTTGTTTTTATAAATATATTTTTTTTGTTTTTTTATTTAATTTAATTTTTTTATGTTTTTTACATATCCCATTTTCAAACAAAAACAAAGAAAATGGCACTATTTAAGTCCAAACCACACAAATGTGTGGGTAAAAAATCATAGTAAGTAATGGCGTTTTTGATAAAAAATTTGGGTAAAATGAAATTATTTTAAAAAATTTTCTTTGTAGGGTTGTGCATCTATCGTTTTTAGGAAGTGCTAGCCAAAAATTTGGAGAAAATTATGACATTTTCCGGGAAAAGTTTGACCTTTTCATACAACAATCATCATTTTTTTTTTGATATTAAAATTGTATTTTTTATTTTAACAGTTTTTCGACAGTACAAGTATTTTTTCCGCGAAAATTTTGCAATTTTTCTAGGAAAATTTTATTATTTTTTTACTTAGTCTAAAATTATAAATAAAATTTGCCACTTGAAGAATTGTATAAATTCTGGAAAAGCGGGGGTTTGGGAGGAGGGGGCAGTCCCCATCTTTTAAGGTGTACAACGAATTAAAATTACATTAAAAGAAAGTTTTATATTTACAAAAGTTGATTTTTTTAACATTTGTGGCACTATTAGAAGAGGCGATAAGAGCGAGAAAAACTCTTTGATCTGTGTCTGCAAGGTTGACGAAGCAATTATTATTAATAAAAATAATTAAAACTAAAAAAAATATTGAAAAAATAAAAAAAGGGAAAAATTTTCCGAAAAATCAAAAAGTTTTATTAAAATAAGGCAAAAATGTAATTTGTTACCCGTTTACATGACAGTGTAATTCGACTTTTTTTAATTAAAATTAAGATTTGATAAATAAAAACGGGAGATTTTTAATTTTTAGATGAAAAAAATCAAAAAAATATTTTTGGAAAAACTGAAAATTTTCCAGGAAAATGTGGTGATTTTTCCGAAATTTTTGGCTTGCACCTCCTAAAAATGATAGAAAATAATTTTGAAAAGGAATGCACAAATGCATAAGTTGGTTCAAAACACATACAAAAATAAATTTTTGACATGGTACTTTTACAGTACCCACACAATTGTGTTAACGGGCAGGAAAATGGATATACCGATTAGTGGCGCATGACAAAATTTTCCTTCACCAAAATGTACCGCTGACTGGATACGTGATGAAAAATAGTAAAATACATAAATTCATAAAAATTCATTTATGTTTAATAAAAAAAAATTACAAAATATTCATTAAAACAACAAATTTAAAAAATTATATTTCTAAAAACAAAACAAAAAAATTCGGCCCTTCAACCCATTCGGCCCTTCGACATTGGGCCCTTCGACCCATTCGGCCCTTCGACACATTCGGCCCCTCGACATTCGGCCCTTCGACATTCGGCCCTTTGTACCCATTCCAAAATAACCGGTTATGGGCCCAGGCATTAGCTTATGTATTTACATAGCACCAGTCAGAAAATAAGACAGAAAATTAGTTATCACATTTAGTCTGAAAATGGATACAGTTAATAACATTTAGAATGTTTGACAGAAGACTCTCAAGGGAAAGTAAATTACGACTCTTGGAGGTTTAAGTTAAATGCGACTCTCAAGTCAAAGAAATTGTTTTACATTGCTAATGGAGTTCAAGTAAAACCAGATGGAGGCGAGGAAAGTAATGCAGTATCAGCTTGGTTAGCGAAAGCACAAATCCTTATAGGTCTGAATTGTAGTAGCGGCATTGCTAAGAAGATATCAACATATACTACGACACGTGCAATGTTGGAAAAATTCGATACTTTATATGGTAAAAAGTCAGATGTGTATATTGAAGGTTTGCAAAGGCAGTTTTTTGGTTACAAATATAACGAAAGAAAATCAGTAGTGGAAAATTGTAAGCAAATACAAGAGTTTGCTGATAGCTTGACAGCTGAGGGCGAAGAAGTTAAGGAATCATGGATTATGCAAAGAATTATGGCTGTTCTTCCTTCAAAATTTCAACATTTTAGAACTGCATGGGATAATGTAAGTGGCACAGACACATGTTTATGTATTATGTTTTATCGTCTAAGATTTGAAGAGGATAGAACAAATGAAAATGAGTTAGCGAGTAAATCTTCTTGTCAGAATGCTTTGGTGTCAAAACAAGTAAACAAGTCAGCAAGGTCTTCTAATCAAAAGGAGAATGATATGGTATGTTTCAAGTGTGGCAAGAAGGGATACAAGAAATCTGAATGTCGTGGTAAGCCTTGTGCAGTTTTGAAGGGTTATAACGAAATTTTGATTAAGGATTCTGAAGCCCCAAACCCCCCGCTTTTCCAGAATTTATATAATTCTTCAAGTCTTCAGTCCTAGAAAAATTGCAAAATTTTTCCGGAAAAATTACTTGTACTGTCGAAAAACAGGTTAAAATACAATGTTAATATCAAAATTTAAAAAAAAAAATACACATTTGTACTATTTTGAATGAAATAATACGCAATTTGTCACCAAAAAAATTAAAAGGTCAAAACTTTCCCGGAAAATGTGATAATGTTTTCAAAATTTTTGGCTTGCACTTCCTAAAAACGATAGATGCACAACCCTACAAAGAAAATTTTTTAAAAAAATTTCATCTTACCCAAATTTTTTGGCAAAAACGCCATTACATACCGTGATTTTTTACCCACACAATTGTGTGGTTTGGACTTAAATAGTACCAATTTTTTTTTTGTTTGAACAAGGGATATGTAAAAAAAATAATTAAATTAAATAAAGAACCTAAAAAAAATTTAAAAAAAAAATCGGCCCTTTGATATCATACCCAATAAATAATATCTGCGATTCCATAAATTGGACTTCATTAAGAAGTTTGTAATTAGTCTGTATTAATAATTGTAGTCTTGGCTTGTTTATAGACAAAAATATTATTTTTAACGACATTCACAATGTTTTTTTTCTTTGGTTCCTTCCAATGACTAACAAGTCGTAAACATTGTGAATGTTATTAAAAATAATTTTTTTGTCTATAAAAAAAACCGAAACTTTACAAATATTAATACAGACAAATTTCCGACTTCTTAATGAAGCCCAATTTATGAAATGGCAGATATTATGTCAAGTACAATACCTATAAATTGGGCGAGAAAAACATTATGGAAGAAGTACCACAAGGCACTGTGCTTGGTCCAACGTTAAATTTAATTTTCACATTAGATCTACCAACGACATCGCAAATTATCACGACGTCTACCTTCGCAGATGATACGAAAATCGTATGTAGCCATAAAAATGCACAAACGGCTTCCGAAACTCTGAAACAACATATATATGACATCAAAATCTAATAAATACAGTCTCTGATGAGTTATCGTTGTTAATGAGTTCATTCACACTCCACTGGATTTATGAATATGTAACGTGTTTATCGTTTAGTTTCACGATGGTATTTTTGTGCACTAAATTAGAATCACTACTTTTAGTTATTAATGGCTATATTTAATTTGTTCGCACTACATATTTCGTTTTAATTTATTTTATTATTAGTTAAACGTAGCTACTAACTCAAATTTATGAAGCACGTTACTTTATATGTTATTTATTTATTAATTTTATTTTAGTTTTAACCAGCCGGTGTTAATTTAGTTAATATTTTTTGTATGTACTTATAATTATTTACAATTTTTGTTTTTTTTACACTAGGCCATGCAGAATTATTCACCTTTTTTTTTTGATTTTTGTGGAGAGTCTAAAGCAATTTTTATGTATTAAATATTTTTTTTATTTTTATTTACTTTGAGAAATGTGTAAGAAATTTTAAACTCAAAATAAGATGTTCCAAATTTTTATTTCAACTCGCTCACAAAAATTTTAAAATTTTAATTGGCATACGACTACGCTAAGCACTAAACATTTATTTTTTCATATCCAAGAAAAAACAACTTATTTATAGTCTTTCCCATCCCTAAACATACCAGGAAGATTATTGCGGCATGACAAAAAAAAATGAAAATGCAGTAAAGCCTTTTCAACCCGCAATGGTAACGGCGCGTTGACGTTACACAATCAACCTAAAATTTGAATATTGACACGAATGATTGTGGAACAAACATTGTCAAAAATTTTCTTGGTCAATATTTGCAATATTTATCATTGGAGCCGGATATGAACCAGCGATCTATGGACGAACAGTCCTTATGTACCAATCAATAACCATTCTGACACGTCCGTTAACAACAAAATCGGAAGCTGACCAATGTGTTATCGGCAAGGCTTTTGTGCTACAAAAGCGTCAACAAAAGCTTAACCAACTCCATACAATGGTAATACAAATCGAACGGCTGCATGAAGAACTACTAGTTGATGCTATCCCAGAAGAAGAAGAAGAAGCCAATGCACGTTACTTCATTCAGGATCACTATTCACGTATTCATCAACAACTTCAAAAAAGTGAGATCGAGATAAATTTTCGTCCTGGCGATAAATAATTAGCTCACATAGCTTGGGAAATGAGCGATCCGAGCTATGTTCATACCCCTCAGATTTAAAGAAAGAAAATAAATAAGTGAGCGCGTACGAGTGACTTCAGCCAAGCTCCACGAATTCGGTTTCACTTATTTCGGTTTTGAAAAGTAAACCAAGAAGCTGCGTGATTTCAAAACATAGCTCACTTCGCTTAAAAAACATAGCTCAAGTGTGCAACGGGCCTATATAAGCGATATCAGCATTGGGGAGAATATCTACAATTTAAAAGGTGGTGTAAAATAATTCATGCAGGCCTATGTGAACATTTAGATTAGCAGAGTCAATTAATGTCTAAAAACTTGTTTAAAAGACATAAATTTCTATTTATTCCTGTGTAAAAGAGCCTAAATCAATCGTTTTTGACAGGGCAAGATAATTAGCGTGCTTATCGCGTTTATAAAAGCGACCACAACAATTTTATTTAAAATATATATGCACTGAGCTTTGAGTGGGCAAGGCAATACGTTTAATTACTAACAATGAAAATACAAATTTTCCTTGTTATACTGTGGTTATCAGTATTTAACTGCCATGAATCTTCGTCAGATGAGTCACATTATTCACACCATTCACATGAACACGCATTTACCGAAGAATTTTACTGGGGAACGTTAAAGTTTCAATTTCCTAATTCATCCGCTCAAAATAAGGCATTGCGGACTGGAAGTTACATTCCCAGGAAGAACGTAATATGGTCAGCGGAAGTTTGGAAAGACAAAATATTTGTTGCGGTCTTCAGGTAATTTACAAAATTACAATAAATTGCACAAATAAATTATTAATTTTTTATTATAGGACTTACGTTGGCGTACTGTCATCATTCTGCTATTTTTCAAAGAAGAGTGCCTCAAAATCACCACGGTTAATACCGTACCCGTCATTTGATGCAAACTACGTAAACGAAGATCCGTCACAAGCAACAGTTATGCCACGAGGCAAATCGTCCATCATAAATGTGGCATATTTTCGCATTGATAAATGTGATCGGCTCTGGATACCTGATATTGGTCTAGTTAATTTTTTTGGTCAGCCCCGTTCATTGACACAGCCAGCACTTCTTATTTTCGATCTAAATACGAATATTCTGTTAAGGCGATACACAATTCCAGAAGAATATGTTGGTTCAAATACGTATTTTGGTAATGTGGAGATAGATTTTAAGGGCAGTGGTTGCGATAATGCATACGCGTACATTATTGATATGTTTCGGTCGATTGTTGTGTATTCGTTCAAAGAAAATCGATCATGGCGCTTAATGCACAATTTATTGGGATCTGATCCGAACAAAGCTACTTATAACTATAATGGCGTACATTATCAATGGAATTTTGGCGTTCTGGGAATAACAGTTGGCGAACAACGTCATGACAGGTGCTTTTGTTATTGTTGTAACTCAAATATTTACGTTAACATACCAATTTTATAATTTTAGATCAAGACGTGTTTACATCAAGCCCTTTGCATCAACTAAATCGTACTACATTTCGAATAAGGTGCTCCAAAATGAAAAGTATTTAGCACTGGGTAATTATTACTATGATGTACACCTTTTGGGTGATCGTGGCAGGGAAGGGCACATGTTTACATGGGCATATGATGAAAAAACAGGTGCTCTATTCGATACCGGATGCAACAAGCGAGTCATCGGGTGTTGGAATACTGCTAATTCATATACAAACCGTAGTTTTGCAGTCGTATTCAAAAAGAAACGCGTATTCTTCCCGATAGATGTCAGTATCGATAGACACCGGAACCTTTGGATTGTATCAAACAATTTTCCGTACTCCCTATATGGGCCATTCAACAAGAATTTGAAAAATTTTCGATTATTTAAAGCAAATATAGATGATGTTATTTCGGATACTGTTTGTGCACCCCGATGAAAAAAGACGAAGCATCCCGGGTTAAATCTAAATAAAAACGAAAAATTATTATATAATATTCACCCTTATTGCGAATGTCGTATCGACATCGATATGATGCCAATTGACAAAATTGTGATTATGAATGTCGATATCGCTATCTTTTGTCGATCGATCTGTCATTATTTTGTCGATGCCATTTTTACTAACGACTGCGTTATATATTTTTGCGTGTTAATATATTTTCAAAATGTTAGTAGTAATAATTTATAATTAAATAATAGAAAATAGAAAATAATTAAATAAACCATAACTTTTTATTTTTATAATCATACGTATTAGGCACAAAATCACAAACAAGCCCCAATTTGAATGTCTTGTACGTTTAATGCAAGAAAATGTGGACATAGCCAGGGGAATTAACAAACAGGGAGGAGACTATAGAGTTCAAGTTTAAAAAAAATGGGAATTGTTTAACACAGAACTAAACAGTTTGGAGCCAACAACACGAGATGTAGTTGGATGGATAAAAGTTATCTTGTGTCAAACGTTAGATGTATACTACAATTTTTGTTTTCTAGGTTTGAATTAGTTTTCACCAAATTTATATGAGGCTAGATTTTTGTTTTGACATATAAATATGAAACGAATAAATCGCAATGGTTAAGTTATAAAATTTATTCACAATACCATTGTTTTATTTTAATCATCTACGGCAATACTAAGTAGTCGTTTCGATAAAGTTAGACAATACAAAAATTAAACAATCACGACAGCTAAAATGAGAGTCGATTGTCGATTGAGACGACATTCGCAATAAGGGTGATTGTTACTATTAGAAATTTTCTATAGGCAGTTTTGCCTAGCATCGGAGAATCACAATATGGTTCTCTAAAACAGTGGTTCTTAATCTTTTCTTACTCGCGGCCCATTAAATAATTCATAATTTTTTGTGGTCCCGTTTTTTAAACAATAATTGATGTTTGATAAATTATCTATAATAAATTAATAATAATCAATATAAAAAATAACTTTATTAATTCACTACCTATTTTAACTTTCATACTTCACAATTTGGTATTACGGTTTAACTAGAGATTCTGGATTATACGCAAAATTTAAATATAAATTCATGTATACAAATAACATTAATCAAAATTTAGTAAAATATATATGTAAACTAAATTTTGTTAACATTCGTATTTTGCATAAAAAAAAAATCTAATTATTTTTAAAATTCCAAGCATTAACAGTTTTTTCCTTTCTTTACTTTATTATCCCTGTTCTTTGGCCAAGGCTCTTCCAACTCTTTCGCGGTTTGCTTTTTCCGTCCTTACGTCCTTTGCGGTTTCCGTCAATTCGAGGACGTACGTCTATAAGGTCCGATTTTCAGCTGCCCCAAGATGGGTCGGCTCATAAGTTTTGCACTCCGACAGCGGGTCAGAGATGTGTTCCATTTCATCACAGATCGTAATCTAAATATGAAAATTCCCTTTGCAAACTGCCCCCATCGGGATTCGTCTGTGTGCCAAACTTACTGGTTTTAGAACTGATTTTTCGGTCAGTTTCCGTAGAGTTGAGTTTTTGAAAAATAATTGAATTTACCGAAAAATTTACTCAAAATTTACTTTTACCTTAAGTTTGTCACATAGCCTACGTTACTTTGGCTTTCTGCGATGTAAGTAGCATATTTTTTCTGTACTAACAAAGTTGTATGTAGAAATAAATAAATAAAAAAAAGTAAATAAGAAATAATAATAGCAACAAAACAAGCGCAACAACAAAATATGGCTTCTTTCCAATTTCACGCCATAAATAAGAAAACTTTAAAATCTTCTTAGGCTGTATGCCAAACTTATGGTAAATATCAACTTTAAGTAAATTTTTCGGTAAATTCAATTATTTATCGAAATCCCTATGCAAACTGATCGAAACTTCTGCCCTAAAACCGGTTTTTACCGTAGTAAACGATTTACCTTAAGATTGGCACACAGCCTTTTTCAATCTCTTCAATACGATATTCGGTTATTCATTAATTTTCATTTTATTATATTCTGAAAAAAATTTTGTAAACTTAGGCGGCCCCGGAAAACTTCTAACGGTTTCCAGGGGCCGTGACCCCCTTGTTAAGAACCACTGCTCTAAAATAAGGCATATTTAACTTTGCTAGTTACCGTTACTCCAGAACTTAGGCTGGGAATGAGAAAAATCGTGTTTTAGATCCGTCTTTGTAGATTTCGCACGAATTCTTAACTAATAGTTTACCACTAACGCCAAAACGACATATTTGTGAACTACAGAATTGATAACAAAATTGTGACTTAGTTTAAGCGATATGCTGCATAGTTATACCGGGAATGAAATAAATGTATAGCGGTAGTTTTCAGTACTCAGCAACTTCAGCTAAATTTGTCACATTCTTAAATACATTTTCAATGATATGCGACACCTATACTATAAGGAGCAGCGCCAGCAGCGCCAAAGTGGTCAATTGGTGAACAAAATTTTTATATTTTTTAAACAATATACCACGTGAATGTTTTGGACTATAAGAACCGTATGGTACCATCCCGCAACTCGGGCAGATAAATGTTTTTTGGTTTATTTTCATGCTTAGAGAGCTAGAAAACGTCGTCAAATAATGTATGTACTTTGAAAAATTCAACGAAGCTTAATTCCTTCACTTAAATCGATTGATCGCTAGTTCTATATAACGATCAATCTAAATGTTTATCGGAGTTCCGCGGAATACATTTTGTGAATCACTGCCTTTTTTACATTAGTATTCGATTACTTTAATTTCCTCAAAACCTTGAAACCATTTTTATGTACAGAAAATAGTCGACATAACTTTGCTACATCATTATGATTAGGCAATTTATACAGACAGATACACATGCGTGTTGTGTTACTAGTATATATCTTCCAAATCGTATACACAATTAATCTTTAAGACGCTGCATTAAATTCTAGAAACATAAAACTAAAGTGTGATATAACGCTTCACACCTCAATTCTGAAATTTATTGCAGCGTCCTAATTAATTTTAACATCACGTTTTAAATATGAGGTGATTTAGGAAATGACCTTTATATAATGAAGAACACATATATGCTGTAGTCATATATATTGTAATTTAAAATTAATTAGTTTTTGTCGATTCGATTCTGTTGTATAATTTTATAGTTTAAGGTCATTGAAACTTAAGACTCTTAAATTAAATTTTCAATATTACTTCAATAAACTTGTTTTTCAACGGTTTACGGGGAATTAGCAATTATCTCATACACAAATCAACATAATAAATCTATCTAGCTATTTATAACAAAAAATATTTTATGAAATTTCCATTTTTTTTTATTTCCCGGTCTCATAAATCATAAATGAAAGCACTTGTAAGAAGTTTGCTTGAAATTTTTTAAATTTTGATACGGATTTTGTCTTTTCGTTTAAAGAGATTTGAACAAACCTCACGTCGACAGCCGAAATCGTATACTATACATCACCGGAAATCAAGCATTCAAAATTTTGTTAATTGATCGCAACTCGCGAACTTTGACAATGCCATTTTACTAAAAAATTCCAGCCGATCATTACAATCATTACAATGGATACTTAAATGCGCCCTTAATTTTTTTTTTTTTGTGATCCGTTCATTCTAGAAAATGAATTAGGCTTTTCTACTTTAAAGCTAACATATCCCAAATCGAAAATCGGACCAACGCGTTGGGTAATTCCGAAATTACAACGCAAAACAGGTATGTTGACATAAAAAGTAATTTTAGGCTCAATATGGTCACTAGTTCTAGATCAAGCTTTAGATCCTGTAATTTAAAGCTAACAGAACCCAAATCGAACATCGGAGCAAATCGGAAATTAGAACAAAATTAACTGATATACAAATAATTTTAGGGTCATTGTGATCTTTACGACATTAAAAAATTTTGGGCTTTACTCTTTCCCGACCAAGCTTTAGGTCATTCAATGTAGAGGTTGCAGAAGAAACAGAAATCAAAAATCGGACCAAATCCGAAAGTGGAACGCTAATCACGATTTATTGACACACAAATAATTTTAAGGCTCGTTATCGCCTAATCAAATTGCTTATTAGAAAATGTTGAGCTTTACTCGTTCTTGTCCAAGCTAAAACTCAAAATAGAAGAAAAAAATCTGTTGACTTACAAATAATATTAGGCCTATAATGGGCTAATCAAATGCTTTATTAAGGAATTTTGGACTCCACTCGTTGTTGACTTAGCTTTAGGTCATTTAATTTAAAGTTAGTAGAACCCAATTCGAAAATCGGACCAAAACCAAAATTACAACGCATAACAAAATCTTTTTGGCATACAAATAATTTTAGGCTTATAGAGCTTTAGATCCTTTAATTTAATGCTCGCAGAACGCAAATCAAAAGTCAGACCAAAAGCAGAATTCAAATTCAAAAATGTCTATTGGCGTACAAATAATTTTAGGCTAATTAGAGCCTAACCAAATGTCCCATTATAAAAATTTGGGCTCTACACGTTGTTGACTAAGCTTTAGGGCATTAATTTAAAGCTAGCAGATGCCAAATCGAAAATCGAACTATACGTTAGAAGGCAAAACCAGACCTATTGACTTATAAATAATTTTAGGCATTTTAGGCCTAACCAAGCGTTGCTTGGTAGTACAAGTTTTGTGAAACGGAAGAAAAAAGCAGAGTTGAATTGAACCAAGGAAGAATTGAACGTGACATGGTTTGCTTGATCTGGATCGAATACTGGAGCTTTACCACCGACTCTGCCGGCGTTCGTTGCTGGTTCGCTTTATTTTTGTACCACAACAAAACTGTAAAGCGATAATATGATCGCTTCAGGCGTAAATTTATACAATTTGGTTACTAGTAGAAACGACCGACCTCATTTTCGATGACAAGCTATATTTTCAACGCGTATATGTAGTAGTTTATGACGAACAAAAGAGCAAACATATTTTTTGTGATGTAAAGCTGTACGTATTTCCTCCCGATATTTCCTCCAACAAATATTTAAACGCTTCTTTTGGCCCTCGAAATAACTATCTGAAACTAATATTACATAATTATGTATTTGCACTAAAAATGTAAAATTTATGTAAATGTTATTTTACTAACGTTGTTTCTGGAAGATTAAGAGAAGAATTACCTCTAATAGTTCTAAGATCAAGAGTTTTCAAAAAATTAATGAGCGATTGCCATGAAGTGAATAAATTCTTGATATTGGTATAATTTAATCACTAACATACTTGACAGATAAATTACATGTTCAGTGCATGATAGCGTTGCGTTTTTCGTTATATGATTTCACTAGGCGAAGCGAAAATAAAAAAGCGAAAACCAACGAACGCTGGTGTAGTCGATGGTAAGGCTCCTGATTTGCGGTGCTCTCCGATATGAACTTAAGTTCTTAACCAGAATCGAAGTGAGTACAAATGTTAAATTTTGGATTAGCGTTCAACACTGTAGTGCAATACGCAGTGGAACGAATAAAATAAATTCTGGCGTGTGTAAAACAAAATTTTATTTCTTACCAAGAGAAAACTATTTGAACGTGTTTCTTGTTGGCAGCCAAAAATACAACTAGACTCTTACAATTGAGTAAGGTGTTTACTCTCAACACAATGCGTCAAACCCACGAGTCCGTCACGCCAGCCGGAACCATATCAGCTGGAACCAAACAACGATGGCACAAGTAGCACGATGCATTGTGCATCGTTGTGCACGATATGCTTTTTTGGCCGGAACCTTATAATTCCAGTCGAAACCTGATAAAGCCAGCCAGAACCCTACAACAACAAAACCAACTATGGCACTAGTAGCAAACTACATACAATGACGCGTGCATTATATAATTTTCAGCCGGAACCTTACAAATCCAGAAATATACGATTTTTCGACAAAGAGCCTTACAAATTCAGCCGGAACCATACCCTATACAGCCAAACTAAGTATGGCTATTGCACTAGTAGCACGATGCAGTGTGCGTTATTGTGAACTATATAATTTTTCAGCCGGAACCTTATAAATCCAGCAATATATGATTTTTCGGTGAAACCTTATAATTCCATCTGGAAATGATGGTATGGTAATATACAGTCAAACTAACTACATCAATAGTAGCACAATGAATTGTGTATCATAGTGCACTAAATGCTTTTTCAGCCGGAACCTGATAAAGATAGCCAGAATCCTACAACAGCAAAACCAACTATGGCAATAGTAGCAAGATGCATTGTGCATTATTGTGTACTATATAATTTTTCGGCCGGAACTTTACAAATCCAGAATTATACGATTTTTCGGAAAAGAACCTTACAAATTATAAAAGATATATCCTCTATCGGGTCGCAAGTTATTTATTTGCGATCAGAAATATGGTTACTAGATTTATTTTGCCATGCCAATTCTTACTTATTTTTTAAATTTAAATTTAAAAAATATGTAAGAATAGTCATAGCAAAATAAATCTAGTAACCATATTTCTGATCGCAAATAATTAACTTGCGACCGGATAGAGGATATACCCGTAAATCCAGCAATATCTGATTTTTCATAGGAACCTTATAATTCCTGCCGGAAACGATGGTATGGTAATATACAGTCAAACTAACTGCATCACAAGTACGAGTAGCACAATGGATTGTGTATCATTGTGCACTAAATGCTTTTTCAGCCGGAACGTTATAATTTCAGCCGGAACCTAATAAAGTTCCTTGTGCCAAAGTTAGTTTGGCTGTAAAGGGTATGGTTCCGGCTGAATTTGTCAAAAATGTGGTGTGAATATCTGTATTTAAAATTCATAGAGTCGACATTATTCGCCGTATGCTCTATAACCAGCCAGATCTGCTGGATTATGCGTAGCGTATAAGGGCATGGTGTTTCCATTTCATTCCGTTTTTTTGCGTATTTTTTCTTGAGTTCCCATGCGACCATCCAAATTTGTATTAATTGTAGCGATGGTTGCTTGACGCGGCGATGATGTTTACGTCTTTTCTCTCTGTGCTACTGCCCTCCGAAAGGAATTTATTGCTGATCGCAAAGATTTGTGTATTTCCTAAACCTGCAATTCTCAACTTATTTGGTTTGTTAACTTGTTCTAGACTAGTCCGTTGGGTTGCTGTTCTTCTATAGAAAAAATATCTCTTTAAATACAAAATGCTATAGTATCTAGATATGAACGGCGTACGTTAAAAGCAGATTGGATTACACATAGTATGTACAATTTCATTGGGAAGGCAAGCGAAACCTTATCGATAAATCGATAAAGGGTCTACATATATCGTAGGTTGCCATTATGATTATCTTACTATTATTGTATTTCAGAAGATCTAATTTACCCAAGGCATCACACCATTTAGAACCAACAAAATACGGTTTTCATTCAAATCATTTTTACTGACTCTAGACACCAATAACAAACTAATTCATCATCATCGGTCTTGTGCCGGGTTTTTAATAAAAAATACCGCACGCTACTAGGCAATTCGAACCCGAATATTGAAACGCCATCCGTCGAATCATCATCCCGTTTTCAATATAGATTTCAAGCAAATGTATCAACAGATCCTGAAGAGCCCCGAACACAGAAACTAACAGGGAATATAGAGCAACCTTATCAAGATGAATCAATTCAAGATTATCGTTTGTGAATGTCGCTTAGCCATCCGCATCTCGCAATTCGCAGAAATTTTAAATTGGAGGCCGGCTCATACGACATCGTGTATTTAATCGAAGTCCAGAGGCAAATGATGGAACTGCGGATGTAGTTTGCGAACAGAAAACCGCTTCTTAATGAGATACCGAAAAAAAACGCCAGCATCAGGGTCAACTTGACCTGATTTGGGACGATTCAGTAATAAACCGTTTTTCTACAATTATAGTCTCCTTCGTACACCAACCAAACGTACAATATTGTCACACGCTTCCAAGATATTTAAGCTATGTTCAGCTGCGTATCTCCTACAATAATTATAGCCAAATCCATACTTCAGAAATTGTGGGTACCTGGCTTATACCGTAGACAGACACAAAATTTATCGCGATTTTCAGTTATCCAGATTGAAAATAAAATTATAAAAATCGTGATAAACAATTTGTGGTGACAGACAGTAACCCGATTTTTACGAGTGTGCCTAATTTATCAGGATAGATTGCATTTATCTAGTTATATGAAAACTTAATAATTCCGTTTTGAAAAAATCGTGTTCAGACATAACAGGCAGAAATAACTTAATAATCTAGATAACGAAGTTATCTATAGTTTGTGTCTCTCTACGGTATTATCGTGGGATAAAACTATCCCAAAATCAATAGCTCGACAAAGTAGGATTCAGGCAGATGGCACTGAAAAGAATCAGCCTGCCACGTCTAGAGCTTTGTACCAGCGTACTTCAAGTTAAATTTGAATGGTTCAATCACTCAATGTACCAGAAATTCGAATGTACGAACGGATGACGTTTGTGACACGATGGTTCACAGCTGATGTGGCATACTTCCGAAATGTTACTGCATCTTTAGTGGAATCCGGAAGACGCACACATGACGCCTTCTCCGCAATAATTCTGCACTAATCGAACGCTCGCTGTCAGATATTTTTTTATGGTTGGTTTTAATTGGATACAGGGCGGTAAATAGCTCCCTTGGTTTTGTGCATTTTATAGTCCAAAGGAAATTCGAAATAGTTTAGCGAATCCCACTTCTTGAATATTTGATAAATAAATTTGTGAATGGCTTCCTATATCCGAGGTAGCGGCAGCTTCAGCGTAAACCTAAGTGCATTAGTGTTCCTTTGGTTCTTCCTGACTTAACGAATGGTGGTATTTTCTCCATTAGTTCTGCAAAACATTTACCATACACTAATCTGTAGAACCTGATGCGATTTGGCCAATACAACAATGTGTTCGTTTCATTTTAAATTGTAGCTAATTTGGCACCAACCCTACTTACGAATTGAGTCACCACCGACGTGTACAAAGTCTTTTACCACTAAAAGGTTTTCGTTGTGAGTTCTTTTACGCGAGAATGTGCATATTTGTGTTTTTCTCTCGACCTGATTCGATTCTCTCCACTTAAATAATGTACTCAAAAGAATTAAGCGAAGTTTCGTTCTGAAGGGGTAAGTGCCTGCTTCTTCTAGCTGCGGACAGGGTAAACAATAATGCTATCTAGAAAATCATTGATGTTAACAAAACCAAGGTCGGTAATAAAACTGATCCCTGAAGGACCCCGACATCTGGGAAGTGTGTCGTTGATGATCTCCCGTTTAACACAATGATTATTTTTCCGTCTTTGAGAAACCTTTTTATCCATTTCAGGGTCATCGAATAAATTTCCAGTTTTTTATAGGATGAGATTCCATTTGTTTGCGACGTGCGTCAAGAGATCGGTTGTAGAGCGACTTTCACGAAAGTTATACTGGGTGGTCATTTTGTGGTGCTTTATCACCAATTTATATCACTAGTGGAGAGTTTTTTTTGTGATAAAATTCAAAACAAAGTAGTCTACAAACACAACCCTGCAAAATGAATTTTGAGGGGGAATAATGAACTAAAAATGATAATTTGGCATTTTTGTTTTAGTTATATGAATATTTTATATGAAGTGATTTTCATGCGTGTGATATACCAACAAAATGATGCAAAATGCTCTATTTTTGCTTTTTGCTGTTCGCAAAAATGAACACATTTAGTTGAACTTACACTATTTTCCCCAGCAAATTACAATTTACAACAATAAAAATATTAATGTCGACCACTATTAAAGTTTTATAATTTTAATTCTTCTTTAATTTTTAATTAATATTTGCACTATATAAAAAATTATTTAATAGCGAAGTTATATAATGACGATAAACATTTTTGACACAAAAGTCAAACCAATTTTTTTATATTTGGTGAAAACGATATGGAAGATATTGTGCTCTTTTTTATTCGCATCTATATACGACGTGACATAATTCATCCATAATCATTCAATTTATTCATGGGCGAAGCTATGACAATTTCTTTATATCATACTTTTTATCACCAATGGTGATAAAACACCACAAAATGACCACCCTGTTCACCTAAAATTATTTTGGTTATGCCATTTCTTAAAAACTTTGACAACGACTGATACAATTGATATTGGCCGGTAGTTTGTAGGGTCAGTTCTATCACAACCACTAAAGTCAGTTTTATTTAGAGGTGAGAGTAGAATTGGATAGAGTTTTTTAATCAACACCTTTTTCATAGAAGTTTACCGAAGCTTGTCAATTCAAATACCCGAGTATTACTCGAGTTGTACTCTCTGAAAACAAAACTAAAACAGATATGAAATGAGAAAAAAAATCATAATATGTGAGAATTTGTTAAGCTAAGCTAATGTCTTCCCAAAACCTAAACGAGGTTTACAAAATATTTTCCGAACTATGCCAGGTGAATTTGTCGATATAAATTATGAAGTCGTAGATGAACGCTTTTAAAGTTCGCCCGACATTTTAACAGATTATTTGGCCGAAAATTAATTTTATGCTTACGAAACAGGCATTTTTTATCGATAATTTTCTACAAGTTTTTGGTTGTTAGACAGGATAAATACATGCTGTATAAGGCACCGGAAATTTGAACACTATCACTATATGGAAAATATATTGCTTAGAATTTTCTCTATAACTTTTTTGATTTTCTGCGATCATATATAAGTTCTTTTCAGTTCTGGCGGAATATCACGAAAAATCCGAGAAAAATTTCATAAGGATTGGTAATTGGTTATGAAATGGCCAAGTTTAGTCCAGCATGCACAGATCCTAGAATATTGTCCAAAAACCACCTTAGAATCCCTAACTAATACTACTAACAAAATTTCATCGTAATTCGTGAAGAAACGGCGGAGAAAGACGGACGCTACAAAATTTGAAAATTTCATATACCGAGTTCCTTTAATTCGGAGATCAATCAATTTGTCAGTTTAAGGAAAACTTTAAATATTTTAATCCGCTGGAACGGATTATTTTGTGGAAAACGAGGTAGAATTACGTTGAACAACAGAAATTCTCTTTTGTGATGGTGCTGCCACCCGGTACACCATAATTTTGTAAATAATTATTTTAGAAAAATGTGAGAGGGGAAAATATTTTTCCAAATTGGTAAGTGTGGTTGACGTGGATTAGCAGTGCTTCGGATACAGTATCGTCTTCTACGGTCACAAAATATTTCAACCGTTGTATTGAAACCAAAATCGACGTAATAGAAAAATTGGAAGCATTTTGTCAAACTAGAATTTACGGGATAATATCATGGGTGTAAACACTTTGTGCATTAAGGAGAAATATGTGAATCGGCTGATAAATACTCAGTGTTATTGTTAAAGGCTCGACTGAAATGAATATACGGTCAGAATAATCAAAATAATTTATTTTCATGTGCAATTTTTACAACTTGGCCACTTCATTCAAAAATTCAAAACCGAAAGCAACATGCAATCAGTTTTATGATATTTCGTTATTTCGTTAAACCAAAGTACATATTTGGAAAGCGTATGAAAAAGTGTTTGCATACAAATTGTTCAATTAAAACTTAAAATATCAAATGGCAATAAAAAATTTACGAAAGCAAGTAAAATTACATAAAATACTTAAAACCGAGATCATATTCATGAAAAACACCTTTAAGCGATTTTTGTCGCATATTCGCTTCGAATATTTCCGAACGTACCAAAATACTGATAGTGTTAAAAAAAATCAGAAAATCATTTAGGTTTCCTTAACAGTAACAACAAAACAAATTTAAGATGCTACGTTCAATTCAAGGTTACAAGATCATAGACCAAACATAATAAACGTGAATTCCAATTGCGCCGACACCTTAAATTACGTTAAATATTAAATCTTTGTAAAACAAATTTTTGGGAATTTTTATGATTTGAACAGGTATAAGACAAATCGACTTGTACGTAAATAACAGGTTTAGGTAATTTAGTAATTAACCCTAAAACTTGTATATTACTTATTTTTTGACTAGGTAATTAATCAGCTCAGCGCCGAATTTAAATTGCACACTTACCTTGTGATTTATTTGCCCCTGTAGATTATATTTATTCTCGTTATTTTTTAATTCCGGCACCGTCATATTGAACTCTGACGACGGGTAGTTATGTCCGGCAGCACCTACGTAAACAATTAAAGATAATAAAAAAAAATATATAAATTTAATTTAATCGAAATGCTCAAACGCGACGACACCAATTACTTATATATTAATTGTAAGTACACCTGAAAACGCCATTTATATGAATGGAATATTAATTACGATGTACATGACACTATAATCTACTATACGAGTTGTAATTGCGAGTTGAAGTTTGATCGATTAATTGAGGAAAATTTTTGAAATATTTTACGTTCTCGTTTATTAATTTTTATAACTGTTTGAGGTGAAAGGTTTAATTGATCGATGTGTAAAGTATTGTGGGTGTTCAATATTGAAATGCCTATAATTGTCAATTAAATAATTTACCGTAGTGAGTATGTTCAACAAGAGCGTGTACGGCACAATTTTACTTAAAACTGTAGGAACAAATATGAGTGCAATTTATAAAAAACGGTTTGAAGCGGTATTTTTAAATGCACATCCGAAAGGACAAAAAATGTCGGTTGCAAGTGCAGCAAATTATATAAGAAAGTCAAAAACATTTGTACAGAAGAGAATTACACATTATTCAATGTATAAAAATGTTGACGATTTGCCAGATAGAGGCAAAATCTCAACAACTACACAAAAGGAGGATGAGGCCATCAAACAGTTAGTTGATAAAAATTCTTCGCTTACGCTGGATGCAACTATGGCAAAATTGGCGAAAAAGAATACTGTGACACCAAAAACAACCATACGAAATAGAATAGTGGAACATGGCTATGCTTATGGAAATACTTTGGTCAAACCACTGGTAACACAAAAATAATACATAGAAAAGCGACTACAGTGGGCGAATGAACATACAAACAAAGATTGGAGGAATATTGTTTTTCCCGATGGGTCATCCTTTTAGGATTTTGCACGAAGTAAGGTTTTGGTAAATTAATCGTTTCTAGACGGAACCTAAACGCACTTTTCATGAATAAAATTTATTCACCAGTCAATTATTTACAGTAATGGTGACTTTACTAAGTATTAGCTGATAGCGCCCTAGAAAATACAACAAACTTTCATAATAAAAACAAAAACAAAATCGTAGTTTTTTTTTACTTAGTTTTTTCCTTACACGCTCTTGTTGCACATACTGTATGTATGTACACATGCAACATGATTGGAAAATCTCCACAACGATTCGATTTATGCTTAAAAGTGAAAATTCTTAAAATATTTATTTTATTGTCAAAACCATTTTCAACATGAGGTTCAAATTGAACTAAGAAATGCCACGGCATACCATGCAAAAATGTTGACAGGGAAACTTGTGTAAAATGTTCCACATTAGTTTAGGATAGTTATTTCTTCCCATATAGAGACAATGAGTCTTTGAATTCTTGCCATTTCGATCCATTTAGCATACATTTAAAAAATCCAGACATCTAATAATGCCAAAAGTTGGTATTTATTTATACAGGACAACTGATAAAGATCTAATAAAGATGAAAAAATAAAACCAATAATCTGCGACTAACAATGATGATTAATTGTTACTAAAATTAACTCCTGTCATATCTGCTAACCACTGTGAAGAGAAATTTATGGTTACATATGGGCACAATTCCGATAACTAATTTACCAGAAGCTTAAATTGGGGAGCGAAGTCCTAGATTCATTCATTCCAAGTATTCCACCAACAACCAGCCAGAGTGCGTCATAGAGGAAGACCCCGACTACGCTGGTGTGACGACGTCGAACAGTAATAAGAGTAGGCGCTGACAAAAATGTCAAGATTGACATTTAATTAAATTGACTTTTAAATTGTCAGAAATTACTTTTATATTAGAAGTAGAACAGAAAAAAATTTGCTCCCGCCAACTTAATATCCATAAAACCAGAAAACAACGGAAACTAGATCCCTTTTGGTAAACTATCATAGTGTCAGGAATCTCAATTTTTGATGCATTCGGAGTTGTAAGCACTATAAAATGCATGCAAATGAGAAAAATTATCTCATTTCGAAACTGGGTTCAAATTTAGTTTGAAACTATGGTTAAACATGACACACTAGTACGAAGTCATGATTTCGAGTTAATCATAATTACGGAACTAGCAGTGTGTCTATGACATTAGCCTGATCGTGTGGGAATGAGCATTCGTGTGCTTAATGGCTGACTCAGCGAATCAGTAACAACTTAACGTAAAAATGCGATAAATAGGTTTTGTTGGTTTCTTGCCAGCGAAACGTTAACTTCTTTTCGTTCAGTTTCGTTAAAATATGTCTGTTACTTAACAGACCCAAAAATTGTATGCAAACTGAAGGAAACGCCAAATACCAAATAAAAGCGTCCTCCATTTTTAAACGATCACGAATTTAAAATCACAAGGTAATTTAATCACGTATTTTATTTGGCTACCCGAATTAAGAAAAATTGAATTAAGAAAAGTGTGTGTTTCTGAATTTAAATAAGTATTTTTAATTCATTATGGAAATAATTTAAAAAAAGTTGATAGAAATGAAATAATAAAAGTTGATTTAATATGTGCACTTCTTAATTCATTTTCAAAATATTTTAAGAAAAGTAAAAAAACTGAAATAATTTTTTAAAAATTATCTAGGAAATGATTTTAGAGAAGTATTCAAAAAATATGTAATTAAATTTTTCCCGGAAAATTTTGAAATTTTTAAATTTTTTTTTTTTTTTTAGTTAGTTTAAAATTATAAATAAGTCATTTTGAAAATGAAATAAAATGTGTATTTAAAATTGAAATAGAACGTAAAAACGTACTACAATTAAAACCCGAGTATCCTGCGTACAATTAACCGGAACACTTAGTTAACCGGAATTTTAATTTTGAGGAAGGTTTTTTTTGCTTCTTTCTTATCTCTCATATTCATTTTTTAAATCATTTTGAAATTAGCAATTGTTTTTTGCAAATTTTCAATAATGAAAGCATTAGTTGAAAATTTTGAATGGCTTTAATTTTCTTGTTACAGTAAAAGCCCGATTATCCGGCATCCAATTATCCGGAACATTAGTTAACCGGAATTTTCATTTTGAGGAAGTTTTTTTTGCTTTTTTCTCTTTCATATGCATTTTTTAATTCATTTTCAAATTTGCAATTATTTTTTGCACATTTTCATTAGTTGAAAATTTTGCGTGAGTTTAATTTTCATATTTCAGTAAAAGCCCGATTATCCGGCATCCAATTAATCGGAACACTCAGTTAACCGGACTTAATTTTAGGAATTTTTTTGCTTTTTTCTCTTTCATATTCATTTTTAAATTCATTTTGAAAATAGGAATTGTTTTTTCCACATTTCCATTAATGAAAGTATTAGTTGACAATTTTAAATGGCTTTAATTTTCATATTACAGTAGTTGCCCAATTAACCGGAACATTCAGTTAACCGGAAGTCTAATTTTTTGGATTTTTTTTTTGCTTTTCCTCTTTCACAAGCGAAATTATTTTTTTTATTATTCGGGGATTCACAGAAAATATACTTCCCTTTATTTTTTTCTGTTTTATGCATTATTCTATTTGAATTGAATGTCTAAAGTCGTATTACAGTTTTAGCTTAGTGAAATATTGAGTATATTATTAAATTTTGAGTACTCGTATATGTGTATTCATATACATATTATGTGTGTATTTATTATTTGCAATAAATTCAATGAACTGATTTATAAAAAAATGTTTTCTGGTACATATTTTAAAATAAAAAACGAGAATCCTAAAAAATAATGAAATCAAGCGAAATTCTAATAAAATTTCTAGTTTTAATGAAACATTCAATTATCCGGAATGCTCTCATCCCCAAGCATTCCAGATGACAGATCTTTTGGTAAAGTATATTTTCTGTGAATTCCCGAATAATAAAAAAAAGTATTTCCCTTGTGAAAGAGAATTTTCCCTTACAAAAAAAATTCTTAAAAATTAAAATTCCGGTTAACTGAGTGTTCCGGTTAATTGGATGCTGGATAATCGGGCTTTTACTGTAATATGAAAATCAAAGCCATTGAAATTTTTCAACTAATCCTTTCATTAATAAAATGTACAAAAACGCAAATTTCCAAATAAATTAAAAAATGTAATTTTAATTCACAATTAATACACAAATAATAATTCACAAATGAATTTGATTAAATTCATGTTTTTTATCTTTCTCTACAATACAACAAAAAAACTGTAAGAAGAAACATTTTCTTAAATACATTAAATTTCGCATGCATTTCTTTGTTATTAAAAACAACTGTACATTTTATGTTTATAATGTGAAATAAAATACACCCAAACCATTTTTTACAACCGTGTTCGTTCTTACAAATACCACTTTTTTAATTCTCTATTCTTAATTTAGGGGAACCTGACGACGTAAATATTATTAATAAAAATAAATAAAACAAAAAATTATTTAAAAATAAAAAATCTAAAAATTTTCCGGAAAATCAAAAAATTTTCCGGAAAAATGTCACTTTTCCCTCCTAATAACTAGTAATAAACAATCCTACATTTAAAAATGTATACTCCTTACCTGATTTTATCGATATATACGTAAAGTAAACTTTAGCCTAATAATCTTCCATTCATTTTGAAAATGAATTAAGAAAAGTGGGCAAAACAAGAAATAAAATAAACGTATTTTAAATCAATTTGAAAACGAATTAAGATAAATTTTCTAAAAAATGAAATAAGATGTGCATTTTTTAATTCATTTTGAATTGAGTTTTTTTTTGTTGTAATTACTTTTTTAAATTCAGGAAATTTGTTCAAAATACGATAAGTGGAAATTTTTCATACAAATATCACTTTTTTTGGTATGATATCAAAGGACCGAATGTCGAAGGGCCGAATTTCAAAGGGCCGAATGTGTCGAAGGGTCAAATGACGAAGGGCCGAATGTCGAAGGGCCGAATGTGTCGAAGGGCCGAATGTCGAAAGGGCGAATGTCGAAGGGCCGAATGTGTCAAAGGGCCGAATGGGTCGAGGGGCCGAATTTTTTTTTTTTTTTTTTTGTTTTTAGAAATATATTTTTTTATTTAATTTACTTAGTTTTTTATTTTTTCTACATATCCCTTTTTCAAACAAAAATAAAAAAATTGGCACTATTTAAGTCCAACCCACACAAAAGTGTGGGTAAAAGATCATAGTATGTAATGGCGTTTTTGATAAAAAATTTGGGTAAGATGAAATTTTTTTAAAAAATTTCGCTTGTGTCCAAGTACCACCAACACAATTGTGTATATAGTTATATTGTTTCTTTTCGGACGAAAATAATTTTAAAAGGAATGCACAAATGCGTAAGTTGGGTCAAAACACATACAAAAATAAATTTTTGCCATAACCGCTGACTGAAAAATAGTAAAATACATAAATTCATAAAAAATTCATTTATGTTTAATAAAAAAAAAAATTACAAAATATTTATTAAAACAACAAATTTAAAAAATTATATTTCTAAAAACAAAACAAAAAAATTCGGCCCTTCAACCCATTCGGCCCTTCGACATTCGGCCCTTCGACACATTCGGCCCTTCGACACATTCGGCCCTTCAACCCATTCGGTCGTTCGACATTCGGCCCTTCGACCCATTCGGCCCTTCGACACATTCGGTCCTTCGACATTCGGCCCTTCGACATGCGGCCCTTCGACATTCGGCCCTTTGTACCCATTCCCTTTTTTTAATTCACTTTTGTTAATTCAACTTTTCTTAATTCGGGTAGCCATATTACATCTATCCAGCAAAAACTCGTTCACGTAATGAAAATTAAACAAACAAAAGTGTGCCAACCATTTGCGTGCGTAAAGCATTTGACACGTTGTGTTACACAGCCGCACTAGCAAAGTCAAATTTTCTGTAAAGGTTTGACAAATTGTATTACAGATTCGCTGGTTCAGCCATAATACTGATGGACTGTAAATATAAATGCTATTTACCGTTATATCTGCCAACCTCTGTGAAACGATATATTAAGGTCATAAAATAATTTTCAATTAACTTTATTTCCGGAAATTTCTTTTTAAGTCGCATGATTTAAAGTGTGTGACAAATCTCTTCGTGAAATAGCTTTTAAACGAATAATTTGTTTTGTGTATGTTGCATTGTTTTTATTTTCTCGGGGTGGAGTTTGATTTTCTCCATATTTTTGTATATTTCGAGCTGAAGAGCTTTTTAACGAATTTAGTGGAGAAACTCACCTATATTTTAAAGTCGTTTTTTGGGATGGTAGTAGTACTGTAATAATTCTATAGTAAGTACAAGACAAAAATTATAAGGGAAAGTTTTTGTATCGGGGGTGGCCTGTTACAAACTTCTTTTTGATGCAGCACAACCATGTTAATAACAAAGAACTTTAAACACATTTGATGAATCATAAAGTTTTCGAAAAACTTTTGAAATTTGTTCGATTGCTACGAGGCTCGCAATTTAATTTTAGTTTTTATGGCTTGCTATTTGTACTTTGTGAAAACAATGAAATAAAACCGGTAAAATATTTTTTTCCCATACAAATTTCAATACCGGCTCAAATTGTCGAGTTGTACTCGTGATCTGGCCCAGGCCTTCCAGGAACAAGTGTGTTTCCAGAATCTACAGCCTGTATAATACACGTGAGTTTGGTTCTTACATTTTGCGTGCGATATTAGTTATATCAATTATGAAAAATATGTACATCTGGCAACTCTACTTATGATGAACCAGTTAGCCACAATTATTTCTCCCATCTAGAGCAACTTTATCTAGTACCTCAAAAACACGTATAAGAAGTTAGCCCAGAATTTTATCCCAGAACATAAAAAAAAAATAATCAGGCAACACTATTAAACTGAAACCTTATTTACTCTTATGTGACGTTAGCCCAGCCCAGGAATTTATAAAATTTACTTGTATTATAAGTTGTTGGAATTTATTCCAGCCCAGCCCAGAAAATAAAATAAAATCATTATACGAGTAATATCAAATTAGTCTTAGCCCAGAAATTTAAAAATATTACAATATTAATGAGAAGTTAGCCCAGCCCAGGAATATATCAAAACAATGAGTAGTTTAAAATATTTAAATTTTAATTAATATCTAGAATTGAGACTATATAGATTTAGAATGAGTATGCAAACAGCTTATATGGGTAAACATTTTAAAATGATCGGTATGTTGCAACTTGCCAAAATATGGCTCTGGGCTCTGTACTTCTAGACATTTTCGAGAAATTAATCAGTTTTTCTTCTCGTGTGTCGAAACTAAAAATCTTTCGTATTAAGGCTATACAGATTTAGAATGGGTATGCAAGCAGCTTATTTATAAAAAAAATTCAAGATGACCGGTATGTTGCAACTTGCCGAAATATGGCTCTGGGCTGGGTACTCCTAAGCATTTTCGAGAAATTGATCAGTTATCTTGTCGTGTGTCGAAACTAAAAACCTCTCGGATTAAGGCTATACAGATTTAGAATGGGTATGCAAGCAGGAAGAAGAAACTTGAAAATTCATTCAAATCTTGCCATGCAATGTTGGATCCATAATAGGAAGCCGTTATTCCAGTGTAACACAATTCGAAAGTGGTCGTCGAAAGACCAGATGAGTATCGTGAACCAAAAAAAAGAGCCCAAGTTTTCATCCCTAGCCTCCGTCAACAAATGTTTAAATCAACAAGAGAAAAATGAGATCCTCAAACCGTTAGGAATGTGTCATATATCAAGTTGGATATTATGGAGGTTCTGCAACGTAAAAAATAAATAGTTACACGCTACAAAAATTTGCTGAGTATCATTTAAATGAGTCTGGTGAGTTTTGTGAAAACTAAAGATAGTTAGTGACGAAAGCAAATGTAATATTTTCGGCTTCGACGTGCATTTTAGAAACGTGGTGGAGGTAACGTGATAGTGCGGAGGTGTGTAAATGCTTTAGGGGTCGGTAATTTAATTTTTATTGAAGAACTATAGACACACATGTATATTTAAATATTTTACGTGAAACTTTAATTGATAATGTTAAAAAATGCAATTCGATAAGAGACATTTTACGTTTCAACTAGATAATAACGTCGATGTACACGTCAAAAATAGTCAAATAATGGTGCATTTAAAATATTCAAAAGCAGTTGCATACATCTCACAATCTCCAGATTTAAACCATATACGATACGTTTAACACTTATTGGAAACGTGCAGTAAAACACATTCAAGATGATCATAAGAAACTTTGAAAGCAACGTGAGTGTTAAAACCCCATCTCTGAAGAGTTGGCAAAGTTACTACTAGGACTGCAGGCCAATAGTCGGGTAAATCGTTTACTATGGTAAAAATCGGATTTAGAACAGATTTTTTGATAAGTTTGCCATAAAGTTTTTTAAAAATAAATAAATTTGCTGAAAAATTTACTTAAAATTGACTTTTACGCCACTATTGGCCCACAGCCTAAGGCTGTTTCCCAAACACCGACTTATTCAAATAAGTCACCTCAAGACTTATGGGGCATTTACATGCGACCAACATTTTTCTTCTGCAAAATGAGAAAGATATAACATTGACTTTCTGCACATGAGGGACAAGAAAAGAAATATGTCCCAACAAAATTTTGCAGAAGATTTTTGAGTCACTATACAGCTAAAACCACTATAAAATGTTGCCGTAAAATATATTCGATCCGAGTATTTTTATGGCAATATTTTTAAAATTAACAAAAAAAAATTATTCCGTATTTATAAATGTTGAGGATTCATAATAAAAACAGAAGCCATAGAAAAAATGTAAATTTCGCATTTAAATTTATTAAAAATAAATTAATAAAGATCCTATAAAAAATTACGCCATTACTATATATGTTTATTTCTTTCTGGCATATTTAAAATTTTTATATAGCCGCATCCTTCTTATTTACCTGCAAAAATTTGTAGAAGAAAACAATTTTCTACATGTCAATGTCCCATTATTTGAATAAGGAACTTTTCCAATTACCGACTTATTTGTGGACACCGACTTATTCAAATAAGTCACCTCGCGAGGAGACTTATTTGAATAAGTATGTCTACACAGAAATCTCTCCAAAAATGTGTCTTGTCTAAATGTAATACATGCAGTTTTTTTCAAATCTAGTAGCAACGACCAATATGTCAAGAAAATTTTTTCTTCCATATAATAGAAATTGCGTTTTGTTTTTTTGTTATTGCGTCACAAATAAGTGGGTACAATGAATTGGAACAAAAATACTGACTTATTCAAGATGGCATCAAATAAGTGTCTTGACTAAATGTAATCAATACTTGCTCTTTTCTTTTCAAATCTAGTGGCAACGACCAACATGTCAAGATTTTTTTTCTTCTAATAGGAAATGCGTTTTTTGTTATTGCGTCACAAATAAGTCGGTACAATGGATTGGAACGACTTGACCGACTTATTCAAGAAGTCGTCAAATAAGTCAATACGTCTGTAATAAGTCGGTGTTTGGGAAAGGGCCTTAGTATAAAAGCTCGTCTGAAAGCAGTTATAAAATCAAAAGGAAGTCCAACAAAATATTAAATATTTTGAGTAAAAAAATAACAAATTTGATCAGTCTAAATATATCAAGCCAATAGCTGTAGGATTTTCTTCGAAAAGTTTTTTTTTCAACCAAATTATTTTAAAAATATGTATATAGTAAAATTCAAAAATTTGTAGCTTGGCTCAAAAATCACGTGAAATGCTATTGTCAGTTCGGAAAATGATGATTGACCTACATAACGAGAGCATAACTTTTCGGGAAGTTGGAGGTCTAGTGAGAAAACCTCATTCAAGCATTTGTCGATCAAAAATTTTAACAAGACGGGAAGAGCGAGAAATAATTAATCAAAATGACAGAGCTGAATATGTCTGCCGTATCTCTAAGTGAAATACCTTCATTTCACCAGCTTTCATCCTTTGCGAGAGACGATTTGGCGCAATGGACTTTTAAATCATAGATGTTTTGCTTTGGTAAAATTAAGCGGGTTTTACTTTAACATCTCAAAGTAACAGGTTTTGGCTTTAGTTTTTCGATGTATTTTAATTTTCATTTGTTTGTAATAAAACATTTATATGTCAAATTTTGATCGTGTAATAATTGATTATTATTGATTAAAAATGACCACCTTGCGGTGAACACCACAACTATAAAATGGTTTAATTTTCTTAAATCTAAAAATTTTTTGGTTTACATTAAAGCGTCTTCTGTTTCATACAGTGCTTAAGTTAAGCGGGCTTTGCCAAAGCTAAACAGTTCATGATTCACTACACGCGCCCGTTGTACCAGTTCATTTAGAATGTTATGTTTGTGATAGTGATTTTTAGATGAAATTCACCCATATTATTTTTAAGGGTTGATTTCAAGTAACTTCTATGCGTGAATCACAAAATTCGAATATTTTGTGATAAAGTACGATTCAATATTTCTACAGGAAACAACCCCTTCATGAGAAACCAAAGTCACCGTAGATTTTCAACCGATCGATTTTATCAATCAAACAATGAAATTGTATCAAGGAAATATTGGGGTAGACACTCGATCGGCTACTAAATCAATTATACCGAGGGAATTTAAATTTCTAAATACATTTTTCATAAAATTTTTGTTTATTTTTGCGATGTTACAGTAAAATTTACTGTGCAATCGCAAAAAAAAACAAAAATTTTATCAAAAATTTATTTTGAAATTTAAATTCTCCTTGGATATTAGTAGTCAGGTTTCGGCTAGCAAATTGCTTGCTTGCTAAACAATCGAGTGTCTACCCCATTAACTAGCCGTAATCAAACAATTAAATCAAGAAACATTGCAATTTAACGGTACTAACTTTCAGTTGTATTGTTGGAACCCGACGGTTAGTTTAAGATATGTAGGTGTATGTGAAATAATAAAACCAAAATATAAATAAATTTTAACTACTGTGCCTTTAAATCAACATCGATCTAATCCGTCCGAGTATATAACGGCTGAAGCGAACGCAAGAATTTTACGAATGACCAAGGCCGGTCAGAAACTTAGCACTTTAACCTATAATGGGTAATCAAAGCTCCAGTTGGGCAAGATTGTTCAGGGGCGGTCCTAGATATTTTGGCGCCTGGAGCGATTCATAATCGTAACCCAATTTTAAACCACTTCAGCATAATCCAAATTTTAGAATTGCGGTGCTGCGTTTCTACTTTGTTTTAGAAAACAAAATAAAGTCTATACCAATGACGAAAATTTCGGACTTCGAGATTTTTGCAGATTTACCGTCGCCAAACAAAGATAAGTGATATTTAAAAATTCTCTGAGTATGTGTGCAGATTTTTTTTGTAGCCTCTCTACAATTCGGATGAGTTAACTGATCCATGTGAAACTTCAGACTTTTTACATAAATTTGAAGGACATAATGACTTTTGGCTGAAAACGGTAAATTGGAATAAACAGCATTTTGGAAACCGTGGCATTTATGAGAAAAGATATTAAGGAAAAAAGATTTTAAATTAAATTTAAACAGACCTATGACATATTTCACACAACAATATGTCCAAAATTTTAACAGAAAAGACAAATTATTGATAAAATTCATTTTTTTAGGAAACTTTTCGCAAAAAACGCCAAATATTTTGTGAAGTAACTACGTAAAAACAACTATTATTGAAAGACATAACACAATTTATTTCTACTCAAAAATGCAAGCCGTTTTAGCAGGAATCCTCATCATAAGAAATGTTTTTTGGACTAACCATCAAGCTACTCAATCAGGTACGCATCAACAAATTAAATCTTCTGCTTGATAATTACAATTTAACTTTCGTAAGAACAAATACGAAGGCCCTAACAAAGCATTCGCGGGTAATGTAGATATATTGCAAAAAATAAAAAACCATGACAGATTAAGGCCAACTGAGACGGAACATAATTTTTGGATGAAGTTATGTAATATGGTCACCTGGGAAAGACTTAAAACCAAATGTAATGACTTTCAGTGCCTAGTAAATTTCCAAATTAATTTTAAGCGATATTTGGAGTGACTTTAACACCGGACTGCAATGTCTCATATACTGCATTTGTTCAGTTACCTCGATTCAGTGATATTTGTTATCCAACGAAAACTCTATTTTTTTTGTTTCCTTGCAATATCCGTATATTTGGTATTTGAGTCCACCATACGGTTATTTTTTGTGAATGAAGTGGTGTTTCTAGAAGCACATGCAAGGGTTTTCATCTGACCAATAAGGCTGTTTAGCCAAAAATGCGCTTCATTAGTGAAGATGATTTTGCGATGAAATTCCAACATTTCCAGAGCGCATTCCGAAAACGTACGTCACTTCATATGATCGAGTGGCTTTAGTTCTTGTGTGAACTTGATGTTATAAGGGTGCAAGCCACGATCCAAAAATCATTTAAAAATCCTATTTCCGTTCAACATACCCAATCAATTAATAATCGGTTTAGAAATGCCCAAATTCCGTCCCAGTTGGCCATATTCCAGAACCTCATGTAAAAATGATTTTAGAACTCTATTTTCATCCATTATGTCAATCCCATCAACATAGGTTAAGAAATAGCCTAGTTTCGTCCCAGGCGGCCGTATTCCAGACCACTAAATGTCTGATACGATAAACTATGCAGACGATTAACTGTTCTACGATAAATTGTGCTACGATAAACAGTTTTTCGATAATTTTTTCATTATTATAATAACAGCAAAATTCCAACATAACACACATAATCAGGCTCATGGAATTAAGACGGAATGTGCGGTCTCTACAAATACTAGTTGGAGTGTGTTTGTAGTGTTTTTTGAGCGATCCGATAGGGTAGCATGCAGTAGCGCAACAAAGAAACGCGCACATATACAAAAATTAACAAATTCTCTAGCTTTAGGCTACGAAACCTACAATTTGTTCACTTAGCGTCCCATCTGCTTCCTGTTATTTCAAAATTAAGCTTATGACCATGGCAATTCAAACGCTTATCAAACGTGTTTTTATTATAAAACGCACCACCATACTAGTCACACTTTCCTAATATTATATAAATCTAATAGACAAACTGGTATAATCTACATATCTTGCCTTACAAGTTTTATGAAAAAATATTTTGATAACTGCACATTCGAATCACATTCACATCAATGTCATACCCCATTTTTTAGTGCTTGAACTACTCTTGAAATTGTGAAGGCAAACGTATAATACAAAACAATCTCGTTTGAAACGTTATTGCAACAATAGTGGTACATAAAGCTGAGAGCGTTATTGTATTTTGGTCTGAAATACTGCACACAACTACAATTAACGCTAACTACTTTCACTTCACGCTTAACTTTTACTACACTCGTACGAACATAAAAACTAAGCACACATAATTTTATCATTAAATTTCCCAACATAGAAGACAAATCCATAATAAATATTTGATGGATTAACCGACTGCGATTACAAAATATACCGAGCAACTCGACGATACTCGCGTACACTTTTCATAAATTGAAATGTTATGCTAATTTGAACCAATAAATAACAAAATTTGTGTAACATACTCAGGTACATAAATTACAAAATATTTATAGTGATTTAGAAAAACTTTCGTTTACTAACCGACTGCCCACACAGGAACCTTTCCATCAAAATTTGTGTACAGCTGCATCAAAAAATCCTCATAGAATGTCGGTATGCCCGGATTACCGACCAAAAACAGGATCAACTCTTTTTCATTATCACCAAACTTTTCGTTTAACTCTTTGCCAACGGTCAACACAAGGGTTGGCACTTCATTAACCATTACATAATTTTCATTTATTTTCATTTTTCACTAAACACTTCAGGTTCGCACGAAACTTTACTTAAAAATACGAATTATACAAAGCACAATTTTAGCACGACCGTTAAGAAAATTATTTTACCGTCCACTCAATTCAATCGCACGTTTTAAACTAAACTCAACTCGTACGATTTTCGTTAATTTGTTTGTTTATGTCTTTAGTAATTCTCTTATGCACTCTCAGTTTTTTTATGGTCGGATCTTACATTTATAGAAATTAAGTTTCTAAATTGTACAAATGTATGCGGATTTCTGTGTCTGGCTTTGTTTGTTTTGTTTATTTGTTTGTTTTGGAGGTAAAGTTTATCGTTATAATAATTAAGAAATAACTCATCATTGCACTACGGTTCAAATTTATTCCCAAATATTTTTACGGTTGCATCTTAGCATCAAACAGTTTAGTTTTTAGAAGCCAATTCCGACGCATCATTTTCATTCATCAATATCACTTCGTAGTGGGAATACAGAGCAAGAAGCTACTTGGAAATCAAGATCCCAAGTCCAATAATATGATGTTAGTTTTAATAAAATCACTGGTTTCTTTTTAATTACTGTTATTTCATGAAATCACAAATAATCACGCATTTATACACATGGCATGTCGTTCGGAATCATAAGGATCTCCAAAGGTCTTATTATACTTCCCTTTCAAAATTATTGCTTCGATGATGTTGTTCATTAATTTCTTCACCGCAACCCGGGTGCCATTACAAAGACGTGGCTGCCGTGGATCCGACTTTTAATTGCAGATTATGAGGTGGTAATCCGGGAAATTCCAGCGAATTTAAAAACTCCGTTGGATAGTTGACAACATCATCTTGTTTAGTAACGGAATCAACCGAGCAATTGTTTGAAAAAAAAATCTCCAAATCGGTCGTTCTGCAATTCGACTCTCATGTTCATATTTCATTTGAGTGTTTTGACATATTTCCATAAAATGGCCGACGTTAAACATACATTAAGTTTGTCGGCTGGCGTTGATCGTGGAATCTGGAAGTTATTTTGTGTGCCATCGTACATTCATCTCAAATGATCAGTTTGATTTGCTGCTACACTTTGGCCATCGCAGAATTCCTCGAAAGGTCGCAAGTTGGAGTTTCATTAGTTTGTATGTATGTTCAACGGCAACTTGAGTGCTTAGTGAGCTGCTCGACCGCCTTCTAACAACGTAGCTGCAATATCTGATGAAGCAAGTGCAACTGCAATTCCATTATGCGATCGAATCGTTGTCAAAACCAATGATATTAAAAACGTTTTACCAGTTCCACCGGGAGCATCTACGAAAAAAATTCCGCCAGTTCCATCGTTCACTACTTTCATGAGCGTATCGTATGTATGTTTTTGTTGCGGATTTAAAAGGGGAACGTTTCTTTGAACCTTTTCTTTCAATGCATCGGAATCGTATTGGATTTCGCGTCTCAATTTTGCGCAATTAGGCGTTGTCATTCATAATTGTATTAATCCTTTGTTGGTAAGCATGAAACACATGTCATTTAATAAAATTCTTTGTATGTATCGCACAATACACCATTAACAGTTCGGATATGTTGGGCCACGAACATTGACTATAACAGTAAACGTAAATAAAAACACTCGTCTTGGCTGGGATGGACTCTGTAAAGACGTCCTAGTGCATCGATGGAAAATACTTGTGGGTAGCCTGGAGCTGGCTCTCCTTGTTTTCTTCGTTGAAATTTCTTTGCCGATTGATTCCAGGTATAATATCTTGGCATTTCGGAGTAAAGCAGCGTTCGGACAAAGAAACTGGTCAATGTTGTCGATGGCGGCCGTCAGCTCGTTGTTATACTTTCTCCGCTGTATAATACACTCGTTGACCATTTTCCAAATGTAAGGCCAAGTGAACAACAGTGGGGTGTCTCTGATGTATAGCAAATGGAAAAATATACGCTTCGATACTGCTAACATACCGGCCCATTTGAAATTGACTGATTTCATCGTTGAAATTTTTGGCAGCAACTCCGAACATAGCCATGTCACTCACCTTTGTTCGCGTACTTGCAAATGTATTTAATAGATTTTACGGAATGGCAAAATTCAATATTTATATGTACTTTAAATGTCTTGGGGAATAACGGCGAAAACGGAACAACCCAATGATTATCAACTTCAATGTCCTGTTGATTCACTTTGACTGTTGTTGACCTTACATTGCCATCAGTGAATCGGCGGCCATAAAGTGGATAACCATCATTTCCAGTAATAGTTTCTGCTACTAATTGTCTTGGATAGCGTTTTGAACATTTTCCGTCAACCATACACGGAGAATTGGGATTCGAAATTCCACAGGGACCATGAATCATATTTTTTGTAACAACCTCATGTAACAGTGGATCTTCTTCATTCTCGGGAATTTCCGCTAATATCATATCATCGATTTCATTCCGTCTTATCCTTTCAACCAACCAAATGAGGATATGTGCATGTGGCAATCCGCGTTTTTACCATTTTTGCAACTCGACTGAATACCGCAGCCTATGTATGAAAGCAGTTTTTTGCTTACTTCAAAAGTTGTCTTATGTTTAATATTTTTCCTGTGAAACCATAAATGTTTAGAATCTGGCCCATTTCCAGAAACCAATGAATGTAGTGACGGTATCAATGGCGAAAGGCCCAAGCGTGATAGCGTATATGATGTCAGCCAATATTATATATTGGTATTAGTGAAAAAATTTCCAAATTATTTCTTCATTTTCTTGCTTTAATCGTTGCAACGCGTACAGACAAAGTTTAAATGTTTAAAATATGCTTTTTTATTATTCACGGCATGGACAAATGTACCATCCCAATTTAATTTTTAATTGAAGATGTAACCTTTGTCTAACATGCTGGCGAATCGCCGCGAACGAAAATAAAGTGAAAAAATTGAAACAACCAAGACCCATATGCAATTCAACCGGAGTGAAAGTAAAAATGTAACCACCTTGGACCAAAGTAAATTCTCCAAGTTACTCGAATGTTATAGAAAATTGGGCTCACTCAGGGACTCTTCAGCGGTCGTTGCCGGCTAAGCATCAAGGTTGAGCATGGGATTTGAAGAGTGGTCCATGTGTAACCGCGAAGGAAAAGGAAGGATGCCAACTACCTACCTTTGTCTGATCAGACACTTACCCTTAATAGGGTTTCATTTCAAAAACTCTTTGGCAAACTGATCGAAAAATCTGTCCTAAAACCGGTTTTTACAATAGTAAACGATTTACCTTAAGTTTGCGGGCCAAAAATCGGGTAAAAGTCAATTTTAATTAAATTTTTCGGTAAATTCTTTAATTTTTCAAAAAGTATATGGCAAACTGATCGAAAAATCTGTTCTAAATCCGATTTTTACCATAGTAAATGTTTTACCCAACTATTGGCCCGCAGCCATACTATTATAATCTGGGACACAAAAAACTGTTATAAAACTCCTTTAGCGCTACTACTAAACCCCAGATGTCACCAATCTCACAAAAAACGTTAGTAAATTTATAAACGTTAAATGAACAAATTTCTTTGTTGAATGTCTGACCAATGACGAATTAATTATCCACAACCCAATAGGCGAGATCGTAACATTACACCCCTCCCCCCACATAAGCCTGTTCAGGATCATCTAACTTCCGCATCTGGGTTAGATCGTGTAACGCACACCAATCCAACTTCACTGTCGTCCTTGCCTCCTGACACTATCAAACCGTGAAGCTACTCTCCTTGGTCCACTCTATCTCAACCCCATCCTTGCCGAAAAGCCCACACATGAATTCATCCGTACTATTTTCCTTGCAAATTTGCAAACATCTCCATTGCCAACGCCCTCTTTTACTCATATTTTTAAGTGGACTTTTCTGCCTTCGTCTGTGCCTCTCAAACTCTAGCGACATAAGGTATAACCCGTTCAATCTTACATCGCTATCGCACCTCACAATTTCTGACCATTCCGATCGTCCTCCATATGGCGCTTGCTCGCTCTTACTTTCCACCAATTCCTGCAACCGCTTTGGCAAAACTGATAGGGCCTAGGCTAGACAGCCTCCCTCTAAATAAACAAACGGCAATAATCGCATCCGATGACCCTTGGTGCCTTAATAATCACAATTGGTTGGCAATCAGTACACCAAAATCGTAAAAACCATTTTTGTCAGATTATCCATTGTCACCCCTATTCATCACGGACACTAACTCTCTTGGTTCTTGCAGACTTATAAATGGCTCACTATGTGGGACGTCGATCTTCAGCATCCGGTTCCACCTTATTACCGACAGCCATTTCCAACATCTGCTCCTGTGACGGTCACCCGGTCGTAACAGGGTATACGAAGCGCCCCTGCAGTCGGTTATCCTAGATAGCACGACCACTGCATTTCATGGACATCCACTCATTTCTCATCCCGATTACTCAGGAGGCTCTATGTGCTGGGTGAATCTCATCCCAAGGGGACGATTTTTGGGGTTTGACATCGATAACCTGGGTTTTCTTTTGGTCACATCAAACAACATCAGATGATTTCCGCACGGTTTAGAATTTTCTTCTTTTTAATTTCAAGCATAACTCCTCTAATAGTAAACATACCATCAGTCAATTCCAAATTAGACATAGAAAGATGGACCGATGGAGCATGCTACAATTGTTGGATTGCGATGGCAAATCTTCAAAAGGAATCAACGAGCAAATGGGTTCCAGTGAGGTGTCAGAAACAGACGACAAAGCGGCTGTCGCAGATATTCAACCGGATGTATGTTATTATACGAATTTACGATACTGTAAAGTTATGGTTAAGGTGAAATTTGACAGCTGCAATTACTGTACAAATCGTGTAAGGAGCAATACAGCAAATGTGCTACGTGCAGAGAAAGAGAGAGAGAGAGAGAAGTACAGTAAAAAAAAGACGTTTAAGGAAATACCCAAGGAGAGATGGCGTTGGGGTAGCCCTTTTCGAAAATTAAATAGAAAATGTATAATGGAAGAGCAGAAAAAAGAGAAAAAGGAAGAGCGAAGTGAGGTTGCTGGTTCCAGGGAGTCGCGTTTGACCTGAGAAGGAAAAAAGCAAAACATCACGACGTGAAGAGGAGACACGGAAAAAAGATTGTAAGGGATCGAGCGAATAAACGAGATTATTCGATCCCGTGTAAAAAAAAATAAAAAAAAAATTAATGTAATAAAGATAAAAAATTAAAAAAAATTCAAATATATAACCAAATATTAAATAGTATCAATGTAGGACATTGCCTTGTAAAACCGTGTTCCAAATTTTTTTTTCTATAAGACAAGAGTGAAGTTAGCTGTTTTAGTACAAGTTCTAAAAAAAACTCGAAAATCAACACAGCTGGTGAACGACTAGTTGTCTAAACAAAAAAGTAAACAAACAAAAAAGTTCGAAAAAACGACAAAAGCGACACCGTGACAAAAAATCTAACTACGATAAATGCGATAAGCTAAGAGAAAAAAAGAACACGAACGTCCTATATATAAGTTATTTAATATATGATATAACTAAGAACAAAAAGAAAGGAAATTGCGGTTACAGTGGAGAGAGAAGAAAATAGCCCCACGGAAGTATCGCAAAGCCAGGGACCTCTCCAAAAAGCAGCGACAGAAGCGGTAAGTACATCCAGCCAGGTGAGTCAAGTTTGGGTTCGCTCTAGTTGCTTTACGTTCATTCCGAGCCCACATTCCTACCCGACACGCGGTCACAGCGCTGTGTTTTTGAGCGGTACGCTGAAAAGTTAGAGTAAGACCCACCTCAGTCGCTTTGCTCTTGAAGTACATTACCCAGCTAGATGTGCCAGTTAGACTGGGACCCGAGCGAAGAATAAATCGTGGTTTAACCGCGTGACCATCGCGCACGGCACGTTACGTCGTTACACTATACCCACTGTTATGTGAATGATCGACCTTCTGCTCCGTATCGCATACATCATCATTTCGTTTGCTAAATATGATATGGACCATTTGATCTAGCGTCTTCTCGATCCTTTCTCTGCCTATTTTGATTTCTTTAAAACCTTGTTTTAAATTTTTTATCAAATCTTTATTATGTTGATGAAGTTTTTGATCCAATTTTTGGTTTTTTTGATAAAATTTTTGATTTAATTTTTCGGCGATCGGTATTTTGAGATGGCCCAGGAACTGCCTCTACCATCTCTCTTTTGTTATCTATAGCTTTTTCTCTATTACTCATAATTATCCGGGTCTAATCATTCATTCATTTATGCAACCACCCGTCGGTAAACTATCATGCTTTAATTGGAATTTTAACTCCGTAACTTCATAAACCGATATTCACAATCTCACTGCTGTTACCAATTGTTACGAATTTGCCCTGTCCAATCCTGTCCGTATCACTGGATTGTAAATCATTATCGAATTTGACGGTTACAACAACAATTCACGTTATTTACCTACTTCTAGAATATTCACGTAAATATCGGAAATAATCTAAATATGATTTCCTAATATTTACGCCGCTTAGAATATTCCCCAAATATTGCAACAATATTTTCCCACTCTTATTTTACCAACACAACAACAAATAATTTCCACAATCATTTAGTAATTCACTATTTACACCATTTACAATTTTTAATTACACCCCTTATTATTTTCCCGCTATTCACCTTAACTTTTATTCTGTCGCGTACTAAATCTCCCAAATGACACACCAAGACTGACCGACTGTTGTATATTCCTAGGGCGGTATGTTGTACCATCACTTTGAATCGAGAAAATTCGAATACGAAAAAAGTAGAATCGAAAAAGTGAAAGTTGTGTCATTTTTGCTTTTCGAAAATGATACAACATACCGCCATTCGACTTTTTTCAAATTTCGATTCGAAGTGATGGTACAACATACCGCCCCTGATTTACTTAGATGTTCTGTTCTAAACTTTTATAATCGGCTTTATAATAAACTGATATAAAATTCTTTAGTACTACTACTAAACCCTAGATGTCACAAATTTCGCATAAAAGATATAAGTTAAGTTCTAAACCGTAATTCAGCAATTTTTGTAAGTCTCGTCAGCCCTATAAGCGAGATCGTAACAATATTTTCTTGAAGTTTGTGCCATTTGTGATGCTGCTAGATATTATTTAAATATTCTAAATAATATCTTTCCCAAAATGATTGGACTCTTTGTTGTATTGCTTGCCATCTGGATAGACGATATTCTGTCAAGTTTATATTTGAGTCGAGAATCGATGCTATGGATGCACCAATTAAAAAATTTGCTGGAGTTCATAGTCATCATCGGTTGAAGAAGTGTACATTGGACGCGGATTTTAAATATTTTCTTTTTGACAAAGCAGGGCTGTAATCTCTTTCAATCTTAGGTTGACGGTTCACTGGTTTCAAAAAGCTTCACTGGTTAAGTCGGTCACACGCGTCTATATGAATGCTTTTAACTGAAAGACATACAAATATAAATATGTAGTCCTTTGTTAAAATCGGTCCCGTAAAATCAATACAGCAAATTTCGAATGATCTTGTCAGAGTGACCCTATAGCTGCTGGTAAATTTCTAATTATTTATGGAGCAGTTTTAGCTGCGTATCTCGTACAAATAACGCATCCTTTCGACGGTACTTTGAACTCTGCTTCGTCCGTTAGTTACACAATATTGCTGTCTTATATATGTGTTTCTGGGGTATAATTACAGGATATTTACTGTCAAAGTCACAATCCGAATTTTGTAATCGACCACCAACTCGCAAAATACTATCTTCGTCCACAAATGGAGGTAACGGCAAAAGCCTCGATTTATTAGCTACAATTTTGTATCGCCGTATATTTTGAATATCTCCATTAAACGACATTCGTTGTAGCCAATTGATGTATTTTAGTTTAGCGTTTTTAATCTCTACCGCTGTCAGCTGAGTTATTAACTTCATCTTAGGAATTTTAATTTAGGAACCCCAAAAATTTTGTTTGTATACGGTATTTTGCGGCATTCCATATTATGAGCGGTTTCTTGATAGTTTGGTAACTCATTCACTGGCCATGATGTCTGCTGCTGAACCAAGTATTTTGAACCTTTCCACCACCGTGTCAAAGCGATAATTTTGTCAGAAGCAACACCTCTTGAACCATAATCTGCTGGATTATCTTTAAATTTTATATGCGGCCAATGTTGCCAATAGGGAAATTATCTAATATTTGGCTAGCCAAGCAAGAACTATCTCCGAATCAGTTCATGCAAAATGTTTATATATTTGTTTAGCTCTAGACGAGACAAAGAAATCTTGCTAGTTGTTCTGAAGGCGAAAAACGCGAAGCATGCAATACCAAAAGTGACTCAAACACTAAATCCTATTTTTTAGAATGAAATCTTAATAAGATTTCCCATAATGTTGATTGGATGGTTTGACCTACAGAGTGGCTGATGTAAGCTGCTACCAAAAAAAAATTAATATTTTTTTTCTATGTAATTAATCTGTTCCAATTGTTTTTTATTTTATAGATTGATTTTTAAATTTAACAAAAATGGAGAATTATGACACTGAGAAAAGAATTTAAACTGTCCACCGCTATCACCACCGCTATTGGAGTCTGTAGTTTCGGTTTCTCCTCCTAGCAGATGGACTATAACGAGGCTCGTAAACAATTTTGCTGAGCATGGGTCAATCGCAAGAAATCCTTATCATCGAAACCCATCGAAAGACAATTCCAGAGTTTCAACAAGGAGCTTATCTGCTCAAATGGGTATCAGCAGACGGTCACTGCAGACAATTATGCACAAAGATTTGAACTTATTCCCTTATAAAATTCAAATAACAAACAAACTCAATGCAGTAGACTTGCCGACTCGCTTGGAATTTTACCAGAAGATTCTCCAAATGGTGGAAGAGGACGAAAACGTTTTAAACTGTATTTTTATGTCTGACGAGGCCCTGATCTAAACGGCAATGTTAATACACAAAATTGTCGAATATTGAGTGATTCTAACTAATTGCATCCATTTCGGTAACGGTGTTACTGTTATGGTTACTGCAGACCGTTACTTAAAAATGTTGAAAGAGTTTTTTTTATCCAGAACTACGCCGAAAGAGAATCACTTTCAACTCTGTGTGGTTTCAACAAGATGGTGCAACTCCTCACATAGTCGAATGTTATGACAGAATTGCAGCAAAAATTCCCCAATAAGTTGATTTCAAGAAACTCCACATTCCGTTGGCCTCCAGGTCTCCCGACCTTACTGCGCCTGATTTTATCTTGTGAGGTTATTGCAAACAGGAAGTTTACAAAACAAAACCAACAAATTTGAATGATTTAAAGCAATCCATTCGAACGATAATTGAGGCAATTCCCGCTGCAACTCTTCAAGCAGTAATGAATAATTTTTTGCTGAGATGTCGCACATGCGCCAACGTGCGTGGTGGCCATTTAAATTCTATTATTTTTAAAACCAATTAAGAAAACTTTATAAAAATGAATTATCTTTCAAATTAATCAAGAGAAAATAAATTACGTGAATTAATCAAAAAATTTTTTGAGTTTCTTAATGTAGCAATATTCATCAGCCACCCAGTATCATCAATTTGTATACACCACCACTGGTTTTGGTTGATCCGTCAAACACCGCTCGAACTTTGGTCGTACTAATAATTTCCTGTAATACCGGATGATGAAGCAAGTAGTAACTTTCACCGTTATTAAATTTTACTGGTACTTCAATCATATCATAACACGTAATTTAGGATTGTTTAACAGTTTACGCACGAGTGATCGAAATCGAATTGTTGATGCTCGGTAATGAGTCTTCATCATTCTGAGTAAATTTATCAGTATTTCTCACCTCCTCAATTTCCCAAAATTTCTTTACCGTTTGTTCCCAATTGAAACTGCCTAGTGTAAAAGTGGTGAATGCTTCAGTTCAAATTTTTCAGCTCCAAATAAAAAATCAATAGAAGCGGGTGTATCAAAGTGATGATCGGTTGTAGCACTATCAGAAGAAGCGATGAAAGTTGTCTATCCGAAATTACCAAGATCTCCATTTTCCTAGACCTTCTTATGATACATGCGTCAAATATTTATGTTGTTACCAATAGCATCTCCATACCAACAAAAGTTGAAGCTATTGCCAATTGTAGCCCCAAAACCCCAATTTTTATAAAATTTGGTTGTTTAAGATATTTTGAATTTTTTGTATACGCCTCAATGTTGATGATACAATACTTACACGTACAGTCGAAATAGTTTGTCTACGATATACGGAGAAAAATATTGTTTTTAAGTAACAAACGAATGTCGCCAACTGTATTAATATGTTGTTTGACACCTGTCCAATACATTCTTATTTTTATTTATTTCTTAAATAATTGACATAAAATTCAAAATATTTATGATATAAAGGGTGTTCCATCTGTTAGTTTTTTTTCATATTAAAAAAAAACACATAACGTATGTTGGAAATTCAAATTTTTTTATTGAAAATTAAATTTGGTTCTCTTCTTTGCCATTTATATGTATATGGAAAACAACATCGTTCATGTGACCATCACGGCTTCTGTTACAGGCAGACTTGCATCCGAGCATCAAAAATCAATTCAATGACCTAAATTTCAGCATGAATGTTATTTTTAAGATCTTAATTGTTTATGGATCATTGCTGCATAATAATTAATTTTCAAAAACAACCCCCAAAAAATAATCGAACCGTGTCAAATTGCATGATGATTTAGGTGACAAATTGACACAAGTCGAGTGTTTCACGATTTCTTTGACATTTGGGTTCGTTTTGTTGAAACCGCAAATTACCTTAATCAATTTCATCCAATTTTGTCCACAAATTTTTTGTTAACGACACGTTTAATTGTTGTAAACGACGCCTCAAAGAGATGCTTGGATCATCACGAACATTTTCACTTGCAGCTGTTACTGTTTCACGAGTACGAATCGGACGATGGTGTTCGTATGCTCTACAACCTGGAATTGATCCACTTTCATCAAAACGTTCAACAATTTTGCAAAGTCCATGAATAAAAAGTTTGACTTTTCATTTGCCAATAAATTTTCGGGTTACCACTGCACAATAAATATTTTTTTCAGGTTTAAAAAAAACCAACAGATAGGACACCCGATACATACTTAGTAATTTTTATTTATAACGCAAGTTTATGTCAATATTCGAGTGCCACCAAGGAATTTTATATTCTAAAATAAAATGGCGTGGCGACTTTGAACAAGTTTTACGAGTAAAATGATGTCAAAATTGCAGGGAGCGAGCGAAAAACCGAGATAGTTGAAGGACCAGGCGGCAAAATTCCTTCATGTGATGTGAAAGCTAGAAAAAAAGAAAGAGAGAGAGAGAGAGATAATTTTGCTGTTTTCATGGAACCTGTTATCCGAATAATTTTCGCACTTATTAACTATCGAATACCATTGATTTTCCATCGTGAGAAAAATAGGAACAGAACACAAGACTATTTTGAGGCGGGAAGAGTTGCCTCGGATATTTGATCAGTAACGAGCAAATTAGGAAAATACTATATAGATTTAGTAAAACTGATAAAAATTTCGCTAGGTATAACCCCATTCGTCAATTTCAATAATCTTGAATATTTCAATTTACATCTAACGAACCTTGAATTTTATCTCTAAAATTTTTAAACAATATATTTCTTTCAGTGGAAGAATACTAACATTAAACAATAATTTAAAAAATGTGAAACCCATGGGGCATAACGCAATATGTTTATCTATTAAAATACAATTATTGAAGTGATATCACTTTGTGTTTATTTAGTTACAATAACGTAGTTTAGCAGCTGTAAGCACGTTCGAAACTCTTAACGAGCAAACATTATCACAAAAATACGGAGTATGACGTGTCGAGTTAAGTATTCGATTGTAGTTTTAATAACTTTATTGCACAGAAGTATTTCAGAACTAGGTGCGTCTCCGACTGTTGAAACTAAATTTGGTACAGTAAGGGGCAGTATACTGACCACAAGATTAGGTGAATCGTTTTATAGTTTTCGAGGTATACGGTATGGAAAATCGCCGGTTGATAATTTAAGATTTCAAGTGAGTAGATACGTCATTATTTCTTAATATTGATGAAAAATATTGCATAAATGTATACAGCCACCCCAACCAGTTGAACCGTGGCATAGTATATTTGATGCGACTGAAGATGGCCCGATATGCCCGCAACCTATTCAAAATCTATCATTGATATCAGAAGATTGTTTACGTTTGAATATTTATACGAAAAATGTAAGTCGCTTGAAGTATATATGTATTTGATAGGTATTGATTATATTTTACCGTTCAGATTCACGATAAGAAACCAGTGTTAGTGTATATTCCTGGTGGCGGATTTCAAGTAGGTAGTGGTGCATCTTATCAATACGGTGGTCCACAATATTTAATGGATCGTAATATTGTACTGGTCACAATAAACTATCGCATTGGGGTATTAGGATTTCTGAGTTTAAATATTCCGGAAGCACCGGGAAACGCTGGTTTTAAAGATCAAGTACTCGCACTACATTGGATTAAAAATAATGTTAAATATTTTGGTGGAGATTCAGAAAACATCACACTTATTGGTAATAGCGCGGGTGGTTTGAGCATAACACTACATATGGTATCACCGATGTCCCGGGGATTATTCCATCGAGGTATTCTAATGAGCAGTGCATTACGTAATTTAGAACCGATTAAAAACGATTATATAAAATTAGCTGGGCGACATGCCAAATTACTAAATTGTTCAGATATTGGAACACCTAAAAAAATTTACAGCTGCTTAAAAAATCGTACCGCTATACAATTAGCCTTAAGCATAAGCTCTTTATTTGAATTTGCTGGTAATCAACCACGGATACTTTGGGAACCTGTTATCGAAAGTGATTTTGGGCAGCCACGTTTTTTAGGCGATCAGCCAGATACATTGTTTATGACCGGTAAATTTCATAAAGTGCCTCTAATTATAGGAGTTACGCAAGACGAAGTAGCATCATCAGCTGTTAAAATTTTACTGTCCCGGAACTACACAACAGAAATGGATGAACATTTTGAACAAATAGCACCTATTTGTTTCGCATACGAACGCGATACCGATCGATCGAGATTAATCAGTAATGAATTATGGAACTCCTATAATTTAACGCATCCCCTATCATTTCAGCAAGTTGATAATTTAAGCAAACTATTTTCTGATTCGATCATTAATTTTAACACGGACCGCACAATAAAAATGTTGCACAATCACATCGACATATTTTATTATAGATTCTCGTACCCAGGGCGATATAGCACATTTTATTATCCGGAAAATAAGCCGTATGGTGTACAGCATACGGATGATTTATTATATTTGTTCGTCACTAATTTTGCACCTGCGTATAAAGCAGACGACCCGGAAAGTTTTTTAATTGAAAGGATAACCCGCCTGTTTACACGGTTTGCTGCAACTGGGTAAGTGTTATGTACGATTATAATAAAGCTCTTTAACAAATCGTTCTTTATTTAAATTTTAGAAATCCTAATAAACACGGTGATGAATATGTTGGCGCTGTCGACTGGAAGCGATACACTTCAGAGGCGCATCACTATTTAGAGATCGGGCTGAATTTAACATTAAAGCAAAATTTAAATGAAGATCGTTTTACAATTTTTTATAAATTATTTTATCCGGAGCTGTATTAAAACCGTAATTATAATAATTAATAAATAATGTTAGCACGCGATCACATAACTATACCCAATTAAAGTACTGTCATGTGAAAAATACGGAAATACAGCTAAGGTACAACAGTTCTATCGTCAGTTTATTGCGTGTAAAGTTATTAGTTTTCGATCAATATGCAAATTGGACCGAAATAGCTAATTCGTAAATAAATTATAAATCGTTATTCAAAAAATCCGATTTTAGTTAACTCTTTTCAAAACGTAAATATGCAAATGTTTCTATATTCTTCCAACCTTGGCAATTGAATATTAGTTGAATTAGCATAATTCTTTTATATTGTAGGTTAAACCTAATACTTGAATTATTTTAAAAAATTTACGCCGTCTGGTCGCGTGCTTAGTCATCCACACGTGACTATATCTCTGCCCATAACCATTCTCCACAGTTTACGCAAGAATTGAGTTTTCACGCTTTTTATCTACATTAAATTTATATTGGCATTGATTTTTATCGATCAGATTTTTTGGTTTTAAATATTCAAACCTTGGATGGAAATTATTCGACTATTTCTTCTAAACATAATTGTATTAATTATCTTTTTTATGTATCCTGTGTACACTGGATGGTGATTGTTGGCACACTGATTTTCGCCGCACGGTGAGAAATCTAACTCTCGAATGGATTCCCCGTCCCCTTTAAATAACTTTATTTAGTTACTTGCGGTACCTTTCTGATATTTTGATTTGTCAGACAAAACTTACCTAAACAATTAGCTTGTGTGATTTCGAATTTTCTGCTTATATACAGATAAAATGGTTCCGCGATCAAATTATGCCAGTTGATCATTCATCCCAAGTTTGAAAAGTTTACATTACACCCCCCCAAACTTGCTGGAATTACCCCTACCATATTATAAAATTATTCTTAGGTCAAGATTCATCGAATAGTCGGCTGAACTATGTTATCCTTTAATTACTTTAATAATTCAAAATTGCCTGGATTCATGGTACTACAAGATCGATGTTTAAAATATCTAACACAATAGTGATCTCTTACGCCTCTAACTCCAAACAATCGTAAATCAATAAAACTGATTATAGACGAAATTTTTTCAACAAGTTTCTCGGGGCTGATTAACGCTTTTGAAGCATATTATGCGTAAAAATTAAGAACCCAATCTGAGCTGTGAGAAACGATTTCATGAAAGCAACTTGCGCTTTATGTAAAAGAAAACAAATTGCCTGTCAATATGTTCTTGTTCTGCATTATCGACATGCATTTTTACGCTGCCGATCATGCATGCTACACACAATTTTGGTTTCTGGATTCAAACTACTGCGCAACAGATTTTAAATTTTAATTTAAACCCTTATTTTAAATTAAATCATTCAATTTTTTTGTTTTGTTTTATTCTGTTCTCTCAAAAATAAAATTTAAACAAAAATCTACATCCCAAAAATGTCCTTAAATTTTTTTATTTTCATTTCAATTTTTTTCATTTCGGATTCACGGACAAAAATTTTATATCGCAGCTGCGTAATAAAATTGTTGTCCGTGATTTTTGTTTAAATTTTATTTTTGAGCGAACAGAATAAAACAAAACAAAAAACTTTAATGATTTAATTTAAAATAAGGGTTTAAATTAAAAATTAAAATTTGTTGCGCAGTAGTTTGAATCCAGAAACCAAAATTATGTGTAGCATGGCTGGATGGCACAGTGCTTCAAAGAAGCAGCTTGATCTTCATCTCGTTTCACTATAAAACTGGTTCTAGTTGGCCAATCCCACACACGGCTTCAGCATCTGGCTTCAAATTAAGTCGTAATAGTAATGTGTGAAAATAAAATTTACAAGTCAAAAATGTCCTTGAAATATGTTTTATTCATTTTTGTTGTGGATTTTCTAGGTAAAAGAGGAAAGAAAGGAATGTGAAGCCGATTTTATGAAGCCGTGCGTGGGTGGAACAGGCCGCTGTAACACATTTTTCAACCAACATTTTTTCGGTTAAGCAGAACTAACACAAACAAAACTGAAATAAAAACAAAATTCAAGGCCATTTTTTGCATGTAGATTTTAGTTTAAATTTTATTTCCGAGAATGCAGAATTAAACAATACAAAAAAATTTGTGTCTAAATATAAAATAAGGTTTTAAAGTAGCAATAAAAAATCTATGACAACTTATTTTGAAGCAAGAAGCAGTGCTTCAAAGAAGCACAGTGTGTGACCGACACTGCACATTTATTTTACCGATATTTCCCTCTCAGCGGGATTATATTTTGAATTTTTTGATATTAGTGGTTTATTCGATTTGTGTAATTTACATATCCAGCCAATAAGTTGGTATTGCAGATAGTATCTTCAGTATACCGACCAAAAGTTAAAAATTTCGCCAGCAAATGTTATTTTAATGTTATTAGCATCGCCAAGCCGCTCACATTTCAAAACAAGATGTAACATAACAAGACATCACAAAACTGAACATGGTACGGAATAAGATCGAATATAAAAGAACATCACAAAACAGTACATTGTACACTAAAGATTAGTGCATTAAATATATTTGTTTTGGTTCACAGCTTCGCTGAATGACGTCAAATTGGTTTTAGTTTCGATAGATATCACTGACGGGGATTTTAAGGTCGATTTGTTTGGTTGAGTTTTCACATGGTGGCTGGATACTGTTAAAGTTAGCAGTAGACTGCCGAAAGTGAAAAAATCGATAATGCAGATTATGTATTAACTACTTCAGTTGAAGGTTAAAAAATAAATACGAGTTTTAATTTGAAATATCCCAGCCAAAAGTAACTAACCTACAAAATCCGACAAAAATATGAGTTTATTAGGCCAAATTTGTGAAAACTTAAAGTGTTATGTCTGGAAAAGGTCTCATTTCAACCGGTTGTCGATGGCTATCGGAGAAAAGTTTTCTAGGTCAAGTTTCTACGCGTGTAAAATTCAAAATTTTTTGAAAATTTAACGATTAATGTGTTTTGTCTGGAAAAGGTCTCATTTGAATCGGTTCGTCAATGGTTATAGCTGGAAAATTTTCATTGACAATTTTCGTGTTGGGAGTTATGGGGAGTGAAATACTCATGCAAATTTCAAACAACTGTAAAAACTTAGCGTTTAAAGTGTTATGTCCGGAAAAAGTTTCATTTGAATCGGTTTGCCGATGGTTAACGCTGGAAAACTTTCCAGGTCTACGCAATATTTTAAATTCACTTCGTGTTCTTCGGAAGTTTCCATGCAATATGTGCATGTAGATCCATGATCTGCTTCATCATCCTCTCCATGTTTTTTAATTGGAGTCGTAATGGTTGTCTGGATCTGTTATTGCTTGCCAGTATGTCCTCAGCAATGCGGATTTCTCGATCTAAAATTCGCATTCAGACGTCTGGTTTGTCAATAGTTTTTGTATAGTTTTGTCATACCGTTTGCCTATCTTTCAAATATAGGTGCGTCAACTTAATTTGTGGTTGAAATTCTTTTATTTTTGTTGTCATCATCAGGCTGCCTGATTAAGAGTCAATATTTTTTTGCCCAAGAGATTTCTTGATTTTTCGAGCTGCACCCCAAGTCGGGACCAATCCCACACAAGCTCTAGAGATTCTCTAACAATCGCGACTTCAGCTGGAATGTCCAATTTCATCTCCATATAGGCCTGCATGAATCCAAAGCACTCGTCTATCTTAAGTGATAGAGACATCCCTTGAACCTGTCACTACTCTGTTTCGTGACCATCGTTTGCGGGAAGTTTTAGAACTGATATTCAATCTCTCTCCCAGAGAACTGAATGAGGAAGGCAGTTCTGAATCCTTAAGGTGTTAACTCCAGGAGCTGGAATATTCTGTGATGCATTGGAAAAATAATTGGCTTCCTTCCAAGATCCAGAGAGCTTATATTTCTGAGGCCTTATATCAACGTAGTTGTGTATGTTATTGCAGGTCACTTTCTTACAGGTAAACTGACCTTACGTAAGTACTGTGGTAGCTGCGAAGATGAAGAAGAGGAAAAAACGGTATACTTCTTTTGCTTGCGGTACTACCTGTCCTTGTTTAAAATTTTTAAGAGATATCCCTGTTAAATGCCCCAACGAACGTAATTGTGGTGAACGTCAATGTCATTTTACGCTTGGCACTTCGAGTATGAACCAAAATGTGTCCAGTCCTGCAGTTTAACCTGCACCATAATTTAACCGTGATCATACAATCCTTTGATTAGGTCCATGTCTGATATTTAAATAAGAATTCCTTAGCACTGGTGCTTGTATAGTTACTGTATGGTTACGTATAGTTACTTTGTCTTTATCGGGCTAAAAATTTCTATTAACCTATTGACCATGCATATTCATCATAATTCTAGCCCGGTTTTCAGCTTAACTCATATACACTAATTAAAACTATAACCTAAAGTGCACTCGTTGCTAATTTGTCTTGTTTAATAAGGAGCCAATGACTCGTCGTGATTTGTATTATTTGATTTATCGTTTTTATTGTTTTAGATTAACTTCACTACTCTTAGCAATTAATTGTTCGGTAGTTGATTTACTATTTTAATTCTATTCATTGATAGCCGAAGAGCATGGACCGGCCCTGATCGCTTTTGTTATCACTCGGTGTAATTGAAACGATCGTAACGCGTATATAATTCAATGCATTTTCTAATTCCTTCAGTTAAACTTTACATCTCAACCCGTATTTTACAAAATGAGCTTTTTACTCATTGTGACCGCGGTACTTATCTTCCTAGTCGCAATACTAGTGATTCGCGAGTTTTGGTGCTATACACAATTTGAATATCAGGTGCACAAAAAATTTCCGGCACCTAAAACTAATCTGTTTGTTGGAACACTATGGGATATTGTACTTACGAATCCTGGTAAGTAATTTTATCCTTGCTTCGGTTCAGTTGCATAATATTGTGTTATTTTAAGTTGAGTGTACAATAATAATTGTTTTTATAGAGCAAGCCTTCCGTATTCTCCGATACTGGGGTAAACGCTTCAAACCAACTTTCAGCCTCTGGTGGAATGGTCACTTATCAATCAATATTCTAAATGGGAAGGGCGCCGAACAGATTTTAACTAATACGAAATGTATCAATAAAAGCGTCTTGTATGAATTTTTGCAACCATTCGTCGGCACAGGACTTTTAACAAGTGACGGGCACAAATGGATGCAAAGACGAAAAATCTTAACACCCGCTTTCCATTTTAGCATACTACAACAACAATTCCATAGCATTTTTAAACGTGAAACCGATCTCCTTATCAACACAATCCGAAGCGATGATACTAAAATAATCCATCTTCAGGACTGCATGTCAAATTTTACATTGAACACGGTGTGTGAAACGGCAATGGGAGTACAATTAACAACAGCCGAAGAGTCGACTAAGTATCGTCGCCAAATTCATTTAATTGGTGAACTGATTTTGTTTCGAATTTTGAGGCCATGGCTTAGTTGGAATATTATTTATAAACTGACAGGAAATGCGAAAAAGTTCAATGAAACTATAGTTCCGGTGCATAATTTTACACGCGAGATCATTAAACAGAGACGTGAAATATTTCAATCGAATAAAACCCGGACTCAATTTGACAATATGGAAAATATGTATTTTAATAATAATTTACAATATATAAGTGAAGTGCCCAATTCAAATTATCTATACCTAATTATTAATTTTTAGATACGAGACAAAAAAAATACGATATGCTATGCTGGACACTTTGTTGGACGCGGAAGCTCGAGGTGAACAAATAGATAATGAAGGGATTCGAGAAGAAGTTGACACATTCATGTTCGAGGGGCATGACACAACCGCATTAACGTTTACATTGTTTCTATTGGCCGAAAATCCTGATATTCAGGAAAAACTATACGAGGAAATTCGAGAATTTGCAGATGTGAAAAATATCGATGAAGCGACAATGAACGATTTGAACCAATTAAATTACTTGGATCGCGTAGTAAAAGAAAGTTTACGAATTTTTCCGCCGGTCGCATTCATTTCGAGATACCCTACTGAGAAAGTTCAATTCAGTAAGCGCTTATTACTTATTTCAACATAAAATCTAAACTATAACATATATGTACTTTAAATTTCAGATGATCTTATGCTTCCAGCCGATACAGTAATCAATATTCACATTTTCGATTTACATCGTGATGAAAGTCAATTTCCAGATCCAGAGCGATTTGATCCGGATCGATTTTTACCGGGGGAAATCGCAAAACGGCATCCATTTGCGTACATACCATTTAGTGCTGGTCAACGGAATTGTATTGGACAAAAGTTTGTGCTTTTAGAAATTAAAACGCTGCTGGTTAAGTTAATTTTAAATTTTCAATTGGAGCAAGTAACAAAACGTGATGAGCTTATATTTATTGTGGATTTAGTGTTAAGGACGAAAAATCCTATTTTGGTTAAATTTAATTTAAGAAAATAATAAAAATTAGATTTTATAAATCTTTTACTTAAAAACTGGCTGACAACCTTTGATATAAAAAGCGGTTAGAGGCCGACGAAATCATTTCCTGAATCCTTGAGTTGTAAATCATAGGATCCAGTAATTTACGAATGGGTCTACAGTCATGAATTACACCCATTCTCTATTACCATGAAACATGCGTCTAGCTTTTAATTTATTTGACTATATGATGCTACATAAAATATTCCCTGATTTTTAGAAGATGTATTCGCTGTTAATGCCACAACTCAAATTCATTGCCCCCTAACACGACAAATTATAAACATGAATCCGGCAATTTACGAATTGGTCTAATTTCACACGGTTTACATTGCATTTAAACATGCGAATTATGCTAAATCAATTCCTCAATCATCCGAATCTGGGGCTCTATTATGAAATTTATCCGACATCGTAAAATCCGGTCCGCCGCGGATATTCATATTATGAAATCAAAAAAAAACTCCGATCCGCCGCGGATATTGCTATTATGGAAATAAAAAATCCGAACGTTGGCGGATTTTACGAAAATACAAATGTCATATCCGATTGGTATTTAGGTGGCGGATATCGTAAATTACGAAAGAAGAAAAGTTTGTGTAAATTTTAATTAAAAAAAAATAAAATATTTTTTTTTAAAATGATCATATCTACTCTATCCATTAAATTTTATTAAATAAGTGGTGTACCTAGACATACACCCCAATTGTTGAAGTCGTCTCACTTCAAGTGACGTGACTACAGTCGTGTCACGTCGCGCCAAATTTGGTATTGTTGAAGTCGTTTTAAACGACACGCATACTACAATAGAAATATCGGGCAGCACTTATAATTTCCTCAAATTTGACAAGCCATTCGATGTCAAAAATCAAAATATTTACGAATATTTTATTGTAAAAACCACGTAAATTGAAAATAGGTAACTAAAATCTAATTATTTAATTATTAAATTAATTTCCAGAAATCATACTGTAATTTGTGATGAAGGTAAAATATCCATGATGTACATAATTTGTAATTTTCCATCGTAATTAAAAATTGAGAAGGGGTGGTTTGAGGCATCCAAATTTTCAACAAAACCCTTCGATTATTGAATGATAAATTTATCTTATATATTTACTAAAGCAGTAAAATATTTGCAAAATGAATATAAATTGTATTACAAAAAAATCAAAATGTGTTTCATTAATGAACGTCGCATAAAATATTCTTGTCACTTGAAAAAATTAGGTGACTGTTGTCGTATCATGCGACTAGAGTCGTAACAGACGACTTCGATAATAGCAAAAATGAAGTGACGTGACTATAGTCGTCTAAAATGACGTGAGACGACTTCGACAATTGGGGTGATAATCAAAATTTTATTGTTATAGGGGCTCAACAAACGGACAACAATGGCAACGTATTAATTTTAATTTATTTTTATTTTTGCAATAAACAAGTCACACGAAATTAGATATAAAACCCGAGTATTTACTTTGACAGCAACAACAAAATTACAGAAACCAAAAAAAAAATACTTCACTCCACTATATTTGGTTATTAGAACTAATTTCATTGGCCCACTTTTGACAGTTTAAATACGTCTTCCATAATATGAATACCCGCCGGGGATCGGATTTTACGATTTGCCAATTGCGAGATACGGAGCGCTGGCAGTACCGTACGTGACTGTGCATAGACGATAATCTCGAACTGGTGCATCTGGAGAAGATCGCCATACGATCCGCTGATAATCCCTGTGTTCGGGGGCCATCAGGATCTGCCGATACATCTTCTTAATGTCTGAAATGAAAACGAATTTATGCTTGCGAAAGCGGTTTAGTATCTCGAAGACATTCTGCTGAAGCCTGGGGCCAATGCGAAGCTTTTGGTTGAGTGATGTGCCGGTTGATATTTTGTGCTATGCGTCGAATACCACGAGCAGTTTGCGTTGTATCGCACCGAGTTGTTGTGGTCTTCGGACACTTCCTCCACGTGACCCGATTCCAGATAGTCCTGCATGAACCTGTTATACTCAGAACGTAGTTGACCGTTCTTGGCGAATCGGCGTTCCACATGTTATAATCACAGAACTGCGTCCTCTTGTGACCTTCCGAGTGGTGATGAGTTCTCGTTGAATGGCAGGAATACTGTGTATCCCATCTTTATTGCGATAGTGTGTCGATTCGTAGTGTCGTTCGCGTTCTTACTCGTCATGCGTTAATTCTCGAGATGGACGAATGTCTTCAATTCCCCAAAATCACCTGAGCATGTTGTCGATGGTGTCATAGTCCTCGATGGTTGCCGTTAAACCTGACGGCCAATTGGTTGTCCGACGCTCCACCTTGCCGAAGAGGATGTAGCCAAGTTTTGTGTATTGTGCAAATGGTGAGCCGTTAACGGCGCTGATGCAACCATCCTTGTAAAGCATCCCGATGACGTCGGCTCCGAGTAAAATGTCTATCTTGTTCGGTCGATAAGTAATGAGGATCGGCAAGTTCCAATTGATTCAAGTATGGCCGATGCGTGTCAATTGGTTGGGATGGTAGCATGCCTGTGATTTTCTCGACGACGAGGGCTGTGACCGAGATGGGAAATGATGCATCAGTTCGAGAGTGTAAGACGAAGTTGGTAATTGAACGCGACGTGGGTGCTTCGTTCGCACAGATTCCACTGATGGTAACTGCGGCTGGTCTTCTCGCCAGTCCATTGCGATTTGCTGCACTCTCCGAAATAAAGCTGACTTGAGATCCCGGATTCAATAGAGCTCGCGTGACGAAATTTTGATTTGATTGCGATACGATGGCAATTGCTGGTGCAAGCAGAACATCCGTGAATGGCGATGCGACATGTTTCGTGGTGACCGAAGTTGGTGACCGAAGATTCGACGGATGATGATTCGGTGTTTGGATTTGAGATGTGTAGTAGCGTGTGGTGTCTTTTGTTGCAAACACGGCACAAACTGGATCTGTAATTCGAACTGGTGTGGCCCTTGCGCAGGCAGTTGAAGCACAACATCTTTGATCGGACGATACGAGAGTCCGATGTGACGACGAGTGTACGAGTTGATTGCGTGACAGCTTTGCGAGGTGATCGATTGCGTAACGAAAGCGATGATGACGGGACATCGTTGTGCGGCTGTGGTGGGTCCAATTGTGCCTTGGTCATGGAAAACATCTCCAGAGATTGCCATCTGGTGCTCACGAAATCGATCAGATCCTTGTATGATGGTCGATGGATATTGTGCTCGAGTTAGTGACATTTCCCAGGTGCGATGGGTGTCAGGGTCCAGCTTATCTGTGATGGTGTTCACTAATATGATATCCCAAGTGGTGACTGGTACCCCTAAGACCTTCAAGCTGCGAACGGTGTCGGTCGCGGTGTCGATGATTTTGCGCAGCCCCACAGCTGATTCAATTAGTCGTCCGCTTGATCGCGGTTCCCGTACTCTCCCTCGAGCTTTTTATCGCCGCACACGGCCTCGATTTCGTCCTATACTCCGCAAAATTCCTTGTACCGGGAAGCCACGTGATCGATCTGGGTCTGTACTGCTTCTTCGGATATCCCGGGCGTGTTGATTGAGAGCTCCTTGCTCTTCCGTACCGCTCGCTCAAGCGCCCGTTGTAGCGATGCCTGTTTGATGCGGGCTGACATTGTTTCACCGAACGTTGTTAGTTTGCCACCAGAATATCACTGTACACTGATACTATGTAGCGCACTTCACCAAGAGTTCAAATTTCTTACCCACGAATGCTGATTATCGTTGCAGCACGGCACGAGCAATCCGACTCGAAGGACCAGAAAATGTTGTGTATATTCATCGTATTGATTTGACATCTTGAAGAGTTGTCTTGTCCGATGGTGTGTGTTGAGTTGAATTGCCCGATGCGTTGTGGTTGGTTAGTGAGTGCCCACCAGTAGATGGTGGCACTAATCGATGAAGAGACGTCATGTCAAATGTCAACTCCAACACCCTGTGAGGTGATAATAGGGAACGAGCTACTTAATGATGCAGTAACTATACTGTCACCGGATAATATATCAATTAGGAAGTTTGCTCCGAACGTCTGTGTCATGGCAGCGAGCATCACAGAGGATGTAGTTTCATTGAATCACATAAGGGATCAGCAGTGTGCGGACGATATCCGGACAGCGATTGCCAATTACGATCCAACGAAGGGTTCACATAGCCAAATTATTAAAATGAAGATTGTGTTATTGGACGAGACTCCAATCTACCAAAAACCGCACAGACTTGCACCCGCGGAACAAGAACTAGTAAGAGTACAAATTCATGCGACGGAATTGTGAGGATAAGCTGCTATTCACCATTCGCGAGTCCAGTAGTACTCGCAAATAAGAAAGATGGGCCGACGAACTATGTGTCGATTATCGACGAATCAACCGAATCATCGTGAAAGATCGATATCCTATGCCACTGATCGACGACCAAATCGACAAATTATATGCAGCCAAATATTTTTGCACGCTAGACTTGAGGAATGGGTTTTTTCATGTGGATGTAGAGGATGAATCGGTGAAGTATACATCGTTTGTGACATCGGTAGGGCAGTATGAATTCTTGAAAGTATCATTCGGTCTTTGCAATTCACCTGCGGTATTCGGGCACTATATCAATCATATTTTCAGACAACTGTATCTCGAGGACATAGTTTGTATATATATGGCTGACCTAATCGTTCACGGAGGTTCAGAGGGAGAAGCCGTGGAGAAAATAAAGAAGGTACTTAAAGTAGCTGACGGCAGCTTTATACAAATAAAGTGGGAGAAATGTCAGTTTCTGGTTAGACGAGTGGATTACTTAGGGTATGAAATTGAGGATAGTCAGGTGAGACCATCAACGGGGAAACAACAGGCCATAACCAAATTTCCAAAACCAACGACTGTTCTGCAATTACAATGCTTTTTGGGGCTAACTGGATATTTTAGGAGGTTTGTCAAAGAGTACTCAACCATAGCAAAGCCACTAAGCGACTTACTTCGGAAGATAATGACATTTAAATTCGGGCCCGACCAGCACACTTCATTCGTACGCTTGAAAGAGGCATTAATTACAACCCCGGTTCTGCATGGAAATTTTGGCAGTCGTACGAGCGGTTAAGAAATTTCGCGTATATTTGTTAGGGTTGCAGTTGTGACAGATTGCGCAGCTTTCAAAGGTACTTATAGAATGAAAGGAGTTTACCTCGAGTTCAATTACCAGTTAGAGCACCGAGCTGCAGCACGCAAAAAAAACGGCAGAGCTAATAAAACGGGAGTTTTACTTCGACAAAATGCAGGAGACGATCGCCTTAGTAATACAGAATTGTGTGCGCTGTATTGTAGTAAACCGGAAGCGAGGTAAGCCGGAGGGATTGCCCAATCCAATAACGAAGGGAAACGTGCCATTAGATACGTATCATATCGACCACTTGGGCCATCTCAATGTGTCCAAGAAGGGTTACCAGTATGTGCTGTGTATGATAGACGGGTTCACAAAATTTGTATAGTTATATACCCCACAAAAAACACGTCAGCTAAGGGAACCATACAAAATTGTATGGTTGTATTGTGAAGAAGAGGGAATACAACAACACATAATAACCACCGACGTACCACAGGGGAACGGGCACGTGAAAAGAATAAACGATGTGATCATATCCCTATTATTGCCAAACTTGCTTACGAGAAACCAGAGGATTTGTGGAAGTTCGTCATCACAACGCAAAGATATATAAACAGTACGTACAATCGGGCTATCAGGATGTCGCCGTTCGAATTACTAGTCGGCACAAAAATGCGCTGCCCAGAAGACGTTAAAATACGGGAACTGATCGAAGCGGAGTCACTACAGACGTTCAAAGAGAAATGTGATGAAATAAGAGATAAGGCAAAAGCAGCTATTGACCAAATCCAAAAGGAAAATCGTCAGTCATCCGATCATGGGAGAAAACAAGCACAAAAATACACTATAGGAGAAAGTGTTGTAATGAAGAAAACACAGTTTTGGGCAGGTAGGAAAATTCAACCCTAGTACTTAGGACCATAAGTGATCAGCAAAATAAACCAAATGATCGATACGAGCTGGTCAGGGAGGGAGATAGTGAGGGTCCTTCAAGGACATCAACATCGGCAGATTTATTGAAACCATATTTTACTGGAGATTCGAGCGATGGTGATTCGGAAGACGAAACAACCCTGAGTGAAGACAGGATTACAGAGGCTGAGCGGATCAATTTCTCCGATGAAGAATCCCAATTATTGTTCTTCCCAGATGATGAGTCGGACACCGGGCCGGTGGCCGATTCAGGACGGCCGTGTGGGATGATTGCGGTGGGCAGTCCCATAATTCACCACATAAGTCTGTACAACCCTGACGGTTATAAAAACATATAAAAGAGGGAGCGACGAAAATAAAAGATTATTATTTAATTATCATTGGTAGGAAGACATCAAAGGAACGCGATAATAAAATTAGTGGAAAATAAAGGAACGGGTTATCAAATAAAATATTTGGAAAATAAAAATAGACGTTTCCAGCTTAAGAAAGCGGTCATAATCCATTTATTTAGTGTTTTAATTATTCTAGCATCTCCACATACATTTATCGTTAAATGTAGGTCTTCCAAAAATATGCATATCTAAGTAAAATTATAATTCTACCCGTCGTAAGTTCAATCATAATACATCAACCATAACATAAGCCCAAATTTAAAACATATCCTCTGCCATAAAATCACCAAATAGGTCTAATGAATCCTAAATGTCTCTTACATGTTTAACACATTAGCAAATCAAATAAATCGCCTAAATGTTTACTTCAAGTATTACATAACTTTAAATAATAAGGAAGTTATTGATTTTTTGTAAGCATGTACATCGTTTCGACTTAAAAAAAAAGAAATAACAATATGTACATAGTAAATTCTATTTACTGGTGTGACATAAAATTGTATTCTAGAAAAAGCTGATTGAAATACAGTCATGTGCTTAACAATTAATATAAATACTAGGTAAATAAAAAATCACGCTTTAGTTATCCTTCTTGATCCATCCCACAAGTAACTCAGATAATTGATGTTCCGCCTTTAAATTCAACATGAATGCATGAGGAATATTTTTCTCGTCTAGTTGAGCATCCACATTGGGAATTTTTTCTTTCAACTGAGTATAGTATTTGACGGGCACCCAACCATCGGATGCACCGTAATATAATTTTAGTAATGGCAAATTTTCGCGAATCAAATCAACATCCAGTTTATCAACCGTTCTTAATTCCTCTTCTGCCAATTTTACACAGTTTTCGAATATCGTAGGATTTGCAAGTTTGAGGCCAGTGCCCAAAAAATGGATAGGAATATTTTTGAAATAGTACACGATATAAACGAATATCGTTAGCATCACAGTTGGTAGTTTGGCAAGCAGGCATACCACAATTCTCCATAAGCACATCAGGCGAAATACAAAATTGGTAAGCCGGAAACCATCCGGCGCTTTCGCCATACGTTCAATGGTTGGAAATATTAAATAGCATTTATTTACTTTCGATTTTATCTCCGGTTTTTTCAACATCTGTAAAATCATCCAGCTTCCAATTGAGTGACCGATTAGATGTATTTTCACATCGGCCGGAACATATTTTTTTATAAATTCCATTTTACTGGTTACTTGACCAGATAAATTATATAATTCCGGATGTGTTTTACGGTCAGGTAGTTTACGTACGCTAGACGATGGCGGCACATCATGACCAGCATGACCTATAAAATACAAAAATTTTAGTTCAAAGGTCAAGTGGATTATTATTATTATACATTACCTATTGCCCATATAGGAATTTTTTTATCGAAGTTCTCATACAATATATTGATGAATCCTGAATAGAATCCCGTTAATCCGGGATTCCCTGGCAAGAGAATCACAACTTCCTTTTCTTCGGCATCCCAACTTTCTTCGATCCATTTGCCACACGTCATAATATGAATTGGTACATCATTAACAGTTATAAAAGCTTCTTTCATTTTGTTTTTGAGCTGGATAACACAATATTAATGTAATGTTAATTTAATTAAAGATTTTTAATTTAATTAGAGACGTGTTTATTTTGTATTTGAGTTTACGCACCGGAATGAGGCGGTTGTCAAATAAATCGTACACAAACATAAAATTGAGCTATTTTTTGACATTTATTTTGCGGTTCAAATATTTTAGGGGTGCAAACTCGAAAACTATTCATGCATAAATTTGCTGTATGAAAACCGCTCAAAGCTCTGTTATTCAGCGTGTATTCAGCCAAATACAACAAAAAATTTTGACAGATTCCACTTTCTTCGGCATTCTAAATAAACAAACACAAGCACGTGAGTCGTGAACACGAAAGCCAAAACACAAGTGTGAATAATGTCCGGCCAAGATTTAATTTCTGACCAAGGACTTCGATTAGATGGACGACGTGCTAATGAGCTACGCCGCATCCGTTGTAAAATGGGAGTTTTCAGTCAACCGGATGGAAGTGTTTATTTGGAACAAGGAAATACCAAAGTACTGGTCGCCGTATATGGACCACATCAAGCGAGCTCGAAAAAAAGTAGCCATGAGGAAGTGATTGTGAATTGCCAATATAGTATGGCCACATTTTCGACGGGTGAACGAAAAAATCGTCCTCGTGGGGATCGCAAATCGCAGGAGATGACAATACATTTGAGGCAAACACTGTCGGCCGCCATCAAAACGGAACTCTACCCCAAATCGCAAATAGATGTGTTTATTGAAGTATTACAGGCGGATGGTGGGAATTTTTGTGCGTCAGTAAATGCGGCTACCCTAGCACTTATTGATGCCGGTATTTGCCTTAAGGAATATGTGTGCGCGTGTACCGCTTCGCTAGCAAATAACGAGATCCCACTCGCCGACGTATCACATTTAGAAGAAGTTTCAGGAGGACCAACACTAACTGTCGCGGCACTGCCGACTTCTGGCCGCATAGCATTCATGGAAATGTCACAACGGTTTCATTTGGATCATCTGCCGAAAGTATTACAAAAGGCATTAGACGGCTGTAAAGAGATTCAAAATATCTTAGATAAAGCCGTTAAGGAACATCTAACACATTTAGGATCGGCAAGTGATTGGGGAACAGTAGGAAAATAAACGGTTACTTTTTTACAAACTAAATTTTCTATTTTATTTTCGTCTAATCATATTGCTTAAGAATTTCGAGAAGTTCGTTTTTTCGATTTGAGGAACTTACCCGGTTTATCAACTGGTCTAGTTGAATGCCGCCACCTAGAAAACCTTCCAAATTATGAGTAGTCCCATTTTCAATCCGATGGTCCGTTATGCGATCTTGATTAAAATTGTATGTGCGTATTTTTTCATTTCGGTTGCTGTGTCCGACTTGAGATTTGCGGGTTGAATTTTCAGACGCTTGTTTCTTATCGACGTACTGTTGCAACAGCTTGGCTTCCAATTTTTTTAGGGCAATTTCTTTGTTCTTGAGTTGTGATCGTTCCGTTTGACATTCCACTGCAATGCCGGTTGGTAGATGGACTAATCGAACAGCGCTGTCCGTTGTATTAACATGTTGTCCACCAGCTCCACTCGCCCGTTTAGTTTCTAATTTTAAATCTTTCTCTTTGATCTCTAGCTCAAAATCATCCGGTCTGGGTATGACAGCCACAGTTATGGTACTGGTATGTACACGCCCAGATTTTTCAGTAACCGGTATACGCTGAACACGATGTACGCCAGCTTCAAATTTCAAAAAATTATAGGCATCACGCCCGGTTACGATCGTACTGGCATGTCGAATGCCGCCTACATCTGTGTGCTCTAACTGGATGACGTCATTATCCCAACCTTTGAAATCTATATAATTACAGTACATATCGAATACTTCACGGGCGAAGAGCATCGCTTCTTGGCCACCCACCCCTGCCGTAACTTCCAACACCAGTGAATTATAATCTGGACTATCATCCAGTTTTAATATGCCATCCATTATCTCGTAGTCTAATTTATTTAAGATATTCACATACACAATTTTTTCTTCTTTCGCCAAATTCTTCATATCTGGATCCTTATCGTCGGCCATCTCGCTTAATGACCTCAAATTATCGAGCACGCATTTACGCTGCTCGAACAGCTCCACGACGTGGGACAACCCAAATAATCGTTTACGATTTATTTTATCCATATTATCGGTAACCCGTAATATATAATACTCGTTGCTCATATTTTGTAAGTATTTTTGTATATTTGCGTCCGAAATGGACATACCATCGAAAATTGGGGCTTCGATCCTATCGGCCGAATTCGATGAATAAAAATGTTGGCATAACCTGATTTTCGAACGATTTATACAAAATACCCGTTGTAAATAAGTAAAACTTTTTGAATTGTGTACGACATGGTTATAAAACATAATTATTTAATTTATAAATTATTTATTTAATAAAATTCAGCACTTTTTATTACTCTCGAAATGTCATAATACAAATTATGCACGTCAAAACAATACGTAAGTGACATCTATGATTTCGTGGACTCACTTTCGGATTCTTCTTCATCCGATAAAAAATGTTGCACAGATTTTGGAATCCGTGTTAGACTTTTAATTAAATCATCATGATTAATATTTTCTCCGAACATTAAGCTTAAACACCTCCGTGAAATTTCAGAATTTTTTAGAGCCGGATCATATAATATTTCCATCAGCACAAACTGAAAAAATTACAAAACTGATTAAAAATTCAGAACCCCACCTAATTAATAAGTTCACAGTAGTGTCTTACATTTTTGACGAGCGACCGTGTAATCATCGGGAACTGAAGAATTTTTATAATGATTTGCACAAAAGTTTCCCAATCTTGATTTTCTAAACATGCGACGGCCTCTTGAAAGAGAACATTAATTGAATCCAGCGAGATAAATCGTTTAGAATCATACTTATAGATATTTTGAATACAAAACATTTTTTCAAATTTGTGTGGTTTATCAAAGAATGTGTCTTTCGCATTTAAAAGCTTTACAGCCTCCGTAATCTCTTCCATTGTGTATTTGTAGGTTAGTTTTTGTGGTCGCGGTTTAATCTTTTTACTCTTATACCGCTTTTTTTTAATTGTTTTAACCTTTTCAACTTCTTCTACATCAGAATATTCACTATCAGAAGTAACTCTTAAATCTGGGAACGAGGAAGAAGTTCCCTCTGAATCCATGCTTGGTCACAAACTGTCAATAAACAAAACTCGCGAGTAAACAAAAAGCTTATAGAGGGGAGTGCACGTATCACATTTTAAAATTTGTGCTTATTTCAGTACGTTTTTTATTGGTGCTGACCCTGTGATCATGCGCTGAATAAGCTGAACATTTGTTGTTTTCGATTATAAATTTTTCTCAATACAAAAATCCACGCACGCATTGTGAAGAAGTCTGTTGTGTGTTAAATTGCATTTCGACAAAATAAAATATATAAATTAAATCAAATAAATTAATTAAATTGTAGTGTGTTTAGTTTTAAGTACAAAATTACAGTTTTTCATTTAATTTTACGTATAAAATAAGTGTTTTGTTTACAAATACATTTTTGAGCTATGACATCAGAAAAAATAAAGAAACAAGATATTCGCGAAGGTGTTCTTTATACACGTAATTTAATATTGCGGGCTACTTGTGGCTTATATTTAATTGCATTTCTATCATTTTATCATCAAAGTGAAGGTAATTTTACGAAAAATATTACATAAAATGAAACCGGCTTGATTATTTATCGATTTTTTCGTTCATGCATCAGAATTAATTCCACACTTGGTTGATTACGATAAAGGGTGTTGTTGTTGTGGCGCACCGACTTGTTTGGTTTCTCTTTTCCGTGCCGTGAAACAGTTTTCCTATAGATTTCCCGTATTTTTCTTTTTAATAAACATATAAATTATATCGATAAATCATATTCTAAAAATAAATTTGTAATTTGGAAAATTCATAAATTCGACATGTCGATAAAATCTAGAAGAAAATCAAAAAATTGATATGACCGCCATTCGAATCGTAAACACCCATACATACTCAAACAAACACATTTACGACATGAATAGTTTTGTTTGAATAATTTTAAATAATTACACACATTTTTCTATGCGATCACCAATAAAATGATGTCATAGTTTTTACTTGAATAGTATTTAATTGTTTGTAAACTTGAAAATTAATATCAAAAACTTTTTTGTTTTAAAAACAATGATGTTTCCACCTATGTAGGTAGGAGAGAAGCGTTGTATAGTGTATATGATATATGTTTTACGTTGCGTTGGTATAACTATTAACTATTCTAAAAAACGAGTTTTGCTGTTTCAAAATTTAACCCGTTTCGTTGCGACCAAATTAACCAATATTTTCTATTTATACATCGCATTTCTTCATTATATGGTTGTTATTGTACCATAGATACTAAATTTATCTAATCGCGATTTTTTTTAATTTGGTCGTGATCGCAGCGCTTGCATTATTCCTGTGAATACCAGCGCTACTTTTTTCGTCTAATGGAGGGTGATGACCTTAGAAAAATGATGACAATGCGTATTAGAAATGAAAGAAAGCTGATTAGCAGAATTATATTGTAAGATAATTTAGTAGTTCTGTTAGGCACCTCTGCAATTTCTATGAATTTAAAGTTTAATTTAAAATATCGGCCAATCTTTCAGTAATTCTCTACTGGTGCGGTTCACTTTGACGAACAAAAAACTGCATGAGTTTAATATTTTTCCTGCAGATAAATGTACCTACAACAATCTGTAATTTTGTTCGCATTAAATATATCAAAATATTACTGATTTTTTGCTTTGTCCGCTTTTTAAAACCCGAAATCAAAATCCCACCTTTCGAAAGCCGGATTTTCAAAATCACGCTTTTTGAATTTCCGCTTAGGTAAATCTAAGGTAAATGCAATTTTTAACAGTGTATGCAGTAAACGGAATTACGATACTATAAAGTTAAGTAAAGCAAAGGCACATAAGTAATGCAACATGTGTCTTTATTAAAAGTAAACCGAAAATTTGTCTTTCTATAAGATGAATTTATATTATGTGCACATAATGACAAGAATACTTATTAAACTTCATAAAACAAGAATAAATATCCGAATATTGTGAAATATTCCGCTCAACAAGTAAGAATCCGCACATGAAATCAAAAGTGGTAAAACTATTAATCTGCGATAATCGCTCACTACACAAAATAACGCCAAATATATTAATTTTATTGGATTTGGACAGTGAAAAGTTTCTAAACATTTCTTTAAATTGACATAAACAAACTTTGACATTAGTTTGTGTACATACGAACCAGATAATGGGTGCTTACCGGTCTCCTATCATGATTAGTGTAATAATCGCCAATTTGATTTGAAAATTTCATAATGTTAAACATTTTTATTACGTTGGCCGCGATTTTCCTGAACATGTTCCCTGGGTGATCTGAAAGGACCAAATGTATAACGCAATGAACTACATATTTTGAACCTTGAATAGGTAATTACTTAATTTTATTTACTAGTGGATTGGTACGGTTTAAGCAGGTTGTACTATTGTACTTAATTTACCGTACAAAACGATTTACCCGATAATTGGTCCGCAGCCAATCTAGAACATGAATGTGCAATGTAACTGAAATAAAAGGACTATGGAGATTAGAACCAACTTTATTAAGGTTCTTTATAGAACGTTTTAGGTCTTTATTAAAGTTTACGACTCTACTTCAGTCTCACAAAACATACATATAAAGTAAAATACATATGCACTGCATTAACTTATGCACTAAATTTCATCTAATAAAATAAAACGTAACTAATACATGCAATATTTAAATTTAAAATTCAATTTACGTTAATTTTTTCTTATTACAATATTCGGTCGTCCTGACGATACAATTTACTCAATTAGTACGATACACTCGTATATGGTCGTGAAGTGACGTCATTGTTATTCCCGTTATATTTTCTATACGTTATCGTTCATTTGGTAAGCGCTCTATCACTGCATATGGGCCTCGCTTTTAGTTATAATGAAACTGTACTTATTCGACATCACAAATACAGCTCAAATTTTTTGTGAGTCACTAAATTTCGCTATTATTGGCGCAAGAGTACGATTGTACATTTCAATTTGACCTTAGATTGTGGCGATTTACGAATATTTAACACAAGTTTTCTTTCTTCATTTTGGGGAACGAAAATCTACGACTAAAATTGTTAACACTTAAATGGCCATCCTCATGATATTTACGAATTATCCCGTTTTTGAGATTTTTGGAAACGTAATACAATAATTTGCTTTTGTCGGCTTTACGGTAAACTAAATTTCCCGAAAGGCAAATAATTTATTTTCGCCATTTTATGCCAGATCGTCATGAATGGATTTAATGGTACCATCAGTCAGTCAGTTACCGTAAAACGAGCTTTTGCAACAGTGTACTTCATGAACGAATCATATTTGACGTTCGACATAATGAGTCAACAAGTTTCATTTGATTATTACGATGCACAATTTTGAAATCGAAATTCGAAGAGTGTATCGCCAGATACGGTTATTTATATATTTCTTTTGCAACGGCAGTTGTAAAGTGTTGTAATTCGTCGTGTAATTCTAAAATGAATGATACTTTCTCTAGTTGTGTGACTTACGTTAGTATGTAGTTCCGTTTCGTAATTCGGATTGCACAAACTTAAAACTGGCATTGTACTTAATTTTTGCTTTAAAAAATTGAAAGGTAGTTATTTTATTTTCTTCGATCTTGAAATAAAGGGTTTGCTATTTTTGTAAAATTATTACAAACTTACGGAAAAACTCGTCCCAAAATACCCCCATCCTCCGTGATCACCTCATTTGGGCGGTTCAATATTTGGCCATTGCCATGAATATCTGATGATAGTCATCGAAGGTAGATGATCCTTATAAAAGGCATGTACTCAATTATTTCTTCACAAGTCTCCCCATCCAAAAAAAGAAATCGAGTCATTGACCGATGTTGGTTTTTGCATGTTGCAATCAAACAAAAAATTCACTTTCAACAGCTATAAAAATAAACGACTCAGAAATTTTCTTCATGAATTATACGATAATGTAAATTTAAATTTCGTATAAGCGAATTATAATCAAATAAATATAAAGTTTATAAAACATGAAATCTTATTTTTTATGAATTTACTCACTCTTCATTTTGGTTACAATTATTAGCACTAAAAACCTTTCTTTAGTTCCTATTATACTTAAGTCTAGGAACTGGTTTAGTACTGAAAAATTAAAATGATTGACTATTTATTCTCCGCCATGTTGGAATCGCAAATACCTTTAATATTTTAGCTTCATGACATTATTTTTAAGGTTCCTTTTGGCTTCCGTGATACTTTTTCCATATTTCTGTAGTAGAGGAGTTATAGTTTCTGCTGTTAAAGACGTCCGCCTCAGTGTTCTACGTGTAGTATCATTCAAGCTTTGATGCTCAGTTTCAGGTTTCGACAGCTTCAACGTAAACCTGGGTGCAATGACCTTTCCTCATGTTACCTTTCTTGGCGTAACGAATGGTGGTATTTCCTCCTTTAGTTCTGCAGAACCATGCATTTACCACACACTTAATCTGTAGAACTCGCAGAGTTCTGCATCATCATTTGCGGTGTTTTAGGCGGTCTTGATCTTTTCTAAGACTGGGATTGTGTATTATTTCGATGGCACGCCGCCGAATCCTATCGAGTAACTGGAGGACAATACCATTTGCTCCACTCCAAACTTGGGAGTAATACTCTATATATATATATATATATATAGATAATGAAAGTTTTATATATCCCTTTTCCTGCCTGCTAAAAAAATTAATTTGGACCAACATACACGTTTGTGCATTTCACTTAAATTGTTTTCGTTCAAAAAATAAGACGTATATTAATATGTTATCAAAAACAAATAATATGTTATTAAACATACTTAATTTATATGTTATCAAATTGTAATGTTTTTTTCAAAAATAATTCCGATTTAACTAAAATCCCCTAAAATCCGGGACATTACAACCTGTTATTATTTACACACACATTTGTGTGTGTTGGTCTTAAATTGAAGCCTAAAATGTTTATTCTGGCAGGAAAAGGGATATCTGGATAATCTGTTGTGATTAGCAAAAATCATTGATGTGTGTGTGACAAAGACAAAGTCGGTGACAATACTGCTCTTTGAGAGAGTCCGGAATTTTGGGAGTGTGTCGTTAATGATCTCCCATTTAGTACAACTTTGATCTTTCGGTCTTTGAGAAAGCATTTTCCACTTGAGGTATAGCACACTGTTTCAAATAAGATTCTCATGACAAACCTTGTCAAAAACCTTGGATACATCCAAAGCGATATCAAGATACTTCACTTGGTGTTGGTTAATAGGTTTCTCAAAAACTTTGGTGACGGCTGTCACAATTGATATTGGCCGGTAGTTTGAGGGATCTGTTTTATCATAACCACATTTCAGAAGTGGTTGTACCATTCCACTTTTCCAGCCCTTCGGGTATTTACCTTACTTATAGAAAAGGAGAAACATTTTAGTTAATATTGGCGCCAAGTCGCTGGCAAGTTCCTTCAATATTCAAACTGGAATTCCGTCGGGTCCGGTGGTCTTATTTACGTTTATTGTCTTCAGGTTTCTGATCATGTTGATGGGGTCCACTTTAGAACTACAATACGGACTTGACGGAAGCGTAACCCCATCGGGGATAAATAAGGTTGATTTCGATGTGAAGGTAAGTCGGCCTGCAAATATGGATCCGCCATCAAAGCACCGTCTGCACATTTCAATGCTGAAATGGATGTTTTAAAAATATTGGCAATCGATGCGACCATCAGGTAAAAGTTGCGGTCGGAAATTTTCAACTCGAAGCCTTGACAGAATTATTGTGGTGAGATTTTAAAATTTGGGTTAGAATGGTGATCGGAAGAGGCATATTTTGGGGATTTACGGCCATAAACTATAAAATTATAAGACAATTAGTGCGGGTACCTGTATATGTAATCCTACGAGAGCATATTATAAAGTTTACACTGGTTTTCATACAGAGGCGGAATATATATACAAGTGCTCTGTGGAAGCATGCTTGCCAGATATACCAGTGTTTGTGTATTTTGAAATCTTGTAACTAGGCCGGATTAGTCCTTGCTGTCAATTAAAAACTTATTAATTAATCATCTTTAATTTGTTGTGATGGTTGCAATAGAATATTGTCTAGAAGATTACTTTTACGCTATTGAGGGATGAACTAACAGTTATTCTTAAATAGTCTTATAGCAATCTTAGAACCTACACACAAAATATATTTTTATAATAATTTTGCAACGATATAATTTGTAAAGAACGGGTTTTGAATATCATATGCATACGTATACTTCCAAAGTACTTCAAGCGGAAACTATCATATTTACTTACAATGCTAATAAGTGAATGAAATGTTGATAATAAGCTCAAGGTTGATCATATGAATTTATCTACCGTATGTAGAATCTAAAAAATTGTCCAATTTCATTTTATTTGGCACCACTTTGTAAACTTATCTTGGTTCATTACGCAATTTGTTTTGGAATCACGCCTCAAGCGAACCTTATCTTATACTGAGTAGGTAATACTAATAAAATAAGTATATTTCGGAGAGTACAAGGCCTTTTTGATTAGCTCTTATCCAGTGAATGTCACGGTTTTAAATATGTAATCTGTGATATTTTTTTATTTTCCACATTATTATAACTTTGCAAATTTGCTAAGCTTCATTTGTCTTTGCACATTATGTAAGTTGTAAACTATCATATTACTATCTGTTTAAATTCAATTTTCAATCTTATTAAATTACCTGTTTAAAATTGGATTTTTTTTATATTTGCAGGTTTATTTGGACACAATGGAGTACTACCAGCACGTACTCAGCTCGACAATATCGGCGGATCGGCAAAGATTTCAGCAATGCAAAAAAAGCCAACTTTACTCCATTTATCATCGTTTTTGGGAATTGATACGCCCTATATGATCGATGTTTTGGCCCTACTGGGTACATTAATATCATTTACCGGATTTATTTCGCAACAATTTTGTTTATTACCAACATTTGCGGCACTTTGGTCTCTCTACTATTCACTAGTTCAGGTGGCACAGACATTTACCAATCAATCCGATCTTTTATTATTGGAGGCTGGAGCGGTTATTATAATATTGGCGCCGCTCAATAATCATATGAAACGTAGTCCAGTTGATAATATTGGTTTGGTTATGTTGCGCTGGATACTATTTCGGTATATGTTCGCGTCCGGTGTTGTAAAATTGGCTAGTGGATGCCCCTACTGGTGGAATCTAACCGCACTTCAAAACCACTTTGCTACAATGCCATTACCAACGCCACTTAGTTGGTATGCTTATCATTTACCTGAAATGTTTTTGAAGTTGAATGTTATTTTTATATATTTGAGTGAGTTGGTATGCCCGTGGTTATTCTTTTTCCCGAGCCGGGTGGTACGTCGTTTTGCGTTTTATTGGCAGGTGCGTTGTGTAATAATTTATTTTAGATTGAAAATATTGATACATTTATTTTGTTACAGGTTTTCCTCCAGTTTCATATTATATTGACGGGAAATTATGGATTTTTAAATTTCTTGATCGTAACCCTGCTGTTTTCGTTGCTGGACGACACGCATTTCTTTGAAAAGAAAACAAAAACCCGGGATATTTTTGGAACGATATTTACAATTCTAATTTTAGGAGCGATATTATTCGGTGTTTATCATTTGTTCGGAGTGAACATTTCGAATGGTCAAATCTCTGTAAAAATCATGTTTACCAAACAGCAATACATGGAAGTAACTAAAATGATGATAAAAGTTGCGCCGTTATTAGCCGCGATTCGATTAATATCAACCTTTTTGTCAACACTCATTTGGCATCCATCAATTCGACAAACAACGTCGATGGTTAAAAAATTCTTGCCAGTGTTAAATTTGTTACTGTTTACCGCAATTTCGATTACACTCATCGGTATTTCAATTGTGCCACACAGTAACCTTCAACAAGCGACGAATGTTTCAAATACGCAGCTTGGTTCATTTTATCGTCGTGTTAAGCATTTAAATGTTGTTAACGAGTATGGATTGCATTTGCGTAAGATGCGACCGGATCGTTTGGAAATTATTTTGGAGCATTCGAATCATATAGAAGGACCATGGAACGAGTACAGTTTCCAATATAAACCGTGGAACGTGAACCATTCATTGCCATTTTCCGGACCATATTTACCACGACTCGATTTTAAATTTTGGGATGCTGCAGTAAGTAATTATAATGATCAACTGTGGGTATCATCGTTAGCTTACCGCCTCTTACAAAACGATCGATTCGTCTTGCAATTGCTGGGTATTAAACAACCTTTGCAGACAGCCCCTAAATTTGTGCGAGCTTCAATTTATAAATTCCAATACACTTCTTGGAATGAGCGAAATAATCCGGCGTACTGGAAACGGCATAAGGTTGGGGAATTTTTCCCAGCCTATTCACTTGATCATGGCCCGTTGATATCATTTATGAAAACGTTAAAAATATCTACCACCTATAAACCACCACCGATTAAAAACGAGATTCTTAAGACTGTTTTAGATTTTATAAGGTAAGTTTTTATTTTTGAAATATTTTCGAATGTGCTAATAATTTTTTTAAATTTATTTTTAGAAATCAAACTTTCTTGGTAGAGGGAAGTTTATTAATATTTGGCTTGTTGACAGCTGGTTTTGTAATTATTGCGACCCAAAGAAAGAAATAGTTTCAAAGTTGTTAAATATTCACTTAAAACCAAAATGTTTTCACAATGCAAGTGAAAACCCCCAAGTGATTCTCAGTTTTTGATTATGATTTATTTTGTATCTTTTTTTCATCATTTATTTTTCGATATTTTTTAATTTGTAGCAAATTTATTATTTCAAATATAAATATAACTGTAAAGTCATAATGATAAAATACTCCTTTATATAAAAAAAAAAAAATAGGAATTTATGTGAAACTCTATAAAGTAATATTTAAAGCCAAGAATACAAGAATCCAATATAGATACATACATTGAAAGTATCAACACTATGAAAAATATAATTTAGCTAGCCTTCTGTAATAATCGAAACGAAACCATTATATTTGCTTTTAAATCCAGAATTACTGCAAACATTTTGGAGAATCATATACATCCATAACTATTATTATACGGTTTCATTACACCCAATTCTTAATTAAACATAATCAAATCAATCATTTTTTACTTTAATTAACCGTTTAAGTTAAAGTAATAGGAATATAAATTATAATTATATTATTGTATAATGTTAAACAATTTTTTTAATTTAAATTTAATTAATTTTCTATATCATGATTTGTTTGATACGTTTGTTTTTTTTTAATTAATGTTTATTTTTTTATCAATTTATATAAATAAAGTGTAAAAGTTGTAAATTTACCATAAAACTATTATTGTTAATTGATGTTACGTTTGCAGTCGGTTTCATAGCTGTAAACACTTGATCTTGCGGTTTGTTTGCAAATTGTTCTTCAGTAGTTATAGGTGAAAGAAAAAGTTCAGCAACTCCGCATAACAATATTTTATTGGTAGTTCAATCTTGGGATAAAATACGGAGTTTAGAATCTGCATAAAACGAATTTAGAACGAAATAAAACTCGAACTCAAAGTTGTTTTAATGAAGAAAATTGTCTAAAAAATCTGCAGTGTGGTTGGATTTATAAATTTTATTTTTGATCGTCGAATGGGTAGATATGTACATATATGGCTAAATGTAAAAACTATTGGTGGTCAAGAAACGATGAATCCGACTCCATATAAATTCGATGACAATATTTATTTTAGTTTACTATTTAATATTTGTACATATTATGTATATTTGTCCAACGGACTAAATTATACTCAATTTTTCTTTTAAAATTTCGGCGTTTATATGGGGCTTCTAGACATGAATTTACAAGTAATATTAAATAATAATCTTGTATTAATAACAATAATCTGGCAACTATGTGGTCAAATTGATGTTGGCTGACAGCTACATTACCACCGCCCTAGTGGCTCGGTGATAACGAATTGGTCGCGAAACGATTCGGTATTTTAATAACGCGATCGGTTCTTGATGACTTTGGTGGGTTGATTTTGGAGGTCTAACGCAAACTGAAGCGAATTGTGTTTTTGTTTCTTTGGTGGCTGTTTCTATTCGCTCGTACATTGACGATGTTGAACTTTCCTCAAGGTAGCATGATGTCAATCAACGAAATGTTGTTCAACGAAAATTTTGAATTGTTTGCCCCGAATTTCACGTACAAAATTGTTCAGCATGATTGATGATCAAGTATGGACTCTCGTATGGTGGCTGTATTGAGTTTTTGTGAACGGGTATTTATCTCTTTAAGGATGAATACTTTATCCTGGCGATGTCTAGATGGTCGGATAATTCTGACAGGTTTTGTTTCATCTTTGATTCTGAAAGTATCTGGCCAGGAATCCGAGTTTTCTCTCCAAAAACAATTTGTGCTTAAGTTTTTTTAAATCTTCGCGATACGTAATGGGGAGATTAATAGAACTACTGGTAGAATACGTCCATATTGTTTGGTTTATACGGTGCCATCTCTCGACACATCCACTGTATTTGGGGTTATAACACCTTGTTCCCTTGCGTTCCCCACATTTGTTTAATAACTCGGACTCGAACTGCATTTCTTGATCCATCACAATAATTCCTGGTACACCAAAACGTGAGATACTGAGTATTAAATACTGGCAGGCCAGACAACACTGGGCCATTTTTTAACAACAATCTTGATACTGGCCCAAATAAATTGTATGACGTAATTGAAACGTTTATTTTGTTTTTATATAATTAGCGGACATATTTTAGTACGGTAAATAGTACGGTTTTAAATTGGGATTTTAAAATCCCAAACTAAGTTGTTCCATCGAATGTCGGTGGCTTGAGTTTATTCGAGTGCACTGCCTGGACTATCTGCGATGTTGTTACATTTCCTTTCAGCCAAAGAAGATCTTTTGGAGTTGTTGAACCTCAAACTGCAACTTCTGGTCAACATATTGAACATTCGACTGCATTTGTTAAACTTCGTTCTGTACTTTCTCCACTTCGACGTTTAACCTTTAGAACCTTATTATCCAAAAACCGCATTTGAAATTAGTGACTTGCTCGAATCCTGGATAAAGGGAACTCTCCTTTTAAGTTTCCACACATAAGTGTGTTGCATGTCCAGAACAAACCTTACGATATTTTTGAAGGGGTTGAACCCCTAGGCACAGAATACAAACAGAAGGGACATAACCGTATTTTTATATGGGAAAAATTTCGACCGTTTTTTTATCCTTGATTTGTATGGAAAAGGGTAGAATATAGTGGTGAAAAAATTGTGCACTGAACTATTTTACATTCAATAAGGGTAGAGTCAAATTTTTTTGGTCCACTTAGTAGCGTATATATATACTTTATAATTTATACCCTAGGTCTATGGGTCCCGGTACAAATTTTTTCTGAAAACTTATATTTTCTTAATAATTTTCAAGGGATTTTATGAAATTAGTGACTTGCTGGAATTCGAGGGGTCCGGCCCCTAGATTAGGGGAACCCTCCTTATAAGTTCCCACACCATTCATTCAAACGAATTCGGCCGCTCAACCGATCGTCATGAAATTTTTATTTATTTAACCAACAGTATTAATTTAATCTGGTATTTAAAATTAGGTTTATTAATATAAATCAAATTTGAATAAAATTTTTTTTAGAACTCTTTTAATTTCATCTCTGGACAAATTAAAATCGAACACGGTAGATACATTATTAAATACACGGCTAGAATTATAACCCGGGTCCGACATTTCAAAATTAGACCCATGGAAGTGCAGACCAATCACTAAGCTTCGGTGTTTGAGTGATCTCACTGGGGCACATATTGAAAACAAGGACAGTAGATGTGAACAATCAATTCGGCCCCTTATAACGTTGCGCACAAACATTGCGCAAGAAATTTGTCTTCGGACGAACAATGGTTCAATATTCAGTAACAAACAACGGCCTAGATACGACGGAAGCATATACTTAAATACAACATAAATCGCGTCTGGATTGATTCTATACGGTTAGAGGAATTGTTATAGTACGGACTCCAGACAAAATTGACGCATACTCCAAGTGCGAACGAACAAATGAAGCGAAGAGGACTTTCAGAGTATATGGATCATGAAAATCTTTGGAGAAACGGATTAAAAACCCTAAAACCCCTAAATCTAGAAAAGAATGAACTCGCTCTATCATAACGCAATTCAAGAATAAACTATTATTAGGTCCATAACGTCTTCTAGAAAAATTCATAACTTTACATTTAGAAACGTTCAGGCAAAGCTTACTCATGCTACACCAGCCGCAGAAAACGTTTAATTCTTGTTGTAGATTTAGCAGATCGCGATCATTTCTAATGTTACAAAAGATTTTTATATCATCAGCGTAAATCAAAAACAATGTTTGAAACACCGCTTCACATCATCTATGAATGCAATAAATAATAGAGGTCCAATGTGGCAATATATTCCTGAATACGATACGAAAACGAAAGTATAAGATTCCTATTCAATTTTAAATAAGAACCGTACGAATCTGATTCAATTCAAATATGAATTTTGCATTTTCGTTTTCGTATCGTATTCAGGAATAGGGGAGCAGCATTTGGTTAAATTTGCTTACAGGAATACCAATTTTAAAAGATACAAAATCGCGATCATCATTACGTCGAAAGCAATATAATACAGGTTTCTCGACTTCAAATTTGTTTTTGATATACATCATTTCATCATCAGTAACGTCCTTGCATAATCGAGAAATAAAAATCCACCGTAGCGGTTCAACGGTACGCAAAGTAGAGTTCAAGTCACCACTACCATTAAAAAATATTTTAGGCGAGTTCATATTATTGTCTATAACGATTTAGCAGTTGAAGCCGTTGTTGAGCCATTGTTCACACTACTCTTTGATCTTGTAAGTATTGGTGTAACAGATTCCATATCAGTTTGTGTTGTTTTTTTTTTTTAATTTTACAGACGACGACTGTTGAGATGGTGTTGGTTTTAATAAACTACCACGTTATTACTAATAGCGCCTGATGTTTTATTTAGCAATGACAAGGCCGCTGATATAGCATTGATACAATTACTCATATGATCATACGTTTCCTTGAGAATTTTATAAACATCGATACATACACCACATCACCATGAAAAATTAGGAATTATCGAAATGGCATCAAACACAGGTTTTTTAATCCCTGCACATCCAAAATAAATAAGTTTATTACATTCGCCAGCACAAGTAAAAAAGTTTTCAGACACTTTGGCACTACATTCACAGCACACAGACATTATTATATAATTAAAAAAAAAAATATTTAATAAAATCACAGTTATATTTTTCTTGTATCACAGATATTGATGGATTTTATGTTTTTATGATTTTTAGCCGTCTCACAGTTATTAGAAAAATAGTTAATTTAATTGAAAAATAAATAACAAATTTATTAAAATTAAATCACAAAATGTATAGATAAATTATTTAACCATGTGTATATATAAAATTTTATTTTTAAGATCAAATTGTACACGTGTGATCACGTCGACCATCAAAATGAGAATGATGAATTACCATGTACAAGTTGCACCCAACCTTACGATATTTTTGAAGGGATTGGGTCCTACGGTCTAGGAGCTCCGGTACATATTTTTTCTAAAATTTCGTAATTATTTTTTAATATTTTCACGAGAATGAGTTTAATAAAGAGGTTTAATGGAAGAGCGCGCTGAATCCAAATGTTCCGTCCCCCTGGGTCTTATAACATTCCATACCAAACAAATTGAAAAACGATAAAGTGTATATATGCACAAATGTTAAAAAGGAGATTAGATCTAATGATTTATCTCGAAAGATATGTTACGAGTTTTCGTTGAGACTCAAAATAGTCTCTTATTTGGCGATCAAAGCCCGGCCTACACTAAAGTGGTGCACTAAGTGGAGGCACTGGAAACAAATTTCTTCTTAATTTGTTATCCGCCAAAATTAGAGAGCAGACCAAAATCGGCCTTGCTGTAGCATCATCTGGAATTGCATGAACTTTACTTTACCTCGAATTCAGGAATTGCCCAAGTATTAAAAACGCACTTGAAGTGCTTGATTGTACTCTGCGTAATTTGCGAATAAAAAACCGACCAAAGGGAGGAGCTCTTAAAATGCTAGCAGGTGACTCGTCAAATTTTTCCAGTTCCACGAACAACTCCCGCTGGCGAACTCAATATCTAATTCCAATTTCTCCCGTGCAACGCCGGAGTAATTTAGCTTCGCTGTTATACGCCACAAAATATAAATCTTTTGGTGCTGCACCTTTGACGTGTTCGTTCAATTTTATCAAATTGTAATTTACGGTGAATTTTTTTATCGATGATGGATTTTTTTGGAATTGTCGTTTTTGGTGAACTGCTGATTCACCGTATTCACGCCAATCCTCTTGTCCAAGTGACAGCGTCATTAGGAAACAAAAATGCATTCCATATATCGGCATCCAGAGAAGTTCGCATATTTTGGTTTTACTTATTAGCAGTGTAACTGTGTAACATGTTAAAACCGGTGGAACAGTAGGAAACCAATAATCGAATAAAGAAAGTCAGTATAGTTCAATATTATAACACAAAATCTGAAATATCCCTGGTCTAGAAGGCGTAATGGAAATTTCACGTACTTGTGAAGGAAGATTCTTCAGAAAAGGCATAAGACTAAACCAGCGTAAATTACTTAATTTATTAATTTAGGCGTTATGTAATTGCATGGCGATTTTAATATATTTATAACCATAATTTAATAATTCATGTTTGTTTGATATCGTTTTGAATTAATTAACTAATCGGATATAAATTTGAGGAAAAAAAATAAAAAAATTTAACTGCCTTTCTCTGTGGGGGTGGGGTTGTTAAGATAATTATTTCTATAATGGCCTTATATAAAAATCAAACTTTTTTAAAAACTAATTGGATCTTGCCTTACTTCGGTAACAAACAAAATTCTTTTCACATTTTACATAAACAAGTTGAAATGATCTGAAATTCGATTTTAATAAAGGCAAACGAATTAGATAATTAGACCACGGACAGAAAGTCATCTGAAAAATGATAATGCTTGGCTGGCATATGCCAAGACTGTTTAAATTATTAGAGATATATATGAATCGGGACCTTCGTGCTGATCAATCGTGTGAACAACAAAATTTATGGTTTGGCATATAGTTGGTTGAGCTTAATTGACATTAAGCTGTGATTGTAGTGAGTAATGTTGGCTTTAATTTATTTTAGCTGTCTTATATTTTGCTGCTGTTGAATTTTTTCAGATTAACATTTAATTTTGGATTTTACATTTTTTAGTGTTTGTTTAATTCTATAAGTTAATAGAAGAAGTCATATTGTTATAAGTCATTTGTCACAAATTTTAAAGTTAAAGAATTAACGCTAGCTAATATTTGGTTAAAGAACATTATGGTAAACAGCGTCATTCGATGATTGATTATTTGTGTTGATCATGACTTCTTGAAAGATAAATTTACTCTGCCAGAAACACTGAAAATGCATTAAATAAAGAAGGTGCTTCCGTATTTTTGGGTAAAGGTCATAATGACACGATCCAGTCTCTTAGATATTATGTAGCATTGCTGCTTTGTTTATTGTAAGATTTTCTGCACAGATTACAACAAATCGGTATTTTTTAAATGAAAAGGTCATGTAGTGTTCAACTATAAAAATAAGTAAAGTAGTCGGTCTGGGATTTCAATATCCACATGCATATAACAATATGAACACATTAGCAATTCCTTTAATTCACATTAGCAATTCCTTTAAATAAATATTATAGCAGGTTTTAAATAAAACGGAACAAATACTGGGACCTATCCAACTTCAGTTTTAACTTTTTTTTTCAAATTATGAGGGTAAATTTTTAAATTCACTGGAAATGTTGCACCATTGCTTAGAGGTTACTTTGGCATTTGGAACCGCACATCAAAAATAGAAAGAAACGACGTTCGCGAAAACCTTCTTCCGCCCCGTACCGTAATTCGAACAATAACAACACTTGATTCCTGAGCATGGAACTGGAAATGTTTAAGGAGTAATAACAGATTAAAAATTGTTTAGCTTAGATATTCATAGAAAATATTTTCTAATTTAGAGCGCTTGCTTTATTATTTGGAGGTATCGGATTCGCTTCCCAGTGGTGACTAGAGATAAAATTTGGGTTGAATGTGCATCATCAAATTGAGCAAGAAAATTTAATTTTTTGATGCCTAACATTTTGGCAATTTTGGGAATCTATATGTTATATAGGCTTTACAATTTCAGAAATATTATATATATTACGGTCAATCACGTCGACTACGACTACGACGTCAATTGATGCTGATTGTTTGAAACATTTGCGTCCACTACAGCTTGCTGATCCTGGATTTGCGAAGCCAGGGCTGATAGATCTCTTAATCGGTGCTATCGGTGCGGTGATATTTGGGGAAACATAATTCGAGATGGAATTGTCACTGGCCAGTGCAACGAGCGATGTGCAGTACGTACGCATTTAGGATGGGTTGTATTTGGGCCTGTTATAACTAATCCAACTTTCGATCGACTACTGCTATCATTTATGGTCTACAAATTTGTTGGTGAGCAGCGACTCGATGAACTACTTCATTAAGTTCTGGGAACTTGAAGAACCTGTAAACGAATGCGATCCCGCTCCGGATCCACGCGAGAAGATTTTTGAAAACACTGTCAGACGCAACGCAGAAGGTAACTACAGTGTGCCAATACCACTTCGCCATGACGCCCGAGCATTGGTAAATTCTCATCAGCTAGCGCTGCGACAGTTTTATCAGTTGGAACGAAGACTGTGTATAGTGATTCCAAATTACGAACCAAGTATGTGAAGTTTATGCGGGAATATGTTGTCTTAAACCATATGCACTCAGAGTGTGAAAGGGGTAGTTGATTTTCGAAGCGATCCATCTCAATCCTATTATATCCCGGATCATGATGTCACCGAGAAGTTTAGAATGGTATTCAACGCGTCAGCCAAAACAAGTAACGATGTGTCACTGAACGATACACAACTGGTTGGACCACAACTGCAATACGTTCTTGTGAATATCATATTTTATTTCCGTAACTGGAGAATTACCAATATTGGTGATGTGGAGAAAATGTTCCACCAGGTGGAAGTTGATCCATGCTATCGTCAACGGCAGCAAATATTGTGGCGGGAATCACCATTGGAGCCGCTGCAGACATATCAATTGAAGACAATACATACGGTATGGCATATGTTCACCATACCTCGCGCTATTCGAGCATTGTGACAATGTGCAATAGACAACCACCGGATAATTAATGATGCAAGCCGGGCAGCTGCAGCCTGTCACAGTATTCTGCATAATACGATTATTGGGACCGTGGGGACTCTCCAAGTGAAGCAGTAACTTTGTCGTTAGATATCGACGCCATATTACAATAACGCAAATTTCATTTAGGAAAATGGAATTCAAATGATGCACAGACGGTTATGGCGATCATTGACTCGCAACCATTTGCTCCAGAGCTTGAGCTCAGTGTAGCACTACGATGCTCGGTCTTCATTGGAACCTGAACAGCGATCAGCTATTCTACAAAATCAAGGTGCGTGAATCAAACGCCGTACTTACTAAACGTTTAGTTCTTAGCGACATAGCTAGACTCTATGATCCAACGGGCATGTTGGCCCCCGTCACCGTGACCGTAAAAATATTCATTCAAGTTTTATGGCGTGAGAAACTTGATTGGGATACACCCCAACCGGATGAACTACGAACGCATTGGCTTACTTTTCGAAACAGGTAACAGTAGTTGGCACAGATCCGTGTTCCGCGTTGGCTTGGTGTGAAACCAGCTGCGACGATAACATCATAGGCATATGCAGCAGTAATTTACATGCAAATAGTCGATGTAGAAGGGCACACAAACGTTCCGCTAGTAACCGCAAAGACTAAGGTTGCGCCAGTGAAACAAATTATGATGGAGTTATGTGCGGCTAATCTCCTTGTAATGGTGATCAATAATGTACGAACCGCACTACAACTAGAAGATGCGGGGTACACTTTATTGAGTGATTCAAGCATTGCTTATGTTCGCTGCCCAAACCAGTGGCCACTTTGAAGCAGTACGTTTCAAATCGGGTGGGTGACATCCAGCAATATTCCGACGTTCTTCGATGGTGGTACGTTCGCCCAGAGCACAGTCCAGCAGATTGTGTTAGTAGCGAAATTTTCCCCTCTGCACTAGAAGGGCATTCACTTTGGTGGAAAGGTCCTCCACGGTTTTACAATGAAACGGCAAACGTTATACATGGTCGCGCATTGGTAAAAACATTTATCCACCAATGTGTTATTATCAAGCGACGACAGCGAACAATGCAACAGCAACAGATGGCATCATTGCCCCGTTCACGTGTAGCCCCACCATTCACAAATACTGGGCTAGATTACTGCGGTCCTTTAGACCGCAGATTAGGCGGTCGACGTGTAACCAACACAACGAAAACATACGTAGTAATATTTATTTGTATGGCCACCAGGGCCGTACACATAGAGGTTGATTAAGATCTTTCGACTCGGGCATTCCTATATGTGTTCGATAGATTCACCAGCCGATGCGGTTACTGTACAACACTTTATAGCGACAATGGTACCCAGTTTGTTGGTGCAAATCGGCTAATGCAACGCGATCTTCGTGAATGACATACTACTCATGCTAAACAACACATAGCGGATGCTGGTGTCAAATGGAAATTCATCTTTTTTACAGCACCGCACCATGGTGGCCTCTGGGAAGCTGTGGTCCGATCTGCTAAGAAACATTTAGTGCGGATCATCGGCAACCAACCTATTCAGTATCATTTATTGTAAAATTCTAATCCATAAACTTTTCCCAAACTTTCCACGTAGTCACAGTATGACCTTAGATATTAGAAAAACAACCCAAAGTATTGGTTAGTAGTGGACATTTTTGAGATAAAGGCCAGAAACTGTGAAGTCACAGTAAATCAAAAAAATACATTGGAAAATTCTATTCAATAAATTTTGTTCGAATTATTCTTCTATACGAATACGATGCAAATTTTACAATTAAGAAATAGCCGAGTTCTCTCCAGCTCAAAATCCATTTTAATCGTGTAGACTATACAGATGTCTACCGTATTTTCATTTAAAATTTATAATTCATTAAAAAATCAATCTGGAAACCAAATTTCATTAATGATTGGTTATGAAATGGCAAAGTTTAGTCCAGCACGAGCAGATCCTACAGTTTTGTCCAAAACTCACTTTGAAAGCCGTGACCTTATTACTACTATCTAAATTTCATCGTAATTCGTTAAGAAATCGCGGAAAGACGGAATATTGTTAGATTTCATGATTTTATATACCGAGTTCCTTTATTACTTCGAAAATCCTTTGGTTTGTCATTTTAGGGTCACTTTTAATATTTTATTCCGCTACGATGTTTCATTTAGTGAAAAAATAGATACAAAACGAATAAAAAATTTCCACTGATAGTGCTGCCACTCGTGGCGAGTAGCGTAATCTCTTATTTTCCGCTACCCTATACAACGTAAAGCCAGTATTATTTAAAGTCAGCCGAACTCAGCTTTCACAATTGATGTTTAAGCACTTTTGATGAATGTGGATTAAATAAGCTCGCAGCCGGAATCATATAAAGCCAGCCGGAACCAAAGGAATTATATAACATAAGGCACACAATACATTGTGGATCATTGTGTGTGCATTGTCCGAATATTCATCCGGAACCAATATTTCGACAGGACAGGATTCGGCAAGACTAAATCTATTCAAACATTATACACTTAGCCTTATTCATCGAAACTTTAGCTATCTAAAACTGAACTGTATACTCGTATGTTATTTATTCTTCTAGATAGGTATATACATTTTGTAATTAACTTTATTTTTAATTTAATTTGAAAATAATGATTTAAAAATAAAAATAATAATAATAAAATAAAAAATTTAACAAAGAAAACCAAATTTTTTTATTATTTTAAAATTTAATTATTTTAATGTGCTTTTTAATTATTAAAAGCAGATTTTTTTTATCTTCGTTTCGGCAAGGAGGGTGTATCCGTCTCTTCTGTATATTTGTATAATATACATAGAGATATAATAATAGTATACTAAAGTTAGAAGCGTATTAATAAGCTTTTTATTATAATTTTTTTTTAATGTTTTTTGGTTTTTACTTTGGTTATATGTAGTAACAAAATGAAAAAGCTTATTAAAAGCTTTTTTTGTTACTTCTCTTGATTTCGTAATTATTTTTGTTGCAATGTAATATGAATATAAATAATTTAATTACCATCCAGATTATAATTATAATGTAATTATAAATTAGGATCTAAATTAACACCTTGAATGCTAATGAGTTTTTTGTTAATGTGCATTTACTTGTTCTATGAATATTTTAGTGGAAAGTGATTTTGGCGGATTACAAAAAAAAAAATAATGTCATCGGTTTATTAGTTTTATGTATTGAAATGTGTTTCCCAAAAAAACAAAACATAAACCGGATAGGAATTTGTCATGTATCCGATCACTTGACATCATCGTGTCATCCTGCTTTGAACTTTAAGCCGAATGTGAAACATTTGACAGGTCTAGCATTATCTGGCGTCCTATTTACTCAACCAATTTATTTTTTATATTGATTGGTTGCTTATAGCACCATTAGTTCTAGAATATTGAAACGAACCGCATTTCCAAAATTAATTATTTTTATTTGGCTAATTCTGCTGCGCAGCCTTCGAGATTGTTGGTTAGACATATCCGACATTAGTCGGTCGGTTATCGAATGTAAATTTCGGTATATTTCAATCAATTTAATCAGTTTATTTATGTAGAGGTTTAAAATAATTAATCTGGGAGCATTTATCCTACTGCTTGTTCGATTCAAATTATACTTTTTGGATCACATACGATTCTCAGTGTCACCTTAATATTGCACGTTCCTGTTCCATTCGTTGCAAGAAAGCTGGTTGCTCGTTCAAGAAAAGAGAAACGCAATTTTAAAGGTTTATGGCAGTTTTTACAAATCGATACAACACGATTGAATATATCCAATTCAAATTCAATAAATAATGCAACTTCAAATTTACGGAGCTCTAAATTTTCATGATTTACTTGAATGTTGGTCGTATCGGCCATTCATTTATTATACGATACAAAAATGTTCGGTTATTTCACCATTTATCATTATGTTTATAAGATCTCGTGGCAGTGCACAAATCTCCATTGAGATTTTTACTTTGTCCTTTACTTCCGCCAAGAGAAGAGCTGGGCAAAGCTTCAAGCGTGGAATAGATGGACTGCTCAAGGAGGCAACGCGTGATCTAGTGTAACCTACGCCCTGTAGCAACACAGGCCTTCACCTCACCAACAATAGTGGTGAGAACATTACAAAATTCATAATTTGACACATACACAAATCGCAAACACATCGCAAATTCGACACATGCATTGGAATTTCAACATGGTAAAAAGGTTAATGGTAACATAATGGTAACAACGCCTTACCTATAAAAATTCACGCAGTTATCAAGAAAAACAATAATTTCAATTAAAACGATATCGATTAAAATGTATCGCATTTCTTTCATTTTATTTTATTTTCTAAACGTTGTAAAAAAGTAGAGTATATTTGTTGGCAACCGTGTGTCGTCTTAAAATAATTATAAAATTTTTTAAATAAAATTGTTATACAAAATTTAAGTTCGAAAAGAAATTTAAACAAGTGTTTTGTTTTCTTCCACGACTGCTTCGAACCAAAATATAACTGGCGCAGCCTGGCATAGGTTTTTTTCAGAAAATCCGTAAATTCAAGTGCATAAAAGAAAACTTTAATAATTCGATAAGTTAAAAGTTTAAGTGCTTATAAAGTGTTTGTCACGGTCGTAATAATTACTAGTCTGACGGTTTATCAGACTATTGAACCGTGCTCTCGGTATAGACATTTAATAATTAACAAGTTAATTAAAGATATAAGAACATTATTAGTGAACTTAATAATCAAGTGAAAATTAATATCACAAGTCAAAGTGATATATTGCTGCCTAATGTTCGAGTACAACATGCACGAGAACTTAAATACCTAGTAGTTACATTGATGGTTACCTGGTAAGTGATTATATTGTTTAAATAATTGATCAATCCCTAACACACAACCCTTCCTAATCCCGGAGGAAATATATCTCTCAAAACCTGACGATTAATCAGGTGCAGTTAAATAAAGATAAAACTAAATTTGTTTTTGTAAATTAAAATTGATAATGATAAATTTCAAGAATTCGTGGCTTATTACGAATTTATTGATTCAGTAGTAGTAGTTAAAAGTAAAAACGAAAGTAAAGGAGTTCCAAAAATTCGCGGTTTACGAATTCATCGACTCAAATAGTAATTTTAAGAAAAAAAAAAATAAATAAAGTGAAGTTCATGATCAACACTCATGATAATCACTACAACGACACTAGAATTGATAAATTTAATCGGAAAATTAGGAAAAAACTAAAGGAAACCTAGATAATCTAGATAAGTTCGATAATTCAAATAGGTTAGATAACTTAGATAATTTAATAAGCATAAAAACAAAAATAGAAATGGCTCACGAAGCTCAAGAAGCCATGGCTATGTTAAACTCCGTTCTTACGACAGGCTGATGAAATCCTAACTACGTATGGTCCCACGGTAAACTGGCAAGAAATCAAGGCCAACCTTACCACTCATTATGCAGATAAACGTAATGAGACGTTCTGATTAGAGACGTCTGACTTACACACTATATTACAAGGTGGAGACTCTATGGAAAAGTATTATAGTCGTATAATCGAAATACAATCAACACTTCTAAACCATGTAAGGCTCAGTAACTCATCCTTAACTGTAAAGCATACGAAAGAAACATTGTACCGAGAAATGTGCCTTTCTACGTTCCTGGCTGTAATAAGAGAACCAATGGGATCCCTAATTAGAGCCAGAAATCCAAACACAATGTCAGAAGCTCTAAACTTATGCCTGCTGAAACAGAATATGTTATATATAAGGAAACTTTTGGCAAATAATATTTCGCCCCATTCATCAAAATTGATCAATAACACTCCTGCGTTCAAATCTAATCAATATTACACACCACAATGGCAAAATAATCGATATGCATCGAATCCTAGTAATGTCTATTTTTAACACAAACCCCTAAATCGACCTCTAAGTCAACCACATTTAAATTTGTAACCCTTCTACAGAAACCAAAATTTTTACAACAGTCAACAATTTAATAGAAATCACCTTAATAGTAATCCTAAACCACCATCAATACCTTCACGGAACTATAAATCAGAAGCAACAGATACCATGTCAAACCCAAATGGATACAAACAACCTACACGATTTCCACCTAACCAACCAAGGTTCCACTTTAGTCCCACAGGACCTTCTAAGTACCAAGCTCGAGAACTATTTAATAAAGAACAGCAACAAAATTATAATATGGGATACTAGTATCATGACCCTATCGAAGTGTACGATAGTCATCTACAAAGTTCTGATGAAATAAATCAAAATATGTACCAAGAAAATTCACATAATTATCCGGAATATGTCCACGATCTTGACGTAAATCACAACCATATATCAGATGTTCCTCCTAGAGTCAGACGAAACGGGTTTTCCGCTCTCTGCCTCAGAGCACCAATCGGATACTTGAATCTCAATTCACATCAATCAGTTAGCCCTTTACCGTATATCCATATTCAAATTAATTCAAACACTACATTAAAATTCCTAATTGATACCGGAGCTAATCAGAGCTTCGTAGATCCAAAATTTATTATCCCAAGCAAAATTCAAAAAATTGACCCCATAAAAGTGAAAACTTTATTCAAAGAACACTCTTTAACGGAACAAGTTTTGATTCCAGGGTTTAAGGAATTCAGAACAAAAGAAGCAATGAAATTCCTATTGTTTTAGTTTCATAATTATTTCAACGGACTTATTGGTCTCGATATAATTAAACAACTTGGAATTAAACTGGATTTTGGTAACTCTACGTTAGAAACTAATAAAGTTAAAATACCCTTACTCTATAAAGAAAATTATCAATCACCTGTCTATGAAATACCACCCAGAAATAAAATGATAATTAAAGTACCCGTTGATGTGGAAAATGGAGAAATTTACATGAAACCAGTGAAAATTAACGACCACGTGATAATCCCAGAAGGATTATACACTTCACATAACTGGCATGCATTTGTAGAAATTATCAATTTTTCGAATGAAGAACAGACTGCTTTAATTGAGCAACCGATCAAAGTTGAACATTCCGAAAACTACCAGATCGAGGTTAATCATTCGTCAATTAGTCCTGACTTACCAACGAATACCCAAGATATTCGCGATTTAATTCGAACATCTCATCTGAATCAAGAAGAAACTAACGCTATAAAAAATCGGGGTTTTTTTTTATAAAAATGGATATTTTGAAAACAGGGATTCTGAAACCCAGGATTTAGAAAATCAGGATTTTGAAAACCGAGATTTCGTTAAACACTCCATATTCTCGTATAAATTTTCTAAGGTTGTTCTTATTATCAATACGTTAAATTTATCCTGGGCTTTTTATAACCAGGTTTTATAACCAGATTTTTCTGAGAGCAGGTAGTTGGCTTGCCACTCAACCCACTTATTCGGTTGACACATATGTGGGATACGAACTTGTAACCTTACCCCTTTTGTGTAACGGTTCGATGGATGACAATCCGAACACGTTTTAGCAGCACGTGGTGGTTACGTAGAAAAAAAAATGATTATCCAATACAGGTTCTGCAAGACGGTCTCTTAGCGCGGCTATCACTCAGGGTCGTTGCGTGGGTTTTCTGCAGGCTGTGAAGGATCTGGAATAACCGTCAATTTAGAATGGTAAAGGAAAGGGTCCAAATAATACAACACATTTACAAATCCAACATGGACGCTAGAATCCAGTTAAATTGCACTCTATTCCAAAATGATAAGGGATTAATTAATCATGTTAATTAGTTTATAGTAAAGAAAACAACGATATATATATATATATATATATATATATATATATATATATATATATATATATATATATATATATATATATATATATATATATATATATATATATATATATATATATATATATATATATATATTGCCAAAAGAAATTGTAGCAAATAATAACCAAAAATATATGTATAGCAGAAGAAATGAAAAATTTATTTTCCTTTTCTTATAAAAGATATCATTAAAATTTATTAATTAATTACTTATAAAAAAAAAAATAACCTCTACGTATTCCTTGGCATAACCAATAAAATACAAAAAAAATAATAATAATATTAAAGAAAATTTATATAGACGCAAAAATTTTTTTTATCCGTTATATTTAGTTTAATTGAAATTTTTTGATGTGTAAACATCTTTACGCGCGCCTACCAAAATTTTTTGTATTAGAGTAAACTTGTAAATGAAACGAACGGAAATGACGTATACCTACTTCGTTTGAAAAAAAAGCAAGAAACTCAACAAAACAATTTTTACTATACATGGCATGCTTTTATGTATATGTATAATAGTAGGGAAAATGAAAAACATAATTTAATGAATGAAATAGAAACCATCGTCATTTCCATCGATCAGAAAAATCAAAAAAAAAAATTACGATACGAAATACGAATTACGATTACGAAATTGCATACTCATACGATTAAAAACACAGTCAACAACTGCTGTATATTGCTTTATCACGAGTGACGAGTCTCTAGGCGCTGTTCATCACGTCGGCTATCAATGAACATGTCTTCTACTAAATGAGGTTATAATGACATCTCGTTTTTAACATTGAACTGCCAGAGTCTCAGGTCACAGTCACGTAGGTATGCTCAATTCATTTGGTTTTCGAGACCTGGCTGCGCAATGACGAACTTGTTAATATTCCTACGTTTGAATGCTGTTTTCAGTTCAATAGAGATGGTCAGTGGGCTGCCGGAGTAGCAATTCCGTCAAAAGGTCCATAAAATGAGCATAGTGGACACAAATAATTTTCCGTACTTTTTCAAAACCAATATTGACGTAACAAATGGACTGGCGAATGGAATTATGGGCTGTCTAAAGTATATCGAATGCATAGGCATCCTAACCAGGGCAACGAGAACGATGAAAACGTCGACAGTAAAAAATGTCAAACGACTCTGGATGGATTTCGGTTCAAATTCACAAGTTGGCAAGAAGGTCAGGTGGCTTGAAGCTGGATGGGCGCAGAAAACGAATATCGACCGATGTTTGGAAAACCATTTCTAGAAAAAGCTCAACTATTAATCGAAACAACAATTAATGTTGAGCGTCGTAACTTCATGTGCCACCACAATTCATGCATCACACGGTGGTACCTACAACGAGATAGTCAGTATATACTCTTACGATAAAAGACACAGTTAACAAATTGTGTATATTGCTTTAGCACGAGTAACGAGTCTCGAAGGACTGTTCATCACGTCGGCTATCGATGATCATGTCGTCTACCATGGACGTAAAAATGGGACCTCAATGGGTCTTCTTCAAAATTAGCTATCGCGCTTCACCACAAATCCGCTTTATCCGTTGTAATGGCGAATTTTGTACGAGATAATAATGACGTCTGGTTTTTAACATTGAACTGTCAGAGTCTTAGGTCATACACATCACCTCGACCTAACTGACACAGTCACGCAAGGATGCTCAATTTTCTTGCTTTTCCAGATCTGCGTTCAGTTCAAGAGAGACGGTGAGTGAGCTGCCGGAGTAACAATATATAAAAATTCAAATAGAATACTCATACCATACAGTCACCTCACATAAAGAAATCATCGTTGGACAAACATTTGGTATGAGCGTAACAACACAACTCATTGATGATATATATACGGCTGAACTTCAGCTTCTTAATGGGAATAAGATGCTTTCTGTAGTTGTATTAACCTCGCCGAATAAATCTTTCGAAGACATAATGAAGTTCATACATTTCGTCCTTGCCCCATATCCTAAAGAATTTCAAAAATTCTCCAAGGAGACTATCATCTTTTGCCGGTGATTATGAGCGGGGATTTCAATAATAATGTTGCTGTTCCTCAAGCTGAACCACTTATAAACTTCCTGCGAGACGAATTCGATTTGCACATGAACTCAGATCGAAATATATTTACTACTAGATATGGGACGACCATATTGTGCAGTTTTTCACTGAAAATTTTTAAAGTTAGAGTCGACAGTATATAATATATCTTATTTTAGCTACCAAAATCCAATTGCGTCGATTATACCGAAAGAGTAATAGACCAATTTAACGATAATAAACAAATGAAAAACTCTGGTTAGTAAAATTGCATTCCTTTTTCCTTCAAAGTAAACTGTACCCACGTACTATACACACGCCATGTTTACACATCTCCTTGAGAGTACTAATGGACTCACTCATTTTTTTTTTTTATATATATATTTAAGACATATGAATATAATTACGGAATGCAAAAAAAAACTTACCAATAGTAACCAATGTCCTGAGAAAGCGCTTTCAGCAAGTTATTGATATACCTGTGAATAAGATTTAATGAATTATGTTTTCCCAAAAACCCGAATAATACGCGATTGGTACATTGATACCACAACGTTTTGAATTAAACTAAATACGTATTATAATATATAGATAATTATAAATTAAACAGTAATACTTTAACGAAATTTACCATATTAAATTTAAGAGAAATAAAGAAAACAACAAAAATGTATCAAATTACTAAAATAACAATCTTAATAATAAAAGACATGCAAAGAAAAATAACTGCAAATCACCAAAACTTTACTTTACTTGTTACCGTATAATATAAACTCCGTAACAACGAAACATAAAGTTTTGTTTTAGTGATCCAAAAATGAACTTAAATTTATCGAACTAAAGTATATAATTATTTATTTATTTATTTGATCCGAATTCGAATAGTTTCACTGTCCACTACACTAGGAATGATCCAAAATCTCGCGCACGTTTTGCCTTGAATAACTGGTATGCACAATCCACAATATAACGGTTGCAAAAAAAAAACCCAAAAATCCTGTAAGGCCAACCAAATCGCGGTTTTCCGCTTCTCATGCGCTGCAATTTTGCGGAGGTAGATTTCTAAGCGAAGTAGATAAGTAAAACACGAAAGATAAGATAATTAGTTTTCAAGCAAGACAATTAGGTAGGGGGTATGTTGTTATATGTATGAATTAATCACTAAATATATATTAGAACACTAGTATTAATATTGTTAACGTACCTCATGCAAAATGGAGAATCTACGGCTTGTACAACAACCACACTGTTGTTTCTTTCGACCCCAAGGGTAGAACATACGCCAACTTTTAGTTGCGTATTCTATTAATTAATTAAACCGCACAATCACAGTACTTTAATTTTTTTTAAAAGGTACAGTTCACTTTTTACTAAGGCTCACTATTCTTGATATTTTAAAATGATATTTTCGAGTGAACCTCTTTAAAACGAATGAATCGCTATTCCCAATTTGCTTAACTTTTCGATTCATATTTGATGGTATTAGACATCGTGAGAATATAGATTTCATACAATTACATTAGGAAGAACACAAAATTGCATACTATTACATGTATCCAGGATCGGTTGTACGATTTACCATTAAGACAGTAAAACAAAATATTTGAATCATCCCTGGTCTCGTCTCGGATAAGATTTACATAACAAAATAGAATCATTATTGAGAGTACATAGCTATAAACTGAAAATATCATAATAATTAGGTAATTAGAGAATTGTAAACTACAGCCACAAAACAAACGCCGATAATTGCATAAGTACACTGATTTCACAAAGTACTTGAATCACTATAACATTGTTTCTCTCTCAGTTTTGTGTTAGGAATCATCATTTGTCATGTCATACACGGGACATACAAATTAACAAAAAAAAACAACTTTCGTGTAGCGATATGAGTCGTCATATCGTTACAAACTAGTGTCACGGACTAGTGATATACATAGCAAACTCCTTGCTATAAGACAGACGCCCCCTTCGGCCACCCCTAGCCTGGAGAATATACGCTGATATGGTATTTAATTGGTGGCGCCCATAACTCGCCCTGACATGTGTTGTCAAAGGCCATAAGCAAAATTCGTCCTGATCACTTTCTCTCGACTTCCGTATTCGTTTAGAAGTAACCAGCCAGCACCGCAAACAGTTAAAAACCTAGATCAGTGCTCTTAAAGAAAATTTATTAGAAAATATAAAAAATAGAATTTGGCTTTTTCATCAAATAGCGAGTACAGCAATTTATCATCAAATTTCGTCCAATCGAGATGTTGATAAGCAATGGCCGAGATCCGTTCCAGATGGCAACTTTACCAGAACTTCTTCCAAAAATCATTTAAGAATCCCATTTCCATCCAACGTACCCAATCCCATCATAATCGGTTTGTAAATTACAGAGTTCCGTCTCAGGTGGCCATATTCCAAAAGTTCTTCTAAAAATTATTTAAGAATCCCATTTCCATCTAACATACCCAATCCCATCATAATCGGTTAAGAAATTACCCTGTTATGCGGTCAAATTTACAAACTACGATAAACTGGCATACGATAAATTGTCCACACGATAAATTGTGTCCACGGTAAATTGTGTCTACGATAAACTGTTCTACGGTTAATTGTTCACGTTAAATTGAAACACGATAAATTGTTTACGATAAAGAGACCGTCACAGCAATCATTTATGTTCGTTGGTGCTACAGTCCAACAGATTGAAGAACTAATTCAACAAAAGCTTATACAATCGTTTTTAGCAATAAAAAGCTCATTGGAGAACCCGGAAGAAATATTTATTTATTTCGACGGAATCAAGCATCAAGTTTTTTCGATTATTCGTGTAGTTGAAATATTATGTTTTAAAATATTTTACGTGTTAAATTTAAATTTTCCAGTGGCATCCATACTAGTATGGAGCTTTATTAAACAGGTACTTTTTTGAGTTTATCGCCAATAATGATCGACATAAAAAACATCCGGTTGGAAGTTTAACTGCAGAATTGAAGAAAACTAATTGGTAGTATTTAAAAAATTAAACACGCGGATTGGCTAAAGACTGAATTAGTAATCAAAGGTAAAGTTAAATTTAGTTAGCCATTAACACACATTCTAATAAGTTTTTGTATTTCCATGATGTATTGATGGATCGTGATATTACATTTATGTAGCTATTGATGATTAGATTTTTTTATTTAAGGTTAAAACGAATTATTCAAATCATATTGCTAATATTAAAAATTAACAAAAAATGTTTGTTTTATTATTAAGTTATATTTAATTTTATTTTGATTTGTTAAAAATATTATTTTATTTTACTGGTCAGAAATCTTCTATTTATTTGAAAAAAATAGCTCGTCAATTTCCATAAACTAAATTATGTATCCAATAAAATTCTCTTATATATTGATGGTTGTTTTGTGAAAAAGATTGCCAATTTATTCAGAAAGACTGCCACATTTTTTGAGTGATATGCCGTCCAAGTTCCGTGTAACAGAGAGCTGAAATATACATTTTACGCCAAGATAGGCAGCTGCTATGGTACTATAACATATGTACAGTAAATCTGTTCGTACATTTTGACAATGACTCCTGTGAATTCTACAGAATATTTCCTAAATTGCATAATGATAGTAAATAAATCCGGCTGCAAATTTGGTCCGACCATGGCACAATCATTCGGTGAGCTTTCCGAAGACGTTTATGAGAGAGTAGGTTTTCACACAAAACACTTCTGATGGCAGAACAAAAAACAAAACAGATCTCGTATAATGAATGACATCAAGAAAAATCGAAAGAAACTTAAAAACGAAAAATTTAAAGACGACGAGACAAGAAAGGTATTTTGCAAAGCGCTCAAGCTAGTCTCCAAACCATTGAAGAAATCATCATCAGTATTGGGCAACATTGAAAATAAATCGAAGAAGCCTAAATCGGTAACAGCTCGATTCGGGTACCAAGAATACAAAGGCAAACCATGAACAAGTGTGATAATACTTGGAAGAAAATTGAAAAAACGCGAATTGACGTCAAGTTGCAAATGTACCGTTACCGTTGCAAATACGTTGGAACTGAAATGCGTCAATGCAAAGATATGGCATGCGAAATCAAGAAAATTGTAAGGAGTGATGTAACGGCACTAATAACAAAACTATCAAGACCCGAACGATCGGTCACCTCGTGGCGGAGATGAAGCGGTATATGTGAGGAACAACGTCAAGTGAAAGGTAGTTGATAGATCGCTAGATGGTCCAACTGGATTTCTTTTAATCGGAACTAGTATTCTGAATGATAGAATTTTGGTTGGAGCTCTCTACAATTCGGCTGGTGGCAATGTTGATCGCGGGAGACTTCAACATTAATTACTTTAACAACTTACGCTATGTACTCAACAGAGCAACGGTTAATGTACTTTAGCACATTAAGGAACAGGAACAGACACCACCCATAATTAACTTAGTCTCTATTTAGTTAAAAAATTGATTTTTTTTTTAAATTATTATTTCGAACTTTAAGCAGTTTAAATTAGATTTAGGGTAAAATGGACACATAAAACCAAACAAGTTATCGTGATATTAAATTGCCATAGTAAACAATAATTACTCATTTTCTTTGATCAAACACAAATAAACGCTAACATTTTCTCTACGTATCGTATTAAGAAATAACGAACAAAATATTTGCAATAAGCAGTTTTCTTTAATTTATTTTCTTACACTTTTAGTACGTTGCACGAGTATATGTGCTACATAGGCTGTTTGATCGTAATCGGAAAATTCTTTTCCGCATCTCGTAATATCCCAAGACGAATTATTCTTTTACCATTAAAAACCTATTAAATTCAGGCAACAACAAAAAAAAAACGCCAATTAAATTTTTCCAATTTTTCCACCTAAGACATTTTGACATCAAACACTCAGTAAAATTTGTACAGTACGTACAGAAATTAGTTGTTCACATGTGAAAAATCACCACATCAATCACATAATAATTACGCATTACTGATTTTCACAATTTTCTTTTCATTTTGGATTTTCCTTATTTTCCTAATACCGTACAAATGTGTTTTCTTATTGCCTTAATTTGTTTCCCTTTTAAATCGTATAAAGTTAGAATATTTGAGGGAAAATCATCATCAAAACGATGAAAATTATAATCAAATAAAAGTATTTCGATGTTTTGATCTTAAAACGGAAAATGATGAGGCTGCGAAATCATGATGACATAAGATACTCGTGTTATGTAGAACTTTTTATTCAACAAAGCTTTTCAAATGCTTTATATAGAAAATAGAACACATTTTGGCATACCGCCAATTAATGCTTCGTACAAAATATTTTATCTTCAATATTCATCATTGCCATGAAGCAAAATTTAATAAATTTTCAATTAAAAATTTAACTTAATAAAAAAAAAAGTATCAGCAGCATCAACAGCAAAAACAACAATGTCTACGATATTATAAAGACGATAATTTAATTTAATTTGATGTGGTTTTTGTGAATATTGAACATAATTAAAATTTAATATATTCATGAAACCATCTAATATAATTTTCCAATTTTTGATGTTATTGTTGTTGATTACGTGCGCCGTTATAAAAGAAGGAGTTTTCATGTTCATGTTGTATAAGTGAAAATCGTTAAGATAAACAAAAAGTAAAATTTATGTTTTTTTCTGTCATATATATCGTCGTGACGTCTACAGTAGTACAGTAGAAAATGGAAAGGTACCCGGTCTCGATGGAGTCCCCGCAGAATTGATTAAGGTCGGGGGTGCTACTCTTGCATCAAATCTATACGATCTCATCGTCTCTATTTGGGACCAAAGAGAGCTGCCGGAGAATTGGAACACCGCACGCTCATGTGTCCGTTGCACCAAAAAAGTGACTGCCTTACATGTGGAAATTAGCGTGGTTAATGTTGTACTTGCCCGAAAACAGTATTTGTGACTATTAATGTGGTTTTCATCCCAACCGATCGATCACTGACCAGTATTTTACTATGAGGATGACTTTGGAAAAATATTGGCAATCCAACATAAGCAGACATCAACTATATATAGACTTCCGACACTCATATGCCAGTATAAACCGCGAGAACCAATGGGCCATGTGTGTAAGTCTAAGAATTCTGTATGGAGAATCGTAATTGAAGAAACTGTATGAGACTCCCTTGAAATATCATCTGGTATTTGACAGCAAGATGTGGAAAAAGCAACATTGAAACTTCGCGCTGAAAATTTAATAAATCGGGCCAAATTTTTGGATATGCAGTTGATGTTGTGCTTCTTGGTTTGGAGGTGAACAGTAGAAACCCCAAATTTTTAGCAACACTCAGGAAAGTCGTCCCCATGGCAAATCTTTGCAAATCGACCATAATTTTGATAGCATTGAAAACTTTTTATATCTCAGGTAACATCGTTGAATGATACGCAGGTAGAAATAAAAGCCTGAATCCCGGATAATTAGTTTTTAAGCACTTTATAAAGCACTCATAAGACCTGTGCATGCAACATGGCTCGACCATGGAAGGTCGATTCGTTCCGTCTTTTGTCCAATTAAAGATGCGAGCAACGAATATCGGATTCGTATGAACATATAAAACAACTTCTTGGAGGTTGCGATATCATCGGATTCATGAAATCCAATCGAGTTAGATGGCTCGGCCACGTTGCAAGGTCTCTACAACAAGGGATGATTAATAAAATATTCCATCAAGAACCAGCCGGTGTGCATCATCGAGAAAGGCTTCTTATGCGATGGCATGATGACTTTAACAAGACCTACGCATAATAGGATGTCAAAACTGGAGAAGAATCTCCTTCATGTGATCGAAATATAGAGACTGTAGATTGTCAGTAGACTACCAGAATATTTAGGTGGCTAATATCCATTTTAGAGTTCAAACCATTATCATCAACAAAATGAAACAATTCTCAAAATCAAACCATATTTAATAATTTATTACACCAGACCACCACCAGATATTGAGTCAAATGTTACTCCATGAACTTTGTGGAGGTCAGATCAACCTTATCCAGGTGGGTAATAAATTATCTTCGTGTCAGGTTACGCGGAATTGGCTGCAAACGGTAAAGGCTTCAAACGGGTAATTTAAAGTTCCATTTTACCACCTTTAGCAATTTATTACACCAGACAACAATACACCAGACAAGAATAAAAATCCGTTTAAATTGGGCCGAAACAACTTCCAGTTTTCGTGTAATCGTCAATTGAAGGTTTAAAATTTTACCAGGACAAATGCACAAAAAAAAATTTTTTGTTTCAAATCATAGAATATTGTACAAATTATGAAAGGTTATTTAATTTTGAATAATAATCCGTTTAAATTGGGCCGAAACAAGTAGATTTTTTGGAAAGCTTTCTTATTATTTCACAAATATGGAGAAACTACTTCATAGTAGAAAAATAGGCAAACTATTACCTAAGTTCGACTTAAATAGCCCATATTACACCAAACGCTGGAAAAAAATCCCTATTTTGATACTTGGGTAGTTCATATTACATATTTGAGTTTGTTGTATATCGAAAACGTACCCATATTTAACGATCTTTATCAAAAGCAAATTTAAAGCGACAGGTCGACATCCAGAATTTTTTCTCCCATTCCATCCCGTCTCTAGATATTCGAGTTATAAAATTATTTTCCCATTTTTGATATGTTAACAATGGCAGTACAACGAGCAGATAGATAGATAATATGTTCGGGTTTAGCAATATGTAGGAACAGTAACGTGGAAAATTAGGAAGATTTATGAAAAATATAATTTCATTTTTATGAAAAACTGTACGGGCATGTAGCAACTAGCAGTACAGCATGCACTACATTGAATTTCCTTTAAAAATCCATTAATCATAATATAAACGTACGTACATGTATGCCTTACGTAACATTTAGTTGCTTAATAGTTAAATTTTGTTGTGAAAAGGGAGGGGGGATAAATGGATAGGAAATTAAGTAACTTGAAACAATGTTATACTATTCATACTTAAATCTAATCTTAGAACTTTAGATTTTATGTAGGGTTGCCTGGCTTCAGGTAACTAAATCCATCCCTCGCAATTTTAATTATTAGGATAACATTATTTTGATAGACTAGATGCGCTGTTGAGATTTTATGTCGAAAAAATAAAATAAATAAATGTTACGGAGCGATTTGAAAAAGACGAGAATCGCATTAATTAACATAATACAAGAAGCGATGTGTTATCTGCGTTGGAGTTTATTTTTGTTGTTTGCGTTTGCACCACAAATAATTTTACCTTGTTTGGAATGCGTTTGCATTACCTCCTGGGACTCATACGGTTAAGCATTCTACAGATGACACGGTTGGTTCTTGTGTATTTGAGAATTTCCGGGTTTAAGTTGTTTGGTACGTTCCAGGGAAATTAACTTTTCATTTATAACACGAACAGTATTTAAAGCCACTTTGATACATAATAGGAATATACAGAACCGCCATTACGTAGACCAAGAAATTTATTTTCCTACCTTATTTTTTTACGACTGTGAACTGTAATTATTTTAACTAAATTTAGCCATTGAACATTATTGAAAAATCACACTGCTAGAATTATTTCTCTCTCTCTCTCTCTCTCTCTCTCTGGCACTATATCCCATCAAGGGATTTGGCCGCCTCAAATGAGGTTTCATAATCATATTTTCGGTTCGGATAATTAGTGATTAATTAATTGATCCTAAACCAGCCGTGAATTTTTTTCCTTGTCACCACCGGGAATCGAACCCGGGACCTCCGGTCGCTGGAGCTAGCATGCTGACCGCTTTGCCACCGGGGCGGCAAGAATTATTTGCTAATTATAAAAAAAAATGTCATTTGCGGATACGGAAGCGGAAACTCAACTAAACCACATATGCGTTTTTAAGTTTTTTTTGACACTTCGCTTAATATGTTCTTGGACACCATATTGTAGTTTATTAATATCGAGTAGGTATCGAGTTGGCTTTGGTATAGTTGAATTGACAGTGTTAGAAAATCTCATTAAAAATGAATCTTATTAAATACGATCATTTAAATAAAATAATATTTTAATCTTAATCAGCAGAGAAAATCAAATAGACGAATTTGAAATAGAGAAACTTACACAGAAAATGAAAGAGAAATGCACGGATTTTTTTCAAAACTAGTTTTAATAATTAAAAACAATGACTAAGATCAATTCAGAATGTCTTATGCCTTAAATATATATTTTTACAGCATTTATGCTTTTTATTATAAATAAATTCGTTTTCACCAATAAATCTAATTATTTGTTCCTCCACATAGAATTAGATAATATAGAATGAGTGTAAGCAACTGTCAAGTGTCACAAATTCGAAGTGTAAAAGAGAAAGCATATAAATATTATATTTAGTATTTAGCGTTTTTTTGACTGAGCGCAAAAAAATTAGGAAGTTAAAATTAAAAAATTATTTAAATTCATCCGCATCTTCTATAAAAGTTTGATAAACGTCTTGGGAAACAAATTTAGAATTAGAGTGTTCCATCCAACCATGTTTTCTTCAGTATGATAAGGAATTGCAGTTTGATTAATATTGGGGCATGTATTTTCATGATTATTTTCAAATCCACACGTTGCACGTCAATGTACAAGGTGGTAATGACCGATTTTTTTAAATCTTGATGTCATTTGATTCACTTTTGTTTGTGGCATGAAATAGTGCTTTTCAAAAAACCAAAAGTTTATATTAAATTTTTTGTAAAAAGTTGTAGTTATTGTATTTAAAATGAAAATAAATTATGAAAAGCAAAGTACATAGTACATGAAAAATCCGCCGTTTTATTAAACTTAAATAAAAAAAATACGGTCCTGGTAATATAACTTATAAACCATAGAATTATAAACTATAGAATGGTTGTAAAGATTTTACCAATAAAAAATTTGCTATTTCGTGTGTCACAAGTCAGAGCAGGATGGCTAAATAAAAAATGCATATGGCTTACTCATATCTCAAAATAAGAACCCACCAAATCAGCTATTTGTTTTTGTACGAAGTAACGACTTAATTTTGTGCTTTTAAAATTATTAATTAAAATACATTAAAATAATAAAAACATTATAAAATAGTAAGTGGTTTATGTGTAGTGCATCATTTGATAATAAAAATTTCAAATTTATAAGTAAAATGAAGCGTATTGTGAAAGTTACAAAACTACGCCTAAAAAAATTCAGAAGGAATATCTTACTATCAGTAAGTTTACCAAGTGTTTTTATAAAATAAAATGTAAATTATGTTAAGAAGAAAGTGATTTATGGTAAACTAATCCTTAATTTAAGTTATAAATCAGAGAAAATTAAAAAAATAATTTTGGTTGTTACCGTGGGGTTCTTATATTCTGTTTATGAGTTTTATTACCAGGGCTGTATTTTTTTTGCTTTGCTTTTCATAATTTATTTTTATTTTAAATACTATAAGTACAACTTTTTACAAAAATTTTAATGTAAACATTTGTTTTTAACTTACCAAGATATGAAGAATTAAAAATGGAATGATTGAAATTTATTGGCTGGGGCGAGCAAGATGTAATAAGTAGAAATGCAATTGTTTGCTCGGTACATTTTGGAAATCACTATTTAATGCCACAAACAAAAGAGAATCAAAGGACATCAAGATCAAAAAAATCGGTCATTCCCACCTTGTTCATTGACGTATCAACGTGTGGATTTACCGTCGATGAAAATAATCATGAAAATACATGGCCCAATATTATTCAAAGCGCAATTCCGTATCATACTATAGAAAACAAGGTTGGATGGAACACTCAAATTCTAAATTTGTTTCCCAAGACGTTTATCCAACTTTTATAAAAGATGCTGACGAATGACGATGTTATTGGGGCTAATTTTAAGTTCCTTCTCATGTTGAAGAAGATCCAATCTATGCGTTGAACTTATTAAGTGATGTGGCAATCAAGTCGTTACATTTAATTAAAAATAATAAAAACTATGACTATACATCCCTAGGAAAGGAATGTGAATTAAATAAGCATAGTTGCTTTATAATTACTATTTGTTTTCTACATAATATTATATTTAAATAAAAACGATTAATGTGCTTATGTATATTAGAGGAATAAAAATGTAATAAACTTTAAATAATTTGTTAATTTTAACTTTCAAACTTCATTGCGATCGGTTGAAAAAAATTCTAAATACGGCCCTCTAAATTTATATGCTTGTTACCCACCCACCGGTAACGTGGGTAACGCAAAAAGATCACGCCAAAAATGAATTTTTGTATGTATTTTGAACGAACATATTTGTACATTCCACTTAATTCGTTTTCGTCCGAAAAATAACACTACAATATTTTTTTTTTTATATTTTTTTTTAAAAGAAATCTTTATTTCTGTAAATATTACAACTACTCATATAGATTATCTAGTAATTGTTTTATTATTTTAGTAGTCTATTCTTGTGGGATGAGACCTATCGCTTCATCCCAGCTCTGCCAGTCCTTTGGTTTAAGCGGCTCAAGGAACCACTAGTTCTAAAGGCTTTGTGCTTTTCAGGCGCTTTGGTCCATTGGGGCGATCCAGTAGGTTCCGCTGCTCCTCGTTGTCATGCTGCAGCAGTCGCTGTACATGACTCTTTGCAAATTTTTGTATATTCATCGCTGACGTATTCCATGTTTAGGAATGGAAGGAGAATATTAAATATTGGATTAGGAAAACTCTAATCCAATATTTAATATTCTAATATACTTTAAGAAGTATTTCATGAATTCGCAACGATATTCAATACCTTCAGTTGTGACGTAAATTTTCGATAACATCCAGAAAAAAAAACCATTTCGAAATATTTGATAAGAGGCCCCTACAGATTATGATAATGCATCATGCTACTCAACGGTATAATTTAAAAATTTGGGTTAAATTATCAAATGTTCTTTGAAATTTGCTTTGTCAAATCTTTTAGCAGGACGAGGGAGCTACATAAAAACAAAATCTTGGTTTCTGCCGTATGCTTAAATCCGGGCAAAGAATAATAATATTACAAAGGCGTTATTTTCGATAACCCATAATTTATATTTTATTTAAAATCAAAACATTTACAAAAAGTTTTAAAACAACAAAATTCTAGAAGTTTTTAAAATATGCGAATTGTCAGCCGCGCATAGTTATCAAATGCTAAACTTTTCCGTGGATATGGTGAGGACCGTGGTCGTCAAAAAATATTTGCCTCGATCGGTATAAGCTAAATAATTGCATACTACTCACAGAGTAGTTACAATCGTAAAACATATCGTTCTCCTATATGCCTGCAAATTAAGTTACGCGTGTGGTTACTGAATCTAAAATCCCACCACCTAGGCGATGGCACTCTTGTATATTACTTCGATAAAAAAAATAACTTCAGTTCATGTGGCGTTGCTAAATGCTCGGATTGCTGGTGGACCTTTCAAAAAATATTTGCCTCGAACGGCGTAAGCCTAAAATTGCATACTACTCACAGAGCAACACGCGTAACGTAATTTGCAGGCATATAAGAGGGCGATATGTTTGTATAAGCATAAATTTGTTTGATTGATGATTTACCCCCTGAAATGAAACTAAATAGAATAAAACAGAATTGAAACTAGGTAAAAATTCATTGTAATTACCTGGGATGTTATATATTAGAACATTGATCGACATGTCTATGACATGTACGAAGCCAATTTTCAGCTTTAATCTGAAGTTCATCAGTCCAGCAGAGCCGCAACATTGAACCTATTTGAAAACTGCCAGCAGCTGTAAGGAGAATTGTTCACATTTAAAATTGAAAGCTTTAACTCAAGAAAAAAAAAAGGAATTCGTATTGACTCACAACGAATAAAGAAGTCATGTTTTCTTATACCATTGTGAGCCAATATGAATTCCTCCTTTACTTCTCGAGTTAAATGTTTCACTTTTAGGTGTGAACAATTGGCCTTACCATCTGGAAAGGAGCACAAACTAGATACAGCAAAAATTAAATAAACTAATTGATAATTTATGTTTTAAAACAATCGACCAAACTGAAGAAACGATTTTTAGACAAATGAAATCAAAAAAAATTCTCAGGCTACTTAATGCTGGAAATTCTGCATAGTAGTACATGCATTATGAGAAATAAAAACAGACGCTTTCCGCATAGCATGCGTTATTTTGCAAGGTGTCTCTATTTCTAAAAAAAACGCACCGCACCCATAGACATATATGTACTAATATATATAGACCGGTCAATTGTGTCACAAGTGAGTCAATTTTAATGGAAAAAGAGATAGACAAAAAAGAATCAGTACTGTATTAAGAATTTTTATTAACGAATGTGAATGAAGTTAGCTACTTGTAGAATTAAAATTTTGTCTAAGGATTTTCCGAGCAGACAAAATTTTTTTTCTTATAATAAGCCCACCGTACACAAATGTGTACGTATAAAATAATAGGTTGTAACGTCTTCTGGATTTTAACGGATCTTAGTTAAAACAGAATTCTTTTTGAAAAAAGCATTACAGTTAGATAACATATAAATTACATAACATAGTACTTATTTGTTTTTGATAACATATTAATTATTTTATTATAATTATGGCTATAGTGTTACTTTTCGGAAGAAAACGATTTACATGGTATGCACAAATGTGTACGTTGGTCCAAAATAATACAAAAATGAATTTTTGACATGATATTATTTCGTACACGCACAATTATGATTGCGGACCTGAAAAGGGATATCAAAATTCCAAAAATTTTAGATTCTTTTTGTTTACACTGTTTTATTTCGAACGAAATTTTACAACAAAAAAATTTCTCTCTGCCTAGGCCTACACTGTAAAAATTAATATTTGTGGCTAATTTTATGTGAGTGATATTTATGCTTGTTCAGCATAGACGCGTTGTTTGATTGTGGGTATTTTCTTGTTGTTCGATCTCTGTTTTTCTTCTCTTTCCTACAATCATCAACAGCAAAGATGAGTGAAAATTGGAAAAGTTATTTTTTCTGGGCCGACTTGTTGTAACTATCACTATTTTCGCTTCGATACATTTTCGATAGAATAACGGCATTTTGGAAGTAAACATTTTTTCTTTCAGGTAAATTTTTAAATTTTCATCAAAGTAGCACGGTTTTTTCGTCGAAGCGAAAATAGTGATAGTAACAACATGTCGGCCCTGGTTAGTTTTTTTGCGGTGTAGAGTAGCGTCGTGACATTACGACGGTTAGGTTTTCTTTTTAAAAAAACGTGTTGCTTAGACTTTATTATTTAATTTACATATGTACATGTTTAATCGATAAAAAAATTACTTATGAAATAAAAATTTTAAGTTATAAAAGAATTCATTAAATGAGCTGGGTACATTTATTTATTTATTATTCACTAATGAGAAAAAGTGAAAATACCATAAAGGAACAATCTCTCGTTTTTGGTAAGAATGTTTATTACTAAATAATCTCAACAACTAGGCAACGAGGCCAAATTGGTAAAGGGTCTACTAGCTGCTTCATTAGAAGCGGAAATCGCGCAAGTTGTAACCGCCGGTGTGCTTTTAAAATGGTGCGGCGAAAACAAATGGTGTGGAAGTCATCTTTTTTACTTATTTTCACAATACGCCTGAATGTCAGCCTCAAAATTTGATAGTACGATTTGCAAGTGTTATAAAATATAACACTTTAAATTCAAAATTACTCGCGGATTAATAAACTTTGTTTAACGAAACTTAAATAATTGCCTATTCGTTCGGTTTAGACAACCAAAAATTTCCCCGACGACTGTACTGGGCTAAATAATTGTGAGAAATCATTCGTAACTTCTTTCCAATTTCAACACTCGGTAGAAAACCATCGAAAAGGAAAACAGTTCAGTTATTAAAAGTTGAACACTGTTGGCTGTACTGAGGCGGATACTGTAAACTATTGCAATATTGTTTTTTTTGCTGTCACTTGGCGAGGTAAGCGTATTGCTTAAATAATATAATGATTTTACATAATGCGGTGTATATATTGTGAGCCTAACGATGTTATTTTTCCTTGTTTCTTTGAATAATTTCATTGTTAGCCGGTTTGTATTGAGAAGTGATTATCGAGGCGCGACTTCTCTAAGCGATCGGTACCACCTGGTACGCACCTCTGTGCGCGTGGCCTCAAACTGGCTCAAAATAATCGGGCGAATAAGTGGAATATCATACAAAACTAAATTGTCGAAAGCAAAAATCGTACGATGGAAAATATAGGCGGCCACACATACTTATAAACAAAATTCGTCATTGTGAGATATTCCGGTTAAATAAAATTTAAAATTATCAAAGGCAAGGATAAACAATACCGTTTACCGAAAATATTTGTATATATATGAAGCCACAAACACGTGATCGTGCAACTCCAGCTGACACCACTACAGGCGAGAGAATTTAACATTGCTGGATTACGGTTGTTGGTACACTGATTGAAGATCGGCAAACAAATAATAACATTAGACGGTGCAGTGTGATCTGAATTTTAACCAGGATGGTTGGGCATGGTGAAGTTTGTGGGTAAATAAAAAAAAAAAAAAAAAAAAAAACAAAAAAATAAACTTTAAAGAGAAATATTGCGTTTAGCCATTTTTGTTTGTATCAAAAAAAAAAATCTAAATAATTAATTGGTTATTTTAAAATTCTACCTAAAATTAGTGCATGCTTGACTAGTATTAATTAGTGTAAGTTTAGTTTTAGTGTTATTTTTTTTGTGGTGTGAAAAAAAAACAAAAAAAAAAATAATTTAAAAAATCTAATTAATACCAAAATAGTGGGGAATTCCCAAATTACTCTAGGTTCCAGCGCGGCGCACAAGAGCTCTGGTGGGACGTGGATGAGGAAAAATCGGGTGAGTTTTACTTTACTGAGTGATATTTCCATTTTTTTTAAACTATATTTATATACTTATACATACTACCACAAACCTGGTCCGAAAGAAAAATATAGAAAAACATAATTTTCATACCAACAAAATAAAAATAATAATTCGATGTAATTTTTTTTTATTTACGCTTAGTTTTCTTGTATTTAAATATATTAGACATTACATATGATTTAACTAATTTTGTTGTTCTGTTATGATGTGGGCGCAATTCTCACTATTGTTATTTATTCGAGTCGATTGGTCTATTAACAAAAAAAAAAAAAATATGATTTGCCGATCTGTTCCGAATATTGGGGAAGTGATGATTTTCCGTCGAAGGGAATTGTTAAGTGGTTGTGACATGTATATAGTGAATATAGTGAAGTGATGTGATTTTTGTATATACGCACATGTAAGAGTTGTGACTCCCAAATTGGTTGGGAGGGTTATTCCCAACTGAAGCACCCGGATGTTAAAAAAAAGGCGTGTGCGAAGCGACCAAGGGTGTTTACAAAGTGCGTCAGCACGCGAGTTTCCTTTCTGCTGGTAACGTTTTGCCAAATAAATAGATATACTAACAATTTAGGGTCTTAGGCTAAGGATAAATTTCATTTTTCTTTCTCTTGTTTTAATTTACAGTAATGTCACTCTAAACTTCCATTAAACAACCATGGTGGACATGCTAGTAGCGTGAGGCATAGACCCCACCGACTCGATCATTTCCCAATCCCGTAATTTTCTTGTTTACTCCCCAATTTGACGGCATAGTTCATGCCGTCTCATCTTATCTTTTTTTTTTGTATGTGGTAATCTGGGCTGTTATCTGGGTACCCCAAAACCCACACCGTTTTCCTCTGCTGACTGAGTTGCGGGAATCTAAGCCGCATGGGATACTAGAGGGTAACAGCAATTCTATGAAGCAGATCGGCTTCTATTCATAAGTATAAGCTAATCTATTTCATAACCTACGACGAACTTCACATCGTTTTGAGGAATCTCATAAAGGCAGGCAAAGCGAGACATTTTCTTCTAAAATCAACTCTTTAAAATCCAACAAATCAATTTCTAAAACAAGCTGTATAAACCGCTTGTATCCTTTCCTGGATGCTGTCTGAATTACTCGAGTTGGAGGACACATAAACCAACAGTATCCTCTCAAACGATAACAAAAAGCAAATCTTATTGCCAGCTAAGCATCGTTTCACAGAGTTTTGATGCAACACGAGCATGTTGTTGGATCTGCATCGAATGCCATTGTCAAAGACCAAGACTTCAACAGCAAATCATGGCCGATTTACCAGCGGTTCGTGTCGTTCCCAATCCATCGTTTACTATCACGAGTATCGAGCATTGCGGATCATTTTAAACGAGAAATCTGAATTCACGCAGCAATGCTGAATATAAAACATATGTTGCCGTGTTTATTTGTTTCAGCACAAAGACCGTGCTTAAAGAAATAGTGTCTGACCTATCAACCAGTAGTTTTCTTGCCGCTTTTTATCGATTAATATCGACCAGAACCTTGTGAGATTCATACCGACACCGAGCAAGTTAACATCAATAAATTACGAGACCACTGTAACAACGAAGGTATAATTTGGAAGTTTATACCACCATGGTCTCCAAGCTTTTACGGACTACGAGAAGTTGCTATCAAGTCTTTTAAGCACCATTTCCGACGGATAACTAGCAATCAATCATACGATTACGAATGAGTGAGTGTACACATTGTCAAAAAAGGTAGAAGCGTGTCTCAACTCGAGGCTAATCACCCCAATGTCAATGTCACCCGTTGATTTTGCAGCGCTCACTACTGGAATATTTTTGATTGATCGCCCACTAACCGCAATAAACCGGCCCAATATTGAAGATATTCCTCAAAATCGTTTGAAAAAATGGAGGTCCATTGCACAAGAAAACCAGTCCTTTTGGAACAGGTGGTCCATGAAATATCTGAATATTTTACCAGTACGTTCTAAATCTCATGTTGATACGATGCCTCCATCAGTCTGAGCCCTTAGATCGAGTCTTAAAGGTATATCCCGGAGCTGATCACCATACTCGAGTAGTTCGAGTAAGGACAAAGGGAGGAAGGGAGGAATAATCCTCCACGCTTTACCCAACCTTTGTATATTACAATTAATGATGCCTTCCCAACCCTTGAATTATATAAATTTGTCTCTTTCCTTTGCCTCTTTTTTTGTTTTTTTTTATCATTTTTGATTTATTGTAGTAGTCGAGTAAAAAACTTAAACGAAGAAGTATCGAATTATACGAAATAACGAAATAACAATAAGGTGTTGGAATATTAATAAATAATTATTGCGTGGATTCCACAGTGAAACAAATTTTTTTCAGCAAAAAATACTGGGAAGCCGAAAAGAGAAGAGTATATTTAAATTACGTTAGAGCGACAAAGACAGCAACTTTGCTTGTGTCTTATATCAAAATTTATAGTCCAAATAGTGACAGATTGGAAGCAACATAACTTAAAAAATTTGAAAATAAACTATTTTAAAGAAACACAAAATTTTAAAAAATTTATTTTATCCTACAATGAACGTGTTGTATGACGTATGTCATAAATAATAATGAGGCAATATTTACATGTACCAATTTTCTACATGTAAATAATAATAATTTACAAGTAGAAAATTTTTTTCTTCTACAAATTTTTGCAGGTAAATAAGAAGGATCCGCTATATACAAATATTCAATATGCCAGAAACAAATAAACATATATAGTAATGGCGTAATTTTTTTATAGTATACTATTATAGTATACACTATAATAAATATTCCTCATCGCATGTTATTTTTTGAAGGTGTGTTAAAAATGGTGCCATAAAAAGTATTGCGTTTCATACTTTTTATGGCAACATTTTCCCCACTTATTCAATTATTTTGCCAGTAAATTTTACTGAACATTTTTTTTGTTTCTCTCTAACAAATAAAGGATTTATATTTTTACCTTGTGTTCATTTTACTGAAAAAATTTGTTTCACTGTGGAACTCACTCATAAATCTAATCGAACTATATATTTTATTATTGTTATTTGGAGAATAAAGTTTTTAACGAAACCGAACTTTATTATCGAAAGAAGGCAGCTGATACAACAAAAAATATACAACAATTTGTAATACAGCCCACATCGCAACATATCCTTTTTGGTTAGAGGCATTTCTCTTTGTAATTCCATTCCCTTAGTTACTAACAGATCAACATCGCTTAAATCTTTCGAAGCGTGTTATTTAGCGTGGCTTGCTTGAATGACAATACATGTAGTAGCTAGTATTATTTTTGTTATGTACTATGCAGCCACTCACAGGTTTTCACACAGTTAATTGTGAAAATTTGTTGAATCAGTGTTATTGGCGAAGGTAACATACATAAGCCGAAAGATGGTAATGTAGATAGGGTCTTCGCTATTCCAGCCGAACGATGGTAATGTAGAAATTAATTTGCTACCCCAGTTGCACTATTCTGGTAATTCCCTGTGAATAGGGAATTGGGGAAAGATTTTATATGTAATTTCAGTTCAAATATTTTTTTTCCGGCCTACTAAGAAGAAAAATTTGATGCAAATATTTATAAATTGAGAATAATTTTTCCATATTTAAATTGGCAGGGAAAATTATTCCCAATTTTATTTTGTTTTCAAAAAAATTACCACTATATTTTTACCTCAGTATACCAGAAAAAAAAAATTTAAAATAGAAATTACATATAAAATCTTTCCCCAATTCCCTATTCCCAGGGAGTTACCAGAATAGTGCACCAGCCGGAATACTTTAAAATGTCGATAATGTAGATTGCATAGATAAAGAAGATTCAATTCAATATTCATACCAAAAAATGCTAGCATTACAGATTTAAAAGTTAAGGAATGAAAGCGAAAAATTGAAATTTCACCAGTAATAACCCCATCAAAACCACCCCAAACCTATACTCAGAATCTACCTATGGCCATGGACTATCGAATCGGCATAATAAGATATGCCAAAATTACGCCAAAATTACGAATGACGATCGATTTTATCGATTGGGGAAAATCAAAATTTCACCTCTATAACCCCATCAGACCCACCCCTAACCTATGATCAAAACCTACCTGTCAGATTGATGTCTATATGCCAAAATCTCGAATGACGAAAGATTTTATCGACTCAAAATGGGAAAAATCAAAATTTCAAACGTATAATCCCATCAGACCCACCCCTAGCCTATACTGAAAATCCACCTATGGTAATGGTTTATCGAATCGGCATAGTCAGATTGGTATCTGGATGCCAAAATTACGAAATGGGGGAATCAAAATTTCACCCCTATAACCCTATAACCTATGGTCATGAGCTATCGAATTGGCATAGTCAGATTGGTGTCTGTTTGCCAAAATCTCGAATGACGAACGATTCTTGACGATGCTTGATAATTTTCAATCTTATTTATCGACTACTTTCGGCTTTATCAGGCCCACCCCTATGGTCATGGGCTATCGAATCGGCATAGTCAGATTGGTGTTCATTTGGCGAAATCTCGAATGACGAACGATTTTATTGCCAGAAGAAGAGAGAACACAAAATTTCACAATTGATAAGAATCAATAAATTAATATTCTGTAAATTGCAAATTTTAATTGTTGTTTGTTATAAAATATATATTTTCGGCTGATTTTGTAGGTTAGTCACTTTCGGCTGGTATACTTCAATTTAATATATAAATTGTTTAGTTTTCGGCTGAAGTAGTCAAGACACTATCTGCATTATCAATTTTTTCACTTTCGGCTGGCAACTTTCGGCTAACTTTAACAAGGCGAAGGTAACATGCAAAATGTAAATATCTTTATACAACAACTCTGGACCAATATCAAAACGAGTTACTTTTCAATAATTAATAATATTTATTTATTTATTACAAAACAAAATATATTATTACATACATAATAAAACTATAATAATTTATGTATTAGTTCAAGAAAATCGATTTCCAAATTTTTTCAATCTAATACAAAAATTATTACTGTACAAATTTTTTCATCTTCCTAGCTAGGCTAACGAAACGAGTATCTCTAATCGTCTCTCACATAACATTACGAGTATGTACATAAAATTATATTATATATTATGCTGGTCTGAGGACGACACAAACGGACATAATCCCTATTTACAAAACTAACATATACATTTAGACAACATACATAATATAATATTAACTTCTCTAATTAATTTATTCACGAACGTAACGATTTTTCTTAATAAGGCAGTGTTGGTTCACGTTTGTTTTAATAATAGTTGTATTGATAAATAATAAGTAATAATAATAGTATAAGAAAAATAGTACACAATTAAATTTTATAAAAATCTAGTACATGTCCATGAATAAATTAACTAAAAATATTTAAGGAATTCTGAACATTTTGTTTAGGTTTGGTTAAAAAACCTAAAACTGATACCCTTTAAAATTCAATGTTATCTTAATAACTTCTTTTTGTGTTGCCAGTGTAGGTATTTGACTGAGATCCCGTTTGAAACGAGATGATTCCTCGACATTCGATAATTCCTCGTTTCGATATAAATTACCTAGATCGGATTCATTTTCTGCCAGCTCATTGATTTCATTCGCATCGCCAACGTTTGTTTCGCGTGGTGTCCGTTTTGTTGGTTCGAATGGTGGAAGATAAGTGGCCGGTGGATTTGTTGGTATATTTGGATCTGGTTGTGGGCAACGAGGGTCTCGTGAGCCTGGGAAACAGTACGATGGTGTTGTACCAGATGCTGGACAACGTGGATCTGTTGATCCGGGGTAGCAGAGTGTAGTTGTGGTTGGAGGTGGGGGTGGTGGTGTTGTCGTGAATCCGCGCGGGCATCTCTCATCGGTCGCGCCTGGATAGCATATTGGTGGTGGTTTTGTGCTTGTAGGCGGACAACGGGTATCTGGCGAACCTGGATAACAGTTGGGTGGTGGTGTGGTTGTCGTTCCTTTTGGACAGCGAGGATCGGTTGAGCCAGGGAAACATTTTAATGGTGCCTCGGTAGTAGGAGGTTTGGGACAACGTGGATCTGAAGAACCGGGATAACATCGAAGTGGCCCTTCAGTTGTAATTGGGGTTTGAGTTGTATCTGGTGGTAAATACGTTGGTGTTTCTCTAGTAGTAGTTGTGGTTGGTTGTGGGCACCGGATATCTGTAGATCCTGGATAACACCTCAATGGTGTTTCGGTTGTGCTGGTTGTTGGCTTTGGACAACGAGGATCATTTGAACCTGGGAAACATTTTAATGGTGCTTCGGTTGTTGTGGTTGGTTTTGGACAACGGGGATCTGTCGATCCCGGGTAACATCTTAATGCAGGTTCGGTTGATGTGGTTGTAGCAGCCGTTGTAGGTTTCGGGCAACGAGGGTCATTCGAGCCTGGGAAACATCTTAAGGTGGGTTCGGTTGTAGTGCTAGAAGGTTTGGGACAACGTGGATCGGTTGAGCCTGGATAGCATCTAAGTGGTTCCTCCGTCGTAGTTGTTGCTTGAGTAGTGGTATCTGGTGGTAAATAAGTTGGAGGCTCTCTAGTTGTGGTAACTGTTGGTTTTGGACAACGGGAATCTGTTGATCCAGGGTAGCATCGTAATGGTGCTTCAGTGGTTGTGGTTGATGGCACTGGTTTTGGACAACGAGGGTCAGTTGAACCCGGATAACATTTCAATGGCGCTTCGGTGGTTGTTGTTGGTTTTGGACAACGAGGGTCAGTTGATCCCGGATAACATTTCAATGGTACTTCTGTTGTTGTAGTTGTCGTCTTCGGTTGTGGACAACGTGGATTGGTGGACCCCGGATAACAATTCAATGGAGTTTCCGTGGTGGTTGTTGGTTTTTGGCAACGAGGATCTGTCGAATCTGGAGAGCACCTAAGAGGTTCCTCTGTTATTGTTGTCGTATCTGGTGGTAAATATGTTGGAGGCTCTGTAGTAGTAGTCACAGTTGGTTTTGGGCAACGTGAGTCGGAAGATCCTGGGTAACATCTTAGAGGTGATTCAGTTGTTGTTGGTTTGGGACATCTAGGATCAGTTGATCCAGGATAACATTTTAATGGAGTTTCGGTAGTAGTCGTTGTTGTCGTAGGTGTTGGTTGCGGGCAACGAGAATCGGTTGATCCAGGATAACATTTGAGTGGAGCTTCGGTAGTTGTAGTTGGTCTTGGACAACGCGGATCAGTTGATCCTGGATAACATCTTAATGGTGCTTCAGTTGTGGTTGTGGTTGTTTTTGGCTGAGGGCAGCTTGGATCAGTCGATCCTGGATAACATTTCACTGGTGCATTTGTTGTAGTGATTGTTGTGGTTAGTTTTGGACATCTAGGATCGGTGGAGCCTGGATAGCATCGTAATGGTGCTTGTGTAGTTGTAGTTGAGGGTATTAGTATTGGGCAACGTGAATCTGTGGAGCCTGGATAGCATTTGAATGGTTCTTCAGTTGTTGTTGATTGAGTTGTGGTATCTGGTGGTAAATATGTTGCGGGTACTCTAGTTGTAGTTACAGTTGGTTTTGGGCACCGAGGATCTGCTGAACCGGGATAACATCTTAATGGTGCTTCGGTTGTTGTAGTTGGTTTTGGGCACCTGGGATCAGTTGAACCAGGGAAGCAACGTAGAGGTGCTTCAGTGGTCGTTGTAGATGGTACTGGCTGTGGACAACGTGGATCAGTTGATCCTGGATAACATTTCAATGGAGCTTCTGTGGTTGTTGTTGGTTTTGGGCACCTAGGATCTGTTGACCCTGGATAGCATCGTAACGGTGCTTCTGTCGTTGTGGTTGATGGCACAGGTTGTGGACAACCCGGATCTGTTGATCCTGGATAACATCTCAATGGTGATCTAGTAGTTGTAGTTTGTTTTGGACAACGTGGATCATTGGAACCGGGATAGCATCTAATAGGTTCCTCTGTTGTAGTATATTCAGTTGTGGTATCTGGTGGTAGATAGGTTGGAGGCTCCTTTGTGGTGGTCACCGTTGGTTTGGGGCACCGAGGATCAGTTGAGCCAGGATAGCATCGTAGAGGTGCTTGAGTAGTTGTCGTTGGTGGTACCGGTTGTGGGCAACGTGGATCAGTGGATCCGGAGTAACATCTCAAAGGCGCTTCAGTTGTTGTAGTGGTTGTTTTTGGCTGTGGGCAGCGAGGGTCTCTCGATCCCGAATAACAGTTCAATGGAGCTTCTGTAGTGGTTGCTGGTTTCGGACAACGAGGATCTGTCGATCCTGGATAACATCTTAGTGGTGCTTCAGTAGTTGTAGTTGGTTGAGGACAACGAGGATCTCTTGATCCAGGATAACATTTTAATGGTGCTTCTGTTGTTGTTGTCGTTTGTGTTGGCTTCGGGCAACGAGGATCTGTTGATCCTGGGTAACATTTCAAGGGTGCTTCTGTGGTTGATGTTGTCGAAATCGGTTTGGGGCAACGAGGATCAGTCGATCCTGGGAAACATCTCAACGGTGCCTCAGTAGTTGTTGTTGGTTTAGGACAACGAGAATCTGTTGATCCAGGATAACATCTCAACGCTGGTTCGGTTGTAGTTGTAGGTTTCGGGCAACGGGGATCATTTGATCCTGGGTAACAATTTAATGGTTGTTCAGTGGTTGTTGTTGGTGTCGTACTTACTTTTTGACACCTTGGATCTGATGAACCTGGATAACATCTGGCTGGTACCTCGGTCGTTGTTTTAAAATTTTCAATTTTGGGTGTAACTTTTGTTACCAGTGTGGTATCTGGTGGTAAATATGTTGGTGGTTCTCTTGTCGAAGAAATGTTTGGTCTAGGACAACGGACATCAGGTGAACCTGGATAGCATACTACCGGAACTTCCGTTGTAGTTGTCGGTTTTGGACAACGTGGATCAGTTGATCCTGGATAGCACTGCAATGTCGCTTCGGTTGTTGTTGTTGTTTTTGGACAACGACGATCAGGTGAGCCTGGATAACATCTCAATGGAGCTTCTGTCGTTGTTGGTTTTGGACAGCGTGGGTCATTAGATCCGGGGAAACATCTTAATGGAGCTTCCGTTGTTGTTGGTTTAGGGCAACGTGGGTCCACTGATCCTGGCGTGCATCTGAAAGGTTCCTCGGTTGTGGTTGTAGATTTTGGACATCGTGGATCTGGTGAACCAGTGTAACAACGTAGTGGTGTTTCAGTAGTTGTTGGTTTGGGGCAACGAGGGTCGTTCGATCCTGGGTAGCATCTCAATGTGGTTTCGGTGGTTGTTGTTGGTTTAGGGCACCTAGGATCGGTTGATCCTGGATAACATCTTAATGCAGTTTCGGTTGTAGTTGTTGGTTTCGGACAACGGGAGTCACTTGATCCAGGATAACACCTTAATTGGCCTTCCGTCGTGGTTGACTCCGTAGTGTCTGGTGGTAAATATGTTGCTGGTTCCCTCGTTGTAGTAGTTGTTGCTTTTGAACATCGTGGGTCTGGTGAACCAGGGTAACACCTCAATGGAGCTTCAGTTGAGGTGGTCGTAGTTTGGGGACAACGAACATCTGTCGATCCAGGGAAACATCTCAATGGAGTTTCGGTTGTTGTTGGTTTCGGACACCGTGGATCTGTTGATCCTGGATAACATCTCAAAGGGCTTTCGGTTGTTGTTGGTTTTGGGCACCGTGGATCAGTTGATCCTGGATAACATTTCAATGGAGCTTCAGTTGAGGTGGTTGTAGTTTTAGGACAACGAACATCGGTTGATCCTGGGAAACATCTCAATGGAGTTTCGGTTGTTTTTGGTTTTGGACATCGAGGATCAGTTGATCCTGGATAACATCTCAATCGACCTTCAGTGGTTGTTGATTCCGTAGTATCTGGTGGTAAGTATGTTGCTGGTTCCCTCGTTGTAGTTGTTGTTGCTTTTGAACATCTTGGGTCTGGTGAACCCGGGTAACACCTCAATGGAGCTTCAGTTGAGGTAGTCGTAGGTTGGGGACAACGAACATCTGTCGATCCAGGGAAACATCTCAATGGAGTTTCGGTTGTTGTTGGTTTCGGACACCGTGGATCTGTTGATCCTGGATAACATCTCAAAGGGCTTTCGGTTGTTGTTGGTTTTGGGCACCGTGGATCAGTTGATCCTGGATAACATTTCAATGGAGCTTCAGTTGAGGTGATTGTAGGTTTAGGACAACGAACATCTGTTGATCCTGGGAAACATCTCAATGGAGTTTCGGTTGTCTTTGGTTTTGGGCACCGAGGATCAGTCGACCCTGGATAACATCTCAATGGGCTTTCGGTTGTTGATGGTTTCGGACACCGTAGATCAGTTGACCCTGGATAACATCTCAATGGGCTTTCGGTTGTTGTTGGTTTTGGGCACCGGGGATCAGTTGATCCTGGATAACATCTCAATGGACCTTCAGTGGTTGTTGATTCCGTAGTATCTGGTGGTAAGTATGTTGCTGGTTCCCTTGTTGTAGTGGTTGTTGCTTTTGAACATCGTGGGTCTGGTGAACCCGGGTAACACCTCAATGGGGTTTCAGTTGAGGTGGTAGTAGGTTGGGGACAACGAACATCTGTCGATCCAGGGAAACATCTCAACGGAGTTTCGGTTGTTGTTGTTGGTTTCGGACACCGTGGATCTGTTGATCCTGGATAACATCTCAAAGGGCTTTCGGTTGTTGTTGGTTTTGGGCAACGTGGATCAGTTGATCCTGGATAACATTTCAATGGAGCTTCAGTTGAGGTGGTTGTAGGTTTAGGACAACGAACATCGGTTGATCCTGGGAAACATCTCAATGGAGTTTCGGTTGTTTTTGGTTTTGGACACCGAGGATCAGTTGATCCTGGATAACATCTCAATCGACCTTCAGTGGTTGTTGATTCCGTAGTATCTGGTGGTAAGTATGTTGCTGGTTCCCTCGTTGTAGTTGTTGTTGCTTTTGAACATCGTGGGTCTGGTGAACCCGGGTAACACCTCAATGGAGCTTCAGTTGAGGTGGTCGTAGGTTGGGGACAACGAACATCTGTCGATCCAGGGAAACATCTCAATGGAGTTTCAGTTGTTGTTGTTGGTTTCGGACACCGTGGATCTGTTGATCCTGGATAACATCTCAAAGGGCTTTCGGTTGTTGTTAGTTTTGGACACCGTGGATCAGTTGATCCTGGATAACATTTCAATGGAGCTTCAGTTGAGGTGGTCGTAGGTTGGGGACAACGAACATCTGTCGATCCAGGGAAACATCTCAATGGAGTTTCAGTTGTTGTTGTTGGTTTCGGACACCGTGGATCTGTTGATCCTGGATAACATCTCAAAGGGCTTTCGGTTGTTGTTGGTTTTGGGCAACGTGGATCAGTTGATCCTGGATAACATTTCAATGGAGCTTCAGTTGTGGTGGTTGTAGGTTTAGGACAACGAACATCGGTTGATCCTGCGAAACATCTCAATGGAGTTTCGGTTGTCTTTGGTTTTGGACACCGAGGATCAGTTGATCCTGGATAACATCTCAATCGACCTTCAGTGGTTGTTGATTCCGTAGTATCGGGTGGTAAGTATGTTGCTGGTTCCCTCGTTGTAGTTGTTGTTGCTTTTGAACATCGTGGGTCTGGTGAACCCGGGTAACACCTAAATGGGGTTTCAGTTGAGGTGGTCGTAGGTTGGGGACAACGAACATCTGTCGATCCAGGGAAACATCTCAATGGAGTTTCAGTTGTTGTTGTTGGTTTCGGACACCGTGGATCTGTTGATCCTGGATAACATCTCAAAGGGCTTTCGGTTGTTGTTGGTTTTGGGCAACGTGGATCAGTTGATCCTGGATAACATTTCAATGGAGCTTCAGTTGTGGTGGTTGTAGGTTTAGGACAACGAACATCGGTTGATCCTGGGAAACATCTCAATGGAGTTTCGGTTGTTTTTGGTTTTGGACACCGAGGATCAGTTGATCCTGGATAACATCTCAATCGACCTTCAGTGGTTGTTGATTCCGTAGTATCGGGTGGTAAGTATGTTGCTGGTTCCCTCGTTGTAGTTGTTGTTGCTTTTGAACATCGTGGGTCTGGTGAACCCGGGTAACACCTCAATGGAGCTTCAGTTGAGGTGGTCGTAGGTTGGGGACAACGAACATCTGTCGATCCAGGGAAACATCTCAATGGAGTTTCAGTTGTTGTTGTTGGTTTCGGGCACCGTGGATCTGTTGATCCTGGATAACATCTCAAAGGGCTTTCGGTTGTTGTTGGTTTTGGGCACCGTGGATCAGTTGATCCTGGATAACATTTCAATGGAACTTCAGTTGAGGTGGTTGTGGGTTTCGGACAACGGACATCGGTTGATCCTGGGAAACATCTCAATGGAGTTTCGGTTGTTTTTGGTTTTGGACACCGAGGATCAGTTGATCCTGGATAACATCTCAATCGACCTTCAGTGGTTGTTGATTCCGTAGTATCGGGTGGTAAGTATGTTGCTGGTTCCCTCGTTGTAGTTGTTGTTGCTTTTGAACATCGTGGGTCTGGTGAACCCGGGTAACACCTCAATGGAGCTTCAGTTGAGGTGGTCGTAGGTTGGGGACAACGAACATCTGTCGATCCAGGGAAACATCTTAATGGGGCTAATGTAGTTGTTGTAGTAGGTTTTGGACACCTTGGATCAGTTGATCCTGGATAACAGCGTAACGCTGGCTCTGTGGTGCTTGTTGTCGTTGTTTCTGGTTTTGGACAACGAGGATCCCTTGACCCTGGGAAACATCTTAACGGAGTTTCAGTTGTAGTGGTTGTTTGTTTCGGACAACGAGGATCGGTTGATCCTGGATAACATCTCAATGGTGCTTCAGTTGTTACCGCTGGTGTTGTGTCCGGCGGTAAGTAGGTTGGGGGTTCCCTCGTTGTAGTGATTGGCTGTTTTGGACAACGGGGATCTGATGACCCTGGGTAACATTTTAGTGGTGCTACGGTTGTGGTTGTTCTAGGTTTCGGGCAACGAGGATCGGTTGATCCGGGGTAGCAATTCAAACTTGATGGGGTCGTTGATGATGGTTGTCGACAACGTGGGTCTTTTGATCCTGGATAGCATTTAATTTGTGATTCACCTGTAGTTGTAGTGGGCACTTCTTCCGTTGTTGAGGATGGGCGTGCACACTGAATATCCGTTGAGCCTGGATAGCACCTTACAGGAGTTTCTGTGGTGGAAGGCTTCGGGCATCGTGGATCAGTTGATCCTGGATAACATCTCAATGGTGCTTCAGTTATTACCGCTGGTGTTGTGTCTGGTGGTAAGTAGGTTGGGGGTTCCCTCGTTGTAGTGATTGGTTGTTTTGGACAACGGGGATCAGATGACCCTGGGTAACATTTAAGCGGTGCTACGGTTGTGGTTGTTCTTGGTTTCGGGCAACGAGGATCGGTTGATCCGGGGTAGCAATTCAAACTTGATGGGGTCGTTGATGATGGTTGTCGACAACGTGGGTCTTTTGATCCTGGATAACATCGGAATGGTGCTTCAGACGTCGTGGTCGGTTTTGGACAACGAGGATCAGGTGAACCTGGATAACAATTCACTGGTGCTTGAGTTGATGTTGTTGGACGAACAGTTGCTACTGTTGTCGTTACAATAGTTGACTCAGAGCAATCAAGTGGATCGCATTCTCCGTGACAAATCTGTAGAAAAAATAAATAAATTATTTCCAATGTTTTATGCCAAATAAAATTTACTACTTACTTCAATATCACATTTGAGATAAACTTGCATTTTGTCGGGGAATTTAAACGCCTGCAAATTATTGTGCAAAATTAAAGTTGCCCCTGTATTTCCTGTATTGGTTGTTTTCGCCCAGATGCCAAACAATTTCTTCTTTCTCGAACATCCACTTTTATCGGACAATTGTATTCTTCCGGTTTCGCGTTCATTATAATTTTCATTGTCAAACGCCCAACAATCTCGTACATTCAAGTCATACTCCCTATTTGGATCTTTTAAAAATACGAGCACGCTCAATTTTTCTCCAATTTTAACATTCGATGTGATCACCGAAACGGATGGAAACTCTCCTCGTTGTATATCCATCCAACATTCAACGCCACCGCGCGCTGTCGGTACAGACACCACTTCAAGCATATCCACAACGAATGGCTTAAAAATAATCGTATTCTCTTCTTGTAGATCACGGCTGCACGATATTTTTCGAGCCGTATCCCATATCTCTTGCACTTCTTCATCGGATTGGATAACTAAAATATTATCCACCGATGAGCATACCGTACACGATGGTTTACTACCACAACCGTCGAATGGCACTGTAAACGTATATGATCGCTGTTGTCCACCACCTTGGATAAAACGACATCGGGCTTCATTGTAATAACCCTGACTGTATATTATACCGTCGAATGGTTCTTCGAAATTAATTGTGACTATCATCCCATTACTATTATCGCATTTCACATCAATCAGCTCAATGTGTGTATGGCCTCGCGACAATGCATTCCCTGATGCACGGTCATTGAGCGCCAACGCTGTAGCTGGTTCTAGTTCATTACCTTTGAATAGCTGACCATTAGATGTGATTATCTGTAATTATAAACAAAAGAAAAAAAAAATTAAGAATTAAAATATCTTTGTGAATTACCTTGTGCGTTCATGATTCATTCTTGCGCCCAACCAAAAATTTCTTTTTGTTTTGTTGTCTAATTTCGTTAATTAATCAAATTTACAATGAATCTCATGATTATGAAAAATGAAAGTACCGACAAAAAGGTTAATGGGTTGTGTTGTAACGTATTTTGTTGTTGTTGTTGTTTTGTCTTAATTGTTGAGGTGCTGATTTTATGAAGATTTATGAAGTTGTAGTTCAACCTGCGCCACTTGGTCATGTGGAATAGGTTTTAAAGGCAAGTATGGCCTTACTTAGGTAGGGCGTACGTTGCTTAATAGAGCGCAGCAGGAACGTAATCGACCGGAATCAAAAACGTAATTAATTGATTAGAGCTATAAAGTTGATTAACATATTTCGACTTTGATATGTTAGTATGGTAGCATCATTGAAATTGAAAGTAAAAATTCAATATCAAGAGCAATTCATCAATCATCGCTTTTTCGGATTCAATAACACACGCATCAAATTTGGTATTAGCATCTAAACAAACAGATAACAAGCGATTTTGATGTATTCTCGATAGGTCAAATCAAAATATAACCAAATATATATGGAAGTGTTGAAATGCTTTTACGAAATAATTTTGACATTCAATGTCATTTCCGTCTCATCATCAAGTAAGGTGTTTTTTTTTTGCTAGACAAATTTGATTAATAATCCTAATCGGCAGTTCCGGTAAATTCGCTATCATTTATCACAGTAATTAATTTGAATGCAACGCTCTCTCCACGTCTCCCTCGTATTCCCATTCAAAAAATATTTTATGGCAGAATTTAAATAAATCTTGTTGGAAAGAAAAAAAACGTGAATGTTGTTTTAGCTGATTTTGAATGGCTTTTGTATAATAAAATTGTATAACGTCTTAATGAATAATAACAGTAAATAATGACAGAAAGTGAAATTTAATTTTAAAATATTGATAAACCATCCATTTCTTCTATTAGCACCTCGGTATTCGTTCAAAGTTTTTATTGTTGCGATAATCTGAACATTTATCGAGATTACATAACCGTTGTAAGTGTTTCGTCACAGTTTCTACGATATCAAATATTGTATAGGGCCCACACTAATAATTTTGAATTAGCAAGTGTAATGGTGCAGATTTTGTGGATACCAAACGTAGCTCATTGTCCCGGTTTCGGTTAAAAATCCGATGTCTATCCCTATATTGGTATACGTTTGTCAAAATTTTATCGTGTAACTAAATTAATTTAAAATAATTTATTAAAGTCGACTTTTAGATAAAGTTAATCCCGCTTTATCTGTTGAGGGATTATACATTGTGTAGTTAATATGTTTTGTTGTGTTAATTTATTATGTTCGTGTGTACACATTTCGATAACATTGTGTACGAATATACTTGCTGTAAGCATTGGATTGTGCAATTCAACTTTAATACTCTTATTGACGAAATCGAAGAGGATATCGTGTCATCAAATCTGAACGAAATTCCACCCAAGGCTACTCCCATCTATACCAACACCAGTAGATGAGAAGGATCGTTTAAGAAAGCTAAAATTAACTTTTATTAGCTTTTAAATGAAGAACTAACTAATTTGGCTGGGAGCTCTAGTTTGTGAGTTCGTATAGCGATCTAAAAAATGTCAAACTACTTCGGCAAGTTTTCCGACGTTGTATTGTGTAAACCGCGTAGTAATGGTGACGATAATGTAGACAATGATGTCAGCAATCCATAAAATTCTATAATTTCCATTGGAACCATTTCAAAATGAAGAGCTTGAAATTCGTAACTGCTGCACGAAATTAAAAACTTTTCGAAAAGTTCACACGAATAAAAATCGATTTGTAAATATAAATTTTTAGTCTATACTACCCACATGATTGCTGATCTCTTTGCCTAAATACTCGTAGTATTGTTTATTATACTTGGAACGATTAAGCTTGGAAAACAAGGCAATTCCGTGTGTCTGTGACAATTATGACGGAAGCTAACCAATAAAATTGTGGCGGGGTCGATCAATAAGTACCCGTATTTTTATTTTTTTATTTTTCAACGTTATCTTTCTAAGCCATATTTTCATGTTGGGGAACAGAAAGAAGTCGCAGGGTGCCAGTTCGAGCGGGCACGATAGGTGCGGCAGCAATTCGTGGCGCAGTTCATGCAATTTGACCGTGACAATTTCGGATGAATGAGCGGCTGGAATGAGCAATAGCGGCATCTATTGGGCACACTTCGTTCTCACACTTATCATATCATTTAAAATAATAATTCCCGTTCGATACACGAAAATTACATGAAACACGTGTGGTAAAACTATGGCTGCCAAATAAAAACTAACCTGTGAACTAGACTGAAATTTAGTACGGTGTCGACGCCATCTGTTTTCAGACACGGGTACTTATTGATCGACCCTCGTACAATGCTCTGAAAATTGAGAACACAGATTTGCTGATTGTATGCTTTAGCTGTTTTATTGCAGTTTTAACCAACTTACAGACGCCTGTGTAAAAAGTTAGCACTTTATAAAGATCTAAAATTTTAAACCAAATACAGAGTTATTAAAATGTCAATCATCTCCACGCAATAAAATGGTAAAGAAAAAAAAATCAGACACATAATGACTATACAAGTTCATATGATAGAAGCGTCACATTTCAAGCAATATACCCCCGCAGTTAAAAAATTCTAGGAATAATAAGCGTCAATTTATACTAAATTGATGAATTTCAAATCGAATGTAAAAATTTAGTATGATCGATCCTCACTTTACGCCTCAATATCAAACTGATTTATCTAGTAACCCCAACTATGTTTTGTTACACAAGGAACGGATGTTAAAATTCAAAATGAAGTATTATTTCCGATAATGTTCATGATAGCCGGCATCTATTTTAGACAAAGTATATAGTTTTATATCTTCAGCCCTATAGAGAAGTGGATGAGGTATCTTATATGGCCGAAAAGCTACATCAAAACCTTATGTGTGTGATGAACGGAATTTAATTATGATGACTTAACTTGTCCATTCTCAATCAATTTTTCAATTTTTCTATTAGCGGTCCTAGATTGGATTGGAGCGAGAGTTAAAGATAATCTAAAAAATTTTCACTTTCTCACTACAGCAAAATTCCAATTGGAATTTTTAAAATTTGACAGTGTACATTTTTGTATATATTTCACAATCATGCTGGACCAAATAAAATTCATCATAATTAAATCTTGTTCACCACTCACGTAGAGTTTTGATTTAGCTATTCGGTCATAGAGGTGCCACCTCCCGTGAACATCTCTATAGAATTAATTAATAATTTAGAATTAAAAAAAAAACTTTAGTAAGCTGTATCACAATTTTCTCGTGTTTATTTCAAATCGTTAGAAACATAATTATTTGATCTTCCCAGCAACACTACTATGGACTCGGCGGTCACTTCTCTAATATAAATGTTAAAGCTTATCTTACAAAAAATGTTACAATTTCACTACAAAACAAATCCAATTGGAATATTTTTAAATTTAACAGTGTAAGTTTTTGGAATTATTTTTGGTATATATTTCATAAAATTTGTACATTGATGAAAGATTTATATTCAATTTTTGATTTATATTTCATTTTTAAAAATAAACTATTTAACAGTTCAGTTTAGTTAGAATAAATTTAAATTTGATTTGAAATATCTTGAATTATTTTAAACGTGTTAATCTCACCTAATTGTTTTGTAAAAATTGAGTTTTACTGAAAAAAAACTGGAAGAAACCACAAAAAGAACCAATAATCCATATTTTCTACGAGTTATCTACATATTCTACCAGTTCTCGACATTCTCTACTCAAAAATCAATTGTTTACGTCCGAAATACGCATAAACGCGTGCGCAGCAATATTTTCGACATGGTGTTCATACCAGTGGAATTACATTCGGTTCTTCGAGTATTTTCCATACACCACTGTGGGTAGTATGGATTGATCGGTCGCTTATATTGATCGGTTTCATAAAATAATGAGCTTGAAACCACTTATTCCTCCTTGGAACAACTTATTCTTTGAAAATGTGCATGTCTCTTCTTCGAGAGAGAATGACAATTTTGATTTTAGCAAAAATCCAAACATTCAATTTCAGTTTACTACTCTTGCGCTTGTGTCTGTCGAGGATCGTACCTTTTTCTTAATAGAAAATTCCATCTCTATAATCCAGCATGGGTTTTTGACGATCAACCATGACAAATCTTGTTTTGTTCCCACATTTTTTGACTTTAGCATTAGGAGGTAGTGATATTGTTAAAGTAGTATTGACTGATGTTAGTAAAGCATCCGATAAAATTGATCAAGTGATTAACCGGGTCTTTGTGATCGATCTGCACTTCTATGGGTCGAACTTAGACGAATTACGAAGAGAATTATATAAAATCTAACTGGTTCCTCTAAATACCAGATGTAAAAGATAATTGTTGGCTAAATAAATAAATAAATGCCTCAGGGTTCATTTAATTTAAAAATGAAAAGAAAAAACGTGATGACACATTCAGAACCAGAGAGCAATTTATATCATTTCTGTGCCTCTATTCCACCTATAGAGTTCCTAGTAGGCGAAGCCCTGATGTAAGTTAAGAAGCAAGTTTTGCAAATAATTTAAGAAAATTCAGAAATTTTTGGTTCAATGATTAATTAAAAGTGTCGCAATTTAGGTAGTTAAGTCAAACAATTTTACAATCTTTGGTAGATCAAAGATGCAATTAAAAAAAATTAGTGCTGTATAATAAAATTCTGATGCCAAGTCTTAATCTCCGGAATTATTTGTGTCTGTATGAGAATGTATAACTCCTTGTGCTTCTAGACGGCTAAGTCCAGAATTAAGTTTTTAAGATACATATATAATTTTGAAAAAGGAAAAAGTTTACGGAGAAAATTGATCAGTGGAATTGTGGTCTCTTCATCTTGAGAACACGGAAGTCCAATGAAAACGAGTAAAAATTGTTGCGAGGTTTGGTGGTGATAGTTGATACGTAGTCTTCGAAGTGAGAATCGGGTTGAGAGAAATCAGGTATTAGAAAAAATTGAACCGAAAACTTATGTTTGTTTTTGATCCGAAATACCTACTAGCAGAAAATTCGTTCGATCTATGCTCTCTGTGTTCATTTCATACACCTATTGGTCTCTAAGCAAATTCGAAATATTTGTGGCGCCTGAGGCGCTCACAGGACACATCATGGCACCATCGGTTAGAACTCTACATACTTTATTTGTAAACAACAATGGGACAAGAAGCTAGCTATACTCTACAATTTGGTGTTGCAAGTACATCTTGACAGTGTAACGGTCAACCAAATTGACGACGTTCTGCTAACGGTATTTTCCCGAAAAAGGCTGAGGATCTGCCTAGGTGGTTATATTTCAGAGCTTCTTTTCAAAAATCTTTTTTCCAAAATTCATTTTCGAATTTCATCTCCATCCAACAAAAAAATTTGATAAACCCAAAAATGAAAATTGGCAAACCCGGAAAATTTATGAAAAATGAAAATTCGTCACAAAGCGACTCAGGAAATATTCCGATTCTTCATTGTTGGTAACCAGATTGTTACTTGGTCCAAGACATTACATATATGCTACAATATTATAACGGAATGCCAAAAAAGTCTCCTCCTCCAGCATTATAGCGGTAGTTTTGAGTACTGAGAATTATCATCCTCTGGCTAACAGATATTTAGGTACGAGTTTGTACATAGTGGTTAAACTAATTCCAAAAGCAAAAGATATCCACGAGTTGGAATACCTTTGTTTTAAATTGTGAATTAATGTTGAGCTTTTTAATAAGGCTCTAAATTCGGAAACTATTAAACCATTTCATAACCGAAATTTTCGGACAGGAGCCTCAAATGTAAAATTCCGGATACCGGATGTAGCAGTGAACTCTTTCGAAATTTAAGTAATGCAGATTCTATTGAGATGTTTCGGCCTCTAGTATTCGAGGCGAAGCTAAGTTATTGACAATAACTTCGATGTGATCATTATTTCTGAAACAGGGCTTACTGAAAGTTTTAATTCGGAGGAATATTTCCCTTAAAGCCTTAATGGAGGACGTGTGTTGATTGCTGTTAAGAGTTCTATTTCAAATTAGCATTTTGCTTGTCATTCAATTCATGATGTAATTGCTGTTCGGATTAATGTTGCCGGATCTTCTATCCTCGTGGTTGCGGTATATGTTCCCTACGAATCTACTTTGGAATATTATAATGGAATCATCAATTTCATCAGTTCTCGGATTTCAATCTTCCTGATATTACTTGGTTTGATGTTGATGGAGTTTTCACATCCTCTTCTTCTGGCCAAAAAGAATTAGCAGTTACTGCTAGTTTAGCAATGTTGCAATTGACCCAGATAACTTTCAACTGATATTATGTTTTCGGAACATGTTTCGGAACAGAAATTCATTTAGAAATGAGTTGTTTAAATTTTCGTCTATTCATAATCAAAGCCGCTTTTATGGTTGCTGATTTTCTTTCGTTCGTCCGTTCTGATTATTTTTTTGTCCAATCATATTGCTCAAAAATGACGATGTTAGCAATATGATTGGATAAAAAAATAATCAGAACGAACGAACGAAAGAAAATCGGCAACCATAAAAGCGGCTTAATTGTTAAATTTTATTTTTATACTGAAATATTGTAAATAACTACTACAGTGGATACTGTGCAAGTTGGACACTCACGGTATCGTACAAAATGGCCAACTTATAAAGGTGTCCAACTTACAAAGGTTTTAAACAAAAATCAAAATTAACAGCTTTATGGCGTCCACGCAATAAATTTTTTGTTGAAGAATAATTAAAAATGCAAGACAAAATCGTCCAACTTAGCCAGTTGGTGCAAGACAAAACCGTCAAATTTAACCAGTTGACCAACTTAAAAAGGTCCAACTTAACAGGTTTTACTGTAATTTTAATTCGTTGTATACCTTAGAGGATGGGGGCTGCCGCCTCAAAACCTCCAAATTTCCAGAATTTATATAATCATTCAAGTGTCATTAATAAAGATGTCTTACTTTGCTTTCCGTACCACACAATTGAACAATTGAGAGAAAATTGATCAATACATGTTTTTTAATTGCATTACGAGTCTTTTCGATGAATTGTTCAGTGTAGAATTGTTTCCGTGTAAAATTGTTTGTACTTTTACAAATATTCTTCTCTGAATTCATTTCTTACAATTGTTTGTCGCACTTTTGTGATTGTGTTAAATTGTGTTGCGCATAATTTTCGGGTTGCCCTATTTACGCTTAAAAAATTTTGTTAAATGATATACCTAATAGTCCGGTAAACCAACTAAAAAGTTTGAAAACCTCGTAAACTGGATAAAAACACTCAAAAAAATTTTTGTAAATATACAGCACACAAAATAATTTGTAAATTATAAAAAAAATTGTAAAAATAAAATTTTTTTTTGTTAAATTCAATAAAATTTTCATGAAATTGAAAATATTGAAAAAAAACAATAAAATTTGTAAATTTAATAAAAATTTCGTGAAACATACAAAATATTAACAATAAAATTGAAAGGGACGTTGTTAAATTTACAAATTATTTTGTGTGCTGTATATTTACAAAAATTTTGTAAATTTTTTTTTGAGTGAAGTTTGACAACATCATTACGTTTATTGCAATAAGAATAAGAAGTACTGATACGACCATTTTTTATTTTACTTAACAATTGTTTTTCCTGAAGGATAGTTCGATTTTAAATTATTTTTTAAATAGATGACATTTTTTTAAATAATTGTGAAATATTATTTTTAGCATTGGTGTAATTGTGCTACGTATTTGTTTACGTGGGTGTTTTTCGTACAGACTGGTGAATTATTATGTTTATATAAAAAATATTTCAGCAAAAAAGCATTTGTTTTTTATTGAAATGAAATTTATTTATGAAAAGTTAATGTTTTGTGTAAATTTGCGAAACAATTTGATTCTTCTTAGTAACTTATTATGGCAAGTACAAAAATATGCAGATAATTTAAAAATAAAACTTACTTATATGTTTTATCTGGATAGGGTAATTAGGATTTAGGTAAAGAAATATGAAGAAAAAAGAAATAATAAAAAATCTGGTTGGGGATATAAAAAACAAAGAGAAGTGAATGAAAATGAACGCAAGTAGCAGGGCCCCTATTTGGGAATTCGAATAACCGTAAAACGTTTTCGAATTATCGGTATTTGTGAATTCGAAAACGTATTAATCTAATCGAACGTCACAATGTAAAAAACGAAAACGAATAACCATGAAACGAACGAAAATTTCCCTTATCGCGCAATCCGTTTTCGAACAAGAAATGTTCGTTATTCGCTGATAATTTTATTGACGAATACAAAGAATAATTCCGATTCTCAATAATAAATTAATACGTAAGGTTATTTTATTTGTAAATTATTTTGGTAGGTCCTAACAAGTTTCAAACAAATTTTTTTATTATTTTAGAATAATTTTTATTAAATGAAAATGTTTATCTAAAAAAAAATTAGAAATTATTATTGACATTTTGAAACATACACTAAACGAAAATTACAATAGAAAAGTAAAAAATCTCGACTGGAATCGAATATTTATTTTGTTATTATAATTTAATACTTTTTATTTAATGTATTAATATTGCAAATATTAATTACAAACTAAACTGAAATTAATGTATGTTAATGTTAGCAAAAAAATACAATTTTTGTTTTGGTCGTCAAACGTCAAAATTCCATGACCAAGGCTTGTATTTTTCGTACAGGTATAACCATAAATTAGAATTTCCCTGCTGATTTACTTTACAGTGTACATTTTTATTTTCGTTCGAATTCACAAATACGAAATCATGTTCGAATCGAACTTGTCATTCAAATCGAATTGTCGTTCGAAACGGATTCGCAAATAGGGCCCCAGGCAAATACATTAACTTCTTATTTGCAAAAATCGAGATCTGAACTAAATTCACAATTATTAGTAGAAGAAGACATAGTTATCAATGATTCAGCTAACAAAATTTATGATTTTTTTTTCCTCTTCAACAAGCCGATGGGACGTACGAGTACTAACACGGAACGTGACAAATTTTGCTGTAAAAGCAGTTTGCCCAACAAGGTGGGAAAGTAGAATCTTTGCCTTAAAGCTTGAAAGATTTCAGCTTGAACAATTATACGATGCACACTTAGATATTAATCGGGACAGCCACACAAAATGTGAAGCTGGAACCTTAGCCAAAAGCATTTCTTTATTTAAATTTATTTGTAGCCTCGTTTTGAGGTACGATATCCTATCGAAAGTCAACAGTGTTTCGATATTAATGCAAAATCCAAAATTGAATGTGTTAGCGTGTCTTAGCGCGTTGTAAGAGCTGCTTGATATTTTAAGAAGTTATCGAAATGATTCATGTTTCCTGAAAGTAATCGAAGAAGCCAAAGTAATTGCTGAAGCCATTGAAATTAAATGTCAATGTCCTGCAATTTCAACTGTTCGTCCTAAAAAAGGAGTTTTGATAATGAATGCGAAGATCAACCAATCTTAGATCCACAAGATAATTTCAAAATTAATGTCTTTAATTTCATTCTCGACACAGCCATTAACGCAATTTCAGACAGATATAAATTACTTTACAATATATTTGATTTAAAAAATAAAAACCGCTCAGATATTTTAAAAATGTGTAAGGATTTAGAAGCAGTATTATCTGATTGGGATAACATGGCTACTGATGGAACAGAACTATGTAAAGAAACCTTAGTTTTATCTCAAATGGAACCTAAACAAGCTACTTTCATTAAACCAAATTCACTAGTCAGCATTGCGAAAATTTGTGGCTAGAGCCTTTACCACCAAACGTCGAGGAAGTGCTCTCCTGCAAGGAAGGATGCGATTTTGAAAAAATCACCACGTCAGCGGACAAAATCATGAAAATTCACAGGCCCTCTAGCATTATTATAACATCTAGAATCCGATTAAATCGACCACAAATGATAACGAACATTCATTGTCAGTTCGCATTGACGCTTTAACAAAACGCGAGTGAGATGTGTACGTTAACCGGCAGCTAATGGAGACCGGCGACCGTGCAGTAGATGGCGATCCGATTTGTTTATCAACAAAAACATTACCAAATTACTGGTATCACTTTAAGTTCGGCGCTTATGCTAAGAAGTGCACTAAACCGTGCAAATTTGATCAAGGCTGAAACTCGGAAAAGCAATAGGCTCGTCACTCTTCGCGACAAGTGACAGGAGCCACTCAAATTGTCGCTTACTCAAGGTAACTACAAAACAACAGTTTCTGATCGATACACGAGCCGAATTATCCGTCATAACACCAAATGCTCGCGAAAAATACGTAAAATCCGAACTAAAATTATTCGCGGTTAATTCAACGGTAATCGAAACATTCGGCACAAAAAACTTAACCTTAAATTTAGGACTACGACGTCCATTCACTTCGAAATTCACGATCGCAAGCGTAGACAGATGTTGACAATAAAAACAAAAAATTAATCGATCCACTGACGCGTCCTTGTTCAATAAATGGAATATCAGTTTTTTTTGCCGTCATATCAGCTGACAACAATAAAGATGGACGTATGGAATCCACAGCTATGCAATCTACTGCAACATTTCAGACAGATCGTGCTAGAAACGTCAACCCTCAATACAGTGAAGCACAACGTCAAAAAAGCAATCGACCTATGGCTGAAGCAAGACGTATGTCGACCATCAAAAAGCAATTGGGCGAATCCAATCCACATCACGAAGAAATAAGATGGTGGTTGGAGATTATATGCGAAGACTATCGCGGTTTAAACCAGAAAACGAAACCCGATCGATATTCGATACCATTCGTTACAGATTTCAGCCATCAGAGACATGGCTGCAATATCTTTTCCAAAAGATACCACCAGATCCCGATAGATGAGACGAATATTGAGAAAACGGCTATATGCACCCCGTTCGGTTTATTTGAGTTCGCTGGCATGACTTTTGGGCTACGGAATGCAGCTCAAACATTCCAAAAATTCGTCCATTCAATTCTTTGCGGAATCAAAATTGTTTTTCCATATATCGACGATATCCTAGTCGCACCGATCAACCTATGCATATCGAACATCTGAAGCTAATACTCCAACGATTGCAGAACACACGTCTGATAATCAATGATGTGTATTCGGGGAGAAACAGACAAGTTTCTTAGGATTGGACATATCAGGCCTGCTCAATCTCGAATTGAGGTAATATCAAACTTCGCACGTCCAATCACAACTATTGGGTATGAAAAACTTTTATCACATTTTTCTAAAAAACCGGAAAAAACGACTACAGCAAAATCACTTGGTATGAGCAGTCAAACAAAGCATTCGAGCATTGTAAAAGTCAATTGGCAGAAACAACTCAGTTAGCCCACTCAAAACATTTTTGGACAGACTAGGCCTGATCTCTTTGAAGCCTTTACAAAACTAGAGCTAATAAATAAGACGCCTTTTCGAATGTAATACATTATGGTATGGTCGTTTTATAAACCTCGATAGCGTTAGCTCGTAGAACTAGCTTCAAAATTCCATCATTTACGGAAGACACCTGTGTCCTTTACCTTTCAAATGATCTCGTTGGCACGCCCTAACGGACTGGTACCAGAAGATTTTTGAGCGGAATCAATGCACTCATACCGTTTGAGTAGTTTACTTTTGATTTTTTAATGGGCGCTTTGAGTACCCTATCATAATTATAGTGAAATCTAATTTGGTTTGAAAATTTCATAGTGCCAAGCATTTTTATAACGTTGTGTGTCCTGAAAGCGCCCAATAACTAGACTTAGTAGAGTTTGTACTGAAATGCCACTATAATTATAAATTTCTCTAGCAATAACCTTTCAATTGACATAGGTTTGATTCCCAATCGTATTGGTAGTGGTGAATTTTTTTGATTAAGATTCGTGTATTAAATTTGTTGAGTGCGGGACACATTGAACGGCCGCCGTAAAATAGCAATGAACTTAACCTTTCAAAGCTATCATTGGCATTCCAAAACGTATGTGAAGTTATAACCAGATTTTAGCACCGAAATTAAAAAAAAATTATTCAGGCAACACTATCATAATTATATCCCTCTAATTCTTGTGTGAAGCTATAGCTCCGTCCCGTTTTATTTTATTCCAAATTCACTTCATATGTGAAGTTAGCCCCGAACTTAGTTATATCAAAAATAAAAATGTTTATTAAAATTATTATACTTCGCAAAACAAAATAATTTTTAAATTGGCTCATAAATTTGTCAGATTATGATAATTTGATTATAAGACGGAAAAACTCATATCTCACATTTAGGAAAACACGAAAAAATCGTACCGTTTTGGACCCAAAATAAAATTTTAATTTGACATGTAAAAAGTATTAATTTGTCGGATCAGAGCTGTATGGTTTTGGGATGGACACATCCATACGTCACTTTTCACAAAATATGAACAAAATCGTAGATCGCCCATAGATATATTTCAGTCTTACGGAAACTGATTGTTGGGTCACCGAGCAATGCCTCTAATTCATCGTTGTTCGAATGTTTTGGCAACCCCAAGCAAAGCTTATCTTCAACACTGTCACCGATTAGATCCACAATCATTCGATGTGCTTCACCTGCACTTTTTTCTAAATAAAACAAAAAATTAAAACTTTCCGTAAATACCGTTTAGTTATCACACCCGACATATTCAAAACCGTAATAAAACACGTTTTGTATGAAACTCAAAGCAATACAAACCTGAAGTCAGAGCCACTTTTTGAAAACGGACCGAATTAATTTGTATTATCAATAGTAATGACAGTACAAACATATTATTTTTTTCATATTTTGCGAAAAGTGACTGCGGCTCAAAACTAACGAATTACATGTAAACATTTTGTTCGAAACCTAATTTCCGTAGGTTGCAACAGTACGATTTTTTCGTATTTTCCTAAATGTGAGATATGTGTTTTTCCGTCTTATAACCAAATAATCATAATCTGACTTGTTTACACAACTCTCAAAATGTTTCGAGACTATAACTAATTGTGGTTTCGTCTCAACTTTAAAATACAAATTTAACTAGTTATTGTACATAAAACTTTTATCACAACCTTCAACTAAATTTATCTTCACCGTTTAATAGGTTTTTGCAATTGTTAACTTTGATAGATCTCAATTGCAATTAACAAAAAATATTTTTAGCTTTTGGTTATGTCAAAAGAACAGATTATTTGTTCCAATTCATTATGAACCCTATGTTCAATAATTAGCATTGACACCTATTTTACAGAACTAATTAGGCATTAAAGAATTGGTGATTACCCATAGGGGTCCATGATTTGGATTACAATTAGTTGCGTTCTTTGTCATTTATAATTCAAAACAATGAGATACTAGTCTCGTTCTTTTAACAATGAATAATTTTATAATTAATTTTTTATTACTTTACAGGTATACAAACTTAATTTAAAGTAGAAATGTCTAACCGAATCTCTTTATTAAGTAATAGGTAAGCCATTGCAATCTGAACCATGTACCTTAATTGATTACAGTCTAATTTGAATTTATTTATTACTATTTAAAAATTAGTTTACTTCATTTTATTAAATCATTACATTTATTTTTATTTTTCATATAATAAATATTCGGGGCTAACTTCACGTATGAAGTGTATTTGAAACAAAAAATATAAAATAAAACGGGGCGGGGCTAATTTCACACAAGAGTTAGAGGGATATAATTATGATAGTGTTGCATGATTATTATTAATTTTTAAATTTCGGGGATAGAATCCGGGGCTAACATCACATACGTCATTCCGCACGGATTGATAAGGGAATATATTTAACGTTACAGCGTTTGAGTGGGTTACATTTAACAGATAATAACAAGACATTGCAGAGTTTGTACCAAAATGATTTTATCGATTTTTTGAACGCCACCTATGCCAATTGAATGGGTAACTCCATAGGTGTCATTTGGTTATAAGGAATTTCGGTACAAAGTTTACGATGCCTTATTATTGGTCGTTAAAAGTAAACAATTCAAGCTCTGAGTGCACTGACAAGTTCTACTCAAAAAACATCCGGTGTCTTCCGTTTGGGAATATAACTATTATCATTTGTTTTTGTTTGTTTTCAGTTGATTTGAATAATCAAACATTAGAGCTTTATGATGTCACTCATTCACATAATACTCGTAATACCATAGAAGATTCTTATAAATGATGTCGATTTTATCAGAATACGGCGACCTCCACGATTACATAAAAATACAATGCCAAACAGAATCCAAATTATACAGTTTCGATCTGAATTCAATAAAATCGTACGTAATTTTTAAAGAAAGTTTTTAGAAACCTTTTGATTCATGTCTATATGTAAAATAAATCTGTTTAACAAGACTGTCAGTTTGTATATCCAATAAATTCATAACATAAAATGTCAAATCATGTTTTTCTCACTCAAACAAGTAAATTTAAACATCTTTTAATTGAAACCTTCGACCTTTGCGCTTGTTGCTTATACATGCCTATAAAATTTATAAAAAATAATCGATATGCGATAATCGAGGAAACCTCACGTTGTTCATATTCATGATATATACATACATAACGATCCATGCGCATCTTCTATTAATAACAACCAAGTAAATAACATTAGATAAAAAAAACAAAATTTCTCATCTTCCAGTTTTGTCTTTTACGCCACAAACAATATTAACTCCTTTCTCCTCCACTTTCAATTTCACATATCCACCTATGGTATATACGTACATAGATCATATGTATTATTCAAGACTGTATATTGAACTTTCTTTCAATCGTGATGACCTCTTAAAAATATTGAAAAAAAAATGTTAAAAAACGAAACCAAACAACCACAAAATAGTGTCATCGTTTTCATTGGCAGGCAACTGCAGACTCATCAACACATAACAAACAAAAAAATTATTATTAAATAAATTTATTAGTTTCACAATTACTCAATATATTTACTTAAACATTATTCTTGAAAATTACTCGTATGTAATATTTGTTATGTAATTATTATTAAATATTAAAATAATGATAAACTTAAGAAATCGGTTGGGTATTTTTTTTTTTTATCAAACATAAGGAAATTAATTTTTTTTTGGTGTACTCGTATGCTGTGGGGTGTAGTGCACCGTAATACGATTATTTTCAAATTATGTGAGAATAATTTATAATTTGACATTTTGTGCAATGGATTTTAATGAGGTTGGCGATAAATCAAATTATAATTATTTAAAATTCTCAATATTTTTTTGTTTTTTTATATTGAGGTGTGCTGGTCTTTTAAAGTTGTATATGAGAAATTGTCACTCCCGGATTTTATCAATTCTACATATACGAGTATAACCAGAACATGTTCTTATTAACATATTGTTGTTTTATTGGGTAGATAAATTCTGGTTAAGATAGGTTTTGTATAAATAGACGCGCGTGTTGCCTTGGGGTGATGCGTATATAACCGGGCTGACAATAATTTAACCAACAATTTAATGTGCCACAATCTCGTCTTTCCAGTTTCTTTAGGAACCATGTAGTAAAAAAATCGAAAACATCATGTAAACATAGTAATTAATTTAGAGATCAATGTTCTAAGTTTTACTTATAATCTTAACGCTGTTTTATTGAGCTAATTAAGTTAAACTTTAAGTGCGCTTAAAATATAGCTAAACTCAAGTATATAGCAATAAATAATAATAGAGCTCGTAAACAGTATGACCGTGAATAAAGGTCGTGTCTCTATACTGGTGAAAAAATAGCATCTCATTCCTAGTGTTCCAAGACTGAAAAATGATAAAAAAATATCACGATATTTATCATAAAACGCACTCATTTATCACAAAAAAAATAAAATCGGAAATATTTTTGATTCTGGCTGTCAAAATTTGTGTACATTTTCTTTCTAATGTCTTTACGAGGTGAATGATTTTATGTTACATCATCGTTTATTATGTTACATCATTGTTGACAGGTTCAGCAATGGTTTGACGTATAAAATCCATTAATAATTTTTTTATGATTCTGTTCACTCGGGTTAGACATAAAATTATGCGGAGTGAAGTTAGGGCCATAAAAGGTGTCATTAAAAGATATCATGGTCGGACTGAACATGCCGAATGAATAATATAACTTTTCTCCATTATATCTCAGTGATCGTTGCGATAACGGGTCAAATACAAAACAGCTTTGTATGAACCAATTCTGAATATTTTGACGTAAAAATTATGTGTCATAAAACATAATTATTATTGATCGCGTTGATATTTTATGTTGATTCGATTTTTTTTCTTGATGGCTTCAAGAATTATGTGATCACAGTGCAAAATATCAAATTACCGAAAGATTTCACGTTTTGAATGGTATATTTTTTTTGTAATGATTTCAAAATTTCATTTCAGTGCAAAAATGGATCTAAATCGGGAACATTTCTGTGCTTATATTTATTACAACCTTCGACGTGGATTAACTCAACAACAGTGCATTGACGAACTTAGTTTGACTTTTGGCTATAAAGCAGCATCAAAGACTAGTGTTCATAAACGAATTTCGTGAAGGTCGTCCAAAATCGGTCGTTGATCTGAAAGGCATGAATTGATACTGCAAGATCGTCATGTGATTTGAACCCGGGGTCTTCGAGTAATAGAGCAAATGCTCTACTTACCCCCGTTTCGATAATTGGTAGATAAGTTGAAAAATGTTCTGGTTGGATTTTAGTTTCCGCTCTAGTTAAAGGAAGAGTTGAAATGTTTGTGATCGTGTACTTTCGAATTGGTCCAGTCATGTCTCTGATATGGCCAGATGTACCACGCATCATTCTTTAGGGTCGTGCTTCGGGGGGTTTTTAAAAGTAACTCATATTCGTAGATTCATTCGTCCCACTAAGCTCCTTCACTATTGGAAAGTAGTATCCAGGTAGGTCGGAACGAAAATCACCCAGCCAAAATCTGTTTTGATTTGGTTTTCAATTTGATATTTGATTACTGACGAAATCATTGTAAACATCAGCCTTCAATAAAGTGTCAAGAGGCGAGGCATTTTCAAGCTTGGGTCAAACAGAACTAACTGACTCCATTTGTGATTATATCAAATCAATAACAAATTTTCATATAGTTATCTCATTCACATATAGACTGCGCTAGTGAAAAATCTACAAACATTTTCGCAGCAATTTATCTGCCTAGAACAATAAAATTTAGAAAAAATTTTGGCAGCAAAACGTGAAAAATTAATTTTTTTTTCTTAAATTAATGGACAAAATTATTTTCTAGCTATGAAAATAGTTTCGAACTCTATTTTTATTTCTTGTACGACAAATAAAACAAACGTAAAAACTTATCTCTAATTTAGTGGAGACTTGTGGAGACCGCCTTAAAATTTATCTTAGCTTGAGCTGGATACTTAGCTTTACTTATAAAAATGACACAATTGAAAACGAAAATGAAAGTTTCACCGCTGAATTATATTTTGCGAAATTGGTATTTTTCGTATCGAAGTATAGATGTCTCTGTTTAACTCTACACATCTGCATTTTCATCTGCAGGTATGGCAAAAGTAAGCTAATTTTTTGACATTTCATCAAATATTTTTATTTCTTGTTAAACAAACTCACATAAAAATGATAATTCAATATGAACCGATGTTAGTTGAACTTTTTACTAAAATCGATAAAATTGACCAACTACTTTGTTTAATTAAGCTAAGGCTGCGGTCCAATTCGTGCCTTATTTTGTGGATACTGACTTATTTGAAAGTTCACAATAAACCTCCAGTAGTCTAGACTTGTTTGACTTTTATGCGAGGCTTGCGCTCAAACTGCTATCTCATCAAAATAATTCTAATAAGTTTCCAATAAGTCTATTCGACAAGAGTCTTATTGTAGACTTTCAAATAAGTCAGTCTCCACAAAATAAGTCACGAATTGGGCCGCAGCCTAAGTATCCAGCTCGCGCTAACATAAATTTTAACGCGGTCTCTCTCCACAAGTCTCCACAAAATTATAGATAAATTAGTAAGCTAAAAATTTTATGTAGAGATAAATTTTGACGTTTGTTTTATTTGTCGTGTTTGTTGTAACAAACAAAAATATAGCTCGAAACTATTTTCATAGTCTAGAAAATTATTTTGTTGATCCACTTTAAAAAAATAAATTTTCACGTTTTGCTGTCACAAATTGTCTAAATTATATTATTCTAGGCAGATAAATTGCTGCGAAAACGTTTGTAGAGTTTTCACTAGCGCATTCTATATGTGAATGAGATAACTACAAACTTTTCACGTCAGCGGCGTATACCGCATCTGCGAAATTGTGAGCTAAATATGTTTTTGTTATTTCTCTAGCTAAATTTTGTATGTAAAATTTATCTTAGCGTGAGCTGTATACCGAGATTTAAACGACACACTTTTCAAGGAACAATTTATTTGGTTAATTTTGGGACGCCAGCAAAAATTTCATTTCACGTTAGCTGCATACTGGCCGTACATCTAGAATTTAAAGTGAAATGAAAACCTCCGCCAAATAATCGTGTGAGCCGTACATGTATATCAATGTTTAAACTTTCATAGAATAACACAAACCGCAATTATAGATTTTTTTTTGACTTTTATGACAAATTAAATAAAGTTTTGATTGTTCACTAGGGCCCTTTATTACTTGTTGGCTCTCATGTAATCCATTTCGAACTTACTCCATTAAATATTTGTTTGTCTGAGAAACTTTTTGGGGCTTGAGATGAAGACGTGACGTAGTCGTATTTAATTTTCTTCGGTACTAAAACCTCTAAAGCCTTTTGCTAGGACAGCCTAGAACTCTCCACATTCTTAGTAGTCTCCAATTTAGCCTCCTTTATACTAAAAATTTTTGAAATACAGATAGAAGCTCTCATTAGGATATCGATTGAGCCAAATAGGCTATCGCAAGCCCAATTTGCATATTGCAAGGGGAAATCTGAGGAAATTGCTCTCCACTGCCTTATTCCTCCTATCAAGAAATCCCTTGAACATAAGGAATACTTCACGGTAACTTTTTCTTGATATAGAGCGGTTCTTTAACAATATCAGACTGGATGCTATCACAGAAGCATTCTTTTCTCTATGCATGGACGGGTTGGCCGCCCAATAGTAGATTTGTGAGTAGTAACATATTACAACGTGGGGTATTATCCCCTCTTTTTTGAAACTAGGTCATAAATTGCCTATAAATAAATTTAGAAGGGTGTGGCAGTAAGGTGGTTGAAGTTTTCTGTGAAGAAATAAATGTAAATATCCCTTTTTGTCTCCCATACTATGGATATACGATTTTCTATTGACAGTCATTCCCCAATTAAGACGCTCAAACCATATATTTGCTTACGTCGAAAGTAGGCCAAAATTGTCTCTCATTTCTTAACAAGGTGGCAGCAATTACTAGAGAGATCTGGTCAAAACTGGACCTGTCAAGATAGCTGGTACTGCTGTGGCAGCAACATGTCTATATGGTGGTGGATGCTATTACACTGTAACTGGACAGTATCTCTCAGGTAAGTATTCGAGCCGAATTTTAAGTCTCCTCACATGATTATTGTCGTAGTTGCGTATATGAAGAGAAGGAAGAAACTGCTCTCGATGTGTTTTGCACCTGTCGCCGTTTAGCGCTTAATTGAAATTCCTTGGAGCTCCCCTCCTAAATGACTTGAAAAGCCTCAGTAAAATGGACGTCAAAGATACACCGCTTCTAAATGTCAAAACATTATATTTCTTTCATTTTTGCTGTCATGTCATGTCGATGAATGGCAATTATTAAATCAGACTTACTTCAGTTTCTGAATATTTAAGAACAACATCCGTAATAAAATTGTGATCGAGTGCACAATTTTTGCTTATCACTCTTTATCGAAAAAAGTGTTTTGATGAATCCAAAAAATTCCTCATCTAATGAATCTGAGGAGAATGATGATGATGATGTGAAGTAAATGTCATTTAAAATTGCCTCCGTAACGTAATACTCGAATTTAACCCTTACCGTATTTAACCCACCCGTGAAACAAAGAGTTTAAATTCGTTTTCAGCAAAAATAATTTATTTTCAGCGTTTCTCTTTATGTTTCTAAGTGCGTCCAACTTCATTCATTCATTTTTCATTTGTTTTCTAAAATTGTATTCAGCAGTTGACATTTAATCTCGAAGTGAAAAGAACACATTTTCGAAATGACTGTTGATTTTTATAGATCATTTTTTTATTTTCATTTAAAATAATAGTTTCGATAAATTACATTTGTTATTCGTATTTTTCTTTTGTTCCACCGAAGGAACAAAATACTTATAAAGACATAATGAAAATTTTCAAAAAAAAATGTTCGTGTATTTTTTGCTTTTTTGTTTTTAGGACGAAGATCTCGTATTAGAAGATGGCAGCGCCGATTACTAATTACGGATTTTATTGGGCATCAGAATATGCAGCTAAAACTTTTGAATGTGATAAAATAAAATTTTTTTAAGCCAGCTTCGTAGGAGACGGAATTATTTAAACCAGACCATCCGCCTACTCCGCAGGAAACATTTGATATTATAAATAATTTTCAAGTTTTGAGTGCTTTAATAATTCGTGAAAGTGAATTGTAAATAGTCAACCATCAGGGAAACCATTTAAAACCTGCTTTCATAGGTTTGAATTTGATAATGAGTTATCACGAAGTACCAGCAATTCATGACTATTGGTCGACACAACTCGATTTAAATGTACCATAATATGGGTTTGCACCGGTTTGAGGAAATTAGGTCGGCACTTTATTTTTGTGACAATACAAAAGCACTTCAAAAATCTCATGCAATGTACGATCGTGCCTGGAAAGTAAAACCTCTCATTCACCATTTTAATGGCGCTTTTCTGACTGCCATCAGTAATTCCGAATGCTAAGCTATATATGAGCACATGTTTAAGTTTGTGGGCCAAAATATTATGAAACAATACGTTAAAGGTAAATTTTCATTGAGGTATTTTCATGATTTTATTTGCAGGAAAGCCAGGATTAAAAATGTGGTGTCGCTGTGATTCTAAAACCGGCTACCTTTTTGAAATTGACCTATATACAGGGCGTATAAAACCGTCAATCTAGGAGAAGAAGTAATTCTTCCATTAACTGAAAAATGCATTAATAAAGGATGCGAAATTTATTTTCATAATTTTTCTCCTCAACTTCAACACAAATTGATCATAAATGGAATTAAATCTTGCGGTACTGGTAAAAAGGTAAAATTAGATCGCGGTAATATAGATTTTTACTGTTCTGATAATATTGTTGCTCTTCGATGGATGGCCAGAAGAAAGAGGTGTAAGCCATCACTGTCAACCTATAAAACTGTCAAATGCCTTTGCCAAATCAGAAATCCTGTGATTAACCAGAATAACCACTTCCTGGAAAATGCCGAGAAAAGACAACGCGTGTACCCGCTCATCGAAAAAAATAGTTATGAAAACTCCAAATTTTTGTTCCGTGTGCAATGTTTATTTGTGCTTTACATCTGGAAATTAATGTTCAAATTTACAGTGCGAAAAATATACAGTTCCTATTTGCAAAAAATGTATTAAGTTATTATTTCCTATTTGCAAAAAATGTATTAATAATTTATAATTTTATGCAATAAAAATGAAATGTGATATTTTTTTAAGTCTATAAGTACATGGAACAAGCCATATTTTCCTCATTCTGTAATTTTCCGAATTTTTTTGTGTGTTTTCTTATTAATTTAAAATTGCGCCAGAAAACCAAAAATTTTCATCGCATTTAGTACGTATGTGAAGCTGGCCCGCAAACCATCCGAAAAACGCCTTTTCAATTTAGGTGTGTCTCTCCACTAAATTTATTAAAAGACTCTACAGCCCGAAAAATTAAAAAATATATGAAGAAAATCAAATTCCATCCCGAAAAAAATAAGAACAGTCTCACGAACACAAAACAAAATTTAAGTTGAAAATCTATTACAAGAAGAGATTTACCACACTTAAAATTAAGAAATTTAAAAACAAAATCGCTAAATGCTGATGGTTAGTGCAATAATTAGTCATATACCGCCATATCTGTCAGCCTCTGTGAACCGAAACATTAAGGTCGTTGAAAAATTTTCAAAATATTTTATTTGAACGATATTGTTTTTAAATTTCTTAATTTTGGTGTGGTAAATCTCTTCTTGTAATAAATTTTCAACTTAAATTTTGTTTTGTGTACGTGAGACTGTTTTTATCTTTTTCGGGATGAAATTCGATTTGCTTCATATTTTTTTAATTTTTCGGGCTGAAGAGTCTTTTAATGAATTTAGTGGAGAGACACACCTAAATTGAAAAGGCGTTTTTGGGATCGTTTTCGGGCCAGCTTCACATACGTGCATTTAGTAAAGTCCGTGAGAGAGTTAAACATGTATGTTTTGACAAGTAAATGGTGTATCACAACAACAAAAAATGGTTTACTCGGTCAAAAAACCTAAAGTAGAGAAAATTAGCCTGGGTGTAGTAAAATATTACCCTTGTGGTATTTTTTTTCAATTGAACATTTTGACAGCACTTTGAGTACCATTTTTACCCTCAGTGTAACATTTTTCGTTCAATTGAAATCAACATTAGTTTGGATTTTTAGTATTTCATTTTTAAATGTGAATCAAGTTTTCAATATCGATTTAACTTTAATCTTTTATCATACTTAATCGTTTCAATATCGCATTTATTAACCGATTTATTAATACATTGATACGTGATTAAATTTAGGAGAAATCTAGGAAAATTTGCTAGACCCCTTTTTATGTTAGTTCAAGGTACAGTCAAACCTGTTTTTGTGCGGTCTGTTTTTATGCGATTTTTTATGCGGTATGAAAAAAATTTATTCAGTACAATCTACTTAAGTTCTTTCAAAATTTCAATCAAATTAAAACATAATGTGATTAATCTAATTAGTTAATTGACGTTGGCCATTTTATTTTTTCGATTTTTATATTTCATCATATTGCGTAAGTATTGTGTCAGGCTGCGTCATGTGTTGAGTTTTTTCTAACTGTAACTTTTATTATGCGGTCCCTATTGAACCATGCTACACAAGATTTTAGTTTCTGGCGCGACATAAAAGTTTTATCCTTGAGTCCAAAATGAAAAAATAGAAAAGAAAATAAAAAAATTTAAGGACGTTTTTGAGATGTAGATTTTTGTTTAACTTTTATTTTCGAGAGAACAGAATAAAACAATACAAAAAAAAATTGGTGTTTTAATATAAAATAAAGGTTTAAATTAACAATAAAAATCTATTACGACTTAGTTTGGTACCAGAAACTAAAATCTTGTGTAATATGGTTCATTGGATAATGCCACAGGGGAAACACAGAAACCGTATTTTTCTTTAACACAAACAAATGAAATAAAAAAATATTTGAAGGCCATTTTTGACTTATGCCAGCGTTGCCCAAAGTGGGTTTCGCGAAACCCCGGGGTTCCGTGGCAATTTTTAGAGGTTCTACGAGCTAGTACCAGATAAAATCCGTGCCATAAGGTTTCATTTGATACATACACACTACATTTCATACATACATACCAAAATTAAACAACAACGATAATTATTGGGTACAAAATCCTTTCAAAAGCAATGAAAAGCCAATGGGACTACTAGCAGTAGAATACGAGAATCTAATTGAAATTAGTTTGAACACTCACTAACTTCGAAGAATGTAATACATATATTGATGAATATAAAAATTTAGCCAAAAAGGCTATAATTGAAGAATCAGAAAAGGGTTCCGTGGCAAAATAAGTTTGGGAACCGCTGACTTACACATTTTAGTTTAAATTTTATTTTCGAGAGAACAGAACAAAACAAAATAAGAGACACATGCATATACATTATCTATTACGACTAGTTGGCCTTGAAAAAATTACCAGATACCAGAAACCTCGTGTGGAATTTGGCATTCACCGCATCTAAAATAAGTTTTTTAAATGTGTTGCGAAAACTATTTTTAATACCTAGGACGGTATGTTGTACCATCACTTCGAATTGAAATTCGAAAAAAGTCGAATGTCGGTATGTTGTGTCATTTTTGAAAAGCAAAAATGATACAACTTTCACTTTTTCGATTCGACTTTTTTCCAATTCGACTTTTTTCGATTCGAAGTGATGGTACAACATACCGTCCCTACTCGTGATGTTTCGGAAGATTTTTTTTATGCGATCCCTAGTACCGCCAAAAACAGGTTTGACTGTATTTTAAATATTTTTTGTAGTTTGGCCACTGCAGTCTGATGGGACGACCGAATTTTTTGATTTAAAAATTGCAATATTCCATTACGTCGAAACCAAACAGCCAATGACTTGGTTACCTCACCTCAATATGAAGCTGGTGTCTATGTAGCTGTCGCCCAGTGTAAATCCAACATTTTATATAAAGTTTTGTTTCTTAAAAATTATTTGTTTTTGGACTGGAATAATGCGACAAGAACTACTCCATCGACTTCGAAAACCATACAAGCAGCAGCCGCCCTGGACAAAATCTGCAGCTTAACAAAAGTCCAATGGATCATTAAGTTCTCGTTCTTAGTGAATTTTTTATGTATTTCGTTCATTTTGAAGATGCAATTTCCGGATTGAAAGACAATTTAAATAAAAAATGAGAAAGAGACCGAAAATATGTCAAAGTTCAAATAGAGAGGCATTTCCCGTTGTACGAGTAAATATTATGTGGGTGTTGAACCGGATGTCATCAATGCACGACTATAGAAAGGTATAGATAATGAAGACAATTCGATTATATTCGTATTATAATTTATTCTAAAATGCTTACTCGTCGTGAGAAGAATATGAATTTTTTCTTTTTTTTTAAATTACCATCACTTTCAATTAAATTCATTAAACAAAACCAAAAACTAAAAAAAAATGTTTGAAATACGTAATCCACTGTGCGCATCTTTTGTGTATATATATATCGTAACTCGTAAGTAAAGTACATGGTACATAAAAATAAAGTAACCTCAAGCTCATATAAAATATTACTTAACGCAACTACAAAAATTAGTCATATAATATTTATATTTACTATGGCTTGGGCATTACAACACGCGGGCGCACATAAAAACAGTAAACACTATGATTTACTATTATCGTCCACTCATAAAACTGTTTTTTTTTTTTTTTAAATTGCGAGTAGCAGCTAAATATCGGTCGATTAAGAAATCGCGCTAGACTATATCAACACCCAAAAAGACACTGAATTTTTTTTTGTTTTAATTTTAAGAATGTTTAATTAATTAGGCGTCGATATAATTTAATGCGGTGAGAAACGATAAACATTGTAATTTAGTACAGTAAAAGTTTGAAGGTTACATACCTGTAGGCCAACCAATAATACTATAAATGGCCAAATGTTGGCCATATTGCGGAGTGCGCTGAGTTAAATCAAAAATATTTTGTTGTTGTTGTTGTTGTCGTATTCTTGATGATATTTTTTTCTGCGAAATAAATAACGTTTAGAGATTAGTATTGATCGCAGATGATTAACCATTTTATATAAACATTAACATAAATAATATTAAATCGTTAAACGATTCCTATTTTAATTCTTCAAGTGTATGTATATATATAAATAATCTTGAATTAATTAACATTTACAAATCTTATCTAGCAATTTTTTTTATGCGATTTTATTGCCTTATACGTGATTACTATTTATACGAGGTAATTGTGATCAGAGTGGCGCACATTATACTTATACGTGGTACCAATATCGATCTATGGGAAATTAATATAAATACGACCTTGCCAAACATTTATTTTGGTGTAGCGACCTTGGTGTATGTAATTCGCGGCAATCTAATTTATCCGTATATAATGTTAAAATTAATTAATTATTTTGACATAAACCTCTTGTTTAGAGATATTATGCAGTGATAAAATATATTGGAGTCATCCAATTTATGTAAATTAATTTAATTTCATAACATTTATTTGAATCATCTTCAACTCTCTCTCTATATGTTATATGCCCATACTTGAGTCGTGTTATTATTGCGGTGACCAAAACAATTTTGTGCGAATAAACAAAATATAATGATAGAATGCCGAAAACTACTTGTTTACTCCGCAGCTATTCAAGTTTTAGTTAGGTAAATTTCTTAATTATCTTAAGATATTATGTCAATTTATTTCATTTAATAATTATTTTATTTAAATATTAATTATTTACTTAACAATTTTTTTTTATATAATCTTGGTAAGCATCAAGGTAAAATTTTTACATTTCACATAAAGCGCACTTTCGTAATATTGAAATTATTTATGGCATTTAGCGTGAAGTAATTGGTAATTATTCAAATATTAAGATAACAATTAGTTTTTATATAAGATGGTCGTAAGAAATTCTTGTCCGATTTAATTTAAAGTGCAAGGACTGTTTTTTAAATTTTTATTTGTCTTAGTTTTACTTAAATTTATTATGTACATTTTTTGCTTTTGCTCGAAATCATATAGTGAAAGTGAATCTTCCTTGCATTATTTATCTCACAGCGCGCGCCTAAATTGAGATTAATGGTCCGATTAATCAATAAATTATAGACGACGGGTCAGTTCAAACCCACAAGAGACCTACGCGTTGACCAGAATGCTTATACTTCGAACGTTCACAGAATGGATCGTAGAGCAAAACAAGTGTTTGTTGTGGAGCTGAAAATTCAAGAATGAACTTTCCTTTTGGGATGGCGCAGTGATTGGACCGTTCTTCTTTGAGAATGCGGCTGGCAATGCAGTCACTGTCAACGGCGTTCATTACCGCGAGATGATGAATTATTTCTCTTCTGTGGCCTTATTCTGTTAATTCCCCGCCTATATGAAATTAGGAAAAGAATTTACATATAAATTCTATTTCAATAATTTTTTTCTGGCATACTAAGGTAAAAAGTTAGTGGTAATTTTTTTGAAAACAAAATAAAATTGGGAATAACTTTCCCTTATAATTTCGCTATGGAAAAATTATTCCCGCAATTTACAAATATTTACGTCAAACTTTTTTGTCAGTAGTTCAGAAAAAACTGATTTATAGACAAAAGCTATGTAAAATCTTTCCCCGGTTCCCTATTCCCAAGGGATTACCAGAATAGGGCCACTAGTGAATTGGCCACCAAGATCATGCAATTTGACGCCGTTGGATTTCGTTCTTTGGGTTTTTAAACAAAAGGTTGCCAATAACCCAAGAACAATTCCTAATTGAAAGACGAGGTGCAACGCGCTGTTGATGAAATTGAGTCAGACACTCGTTGATACTATTTTTAGAGTCAAAACATCAGCTTTTTTTTTTTTTTTAATTTCAAAATGGGTTTTGATTTTTTTGTAGAAAGAAATGCATTATAGAAGTTTTTTTAAACAAAGTGATCAAAAAATTAATGTTCCTGGAAGCATGGTTTCGCCCGAATTTATTTACAACTACAATTTGACAAATTTTTTAATATATGGAAAAAAACGATAAAGGATTTGTTCGATAAAGAAAATATAAATGCTAAATTATTGCTAGTGTTAATGAGAACCCAAAAGCATCAATTCTCCATCGTTCATAGCAATTACCCAATCAACCAACCACTTTATTCAGAAATTTACATAAAGAACTTCATTTGAAGGTATAACTAAATAAAAGCCATCAGACTTTCGATTTCGTCAAACAATCTGAAATTCCACAAGAAATAATGAAAAAATTGAAAGTGCCTGTCTGGTGTAGTTTTTGGGTTGGGGAAAATAAATGTTAGCTTGCCGAAAAACAACTAGTGTTTACTTACTATTTTCCATTACTAAATCGGAATCTTTGTGCTAACATTTGAAATTAAAATTTAGATACTTAACGAATAATTTGTGTTTCATCTAAAATTTAAAAATTAACTGGACTTTTAGAAATATTAATTCATTATTTGCCGATTTATGCTCTATTTTTTTCGATGGAATGCAATGAAGTTAGGAATTTAAAAAAAAAGTTGGCACTAATCGGTACTTGTTTGTAGGGCGGCGGTAATAAAATATTTTATGTAGCATCATCATACATAGTTAAATTACGCTGAACTAATTTTGAAGATTTTTGGACCGGATGTATTTTGCTGGGGAATATAAGTCCATCATTTTTAGGTTTATTTAACATTCGTTTTGGCTCAAATAACCGCCGTTTTTTGATTACTCGTTGCCATTTAAAAGGTAATTTCTTTACCATTCATTAGGGTCTCGTTCCTATTAGCAAACAACTGAGATAGCTAGTAGAGATGTAAATTGAGTTTTTCGCCATTGGACAGCAGTTTAAAGTAGAAGGTTTCCTCCCAATTTCATCAAAAACACAGCTTAACCTTCCAGCCTCTCGATCTTGTTTGGCCAATATTTGGGCCGCTTCGCCACCCTTCGACCACGATCGTTTCCTCTTGTCATTGTCGTATGTCACCCATTTTTTGTCGCCAGTCACCATCTGCTTCAGGAATTGCTCGATTTCATTCCGTTTGGCCAAGTATTCGCAAATGGTAGCACGGTCCAACCAGTTTTTTTTGCATCAACTTGTGTTCGATTTTCAGCTCCTTGGCGATGCATTGGCAGCTCGCATGCCAGCCTACTTCGACAATTTCCAGGATTTTACCGTAACGGAATCGACGAAACCTGCCTGACTTGCTTTTTCGCCTTTATCGATGCAGAATTGTAAAATCTAACGAATTTTCTCTTTATTTACCTCCATTCACGATTTGCTATAACTAAATCAATCAATTACAACAAGGACAAAATAATTTTTTTAGTACATGAATTCCCCTATCCAACGAGTATAAGTATGGCCTACTGCAAATTTATTAGTCAAATATAATGCTGGGCCGACATGTTGTAACTATATCACTATTTTCGCTTCGACGAAATAACCGTGCTACTTTGATGAAAATTTAAAAATTTACACAAAAAAAAGGTTTACTTCCAAAATACCGTCATTCTATCGAAAATGCATCGAAGCGAAAATAGTGATAGTTACAACATATCAGCCCTGGTAACACGTATGTGTTACGATTAATTCAAGTATATAAAAAGGGAAATCCCAATTTTTTTTTGTTTTGTTACGAATTTCAATGAGAAAAATTTATTAGTTGTGTAGTGTAATTCAAAGTGTGTGGTTCTCGTCGAAGCAGGTACGAACTAGTAGATATTTTTTAATTTGTGTTGTGAATTCTAAAATTGTAAATTAGATTTTTGTGATTATAAAATATTAATAAGTTCATTAAATGCTCACAACAAAATAAGTTCATGTTAGCCCGACCGCTAATCGACTATATTTTAAGAAGATGATGGGAATATCCCTTAGAGGAAACGGTGGCAGTGGACGAGCAAATGATACCGTTTAAAGGGCGTATCGATATAAAGCAGTATATGAAAGGCAAGCCGTAACCCCGTAATTTTTTGATTTACCAAGATTCAAATACAGAAATTTCATCAGCAACTAAAAGCATATTTGAATTTGGGCCAGCAGCTGTGCTAGAACTACGGATACCACAAAACGGCCATTCATTTGTCTTTGATAACTACTTCAGTTTAATTTTGGAATGGAAGGAGTGGAGCTTTTGGTTCAATTAATAACGTGTTGTAGAATTTTCAAAAAAAGCAAAAAAATGGACGCTAAAAATGATTTCTCTGTTCCTGGGCCTTTCCGTTGCCTCGTCGTGAACAAAAATCAAATGGATGACGGTTATGAATTTAGATTGCATCTTGCTAAGATTTTGGTTTCCAAAATCAGAAAAAAGAGGTCGATCGCTTTCCAATTCATTTGAAGCGATGTCTCCAATTTCCAATAGACGAGATCCGGTTAGATAAGATGAACCATCTTCTGCAGTACAAAAACGCACTGAACCGCATCAAGCAAGATGCAAATTGTCATAATGTCTTGGTAAATCAAGGATTTATTGCAAAAAATGTAAAGTGCATTATGTCTTAATAATAAGAAAAATTGCCTTTGCCTATCACTCAAAAACCGAATATTATAGGTGCACGTTGTTTTTATGGTTGAGACCGAATTTCCAAAATTTTATTTATGTTTATATTTTTGCTAAGTTTCCTTATTTTATTTTAAGTTTTATTTGACGGTTATTGAATTATCTGATTATATAAATAAAGAATTTTAAAACCCAATTACTCAGCCCTCGGCTGAGCGGTTAACGATTACATGGATTTGGTAAAGTTATGCCACATAAAATATTCCGTAATTTTTGACAAAGGAGTTCATCACCCCGTTAATACCTATAGCAAATTATATAAACCTTAAATCCAGGAATTTTTGAAATTAGTCCTGTTTTAACTAACTTTAACCGCACTAATATTTATATTTATTGTAGAAAATTATGGTTAAAATAACCGTTAAAAGAATCCATTTCAATACGTTCGACTATATTTAAAACCGTCGATTATGCAGATTATTTACAGACCAATGTTTGCCAATGTTTAAAATAGGAGTCACTACCTAGTGCAGATTTTTTCTGGCTAGATTTTTCTGTTTACGTCAGTGATAGATTCTAAAAACATTAATTTTAAAGTTTTTTTTATTTAATTTTAATGAAATTTATTTTGATTTTTTGTCGAATGTGTTTATCGTTATTTTGAACCCCGTTATTTTGAAAATTAGTTGCAAGCTTTTATAAATTAAATTGAAGTTGCCGCTCTTCTTGGATTTTAACTTTTATTAGAATATGGTAATCTTAACTTGATTGGCGAACTCTCTGTCTTTTGGCAGAAATTATTCGATAGGTTACTTGGTGATCCACGTGTTGCGACGTGGAGCTTTCAACCGATACACTGACATGGAAGATGGATCAGAACTGAGAACTGCATTCCAACAGAGGGTCTTATAGTTTTTTTTTTTTTTTTTTTTTTTTAATATATTAATCATCCAATGGATTTAATGTCCTTTTAAGGTTAATTAATACTCCTTTTTTTCATTCACGACACATTTACAGAATCCACCTGCACGTTGCAAGCTCCATGTCAACCTGCACACTTGTGTTTATTAACATCAACGATCGATGATGAAAATTTGCTTTTGCATCATACCTTTGGCGAGTTCGAGCCCAATACGTTCCTGTCCAAATGTCGAAACATTTAACCGTTGCACCATTTGTCGGGTCTTGCTAAGTCGTAGCAGGAGTATCTATAGGCCGCTTAATGGCCATTTAGTGAAAAAATGGATTCTGGAAAAATTTTAACAGTGGGAACGGTCAAAATTTCGGTCAACAAAATAATGATTTTCAATAGTGCAACTGCCTTAAAAATTCGTAGAAATGCTAAGTCATTAATAATTTTTTTTTAAAATACTACTTCGTTCGTAAGCTTTAATACCAGTTGATAAGCACTTCAATCTTCGTGAAGTCATAAATTGAGCTAACTCAGTGGCTAAAAATAAGTACAGGAACTGCAAGTGCCAGCAATTCAACAGTACGGTGTGTAACGAATAAAGCTCTAAAAGACCGATATAATAGAATAGAAAATGTTTTTTTATTGTCCAGTATTGTTTTCACCACCAAAGAAAATAATTGGCCCTTAATGTCAAAATCGATAAAGAACAGTTAATTTCCGTCCACAAAACAGGTAAATCCAATCGAGCTAAGATTGCAATCTTCTAATATCAGTTCAAATCCTTTATAAAGCAACAATCTGATGTATCATGAACAAGTTTATGAAATTTGAATCAGGGAGGAAATGCACATTCCAGTCCCTTTTATGAGCAAAAATTCGGAAAATGCAAAAAGTTTCGAAATGCAAAATATTAGATAAGATTTCTTTGGAGGTTTAAATGTTAAAATTTTCTTTATATTATAAAAATGTGTTTACTACTTTTCTACCTTGGCATTTTTGAAAAATAAAGAGAGACTACTATTGGTACGCGCATTATTCTATAAAATGGACTTCCAAAGAGCCTTGGTTTCACCACTAAACATCACACAAAATGTAAGCCTTAGTCACATACGAATAATAGGCAAAAGGTAATCGCCTGGTTGCGTCACCGAGTATCTAATCCAGAACCTCCCGTTATCTTGAATTCCGAAGAGCTGTGGTCTTCTGTGGAAGAACGTAGAGAGATATAAATGACTAGAGACATGTGATGGTTACTGTATCGTTTTATGCTTAATTTCGCAGTATGTTACAAGAGTGATCATATTGGCGAGAATATTTAAGTACTGGATTTCTGGTTTCTAACCAAATTAAATTTACAATTTTATCAAGAAAAATTATTTTTATCCGTTTGAAACAAAAATATACAATTGAAAATTTTCTTTCAAAATGAAAATAAATATGCAATTTATGTTAGGCTTAAAGTGATCAAATTTGAGAAGCTAATTCGTTAGATAATAAAATTAAATAAAACAATTTGTTTATCAAACTAAAAACATGAAAACAAGTATAAATTATTGAAAAGTTAATAATCGCTTGTGATAAGGTCAACAATCATAATGATAAAGAATTTTTCAATTTGCACAAGATTTTAACTAATTTGAATAATTAATTTTTTCACTTATTTTCGGATCATATTTGCAGAAAAATTGTTTTAATATTAGAAGCCAGGGCCTCGAGAGATTAAATTGATAATCAATGTCAGTTTTAGTTTCAAATCGAGTGAAAGCTTACGTCAGTATCCGATTGAAGCATTGCTAAAAATGTTTACATAGTCCAAAGTAATCTTTGGTATACAAATGGTAGCGGAGATCGCTGACTTTTAACTTCATTCATCGATGCAATATTGCAACTTCCTCTGGCAGATTCAACCTTTTGTTTTGATAAAATTAACATGTGTTTGAAGATCTGAACGCACTCCATTCCTCATCTCTATAAAAATGAGTAAGGGATCAGACAATTTACAAATTTGTTGGGGACAGAACAATACACCATCATCACCGATTTAATGGTATAAGGTAGTGTTTTGAAGCTTTAATTAACTTTGATTGACCTTTGAATTTACTTTGACAAAAACTGATAGGCGTTCGATACTTTTTGAAATTTTGTTTAAATTTTAGCACAAAGGACTGTTTCAATAAGAAATATTATATTAAGAAATCTTCAATTGGGGGGATTGACCTGAAATGATATTCTTTTTGTTTTTCCCGACTTTCGGGTTTTTTGGATATCGAAAAAATCCGCCCTATTATGAAGCTAAAGAATAAAATGCTCCAAAATATTTTTCGAACGCACATGGTACCGACTAAATTCGCTATATTATGAAACTAAAAATGAAAAATTGAAGCGGTTTATTTCAAAAGCATGTCAAATAATTTGAATGCTACTTTCTATTCGAGTTTTATATGCGACTGATCGTATAATTATTCGATATCGAAACTAATCTAAATTGAAAAATTTCATAATTGACCCCTGATTTGATCAGACTCAGCAGTAACTAACTTAGTTTATTAAATTAGGCTTTTTTGAAAATTAATTATGCTTAAGCAAAGTCAAATCGGAATTTACTCTCAGAAATCAAAAGCTTCACTACTATCATTTATTAAAATTAACATTTGCAACTTACTGATACGGTAAGCTTTCATTCGTTTAATTTAAAAAGCCTCTATTAATGAATTTATTGAAAATCACGAACCGGAGTTTTTCCTGAATGAAAATCTTAGTCTTTTTGGACATGTTCTACATCTTTTTGCTTACAAGCATTGAGTTTATAGAGTTTTAACTTTTTACAAATCCATTCGTCAAAGTAAGTAACTTGTAAGTATTTTATGTGCAGAAGCGAGTGGAAGTTTGACCAATGAGAGGTCAGTAAGTTCAACTTTTAAATAACACATGCAAAAAATGCACGATGGTTTTGGCACAGTGGACCAATTGACCGATTCCGAAATTTTATTTTATGTTATGATAATTTTGCTAGGCACGCTGTAGAAGCATAAGCACAACGAGATGCTCTAAAAAGATTTTTAAATGTTGACAATTTAAATTCCTGCTAAAATTCCAAAGTAGAGCGTTATAAATATTTTTCTCGGTGCAGAAAAGCAATTTTAGCATTTTGTGCATTTGTGTTAAAAAAAATTGGTTTTGCTTGTCAAAAAATTGGAAAAACTTTTTTGGCAGTAAATTTTTACTATTTAAAATATACTTGCATGTTTATGAAATGGATTTTCAGTGTGTGAATTGGGTTTTAATGTTGAAAACTGTACAGGTTGTTTAGGTAGAGTACCCATTTCTATACTCCCTTAAACGAGTGACTGAAGGTGTCATTCAAGTTTTAATAACGGTTTTGTTGGCAAATTGTTCATTTTATGAAGAAGTTGACGACTTCAATTTTACGGTTTAATACAATATAGTTGAGTTAGTTCGGAACATTTTATACCAACAAACATTTTATACAAAAAATTTTCTTAAAAATGTTGACTCTGATAAGGGACAGCAAGCCATAACATGCTTTGTATATTTTGTATAAATTCTGGAACCAAATTCAATAAGAAGTAACAAAACGAACGAAGTAACAAGCCGAAATTTTTTGAAATCGAGAAAATCGAATAATATTTTAAGGATTCATTCGATTTAAGGGTAATCATTTGATTTAAGAAGTTTTATGAATTTCTGGAAGATTATGAGCCATACCACAGTTTAAGTCAAATTGGAAGACACAAGACCTTTTGACATATCTAAAAATGATGAGTTCTATTGTAAAAATTTTTAGGTATTGTAAAAATACGTGATGCTTTTGGCATAATTCATTTAAATGGAGACGATTACGTTACCTTGCTTTAGAATTATATGAACAAGATGCTGTAAGGAACGTACCAAAATGTTGGTGATTCTAATTCCTTCTATAATTGCAAGAAAGAGCACTATATTTTCCTCACAATCAAATTAATTTTGTTAAGAGCAAATCTGGACAGCCTGATCAACTGATTCAAGCTTATCGCTGTTTAAATCACCAAGGAACTACAAATTGGACCATTTGCCTCTTTTGCCAATCCATGTGGGGTAAAGAAAAAATCTAAAAAATATTTTGTGCAACGAATATTTCTAAAGATTGTGTAATGCCAAGGTATAAAGATACTTGAATGAGCTGGAGGAACTGCTTAAACAAACTACAAGCCTATCATTGTAGTTTTTGAAATGGAGAATTTGCCGGAGTTTGAATTTGGTTTAAAAAAAAGTTCAAAACATAAACGCCTGTTTAGGTAGAGTTTACCATTTCTGAAACAAGTGGCTGAAGACGCCTTTTCAAGTTTTAATAACGCTTTTGTAGATAAACTTTGCATTTTATGGAAAGGTTAATGTTTTAGATTTTACGGTTTTTTTACGGACCAACAGGTAATGTTCAATTATCTTGTTAAAAGTTATTTATAAAAAGTTAACAGTTTCAAAACGATATTTTCTCATTACCTGGGTTTTGAAGAAGGAACGATTTATTTGAGCCATGTTTACCATCTTGCAACTGTCTTATCGCCTGATTATTTTATTAATTTTTTCCCAAAAGTTCATAAATTTGCGCACTAATCCGCACGTTGATTATTTTCATAAAAATATTTAAAATTGGTCCACAAAGGAACCCTTTGGAAAATCAAAATCTATAGTTTTCATTAAAAGACGTAATTTGGTTCTTAAACGAGAAAGGTTTAATCTATTACCATGCCCAAACTATAGTTGCATGAATTTGTAAAGGAAGTACCTTTTTGATAAAATTAAACCCAATGTAGCGGGTTTCTAAAAGTGCTAAAAAAATTTAGCCAAAATAAATTTTAAATTTTTTTTAGAATTAAGGAGTTTTCACATATTTCGACTGCTTCGGTTTTTCGATAAGCCACTGACTTTAAAGCCTGGAGTTTTAAACTGAATGTAACCCAAAACAAACGTACCATTTGAAGGGGATCAAAATGACGAAAGTTCAGAAATTTTTTCTAGTTGCGGAGGTCATGTAAATTCAATAACTAACTTGGGAGATTAGGCGGCTGTTAGAATAGTTTAGCTAAAACTTTCAACTTCTCGCAACCGCATAAGACAATTCGCGAAAAATTTTTAAATTTTATCTTAAAATTTTTAGTTGGTATAATTGGAATTGTCAAACGGTTCCTACAGTTTTTAAATCGTAATCGTCCAAAAATTGGAGAATTAATAATAATTCAATTCCAATGGATTCTTGCGATTTGTTCAATACCACAGTGGTTATTAAATATTTATCCATTTTATCCACTTCAATTCTTAAGGCCTTATTTTACTTGAGCTTTGTTGTTGATTTAATAATTTAGAAATCTCTGGCCGGAAATCTGTTTGTGTATTTTAATAGTGCCGTGTACACACGATTATATTTGGTCTTGTAATTTTAAGGAGCATATTTAAAGTCTTGCTCAATCTGCCAATTGATCTATCTAAATATTTAAGGCCGATCTAAAGAAAATACTATTTACAAGGTAGGCACTAAACTGTGCACTCCATTTTGTTCAAAATCTTACTGTATTTCACTAAAACTGATCTAGTTGGAGGGTTAACTTTCAGAAATGCTCTTCTCAAAGTTGAATTTGTGGATGAAAATGGTGATGAAGAAACCTGGGCAGGTTTTGAAAATTGATTGCATCAAATATCAAATAAAATTTTCCTTTTCTCACATTCAACCTGTAATTTTTTTGTGGCCAAATAATAATGTTCGAATGGTAGGTATAAGAACGCCGTAGTCAATTATTTCGGGCCGCTCAACAACAGTAAATATAAAAGGAGCACAATCAGAACAAAATTTTCTAATAGTGTACAAAATATTTAAAATGTTGGCGGTTGATCAAAAGAGCGGTGTTAACCACGAAAATAGTACAATTACAGATTTCCTGATCTAAACTTTAAAAAACCGATACATTTGATTTTATAAGATGCCGCTAAAGTTGATTGATCTCGAAAATGCTTATAATTTTTAATTCCATCCGCGATGATTTATAGAAGAAAGTGTCTTAACTATGATCGCGGAACAATGTGCTAATTTATGAATAATAGCGATAATAAAAAAAAAAACAAATTTTTCCAAATGTACCGCAAAATCGAGAAAAAATCTAATGAAAAATCAATTAACGGTACTAAACCATAATTGAGATCAAATCGCTTAAGAAAGAAATTAAAAAAAAAAAATTGTAAAACAAAATCACAGATCATATAGTACACGATCATGTACACGAAAAGTGAAAGCGATACAAATTTAATTGTTTTCCAATCATAATAATTATCATCATATTGTATACACAATTTGTAGATCGTGATCGATCAATATACATTGGTTATCAAAATATTTTATATGTGTATCGTTTTAATTAAATTTTCACGATCGGTGTATAGAGATCGATTTTCCTATTTTGGTCACAAAATCGTATTTTATGTGTGGTTTTAACTACTTGCGTTTAATTTTTATATATTATGTATAAATAATCCAGTTTGGTCGCGTATAATGATCACTGATCACAATTTGATAAATAATCACATTTTCAGTCCAAAACAATATATAAAATCACAAGATTCTTATAAAGAAAACACTTTCACTATATACATAAAAATACTTTTTTTTTTTTTGGTTGTTTTCCAAAATTATTTTAGAAATTTAAATATTTTTATTCTCATAACATAATAAATAATTATTATTATATCACTTTTTTGTTTTGTTTTTGTTGTTAATATAATCCAAGCTTCCGAAATTTTGTAAGATTTGCACAATGTAACGTAATAAATATTTTAAAAACGATATTTACCAAAAAAAAAAAAATTTTTTCTTTTTTTTAAATTACACTCCGAATTATAAAATAATTAACTATGTATTATTATTTAAAATAAAAGAATAAATTAAGAAAATGAACTTCTTAATTTTTCTTCTATGATGTTTGAAATTTAATGGTTTTGTCACAACTAACCAGAAATTTTAAAAAATATTTCCTTAAATACTCGGCCCGAGCGATATGAATAAAAAAGCGCGCGCTTCTCCGCCAAGTTATCACAAAAATTTTTGTTGTTGTTGTCTTAACGTTAAAGGTAAGCTTTTTTACTGACTTAAGTATTATTTCTATTTGTTTTTTGTTTGTTTTGTTTTTACTGTTTATTATTGAATGAATTTAGCCGATGAACCAACCACCTCCACTAATATTTTTAATTTTTTTTTTGGTAATTTAATGTCTCCGTTTTCGTTTGCTTAAAATTACGATCGTGCGCTTACATAGTAAATTTTTTTCTCATCATATTGTTTTTTTTTTTTGCTTAACGAATATTTTATAAGCAAAAAACGAAGAAATCCAGCAAAAAAATATTAATGCTGTGTTCTTGTCTCCATCTCCACCGCTTAAAATAAAATACTATATTGATGAAGATGCTGCGAAGAAGAAAAATTTACGTGTGGAGAAAAAAAATCATCTTCGCGATTTATTATGCATCTTTACGTTTAACAGAAATGTTAAAGAGTTACACGACACAGTAGTAATTAGAATTTCATTCCGATTTAAATATTAAATGCAACGGCTGCGGCGCTTTAAGTTTTTCTCCTCGTTTTTTTTCTGAGCTTAATGTAGAAAATGGGATTAGAATTTCTCGATTTGTGATAATATTCTAGAAGTATTGTTTGGAATTAGAAAAGTTTAATTTGTGAAATTTTTGTAGAAATAATGTGCAAAGTGTGGGAAAACAGTCATAATTGCTAGCAATCAAAATTTTGTGATTTGGCGTTCTGTGTCGAAATATATTTTTAGTGAATGTTTAAATATTTTTAAGCTTTCCTATTTTAAATTTGAATGTCAAATTTTTGTTTTAAAATATTATATTCGTAAATAAATTTGGAACATATTGTAGGAAGTCAACGTTGCATTTGATTCGTTTCATAAGTGGAATATTTTCATAAATTTGATTTCGTTATTTTTGTCATAAGTAGTAGCGATAAGTTAACATATAAATCGATGAATTAAGGAACAGAACTCACTAATTACGAGTATAAAATTAAAGTTTGTGAATCGACGATGTACTGAGGCACTTTCATATCTGCATGTTTGTAAATTTAATTTAAAATCCTGAGTTGTCCTAAACGGCTTAAGGTTTTTAAATTACTAAAATATTTTCTTTTTCAATAATAACTTCTGGAATTGCCAAATTATTAACAATTTTTAGCATGCATAGATAATTCAATATTCATAGACGAAGTAGAAATGGTTCTTGTTGTGGTTTTTTCTCTTTTGGTGATTGGAATGTCCCTGAAGTTAGCAGAACCCATACGCCAAAACATTACAAGATAGTATAGAAAATTTTAGGCTAATTAAAGGCTCTATTAAAATATTTTTGGCTCCATCCCTTCCAAATAAAACGCGGGTTCTGCTAGCTTTAGAAAAAGTTAGCAGAACCCATATCAAAAAAATATTTAAAAACAATTGGAAAATTAAAGGTTAATTTTAGGCTAATTTAATGCCCTATTTATTTATTTTTATTATGCTCGCTCCAGGAGAAAAGTAAGGATTTATCACGTAAAAGCTAACAGAACCCAAAATCGGACCAAAATCAAATTCGAAAGCAAAACAAGATCAATTGACATAGAAATAATTTTAGGCTCATTATGGCCTGATCAACAGCCACATTAACAAATTTTGGGCTCCACTCGTTTTTGGCCAAATTTTAGATCATTTAATCTAAAGCTAGCGGAACACAAATCGAAAATCGGACCAAAACCCGAAATTAGAACGGAAAACAAGAACAATAGACATACAAATAATTTTAGGCTCATTATGGCCTAATCAAATGTCACATTAAACAATTTTGGGCTCCACTCTTTCTGACCAAATTTCAGATCATTTAATCTAAAGCTAGCAGAACTCAAATCGAAAATCGGAACAAAACCGAAAATAGAACGCAAAACAAGAACAATTGACATACAAATAATTTTAGGCTCATTATGGCCTAATCAAAACTCAAAAGCCACATTAAAAATTTGGGCTCCACTCGTTTTTGATCAAATTTCAGATCATTTAATCTAAAGCTAGCGGAAATCAAATCGATTCAGTTGTGTGCCAATTATTCTTGTTTTGCGCCCTAATTTCGGTTTCAGTCCAATTTTCGATTTGGGTTCTGCTAGCTTTAAATTAAATGATCTGAAATTTGGCCAAAAACGAGTTGAGTCCTAAATTTTTTAATGTGGCATTTGATTAGGCCATAATGAGCCTAAAATTATTTGAATGTTCTGCTAGCTTTAGATTAAATGACATGAAGTTTGATCAAGAGAAGGTAGAGCCCAAAATTTTTTAATGTGGCATTTGATTGATTACGGAGCCTAAAATTATTTGTTTGTCAATGGATCGTTTTGTGCATTCTAATTTCGGTTTTGGTTCGATTTTCAATTTGAGTTCTGCTAGCTTTAGATTAAATGATTTGAAATTTGGTCAAAAAAGAGTGGAGCCCAAATTTTTAATCTGGCTTTTGAGTTTTGATTAGGCCATAATGAGCCTAAAATTATTTGTGTGTCAATTGTTCTTGTTTTGCGTTCTATTTTCGGTTTTGGTCCGATTTTCGATTTGAGTTCTGCTAGCTTTAGATTAAATGATCTGAAATTTGGTCAGAAAGAGTGGAGCCCAATATTTTTTAATGTGGCTTTTGATTAGGCCATAATGAGCCTAAAATTATTTGTATGTCAATTGTTCGATTTTCGATTTGGGTTCTGCTAGTTTTAGATTAAATGATCTGAAATTTGGTCAGAAAGAGTGGAGCCCAATATTTTTTAATGTGGCTTTTGATTAGGCTATAATGAGCCTAAAACTATTTGTATGTGAATTGTTCGATTTTCGATTTGGGTTCTGCTAGCTTTAGATTAAATGATCTGAAATTTGGTCAGAAACGATTGGAGCCCAAATTTTTAATGTGGCTTTTGAGTTTTGATTAGGCGATAATGAGCCTTAAATTATTTGTATGTCAATTGTTCTTGTTTTTCGTGCTAATTTCGGTTTGGGTCCGATTTTCGATTTGGGTTCTGCTAGCTTTAGGTTAAATGACCTGAAGTTTGGATATGAACGAGTGGAGCCCAAAATTTTTAATGTTGCATGTGATTAGGCCATAATGAGCCTAAAATTATTTGTATGTCAATTGTTCTTGTTTTCTGTTCTAATTTCGGTTTTGATCCGATTTTCGATTTGGGTTCTGCTAGCTTTAGGTTAAATGACCTGAAGTTTGGATATGAACGAGTGAAGCCGAACAATTTTTAATGTTGCATGTGATTAGGCCATAATGAGCCTAAAATTATTTGTATGTCAATTGATCTTGTTTTGCTTTCGAATTTGATTTTTGATCCAATTTGGGTTCTGTTACCTTTTAAGTGATATAGCTTTACTTTTCTCCTGGAGCGAGCATAATAAAAAAAAATTAAATATTGCATTTAATTAGCCTAAAATTAAATTTTAATTGTTAACTTTTTCTAAAGCTAGCAGAACCTGCGTTTTAGTTGGAAGAGATGGAGCCCAAAATTTTTTAATGTGGCTTTTAATTAGCCTATAATTATCCATACTATCTTGTACTGTTCTGCCGTATGGGTTCTGCTAGCTTAAGGGGCGTTGATTTGGAATACAATTGAACCATTTACAAAGTAAAGAATAGGGTGTGTAAGCAAATTGAAATGATTTCCAATTAAATTCAATCGTAGGCAAACATGATTTTTGTAACGCTTACCTCTAGAAAACTACTGAATTAATTATAGTGGATGTTATTGTTATAACTTGAATATTGTCGTAATTCAATACGTGTTAATTATTGGGCCGGAAGAGGCATCCTAAATCATTTATTGATATACATTATTTTTAAACTAGTGAAAGCCTGTTGCTCTACGCAACTCCCGCTCGTATATTCTGTTGAAATAACAAGTATCTGTTACTCGCGAAATAGCTCGCGAATAAATACTATTTTTGGTTTTGCCTCCCATGAATAATAAACTTCTTAACGTACATCCTACTGGGAACTGAAATCGTGTACTTGCGAACGGTAATTTCATCGGTATCAGCAGAATTGTAGGCAAAATCACACTTTCATCTTTGTACGCCAGTGATAATAGTCGCTTGTACAGTTTTTTGACTGCAAATCGAGTGTTATTATAGCATCGTGGTGGATCATTGTTACGCAGAAAAATAATTGGAATGCCAATCTTGCAACTTATCATCTTCATTCGTTGATGGAATATACATAAATGTTTTTTGTCACTAGTTACGCTCGTTCACACAATCATTTCTAATTTCTGTAATTGCGTTCGATTGTAAGAAATACGCAAATTATCTATTCTTGTGTATTTTATGTTAATTTGAAAAAAGCAGTGGGAAGTTTTTTGGATATTCCCCAAATCCAATAACTGCGTTAGTGTTCATTAATCTGTGTTGAACACAAACATTTCCAACTAACATTAACAGTGTGCCTCTAAATGAACATGTGTTTCTTCTCAAATCTTGTCATAAGCAATCGAGTGTTTCCAATGATTTTTTGCTGACAATCCCACACGATTATTTTGCAAGTTTGCAGCATTTTTTCCATATCAGGATTTGTTGTGTAACGTGTCATTTTTCCAACAGCCTTAAGTGTTGACGCAGTACCGTATGACACAATGGCCGAGGCAATAACGTTTTGCGACCTAACTTTGGCCAAAACTAATGAGAGTGCATCGAGGAAATATAATCTACCACAGAGATTTGTATATGTTACCATTACGTTATACACATTTCGTTTTTGAATTTATTTGGCAGTTTTGTTTTGGATTCGGTTCTATGTGTAAATCTGTTGTGGATGAGTGGCAATTTCCCAGTGCGTGTCGTCTTCCAATGATTGCAGTCGAGGGACATGTCAACACCACCGATAGCACCAAAGGAATATTTTTTAAATATATCGAAAAATGCATTTGATCGTGAAATAAACGTTCTGTCCATTTTCCAGATAAAGAAATAAACGGACAACAGTGTGTGACGTTCATGAACCGAAAATTCAAAAATTCTCGAAACAGCTTCATTGCTATTGATGTTCCGAACCTTTCGATAATTTGCAATTTTGTCATTTCGATTTTGCACCGTAAAAAGCTTTGCGGTGTGAGCTTTACATTTTATTTAAAGTAACGTTATAGTATGACACCACTGCAATCCAGCAAATACTAACGTCACCACCATCTGTTGATCGACGACGATAAAGTGGATATCCATCATTGCCTGAAACTGTTTCTTGAAGCAATCGACGTAGATATATCATTTCATGAACTTTCTTTTGAAAGTGCATGATGAATTCGGATTAATGAAGCCGATGCAAATTTTGAATTTTGCATGAATTTTGCTACAAATTGGACTTGAAAAATTATTAATGTAAAATTACAAAATAAAAAAATCCGCTTTGGATTTGAAAATCAGAAATATAAAATAACAGTAACAGTACTAAAATCACAGGGTGTATAAAATTGTCTTAACCTACTTTTAAAATTATCTTTAGTTAAGCAAAAATCAAACAAATAGTTAGTTTTATTGAAATTTTTAATTGTTCTGTGTCTATCTAAGTGAAGGAAGCCATGATCTACTGGAAACCTTTATTTTAATTGAATTTAGTTCTACCGATGCATTGAATAGGCCTAGTAGGAGATTACCAATAAAAGTATTTTTTAGCAATTGCGCCTAATTAAACTCGCACTAGATTGTCTATGTTCTTTGCAGTTTATTACCATCGTCATCTGTCTCGGTAGCTCTTTAGATTTTAAGGCCTTCTGCGAACATCAGAATTTTTGAATGCTTTATCACTTCAGTGATACCATTAATGAAGATTGTGAAAATCCATAGACCAACGTGAGGGCCTTGTGGTACAGCCTATTAAAGTTAGCCGAAAGTTGCCAGCCGAAAGTGAAAAATCGATAATGCAGATAGTGTCTCGACTATATCAGCCGAAAGTTAAAAAATTATATATTAAATTGAAATCCCAGCCGAAAATAACTTACCAACAAAATCAGCCGGAAATATGTATATATTCGTAACAAACAACATTCGTAAAAACTTAAATTTTGAAGTGTTATGTCTGGAAAAGATCTTATTTGAATCGGTTTGTCGATGGTTATCGCTGGAAAATTTTCCAGATCAAGTTTCATGTTGAGAGTCCGGGAAAATGGGGGGAAGTGAAATACATGTGCAAACTTGATCTGGAAAATTGATGAAACTTGATCTGGAAAATTTTCCAGCGATAACCATCGACAAACCGATCCAAATAAGATCTTTTCCAGACATAACGCTTTAAAATTTAAGTTTTTACGAATTTTTGAAATTTGCCCATATATATTTGATTCATATTATATGGCATAAGAAACATAAATTAATATCGGTATTTTAATTTTAGTTGTTGTTTGTTACGAATATATACAAAATTTAGGCTGATTTTGTAAGTTAGTAACTTTCGGCTGGGATTTCAATTTAATACATAATTTATTTAACTTTCGGCTGCAGTAGTCGAGACACTATCTGCATTATCGATTTTTTTTCATTTTCGGCTGGTAACTTTCGGCTAACTTTAACAGTATTTGTGGTACACGGGCAGATGCTTGCAATTGATGTTTTATTTGCTATTTCAATATATTCGATGCGATGAAATTCAAATAAGATTTGAATCAGGCTACAAACTGGCAGGAAAATCTGAACCTGAAAATGTGTTCCAATGTTTTGCAGTGACTGGCGGAGTCGAAGGCTTTTGCAAAGTCGGTGTATATTAACATCAACTCGGTTCGGCTTCTTAATTTCTATAATAGAACATCAGATAAATTCTATGAGATTTGTCGATGCTGATCTTTTTGGCATACAACTATGTTGGCGTTGCGACATATAGGACCATGTAGAAAGTCTCGGCGGTTTAATGGTATATTTTTGAACAAAAATTTTCTTTATTGACAATAAATTTTTATCAAGTACATATTGACCACCTTTTACCATTTTCAGGAAGCTTCATAATTCCATCGGTGTAGAACTTCTATGGTTTATCATCGAAAAACTTGCCCAAGTAATTTTCAGCGGCGCTTCGGTCGGCCAATTTTTTACCATCAAGAGAGTTTTGCAGAGACCGAAACCAATGTATTGATAAGATGCAAGGTTTGGGCTATAAAGTGGACGAATCAACTTCCCAACCAAGTTCTATCAATTTGTTCCGAATCATTAAAGATGTGTGTGACCTCGCATTGTCATGATGGAGCAAAACTCCCTTTCTATTGGCCGATTCTTGTCGCTCTTTCTGGATTGCTTCATTCAACGGTTAAGTTGTGCATAGTACAGGACCAAATTGATGGTTTCGCCACTTTGCAGCAGCTCATAATGGACAACTCCATTTCAATTCCATAAAACACTCAACATAACCTAGTCTGCCGCTAATCCAGGCTTTGAAGTCGTTTGTGGAGGGTCACCAGCATTTGACCAAGAGCGCTTGTGTTTGACATTCTCGTATTTCATCCGTTTTTCATCGCCTGTAATGATCCGCTTCAAAAATGGTTCGATTTCGTTGTGTTTCAGCAGCATTTCACTGATGGTAATTCAGTCAATTAAATTCCTTTGCGTTAATTCATGTGGCACCCAAACATCGAGCTTCCTTTTGTAGCCTGCTCTTTTCAAATGATTCCAAATTGTCATGTAGTTCATGTTTAGTGCCTCCGATCGAATTTTTCAGTGACTGGCCGACCAGAGCGAAGTACATTTTTGAATCCAAATTTCCAAATTTGGCTCCTGGGTCTTTTGTTCACTCACATTATTCTAACCTCAAACTTCACAAATTTTTTGGCATTCTTCGGTGTGTTTTTGCACCTTTTCTCTAGTAAAAAGAGCATCACATAGCGTATTTCTTCAGATATTTCACTCATTTTCAAATCAATATAACTTTTTACACTAGCAACGAATTACAAAACTATCTTCACAAAAAATGTAAACTGAAATGTCATATTTTAAGCACATGTACATTTGAGACCATGGGGTGATAAAAGCGTGGAGACTTTCTCTATGACCTATTATATCGCGAGAGCTTGCTCTGAACGAGTTGCATATTACCAGTTGTGTGGCACATAACATCGTTTCTAGATCCGGTTTTGTAAATAGGCGTCACTTCAGTTATTTTCCAGAACTTGCAAAATTTACAGAATTTTTAAAAAATGAAATAAGAATACCATCAGGACTACATTCTTCTCCAAATCCCACTAGTGCACGCTGGATGCCTTCTTGCTCAACATAATATGAATGTACTATATTTAATAGCAGTTGAAGGGATTGAAAAAACTCAGCAAATATAAACACAGGCTGAGTTACCATCAATTCGGCGTTTGGTTTTAAAAACGCTCCAAAAGTGTCATGGAACTTCTTTAATGGTTGCGAAAACAGTTTTTGTATTTCAGTTCAAAATAGGATTCAAAATTTTAGTTACACACTGCCTGTCAATCTGCCAATAAGCCTTGTCGTTTTTGTTTTTAAGACTGATAAGTTGGTCGACACAGTTGGTTATACTATCATGCACGGGAATGAACGAATCAATGCCTTTAAATACAATAGATGTGTGTAAAATTTTCCCACGTTTACATCTAAGTCATTACTGTTAAATTCGTCATTCGTTCAAAATATGTAAGTTATTTGAATTGACTTTTATGAAGTCGTAATAAGGTTTCCGGCTTTAGTAAATTTGAAAACTGTTGTTCACACTGTTTTCCAATATTATTTCGATTGCTTTTTGGCGGCGATTCTTCTGTTTTTAATAAATTTAGTTAATTAGTAAAAATTAGGTCTACGGTTCGGTCTATACGTTGATGTAGGCGAATCAGGTGGAATATACGCCACATATATTCGTATTGGCTGATTATTGATGGCTATTTTAATACACAATTGCTCGATCGATCGAAGAGTGCGATCACATATAAATCAATCAATCCGTTTCAAAATACTTTTTGTTAAATTATGTATCTACATTTTTGTTTTTTGTTAATTTGTGTAGCTACACTTTTGATAAATGTTGAAAACTTCACACCGGTCCATAAAACAGGCCCTGGAGTTGGTATCAATGAAGATAGGACTCTACTGGGAGCCCCTTATTCGGAGGATGGACGATGTATAACGGGACCTTCAAACTCTTGGTTATCGTGTCTGGCACCCCATTGTTGTCGATTAAGTTATCTAGAACAGCATTGTTGAGGCGGCTAAATTCTTTCTTGGGATGTAGAGCCAGCGATGAAAAAGAAGACATTAACAAGTTGTTAGTCTGCCTTACGTTTGGTAATCTTACTAAAAGTTACACCTGTACCATAAAACAAATAAGTGTCGCGGCACATTCATCATTTTGAAGAGACACAAGTCCCGCTTTACCAAACTAAATAAATTAAAGAAAGATGTCGCCATTTTACACGAATAATAAAAAGCCGATAAGATACAATTTTGCTAGAAAACATATGTTGCCGTCCACTTGGGTCTAATAAATAGGTAACCAAAGTAACTCCTCAAGGAATGTTCTCGCACTCTTATTATTGTTAGAAATGACATGAATGAAATGACAAACTTGTAATTCCAGGTAGGAAATCGATCTTCAGGAAAAATTGTGTAATAGACGTTCAAGAACCTAGATAATAATGGCAACAAGCTTAGTGAATTGTATCTTGGTTGTGCATAACAACAGATTTTGATCATTGAGCTGTCAGGAATAAACGAAGGCTACGTGTTGAAAGCAATGATCTCTAGTGTTTTCGAAGGCAAAAATTCTCTTACTAAAGAGCCATCGTCCTTCAAACACAAATGATTCAAGCCCAAAAAGCCCTTCATCAAGGACACTCTGGTAACTAATTTACACCAACCCTACCAGAAATGAAAATCAATACTGATACCATTCAATTTGTATTACTAATTGCCCAAGATGAATTCACCGAAAACATATTAAAACTAGATATCAAGAGCTATATTGTGCCTTTATTGAAATACTCTCAATTATATCCAATATTCCGGAACTCTCATTAAACCCTTTAGCTAAGGAGGCTAATAAATGGTAAGGTTTCTCAGGACTAAGAGTTAAAGTTTTATTTTCAAATTTCAAGCAAAAAATTGGTTAAAAATCCTAAAAATTGGCATGGTGGACAATTGTTGGATTAAGAAGTTCTATCTTTTCTAGGGTAAGAGTAAGTGTGGGAATGTGAGGGCGCGGTTAAGTGTCAGCCTGTGTCCTCTCTGCTTGACCATTTTTCAGGTGCTCGGAGGTCTAAGTGGGACGAAGGTCGGCCCATGCTGTATAAGATAGCAGAATTTTGACAGCGGAAAATAAGAGATTACGCTACTCGCCGCAAGTGGCAGCACTATCACTAAAGAGAATTTATTTTGTAATGTAATTACCAGCGGAAATTTTTTATTCATTATGTGTATATTTTTTCACCAAACAAAACATCTCAGCGGAATAAAATATTAGAAGTGATCCTTAAAATGGCAAATTGATTGATCTCCGAAGTAAAGGAACATATGAAATGTGGAAATTTAACAATATTCCGTCTTTCCGACATTTCTTCGACTAGTAACCAATAATTTCGGTTGTTTTTCTTATAGCTTAGGCTAAAACTGTATGGAAAATTTGGGGAAAATTCATGGACAATAATTTTCACTAGAATTTTTTGATTTTCTTCAGCCATATAAGTTATTTTGAGTTTTTGGCCAATATTTCAAAAACTTCCACTAGTAACCAACAATTTCGGTCAATTTTCTAATAGCTTAAGTCATACTAAGACTATGTAGAAAATTTAGGGAAAATTCATGGACTAGAATTTTCACAAGAATTTTTTGATTTTCTGCGGCCATATAAGTTATTTTCAGTTTCTGGCCAATATCTCCAAAACTTCCACTAATAACTAATAGTTTCGGTTTTTATTCTAATAGCTTATATTATACTGAGACTATACGAACATTTTTGTGAAAATTCATGTACTAGAATTTTCACAAGAATTTTTTGATTTTCTGCGCCACACAAGTTATTTTCAGTTTTTGGCCAATATCTCAAAAACTTCCACTAGTAACCAATTGTTTCGGTCAATTTTCTAATAGCTTAGGTCATACTGAGACTATATGGTAAATTTGGGGAAAATTCATGTACTAGAATTTTTACAAGAATTCTTTGATTTTCTGCGGCCACACAAGATATTTTCAGTTTTTGGCCAATATCTCAAAAACTTCCACTAGTAACCAACACCTCCGGTTGTTTTCTAATAGCTTAGATCATACTGAGACTATATGGGACTAAATTTACTACATATTCTCAGTATGATTTAAGCTATCAGAAAACCAACCGAAAGTATTGGTTACTATTGGAAGTTTTTGAGATATTGGCCAAAGCCTGAAAAAATCTTATTTGGCCACAGAAAATCAAAAAATTATACTGAAAATTCTAGTCTATGAATTTTCCCCAAATTTTCCATATAGTCTCTATACGACCTATTCTATTAGAAAAACAACCAAAAGTATTGGTTACTAGTGGAAATTTTTGAGATATTGGCCAAAAACTGAAAATAACTTATATGGCCGCAGAAAATCAAAAAACTTTTGTGAAAATTCTAGTCCATGAATTTTCCCCAAACTTTCTACATAGTCTCAGTATGACCTAAGCTATTAGAAAACCAACCGAAATTATTGGTTACTAGTGGAAGTTTTTGAGATATTTGCCAAAAACTGAAAATAACTTATATGGCCGGAGAAAATCAAAAAATTCTTGTGAAAATTCTAGTCCATGAATTTTCCCCAAATTTTCCATGTGGTCTCTGTATGACCTAAGCTATTAGAAAACCAACCGGAACTATTGGTTACTAGTGAGTGGAAGTTTTTGAGATATTGTCTAGAAACTGAAATTAACTTATGTATATGGCCGAAAAAAATCAAAAATTGGTGGGTAACCTAGGTGGGTTTATTAGGTTGGGGGAGGTGGCAACTTCATGTGCAGCTTTTGGAAGTATTTTGGTATAGGATTAGGAATGGGTCAATTCTACAGGTTGAAGTTGTAGTAAGGCTGGTCCTGATCGTTTAGTTAGTTCTTGTTTGCATATGTTTTGCTGGATGCAGGATTTACAAAGGCCTACAACCGCGGGAATGTTCTGGATTGGATTTGGAAGAGGAATGCTTACTTTTTTTATTCGGTGGATGTGCCGGTTTTTGTTGTCAAATTTTTTCGTATCACCCTTCTTGTTTTTTGCCAGTGTTTTGTATTCTAACGAATTTACGAAGAGATCAGGCGAATTCTTAATTGACTTTGCATCTTAATTTGTCCGGTACATTTTTTTGGAATGTGATCGGTGTAGGGAAGATTTTTTTATAAAAAACGGGTTTTCACCAAAACTTGTCTAAGTTCTCGTATTATTCTTGGAATGATTGGTTGCCGAAACAAACTTTTTTTTGTTTTTTGTTATTTTAGAGACGAGCCGACGACTAGTTTGAGATTGTGTGAATGCGCAGCTGAAGTTGAAAAATGTCAACGTTTATGTGTGAACACAAACGTTGACATTTTTCCACTTTAGCTGGTGAGAACAGGAAAAGCAATTCGCTGTCAGGGAAATGGAGGTCGATATGAAAATATTGTACACGGTTTTGGCATGAGAGCTTCATGAGAGTCAGATGCTGGGAATCTTAAAATTTTTTGTTGCCTTAGTCGCCGTAGTATTCAAGTGTTTCGTGAGCAGCGTATATTCGGGGCGAAGGTGGGTCGGATTTTACTAAGCGGAAAAAAATTTGTATTGTTTTGTCACTTTATACTGCCAATCATTAACTTGAAGCAAGGTCAAGCTTAAGTCAAAACATTACGTAACAAATATTTGTAGTGTGGATAACAAAGTCGCAGATTTCAAAAATCTGTTTAATGTCCCATACCGTTCGGAGTGGCCGATTAGTCGTTTTGCGGTATTTCTCTTCCATTTCATATTTTCAACATTATAGGTTGCGATGGCTATTCCTATTAGCTCGAAATCATTTATTCACAAAATTACAGTATATAACATTGGTGCATTGCAATCTCCATGTCGGCACGTACACTAATTAATCTGCACTTCTGAAGGGACTTGAACCCAATTTCAGGTCAAATTGCCAATGTTTTTAGTCCTGCACTACCTTTCCGGGGCTGGCGAATAGTAATTCATCAAAATTACAAAAGTTAAAGAACTGTCACACGCAGCGTAAACTTCGAATCAAATTATTCGTTTGCCACAATCCAATTAATAACCCTAGTACAGTGGCGTTGATATTTCGACAATATTTTAAATTTAAACATTTTAATAAATAGTCTGAGTGAAACAGGTTGCGTATGAAACTCGTTCCATTATGCGGACGGTATCGACTCGGATACAACATTTTATAAAACAAGATTGGATCATAAATATTCTTAGAACCCTATAGAGGTGGTGTGTAAGACATTAAACTTAGAATTCAATATACTTGAATGGCCTACGAAAATATTATAATCGTTCGTTAAGCGCGGCTTAATTACCATAATTTATCGCCGCTCACAAAGCAGAACAGTGATTGTGCTAAAGGCAAACATTTTTCTTTTTAAATGACAAACTCAATAATTCTAAAATGATTACGCCATTTTAGTACCCCACTCTTACGATATGTCTGCAGCGCCTATTTTTATTACATAAATCGCTAATTCAACCCCAGGATTTACTCGTATCTAAAAAAAATTTTTTGTTACCTTCAACATTTTATTTTTTGCTTTTTTTTTAAATTTATTGATAAAATTTTAAATTAATGTTAGAAATTCTATTAATGGGGTTGTTGTTGTTGTTTCGTGTATCGAAAAGTGGAACTTGGAGTTTTAAATCAAGTGATGTATGACTTAGTGGTGATCTTATGTGATGCTAAAATTACAAAGTATACACTTTGAGTGAAAAATGGAGATTTTTGTAATAAAATTAAATATTTAAGTACGCCAAGGTCTAAAGAAAATTTTATATAGAAATTTATTCGTCTTTGTATAGCACTTGCGCATACTCCTACGTATCAGAAATTCCGAAATTTTTTACACATACGTCGTAACGTTTTAAATTGTGTCGATTAGTGGAATTTTAATTAATTTGAATACGTATAATCACAAATTACGTACTCGTAGTTTAGTTCATGTAATTTTATCCTTGAATAAGGAAGGCGGTAAATTTCTTACCACCCACGTAGATTTATTTTTAATGTCTCGTATATTTCATTAACAAGCGAATGAATCACTTTCATTCTTGTGGCTCGAGCAAAACTGTCTTGATTTCTTAGGCAAAGCAACACATCAAAGCGAGCAAAGCGAAACATCAACAAATTGCTAAATCATATTATTTTACTAATCAGAATGTATTTGTATTTACTTTTGAAAAACGCCGTTTTGGCTCAAACATTTTTGAGTGGTTTTTTCAAATAACTCTATTGCAAAATTAAAAATTTTAAGTTGTGTGACTATTCGAGTAATATGATGGAAACAATCATAGAAATTTGATTGTTGTTTTTATTGTACAATAATATAATTCTGGGACGGAACTGGAGCAATTCATAACCGATTATGATGGGATTGCGTATTCTAGATGGAAATAGGAATTTTAGATGATTTTTGGAAGAAGTTCTGGAATATGTCCACCTTGGACAGAACTCGATCAATTCTTAACCGATTATGATGGGATTGGGAATGCTGGATGAAAGTGGGGTTTTTTAATGATTTTTCAAGAATTTCTGAAATATAGCCACCTGGGATGGACTCGATCAATTCTTCACCGATTATGATGGGATTGGGTATGTTGGATGGAAATGAAATTCTTAATTGATTTTGGAAAGAAGTTCTGGAATACGGCTACCTGGGACGAAACTCGAGCAATTCTTAGCGGATTATGATGGTATTGGTTATGCTGGTTGGAAATGGGATTCTTTAATGATTTTGGGAAGAAATTTCGGAATATGGCTGCGAGTGATGGAACTCGTTCCATTTTTGGCCGATTATGATAGGATTGGGTATGTTAGATAGAAATGAGACTTTTAAGTGATATTTGGAAAGGTTCTTGAATACGGCTACCTGAAATGGAATTCGATAATCGCTTAACCGATTATGCTGAAAACTAGGACGGAACTCGATGAAAACACAAAAAATCACGTTATGAACCTTACACAAAGGGCTCGGATAAATTTATTCTTATTATGTTCTTCTCAAGAACGACCTCGAAAACAGTTTATGGGAACATGGAATATAATATCTTCCAAGACCTCGAAATTTCCAGAACCTTTCGAACCAAGCGGAATTTATACTTTTGAGGTACTTGTAATACAAGAACATAAATGGTCTGGGAGTTAATTCCATAAAGCAACCAATAATTACACTCTCCACTACAGTAATAATCATGAAAGAGGGAAATTATGATTCAGTTTCTCATCCTCTGGCGAGTACACCAGTTTATTATTTTATGATCCCATATTTATCCAACGTACCAAATTCCTTCATTATCGGTTAAGTAATAGCCTTGTCACGTTCCAGGTGGCCATATTAATAAACTATCTAGAAAATTTCATTAATGAATCCCATTTCCATCCAACAAACCCCAGATTAAGATATTCCAGAACTTTTTCCAAAACTCATTTAATAATCCTATTTTCATCCAGCATATCCAATTCCATCATAATCGATTAAAAACTGGTCGAGTTCCGTCCCAGGTGACCATATTCCAGAATTCTTCCCAAAATTATTTAAGAATCTTCGATCCCATCCATCATAATCGGTAATCGAAAAATGGAAAATAAAAAATTGTCCGTTAAATCGAGCGCCTGTTAAATCGAGCGTTCCTTAAATAAGGGTCCGTTAAATCGGGGGTTTACTGCATATCGCTAAAAACAAGTTAAAATTTTTCCATCGCCTCCAAAATCACACTCCCAAAAGGCACGAACTCCGTAAAAAATTGCAGTGTATGGATTATAACCATCGACTTCTTGAAGTTAGCGATGACATACGTGATTTTTAATTTTTGACTTTCTGTTTTACCAAATATTTGCGGTTCAGGTGAAGTGGAGCTTGAACCCCATTCGTTTTTTGTATCTTGTAGGTAACTATTTTATTTTTGGTTCTTGGCGAATTAAAAAAAGTGGAAATTAGAAAGATGAACTTAAAAATAGTGTTTTTATATGAAAAAATGGGACCTTTTTTAAGTCATAGTTTTAACAAATTTTCTGACTTAACAAAGGTGTTTTACAAAAACAAATTTAATTTCAAAATGACACAAGAAAGGCATATTTTATGTCATTTTACAAATATATTTTTAAATTCATTTTCAAAATGACTTAAAAAAAGCATATTTTATTTCATATAATAAACATAAAATTTATATTTGTTTTTAATACACATAGAAATGCATGCGCGTAATTTCAAACTCAGAACACTGAGTTAACCGGAATTCTAGGTTTAGAATTTTTTGTTGCTTTTTTTCTTTCTTTTCTCTTTCATATGCATTTTTTAATTCCTTTTGAAATTTGCAATTGTGTTTTGCACAGTTTCATTAATGTTAGCACTAGTTGAAAATTTGGAATGGCTTTAATTTTCAAATTACAGTAAAAGCCCGATTATCCGGCATCCAATTAACCGAAACACTGAGTTAACCGGAATTTTAATTTTTAGCAATATTTTTTGCTTTTTCCTCTTGCTTTGCCGGAGAATTGGGTTTTTACTGTAATATGAAAATTAAAGCCATTTCAAATTTTCAACTTATGCTTTCATTAATGAAAATGTGCAAGAAACAATTGCAAATTTCAAAATGTATAAAAAATGCATATATAAGAGAAAAAACAAAAAAAAATCTATTAAAATTAAAATTCACGTTAACTCAGTGTTCATTCTCAGGTTAATTGGATACTGGATACTCGGACGTCTACTGTAATATGAAAATTAAAGCCATTCAAAATTTTCAACTACTGCTTTCATTAATGAAAATGTGCAAAAAACAATTGAAAATTTCAAAATGAATTAAAAAATGCATATGAAAGAGAAAAAAAAAGAAAAATTGCAAAAAAAAATCCTAACAATTAAAATTCCGGTTAGCTGAGTGTTCCGGTTAATTGGATGTCGGATAATCGGGCTTTTACTGGAATATAAAAATTAAAGCCATTCAAAAACTTCAACTACTGCTTTCAATAATGAAAATGTGCAAAAAACAATTGCAAATTTCAAAATGAATTAAAAAATGCATATGAAAGAGAAAAGACAGAGACAAAAGCAAAATAAAATCCTAAAAATTAAAATTCCGGTTAGCTAAGTGTTCCGGTTAATTGGATGCCGGATAATCGGGCTTGTAATAAGAAATTTAGAGCCATTATAAAATTTCAACTAATGCTTTCATTAATGAAAATGTGCAAGGAACAATTGCAAATTTGAAAATGAATTAAAAAATGCATATGAAATAGAAAAATGCAAGGAAAAACCGTAAAAATATAAATTCCGGTTAACTGAGTGTTCCGGTTGATTGGATGCCGGATAATCGGGCTTTTACTGTAATATGAAAATTAAAGCCATTCAAAATTTTCAACTAATGCTTTCATTAATGGAAATGTGCAAAAAAAATTGCAAATTTCAAAATGAATTAAAAAATGCATATGAAAGAGAAAAATGCAAAAATAATCCTAAAAATTAAATTTCCGGTTAGCTGAGTGTTCCGGTTAATTGGATGTCGGATAATCGGGCTTTTATTGTTATATATTTTTACGTTTTATTCCGATCTTATACATTTTCACATTTTATTTCATTTTCTAAATGACTTAAAAATACACATTTTATGGCATTTATAAACATGCTTCTTAAATCAATTTCAAAGTGACTTATGATATGCATTAATAAAGTCAGCTTTTTTTATTTCATTTTCATTACAGATTTTAAGTCAATTTTAAAATGAAATAAAAACGCTGATTTTAAGTCCGAAAAAACGCCATTTTCAGCCTTTTTTAATTCAGGGAGCCTATACGGTTAACTTTATCTACACCATTGAATTACGATGATTGCACTCTTCATTGTTTTTGATTTCGTAGTTCAGGGCTCCGTGAATTAAAAAAGGCTGACTTAAAAATGGTGTTTTTTTCGGACTTAAAATCAGCGTTTTTATTACATTTTAAAATTGACTTAAAATCTGTAATGAAAATAAAAAAAGCTGACTTTATTATTGCATATCATAAGTTACTTTGAAAATGATTTAAGAAGTGTGTTTATAAATGATATAAAATGTGCATTTTTACGTCATTTTGAAAATGAAATAATATATGCATTTAAGATCGAAATAAAACGTTAAAATGTATAACAGTAAAAGCCCGGTTAACTGGCATCCATTTAACTGGAACATTCAGTTAACCGGAATTTTAATTTTTAGGAATATTTTGCATTTTGAAATTTCCAATTGTTTTTTGCATATTTTCATTAATGAAAGCAGTAGTTGAAAATTATGAATGGCTTTAATTTTCATATTACAGTAAAAGCCGATTATCCGGCATCCAATTAACCGGAACATTCAGTTAGCCGGAATTTATATTTTTACGATTTTTTACTGCTTTTTTCGCTTTCATATGCATTTTTTAATTCACTTTGAATTTTGAAATAGCTCCTGCAACATTTTAGCATTAGTTGAAAATTTTGAGTGGCTTTAATTTTCATATTACAGTAAAAGCGCGATTATCCGACATCCAACTAACCGGAACACTCAGTTAACCGGAATTTATATTTTTACGGTTTTTTCTTGCATTTTTCTATTTCATATGCATTTTTTAATTCATTTTGAAATTTGCAATTGTTCCTTGCACATTTTCATTAATGAAAGCATTAGTTGAAATTTTGAATGGCTTTAATTTTCATATTACAGTAAAAGCCTGATTATCCGGCATCCAATTAACCGGAACACTCAGCTAACCGGAATTTTAATTTTTAGGTTTTTTTTTGCATTTTTCTTTTTCATATGCATTTTTTAATTCATTTTGAAATTTGCAATTGTTCCTTGCACATTTTCAGCATTAGTTGAAATTTTTGAACGGCTTTAATTTTCATTCTCATTACAAGCCCGATTATCCGGCATCCAATTAACCGGAACACTCAGCGAACCGGAAATTTAATTTTTAGGATTTTTTTTGCATTTATCTTTCTTTTCTCTTGCATATGCATTTTTTAATTAATTTTGAAATTTGCAATTGTTTTTGCACATTTCCATTAATGAAAGCATTAGTTCAAAATTTTGAATGGCTTTAATTTTTATATTACAGTAACACCTCAGTACACTCAGTTAACCGGAATTTTAACTTTTAGGATTTTCTTTTACTTTTTTCTTTTTCACAAGGGATATTTTTTTTTTTTTATTATTCCGGGATACATAGAAAATATACTTTCCTGCAATTTTTTCTGTTTTATGCATTATTCTATTTGAATTGAATGTGTAAAGTCGTATTACATAGTTAGGTTAGTGAAATATTGAATATATGTATTATTAAATTTTGGGTACTCGTATGGGTGTACTCGTATACATAATATGTATGTATTTCTTATTTGCAATAAATTCAATGAACTGATGTACACAAAATTGTTTTTTTGTTACATACTTTGAAAATAAATAAACGAGAATCCTAAAAATAATGAAATCAAGATGAATTTCTCGTAAAATTCCTAGTTTTAATGAAATATTCCAGTATCCGGAATATTCGATTTCCCGGAATGCTCGCATACCCAAGTTTTCCAGATAACAGGGTTTTTACTGTAGTGTATATTACAGTAAAAGCCCTGTTATCCGGAATTCTTGGGGATGAGAGCTCTCCGTATATTCGAAAATTCCGGATAATTGAATATTTCATTAAAATTAGGAATGTTACGAGAATTTCGCATTTCATTATTTTTTGAGGATTCTCTTTATTATTTTCAAATTATGTACCAAAAAACAATATTTTTATACATCAGTTAATTGAATTTATTACAAATAATAATACATATATATTATGTATTCGAGTACACCCATACGATTACCCAATATTTAATAATACATATATTCAATATTTCCCTAACCCTAGTTGGGGTACGACTTTACACATTCAATTCAAATACAATAATGCACAAAACAGAAAAAAAGTAAAGGAAAGTATATTTTCTATGAACCCCCGAATAATAAAAAAAATAAAATTTCCCTTCTGAAAAAGAAAAAAGCAAAAAACTATCCCAAAAACTTAAAATTCCGGTTAACTGATCGTTCCGGTTAATTGGATGCCGGATAATTGGGCTTTTACTGTTTTATGAAAATGAAAGTCATTCAAAATTTTCAACTAATGCTTTCATTAATGAAAATGTCAAAAAACTGAAAAATTCAAAAAACAATTGTAAATTTCAATATGACTTAAAAATGCATATGAAAGAGAAAACAAAGAGAAAAATGCAAAAAAAAATCCCAAAAATTAAAATTCCGGTCAGCTGAGTGTTCCGGTTAATTGGATAATTGAGATTTTACTGTATTGTGAAAATTAAAGCCATTCAAAATTTTCAACTAATGCTTTCATTACTGACAATGTTCAAGAAACAATTGCAAATTTCAAAATAAATTAACAAACGCATATGAAAGCAATTGGGCTTTTACTGCTTTTACTGTAAAATGAAAATTAAAATTTTCAACTAATGCATTCGTTAGTGAAAATGTGAAAAAAAATTGCAAATTTCAAAATGAATTAAAAAATGCATATTTTAATTAATAATTACTTCACAAATAATAATTCACAAAAAAGTTTATGAAATGTATGTTTTTTATCTTTCTCTGCAATACAACAAAAAACTGGATTTACTGTCAGTTTATCGTGAACAATTTATCGTGAGCAATTTATCGTAGAACAATTTATCGTAGAACAATTTATCGTGGAAACAATTTATCGTGGAATCAATTTATCGTGGAGCAATTTATCGTAGAACAGTTTATCGTGGACAATTCATCGTATTACAGTTTATTGTGGACAATTTATCGTATAACAGTTTGGAACAGCTTTAGTATCGCAGTCAAATTTTTTTGATAGTCTGAGCGACGGTAATGCCACTTTGACCAAGAGCGGAATTGTTTATTACTAAAAATGTGCCTTTGCTTAGCACCTAGCGCCATCTATTGGAATAAAAACGAACTAAAATTTTAAAAAATACGTTAAGACGTGCTAAAAAAATTTAATAAAAAAATATTGAATCTCATTTAAAAATAAATGAAATTTAATATTTTTTATGAATATATTAAATTGAGAGTGGGAGTCGCACTGCGTGCCGCACGTAGGAGCAGATTATATAGAATCTATTAATGACACCTACGCTCCTCCCCGTAGCTCTGCGGGGCTCTTTAGATTTTAATTTCGGGGGGCGCAGGAGCCGGGATCTTCAAACATGTCGCACTGCGTGCCGCACGTAGGAGCGGATTATACAGAATCTATTAATGACACCTACGCTCCCCCCGTAGCCCTGCGGGGCTCTTTAGATTTTAATTTCGGGAGGCGTAGGAGCCGGGATCTTTAATCGGTTAAGAAACTACCGAGTTCCGTCCCACATGGCAATATTCCAGAACTTCTTCCAAAAATCATTCAATAATCCCATTTCCATCCAACATACCCAATCCCATCATAATCGGTTAAGAAACTACCGAGTTCCGTCCCACATGGCCATATTCCAGAACTTTTTTCTAAAAATCATTCAATAATCCCATTTCCATCTAACATACCCAATCCCATCATAATCGGTTAAGAAACTACCGAGTTCCGTCCCACATGGCCATATTCCAGAACTTCTTCAAAAAAATCATCCAATAATCCCATTTCCATCCAACATACCCAATCCCATCATAATCGGTTAAGAAACTACCGAGTTCCGTCCCACATGGCAATATTCCAGAACTTATTCCAAAAATCATTAAAGAATCCCACTAATTTTTTGATACTACGCATAAAACCTTTCTACGATAAATTGCCCACGATAAACTGTTCTACGATTACATGTTCGCGTTAAATTGAAACACGATAAATTGTTTACGATAAAGAGACCGTCACCCAAAAAACTGTAACAAGAAAAACAAGAAACCATTTTCTTAAAAACGTGAAATTACACGCATGCTTTTTTATGCGTATTAAAAACAAATGTAAATTTTATGTTTATTATGTGAAATAAAATATGCCTTTTTTAAGTCATTTTGAAAATGAATTAAAAAATATACATATTTGTAAAATGACATAAAATATGCCTTTCTTGTGTCGTTTTGGAATTAAATTTGTTTTTGTAAAACACCTTTGTTAAGTCAGAAAATTTGTTAAAAGTATGACATATTAATGGTCCCATTTTTTCATATAAAAACACCATTCTTAAGTTCACCTTTTTAATTGCAGCTTTTTTTTAATTCAAGGAGCCGTAGTTCAGATTGTCGTTTCTATTTGATTTTTGTTTTTTCAAAACACATTTTTGTTTTTCTTATTTGCTTACAAAATTTAATTTACCTATTTCTCTCTAATAATTGGGTTTAAATGACGCAATCAATTTCCCTTATTTTTAATTGTTGTTGTTGTTGTACAACGAAATTCCATTATACATATATTATCCTTTATTAATTTTTGTATTATTTGTAGAAAATGAGAAACCTACTGTTTGCGTGATTCGTATGAGATGAAATCTACTTTATCGGTTTATGTAAAAAAAAAATTAATTTTACAATATTTTTAATTCATACAAAAGTCTCCCATATAAAATGTATGAAAATTTATTTTTTCGTTTGTTTTATTTCCCGTATTTGAAAGTGCGATTTAATAGGCAGGCTTGATTTATTTAGATTGGCTTTGATAATAGCAACCGATAAAATTTTTTCGCAATTTAGAATACACATCCGTAACATATTTTTTGTTAGATAAAATTTCACAATTCGAAGATGATCTTTTAAATAATAATTAAATACAGAAGTCGCATCAACATTAGATCATGAAATAGGACAAAATGGTTTAATGCATCATTTATTAAATTAAAGTGCATTCATTTTAAATGACGGCATATGGCACAGAACATCAACGATCTCGACCTTGAATAGCTCGCCAATAACCGCACGTAGCTTTCCGCGTGAAAGTTTATAAGATCAATAATATCAGGTATGTATTAAGCAATGTACTGTTGATGAAATAATCATTATAGTTCGATTGATAGACAAATTAAATTAAAACAAACATTTATTTATGGCTGGTTTGCGCATACATTACCAGCCAAGGTAAAAAAAAATTATTTTCAAGCCTAGAATAACTTTTTCATTAAAGCACATAAATGTACCAAACAATATAACTTTGGAATTATAATCAAATAGATAAAAGCGACGCACACGTGACATACGAGTATCGGTAATTGAAATAATCATTTGACCCAGAAATTGAATTAATAATTAATGTTTGCAGATTTCGATTAAATCTTTTACACTGTTTGCTACCTAATCATTGTTTATTTTAATAAACCATGACCGCGATATATTGGCTTACGTACATTATGTACAAATTCAACAAATAAATTAATAGATTTAATCCGAAATATCATCATGTTCAATGAACAATCGAATCTAAATTATTCATTTAAAAGCTTATTAGGTAGTATCGAATTTATCTAAATCAAATTGCAAAATTTAGAAGGTGTGAGAAAGTTCAAAATTTATTTAAATGTTTGTGAATTCGGTGATTAGAGTATTATGAAATGATTAATGAAAGAAAGCTCATAAAAGCTTATGGTTTTTTCTATTGCGAAATATGACTGTAGACGTTCTAACATCGATATAGTATAGTAGCCACTTTGTCATAGGTAACAACGGATGTCGTGGTCGACTATTTTACTGAAATGACACCGAAGTGACATCTGCTTAAGGTACATGAAATAGTATAGAATTTTCTATAGGCTTTGAGGCTACAAAGTTTTAACGATGATCTTTGAAAAAGACAGTGCAATTTATTAAAACTAAAATTGAGCTAAACATAATTTGGCAAAATATCAGCAGATTCGCACTTGCTAAGATTAAATAATAAAAACAAAAAAAAAAACGGTGAGGACGCCCTTGACCGGGCTAACAGAGCACTTTTAATAGCTGTGACCAGAACTTGAGCCAACCCACCCACTCATTTAAACAATTCTTTACAAAACGACTTAAAACAATATGCTTATCATCATACATTTTCATTATCTTTGATCTTCCGCAAGCTGATTTTTTTCACCGTGTAGTTTTAGCAAAGGGTCTTTCAAAAGGCGTGCCTAATTTTTTTTTAAAATGAAACACGGAAATGCTTAGAATTTCTCTGGTGCTTTTTATTTTTTGTAAAAATATGGTTTTTAACAATTAAATGTGAAAAATGACATTATTTAAATATCCACCATGGGCATGTCTATACGTTCAATTCGTTTGTGCTTCTATACAAAAAATCAAAATTTAAGTATTAAGCATTAAGTTCATCAATTTCGGTCCGGAGGTCTATAGCGCTCTCTATAGCGAGCTGGTACTATCAATCTCTTTCATTTACATCTTCGAAGAAAAATGGACCAATGATTCCGCCAGTCCACAAACCACACCAAACAGTACATTTTTCTTCTCCCCAAAAATGACAATTCTGTTTGTTGACGAACCCATCCAATGTGAAATGAGCTTCATCACTAAAGATAATTTTGTGCGAAAAACCAGCACCATATTCTACAACCAATTATGGAAGGTTCTGCGTTGATAATAATCTGTTTGTTTTAATTTTTGTGTTAATTGAATTTTGTAAGGATGCAAATGCAAATCTATTTGTAAAATTTGCCTAACAGTCGATAAACGAAAGCCTAATTCCTGAGAACGTCGTGATTTCGATGTAGAATGTTCATCCACGACACTTTCGGCCGCAGCAGCAGACCTTTCTCGATCCTCGACAGAACCAGTCTCTTCAAATTTTTTCATACGTATTTTTTAAAGATCGATCATTTTCATAATAAGTTCGAATAACTTTAATGTTTTCTTCTAGCGGGTAACTGTGCATCCGCAATAGAAAACCTTATGACTTTTTCCTTACAGAAAAGTATGAAAAATATTTCTCAACTTTTTTCATACTTTTCTGTAAGAAAAAAGTCAATTAAAACTGTACATCTGATGAGTACCTTGAGCAAATTGAGTTTTGCTTGAGTACTCAAGAACTGATGCATTCCGTTACTCACACGATGGACTGAACGATGAGCCTAAACCCATCCTTTTTACACGAATTTCTTTAACTTTCTTCCATTTGGAGGGTTGGTATTTTTCCCAACACCAGGTTAATCTTTTCTAAATGAACCTATTCCAATTTAAATGGAAAGTGTAAATTGTTCTGTGAAACACTTTGCAAATATTGATCAACCGACCGATCAATTCCGACCAATATCCCAGTATTTAAAATATCGTAAGATTACCTAACAAAGTTTTAGGTGTAACAGGTTCTACAGGAAAAAATTCTGGTACACATGCGCAAAAAGCTTAATCCAAAAATGTCGATAAAGTATTAAATATTAAAAATATAAAAAGATATGAATAACGACCTGAAAAAAACACAAATCAGATTCATTAAAAAATATATTGAAGTTTTCTAAACATTAAAATAAGGTTTTTTCGCCAGAGAGCTCCCCGAGGTCTTTGACTTCTGAAATAAAATAAACCGTGTCAGAAAATGATGGACAATCTTGATATTTTTAAAAGTCAGCAGAATTTAGTTAATCTAATTTTAAATTTTTGTGTTCTTAGTAGTATTTCTGTTCAATGAAGGGTTCAGAAATGTTTGTGAAAAACAAAAGCTTCTATGGGCTTCAGATAAATCGAATAAAAGACAAGTTTTCTGAAATCGCCACCAGGATGAATAGTAGATCTCTCAAAACCTTCAAGTAAACAATTTTTTTATTGGGTATACAAACAACTTTCCGCTGTTCGACAAAAGATGGTGCCACCAGTAAGTTATGGTTAAAATTGGCCGATGTAAAACGTCAAATCCGTTTTGAGCCGATTAAGCGTCATTTGCGGGAACTTTTGATTTACTTCTTTAATTTGAAGAAATCGGCAGCTTGTCAGGCTGCTTAAATTGTGAACTGAAGCCGAGAGATGCTGAACGCCGATTTTATGCATGTGCAATGCTACGTGCAAGGCATAAACGAAAAGGTTTTGCATCGCATAGTCGCTGGTGATGTAAAATGGATCCACTACGATAATCCAAAGAAGAAGAAATCATTGGGGTCACCTGACCATGCTTCAAAATCGACAACCAAGCCGAATATTCGTTTAAAAATAAATCATGTTGTGTATTTGGTGGGATCAGCTTGGTGTCGGATATTATGAGATTGAGCCGAGCTCTAAAGTAAAAACGGGTCCTGCATAATAAAGCTCACCCAAATGTTGCGGCGCTAATTACCACCTGTTTCAATCGATGACGCAACCGCCTCTGTGAGTATCACTTCTCATCATATGATGATAACAAAAACTGAGTTGATTCATGAATAGCCTCGAAAGATGAAACGTTCTTCTGACGTGGTATTCGTATGCTGCCAGAAACATGGGAAAAAGTAGTGGCTAGCGATGGACTATACTCTGGATAAAAAACTGAACATAAACTTCAGTGACATTGATAGATTATTTAAGCTCAAACGAGGGTCCTTCGTAAATTATACGATTTTCTATTGGGTTTGACAGGGTGTTCCATAAGATTTAAGAATATGGTTTTTATTATGAGTCTTAGGTACATTTCAGAGTCAGTCAGTGACATTTGTAGACTGCTTAAACCGAAGTGTCTTTAGTAAACATAAGTTTCTTCTGTGGTCTTTGGCTTTGCTACTTGTGCATAACCAAAGTGGGATAAATGTATTTATCTAAATATATTTTTTATTTAGCTTTGTACTGAACTGGATCGTTCGTGTGCGTGAGGTTTTACATTTTGACTTAATTTCTCATTAAAAAATACGAGGTGTTTATAGTGGGCTTCCTGTGTATGATTGAGCTCTGTAAGCTGTTACTGTTGTATAGATCTGAGTTGTCTTCCTGTAACGGTCACAATTCAGAATTTATTTTGTTTATTTAAAAAGTTATAAAAATGTATGGTTGTTAAATGTTATTTTAAAATTAAATAAAAATAAAAATTCTGTTGATTAAGTAATATCTTAATAATTTGAAATTATTTTGTCTTCTATGCCTACACTCCATCAAAAAATGACATACACCTTATTTTTTTTCAATAAATTCATATATTTTCCTTACACAGCATCTTTCGGTTCAGATGGCTGTAAAACTATATGACGTTAAAAAGGTACTATACACTAAATAGTAAGAATACATCCCAACTGTCAAGCACGGTGGAGAAAACGTCATGGTATGGAGTGCAATGGGTACCGAGGGGGTCAGAGATCTGGTGTTTGTTGAGACTACCATGGATAAAGAACAATATTTGCAAATTTTACAGAATCATTTAAGAGCAGTGCGACAAAAATTGAAATATCTGGACATATTAGCTTGGTTCAAGGTTACGATCCCAAACATGCATCCCACTTGGTAAAATTCTGGTTGATCTACAATGTCAAATACATTTTATCTAACCCTCCCTAATCACCAGATCTCAGCCTCATCAAAATCTTTGGGATAATTTGGAAAAACGGTTGCGACTACATGATATTAGAACAAAAGACGATTTAAAATCTAAATTGATTGACGAGTGTCACCAAATTACGTCGGAAGAACAGGAACACTTGTGCATTCAATGCAGAATCGTATAAAAGAGGTCATAGCTAAGAAAGGATGGCACACAAATTATTAATTATATATACAGGCAACTCTCCAAGAACACGGTATTCGAAGAACACGTTTTCGAAAAACACGGATACCCATTTCCTCAAATTACACGGTTTCAAACAACACGATTTTCATTATTCTCTTTTATTTTGTTTTTTGTATATCATAACAAAAATAAAACAACGTTTTTTTTTTATTTTCTCCATGTAGTCTGCACAATATTACAGCACAATTTTAAAGAATACGGAACGAACTAATCGTGTTCTTGGAGGGTTTCCTGTATTAGTAATAAATACTATGAACTGTATGTTTTTTTTTGATATATGTTTTTTTTTGACTATGTTTTGTTATATTTTTGTTAAGTAAATGAATTATTTTTGATATATTTTTTATTTTTTTAAATGTGATATTATTAGTTAATAAATAGAAAGAAAATCAAAGACTAAAGATGCTGTTTAAAAAAAATATGTAGTGTACGTTGTTCGATAGTTAAATTTTTCATGTCTGAATCCAACATTGTTTTGTATAACACTTTTTTAACAGACTAAACATTCCGTTCTGCGAGACCATTCGACTGAGGATTATATGGAGGAGACGGCACAAGACAGGTGTTATGTTTTTTGCAAAATTTTTAAATTCCTCTGAACCAAAATGGGAACCATTATCAGTTACTATCGTCTGTTACAGGCTGGCTACTGCCAAACTGAAGATATCACTAAGCGCACGCAGATTCCTCCACGGTGTTTTTTGCCGGCTACATTCTCAGGGAGGAGTGCGAAGGGTCGTGGGGGCTCCTGGCTTACACCATGATTACAGATATTTTGAAATAAAAAGAAAAAAAACGCAAATAATAAATTAAAAACCGGATGTTCCGCCGAAATTTGTTGGCCGGAACTTGAGGAACGAACCAATAATAAAAAAAAATAAAAAAATTATAACGGAAGCGAGGTGCCTTGGTGCGCGCATCCGTCCGGACTCAAACGGTGGTAAACACCTGTTTCGATTCGGATGCGGGCACCAAGGAACCACCCACTCTATGCCGACACAGAATGAGAGTCTCCCCTCCCATCATACCCAACCATGAAAATTAGCAATTCATTTTAATCACGAAAAAAAATAAACATAAACCAAAAAAAAATGTTTGGAGCGAGACAAAAAAATGTTTGGAGCGAGACCAAAAAAATGTTTGGAGCGAGACCAATGTTCACCGAGCGAGTAACATGCACCCGCTATGTGGCGCTCGATTACAAAATCAAAATTAAAATACAAAAAATTGAAAATATATAAAAAAAATAATAAAAAAATAAAATAAACAAAAAAAATTGTACCTTAAAAATTACAAAAACCAATTTGCACCATTGCGGCCGTTATCAAAATAAATGGGTTGCGGCCTTGGTGCCGTCATGCCACAGGTAACTCCAGTTATCCGGACCGTTGGGCGACTTCCCGCCGTAAACCAAAAAAAAAACCGAAAACCCTTGGTTGACCACCCGTATGTTGCGGGGCCTCACCCCGATACCAAAATGAATAGCCGGTTGGCTATCCACTAATTTTGGGCGTTATTTCACTAACCACAGTAAAAGCACATAAAATGGCCTCACATGGCCACTCTACTTTAAACAAAACTCGTTGAACCTTTAATCAAAAATGAGGGTGGGTGTTGACCCGACGCAACTGGATATAGAAATTTAAATGGCCCCAACCGTTAAACCTCCCGTTTAACCATACAGTACCCGTTAAAGCCTGGTACCCGTTGACAAATCAGTTACCTCCATTAAGACCGGTCGTATTGCTGATAATGTGACGCCTTCATAGAAACTAGGCCACTCGTTGTCGACTTCCCAAAACACAATCACGTTATATTTACTGTTTTATATTTTTTTTAATTTGGTTTTTTTATTTTCGGCAAATAATTACAAATAGCACAATTTCCCCGTGCCTGAATTTGTTGATGGAATACATCTGACCAAATTTAATTAACGAGAACAATCTCGTAATATTTTCTTTCAATTTATCACTACTACCAATAATGAACACCATAAACTAGAGTTTTTTTTCTTAACTTTATTACAAGAATTATTATTATAATTAGGTACACAATATGTATTCGGTATATTTTCAAAAAAAAAAAAAAAAAACAAAAATGGTAAAAGACCATGCAATTTAATTTTTCAACAAAGCAACTCGATATTTTTTTTTTAACAAAACCTTATTTTATAAAATGCTAGCCAAATCGACCGTTTTAATTACAACCCAAAACTCGAATGTTTTTAGTTTTAAATTCCAAACAAGACTCATCACCAATAAAAAAATTCGTACGCCACATAGCGACGCGCAGAATGTTCTCGAAGAGCATAGTTCCTTCTCTGCATATAAGGAAAAACACATTCGTCTCGCTCATTATCATTCTTCTTACCCCCGCGCCACCACACGATGAGGTATAAAACAAAACGTCGCGAGTGCTATCAGCGCACAATAAACAAACAACTCCGAAAGCGAAGACACAAACAGAGGGGAATTTAAAATACAAATATTGAGCAATCAATGGAAAGTAAAGACACCAACCGGGGGAAATATAACACATACAAAAATTGTGGTTGCGACCGCATAGTCGTAACACGTCTTTGGCAACCCAATGATTGAGAATATTCTTATCAAATTTTCAACCAATCATTGATTTTTCTCATTTCAACTACATCTAGATATCTACTATAAGCATCAATAACTAATAAAAATGTATGGTTATGGAAGTGCAGAAAATCCATGTGTATCCTCTCAAACGGATATTCTGCTTCAAGCCATGAAGCTTCAAAAACTTCGTTTCTCCTATTTTGAGCTTGTTGACTTACAGGACATAGACTTACCATTGTTTCGAGATCCTTATCAATTTTCAACCACCATACGCACGATCTGGACACTATTTTCATTTTGACTATTCCTGTAAATAATTTTCGTGTAAAATTTTTAAAACTTCCTGTTTTATGTCTTCAGGTATTATGACTCTACTCATATATATAACAGAAAATTGTTTTCATAATATATTCTTTTATTATGAGATTCTTTGACGTCTTTGGATATCTCTACTACTTTACCCAGCCAACCGTTTTTTACAAAATAATATATACATACTTGATTTAGTATTGGATCATTTTTTGTAGCCTCAATTATTTTCTGTAAATTAATAGGAAAACTATCCGAGAAATTAAGATAGTTATTGAGTTAATATCTGTCAATGATTCCTTTGGCAAACGCGATGAAGCATCATCAGCCATATGGACTTGCATCAGCTGCAATAACTATAGGCTTCTCTGAATCATAAATTTCGAATAAATTATTTTGTAAAACTAATTAACGCTTTTGACAGGTAAAAACCTCACCAATGTGAGGACTCATTGATTGCTTTAGTCTCTTTTGCCGACATCTTCATATTTAGTGGTAATTCGCCATATTTCTCAATACTTTCATCCGATTTGCTTAAAAGTTTTTGCTGAGTTACATTTGAACTTCAACCTCGCAATAAATTTATCCGTAAATGCATCATCTAAAAATTCTCCACACCTGCATGATTGTGCTAAACTTTTCAGCTTCATTATAAACCCGGCTATTATTTCGCCATCTTCTTGTAATGCTTGCATATATATTTAAACCGTTCTGTTAATACATTGACTTTCGGTGACCTAGGGATTGTGGGTGGCTTTAAAATTGTATAAATTTCCGGTCCAGCGAGGATTATAAAATATTCCGCTTTATTTTGATCATCACGTATTTTATTGACCTTTAAAAAATTTGCCATGCGTTCCTCATAGTCGATAAAATTTCCGTTATCGACATCAAAATGTTCCGTAGAATCAATCATCGTTATTGTTTCCACAATTACTTTTTTTAAGTTTAAATCTTTTAATTTAACTATTTTCTAGTCTTGCACCAATGTCGCTTAACAACTCTATATGTTTTTCTTCACTGTGCCGTTTCTTCACTAGTGTACTATTCTGATCACTTACACTTTTAAAATATTGAAACTCGTTCAATTTGTCACGCACTTACTTTATTTTCTGATATGAATGCATGAATTTTTTTTCTTTCGGAATTTACCGCACTGGAACTTTGTGTGCGCAACAAATGTGTGCGCAAAATTGTGAGTGTATAGTGTTTTTTCGGACGAAAATACGTTTGAAAGAAAAACACAAATGTGAAGTTTGTTGAAAACACGTACAAAAATTTAATTTTTGACATGGTATTTTCCGTACCCACACAATTGTGTTAGTGGGCAGCAAAAGGGATATAAACATACACCGGTTGAATTATTTTTGATTTATGACTTGACTCTTTTTATGCTATTTTAGGACTGCCCTTCATCCTGACAAACAAATTTTTTTTTTAATCATAATAATTCAAGTATACAATGGTTTATGTTTTAGGGGTTTACTCTTGGAAAAAAAAACATAACAGATATTCTCAGCAGATGATTGCAGAACGAAACTATTATGTTGAATCCTTTTGTGAAATCATTTCCATTGCAATAAAATGCAAATTTAAGAAAATAACTAAATTGTTATTCTGTTCTTCAAGATAACAAATTGAGAACGCAAAACAGAACCGAGAAAACCATTTGGTTGACCATTACTGACCTATTTATATTTTATCTTATAACTTTAAAACAGATTAAGATATCAAGATAAAACGAAGTGCATGTTGCTCTCGTCATTGCTTCAACAGCTTCAAACCTATTTAAGCTACTCTAAGAGCCGCGCATCGGTTTAAAACTTATGCCTACAGATAGACAGACTAAAAACATAAATAGATGCAAAACACTCAAAAACATTCATTCAGTGTTTTTAAAATAATTTCTTCTATAAGCAAGTACCGCACAACTACTGCGGCACCTTTCAAAATTTTTATTAAATTAAACTCTTTATTAATTTTTCAAGCGCGATCTTCTGAAACAATAAATTAAATTTTTATTACAAATCGGCTTACCAGCAAAATGATTGATAAATACCCAAAAATAAAATAAATTTCAAAATAATCGAACATCATTTGAATTTCTAGTAAATAAAAGAATTTTTCGTCCACCCTCGAACGTAAGTAGATGAAGAAATAATTTTAAATTGAAAGAAATTCATAAATCAAATTTTTAAAATTGGTCATCGCTCTTTCGATATAAATTCGAATCATCCGCTCGTTATGTCATCCCAGATAATGTGATACTGTTATGCGCATGAATCAAATTAATAACGACGACTTTCTCTAAAAACCATTGAATGGGCGACCAAATCAATTAATTTCAGTGTTAAAATTTATTAATTTGTTTATTTTATTTTATTTATTAATTAACTCGCGTGCGTGTACCAAAATCACTCAACATCGGCAGACCATATAGAGAACATAAATTATAATATACAAAACGTAAAAGTTGTATTTTATTGAAACTAAAGCTTGTAGGTGCTTCCGACGTGTAAAGAATTTGTTTATGAATACGATTTGAGTGTTCGTGTTTACGTTTTGTTTACACTAAAATATTACTGTCGCATAACAGGTGTTAATATATTAGAAAAAATTCATTAGTCATTCTAAACTAGAAGATATCTTTGAGATGGAGCAAAGAAATTCGCTCAGATACTTTAATATTGCATAATTACGTCAAAATTAAACTGTTAATCAATTTTTGATGTTTATCTATTTTTGGTGATTCGTAATCGAGATCATTCCAAGTTATTGTTCAGCCTAATAAATCAATCTTGTCTTGAGTGGTGGTATTGACATAATAAATAATTTTATTTGCTAATGCGTATTCTATTGTTAGTCAAATATGTTAGGAATTTTAAACGAGACAAGTAAATTTTGGTAATCGTATATTGGGTACATCTACGTTATTTTCAAGAACACTGAGTATGATTGCAATAAAAATTGGCTGAAACGCTTACAGTTTTGCACTCAATGCCACACTGGACCCATGAAGCAAGTTTGCATAAGATGAGATTTATAATTGATTTTTTTATGAGTTAATAACCATTAGACATCAGGAGTAATTGCCAAATGACTGTTGGTGACCCTCTTAAACCGATAGTAAAGTATTTTCTATGATAAATTTGTCATTAAAATCAGAGGAGTCCTTTATATTTCTAATAATACTTGCCACATTGCAGTTAAGCCAAACTTGCTTTTGTATAATTGTCGCGTTTCCGAATAGACTTTAGAATTTCTTTATAAAACATCCATCAGACAAACTCATTGGCTTTATAAATAAGAGTAGGTATCTCATCATCTTGAAAAAATCTAATATGAATAGTAGTGAGGCCTCTCTGCTAAGTTTCTTAAGATGTTAGAGCTAGAAATTCGGGTTAGGAGTTTTCTCAAGAATTTTTTTGATTTACTTTACTCACCGATAACCGACAGTAATTGGATGATTCTGTGTACTGACATTCCCTTGCTGATTAAAACAATTTTTTTTACGATTTCGCAATCGACAGAAGCTTTTACAGGTGTTCTGAGCTTTAAAGGAAAATCTAGCTATGAGAACTGGGGTCGGTTTCTGGCTGCTTCAAAGATCTGCAAAACAAATAAGATCCTCTCACAAATTCTCATGAAGAAATGTGTTTTAATAATTTATCTGTACGCCTATTTTGATCCAAAAATAATAACAGGAGAGAAGAATTACCGAAACGCAATAGTGTACAATATATGTGTTTTTGTATTAGTAACAAACAAATTTGTTCGGACGTAACGCCACACCATTCGCAATGATTTTATTTTAGGTTAATAATTTTATATTTTGTAAATTAACAAATTTTATATCCCTTTTGTGTTTTACCAACACAATTGTGTAGGTACCATGTCATAAATTATCATGTCATAAATTTATTTTTGGTTGTGTTTTGAACCAACTTACATATTTTTGTATTCCTTTCAAACTTTTTTGTTGAACTTTTTTGTTCGAAAAATAACACTAACTATACACACAATTGTGTTGGTTGCACTTCAAATCAAGTGCAATTTTTTATCAAAGACGTCATTGCATACTATGGTTTTATACTCACACATTTGTGTGGTTTGGACTTTAATAGAGTCATTTTTTTGGTTGAAAAGGGATATTTTATAAAAAAAACAATTGTAAAACATTTCGTGTTCAATAAAACGGCACGTAAAAAATAAATTCACTTTCCTCAAAATTTAGCATAATTTTGCTTTTGTCAAATTATGCTAAATTTTGACTAAAGTGAATTTATTTTTTACGTGTCTTTTTATTGAACACGAAATGTTTTACAATTAATTTTTTTTATAAAATATAAAATTTGTTAATTTACAAAATATAAAATTATTAACCTAAAATAAAATCATTGCGAATGGTGTGGCGTTACGTCCGAACAAATTTGTTCCCCATCTAGATACCATGGGAAAATGTCACAAAACAGGAGTGGAAGCACCAAAAATTTGAACCGATCCCACCCGGTTCGATAAATTTTGGTGCCTATGGTCACAAAAACAACACACATACATGCGTAACAAATGACAGCACACTAATTCAAAATTGTGTATTATACGTCGTATACGTATACACAAATTTGTGGTTTCGTCTCCTAATTCTGGATAAGCGTTCTGATGTTGTTAGACTCAACAGAAAAAAATACTCAATTTTAATGTTGGAGACAACCCCATGTATCTCAGGCAACCCAATATAATACACGATCCGACAACAATGAGCAGCTATCTTCATTCCCGCGTGAAACTCGAATTAGCCGTGGAATTGTGTTTAAAGACATAAAATAAAAACGTAGACAAATTTTTACATTAATAACGATAAATGTGCATTAGCACATTTTTGTGCTACATATAGCATTTATATACTCGTATTACACAAAATACATAAAATACAATTACGTGTAATAAAAAATGCGCACATTGCATTTTTTGGTATAAAAATTTGTATATAAGTCGAAGTTTAATTAATAAAAAGGTTAGTAGTCAAAAACCTTACTCAAAATTCTTTTACTCAGTTTATTCCGGTATTAGCCCTCACCAGTGGTCCGCTCGGAATAAGAAGCAAGAATATTCTAGTTCAAGCAGAGGCTGAACTAACATGGTCCTTCGAGCATAAAAAATTAAAGTTCGCGTAATAGAAATCATAAAAACATTTCACGTTGTTTAAAAAGTCATAAAAACAGACGTAATAATTTAAAGTGATCACTCTGAATTCGTGTTAAAGTATCAAAAAGAATTCTGTTAGAATGGAAGAATTTCAAAACCAAGCAGAAATTGCAGAACAGATAGAGAGACTCTGGATAAATTATAAGATGGATCGGAAAGGAAAACAAAAACCTATTTAGAGAAAAAAATTGCACAACTCTATAACAAATTCGTTAAAACAGATGAAGACTTAAAGCCAAACATAGCGAAATTACAAGACCGAGACGTATCTGATTTTGAGGGAAAATGTTGCCGAAAATTATAAACAATACATTAATGAATTTCGTGGAAAATTAAATGAAAATCCACCACTGACACCTATATTTTCAATAAAAAAACCGCATACATAGCAGAAGGATAATGATCAACAATCCTCATCCGGAGACCGACAACCTGAAGTTCCTGAAGAAGATGAGATCCTAGACCTGCAAATAGTAAGAATCCGAAGAATGAACAGCGAGATAGCAAGTGCTGAAGAATTGCTAGAAGAACATTCACCAAAAGCCACACTGAAAACCACGTACGAGGAGTTGCGTATTTTAATGGATAAAATCACAAACCTTCATGATGAGATTTGCGTAAAATCTATTAAAAATGAGGCAATTGGGAAATCAAAATATTTCACCCTCGATTATTACGTAAAGACAAGGAAATCATATAAAGATGTAAAATATAGAATACAGGAAGTTTTAGCAGACATAAAAGATGAAGCTAAAATCAACACATCATTTCATCAAAAACAAACGATGCATTGTAATATGAGACTACCGAAATTAGAGTTACCAAAGTTCTATGGTGACTATTCGAAATGGTCAAATTTCCGAGATTTGTATTGCCAAATTGTTCACGAAAATAAACAAATACCGAACACAGTTAAAATCTCGTATTTAAAAACATGTATTGGTGGCTCTGCGGCAAAAATAATAAGTAACCTGTAGATAACAAACAACAGCCAAAATATAGCATGGCAGCTACTAAATGATAGGTACGAAAATAAAAGGCTACTTGCTCACAAGCTGTTAGCCATTTTCTTACGGTTATCTAAGCTATCCCAGGAATCAGGAGAATCCCTAAAAGAATTGCATGATACAACAAAGGAAGTTCTAAATGCATTAAAAGGATTAGGATTCGATACATCTACTTGGGACTTATTCATAACGCATATATTACTAAATAAGGTTGATAGCGAAACCAGCAAACTTTATGAAATGCAGTTAGAGGATCCCAGAAAAGTGGAGGATCTCAAAGATTTTCTCCGTTTTTTGGAACAACGGTTTCTTTCACTTGAAACACATAAAAAATTCGCCACAAACAACAAACCTTATGAAGTACGTGCAACACAGCATACAATTGTAAAGAACTTATACATCAGTATGGAGAATACTCTTAGAACTAATTGTCGACACTGCGATGGAAATCATAAACTAAGTCAATGTGCGAATTTCAAAGCATTAAGCGTACACGAAAGAACACAGCTCATCCACCGAGAAACATAGCACTACAACTTGCAAAAATGGCGATAAATGTAATGTTTGCAATGGGAAGCATAATACACTTATGCATGACGTAAACAACCCAACTAAGTTGAACATGCTCTCTCATAATTCAAACAATGAAGAGACACTTCAAACTCTGCTTGGTACGGCAGTAATTATAGCACATAGGGATAACTAAGAACCAATAACTTTGCGGGCCTTGATGACTCCGGTTCACAAGGTACCTTCATCACAAAAGGTGCTGCAAATTTACTCAACGTAAGGAAGAAGAAAACAAATATTGCCATATCAGGAATGGGTGGACTCAAAGCAGGAGTTTGTAAAAACATAATAGAATTCGAGGTAGTCCCGAGATTTGACAGTAAATTTTTAGTTCGAATGGAAGCAATGTTGTTCGATCAACTGACGCATCACCTGCCAGAAGCTAAATTTAACACAAACAAATTTAAGCATCTACAAAACATAAAATTGGCAGACCCAAAGTTTAATGAACCAAGTCAAATCGACATTATAATTTATTTTATTATTAAATCACCATTAAATTGAACGACATTATTAAAACGTTAGGAATTTTATACAATCCAAGAGAAGACAACTTTCAATTCAGCACGCAACGTTTACAGCTTTCTACTTCAAACATCTCAACTAAAAGAGCAGTGCTGTCGGATTCATCAAAGATTTTTGACCCAATGGGCTGGCTTTCTCTAATTACAATCAGCAGTAAGCTGTTAATGCAAGATGTCTGGATAAGTGGAATTGGTTGGGATGACAAATTGCCCACAGAAACCGACAAACGATGGGCAAAATATAAAGATGAATTGAACAACATTGATTCCATCGTCATACCAAGATGGGTGAACACAATTAAAAGCAAAAAGGTTGAAGTTCATGGTTTTGCGGATGCATCTGAAAGGGCATTGGCTGCGGTAGTTTATTACCGAGTTATTGATGAAAAGGTGAAAACAAGCCTAATAATGTCCAAAACCAAAGTTGCACCCATAACGAATAAAATTAGTATCCCAAGACTCAATGCAACTTTACTACTAGTGAAGCTAGTAAACCATATTCGTGAGTAAACACAACATGCCGATGCAAAAGTGTATTGTTGGACGGATTCAACAATCGCGTTAAGCTGGATTAAGGGTAATATAAATAACTATAAACCATGGGTGTTGTTTGGATTCCGAAAATACGTCACTTGATATACAAAAACAATCATCAACAGCAGATCATTCACGATGAAGCCCAACCTGAAAATAGAAGAAACACAAAGAATCATCGAAATTAAATACATCAAAGTTGTATACTTATCTGATAATCACAGCTAACCAGTGTATGTACTGCAAACTATTGATACCTAAAGGAAACGTCTATTTACATATATTAAACTATTAAACTTGCATTATATCCCTTTTTCAACCAAAAAAAATAAAAAAATGGCTAAATTAAAGTCCAAACCACATAAATGTGTGAGTAAAAAATCATAGTATGTAATGGCGTTTTAGATAAAAAATTTCGCTTGATTTGAAGTACAACCAAAACAATTGTATGTATAGTTCTAGTGTTTTTCTTTCGGACGAAATAAGTTTGAAAGGGATGCGCAAATGTGTAAGTTGGTTCAAAACATATACAAAAATAAATTTTTGACTTGGTACTTTTGCCGAACTCGCACAATTGTGTTAGTAAATCACGAAAGGGATATAGCTAAAATTATGACAGCAAGAATTTTGTTTTGTGTAAATTTGACAAGTCTAAAAAATAAGAAAAATTATTGTAATAGACTAGTGACACTAACCATGAACAAATTTTGTACTAAATATTATAGTAAAATTATTTAATTAAAATGTTCAAGGTTAGAGGTCTCTATAGCGTTAGTAGTAAAACTTAGTAACCAAAAATTTGTTAATAAAGAAAAGGTTCTCTTTTAATCTTGCTGTCGACCCAACAAGACCAAATATTGTAAATTATATTGTAAATTGAAAGTGGAACTTGGTGTTTTTTATTGAACGAGCTGATAGTAAAGTGAGCCATCAGGAACGAGAAAACAGAATAAATTTCCTGCGAGATTTTCTCAACAAAGTGGTACTGTCGCGTACAGGTGTCAAATAGAGTGTCTGCAATGAGAAAACTGCTTCCTCAAGCTGTATGGCGTCACGTACCATCTGAAGAAAACCCCGCCGACGTCGCCTCAAGAAGAATTACACCAGGGAGATTTAAAGGTTGCGAAATTTGGTGGAATGGACCAACATTCTTACGCTCAAATAAAGGAAAGTGGCGTGAAGATATTGTGTCTGACACGAAATCGGAATTGAAACAGATAATATCACTAAACGTGAAAATAGAGCGCACATTTCTACAACTATTTTCGAGAATATCGGAATATCGAAAATTAATTAGAGCTATAGCTTCATTTCATTAACAAATGCAAAAACTTTATAATACCAAGAACAGTGAAGATCAATGCTGCTGAATTTAAAAAGTTATTATCATTGAATCCCTTCTTGGATGTTAAAAATATACTGCGAGTTGGCGGCAGAATCGAAAAGACATTAGTCCCATATGATCCTAGATATCCAATCATCTTGCCGAAGAATAGCCAATTAACCATCCTGATAATCAAGGATGCTTACCGTATTACCCTACATGGAGGAACAACATTACTTGTCACATTCTTACGACAAAGGTATTGGATTACAAGCGCAAGATCAAAATTAAGATATGTAATTCACAAATGCGTAACATGCTGTCGATACAGAAAAAATACAAACCATCAGTTAATGGCGCCACTACCTCGAGGACGAGTAATGGTGTCAATGCTATTTGAGATTTCTGGGAGATCATTGCTAACGGTGCAAGAAGACAATTATAGAGAAATAAAGCAAAATTGATTAGGTGTCAATGGGATGGGAATTTCTAGATGGGAATTTCTACAACAACTGAAGCAGCATTTCTGGAAGCACTGGCACACGGACTGTTTGAACTCTCTTCAACAACAATGCAAATGGAAGCAAGTGCAACCAAATATTGCCAAGGACCAAATTGTACTAATAAAGAACAAAGAAGGTTATCCCAGTAAATGGCCAATGGGAAAGGTGGTGGAGGTTCATCCAGGTGATGATGGTAATGAGAGAGTAATATCAGTAAAACATAAGAATGGTATTACAAAACACTCGATAAGAAATTTGTGCACTTTGCCAATCGATGACATCGTATATTGTGCACCACAAGCACAACCAAACGAGAATCAATTTGATTTGGAGGAAAATATAACAACGGCCAGAAGAGTGACAAGAAGCATGAAAGCCAACCACTGTGGATTGAGTTCTGCCATGAACAACATGACAAAGAATAGAACGCAATCAGTAAGAAAAGCGAAACCAATAAGGTTTGTGGCATTAATTAAGGTCATCATGTTTGTAATGCTCATTTCACGAGGACACCTCACCAATGCAACTGACAAGGTACACATTCAACAATTCAACCAGCCAATTGGGGTTTATCTGGAAAACATCGGCCACGTAGAAGTAATTGCAAAAGAATGGAATTTAATAATCCGTTACCAATTGACTAACTATTGGGAAGAAATAAAACAAATAAATGTGATTCATACGGAACTAGCGGAAGCCTGTAAAAGAACACTAGGCATTAATTGTGCCTTGATACTTCACCAATTGGATTGGCAACTAGAGGTTGTACGAAAGAACAATGACTTCTTAATGTCCAGTAATAAGGAGAGACACCGCCAAAAGAGGGGAATTGGAGATACTACGGGGATCCTGCTTGGAGATATTTTCGGAATACTAACTCAACGGGAAGCAAATCAATATGAAAACCATTTTGAGACGATTGATGAAAACGAGCGGCATCTATTAGATCTTCTTAGCAATCAAACCAGCATCATTGATAACACCATCAAGTTATTCAAACATAACACGAACCTGACATTGTTGTCGTTAAACAATTTCAGGGAAAATCAGAACCGACTGCAAATAGAAATAGATCTTCTGAAGGAATATGCTTCCATTAAGGAAAAAGTACGACCAATATTTACAACAACTCTCGAAATAATGCTAATATTAAATAACATCAAAGAAACACAGGAAAGTTTGTTGGACTTAGTGCATAATGCTCAGCAAAACGTCTTACATCCCACTCTGCTGACGCCATCGCAACTAGAACAAGAACTATCTAAGATAAGAAAATATCTACCCCCGTCAATAACTGTGCTTAATGATCACACAGCCGACAATTTAGAGCACATTTACAAAACCATGAAATTACAAACACGAATAACTCAGGATAACCTAATAATACGAGCAACTATTCCATTAATATATTCATGGAGCTACACATTCTTCTCGGTTATTCCATTTCCAAATATCTATTACAACGAGTCCCAAGCATATATTGAAACAAGTGTAAATTATATTGCTGTGGATGAACATCGAGAACACTTCGCATCATTTACCAAAGAGAAATTAAATGATTGTAAAGAGGTCAAATTTAAACATTTCCTGTGCAAGGTGTCACAAGTTTACAATGCAGCATCTACGGAACATGCTTGTGAAATGGCGATCCTTCGTCATACCACAAATCTACAAGGATTATGTAAAATACAAACAATGAATGCAACCAATCACTGGATAAAGGTACATGACACAAATCAATGGTTATTTATTGTCGTTGAAGAAACAAACAAGGATGCAATTTGTGGATCATCTGTCATAATGACACGGTTTAGTGGGTCAGGTATCTTAACATTAGATGATGGATGCATGTTACGAGATTCAAGCCAGTATCTAATTGCTGCCGATAAAATTAATAGTGAGATAAAAGGAGAAATCAATACGCCCGTTTTCATAAGGCACAACAACTCGAGCAAGCTAAGTTCAACCCCGAATTGGCGAACGATAAAAAGCAACTATAGTCATCGGGCGGAAGAAGATTATATGAACTTAATTGTGGATACCAGCAAGTTAGAGCACGACATTAAACTACTGAAGGAAAATCAATATATTTACAAAATGAATAACACACATCATGTTCATCACTACGTATTAACTCATATTTTATTTTGGAGCGGCATAATCATTGCAAGTGCAATTGCCATTAAATATTTCAAGAACAGACAGAAAAAGAGGCACCCCGCCCGTCGTGCAGTTTTACCAACGGCATCTCCCATTCCAGCCCCAAGAACTTCTAGGGCGCCCCCGGATGTTTAAACACATAAAATAAAAACGTACACAAATTTTTACATTAATATCGATAAATGTGCATTAGCACATTTTTGTGCTACATATAGCATTTATATCACTTTGGACGGCAGTCCAAACGAGTGACGAAAGCATCTACTGTGCTGGAAGTCGAACGAAGTATATTATACAGCAAGTTTCGAACTTTTTCACTTTGAGGCCGCCAGGATCATGTTATATACCATTGGAAAGGTCTTGAAAAATAAAATTAAATAATGTATAAAAGCATGAATTTCTACCAACATTGAGTGGAGATATGACCTTCCAAAAATTGCCCCAAAAAATCAGTTTTTCGCGTATAACTGCCCCAAAAAATGCCAAAATTATTTTCTAACTGGCAAATTATGATTGAAGACGTCAATACCAATTCAACGACACCTCAAACGTCCAAAACGGATGATTTTGACCAAAGTTATGACAATTTTAAATTTTTCTATGACGTCACCATATAATCTTGCTTTGGTATATATGTTTGTTTGTCCGTACCTCTTTTATTTGATCTCATATTTTCAGGGGTTGTAGTACTTAAAAAACTAAGCAACTTTTGTTCTACAACTTTTTGATTTGGCCGCCATGTTGGCCGCGGCCGGCCTCTGAACGGCCATTTTTGGCCATTTTGCCACGTCCACAGTGCTGAATCTATTCGACATACCCCGAACATATGCATATCGTTGGAAAGGTACTGACGCCAGCTATCAAATAGCAAAAAAAAGAATTCAAAAAATTAGGTTGGAGGGTCATTTTGGCCAAAAAACTGAAAAATGCGAAATCGGCCGGCCACATTAGGCCGAATTGCTAAAAAATGAGCCCAAGACTTTTGGTTCATATTTTCAGGATTATTAGCCACAAATCTCACCTACAATATGACATCAACCGTCTGTCCCAGAAAACTCGTATATTTTAGATATTGACCTTCATAACTTAAAAGCCACCCTAATTTTTTTGCAAAATTTTATTTTTTGGCTCAAATGCACCCTAATATCGGTCCGTTGCGGTTCATAATGATAGTGAATCAACATATTATAATGAAACAAATATAAATACATCATATTATTATCATTGCTAAGAGAATTTTTACCAGTGACTCTTTTTTCATAACAAAAAAAATGAAAAAACTGACAAATTGATGTGATCGAAAAAATCACCAAAAACATTGAACATTTGAGTCTCCTTGCATAAAATCGATATTTTTTAATCATTATGTTGATTTCTTTGAAAAATAGATCTTATCTCCCCTTCCATCGCATGAAGATGGAATATCAGCGAGAGGCTAGCTACCCTTAACTTTTATTTCCAACTAACACACTAAAATATGTATATTTTATTGTATTGTTTAAGGAGTCAAAAATGAATGGTAGCCGCACGCAGTTAGTGACAAAACAGCAAGAAACATGCAAAAAAAATTGTTGAATTACTCAATCGAATTTTTACCAAAAACACATGCATCCAGCTATGCTACACACAATTTTGGTTTCTAGATTCAAACTACTGCGCAATAGATTTTAATTTTTAATTTTAAACCCTTATTTTAAATTAAATCATTAAATTTTTTTGTCTTGTTTTATTCTTTTCTCTCGAAAATAAAATTTAAACAAAAATCTACATCTCAAAAATGTCCTTAAATTTTTTTATTTTCATTTCAATTTTTTTTATTTCGGATTCACGGACAAAAATTTTATTACACAGTGAATCCGAAATGAAAAAAATTGAAATGAAAATAAAAAAATTTACGGACATTTTTGAGATGTAGATTTTTGTTTAAATTTTATTTTCGAGAGAACAGAATAAAACAAGACAAAAAAATTTAATGATTTAATTTAAAATAAGGGTTTAAAATTAAAAATTAAAATCTATTGCGCAATAGTTTGAATCCAGAAAACCAAATTATAGTGTAGCATGGCTGATCTGGTCTAAATTTTTACTACTCTGTAACATACACTAAAAACTAGACTACAAATGTTCAGCCGATAGCCTACGAGAACCGGGTGTGTAATAAGATCACACCCGACATGACCTGCTTGTGGCATGTGGTAAAGGATTCTGAAATAAAATCTACTAAAAGACTACAAAATGAAGATTGAAAAATTGCATGCAAAATAAAGAAATAGAATCATCTTCCACACACTAGAAACAGAACGTAGGTTATCGTGCTGGACATAATAAAAAAAAAACTACCTACCTGAACCTAATGATGAGACCTGACCCTACTTTTCAACATAAAAAAGAAAAAATATGAGTCTTTACTATTTCGAGGCCAAGAGCATATACTTTCCAAACATAAATCGTATTGAACCATTCGTCAATAGAAACAATTTTGTTTTATTGTTTTCTATTTTTTTATTAAAACAGTTTCGTTCTATTGTTTTACGTTCTATTGTGCCTCATACACAGACGCAGGCCACTGGAGTGACGAATATCGAGAGAAGAAGAACGAATCATTCCCACTCCGTAACACACAGCCGGCAGCTGTGTGAGAGTATGCGTAATTCGTTTTTCGCGAAACGAACAACAATTAAGCTCTGAACAAAGTCTGAAACGGAGATGCCAATATTCAACAAACTACAGAAGATTGTATTGGTTTCACTACAATCTCATGTTAATTTTTTTCTTTCGCACCACTACTTATTAAACTAGTGCGCACATACGATGTACACATATATTCTAATACAACTATATATAGTGTAGTTTTTTCTGTATTTGTTGCATTAGCATGGCTTTGTTGTTCGTTTTGGTCATTTCAATGCCGCGCATCTGTGTATGAGGCACAATAACACGTAGCGGCCACTTGTGTGCTATCGTGTGTGTGTGAGCTCAAAGTCGAAGTCAAAACGACTGACAACAATAAAACGAATCGCAATTCAATTCATTTTCAATTTGCCTTTCCAAAATCCAAAATTTGATTGCACTATCATTACTCGTATTACACAAAATACATAAAATACAATTACGTGTAATAAAAAAATGCGGACATTGCATTTTTTGGTATAAAAATTTGTATATAAGTCGAAGTTTAATTAATAAAAAGGTTAGTAGTCAAAAACCTTACTCAAAATTCTTTTACTCAAGTTTATTCCGGTATTAGCCCCCACCAGTGGTCCGCTCGGAATAAAAAGCAAGAATATTCTAGTTCAAGCAGAGGCTGAACTAACACACTTCAACCAAATGAACAATATTGTCACAATCATCAATAATGTAATATTTGATCCCCTTGGCTTGGTATCCTCTACTCCTTCAAGGAGTTGAGTGTGACTCACATAACTGGTTTGTGATCGTTGGGGAATCGAACGCTGGATAAATCTTTATGATTTAGCAAGTGACTCTCGGTTGGGTTCACAGCTGTAATAGCAGGTTAAAGATGCTCATGACCATTCGAGAGTCTAATTTAGAATTCAACCTTCCATTGTGGTGCGTAGGTTTTGCTTGTTTGCGATCAGACTCCGATCAATGACTGCGCCAGCCAAAATCAATGGTCGCAACGTATGGGGAAGCCGTAACTTGTCATAACGACATGAGTAACACATTCGCACGATGTTCATCACATGGTAAACTACTTCATATTATGGCCTTCCGCAAGCGTTTCTCGAAGAGTTCTGTACCTATACTGATAACCCACTTTGCTGACGATAATTAAGGGATAAAATCAATTCAGACAATTCTTTCTAACGATCAATTTATTACGACTTTTTTTTGCCATAACAATCATTTCCTGGCCTACGAACATTCTTGGTATTTATTTCTATGGCGAATCACGTGTTGTGTCTGATAGCAATACCACTTGTGTACGAACACGAGACATTTACTGTACTAAAATATTTTACGCGGTTTTTTTAATTCTCGTGTTTCTCCCTACCATAAGGCCGTGCGATCGTCGATCAAAAAAGAGAGCGAGACCAATGTGCATCGGGTGAGTGCGAAGCAATTCGCCCTAGAAGAATATTTTTTGTTATATGTTTCGGGAAAGACAGAGAAGAAAAAAGATTCTTCTAGAACGTTTTTGCGTTGATTGGAGAGAGAATCTGTTTTTGGTTCGAAAAAAGTCAGTTTTGGCTAGGATTGTGAAAAGAAAGTCTTTTTTAGAATATTGGTTGACACGAAAAAAACAAGGTGAAGGAAATTTAAGTTTAATGGAGGTCGAAATTAACTTTGTTAAGAACCATAATATAAAATAGTAATAATTAAAAGATTCTTGTGCATATAAAAAATTAAAATGTGAAATAGACGAAAAATTTTGTAAGTAAAACAGAAAATTAATATTTTTTGGTAATTATATGATTTGTGTGCACGAAAGTGTGGAGGACGTTCCAAATTTGTTGGCAACACCAATTTAATTAAAAATACTGGGAAATATATTTTTTTTTGTGTGAATCGAGATATCCCAATTTATGTTGAGTGCCCATAAATCAAAGATAATTTTGTTTTCGGTCACCATTAACTTTGGAAAATCAAAAGTTTCAGATTGCCGCCATAAGTAATTTTCTACGGGTACCTACCTTATCCTTAACGGGTGCCAAAATTGATGATCGGGAACCACCTCATCCACGGGTATCCCGTATTTCCCGATGCTCGCCTTTTATCCACGGGTGTATTATTTCGACTACCGTATTAAGTAAACGGTACATCCCGTTAAGCAGAAGGTGGCAGTTGAGGCCACGTCAGCAGTCTACGGGTAAAGCACGACAACGCTCAGCATTTTTTTTTATTACTATTGCCAAACCAGGCAAAATTACAACGAAGGCGGGAAAACACCCAACGAAGTTCCCAAGGTCGCCCAACGGGAATCCGGGTTTAGGCGAGACGACGCCCAACGAAGGAGGATGGGCGCCCAACGGTTGGGGCGTGGGTTCCTAACGTACAATATTAAGGTACGAATATTTTTTTTGGCTTTATTTAATTTTTTTCTTTGATTTAAATTTTGATTTTTTTTTATTATAAAATATTTGTAATCGAGCCCCACACAATTACGGTGTTGATGGACGCAACCGGGTGGGCACGTTGGTCTCGCTTTATTTGCTTCGATTTCAGCGATCATTTCTTGAGGCCTCTGCGGCGTATCAGATGAAATCTGCGGGTCGGCTACTGAGCCGTCTCATAACAAATTCACTAATTTACTTATTTCACAGGTTGATGTTGTTTCATCGATGGGAACACGATTATATTCTGACCATCAAACATTTGGTTTCTGTACCACTAATGCATCGTACGTTTACATCATCGTACAACTGCGAATCAGGATCTAATGTCCAAGCTTTCAATGTATTAATACGTGGCTTGTGTCCTGTAACGATTGATCGTCTTTCTCACTCCCTGCGTAACGTCCAAAGCGGTTGAGAACAAATAATTTTGCCATCGGCCAATGTTTGATCCTCGTCAAAGATCAAACCAACAGACCTTCAAAATGTTCATCGGCATCATATCTAAATGCGTTGAGGATGTGGTGGTCCAGTTCGCATGGTGACAAGGAAATATGCCGTTTACAAGCGATCGGCGACAAAAAGCTTCAGTGCATTATGTATAGTTAGGGCAGTCCGCCGTTTGTCAACACACATTTTCGAATGTAAAATGTCTTCCTTCTGCTAATTGTAATCTGCAACAATACGCAGGTATCTCAGCAACAAAAAGTCAGTAAATTATCCAGCAAATTGTGGTTGTTTTTTATACTTTTTTCCCAACTCAGTCGAAAAGTAAACTTGAAACACTTGGCCACCCTAATGATGAACTTTTGAAAAAACTCCTTCTTTCACTGGTTGAATCTATGCTTATATCTGTTGTGTTTGAGTTGGATGGGTTGCCTCTCCCCATTTACTCTCACTCTTAACCTTTGGCACCTTTCTTGTAACACTACTGCATTCTGGATTTGTCGTTCAGGGGTATACGCTGATGCTCATATTTTAAAGTAGCCATCAGAATGTAAATATTGACCTTCGATACGAATTAGCAGCACAGGCACACTCTAAAGATTATCAAGTTTTAGTCAGTAGAGGCTCAAGATAGCACAAAAGAAGCGATTTCTCCTTGCGATTTCATTTCATCTCACAATTATAATTTGTGCGTTCCATACAACCGGACCAAAATTATTATTAGATCGAATCTAATGAAAGACACAATTTTTGTCCTTGTAAATTAATTAACTCAACCCGCAATCGTAATTGCACTTTAATTAGCATATTTTTCTTGTTGGCATTCAAGCGCATCTCAATGATTCGAAATCTTTTTAATGTCTGCAATTCCGTTCATTTATTACCAATTAATTTTATCGGTAGTATTTAAGTCTTTCATTTGATTTCTTGTGTTTATAAATTTCCGATTCATGTTCCATTTTTGTGATAGCTATATTGAAGAAATCTGTATCAGAAATAGTTGTGCTTTTGATGCATTAGCCCCGATTTTTTTGTGTCTGATGCCGAAACAATTTTTTAAATTTTTTTCTGAAATTAACTCTTTTTGTAATAACTATTTTCTGTATGAAGAGGGAAGTCAAATATTACTAGAGATATATAAGGATAGCAAGAGCCTCGTTCGAAAGAGAAATTTCACCAAATTAGTCGCTACTTGTGGTATTTCTTTCATTTTAGAAAAAGTTTTGCCTCCACCGTTAACTGAAATTCGTAGTTGTTTGGGAAACCAGCATCCTGATATGTTAAGAGAAGCATTTTATTTCCCTTTTGAAAACGTGTTTAGTTTCAATCAAAACTGATTAAGTGATGTCCAGAACTGGATAGATTTTAAACAGTCGATTTGTCCCAAATGTAAAACAGAACGTAAAATCAATTATTTTAGCAGCTACGGCCTTATTGTTGCTGATGTACAGCAAAATAATAATTCATACAGTATACGTCTAAATCAAATAAGTAAAACAATTCATTTAGATGAAGTGGTCACTTTCGAGCATTTATAAAACAAAATAATAACATATGGGAACAACATGATGATTTGTTACCTTTTCCAATAGAAATTAATTCCAAACACAAAACTAATCCAGCAATTTTAATATACTCAAAGTATTAAATTGGTAATCCAATTAAATTTAAATTCTAAACATATGATCAATACATTAAATTTATAAAGATTCGGTCCAATGGTCAAGTTTCGACGGCGAAGTCCAAGATTCATACCTCCACGTAGTGCTTCCTGGGTGATGCTAAATGAATCAGGCAACAGAAAAAAGAAAGCAAGCCAGAATAGACATCTCTAGAATTACTTGATTATGGCTCACAACCTACCCTACACTTTCATATTAAATATCGCAAGCGGAGCGGCATTCTAAAATCGTTGGGAAATTTCCCGAGGGTTTTGTTAATAAAATTATTAAAATATATTTTATTTATGATTTTTAAATTTAAAGTACGGATAAAATGATTTTTTTGATTAAATAAAAAAAATCAACCATGCTACATTTTCTTCTGTGTATCACTACACTTTTCATTAAATTGTGTAAATACACTTTGAAAAATGATTTTTTTGTAGCTATACACTTTTGATAATTGATTAAAATTTCGGCGATTGATTAGAACTTCACACCGGTGGTCGGTGATAAGTAAATACCTAACGCAAAACTAAAATCAAAATAAAAACTTATTTATTCTAAATTTATTTCTGATTTTACAAATAAAACTATTGTTTTTTAATATCACTTATTTCATGCTACAATATCAAAAATTATCAATTAAGTGGTTTTCAATAAATAACAAATAAAAGTGGTTTTGTTTTTTGCTTATATTTCGGTCGTCAAAAATAGTCGAATTTTGATGAAAAATTGAAGGGAAAGAAAAAACGGAATTATCTCAACTTAAGTGATTATGTTAAATTGCCACAGATTTATCGTTTTATTAAACTCCGCAGTAGTATAAATATGCAAATATCCAATGAAGGCGCAATATCAATTATAGATATATTATGTTTAACGAGTGTTATCCCGTATGTGTGATGAAATCGACATACATGATCAAGTTTTATCATTTTCTTATAAAAGAAAGTAGCCAAAAGATGGTAAGAAAAATTTAAAATTTCACGATTTTGTTGTTATTTGTGAAATTGAATATTGTCTCGTTGTTCGTTTCTCGTAAATTATAATAAAAAAAAAAATGTTTTGTGTGTGTTTAAAAAAATGTGACATTAGTTAGACATAAACTTTAGGAACAATGTATACGTACGTACGATAGGTAAGCTAAGTAAAATTATTATTGTGAAAGTAATTATTTATGAAAACAACAACAAGAAAACATAAGAGGAAGATGATATCCGATGATGTCAATACATAATTTATTAACCCAAAGCTCGCATTTAATTTATGTGAGAAATTAGACAAAAACAAAAGTAATTTTAACTCATCTACAAAATAATGTTATGAAATATTTTATCGTCAAAATCATTGTTGCTTCCGGTACCTAATGTGGTGATCCGATTAAGTACTCTAAAGTTGAGACATTCCAATTAATTAAAATTATGATTATATACTTTGTGCGCATTCTGTATTTTTCGAAATATTTACCTTTGTAAAGTCATGGTTGTAACGGCTTAATGATGGCTTGAACTGGATCAACTGCAAATACCTCTGCTCGACGACTGTTAATCCCTTCGGTGTAAAAGAAATTATTTGTGCAACCCCATATTCACAAAAATCTGACTGTTCACATAAATCGCGTTATCCCATGTTATGCTTCAACCATGTCACGACTTCCCTTATCGCCACCACTTCAGCCTGGTACTCTCACAGAAGACTCCAGCTCCTACTTTGCCGTCCAGCTTAGAGCCGTTCGTGAAAAATTTCAGTGCCTCGATTTCCAGTATTGATCCGTTCCTCCACAAGTCCCTCGAAGGACAGATGATCCTGAAAAGTTTATCGAAGCACAACGTTGGTTTAATATAATCTAGATTCACCAGTTCTTCCCTCAGTGATCTAACTATCGTCGAGTGTCCCGCCTGAAGACACTTCCACTGAGAGACAGCCGAGAGCCTCGTAGCCACCTTGGCTGCCATCTGTTTACCAAAAAATTCGATTGGAATAAGGTGGAACCTCTAAAGCGCGTGTAGGTGTTATCCTAAGCGCCCCGCTTATAAGCATACAGGGTGTGGGTAACTGCAGCAGGGAAACTTTCGAATTTCCAAATGAAACTTTGCATACCGATTAAGCCTAATTTGTGCTAATTAGTGCCCACGGGAAAAAATTAGTGCTAGTCCAGGAGCCAGGAAAACCGGAAAAGTAAATTTCAAATTTCGCCTGAAAGACGAAAAAAATAAAACCCAATTTCTAGAAAAAACCAGAAATAATTTAAGCCAAATTTTAAAACTTCACAAAAGCGGCTACACCGACGAAATTTGTGCTTATCAAAGAAATGTGATTTTCATAAATTTTCATTCATAAATACAGGAAAACAAACTAGCCCCTAAAATATACTATATTGAACACAGAAAATACAGAGGTATACCGTTCAATAATATTTTTGTTGAACAATAAATTAAAAAATAGAAATACCTTATTGTAAAACCAAAGACTGAGCAATTCAGATAGCATATTCTTGTCACGCATGTTCTTTGCCATCCGAAAAATATAGTCGCTGAATTTGTGCTAATCCAGAATTGGCACAATTCCGTTGAACAACAACGACCGTTGAATTAACGATTTTCTGACAAAAAGGGTTCAAACCAATGAAGTTGGCACTTCTGATTGCATATTCGTATCAGGTATGTTCATTGCTATTCAAAAAATATAATGGCATCCGAAAAATTTAGTGGATTTTGTCAAAAAATGGTTCATTCAACGGTCTCTGTTGTTCAACGGAATTTGGCCAATTTTGGATTTTAGCACAAATTCAACCACAATATTTTTCGGATGGCAATGAACATACCTGATAGGAATATGCAATCAGAAGTGCCAACTTCATTGGTTTGTAGAACACTTTTTGTCAGAAAATCGTTAATTCAACGGGCGTTGTTGTTCAACGGAATTGGGCCATCAATCAATGAAGTTGATTTGTAGAACACTTTTTGTCAGAAAATAGTTAATTCAACGGGCGTTGTTGTTCAACGGAATTGGACCAATTCTGAATTAGCACAAATTCAGCCACTAAATTTTTCGGGTGGCAATGAACATTTTTGGTAGGAATATGCAATCAGAAGTGCCAACTTCATTGGTTTGTAGAACACTTTTTGTCAGAAAATAGTTAATTCAACGGGCGTTGTTGTTCAACGGAATTGGGCCAATTCTGGATTAGCACAAATTCAGCCACTATACTTTTCGTATGGCAATGAACATGCGTAACAAGAATATGCTATTTGAATTGCTCAGTCTTTGGTTTTACAATAAGTTATTTCTATTTAGTAATTTGTTGTTCAACAAAAATATTATTGAACGGTATACATCTGTATTTTGTATGTTCAATATAGTATCTTTTAGGGGCTAGTTTGTTTTCCCTGTATTCATGAATGAAAATTTATGAAAATCGCATTTCTTTGATAAGCACAAATTTCGTCGGTATAGCTGCTATTGTGAAGTTTTAAAATTTGGCTTAAATTATTTCTGGTTTTTTCTAGAAATTGGGTTTTATTTTTTTCGTCTTTCAGGCGAAATTTGAAATTTTTTTCCCGGTTTTCGCCGGCTCCTGGACTAGCACTAATTTTTTCCCGTGAGCACTAATTTGCACAAATTAGGCTTAATCGGCATGCAAAGTTTTATTTGGAAATTCGAAAGTTTCCCTGCTGCAGTTACCCACACGCATACAGGCCGTTCTTTGCACTTTCTCCAACATCCTTGTGTAAGTTACCTTTTCCAGAGCCGGCCACCACACGCTCACCCCGTACATCAGCACAGGTCTTACCACTGTGGTATAGAGCCAGTGTACCAGCTCTAGTTTCAAACCCCATTTCATACTAATGGCGTTCCTGCACGAGTAAATGGCTACATTAGCTTATTCACTCTTTCTTCAATGTTAGGCTTCCAGCTCAGCTTACTGTCCAAGATTATGCCCAAAAATCTCGCTCTGTCAGCAAAAGCCAGTCTAATGCCGTTCACGGTAGGGGGGCTGACTACCGGAATTTTATATTTCTTAGTAAATAGTACCAGCTCTGTCTTGGAAGGGTTAATCCCTAATCCACATTTGCCGGCCCATTTCGTAATGATCAGGAGCGCATTCTGCATAACGTCTTTAATCGTACCTAGATATTTGCCAGAGATGGCTATCGCTACATCATCTGCATACGCTACAACCCCTATCCCCTCTTTCTCCAGTTCCAACAGCATTCCATTTACCGCCGCACTCCAAAGAAAGGGGGACATTACTCCTCCCTGCGGGGTTCTTCTAACCACCCATCTTCTTATGGTGGACTCTCGCAGTTCCGAGGTAATAATACTGCTTACCAGCATCTGATTTATCAACCTGCTTATAGGGTAATCCACCTTCAGAAATGACAATTCTTCCATGGTCGCCTCCGTTTTTACATTATTAAAGGCACGGAGAGCTGTGGAGAGCTGTGTTCACCGACTTCCCGTTACAGTACGCGTGCTGCGACATTGTCCAACTCTTTGGTTCAACCTTTGTCCGAATAAGTACATCTATCAACTTTTGCAAGGTTTTCAACAGAAAGGATGATAGAGTTATAGGCCTCAGGTCCTTTGGATAAGCCTATGAGCTCTTTCCCGATTTCGGGATAAAAACCACTCTGACCTCCGTCCATTTCCTGGGAATATAAGCCAGTAGCAGACATCCCCTGAAAATAACATCCAGCCAGGGGAGGATAACTGCAGAGTTCTTTTGAATCTCTGCTGGTATAATCCGATCCGGGCCCGCCGATTTATAAGTTTAAAACCTATCAGCGCCCACAGGATTCGTTCCCTGTTCACGATGCCATCCACACCTGTGAAAGGTATTCCTCGATGAGCTCTAGGCTCGATCGAGCCATCAAAGCTTCCCGGAAAATGGGTCTCAATGAGAAGTTCCAATGATTCCGTACTTGTAGCTGTCCATAACCACCCGTCCGGCCTAATTAAGTAACTAGGACTTGTTGGGCTAGTGGCTAGAACTTTCCTAAGACGAGAAGTCTCAGGGACCTCCTCTATTCTACAACAGAAGAGTCTCCAAGGCCGCCTTTGTGCCTTTCTCATCTCTTTTTTGGTACTTTCTTACGTCTTTCTTATAGGAGTCCAAATCCCGATTTTCCCTTGTGTTCTTAGCCCTATTAAAGGCTGCCCTACACGCTCTCCGATAGGTTCCCAGCTTCGTGGTCCACCATGTCGGTTTCTGCCTGCCCCTAGGTTTTATCAGGGAGCACGCAGCATTAAATGAAAGATTGCATGCTTTCGTGACAATATCAACCATGCAATCTAATTCCTCTACTGTCGCTGGAAGTCCAGGAACCTCCAGCAGCAATAGTTCCTCCAACAACTCCCCGTATTTGTTCCAGTTTGTCCTTCTGGGATTCCTGAAGGCTTTCCGGGTAACCGGTTTTATGTTGAGGTTTTACATTACATATCGGTGATCAGAGAATGAGTCCTCATTCGCCACTCTCCACCCGCTGATCATATGAAAATTTTTTTCTGACACAAAGGTCACATCTAGAACCTCCTGTCGATTTTTGATAATGAATGTTGGTTCACACCAAATATTGCAAACTACAAGGTTAGTATTTAATAAGTAATCAAAAAATAGTTCACCCCTTTCGTTAATGTCTATGCTTCCCCAGATTGTGTGATGCGCGTTTGCATCACATCCATGTATAACACCCACCTTTCTCTGGTCTGCTTCCCGGATCAGTTTCCCCAGATTATTCGGCGGAACCTCCTTCTCGCAGTCCATGTAGGCTGAGACTAGCCACAGTTTTTTACAGCCAACCTCAATGCCCATCGCTGTAACGTCTCCGCTACTAAATTGTGGAAGAAGAAAAATATTCAAATTATTTTTCGCTAAGATACACGATCTGATTTTTCCAGAATTGCTTGAGTATAATAATTTATACACTTTCATTCTGAGGCCACAGATCCTGCTATTGTTAATCCAAGGTTCTTCGATTAACACCAAGTCCTCATCTGACTTAGTCAGTCTGAGCACGAGAGCTACCGAGGCAGCATTCGTGTGATGTAGGCTTATTTGTACAATGCTAACCATTGTAGTGTACCTTACTCACCTCTTCCTGCACTCCCAGCATCAGGATAGTGTCATCTAGATAATTGTTTTGGTCGCCAGCCCCCTCTCGTTGTGTGTTCGACGGGTTGTCCCCATCTGACTCCAGAGGGAGGAGGCTACCCCTCCTTACCAACCTTTTCTCGTTCGACTACCCTGGTCATCCTCGGCCCACTTGACCGTTTCCTGCTGGGTCCGTTCACCACCACCCCCAGGCTGGTCTTTCGCAGTTGCCTCGGGCTCGTCTTTTTTATATATTTTAAGGGTGATCGACCCGAACCCGAAGTTCATCACCCTCTTTAATTTTGCAAGAGAAGCCAGGGATTCTTTATTGATCAGCATGATTGCCAATCTGAAGCCTCCCTCGGCCTCTTCTTGCTTTACAATCCTCCAGTCTTCCGTCGGAAGATCGCAATTGCTGGCCCGAATGATCTCAGGGATCTCCTCTGGCTTATCCGGCTCGATTGGTAGCCATAGACGTGCCCTCGGCCCGCTCGAGATTTCCTCCCTGCAGATTGCCTCAAGCCTCGCGCCCGGCCACACCTCGCATACTTCGGCCGCTGCCCTTTTATAGAGATCGACCGATCTCTGATCCAAGCGCGCAGTTAACTTAACGCGCCCTTGGTGCCATCCCGCATCTGTGCAGGACGGGGGGATCCTAGATTTTCTCTCAGGATCCTCAAGAATATGGAGTTTAGTGCATTATACACTACTCTCCACTTCTCTGACGTGATGTTCCCATCTTCCTGACCTCTGTCAATGACGGGTAGCATCAACAAGTGTTCCATCAGGATTTCACTGAGTAACTTCAGTTTTTGATCACTTAGGAGCACCCGACGTTGTGTCTGCTTGCACTTTGGCCCGATTACTGCCGCCCGTTTCAATTTCCTACTGGGACCTCTGCCTTTTAGACACAAGAACCTTCTCCGAGCTGTCGCAGCCGACAGTTTTCTTAGCTACAGATCCCTTCTGCTCTACTGTAAGCTGCTCCTCAGGGGTCGCAGCCAGTTTCTCCAGAATTCTAAATGCAAAACGTCTCTTCCTGTACCGTCGCTTAGCTGGAGGGATCTCTTTCAATCCCCCGCTCTTCTGTTTGGCGGTTCCGCTTCCTCCTGGCGTCGATGCCTTTGTGTCGTTTACCCCTGCCTCAGATGAGGGAGCCCAACCTTTCTGGTTAGAGTTGCTCCTCTCATTTATACTTTCCGGTTTTTGGTGGGTACCGGTCCCCAAGTTTTTGTTTTTTTCTAAAATCTTCCATGTTTCCCACGAGTATCGGGGAAATACAGGTCCACATGCGCAGATATCCGTATACGCAGGTAAGGCTAAATACAGCTGGAGGTCGCCAGGTATCCAGAGGGCTCCGTTCACGACTGGGCTTTGTTAAATGGGCCCCCAGGACAGCCGATCATCAGCACGGGTTGCATAACACCGTAATCTAGTTCATTGGCTCCCCGAACACCCCGCCCCCGCACCCCCGTCCTCCTCTTACTTTCGCTGACCCATTCAACCGTTCATATGCTTTAGATTAAATGATCTGAAATTTGATCAAAAACGAATGGAGCCCAAAATTTTTTAATGTGGCTTTTGATTAGGCCATAGTGAGCCTAAAATTATTTGTTGTAAATTGATCTTGTTGTGCGTTCGAATTTGATTTTTGGCCCGGTTTTCGATTTGGGTTCTGTTAGCTTTTAAGTGATAAAGCCTTATTTTTCACCTAAAACGAGCATAATAAAAAAAATTAAATAGGGCATTTAATTAGCCTAAAATTAACCTTTAATTTTCCAATTGTTTTTAAATCGTTTTTTAAAATGAGTTCTGCTAACTTTTTCGTAAGCTAGCAGAACCCGCGTTTTAGTTGGAAGTAATGGAGCCCAATTTTTTTTAATAGAGCATTTAATTAGCCTATAATTAGAATATAATTATCCATACTATCTTGTAATGTTCTGCCGTATGGCTAGCTTAAGGGACGTAACTACACACACAAATCATAAACAAACAATATTTGTTGTTGAGTTTATTCCAGCCAGACACTGATTTCAACTACATTGTTTTTAATGTATTATTGTTTAATACAAAAATATAACATTAAAGTTGAACAAAATGTTGTTCCTGTCCATGTAAAATCAAAGCGCAATAACATTAGAAAATATTTTTGTTTTTTTTTGTGATAAATGAGTGCGTTTTATGACAAAAACTGATTAAAAAATATCATGATAATTTTTATCATTTTGGTCGGACTGAACACTAGGAATATGGATTTCGTTACCGACTACAAAATTGACTGGTTTTACTGGTTTACTGGTAACAACTCAATACTTTAGAATGAGCCCGGATTTGTATCAAATACCAGAAAATTCCAAGGCAAAATTCAGAAATGGAGCGTATTATCATCTCGAAAGGAAAAAACTCTAAAACGGATTCAGTGTTGCGTTCATTCGATCCTTCCTTCTTTCTGGAATTTTTTTAAACCAATTTCATTGGTTAAAAATGACTCTCTCTCTCTCTCTCTGGCACTATATCCCATCAAGGGATTTGGCCGCCTCAAATGAGGTTTCATAATCGTTTTTTCATTTCGGATAATGAGTGATTAATTCATTGATCCTAAACCAGCCGTGAAATTTTTTCCTTGTCACCACCGGGAATCGAACCACCGGGGCGGCGGGTTAAAAATGATGTTTTTTTTGTAAATTTTTTTCAGCAACTTGGATTGATTTAAAAAAAATTGCAGAAGGAAGGAAGGAGCGAACGAACGCAAGACTGAATCCGCTTTAAAAGTCGTAATCCCAAACATAATATTATGATGCGGTTTTTTGTTTTTAGTTTGTATTCTTTGCAAGGCAAACCCAACTCTTTCGCGGTTGGCTTTTCACGTACTTGTGTTGCCTGCCAAATCGAGGATGTATGGCTATCGGCCCGATTGGCGTAGAACCATCTGCAAATTCCGTAGATTAAAGCCCCTATTATGGTTCTCGCCTCACCATCACCTCACCTCTCTTTCGCCGTGACAGTATGATTCGTGTGAGTAGTATTTTGCTATTATGGTTCTCACCTTTATTTTGGCGAAAGAGAGTATGCGGTGATTTGCGTTGTTTATAAATTTATTACTTTTTTGTAGCTGGCTTACTGGCTACAGTGTGTTTGTTAGCAGTTTTGACATATGTATGTGTTTGTTTATGAATTTTTGTTAGTTAAAATAATTAAAATATTCTAAAACGAATAATTAAAAATACAGGGTGGCGCACGAATCGTGCTACAAAAACAAAATGTAATAACTATTTTTCTGTGTGACTAATCTGTTTTTTATTTTTTTTATTTTGCAGATTATTATTTAAATTTACTAAAATGGATGCTTGGAATACCGAAACGAGGATTTGGATAGTGCAGCGCTACCATGCTTTGCAGTCCATCATTTCCGTCCAGAGGGAATTTAGGCGGGAGTTTGGCGGCACTCCCCCGAGTAGATGGACCATTATGAGGTTGGTACGCATGTTTGCTGAATCTGGAAGCATCGCACGTAGACCGTACAATCGAGATCCCTATGTTCGGGTCGAAGCCACAATCGCAGCTGTAGCATCATCAATTCAGGCAAATCCAAGTGTTTCGACTCGAGAGTTATCGGCGCAAATTGGAGTTAGCAGACGGTCATTACAACGGATAATTCATGATGACTTAAACTTGTTTCCGTACAAAATCCAAATTACAAGCAAATTAAAACCTCTGGATTTGCCTATTCGCCTGGAATTTTGCCGGAAAATTATTGAAATGGCCGAAGAAGACAACAACTTCATAAATTGCTTGTTTATGTCTGATGAGGCCCATTTTGATCTAAACGGCAATGTAAACAAGCAAAATTGCCGTATATGGAGTGAAACTAATCCAGAAATACTCCATGAGACGGAACTGCACCCAGAACGAGTGACAGTGTGGTGCGTAGTTTCATCAAGATGCATTGTCGGGCCATACTTCTTTGAAGTAAACGGTGAAACAGTAACTGTAAATGGGGACCGTTATTTAAACATGTTGAAAGATTTTTTTTACCCAGAACTGCGGCGAAGACGTATCCCTTTTAACAGCATTTGGTTCCAGCAAGATGGAGCAACTGCACATATAGCCAGACCGGTTATGGAGGAGCTCCAACGAAAATTTCCAAATAAATTAATATCCAGAAACTCCACTTTCCGCTGGCCCCCAAGGTCACCTGACCTCACTGCACCAGATTTTTTTTTATGGGGTTATGTCAAACAAGAGGTGTTTAAAACGAAACCAAGGAATTTGACTGAATTGAAGCAGTCCATTACAACAATAATTGAGGCGATCCCGACTTCAACCCTTCAGTGCGCAATGAATAATTTTCTGATCAGGTGTCGCACATGCGTGAATGAGCATGGAGGTCATTTACGGTCTATCATTTTCAAAACTAATTAGTTAAATAAAAATAAAATTGAATTATCTATACAATAAAAAAAAATAAAGCCGATTAGTCACACAGAAAAAAAGTTATTACGTTTTGTTTTTGTAGCACGATTCGTGCGCCACCCTGTATTAATACGATCAACGATTATTAATAATGATCAGTAGTATCGATTTATTTTCTCGTGATAAAATTGCCTGAAATAATAATACAATATTTTGAAATAAAATAATAATAATTATTATAAAATACACAAACAAATTATTTTTAGTATAAAAATAATTTAAAAATAAAAAATACATTATCACTGCCAGATATTTTTATTTGTACAATTGAATTTAAAAAAAAATCGCACTACATCACCTAAAAATTTTAGATGATCATTTTTGACATCACTCTCACTCACTTCGTTTTCGCGGCGAGAATCATAATACGAAAATGTGAATGCGGCGACTAGACGTCGCCAAGTGATGCGTAGGTGATAACCATAATAGGGGCATAATGCTAGCATATAGTAGGGTCATGGAAGATGGGTCGACCCATGAATTCTGCACTCCGACAAGGCATGGTTATGTTCATTTTCATCACCGGTCGTAATCAGATGATGAAAAATCCCTTTTGCATCCTGTCTCTATTCAGATTCGAACGTGGTACCACCTGATCGCAATGCCAGATGGTATTTTGTTAAAAGCACCGGAGGCGTCAATGTTGAAAAACGACAAATATGTTTGGAAAAGCTCATATAAGTTTTATATAAAAATAGTTTTTGTTGAGGTTCCGAGACATAAAAGAATTTTGTAAATTTTTGAATATAATAAATTAAAAGTATTTTATGATTTATTAAACCCTAGCCGACATCAAGTTATCACAAATCCAACGTAATTGCATTCGGACTAAACTTACGGAGCTCTTCGTTCGCCTGAAACCAATCTGAGTCCAAAATTAAATTATATATAAGAACGGGAATTTCTGAAAAAGTACTGCCCCCAATTCCGTATTGACCACTTGTTTCATTTAAATAGTGTTTCACATCGTCCAGCCGATCAATAATTAAACCACTTTGAAATTGAAAATTTGAAAATTTTGATAAATTCCAAAGCTTATTAATAAATTTACTTTTATCGCAGATCGTTTTAAATTCGTCCCGATTTTTCGTGAAAATTGTTATAATTTTTTGTAAAAATTCGAAACGTCGTTCATCACTCCAAAAGTAAATATGGCTGAAAAAATAAAACTGAATTAAATTACCGATTTAAATGAAGTTAAAAATGTATATATTGATACTTACTTTAATACTTCGACAACATTCGGACGTGCTTGGGCATCCGAGTCGAGTAAGAAATAAAGCAGTGAATACAAATCAAGATCGATATGATCGGTTTTTAACACTAAATTTCCCCGTGATAAATTTTCAATTATGTCGGCCGTATCTTCCCCATACGGATGAGTACCATTCTTTATGAAATAAAAACACATTCCACACGCGTGCACATCCGACATTACGGTACAATTATATGTGCCCATAACATTAAACCATTCATGAACTTCCGGCGGCCACCATATTTTTCTGTTGTCCCGAATATCAATATAATTTAAATGTTTATAGATTCCGAATTCGGCCACCTTAACAACTCCATTTTCATCTATCAGTATATTTGTTGGTTTCAAGTTGCCGTGCACAATTGACGGGCTGCTCATGTGAAGCGCACTCAATCCCTTTAATATTTGGTACATAATTTTTTTTGCATCCCATTTCTCCAGATTGCTGTGATTGAGCTTAATATACGCATGCAAATTGTACTCGTACAATTTATTATAGAAGAACGTATGGCCACAAATATCCTGGCACATGCCACTGCGTAGCAAATTCGTATGCGTAATTTTGGAAAGGTTTTCGATTAGTTTCACCAGCTGAGTACATATTTCCGAATCAATGCCGAACTCGGTTAGACGACGTACGGCAACACCATGAAAATTTTTCGAAAATCCAATTTCAATTTTACCGAACGTACCACCCTCCGAAATAATAAATTCATTACGGAATATGGGGTAGCTCAAATACAATTGGTTTACTTGATTGAGGCCTTTTTGTAACAATTTATATTTTAGGCCCAGCCATCGGCTATTATTACACCAAATTTTGTTAAAATTTATAAAACACTCTTGATTATTTGGTATTGAGACGGCCGTTTCACTCGCCGTTGTAATTTGACTCATTAATTCGAGTATGTACTCGTGTTCAATATCTTTAAATGATTTTTTTTCGGTTAGCTCAATAATCGGAATTACTGCCGGATTTGTTTGACATTTTTCTTTTGCATGCGGTCGCCTCAGATCAAATTGGCCCAATAAATCGTGAAGCGATTTTAAAATATCACGGGTTGCATTTTTATCGGTGTTTTGTCGAAATTTTACTTCAAACTTTTCCCAATTCTCGGTCAACGCTTTAAGTAAATCCTCTTCGTACTCGACTAGTGTTTTATCATCACCCATCCACTTCTCTTTCAGCCCGGTAATCGTGTCGATCATCATATTTGAAATTGTTTTTATTGTAAGACCACTGCCGCTATTCGTTTCAGACACTGGTGTTTCACTAATCGGCATTCGATTTGTGGTGCTTGGAATTTTTCCTCGATGCTTCGTTTTTGATAAATCTGGAAAATCAGATTCTTTAAATTCAACCGGTTTTAAGACATTATGGATTTCCTTTGAAATTTTTAACAGGCTGGGCGCACATGGATTATCATAAAATGATTTTTTCACGATGTCTTGAACGATGAGGAGAACTTCGATGTTGTATTGCTTTTTTAATGAGCTATCAACTTTTAAAAATTCTAGCATTTGCTTCAAAATGGCGAGCACTTCTTCATTGGGAGTATGCTTCCTGTATTTATCAAATATACAAATTAACTTTAAAAATTATTTTCAGTATTTCAAATGTCACCTAAATCTCTCCATATTATTTAGTAGATCCTCAAAGGTGGGCGTCTCGTTCTTCTTCTTTATAGATTTGATAGTGTTATCAATTTTCTTGGTCGCCATAATTTCAATTTGAATATGTAAATAAAATTAGGAGACTAGCAAATGAATAAAACAATTGTAATCGTTTAGTGTTTACTAATTATTTGGCTGTCATTTGTCTCGTCGAGGCAACGTTGATTCGAAATAATTTGTCGGACTGTCACGGCTACAGTAAATCTTTGTAGTATGCTGAAAGTGTACCGCAAGCTGTGTAAATTGATCTACCGGATTATTTGAACTAATAATGTATGTAGTTCTTCCATAGACAAAATCGTATCACCGGTGTCTTTTTGTAGTTGTATTTTTATGGACTTAACTTCGGCCTCCCAATGCCCACCAAAATGTGGGGCATATGCTCGTATGAAATGCCATGTTATCTGATGCTTTTTGCGTACCAAGGAATCAAATCTGTCCGCATTTTTGATCACAAATTGATTTAGTTCGTCAAATTTTCGCTTTGCACCGCGAAAGTTTGATCCATTGTCTGAATATACGCCATAGTTCGGTTGTTAGATCGGTAACGATCTCAATGTGTAACGCCTTTGTACACGTACAGACGAATACACAGCCATACGATTTTTGACTTCTTTGCCCACGACCATAGATTAAATAGGTTTGTAGTGGTCCAAAGAAATCTATGCCGGTTCGTTGAAACGGGTTTACGAGTTCAATCCTTTCACGAGGTAATCCATTAATTTTTTGCTGGATAGGCGTTTTTTCTGCTTAATACATGGCACACATTTCTGTATATTTACCTTGCATTGTGTTTCTGACTCCAATTATCCAACACCTCTGCGTTGTTATTTGACTTCCATTGGGTATAAGTTTATCGGATGTTAGTCTCTGAATCTCAGCGTTAAAATATTTATTCTGCATCACCTTAATTACCCTTTCGGTAGTTTCAGACATCTCCTTCTTGGTAAGTAACCTTTCGATTTTATTTTCTGGCTTTATGGTCCAAATGTTGATCGCGCGGCAAAAATATGCAAACACCATAATAAATTTGCTGAAGCTCGAATGCTTTTTTTGGAATTCGTAGATGAATTTTACCTACAAATTTTGGTGACACGTTATGGTAACAATTTTCTTGTGATGACAATAAAAACTCTGGACCATGCCACCACAATCGATGTTATTGTAATTCGTTTGGTGCTAAACCGGTAGCAATTTAAAGATTTTGCTGGTACGATTAGTCACATACAGCTTCCATCGTTGTGGGACATCTGACAGCCAATCAAGTACTATGCGAGAATCTGTTCATGCATACATTCGATCCTCTGGAGTATCGAGAATACAACCTACGTGCCGCATTAGTTTAGCTACCAAAAAGGCTCCACATAATTCTAGTGTTGGTAATGATACGGTGTGAACTGGTGCTACCTTCGTTATGCCAGTAATTAATCGACACACTCTGATCCCATTAGCATTGGTCACCAAATTTACGGTAGCAGCATACGCTTTCTCTACATCATCTTGACCTTTATGAGGTATGTGAAGCTGGCACGAAAAACCATCCCGAAAAGGCCTTTTCATAAAGTGTGCGTCTTTGCTCAATAAAAATAAAAATAATTCCATCCCAAAAATTTTATTATTAAAGAAAAAAATTTTTAGCCCGAGAAAATTATAAAATTTTATTACTGTTTGCAGTAAAAAAGCTGCACAATCTATTAATAAATTAAATGGCGAACACAGAGATGACCCCTGCCTCGGCATATGGATTTAGGAGTGCCAATGTGCATAGAAATTATATTCAGGCGCCCGTTTGAAAATTTTGTACCTTATGCCGTTTCGTACCTTATTCCGTTTTGAAATATGCAGTTTTGAAAAATGCAATTTTAAAATATGCAGTTATGAACGGATCCCATTTTCAACTGAAGAATGTATAGAAAGTGGTTTTCGGGATAATCAATATTCATCAACAATCCTCGATATTTTCGAACGGGTGCCTGAATATAAGTTCTATGGACATTGGCAAACCTAACTCCATATGCCGAGGCAGGCGGTCATCTCTGTGTTCGCCACACGATCATAATTGATTGCTAGTGGAGGTCTAATATTTTAAAGGTTGGTGCTATGTGAATGGACAGTACGAATTTCGCGGAAAAGTGTGGTTTTAATATTGGAAATGCGTATTACCTCGAGTTTGACCCACACGTTGACCACTCAATCCCATTACTGTCATGTTTGCTTCCTTTCGAATTAAACCTAGCCTCTGGACACAGTGTTCCGATATGAAAGAGGACTCTGCCCCAGAGTCCAATAGTGCTCTACATAATTGGCACTGCTCAGTACCCATGCATTAAACACTTCTACGGTAGTACAATTCTGCGGTAGTACTTCCTTGCTTCGGTCGGTTTTATTTTTTGTTCCTTAGTGTTCTCGAACTTTGCTGAATTTTGGTCTGTCTGGTGAATAAGCGAATGATGTCGACGTCGGCAAATTTGACAACTTCGTCGTCATTGACATTCTCGTACTGTATGATCGGCACCCAAGCAATTGAAGCATCGATTTTAAGATATGATTACGTCTTTGCGCTACGAAATTTCTATTTTTTGAAAGATGTGGCACTGGTACATTTGATGGCTTTGGTGTTACATATCGGACATCTAGTTGACACCATCAGCAACGATTTAATTTTTTGTGATTTGAACCCAGTATTAATCTTTGGTGCCCTTGTCTGCTTTTCTGATTTAGATTGGTATTCTAAGGCGTCCGTTCGGTTTGTGATGAATTTAAGAAAAGCTTCGAGAGACGGGTAATTTTTGCACGAGGTGCAGATTGGCGCTATTGTGAATGGTAGTGATGAATAACTGGTAAAACGTTTGCCATTCGGTGCAGTGTCCATTACATTTAGGTACCCGTAGACAAGGGAGTTTTACTTCTAGTGCTACCATTCGAGCACCACTTTCGTTCATCTGTGTATCTATTACACCAATGGTAATACTCGTGTTTCTTTCCCATTCACTTAGTCCAGCTATTAACTCGTATTATAGCATATTTGCTCGATGGAATCATATTGCGACTAATCTAGAGCGTTGAGTGCGAACATTTTATCTTCCACCTAGATAAATTCTTGAAAAAGCTGCTCGGAGTGTTTTAAATGAACTCGAATTTCACCTAACTTTGACGTGGTTCTAGATAAATTCCCAACGTAAGCCTTTAACTTAGTAAAGCTGCTTTTGATGCTTGATCGTTTGCGCGTTAGTACTTAAACGTGTCTGGTTAAGCCAATTCTCAAAAATGCCGGTGGATCCGGCTCGAGGGACCATATACAATTATGTATTTTTTGATTCGGCGATCATCGAATTCCCAGATCACGTAACGTAAAATTATTTGCGTTGGTGATTGCAATTAGTTGTGTTGTGACGAAGAAAAATACTTGTTTTTGGTTGTTGGTATTCATTTGTATTCTGGTCGACGGGTTGTAGATTAATGACAGTGACTCGCTCAAAAGCGAAATAAAAAAAATAAATAAAAAATATATGTGAAATGTCTACAATTACACTCTACACGATTTGACTGGCATCTAACGAGTAATGTTATGGCTCTATTTTATCCGTGCTCTGTTATCATCTGCTTGATCGACTGCGTGCTAGTTAGCATTTGCTGTTTAAATAAAATCTGGATGTTTGGCAGTAGGCGGCTACAGATTATCAAAACCTCCAGATACATCCAAGAGTACATTTTCACCATAGCGTCCTCTGTGAACGAAATTTCTGTGAATCCGAACTGCTTATTGCTGTATCTTCCGCTACTCTGGAATACCTCGATCTTTATGTTTTTTATTGCTTTTTCATCGACATGATGGCAAACGCGGCTTCTTCAATGATTAAGTGTTGTACCTGATTCCTGTTTGAAGCTATATAGCGTTGAATACGGGATATTGTATACTCAATTGTGTCTATTTCCTCGCAATCATCAGGTAAGAGAGTGTTCAGTGGACATTTAGTAGTGACTTTCCAACATGTTGTGGCCTGACCACCACCGTCTACCAATGTACACCAATGCTTACCATGGCAGGAGGACAGGGCAGTAATGTGTTGCTCTGGAGGCAAAGTATATCCACTCCTTCATGAAAGGAGCCAGTTGAACCTCTAAGAGGACTTTTCTTTTACATTACGGATGAATCGCTGCCTTTTTTATAAAATCGCTGTTGGATATAATTGCTTCAATGCCCGGACTTTTACTATTCAGTGGCAATTTTTCCACAAAATTGGCTGTTTGTTTACCGCGGCCAGGCGTTCAAAATACGTTCAAAACCTAGAAAGAGCCACTGTGCAAAAAATACAGCGAAGCCTGCAAAATAGCCTGCATTTGGCTGGGAATAGAATGGCAAACGATAGCTTTAAAGTCATTGAACCAGACCGTGTAGCACGTCAGCAACAACAAAGTTTTATGACATACTGGAATATCCAATAAATTATTGGAAAAGGAATAGGATTTTAGCTTCAACATCCCTCAGATGAATCCAGTTACCAAACGCTCCATTTATAAAAAAAAGTAGTGTGCAGGACTTCTATGTCTATTATATGGCAGTGCGTCGTGATTTAATTTATTGCTGCGGTGTAGGCTACTCTTACGTCAGTTTCGGGTGGAAAACTGCATTCACTTACAAAAGACGAAGAAGGATGATGCCGATATGGGATCCGTTCAGAACGGCATAATTTAAAATTACATTTTACAAAACGGCATATTTATAAACGGCATAAGGTACAAAATTGCATTTTTCAAACGGCCTTTTTTAAGACTACATTTTTAAAAACTGCAGTTTTTAAAACTGAAGAATTACAGTTTTCAAAACGTCATTTCTCAGGATGGCATTTTTAAAAACGGCATAGGTTCAAAACGGCTTTTTTCAAAATGGCATTTTCTAAAATGTCATTTTTCAAAACGGCATAAGGGTTAAAAAGGCATTTTTCACAACGAAATTTTTAAAAACTGCATATTTCAAAATGACATAGGCACAAAACGGCATTTTTCAAAATGACTTTTTGCAAAATGGCATTTTTCAAAACGGCATAGGTACAAATGGCATTTTTCAAAACTGTATTTTCCGAAATGGAATTTTTCAAAATGACATTTTTCAAATCTACATTTTTCAAAATGGCATAAGTACAGAACGGCATTTTTCAAAGTGTTATTTCGCAAAATGACATTTTCAAAACTGCATATTTCAAAACGGCATAGGTACAGAACGGCATTTTTCACAAAATAGCATTTTTAAAAACTGCATTTTTCAAAACTACATTTCTTAAGATTGCACAAGGTAGAATGGAATCTATTATGAATCAAGAATTATTTTTTCATTAATTTCTGGAATATGACCAACAGGTACGGTTTTGTGTTAACGAAACACGATAAAATTTGCCATGAATGAAATTTTTGAATGATTATTGGATTAAATTCTAGGATAAAGCCAAATAAAAAGGAACCTGTCTATTTCTTAGTCGATTAAGATCAAATTTGCTTAAGTGTGCGATAGCAGCCACTCTAACCTAACCTAACCTAACCTAAGATCAAATTTCACATGTTCCTATGGTAGAGTTTAGAGTTTATAAATGATTTGGAATAAAATTGATGACATGAAATTGATTATGACAAATTTCTTCTACATATTTCTACATATTATATAAAAACTTTAGTAGGTATGTTATAAGAAAGGTATTTACCTCCATTGGAATTACAAATTATTTGAAGATTTAGTATGCATAAAATTTACCTAAGAGAGTTGAGAATCTAACGTCAAATGTCGTTATGAAAAATGACATTTTGTACCTATGTCGTTAAATATGCTATCTTGCACCTTATGGAATTTTGTACCTAATGCCATTTTAAAATATGCCATTTCGGTCGAGACCCTGCGGATATACATATATCGGAATAACTTAGGAAAGGATGATGTTCCCCTCAGGACGCGTTTATGATTTGATTTTCTAAGCATTTAGCATGCACCTCAGTGACATTGGTACATTGTCTAAACCCAAACAAGTGTCCCTAGTAAATTATTTGATTTTTTAGTGGGTTTGACAGGGTGTTCCATGAGATTTGAAAATGTGATTTGTTAATGTGAAAAAGGTACATTCCAAAGTCATTCTTAGTATGTTCTAAGCATTTAGCATACACTTCAGTGACATTGGTACACTGTCTAAGCCCAAAAGAGTGTCCCTAGTAAATTATTTGATTTTCTAATGGGTCTGACAAAATGCTTAGAAAATACTTAGAATGACTTTGGGATGTACCTTTTTCAAAATAAAAAATCACATTTCTAAATCTCATGGGACACCATGTCAGACCCATTAGAAAATCAAAGGATATTTACTAGGGACACTCTTTTGGGTTTAGACAGCGTACCAATGCCACTGAAGTGTATGCTAAATGCTTAGAACATACTTAGAATGACTTTGGAATATATCTAAGGCCAATTACAAAATCACATCTCGTCTAAATTACGCAATATTTATTCGCCTGAATGTTTATTTACACCAATACTATTACAATAAGCTTGTTGTTGTTGTTGTAGTTTTTGGATTAGTGCGGATAAACTTCACTAGCATAACAGCTACATGTTATTGCGACTACGAATATGATTCACAGTCACTGTGATGTTCAAAATTTATCATCACTGTACATGAAGGTACGTAAGAGCACCAAAAAGTACCCTATGGCGACTCAAACCCACTAGAATGGCTCTCCTCTGTACAGGTGATGATGGAGACCATGTAACGATCATTAGAATTCAAGACCGCATGCAGTAAGTCGTGTTGAACAACAGCTGGAAGCTCCCCTATTCCCCTCTCATGTCCCCTCTCGCTCTATCATCATCAGATGATATGTTTCATTGATAGACTTTCTCTTGCCATTTTATTTGCTGCATACTGGACGACCTATCCCAGTTAGCGTGCTTAAGTGAGTACCTCGGAATATTATTGCTTATGAGGCAACCACTTTAACAGTCTACAAGATTGTTCTGTGATCACTTGTGGTCCAGTTTTCTTTCACTGACCACCTGCTACAAATGATGCACTTGGTTGTCTAAATTCATCCACAATGCTGAGGTTATTTCATGCAATAAATTTTTCAATCACGGTTCCCCTACCATTCATATAACTATTGAACTGCGCCATAAGCGCTTGTAGTTCGTTTACATATTTGGTGCAGGTCTGATTATTGGAAGTAGATGTGCTTACTAGGTAAAATTTACCTATTTTTGATCTAACTTCAATGCATACAAAATATTAGTCGCAATACTGTGATATTTTGAGCATTTGATCTCGTGGCCAACCTCTTTTGCAATGAACTTCTGCTTTACTTAGTTTTATCAATAATCCATTGTGCCACACTCGGTGTGCCGAGTGAAACGCCTTCTGAATATCCAGAAAGGTGACAAGATGTGGACCTATGATGCATAAATCCAAATTGAAAGTCTGGTAGTATTTGGTTGAGAGAATCCCGAAACCTTGTTGAGATAACTCTTTCCATTATTTTACTCAACCCACTTGAAACACTAATGTCTAGTATTTTCCGGTTTACTAGGGAGTGAAATAATTTTACAATATTTCCAGTGTATCAATTTTGTACGCAAAACGACAGCGCGAGTTGACGAGGTGAACAAAATGTTTGTGTACATATACAGTGTATAATACACAATTTTATATTTGTATTGTGTGTTTTGCTCTCTTGTATATGTGCATTCTATTTGTCATTTTTGCGATGGTAGGTATCAAAATAAATGGTTCCGGTTGAATCGGTTTATGTTTTTTTGATACTGACGTCTACTCACCTCTTCTATTCGTTTGCTTTTGAGCGGTGAAATGAAGTAATATTTTATGTTTTAGGATCTTTAATATTCAAATGTGTGAAATATGTTCAATTTAATTCAGAAATATGAGGATAATTCGAATTAGTTCGAAAATTGCGAAATGTTTTCGCATGGAAACGTCAATCCAAAAAAAATGAAAACAAGATCATGCGCATGCGTCTTGCCTACTAATACAAACAAGATGCTCAATACTATATTTTTCCGGTTTGCTCACCTCGCGCTTGTTGCTTTTCGTACAAAATTGACACACAGGTTTCAGGTCGAAAGCACTTAGTAGACGATTTTTATAGCGCAGTTTGAGGCTCCATCCACACCGGGACATTTTTTGTTTTTAAACAGTTGTAAGAACGGCATCAGAATTGGAGTTTAACGATGCAGACAGTAATGCATTTACTGAATCGAATAAATTGTAGACTTTCGTAAAAATCAGCAATTTTGTTTGAAACCACAACCGGATCGATCGTCTTCAAGAACAACACTTGTCATCTAAACCTGATACAATTTATGAAGTTAAAAATGTTTTTTCGGGTTGGTACTATTTCCGACAGTCTGTTACAGAAGGATTCTTGTTTGAAAATTTTTATTTATCAGGAAGTTTTGTTGATTTAGAGACTCTAATTGGTACAAATTTGTTAACAGCATCATAATTTAGTTACAAAAATCGAGATATACCTTACGATCAGTATCTAGTGGTGAATTTTTAGGGATCTTTAACTCTGGTAATAATGGTTAGTGAATGACAAAACTCATGGAACAAAACTCATGGAGCACCGACACTGTATTTTTGATTTGAACGCTCTTAGTCATGACAAAGTCCAACATTGCATCTCCACAGATTGTTACTACTCCTGGTGGGTTCATAACATTGTTTGGGGTATGGGATGATCTTTAGAATTTAATTTAAAAAAAAAAAAAATTCAAAAAAAAAATTCGTTACCATTGAATAATTAATGTATTTTGCTGATGGCATTGCCATCTGTTCTCGAGCACTTGACACTAGGTTTTTTTGTGAGTATGAATCGACGAGAGTAGAAAGGTGACGTTTTGCATCCTTCTATCTTATGACGTAAACGTCGAGTAATTTTGAGTGCGAGACCCATGTGCACTTTAAGATGTAGAGGAGTATTTTTGTTGTGTTGTCTTGTTTTGGTGTGTGCGTGTGGTGCACGGTGAAAAAGATTGTGCACATAACGCGCACAAAAAAGAAAAACAAGAAACATCAAGAAACAAAAATATTCTGCTTCAGTTGCTGCGAAAATTTTTGTTGTACAGTTCAGTTCGGAATGTTGACGTTGTTAAGTTGAATTCCATTTTAAAGTAACAAAAAGCCTAAAGTTAATAAAGGCTTGGGGGGGTCTTCTTTAGCAGACATTGTACTTGTCGCTCAGTGAGATACGGTCGTTCTTGGGTGGGCACCCCCGGTTCATTATTATCCCATTTTTTCATGTCCTCAAGTTTCGCTCATAATTTTGGTTGAGTGATTTTGGTTCCTTTATTTTATTTTTTTTAATTTTTAATTTGTTTTATATGCGGTGGAATCTAGCACTGCGCATGTCTCCACAAACCCCACGATCCTTCACATTAACCGGCAAAATGTACCCCGCGTGGAGACCTCTGCAGGGTTAATTCTGCTAACGGAATTGGGATTCTCAATTAGCACATAACGGAATTCACAGAAATTGAAAAGTTTAACGTCATGTTGGTTTATTATGTTAGGACAGTGCCAAAGAGAGTGTTGAGCATTAAAGTCATCGCACAATGTAACATTTTGTGTTGAATTAAATAGGAAGATGTTGCTATGAATTGCTTTCGGGTTAACATTTTTTATGCGTTTATTTACTAAAGTAGTCGTCCCTCCTGAATGATTTAAACTTGAATTGGTTAGTGAACGGAAATCTATTTCAAACAACTCCTCAGAGGTGAAAAAAATTTTGAAACTGTTTATTTGAGTGATTAGATGTCTCTTTAGGATATGATTATTTCGCGGTGCGTCCAGTAAAACTCATGACATATGTTTCTCCGCAATTGCCTCATTTGATGTTTCCCATATTCCCCTTGTCTAAATCACAAGGGCATTTGCCTACTTCGTGGTTCCCGAACTATCTAAAGGCCTGGCATTTTCGACATTTAGCTATCGGTTGTTAACTCTTGGTCTCCCAGGTGATTTTGTATCCACATCACAGGTTAAGTAAATATCCGAATATTTTGTTGAGTTTAGAAGGTGGCTGTGAAGGATGGCAGCCTCCTCTCCTGATGGATTCCCCTTAGAACCATTACTTTAGGTTTTTGGACCCGGATGGTGTAGGTGTAGAATCGACAGTTCTCTTTTTTGAATATCTCTACAATTTCGTTGCGGTTAATGATATTCTTCGGGAAAACCTAGATGTTGCTGATATTCACTATTATTGAAGTACTATCATATTTGCTAGCAATTTCCTTGATGTTGGCGAATTTACACTTTGGTAGGTTTCTCAGAACAATATAGGAGCGGTGGTCCGGCGATTCATTGAGACTTGGTGGTTTTGTTTTGTCTATTTGAGCCGCTAGTTAAAAATTCAGATTTGAATTTATGAATTTTTCACCAACCACCATGGGGATGACCAACCACCACCGCAAATTGTTTCATCTTTGCGGTTTGTCTGCCTCGTTTGCCATTATCCATTTCACAAGCGCCTTTCTTATTTTTAATAGGCGCTTTGAAATCTTGCAATGCCTTGATCTCGGCAAGATTTATCAACATAGCTTTGTTGGCTTTGCAAATATTTCGCAGGTGATGAAAGTTTTAACGTAAATGATTTTGTAAATCAATGATTGGATGTGAGTGCGCTGATTCGATTATTGGTTGCCTAAGAAGTTCCTCAGAAAACTTTGCTACCATTAATTTCAGCAATAATTTTGTTTCGATTAGGGCATAGGGAGAACTCAATTTAAAAATATTTGAGCGGTCCGTAATTACAGTAGATGAAAGCCCTTCGTCGTATGCTGCAATAATTATTTATATATATTGTAGACAGATTGTAATGAAATTCGTCTAAAAAATGAGCAAGTGGTTCTGGGCAGGGATTGAATGTTTAATCAAAAATGGCTATGACTTTTTTTTAAAACAAAGATCACGGCAAAAATACACAATTTCTCGTTTGACAGATAAAGCAAGCAAGATTATATTTAAAAGGAATTTTAACGTATTACAATGTCGGTAAGTGATCAGTACATTTTGTGGAATATTTTTCAATTGGCTGTAACATAATTTTTTGGATATTTTCAGCAGGCCCCACTTCAAGGTCTAATATCACTTTCGTCTTTGCTTAACAGCCTAGCATTTCTTTGTGTTTATGCCAACTACCTCATGTTACGGGATGGTGTTATACTGTTGAATTATTGGTATATCCAGGCAAACGTTACCAGCTCACGTAACGAAACGTATCCAGACACACAACTAATTTCCGTAGACCCAACATATGTAAACTATTTTATGATCGTAATGACAACACTCGGTGGTGTTTCAATTGTAGTTGGAGCACTCTTTTACAATTTTACAAGTAAAAAATCTTTTTGCGTGCTTGTGTTTGCGGCTGGATCTGTCATTGGTAATTTTATTATCCTATTCGCCAGCATATATAGAAGGCTATATGATTCCGAAAAGCCTTGTGAACAATTTATTACCGTCGGGTATACAATAGCATTCGCATCTATGGGTGCCCTAATTGCATGCGTAGTAAATAACGCTTTTTTAAATATCGCAGATGCTGATGATCATGCGATTCGTGTGTCATATGTTGCGCTACTTATATTTCTTGGTTGGATCATTGCCCAAATAATTTCGTGGCGCATACTGCATACACCGCGTGAAAATAAAGTAGCGCTAAATTATTTTCCGCTAGTTTTGTCTGTGGTCGTGTTACGTAAGTATATTACCGTAATAATTAGTATATGGCGTAATACAATTTACCTTTAAATTATTTTTATTTCAACAGTGGTTGTTACTGGCGATTGCGTATTGCTTCTTCATTATCCAACGGTTAAACCGGACATTAGGGATGGTGACCCTACGTACGCAAGCAAAGAAGAAAGATGGGTTCAACTCGTTACGACGATTTTCGTCTTGTTCTGTATCGGATTGTTTTTTTATATGAAATTCCAACTGATACCGTTTTGGCTAACCATTTCAGAATTATGTTTGCCACGTCTGGGTGATATCGTGTATAACACAGATATCCTACAAGAACAATATTTGTACACTATTTTAATTATCGCGATCGTAGTCAAATTATTGATGAAACGAATCGGTCCAATTACAAGCATAGTAGTTGGAATTCTACTTATGCTGTACGTAATACTGTTGTCCGCTGACGTCATTCAATTAATTGTGGTAAGTGCATTAGTTTATATGTATATTTTTGTGCATGTATAGTAAATACAATTTCTTTGCATTTCTTTGCACTTCCTTGAATTTTTCTATCTAGTTGTGGTCTGTTGTTACATCTTCATCTGGTTTGCCTGTTCGATTCCCTTGAAGTTGGAAGTTGTTCATCCTTTATTAGAACTAGCTGACAAATCCTGTAGTTTGCTTTTGGTTCTTTCCATTTGTCTACCTTTGTTGTAGACTGCTTAAGTATTATTCCTTGGACCATACTTTCCAAAATCCTTGAGTCATCTTTGAAAGCAGGGTTGACCTCTGTTTTACATCTTATGTTGGTTTTGTCTCACTTAGGGGTGAACTCAATGATCTCCTATAAAAAAAGGTCCAGGTGTCGAAAGCATCAAAATCATCTAAATCACTTGACAGTGAAAGAGTCGGTCTTGAGTTTAAACATGCTTCAATTTGTGATAGCACGGTACTGAACTCTTCGTAGGCTAACGTTGTTACCGGGTGGGATGAAATGCCAGTTTGTTTCATGGTTAGCTTCTTCCTGAGCTGCGTTGTTGTATAGCCACCTGAAGCTCTTTACTTTGAGCGTTCCCAGCTCCGACGAAGTTGGTATCGTCACTGTATATGTTTAAAAATGTTCCCCTACTTGAGGTAAATCATGTTAATGCTGCCAGAAAGGATATAAATTGCTTTAGTAAAGAAACAAATGAATAAAGCGATATATCCCTTGAAGGTTTTGTTTCCTCTTCTTTTTGATACACGGATTGCAAATAGACTCGCGTAATCAATGCTCGTATTGCGAAAAGGGGTAGATGAAGTGGCTCTAGCTTCCTGTAACAGACCCATTAACTGTTCTAATACCGCTTTTCTGAATCGAAAACATTTTGCTACGACGTCGTGTAACAATTTGGAATATTTTTTCTTTGTGGTAAACTTGGGCTTGATTATCGTCGTGGTGATGGCATGAGTAAAATTGATTTGTTTTGCTGCTGGCATCACCATCTAGTCAGCATTTTTTCGTTGCTTGGGGGGTTGAGTCTGTGGTTTGGCTTCTTCGATCCATATACATTGTTGCCAAGTTTTTTATTAAATTTTGATGGAGCGAGACCAATGTGCATCGGGTGCGTGTGTGCAATATCGCGACGGTATAGAGTAGTTTATTTTTTTTGTTTTTGGTTGTTCTCTTTTTTTGGTGGATGGTGATGCGCGGGTGCATAAGTGCGAACGTGATGCGCACGAGAAAAAAAAGACAATGTATTCTAGAAGTTTTGTTTGGTGCGCGATTTTTTTTTTTTTGGTAGTCGAGTCTTGATTGGAATTGTATAAAGATAAAAAGTCTCGTTTTGGTGGATTAAAAAAGTCTGTTTATTGATATAAAAAAATTCTAATCTGGAATTTTAAAACAAAAATAAAAAAAATATACAAAAACTATGTAGTGAGTTTTATGATAATAAATAAAAAAAATAAAATCTGAAAAATTATATAAAGACTAGTTTATTGTGCATTGTTTTAATTTGAAAATTATTTGGAGGATGATATGGGTTAGGAAATAAAACGGACGATTAACACGTGCAAGTGCAACCAACAAGTGGAATACAAAACAAGTGTGTGAAAAGCAGTCAACGTGTTGCTTTGGTATTGCGATTATATTTTAGTTATATGGATACCGTTGAGTGCCAGTTATAATGGTTTTCTGTGTAACGGTTAATCCGGCTTTTTGTAATTCCAGACAGAAGCTTGCTGCTTGCTGCACCAATATAAGTGGTCGAGTTTTTACAAAGGCACAACAATTTTATTTACGTACGAAAGTACGAGGCTCGTTCGAGTGGTGTTAAACGGGAGGCCAGTTAAGGCCACTGTAATTTTTCTGCGGTTAACGGCGAACCAACGCCCAACATTTGCGACGGCTTAGGCGAGACCAGCCCAATGGGATACCTACGATTTACTGTGCCCAACGGTGGCGTCAAGGCTGCAACACACAAGGTACAATTTTTTATTAGTTTTAAGAAATTTTTTATTTTTTATTTTTTGATTTTATTAGTAAAAAAAAAAAAAATTAAATCGAGCGCCGAATACCGTTGTCTCTTGCGTGCTCGGTGTACACATTGATCTCACCACAACAAAATTTCCTTTCACGTGGGACAGCCCACACAATTGTAGTTTATTCCTTTTTTTCTGTGTTGTTGTCGTTTGACCTATATTCCGTTATGCGACTTCACCACCTTGTTTGATTTGATATTTTGGGTGATTTTTTATTTCACAATTTTGTTTGAGAGGATAAATAAAATGAATTGCTAAATTTTTCTCGGTTTGGTGTGATGGAGGCGGGGATTTCTTTTCATATCGAGCTTATTTTATAATTATTTTGTTTGATTTGTTCCTCAAGTTTCGGCCGACCAATTAAGGCGGAACTCGGGTTGTAATTTTTTATTACTTGCGATTTTTATATTTAGAATTTCTGTAATCACGGTGTAGGCCAGGAGCCACGCAAGCCTCAAATCATACGACCCATAGCACTTCTCCCCTGAGATGTAGCCGGCAAAATCACCGTGTGAGGCCTCTGCGTGGTTCAGATGAAATCTGCGGGTCGGTTGCTGAGCCGCTAATAACAAGTTTACACAACTGTGGAATCTTGTGCGTACTAGACGATCACCATTCGAAACCTAATATTTTGTACGTAATCGTACTAGGGTGGCTTGTGCGTGTGATCCAAGATGATGTGCTTCAATTGTGATGAGGTTTCAGTAAATATGATTTTTGGTAGAATTGAGATTTTTGTCCATGAGTTGATTTAGTGATTTTTGTTGCGGTTATTTTTGCCTTTATTCGTTGTTTTGAGAAGTTCAATGTCTGTTGCGAATTTTGAATCTTGCTTTTTTTATGATTAAATTGTGTGATCTGGTTAGTTCGTCTACTATTAGAAAACTTGGTATCTCTCCAAGAACGTGATGTGTTCTTTTTTTAAAACAAAGCGTAAGACAAAGCGTTTGTGGTGCGTTGCATAAGCTGAAAGGCATCACCTTGAACTGATACAAAGGCCGTCCAGGAACCGTAAACGATGTTTTATATGGCGAGATGTTGGGTCGAGTGGGATCTGCAAAAAGGCATCCTTCAAATCAATCGGGTGTGTCCCAAACGATCCAACAATCCATTGATTATTGCGAAATATAATCGAATAATAATTAAGAAAACACGAATGGTTACCTTGTAAGATGAAAATTTGGTTCTCGGGACGGTGAAGCCTTAATCCACTAGCAACCGGAGGCTCGTAGCCTCCCAAGTTTAACGACGGGATAAGCCAGATATCCCCGAAAGTGGTATCTTGTCGTAACCTTCCTTTGAAGGGCTCGTTGAAAATGCGCAAAAATAATCAAAGAGAAACTACTAATACACCCACCGGTATGCAGGTAATTCCAATACAACCCAAAATTAAACCAACATTAAAATATTAAAAAAAAAAAAAACATTTAAAAGTAGAATTTTAATCAAACGAACGAAACGGATTGCACGATGAGAGTGGAAACCCCACTCCGGGCTGGGTAAATAAAATAATAATAATATAATAATAAGAACTGTATGAAGATATGGCTCCCCCGGCTACCACAACTACCAGACGCATTTGCCTGGGTTGGGCTCGGGAGGCATTAACCATAAAGTGTTGTGTTTCCTCAAATTTCGTTCGAGAAATTGAGGGAAAAAAATTGAAAAATAATAAGGAAATGAGGCCTAAACCCAGGACAAATGATATTCGAGCTCCCCACAATCGAACACAAAATAGTGGAAATGGTAGGAGCTCCTCCATCAAATACACTAAGTGACAAGTACCCAGTTTGCTGGCGAGACCCCCTTGAATGACCCATTGACCTCGAAAGACGGATGCCTAGCCGCAACGAAGCAGCATTAGAGGGTAGCAACGTCTTCTCAACAGACCTAGCCACTCTTCACCCGGAGAGACCTCCAACGAATCTCCCACAATTCACACTTCGCCCCCGAATAGACGACACATTCACTGGACTCACCACTCCGATCCCTGTGGGTGACCTGCCAAGGGGATGAAAGGGAGTGGAAATCCCAGCCTGCACATGTGGAACCGACACAGAATGGGGTCTCCCCTCCCACAATTCCAATCCGACACAAACTTTAGTATTTCATTTTATAAAAAATATCTACTACGAAACAGAAGAAGAGAAAAGAAAATAACTAAATCTAAATGATGGCAATCGGAGTGTAGTTTTTATTAGTTAATAGCCGAGGAAGCGGAACAAGAAAATTCGTAAGAAATAAAAATTAAATATAAAAATAACGGACTCCAAAAATCTTTGGGACGAGATCAATGTGCGCAAAGGTCGCGCGCACGACTTCCGTTCTGTAGCGCTTGATTACAGTAAAAAAAACAAAAAAAAATTGAAAATTTAAAAAAAAAATAAATTTAAATATTTAAAAAAAAATTGAAGAAGCAAAATAAAAAAAAATTTACTTAAAAATAAAAAATATTGTACCTGGGTGTTGCGGCCTTGTAGCCGTCGTGCCACAGGCTCCACGCCCGGACCGCTGTGGCTTGGGTCGTGCCGACACTCCGTTTTACCGTTGCGTCCCACCCGCCGGTAAATGTACTTGACCTCGACTGGCCGCCAAAATAAATTAGGCGTTGTCCCGCCAAAATCCGCATCCAATAAATATTAGCTGTTGGGCGTTAGCTGGCCTTAAACCATAAAAATATGACCCGTCCGCCGTAAACCAAATGGTTTAGCGTTGGCTCGCCTTATTGCATAACTTTGGGTGTATTTCCGCCAAAACCGTATTTGAGATATTTCAGAAACGAAACATGATGTTGAATATTTAGGCGATTCTTCACAACAAAACTCGTGAACTTGGGATTAAGGTTTCCAAAAAGTAGAATTCCCCAAAAGTAGAAAGCGCACAATTTTATTTCGTCTTCTTTACACAATCAAATCAAAACATTTAAAATAATTTACAATAAACTTTCTCGATCACATCGGTCATTTTATTTAAAAAACAATTACCACTCGGCTTTTTTTTTAATTCGTCTGTACATCGTACAATATTAAATTTAAATACACAATAACTATGTGACTTTAGTTAATCTTATCGTATTCACAAACAATTTATTTTTGTTTTATTTTTCTATTTAACACCTTCCGTCTTTTTCTAAAATACCAACTTGACTGTCTTTTATTTAATTCCAAATTCGACCTTTTCTTTATGTAAATCAACACAAGATTGATTTTACGAAAAAAAAAAATTCATTTCGCACCAACCAACTAAAATGCAGAAAAATGTTTTTTTTCTGTTCCGCTTGCTATAAAAAAAAAATATTCATCTACATTTTACATGCTCGTACACACGCATAAGAGCACATATTGGTCTCGCTCCAAAAATCAATATTTGGTAATGCTAGCGTATAATTATTAAATTGAAGCAACACAAAAACAGCTCGTTAAATTCCCATCGAATCAATCTAGTATTGCTACTCATACATAGATGGCAATGCGAGAACGATCAATAATAAATTACAAATTAAGAAAAATGAAATAGGGGGTTACGGACAGCTCAGCAGCCGACCCGCAGATATCAACTGAACCACGCAGAGGCCTCACACGGTGATTTTGCTAAATCTCAGGGAGAAATGAGTTTAAGGCTTGCGTGGCTCCTGGTCTACGCCATTACAGAAACTTGAAAAATACTACGCAAATAATAAATAAAAACCTGGAGTTCCGGGTGAACTTGAGGAACGGAACAAAATAATTATAACTGTTTGTGCCGTGGTGCGCGAATCCGTTAGGACTCAAACAGCGTCAAGCACTGGTTTCGACACTGGATGCGGGCACCAAGGGACCGAAAATAGTACCACGACACGGAACGAAATCTCCGCTCCCATCACACCCAACCCGAAAAAAATTAGTAATTCATATTAAAAAAAAAAAAAAATAACCAAAAAAAGAATTATCATGAAAATGGCGAAGCGAGACCAATGTGTACACCGAGCGCGCAAGAGACAACGGTATTCGGCGCTCGATTACAATTTTTTTTATAAAAATCAAAATTTAGAAAAATTTAAAATTAAAATAAAATAAAAAAAAACTAAAGAAAACTCATACCTTAACAAACAAACAAAACCCGCACCGTTGGGCGTCTTCCCGCCTTCGTTGAGCGTCTTCTCGCTCTTGCGATAAACAACGACTGGCCTCACCTGGCCGCCGTAATCGAATATTGGGCGTTGTCTCGCCTTCGTTATCCGCCTTCCCGGCTTTACCGTAACTATATCACCGAAAACGTGGGGCGTCTTTCACCCCACTCAACGCTGTCGCTGTGCCCGAACGACACAGGTGCTAGTAGAACAATTGCCCCGATGGGCCACCCGTGGAAAAATGCGGTACTCGTTAGTTAATTATGCAGCACTCGTTGATCAATTGCGGCACCCTTGAAAATGAGGTACCCGTCGATTTGTTATGCATGACTCGTTGTAAATACAACACCCATCGAATACTATGGCACCCGTAGATTATTACAGTCCCAGTAAATTACTGTGGCACCTTCGAAAATGCGGTACTTGTTGATGTGGCAAATTGATTGATATTGTGGTACCCGTAAATTATTGCGGCACCAGAAAATTATTGCAGCACCCGTTGCAAATGCGGCGCCTGCCAACATAAATTTCAAAACAAACGCCACCCTGTAAGGTCGTATCAGCGTCAAGGTCAACGTCAAGCCACTTTTTATTGTTCCTCAAAAAAATTTACTTTGGAATATATATTATTTTAAATGTGTATTTCGGAAAATGATGTTGAACTTGAAAACACACACCAAATATTTAGTAGTTATTCAAAATATTATTATTTCTACTATTCTTCACAACAACAAAAACTCATGAAATTGAGATTAAGTTTTCTGATCAATTTTTATTTTTTATTTTTTTTAATCAATACACCAATATCAGGCTTAACTGTACAAAAAAAAAGAAAGTCCAGATAATTTTTTTTTACATGTGAAAAGAATTACAATTTATTACGAAAAAAATTTCAAAGACCACATCGGCCATTTCACTTCACAAAAATTACCACTATTTTTTGTTTTTTTTTTTTTTAATTGAACTCCCATCAATATAATACAACATTTAAAACTCGACTGCCCAAAAAAAAAATTCTCGCACCAAAAAAATCTAAAATGCAGAAGAAATATTTCTTTTTATGTCCCTCTCGTTCGTGCACATATATTTAAGGAACCGCGCAAAACATAGAAAGAACGTGACGCGCCAAAAACACAAAACAAGAAACACATAAAAAAGAATATCAGTTTACATTTTGCCCGCTCGTACCCACGCACAAGAGCACACATTGGCCTCACTCTATAATTTATTCATCGCACTCGCACCACTAAATAAAAAGAGAGTACAAAAAGCAAAATACAACGATTGACTTAAACATGCACCAATCGACCGATTACAATGATGTCAAAATATGAAATGTTATGACCGTGAAAGGAATTTTAATGTTATGACCAATGAATCGGTGGGTGGGGTAGACACTTTATCACACAAATGATATGAACGAAACATCACTAAGCGCAAATCTCAAACGGTTATGATCGGCGTGATATAGCAGTACTGTTTCCCTATTTTGAACAAACCAATGTATCATTTCATAGTCCTTAAAATGGAGTGGCAGTGAAAAAACCACGGGGAACAGTGATGTGATCATTAATGTGAACGAATGTTTGTTTTTGATTCGCTGTTAGTGGTTCAGTAGAACAGAGTATTCCGTATGCCTTTTATTAGGAGAACAAAAAGTTAGCGCAACCTGCATCATTCCTATATGGTCGGTGAATCAAGGATCGGAGTCGAAGACATAGCACCATTAGGTCAAGCTAACAAGTTTTTGTAGAGTAGTTTCTCCTGATTGTTTTATAGAGTCGGTAAAGATTCTGCACGTTAATGAGACGGGAGTTACATAAATGACGATATCTAATAAATCTGTAGGGTCAGTATAACCCGATCTACCAGCTTTAGCAAGGAAAACAACTCTTCACCTGTTAAAAGACAGTGGACCAATCCCAAAACCAATGAGATAGAAGAAGATTTGAAGTAAGTGATCCACTAAGAGGGGAAATCCTTACTGTAGCGTTAGATTTTGCGAAGGTAACAAAATCTCAGTTGGTAACTGAGTAACCTAAGTAACTCCACAACTTCCATATTAGAAGAAGTGATTCTGCTATCAGGAAAAAATCGAAAATTTTCCCCCAAATTTTCCATATAGTCTCAGACCTCAGCTTTTACAAAAACAACCGAAAGTGTTGGGTACTAATGGAAGTTTTTGAGATATTGACCAAAAGCTGAAAGTAACTTCCGGCCGCAGAAAATCTAAAAATTATAGTGAAAATTGTAATCCATTAATTTTTTCCGGATTGTCCGAGAATAGCCGAGTTCCCTCCACTTTAAAATTTATTTATATCTTGTAAAATGTACAGATATTATTTTTCATAAGGGCTGGTTATGAAATGGCTAGTTTAGTCCAGCACGAACAGATCCTAGAATTTTGTCCAATACTTTAAAATCCCCGATCAATATTACTATCCAAATTTCATCGTAATACGTAAAGAAATGGCGGAAAGACGGTATATTGTTAAATTTCAAGATTTCATATAACGAGTTCCTTTACTTCATGGTTGAATAAATTTGTGATTTTAAGGACCAGTTTTAATATTTTATTCTACTGAGATCTTTTATTTAGTGAAAAAAGTGATACACAACAAAATTAATTCTCTTTAGTGATAGTGGTGCCGCTTGCGGCGAGTAGTAACTATTTAATTTTTTTTTTATTTTTACTTTCAGAATAGATTTACAAACCGTATTGTCAGTGCAGACTATAATAAACAAAAAATGGTGTTTATTAATTTAATTCCGGCTGCGGGCCAGATCATTATGGATTATGTGACCAACGACAATAAAGTAGTTGAAATTGCACACACAGGGACAGATTTTACATTGCTACGTTTTCAACAAAAAACCATTATAAGTACTGTAGTTTTGGCCTATTACAGATTTCCAAATAAATTTTCCGGTGGTAAGTATCTAAATCATTTAATAAAGTATATAACGACCGTAACGGTTTACTATACACCATAATTAACCCGAGCCCAAGGTATGGAGTTTTGCAGAGGATGGAACCTATATAAAACTATTTAAATCCCAATCTATTAAAATCCAATTTTTTGTTGTTTTTTGAATATGGACGAACATTTATTTTTCTATGGTGGTTATTCGTATTCGTGCCATCGTACCTAATAATTTTTTTTTTTATTTATTTACAATACAATCTATTCTGGGCTCATCCTGCTTTTTCGTGGTTATGCTTTTTACGTCCTTACTTTACGTCTACTCAGCCAACTCGAGGACGTACGTCTATAGGACCGATTTAAGATCCTCTGCACATTGCAAGCTCTATGCCAGCCTATTCTAGCATGGACGATGAGTTGGTCCATTAATTCATGTCTGGTACCAACAAATCTAGCAGACTAATTCGCATTGTTTACCTCGCTCCTATAGCCCAGAGGCCCTTTCAAAAGTAATTTCGTTTTGGAGATCGTGCTGCTATAGGTCTGCCCTTCTCGGCGGCATCTGGACAGTCGTATCGTACCTCGCTAGTTCATCTGCCCTGCAGTTTCCCGTGACGTCCGAATGACGAGGGACCCAGATTATTTTGATGCTGAAATACTCAGTCATCTCTGTAAGAGATGATCGAAAATCCAGCGTGATCCATAACTTCAGACAAACCGCCTCTAGTGACCTGACCGCCGCCTCACTGTCCACATAGAGTGCGATATCCCTCACGGATACCATGTTATGCTTCAACCATGTCACGATTTCCCCTATCGCCTGGTACACGCTGCAGTAGTCAGGGAGACGAACAGAAATATTAACATTAAGATTCCGGCTTCTACCTTGCCGCCGTCTAGATTAGAGCCGTCCATGAAAATTTGCACTGGCTCGTTTTCCAGTATTGATCTGTATTGATCCTCCAGGATTCCCTCGAAGGACAGATGGTCAACGCTGACAGGATTCGTTACCTGTCAACGATGCCCTCCACCTGTATTGAAAGTGTGCCTCGATAAGCTCCAGCCTCCATCGATCAAGTCATCAAGGCTTCCTTGAAAATGGGTCTCAATGAGAATGCTATTAGTAAATAGAATTTTCCTAAGGCCAGAAGATTCAGAGACCTCCTCCATACTTCAGCAGAAGAGTCTCCAAGACCCCCTTTGTGCCTTCCTCAACTCTTTTTTGTATTTTTTTAGGTCCTCATTTTAGGAGTTCCAATCCCAACCCACTCTTGTGTTCTAAGCTTTATTAAAGGTTTCCCACTCCGTGGTCCACCTTGTTGGTTTCTGCCTCCAGCGGCAATAATTTCTCCAACACCTCCCCATATTTGTGCCAGTTTGTCCTTCTGAGATTCCTGAATACTTTCCGGGCAACAGGTTTAATGTTAAAGGTTATAATATGTTACATGTAGGTGATCAGAGAATGATCGCTGCTTCGCCACTCACCACTCCCTGATCATATCAAATAATGTTTCTGACAGATGTTTCTAGCATCTTAAACTTGCGATCGATTTTTAACAATCAATGTCGGTTCTCGCTCAATATTGCAAACTAAAAGGATAGTTTTTAATAAGTAATCAAAAAATAACTCAACCTTCTCGTCTGTGCTTCTCTAAATTGTGCGTTGTGCATTTGTATCACATCCAAGTATAACACCTACCCTTCTTTAATATTCGGTGGAACCTCCCCCAAGTAGCACCAAATAACTTTATAGTTTTATGACCAAATCCCGACGTCGGTGCAACCGCTAGAAACTTGAAAAATTAGACATTTTGACCTTAAAACTAAAATTTCTTATCTATCGGTCGGTCCGACCACCATACGACGGTATCTTTTACCAGTCAGTGTCAAGTTATTTTTTAACGAGTTGGCCAACTTATTTCACATTTTCTAACTATTATCCGACTACTGTAACTTAATGGTCATTATTTACCCACGTGCCGACTCTTTAGTTTACCGGTCGTTTTACCCGATATTTAATGACCAGTTGGCGACTTTATTGTCATTTAAAAACTGAAATCCAACTTAAATAAGTTATTTGACATATGCACGACGACGAAATAACATGTTTCACGTAATTATCACAATTTTGTGGCATAGTTGACTCGCTTGACAATTTTATCGAGAATATTATTTATCGACAAACGTCAAATGTACAAAAATTTATTATTTATAAATAATTAAATATGGATCATTTTAAATTAAAAAAGAAGCCATTTAAACATTCGACATTATTTTTTCGGAAAGTGAAATTTTAATTAAACAAAACCCTTACATCTAAAAGTCAATAGAAAAAGTAATTTTGACAAGTTAGAAAAACAAGTTAGAAAAATAACCAAGTTGTTGCCAGAGTGACAAATTTGTTGGGAAAATAACTTATTTGATTATGAAATAACTTTTTTGTGTTTTTTGAGATACGTTTGCTATAAATTAGTCTTTCTTATAACTTTTTTGTCATTTTCATATACATTATGAAACACGCCATTTTTCTTTAGGTTTCATTAAAAATTATTTACTTCTGAAAAACAAAATTTGTTATTTTGATAATTTTCATGACTATATGTCAATATAGTATCATAATTTTAATGATGGGGATGTTTTTGAACAGATTTTCTCTGCTTTTAGAGTAATTTAATCATATTTATTTATTTATTTATTTTTTGAAATATCAACTTATAATTTAAAATAAAGAAATTATGGAAGCCCGTAAGTTTTGAGTTGGGAGACAGGTACATATTTACAATAAAACTTAATTTGTTTGAAAAAATAAGCCGTAATTAACACGAAATTTGAATTATTAGTTTAACAATGATTCTATAAATTTTAATTTTTATAAAGAACCTTTCAAAATAGGAACATTTGACATTTGTATTTTTTTATAAAACAAGAAAAAGAAATAAATAATATTTTGAAAAAGACAGCACGATTATTTACATATATTGAAAAAAAAAGTTCCCTCTCCATAAAATATAATCCGACTGACAGACGAAATTAGTTTTTTTTACGAACGTAATAGTTGTATAAGCGACTCCCATCTAACTAAAACTTCAGTCATTTGAAAAGACAAATAGTGGTTATTACGACGTTATAACAACCTAAGATTTACACCCCAATTGTCGAAGTCGTCTCACTTCATGTGACGTGACTATAGTCGTGTCACGTCGCGCCAAAATTGGTATTGTTGAAGTCGTTTTAAACGACACGCATACTACAATAGAAATATCGGGCAGCACTAATAATTTCCTCAATTTTGACAAGCCATTTGATGTCAAAAATCAAAATATTTACGAATATTTTATTGCCAAAACCACGGAAATTGAAAATAGGTAACTAAAATCTAACTATTTAATTATTAAATTAATTTCCAGAAACCATACAGTAATTTATGATGAAGGCAAAATATCCATGATATACATAATTTGTAATTTTCCATCGTAAATAAAAATTGAGAAGGGGTGGTTTTTAAATGGTAAACTTATCTTATAAGTATATTTACAAAAGCAGTAAAATATTTGCAAAATAATTTGAATATTAATTGTATTACAAAAAAAAAATCGTAAATGTGTTTCATTAATGAAAGTCGCATAAAATATTCTTGTCACTTGAAAAAATTAGGTGACTGTTGTCGTATCATGTGACTAGAGTCGTAACAGGCGACTTCGATAATAGCAAAAATGAAGTGACGTGACTATAGTCGTCTAAAATGACGTGAGACGACTTCGATAATTGGGGTGTTATTCCCCAATATCGTTGTAGCATCGTTACCATACCGTTGTACCAACGTCGGCTAGCCGACCACTAGTCATTCAGCTAACGGCGGTACGACGTTATCCCAACCCATTTGTGCTACTTGGGGCCTTCTCGCTATCCATATAGGCTGAGGCTAGCCATAATTTTTCACAGCCAACCTCAACGCTCACCGCTGTAACCTCTTCGCTACTAAATTGAGGAAGAAGAAAAACATTCAAATAATTGAACCAGAGGCAACCCTCCTCACCTCGTCCTCCACCCGCTTGACCGTCTCCCGACCGGAACCCGAAGTTGATCACACCCTTTGATTTTTCAAGGGAAGCCAGGGGTTCTTTATTGATCAGCATCATTGCTAATCTACCCCCTCCCCCCGTCTCCTGCTTTACAATCCTCTAATATTCCGTTGGAAGATGGGGATTACTGGCCCGAATGATCACAAGGGACTCCTCTGGCTTATCTGGCTTGGCTGGTAACAAGATTCGTGTCCTCGGCTTGCTCGGGATTTTCTCTCCACAGACTGCTTTAAGCCTCGCGCCCTGTCACACCTCACCTACTTCGACCACAGTCCTTTTATAAGGGTTGACCGACCTCTGGTTCGAGCACGCAGTTAATCTTGCACGTTCGGACGGGGGGATCCCAGATTGTCTCTCAGGACCCTCAAGAAAATGGAGTTTAGTGTACTGTACACAACTCTCCACCTGTCTGACGTGTTGCTCCCACCGTCCTGACTTCTGTCAATGATGGCCAGCAACAGCACTTACTCCTTTAGGATCTCACTGAAGAGCTTCAGTTTTTGATCTCTAAGTGCACCCGACATCCTTTCTGTTTGCACCTTGTCTCGCTTGCTGTCGCCCGCTTCGTGGTCATCCTGGGACCTCTGTTTTTTAGACACCAGGACCCTTACCGAACTATTGCAGCCGACAGTTGTTTGCCCATACAATTGATTCCTTTTGCTCTACTGAAAGCTGCCCCTAAGAGGTCGCAGCTAGTTTCTCTTAAATTTTGAACGCCGACCGTCTTTCCCTGTACTGTCGCTTCACCGGAGGGATCTCTCTCAATCCCCCACTATTTTGTTTGGCGATTCCGCTTCCTCCTGGCTTTGATGCCATGGTGTGGCTTACCCTTGCCCTTGATGGTTGAGCCCCACATTCACAGTTAGAGTTAATCCCTTCTTCCGGGTTTTGAAGGGTACCGGTTCCTTTATTTTTGTTTTGTTTTTTGTTTTCCATGTTTCTCCCACGAGTATCGGAGAAATACAGGTCCAGCTGCGCAGAGATCCTCCTGCGCAGAGAATACGCAGGTAAGGCTAAATACAACTGGAGCATGGTATCCATAGAGGGCTCCGTTCACGATTGGATTTTGTTAAATGAGCCCGTAACCTATTCGATCATCAGCACGGGTCGCATAACAACTTAATCAAGCTCATTGGCTCACCGAGCCCGGCGCCTCCGCTTCCTCCAATATTCACCCGCCCATTCTTCATATGGATATCCCAAACCAATGGGACCCATTCCATCGAAGGGGGACCCGTTTATAGAGTTCCCTACTCACTACTTGGGGACCCGTGATCGCAGGAAAACGCGACGCAGTAATTAGTAGTCGATGGTTTTATGACGCCATTATTTCGCTCTTCCATGCTGGGTATCATAGGCACTCAGAATTTAGTGAACTGAGGTTAACAAATCCCCAGTTCCCTGAGACTCGCGTCCTAGCACAGCTGCAGTTGAGAGCGGCTTATTTAATTCACCGCTAACCTACCTATCGATAGGCCATCCACTATTCACCACCTGTGACCCCCACGATAGCCGAAGCCCCACCCCCCCCCCCCCCCCCCCCACGGGAATGTCATTCCTTACAATCATTAACTTTCCGTTTTCTTTGATATTGATATTATGAAGGTCAACAAAAGTCAACAAAATGAAAAATTCTGCTAAAAATCGATTACCAAAAGGAGGAACTGTTTGTCATCACCATGACGTAACACTCTAGCTAGATACGTGGCGTTAGTAATTGAGGACAATAATTTAGGGATGAAAGAAATTCGGCGAGTTATTTTGCAAGAAACTTTGAAGGTATGTGACCTGTGTATATCCTTTAATACTGGTAAATGGGTGGGTTACTGGTGGGTTTATGACCTAAATTGCTGGCAACAAAATTGTTCTTTGGTCCAAGGTCTTACGAATGATGTGCTATTTGATTAAAGAGGACTAGGAAAAAGGTGCTTTTGTCAAACATCGTTTTGTAATCGGACTGCAAATAAACTCATTCGTTGTGTGGAAAAATCTTTCAATACGCTCGAAATTTTTTAGGTCAGATTTGATTTTCAAAATTTGTGCTCCATTCGAGTACGTGATTTTTCTCCACACCACAAGCGTACTGCCAAATGCCGAGTCGACTATTCGACGTTTGGTGCGCGAACTAATTTTAACCTTTAGTTCGAGTAAACCGTGTCGATTTAATAATCAGCCAACCCATACGCCTCTCAATTTCTCTTCGTTCACATAAAACTTGGCCTTTTTGCAACTTCAAATTGGCAAATTCTGCGTTGGAACTTGGGTCTGCACCCGTATAAAACCAAACTGACTCAGTAACTTGCGGTAAACGACCGTGTGTTCGCTGATTGAGCTCTGGAGCAGATCGAAGTTGATGGTTTTGTGAACAAGCAAAATTGTATTATTTTGGTCAAAACCGATCCACACGAGATACACCAGCACCAAATGCATCCCGAGAAAGTTATGGTACCGAAGTTACGTACCATACAGCATATGTCACGATGGACATTCTGCACGAGCCATTTGAGATCGTACGATTTATCACCTTTAGATTGCTTCCTCAAACAATTGATGCCCTCAAAGTTAACACAACGAATGCCATCCAGCAAATTCAACCAGTTTTATGCCACAAACTCATCGTAAATTGGACCTCCTGAATAAGTATCATTTGAACGACGTTATACTCCATGACGTTATATTCCATTTCAACATGAATGAATTAGAAATCACCTGATTTTATTGAAGTGAGCCAAATTTTACTAGCGCCACAACGGTAGTTTCTAGTACTATGTGCGTCAGCTGTGTGTCAACTTATTTTTCGACATTCTTGAAGACCACAAAAATGTTGAATTTGTAAAATAAATTGTTGATAAGAAAACGAGCGCCATACGTTGTCACCCAAATAAGAAAGCTGTATCTGCAACCAAAGCCACAATGGTAATTTGAAATACTAATATGCTCTCACCGCCTAAACGGTGGCAACAAATTGTTGCTTCGCCATAAGACCGTTCAAAAACGGCAAACTTGTGAACTAAAGCGCTGATATAGAGAGAATCGGTGCTTTTTCCAAGACCTTTGTATTGATAATGTACTCCATGATAATATGGGAGTTATAAAAGCTGTAACTGCTCCCAGCGAAATGAGCAATTAGCTGCCAGTGCCAAAACGTCGGGTTTATGAACTATAGTTCTATCGAAATTGCTGGAAAAATTGTATCGTAATATCGTAGTATTGGATGGTTTTGGGGTGACTCCTAAGGTGGTCGGGCCTTGAGATAGATTTCCCAAAGGTTTTCTCCGGATTTGACGACGATTTACAATTTTGGGATCGGGAGCTTCAAACCGTTTAGAAAACCTATCGGCTTGGTAGTATGCCTCATCCAGCAGCAGCAGCCTGCGACCTCTATCGGCCTTGGGAACCTTTGAGAAAAATAAAAGTAATTTGAAAAATTTTGGTACAACCACTAATTTTATAGTCTACACCTTAGTTCATAAATTCACCAACTTGCGCTGGTGGTTAAAAAAAATTGTAAACATTGGTGTACATCTCCGATCTCGCTGACGTATAGATCCAACAAGCTTTTCAATATCCTGAACTAAAAATTGTTTTTCAGTTTGCTTTTGATGTACAAAAAGCCGACCTCAATAAACCACATAACCCCCAACCCTAATTGAAACAGTAGTATTTATTACATCACTAATTACATTTACAAATCTGTATTTTTTAAACATTTTAGTAAACTTTAACTATGGCGGTGATGCTTCACTGATGAGGATAAGCGATTGCAACTATTGGAATTGCGATCAAATGATGGTAATATTTTCGCGTAATCCAACACAAGGCCTGGTAGCTTCAAGTGCCACTGTTAGACCAACATCCGATGAATATTTCGGTGAATTTCAGTTACGTTGTCCTGTCGAAGATGTCTACCATTTATCCACATCATACGCCTACGCTTGTATACGGTACTCGCCTGTTGGCCGCAGAAATTTTATAACTTTAGCGGCAGATGGCCGATCTTATCGGTTTTATCATAGGGACTGCCAATTTGTAATACCAGGAATATATGAATTTAATGTGGCAGGAACGCCAACGGTACATTATGATATTTATGATTTACGTGAAGGTGGTTCTTATTTTATTATGGCATCAAGACCCGATCCGCCATTGCAAAAACCCCTCGGTACCAATTACGACAAACGGTATTTGGGAGAAACCGTAAGTATTGTACAATATCTTGATATAAAACGTTCAATAGACTTTTTGTTTTGTTTAGTTGGCGATGTACATGGTATGGCGGAAACCGCTCGCAATTAGTATCACGTACTTATTTCCGCAATTTATAGTGATATCGGCCTGCGAACTGCTTGTATTTGTTGGCTGCTTGGAATACATGTTCTCATTACGTGGTTTTAAATCCCATGTGATTTTATTAGCGATATTTTTCGCCCTTACTCAGTTCGGATTTCTTCTTCAATTACAACATCCAACAGGTACTGCGCTAGGTGTACCTGCGGGTGGAGCTACAGGTGGACCAGGTGGCGGATCGGCGGGTGGAGGAGTAGGAGGAACACTTGGAGGCCCATTCAGTGGAGCCGGAGGTGGAGTAGCGGGTGCAGGACCAGGCACAGGAGCCGGGGGCTCAATGGGAGGAACTACTATTTACAAAAGGTTTTTTTTATTTGGTTTTTTGTTACTTGGTGCGTTATTTGCACTTTTGGCTGCCAAATATATTCAGTCACATATTAGTATATTATGGCCTCGCTTTGTGATGTTTTGGAAGAATTTTTATTATAACACGCTGTTACCATTCCTTAAAAAATATTATGACATTGTGTATAGGTTTGTTTTAAGGTTGCTTGCCAAAGATTATGAGAAAGCTTTAAAATACGGACTATGTGGATTGGGCCCAGATAGTGAATATGACGGTGGCTACTTTGGTCGCCGTCGTCGCCGACGATTAGCGGAAGAAGAGGCAAGAAGAAGAAGAAAACCACCACCTCCCCCGCTTCCCCCACCACCCCCGCCACCCCCGCCACCCCCACCACCTCCACCACCTCCTCCACCGCCTCCACCGCCTCCTCCACCGCCGCCACCACCACCTCCACCGCCCGTACCTCATGAAGATCCAGATGCTCGTACTCTATATGGAAATCGTAGATTGAAAAGGCTGGGAGATGATAAGGACAAAGGAGGAGCAGGTCGAAGGGGAGTTAATCTTCACAATCCTACATATGGTGAAAATTTTTTGGATACGATCGAGAAAAAATAATGTATATACTTGATTTACTAATGGAAATACTTAATTAATAAAACGTTTTTTTTTTGTTGGATTGTTTGTCTAATTTCTGAGGGTATAAAATTACCATTGGTCAGGCCTTAGATCGGGTGTGTGTTGGTCTTCATAATGATCAACTTTCTTTTCGGCTAATACTCCAAACAAGCCACTCAAGAACTATATAGGCCTACTGTATCTTCAAGCCCTCTTTTGAAACAGAGTGGATGTCTTTTGAACTTCTGCATTAGTCGGTCTTGTTGATTTATCGTCGTGATTTTACTCCTGATCGCAGCCTATAGTTGGAAATTTGTCAACATGCATGTTAACAATTTTTTACAAATGACCTTTTTTTCTAAATGCGTAAGAAAAACATAAAAAATACTTTCTGGTCGATTTTTGATGGTATGTTGACAAAATGATTAAGTAACGACAAGTCATATTAGTTTCTCATATGATTTGTCCAATTGCAGTCCACGTTCAACGACAATTGTGAGACATGTCATATACATGTCGTGTTACATGAAAAAAAAATCCATTTTCTTACGCGGAAACATCAAGTCTTCGTCTTTCTTATTCTATCATCGTACTTTTAATATTTACATATCATTTCATGTTCTTTCTTTGTGAGAACGCCATTATATTTTTTTCTGTATAAGGTGTTAACAATTTGTTAATGGAATTGGTATAAGTAAATATTTTGTAATTATTTGAAATTTTTTGAAATTTTAATCAATATTTTTACATTTTTTACTTTCGGTAAAATTGCAAAGCTCATCCATTTGACCTTACTGAAGTTAGCAGAAAATTCAGCCGAAATCTGCATTATCAACCAATTTTAAGGGGAAAATAAAATAATTAACAAAATGTTTAAAAATAAATAAGTAAATCGAATCGATAAAATTATAAAACTTTATTTAAATGTGAATATAAATTAAAATGTACTAGTAAATTCCTAATGTTATGTTATTATGTCTATTAAATTTCAAATAGACTTTATGAAAATATTGTATATGAAAATTCGCGAAATTACCGTAATGCTCTTGTCATGTAAGCGTATTACAAGTTAAAAGATAAAAGGAATTTTTTTCGCTGTTTCGTTTTAATGCGTTTTTAGAGCTCGTTGTGTCCACATCATATTGATTAAGTGATTTATTTGGTTCATATTTTAAAATCAGTTTTTTTAAAAAAAATCGATCTTCGCTTGATTGCGAGCTTATTAATATTCATGAGAAAATAGGATATTTGTTTTAATAAGTTTGTTAAATTATTTTCTGGTAGTTATCATATTTATATTTTCCTAAACTTATCACATCTATATTTTTCAAATAAATTATTTGTACCCCATATAAATAATTTTAAAATGCCCTTTGTAAAATTTGATATAATAATGAATCAATTTTAAAATTGGTTGATTCAATTTGTAGCCACGTGAAATCTTTTAAAGACATTAAGTTTGGGTCAATAAAACCAGGTTCATTATTTTATAAAATTTCCCAGGATATATCTGGATTTCCTTGTAATAATAATAATAGGCTTAAATTAATTAATATGTTTAAAACTAATAATAGTTTTCGCACAGCTGTAGATCGACGATTTGAATCAAAAACTGAGAAAAAATCTGATCATATGTTACAACCATCAACGGATGACACTCTTTATGATAAAATTAATCCTATTGTTTCGTCTCCAAAAAGCAACTATTCGTGTGCTTCCAAAGTCTCAGAGCAGCCCGTCGTTAATGACGAACTGTTGATCAGCGAACATCAACCCTATAAAATCCCAATCGAGTTTGTAACGACGGAAATTCGTGAAAATGAAATCACTTCATTTGAGAAATCTAATGAGAACTGCATTAAAGTACTTGCTATCGAATTTGAAGATGGGACTGTTTATGCGAATGACAATAAGCCTACAACAAGTCAGATTACAAACATAGATAATTCTAAAAAAATTGAATATTATCAGTAGAAGTGATTGGAAAATTTACAATATTATTATTCGATGGATAATGACTCCAGACAAGCAAATGTAGAATATGATGCCATAGAACATAATAATCCGACGACTCCAGATCCGCAATATTATAGTGATATTGAAGGTAATTGTAGTGAGTCAGTTGCTGAACGGAAGGGTTCAAATTATGCACGTTATACGGACAAATGTAAAATTATTACTTTTTCCTTTAAAGAATTTAAAGAGCAAGTGTTTGACGAAGAGAATAATTGCTTACTAGTTGAGTCGTATATGGATGCTATTCGAGACAAATCTGTAGAACATTATCCATGTATAATTGCTGCTGCAAAAACATATATAACCGAATCCTGTATTACAATTTGCAGTAAAAAATGCAAACAAAAAGATTGCCCAAGATATTATACATTCAAACATTATAAATACGATCTAAACGTCCACAAATTATTTTATATTAAACATAGCGATGGAGAAATTGATCATCGTGAGGAATTATCATGTCAGCTTCGTGGAAAAAACCGGGACATTTTAAAAGAATCGCTAAAAAATACATACAGCGCGGAAGTATGCAAACAAAATTAATGCGAGATGTGAATTTAGAACTTAAGGAAAAAGGCAATCTTGGGCATTATAAAGGCATTGATGTGCTTAACCAAGCTCATCGTGAGGCACTTTTATCAATGGATGATCACCTAGATGACTTTCTTGATTTAGACATTAAAGTTAAAAGGCTCGACTATACCTTCACTTTTTAATGGCAAATCCTTTTACGATTTATTCGTTTGCAAAAAGCCAGATTCGATTACTTGTTAAGTTAAAGCAATTAAATTTAAATTTATGTGCTCATTTTGATGCAACCGGAACGATTGCTCGTGCACCACGAGAACTAACAAAACAAGTAATGTATTATGCTGGAGTAATAAATGTTAAAAACATAGATGGCCAAACTGGCTCAAACGTCCCATTTGGTGAAATGTTGACGACCCTACAAAGTTCATTAAGTATTAAAATGTTCTTGGATTTTTTAAAAAATGAAATTCGAAAGCATTGTGGATTTGCATGGCCAATATTTTCACACTTAGTTTCGGATAATAGTAAGGCATCGTTAAATGCAATATCCTTGTCTTGGAATAATATTGAACTTCTAGATTATATAAATTTATGCCATGACTGGGTCGAAAATAAAAAAATAAATGAAATGGAAAAAATTGTCAAATTAAGATTATGTTACGCGCATTTGAAAAAAAAATTTAGCCGTATAATCAAAAAGCATTATAAAGATTTTGAACGAAACAAACACATTTTTTACAAATTATTGAATTGTCTAGATTCAATTGCACACGATAAGTGTTACGAAACAATCCAACAAAAATTCATAATGCTATGGAAAATTTGTTGTACGGATTCCAACAATCACATAGATGACAATCACATAGATGATATTGTTCAATTGACAATTTTATTGAAAAAAAAATATTTGGAAGAGATAGAATGCGCATCCAAAATGTTTACGGATCAACCGGAAACATTATTATTAGAAGACAATTCAATCAGCAGCGATCGAACAGCATTATTCGAGAGATCTAAATTCTATATCGATCTCAAATCAAAAATTTTACCACAGTTAGAAATGATAAAACAAAGAGAAACAATACTTAAGCCACAAAATCACTTTTACAATCCGGAATTTGCAATTGAAATTCTTAATAATTTTATATCTATTTTGCGATTGTGGACTACAATAGTAGAAACAAAGGATTTCTCTACAAAAAGTTTTACAAACGCTTCAATCGAAAGCTATTTTGGAACCACAAAATCTGAAATGGACAAAATTGGTAAACGACCAATAAAAGCTGGACGATTTTTAGTGTTTTCGATGAATAGGATCGAAGATCAAATTTATGGAATTATAAATAATTTTCCCAAAAACGGATTCAATAATGGTAAATCAAAACCAAAATACAGAGAGGAAGTAGATCCCTTATAAAAATGGAATCATAAGAAACGGAACGACGCTAAGAAACATTTTTCAAAAATGAATGTTCACCAAAACATGAACGAAAATAAAAGAAAGAGCAAGAAATTGGATGAACATAACAAAAAATATATTTTGAAATTTAAATACTACATTAAAATCTAAAATAATATACAAAAAAATAAAAAAAAAAATTAAAAAAAAATAAAAATAAATAAAAAAAAAAATTAAAAAAATTGAAAAACCAAAAAAAAAATTAAAAAAACAAAAAATTAACAAAAAAAGAAATAGTTTGAAATGAAAAATGAAATGAATTTAAAAAATAGATGCGGGCGTATATAAAGGGGGGCAAAGTCCTAGATTCATACCTCCTCGCGGTGCTTCCTGGGTAACGCTAAATGAATCGGGGGATGCAGTTGAAACGAAGCAGAAGAAATTCTGATTATAGTCAAGGACACTACATGACACGGTGACAATTGTCACGCTGCAGCGACCGCCTGCCTTTTTGCAAGTTGCTCGCAAGATAAACGTGTTTCAGGTATGACTGGATACCTTAGTATCTGTCACCAGTACGTAACCCACACCAGCAAAAAATGTGTTAACGGTGAGTGAACTACCTATCTAACAAAAACCTTCGAGCTATAAACCCTATACAAAGGCCTTGGATAAATTAATCGTATTTATTAGCAGAACGATCTCGGAAAATTACACGGACAAAGATAAAAAAGGAAACATGAAATTTTCTCAACATTGCAATAAACTTTGGCCTCAAACTCGGCACAGATATTCTATTTGTAGGCCCGAGCCTAATAATATATCCCGCTTACACGACAAATGAATAACTTAGTAGCTATTAATTAGTTAGTTAGCTTTTTCCATTGTACATATTATGTCGCAGAACCGATTTGAATATGATTTTAAAATTCGTTAAAATTTAAAAACATCTTCTTGTTTTCGTTCCCTATATAATTTTGTCGATAATGCAGTTTTATAGTGAATTTTCTTCCGAAATGTCGGTAGTTTAGTTTTTATATTATCATTGATTTCCTCGTAATATGTCGATAAAGTAGGTTTTCTGCTGAAATTTCGATAATGCAGCTTGTATATTATTGCTAATTCCCCTCTCAATGCGTCGATAAAGTTGTTATTCTGATGAAATTTCGGCCGAAATGTCAATAATGCGGATTTTTTATGCCCAATTTTCTGCTAACTTCAGTAGTATATCCATTTGGATTATTTGAAGATGACTGTATTATTTTTAAAATAAGTTAATTTATAATTATAATTTAAGTATTTAAATAAAATTAGAAATATTTGTCTCCATTAAACTAAAATGTTTCCATTGTATATACACATATATTTCAGAACTAGTCACAAACGAAAATTAGTCCCATTTGAAATTGTTGCAGGTTTTCTTTAGGGTACTTATGCAGCTCATTATGTTGGTAATTTCCTTGTAATAAGTATCGAGATCATAATGGATCACGATCTTCCATCTTGATGCTGACATGTTTATGGTACCGATCTCTTCAAAATAAATACCTAGAGAGTTGTTCCAATATATGTTACTTGGAAATCATTTTTGGTTTTGGCATCGGGAAGGTCGTAGTATCAGAAGCATTGCCAGAATACATATGACCTTATAATTCCCTTATCGGTAGTCGCATCTCGCCTGCGTAACAAATTTTTGTTATATTACGCTCCAGGATATAGTTGTTTGCTTTTAATGTCATAACTCTAATGAGTTTATCAGCACCTTGATCTACTTGAATGACTCTGGTGAGCGGCCATTTGGTCCGTGAACGTTGGTCATCTTTGATTAGGACTAGTTCTCCTTCTTAGACGTTGAGTTGCTCATTCAGCCATTTTGATCGTCTTTGGAGTCGTGATAGGTACACTTTTTCTAGAACTGTTGGGTTACGCAAGTTAGTAAATTGCTTCACATTTATAATATCAGATGCTGGGATTGTCTGAGTAGGATCAGTGGCCTTGAGTTAAGATGTGCTTCGATTTGGACTAATAGCGAGAAAAAATCCTCAAATTTCACTATGTTGCCTCCAAGAATTTGATGAAGATGGAGTTTTGTGGACTAGACTGGAATGAAATGCCACTTGGTTTCGAGCTCTGCTTCAGCTTGAATTTTTTTAGCTGTTTGCTGGCTTCCACAAAATTTGTCCCGCAATCGCTGAATATTTTTAGAAAAGAACCTCTTCGAGATGTGAAACGCTTGAAGGCAGCTAAGAAGGTTTCGGTTGTTAGATCGCTCGCTTGTGTCCTTGTACGTTTTGTATAATTTCAAGTTAATGGGACCAGCATACTCGTTTGGGTTGTAAAATACCCATCAATTGTTAGTGTTTGAATATAGCACATCTTATGTATTATGTGCCGGATGGAATTCTTAGCATGTATCCAGTATTTTCATCGTATGTAGTGTACTTTACTGTCTTTTAATACTGACTGTTTTCTATTTAACTTGTTAATCTCAGCTTCAAATTCTACTTTCAATTCGTGGGGTTGCGGAGATCAGATGTAGTTCTACTTTTTGTTTTTAAGTTGGACACGTATCGGTGACGATATGCTATAGAGCGTCTTAGTCGAGCGTCTTCTATTGAGGAGAAGGACTTGAGGAGTATGTGTAACTCTCGTTTAGATCCAAAGCATTTTTTATTTTGAGGAGCAATTTTGAAAGTAGGACCGCATCACTTAATTCTAGCCTCGGTAGTGAGATTCTTTGATTAATTTGTGCATTCTTTAGTTTTTTCAGCAATAATCCATATTGCATGCCTTCAATCTTGGTGAAGCAGTTTATATACACCACTGCTGCATATACTTGATTCGATGCGTCACAAAACCCATGTTTATCTACATGTTGTTTCTTGTAATTTGTCCTTGGTTTGCTAATTCACGCTATACATGTGGGCTCACGCGATCGTTGAGCTATCTTTCTTCTATGTACCTTTCTGATTGAGATCTGATTATTTATCAGATTGATATCTGATATGATTGAGAGAGAGGTTTGTAGTTATTTTACAAGAGGCATCAAACACCCCTCTTAGTTTGGTTGTGCTGTGGTCTGATACTAATTCCATGTGACCAATGTACTCGTTCATGAATTCGTGATAGTTAGTTTCGAATTCTTCCTGTGAATCAATCTGGCTGCTGCTCTCCGTTTTGATTCGCTTAATCCTGAAGCCTGGGATTTTTTGCTAAATGGAATTCTGCCCTGGTACCGTCCACTTTCCAATTTTCTGTTCTGTCTCTTTTAAATGCTGTTCGCAATTTTTCTCTTCAATGTAGACTCCGTTTTGGATGTATTTAGTTCTTCGGAAAACTGTTTCAGCTGATTATCAATATCAGTTAATGTGGTGAGACTTTTTATAGTTGAGCGACCGGAGTGTTTGTTGTGTTTGATTTCTGTTTTTTTTTTTGGGCAATAGATTTGTGACGGGATCCTTCTTTATCGCTTCCAACATTTTTTAACCGGCGATCGAAGGTAAGATCGGCTATTTGGTGGTTTCGTGATTGTCTATGATTTGGTGATTGCCTGTGCGTCTACGTTGAATATAGATGGAAACTTGGGGCTTACGTTTATTGAAAAACCATTGTTTCTGAGAATCCTAGTTGTTGTGCTGCTTGTTGCTGCACAAATGTAGCTTGCAAACCTGGATCGATTAGTGCTCGCAGTAAATCGAAGCCACTATATATATTTCTCACTTTGACGAGCGCCGTTGCAAGAAGTACTGGATCATAGTCGTTGTTGCGTGTTGGTACTGCTTTCTTGTTGTTGCTTTTGATGCAATAATCTGTAATCTACACTGTTGCAGTGCAATGTCTCATGGTTATGTGAAAGGCAAGTTCTGCATAGGTTGTGCTGCATGACCATTTTATTCTTCTCTGTTAGGTTCACAAAACGCGGACATTCATTTATTTTCTGACACTTGTGGCACACATATATTGTTGTTGAATGTCTCTGATCGATTGTTTTTGTGAAGGCAGGTGGTTGAAACCTTGATTATTGTATTCGCATTATGCCCTATTATACCCAATTGATTCTAGAGCTTGTTACGTACCGCGACGCCCGGTGGATTTAGATCGTGGGTCTAGTGTAAACAGACCACCCTGACCACATCATACCGCAGCACTTGCCTCGGCTCAGACTCAGCCTGTTGTGGGTATAATGGATGATGCGTATCAGGGTCTTCAGAGCTACGAATATACCGTCGAGAAAATTACCAAATCCATCAACACCACCATTCCCAAACTAATATTAATTTAGAACATTGTTAATTTTTCGATATAAATTATCCCATAAGACATTTTTGTTAAATTAATAATTTACGATTAAACATGAAATTATTATGTGATAGTTCTTCCGACTCGAAAAAAATAATTTACAACAAACAAGTAAGTCGGATATAAAATTGTAAACCTTTCGTATCACCCAACCAATAGTCATTGAATTTCTGACTATACATATATATTGCTCCCGATGTGTGGATCCGAATCCCGATGTGTGGATACGAATAAAAACTAAGAAATAAAGAAAGGGACGCGGTTTCATACGAAAACGTCCGAAATTCGGAATTTACAACAATTCAAGTCTCAAGTTACCTTGTTAATTATGGGATAATTATTTTGCAGTGGTCCCTTCGTCAATGCAACTTGTCCCGTGAGGGGATGTTCCTCCTGATTGGTTAATATTTTTTTGTGTTATGCGATAAACACGAAATTCGCACTTAATCGACACATGTTTAAAATTTTGTCCTATGGATATTTTTTGACATTTTATAAAGCATAACCTAATAAAGTTTTTATTTCTGCTGTTTTTGAAATATTATGAAATTGTATATGTTATATTAATATGAAAACAAAATAATAATCCATAAAACTCTCTATGATATTCTTTTGTTCCCTCTGCCGTCAAAATTTTTAATCTTATACAAAATAGAGCAACGTTCAGTTTTAATTTTTTGTCGTACGATACAATTTGGCCAACCATCAATCATTCAGAGCGATTATTGTTTATGTCTGTCTGATAACATTTTTACATGAATCGTCGCCTTTATTTTAGAAAAAAAAATGTGTATTGGAATTGAGAAAATAGATATTCAAATTAAGGGTTTAACGTGCAAACAATAAAACAAAAAAATCCGTAATAGAAGAAAGAGTAATACCTCCAATAAAAATTATAATTTTAGGATCGTACGATCAGGTAGTTTTTGGGTACATTATTTTGGATTTATTGTTTTATTATATAATGTTTTAATATGAAATAAAAAAATAAAATTAGAAGAGGTATACGACTAAGAACTAAAAATTACTTAGTATATAAACAAGTAATTTAAAATATATGAATCATTATTCTGTGAGTTTTGACATAGTTAAGTTTGTGAAAAAAAAATATTCCGTCTTTTTATTATTTTTCAAAATGGAAAATCTAGGAAATGATAGTGGTATGAGTGATTCGCAAAGGTTAGAGGAGCATGAGTCACGTACAATTCGCCAAACGAGACACGGCCAGCATTATAAAAGGACAAGTTTGGAGTCCAAAAAAATATTACTTAAGTTTTACAATGAGGGGAAATCAATTGTTGAGTCAGCGGAACTAGACGGTATAAATAAAAACACTGCTAATACAATCATTAAAAAATATTTGAGAGATGGCGAGGAAATCATAGCAAAAAAATATGGTGGCAAAAGATTTACAAAAGTCAATGAAAATATTTTAAACAAAATTGAGGAAATTGTGGAGCAAAACCCATCGATAACTCTTAAAAATATGAAGGAAAAATTGAGATAATCAGATGACATCGTAATTAGCATTTCTTCAAATCGAAATGGATTACATAAACTAAGATTAACTTTAAAACTGGCCCAAATTGAGGTGGATCGTTTAAACGATGAAAGAACTCTGGATCTTCGAAAGAGTTATGCAATCTATTTTTCGGAAAATGCACCACAAGATCGAAAAAATATAATATTTGTGGATGAAAGTGGCTTTAACTACCATTTAAGGCGATCGAAGGCGCGATCAAGAGTTAACACAGGTGCTCGTGTGACGGTGCCAGTGGTTAGAGGCAGAAATGTATCGCTGATAGCCGCAATGAATTATCAAGGAATTGTTTACAAAAAAGTCATCCCTAATTCGACCGTCAATTCTACAATTTTTGCGCAGTTTATTAAGGATCTTTTTTCGAAGCTAAGGGAGATCAATATCGAAAACGCTTGGATAGTACTCGACAATGCGGCTATTCATAAAACAGCTGATATTAGAAACCTTTTTACAAATACTTCACACACATTGGTTTTCTTGTCACCATACTCACCAATGTTAAACCCTATTGAAAAGGTTTTTTCAAAAGTTAAAATATGCGCACGGTCACTTTTAGCTGAAGCTGGAGAAAACCGGTCATTGACCGAAATTATTAATACGTCTGTTGAAAGTATTACATCATCAGATTGTAATAATTACTATATTAACATGACCATGCAATTACCACTAGCTGCTACAGGACAACCGCTACATTAGCTATACTATTTTTTTATATTATATTTCTTTGTAATAAATTTAGAAATATTTAGTTTACATATTAATAAATATTTGAATTTTATAAATAATTATGCTTTAATTTTTAGTGAAATATGGGTCATTTGTTATAAAAATGTCTCGGATCATGGACAAATTAGTTAACCTGTTGCTTCTCATATTGATTTTTGTCGTAGAACTACGTCCATGAAGTGTGCAATCTACGAAAACGCGAGCGCGATTGGTTAATATCCAATTGGAAAGATCGAGGCTGACTCTAAAATAATAAACAATATAACTATTCAAATCTGACAATTATGTCAAAAGTTATGACAACCTAAAATTACGATTTTTGTTAGCACTTTTCTAATATGGGAGTAGCGCGCTTACAGTTAAAATACAGAACGGATAAAAAAAATAAAAATATGTATATCAATCTAGATATGGTTCCGACCAATTATCCAAGTACATTAAGAAATACATAGATTTGTCATTCACTAGAAAAATAACTCCAGAACTTCTTTCATCGTTTTGTTACTTTTCGTATCATAGACTAATTCTTCATAAAATTGTGATGTAAAATAATAAAATGTTTTAAAAATGTAATCTAACGCCCCCTGCGGCTATGTCACCGAACAGAGTCTCCGCATTTTTTGTGAAGAGCACTGAATTTGTTTTGCAAAAAGTTGATTTTGAATTGTAAAAATATTCGAACTTGAAATAATAAAACTTGAATTTGTTTTAAAATATTTCAATTTACTTTACATTTAATTGAAGTTACTTTGAAAAAACATAAATTTGCTTTGCAAAAAATTGAGGTTGCGTCAGAAAAGATTGACAATGAAATATAAAAAGTTGTGGTTAACTTGTAAAAGATGTAAAAAAAAAAAAATTGAATATAATTGCAAAATTGTAAATTTGAAGTGCAAAACCTATATTTATCCGACTTGTCGAATTCCATCATTATCGGTTAAGTAATAGCCGTGCCCGTTATATATGGCCATATTAAACAATTTCGTCTAGAAATCATTAATGAATCTCATTTCCATTAAATAATGTAAACCCATGATCGTAATCGGTTAAATTACCTGAGTTTCGTTCAAGGTGGCAATATTCCAAAATTTCTTCCATAAATCATTTAAGAATACCATTTCCATACAATAAGCCCAATTGCATACATTACAATTGGTTAAAAATGGCCGAGTTCGAGGTGGCCTCAAACCAAAACTTCTTCCCATAACATTTTCGATCCCATTTCAATCCAACATATCCAATTCCATCATAAACGGTTAAAATGGGCCGAATTCAGCCACAGATGACCATATTCTAGAACTTTTCTTAAAATTATTTAATAATCATTAATCAATTCCATCCACTATGCACAATTTCATCATAATCGGTTATGAAATGACAGAGTTCTGTCCTAGGTGGTCATATTCCAGAACTTCTTCCGAAAATCAGTTAAGAATCTCATTTCCATCCAGCATACCCAATCCCATCATAATTGGTTAAGAATTGATCGGGTTCCGTCCCGGGTGGCCATATTCCAGAATTTCCTCCAAAAATCAGTTAAGAATCCCATTTCCATCCAACATACCTAATCACATCATAATCGGTTAAGAATTGATCGAGTTCCGTGCCAGGTGGCCATATTCCAGAATTTCTTCCACAAATCAGTTAATATTCCCATTTCCATCCAACATACCCAATCCCATCAAAATCCGTTAAGAATTGATCGAGTTCCGTGCCAGGTGGCCAAATTCCAGAATTTCCTCCAAAAATCAGTTAAGAATCCCATTTCCATCCAGCATACCCAATCCCATCAAAATCCGTTAAGAATTGATCGAGCTCCGTGCCAGGTGGCCATATTCCAGAATTTCCTCCAAAAATCAGTTAAGAATCCCATTTCCATCCAGCATACCAATCCCATCAAAATCCGTTAAGAATTGATCGAGTTCCGTCCCAGGTGGCCATATTCCAGAATTTCCTCCCAAAATTCTTTAAGAATCCCATTTCCATGCAGCATACCCAATCCCATCAAAATCCGTTAAGAATTGATCGAGTTCCGTCCCAGGTGGCCATATTCCAGAATTTCCTCCAAAAATTCTTTAAGAATCCCATTTCCATCCAACATACCCAATCCCATCAAAATCCGTTAAGAATTGATCGAGTTCCGTGCCAGGTGGCCAAATTCCAGAATTTCCTCCAAAAATCAGTTAAGAATCCCATTTCCATCCAGCATACCCAATCCCATCAAAATCCGTTAAGAATTGATCGAGCTCCGTGCCAGGTGGCCATATTCCAGAATTTCCTCCAAAAATCAGTTAAGAATCCCATTTCCATCCAGCATACCAATCCCATCAAAATCCGTTAAGAATTGATCGAGTTCCGTCCCAGGTGGCCATATTCCAGAATTTCCTCCCAAAATTCTTTAAGAATCCCATTTCCATGCAGCATACCCAATCCCATCAAAATCCGTTAAGAATTGATCGAGTTCCGTCCCAGGTGGCCATATTCCAGAATTTCCTCCAAAAATTCTTTAAGAATCCCATTTCCATCCAACATACCCAATCCCATCAAAATCGTTAAGAATTGGGAGTACTTAATTTGTTTTGCAAAAAATTTACGAATTTGAAATATTAAAACTTGAATTTGCTCTGCATTTAATTGAAATTGGTTTGTAAAAACACAGAAAAAAATTTTTCATAAATGCGTTAGCTTGGGTTTCTTTCTACAATACCAGTGAGAGCTTCCGAACGAACCGAGAGTGAATCAACTACTTATTTTAAATAAATGTTATGGTGACAAAGGTAGCGTTCCCATTATAACATGTCCCAATTTCTACTCAATTTTAACATCGAATCCAGCATTACGAATTAAAGCCACAATGTAGCACTCATCGGCCGAACTATTTGTAATATAATTTCGTGTGGTGTTAAATTGAAGAGTGTTTGGAAAACAAGTTTAGTATGCTTTGTTATTTGTATGGCTTGGCCGTATTCACATCAATGAGCCAATTCACGGCTTGACCCTATTAAACTCGTAACTAGAATATAAAAATTATAAGATAACACTTTCATTAGTACCATATATAATATCAGGACTTACGCAATATTTTATCGGGCAAACATTTGATTTAGTTAAAACATTCATGAATGGTGTTCCAGGTTTTAGTATAATTTCGATCATTTGAAAAATTTGACTTATAGCCGAAAATTCTCTGAATCCAGTGTTCTTTTATAACATCCAAAATATTTAAAGCGGGTAACAGTATTTATCGATAGCGAATATTATCTGGCGGTACAAATACAAAGAAATTCGACTTACACCTGTCCAGTTGAAAATCAGTATGTAAATCATAAACATGGATTTCCCGTTCAGCTAATAATTCAGCTCTAATATATGAACTTGCAACACGACTCAACATTGCCATTTTCGATTCATAAATTTAGAGAGGATTACGAATTACCGATTTGCCGCATAGTTCCGTCGAAACGGCACACATCCCTAGAAATAAAACAATATTTTAATAGTTAATTCATTTCTAATAAATTATTAAAACTCACTTGTGCTGGAACATCATCATTTGTTGTAATTTTTTCATTTTCCTTCCTAATATGCATATAATTTTGTGTGCTGTGACAAATACCTCGTTGCTGTTGATGTAGCCAAAAGTGACATTTCTTATAGAGAGAGCCAATTGAGAGGAAATTGTAGTTGTACACTGCGAAGATATTTTAATTTTTTTTTGAAAACTGGTAGCGCTATCTATTATCTACCATTTACACAGTTCTACCACTCCTATTTTGACGTAAAAATATTAAATATTTGAGACGAAAGAAATTTATATAAAAATGGAGTTATGTCGCTTCTGTTATATATTTTGTGACTATATTATGAAATAAACTACTAACGTCAAAAAAAGTGGCGCGAAATAGATTAACAATCACAAAAAATATAGTATAATTACAGTGAGAAACACTAACACTGCGTAATTGAGTTGCAAACAGAGCGTCATCATATGATGCCAAATATACTGAAAGGGTTAACATCACCGATTGTAATCGATGATGAAAATTGGATTTGCATCTAGCCTCTGATGGGATTGGAACCCAGTACCTCCCGGTCCAAGTGCCGAAGCTTTAACCACTGCACCACTTGTCTGATGTGCTATATTGATACTATTTAATATTTGGGTACCACGTTTAATCAAACAAGGCTATGACTTGGAAAAACAAAGCTCACGCTAAAAAAATCAGATTATGACGTTCAATTCAAAAGAAACAAGCAAAACTGTAAAAAGAACTTTATTTTGTTACAATGTGGGTATGTGATCTGTAAATTCTTGGATTTATTTTGCAATTTGTTCTATAATATCAATTTTCGATTAGGTCCTACCTTCGACCCAAATATCATTTTCATCTATACTCAACTGTATAGCATTTTTTTGTGTGTATGCCAACTATCTTTTGCTACGGGATGGTGTTCCTTTATTGGATTTTAAGTTTATCCAAGGAAATAGTACAAGCAGCTCCGCACGTAACCAATCGTATCCAGACACCCAGAACATTTCCGTAAATCCAACATATGCAAATTATTTTATGATCCTCTTCACAACAATTGGTGGTGTTTCAATTTTGGTTGGGGCGCTAATTTACAATTTCGCAACCTATAAATTTTACTGTATGTTTTTGTATGCAATTGGATCCATTGTCGGCAATATATTTATAGTATGCGCCTCCTTTTTCAAGCTGTTTAATTATTCCGAAGAACTGTGTGAACATTATATTGTAATCGGATATGCAGTGGCAATCCCATCTCTGGGTGCCCTATTTGCATGTGCTGCAAATAACGCTTTTAAAGGCATCGCAGATGGCAATGCTCAAGAGAATCGTGTGTCACATGTTGCACTAATGATATTTTTTTGTTGGATACTCGCCCAAATATATTCCTGGCGCGTATTAAGAATACGTCGTGAGTATAGAAAAATAAATTTTACTAGACAAATAAGTTTATCTGTTGTGGTACTATGTAAGTATTGCACTGCTACTTAGCCTCGCATAATACACTTTATCTTTAAATTATTATTTATTTCAACAGTTGTTATAATTGCCGATGGCATTTGGATTGCTTTTCTACCCACACGGAAACCAGACGTAGGTGATGGCATTGCGAAGGCTAACAAAGCAGAGAATAATCTTCAAATGTTCATTACATTATTTCTATTGGGCTTTGTCGGATTTTTTTTTTATACTAAATTTCAACTGTTACCGTTTTGGCTAACTATTTCAGAATTGTGTATGCCACTTTTGGGTAATGTTGTGTATAGCTCAGATATTTTACAAGAACAATATTTGTACGCAATTTTAATTATGGCTGTCATAATCAAAATAATTATGGATCGCATCAGGCCAATAATCTGCATAATAATTGGAATTCTACTTATGTTTTACGCAATAAACTTGTCGGGTGAAATAACTCAACTTATTTTGGTAAGTGCAATAATTTATTATATATATTTGGTTTTTCGCGATGATAATTCAGGATATAGATTTGTCAAAACCGGATAGGCTCTCTTAAGTGATCCGTTGAAAAGTCTTATATCCCTTTTTCAACCAAAAAAAATAAAAAAATGGCTTAATTAAAGTCCAAACCGCACAAATGTGTGAGTAAAAAATCATAGTATGTAATGGCGTTTTTGATAAAAAATTTCGCTTGATTTGAAGTACAACCAACACAATTGTGAGTATAGTTAATAGTGTTTTTTTTCGGACGAAACAAGTTTGAAAGGAATGCGCAAATGTGTGAGTTGGTGCAAAACACATACAAAAATAAATTTTTGACATGGTACTTTTGCCGTACTCGCACAATTGTGTTAGTAAATCACAAAAGAGATATTGTTTCAGATCATGCTGCTGATTCCTCTAACCATGACTGTATCATTTTTCCGGGAAGTATTTATGTAGCCATGCTGGAATCTATTTGTTAGTCGTTTATACAGTGCTGTGGGATGTGGTTCTCTGTAATTATAGTTTGGCAAGTTGACGTACGTGAAAAAATGAAATTGTTTATCTATTATTTCATAAATGATAAGAAGCCTTTCAAAATATTTGCAAAAATCCAAAAAGTTACGTCATTTTCGTTAAGGTTTCGAAAAGCAACTAGAATTATTTGCACACAAAAATCTACTAAAGTTCCTATATAAATTTTTCTTCTTTCCGCAAATGTTCTTCCAGTGCCCGGGTAAGCCTGTCTATCATTCCGTCTGACGGCAATTGTGTACGAGTCTTCTTTATGTTAAGAGTTTTGTACAGCAGTTCTTGAATCACAAACCACTTGAAATTTCTTGATCGACGCCACATATCAAACCTTAGATGCGGATAGCTTTCAGTGGCTAGGTAGGAATATTTCAATGTCAGTGACAGTGGTTTCCATTTTCTGCTATGGTTTGTCGGAATATACCGGCATATACCAAGGTCATCCCAAAAATAATCAAACACCTAGTTAAACATTCTATATACTAAATAAATATAACGTGAACAAATTATGCACAACGTCAATCATTAGCGAAACAAAAAAAAAACTTGCTTCCCGCACTCTATGTAATGGGCCGATCCACACCTGAAGCCGGTTTTTGATTTAAACTAATACCATGTTCAGACTATGGATTAGTAATCTAGATTTGTGAGAAAATCTAGATTTTCTTATAGTATGAACGAGTCGACTTACGCTGATCTAGCTCATTTCGAGGCTTAGATTTAATCCTTCAAATTTTAATAGATTATATACAAAATCTAGATTACGTTGATTATAGCGCCTCACGTATAACGATTGATGAGCGAAACAATATTTTATTTGTTTTATGAATCACATTTTTGACATTTAATTTTTCTATTTAAATGTTATTAAAAGAAAATTAAAAATGGAAATTATTTTAAATTATTTAGAGCAAATTACTCAAATAAAGCAGTGTATTATTTTTAATAAAAAAAAGAGTAAAATGTATAAAATCAAAGTATTAATTTCCAAAAACAAATCCAAAAACCTTATGTGTTTATTGTTGAACAATTCACTCCGCGTCCAGCAAAATAGAGCAATTTGGACTCTCGTAAGTAATTTAATAAAAAGTGATTGTGCCAATTTTAAGTTTATTATGTACATCGTTTATGTATGTCGTTTATTATAAACGATAAATTTTAGTTTCGCGCCAGTAAATTTGGAGAAGAAGAAGTAAATTTGTATACAAATGCCAAATTTAAACAAGAATTTCGGGTGAACCGCAGTACATTTCAGTATTTAATGAAATGTTTACCGCATCTAGAAAAGGCAGACACCCAGTTTCGGAGTTCAATTCCACTTAATAAAAGAATTGCAATGGCCTTATATACACTATGCTCATCAAGCGAGTATTTCCGGGTTTGAACGAGTTTGGGGTTTCCTCAATATTACGGAGCCGTAGGTAAGATCTTATAATTCATTACAACGATTTTAGTCTAAAAGTAGTATTTCATTAATTTACCCGGCTGCCACATCAAAATTCAACCTAACGAGGCTGATAAAACTGATTATTATAATTGTGAAGGTTGGTATTCTATGGTGCTATTAGCCAGTTGTGACTATCGGTAAGTACTTTCAATTATTTATATCTACATATAACTAATTATTGATATTTAAATATAAATTGTTTTTCAGATACAGATTCACATTTATAAATATTGGGACACCAGGAAGAAATAATGACTCATATATGTATATTTGAAAGATCATCGCTAAAACGATACCATGTAGAAAATAATCTAGAACGATTGAAGGTATTGAAGTACCCGTTTTACTATTGTGAGATTTGGCTTTCAAATTCTCTTCATATTTAATGAAACCCTTTCCGGGAGTGGATCTACCACCTTTTCAGAAACATTTTAATTATATGCTTTCTAGATCGAGGAGAGTGATCGAAAACGCGCATTCGGACAATTAAAAGCGCATTTCAGGAAAGTAGGAAAAGGTTTAGAAGTATCAGTAGAACACTCATTGATTGATTGTGAAAGCATATTGTATATTGCACAACCTTTTAACAGACAAAATGGACTACGTTGAAGATCATTGGCTCACCGACATGAACATGAATCATCAACCAACATTTCGGACTTCTGTAGGAGATAACCATAATTACGCCACCGCAATACGAAAAGCTTTAACGCAGCACTTATTTGAGCAAAATGGAACAATCACTAATGCAACATAGCTCAGCATACGCGCAATTATTTTCTTTTCCGGTTTTTGTATTTCAAAATAAAACTATATTACCTAGCAAAATTAATTTCAACATTTTATTTAATTTTTAACAAAAAAAAAAAATCATAGTATAATTCATAACTCTACCATCGTTTTTGTCGCGGTGATTTATCCGCATTTCCGAAACACAAATAAAAATACACAAATTACACATTTTTGATTAAAAACATTTTTTATACTTTATTTCTATTTCAAACTTTTCCACTTGAATGCTTAATTTTGACTGTCTTTTTATATATCTTTTTACCTTTTTTCTTATTTCTACTCAGCAGTTTTTTGTACGTTGCACTCACGTCGTGCACATTTGCATTCTTGCACTTTTCCAAAAATCGAAATTAAATACTTTGTTGTATTACCTTGTATTCAATTTTTGGAAAGTGCAATGTACTTTTTAATATGTTAATGCTGCTTATTATAATATTTTACCACAGGGTAGTACCTACACTACATTTTCAATGACGATTGCTTTGAAATTGTTGTTTAAATAGAAGAATAAGCGATTTCTGCAGCTCGTTCGACTCTCTTAACAAACTATTTGTATCTGCATCAAGCTCGATTGTTTTATTAAAAAACTTTTCAGTTTCTTTGTCATGTATCTTGATTTCTTGCAGCAAGTCCTCCTGAATGGCCGGTAATTTCCTTTTTAAAGTATTACACCGAATACTGACGTTGAAGGGGTTGACGAAGGAGTTGACGAAGTACTCGTTGATTATGAGTCTTCTTCAATATAACTTTCGTCATATTCGATTAAGTCGTCAAAAGAACAACTTTCGTTTATTAATGAATCATCATTGGATCTAAACTTTCCGATAATTTCATTAATATCATTGAAATTTATCCAAGATGATGGATTCTCATTTCTTCTCATTTCTGTCAAAACGATAATTTAATAAAATTTCGATTTGATTTTCTTAAAGCACACTTACCTAAACTTGTATATCAAATTTTTAATTTTTATTTTTATTTCTTCGACGGATCTAATGACATCATTATTCTCCAATTCGTCCTTTATTTTAGAAAACACCGCAGAATTGCGTTTTGTCCGTCTTAAATCTATAATATTTTGTTTCCAGGACTCCAATAGAATTTTCGTTTCGGTGTTGCTCCAATCCGATCTTTGTTTCCTGCGTGAGTCCATCTCCATTGAGGTATACGTGCGTTTATAACCCGAAACCCAGCGTGAAATTTGGGTAAATATGAATGACGGCGATTTTCAAAAAATAAAAGAAAAAATTATTGAATACTATGATTTGAAAATATTTCTTACGCCAACTAACGATTAGTGACAATCAAGATAAAACCAAAATGTCAAATTATGGTAGTTTGCGGTACGAACGCAAGGGCGCTGCAACGGCTTCACGTATATGCTAAATTTAGTTAAGCTTGATTACTAATTCCTAGTCTGAACAAGCTTGAGGTCGTAGTAGATTTTTTGTTTTATATTAAGACTGTGTGCCTGAGAGCGAATTTTTCTACTAAATTGCCAACTAAACTAAATTAATGACTGATTCATATCACTGATTCAAAGGTGGCACTAGTATCTTTTAAATATGCTGTGCCTCCGATTGTAAACTAAATTGTAAACTAAACTAAATTATGACTTTTCATACGTCATACTGTTTTCAACAACACCGGTTTGTTATTATTTAAAATCAAGTAAATAGACAAAATAAAACAAATATGGATATGGGAATCGCATTATTCATGAATGTGATTATAAATTGCAATCGAGATTTAAGAATGAGAGTATTTCGAGTACATATTGCCTTTTAGACCCTTTTACTCGTATGTATTCGATAAAAAATTATAAAAACAAAAATGAAAATGACAACTAAATAGTCAAGCAACCTGGTGATATATGATAAATAAATGTCAAATTTAGTGAAAAAACTAAATATTTTATCATACACATTTTGTCAATTATGTCAATTTTTTGAAATTTGTGTATTTCAATTTTTAAACTGATTTTAAGTAATCTATAGATTATAGAACAAATTTAAATGGACTATTTAAACCATAGTAGGGCAACGCGGCCGAATAATGCCCAGAAATTGCATTTGCTCCAATTTTTGGAAGATCGACGTTTCTCAAAATAAATTGAAAGCAAACACTGAACTGAAAATAATAAACAATTTGCTCCGGCATCTTGCGTAAAATATTTTAATAAATTAATTTTTTTCATTTTGCACAAGGAATTGCATTTTGCTGAATAAATGATAATTTGAACTGATAAACATAAAATGAAAATATAAATGAAATCTTTTTTTTTTATTATCATTATCACCGACACAGAATCGAGCCCCAGGAGCCTAATGATAAAAACTGGGGCGGTATGTAGTTAAATCTTGCAGCTGCAGCACCACCACAACAACAACAACAACCTATATTCCTGGCATTAAAGTAATCAGCCTGGGAACAACACAAATTCACTCTATGGAGCATTAAGTCATGTTTTAGTTTTATGATTTTTATGTTTTGAATGTGTAGCCTTGATTGAAAAAAAAAAATCGAAATACTTTAATTTTTTGTTGTTGTTGTTGTTGTTGTTTTAAAGATATAGGGTGTCAAATCAAAGAAAAATAATTGTCCGATAATTATTATTTTGGGCTTATTTTAAAGGTAAGTTAATAAGGATTAAATTTTCTCAAAAACCTATATTTTTTTTTTCTAGAATTCAACAATTAATATTTTACAACATATCAAAAAACTAGAATACCGTTATTTTTTGTTTTTTGCAAAATTCGTTTTAGTAAGAGCAGTATTTAATTTTTATATGGAAAGCTATATAGATATTTCTCAGTGTTTTGAAATTGTTTACAAAAGAGGTAGTTCACTTAATTTGTGTGTTTTATTTATTATCTATTGTACAATTTTGCGTCATGTATTTAAGTATGAGTCACAGAATTATGAAGTGCCATTCCCTGGTTTATATCGTTTGGTTAGTCGTAGTACCATAAATTCCTTTTCTTTCTTGGGTTATTTTATAAAAGAGTAAATAAAATGTTGTTTTCCCCCTTTTTTATTGGGGGTTGATTATTTTTACTTGACGCAGGCGTACCTGTTAAACGATGAGTAGTTCTTTTGAAAACAAAAAATGAACATTGTTGATATAAAAAAGAGTAAAAATTTAACTTTTTGATTAGTTGACATTGTGAGTTGTAGACAACATTTTAAATAAGGAGCAAGATTTTTAAAAATTTAAACAAAGTAACAGTGTGTTAAACTAAGTGTAAGTGTAAGTGGATAAATAAGTACTAGTGCGCTAAATTTGATAATGGATAAATTTCGAAAGTGTTATAAACCATATCGCGATTCAAAGTGTTCGAGTAAAGTAAAACGTGTTACCGATTATGTTAAGCAATTTATGCCACAATCAGTTGAGAATAAAAATAATTTGTATCTCTGTTCAACGTGCTATATAAATATTACCTACAAACGACGAAAAATAAAACCAGAGTTATCACCAGTTGCGGGACCATCAACAACATCACGTCTTACACCGCAAATAGCCGATAATGATAATAGCAGTGATAGTGAAGAGTGTTATTTAAAAAATGTGCCTGTTTTGAGCAAAATGAACGAAGTGTTACCCTTTCCTGGAAAGTCTCCTATATAGCCAAGTACGTTAAAAACCAGGCCAAAACATCAGCAAACAGTAATATAGATTTAGCTTCAATAATACCATCAACATCTTTGGTTCCGGGGATCGTGCCGCTTTTGAATCAGTCAACCGAAGATCAAAGGAAGGTTGCACTATATGATGAATTGATTGGTGATCTAAAAGCTAAATTCGAAGAACTGGAGAAAACCAGTGATAAGATTCAGCTACTTACTATATTGCCAAAATCATTAACAATTCAGAAAATCCAGAATGAGTTCAAGGCAACGTATCATATGGTGCGCACCGCTAAAGTAGGAAATCGAATAAGTGATGAGCTGAAGCAAGCAGTATTATCTTATTATACTGATGATGAAGTTAGTCGGATAATGCCAGGCAAAAACGATTGTTTAACAATCGGTAAAGCTAAAGTTCAAAAGCGGCTCATGATGTTTACATTGAAAGAGTGCTACGAAGGATATAAAACGATGTATCAGGATGACGAATCAAAAAAAATTGGATTTTCGAAATTTTCACTACTTCGTCCAAAATACTGTGTACAACCAGGTAGTAGTGGAACGCACACAGTATGCGTGTGTACCATACATCAAAATGTAAAATTAATTATTTATGGCACTAAAATGGAAACTATTACCAAAGCAATCTTAATAAATCAAGCCTGCCTATTAAATAGCACTTTCAAATATGGGATATAAAACATAATAAAAAAACTAACTTTTCATAGGTTTTGTATGGGAGATAGCATTACGTTTGATAAGTAAAACATGAATTAAAAATAAAGTAAAATTGATTTCTTTTCACATAAATCGATGACATATATAATAGATTTCAACTCATTTGAATGATGCAATCAGTAGGCTTCTCGTTTTCTTCAAATTAATAAAGAAAATATAAGGGATTTTCGCTGTACAACAACAACAATTAAAAAATACGGGAAATTGAGGACGTCATAATATCGTAATTTAAAACTAATTGTTAGAGAGAAATAGTAAATTAAAATTTATAAGCAAATAGGAAAGACAACAATGTGTTTTAAAAAAGGGAAATCAAATAGAAACGATCATATGAACTATGAAATCAAAAACAATGAAGAGTGCAAACTTCGTAATTCAATGGTGAAGATAAAGTAAACCGTATGATATCCGAAATAAAAATCCGAAAATAAAATAGTTACCTATTTGCTATTTGTTTACTTGAATATAAAATAGTAGCCGTATGTAATTCGTAATGGATGCACGTCGTTTTTGTCCCGATTTCAGAAATGAATAAAAATCGTAAATATTTTAATCGTAATCTTATTCTTTATGGATTGATTAACGTTTTTATAATATTTAAGTGGTTTATTATATTTTATGAAACCATCCTTAAATTTTCAATTAGGCTTCCGTATCCTACTAGAAACAATTAAAGTATTAAAAAAATATTTGTTACATATACTTTTGTCTATGTGGAACGGTTGTTGAAAAAGTATGTGTTCGATTTTCGGTTCTGAGTAGTTTTGTTCTTCTGTTTCAATATGATCATACATGTATCAATATCTCCCAGATTCCAAAACGCATTGAATTTTGCTCCCGGTTTTGGCGTCTGTTGTAACAATTTGCTTTCATAATTTTGGATTTGTATCTCTCTCTCTAGCTTCACATCCCTTGAAGGGATTTTGCCGCTCGCACTATGGTCCTCCAGCCGTCTCGGTTCATCGCTCTCGTCCTCCAGTTTCGACATCCTAGTGCATGTAGATCTTTTTCGACGTCGTCACGCCCGCAATCGGGGTGTTCCTCTATGACGCACACCGGCTGGTTGTTGATGGAACACTTTATATACTTTATATACGTTGTTGTGGGACCTTGTAACGTGGCCGAGCCATCTAACTCGATTAGGTTTGATGAATCCGATAATATCGCAACCTCCAAGAATTTGCTTTATCTCGTGGTTCATGCGAATCCGATATTCATTGTTCGCGACTTTAATTCAACCAAAAATTGAACGAATGACCTTCCTTTCGAAAGTTGATAACCATCCACAATCGATTCGGGCTTTTATATCTGCCTCCATGTCATTCAAGGATGTTAAAACTGACCCGAGTTATTTGAAGTTTTCAACGCGATCAAAGTTATGGTCGCCAATTCCGAGATTTATCATGGAAATGTTCCTGGGTGTTGATACAAATTTGGTTTTGCTACTGTTCTCCTTCAAACCAAGTCTTCGTGCGCAGCGATCGAGCGACACGAAACTGTCTTTGATATCGCTAGGCCTTCGGCCAAGAAGCACGATATCATCTGCATTTCCAAGAATTTGGCCTGACTTATTAAATATGCAGCGCGAAGTTTCGATGTTGCGTTTCCTCACTACGTACTCAAGCGCCAAATTGAACAGCACAGGCGCGACTGCATCTCCCTGTCGAACACCAGATGTTATTTCAAAGGAGTCTGACAAAGTTCCTTCGATTACAATTCTACATACAGACCCAGACGTTGTTAATTTGCACAGAGAAACGAGTTTCTCTGGAATTCCTAGGCATATGAGCGCGGCCCAAAGGTTATCGCGGTTTATACTGTCATATGCCTGACGGAAGTCTATATATATTTGTTGTATGGTTATGATGTACTCCCAACATTTTTCCAAGATCATCCTCATTGTGAAACACTGGTCAGTGGTCGATCGATTGGGACGAAAACCACACTGATAGTCGCCAATGATGTTTTCGTCGAAAGGAATGAGTCTGGCAAGTACAACATTAGCCAACACTTTGTAAGCAGTGTTCAATAGAGCTATACCACGATAGTTTTCACATTTAAGACGGTCGCCTTTTTTATGCAACGGACATATGAGCGCGGTCTTCCAATTCTCCGGCAACTCTTCTTGGCCCCAAATACAAACGACGAGATCGGATAGACTTGTTGCAAGTGTAGCGCCTCCGAGTTTAATCAATTCTGCGGGGATTCCATCGAGACCGGATGCCTTTCTGTTTTTCAATCGACTAATAGCTGCGTCTACTTCCTCTGCTGTGGGATATTCGACGAAGACCTCATCACCTGGAGGAGCTATTGCTCTAATGGGGGTCACGTCGTCATTCCGATTTAGCAGATTTTTAGCAGATCTAACGTCAGATATGCTGGTGGAGTGTCTCTTTGACACCATGACGTGATCGATTTGGTTTTTCGTTCTTCAATCATTCGGTCTCCACGTTACTTTGTGAATTCTCTTATGTGGAAAAAAACGTACTTGATACAACTAAGTTTTACGTTATTGCCAGGTCGATGATGCGTTGGCCGTTGTTATTACTAGTTAGGTGCAGGCTGTTAGGACCGATGTGCGATGTATTTTCTGCACTCCTACCGATTTTTGCATTAAAGTCGCCCACGATGATTTTAATGTCGTGGTGCGGTATGTTATTGATGACTTCATCCAGCTCGACAAAGAATAAATCTTTGATGTCATCCGATGTCCAATGAGAATATACGAGCTGTACTGTACCACCAAAATGTTGTTCAAAACTAGTGGTACAAATTGTTAAATCTGGCAGGAATTGGGTGGCAAAGACGACTAGCTTACCAGATCACGGTTATATTTTGGAGGTCAGAATTAGTTTAATGTACAAAAAACGTTAATACTGATTATTACCACATTATCACTATATGGTTCATTGCTTATGCATGTATATTGCTTACATATTCGTTCACACTAATTGAATGTTGGAATCGGATACGCAACGTGGCGTATATAACGCCGAATAGTTATGAAATTTGTTGAATGGCAGTACACAGATAAATAGAAAATCCAATTGAAATCATTTAAAAATGAATGATGCTCGAGGAGGAATGATAAATAACCATCTACAGTGATTCAAAAATAACAGAGTGTCCAATGGGAAGCGAATGTTTCGAGCTTTTGTATTCGACGCGTACATAACACGCGTGAACCGAAGAAAATCAATGTTTGGCACTTTTGGTGAAAGAATGGCTTACAACATTAAGAGACGTCTTGGCTTATCACACATACGTGGGACAAATACGCAAGCATTTAACGTTCATTACTTGTATACCTTTGAAAACATTGTTGCTATACTTTAAACAAGTTATAATTCCTCAACTGAATGAGATACCAAATCAATCCATAACTTATCGAAGAGCTGCTATCGAAACGGCCACTACCTGAGTTTTTCATCATTTATCACTGCTGAAAATATCACCGCGCGCAATAATCACCGCAAAGAAAAAATTATTTTGGTAAATCAATAAGAAAATCTTTACTCTGTAATTTTTCTTAAGAATAAAATATTTTTAAATTGCATACAAGTATTATGTCTTTTCGGTGGCCGCTATGGTCTTCGAACGATGTTACAAAATCAAGTACATACTGTAAATGAAAATTTTATAGGTTTTATTACGTGCATAGGAAGGAAACATTGTTTCATAATTTTTTAATCACGTATTTATACATATCTGTGATTCAAAAACATTGTCACTCGCCTGCTTTCACAACCACATTGTAGTGGTGACTGACTGACTGAATGCCGTTATTTATAAGTAATAAAAATAAAAAAATTCTGTACAAAAATTAGTGTTTTTGTTTCCATGGCAATCGTGTTTTTAGAAAGAGAATGGAAAGAGACCATATTATGATTTGAAATGATGACGCCATACAACAACAACATTAATAAAAGCTCATTATTTATTTATATTCCAAGTCAATTTTCACACAGTTTAATGGGTTTTCTTTAATTTATTTTTGAACTGATTAAAGTTTGAACTTTTCTGCATTTACCCGTACTAAAATATTATAAAAGCTTATGGTTTAAGTATACTTAAAAAGAAAAAGAAAATTAGCCGTTTTTCATACATTGCTATAGGAAACTAACATTTATTATATCCCATATTTTAAGTTTAGTGAAAAAAAGCTCGAATAGGGAGGCTCTATTTATCTAGTCGGCTCTGCTATTACCAACGGAAAGATAGCCCACTACCGGGATTGTATTTCAACTATTTTATGTGATGAGCCGACACCAACATGTTACCTTCTATAATGCGAAAGCTGCCCAGGACTGGATAACTTTAAAGAATATTTGAAAAATGCTTTTCGGGAACATAGCTGCGAGGATGCTGAGTTAAAATTTAGACAGTGGGTTTCTACCGATAGGTGCAATCTAGAGACCTTTTCTTAACCATTGAATGAATTTTTGAATTATTTCATAAATAAGCTGAAGAATCTGTTACCTCATTGCTTCATTTCACTTCAGCAGTCCAGCTTCTTAAAAACTAAAAAATTGGCGCTGAAGTCTACTTAGGTGATAGTTTTATGTGATTTTGCAGAAAATTATGCATTTATAATGCAAAATGCCGCACAAGGATTTCATTGGAATAATAAGCAAGCGACCATCAAAAGAATGGCATCCAGAGCTAGTCTCTGTAATAACCAATCCAGATGAATTATTTAAATGGGCTAAAGCGTTGAAGACAGATATCAATTTTGGATTTTGTTCAGACGCAGAACATAAATCCAAGCAAATCAAACATGCAACTAGGTTTGAAAATTTATAAAATGATAAAGGAACTCATTGTTTCCATGCAGTTATTCCAACAGAGGATGGCTATTTGGATTGTAAAAAATATTCTAGTTCTGACGATTATGTTAAATTTAAATTGTAATTTTTAATTTGAATAAGATTTAATGTTAAATAATAAAATAAAATTATCAAAAGAATTTGGGTTTGAAATTTTAAATATATGCAATTAAATTTGAATAATAAATATTAATAATTTAAATGAACTATCCTTTTGGTAAACAATTTCAAAACACTGAGAAATAATCCACTGAAATACCGTTTTTCCATATAAAAGTGAAATACTGCTCTTACTAAAACGCATTTTGCAAGAAAACAAAATATTACGGTATTCTAGTTGTTTGATATGTTGTAAAATATTAATTGTCCAATTCTAGAAAAGAAAATAGGTTTTTGAGAAAATTTAAAAAGAACATTATGGCGGGAAATTTAGAGAAGAGGGAATTAAACAATATACTAGTTTTATATTTTTTTAAATTTTTTTATTAACTTACCTTTAAAATGAGCCCAAAATCATCATTATCGGACAATTATTTTTCTTTTTATTGACCTATGATTATCGTTTTTCTCAAAAAATTTTTTCAATCAAGGCTACACATTCAAAACATAAAAATCATAAAATTTAAACATGACTTACAAAAATGTGTGCTTTGACGTATTTTTTGCTAAAAGTATAGTTCTCATGAATTTAAAACCTTTTACTTGTATTATCGATTAACAATAATAACAAGTGTTTTAATTCCATGAATAACTTAATTACCTTTTATTTGTATTATCGATCGACAACAACAACAACAAGTGTTAAAATTAGACAACCATATTTTTTAATATACCGGGTGAGTTTTTTAAGCTGAAACTTTCAAATATCTCGGAAAATAAGCCATCTACGATAAAAATGACCATTATCAAAATTAAATCATTCTGGAGGGGAAATACATTCCCAAGTAGCAATTTTTGGTTTCAAATTGGTTTTATAACCAATACGAAACTTTGGTTTTAAAACCAAAAAGTTTTTATAATGGTTTCAGGCACGTTTTCGACACGTTACGAAGCCTTAGCAGACACTGCTTTTGGCCGTGGTTTTTGATACCATCTCATTTTATTTTTACTAATGAGGAACCGTTTATAAATAGTTTTAAAAAACCTCAGATTCTTTGAAACGGTTTTAAATGATTTTAAATATTTATATCAAAACTACTTTTAAGTTTCTTTGGAGCGGTGACAAACCTAATGGTTTTAGGTTTCATAAACACCGTAATAAAAAACCGAAAAAATCTGTTTTAACGCGGTTTGTAAAAAACTGAAAATTCCTGAAAATGGATAAGTTTCTGTTTCAATAACAAACAACAAACTGTCTATCAAAATCGTGGTTTCGCTGATTTTATAAAAACTTTAAATCATGTAAAGTTCCGATAATTTAGTTTCCAAAAAGTTTTTAGGTCAAATGATTTCCACGAGCCAAATGGTTTGGAGGTGAGTTTACCAAGTGACTTGACAAATCTTATTATAAGATTTGTCATTCATCATGTTTATCATCAGCCGTTATCGTGCGACTCTAAACATACAAACCATTATATTCTTTGTGCTTATAAACAAAATAAATACATAATGACTTAGCGAATTATTTTAGAAGGTGGTAAACCCTTATAAATTCCAGTGGTAAAAATACCTAAATAGAAGAAAATTATTAGAAACAATAATACGGTATTTTAATCAATATTAAGAGTGACAGAAGAGTTTTTATAAACCGTTTCAAATACGTTGCAATTTTTCCAAAATAAAACCGTTTACCAATGGTTTCAAAATAACCAGTAAATTTTTGGATATTTGGAAACCATTTAAAAACTTTTGCTGGTGTTAAAAGTGTTTCATAAAACTCGTCCAGAGACGTTTAAATTATTCGAAATTGAACACATGTTAGAACCGGTTCAAAAATACTAGTCACAGAAACTCTTAAATGCAACTTCGATTCTGGTTTTTCTGAAACTTTGGTTTCATTTTGCTACTTGGGTTAATGCTAAAATTAGAACCCCCGCACCTGTTTGTAAGGGGGTGGGGGCAACTTGGAAACTAAGGTAGGAACCCCTATTATTTATTGCAGATTCGGATTTTATGGCTAAAAGTACGTAGGATTTCCTTGACATTTTTTTTTCGATTTATGATAGATGGCACTGTAATAGGCGATATTAATTTTTTTCGATTTCTCGATAACACGTTTTCAATGTAAATACTTGAAATTAATTTTAAACAAATTGTATTTCTTAAATTAAAAAAAAAACTACTTTTAGCGTAACACAGGAACAACGACGTGGACATCATCTTTTACCATCATGTGCTACCCTTAAAAAAAATAAAGGTATTGAGTTATACTCATTATAAACTATAAAAAAATGATTGTGCAACAAAAAGTGGTATCCAAGCTCCAGAAATAAAATGATCTGCAGTTACCTGTTTCATCCAGTCAATATTGATTAAATAATCATTTATATCCTTCCTTATATACTGTCCTTTTCATGATTGACGGTTCATCATTTTATGAAAAGTTTAGTTAAGTAAAATATTACCCAAACGTTACCCAAAACCCAAACGTTAAATATTACCCAAATCGTTTAGATTGGCGGTTTATCATTTCTAAACGAATTATTTAATAAATTTAAAGAAAATTCGAAAATTTAAAGTAAAAAATTCGAAAAAAATAATAAAGTGAAAAGTGAAAATTAAAAATATAGAGTAAAATTGAAAATAATATGCTTAAACGTTAAAAAAAAATTTTTGTAGAAGCAATTGATTTTTAGTCTATCACGGTTTATGACAGATTAAATAAACAATTAACGAACTAATTATATGCAAAATAAAGAAGATTTAATTAATAAAATAAAAAGTTTAGATTTATCAAAAAAATTAAATTTAAAATTTTAGACGTAAATATGGCTTTAAATACCCTGTTAACATCTCTTAAACTGCTTAATATGATTCGTGATTTGTCAAAATTTAACAGCATTAAACACACCTTACACGAATTCATCACCAATGTCGATGAAATTATTAATTTATGTGAAGCGCAATTGGGTGTAGGAGGAACACTTATGACATTCCTAAGAGCCATTAGGAATAAAATCGTGGAAAATGCTGATGAAGTATTAGTATCTTATGGCCCCACAATAGATAAGGCTCAAATAAAAACTAATCTTTCCACACATTATTCAGATAAAAGATCTGAAACTTCTCTTATAAGAGATCTCTTAGAATTGGTAAAGACCGTTTCCTGCTGAAAATATCGTTTTCTCTCAATCATCAGGATGGCTTGCTGCTTGCCAATATCCGCTTGCTAGATCCAAAATACTGAAAATCATGTCCAAGGTGTTGCCCCGGTTATGAACCACTGGCGAACTCCATGGGCTGATCGGCTGCTTTATTACCTCGTCGCGTTCAGTTTTTTTAGTTAATTCGACTGACTGTTTTGCGAGCGTTACTCGTCCTGGTGCTTGGCGGAATAATACAATAATATATAGTTGATTCTCTTCTGTGACGAGGACCAACGCTTTCTTGATTACATTTATTATTAGGTCGCGTTCAAAACACCTACTGATACTTTCTCCTGACATTTCACAAGATTCTCGCAAACATCAACCCATTATTTTTGACATTTGCCGGTTCCAAAATTCCCATTTTGGTGTCCCCAAGGTCAAATCTTGTGACAAATCTTGATATGACTTTTTCCACATCGGCGATATCTCGACACTGTCTTCGACTGTAACTCGTAATGCAATTTTTTCGCTTGGGTTAATAAAGGAGTACTCGACATTAAGCCATTTTCTTCACAACATTCAGTCCGAAAATAAATTTATCAGTCATTGTAGCTAAAACCGATGTTTGAATCGCATTCCGTCTAATGTTGCTAGAAGGTTGCACTTATTTGACTATAGCCGATTCATCTGTTGCTGTTAGTAAGTTAAACGAACAGTAGCATCAATCTGTTCTGGATCTACCATATGAGGACACACCACCGATTTTGAAGCACCGGTATCCAGTGTAAAGGTGCACTTGTGTGTGTGTGTGTTCTTGTGTACTTTTAATGGTGTTCCTGAGACATTTATCCCGTCTACCAGCTTCAGCCCCTCAAAACTGGTGTAATTCAGTTGTCCATGTCCATGCCCATTACATGAGACACTTACTCTCTGGTCGCCTCGTTCAATGTCTAATTGATTCATTTTTTCGTGATTATAGCCTCGTATGTCCACTTCTCTTGGCTGCTGAGTACCAGGCTGCTTACAATCCCTCATGTAATGCCCAGATTGTTGGCATCGGAAACGTAAAAAACTATCAACATTAAATATGTATCAGCATTTTCGTTCACATTTTTCACATTTAAAATTAGATCCCAATTTGCTGCATCGAAATAATTTTGCAAATCGGCGTAATTTGCCTTCTTGAAGCTGTATTTCATTCTTGAAAGGTGCTCAGATTTCTTCAGGTTACAGTAGGTTGTATCAAATACAATGTCCAAAGGTTTATGGTTGATATCGTTTACAATAAATAGATTTATTGATTCAGTTACTTTCAAAGGATCCTCCTCAGTGGTGAAGACAAGATCCAGAAACATTTCGATGTTATTAGCTATCATATTAATTAAGCGAGCCTCCACCTGGTTCATCAAATCCCTTGAGCTGGCCTACCGTTCCTCAACGGTTTCTATTTTTCCTCTAAAGCTCTTTAATATGATGATCTTGGATATGCTTTATTTATACTTTCGTAGCTCATCAAACTAACCACCTTGCCACCAGTTGAAGAGTGTCTGCATAATATCTCCTACGTCCAAGACTGATTTCTGTTGTTAAGAAGTAGGCGGCTGTACTGAAAGGATTGTTTCTGTTTGATCCATCGCTCCGGTTATCTCATTTTTTACTTCTTCTTCGTAAGGCAGAAGGTCCTAGCTGCTTATCCCTCAATTTTTGGAATGATGTATAGTTTGGAATTTGTGTTCCAAATAATAATACTAAGGGTTCTGCTCAATTGATTAGTATATAACTTTGATGTAAGCTAATTTGTGGATGTAAGCTAATTTGGGTTTCGGTTCTATTTTAACTCTTATATTGAGTATTGCTTCATATAAAATAAAGGATTTTTAGCACTTGTAACGAAACCATTTTGATCGTATAAAATTTTCATCAAAAGATGAGATCTCGGAACGTCGTTTCGTTTTCAGAATATTTAATTACCGGTTCATTGCCCTTGCGGGTAAATGATTAATTCTGACGGAAGACAACGGACATTAATGATGATGAGCTGCACCCGCCATGGCGCGCTACCTACCTAAGTCTCACTCGGATTTCTTTAAGATCTCATATTAAAGATTAGTTAATAAAAGAAAAGTATTTAAAGTTTTTAAATAATGATACTCAACATAATAAATTTAATTTATTTCATCATATAGAAAAATCATCAACGAGAAAATAAATTTAAAAATTGAATAAGTTATGACACTATTTGCTAAATTCCAAAATGAACGCAATATTTTAAACCTAGCTAACCTAATCTAATCTTAACTCACCCCTGAGCTAAAAATTTATTAACTAGGAAAATTAAATAAAAAAAATGAATTTATATATAAAAAAAAATTATGAATATTAGAAAAAAATTATAAAATTAATTATTTAAAACAAAAAAAATGTTACTTGTTTCGTAGAAATTGTTGAGCAGCTTGTTGCATGTTGAGTGATGAATTTGATGCATCGGCTACATGATTATCCGTTGTTATCGTTAATCAATTATTAAAATTTAGTTATTAATTCACGTTGTTGTTTTAGACGAAATATTATTAATAACGGTTTATAAAGTTTTTATTAATTTTTGAACTTTTATAATATTCTAATATATTTTGTCGACTTAGATTTCGATCGTATGGATTTTGGCTTTTATCTGTAATTTAATCTTTTAGAGTCTTTGACTCGTTCGATTTGAGTTATTCCGGTAAATCACTATTTAGTATAAGTTCATTAATTGTGCGTGACCGGAATTTTTACTTTATAACAGTAAATTATCTGTTCCGACCATTTATAAGTAATTTCTAGATAACTTAAGAGTATAATGCGCTAATTTCATAATTCATATTATAACGTAATGAACGTGCTGCATCACAATATTTCATATGCACCAAGTATTTATTACTCTGACTTTATAGTTTAGGCTTTGATAATTTCAATATTTAGTCAATTTACAACTTGAGCTAAACAATCACTTGAAAAAAAAAATAACTCTCAGATAACTGTTCTTGAGACCACATGCTCTAAAAGTTCTTAATATCTAATTATTAATTTTCAAAGATTCACTTATCACATAATTATAAATCTTAATCTACTAAGTAATAGCACAACATATATAATTACTAAGGTCCATTGGCGGCGGTTAGCATATTTTATTTTATTCATCCGCGAATTTGTAACTTTACCACTACACGATATGGGTACAATAACTTGTATCAGAAAAAAAAAAAATAACCCAATCGATAAATTAATGATCACAAACGATCTTGTTATATAGTCTTAGGATTTTCTTTTATCATTCTTATTTGTAATAGCTATGTTCCAGTATATTATGATTCAATGCAAAAATGCAATTGCGCAAACACACTTCAAGTACCCGACGGTCCGAGAGGTAACACACATAAAAAAATATTTTAATTCACAGCCAGGTCAATACATTTGTACTGGCATTATGTTATACATCGGTTTTTAATTTCATTATTAGGAACCGAACGAATTAAACTTTAGAAAACAACTGACTGATCATCATAAAAAAATCTACCTCGATCACCCAAAAAATTAAAAATTTGTATCGCACCCACAGATATGCGAAATATTATGGTATTAGTACCTATCAATAATCGATTACGATTACTAATTCATGGAGGAGTGGTATTCTAGTAAGCATTGTAACGCAGTGGTGGACGCCGCTTCGTTACACACTTGAACACCATTCTACTAACTATGGAGAAAACAACCCCATTAATAGGATGTCTAAATCGTTCAACTTAATTGACGAGTACGACCTATTTGACTTTAATTTGTCAAAGAATAATTTGAAAAATATCTTGAAGAACTATTTTTAAAATTTTTAATTGTCAAACTAAAATTTTGTGTATTCTTTTTTTAAGTTTTTTGTTTGAAATTACTGTTTTAACTATTGTAAAAAATCTGAAATCATACATGTAAATTACAAAATAGATTTCTTTTTTAAAATAAATCAATAAATAAATAAAATAAAATTTACATTTTTTTTTTTGCTTTGGTTGAACGTGTGAACATGAGTAGCGGGAGTACTCTTTAACGACCTTTGTTTCTTGAAAATTTCTCGCGTTTAGGGATGTTTACTGCGTCTTCATTTTGCAGTTCTTTCATCTTAAGGCCTTAAATTATATCCTCTCTCTTGCAGGTGGGATGAAGACCTCTGGCTATAAACATAATTTATCGGTTATTTTTACCATCGTATAGGTTTACCACTCGTTGGTGTTAACTGGTGAACGCCTATGTAGATGAACCTGTAGGTGATAACCTTATAGGCTTATTTATATATTTTCCATTTACTTATAAAAAAAAAACGTTCTTTTATTTTTTTAGAATAGACCACTTAAGAGTTCAGTGGATGCTAATTTTGCTCTTTATTTGTCGTAGGACAACGTTCGTTTGTTGTATTTTTGTTGAATCATGACTGTTTTTTTTTTATTTATTTACAATGCAATCTGTTTTGGGGCTCAAGGCTCATCCTGCTCTTTTGTGGTTATGCTTTTGACGTCCTTACTTAACACGCCTACTCAGCCAACTTGAGGACGTACGGCTATAGGACCGATTTAAGACCATCTGCACATTGCAAGCTACATGCCAGCCTATACTGGCATAGAAGATGGATCGGCCCATGGGTTTTGCACAATAAAATGTGTTACATTTTATCTAAATGCCAAAGCTTTAACCACTGTGCCATTTGGTCGGTTGCCGTCACGTTATTATGCATTTCGAAACGAAAGTGGTTTTGTTGAAAATTTAAAATTTAAAATTGGCTAAAATAAATTGGCTGCTGGGATGTTAGTTAGTTCTCTTTTAGGAATGCGAAAAAATAAAACGTATGAAATAATTTTGGCAAGCGGGAAATTTCATTTGCAATTCTTAGTCGCTAGAAAGAAATTTAGGAATTCTAATACTACAAGTCCCTTTTCGGAATATACATAGTAACCTCTCGCACCACTAGTTCAGCCCCATTTTCGGAGTAGAGTAGTCGACGTAGTAAAATAGAGTGCTAAACTTTATTTTTACATAAACACCAATTATTATTTAAATTAAAATTATTTCAAAGTTCGATGTCTTATTTTTATTTTTTTGTTGTTTTTCAGAATAGATTTATAAACCGTTTTATCTATCCAGATTACAATACGAAAAAACTCGTGTTTAGCAATTTAGTTGCAGCTCCGGCCCAGGTTATGGTATATTATTATTGGAAAGATGACATTAGTAGGGGCGTCAAAAAAACCGCGGGAGAATTTACATTACGACAAATGGGTCAAAATACCCTTTTACTTATTGCACAATATACAGGAGTGAAAATTGTAAATGAGTTTGGCGATTGTGGTAAGTATTTAAATTACTTTATATAATTGTAGCTATACTTGGCGTTTTCAGATTCGTCCTAATGTTATTTTGATCATTGGATTATCTCGTTCATTAAAATTGTGATGATTTTTATGATATTTAACTTGCGATATTTTACGTTATTAACATAATTTACGGGGCCAAGGTGGTCGGCTATCTTAAACTGGTTAACACGCAAACGAAATTGAATTTCGCAGAAGATAAAAGTCATAAGGTGCATGCTCATCTACCACTGTTTTCATACCTCATCGATAATTTCTTTGGCTTTTAATGTACCAAATTTAAATTGCGATTTGGGGCCTTATGCCCGTTGCACACTTCAGCTAAGCTATAAGTTCCGCGATGTTTAGCTCGTACTTGTAAGGTCAGCTAAATCGCTCAGTCATCCAGTTTTCACGAAACCAGATAAAAAAAGTTAGTTAAGAATATTTTTTTACCAACTTGAATCAAGTCACACTTCAGATTTGCTCAAAAAATTTGTCTACAGCTGTCATGCGAGTCATATCCTCATCCTCTCATCCTCTAAAAAAAAAATAAACAATGTAATAACACAAGTTTTAGAGAACAGTTTTAATTTGATGCGGAGATTATTCATTATATAAAGCTAATAATGAATAATCTCAGCATCACCGAAGTGTTAGCAATTTAAAAAAAAAATTTAAATGCATTTATCTCAAAACTAATTTTTTGTGTTATGACAGTTTTTTAGAGGATGTGCGATATGTTTTCTGTTGTTTTGTATTTTTTGTTGATTACTTTGTTCTGCTTTGTTTCGAAATCGAATAAGCATATGAATTCTTTTCCCATAAACAATTTTTTTATCTTCTATATAAGTCCATCACTTCTAGATAGTTAAATCGGAATTTTTTTTGGAAAAAACATTATAATTTGATAACATAAATTATATAATATAATATTTGTTTTCAAAGTTACGAAAAATAACACTATAACTATAAAAACAAATAATTAATAATTTGGTCCAAAATACATACAAAAATAAATTTTTGACATGATTCTCTTTCGCCACCCACACAATTGTGATGGCAGGCCGAAAAAGGGATATACAATATTCGATTTTATATATGTATAAAACAATATAAATTATCAAATAATTTATAGCCCAACAGTGTTGTAGCAAAATAAAATTTTTGGTTCTCATCCGAATTATTTTACTTAAGTGCTCTCACATATTTTTTTTATATATGTACTTTAAATTAAATTATGTAAGGCAATAAAATGACAAATTCATTCGAAATATGACATAAATAAACAACAACAAATATTTGGGCAAAATTATTGCTCATACTTCCGGTCATTTTTATTATTATGTTGATACGACCAAGATTATTTGCCCAAAAGATGGAAATATTTCAACTAAACCTGGATAAAATTGAGCGGGGTTGATTGACTAAAGAGTTAGATAAAAAATAGTCCCACTTCGTGAAGGCGCCTCTTGAGACGTTGACAGTAAATATGTATTTATTTATATACCGTGTTGCGTCAAAAGAAATGTATGCATACAGATAATAGCAAATTATATGTTAACTACATATTATGTTTTTAGTTTTTTAATGTGCATACGATCGAGCTAGCGAGCTAAGCTAAGCGAACCTAAACTATGTGCCATTGCTTAGCTTAGCTGAAGTGTGTAACGGGCATTTTTCTTGAAAATGGTTTGGAGCCTCTCTTACGCTGTGCACATGAACAAAATCGACGTCCCTTAAGCTAGCAGAACGCATACAGCAGAACATGCCCCTTTAAAAAATTTTGGACTCCATCCCTACCAACTAAAACGTGGGCTCTGCTAGCTTTAGAAAAAGTTAGCAGAACCAATATCAGAATATGATTTAAAAACAATTGGAAAAATAAAAGTTAATTTTAGGCCCTATTTAAATTTTTTTATTCTGCTCGTAGAAAATGAAAAGGCTTTATAATTTCAAGGCTAGCAGAACCCAAATCGAAAACCGGACCAAAACCGAAATTACAACTCAAAACAAGATCTATTGACAATCAAACAATTTTAGGCTCGGTATGGCCTAATCAAATGCCCCTTTAAAAAATTTTGGGCTCCATCTGTTTTTGCCAAACTTCATGTCATTTAATCTAAAGCTCGCAGAACACAAATCGAAGATCGGACCATAACTGAAATTAGAACTTTGTTTAATCTATAAAAATTTGTTACATATAGATTTGGAATAGTCGGATATTTTTCGTGTTTTTCTATGTTTTTTGTTATTGCTAAAGTCGCATAGCTAGTGAAATAAAATTATTAAATATAATTGAAAATTAGTTTTGTTTAATTTAATTTACTATACAGTCAACTGTATTCGAGTTTACATTTTTTGGCCCATCGACCAGAATTTTAAGTATATATCTTTGGTAAAATAAATAAGCATTTTTCGGTAAATTCAGGAAGGTACAGTGTTCTTCTTCCAATAAAACCTATCATAGTTCATTTTGGAGTTTCTATCACATTTTCGATACTTTATCGAAGTTTATTTCTCATTTTCCTAAACTAAAATGGACAACTGTTTCATTTATGGATTATTTCTTTTCTATTGCTATCACAACCTACTAGTACAAATGCGAACAAATTGTCTTTCTCTAATTTGGTTCAAGTATCGAAAGCAAAGTATTTCTGGATAGAAATGGAGTAGAATATCACAATTTTCAATCTAGCAACCTGGTAAATGATATAAAATGTGAAATAGTGTTACATTTTATTCTAAAGAAGCGAGACATTATCTACGTTAAAGTATCGAAAATGTGATGGTAGAACATGTCAGCACTAATGATGATCAATGAGAGTCAAGAAACACGGCAAATATGGACAAGCGGTTAAATCCCAATCCGGCGCTTCGTTAAAAATATTCAGAGGAATATGTCTGAATATATCAATCTTCATCATATGGAAGTGGTTGATAAGCCGGAGGGATCAAATTGCATCTTTGGCAAAACCTATTATTTGCCCCACCATGCGGTTTTGCGAAAGAATAGTAGTACGACCAAATTAAGGATGGTTTTCAACGCGTTCACAAAATCGTCCTCGAATGTTTCCTTAAATGATTGTATAATGGTAGGCCCAACAATTCAGCAAGATTTGTTATCGATTATGATGCGATTCCGAAAACATCAGTTAGCCGTAACTGGAGACATAACTAAAATGTACCGTCAAATTCTTGTTCATAGTAATCAACAAGACTTGCAACGTATTTGGTGGAGTAATTCATCTGGAGGTACAGGTCCACTTAAATGCTATAAACTGTATTCGGCAACCTAAAGATTCATTTCCTAACGCGTCCAAATTTCTTAAATGGGCTTTTTACGTTGTCGACATGTTAACAGGATCAGACACCGAGTAAAATGCAATCATACTAAAAAATGACATCGTCGATATATTAGCTCGTGTAAGCAACAATAAGAATGTTGAGTCATCTTCGACAAGTATCATGAGGCGACCCAAATCAATTCAAATATTGGGAATGAACTGGAACAACTGCTCAAAGTCATTTAAAGACATTAAATCCGTTTATACATGAAAATGGCATTCCGCACATTGGTGGCAGACTAAAACATGCTAGTATTTCGTTAGATACGCAACGAAGATTTGATCATGATCGAAAACATTTGCGTGCTTATGTGCGGCTATTTGTCGAAATTGGGCATGCCAGCACCAATTCGTTTGCACGATGCAGTCAATCGTGAATTGCAACGAGAGCAAGTGCACGATCGTATCTCGCTTTTGAATGCAAAGGGAAAGAACATGTACGACGCATTGATGAAGGCAGTTGACGAAGAAAACGGCTGAATATTCTTCCTCGAGGCTCTCGGTGGAACAGGGGAAGCCTTTCTGATTTCATTGCTTTTGGCCACAATTCGCTCGGGATCTCAAATTTTTGCATGTTCACGATGTCGAAGGAAGAGCTTATCACAAAGGTGTTTCATGAATCATGATTGGGTCAGCAAACGAGAGATTTTTGCACTGTAGAACAAGGTTGTAGACAGTCTGAATTACTTGATTGAAAACAAAATCGTTGGGGAAATGAATTGTTACAAATCCGTTGTCACACAATCAAGACGAGGCAGCCAACTATCTGACCGAGTTTTTGAATGCACTTGATTTGCCGGGAACACCACCACATAACTTGATGTTCATCGTCGGATTTTGATAATCATTCTGCACAATCTCAACCATCCGAGATTGTGTAACGGAACACGATTGGCTGTGAAGAAACTGATGAACAACGTGATTCAAGCGACGATCATCAAAGGCAAATTCAAAGGAGAGGATGTTCTAATTCCGAGAATTCCTCTGATTCCAACTGAAATTCCGTTCGACCTCAAGCGCATTCAGTTTCCCGTTCGTTTGGTGAAGAACGGTATGACGATTAATAAATCGGAAGGTCAACCGTTGGAAGTGTGCGGAATAAATTTGGAATTTCATGGTCAGTGGTACGTCGCGTGTTCGAGAGTTGACAAACCATCATCGTTGTTCATCGGAACAAACGGAAAATATTGTTTACCACAATGCATTGTATATTGATTTCCGTCTGTATTTGATTTAATTCTACTCGAATAAAATGCATTGAATTATTTTGAATTCCAACTGACTCAAATTCATTTCTACACTGAGAGAAAAAATCCAAAAAACAACTCAATTTTCGATGAATTGACTTTTCATTCACTTTTCAATACATTAGTGTTGAATTCGATGAAAAGGTGAATGGAATGTCCACTCAACTCAATCGCCTGTTGAGAATTGAGGTGGGTTGTTTGGTTTGATCTCTCATCAAAATCAATTTTGGTGAAGGACAAAAGTATTTGCTCGGAACGAAGTAATTTGGTGCGGTACGAAGTTCGCCGGGCTAGTAATCAAGAAAAATTAAAAATTTGAAATTGAAAATGAATCGTAACAAACTATGCCTAAATGTGTTGGCGCAGAAACAAACAAAAAATGAAAAAAGAAATTCAAATTTATTGTAAATTGCATTGTTAGTGTAACCAACAAAATCTTTGGTAGCTATTTTTTTTTATACTCGTAGGTGTCTGTCAAGCCGCCCCGGTGGCAAAGTGGTTAGCATGCTTGCTCCAGCGACCGGAGGTCCCGGGTTCGATTCCCGGTGGTGACAAGGAAAAAAAAAAATTTCACGGCTGGTTTAGGATCAATGAATTAATCACTCATTATCCGAAATGAAAATATGATTATGAAACCTCATTTGAGGCGGCCAAATCCCTTGATGGGATATAATGCCAGAGAGAGAGAGAGAGGTGTCTGTCAATGAGAGTTAGAACAGGGTTGATATTTAAGTATATTTTGCAAATATTGTTCGTTAAAACTAAATAGTTATAGAAAGATATAATAGTACGGCAATATAAACCGGTTTGTACGTGTATGAGTCAAACTTAACAAAATAAAATGAACTTTGTATGTGTACGTGCATTGTTGAAGTATGTATATAAAACACACGAGAACATATTTTTGTTCCTTTGCATGACTCTTCTTAATGCCTATATTTTTCTATGCTAGCACTGAGCGCAACTAGTTTTGCTCATTCATATGCATTAATTACTAATATATTTTTAATAATTACATATTTTTATTCTCTTTATATTTTAGTAAAGATTCAGCTTAACGATCAGGAAAACCTCAATCAGCTTAGTTATAATTTAAAAGAGCACATCAATTGTGGGCAATTGTTGGTTATATATGTGAATAATCCAAAAGAGGCGCCATATTCTATTGTTTGGGAAGCAGGTGCAGGTGAATTATACAGGAGGGAACTTCAGCTACGATGTCCCGTGGAAGATGTCTTCCATTTATCAACAACATACGCCTACGTTTGCATACGGTATTCGCCTGTTGAAGAGGAAAGAAACCTAGCAAGTTTAACTTCAAATGGCCGATCTTATCGGTTTTATCATAGGGACTGTCAATTTGTAATACCAGGAATATATGAATTTGATGTGGAAGGTACGCCAACAATACATTTTGACATTTACGATTTACAAGCAGGAGGTACATATTTTCTTATGGCATCAAGACACGATGCTGGCGCACGCAAACGTAATGAAACCAACTACGATTCACGGTTTTTATACAAAGCAGTAAGTGTTGCACAAAATTCTGTTACAAACATTTGATATATTTTTTGGTTTGTTTAGCTGTCAATGCAACTGGTATGGCGGAAACCGCTCTCAATTGGTATCATTTACATGTTCCCGCAATTTATATTTATGGCGGCCTGCGAAGTGCTTATATTTATTAGCTGTTTAGAATTCATGTTCTCATCACGTGATTTTAAATCCCATTTGATTTTATTAGCGCTATTATTCGCCACTATCCAGTTTGGATTTATTCTTCAATTACAACACCCAACCGGTACAGCGCTAGGTTTACCTTCGATTGGAGCTACAGGTGGACCAGTGGGTGGATCGGCGGGTGGAGGAGTTGGTGGAGCATTCGGCGGGGTATACGGTGGGATGGCAGGTGGAATATCGAGTTTAGGGCCAGGCTCTGCAGTTTCGTCTGGAGGTTCGCCTGGTGGGTGGGCTGGTGATTCGGCTGGTGGATCGGCTGGTGGATCGGCTGGTGGAGTGGCTGGTGGATTAGCTGGTGGAGCGGCTGGTGGAACGATGGGAAGATCGGCGGGCCAAGGAATAGGAGGAACATTTGGAGGCTCATTCAGTGGGGCTGGAGGTGGAATAGCGGGTGCAAGGTCAGGCTCATTCAGTGGAGCTGGAGGTGGAATAGCAGGTGCAGGGTCAGGCTCAATCAGTGGAGTTGGAAGTGGAATAGCGGGTGTAGGGTCAGGCTCAGGAGCCAGTGGATCAGTAGGAGGATGTACCATTTATAAAAGATTTTATTTATTTTTATTTTTATTACTTGGTGCGATATGTGTAATTGCGGCTGCCAAATTTTTACAGGCACATATTGATACGCTGTGGCCAAAAATTAAATTGTTTTTTAAGAATTTTTATTTCATTTTATTGTTACCGTTTCTTAAAAAATATTATGACGTTGTACATAGATTTATTTTAAAGTTGCTTGCAAAAGATTATGCGAAATCTTTAAAATATGGACTATGTGGTGTAGGGCCAGACGATGAATACGATGCTGATAACCTTGCCCGGCGCCAACGCCGAGAAGCTGAAGAAAAGGCAAGGAGAAATCAATCAGAGAGAGATGCACAGAAAAATAAAGAGAGAAAGGAAGAAGAGGCAAGGAGAAATAAAGAAAAAGAGGCAAAAAAAATTCAAGCGAGAGAGGAAGAAGAGGCAAGAAATCGAGAGGGAGGAGCAAAGGAAATTAAAAACAGAGAGGAAGAAGAGGCAAGGAATAGGAAGGCGAAAGAGGCAAAGAAAAAGAAAGAGAGAGAGGAAGAAGAAGCAAGGGAAATGAAAGAGATAGCAGGAAATAAAAAAAAAGAGAAAGAGGAAGAAGAGGCAAGGAGAAATAAACAGAGAGAAGCAAAGCAAAATTATAAAGAGGAAGAAGAGGCAAGGAGAAAAAAAGAGAGAGAGGAAAAGGAAAAGCAAGAGAGAAAGGAAGGGGAAAAGAAAGAGAGGGAGGAAGAAGAGGCAAGGGAAAATGCAGAGAGAGAAACAAAAAAAAAAAAGGAGAGAGAAGAAGATGCAAGGAGAAATCCCACACCACCTCACGTTCTTTATAAAGATACAGCTGCTCGTGGCATATATGAAAAACGTGAATTGAGAGCGATTGAAGAAGAAGAGGTAAGAAATCAAAAGAAAGTAGCAAAGCAAAATGGAGAGAAAGAGGAAGGAGAAGCAAGGAAAAAGAAAGAAAATGAGGCAAAGAAAAAGAAAGAGAGAGAGGAAGAAGAAGCATGGACACATAAAGAGAGAGAGGAAAAGAAAAAGAAAGAGAGAGAAGATGAAGATGCAAGGAATAACCAACCACAACCTCACATTCGTTATAAAGATGCAACTGCCCGTGGCATATATGGAAAACCTAAATTGGAAGCGAGGGAAGAAGAAGAGGCAAGACATCAGGAGAGAGAAGCAAAGAAAAATGAAGACGAGGAGGAAGAAGAGGCAAGAAAAACGATAGAGAAAGAGGCAAAGAAAAAGAAAGAGAGAGAGGAAGAAAAAGCATGGACAAATATAGAGAGAGAGGAAAAGAAAAAGAAAGAGGAAGAAGAGGCAAGGAGAAATAAAGAGAGAGAAGCAAAGCAAAATAATAGAGAGGAAGAAGAGGCAAGGAGAAAGAAATCGAGGGAGGCAAATGAAAAGAAAGAGAGGGAGGAAGAAGAGGCAAGAAGAAATGCAGAGAGAGAAGCAAAAGAAAAGAAAGAGAGAGAAGAAGAGGATGCAAGGAGAAATCCCACACCACCTCACGTTTTTTATAAAGATACAGCTGCCCGTGGCATATATGGAAAACGTGAATTGAAAGCGATTGAAGAAGAAGAGGTAAAAAATCAAAAGAAAGTAGCAAAGCAAAATGAAGAGAAAGAGGGAGTAGAAGCAAGGAAAAAGAAAGAAAAAGAAGCAAAGATAAAGAAAGAGAGAGAGGAAGAAGAAGCATGGACACATAAAGAGAGAGAGGAAAAGAAAAAGAAAGAGAGAGAAGATGAAGATGCAAGGAATAATCAACCACCACCTCACGTTCGTTATAAAGATGCAACTGCCCGTGGCATATATGGAAAACCTAAACTGAAAGCGAGTGAAGAAGAAGAGGCAAGAAATCAAGAGAGATAAGCAAAGAAAAATGAAGACAGAGAGGAAGAAGCGGAAACAAAAAAGAAAGAGAAAGAGGCAAAGAAAAAGAAAGAGAGAGAGGAAGAAGAAACATGGAAAAATAAATAGAGGGGAAAAGAAGTAGAAAGAGAAAGAGGAAGAAATAAGTAGAGAGAAGCAAAGCAAAAATAAAGAGAAAGAAGAGGAATGGAGATAGAAAGATCCTACTCTAAGGAATAGAAAGAAAGGGAGGAAGAAGAGGCAAGGAGAAGTGCAGGGAGATAGGCAAAGAAAAAGCATATATGGAAAACGTAAATTTAAAAGATTGGGAGATGATGAAAGCAAAGTCACAACACCAAAAAGGGGGGTTAATCTCCAAAATCCTACATATGGTGAACATTTTTTGGATTAAATCGAAAAAAATAGTTTATATGCTTAAGCAAATAAAGCTTGTTTATATTTAATAAATCGTTTTTTTCTTGTTAGATTTTTTATCTCTATAAAACTGACTTTCACTTTTAAAGTTCTAGCGAATAAGTATATGAAATCAGAGTTATAACGAACAAACCGAATAGTTTAAAAAATGTTCAACCCCAAAAACATAAATCCCACAAATATGTGAAACATTTTCCATCAACCTTCACAAATAATGAGGATAGGTTAAAAAATTTAGATAGCAAATCCGTAAAACTGGATTGTGGTAATATTGGCAATAATAAAACTTACACCCCACAATATAAACAACCGTACCAAAGTCGAAATAAAAGATTCATCCTTAAAAATCATATAAGGCAGGAAAAAAATATTAATAATATCGAACAAATGGTCGATGATGAGGATTTTTCAAACAACGCCTCGCATCCGACATTAACTTCTTAGCCAAAATTAGGCATCAAACAAAACTTCCTTTCATTCTATTAACAATTAACAACCAAACTTTAAACCCCAAATTCATCAAACTCTTTTCAAAAATAGTTGATGTACAATTTAAAGTACAATCAGTGTTTTCTTCAACGGAGATAACACAAAAAGTGGATATTCAGTTCAAAGAAATTCCAATAAAATTACCATTCTTCATATTCAAATTTCATTCATCAAAAATTTCATCAAAAATTTCTCTAAAAAAACGAAACCCCTAACATCTTGTTTATCAAAGGGAGCAATAATATATCACGATAAAGAATTCGTGAGTTGCTTCGAAACCTGTAAGGACATGTTAACAAAAGAACCAATACTAAAATATCCCGATTTCAACAAGGATTTCACATTGACAACTGACGCTTCCAACTACGCTTTGGGAGCAGTTCTAAGTCAAAATTTCGACGGTAGCGATCTACCAATTGTATGGCTATTCAATGCCAAGGATCCAACATCTAAATTAATTCGATGGAGGTTAGCACTCGAAGAGTACGACCATCATATATAAAAAAGGCACAGCTAACACAAGCGCTGATGCTCTCTCGCGACTGGAATTAAATAAACAATTTGAAACCAAATATTTTACATATAACAATAATGATTCTCTACCCGAAAATATAAAGTTAATTGGGAAACTGCAGAAATCTCAAGATAACATGAATGCGCATAATGTAAATAAAATATTAAATGATGAAATATCTCATTTGAATAATATAGATATCCAGTGTGACGACAATGGAATATCAACAAAAAATATTTGAGTCTCATTTTCAAGCTCAAGCCTGAATGAATTCCAAAACCAACTCATCAAAGCAAAAAACAAAGATTGCGGTGAGATGAAAGAAGACGCTCGGGTAATTTGGCGGATTTTCGAAACCTGATCTTCAAATAATACTATTGAAGTTACGTCAATCAGAACAAAATAACAGCTCTTCATACGGACGATCAAACATTCCAACTAAGTGAGGAAATTTGTAAGGAAACGCATTACAAAATAATTCGAGTGTATACGATGAAAACGGATGTTGAATTAGACGATGAACAAAAGAATATTATCGCTAATGAACACATGCCTTACCATCGCGGTACTCACGAAAATTACGAAAAACTAAAGCGAAATTTCTACTTTCCGAGCATGAGACAGAAAATATCGAAATATATAGGCAACTGTGATATTTGCAATCAAAACAAATATGAAAGGCAGCCTACTCATGTAAAGTTTAAACTTTCGCAAACACCGAATGGGCCAATGGAAATAATTCATGGAATTATACATTCGCTCTATCAGGGAAAACTTTCATCACATTAGTTGATAAATTTTCAAAATATGCAACAGCTTTCGAAATCCCTGATAGAAAAACAACGACTGTCATAAATAAATTTATGACATACTTCAGTAGAGAAGGCGTTCCAAAAACACTAGTATTGGATACCGCAACTGAATTTACATCCCAGCTCTTTACAGGTTTTACTAATATGATGGGTATCGAACTACACATCACAACGGCCAAATGTGGAATGTAGCCGCTCTGTTGGCGAATTTTCAATCTTCAAATGGAAATTCGCCATTAGAGCGGCTACATTCCACTTTGACCGAACTAGTGAGAATAATCCGAGCTCAGGATAAAAATAAATCGGTTATCCGAATAATGGAAGAAGCAATCTTCGCTTACAATAATTCCATTCATTCGTCAACAAAACTCACACCATTTGAGTTGTATAAAGGTTATATTGTAATCAAAAATATACCTACCGATTTACCAGAAGTGGAAGACGAATACCTGTCACGCATTAGACGCCAATACTGAATAACCTGTCTAAAGCGAAAATAATAAATAAATTAAACACTACAAGGGATAATCCAAGCGCATTTATCCCAGGGGAACAAATTTTTGAAAAAACCACTACACGTGACAAATTTCAACGAAAATATATACCCCATACCGTACGTAGTACAGGACGGTGATGTCACAATTCAAACAAATAAGCGCACGGTACATAAGAACAAAATTCGGCAAAATCGCAGCTTAATCTAGACCTCATATCATTCAAAGGTCAACCCAGCCAAAGGGATTCTAAATTTTTGACCTACAGAATAACAAAGGACTTGTTGGCATAAAGCTGGGTGCAGAGGCTAAGATAATAACATCATATGTGAAACTATTTCATATCATCGAACTAGACGATTTACTACGGAATTACCAATCAATAGAGGAATCGGTTAAACACATCGAAAATAAAATGGTTTATTGGAAATATAATGACACACAGCGACTGTATGTCATCAAACGTAAATTGAATAACTTAAAACGACCAATCGACAACGTAATGCCGACATTACCCAATGGGAAATACCGAAGCAAACGAGGATTAATAAATCCTCTCGGAACCTTAATAAAATCCAGCACCGGGAATCTCGATCAGGATGACTACGAAAACCTTCAAAATCAAATCAGATTAACACAAGAAGGACAATACGTACTCGCCGATCGACTCAATATAATCAAATACAGATTAATGAAAAAATTTTCAATAGGTTTGAAGAAATATCAGGAACCATAAATAACGCAACGGCTAATATTAACAAATTCTTTAAAACAGGATGGGACATCAAAAACGATCGGGAAATCGAAAAAATATTCAACCACATGTATTTCACAATCGAGGATAATATATACACTCTATCGGACCAAGTACAAGAAATTCACGAAATTATAACCTTTTCAAAAATAAATGTGATCTCAAAAGATTCATTCTTGATAATACAGAAATGGATTATATTCTAAACGAATTAGACAAAAGTAATATTAAATTGAACTCGCAGGAACAAGCTTATTCAATATTACAATTGAAAGCTTATTATAACGGTACTAACCTAATAGTAATTATCGAAATACCACAATTTTATAACGACAATTTTTTTCTATATCAAAATTAAAACATATACCCTAAACAACTTCCAAATTCCTACAACCTACAATTACATTTTATCCAACCCTAAAATACACATGATAATTTCAAAACCATGTCAAAAATTGGAGAATACCTATTACTATCAGCAAGAGCAAATATATTCGAATAATAACACTTGTATACCAAACTTACTAAACAATCAACCTGCCGTTTGTAAATTAATACAAACTCCTCATCAAGATGAAATACAACTAATTGAAGATGGTTACCTCTTCATATCATCGGACGTCGGAATCAACATTTATACAACATGTGATCATGATGCAGCAGTTATCAAAGGGATAAAACTATTAAAATTCGAAGACTGTAATATACGAGCCAACGGACAGTCTTTCACCAATGATTTAACTAAACGAATCCATCAATTTAAAATATTGCAAGCGCTCAATACTGTCATAATAAATGAAACAAGGATAGAAACAATGGACATACCATTTCTAACAAAAGAAGTGCTCTCTCAAAAAAAATGACCACTTTAAAAAAATACGGTAAATTCCCATTTGTTATTGATGTTGAAACATAAACTGTTTACGCAATTTTCGATTCTAGTGGTTTACTGTATTAAAAATTGGCCAGATCACAGAGTTATTCCCAGGTTGTGACAAATACCGAAAGTTAGCTTAAGAAGTGCTCTCTCAAAATAAATTGGCCACTTTAAAAAAATACAGTAAATTCCCATTTGTTATTGATGTTGAAACATAAACTGTTTACGCAATTTTCGATTCTAGTGGTTTACTGTATTAAAAATTGGCCAGATCACAGTTATTCCCGGGTCGTGAAATATATATCAAAAGTTAGCTTAAGAAGTGCTTTCTAAAAAAAATTGGCCACTTTAAAAAAATACAGTAAATTCCCATTTGTTATTGATGTTGAAACACAAACTGTTTATGCAATTTTTCGATTCAAATGGTGTACTGTATTAAAAATTGGGCAGATCACAGAATTATTTCCAGGTTGTGACATATATCAAAAGTTAGCTTAAGAAGTGCTATCTTAAAAAAAATTACCACTTTAAAAAAATACGGTAAATTCCTATTTGTTATTGATGTTGAAACACAAACTGTTTACGCAATTTTCGATTCTAGTGGTTTACTGTTTTAAAAATTGGCCAGATCAAAGAGTTATCCTCGGGTCGTGACATATATCAAAAGTTAGCTATGGAAGTGCTCTCTCAAAAAGAATTGGCCACTTTAAAAAAATACAGTAAATTCCAATTTGTTATTGATGTTGAAACACAAACTGTTTACGTAATTTTCGATTCTAGTGGTTTACTGTATTCAAAATTGGCCAGATTACAGAGTTATTCCCAGGTTGTGACAAATACCGAAAGTTAGCTTAAGAAGTGCTCTCTCAAAATAAATTGGCCACTTTAAAAAAATACAGTAAATTCCCATTTGTTATTGATGTTGAAACATAAACTGTTTACGCAATTTTCGATTCTAGTGGTTTACTGTATTAAAAATTGGCCAGATCACATTTATTCCCGGGTCGTGAAATATATATCAAAAGTTAGCTTAAGAAGTGCTTTCTAAAAAAAATTGGCCACTTTAAAAAAATACAGTAAATTCCTATTTGTTATTGAGGTTCAAACACAAACTGTTTATGCAATTTTTCACAGAGATATCCTCTCAAAAACCTATTTTTTTTTTTTTTTCAAATTTTTCCTCATTTAATTCTATTGAACACACCAAAAAATTGTGCTTGTGTTATTTTTTGTTTTCTTGCAAAAGACATTTGAGTATGAAGATCTACCCATTTTTTGTATATAAAATCAAAGTCATTGAGGTATTTTTTATTTTTAACTATTTTTACGATCAACTTGATAAAGTAACTGTATAAAATTATTCAGTTCACAAATCGTTCATAAATTACATCACCCTAGGTTTGATCATTTTTAACTTTCTTTCAGCGTTTTGCGTCTACGCGTGTTTATTTAGCAAAATTATTCCATTTGATTAAAATTTTTTGCGATTTTCAACGCTATCTTGTTCAAAAGATGGAACAATAGTTTCTGATTGCAAATTGTTATATTGAATATTTATCCTATCAAAGTGACTGCTGTAATTATAATTAGACACGTTGTCACGTGACGTCACGTCACAATCTGTCATTTTATAAAACTGTTCCTCCTCCAGCGACACACGTCACAACAATCGATACTCCTTCCCTCGTAAAAATGTGAGATAGTTTATGGATAGCCCCTAAAGCAATTAGTAGAACAATAAAATTTTGACATGAGTCATTTATTTTGTTAGGATTAAGCGTATTTTCTGGAAGAGTAGGCCTGTAAAATAACATAACCAGTGGCTTTTGTTAACATTTTTGTATAAATTAGAGTTTAAAATAATATTTCAGTTAGTTTAACTTGTGACGTTCTATTTGAAACATTTGCTTGTTTAAATAACAAAAAAATTAATTTAAAGTAGTTCAATTAATAAGTGTAATAATGTCTGCATGTCGATTCTGGTTTTCCTTAGGAATAGGAAAAGGAAAAAATATTTGACATTTTTCTAGCAGTTTTGAATTTTTTCCTAAATGTTTATTCTGGCAATACGGAATAGGAATTTTATTTTTCCTATTTATAGCAGTTTTGACATTTAAAATTCCGTACCTATTTGAGGTATAGAATTAAATTCCTATTCAATTATTGCAAGAGTTACCGAGATAATATTTGAATTAGTAATTTTCAGATTTAAATAATGTTAAAATGTGTAATGTTAAAGTGTTTCGTAAACTCCCATGAAAATGCAGCCGTCGCTTAAGATTTTATCTAAATGATTGAAGATACGCCTAGAACATTTATATTCAAAAATGCAAAAACGCCTTAAGAATTATGAAGTTATTAATAACAGTATAAAATTCTACCTTAAAACGCTATATAACATAATTGCGTATTATACACCTTCATTTGAAAAGCTTTGCACCACTAACATATCAGATTATTTTTTAAAATAGAGTTGATCCGTTCCGTAAACGTTATGGCTAAATCCGTAATGTTTTGCTTGCTCTCAATCACCTTCGTTGTATAACTCTAATATATTATTTGCCGTTTGTTGTTATATATATTATATTAACGCAAATTACTTTGGCAAATAAAATCATAATAGAAAACGTTCGCCTACTTTTAAATGATATTAGCGCCTCGTCGTTGAGTACTAAAACTAAAAATAAAAATTCCTAAATTTTTTTTCCTGAGTATGCCAGAATAAACTATAGGAAATATTGTATAGGAAAAAACTGCAATACTTTTTTATTCCTATGTAGGAAAAAAATTCCGAATTCCTATGGTAGCCAGAATCGACATGCCGTAGCACAATCGATAAATGTTTTATTAGCTTTTCATCCAGTGCGGTGCTTGGCAACCTTTACGCAAATAGTGCTATGGAACAAGATTTCTTACATATTTTAAACTGGTGAAGTTAAAAACATCGGCTTTTAACAATTTAAGAACAATTAAAAAAACAGTTAAAAATGTACCACATTTTGTTAGAGTTTACCTAGGCAGCACTGTGCTTATGTAGGTAGAACACATTTTTATAAAAATAAGTCCTTTTATTGTCCCCTTTTATAAATTTGTAATGACATATATGTATAGGAAAAAACTGCAATATTTTTTTATTCCTATGTAGGAAAAAAATTTCGAATTCCTATGGTAGCCAGAATCGACATGCTGGGCTCAAAAAGTGTTGTAAGCCGTTTCCTGAGACGAAATGTTCGAAAAATTTAAGAAGCGTTTCTGATTATATTAAAAGTCATTTGCCGCGCTCAACTGAAGTAAATGAAGATTCATCGACTTGTACAACGTGTTACCTGGTATCTTTTAAACGTCAGAAAATTGAAAGCGAAGTGTTACCCGTTACTGATTCATCAAATTCACCTGTTACTTCGGAGACATTATCAACACGCAGTGACGAGAATATTTCGAGTAGGAGTGAAAGTCAGGAGTACCAAATAAAAAGTGCTATCGCTCGTGAAAAACTTAATAAAATATTAACAGACATTGGCGTGTCTCCTATATATCCGAGTAAGTTGGAATCCAAGCAATATCATGAGCAGCAAAAATTACTAAATTTAACTACCTCAGTGACGCCATCATCAACATTTTCGGTATCTGGTATCGAGCCTCTTTTGACTCACTCAGCGGAAAATCATCATAAGGCACGCCTTTATGATGAATTCATTGATCAACTAAAAGCCAAATTTCAACAGTTGGAGAAAAATTGTGATAAAATACAGTTGCTGTCTACATTGCCGAAATCACTAACAATACAAGAAATCCAGGAAGAATTTAACACAACGCAGTATATGGTACGAACAGCGAAAAATATTCAAAACAAGAATGAGTGACTGAGCCTTCCAGCTGGCAAACGAATAAGTAATGAACTCAGAGACTCAGTGATAGAATATTATAATGATGATGATGTTAGTCGTATAATGCCTGGGAAAAACGATTGTATAACTATTGAAAAAGTTAAACTTCAGAAAAGGATGGAAACTGTCACCAATGGAATAATTTTACTTGGCTTAGTGTAGTGTACTTAGTTTTGACAGTTGTTGTTTGTTATGATTTTCAATTCAAAATCATTCGGTTTTTTGAGTTCTTTGTGTACTAAATATTTTACTTTTTCGCAAAGAAACAAGAACACGCCAACGCCAAACACAATCGTCAATATATAAATTAAAATAAAACATCGAGAAATGTCAAACATCCTTAGCACAATATTTCAACAATAGGGGCGTAATGGTAGACTTACTACACTACACCTCCAGGTGAACGGTCATATAAGTGCTGTATTCATAACTACACTACACTATACTACGGACCACGTGAACAAGATATGAATTACCATATAATATTGTAATGAAGCCGTACTGCCAAATCTAGCAAGCAATATTAATCAAAGGTAGCACGCATGATACAATAATTTTCTCTTCTTTCTAAGCGAAAATTATTGTATCATGGTAGCACGTTTAATCAAACAAGGCTATGACTTGGAAAAACAAAGTTCACGCTAAAAAATCAGATTTTCCCGTTCAACATAAAAGAAGCAAGCAAAACTGTAAAAATAATTTTATTTTGTTACAATGCGAGTAAGTGATCTGTAAATTCTTCGATTTATTTTGCAATTTGTCCTATAATATCAATTTTTGATTAGGTCCTACCTTCGACCCAAATATCATTTTCATCTATACTCAACTGTATAGCATTTTTGTGTGTGTATGCCAACTATCTTTTGCTACGGGATGGTATTCCAGTATTGGATTTTTTTGTTTTCCAACAAAATAGAACAAGCGTTTCCGCACGTAACCAATCGTATCCAGACACCCAGAACATTTCCGTAAATCCAACATATGCAAATTATTTTATGATCCTCTTCACAGCAATTGGTGGTGTTTCAATTTTGGTTGGGGCGCTAATTTACAATTTCGCAACCTATAAATTTTACTGTATGTTTTTGTATGCAATTGGATCCATTGTCGGCAATATATTTATAGTACGCGCGTCCATATTCAGGCTGACGAATAATTCCGAAGAACTGTGTGAACATTATATTGTAATCGGGTATGCAGTGGCAATCCCATCTCTGGGTGCCCTACTTGCATGTGCTGCAAATAACGCTTTTAAAGGCATCGCAGATGGCAATGCTCAAGAGAATCGTGTGTTATATGTTGCACTAATGATATTTTTTTGTTGGGTACTCGCCCAATTATATTCCTGGCGCGTATTAAGAATATATCGTGAGTATCGACAAATAAATTTTACTAGCCAAATAAGTTTATCTGTTGTGGTACTATGTAAGTATTGCACTGCTACTTAGCCTCGCATAATACACTTTATCTTTAAATTATTATTAATTTCAACAGTTGTTATAATTGCCGATGGCATTTGGATTGCTTTTGTACCCACACGGAAACCAGACGTAGATGATGGCATTGCGAAGGCTAATAAAGCGGAGAATAATCTTCAAATGTTCATTACATTATTTCTATTGGGCTTTGTCGTATTTTTTTTTTATACGAAATTTCAACTGTTACCGTTTTGGCTAACTATTTCAGAATTGTGTATGCCACTTTTCGGTAATGTTGTGTATAGCTCAGATATTTTACAAGAACAATATTTGTACGCAATTTTAATTATGGCTGTCATAATCAAAATAATTATGGATCGCATCAGGCCAATAATTTGCATAATACTTGGAATTCTACTTATGTTTTACGTAATAAACTTGTCTGGTGAAATAACTCAACTTATTTTGGTAAGTGCAATAATTTATTATATATATTTGGTTTTTCGCGATTATAATTCAGGATATAGATTTGTCAAAACCGGATAGGCTCTCTTAAGTGGTCCGTTAAAAAGTCTTATATTGTTTCAGATCATGCTGCTGATTCCTCTAACCATAACTGTATCATTTTTCCGGGAAGTATTTATGTAGCCATGTTGGAATCTATTTGTTAGTCGTTTATACAGTGCTGTGGGATGTGGTTCTCTGTAATTATAGTTTGGCAAGTTGATGTACGTGAAAAAATGAAATTGTTTATCTATTATTTCATAAATGATAAGAAGCCTTTCAAAATATTTGCAAAAATCCAAAAAGTTACGTCATTTTCGTTAAGGTTTCGAAAAGCAACTAAAATTATTTGCACATAAAAAACTACTAAAGTTCCTATATAAATTTTTCTACTTTCCGCAAATGTTCTTCCAGTGTCCGGTTAAGCCTGTCTATCATTCCGTCTGACGGCAATTGTGTACGAGTCTTCTTTATGTTAAGAGTTTTGTACAGCAGTTCTTGAATCACAAACGACTTGAAATTTCTTGATCGACGCCACATATCAAACCTTATATGCGGGTAGCTTTCAGTGGCTATTTTTCAGATTTTTAACTTCTTTTATCTTGTATAATTTTATATTTCTTTGTATTTTCATTTAAAATCTTGATAATTCTATTTTATTATTTCAAATATAAAATTTATTATTTTTATTTTTTAATTTTTTAACTTCTTTACTTTTTCATTTAGAATTTCCATCAACTACTTTATAAAATCTTTATATTATTTTCTTTATATATTTATTTAAAATTTTAACAATTCTATTTTATTTATTCTTTTCTCTTAAATTAAGTTACTCTGTTAATCTGTGACTACTTCCTTTTTTTCCTTTTTATCTCAATTAACTTTGCTTTCAATTATTTTATAAATCTCTATTTCTATATATTTGTATTTTATTATTTATTCACTTATTATTTTGCATAAAATTAATTTTGAAGTAGTACAGGAGTACAGGAAAGTATAAGACTTTAGGAAATATTTATACAAATATTTAAATAAAAATATCACTTATAGTAATATGGTGAGGAAATGTAGGACGTCCATTTCCTGAGTTGAGTTGAACCTATGTAGAACGTAGCACACGTGACCCGGTGAAATCGGGGCCTCTTTTCCTACCTCTTACTTGGATACAGCTTCATAAGTTTTTTAATTTATTACTTGCCGATGCCGTGTTGCGCGTAATTTTTGTTCTTTAATGTGCCGTGAGCTATGGCTTTACTTTTTTATCACGTTTTTCGTAAATTACGATGTTTCTCGTAATATTTCACTTGTTTAATTATAATATCGTTATTTTATTTTTATTTTTCACTTTATTTTATATCACTTTATTATTATTTTTCGTTTTACTTTATATTATTATATTAACTTTATAATTATTTATTACTGTTACACACTTTTATATATTTTTAACGGGATATATTTTTTTCAAGTTCACTCGCGGCGATTACGCTTTTCCGTACACTATTATTACTATCACAAACACTTACGACGGTCCCTGCTCGGGCGCCAGTTAATCTTTTTAGATTATTAAAATTAAAAAAAATTAATCTTTTATTTGAGGTCAAACCTCAACTTTATTATTCTACAATAGATTTACAACTGAATTCTTATTCTAAGTTTCTACATAAGGTAAATTATGTTATAGATAACGAAAATGCTTATTATGCTTATTAGAAGAAAATACGTTATACTGGAAATTTTCCACTTGCGAGTTGCAACGTGCTAAAAGAGTACAATTACCTTACAGGAATGTCTGTCTGGAATTGTGAAATAAGAGTAGGCATGTTTTATGTGCGTGATAAATGTGTGAGAATGTTAACTTATATAAATACATATTTTGTTTTTTATAAATATTCATTATACAATATATATACACACAAAAACAACTATATCGTCAATAAGAGAGTTCGTTTTTAATAAGCCGACCGACAGTATGATCATCGTATTGTTTTCTTATTGTTTCCTTCATTCATAAATGTTTTTTTTTGTTTTACTATGTGGTTTAGTTGAGTAAAAAAATACGAACGTTTTTTAGACAGTTTCTGGTATGTATATATAGATGGCAGCAATATTACGTGAAGTATTCCAGACTTTCCATAGATGTTATGTATGTATGAGTATCACACTGCTAATTCAAATTCAAATAGGAAAAACATAAATCATATTGGAAATTTTAGTACAATCATATAAGTATGAGTCTTTTTTAGAAAATGACTCAAACCTCAATTTAAATAAAAAATATATAATATTTTCTAAAAAAAAAAAATATAAATAAACTCAACAATACGTGGTGTAGAAATTATCGAGATTTTTTTAAAAACATATTATAACTTTAAAACGATAAGAATAAATCATAGAAAATAAAACTTTGTATCAAAAAACCCTAAGTCAAGCGTTGTAAGCACAAAATGGTTTACTAAGAAGACTCAATGAAAAACTTCATGTACTATAGGCCAAAATGACCGATAATGGCCATCCAAATTTGAGTAAAAATGACATCTTAACATCTAGATCATCAAAATTCGTAACAATAAACCCGAAGTAAGGCTATATTAGTAGTAGGTTGTTTTGGTTAGGTGCCTTAATGACCAACATCATGCACTAGCCAGACCTGAATCACGATTTCTGGGTATGGCTGATAATGGCCATCCAAATTTGAGTAAAAATGACATCTTAACATCTAAAACATCAAAATTCGTAACAATAAACCCGAGGTCGAGCATTATTAGCAGTAGGTAGTTTTGGTTAGGTGACTATTGTTAATTTTTATTTATATTTATTTAAAAGATGATTGATATTTATTTAGATTTTTAACCATGCTTATTAAAAACACATTTTCAGTTTCATTTCTTCTTTAAATATTTTTTCGCTAGTTATTTTAGGTTTCAGTTTATTAGTTAATGAAGATATTTTTGAACGTAACTTTCTTGACATAAGCAATTCAGCCGAACTGTATAATGAACCACTAATTGGAGAATTTCGTAAGTTTAATAATGCTATGTAAGGATCATTATGTTCTTCCTCTGACTTAATAATTAAATTTTTTACTGTTTGTATTGCTCTTTCTGCCAAGCCGTTACTTTGAGAATGATAAAAGCTTATCGTGTTATGAGTGATGTCCCAGGTACGCATGAATATTTTGAACTCTTCTGAGTTAATAGGCGGACCGTTGTCTGATATAATAGTTAAAGGTATACCATGCCTGTAGAAAATAGATTTTAGCTGTAGAATAACTTGATGGCTTGTTGTATTATTTAGTTGACCAATTTCTATAAATTTCGAATAATAATCATCTACAACCACATAATGTTTAGCTTTAATCTCGAATAGATCAATGCCAACCTTTCCAAATGGAATTTCCGGTATCTCATGTGGTATTAAACTTTGTTTCGGATTATTTTTACTAAATTTGAGACAAATTGTACATTTATCAACTTCATTGATAATATCCTTATGTATTCCTGGCCAATATATATTACCTTTTATTAACTCTCGACATTTGCCAATACCTAAATGCCCTTCATGTATCAATTTTAAAAATCCCTTTCTCAATTCTTGTGGAACCACCACTGACGTACCTTTAAAAACTAAATCATTGATTACATGTAGCTCATCTCTAATATTAAAATATTGCCTAACACTATCTACAATGCTCGATTTGTTATCTGGCCATCCAGACTCTAATTATTTAACAATTTCTTGACTAGCTAAATCTTTTCTAGTTGCTTCTTTAATCTCTTCTATTTTTGTTTCAGTTAATGCCAAATTTTCGTAGACTAAATTGACATGAATTTGAACCTCTTTATCTAAATCACTGCATCCTTCATCATCGTTTAAAATTGGAGCCCTTGGCAATGTATCCGCAATATAAATTTTGTTGCCGGGAATACGTTTAACCACAAAATCATACTTCTGTATTCTCAACATCATCCGTTGAAGTCTAGTTGGTACTAATGCTAACAATTTTTTAAATAACGTCTCTAAAGGCTTATGATCTGACTCTACTATAAACTTGCTTCCGTATAAATATTGGTGAAATTTTTCACAACCAAAAACTATTTCGAAAAGCTCTTTTTCTATTTGCGCGTACATTTGCTGCGTATCAGTTAGCGATTTAGAGGCATATGCTAAAGGTTTCCCGTTCTGAAGTATTACAGCTCCTACAGCAAATTTACTTGCATCCACGGATAATACAACTTGCTCATTTGAATCGAAATGCGCCAGAATAGGAGACTCGGTTATAACTGATTTCAAATTATTAAAACTTTTTGTATGATTTTCATCCCAAATGAAATTATTGTCTTTTTTTAAAAGTTGCCTTAAAACTTCAGTTTTCTCAGATAAGTTAGGAATAAAAGAGCCTAGAAAATTGACCATTGCTAAGAAACGTTGAAGTTCCTTAACATTCACTGGAATTGCCATTTCTTTAATAGCCTTTATTTTAGAAACAGCTGCTCTCATGCCATTGCTATCAAAAATGTGATCTAAATATTTAACCTCGACTTGATTAAACCTACATTTTTCTTTGTTAAATTTTAACCCTATTTCCCTTGCTTTATTGAGAACTCGTCTTAAATTTTCGTTATGTTCATCTTGATTTTCTCCGTGAACTAAAATATCATCGATATAGACAAGAGTTCCAGGAAGTTCTCCAAAATGTTTCACCATTACTCTATGGAAAATTTCAGGTGCCGCATTTATTCCGTAAGGTAATTTCAAAAATTTATATCGACCAAAAGGAGTATTGAATGTACATAAGTCACTACTTCCGTCATCCAAGGAAAGCATCCAAAAGCCCGAGTTGGCATCAAGTGTTGAAAAGATAGTGGATTTATTTAATTTACTCCTAATTTCTTCGATTGTTTTGATTGGATAGTGAGACCTTTTAATCGCCCTATTCAAATTTCTCGGATCTAAACATATCCGTAATCTGCCATTTGGTTTTTCTACCACTACTATGCTATTGACCCAATCCGTGGGTTTAGTAACTTTCTCAATTACTTTAATATTAATCATATGGTCTAACTCCTGTTTTAATTGATTTTCTAATTTAAAAGGAAATTTTCGCGATGGTTCAATTACTGGGCAAATATTATGATCGACAGTCAAATGAATTTTAATGGGTAAGGAGCCTATGCCTTCAAAAATGTCTGGAGTGCGTTTACAAATGCTACATTGTAATCATATTGTTACAACTGTCATTGTAATTTTTCCGGCCATCTTAACTATATATTGTTTGAAACGTCAAATTGGCATTACATATACAAATAAATAAAAAAAATTATAATTCTAAAATTATAAACATTTTAAAAATGGAAAGCGCAGAATTGCTATTTCTTGCAACATTATTGAATTATAAAAAAGGATTAATGGACGTAAGTACTCGTTTAGAATGAATTGAAATTAATATTGTTTATGGTTTAAATTATTCCCGCCAATTTTAGATGATGATAACAATGAACAATGCAGCCGAAGAGGACGAGGTAGAAGAGCTAGATGTACTAATCAGATTCAAAAAGCAATTCAAACCACCACGGATTACCGCGTATATTTCGGAAGTTGTTGATTTTTACGATGATTTACAATTCCAACAGAATTTTCGACTAAACAAAAGTGCATTTGAGATACTACTCCAAATAGTAACTCCAATTTTAATTAAAGCGGATGCAGTTGCGGGCAGACCACAAATTGATCCGAAACACCAATTACTTGCAGTAATTTGGTTGTTAGCGACACCGGATTCCTATAGGTAACTATTATAGGTATTTTATCCACCTTAATTCATCCATTATTATATAAATAAATATATCCATTATTATATAAATCCATTATTATATAAATAAATATTATATAAATATTATATAAAGTTATCCATTATTATATAAATAAATTTCGAAATTTTTTCTTACTGAAAAATTGTTTGATTATAAAACAAACAGCGTTTACATAAAAATGGCATTTAGAATCTATATACCGAGGAGAGTTGAAAATGACGTTTAGAACAATGTACAACACAGTTTATGAACGACAAAAAGCACATGCGTGTTGTTACAATGGTGGTTTATGAACGCATTAGAACTGTCATTGTTAACAATATTGTTACAATGTAAAATTTGTAAACGCACTCCTGATTCAACAATTTCTTTTATACTAAACGTCTTTATTATAAGACCTAGTGACAAACTCGATTGTAAGCCAATTATTGTTTCGCAATTTAACAAAACAACAAAAAAATCTAAAATTTCAACCCGGTTATTAATTTGACACTTTATATTACATTTCCCGATAGTATCAACCGTTTCATTAACAAATGACGTTAGTTTAGTAATTGATTTTTCTATATCTCGTCTATTTAAATTCAAACTATTAAAAGTATTAATCGACATGACATTAGCTTGCGCGCCTGTATCTATCTGTGCTTTAATAACAGTATTATTGATTTTAATATTAATTAAAAAATGACTTTTATTATTCGATTTATTGATAATTCCTATAAACAAATTATCTGACTCGTGTTCATTATCATCAACATAAACAACTGATTTCTTCTTAAAACACATTTTTTCATAATGCCCGATTTTTCTACAGAAATTACATTTAGAAAATGTTGCTTGGCACTTAGTTTTATGTACTTGACCTCATTTTGGACAAGTGTTCCCTATTATTATAAACTGGTTTTTTATATATTAGTATTACTGCTAACATTAGAATAATTGTTACTTTTTGTATTGCTTAAACTACGTGTTACTTTATTTATATTTAACTCAGTTTCTTTTATCTGATTTTTCGCCATAACACATTTAAGTCTTTCTATGTGAGCAATTTTTCCTTTACTGCTTGGTGTTCTGGTCGTAATCCACAAATAAATATGTCCTTTACTAAATCATCCGATAAATCTCCAAATTCACACGATTTCGCTTTTAATTTTAGATCGGCCATATAATCTTCAAAAGACTGTGCTGGTTTTTGTTTACCCGTAAAAAATATATGCCGAGCATGAGTTTTATTCGGCTTCGGTGTAAAATGGTTTTCAAATTTTTTACACAATTCGTCGAATTCTTCCGTTTCGTCCGATACGCCAAACGAATTAATAGTTTCAAGATGAACATCACCTATCATCTGCAACAACAACGCATTTCTTCTTGCGTTTGTTACACCATGTAAGCTGTTTGCTTTCAAATAAATATTAAATAACTGCAACCATAAATTAAAGTCGTTTCCTTTTATAAAAGGGGCCAATACTGTATGTGACTGTGCCATTTTTTTTTTCTAATTTTTTTTTTTCAATTTATTTATATTTGCATTTTTTATTATTTTAATTTTGCCACTAATATATATTTGATTTATAATATTATATTATATTATATTACCCCGATACTGACACCATGTTAATTTTTATTTATATTTATATTTATTTAAAAGATGATTGATATTTATTTAGATTTTAACCATGCTTATTAAAAACACAACCATTAGGTTTCGCCATTAATTCACTTCTCCTTTTATTATCTTATTTTTATTCCAATATACCAATGCCATCCACTGAACTAAATATAACATTATAACATAACTTAACAATATAATACGTAACCTAACATAATACATTACACAACTTAACATAATACATTTCATAACAACATAATAACATAATACATTACAACTATGACAAACATCGTGTACTAGCAAGACCTGAATCTCGATCTCTGGGAATGGCCGATAATGGCCATCCAAATTTGGGTAAAAATGACATCTTAACATCTAGAACATCAAAATTCGTAATAATAAACCCGAGGTCGTGCATTATTAGCAGTAGGTTGTTTTTGTTAGGTGACTCAATGACAAACATCGTGTACTAGCCAGAACTGAATCACGATCTCTGGGAATGGCTGATAATGGCCATCAAATTTTGGGTAAAAATGACATCTTAACATCTAAAACATCAAAATTCGTAGCAATAAACTCGAGGTCGAGCATTATTAGTAGTAGGTGGTTTCGGTTAGGTGACTCAATGACCAACATCGTGTACTAGCCAGACCTGAATCATGATATCTGGGTATGGCTGATAGTGGCCATCCAAATTTGAGTAAAAATGACGTCTTAACATCCAAAACATCAAAATTCGTAGCAATAAACCCGAGGTCGATCATTATTAGCAGTAGGTAGTTTTGGTTAGGTGACTCAATGATTAACATCGTGTACTAGCCAGACCTGAATCACGGTTTCAGGGTATGACCGAAAATGGCCATTCAAATTTGAGTAAAAATGACATCTTAACATCTAAAACATCAAAATTCTTGTAGAATAATTAGTTCTAAATCAAATAAGAACAATTACAAAATAATACTTAAATCTCTAGTTAACATTTCTATACAGTTAAATACTGATTATCCCTCTTTCCAAATATCCAGATTCATGAAATAAGTCAGCGGTAAAAACAGATAAATACTAAGCTTAATAAGCTAATCTTAACAATCGACGAATTCATGTTATTTCTACGAATTTTGATGTTATAGATTTTAAGATGTCATTTTTACTCAAATATGGATGGCCATTGTTGGCCATTCCCAGAGATCGTGATTCAGGTCTGGCTAGTAGACAATGTTTGTCATTGAGTCACCTAACCAAAACCACCTACTGCTAATAATGCTCGACCTCGGGTTTATTGCTACGAATTTTGATGTTTTAGATGTTAAGATGTCATTTTTACTCAAATTTGGGTGGCCAATATTAGCCATGTTTGATGTTTGTGATTCAGGTCAGAGTCACTTATCATTAGTCAGGAGATTTTTCTGGTTTTGTTTACTAAATTTTGATGGCCATTGACGATCATATCTGGAGATTGTGATTCAGAGAGGGAGATTGTCATTAGAAAGAATAATTCGTTAAGTAGTTGATTAAACACCTACCTAACTAAACCCATCTTGTTTTAATAATGCACTGCTTCTGGTTGATTATTACCAAATTTATTATTAAATTTTACTGCTATAAAAGGACATTCTTATTTGCTTATAAAAGTAAAAAATTCTTAAGTTGATTCGATATATTTTTTTTAATCTCTGGAATTTTCTTATTAGAATTCAATGAGGAATTCATAATTGGTTTGAGTTCAGTATATTTGGTTTGCGTCCCGACTGTTTAGTACAATGTTTTGGTTAAACATTTTATGGTTATGTTACAGTAATATTTTTTTCTCCGTAATTTATCAATTAAAATTTTAATTTTTACTTTATTTATAAGATACAATATTTTTCTGCCATTTTAATTAAGACAATTTGATATACGTCTTATAAATATACTGATAAAATTTTGCTCGATTTCATTAAACTTATCTTGATGTGCTTATTTTTTAAATATCGTCAATTCAATGAATATATATCTGTCTCTTGTTTCTATCTCACTTTTGAATGATTTGAATTAGAATTATGTATAGATTTTGTAATTTATATAAAAATTTGTTCTATGCTTTCTAAACTATTTAAAATAATGTAAAATCAAACATAATATTTTACTTTTCATTAAGAATTTCGAAAAATTAAAAATCATAACAGTGTACTCCACACAACTACATAGAAATGCTTCAAAATTCCAATTGGAGTTAACAGAATTCCAATTAGATTTGTATACGTATACGAATTTAATCTATGGAAAAATCTATGGAATATTTCACGGGCCCGCAATATTGGGTTCCTCGATTAGATTACAAAAAATAATGTATCATGAAAAGTGGAGTCACAGTATTCGGCCAAAATATCTTTCGCAATTATTCTTCTGTAATATATTACGTTTGTGCTCAAAGTTTGTTCTTTGTTTAGCGAAAATATTTATTTTATGTTTCTTTTAGTTTACTAACTGAGCGATAGTGCGTATGCGTGGTCGTGGAACAAATTTATGAGAGCAAGGTATATACAGAGAGTTTTTTTTTTATTATGATATTTTTACGACAATGTACACAAATATAAAAAAATGTTTATGTAAAATGTGTTTATTGCATTTTCATGATACTGTTATAATTTTATATTAAAATTTTGCTCTCCACATAAGCTATCTTTATACATACATATGATCTTTCGGCACTTGGACCGGGAGGTGCTGGGTTCGAACCCCACCATCAGCCTCTATGCAAAAGCGAAATTTCGTCATCGATTACGATCGATGATGTTAATAAAACACGACTAGGACCCTCTGTTGGAGTGCAGAATTCAGCGCCGACCCACCGTTCATGTCAATGTACACGTTGACATGGAGCTTACAATGTGCGGGTGGTATAATGTAAAGGGGTGAATGGGTGGTGTGTGCGTGAATGAAAAGGAGATTATTAACTGAATTTCAAGGGAGATTAAATCCGTTGGACAATTAATACTTTCTTGATTACGGGCAAATTTTTTCTCCGTTTATATACCTATTTTGGTATCCCGCAAAATCCCTACCACCAAACATACAAAGCTTTAGATAAGTTAAATTTTTAATGTATATGCATGTACAAATTCGACCGACCAAAAATTGAGCGCCAACGCTACGGTTTAGTATATTCTCCAATCCCCAGTATTAATTACACGCTTATTTATGACTATTTTGTATATTGTACCAATATACGAAACCAAATGCGCACGCAAGTATCATGCACAATTGCACACCATTATAAAGTAAATCTCGCCTGACCAATGCTTACAGTACACGAGACGAAAAAAATGTGGACAAACTCAAAGTTGAAAAAAATTACATTATCGGCAGGAACAGTCAAGTTTTTATGTCCGTTAAGTGATAGGTGCCGAGGATCTTCCCTTTTCATCTTCCAATACATAGTTCACATCACCCGCACGCTTATCCTTAACAAAAGCTTTCAGAAATCTATCGCAACGAATTTTTTTGACGCATCGCTACTAGGATATTGTTGGACATACACTTTTTGACTAATGGTTAACGTTGGATTTCTTGTGCGCAAACTGTAAAATTTTTAAAAGTTGGCGTACGCTTGCCTCAGCTTGCTCTGAAGTTGTTCATGTATTACTCCCACACGTTCGCCTATAGTAACTTATAATCATTGGTATGGATAATTTCTTGATCGTGTATGTTCGGATGAATTACTCGGCGGAGAGTAATAGGAAGTTTTGACATGTTGGACGCCTAACGCTTTAACCATACAACTAAACTCTTTTGCCACAAACTGGACTCCGTTATCAGTATGAATGGTTTGCGGAACACTGAAAAGTGGAGAAAGTTCATCTTGTAAGAAACAAATTTTGCGACCAGCTGTAGCTTTTGCCAAGGTTTTAAGATACACAAATTTCGTGAGGTCATTTAGCACAATCAGTATTACCGTTTTGCCTTTCGATGTTCGTGGATACGGACCTAACAGGTCGATGAAAATTTTTTGGAATAGTCTTTGCGGTATTATCTGCTTACCGAGAGGAGGGCGATCACACGTTTTCATGGTTTTCGATTATTTACAGGTATCGCATTCTACTATACAATTGTGGGTTTCATTGGTCGCTTTTGCCAGTAATACATCCGTCGTAATCTTTCAATGGTCTTTTAAATACCACAACACGCATTTAGTCACATCGCTGGAGATCCACAATTTCCATGTAGGGATGTCAGTAAGTGGTACTTGATTTTTAGGCTCTATACGAATAAAAACTTTGTTGTCCTGAAGTTTCAGGTTTGGATAAAAACTAGGGTCAGCCTCGACCTTTTGTCTTATTCTAGTTTATGCTGGGTCTACGATCTAACTGCTATCAAACAAATTGCCACCTATCAAATTCAGGTCGATGTGCAATTCTTCAAGTGTTGTAGGACAAGAAAAGTTGCGGGTATAGCTTCCACTTTCGATGGACCCCATGTTCACCCACTATGAACCCCAAATACCTCATTTTCTTGAGCGCAAAATGACTTTTTTCGACGTTGATAGTTAGTCCGCAGCTTTCAATAATAAATCAGCAATTGTTTTTAACAGTTCCAGTTGATCGTCGAATTTCGCAGAGATAACGAGTAGGTCGTTAAGATAGACAAACACCCTATCTCGTAATCTGTGCGGAATAACTCGATTCAACAGTCTGCTCATGGTTTGGAGTGCGGGTGCATTACACAATCCAAACGGTATGACGGAGAATTGATAGAGAAGACGCATTTGACTTACGAACGAGCACTATAGGACTGATCCAAGGACTAGAGTTTTCTTCAATAGCCGCCAAGGAAATCATTCTATCAATTTTTTAATAAATTTTCAGGACTGTATTGCAGACGACACTACAAAATGTCGTTGTTTGATAGCGGTGGTATTTTTGATGTCGATTAATAAATGTTCTACCAAATGGGTTCTACGTAATCCTTTGACAGCGAACGACGGGAATTTTTCAACAAACGTGGTTAAGTTTTTCTCGTTGGTCAATATTTCAATATGATTGGAGTCACATGTAGTTACGATTTCGGAAACGATTTGTGGAGTTATTTCGAATTTCTTCCAAAAGTCTATGCCCAAATAAACTTTCGATTGACGAGAAGGAACGATGCAAAAGGTAATTGGTTCAGTTTTACTTCTGTAGGTCACTGGCAATGGCTTCTATGGTCGAATTTACTTTTTTTAATGGGATATCAAAATGTTTTATTAGCTCCGTGCTTCCTTTACCCCAGACTTTAGGGAATTTAATATTCAATATTTAGGGAATTTAATATTCAAGTCGGTCGTAATTAAAAAAACACAACGTATATAGTTACCAAAAATATAAAACGTTACTAGAAAACTAAAAATAAAACTTATACTAGTATATAGGTATTTCGGATAATTGGGTTTTGGGGCCTCATATTGAACTTACTGCGCGAAGTATATATGCTGACACTGAGCGCTGGAAACAAACAGTATTAATTCTAGTGTGGAATAATTGTGCTCTGACGTGACGAGATAGTTCGGCTTGTCAATTTGAAAACTCTGTTTTTTTTGTGGCCAAGTGTAATTGGCTGGCACGTTTGTAAATTCTAAATTCATTTTTTTTTGTTAAGTTTATTAATTCTGATTTAATTTATACACATAAGTGATTTGGTAAGAAAGTCGAAATAGTGATAAACCGTATAAAAAAAAAATAAGAAGCGGTGCGCGGTACTAATAAAACATTACTTTTAGCTACTGTGTCCAACTGAAGAGCGCTCGTCAGACCTACTGGAGGCAGGTAAATCGTAAGTTTTCGTTTGAATTTTTTTATAAAAATTTCCATAAAAATAAATTGCATTTATGCAGGTCGCTATTTCACACAAGTGTTTTACGTTCTTACTAAATTCCCTATGATTTTTTTGTTGTTTTCTTAAGCATATGTACAAGTTTTAATTTTGGTTTTAACAAATATGATTTATATTTGAACCTGTAGGTGATAGCCTTATAGGCTTATTTATATATTTTCCATTTACTTATAAAAAAAAAACGTTCTTTTATTTTTTTAGAATAGACCACTTAAGAGTTCAGTGGATGCTAAGTTTGCTCTTTATTTGTCGTAGGACAACGTTCGTTTGTTGTATTTTTGTTGAATCATGACTGTTTTTTTTTATTTATTTACAATGCAATCTGTTTTGGGGCTCAAGGCTCATCCTGCTCTTTTGTGGTTATGCTTTTGACGTCCTTACTTAACACGCCTACTCAGCCAACTTGAGGACGTACGGCTATAGGACCGATTTAAGACCATCTGCACATTGCAAGCTACATGCCAGCCTATACTGGCATAGAAGATGGGTCGGCCCATGGGTTTTGCACAATAAAATGTGTTACATTTCACCACAGATACCTCCCGATCCAGTACCTCCCAATCCAAATGCCAAAGCTTTAACCACTGTGCCATTTGGTCGGTTGCCGTCACGTTATTATGCATTTCGAAACGAAAGTGGTTTTGTTAGAAATTGAAAATTTAAAATTGGCTAAAATAAATTGGCTGCTGGGATGTTAGTTAGTTCTCTTTTGGGAATGCGAAAAAATAAAACGTATGAAATAATTTTGGCAAGCGGGAAATTTCATTTGCAATTCTTAGTCGCTAGAAAGAAATTTAGGAATTCTAATACTACAAGTCCCTTTTCGGAATATACATAGTAACCTCTCGCACCACTAGTTCAGCCCCATTTTCGGAGTAGAGTAGTCGACGTAGTAAAATAGAGTGCTAAACTTTATTTTTACATAAACACCAATTATTATTTAAATTAAAATTATTTCAAAGTTCGATGTCTTATTTTTATTTTTTTGTTGTTTTTCAGAATAGATTTATAAACCGTTTTATCTATCCAGATTACAATACGAAAAAACTCGTGTTTAGCAATTTAGTTGCAGCTCCGGCCCAGGTTATGGTATATTATTATTGGAAAGATGACATTAGTAGGGGCGTCAAAAAAACCGCGGGAGAATTTACATTACGACAAATGGGTCAAAATACCCTTTTACTTATTGCACAATATACAGGAGTGAAAATTGTAAATGAGTTTGGCGATTGTGGTAAGTATTTAAATTACTTTATATAATTGTAGCTATACTTGGCGTTTTCAGATTCGTCCTAATGTCATTTTGATCATTGGATTATCTCGTTCATTAAAATTGTGATGATTTTTATGATATTTAACTTGCGATATTTTACGTTATTAACATAATTTACGGGGCCAAGGTGGTCGGCTATCTTAAACTGGTTAACACGCAAACGAAATTGAATTTCGCAGAAGATAAAAGTCATAAGGTGCATGCTCATCTACCACTGTTTTCATACCTCATCGATAATTTCTTTGGCTTTTAATGTACCAAATTTAAATTGCGATTTGGGGCCTTATGCCCGTTGCACACTTCAGCTAAGCTATAAGTTCCGCGATGTTTAGCTCGTACTTGTAAGGTCAGCTAAATCGCTCAGTCATCCAGTTTTCACGAAACCAGATAAAAAAAGTTAGTTAAGAATATTTTTTTACCAACTTGAATCAAGTCACACTTCAGATTTGCTCAAAAAATTTGTCTACAGCTGTCATGCGAGTCATATCCTCATCCTCTCATCCTCTAAAAAAAAAATAAACAATGTAATAACACAAGTTTTAGAGAACAGTTTTAATTTGATGCGGAGATTATTCATTATATAAAGCTAATAATGAATAATCTCAGCATCACCGAAGTGTTAGCAATTAAAAAAAAAAATTTAAATGCATTTATCTCAAAACTAATTTTTTGTGTTATGACAGTTTTTTAGAGGATGTGCGATATGTTTTCTGTTGTTTTGTATTTTTTGTTGATTACTTTGTTCTGCTTTGTTTCGAAATCGAATAAGCATATGAATTCTTTTCCCATAAACAATTTTTTTATCTTCTATATAAGTCCATCACTTCTAGATAGTTAAATCGGAATTTTTTTTGGAAAAAACATTATAATTTGATAACATAAATTATATAATATAATATTTGTTTTCAAAGTTACGAAAAATAACACTATAACTATAAAAACAAATAATTAATAATTTGGTCCAAAATACATACAAAAATAAATTTTTGACATGATTCTCTTTCGTCACCCACACAATTGTGATGGCAGGCCGAAAAAGGGATATACAATATTCGATTTTATATATGTATAAAACAATATAAATTATCAAATAATTTATAGCCCAACAGTGTTGTAGCAAAATAAAATTTTTGGTTCTCATCCGAATTGTTTTACTTAAGTGCTCTCACATATTTTTTTTATATATGTACTTTAAATTAAATTATGTAAGGCAATAAAATGACAAATTCATTCGAAATATGACATAAATAAACAACAACAAATATTTGGGCAAAATTATTGCTCATACTTCCGGTTATTTTTATTATTATGTTGATACGACCAAGATTATTTGCCCAAAAGATGGAAATATTTCAACTAAACCTGGATAAAATTGAGCGGGGTTGATTGACTAAAGAGTTGGATAAAAAATAGTCCCACTTCGTGAAGGCGCCTCTTGAGACGTTGACAGTAAATATGTATTTATTTATATACAGTGTTGCGTCAAAAGAAATGTATGCATACAGATAATAGCAAATTATATGTTAACTAGCTACATATTATGTTTTTAGTTTTTTAATGTGCATACGATCGAGCTAGCGAGCTAAGCTAAGCGAACCTAAACTATGTGCCATTGCTTAGCTTAGCTGAAGTGTGTAACGGGCATTTTTCTTGAAAATGGTTTGGAGCCTCTCTTACGCTGTGCACATGAACAAAATCGACGTCCCTTAAGCTAGCAGAACGCATACAGCAGAACATTACACGATAGTATGGATAATTATAGGCTAATTATGGGCTAATTAAAAGCTGCATTAAAAAAATTTGGGCTCCATCCCTACCAACTAAAACGTGGGCTCTGCTAGCTTTAGAAAAAGTTAGCAGAACCAATATCAGAATATGATTTAAAAACAATTGGAAAAATAAAAGTTAAATTTAGGCCCTATTTAAATTTTTTTATTCTGCTCGTAGAAAATGAAAAGGCTTTATAATTTCAAGACTAGCAAAACCCAAATCGAAAACCGGACCAAAACCGAAATTAGAACTCAAAACAAGATCTATTGACAATCAAACAATTTTAGGCTCGGTATGGCCTAATCAAATGCCCCTTTAAAAAATTTTGGGCTCCATCTGTTTTTGACCAAACTTCATGTCATTTAATCTAAAGCTAGCAGAACCCAAATCGAAATTTTGACCAAAACCGAAATTAGAACTCAAAACATGATCTATTGACCATCAAACAATTTTAGGCTCGGTATGGCCTAATCGAATGCCCCATTAAAGAATTTTGGGCTCCATCCGTTTTTGACTAAACTTCATGTCATTTAATCTAAAGCTCGCAGAACACAAATCGAAGATCGGACCATAACTGAAATTACAACTTTGTTTAATCTATAAAAATTTGTTACATATAGATTTGGAATAGTCGGATATTTTTCGTGTTTTTCTATGTTTTTTGTTATTGCTAAAGTCGCATAGCTAGTGAAATAAAATTATTAAATATAATTGAAAATTAGTTTTGTTTAATTTAATTTACTATACAGTCAACTGTATTCGAGTTTACATTTTTTGGCCCATCGACCAGAATTTTAAGTATATATCATCGGTAAAATAAATAAGCATTTTTCGGTAAATTCAGGAAGGTACAGTGTTCTTCTTCCAATAAAACCTATCATAGTTCAGTTAGGAGTTTCTATCACATTTTCGATACTTTATCGAAGTTTATTTCTCATTTTCCTAAACTAAAATGGACAACTGTATCATTTATGGATTATTTCTTTTCTATTGCTATCACAACCTACTAGTACAAATGCGAACAAATTGTCTTTCTTTAATTTGGTTCAAGTATCGAAAACAAAGTATTTCTGGATAGAAATGGAGTAGAATATCACAATTTTTCAATCTAGCAACCTGGTAAATGATATAAAATGTGAAATAGTGTTACATTTTATTCTAAAGAAGCGAGACATTATCTACGTTAAAGTATCGAAAATGTGGTGGTAGAACATGTCAGCACTAATGATGATCAATGAGAGTCAAGAAACACGGCAAATATGGACAAGCGGTTAAATCCCAATCCGGCGCTTCGTTAAAAATATTCAGAGGAATATGTCTGAATATATCAATCTTCATCACATGGAAGAGGTTGATAAGCCGGAGGGATCAAATTGCATCTTTGACAAAACCTATTATTTGCCCCACCATGCGGTTTTGCGAAAGAATAGTAGTACGACCAAATTAAGGATGATTTTCAACGCGTTCACAAAATCGTCCTCGAATGTTTCCTTAAATGATTGTATAATGGTAGGCCCAACAATTCAGCAAGATCTGTTATCGTTTATGATGCGATTCCGAAAACATCAGTTAGCCGTAACTGGAGACATAACTAAAATGTACCGTCAAATTCTTGTTCATAGTAATCAACAAGACTTGCAACGTATTTGGTGGAGTAATTCATCTGGAGGTACAGGTCCACTTAAATGCTATAAACTGTATTCGGCAACCTAAAGATTCATTTCCTAACGCGTCCAAATTTCTTAAATGGGCTTTTTACGTTGTCGACATGTTAACAGGATCAGACACCGAGTAAAATGCAATCATACTAAAAAATGACATCGTCGATATATTAGCTCGTGTAGGCTAATTTGAACTTCGCAAAATTCAAAGCAACAATAAGAATGTTGAGTCATCTTCGACAAGTATCATGAGGCGACCCAAATCAATTCAAATATTGGGAATGAACTGGAACAACTGCTCAAAGTCATTTAAAGACATTAAATCCGTTTATAGATGAAAATGGCATTCCGCACATTGGTGGCAGACTAAAACATGCTAGTATTTCGTTCGATCATAAGCATCAACTCCTGCTACCTGCAAACCACTCATTTACCAAATTACTCGTTAATCAAGAACATATGCGACTTCTACATGCAAGTGCCCAATCATTGTTGTACAGTTTAAGAAAACGATTTTGGATTGTTGGCGGAAGAAGTTTATTTATTCGAAATTTGCCAAAGCGATCCATTCGCACGAATATTGCTTTACTGGGAAATGCTACCCTATTATTCTTGGAACCAGTGAACGAAGAAGTTTGAACGACGAAAGAAAGGTCAACCTGTTGAAGGATTCGTCGATCTGTATACGGTTGATGCGCTTGTCTATGTGTACACTATCCATTCACGACAAGGCGAATGGTTCTATCTTCGTTTGCTTTTGTTCCATGTTCGTGGTCCAACTTCGTTCGAATCGCTTCGTACTATAGCTGGTGTGTTGTGTGCCATTTATCAACAGGCTTGCCAATGTCTAAATTTGCTGGAAAAAGACTCACATTGGGACTCAACACTCACCGATGTCACTGTTTCTGCGGCGGCAAATCAATTTCGTACATTGTTTGCGATCATCATAGCGACGTGTCATCCATCGAATGCATTAGAATTGTGGAACAAACGCACTGACCAGATGGCTGACAACATTTTGCATCGAGTGCGTACTGCAACATCGAATTATGAGCTTGAGATGAACGACGAGATACGCAACGAAGCTTTGATCATGATCGAAAACATTTGCGTGCTTATGTGCGGCTATTTGTCGAAATTGGGCATGCCAGCACCAATTCGTTTGCACGATGCAGTCAATCGTGAATTGCAACGAGAGCAAGTGCACGATCGTATCTCGCTTTTGAATGCAAAGGGAAAGAACATGTACGACGCATTGATGAAGGCAGTTGACGAAGAAAACGGCTGAATATTCTTCCTCGAGGCTCTCGGTGGAACAGGGGAAGCCTTTCTGATTTCATTGCTTTTGGCCACAATTCGCTCGGGATCTCAAATTTTTGCATGTTCACGACGTCGAAGGAAGAGCTTATCACAAAGGTGTTTCATGAATCATGATTGGGTCAGCAAACGAGAGATTTTTGCACTGTAGAACAAGGTTGTAGACAGTCTGAATTACTTGATTGAAAACAAAATCGTTGGGGAAATGAATTGTTACAAATCCGTTGTCACACAATCAAGACGAGGCAGCCAACTATCTGACCGAGTTTTTGAATGCACTTGATTTGCCGGGAACACCACCACATAACTTGATGTTCATCGTCGTATTTTTGATAATCATTCTGCACAATCTCAACCATCCGAGATTGTGTAACGGAACACGATTGGCTGTGAAGAAACTGATGAACAACGTCATTCAAGCGACGATCATCAAGGGCAAATTCAAAGGAGAGGATGTTCTAATCCCGAGAATTCCTCTGATTCCAACTGAAATTCCGTTCGACTTCAAGCGCATTCAGTTTCCCGTTCGTTTGGTGAAGAACGGTATGACGATTAATAAATCGGAAGGTCAACCGTTGGAAGTGTGCGGAATAAATTTGGAATTTCATGGTCAGTGGTACGTCGCGTGTTCGAGAGTTGACAAACCATCATCGTTGTTCATTTACGCGCCGGAGAAGAAAACGGAAAATATTGTTTACCACAATGCATTGTATATTGATTTCCGTCTGTATTTGATTTAATTCTACTCGAATAAAATGCATTGAATTATTTTGAATTCCAACTGACTCAAATTCATTTCTACACTGAGAGAAAAAATCCAAAAAACAACTCAATTTTCGATGAATTGACTTTTCATTCACTTTTCAATACATTAGTGTTGAATTCGATGAAAAGGTGAATGGAATGTCCACTCAACTCAATCGCCTGTTGAGAATTGAGTTGGGTTGTTTGATTTGATCTCTCATCAAAATCAATTTTGGTGAAGGACAAAAGTATTTGCTCGGAACGAAGTAATTTGGTGCGGGACGAAGTTCGCCGGGTCAGCTAGTAATCAAGAAAAATTAAAAATTTGAAATTGAAAATGAATCGTAACAAACTATGCCTAAATGTGTTGGCGCAGAAACAAACAAAAAATGAAAAAAGAAATTCAAATTTATTGTAAATTGCATTGTTAGTGTAACCAACAAAATCTTTGGTAGCTATTTTTTTTTTATACTCGTATGTGGCTGTCAAGCCGCCCCGGTGGCAAAGTGGTTAGCATGCTTGCTCCAGCGACCGGAGGTCCCGGGTTCGATTCCCGGTGGTGACAAGGAAAAAAAAAATTTCACGGCTGGTTTAGGATCAATGAATTAATCACTCATTATCCGAAATGAAAATATGATTATGAAACCTCATTTGAGGCGGCCAAATCCCTTGATGGGATATAATGCCAGAGAGAGAGAGAGAGGTGTCTGTCAATGAGAGTTAGAACAGGGTTGATATTTAAGTATATTTTGCAAATATTGTTCGTTAAAACTAAATAGTTATAGAAAGATATAATAGTACGGCAATATAAACCGGTTTGTACGTGTATGAGTCAAACTTAACAAAATAAAATGAACTTTGTATGTGTACGTGCATTGTTGAAGTATGTATATAAAACACACGAGAACATATTTTTGTTCCTTTGCATGACTCTTCTTAATGCCTATATTTTTCTATGCTAGCACTGAGCGCAACTAGTTTTGCACATTCATATGCATTAATTACTAATATATTTTTAATAATTACATATTTTTATTCTCTTTATATTTTAGTAAAGATTCAGCTTAACGATCAGGAAAACCTCAATCAGCTTAGTTATAATTTAAAAGAGCACATCAATTGTGGGCAATTGTTGGTTATATATGTGAATAATCCAAAAGAGGCGCCATATTCTATTGTTTGGGAAGCAGGTGCAGGTGAATTATACAGGAGGGAACTTCAGCTACGATGTCCCGTGGAAGATGTCTTCCATTTATCAACAACATACGCCTACGTTTGCATACGGTATTCGCCTGTTGAAGAGGAAAGAAACCTAGCAAGTTTAACTTCAAATGGCCGATCTTATCGGTTTTATCATAGGGACTGTCAATTTGTAATACCAGGAATATATGAATTTGATGTGGAAGGTACGCCAACAATAGATTTTGACATTTACGATTTACAAGCAGGAGGTACATATTTTCTTATGGCATCAAGACACGATGCTGGCGCACGCAAACGTAATGAAACCAACTACGATTCACGGTTTTTATACAAAGCAGTAAGTGTTGCACAAAATTCTGTTACAAACATTTGATATATTTTTTGGTTTGTTTAGCTGTCAATGCAACTGGTATGGCGGAAACCGCTCTCAATTGGTATCATTTACATGTTCCCGCAATTTATATTTATGGCGGCCTGCGAAGTGCTTATATTTATTAGCTGTTTAGAATTCATGTTCTCATCACGTGATTTTAAATCCCATTTGATTTTATTAGCGCTATTATTCGCCACTATCCAGTTTGGATTTATTCTTCAATTACAACACCCAACCGGTACAGCGCTAGGTTTACCTTCGATTGGAGCTACAGGTGGACCAGTGGGTGGATCGGCGGGTGGAGGAGTTGGTGGAGCATTCGGCGGGGTATACGGTGGGATGGCAGGTGGAATATCGAGTTTAGGGCCAGGCTCTGCAGTTTCGTCTGGAGGTTCGCCTGGCGGGTGGGCTGGTGATTCGGCTGGTGGATCGGCTGGTGGATCGGCTGGTGGATCGGCTGGTGGAGCGGCTGGTGGATTAGCTGGTGGAGCGGCTGGTGGAACGATGGGAAGATCGGCGGGCCAAGGAATAGGAGGAACATTTGGAGGCTCATTCAGTGGGGCTGGAGGTGGAATAGCGGGTGCAAGGTCAGGCTCATTCAGTGGAGCTGAAGGTGGAATAGCAGGTGCAGGGTCAGGCTCAATCAGTGGAGTTGGAAGTGGAATAGCGGGTGTAGGGTCAGGCTCAGGAGCCAGTGGATCAGTAGGAGGATGTACCATTTATAAAAGATTTTATTTATTTTTATTTTTATTACTTGGTGCGATATGTGTAATTGCGGCTGCCAAATTTTTACAGGCACATATTAATACGCTGTGGCCAAAGATTAAATTGTTTTTTAAGAATTTTTATTTCAATTTATTGTTACCGTTTCTTAAAAAATATTATGACGTTGTACATAGATTTATTTTAAAGTTGCTTGCAAAAGATTATGCGAAATCTTTAAAATATGGACTATGTGGTGTAGGTCCAGACGATGAATACGATGCTGATAACCTTGCTCGGCGCCAACGCCGAGAAGCTGAAGAAGAGGCAAAGAGAAATCAATCAGAGAGAGATGCACAGAAAAATAAAGAGAGAGAGGAAGAAGAGGCAAGGAAAAGTAAAGAAAAAGAGGCAAAAAAAATTCAAGCGAGAGAGGAAGAAGAGGCAAGGAAAAATAAAGAAAAAGAGGCAAAAAAAATTCAAGCGAGAGAGGAAGAAGAGGCAAGAAAACGAGAGAAAGAAGCAAAGGAAAATAAAGACAGAGAGGAAGAAGAGACAAAAAATAGGAAAGCGAAAGAGGCAAAGAAAAAGAAAGAGAAAGAGGAAGAAGAAGCAAGGAAAATGAAAGAGATAGCAGAAAATAAAAAGAAAGAGAAAGAGGAAGAAGAAGCAAGGAGAAATAAACAGAGAGAAGCAAAGCAAAAATATAAAGAGGAAGAAGAGGCAAGGAGAAAGAAAGAAAGAGAGAAAAAGGAAAAAGAGAAAGAGGAAAAGGAAAAGAAAGAGAGGGAAGAAGAAGAGGCAAGGAGAAATGCAGAGAGAGAGGCAAAGGAAAAGAAAGAGAGAGAGGAAGAAGAGGCAAGGAAAAATCAACCACCACCTCCACCTCACGTTCCTTATGAAGATTTAGATGCCCGTGGCATATATGGAAAACGTAAATTGAAAAGATTAGAAGATGATAAAAGCAAAGCTTCATCATCAAAAAGGGGGGTTAATCTCAAAAATCCTACATATGGTGAACATTTTTTGGATAATATCGAAAAAAAATAATTTATATGCTTTATTTGCTTTTTGGCATGTTTATATTTAATAAATCGTTTTTTTTTCTTGTTAGATTATTTATCTCTATAAAACTGACTTTCACTTTTAAAGTTCTAGCGAATATGTACAATGGAATCAGAATTATAACGAACAAACTAAATAATTTTGTAAATGTTTATTATGAATCGTACTTCATTTTTGGTGAGTGGATAAGGTGTATAGCATGAAATGTTACAATCCCAATGGCTAGTGGTTCGAGTCTAGTCGAAATCAATTTTTTCGTTGAGGGTTATATAATATTTTATACTGATTGAAAATTGAATTTAAGAATGCCATTTCATTCTGAGGACGGCGCGTTAATCACGCAAGTAATAACACAATACTACAGTAGCCATTTATTTATCATAAAATATATATTGTTTTTTTTTTAACAAATTTATTTAACAATATTACAACTGAGTCAGAGGTCATCTAGTAATTTATCTATCTTAGATTAGTTTCTCGGATTAAAAAGAGTAACCTATTGGATAAGAATACTTTCTTATTCTAAATCAAACTGCCCAGCTCCAGCGGTTTCTGCCTTTGGAGTCTCCTCACTCCGTTAGTGGTGTCCAACATACGACGGATATCTGCATTTTCGTGTAGAGATAAGCGCTTTACATGGTTCCTTGCTTGGTTCTTTATTGCATCGGTGACATTTTCCGTCTTCAAGTCTCTATGAAGGTTGTTATTCCTAATGTACAATGGGGCATTCACAATCTTTCGTAGCGCTTTATTATGGAAGCATGTATCATTTGTACATTGGTCTTCTTGGCACAACCCCAAAGTTGGATACCATAGGTCCATACTGGTTTTAGCATTTGTCTGTATAGAAGCAATTTGTTGTGTATTGTGAGCTCAGAATTTCTACACATGAGCCAGTTCATTTTTCTATATTTGATGTTTAACTCTTCTTTTTTCTTCTTGATGTGCTCTTTCCATCTTAGCTTAGCATCGAGGGTCATGGCAAGGTTTTTAGCTGTCATATGGAATTTGGTATTAGTTGAGAACCACGGGAAAACAGTTTACATTTTGATTTGTAAAGTTCACGTGTACTGATTTGGCTTCATTTAATAAGATGCTCCAGTTTTTAGTCCAGTTGCTCACCGTGTTAACTGCATTTTGAAGTATGCTTGTTGCTTCCGAAATATCTTTTCCAACTGCTAGAATAGCTGTATCATCTGCAAATATCGCTACTGTACAATTCATTCGGTAAGTCTCTCGTGTAAAGAATAAACAAAATAGGTCCAAGTAGTGGACTAGGTAGTGGTTGTGGTATACCTTCTGAAATTCTTTATTTCAGAGTACTGTAACCGCATGACTTGTTTTCCGCTAGGTACGATAGCTGCACACTAACCACTGTATGAATAGGAAGCTCATGTCGGCTTGGGGGTCCCGTTACCACCGTACCAGCAGCCATGTTTCAAAAGTGTACCATTATAGTGTGCTTAAATATATAAAAAAAAATCGTTAGAAGGAAACTTGATGATTAGGAATTTGTAACTAGCATAAAAAAAAGTTCACACAACACTGTTTCTCATTACCCTCCACTAGCAAACTTCAGTTACCACATAATTGGTCGCCCGGTTTAACACACGAAAAAGAAACTAATCATCCGGTTAGAGAGTACGCATACGACACGCACGCCTTCCCTCGTATACGTAAGATATACCAAAATCACAGTAGTAGAGCAGGAGCCGTAGAGTAATAAAAATGAACGACATGGTACACGGTTTTTCCATACGCGATTCAAAGGATAATAAAATTTCGAACTGAAACGTAAAAATAAAATAATAATTTTTGATGACTCTCTCTCTCTCTCTCTAGCTTCACATCCCATGAAGGGATTTTGCTGCCCCCACTATGGTCCTCCAGCCGTCTCGGTCCATCGCTCTCGACCTCCAGTTTCGACATCCTAGTGCCTGTAGATCTTGTTCGACGTCGTCACGCCAGCGCAGTCGGGGTCTTCCTCTACGACGCACACCGGCTGGTTGTTGATGGAACACTTTATTGGTCATCCGTTGTTGTGGGGACCTTGCAACGTGGCCAAGCCATCTCACTCGATTGGATTTGATGAATCCGATAATATCGCAATCTCCAAGTATTTGCTTTATCTCGTGGTTCATGCGAATCCGATATTCATTGTTCGCGACTTTAATTGGACCAAAGATGGAGCGAATGACCTTCCTTTCGAAAGTTGATAACAATCTACAATCATTAGTGGTCATGGTCCAGCTCTCGCTTCCGAAAGCCAGCACAGGTCTTATTAGTGCTTTATAAAGTACCCACTTCCTCTACTGTGGGATATTCGACGAAGACCTCATCACCTGGAGGAACTATTGCTCTAATGGGGGTCACGTCGTCATTCCGATTTAGTAGATTTTGAAAGTAGGTTTGCCATACTGAGAGAACATCAGCCACGTTTGTTCTCAATTCTCTTTTCCCGTCTTTGATGGCTGTACTTCTTGGGTGGAAGTCTTTAGTGAGATTCCTGGCATTAGCAAAACAGTCCCTTGAATTTCCTACTTCCGCTTGGAAGCTGATGTTTTCGATGCATAATCTCATATGATCGCGTTTCTTTTGACGAAGGTATTTACTCGTGGCTTTCCTGGCGCGGAGATATTCTGCATGTGTGCTTCTAGTGTTGCGAGCCAACCATTTTTCTCGAAGCATTTGTTTATTTGCGACGATCAGGCGACATTGATCATCGAACCAATCATTGCGGGGTCTCGGAGGTCTTCTTCCGATAGTGTTTTGCGCCGCGGTGGTAATGGCTGACTGTATTGTGTGCCACTGCTCCTGGATGTTAGAAGGAGCTTCTTCGTTGTTGCTAGGCCGCTCTAGATAGTTAGTGACAGCTGATTGGTAACTCTGCAGTGACGCTTGGTCTTTAAGAGCATCCACATTCCATCGAACGGTTTTTTGTGCCTGTCTGTTGAACGTTGATGACCGTTTGCACTTATATTTAAATATGACAAGCAAATGATCGCTGTCCATATCTGCACCTCTGTAGGATCTAACGTCAGATATACTGGTCGAGTGTCTCTTAGACACCATGACGTGATCGATTTGGTTTTCCGTTCTTCCATCATTCGATCTCCACGTTACTTTGTGGATTCTCTTATGTGGGAAAAACGTACTTGATACAATGCCAGGTCGGTGACGCGTTGGCCGTTGTTGTTACTAGTTAGATGCAGACTGTTAGGACCGATGTGCGATGTATTTTCTGTACTCCTACCGATTTTTGCATTAAAGTCGCCCACGATGATTTTAATGTCGTGGTGCGGTATGTTATTGATGACTTCCTCCAGCTCGACAAAAAATAAATCTTTGATGTCATCCGATTTATCTTCGGTGGGTGCATGCACATTAACGATCGTGATGTTAAATTTCTTAGTGCGAAGTCTGACCGTGCACATCCGCATGTTGATCGGGCGGAAATCGATGATATGGTGCTTCACGCGCCGATGGACGAGGAAGCCAACTCCAAATTCTCCTCCGTTCTTATGGCCGCTGTAATGAAGAGTGTAACCATTGGTGGTGTCATGGATCCCACTCCCCGACCATCTAAGCTCTTGTAGTGCAAGTACGTCTAATGTGTAACTCTTTGCTTGGTTCGAAAGGTTCTGGAGATCTCCAGGTCTTAAGAGGCTAAGCACGTTCCATGTTCCCATTTTTAAAGCGTTGTCCGTGTACAATTTCAGAGGTCGAGTTGGTAATGAATCCGATATGGTAATCCGAGGCATTTGTTTAGGGTTCATAACTTAAATGGTTTTTATGAGGGAAGGTTGTTGGCCTGCCGCTCAACCCGCTTGTTACTTGTGTGGGTCACGTACTGGTGAGAATCTTAAGGCATCCAGTCCTACCATGAACACATTTATATAGCGAGCCGCTTGATACAAGACAGACGCCCGCTTCAGCCGCTCCTAACATGGAGAACAGACGCTGGTTTGGTATTGGTTTTAAGGCGCCAATAACCCGCCCTGACATGTAGTGTCCATGACTATAAACAGGATTTAGTCTGCTCGTCTCAACTACACCGCCTGATTCATTTAGCGTTACCCAGGGAGCACCGGCGAGGAAGAATGAATCTCGGACTTCGCCCCCCATTTTTGATGACGATGTCCTTAAAATTGACTCTCAAAGTGGTAAGTGTCGTTGCTAAAAAAAAACGACAAGGTACACGGATAGTTATTTGACTAACATAATGTAGATCTCCAATCATAAAAAAATTATTCAAGCGTCGAACAGTTTTTGGTGACCTTCAGTAAGAAAATGAGATTTGAAACAGGTGTTGTCGTTGTTAAAAAAAAAACAATAAGGTACACGGCAAATTCGTAAATCATTTGAAAGGTTTTAATGCGTGCTTTCCAAATATATACTTGGTTTTTATATAGGCGATGACAAAGATGGTCAATTTCACCAAAATTAGACAGAAATTGGTGTTTTTTTCATATATAATAAGTATAGATAAGTATAGAAGCAATTTGTTGCGTATGTATGCTTAATTTATTTTCTCTATTTCGGTTTTAGTTTTCAATAATATATGTGGGAATTATGATGGGTATTCGAGAATACAGAATAAAAATCTATATATGTTATTGTAAATGTTTGTTCGTCGGTAAATGTGCATATTTACCATATGATATATATATATATATATATATATATATATATATATATATATATATATATATATATATATATATATATATATATATATATATATATATATATATATATATATATATATATATACATATATATATATATATATATATATATATATATATATATATATATATATATATATATATATATATATATATATATATATATATATATATATATATATATATATATATATATATATATATATATATATATATATATATATATATATATATATATATATATATATATATATATATATATATATATATATATATATATATATATATATATATATATATATATATATATATATATATATATATATATATATATATATATATATATATATATATATATATATATATATATATATATATATATATATATATATATATATATATATATATATATATATATATATATATATTTATATATATATATATGTATATATGTATATATATATGTATATATGTATATATATATATATATATATATATATATATATATATATATATATATATATATATATATATATATATATATATATATATATATATATATATATATATATATATATATATATATATATATATATATATATATATATATATATATATATATATATATATATATATATATATATATATATATATATATATATATATATATATATATATATATATATATATATATATATATATATATATATATATATATATATATATATATATATATATATATATATATATATATATATATATATATATATATATATATATATATATATATATATATATATATATATATATATATATATATATATATATATATATATATATATATATATATATATATATATATATATATATATATATATATATATATATATATATATATATATATATATATATATATATATATATATATATATATATATATATATATATATATATATATATATATATATATATATATATATATATATATATATATATATATATATATATATATATTTTGTTTAAATTTAGTTTACTTAAAACAAGACAAATTATAATTTTCAAAAAAAAATTAATTTAGCAACAATTGGTTTATAGTTAAAAAGTATTGTCTTCCTCATCACTCGAATGTATGCCAATTTCATCATTCTCTTCGTCACTGCTTTCATTTTCATCTAATATTTGATGTACATCAGTTGGTGTTTGATTCCCACCGAACCAGTAAAAATCTAGAGAGTTATCTTTCTCTATCCATCCATTATTTTGTGGTGCGAAATGTGGTGGCTTCATATGCACAGCACTCTTCCAGATGGCCGTTATGAAATTAACTCTCTTAATTTTTTGGTATAAAACCGAAAAACAAAGAGGTAACATATGTAGATGCATCAAATTCTGAAACAATACATTATAATATATGTATAATATATTAAAAGTAAATTGGAGCATACATACCTTTAATTTTGTTAAGTGGATTTTTATCCGAATATTTACAAAGTTTATTAAACAAAATAAACCTTAATTTATTTACCGATGTGACTGTGGGGTTGCCATACATCGAACACACAAAATTTTCTAGTTTTGAAGAAACAGCCTCTTCCACTTCTTCAGATAAACCTGTTGTAGTAATTTGAATGGTTTTATTTTTCCTTTTCCATGAAATACCGCTGAAAAATCACATCCAGTGAAAGCATGGAATGCTGGTAAAGATTTACAAATTGAACTTCCGAGATGTTCATATAATTTGTGAAGTTCTATATATCTTAAAGAATTATTAGATACCCGCCCAACTTCCATATAAATTTTCAAATTTGGAAAATTACACATATTTCCCAATATAATTATCATAATATCCGTATCTATTGCTCGAACAACTACATTTTGTGACATGCTATTTATCTTGCTTAGATGAAATACAATTTTGACATCAGCTTCTTCGTGCTCACAGTATAGGTCTGCAACATTTTCACAGCATATTTCACCTTCAATTGCACTAAATTTATAACATTCGTTTTCGGCTGAACAATACAATATTTTTTCATTAAAACAACTGTAAAAATTTGATCCATAATTTTGTAGCGTTGTAACAAAAAAGTTTACAAATTTGGTTTTGAATGATTCCGATTGTAGAGCCTGATGGAGATTACGAGGTAATTTTTGGTCAAGTCCAATTATATTATAAACATCTTGACGGTTCGACATACGTCTGTTTCGTTCTACATCTTTTATAGATGGACTACGATAGGTATCGTAAATCAGACGGATTTCTTTTGCTTGGGATTTAAACATTTTATTTAACACATGCTTAACAAACCACCATAAGTTGTAGGAACATCACTAAGCATATGCAATAACGACATTCCATCAAAAATAATTGTATCAATTGAAGATGGTTGAGAACTATTTACTTTTCCTTCGATATGTATTAAAAGTTTAGATTTTTGCGTCTTGTGAGGAGTTCCATCCGGGTGACATAACGACAATGGTATTGGTGTTAAAGGATACGTTAATACCAATTCCATATTAATTTGTTTTTCAATGGCAATGAAGATGATCCAGGCAAATAAATTACGTTCAAGTTTTACACTTCGTAATTTATCACTACTACCAGTCTCTCTTTTCGTTGATATAGACTCTTTTGAAAAATTCGAAATTATATTTTTTTTATAGGTTTTAGAAATCTTTGCGGTTCTTCTAAGCACTCTGTTATAAAACAATTTTTCTGGTTGTCCCCGAAATCAAAAATATTTAACAAAAATTTTGAAGTAACGGCAGAAGTTGATTTTCCAGAACTAATATTAAAAAGCTTTGGGGTTTCTAATGTTTTGAATGGATTGCAGCAATTTATAATTTGTATTTTTAATTTTTGCAAGTCCTCATTATTTTTCTTAATCATATTTGGACGTAAATCTTTAGAAACATCGTCATTGGAATTAAAATGTAAACTGTTAAAAAATATTGAGCATAATGAAGTCCTTAAATAATGACTTTTTGACCATCGTTGTCTTGCTGTGATGGAATTCGTAAATGCAGTTATGCCTGTATATTTGTTAGCTGAATCTGCATTAATAGTTTGTTCCAATGTTAAATCTATTGGTAATTTCGAAAAAATTTTCTTGGTACGTTTTATGCCAAATCCACCATTTCTAAAGCTGTTCTCTAAGCCTGGATGCGTTTGGTTTAAGTTGTATACATTTTTTAAATATTTAGTCAGCCATCGAGCATAATTACAATGGTTAAATGTAAAAAATAGTGAAGATATTTTTTCAAGACAGATTAAATAGGCTTCGAAATGCCCCATTCTTATACAACGAGAAAATTCACGATATAACGAAACCAATTCAATATAAATGCACCAAAACTTAGCTGTTTCATCATGTTCTCCAGTTAATGTCTGTTCTTTATATATATAATACTTCTCTAATATGTCTGAAAGATCTTTCGAAATGTTGGGAGATTCTTCAAATGCTTCTAATGATTCTAATTCATATTTTATTAATATAGAATTGATTAAAATTGCTTTTTTTTCTAAAAACTCCTCAAAGTGTAACATTTGAAATGCTGTTCCCAAAAGCAAATGTAGTCGTTTGCACCTATAATATAAATAAGAATGAAATAAAATAGGAAAGTTATCTTTACATATCATGAATACCTATTGTAATGTTTTCCTGTAATAAAGGTATAAGTGGAACCTAAAGCAAGAATTCCACTTTCTTGGAGGATATATTCACCACCGGATCCATCTAAGTATTTACCAATTATCTTGAAGTAAGCTAACTCTATATGAAATGTCCCTAATTGTATAAATAAGTTATCGTAAATGGGCGATTCATTTTCTTGTATCTCCAACGCGTTTTTTGCTATAGCCAAATCATATGTAACAGTCATATAAGTTTGGTGGCATTTTTCCATTATTTCCACCGATCTCCTCATAGTTTCGGCTACGATTGAAGCCGAAGTTGGAGAACTATTTATTTGTGGGAGATACCAAACACCTTGTTGGATATTATTATCAATAATGATTCTAGAGTTCCAACCAACCCACATTGGAACGTTTTCACATTTAAGAACTAAGGAAATTATCCATAAGTTATCTATTTTTTTATATGTTTGTATTTGGGAAGTTTCGTTTAAACATATTCCATCTGATAAAGTAGCATTTCTTGCTTTTTTATATAATGGTTCTATATAAGTTCTTTCTCCATCGTAAGCTCTTCGTTTACGTTTGTACCCAGTAGATGTTGAAGGTAATGAAATTGATTTTTGGAGATATTGGGTTTCTGCAACTATGTTTTGATAAGCTATTCCAACGTTGTCATGTAATGTATTTTTCCCGTTAGCAGTTTCCACATAACAATCATAATTGTCATAAGCTAATCCTGTATTTAAATTAGGATTAGGAAACATGCCTTCAGGTAAAATACCATCCTGTTGTGCATCTGAAGAGAAAACCAATTCTGTTTCATATTCCTCAACCAAGTTATAATTAATTGAGTGCCCCAATCGATTTAAAATGGTTACTATTTTTTTACTACCCGATATAGTTTTTATTGCCATTCCTTTAATGTTTAATTTTATAATTAATAAAAAATGTAATCTAAATAGTACTTAGATATTATTAGAATATTTTTAGCCGGCTTTATATCACCGTTGGTAGCACAATATATAATGTCACTACATATTGCATTTACTTTTGAAATTTTAAATGGATCATTAGTTTCTTTATGGCTGCAAATACAGCTCATTATGAAATTTTTCAAAATTTCAGGGATTTCACATTCACCGTTTATTAGCGCTGGTAACGTAACATTATTGGGTACTGGTTTTTTTTTATATTCATAATACTCTCACGAATTTTTTTTGCAGTGTTACTGGTAAAAATAATAGGTATACTATACTCGTATTAATAATTTATGTTTTTGCTATTTACTATATACAAATAAGTTTATTGTTCGGCGAAATTACTAACTAATTACTAATATAATAAGATTTCAAATTCTTACGTGAACATTTCAATATAGTTATCCGTTTGCATTTTTTGATGGTACAAAATGTCACAATTTGGTAAGGCAGTACCACTCTTGTGCAATACTGTAGTTTTTCTACTAATTTTTGTAATAGTTACTTTACTTCCAAACTCGTCCATAATACGCTTTTGCAAGTAGTATTTAATAATGTACGAAGGAACAACAAAATCATTTTCCGAATAAAGCTTAATAGACCGGGAGCCGTAGAGTAACAAAAATGAACGAAAACGTACACGGTTCCTCTATACGCGATTCAAAGGATAATAAAATTTCGAACTGAAACGTAAAAATAAAATAATAATTTTTATTGACGATGTCCTTCAAATTGACTCTCAAAGTGGTAAGTGTCGTTGTTATAAAAAACGACAAGATACACGGATAGTTATTTGACTAACATCTAACTCGTGATCGCGTTGTTGTTGTTTCACATGTAAAATTTGATCTGATCTGGATCATGGTGGTGTCATGAAATGCAGCTATTACTACCCAATTGAATATTTTTAGCCGGACAATAGAGCAGGAGCCGTAGAGTAATAAAAATGAACGACATGGTACATTTTTATTACTCTACGGCTCCTGCTCTATTGTTACTGGGTGGGTATCTTTATCGTAGATGTATCCGTCAAAAAAAAAAAAACGAACCAATTTATATACAAACAGACGATATAATGCTGTTCAATGGTATTGATCCACATGGATATTATTTTATAAAAGTATTGGGGAACGCCGTTGTACTTTAGCCCCCATCGGTTTTGTTATGATTTACTTGGTTGCGCAAATACTCCTCAGGTTTGAGAGTATCAACCGGATTTAGATACAGCTCGTATAGACGTTACCGTAATGTACCGTTATTAGATTCCTTATCGTCGATTATAGCGCACCAATTTACACAGCTTGCGAATATAAGTACGGTCTCGCCTGCCGCGTGTTCTCACAAGAATTTAATAAATAAAAAGAACAGGCACACTGGTAATCAGCTTGTTTAATACCAATCCAATATATGATCAATTGATATGATCAATTTGCGCGGAATAAGTTTTATTTCTGTCTCTTAATGGTCTTTTTTTAATATTTCGATCAATTTCCAATTCAAACAAGAACTTCACAGCACAACCATTTATTTTTTTGAGTTTAATATTTAGGTTTCATAAATAAAAACACCACAGAATTCGACATATTACTAATTAACATTTATTTAATTTTTGGTTTTTAAAATTGCACATATATATAAATATTTATTTTTTCAAGTACTTTTTTTGTTTTGTTTATTTTTGGTTCACAATAATTAAGAATTACACAATTATTTTTTTTTTGTTCACAATGATTAGAAATTACAATTTGTATATATAAAGTTACATAAACCAGATTTTTATTTTATATTTTTTTCTTGGTTACCTTAGAACCTTACTGCCTCGAATTCTGAAACTTGACTAGATGATCTTTTTCTTTTCACCTCGCACTCCCAATATTCGTGCCATTTTCCCCTGCCTTCTGAATAACACACCAACACTCGCTCATTAATTGATAGCTGATAGTAAAAATTATACACTAACAACTGTCGGTGTAATAAAGGTAATTACCTAAAAACAAAATTATTGAAGAGAATAATTAGTACAGGTGGTATTACATGATAAAGAGCCTATTGCATCAAATGGAAATGATGTGCTAAAATTAGTGCGATCGTTACAGTTTTCATTTTTAAATTTGACTCTGGAAGTGTCGATCAGCTACGTACGATTTAAGAATTTGATAAAATTGCTTAGGCAGATCTCGATGCAGTTTAAATTCAAGCCCTTAGTGCCAAACTTTGTCGAAAGCTTGAGCTACGTCTAAGAAAATACTGGAGCATATTTCCTTATTCTCAAGTGCATCCTCAATGACCCTTTATTCTGTGAACTTGTTCAAATGTAGAGTGATTTTCTCTTAACCCATATTGGTGTGGTGAAATTGAAAATTTCACTTCTATTATAGGTTTGATTCTCTTCAGCAACAATTTTTCAAATGGTTTTGATATGACTAGAAGTAGTGATATCGGCCAATATAATTTTTTATCGTTTCCTGGTTTACCTGGTTTAGGAATCATTAATTATTACTTCGACCACCTTCCATTGTCGTGGAAAATATTTCAATTTGAAAGCTGCATTAATTATTTGATTTAATTTACGCAAACCTTTCTCGGGAATGGCTTTCACAATTTTCCTATAGTTATTAAGTCATAACCTGGAGCTTTCCTGATACTTAAGTTACTATTGATATCAGTTTTAAGCTCCAATAAAGTCACATGCCTTATATGTCAAGATCATTTGCTTTGTTTTCGACTGTTATATTGTCATTTGCTGAGCAAATAGAGAGACTTTCTGTTTGTCACTTTTAGCCCATGAACCGTCATCGCATTTGATAGGCGGCACATGCATTTTGGATCTTTTTAGTCCATTCGTGGTTTTCCAAAGCGAGTAATCGTCATCCCTTAGTTCAGAAAGACGCGTCGTACTCGCTTAGTTATGCTTTCGTTCTTTATTTCCTTTATTAGTTGTTTTAAATTGTTGCACAAACAATTTAGAATAGTTTTGTGTTGCGATGAACGAGAGTGCTGTCAGTTTTTGCGAGCTTTCCGTTTTTCTTTGAGTAGCTCTCTGACTTCAAGAGGATAGTTAACTTTCCCAAACCGCTTGTTGGATATTGTTATTAAATATTTCTAGTTCATCTTCCAGCTACATTGGGAATAGATCCCAATTTGTTTTATTGTTTGTTAACTTAGGTGAAATATTTTTTTTTATTATCATTGTACTCAGCGTCATGATCACAGGTGAGTGGCCTGATGATAGTCCTTCATATTCCTTCACTATTTTCAATGCATGTGTAGTCCTCTAAAACAGCGTTTATGTACCTTGGTCGAATGTATGGAGACTAACCGACAGTGTACCTGATTTATGAACGAGGAAATCATTAAAACTAAATGTTTAATATTATTTTTAACAATTACGGTAGACCTGCCTCTAGCGTTTCTTGCTGGATGAATAGCATGGTAGCATTGATAGTCACGTATTTTAATAAATGAAGTTTCTGTTAAATGAGTTTCCGAGATAAGACATATATCTATTTTTTCTAAGTTTAGAAAAATTTCTAGCTCTGGAACATGCTGTGGTAATCCATTCGCGTTCCAAATAACAATTCTAAGTTATCTATTCATTTGATTAGTGCAGCATTGATGTAAGCTCATTCGTAGCTTCTTGTTTATCCAGCCGCTTATATATAGTTTCTAGACCACGTTCTTGTTTTGCTAGGCGTGCATTTAGCATTTCTATACTTCAAAATATCCTTTCTAGTGGATTTTCTTTAATAGTATTCTGCTGCGTTATCTAAGAGTAGGATCTCCTCTCTGGCCCTATGGGCTCTGGTTGTGTCGGCACTCTAGTTGTAGTTGGAATCCTTTCCCTTCTAACATTACTGTTTTGGGTCGATTGGTGTGTTTTATTTCTTGAGCTTTGCAGTTGTACCGCTACTTCGCAAAATGTATATTGTGTTGTGCTCGCGACATTTTAATAAACATCGACCCTTAAAACTAGGTTACAGCAGTTTTGTTATGAAGATGCATAGATTTTAAACAGTCGATTTGTCCCAAGTGTAATACAGAACGTACAATCAATTATTTTAGCAACTACGGCTTAATTGTTGCTGATGTACAGCCAAATAATAATTCGTACAGTATACGTTTAGATAAAATAAGTAAAATAATTCATTTAGGTGATGATGAATTTTATTTAAAAGGTGTTATTCATTATGAAAAATTTGCAAGTTAAAATATACCCGGTCACTTTCGAGCTTTTATAAAACGAAACAACATATGGGAACAACATGATGATTTGTTACCTTTTCCAATGGAAATTAATTCCAAACATAAAATTAATCCAGCTATTTTAATATACTCAAAGTATTAAACTGGTAAATCCAAATTCTAAACATATGACCAATACACTAAATTTATAAATAAATAAAAGAATCAAAATTTATTTTAAATTAAAAATTCACCTAACCTAAAACTAACTATTATAAACAAAATTAATTAAGGACTGCGGTCCGGGAGGGGAGCAAAGTCCAAGATTCATACCTCCACGCGGTGCTCCCTGGGTGATGCTAAATGAATCAGGAAACAGAACGGAGAAAACAAGTCTGAATAGACATCTCTAGAATTACTTGATTATGGCCCACAACCTACCCCTACACTTTCATATTAAATATCGCAAACGGAGCGGTATTCTAAAATCGGTGAGAAATTCCCCGAGGGTTTCGTTAATAAGGTGGTTATCAAAATTAGTGCATAAGAGTACACACAATCTGAGGGCATCCACAGATCTGAATAGACATCTCTAGAATTACTTGATTATGGCCCACAACCTACCCCTACACTTTCATATTAAATATCGCAAACGGAGCGGTATTCTAAAATCGGTGAGAAATTCCCCGAGGGTTTCGTTAATAAGGTGGTTATCAAAATTAGTCCATAAGAGTACACACAATCTGAGGGCATTCACTGATCTGAATAGACATCTCTAGAATTACTTGATTATGGCCCACAACCTACCCCTACACTTTCATATTAAATATCGCAAACGGAGCGGTATTCTAAAATCGGTGAGAAATTCCCCGAGGGTTTCGTTAATAAGGTGGTTATCAAAATTAGTGCATAAGAGTACACACAATCTGAGGGCATCCACAGATCTGAATAGACATCTCTAGAATTACTTGATTATGGCCCACAACCTACCCCTACACTTTCATATTAAATATCGCAAACGGAGCGGTATTCTAAAATCGGTGAGAAATTCCCCGAGGGTTTCGTTAATAAGGTGGTTATCAAAATTAGTCCATAAGAGTACACACAATCTGAGGGCATTCACAGATCTGAATAGACATCTCTAGAATTACTTGATTATGGCCCACAACCTACCCCTACACTTTCATATTAAATATCGCAAACGGAGCGGTATTCTAAAATCGGTGAGAAATTCCCCGAGGGTTTCGTTAATAAGGTGGTTATCAAAATTATTCCATAAGAGTACACATAAGCTTATGGGGTTCACAAATCACTCGTACATTTTTATTTACCTATTAACATCTACGGTTTAATATAAAAACGTTTAACCGCATAGACATATAATTTAACTTTACTTTTTTTTATTAAAATATAAGATGATTTATATATTTTTGTTTATCATGATTTTTAAATTTAAAGCCCCTATAAAATGATTTTTTGACTAAATAAAAAAAATTCAACCCTGCTACATTTTCTTTCGTGTATCACTACACTTTTGATTAAATTGTGTAAGTACACTTTTGAAAAATGATTTTTTGTGTAGCTACACTTTTGATAATTGATTAAAACTTCACACCGGTTAAGATTTCAATAGTTCAATTTCTGAAAAAATCATTGAATGGCCTGGCACTCTTGTTTATCCTAACTCTATTGCCTGTTTACAACAGTCAAATTTTGAAGAAATTCTGATGGGGATACAGGGGTGTAATTCGAAAAATAAAAATTCCATAGCTGAATTTCTGAAAAATTCATTGAATGGCCCGGCGCTCTTGCTTAGCCTAAATTCGCATTGATGCCACTATGTCCATTTGATGGGCCCTAATGCCTGTTAAAAACATTCAGAATTTTTTCAAAATGTGTTAACAGGCATTACGGCCTATCAAGTGGTCATAGTGGTATCAATGCAAATTAAGGTTAAACAAGAGCGCCGGGCCATTCAACGAATTTTTCAGAAATTGAACTATGGGAATATTATCAAATTACACCCCCGTATCCCCATCAGAATTTCGTTAACCGGTTAATTTCGTTTCATATACGGGGGGGCATTATCGATTTTTTTGATCTTTCGGCTGGAAAATTTCGGCTAACATACTATTAAAATGTTTTTTTTCAAATAAATAAATTCAGTTTTATTAGAGGCTTCTAATTTAAAACAATTCTTAAATAATTAAGAAAAGTACGTTCTGGTTATGGAATCAAGTACTGGGCTTTCTATACGTATATATAGTGACGGCTAAGTAACGCCTGCATATATCCAGAGAAAACGGCTTCGTGATAGTTTAAACGTGCTTGAACATGCCAAATAAAAGGTAATTAACACTATAACTTCACATTGTTAATATGGAATGGGTACAAAAAGCCGAATGTCGAAGGGTCGAATGGGTCGAAGGGCCGAATGTGTCGAAGGGCCGAATGTGTCGAAGAGCCGAATGTGTCGAAGGGCCGAATGTGTCGAAGGGCCGAATGTCTAAGGGCCGAATGGGTCGAAGGTTCGATTTTTGTGTTTAGAAATATAATTTTTTAAATTTGTTGTTTTATTGAATATTTTGTAAATTTTTTTTATTAAACATATATGATATTTTTATGAATTTATGTATTTTACAATTTTTCATCACGTATCCAGTCAGCGGTACATTTTGGTGAAGGAAAATTTTGTCATGCGCCACCAATAAGTATATCTTTTCCTGCCCGTTAACACAATTGTGTGGGTACTCTAAAAGTACCATGTCAATAATTTATTTTTGTATGTGTTTTGAACCAACTTACGCATTTGTGCTCTTTTAAAATTATTTCCGTCCGAAAAAAAAACAATATAACTATAACAATTGTGTTAGGTGTACTTCCACGCAAGCGAAATTTTTGGCGTAATTTTTTAAAAAAATTTCATCTTACCCAAATTTTTTATCAAAAACGCCGTTACATACAATGATTTTTTGCCCACACATTTGTGTGGTTTGGACTTAAATAGTGCAAATTTTTTTTTGTTTGAAAAAGGGATATGTAAAAAAAATAAATTAAATAAAAAATTAAAAACAATATATTTCAAAAAACAAAACAAAATAAAAAAAAAAATCGGCCCTTCGACCCATTCGGCCCTTCGACACATTCGGCCCTTCGACACATTTGGCCCTTCGACATTCGGCCGTTCGACCCATTCGGCCCTTCGACATTCGGCCCTTTGACACATTCGGCCCTTTGACACATTCGGCTCTTCGACATTCGGCCCTTCGACATTCGGTCCTTCGGCACATTCGGCCCTTTGAAATTCGGCCCTTCGACATTCGGCCCTTTGATATCATACCGTTAATATGTTTCTAGCTACTGATATACATACTAAGTGGAACTGAACATCTTTTTCCTGCAGCAAAATATACAGATGCCATACCACCTATTTTAAAGCTTCCAACAACATTACGTTTTGTAGCAGAAGGATCATACCAACGGGGGTAGAGCAAGGTTTTTTGATCACTATGGCTTAATACCACCGTATCTTTAGTAATGACAGAGACTTAAGAATCAAATTTTTGTAGCAAATACATATATTTTCAACAATCCGACCAAAAGAAAATCAAATCAAAAGATTATTTTTTAAATAAGGCTCACATGTTAATATCATAAGACCCGGCACCAAGCATGACCACCATTTTTTAATAGAAAAGGTTCTCACAGTTTGAACGTTATGATCGTAAGTATAAAGTATTATCTTTTTAAAAGCGAAATTTCAGAATTATACACTGCGGCTCATAAGCGTTAAAGCACCCCTTTTTCATGTATTATTGATCCAGTATTATGTTTACGAAACAACATTTGAATAAAATGACATACTTATCTGAAACGCAGTTTCATAATCTAAACAACAATGATATAAGGTTAATTTTACCCTCTACCTGTGCTTGGTCCAATGGGCGTAAACTGTTTATTACGGTACAGTTACAATCATAGTCTGTAGATATTTCCAGAAAAATTTATCAGTCGGGTTTATTCTATCTAGGTAATGATGGTTAAATTGTTTTTTTTTTTTTTGAAAAGATTTTAGTGAAATGCGTCAAATCCGATCAGTTGTAGTCTGATATTTACACTGTTAAAATCGTAAGCGAAATATCGAGTGACAATTATTTAAAATGCATCCAAGAAGAGAACTTAGTACTGAAACACGTACGCTTATAATAGCTTACCATACAGCTGGCATAACCAATTTACAGATTGCCAAATAAATGAAATTATACCACGCTACGGTCAGTTATAATGTTAAACAATATCGGGAAAGCGGTAGTATTTTTTTTAATAAAAGGCGTATTCGTGAGAAGATCTGTAGGTGAGCGCGCCAGTAAAGAGTCCATTGCCGCTACCATAAAGCATGGGGGTAGTCCAGAGATGATTTGGGTGCTATGTTACTGGTGCTAGTGTAGGCGATGTTGTGAAAATTGACGGCATGTTAAGAAAACATAAGGGTACCGACAAATTTTGAAGAACCACTCAATACCTTCAGGAATTCGACTTTAGGGTTAAAATTTAATATTTCACCAAGATAATGATCCAAAACATTGATGTAAATTATGTAAAAGCTATCTTCGCCATTTAGTGAATGAAGAAATGATTAACATTATGGAATGGCCTCTCCAGAGCCCTGACTTGAAACCTATTGAGTTACTGTGGATAGAACTGGACCGGGAAGTAAAGTAATCCGCTCCAACAGCGGCTACTGTTATGTGTAAGAAATTGGAATCAATTTAGAACTCAATAAAGGCAGAAACTTTGGCAAAACTTATTGCGAGAATGCCTCGACTGTGCGCTGTGTGTGATTGTTCAATCAAGAGGAGGTCTCATAGATGAAAGTAAAATTTCAATTAAACTTTTAATTTTTACATTTATTTAGTATATTGCCATAAATATATGTATGTATGTGTACCTAAAAAATAAACATTTTCTCATTTTTACTGAGTTTTTATATGTTTTAAGCTGTTTTCGACAGTGCCTAAACACTTATGAGCGGCAGTGTATGTTAAGTTGTAAAGTAAATATAACGTTTGGATTTCAAACAATTTAAAAAAAAAAAATTAAAAAATTATTTGAATTTAATTACGTGTTCAAATGTAGATGGCATGCAGATACATATATTGTTTTGAGTAAGTTCAGTGGAACGGATATAGAATTGTTTCTTTTTTTTGTTTTTGATTATTATTACGTCAGTACATGCAAGAAGTAGGTGGTGAAAAAAAAAGATTGCGTATGACGAGCTTGTAAAAGAAAAAAGTAATAAAATAAATTTATTAAAAAATTGAGTTTGTGTTTTTAAATATAAAAAAAAGGAAATATACAGTCCACAAGTGAATCAGAGTTTAAAATCCGGTTGAATCAGCATCATAACAAGATAATCTGAATATTGGTTAACATCATAACCAAAAATTTAGAGCGCCCATGGCATAACAGTGTACTTTACTTGCTCTGCATCTCCACCTGATATAATTTTTACCATTACCATTGAAGATAATTTGCAGGAAAATTTTCAATATGGCGTCGAGTGTTGTAAACGTACCATAAATTTGACATTTAGAAATCATTCGTTTGTTGAATATCAGTAGTGTCATACGATTTTTTTCGAAATGTTATCAAAAAATAAAACTATTTAAAACTAAATAGTTAAAAGAATTGCATCAAAGAGAGAATGAAGAAAACAGAACAAGAAAACCTCGTACTTTTTAGGTAAACCCATCTATATATATATATATATATAAAACAAAGTCGGGTTAGTTACACCATTTATAACTGAAGAACGGCTGGACCGATTTTTATGATCTTTGTTTTGTTGGATTTGTCTTCGCTCCGAATAGCATAATAACTATTAAAACATTGGAAAAATTCAACAACAAAAAATTTATCAAGAAAATTCACTTTTTCATACATTTAGTACATTTTTTTTTTTAATTTTATTCGTCTCAATACAGTGGTGGTTTAGGAAAAAAAGAAAAGTCGGAAAAACTCAAAAGAGAAGCTCCAAAAATCTAATAAAAAAAACCGTTTTTTATATGAATTTTTTAGGTGTAGTTTGTATGTGACGAGTGGTGCAGTGGTTAAAGCTTCGGTGCTTGGACCGCAAGGTACTGAATACGAATCCGACTGGAGGCTGCATGCACATTTACCATTTTATTTTTTATCCAATTTTTTTTATTTCATCTACTTTATCTATTTATATAGATAAAATCTTCGTCCGAATTACGATTTCAGTGCGAATAGTAGATTTTGACAGCTCCAAAAGAAGTTTTTTTCCTTTGCGATTTTAATATTAAATTTAATTTATTTTTGGTTTTGGTTATTTCATATGTATTAGTTAAGTGGTTTGTGGTTTAGCATATAATATTAAAATAAGTGGTGGAATTTAGTGAAATAAGAGATTGTGTGGTGTATGCCAACAACAATAAGAAAACAGTACTTTTTTGCGTACAATCGTACGTAATTTTTTTAGTGGTACAGAGTGTCCCAACACCGGACACCAGATTTTTTTTTTGGTTTTTTTCATTTTTTTTTATTCTGCGGAATTCTATTTTCGATCGGGATTTTTAAACGGTAAGTTCCCTTCGAAGATGTTCACTTTGTGAGGTTATCACATTTGTGATTGTGCGCACATCGATAATTGATTATGTAATTTTGGATTGTGTGATTAATTTTCCAGTATTATTTACAATGCCGCGAGCCAGAATATCTAATCTTTCACCACGAAGCCGTAATGCAATTAGACTTCGGACTATTGCGAATCAATCCACTGCAGATGAACAAGAATTCACACGAGAAGTGCGCCGCGTTAGTATGGCCCGACTTCGCGCTTCACAAAGACAAGCACAAAGAGAGGCAGTACGTCAAATGGCTCAGTTGACAATGAGAAATCGTCGAGCTTATCGCACAGATCAACAACGAGATAATTTACGACGCGCAAGAAGAAATCCTTCAAGTGTTGATTTGAATCGAATAGCGTTTCAATACGATTGCACAATTGACTACAACTCGCATCCTTTCGTTCGAATTGGCTCAATGGAGTTTGTGTGCGACCATTGCGGTGCATTGAAGTTCGCTGGAGAAACGCCTGGATTGTGCTGTCTCAGTGGCAAGGTGAGATTGCGTGCACCATTTGAACCGTTGCATTCATTGCTTCGTGGTGAGACACCAGAATCACGACATTTTCTATCCAACACTCAAAGATACAACGGATGTTTCCAAATGACTTAATTTGGAGCAGACATTATCGAAGAACGCAGATTCAATCCAACATTCAAGGTCATTTCTGACGAACGCCAATTTAATGCTCCAACAATAGATGAAGCCGCAGTTGTGATTGTTGGTGAAAACGTGGAACCGCGCGATATTGTGCTTACACGTCGCGACACTGGGCAACTGCAACGAATAAACGAAACACACCGTTCATACGATACATTGCGATACCCGCTGATGTTTTGGCAAGGAGACGATGGATATCACTTCAATATCAACATGATAAATCCATTGAGCGATGAGTACTGATATCAAAATTTCCATTATGACACTAATTTCAATGATTTCATTTCAGGTGAGGAAACTAACAAGAAGGTTAGCTCGATGAATTATTATGCATATCGTTTGATGATTCGTCAAAATGCTGACAACAATTTGCTGCGATTTCGTCGTTTACTTCAGCAATATTGCGTCGACATGTACGTCAAAATCGAAACGGAGCGCCTCATTTTCATTCGGTTGAACCAAGCTAAACTGCATTTGGAGGAGTATATCCATTTACGCGATGCAATCAGCACCGAAGGAGATGCAGCTAATGTTGGTCGATTGACTATTCTACCGGCGACGTACATTGGCAGCCCACGTGATATGCATGAAAATGCGCAAGATACAATGACATATGTTCGTCATTACGGTTGTCCAGATCTATTCATCACTTTTACTTGCAATTCGAAATGGATAGAGATTGTTCAACTGTTGCTACCCGGGCAAATAACAAGTGATCGGCACATCATTGCACGTGTCTTCAAACAAAAAATCCGGTCGCTGATGAACTACATTGTTAGGCATTGCGTATTTGGGGATACTCGATGTTGGATGTATTCAATTGAATGGCAGAAACGAGGCTTGCCGCATGCTCACATTCTTATTTGGTTAGTCGAAAAAATTCGACCAGACCAAATAGATGACATCATATGTGCCGAGATTCCTGATCCCGAAACCGATCCAGACCAGCATGATGTTGTAATTACGAACATGGTTCACGGTCCGTGTGGCTCCATCAATCCCCAATCACCGTGCATGGTCGACAACAAGTGTTCCAAGCGTTATCCACGAAATGTAACCGCTATCGCTGGCAATGATGGTTATCCACTGTACCGGCGTCGATCAGCCGATGATAACAGTAAAACTATCACAACGATAGTGAGAGGAAATGAGTTCGTGGTCGACAACACTTGGATTGTTCCATATTCGCCACTTCTTTCCAAAACATTCAAGGCGCATTGCAACGTGGAGTACTGCAATTCAGTGAAGTCCATCAAATACATTTGTAAATATGTCACGAAAGGCAGCGATATGGCGGTTTTTGGTGTTCAAAATACAAACGATGAAATCACGCATTATCAAGTTGGTCGATATGTGCCCTATTCATGAACGTCATCCCACTGTTGTACATTTGGCGGTGCATCTGGAGAATGGTCAACGAGTTTATTTCAACACATCGAATGTTGCTCAACGTGCTGAGACACCTCCAGCAACAACATTGACCAGTTTCTTTTCGATTTGTCAAAGTTATCCGTTTGCACGAACATTGCTCTACTCTGAGATGCCACGTTATTACACTTGGAACGCCTCATCAACAAAATTTCAACGTCGGAAGCAAGGCGATGAGGTTCCTGATCATCCAAATGTGCGTTCTACTTATGCTCTTGGTCGCATTTACACAGTTCATCCGAAGAATGACGAATGCTTCTACTTGCGGTTGTTGCTGGTGAATATTCGTGGGCCGACATCATTTGAATCACTTTGAGCTGTCAATGGTGTAGTGTGCCCAACATTTCGTGCTGCATTGCAACTTGCTTGAAAACGATACTCATTGGGACATGACAATCGCTGAATCAATTATTTCTGCAACTTCAAACCAGATACGCACATTATTTGCTATCATTGTTTCGACATGCTTCCCATCAAATCCACTTGAACTATGGAGCAAGTACAAGAATGACATATCAGAAGATATTTTACATCGAATTCGTGTCAGTTTCGGAAAACCCGATCTCGAGGTGAATGAGGAGATACATAACCAGGCTTTGCTTTTGATCGAAGACATGTGTTTTCGCATGTGCGGCAGTTTGTTAGTCAAATTAGGAATGCCAACGCCATGTCGTGGAATGAACGACGCTTTCAATCGAGAATTGGAACGTGAATATGAATATGATCGAGATGCATTGAACCAATCAGTTCGAACCAATGTACCACTGTTGAACCTCCAACAGAAAGGAGTGTACGATACGTTAATGAAGGCAATTCATGATGGAAATGGTGGATTATTTTTCCTCGAAGCGCCCGGTGGAACTGGGAAGACATTTCTCATATCATTGATTTTGGCCACTGTTCGTGCGAGATCCGATATTGCTGTAGCAGTTGCTTCTTCTGGGATAGCGGCCACATTGCTAGAAGGATGCCGAACAGCTCATTCAGCGTTGAAATTGCCGTTAAACCTTCAATCGGGTGAAAACCCCGACATGCAACATTGAAAACACTCAGCAATGGCGAAAGTTTTGGTAGCAAGTAAAATCAGTATCTGGGATGAATGTACAATGGCGCACAAACGCGCATTGGAAGCACTCGATAGAACTATGAAAGATCTACGCAATGACTCAAGATGTTTTGGAGGCGCAATGATTTTACTTTCTGGCGATTTCCGTCAAACAATACCAGTCATTCCAAGATCGACCGCTGCTGATGAAATAAACGCTTGCCTCAAATCAACGACTCTGTGGTGTTATGTGAAGAAACTTCAGCTGACGACAAACATGCGAGTTGCATTGCTAAACGATCCATCTGCCGAAGAATTCTGTAAGCAATTGCTGACTATCGGTAATGGCCGTGTTCCGGTCGACAAATCGAACGGATTGATTTCGTTTCCTCAGAACTTTTGCATTTTTGTCTCAACGAAGGACGAGCTCATCAACAAAGTGTTCCCGAACATCATTACTAACCACAAAAATCACAATTGGGTGAGTGAACGAGTAATTCTTGCGGCAAAGAACAAAGATGTTTATCACTTAAATTTTACAATTCAAAATCTAACCGTCGGTTCACTTCATTCCTTCAAATCTATTGACTGTGTGACAAACGAAGACGAAGCAACTAACTATCCAACTGAATTTTTAAACTCATTGGATCTACCTGGCTTGCCACCGCACAATTTACAACGACAACAAAAGTTGGCTCGGTAATCATCATGTTACGAAACCTGAATCAACCAAATACTATGTAACGGAACGCGTTTGGTGGTGAGAAAACTCATGGGCAACGTGATTCACACGACGATATTCCAAGGGAAGTTCAAAGGTGAGGAAGTTCTCATTTCGAGAATTCCGATGATCCCAACCGATATGCCATTCGAGTTTAAATGAATTCAATTTCCGATTCGTCTTGCATTCGCCATGACGGTCAACAAATCAAAAGGCCAATCCTTGAGTGTTTGTGGCCTGAATTTAGAAAATGAATGTTTCTCTCACGGCCAATTGTACGTAGCATGTTCACGTGTCGGCAAACCACCCGCTTTATTCGTTCTCGCACCTAACAATAAAACAAAAAATGTCGTATATCACAAGGTGCTACAATGAAGGGAAACGATTCCATTGCAACCAACCCAGCAAATATTTTAAAAGAAAGTAGTGCAACAATGCTACGCGAACCATTTCGATTCAATTCAATAAAACGAAACCCTTACTGCCACGTGAATTACATTCATTTCAATTTTTTGTAATTTCATTGAATTTAATTAATTTGGAGTATTCATTTACATCCCTATTCCCCTAGTCGCATCACTTCAAGTGACGTGACTACTCATCTTCCCGATTACTAGATCATTAATTCGAAACTTACAAAATAATTGTTCAATAATGTCGTTCTGGCTGTTTTTTTAATCTTAGTATGCTGTTTTATAAAAATTTCCTTGCGGCTGCTATCACTCCAAATGACAATTTCTATCACTTGAAATTTTGACGTGACAAATAAATAAAAAAAAAAATCAAACTATTGAAGCCAACTATAGCTTTAAAAAATTTTCATTGAGAGTTTTGCACAAAATTATTTAGTAAATTTTGATTTTAAGATCTAGTAACCAGGAAAAACCATAGTGACGTCGCATGAAATGATACGTCTAAGGGAATTGAGCTGTTAATCTTAATAAAAAACTAAATCTAATTAAGCTAATAACTTTAAAAAACATTTATTGATTTTGAGGCGGTACGAATTTCGCCGGGTCAGCTAGTTTTTAATAAAACGCGGCGAACAAGGCATAGAAATGGATTTGCTGAAAGACTAAGATTGGGGTTTAGGTAACAGTTTTAAAAATTTTACACGAATGCATGTCTGAGAATTTGAGGAAGTGTTAGCGTATTGGCCCACTGTATTTCTTTCAATTATATATACATTTCTAAATGTAATAAATTTATTTCGATGTATTGTATATAATATAATTCCTTTTATTTGTATGTTATATACTAAATACCAAAAAGCCTATAAAAAGAATGACCAGAAGATGACCAAGGGCAGTCTATATAGTACATGCAAATTAAAATGATCAAATTGTGAAATTTAATAAAAATAAAATTTAATAAAAGCTAAGTTTATAAATATCATAATCTTCGCGTGTTTTGAAATTACAAATAAATTCCTGAATTTTCCAAAATTCACAATAATGGGTTGCGTGCATGCTCGCGAAGGTTTCTGAGTTGGTAAATAGGGGGCTTGGTAGGGCTGGGACCCTGGGTCTAGGGGCATTGGTAAAATGTTATTCTAAAATTACTTATTTTGATGCTTCCGGTGATGCTTCCGATTCTGAATTTAGTACCTTATGAATTCCTGTCATATACGATTGTAACTACAGCGACGACGAGAAATTACTTGCAAAATATTCGTGCTTTTAATTTCTTCCGTGCAACGCCAGGTAATTCAGGTAGATCTAACATAAAAATAAGATAACTTGCACAAAAATTTACGAGAAAAAATCAAGGCTGCAACATTTTGAAATGCATTATTTGTCGAGGCTGATCCCTCCCCCCCCCACCCCGCTTAGCATTCCGGGCTTTTTATTTGAACTTTGAGGGACGTAGGAGCCGGGATCAGCCAACATGAGCGAACTATATATATAGAATCTAATAATGACACCTACTAAACCGAAAAATATTTGCACCATTTTGTTATGCAAGATTTAGTAATTGCCATATTTTCTACTTGCATCATTTTAGAATCCCATTTCCATCGCACGTATCGAATTTCAACAAAATCAGTTAAGAAATGGCCAAATTCCATCCCGATTAGCCATTTTCTAGAACATTACCGCAAACTCATTTTTGAATTTTGTGAAAACAACATCTAAGAGTACCATTTACCCACATGTCAAATTTTAAAAATTCAAAACGGGATTCTTTTTTATACAAAACGAGATTCTGAAAACCGGGATTTTGACAAACCGGCCCACCCATAATAAGTTGTAAAGAATGCTTTGATAAATACCGTAATAACTGTTACGAAATGAGAGTCTAATGAGAAAATTTTGAAAATAATGAATTTGTATTGTAGAACGGTACGAAATAACTATATAGAGGAAAATTATACATCTTTCACAAAACCAAGGACTAAATAAAGGACGCTAAATCCGGCTATGTGCCAAAATCTCCAGGATTCATTGCACAGGAACCAATGGGCCAATGTGTAGGTACAGCTGACGATCAGCATAGGCCTGTGGAGTATTTCCGCTATGTTGGTTTGTTTTAGTCGATTGCATCGCGTATGTGGCTTATTAATTGAGCGGACAATATTGAAGCACTCTGTAATTGATCTTATTGATATTTAGGTATCTTTTCGAAATATGAAAGCTTTGTTTATTGCATTGCACTATCTAGATTGCTATTTTAAAAAAACTTACTGAGAAATTTTCTACTGTGGCGGTTGTCACAGGGATTACCTGAAACTTCGACTACTGTCGAGCATTAGTGTAGGCCATTTGGAATTTAAATAATTTAGCCCCATTACTGTACGGGGCGGAATGAAAGTTCGTGTTAGTCTAAATATTTAACGATTTTCAACTTAAAGTTATCTAAGAAAAGCTTGGAAAGAAGTTTCGTGCCAGTCTCATTATGTAACGATTTTCAAAAAAAAATTTTACTAATTTTTGTTGAAAATCGTTACATACTGGGACTGGGTACGAAATTCTTTTCCATCTGGTACAGAAATGTAGCTACATTATTTGAATTCCAGATAGCCTACACTAATTCTCGACAGTCGCCGAAGTTTCAGGTAATCCCTGTGACAACCGCCACAGAAGAAAATTTCTTAGTAAATTTTTTGTTGAAAATCGTTACATACTGAGACTGGCACTAAATAAGGTTCTTCTTTTCACCTCGTATAGAAATAAGATTACATTATTTTGATTTACTTTGTTTTAAGTAACGTACACTAATTTGTGACAGTGGCTGAAGTCTCAGGCAATCTCTGTGAAAAACGCCTCATTGCAAAATGTTTTGGTATTTAAAAATGTTACGTAATATCATTATATGTACTCGTATTTTTAATAGAGACTAATTTTTTGAAATTTTCACTTAATTTGCTTTTCTTATACATATTTACGTATTATACGTATAATAAATCATCAATTTATTTTTCAATTTTGTCGTGTTAGCTTGTAAGATCAAATTTATTATTTTATTTATTTATTTATTCAAAAAAAAAAAAAATATAACGAATTTTGTGCCGAAAAAACGGCAGAAGCAAATTCGCGTAATACATAAAAATACAACATAATCCTAATATTTACAAAATTAAATGATTAAAATGAGTATAAAATGTGATAAAAGCTTACAATAAAATGACTAAGATACTACTACTATTACTACCATTACCACTACAACTACTTTTACTACTAAATTTCAACTTCATAACATGTGACTAAATACATCAAGTTTTATGTAATAACCCTGAATAAAAAGGAGATATCAACAGTTTCAAATAGCCATTGTTTAACTTTAGGTAAAAAGGACTTCAAAAGAATGTCCTTCCTAATGTAAATTGGTAACGCATTAAAAAGGTTGGTGCAGTGACCTGAATAGAGCGTCGGAAGTGGTCATTGAAGAATCTTGGGATGTTACAAAGAAATTGATGGTTACCGCGAAAATTGTAACGAAAATCGCTTCTCATTATTTGTTGACCACTTCGATTAAAAAAAACTCTCAATACCTTATAAACATACAAATGTTTCAACGGCAAAATATTCGTCGTAAAGAATAAATTCCATGATGGTTCAGTTCTTGGTTTCTTTAGATATATTCTCAAAATCATTTTCTGTAGAACATATAAAGGATACAAAGTAGCAGCATAACAACCACCCCAGCACGACAATCCATATTCTAATTTAGCCATAACTAGTGCATGGTAAGCTATTTTTAGAACCGACGGAGGGCAATAGTCACGAAGAAGGTAGAAAATTCTAGCAGTTGATGACAGATACTGGTTGACAGAATTAACATGCGTTTTCCAATTAAGGCAAGTGTCCAAGTGAACACCAAGATATTTAAACGAGTCAACTTGTTCGATATCAAAACACCCAGAGTGGCAACCATTAGACGCACATTCATACCTGCTGTGATTAGTCACCCGCGGTAAAATAGACATATTAAAGCTACCAGACAATTTAAACAACATGAATATTTAGTTTTCCGGCTTAAGATCAGGCGATGCTTGTCGAACCATGAGAGTACCACTTTTAGATCAGAATTGATCATCGAAATAACGTTGCTGGGAGAATTCCCACAGTAAGCCAGAGCTATGTCATCAGCAAACCCGGTTGAATAACCATGAAGATTCAATTTAAATACGGAGTTTGTATATAAATGAGAAACAGCAGAGGGCCTAATATTGAACCCTGGGGAACACCAACGTCAATAAATTTCGGATCGCTTAAATTATCATTAATCTTAACTCTCACCGATCTACCATCTAAATACGATGCAAACCACGTGTTTTCCACTCCCCTAAACCCTATATCATACATAATAGATAGAAGAAGCTTGTGATCAACCATATCAAAGGCTTTAGCTGTATCAATAAATAAAGCACCGCAACTATTACCTTTATTTAAACCAACGTTGATTGTATTTAGAAAATCTAACAAGGCTGATTCGGTACTCATACCATGACGTAAACCATGTTGATGGATACTCAGCACACCCGTTTTATCTAAAAACTGGAAACCCTATTTTTAACTACCTTTTCAAGAACTTTCAGGATCACTGGCTGCAAGGCAATAGGTCTATAATTACCTTTATCAAGGCGATTACCATTCTTGAAAAGGGGAATTATAGTTGCTGTTTTCAGTCGATCGGGTACAACTCCCATCTCAAAGGAAAGGTTGAAAATGTGTGCAAGAACAGGACTAATATGCCCAGCAATGTCTTTTAATATATAATTACTCAGGCCAACGTTATCAATTGAGTATTTAGGTTCTAAAGCACAAATAATTGAAAAAACTTCATTACTAGATACTGGGGTCATAAAAAACGTTGTCGGACCGAAATCAAAAGGCAAATCGAAACTAGATGACGTGTTGATAGAGTTAAATTTAGCACCTAGATCTTTAGCAACACTAGAAAAATAACAATTAAACTCATTAGCAATTTCTAGATCACTCGTAAGAAGTTCTCCGTTCTGTGCTAAAATAGATTTGACTAGTGAAGTTTTATGTTTACGAGTCAGAATCTCGTTCACTAAAATCCAGTTTTTTTTTATATCACCGCGGTTAGCGGAAAAACGCTTAGAATAATAGGTCTCCTTTTCTTTTTTGATATCTGCGTTAATTATGGTGCACATTCTGTTATAGCTATCACGAAGTACTGCATTATCAGGACGCCTATTTAACTTAGACCGCAGTTTATTCCTTTTATTAACACGTCGCGCAAGGTCAAAGGAGATCCAAGGCTGCAGGCGTTTAATTTTAGACGAGCAATATGTGTAGCAGCTTTCCAAGATAGTTAAAATATTATCCAAAAATACCTCAAGAGCTAGCGATGGATTGTCGATGTTAAAAATGAACCCCCAGTCCATATGATCCAACCTTTCATATAACAACAACAGATTGAGTTTCTTTCTACTTCTCGTGGAATTTTGGTTCAAATTAGTCCTTGGTAACAGTATCTGAGAAGCCTTGTTATAGTATGTTGATGTAAAAAAATTCGGGATAGGAATTAAAGGTAATGCAGTTTTTCTAAATTTTTCGGGCCAGCCCGAAAATATTACTGATTAAGCAAAGGCACATTTTTTTCGGGCTACTTTTCGGGCCATACATGTTAAAATACGGCTCTAAGTTGTGTGTTTGCTTTATTCAATAGTGTAAATATATTCACTGCTGGGTGGTTTGTTGGCATATATTTTAAAGGTTGTTACACAGTATTTGTGATAAATTTTAGTACTGTGGGTTTGAAAATTTAATGTATTTAATAACGACAACACTTAAAATCATTAAAATTTGTATCATTATATTTTTTGAATTTTTTAAACCCATATTTAACGGTCTTTTGAAATTAATTAAAATATATATTAGAAAACCTTGTATAGTTTCATCTTATACAGGGTTAACTAGCTAATAAATTATATAAAGGAAATTGGCTTAGTGAATACTTTTCGTGATCCAGCCAATTCGAATTTTTTTTTTACTAAAAACTTTGCTAGACAATTCGTAAAGGAATTAGTAAAATGTTCTCGGACATTTATCGACGCGATCACGTGAACATCTCCGGCACTAATAGAAAACGTATTATGCTTTAAAATTTCCCACACTAAACATAATAATATCCGAGGGTTCCGTCTATGTCGAATCACATTAAAAATAAATCATCCAGTTTCATTCATGCAGCAACGTCTATATAATTATTAAACTCACATTGTCGCCGCCAAATTGTCATATTTATGTTAATTCCAAAAAATTTGATATAATATTTACATTAATTACAAGGTTAATTAATTCAATTATAATTTTTTGTCATTTTTACACAACACTATCAAACCCAAAATAGCCAAAAAATTTCTTCTCAAACATTACAATTTTCGTTTTAATTTTTCGACTATAATTTATTTCTTGAGAAAGGAAATTGCTAATTATCTTTTTTTTTGTATTTATGGGAAAATTACTTGAATCATTATACTCGATATTTATTGAGTTATTTTATCGTGAATGGGGGGAGCGCTGCTGCGCTTGACGGTTATGTTCAAGGGAAGATCAATAAAATCGTATAGTTGTGTTTGAAATTCCTTCCGGCGAGATGGTAATTAATGAAATCTTCAAATTAAATTAATTTTAATTAAAACTAGGCCAAGTTCATGTGTATCGCGCATCACGTTTTGTTCGATATTTTGGCAGGTTCATAAGTGAGCATATACCCGATTCCAGTCTAAAACGATTATAAAATATATTCCAGCACATTACATAATTTTTCACAAGTTTGAAAAGGTGATCAAATCTAAAACGATAAGATATGTACAATTGATCGATTGCTTACTAATTGGTAATGGGGTTAATTAAACAAAACGTGATATGAAGTAATTGAAAGTAGTTTGAAGCTGATCTGTTTGTAAACTTGACATAGATTAAGAATTTAGCTTGCACTGCTTACATTTGTCTTGTATATACCGAGCATATTCTATTACATAATCATTTCACAATTTTATTAACATCATCAAGAATGGTTTTTGATACACAACATACAAGGCATAATGTTCTTAAGATTTTAAATGCATGGAGTAAACAATGGCTTAAGTAGCTTTACTTAAATACTTATTATCGGATCGACGCGCGCAAAATTGCATATTTAAATAATAAACGGTTTTTGTTAAATATTTACACATCAATTGAGAATCTCCCCGCAATATTGTTAGAATTTTTGACGATTTTAGAATATGTTTGATTAGTTGATTAGATCATCACTCGTTCCGGTTAATTTGTTATTTATTTATTCATTATTACCAAGTTTATCTAATATTATATAATTAAAAGTTTACAATGGTTACTGTTGAAAATGCGATGCTGTATCTAAAACAAAACCAAAATTCAACAAAAATTGAAAGCTGAATTATTGTAAACAACTTAAATTCAAATTCATCTTTTTCTTTTAAATGTAAAATCTTTTTAATATTTGAAACTACTATACAATTATCACCACTAAGCGCTATGCAATTTAATCCGCGTTATGCATATAGGCTATTCGTAATTTGTGTTTAAGTATTGTACAAACAAAATGATACTTCAATCTAACACTACCTCACTCATCATATTTTGATAAATACATGACCATTATACCATAATATTATCATTCTATTGTTACGTTCAACGCCCTGTTCACATTACATGACGCTTCGTACATTTTCTAAATGCCTGCCGCCGCGTCAGTGCGTTTAACGCGACAGGTGAAATTGTTTATTTGGCAATACTTTTATGTTGTGTAACGAAAAACAAGTTCTGATTTCGTTAGATCGGGTGGGGTTTATGGCTATAAAAAACAAAAAATTTGAAGCGGTCGGGGAGTTCGTGATGGTACACCGAGAGAGAGTACCAAATATTTAGTTTAGTGCGAGACCCCTTAAAGTTAAAAATATAATTTTGTTAGTAAGGGAAAATAATAAGTTAAAAATAAATATTTGAATTAGCTTAAGTGATAATCTTAATGTGAATTTTGTTGTTTTTTTTATAAATAACAATATACTGTACATATAAAATTTATTTAAATTAAACAAACACAATAACATTTAAAATTTAGTGCATTCACAAAGACTGTAAAAATAAAAAAAAAATAAAAAATCTGCAAGTGAAAAAAGACTGTTATAAATTTCTAATGTGTCCTTTATGTGATAATCATACTGAAATTCTACAGTTGTGAAAGAAAAAAAAAATATCAAAGATTAATTCGAGTGCATGAAAACTATATGAGAATTATAAGATAAAAAAAAAAATAAATAATAATTAAATTATAAGATAAATTTAACATAAATTTGTGATTAAATATAAACAAAAAAAAAAAAATATATATAAAACTTTCAGTGAAATCAATAAAATCGGTGAATTTGTTTGCGATATTGAAAAATTCCCAAACCCAAAACAAGCGTTAAATTTCTGTAAAGAACTGTTAAGTGCATAGACATTAAGGTGCGATAATTCCACGCTGTCAGTAAAATTATAATTAACTAAATAACATAAAACATAAAACCATAATAATAATATATACTTCAATCCTATGAACTAATATTAAAATAAAAATAATCTATTAATTAATATAACCATAACTAATTCTAAGTTTATATGCACCGAAACACAACCTCCACAGTGCGCGTATGATAATGATATTGTGTGTACCGTAGTATTTTCATAATTCCGAATGAAAATAAATTCAAATGTTCAGTGTACACAGTATACCAAAAATTATGTTAGCTGTTAGTGCATGCCACGACTCGAAATACCAGCACCGATACATTAATACGTGTGCCTGATATTATGTGCGAACGAGGGTATGCGAGAAGTATTTGGATACAAATCATTCAACGCTTCAACACATCATCTTTAATCCACAACTCTGCAATCAACATAAGATGGCGTTTATCAAGTAAATTTTTTTTATTTTTTTTTGGATTTATTTAATTTTTTTTTAAGGCACTAAATATTTCATAAGTCTTATATTTTTTTTTATTCTTGTTTCCTTTTTTTTATTTATTAAATTTTTATTAGAATGATGATGATCATTCTTGGTTTACATAAATATTATATGCGTATAGTAGTAGGTTTAGCTAGGTCGTAGTAGGTTAATTAAGTCCAATATTCTATTTTGTAATTATTTCTCTCAATTTTTGTTTTGAAATACAAACTTTATAATGCTATTTTGTAAAATTCAAATATTTATGGGTTCTTATTTGATTTCAATTATGAGAATGAGGGAGTAAATTCGTGGAGTATATCGTGGGTGGTGAGACTAGTGTGGTGGTTTTAGGTGAGTATGCTTCGTCCGCTTGAAATTTTTCTTTAGAACCTGATTTTTTTTCTTCCCTCTCAATCCTGTTGAGTTTTTCTATAATCCCTCCCAATCATATGCGGTCTGTCAAGATTATATCATCCTCCAAGAAAGCCCACCCCATAGCTCCTGAGCCTTAGCCGGACTCAAATGACCGCCTTGGAGGCTCTGATGTAATATTCAATTAAATTTCGGTTACGGCAGATATTTTCGGAACGATCATAGATGATCGTCATCCTATTTCAATCTGGCAATCCGTAACACTATGTTAAATACAATTATTTAAATGATTGATTTTATCATACTATGATTTATTTTATCATACTATGACATTCCTGATCATTATTCTTCATCATAACAATGATGATCACTGAACTCTTGATCATCTTCATCATAACAATGATGATCACTGAAAAAAAAATTTTTTTTTTTGAGTGATCATCATTGTTATGATGAAGAAGATCAAGAAGAATGATCAAGAATATCATAGTACGAGTATGATAAAATCAATCATTTAAATAATTGTATTTAACATACAATGATAATATTATAGTAAATACATACTGTTAAAGTTAGCCGAAAGTGCCAACCGAAAGTGTAAAAAATCGATAATGCAGATAGTGTCTCGACTGCTTCAGCCAAAAGTTAAATAAATTATATGCTACTGAAGTTAGCCGAAAATTTCAGCCGAAAAAATTGTGAAATAAATTAAAATCTGGAGTCTGGACGCATGTTTAGTGGTGATTTGGACTTGATGAAGTTAGACTAATTCGTAAATAACTGGATCCCGTATTTATAATTTGTCGTGTTAGGGGCCTATGAATTTGAGTTGTGCCACTAACAGTGAACATCTGTGCCAAAAATCAGGCCATATTTTATGTAGCTTCATAGTGAAATAAATTAAAATCTGATCTAATTAATTCGTAAATAGCTGGATCCCGTATTTATAATTTGTCGTGTTAGTGGCCTATGAATTTGAGTTGTGCCACTAGCAGTGAACACTTGTGCCAAAAATCAGGCCATATTTTATGTAGCTTCATAGTGAAATAAATTAAAATCTGGACGCATGTTTAGTGGTAATTTGAACTGGATGAAGTTAGACTAATTCGAAAATAGCTGGATCCCGTATTTATAATTTGTCGTGTTAGTGGCCTATGAATTTGAGTTGTGCCACTAACAGTGAACACCTGTGCCAAAAAGTAGGCCATTTTTTATGTAGCTTCATAGTGAAATAAATTAAAATCTGAACCCATGTTTAGTGGTAGTTTGAACTGGGTGAAGCTAAAAATTATTGGATGAATTTGATCATAAAGCAGCGTTTGTTTGGCCAAGGCAGAAATTTGGTATGCTTAATGCGCACATTTTCAAAATCAGATCGGGTGAAATTGATTCCATCATTGCAACTGAAATCCCGGATGAAGCTGTTGATCCGAAACACCTGTAACTTTCGGCTGGGGTTTCAATTTAATACATAACTTATTTAACTTTCGGCTGAAGCAGTCGAAACACTATCTGTATTATTGATTTTGTCACTTTCGGCTAACTTTAATAGGCTGGTAAATACAATCATGCGTATTTATCATATTTTTTTTCTGAGAGTTTTTTGCCAAGCTGTCAGGTTGATTGTACGAACATATAAAACCGCTATAAATAGTATTTTTTAGTACTTGTGCAATATTGCTTCGCGAGTTTAAACACAGATGACGTGTTAATGGTTTATCCAAATTTTACTCTAATGAATTTCTTATTGTCATTGGGGAGGTTTATTAGCTCAAAATTTGAAAATTCTAACGTTCGGAACAACTTTAGAAAAATCTTTTTCTTGTTCCTGCGATTTTCGATGCGGCAACATCAAAAGATAACAAAGCGATTATACAACAAGCGATTATATATTAAGTGTAACGGTTACCAATTGTGTCTATGAACTGTACAAAAAAAAACACGAATTTAACCGATAACAGACTTCTGGTAGATGTTTCGGTGATGCAGCATATTGCCGGCTAGGTGGCAGTGGTCGGTATGGGTTCTTTCCACCGTTTACCAGAAGCTTGATAATGCTGCTCTAAATCTTCGATTTCATTAAGCACACATACATATTACGTAGAAAAACAAAATTTCACAAAATTAAACTTAGGTGACTTTTAGGCATCAACATAAACCACACAACTCCGTTTTGTGACCTTCGGTCGCTTGGTCACTATTCCTACCCCACGCCTCCATATTATGTTTGATTCCAACAAAATTGAAACCCCCCTAAAGCGCTGTTGAAAACTTATCCCATCACAGATAACTAATTTTAATTACACATTCTTAACTTCACTTTAATCTATTGTAATAATGAATGAAAACCACACACAATACCATTATAAAACCAGAAACGCAGGAATACCACTTTCTGACACAACTTCTTCAAGCAAACACAAAAGTACAGGTCAAACCGAAAAAAAATAAAACGTTAATTACAAGAACACAAGTTTGGCTATAAATATTGATTTTTAATAAGCTAATAAATAAATAAATAGTTGAAACATGTTTATAATCTAAATACTTAAATTATAATATATATTGTATAATAAATAAATATGTAAAATAAATATATATGTAATATATGAGTAAATATAATTTTGTTAAATATAATTTAAATTTGTCTTAACCTTTTAGCATGTTTTCCTGCGAGCGTAAACTCGAACCATGGTACTCATAGGGTTAACATGCGACTTATCAATAAGAATAATATAAAAATATAATAATATAAAAAATAATAAATATAATCTTAAATATGTTTATTAGACAATGGAAATAGTACATGCAACAACCATTTAATATAACCGGGATCTTGAAAGCCGTTTTTTTTTTCGCCACGTTTTTCGCTCTAACCCAATATTGGTTGTACTTATAGCTGGACTTTAACGTTCTTGTTTGTGATTTCTTTTTTTTTTTTCAAGGACACAATCTATCGTAATTTGGGTGGCTTTTAATAATAAATAAATAAAAAAAATACGCTTACCAAGTAAACGGATATCTTGTATCGTATGCTACGGCTGTTCAATCAGATCCGTTTCTATAATTTAATAAAATTCACAAAGACAAACACTAATAAGAACTCATTTGATTCACAAACCCAAAAGCAGAAAATTACCTTGGTAAGCGCGGTCCAGAAAAATTAAACAAATAATATCCAGTATCTCAGCTGTTTGGAAATTAAATCCCGACTATGTAACGCACGATAATAGCACACAGGATAACTTTTCACTTAGAATTTTTTTCTTTTATTTATAATTTATTTGTAAAACTTATTTTTTTTTTTTAACACAAGCTACTAATAAAACAGCTGTGTAGAAATTTACTTTATGAGGTCCAGCTAGATAATGAACGATTCAAATATTTATTTAATTTTTCTGTTTTACGTAGGGGTAATTAAAACTGGTTTCCCGACCCGCCTCAATTTGATCTAGTACAAATATGTTTTATATTTTGAAAGAGTTGCATTGTTGCAATATAAATAGGTATAGTGCGCCACTAAATCCAATTTATTTATAAATGCAAGGTTGGGGTTTGTGTGTAGTATTCATAATAATTCATAAGGGCTATAAAATCAATGTAACACTCGATTGTTACATAAGCTGATTAAAATTTATTTATTTTTCAATAATAAACACAAAAAAAAATAATAATAATAATTTTGTAAATAAAATATTGTGAAATAAAATCAGTAAAATTTTGAGTTTTTATTTAAAATTTAATTTCCAACATCCCGCGACATCTATACAAAATTATACGGTTACCAATAATTTAAAAGAAGCTTCGACATTAATTCCTTAAATGCATTTCTAGACAGATTAAAGTCAAAAGCGGACAGTACTTTATTGTAAACATTTACCGTTGTTTTGCCTACAAAACGGCAATTTAATTTGGAAATCTTTATCGCAAATTTGGACTAAATATTGCACTAATTTCAATTCTACGAATAAACAGCGGCTTCATATTTATTAAATTACATCTACATCGATACGGGGAGCATGAAAGCAGGGATATTCTCTAGGCAACCGCCGTAGTACGTATATTAAAAATCGCTTCTGAACTCTCTCTATGCGATCTGAATATCTATAAAAATTAATTCATTTTTATTTGTTTGTTTCGAATGGGCGTCTCAGCCGCACAACCGATCGCCATGAAATTTTTACCATGTTCAAGTTGCATATCCAGAACCAACCTTATGATATTTTGGAAGGGGCTAGATCCCGGGGTCTAGGGACTGCGGTACAATTTTTTTCTAAAATTTTAATTTTCTTTAAATTTTTCCACGAAAATGAGTTTATGGGGCTGGTTATATGAAATTACTGACATGTTCGGATCCGAGGGGCCCAGCCCTGGATCAAAAATTAATTTTTACATGTATTGATACAAATATTTGATTATTCCAAAATGACTTCTCAGTTGCTCAACCGATCGCCATGAAATGTTTACCATTCAAATATTGCATGGTGAGGATCAATCGCACGATATTGTGAAAGGGAGTGGACCCCGCGGTCTAGGGGCTGTGGTATAAATTTTTTCAAAAATTTTATTTTTCTTTAAATTTTTCCACAAAAATGAGTTTACTGGGCTGGTTATATGAAATTACTGACATGTTTGAATCCGAGGGGCCCAGCCCTGGATCAAAAATTAATTTTTACATGTATAGATACAAATATTTGATTATTCCAAAATGACTTCTCAGTCGCTCAACCGATCGCCATGAAATGTTTACCATGGAAATGTTGCATATCCAGAACCAACCTTATCATATTTTGGAAGGGTCTGGACCCCGGGGTCTAGGGGCTGCAATACAAACTTTTTCAAAAATTTTAATTTTCTTTAAATTTTTCCACGAAAATGAGTTTATGGGGCTGGTTATATGAAATTACTGACATGTTCGAATCCGAGGGTCCAGCCCTGGATCAAAAATTAATTTTTACATATATAGATACAAATATTTGATTATTCCAAAACGACTTCTCAGTCGCTCAATCGATCGCCATGAAATGTTTAGCATGCACAAGTTGCATGGTAAGGATCAATCTTACGATATTGTGAAAGGGGGTGGATCCCGCTGTCTAGGGGCTGTGGTACAAATTTTTTCAAAAATTTTAATTTTCTTTAAATTTTTCCACAAAAATGAGTTTACTGGGCTGGTTATATGAAATTACTGACATGTTCGAATCCGAGGGGCCCAGCCTTGGATCAAAAATTAATTTTTACATGTATAGATACAAATATTTGATTATTTCAAAATGACTTCTCAGTCGCGCGACCGATCGCCATGAAATGTTTACCATGTAGAAGTTGCATGTTCAGAACCAACCATACGATATTTTCGAAGGGGCTGGACCCCGGCGTCTAGGGGCTGCGGTACAAATTTTGTCGAAAACTTTAATTTTCTTTAAATTTTTCTACGAAAATGAGTTTATGGGGCTGGTTATATGAAATTACTGACATGTTCGAATCCGAGGGGCCCAGCCCTGGATCAAAAATTAATTTTTACATGTATAGATACAAATATTTGATTATTCCAAAATGACTTCTCAGTCGCTCAACCGATCGCCATGAAATGTTTACCATGGAAATGTTGCATATCCAGAACCAACCTTATCATATTTTGGAAGGGGCTGGACCCCGGGGTCTAGGGGCTGCGGTACAAATTTTTTCAAAAGTTTTAATTTTCTTTAAAACTTTCCACGAAAATGAGTTTACTGGGCTGGTTATATGAAATTACTGACATCGCCATGAAATGTTTACCATGGACATTTTGCATGTTCAGGACCAATCTTACGATATTGTGAAAGGGGCTGGACCCCGGGGTCTAGGGGCCATGGTACGAATTTCTTCAAAAAATTAAATTTTTTTACGAGTATGAGTTTTGGAAAGGGGTTATATGAAAAAAGAGACATGTTCGAATTCGGCGGATCCGCCCCTGGATCAAATATTCATTTTTACATAACGCCTTATCCGCTTTACCGATCGTCATGAAATTTTTACCATGTATATGTTGCATGTTCAGGACCAAGACCACGATACTTTTGAAGGGACTGGACCCCGGGGTCAACGGGCTGTGGTACAAATTTTTTCCCAAATTTCAATTTTTTTAAGATTTTTTGAAGGGAATGACTTTAGGAAAGGGGTTATATGAAATTAGTGACATGCTCCAATCCGGTAGTCTGCCCTGGATCAAGAATTCATTTTTACATGTATGTATAGATACAATTATTTAAATGTTCCGAAATAGCGCCTTAGTCGAAAAAATTTAGACACCAAAAAGGAAATCTAGCGTGCGATTATTATACACAAATCATACCTCTACTATAATTGATTTAATTATTCAAATTAATTTTATTAATTTAAATTTAAGACAATCTTTAGGTCCCAAAAATGACGGCGTTAATAAATTAAATAATGAAATTCAATTGGAACTACCCGGGCCACTAATGAAATACAAATCTACCGACACGTTTACTGATGAGAATCAATCCGTCAATTATCCAATTGTTTCTTAATTCTTTGGAGCCACCTGGTATTCCACCACACATACTATTTTTAAAAGAGAGTTCACCAATAATACTGCTCCCAAATTTAGATCCAAAGAAATTGTGCAACGGAACACGCCTTTGTGTAAAGAAATTGATGCCGAATGTGATTGAAGCAACGATTATTACCGGTAAAAGTAAAGGAGAAGATGTGCTAATTCCGCCCATTCCTATGATTCCCACCGATTTGCCGTTTGAATTCAAGCGACTACAATTCCCATTACGCCTTGCTTTTGCAATGACAATGAACAAAGCCCAGGGGCAATCATTGAAAATAGCTGGTGTTATTTTGGAAAATTCATGCTTTTCACATGGCCAACTGTATGTTGCTTGCTCCAGAGTGGGAATGCCAAAAAAATTATTTATTTACACACCAAATGGAAAAACCAAAAATATTGTTTATCAAAAGGCTTTATAATAAAAATCATTAACTAAAATATCTTTATATTAACTAAAATATCTTTATACTTTGATCTGGTTGAAGGTTTGTAAAAATGGAGTATAATTATTTGGCAACTGGTAACAAATACCAAACCAAAATTAATTAACTATCCCCACAAAAAGGATGTCCAATAATATCATTACAAAAGTTCGCCTGGATGCATTAACGGAGGCACCCGTTACTGAATACAGCTACTTATAATTTTCTTTTCATATGTGATTGCAACTACAGCGATGTAAAGAGAGAATTCTTGCATAACAATCAAGATATTTGAAATATATACCTCCCGTGCAACGCCGGGTAACTCAGCAAGTTTATTATAAAATGGATTTCATATGACATTGACAACACCATACTCCAACAATGACCGAACAAAAGCCATATAACCCCCTATTTCTTTAGTAGTGTCACCTGTCACTTGTTCCGACAACTAAAATTAGATATTCCCTTAGTAGATCGAAGCGACGTCGTTTCAAATGACAAACATCACCTGACGCCATATTCTAGTAGTCATTTGAATTGACGATTGTCACTAGAAACGACATTTCTCGTCACTTGATAATTTGAAGTGACAGTGTTAAAATGGAAATAAATAAAACGTAAATATTTTTATAATAAAACAATTATATTTAACTTTATAACATTGATTATATAATCTGTAAATAATAAAAAACCATTTTTTGAATATATTATTCATTTGTGTTTCAGTGTAAAAATCACAAAGTAGACAGTTTGAATGCCTTGTTGGGTTGATGGAAAAAATATGCCGATATAGCTAAAGGATTTTTTACGTTCGGAAGCTCTAAACAAGATTTTAACGCGGCGTGGGAGGGTTTGGCCAGCCAACTGAATAGTTTAGTTTAAAGAAAATTGTATGATTTTTAATTAAAAATATTATAGGTATGTAAATATGAAATGATTTGAAAAATAAAATAAAATAAAAACTTGGCCACAATAAAAAGAAAATGTCGGCCACTGGCGGTGGATCCAATAAACTATTTGCCTTTTCGGTATTGGAGGAGAGCGTGATCAGCTTATGGTATTTACAAAAAAATTACTCCTACCTCTAATCAATCTTTCGGATTGGTCCAAAATACACCAGCATCACCCACACTATCACCATCCAATCGCCATCATACAGTCAATGAATCAACCATCGAATTAAATTCTGCGAATGACCACGTAATAACACCAGAAGAAATAATTAATGAACGAGGTCCTGAAATTTATAAACAACCAGCAACGAATCGCCGCAAACGATCGGTGTCGTTCAATTTACAAGAAGAACGGAAGTGTTTACTTGAAAAACAAATCAATCACATTAAAATGCAGACACAGTTTATGGATGAACAAAATAGTTAAATGGATGACTAAAACAAATACATACAGTGCTGGGGAAAAAAATTGGGCAAACATATTTTTTTGCAAATTGGAGTCTTTTTTTGCTAAAATTACAAAACTTTTGGAAGCAATTGGCTTATTATTTCATTTTAAATACATGTGTTGCGTAATTTTTTGAAAAAAAATACCTGCAATTTAGGGGCAAAACCCCGAAAAATGCAAAAATATTTAAAATACGTTGATTGGAGGTAAAGTAATGGAATAAATTAAACATGTATTTTTTAATTTTTTTTGTTGGAGATGGAAGAATTCTCGTAAGAACAAAACTGGGCGAGAGGCTTTTCAATGAATGTCTTTTAAGACTTCCACCGAAAAATGAAGGTGTGATGGTCTGAGGATGTTTTTGCGTAAATGAAACCGGTCGATTGTGTTTCCTTAGTTCCAGCATTACAGCAGCTGTTTATCTGTAGGTCCTACACAACGAGTTTCAGCCTTCTGTGTTAAAGCTTTTTGGCGAGACTTGCAAATTTATTTTCCAACAGGACAACGCTCCGTGCCATACCGCCAAAGTTGTGAATTATTAATTTTGAATTGTAGATAGAAAAGTGGCTTTCATATAAACATAAATAATTTGTTAAAAACTTGTTTTTTTTCTTATCTCTTCATTTAAAGATAAAAAAGTACTTCGAAGAAACAAATATCGATGTGTTGAGCTGGCCTCAGTATAGTACAGACTTAAATCCCATATTTGGTCTATAATGAAGCTAGAAGTAGCAAGAAAGCGCCCAGAATCGATTCCAGCTTAAAAAAGGTTGTTGATGACGATTTGGGAATCCATACCTCCTACGACTTTGAAAAATTATTCAAATTCAATGAATCGGAGGTGTATCGCTGTAATAAAAGCAAATGGCGGTCCAACAAAATATTAATATTAAATATAGAACTTCAATAAATCAATAAAAAACAAAAAATAAAAATATAAAATAAGTGTTTAATTTATCCCATTACTTTAACTCCAATCAATGTATTTTGAATATTTTGCCATTTTTCGGGGTTTTGCCCCTAAATTGCATACATGTATTTAAAATGAAACAATAAGCCAATTGCTTCCAAAAGTTTTGTAATTTTAACAAAAAAGATCCCAATTTGCAATAAAATGTGTTTGCACAGGTGGTGCACCAACTGCTCAGTTGGTTAATCCACCCTCTAACGAGGCCGGCTCGACGGATTCTGGGGTGAGCCAACCATTGCTATGCCCATTCGATCGAAGTACAAAAATAGCTAGATCACCGACTAGACAATTACACTTCGCGAATCGACAGGAAATCGAAAATGTTGAACTACACAGAAGACTGAGTGAAATAGAAAAAGTCGCATCGCAACTTAGCAATGAAATCGCTAAAATGAATTCAAAAATCTCGCCTATACTGACGCTGAGTTTCATACGTATAGATAAAGTTTCGATACGTTAATGCTAAGCACCCTTCTCGTGCAGATCAGCAGATCACGAGAGATGTCACTCAAAATTCGATGTATTATTGACCCGGGATGGCACGAACTCGAACGTCGTTCCCAGCTGATCGCTGTGCCAGATCAAGGCATGCTTAAAATAGCGGCTACTAGCAGACATCAGAACCATCTTTACTCGATGTGCAAATAACCCGCCTCAATCACTACCATCAACTTCAAAGAATGTATCTTCACTTTTGGAAAATTTAGTCGACGAAACACCTTTTTCGCATACAACAACAGTCGAAGTGAATGAGAGTCAACAACAACCTTACTATCGGTCAACTTCGGGATCTGAGGAATCAGTTCGAGTCTTCATATTAATGGCATGCCTATACTGTCTATTCCAGATAACCACAATTAACACAAAAGTATTAAAATAATGTAGGGCAGCTGGCGATATTTGAAATGAGAGTATAAGTCTCCACGACAGTCGGAGGTGACACCTATCGGTGAGCATCAAATTAAGCATAGGTCAATATAGATTTCACATTTTCGCTCCAACATGAATGACGTGCCAAAATTACCGAGTTACAAAGAGAAAAAAAATCAAACAAAATTTGAATTAAATTTAGAAGAGCGGGGAAATTATATTTTCCGACCGGTGTCTTACGTTATACATAATTATGTATTCGTCTTATGTGCAATAATATGTAGTTACACATGCATTTTTAGCTAAATGTTATGAAGCGTGCCGTGTGAAGAGAAAAACAAAAGATTAAAAGAAGATCACCGCGGGCGCGCTCATCGAATTGGGAAATGAAAGTGAAAATTGAGATGAACTTTTCTGGTGAACTTTTACAATCTATCATTATTTTATTATGGTATCGTTGTATTAGCAAACTTGTCAACAACAACAATACACCACAAATTATGGTCGCTTATAAATTTTAATTGACGGTATAGTTGACGACGTACCGACCGAAATCGCATATATGTATGTATCTTGTGTGCATATCGTATTTGATCTTAAGACTCGAAAGATTTATGTTTAATTTTAAGATTTACATAATATTTTTGCTGTCGTTGTTGTCGTCGTCGTCGTCATCTTAAGATTGTGAAGATAATGTTGATTGTTTTTGGCAAAACTTAATTAGTGTTTTTTTTTTGTCTTGCTGTTTGGTTTTAGTTTGTTTGTGACATAACTAAATCAATATTCGTATGTCATATAAATAGATAAACTGAAATATGAATTTTGCAGTGAAATTCAATATTTACTCGATGGAATTGGAGGTGAATGATTATTAATTTGACATATACAAACTTTTTAAAAGGTTTCGTTTTTCTCAAGTGGAATTCTAATATTTTAATATTGTTGAGACAGGTAATTGAAGGTTTTTATGTATTATGTATGTCATTGGGGTTAAAGAAAATACCTAGTGTGGTGCCATCCCAACGAATTAAATCGATTAAATTTGTTTATGTAAAATAAGTTTTTGATGACACAACAGCTTTTGCGGTATATACACGATTACAATTTACAATTTACATCTTGCAAGCATAAATAAAAATTTCAACAAATTTGTGCGGTGAGAATGTCACATTATTTACAAGAAATTTTCAAATGTCAAGGACACACAAATTTTTTTACAAACAGTAATTTTGAACTTTCTTATTATCTGTGCGGTTTTGTTGATTCAAAATACTCACACACACGATGTACTTGTCATCGTTTCACTATGCGGTTTAGATTCTTGGTAAATTATTACATGTCGAAAAAATTACCAAGTGCTTTTTCTTTTGGGAATTGTGGCAAAATAATATAGATAGATTATTAGAATATGAATTAATTTTATGAAGGTTCGTTTGGTGGCAACAAGAGAAATTACAGATTATAATATTTACGAGCAGTGTGCGAGGTGAATGGCCTATTGATAGGAAATATTCGGGTTTTCACCATACCGCAGATTTACAGGTATGATATTTTTAATAATAAACAATACTTTTTTTATTCTTCTTATGGATTTCTTATTAATTACAAAAATTTACCTAGACCAGGATGTGTATACGACGATAAGATTTTTGTTAATTGTAGGGGAGACCGGGGCAGGTTGAAACAATTTTTACTTAGATGCTCATATAAATATATATTTAAGAGATATGTAACTCAAACATATAAAATTTAAAGATTTAGTATTTTCGCTTCTAGTTTTTGAATAGTATTTCTTACTTTTTATTTAAGTTTTCTATCAATTTAGCAAAGCAAAAAAGCGTTTTAGTGTTACAAACTGCCCCGTATAAGAGGTTAGTTGAAACATAGTATGGGGTAACTTGTACCTTATGATATCTAATAAATTAATATGAGCAATTAACAATAAACAAATTCAATATTTATTAAATAACAAAGCATAACAATACATAAAGTTCACAGATAAATAAAAAAATAAATAATTCAAATTCAACAATTCAATAAAAAAATATTATTTTGCACATTCGTGACAACGATAAATATCATTTATACCTTCTAACTCTGTGCATGCCTCATGGGACCAAAATTTGCACGATACACACATAACCCAAGACTCTCCTGCTTTACTGCACGAATAAGCCTCGCTACAAACTAAACAAAACCAATCGTTTCTTTCTTGTAGGACTTTACGCTTAACCTTTTGTCGTTTATCCAAAAGAGGTTTTGCTGGCTTGGGCTTTACTTTAAGCAGTCTAGTCGCTTCCTCTTTCTCTAATGCATTCTTTTCTGGTGTATCAGTGAGTATTGCACTTTTCCTCTTTTTCCGTCCACAGCGGTTTTCTTTCCTTGGAGCTGCTTTTGGGAAAGGACGAACCAAATTTGGAGCGAAAATTGTATTCATTTTATTTGTTGTTTGTGGAATAGAAGATGTTGAATTAACTTGCGATGGTCCAGGTTGGTTTATGTTCAAATGATTTGCTTCGTTGGATTGGTTTAAAGTCGTTCCTAAATAATCTCCTATATTATTATAAATTTGAAATTGAATATGTATAGTATATTGATTATAAGATGATCATATAATGTACTTACCATTAGCGATTTGCAAAAACTCTTCTTCGGTAGCATATATAATTGGTAACGACTGAATATCGATTTCTTCAATAATTGTATTGCCAGGTTTATGAATCTCATGGCATGTAATATCATCATTTGGAATGGAATCAGATGTTTGGTCAATAGTCACATTAGGATTAATTAAATGAGCCTGGATTGGTGCACTCTCATTAAATGATCGATGGAAAACGGAATCGCTGGTAATATTTGCAACTGGCAAATTCTGAATATCAATTTGTTCAATAATTGTATTGATAGCTTTTGGAATCTCGCAACTGGTAACATCATTATTAGGAATGCAAGCTGATGTTTGGCCAATTGTCACATTAGGTGATATTACACGATCCTGAGTTGTTGCACATTCTGAATAAGGTCGGTCAGTTACAGTTGATGGAAGGAAATCTAAATCTCCAAAAATATTTATGTCAAATGGTTCTATTCCAGATACTCTAAAGCCTTTTGTAATCGACTCTGGTATGAAGGCTCGTGGAAAAGCTTGGGCCACTAAACCAGGAATATCATAAATCGTCATACACTTGCCGGGGTTATTTCTCAACCAAGCATCTTGAGCAACCGACATAAATACTGATCTATCTAAAGGCTGGAGCCGATGAGAACAATGCGGTGGGAACGATAATAACACAACTCCGTTAGCCTTAGCAAGGTTTATGGTTTTAATAGCTAAATGAGATTCGTGGTTGTCTAATGTTAATAAAACAGGGCTTGTAATTGATGGACGTACGTGCGAAATAAAATGTTCCATCCATGAATAAAACTCAGTTCCAGTCATCCATCCTGAACCATTTCCTGTTCCAATACTGCCAATGGGTCCATCTCTAATAAAATGTGGCTGATATCTTTTTCTGGGGAAAATAAACATAGGAGGGATAAAGTTTCCGCCAGCACTTACAGCACAACAAATCGTCACAAGCACTCCTCTTTCACTTGATGTAAGCCCTCCCACTTGCTTGACTCCTTTTTCAGCAACAACTTTGTTCAGTTTTTGCACCGTAGTTACCCCTGTTTCATCTACGTTCCATATATTGGCGGCTGTAAAATTATATCTATCGCGGACTTCAGCTAATTTTTGAAAAAACATAGCCACATTTGTTTTATTAAAGCTAGTTGCTCTAGCCAGGCTGGTAGCTTCCGGAGTTCTAATGGAAAGTACTGGATTTTTCTTTAGAAAAATTGTGAGCCATTCTGAGCCTGCCATTTTATTTGTGTGCCAGGACGATGGTACGTCTACCCCAAAAGCTACAGCACATTCAAAGGCTAATTTTCTAGTTTCTGTCGGCGATAAGCCGAAATAAATTTGTGATGCGTGTTTAAGATAATTTACTAGTTCAGCTGTTTGCGTAGGATTGAAAATTTGGCGACTTGGTTGGTACCCAACTCTAATTAACCCTCCTTGTTCAAATTTTTTTACATACCGAGAAAGAGTTGCATACGAAAAATGATAATCTTTTGAAACTGAACGTATAGACTCCCCGCTTTTAACCCGTTCAACTGCTTCGGTAATTTCAGCAAGTGATGAGTTACCTCGTTCGGTTTTCTTTTTATATGTTCTCATGTTACCTGGAGGAAATACATTTTAATTTTTATAAGAAAATATATTAAAAAAGTTAAATTTATAAAAATTGCTATTTCAGAAACGGTGGGGCAAGTTGTAACATGTTTCAATTTACCCCGCGTGATTTGTTACAATTTGCCCCACACGTTGGATATGCTTAATTTTATTAATTCTACAATTATTGCATATTTATTATCACTAAAATATGTTATTTTAATATTTACAAACCTTCAAAGTTTATAATATCATTTACATTGAATGAGACTTTAGGTAAACACACTATTAATTTAATATTTCATAACTAAACACAATACTTACTTCACATTCCCGAAAACACAAAAATTGAGAAATAAACAATATGACACGTCCGTACTTCTCGAAAATTGGAAGAGAACTGAAAAATGAGAAGAGCTATCGTTTGTCGTTCTCAAAACTAAAAAAAAAATATTTTTACTAGCGAAATTACGTATATTTCAACTTGCCCCGTGTTTCAACTAGCCCCGGTCTCCCCTATATACGAGCGATTAATTTTAAGATATTTATCATAAAATCTTCCGGTTGGAAACCATTATGATTTTTTGATATTAGAATGTAAATTAGTTAAGTTTAGTGTTAATGGTTTTTTACACTGTTAAAACTATGTATTTGAAAATAATACAAATGTAGGGCCAAATTGACAAAGCACAATTAATTCGCAAATACGACTAATTGCCAATTTTGGTATTTTAAGCACAATAAATTGGCAGTGTAGAGGGTTATTAAACCTCATAGTCGTAGGTATCAACCACTACGCAAGTATTTGGTGGACTAGCACTTCCAGAAGTTTTGTAATAATTCTTCAGTATTATGCCATCTTTTTTTTAATCCCAAGGTTTCGATTTCCGAACATGGTGGTGCCTTAAGTACATCGCTAATAAGGAAGTGGCCTGGGGTAATTGCTGCTAAGTCAGAGGCGTCATCTGTGAATGGTATCAAAGGCCATGGTTTCTCTCTCTTCAATTATAGTTGTAACCATGAACAGACTCTCGAATGTGAGGTTGATTTACTAATAATACTTTTGAGATAAACTTTCACTGGTTTTATTGATGCCTCTCAGAGACCCACGTAATAGGGAGTGTGAGGTGGGATGACGTACCAGTTGGTTCCCTCAATGGCTAACATAAAGTAAATATCGCTTGGTAATGTTGTTATGGCTGAGTGATAAATATTTTTTAATACAGCATTTGCTACGATAAAGTATGTTCCATTTTGTCGGATTAAATATCGGTACATAATCCTCGCCTAGAAACGAATCGTTTGTAGGCAGCAATTAAAGATTCCGTTGTAAGATAGCTTATTACTTCCATATGGATCCCCTTAGTTATCAATTTATCATACATACGAACAGAGCTATACATCTTTTGTAGGTCTTGTGTTCAATCATCCATCACAATAAATGTATGTTGTCTTAGTTTTATTGCCTCACAATCGCCCAGCCTCCAGTTTCTCATTCTTGAAACAAGAATGGGTGAAATGACTAGGTGGACCACTCTAAATGGTGGCGGAGGGGTCAGGTCAAGGCGTTATGCGAACCATGCCGATGATCACCCATGCTGGGGACGCATCTAAAAATAATTGCCTAGTCATGAACGGAGCCTTCTGAATACCTAGCGACCTCCAGTTGGATTTAGCCTTACCCGGGTATACGGATCTCTGCACGGGCGGAACAACTGTTTCTAGAAAAGATTAATAAAAAAAAAAAACAAAAAAGTGGTCAGCACTTCTCAAATGCTGCTAGGTAGCGGGAAAAAGGAAAACGTCATATAAGACTAGGCGTTCGGCCTTCCGTGTCTTGAACAGACTTGCTACAGTCCCGGAGGAGCAGAGACGAGAATTTCTTGGTTCTAAAAGATAGAGGTCTAGCACGGAGTGGGCCAGGTACAAAAGGGGCCAAAGCTCTTCAGCGACGTTGTAAAGGATGTGGTGCTAGCCATCATAGACGAGAGCCATAAGGATGGGAGCATCATCGGGGAAAAATGGAGGTTTGTGTTTAATGAAATCAACCTAGTTTTTCTCAGAGTCCTTGGGCAACACTCGAGGCCTCATTCAATTTATAAGGACGCGGGATGGCATCAGCAACGGATGAAGCTGACCGCGAGCGCAGATTAGCAATCGGCTTTCTTGTTTAGAAAGGCGCTCGAGGAGGTAGGCGAGGTATGGTCAGGAGCCAAGCTTAGGGCAATTCCCAAGAAGGAAATACCGAGCAGACCAAGGATCTGGTATGGATTCCCACGGAGCCGGCTAACTTGGAATCCTTGAGAATTATCCAGGCTTGTAATTCGGGCCTTCCGACAAGGAATTGGAAGATCGTAAAGCACGAGGAGCCTAAGGACAGGTAAAAAACGAGGTCGAGGTAAAACCAAGCCTGGCGCAGCCCGAGAAGAGGGCGGAAGAGATTAAACCTGTAAGGGAAGCTCCGTCGACATAGCACGGCTGTCACAATTAAGGTAAGTGAATACAAGGTATGTGGTCTGCGAGCGAAGGGGTACACCCTATTTTGCACCTACTTTCGTAGTATTGCAATGGGGACAAAACTGCAGTCTGCATTGAGACGGAAGAGAGGAGGATCTGGCTTGCAGCCGCATACTTGGACCGGGAGAAGCCAGTGCCGCCAGATATGCTGGGGGCGCTTGTGAATGATGTGGAAAGACGGAATGTGGGAGCTATCCTAGGTTGTGACGCGAACGCGCACCACGCCATCTGGTGTACCTCGGATATAAATGATAGGAGTGAGTTACTTTTCGAATATCTTTTAAGGACTAACCTCACTATTATACATACAGGTCAGGAACCCACCTTTACTATTAGTAATAGTCAGGAGGTTTTGGATGTTACTCTGGTCTCTGATTTTATTTCACCGATGATCAGGGAATGGAGGGTGGCGAAGGAGCATTCCTTCTCTGACCATCGTTACTTAACGTTTAAGCTTAACCTCCAAATTACAAATCAGTACGTGTTTAGAAATCTCAGAAAGACGGTATGGCGTGTATATAGGGAGGTATTGGAGTGCATCATTCTATCTGGAGTTCCAGGACTCCCTGATACGGGCAGCGAACTAAATTCGATAAAACCGGATGGCGAATGGACAGTTTCTAGGAAAGAGACTCTTGATCTGTTGAAGGAAACCCATCTCCCCGGAAGTGAGGATGTGTCGACTGCGGGGCCTTTGGATTACTGCGGCTCTAGGGATGAGTGCAATGTACAACTGTTGCGTACAGAGACTATTCTGAAAACACGGAAGATAAATGGGCTATTAAAGAGTTTAAGCCATTTAAGTCAGCTGGTCCGGATGGGATTGTACCAGCAGAAATTCAGGGAACTCGGAGATATTGCTTCCATGGCTGAAGTTATCTTCCAAGGGTGTCTGAAGCTGGAGTACATCCCTAAGAAATGGATGAAGGATAGGGTGATCTTCATCCTGAAAGCGGGTAGTAGCCCGAACAGCAATTTTCAGGATTTAAGACCATTATATCTGTCATCTTTTCTGCTGAAAATCATAGAAAGGCTGCTAGATGTTCATATTTGTTCGAGAATTGTACCCAGAAACAGTCTTAGCATGCATGCCATAACAAATCTGTGGACACGGCATTACTCACCCTGGTTCGGGGAATTAAAAAATCCCTGGAGTTTCAAGAATTCTCGTTGGTGGCGTTTCTCGATATCGAGAGCGCTTTCGACAACGTGAAGGTGGAGGCAATCATGGAAAGATTTTTTCCACTTGAGATTGAAGACCCAGTAACCAGGTTAATTAATTACTTACTAGGTAGCAGAAGGGTTATAGCGAGGATGAGGAAAGCTTCAGTCAGAAGACAGGTTATTTGGGAACACCCCAGAGAGGTATCCTCTCTCCCCTTCGTTGGAATGTAGTATTCAATGGACTACTATGCCTATGACGTATCGATAGCTGTCTCGATCGTTATCAATCACTGCGGGCTGGGCCAACAGATGTGAGTTGGGAATGAACCCATCCAAAACAGAGCTGGTTTGTTTTATTAGGAGATATAAAATTCCGGAAATGGTTTCACCAAGTCTGTATGGCACTATGCTGTTTCTTGCTGATAAAGCGAGATTACCAGGGATTTTTCTGAACAGGAAGCTCAGTTGGAAATCAAACACGATAGAAAGAGTGAAGAAGGCCACTGAGGCCCTTCACTCTTGTAAAAATGCCATCGGAAAGAAATAGGGCTTGAAACTGGAGCTGGTGCAGTGGCTTTACACGGCAGTTGTAAGGTCCGTACTCCTGTATGGTGGCCAGCTCTGAAGAAATTACCATACAGGAACATGATGGCGAAGGTGCAGAGGACAGCCTGTTTGCTGATTAATGAGTGCTGAAAAGTACCCCTACTTGTGCCTTAGAGACCGTTCTGTACCTTTTCTCGTTAGATATTGGCGGTAAGCAATAAAGGCAGTCTATACGGCCGACCGGCTACCAGCGAATTCGGGGTGGGTTTGCCTTCCAAAAGGGCACTCAACAATAGTCAATTCTGTGAAGCATGACTTTTGGACTATATAACACCCCTGATCTGCTTTGACAAGCGTTTTAAGGTGATTCTCCCGTCTAGTGAGGATTAGAAGAGTGGCCTCATCATGGAGACCCGGGGTAGTTAAATTATTCACCGACGGCTCCAAGCTCGATGGCAGAGTAGGAGTTGGTGTGTTCAGTGGGGGATTAAACGTAAGTTTATCTTTTCGTGTACCTTATTACTGCAGAGTGTACCAGGCTGAAGCTATAGCGATTGAAGAGGTTATGAACTGGTTGAAGCATAGTGTAATATCGTTGACTGATATTAATATCTTAGTGGACAGTCGGGCGGCCACTTTTCACTAAATGCAGTTTCGCTGGTGTAAGGGTGGCTGTGGATTGTCACAAATCTCTTAACGAGATGAGTGAACATTTCAATATCCAGTTGGTCTAGATTCTGGGCCATTCTGACGTTGAGGGAATTTGCATAGCAGATGAATTAGCAAGGTACGGTACAACTCTTCAACTGAAACCAGGAAAAGGATGTGAAGGATTTGTTGGAAGGCCTATATCTGTGCTGGAAGTAGCAAGTCGTAGGAAAGCAGTTGCCCTGGCTAATGCTAGGTGGCTCGCCAGTACGACTCGTAGGGTTGCGAAGCAAGTATGGCGTGAACTTGAAGCGCTCCAAGATCTTAATCACACTAGGGAATCGTGATTTAGGTAGAATTGTAAGGAACCTGATCGGCAGGTATCGGGTTCGAATCCCGATAGGGGCAGTATGCAAAAGCGAATTTCATCAACTGATTACGATTTATATCAGACGAAAATGAACACAACTATGATCCCTTGTTGGAGTGCAGGATTCATGAGCCGACCCATATTACATGCCTGTACTATAGGCTGGCATAAACCCATGCAATGTGCAGATGGTTCTACGTCCTCCATTTGGCAGGTAACTGCGTAAGGTAGGATGTGGAAAACGAACTGTGAAAGAGTTGGGAGTGCCTCGGCCCGTTGTCTAAGGTTTCTACCAGGGTACCTGACATTTTCAATGATAAAGGGAAGGTTGCTAAACCAAGCAGCACATTACCAAAAAAGCTAAAAACAAGCGATCAGTTGATGCCTACGGTTTACCAATGTGAATAATTTAAAATCCTTGCAGCGTTCGGAAAAAGGTTTTATACAATTTCATGATATAGCTTGATTTGCTTCTAATTCCAATCGAGTTTTTTCATGATAAAAAGGTGACCCCGTTTTTCAACAACTTCAATTCTGGCAATATGAACGGCCTGGTATGGACAGCAAACTGGTAAGGCATACGCCACCTGAGATTTTCATATTGATAATCCAACGGCAGAGGAAAGCAAACATAGAGTTTGTCAATATGACAAATGTGACTCAAAGGTCTTTAATTTTCCTGATCCGATTCAGTAAAGTCTCACGGATGTTATAATTAAAAATTACTGGTTTTTTTCTGTGGAAAAATATTCTCTCACATGAAATGATTTAAAAACCATTTGAAAAATTAAGATTAATTTTAGGCTAATCCAAATGCCCTATATTTATTTTATTCTGCTCGTTCTAGAAAAATGATGATGAATAGGGTTTCGAAGCAAAATAGTTCACGAGCCAATTTAATATACATCTTAAATTTTCGTGAACCGCTGATCTATCAAATATCAAGACATCGATCTGAATAAGTGGTAATCAGAGTGAGCCAAATCGTTTTTTACCCTTCAGACCATCACTTAATTTGACAAATGGGGCTGGTAACGTTCAATTGTAACAATTTGAACAGATTCCGGAAGCTCGTAGTAAATGGCACCTTTCCAATTCAACAATACACTCAGTAACATTTTCTTGGCATGAATATTCATTTTGCAAGTGATGTTGATGGCTGGTCTGAATCAACCCATGGTTTTCTTTTCTTTCCGGGGTTTAAACCCTTCAAAAATACCATAAGGTTGGTTCTGGACATGCAACCTACACACGGTCAAAATTTTAAGACGATCGATTGAGTGGTTTCCGATATTTGGTAATGTGACTCGTGCGCCACCTTGTTACGGAATGGTTCAACACTATTCCGCAGATTTCATCTAAGTACGCAGAGGCCTCTCTCACGGTGATTCTACCGACTAGATCTCAGTTTTTTGTGTCGTGGGGAAGTTAAGGCTTGCGTGCTACTACACAGTGTAACAGAATAACAATAAAAATAAAAATCAACCTAAAAACTGAAATTAAATTAAATGACACCAGAGTGTGCTCATCGAGGAAAGACCGGATTTCCCCGAGCGACAAGTATAATGTCTACTAGAGAAACGAAGCAGCATATGAAGGTAGGGACGTTTCTCCACCAGACAAAGCTTCTATTCGCCCGAAGAGAACTCCAGGTAATCTCCCACAGTTCACACTCCATCAGCTTGTGACTACCGGAGTGCCACGAGGAGTGCCCTGCCAAAGGGATAATGAGGACTGGCAAGCCCAGCCTAGAAAGGTGAAACCCACTATACCGACCCGAAAAAAATTAGTACTTTATTTTATCATACACAATACCAGGGCGAAATAATCACTGAAGTTGCGGAAATTGGGTAATAAAAAAAATAAACCGAATAAAATAAGAAAAGGGTCGATGACGTTGACGAAATTTGTGAGCGGAAAGAAAAAAACGAATCGAATAAATGGGATAACAAAAAAAAAGTAAATCGAACAAAAATATAACCGCCGAACGTATACAATTCTGAGAACGTAACCAATGTGTGTTCCCCCTGCCCTAGTCGAACAATCGTAATGGCGCTCGATAACAAAAATATTTAATACTTAATCAACACATTTTATTAAACACTTGTTTCTTATTTCGCAAAATTAAATTTTTTGAATATTTTAATTAAAAAATTTGTTCAAAAAGTTTAAAAAATCACTCGATCGATTTCGACTTGTTAGGTCATCATCAGGAGTATCTACTCAGTAGATACTCCTGATGGACCTAACAAGTCGAAATCGATCGAGTGGTTTTTTTAAACTTTTTGAACAAATTTTTTAAATAAAATATTCAAAAAACCTAATTTTGCGAAATAAAAAACAAGTGTTTCATAAAATGTGTTTATTAAGTGTTAGTGTGTTTCGCCAAGTGCCTACGGCAAATAGCGTAAAAAGTAAAGATATTTAAATAAAATTTGAAAAATGAAAGTTATAAATAAAATTGATTTGAAAAAAATTTATTTTAAAATTAGAAAAACCTTCAGAAAGGTCCCTCCGAAATGGGTTGCGGCGTCCTGCCGTCAATCAAAAATATTTACAATTGGTTACGTGGTAGGCCACATGTGGTCGCCAAAACGTTGGGTGTCTTCTCGCCAAAACGTATACTAAAAATTCAAAAAAAAAACACAACTCAAAATGCTTAGAAATATAATTTATTTAATTTATATACAAAATGGATAACAATCCAACTAAATTTTCCAAAGTCTGACCTCGATTTTTTTACATTTTTGTTAATTTTCTTTTCATTTCAACTTAATTGAAATAATTTTTATTTCCCAAAGAAATTTTTTTTTTTAAATTTTACAATAGATCAGCACTTTTCAAAGTCAACTTGACATTTTTTTTTTACTTGATTTTTATAAACCAAAACTAGATTGTATATAATGAAAATCCAAAACTGAACTAAAAAAAATCTTTCGCACCAAAAATTTAGAAGAATATTTTTGGCCTTCCGTGCGCGTCACTTGCACACTCTCTCTACCGCGCATCAATCGCACGTACCAAAACAAGAAACGACAAAAAAATATTCCTCGATATTTTAGCCGTTCGGTTGGATAGAAAAACATAGAACAGAATATTAAGGCCCATGCACACTTCACAACAATTTTAATATTAATGTTATAATACAGATGGCAATGCCATCAGTCAAATGCATTAATCAAAACGACTATAAAGAAATTAAAAATTTAAAAACAAATTTTAAAAAGGCAATGTTATAACCGTGGAGTCGTAACAAGCCAGGCCCTTGAAGAGATACACATTGTGTGAAAGTTTCATGTCCATCGGTCTTGATATTTTTGCGAACAAACATACAAACCTAATTTATTTATATATGTGACCTGGAACCCTATTCTTGAAATCGGTGGAAATTTTTTCAATCGGCATACAGTTTGCTTTGCAATTCTCTATATTATTCGAATGTTTAGCCGGCTACTTTAAGTCCTAGTTCCGACCAAGAAATTCGTTGTTTTTTTACAAAGGGAAATTTATGAGTGTGCTTATGTGTTTTGAAATTTTTGGCGTTTCTTTGATGTATTAGTTTTTTAACATTGTTTGGGATTTAAAGCTTCGATTGTGTTTTTATGTTCTGTGCGTTCTAAAATATATTACAATATAATTGACTTTCGGAAAATGAATGGACATCATGCTAGAAATGTGGCTACGGCTGCTATTGCTATAATTGTATGTAGGGAGCAGTCAAAATATTCAATAAGAAAAATCCGAAAATTGCAAGATTGTGGGTTCGCTCTTTTTTCTTGGAACAGGCAAGAAATGATCACGGAGATCATAATTTATTGGCTGAAATGCGATTAAATGATCATGAATCGTTTTTCAATTATATGCGAATGTCTCTCCAGGTTCCTTTGACAACCTGTTAAAAATAGTTGGTCCAACAATTTTCCGGCACTTACCTTAAGGTTCGAATTTAATTAATTAGTACATTTAATGTGTGCCAGTTAATAAATAATTTGAATACTCACAGATATTTAGCAAGTGGCAGTAGTCAACGGTCTTTGTCATACGCGTTTAGGGTAGGTTTGCTACATCATAAAGAACACTCTAACGGGCATTATGAATAATTGAGGAATGAAGTATTACTATTGCCATCGGAAAGCGACTGTTTATCAATCGCGGAAGGGTTTAAAATTGGAGGAAATTTTCACAACTGCATTGGCGCTATAGACGGGAACCATATTGAAATAAAGGTATATTATTTTCGTCTTATTTAATATTTGTTTATTGAATGTATGTACATTATTTGTTTATTTTATATTGTAGGCATAGGCACCACCATATTCTGGTTTGGAATACCATAACTACAAAGAGTTTTTTAGCATTATATTGCTAGCTGTCTACGATTATCGGTATCGTTTTGTAATGATGGACGTAGGCTCGCAAGGGTGTCAAAGCGACGTAGGAGTTTTTAAAGATTCCCAAATTGGTAAACGATTGGCATCCAATGCCATAAATGCACCGAAAAATAGTGTGATATGTGAGAGTGGGCCAGTTTTGCTGTATAATTTCTAGGGTAATGAGGCTTTTGGTTTAAAGCCTTATATGATAACTCCATATTCTGGCAAATCAAGTGGGAAATGAAAAAAGAATTTTTATTTATCGTCAATCGAGGGCTAGACGAGTAATTGAAAATGCTTTTGGAATATTAAGTGCTCGCTGGAAAATTCTGCGTGCGTGTCTCGAAACTTCTATGGACTCTGTAAACAGAATAGTTGAGGCATCCGTATGCCTACATAATTATTGTCTCCGCGAAGAAAAAACTTGCGTCACCATCAAAATAAGTATTGTCCTTTTAGTTTCGTGAACCAGGAAATTATCAAACAAACTGAGATCCGACACGGGGAATGAGGGAGATTTGGAGAATTTTCCTCAATTTCGAGACAAGGGGGTTTCGAAACGAATAGAGCCCCTGGTCAATAAAAAGGTGGCTTCGGTGTCAAAAAATCATTTTCCACTTTTTTGCCGATTCGGATAAAGTATAATACGCTATTTCACATGATGAAAACCAGAAAGTCATAATTTGTGGAAAAATTCACTAAAAATGAAAAGGAAGCAGAGTTCCAACAGAAACGATTACATTAACGTGATAACCAAAAAATACGGCCGGCGCGACAACAATGATATCATTTGTAAACTCAACTTAACGCGATTAACTACGATAATATTCGAAAACAACACTTAACGCCCTTGAATATAGTTGGACACCAGACAACGTAGATAAAAGGGAACAACTGTGAAACTAGCCCAACGTAAGCCCTCTTTTCATACACCAGGTCACATATATAGATGAAGTTTTAGAAAGAACTGCTGCATTTAAATAACAAATACCGTTAAATTTACGTTTAACGATGCCAGGGATCATTTTTCGTCTACCAATGAAATATTCCAGCAAAATTTAAAATTTCATTGGTGCATGAGGAAGATCATTTAAGGTATTCTGGTTAGTACAAAAATAATCTGCAATTCACGAACATGTTACATGTCATCGTAAATAAACCTGATGGCCGATAGTAAATAATTGATCGCTACTATTTTTGGAAACATATTAAGAAACAATCATAGTTTGCCAATAATACCAATTGAGATGATTCTGTAAAATATGTGGGTGTATCATGCAAATGAACAACAATAGAAAATCGTTTCTTGTATATAGCATTAAATTATGCAACTTGTAGTTTATGTATATGGGCAAGTACAATAACCAAATTATGCAATTATCATTAATCAACAAATAAATTACTTAATTCGACGATTATTGATTAAAGCCATTACGTGCAAGCGCGTACGTTTTAAGAAGATGCGACAAGGAAATTGTGCATTGTGTACACTGCGCTTGGAAAAATGTTGGAAATGAATTTTTATTTCTGGTTGATTAGTAATTATTGTGATGTAACCAATAAGACTAAAGTTCATAATATGTCACAAATACGCAAGATGACAAATATAAATTAATAAAGATTTATATGACAATCATTACGCCATCTATAATTCGTGCTGTGTGGCTCAGTGCCGCAATGGTACTGCGATTGAAATTATGCTTTACAATGTTGATAACTTGACATATACAAGAGTGCGCGCAAAATTACAAAAAAATATGATTAAGATATCGATTGTGAATAATTAGCAACAAAAAAAAAAACGAACTTTTACATGTCATGGACACACACCATCATATTTACTAATATGCAAGAGATTAACCCTAAGATCAATTGTGTTTTGTCGAAACTTTTGAAAACAGATTTGCAGAAAAATGTAAAAATTATTTTTTTCTTGTGATTGCAAGCAATTATTACCACGGTTTGGTGTAAGGCTGGGTATGTAAGCATGGTTGCAGATTTATATGTAATAAATTATCCGAATTACAAAAGATGCTAAATGATTTATATATTTATCCATTACAAGATCGTGTGGTGCATCAGCAACCTTGATATTTCTTTTTATTTTCACGGCATCGTCGACGCAATCGTACAAACAAATTAATTAATTCTGAAAATATTTCTGTTTAATGTAATTTCGTTTAGTGAAAATTATGAGACACAAGGGCGGGAAGTTTTTTTATTTTTCTGTTCGGTTTCATTTCTTGGCTGCCTTAATTGTTTCTTCAAAATTCAAAGGTTAGATTTTTTGTTACGATGGAATAGCACGTTTCTCTCATACCGAAACAGCTATGTGGGCCCAAAAGTATATACCAAAATTATTATTTTTTTAAATGCTGGCAACACTTCTAAACTATCACGACATAAAATAAACTATTGCGGTATACAATTGAACATGCTGTATAAGATAGCGGAAATTTGAAAGCGGAAAATAAGAGATTACGCTACTCGCCGCAAGTGGCAGCACTATCACTAAAGAGAATTTATTTTGTTATGTAGTTACCAGCGGATTTTTTTTTATTTATTATGTATCACGATGAAATTTGGAGTGCAGTATTGATCAGGAATTTTAAAATAAGTTTTCAGTCCTTATAAAAAATGGTATCCGAACATTTTACACGACATAAAAACATTTTAAACTGGAGGAAACTCCGCTATTTCTTATTTAAATTTTGTAACATCTGCATCGCATATAGGGACAATTCGAAAAAATTTATGGATTAGAATTTTTACTAGAATTTTTGTATTTTCTGCGGCCATATAAGTTGTTTTCAGTTTTGTCCAATATCACAAAAATGTCCACTAGTAACCGATATACTTCCGTATGCTGTATATATGGTAGCGGAAATTTGACTGCGAAAAATAAGAGATTATGCTACTCGCAGCAAGTGGCAACACTATCACTAAAGATAATTAATTTTGTTATATTTTGTTCATTATGTATCTCTTTTTCACTAAATAAACATCTCAGCGGCAGAAAATATTAAAAGTGTTCCTTAAAATGGCAAATTAATTGATCTGCAAAGTAAAGGTACTCGGTAAATATATCGTGTAAAATGTACGGATTCCATTTTTTATAAGAACTGGTTAGGAAATGGCCAGTTTAGTCCAGCACGAACAGATCCTAGAATTTTATTCAAATCTTATTTTAAAATCATTGATCAATACTACTATCCTAATTTCATGTTTATTCGTTAAGAAATGTCGAAAAGACGGATTATTGTTAAATTTCATGATTTCATTTACCGAGTCCCTTTACTTCGAAGATCAATCAATTTGCCATTTTAATTACCAGCATCCAATTATAGCTAAATAAATACGCATCATTTTTCACTCTGTAACTTTTAAGTTTTAGATTTGGTCCGCGAAGCCATTATATTTTTCGGGCGTCGGTAAATGCAATTCTAACAAGGCTCTCGTGGTCATATATGGTCCAATTATAGCTAAAAAGAACTTTTCGAAAAATGTAATGACTTCGCGGGCAACACCGTATTTATTGAGTTACAACTGAGAAATATGAGTTGAGTAGAATCAAGAAGTTTCCATTTTTTGTCATTTTCAACTACTGCAGGTCGATTCTGGCTTTTCTATAGGGAAAAGGAATTAAGAAATTGTTATAATTTCACTTCATTAATTTCTAGCAGTTTTGTTATTCTGTCAAACTTTTTGTTACTTTTCTGTATGCGTATAAAGACTGCGTAAAAAAAACAATGCGCATTCATTTTTTCAAAATTGTCAATTGTGAGTAATGTTGTGGTTGTGAAAATAAAGTATAATACAAACATGGCGACGAAGATATAAGTGGCTTGCAATTATAATATGAAAGTGGCATATTCTTTTATTACAAAAAGTGGATAAAACAGATGTATCTTCGGCGAAGATACAAGTATGGGCAATAATACTGGAGAGGACACAAAGGAATCCAAGGTATCTGCTATCCTCCAGTTATTAAAAAATTAATAATCTTCATGCGACACGTACTTGTTTTTTCTGTCGAACGCCGGATTGTATTTATTAGATATTTTAGACAAACTGTTCGATATAGCCTGGTAAGTAAGACGTTTTCAGAACTTACGGCTGGCCTCACAAACCATTTTGAGCCGAACGAAAACTCATGTGGTATCAGCAAGATATGTGTTTCACCAAACAGGTATAATTAACCAAACTTATACGGAGTGGGTGACTGATTTGCGTGGTATTGCAAAAATTTGTAAATTTGTATGCGAAAATAGTGGTTGTGCTCAAAATACTACGGTGTGTGTATGTCACAACAACGGAGTCTATCATCAAGACGACAACATGGTAGTTATAGAGGTCATCGTCAAGGTCGTTTAGCAAATTTTCGACCACACCCTAAGACCTGCAGCAGCTCGTACTCATCACTACGTAAAATCAAAGCAAAATACTATGAAACAGATATGTCATTCCAACCAATCATCATCGCAATTGGGCCAGAAAAATGGTGTCTAAAATTTTTTTATACTTATTATGATGGGGTACTCTACAAATTTTCTTCGTTTTTGAAATGTTTAGATACAACATTCAAATTATTTCATATTATGAATTTTAATTACCACATTGAAGGTAAAAACGTTTACTGCTTTTTAGAAAATTTCTTTTATAATTTTAAAACTACTAAAAATCCGAACATATTAAACTTGATAAATTTTTTGATGAAATAATAAATCTAATTAATTTCGAATATTTCTCAATAACTTAAAAAATATTTCACAAATTGAATTACTTTTAATAATTTTCTAATATTGAATAAATTATTTAAAATTTTCGCTTGTTCACTATGTAACGGACGCTCAATTACTTTTCCCACAACTAAAACTTTAATAGACCATATCAAATCATGCCATGTTTTAACAAAAAACGAATATTTTCGGTGTGTATACGGTAACTGTTTCCAAAAAATTTCAAATTTGCACTGGTTTAAACGACATCTTAATCGCGTTCATAAAAATAAGATATACTCGAATACCGATACAAACATAAATCCTCCAGGCTACAGTCGGCAAAAGATACTTCAGAATAGTAATGTTATTCACAGCGTGATTGCTCAACAATATTTTTATCAGAATATACTGAAACTAGTGGTATTTCTTTTGTACTTAATTTACATAATAATAGTAATTTTAATATCAAAAACGAAACGTATCACTTATTACAAAAGCAATAGAACAAAAAATAACTAATCCTATATAGCACAAATAGTGAATTCAAAAATTTTGCCATTAATTTAGAGCTCTGAAAATAGAAAATCTGCCTTAAATATTGTGAATAATTTTTTTTTATCCATTTAGAAATATTAATTCTGAATACAAACTTATTCAAGAACTAGAAAACAAAGGGTTATTTATAAAACCGTTACATTTTAAAATTAGTAATGAAGTTTGCGAAATAATTGTGAATAATTCGCCAACAATCGACTCAATTAAAACAACGGGGATCATTATGCCTTTAGAATTCCAATTCAAAAAATTTTTTGAATGTAGAATTGTGCTGGAACAAACTTTAAATAACACGAAGGAGGCAAATGAAAGTAGCACAGGATTATACTGCAATTTAATTAATGGCAGCATATGGAAACATAAAATGCAGGCTTTCCCAGGAAAATTAGTAATATCTTACCTATTATACTTTGATGATTTCGCGGTTGATAACTCATTAGGATCTCATGCAAAAGAACAATCAGTCTGCGGCGTATATTACACTTTTCCAACCATACCAAAGCACCATTTTTCCAAATTGAATAACATTTTTGTAGCCGGATTTTTTTAAAACAAAGGATCGTTCAATTTTTGGGAATCTCTATATTTTAAGACCTTTTATCGAACAAATCAAAAAATTTGAAACCGAAGGCGGAACCATTGAAATCAAAAAAAAGAAAATTATAGTTCATTTTGTGCAAGCTTTGGTTCTAGGTGACAATCTAGGACTTAATACTTTTCTGCGGTTTTCTACAAGTTTTAATTCAAACTTTTACTGTCAGTGCTGCAAAAGAAATAAGCCTCAAATGCAAACAGACACGGTAGAATATTGCGATTCATTGCGAAATATTGATAACTATGAAGCTGATATTGCAATCAATGACGAAAAATTAACAGGCATTAAAGAAAATTCGATTTTCAATAAAATTGGATCTTTTCATGTTACGGAGAATTTTTACTTTGATATAATGCATGATATTTTTGAAGGTATTTGCAGATATGATATCTCCAAAATTTTACTGCATTATATTGAAAATTCATCTTATTTTTCACTCGAAAATCTTAACTATCGAAAGCAGATGTTCGATAATGGAGAAACGGAAATTGGCAATATATCGCCATCTTTAACATTGTCTGCTAGGGATCTCTTATAATTGGTGACTTAGTTCCGGAAGAAGACAAAATGTGCAATTTATTAATGGTTTTAATCAAAATTATTGACATAATTTTATTACCAATCTTAAATGAATATAATATAAAAACGTTGGAACATTTAATTGCAAAACATAATCATTTATGTATTGAACTATTTCATGAAACATTAAAACCCAAATTTCATTTTTTGCTTCATTACCCGACTGCCATTCGTAAATGTGGCCCATTAAAGCATTTGTGGTGTATGCGGTTCGAAGCTCTTCATAAGCCTTACAAAGGTCCCGCAAAAGTCACAAATTCTAGAGTAAATATATCATAGACGCTTTCGATTAAAGCTGGTCTAAAGTTTTCAAATTTACTTTCTACCTCATCGTTCTTCGAAGACGATTTAAACTATAAATCCAGCGATATTTCCGTTTCCGATCTTAGTAAGGCTTATAAAGATATTCATTAAAACCAAATCGATTTAAAAGTTGCCCGTTGCATAAAAGAAGTTTATTTTAGAGGGAAACTTTTTAAAAAACATTTCTTTTTATCAAAAACTCTTTCAAAAAAAGTTTTGCTTTTTGAAATTGAGGAAATATTGATAAACGGTATGTCCTTATATTTTATTTGTAGTTCGTGGAATGTGTCCTTTTTCAATGAACATTTTCAATCATATTTTGTTGACGGAAAAGTAATTGAGAAATTTTGTATAAAAAATGTATTAGAATTTGATGGTCCTGCAATCCATTTACATTTGCTAAATAATGGAGAAAAAACATTTCGGTTAAAGAAATACTGAAAATGAACTTAGTACTAAATAAATCTTATTTGAAAAATATTTTTGTAATGTTGTACTAAATAATAAATGTTAAATTTAAAATATGTGTGCTTTTTATTTATTTATTTTGAAGGATTACATCAAAGAATATTTATATAAGTATATTGATTATAATCATCGACTATTTTAATTTTATACTATAATCATTTAATTTTTCAATATGAATAAAATTATTATTTTAATGATTTAAGAAAAATAAAATTAATGGTATAAATTTATTGATTAAGAAGATATTAGAATTGTTTTAATAACGTATATTATTAAAATAATAATATTTTCAATTTTTAATTAAAATGATGATCACATAGTCCCAATAGTTATATAAAATAACAATCAATAGCAAAATCAGGTTAATTTTCAATAAGATGTGCTTATTTAAACAATCGTAGATCCCATTAATATTTAATCTGATATCATATAATTTTAATAATAAAATTAATGGTTTAGTATTTAATAATTAAAAAGATAATAGTATTAGATTAATAATGTGTATTATTAAACTAATAATTTTTATGTTTTTAAATTAAAAAGAGGACCACATAAGTAGGGTGTGCAAATTTACCGATTTTTCAATTTACCGGCAAACGGTAAATGTTGTAAAAGGTCGGTAATTTATCGAAAATTTACCGGTAAATTCAATTTAAATAATAATATAAAACAGTACTATGCCTTAGGTATTAAACCAGTGAAAAATTATTAAACCAGTGCTTGAAAAAAATTAATGTACTTTATAAAATAATATTACAAATAAATTTATCACATAAATTTAAATTCATGTTTGGTGCGTGGACCAACAATTTTTTTGACAGATAGCTTCCAACCCCCTAGGAAGCTTTTATCCCATGGAATTGATTTTCTAAGTAGCACGGTAACTGAGATATAATAATTTTTTTTAGTTTTTTTTAAATTACCAAAAATCTCGTCTTTAAATGGTTACAGAATCATTATTTATACAATTGGTTTAAGAAAAATGACTTATGGGCTTCCAAATCCTAAAAAATTTTTATAGAAGTACGAAAAATGTAACCATCTAAATTAATTTAAAATCAAAACGAATGGTTATTTTGAAATTAGCTTTGCTAAAAAATCTGTTGTTTATGCCCTTTCCAAAGGTATGTACTGTCATGACATAGAAATCACTTATTTCGAGGTCAAAATACGAGATATTATTTTGTCAGAATTATTTCTTCCAGGGTTAAGAAAATACCATTTAAGTTATTTTAAATTTGTAATCAACTTCATTTATTCATCAACTTCAGATTTTGTTCAAAATGACCGCCATTCCGTATGCATGCACTTCATCTTTGTTTTAGTCTCCATGGTTGTTGTGCCACCCCGGTTGCAAAGGGGTCAGCATGCTTGCTCCAGCGACCGGAGGTCCAGGGTTCAATTCCCGGTGGTGACAAGGAAAAAATTTCACGGCTGGGTTAGGAATTTAGGACCAATGAATTAATCACTCATTATCCGAAATGAAAATATGATTATAAAACCTCATTAAAAGTGGCCAAACCCCTTGATGGGATGTAGTGCCAGAGAGAGAGAGAGAGAGAGAGAGGTTGTTGTGCGAAGTTCCATTTAATTTTTCATTTTTTCAAATGTGGCGCTTATCCTTTCAAATCCAAAATTTTTCTTGTGGGTACCTGTGTTGCGTACACAAAACTCCCCAGACATAGAAATGAACAAATTCGAGATAAATATTTCCGGAAAGGCGTTCTGGCACATAATATGGGCCGATAAGGTTTCAACCAACAACATCAGCCCAAACATTAACGCTGAATTTCTTTTGGAAATAATCCTGTCTTTCCTTGTGTGGATTTGGGGCTTTTCTGCCCCAGTGAAGCAGATTGTGTAAATTCACAATTCTCTCATGATTGAAGTTAACTTATTTGTCCACAAAAAACTTTTCAAAAAGCTATCATTCTCAACATCTGTATGCAGTATAAATCTACAAAACTCCAGCCGTCTAGCATTATCACCCTTTTCGAGAGCTGAACAATTAACAATATAAAAAGAACAAAGTGAAACATACGGGCACTTCCGGTAGACATTTCCTACATTTTCTTAACCCTGACACTTTTAACATTTTCTTAACACTGGCAGAAATAACTCTGACAAAATAGTATCTCCTGTTTTGACCACAAAATGATTGATTTCTATGACATATCAGTATACCATTGGAAAGGGCATAACTACAGTTAGTTTTTCTTAAAGCAAAACAAATTTCAAAATAACCATTCGTTTTGTTTTTAAATTAATTTAGATAGTGACGTTTTCCATAAATCTACAAGTTTTTTAGGATGTGGGAGCCCAGAAGTCATTTTGCTAAAACCAATTGTATTAAATAAATGATTGGTTTAGAATAGAACCGAATAGAATACAATAAAAGTTATTTCGTGCCTTTATGACTACAAACAAAATGTTATGACCATTGATGTGGGCGACAATTGATTATGGGCGGATTATCCAACTGAGCAGTTGGAGTACCTCATGCAGGGTACAAATTCCTTTTTGATGTAAACTCATTGCTTTAAGGACTGGTATTGAAGCAGCTACCAACCTAACCAGTTGACATTTTGGCTGGTATATTGACCTTCCAGACCGACGCTCCCTACCCCCGTACACAATTGAATTGATGAGAAAAATGGTTTGGGTAAATAAATTTGTATAAGTTAAACGCTCAGTGTTTTATTTGCACAATCCCGTACGAATTTATATCGAACGAAATACGTCTTTTTTCATTAACCAGCACAAATGGAGGTAGGATGAGGTTTTTACAACATACATTTTTTTTCCTTTGCAATCTGTTATCCAAACAACAATTCAACTTAAAATTGGAGAACCATTTTTTTCAGCTCGAATACTCTCATCCAACTTATTTAGTTTTTCATTGTTTAATTTTTAAACAATTTATAATTCTTAATTTTTAACCTTTCGTTATTGTAGGTTTATGACGTTATTCCTTAATTATATTGTGTTATCTTAATTATGTTAAAATTCATAATAGAAACATGTAGGTAACTGGACAAATCGATTTATTTAATAAAATAAAATAAAACGAAAATAAATACCAAAAGGTTATCATTGCATCATGACATACATGACGGTTGTGAAATGCGTTCGTCACATCAAACCGACAGTGAAATATTAGCACTTTTGAGCGCACAAATGAATAAAAAGTTATCAATGAAATTCACTTGTTATTTAATCAGATTATATCGCGCATTGTCGAACAGCATCTTCAAAATACATTATCGTGGCCATCGGCTCGGATTACACTTACAAAGGCATCATCAATAATAAATCATTCGAATTTTATTATTGAACTTTAAACGAATCGAACGCATCTCTTTAGGATTTTAAATTGAAAATCAATAAGCACTTAAATTGTCAAGGACGCAGATGAAACTTAATAGCGTTTTAATTGTACCATGCAGAAATATTGGTGAACACCTCATATTTCCTCGTGCATCATAATTTATCTATATGAATATGGTAAATATGTAATTGCAAAGTAATGATGATGGCAAGTGTTAATTCTTCTTGGCCAAGAAATGTAAATTTTCTTAATTATTATTTTCTACTTGTTGCATATCCATATCTAGAGACATAATCCAACGACTTGCTAAATTTTATAGACAATAAATTGTAGTTTTGCTTGTTTATCGGTAATAATCAATTATTTATTATTTATTTATACCTATGCTAAAATACAGGAAATTGTTTACGGGTTTCCGGAGGTATTTGCAAAATCATTTTGTAATTGCGCAAATACCGGTTGAAATTATTAAAGCTCATATGTGAAAGTGAAATATGGGTATACGGTTAGTAATTAATCTACCGACGTATTAATTAATTATGGATTAATGCTATATTCAGAATGTCTTACTATGCAGAAAGTGATACGCATATATGCAGTCCAATCTACAGTAACTGTAGAAAAAAATAAATATTCAGACGGACAACCAGAACAAATATTTGGACAAATTTAAATATTTTGTGACGAATTTATTTGTGTCTATACATATACGAGGGTTGTCTAAAAAGTTTCCGACCCCAACACGAAGATGGCAGCACTCGTCAACAAAAGGTAAGGGAGTGTGTTTGCATTTTGGACGCGTAGTTGTTGTTTAAGAATTGTTTGAGCGATTCGATGTTAGAATTTTTTGTGAAAATGGAAAAATTCGAGTAGCGAACTTTCTGTGTACGGGGACTCTGCACCAGCGTACCAGCTTGGGTGATGTTGAACCTTCGGGACGTCCAAAAACTGCAACCACTGGTAATAACATCGCTCAAGTTCACCAAATGGTGTTAGACAACCGTCGAATTAAAGTTAAAGAGATGGAAGAGGTGGGGCGAGTTACATATGCCACAATGTAGCGAGTCATCAAAAGCAGCAACAACAACAACATCAGTATTTAACTAAAGTTACGTATCCCACGATAATCTAGCTGATCAGGAATAATACAACAACATGCCATAATGCATCAACTAGCATATCACATTGTATGTCGTCTTCATTTTAGCTGATACTGCCAAACAAACAATTCTTAGAAACTCAACGAGCAACATGATACCACATCGAAAACATTAAATTATCTTTATAAATTATTTTTAAGTTCCACTAACATTATAGTTTTTCGTAAATAAAATTGTTTTAAAAAATAAGTTTAAAATAAATTATTAATTGATCTGGATAAATTCCAGAGCTATAAAAAATAAAGAGTTTTCAGCGTGAAAACTATAATTGGCGCAGTTTGGTAGCGGATATTTTTTAATATCAGTCCACTACGTAAAACCACATACTGCAACTGAATAAGTGTTCGAAGTGTTCATAATAAATCTAAAGTTAAAGTGAAATACTGACGGCTAATCAATAATAAAGAGTGTATTTGTTGTTTGACGGTTAATCAAACATAGTTAAGTGAAAGTATAATATTGCGAATTAATCTAAAATTAGACGACTAGGCGTCAGTACCTAAACAGTGAAACAAAAAAGTAAAAATTATTCAAGTAACAATCAAACAGGCGGAATCAACCCAGAAGAATCGGAAGTATTGACATTGTTATTGATCAATGATGGTTTATCAGGTATTCGTGACAATCTTAATAATTAATTTGTGGTGAGTACACATTTTGGTAATAATCCCTTACTTTTCCTTTAAAATTCTTGGTTATTCCTAAAACTACAAAAAAATAAAAAATAAAAATTGCCAAATTAGAAAAAATATTGCGATAAATATAACTTAAATAGACAGTGTATTAGGGAAGTTGAACAAAATATGGAAGACGAAGAACAGATTAAACGAATGGAGCAAACTCTCAAGTTATTAAGAATACCAGACGCGATTAAAGACATACCTCCATATGACGGTAACCGGGCCGACTTAAATAAATTTATTAAACATATAGACGATATTGTAACGATTTTAAGACCTGAATTTGACAAAAAAGTGCACGGTAATATATTAATCCGAGCAATTCGGAACAAAATAATAGGAAATGCCGACAAAGCACTAGAAATGTACAACACTCAAAAACTGGGCAGCTCTAAACACAGCAGACAACAACGAAATTGGGTTCAAATCAAAATGGTACGACGAAATGGGATTGGCCATATTTGTCTCCAACTTAAGAGATCCACTTGGATCAATGGTCAGAGCCATGAAGCCAGCCGATCTACCGACAGCAAGAATATATTGCCTAAAAGAACAAAATACAGTATACATGAGGAACAAAGTATTCGGTACGGGACATTCTCTACAAAATACTACAAAACCAGTAATACCACCTCGGATACAAATGCCTAAACCTAGTTACGATAGAAATCCTCATAGACAGGTATACAATAATCAATTTTATAATCCAAACCATAATTTCCATCCACCGCGTAATAACAATCAATATTTTAACCATCGCCCATTTACTAACAACAATCAATTTGCTAATGTTCGCGGTTTGCCACCAAAACCCGGTCAAAGAAAATTTGAACCTATGGACATAAATTCAAATACTAATGAAATAAATAACCAACATTCGCTCGACAAATTCATCAAAATTCGAATAATCCACATCGATATAATTTCAATCCGAATGGACCACCGAGATTCCAATCAAAGGAGCTATATAATATCTGCACCAATCAATATGATCATGAAAGCGAACCTCAATCAAAACAATTTATAATTGAACACCCCATCGAATGCGAAAAATTGACGGAAACTCATATCGAGTTAAATAACGCAGAGCCCATAGAAAATTATACTAGACAATATTAAACACTTAATTCGAACAGAACATCTAAGCTCCGAAGAAAGGAGGAGTATCAAAAAATTATGCGAAAAATTCGAACAAATATTTCAAAAAAGAAAATGACAAACTAACTTTTGCAAACATGAGATAGAGCTAACAGACAACAAGCCTATCTTTACGAAAAGCTACCGGTACCCCTACATACATAAAACAGAAGTCGAAACTCAAATTAACCAAATGCTTAATCGTCTGGAAAAGTTAAGTGGAGAATGGTCATTGACTATAGAAAGCTTAACGAGAAAACGGTCGACGACAAATATTCGCTTCCCAATATAACCGACATTTTGGACAAATTGGGAAAGTGTATATATTTCACGACGCTCGACCTTGCGTCGGGATTCCGCCAAATAGAGGTGAGCTCAAAAGACATTCCAAAAACAGCCTTTAGTGTCGAGTTCAGACACTACGACTACGTTCGAATGCCCTTCGGACTCAAAAACGCACCATCCACGTTCCAGAGGGTCATGGATAACGTGCTAGGAGAACTACAGGGAAAGATATGTCTGTGTTACATGGACGATATCATCGTGTTCTCGACATCCTTGCAGGAACATTAACAGCCTACAAAAAGTTTTCGAAAAGCTTCAGAAAGCCAATTTAAAAATCCAATTGGACAAGTCAGAATTTCTACATAAAGAAATTGTTTTTCTTGGCCATATTATTGTGACATCTTAAGGTGTAAGATCTAACCCGGACAAAATTCGAGCAATACAAAAATTTCCGTTACCGAAAACAGAAAAGCAAATAAAAAGCTTTTTAGGACTGTTGGTCTATTACCGCAAATTTATCAACAATTTTGCGCAAATAACGAAGCCACTAACAGAATGTTTACGAAATGACAAAGAAATAGCAATAACAGAAGACTATGTTAAATGCTTTGAACAGTGCAAATCGTTACTATGTAACAAACCTATTCTCCAATACCCTGGTTTTAACCGACCATTTTTAGTCACTACCAATGCAAGCAACGTTGCTATCAGAGCAATACTCTCGCAAGGACCGACTGGACAAAATCTGCCAATCAGTTACGCCTCAAGAACTTTGACCAAAACAGAACAGAACTACAGCACAATAGAGAAAGAGCTCTTAGGTATTGTGTGGACCACAAAATATTTTAGGCCATATCTGTTTGGAAGACAGTTTACCATCATCACGGATCACAAACCGTTAACGTGGCTGTTTTCCTTAAAAGAGTCAAATTCCAAACTAGTCCGTTGGCGGTTCTATAAAAAAGGAGTTCAAAACTCAAATGCCGATGCTCTCTCTAGAGTTCAAATTAACAACATCGAAATTTATAACTCAGAAGATTCATCGTCAATAGAGGATACAACTAGTATGCTCTCTATACCAGATGACTTAATACCAACCACAAAAAAATTCAACACCTTTTACAAACAACTCATAATTTACCTCTCAGACACCTTAAAACATCCCTTAATTAAACACGAAACCTATTTTGAAACACGAAAACGTGTAACGCTAAACTTGCCCAGAAAGCGTGGGATTAAAACTGCTATAAGCGAGGAATTAAGAAAAATGTTTGGTAGAACCCGAAACCTTACTTGTGTTTACACAACCGAAGAATGTTTTCAATATGTAATGGAGGCATACAAAACAATGATATCTACTAAGCCACGAAGCACAACTCCAAAAGTAAACTTAGTAAGATCGAAAATATTTTTGACTGATGAACAAAAGGAGGAATAAATGAAGATAATACAAGATACACATTTAGAAAATGAACAAAGGGGAATAATTGAAAATTACGAAAAGATAAAACAAAAGTATTATTTTCCACACTCTAAAGAATTGATCAGATAATTCATAAATAAATGCGACATCTGTCAACGCACGAAATATGATAGACAACTACCACAATTACAATTAACTTTGAGCGAGACCTCAAAAAAGTCAATGCAAATTATCCACACAGATTTATTATTAATGGATGGAAAAGTGTTTCTAACCGTAATTGACAAATTTAGCAAATTTTCAGCAGCTTACCCATCAATTGGAAAAACCAATAAAGAAATTTCAGGAAACCTTACACATTTTTGCAGTCAACACGGATTACCAGAAAAATTAGTAGCCGATTCAGAAATAGACACCGGAAAGGAAATCAAAAATTTATCAGAAAAACACAACATTGAATTACACGTCACAACGCCATACAATTCAACGGGAAATTCGCCAGTGGAGAGGACTTCACTCTACACTTAAGGAAATATGTAGCATCATAAAATTACAAAGACCGGATGAGTCACTAGATAAAATCATGATGTCAGCAATACTCGCCAGCAATAACACCATTCATTCTACAACACAAATGACTCCGTATAATCTCTTAAAGGGACACTACGTTGGAAGAACGACATAAAGAATTATTCGAGCATTTATGTAACGACATATATGAAAAATCATTAAGCACAAAGAAAAATGTAATACAAAATCGGAATAAAAAATTAAAACAATCAGTACCAATATTACCCAAGCTTTTTATCTATGCAAAAAAGAAGAAACGCGGTAAATTAAGAGCAAACTATAAAAAATTAAAAATTATTAAGGATAATGGGATAACCGTTGATACAAACGAAGGAAGAGTTCATAAAACTAAAATCAAAAACTCTTTTCAGGTACCCCATGATGTACACACAAAAAATCAAGCTAACCTCGTTAAAGGACAACAAAGAGATCATACCTTTAAAAACGGGAGATGTCAAGATTTACAAAAACTATAGGAAAATGATACACATTCTAGAACTTCAGCCCTATGAAGAATTAATCAATGAAATCGAAAATCAAATAACACAAATAACTAAGGAATCATCAAAAAGCGAATATCTAAACATACTAGACAATAAAAAGATAATAATCCAATACAAATTCGACAATTTGAAAAGGTTATACAAGGAATTACTACCAAAAAGGACAAAAAGAGGTTATCTTAACGGATTGGGATCATTAGTCAAAGACCTAACGGGAAACTGAGACAACCAAGATCTTTTAAACATACAGAATGCTATCAAAGAAGTGAATAGAAATGAAGACATACTCAACAACCAAATAAACAAACAAATCTTTATAAATGATCAACCAATGACAAGAATGCAAGACATCCAAGAATTCGTTAATATGACATTAGTTCGACTACAACATAAATAGCTTGGCACTATTATTAATATACGATCAACATTTTTAAAAAATAAATCACATTATAGACATCTTACACAGAAATCTAGATGAAATTTTAGACATAGTAATAACATTCTCACAACAACAACTATTCTCGAAACACTTACTGACACTAAACGAAACGACATACATACTAAAGTTATTCAGACAAGACGAAATACGCATTCAAAACGACAACCTCATCTATAGCCTATTAGAACTAAAAGGTTTCTATATGATAGCAAAATCCTGAATCCTATCCCTCCAAAATCTATTATCCTAAACGACCTGTATTACCAATCACACACCACAAATTGTAAACGAATATACACATTATTGCAAAGAAACAAGAATGGAACAAGTAAAAGGATCATGTTCACCGGCAATTATTAAACAACAACCAGCTAACTGTGAAAGCCAAAATATATCCCTCCAAGAGGAAATAGACTACTTCAGCTACGGGAAATTATTCATTCAACCCAAATGAACAAGTATATCATACGACTCCAAATGCGAGTTCTCAAATTGCACAATAAAAATAAAAAATCAAGAATTTTCGACAGCAGAAAACGAATTTATAAACCAACTAGAAATTGAACTACCATACAACGATGTATTCATTAATCATACCTCACCTGAAATTCACCTACACATCCTGCACGAGTCAAACTACACACAACATCTGGACATGTCTCACTAATACTTATACTAATGTTTATCTTCCTCACAGCTATTTTTTGTATTAACAGACACAAACAATGCTATATAACCACTCCAGGACCACTATCGCAGCCTGCCGTTATTCTTAGGGGGGAGGAGTTACATATGCCACAATGTAGCGAGTCATCAACAGCAGCAACAACAACAACATCAGTATTTAACTAAAGTTACGTATCCCACGATAATCTAGCTGATCAGGCATAATACAACAACATGCCATAATGCATCAACTAGCATATCACATTGTATGTCGTCTTCATTTTAGCTGATACTGCCAAACAAACAATTCTTAGAAACGCAACCAGCAACATGATACCACATCGCCAACATTAAATTATCTTTATAAATTATTTTTAAATTCATTATTATTCGTGTACTCATTCCACTAACATTATATTTTTTCATAAATAAAATTGTTTTAAAAAATAAGTTGAAAATAAATTATTAATTGCTCAGGATAAATTCCAGAGCTATAAAAAATAAAGAGTTTTCGACGTGAAAACTATAATTGGGCCCCATTGTCCCATTGTATAGGTTTAGAGGATTCAGATTCAGTAATAAAAAATTGGTATGTGGTGGAAATCCTGAAGGATTTAGTCTGTTCAAAAACTCTTGTGGATATAGAGAACCGTGTGTTCTGTATTTTTGACAGTGTCATCAAAGAATATATTTTGAATTCACTAAGTATTTTTTGATGTGTAAACATCTTTACGCGCGCCTACCAAATTTTTTTGTATTAGAGTAAACTTGTAAATGAAACGAACGGAAATGACGTATACCTACTTCGTTTGAAAAAAAGCAAGAAACTCAACAAAAACAATTTTTACTATACGTGGCATGCTTTTATGTATATGAATAATAGTAGGGAAAATGAAAAATTAATTTAATGAATGAAATAGAAACCATCGACATTTCCATCGATCAGAAAAATCAAAAAAAAATTACGATACGAAATACGAATTACGATTACGAAATTGCTTACTCATACGATTAAAAACACAGTCAACAACTGCTGTATATTGCTTTATCACGAGTGACGAGTCTTTAGGCGCTGTTCATCACGTCGGCTATCAATGATCATGTCTTCTACTGAATGGGGTTATAATGACATCTCGTTTTTAACATTGAACTGCCAGAGTCTCAGGTCACAGTCACGCAGGTATGCTCAATTCATTTGGTTTTCGAGACCTGGCTGCGCAATGACGAACTTGTTAATATTCCTACGTTTGAATGCTGTTTTCAGTTCAATAGATATGGTCAGTGGGCTGCCGGAGTAGCAATTCCGTCAAAAGATCCATAAAATGAGCATAGTGGACACAAATAATTTGCCGTACTTTTTCAAAACCAATATTGACGTAACAAATGGACTGGCGAATTTAACTATAGGCTGTCTAAAGTATATCGAATGCATAGGCATCCTAACCAGGACAACGAGAACGATGAAAACGTCGACAGTAAAAAATGTCAAACGACTCTGGATGGATTTCGGTTCAAATTCACAAGTTGGCAAGAAGGTCAGGTGGCTTGAAGCTGGATGGGCGCAGAAAACGAATATCGACCGATGTTTGGGGCCCATTTCTAGAAAAAGCTCAACTATTAATCGAAACAACAATTAATGTTAAGCATAAACAATAATTAATGTAAAGCGTCGTTCCTTCATGTGCCACCACAATTCATGCATCACAGGATGGTACCTATAACGAGATAGTCAGTATATACTCTTACGATAAAAGACACAGTTAATAAATTGTGTATATTGCTTTAGCACGAGCAACGAGTCTCGAAGGACTGTTCATCACGTCGGCTATCGATGATCATGTCGTCTACCATGGACGTAAAATTGGGACCTCAATGGGTCTTCTTCAAAATTAGCTATCGCGCCTCATAATGACTTAAATAATGACGTCTGGTTTTTAACATTGAACTGTCAGAGTCTTAGGTCATACACATCACCTCGACCTAACTGACACAGTCACGCAAGGATGCTCAATTTTCTTGCTTTTCCAGATCTGCGTTCAGTTCAAGATAGACGGTGAGTGAGCTGCCGGAGTAACAATATATAAAAATTCAAATAGAATACTCATACCATACAGTCACCTCGCATAAAGAAATCATCGTTGGACAAACAACTGGTATGAGCGTAACAACACAACTCATTGATGATATATATACGGCTGAACTTCAGCTTCTCAATGGGAATAAGATGCTTTCTGTAGTTGTATTAACCTCACCGAATAAATCTTTCGAAGACATAATGAAGTTCATACATTTCGTCCTTGCCCCATATCCTAAAGAATTTAAAAAATTCTCCAAGCAGACTATCATCTTTTGCCGGTGATTATGAGCGGGGATTTCAATATTAATGTTGCTGTTCCTCAAGCTGAACCACTTATAAACTTCCTGCGAGACGAATTTGATTTGCACATGAACTCAGATCGAAATATATTTACTACTAGATATGGGACGACCATATTGCACAAAATTTTTAAAGTTAGAGTCGACAGTATATAATATAACTTATTTTAGCTACCAAAATCCAATTGCGTCGATTATACCGAAAGAGTAATAAACCAATTAAACGATAATAAACAAATGAAAAACTCTGGTTAGTAAAATTGCATTCCTTCTTCCTTCAAAGTAAACTGTACCCACGTACTGTACACACGCCATGTTTACACATCTCCTTGAGAGTACTAATGGACTCACTCATTTTTTTTTAAATCGTTTCTTTCGTCAACAGAACAATCCACCACCTCTCAAATGAGATGTCTGAGAAGTTGGCCCGAAAAGTTAGCACGTAAAACACTGAGGCAACACTAATGGTTTGGATCTCGAATAATGCCATTTTAGTACAAGTTAGCACGAAAAAATGTATTTCTCACATATTATTAAAAAAGTTTGCACGAATTTCTTTTATATTTAAACAGATTATTAAACACGGAAAAAATATATTTATAGACCGATGTGAAATTAGCACGAAAAGTTAGCACGAATTTTTTCAAAATGTACATAATATGCAATAAATTTCTCAAATATCAAAACCAAATTTTTTTTCCATCGATAAAAAATTTACACGATAAATCAATTATTATAATAATAAATATAATATTAGGTATTTAAGTTTACTATAAAACTGAACGTTTTCATTTAATAATAATTTCGTTAATTTATCCGTCGTCCAATAATTAAATATTTTATTATTAAATAAAATAATAAAACTCAACAACAAAATGTTCTAAAACATAATGGTGGTTTGAGTATTAGCTAGAGTTAGCACGAACATTTATTGTAAAAATTAATTGAGTTAAATCGATTCCTATATTTGGAAAACCCCAGCAAGAATCGATATTACTCAACCAATTTCATATAAACCGGAAAATTTCGAAAATACACAGCACGAATCGATATTGCTTACAAACAAATCATAAGAAAATTCTGAAACTGTCTGAATAATTTTGTAATTGGTTCTGCTTTAATATAAAATCAATTTCATGTCCGACAAATTTTTGGAAAAAAACAGCAGGAATCGATATTACTCAATTAATTTTTATATTTAATTTTCGTGCTAACTCTACCTAATACTCAAACCACCATTCTGTTATGTGTTATTTGTTGTGTACCAATGTATTATTGAGTCGTCTTTTTTATTTAATAATAATATTAAATTGATGATTGGACGATTGATTAAATAATAAAATTATTATTAAATTAAAACGACCAGTTTTATAGTAAACTTAAATAATTGGTTATTTTATGTTGTACATTTTTTTTAGTACTATTCAATGGAAAAAATGGTTTTGATATTTGATAAATGTATTACCATATGTACATTTTTAAAAAATACGTGCTAACTTTTCGTGCTAGCTTCACATCGGTCAAATGAGCTCTCATTTTTTGTTTTGACTTTAATGTAACGGTTTGAATTGAACTCCACAGAGATGAACATTTTCATCATGTTTTAATAATGTTTGCTCCCGTTCCTTTGGGGATTACACTCGATATTTGGCGGAAGTCTCCATTGACGACCAATTTGACACCACCCGTTGCTTTTTTTTGAATTATTAATGTCCTTGAAAGATCTGTTTACACTTCTTGAAGGACTTTTCCTAGTTGTCCATTTTTTGCGAAATGCGTACACTGTTTCTTGTCGAAAAGAAACGTTTAGAGGCAATTTAAAAGTAGAGTGCTATTCCAGGTGACCTAGCTGCGAAAGCTAATTTACCTGTTGATATAACTTTAGCCAAAATTAAGTTGATCAAGACGATTTTCTTTGTCCTACCACGCGCGTCAATGAACAATTTTTTGCCTTTGTTATTTACCTTTGAGTTACCTCGCTGGCCGGGCATTAATTTTCTAAGATTATTTGAGTTGAAATCATTTAACTGGTTCGTATCGTATGGGCCTCGCCCGATTTGGCGAGAGATGACCAAAATCTGAAAGATTTTTCCAAAGTAGGTCAAATAATAAATTATCAATTTTTATGAAGACTTTATTTACAACACTGTCTGAGCAAAGAAAAGTCATATCATCCTACTTTGTTGCTATGTTGAATGTCTTCAGTAGCGTCTTCTTGCAAAGCTTGCCATAATTGGAGAGGATCAGACGATTGGCAAAGTAACAAAATGATCATGAATACTTCTCTTAATTTTAAAGTTTTTTTTGGAAACGGCTGCATCTGCTAACGTACGGTTCCATTGTTCGGCTAGGATGGAAACTGTACATTCAGCTAAGCGCAAAACCATTTTTAATGCCGGGTTGTCCTTCGAAGTATTGTCTACGTTTCCTTCACGAGAACTTTTTATTAGCCAAGTTGTAATATTAACCTCGATATATAATAAATTTTTCGTGAAGTCATCCAGTTCCAGTTTGGTGGATGTGAAATTCTAGAAGTCTACCAAACAGCCTCTGTTGATCTTACATCTCCATTCAAATAATTTTCGATCTCACTGTGCTTGTTTCCTACTAAAACAGTGGTTTGGTCTTTTATTTATATATATTTTATTGCAAGATAATTGTAAAAGCGATTCAAATAAATTGGCTATTTCCTTCGGAAATATTTGGAATCACTTTTAATGTTTGTTTGAACTTCAGTTATTTAGTCGTTGAACCTCAAACCAAAATAAGAACTGAATTCTTTATTGAGTCTGATACGTTTATAAGCTTTGTCTTTACGATTTTTCAGGATAATTAGGATGTCATCATACCAAGGTTGGTGGGTGTTTCTTGTAGTTTTAACTAGTGGGCGCAATAGTTCAAGCCTTGAAATATTTTATCATAAAAAATAGAGTTTTCAATAAGATGTTTCATTTTAATATAAAAAACGTGTATTTTTTTAAGAGAAATCAATGTTTCTGTAACTGATCAATGTTTATTTCATTGTAAAGAAGAAGGCATGCCATTAACATTTCAAAAGGATATCAGCCAAATAGCCGATTGCAGCACCATATCCTTTTCCTGAAATTTTCCATGACCAATTCGCACATTTGCGGCTGTATGTCTTCGATAACTTCACGAATTCCATCTTTAAGGTCTTGAGTCGATTGTGGAGCATTGGCATAGACCTTATCGTTCACGTGGCTCCAAAGAAAAAAGTCTAAAGGTGTTAAATCACAAGATCTCGGTGACCAATTGTGATCACCTCCTGGAGAAATAACACGGTCAGGAAACTTTTCTTGAAAAATTACGGTTTTTTCGTTGCTTGTATGGCAGGTAGCCCCGTCTTGCTGAAAATGAACGTCGTCCACATCATTACCCTCCAACTCCGGCCGTAAAAAATCATTAATTGTTTTCGAATAAGTAAGGTCCAATCACACCGCCAGCCCAAAAATCGCACCAAACAGTGACACGTTGAGGATGGAGAGACTTTTCAACAATCATTCTTGGATTTTCTGAACCCCAAATGCGACAATTCTGCTTATTAACGTAGCCAATATTCTCAGTTGTTCTTGAGCGACGCACACGGTTTCGATTCTTCACATCACTAACTTGTTCCAACAACTCAAATTTCTCCGCCAGTTTCACTATTTGAATTTTAACAATTTCAATGCGTTGTTGAATCATGTATCGTACCATTTTTTGTAATGGCGTAGTTTTTACTTGTCAAATGTCAAAAGATGTCAGCTTGAAAATTGACAGCTGCCCAAAGAGCAGGCTATTCAAAATGAAACCTCTTATTTTAAATCCCTATATAAGTCACTTAAACATATTTATTATAGAAATAATATTTTGCATTAAATAAAATCTCCGGGAGCAGAAGTTCAAAATAGGTGTAGATCATTCAATCACTACTTGTGTCAACTACAGATATTTGATGACTTATTCTACGAGTAGTTGACGTTGTTGACGCGTAATCGACGATCGTGCCCGTTTCTTTAAAATTAAAATGAGGTTCAAATCAATTACCGGGCAGCATTTAAATCGAATGTTGTGACCAACAAATATGCGGTAAATTAAAATCATTGAAAACAAGGACGAGTGTACTATCATTAAAAACTTCAGCGATTTAAGTGATCATATTATAATGCTCTATGTAGCGGTCCAAGTTGAAATTAGAAGCTCCTTCAGCAAAATTTTTTAAAAACATCTAATCTGAACCCAAAGCGCTTCACAGTACGAAAACCATGTAAATTAATTACGATCAAAACACCACGGCCACGAGAACACTCGCGATCCCTCCTGCTTTACATACGTCCGAAGAAATCACGGTCTCGGTTAAAACAATAACATCAATAATTGGGGAGTGTTAAGGACGTGTTATTAACACTCTATTAAAGTTAGCCGAAAATATTCAGTCGAAAAATGTCGATAATGCAAATTCAAACAAATCAAACGAAAATGACAGTCGATAATTGTCGGTAACATATCCATAGAACACTCCGGCCGAGAAATGTCAATAATGTAGATACAAATTTTATGTCGGAAAATAATTAGTAAATAAGCAAAACCAATCTTTTCTAAATGCTTTGCTATATGTTTGGGAAGTTAAGATGTGAAATGCATCCATAGTGACATGTTTGGAAAAAGTGGATTGAATAAATCGCACACAAAAACTTAAAAATTTTTAAAAATTGAACATTTAAAATGTCGCGGCTGGAAACTGTTTCAAATCTTAATGATGCTCACGCCTGGCTGAAATTGACACTTCAAACGTTAAATTATTTAAAAATTCAAATTTGAGCCGAGTTTTAAAAGGCTTCCTCATGAAATGTGATCTAAATTGTTTTCCAGAGATAACTATTATTAAGACCTTATACTTGAACTACTTGCCAGCCATGTCACTTAAAACGTTTAGTTTTTAGAATTTTTCAAGTTTTGCTTGATATATTCCAAGGAGTTTTCTCAGTAATAAAATAGTTATAATAATATACGATAATGGAATGAAATAAACTTATTTGATTTAAAAAGAAATAACTGTTTAACATCACAATTGTTTATCTACTTTATCGACATTTTAAACGACGATTTATATGAATCTGCATTGCCGACATTCACAGACTAATACTCTATGTTGTTTTGTTTCTGCATTATCGACATCAATCGGCTGCCAAATTTAAGTTTAGCAGCTTCCTCAATACACCAAATTGCCAAAGATCAGGTTTCAGCCGCAACTTTTGCAATATGGCAGCGTTGCTGGTTTTTCATCAGGATTTATCAGTTGGTACCAAAGAAAGTACTAAGTACAAAGAAAGTACTAACATCTTTTAATAGAACTTCATAGAAATACCGCATGAACGCAACCACACGATATGGCCGCTCGCGATAGTTTGAGACAATCACCATTCCAGTTCTAGTGCGGTTGCATTTTTTCGGTGTCTCAGGGGCGATGGCGGAAGGGCGGGGAGAGGAGTTTATATTCCATAATAAACAGTTATCTAGATCTAGAACCGCTTTTTGCTAAAAAAGAATAATCATACAAAAAAAATTGTATGTAGAATGTGTTTCAATTCTGGCCAATTTATACTAGATTACGGATTCATTCGAAGGACTGGTGAAAAATGACTAAATACTTGAAAATTAGTAATAAAGAAATATTGTTCAATCCATCAAACGTACTTAATAATGAAAGATATATCAATATGTAATATAGTTAAGAAAATATATATATAAGCTAACGAAAAATTATAAACTACATACAAAGTAAAGAGTTAGAAAGAAGAGGGAACCACCATGATGCCAAGGTTGACCCAATGTGTCTTTTCTGTCCACTCAGACGAGTACTCCTCTACACTCGTGTTAACACACACATTCGACACAATAATTTGTTATTAATGTTTTTAGCCTCCCAACTGCACCTCCTTTATTCAATAAGCGCTCGCGAGATGGAGGCCTAAGACGACGCGAATAATAGGATTTGTAAAAACACTCGAAATAATATACTCATGCATGATATGCAAGTCACTATAAATTGGTTATTTGGCTCAATAAAGCCTTTTTTTTATTTAATACTCGTGGGGAGCACAGAACTATATTTTTCAATTTCCAACAACTGTAGTTAACTAATTGAACCAACCCTATTAAAAGGATTGCAAACCGATTTGTTTATCTTGTAAGTTGAAACGTTGGCCAATCCTATGAAGGTCATTCAACGGGACTTGTTAAACGAGTTAAGTTTTTTTATCCAAGGAATTGCGCTCCATTGGCATTGGAATTTTCCTCGCAATAACCTAAATCTTCAGTGGAATCAATTAAAGGTTATACGTTTTTGGAAAAATTCCAGGGCCGCCATGTGATCCGTACTCCGTGAATCGCTTGATAGTAGTACTGACATGAGAAATATGAATTAGCAACTACAATTCCATTTAACTATCCCAGCGATTAGTGAGCTGCCAACATTTAACACCTACCTCGGAACGCGTTAGCAAGCGTTAGAACCTATGCTTCAATTGTTGTGAATTGGGTCATACCTTTCGTATTTTGCCATCGTTGTATGGCTACCGAAATACAATTTCGTATAAGTGCTTGAGATGTTTCGGAAGGTTATCGATGGGATAGTGAGGAACGAGGAGCCCTGCCCCAACAACTCAAACTACTGAGTCTTGTCAAGGAATTTATCGGTGCCACTACAGGTACGACGTTACAATCTAAACCAATGAAAACGGATAAAGAATTAAAGGAACCATAAAACTGTTCAGAGTCTAGTACCTTGTCAACAATTATCTCCACTACCAATTTGGATGCAAGAACGTGCTCATTAGTTAACCGTAAATGGCGTGCAGCACAATGGACAGCGCAACTACATTCAGCATACTTGGAATGGGCTCAGAAATATCTATAAACGCAGAGAGAAAGAAAAAAGAGAAAAGCAGAGAGTATTCGGATTTATTCTCGCAGATGTCGTATTTAACAACCAGAAACACCAGAAACAGATACTTCGGTATAGATTCCTGGAATTTATTTCAAATTATGCCCTGCATCATAGTCTGATGTCCGAACAAACTCGCCATCCAAATTGAGCCTTGGAAAAACTTCTCTGTGTTATGAAGGATTAAAATTAGTTCGATCGATCGAGGGATATCAAGGGTCGGTTGAAACAAATGGAAATTTATTTCAGCCATTGATTTGAAAGATGACTTTTAACAAATTCAACTGGCTCAGTAATCTCGAATTCGCGGTCATGCCTTTTGGACTATGTAGCACGCCGCAAACCATGTGTCGGCTCATGTATCGGGTAAACTCGTCAGAATTACAACAAACCATCTTCCCGTATTTAAACGACCCAATACAACGCTAGAATTTTCCCTATAAGCTGAGCTTAAAAGTAAGCTTTATTTCTCTAATGCTCGACGTCATATGATACCAAATCTTGTGTGGGTCGTCCCCACGAATTGTAACGTATCCGTAAATTATCTACGTCTACCCTGTGATAAGTATCTTGTTCAAAGAATATGACAGATATCTACCACCCTAAAAATGGCCCCATAATGTTCAGGTTAAAATTAACAGTTTTAATTTAAAGATTTTAAAGCAGAAGTTTTCAATATCCCTAGGAACACAAAACCAACATGTTTAGCGTTTACTAAATTCTATAATAAAATTAATTGATAAATTGGTATCGATAAGATCAGATAAATTCGTGATATATTTCTAATTAATGACCACAACGACCACTGCAACTTTCCCAACGCATAATCAATTTTATATCATTTACATCGAATAAATTAAATTTGTGAGCCGTCTGGCTTGTACGCTATATACAATCAATATTTATAAAATTATTTAACTAATTCCGAAAATAAATAAAAATAGTTTTGTGGTAATAATTTATTACTGCAGCTAGACATCATCATCGGTAAATCAATAAAAGCAAAATTAAAAATTCCACCTTGCGGTTTTGGTGGTTTTGCATTTTTCTGTCTATAGGTACGCGTTGTCACCGTATGTTTGACCAAAGAATTTTGGAATGAAGAAGTTACGTAGTTAGTATCAAAATCTATATGTATATGGGTTAAACCAGAAACCTTTTGCAAAAAAAAATACCGGAGTTATGTTTCAACCGCAAGCCGCGGTTTATATGGATTGTACTCGTAAATGCCATTCGGTGCGGCTGAAGTATATTTAAATTCTGTGATTTAATGTTTATTTAATTTTTTAATTATAATTTATATAGAAATAAATAAACGACAAAAATTATTAGCTTTTGTTTTGTTTAAATATCCGGTTCTAAGTTCTATCGCTTTACTAATGAGACGTCTAGTCATAGCATATTATTGCTTTTGTGCGATGAGCTATGACCATACATAACTTACATCGCTTATTTCTATTTGCAAAATCAAATTTAATTCCTTGACAAATATCGTGATAAATCAATCAACATTAATCGTTTTGGTCGTATTTAATTATGTCTGTTATGGAAACGATCGATCGATCGACTGCGTGATGCTGAATCTAATACTATTTAGGGATCAATGGAATGTGAAGCGTAAGTCGGATATACCTGTTCTGGGATTTATTTTGCTATTGTGTGTGTGTGCACATGTGCTTAAGGTTTGCTATAATATTGATTATTGAATGTCAATACTGACGAGATTAATTGTCCAATAAATTATTATTTGAGAGTCTATTATAGGCAGATCAAATATATGCGGTTTCGTATTCAAGGTAACGACCGCTTATAATTTGGCGATATGTGATTAAGTCAGAACCATATTATTGTACGGATCGTGTGTATGTATGTTACACGTATTGGAGAATTTGATTGATTTGTCATTTTAAATATTTACACTACGCGACGTTTATTAAATAAATGTCAAGGGTAACTGTAAAGCAGAATATACGTACCAATTGAATGTACTGCCGGTATTATTCACAAATGATAATTCAAGATTCAGGCCGTTAACTCTAAATATAAACGATCAATCTACTATGCAAGGAATCTGGAATTACCATGTGTCATGAAATGATCAGAAGAGAAATCTTTCTTTTGAACATTCACAAATTCACCTCTTAACCAAAAAGCTTTAGTTCTCATTTTTGCGTTGTGATGCCTTAAAAGTCTGTACATTCATAAAACGTACCAGATCAAGTCAACCGAATCTACAAAGAGCATATAACACACTATTAATTTCAGGAACTGCGTCTAATGTCATACTTAAATATTTTTGGTTATGAAATTTGAATTTAGGTTATAAGGAAAGATATTTCTCTAGATATTTCACGGCATTTGTGTAAAGGTCGAGCACATTGCTATGATGGAACGTTGCTAATTTATGATACAACAGTGTTATCACAATGCTTTGTATATTGAGCGACTTTTGCGTGAGGTGATGAACAACGACAAATGCTTCGGTGGAAAGTTATTCGTTATCAGTGGGGACTTTCGATAAACTGCAAGGTAAGTATTCAATATTATGGCGTTTCAGTTCCCGCAGAACCTGAACCCTATTAAAGTTAGCCGCCTCCAGCCGAAAAATTCCTCCGAAAAATGTCGATAATGTAGATTCAAACTTATCAAACGAAAATGACAGCCGATTTTTGTCGGTAACGTCCCAGCTGAAAAATGTCGATAATGCAGATACGAATTTTAAGCCGGAATGTAATAATTTATATTAGAAATTTTTATTTTGTTATTCATAAAAACCAACTAAAAAATTTAAAATAATAAATTTTCATTCGAAACAATTAAAACTAATATACCAAACCAAATTTCTTCAAGTGCCGTGTTAGATTTTTGAGGAGGTAAGAGAATATATCGCACACACAAAATTTGAAAGATTCTAAAAATTGACCGTTCAAAGGGTCATGGCTGGAAATAGATTTAAACGAAAGGTTTTATTCAATTGAGTTTTCCCGGACTTCCAACACAGAAATCAACTTGAAATTTTTTCCAGGTGTGATCATCAATAAGACCTTTCATTTGATTTTATTTCCAGCCATGACACTTTAAACGGTCAATTTTTAGAAAATTTCTAATTTTGTGTGAGCGATATATTCAATTAAGTTTTCCTGAACTTCCAAATCAGCGATCGACTTGAAATTGTTTCCAGGTGTGAGCATCAATAACACCTTTCATTTGAATCTATTTACAGCCATGACACTTTAAACGGTCAATTTTTAGAAAATTTCTAATTTTGTGTGTGCGATATATTCAATCGAGTTTTCCCGGACTCTCCACATGGAAATTTACCTGAAATTGTTGAAGTTTTGCTTGATATGTGCCATCAAGTTTTCTCAGTAGTAATATAGTTTTTTATTATACTTTTAATGCATTTAATAAAAAGTTTAATTTTGTGTAATATACGTTAATGAATCGAAATAAACATTTTTAATTTAAAATAAAATTACTGTTTAACAGCAAAATTATCCATCTGCTTTATCGACATTTTTTGACTGACTATGTATATGAATCTGCCTTGCCGACTTTGGCAAACGAAAAGTTGATTTGCATCTTCATTATCGATATTTTAGGGTAATACACCTCTGGTATTAGCCGACTCTGCATTATCGTCATTTTTTGGCCGGTATGTTTTAATCGTTACATCCGAATCTGCATTATCATAATTTTTGGCTGATTTGTTTTAAATCTGTTACATACGAATCTGCATTATCGATATTTTTCGGCTGGAGTGAGTCGGCTAACTTTAACAGTATAGAACTCAGCGATGGAAAATCACATCGAATCGGTTTCGACAGAGATAATTAAAAAATTGACTCCCGACGAGCTATCCAATCGAGTCATTCTTACTATAGTGCGGACTCAATTATTTCTGAAGAACCAAACGACGCAAAAAATTATCCGATTGAGTAATTGAACAATCTGAGATCATTCGGCAGATTTCGAAGAAGGGATTGTGTAATATAATAGAACTTGATTAATGGTGAAAAGTCTTCAGCAAAGTCTCATCATTGCTGAAATAAACTCCGAAAGCAATTGTGGCGCCAACGGCTTCATTCCGCGAATAAATTGTCAATTTTAGATAAACATTTGCAGTTTATTTTGAAGCGAAGGCAATTTTACATAATGCTTACGCAATCACCTTCAATAAAGCTCAGGTGCAGACGCGAAATGCAAAAGCTACCGGAATAAAGCAATTTTATTAAATCACGAAAGAGAAAATCTTTTTATGTCAATATATGTTTCAGATTTCTTTACACTATTTCGAGATCAAAAATCCGACCGAAAGCGAAGTACGTGTAGTCCAACACAGTAGCTAATTAAAGAGGATGTTGAGCAGACCTGGGTTTGTACCGGTTAGCGGTCAGGAGCGACTATTTTTATTTTAGTTTTTTACTTTGGTTTTCCATATACGGTTCACAATCACAAACACCATTACAATTGAAAAACCAAAGTAAAATATGATAAATTCGTAAACACGAAAAGTTAGTTGTGTAAATAGAAAGTAGATGAGAAATGTGAAATAATCGAATTTCGTACGCTATGCAGTAATTCGCTAGTAGTACAACTATATGGTATTGTTCTAACATATATATACATATAGACAATATTCCAACATAAAATAATACTGCATCAGTCGTCTCATCTGTTCGAAACTGATTGTTGTTGTGTGATTCTTACACATAAACCAAAAAAAAAAAATTAAAAAAAAAGAATAATTTTATTTAATAAAACAAAGCTTCCCGAGCTTGGCATCTCAAACGCAGTTCTTTTTTATAGGGCTAAATCTCCATGGACCATTGCAACCTTTTAATCTGCACAATAAATGCTGTATAGATAGCGAAATTTTGACAGCAGAAAATAAGAGATTACGCTACTCGCCGCAAGTGGCAGCACTATCACTAAAGAGAATACATTTTGTGCGGAAATTTTTTATTCATTATGTATATATTTTTTCACTAAATAAAACATCTCAGCGGAATAAAATATTAGAAGTGATCCTTAAAATGGCAAATTAATTGATCTCCGAAGTAAAGGAACTCGGTATATGAAATGTTGAAATTTTACAATATTCCGTCTTTCCGGCATTTCTTCCACTAGTAACCAATGATTTTGGTTGTTTTTCTAATAGCTTAGGTCATACTGAAACTTTATGAAAAATTTGGGAAAAATTCATGAACTAAAATTTTCACTAGAATTTTTTGATTTTCTGTAGCCAAATAAGTTATTTTCAGTTACTGGCCAATATCTCAAAAACTTCCACTAGTAACCAATACTTTCGGTTGTTTTTCTAATAGGTTAGGTTGTAAGAGACTATTTGGAAAATTTGGGGAAAATCATGGACTAGAATTTTCACTAGAATTTTTTGAATTCCTGCGGCAATATAAGTTATTTTCAGTTTCTGGCCTAATTTTAGTGAAAATTCTAGTACATGAATTTTCCCCAAATTTTCCATATAGCCTCAATATGACCTAAGTTATTAGAAAATTAACCGAAAGTATTAGTTACTGTGGAAGTTTTTGAGATAATGGCCAAAAACTGAAAATAACTTATATGGCCGCAGAAAATCAAAAAATTCTTGTGAATATTCTAGTCCATCAATTTTCAACAAATTTTCCATATAGCCTCTGTATGACCTAATCTATAAAAAAAACAACCAAAAGTATTGGATACCAGTGAAAGTTTTTGAGATATTGGCCAAAAACTGAAAATAACTTATTTGGCCGCAGAAAATCAAAAAATTCTAATTAAAATTCTAGCTCATGAATTTTCCCCAAAATTTCAATATAGTCCCTGTATGACCTAAGCTATTAGAAAATTAACCGAAAGTATTGATTACTAGTAGAAGTTTTTGAGATATTGGCCAGAAACTGAAAATAACTTATATGGCCACAGAAAATCAAAAAATTCTTGTGAAAATTCTAGTTCATGAATTTTCATCAAATTATACATATATTCTCTGTACGAACTAACCTATTAGAAAAACAACCGAAAGTATTGGTTACTAGTAGAAGTTTTTGAGATATTGGCCAAAAACTGAAAATAACTTATATGGCCGCAGAAAACCAAAAAAATCTTGTGAAAATTCTAGTCCATGAATTTTCCCCAAATTGTCCATATAGTCTTAGTATATTCTAAGTTATTAGAAAAACAACCGAAATCATTGGTTACTAGTGGGAAAAATGCCGGAAAGACGGAATATTGTAAAATTTCAACATTTCATATACCGAGTTTCTTTACTTCGGAGATCAATTAATTTGCCATTTTAAGGATCACTTATAATATTTTATTCCGCTGAGATGTTTTACTTAGTGAAAAAATATATACATAATGAATAATAAATTTCCGCTGGTAATTACATTACAAAATAAATTCTCTTTAGTGGTAGTGCTGCCACTTGCGGCGAAGAGCGTAATCACTTATTTTCCGCTGTCAAAATTCCGCTATCTTATACGGCATGCGCACTAACGTGTAAGATGAGTAGGTTAGAACGGCATAATTATATGTTTATCGACATCACCGATCGTAATCAAATGGCAAAATTTCATTTTCACTCCGAATTGTCCGAAAGTGCGTGCGCCTCACGGCAACTATTACTAGTTTTAATCATTAGTGAACTTGTATGTTGAGTTGAGATTTATAACAAAAACAATCAGACATCTACCTTCCGCTTGCTGAAATCGAAATCAGAGACAGTAACAAGGCCTGCTTTTAAGTGCCGTTTCATAGTTTTATTACCAATAACTTGAGAAAACTGTACTGTGTTGACTATAGAGGCTCGCAGAAAGCTAAAATATATTTTTTATTTGTAGTTTTTCGCAATATGAGTTGCATCATGAAAATCTCCGGGATGCGTATATTCTTAAGCTGATTAGAACGCAATGAACCAATCATTCCGATTTAACAACAATGATAGACGAAGTGTGGAGCGGTTGCTTTTTCGTTAATGAAACAGTACACCTTGGTTTGGGTATCATCTAACTAAACATCTTCTGTGCCTTAACAAAATTGACAATTGAATAGAAAATTTAAGAAAACCTTGGTAAAATACACTGAAAATATAAATAAAAATTAATAGGAGAATACATTGCCGACTTTCTTTCACCTCGAATGTTTATAGATAGATCTCAAATACACCACACTTCATTCCTAAAGCGAAAAATTAAACTCATTGGACTTTTGGTAAAACCGCCTGGTATAATCCAAAACGTATGAAGTTTGATTCCTGAAAGCCAATCTGACTGGAGTTTAGAGATCCTGTATTTCGGCGAAATAAAGTTTTTTTTATTAGTTTTGTTTAAAACTTAATTTACAATCTTCCTGTTCCGAATAGTTTTTCATAAAATGGTATACACTTTTCAAAATGTTTGCAGAAAACGAAAAAGCTGCTATGAAAGTTGCCACTTCGACTGGACGTTTTACGGCCAATCCCGGAGATATCCCAATTTATGAAAAACGCTTTACTTGATTCCTGATATGGTGAAGGATTTGCACAACTGCAATTATATTTGTACTTCGACGAACGTCAGTTGCAGTTCTACTTGGGTTATTCGAAACCAGTCTTCCGATATACATCGCTCTTAACGTTTAAACCACTTTCACTTTGTCATCTTCCCGTGGCCTTAAACTTTCTCCTTCAGTATGAAACAAATCATTTGTAATGTAATTGGATTATTCTTTATCTCGAAGCCAGTTGTAAAGTACTGCAGTCGCGGTTGGGTTTTTGGTCAGAATTGACCTCCGATAAATTCCTCACTTGACTGCCAAAATCTTTCATCAACACGTCTAGCTCCCAAGTTTTTCAAAAAATCCAAAGTTTTGGTAGAACTTTTTTGAGATCAAAACAACAGACAAACGAAAAAAGATGCCGCGCCATTTTTTTATTTCACTTGGTGTTTATTTTGATGCGCACATATTCGGATTCAACATCCAGCAGTGATTCCTTGTTGGATCAATTGTTTTGTCGATGACGACATTAAAAAAAATTAAATTTATACATTACAGCTTATACATTAGATTCGTTAACATTTTCGTTTATCCCGAACGTTTGCATGTAAATTAGCAGGAATGTATGACGCATGACCCTACTTAAAAAAAACATTACCAAAGAAACTGGATTATGAAGGAGAAAAAGCAGAGAATCTTGAAGTATTTCAGCTAGCAGGATTTACGGACGTTTTGGGCTGCGCCGATGGATGCTAGATTTGTATTAGAAAACCGCCATCGGTCACAGGGCATTTATGATGCCAACAAAAATTTTTTTGATGTCTTTGTATGTTTACCAAGTAAAATCTACGATTCACGGATATTTAAAATATCACAAATTACAATAATGCTCCCTACGAGGCCGCATACTCAATACGAGAGTATTTGATAACACCATTTAAAGAATTTGGATATCTAACAGAGTAAAAACGAGATTTTAACAAGAGACATTGCCGTACCAGGTTTAAGATTGAAAACAATTCGGTTTATTGAAATAGTTGTTTCGGCAATCCAGTTAAATTTTATGACTGTACGGTTGTTGTGTCATTTTATAATGGCATGAAGTGAATGACGGCAAAGAATATATGTAATCGCGAAGAAGACCAATTAAATCCAGGGGCGCGGAACCATTATCAGAAACTGTATCTGAGAGAAATTTAAAGAAATGTTGTGGATTTATATTATTATTTGATTATTTATATTTTATACAATCTCAATTTTTTCTTCATAGCACTTCCGTTTGACTTCTTCTTTCGGTTCTTCTACCCTATCTTTTAGTTTTGCACGCTCCTGTTTAAGTCGAAATTTCTATTACCTTTTAATTTATTTTTGATCCTCCTGTTTTTTGTGTTCTATATATCTTCCGAGCATCTCTTGTTTATGTCTTATTGATGCTGACTAGCTCCTGGCTTTACATTTAGACCCTGCATGATACATTTGTAACGCGTTGCCACCTCGATGGCAGTAAAGGGTTGGTGGTATATTTGTGAGAAATCATTCGCTATGTAGCCCCACAACTGCTTCTGCTTTTTAAATTTTTTAGGGACCAATTTTTGGAAAATAATTTTTGTACACGTTTCTATTGCGTTTGACCTTCTCTTCCCTTCACAATTTTTTTTTATAACATTGTAAAAATTTTGACTTACCATCTTCACTGTTGCATTCCACGAATTTTAAATTGAAGTGGGCCGCTACATGATGATTAATCCCGCTGTTACGATTACACCGGCTGAAAAACGAATATTGATATTAGCATAGTTGCAATTTTAAGTATTATTTATTTGTTAATTTTCTTTAACTTGAGATATTTTCTAGATAAACAATAGTTGTTTCCACTAAAGAAAGCCTATTTCAATAATAATATTACACGCAATTCGTTTAAATTAAACTCCATCGTAACAATACTTTTTTCGTTTGCTGGTCAAATCTCATTATTAATCATAGGTATCTGATAGGTAAATATCATTTTCCCACTAAACATAATATTATTTTTTGTTCCGTTGTTTGTTGGTTTTTCCCTTTAAACCATAGTAAACAAAAAAATTTTTCTTTTATTCTTTGGGCCACAAAAAATTGATTCCAATTGAAAAAGTCAAATGAATTCTGCATTTCAAGAGTGGGCTCCTCTATAACAGAGTGGGTAGAACGCTTGCTGTGCGTATAGAGGGTCTCGGGTTCGATTCCCGGTGGTAACGAAAGTTACGGCTGGATACACATTTATTTATTTTATTTATTTATTTATTTATTTAAAGAAATCTATTTTGTAATTTACATGTATGATTTCAGATTTTTTACAATAGTTTAAACAAAAATTAAAACAGTAAATTCAAACAAAAAGAAAATATAAAATATAAACCAAATATTAGTTTGACAAATAAAAATTTAAAAAATAGTTCTTCAATATATTTTTAAAGTTGTTCTTTGATAAATTAAAATCAAATAGGTCGTCAATTAAGTTGAACGATTTCGTCATCCTATTAATGGGGTTGTTTTCTCCATAGTTAGTAGAATGGTGTTCAAGTGCTAAAAATTCATGGTTTCGAAATGTTCTGCATGGCACGTGAATTGATATGTTTTCCAAGATGTAAGCTGAATCAACGTGACCAAGCAAAACGTTACCAATAAAAGCCGCGCCCAAGAGAAGTCGTTTATTTTCAAGCGTGCATATTTTGTATTCCGTGCATCTTGTTGGGTATGGAGGTAAGCGAGCCTCATTTTCATGGAATGGTAAGTTGTGGTCGTAATCCCAGTCACTTTTCTTTAACAAAAAAATCAGGAACTTCTTTTGAATGCTTTCAATTCTTTTTATGTGCACAGCATAGTATGGATTCCAGACAGTTACAGCGTATTCCAGTTGAGATCGAACATAAGCGAAATATAGTGAACATAAGGTTTGAATATCCTTAAATTAACCTGGCCATCTTTTAACAAATCCGAACATGGCATTCGCTTTCGCAATACAATTTTCAATATGCCTATTGAAACTGGCGTTTTCGACAAATGTAACACCTAAGTCTATAATCTCATTGACTCTTTGCAGTACTTCGTTGTTGACTTTGTATGAAGTAATAACCGGATTTCTTTTACGATGAAAAGACATGATTTTGCATTTCTTAGTATTTAAGTATAGTGAGTTTCGATCACACCACTCACTTAATCTATCTAAGTCTTCTTGAAGCTTCTCCGTATCTAACAAACCATTAATAGTACGAAAAATTTTCACATCATCTGCAAATATGAGCACGTCTGAGTTTTTGATTATCTCGGATATTCGGTCTATGAAAACGATAAAAATCCAAGGTCCAAGGTGTGATCCTTGGGGAACACCAGATGTAACTTTAATAACGTTTGATTTTTCACTTCCCATTATTACAAATTGTCGCCGGTTTGATAGATATGACTTAAACCAATTTATGTAATCGAGAGAAAACCCAAAATCGAATAAACTCTGGAGTGCTTTATGATGACAGATAGAATCAAATGCTTTACTGAAATCCGTGTACGCTAAATCAACTTGACGGTGCTTTTCTATCTCGTTAATAAGTTTACTGGTGAATTCAACCAGATTAGTCGATGTGGATCGGCCAGGCATAAACCCATGCTGGTTTATTGATATATGACGTGCAATTGTGGATTTAAAGCTGTTGCATAATACTAACTCAAATAATTTCGGAATTGATGATGTTGTTGATATTCCTCTGTAGCATGTGATATCATCACGCTTACCCGATTTAAAAATTGGAGTAATTTTTGAAATTTTCCATTTTTCGGGAAACACGCCGGTGCTTAAGGAATGATTGAATAGATAGCATAATGGAATTATTAAAATTTCAGCGTACTCCTTCAGAATAGAAGAGGGTATATCGTCAAGACCGCAACCATCTCCAAACCCCCTTAAAGCCGATAAAATGTTGTCCTCAAAAATAATAGGAGGAGTTATTGATGTGTTGTTGTTGCTGGGTTGTTCGTACAATCCACTAGTAACGCTTGGTCTATAGACTGATTGAAAGAACGACGCGAACATGTCAGCTATATCTTTTGCGTTTGAAGAGCTGGTATTGTTGTAGGTCATATTAGCAGGGTATCCTTCAATTTCGCGTTTATTTCTAAAGTATTTCCAAAATTGTTTTGGATTTACTTTGATTTTGTCTTGAATTTGATCAAGATACGACCTGTATTTTGATTTGAAATAAATTTCAAATTCGTTACTATGTTGTAGAAACATAGTTTTGTCCGCTTCTAACCCGCTTTTTAACATTTTGGCGTACGCTTTCGACTTCCGATTTTTTAAGTTAACTAGTCTATCATCGAACCAGTGGGGATGAGAATTTTGTGGTTTACAGCATATAGGTACATAAAGTTCGAAGCCTTGAAGCATAATGTCATTAAATTTGTCCACATTTTCGTTAATATCGTTGGAATTGAGAGTTATTTGCCAGTTGATGGATTCAAGGTAACTTTGTAGCCCCACATACAAATATAATTGATAAAAATACATTGTCTGGTCATATACAGCTATAAGTGCTACTCGACCTAAGCAAATGATATTAAAAAAAAGGTGTGCTACGGGAAACAGGTTGGTTTCAGCTTATTCCAAAATTTATTGCTTGTAATAGTTCGGAGAGTTAAACCCACCGCAGAGTTTGTACTAAAATGCCACTATTATCGAATGATTGCTATATGCCTAACCTTTCAAATAGAATAGGGTTGGTTTCCAAAAGGATGGGTCACGATTGATTTTTTTGAGTAAAACTAATTCATGAAATTCATTGAGTGGCACACGTTGAATGACCAATAACAGGACATCGTAGATTTTGTACCAAAATTTCATTATACAATGATGACTCCTATAGACTTAACCTTTCAAATAACATCAGTGACATTCCAGAACGGATGGACGTCGGAAGATTTTTGATTAGAATTTATTCAGTGCACTCATGTAGTTTGAGTGGAAAATTTTTCAATAATTTCAATATTTCGGATCACAGAGGATAGCAGATATAATGGTACACAAATGCACATTACGTTACAGTGGGGATAAGGGTTTTTATTATTTTTAACCGTTTCCAACGGTTTTTATTATTTTAAAACTCTGGACTCTTATCCAGTTAACTGTTTTGACCTTATTGGAAAATGTATATTCTACGTGCGTCGTACAAATTAAGCGATGACCAACGTATTCGTCGCAAACCCAGAGTATGTTTGATATGAAATTAGGTTACAATGAAATAACTTTAATATTTTTATTTCTCTGTTTATTTCATGTACACTTTATATAACATAAATTGGAACCAAAAACATCTTCACAAGCTGAACACCAATATCTCGACTCTTTTCTAATGTTATTTTTAAAACAATGAACACACCTTCACGTAGGTGTGGCTTTAGAAGTGGAGGGTATATAGTCAGGGAAATGTTTCCCGATTAAACTGGTACAATAAGATTTTGCTCTCGTCGACTTTCTGTTGGTGTTACACTCTGAATTGGATATGACTCAATTGTATTGAAAGTATTTGCAAACGTTTCCGCTTCCTTGTAGATAAAACTATTTCATCATCGCTGTCGAATGCACTCATTTTGGGGATACAATAAACTAAAAAAAAATTAGCTTTTTACAATATCTTTCTGCGCTTTATATTATACTAAACTGTATAATGCTTACAGTATAATGCGTTTCAAATTATTTCGTTGCACTCGATACGTTGTTGATCTGGAAATAGCGGTTACACACTGATTTACATTCTTCGATCGGCCAAAAATATTTTTTCTAAATTACCTCATTATCTCATTAATTTGCTCAATCGTCATTTTGGAGCAATTTGACAAAAATTGTTTCAATGAATAAATGAACGAACTAAGGCAACACTGAATTCGCTCTTAATTAAGTTTCAATTCAGCATTTGAAAAAATCAGAATAGTATGAGTGAAAAATATAAGAAAGAGAGAACATGAGAATATAACAAAATATTCTAAATTTGTAAAATTAACTGCCAATGGTCACTACTGAAGACCCATGACGAATATATTCGTCATAACACAAGGTTTTACTATTTTTTCATAACGAATATCTTCGTCATAAACAGTTAACTGGTTATGTGCGGTTAGCTCGTGTAAATCATCTCGAAGGAAAAATCCGGAGAGACATTTTTTTATATTTCCATCAGGCCAAGGCATGTTTAAAGTGTGGCTTAACAAAGGTGGATTAAGTGAATCGAATGTACCAAAACGATTACATATTTTTCTTGAGTTTTATTTGACGTATCTGGATTTAAAGTTAGACCAAGAAATTCCATTAAGGTACCAAAATATTAAAACATATAGCAATAATATTTTTCCTATAAATTCAAGACAGGTCTCTAGTCGAGTATATTGAGCAAAGCAATGACTTACAGTTGTCACTTCAAGATAATAATAGTGATGGCGTTTTTATAAGCAAAAATATGAGAACGCTTTACAAAAAATTACATCTCTGAAACGTAGCATCAAGAATTTAAATAGAAATATGACAAATATTAAAAAGCAATTGAAGATCTGCCAGCAAAATAGGAAGATAGTGTCTGTGTCCATACCAAAATCTCTTTGTATTTTTATCGTTAAATTATCCCTCATAAGTCCAGAAGCCAAAGAGTTTATAAAAATATTGATCAACGTATCAAAGCAGTGGCCCTTAGAGAACATTGTTTAAGTCGCTGAAGTTAGCCCGAACCCGAATTTTTTGGTTGTTGTCTTAGATAAGTGTAGTCATCCCGAAAAAGTGTAAATAGTAAAAAAATGTAGCCTCATCCCGAAAGTAAATTGACTAATGAAAAATTAAAGCAATTTTCAAAAAAATATATTAATGTGTAAATTAATAAGTGTCTGAAAGCAGAAGAAAACTATAACATGGGTTTTATATACATATGTAATATAAAACCATAAAGTAAAAGAAAAATCTAACCGAAAAGCGATTTTTGTGTAGCTACCATGGGTCCACATTAAATTCTGTACTGAAACACCTAGAGATATAGGCACCCAATGGCGTATACAGCCAGATAGACCAATGTACTAACTAAGATGTCGAACCTACCCTATGTCCATATCAGATGGAAATAGCCTTGTTTTTCATTTGTTTGTCTAACCGAAAAGCGATTTTTGTGTAGCTACCATGGGCCCACATTAAATTCTGTACTGAAACACCTAGAGATATAGGCACCCAATGGCGTATACAGCCAGATAGACCAATGTACTAACTAAGATGTCGAACCTACCCTATGTCCATATCAGATGGAAATAACCTTGTTTATGATTTGTTTGTCTAACCGAAAAGCGATATTTTGTGTAGCTACAATGGGCCCACATTAAATTCTGTACTGAAGCACCTAGAGATATAGGCACCCAATGGCGTATACAGCCAGATAGACCAATGCACTAACTAAGATGTCGAACCTACCCTATGTCCATATCAGATGGAAATAGCCTTGTTTTTCATTTGTTTGTCTAACCGAAAAGCGATATTTTGTGTAGCTACCATGGGTCCACATTAAATTCTGTACTGAAACACCTAGAGATATAGGCACCCAATGGCGTATACAGCCAGATAGACCAATGTATTAACTAAGATGTCGAACCTACCCTATGTCCATATCAGATGGAAATAGCCTTGTTTTTCATTTGTTTGTCTAACCGAAAAGCGATATTTTGTGTAGCTACCATGGGTCCACATTAAATTCTGTACTGAAACACCTAGAGATATAGGCACCCAATGGCGTATACAGCCAGATAGACCAATGTACTAACTAAGATGTCGAACCTACCCTATGTCCATATCAGATGGGAATAGCCTTGTTTATGATTTGTTTGTCTAACCGAAAAGCGATATTTTGTGTAGCTACAATGGGCTTCAGTACAGAATTTAATGTGGACCCATTGTAGCTACACAAAATATCGCTTTTCGGTTAGACAAACAAATCATAAACAAGGTTATTTCCATCTGATATGGACATAGGGTAGGTTCGACATCTTAGTTAGTACATTGGTCTATCTGGCTGTATACGCCATTGGGTGCCTATATCTCTAGGTGTTTCAGTACAGAATTTAATGTGGACCCATGGTAGCTACACAAAATATCGCTTTTCGGTTAGACAAACAAATGAAAAACAAGGCTATTTCCATCTGATATGGACATAGGGTAGGTTCGACATCTTAGTTAGTGCATTGGTCTATCTGGCTGTATACGCCATTGGGTGCCTATATCTCTAGGTGCTTCAGTACAGAATTTAATGTGGGCCCATTGTAGCTACACAAAATATCGCTTTTCGGTTAGACAAACAAATCATAAACAAGGTTATTTCCATCTGATATGGACATAGGGTAGGTTCGACATCTTAGTTAGTACATTGGTCTATCTGGCTGTATACGCCATTGGGTGCCTATATCTCTAGGTGTTTCAGTACAGAATTTAATGTGGACCCATGGTAGCTACACAAAATATCGCTTTTCGGTTAGACAAACAAATGAAAAACAAGGCTATTTCCATCTGATATGAACATAGGGTAGGTTCGACATCTTAGTTAGTGCATTGGTCTATCTGGCTGTATACGCCATTGGGTGCCTATATCTCTAGGTGCTTCAGTACAGAATTTAATGTGGGCCCATTGTAGCTACACAAAATATCGCTTTTCGGTTAGACAAACAAATCATAAACAAGGTTATTTCCATCTGATATGGACATAGGGTAGGTTCGACATCTTAGTTAGTACATTGGTCTATCTGGCTGTATACGCCATTGGGTGCCTATATCTCTAGGTGTTTCAGTACAGAATTTAATGTGGGCCCATGGTAGCTACACAAAAAATCGCTTTTCGGTTAGATAAACAAATCAAAAACAAGGCTATTTAGATCTGATATGGATAAAGGGTAGGTTCTACATCTTGGGTGCCTATATCTCTAGGTGTTTCAGTACAGAATTTAATGTGGACCCATGGTAGCTACACAAAAAATCGCTTTTCGGTTAGATTTTTCTTTTACTTTATGGTTTTATATTACATATTTAAAATCCATGTTATTGTTTTCTTTTGCTTTCAGAAATTTATTAATTTACACATTAATACATATATTTTTTTTTTTGAAAATTGCTTTAATTTTTCATTATTTAATTTACTTTCGGGATGAGGCTACATTTTTTGTACTATTTACACTTTTTCGGGATGACTACACTTATCTAAGACAACAACCAAAAAATTCGGGTTCGGGCTAACTTCAGCGACTTAAAATATAGCACAAAAAATTTATTTTAAGTCACCTAGCTGATACAATTTTCTCAGAGAAAATTTAAAATTGCGCGGTTCCCTCAAAATCCTCACTTAATTGTCAATGGACCTTAATAAAAAAATTGAAACCCGACATAGTTTTGTACTCAATAGTCTAAAAGATGAAGTTTGTGAGATGAGTGGAACTGATAAAAATATCTCGTTATTGTTTGATGAGATATCTATTCGGCCTGATTTGGATCAAGTAAATGACGTAATTGGTGACTTTTTGCAAATTAACAAAAATAGAAACTCAACAATTGCTCAGTACATTAACGTGTTTATGATTCTAGGTTTATTGAAACAGTATAAATACGCATTTGCTTATCACGCAACTGAAAAAAGTATAGATGGTGAGGTTACCAGAGAGGTTTTGATGGAAGCCATGGTTTGAATGGAAGCCATTTGATGTTGAATTCAAAGTTCAAGTAGTAGTGTGCGATCAAGGGCCTAATAATCGTAAATGCTTTCGTTTACTAAACGGTCAAAAGAAAATCCATTCTTTTTTATGAAAATTATAACATTTTTGGCTTTATATGATTCGCCTTACTTGTTCAAATCAGCCAGGAATAATTTATTTTCCTGTAATTTAGAACTCCTGATAGAACTGCTACTTGGGAAGTTCCTACTGAAATATTTGAAAGTGAAAAATTCAAAACCAATTTTTAAAAAATGAGAGTAAAATATGCAACTCAAATATTTAGCAGAATTGTTGCCGCGGGTATAAAAACAATGATGGATTTTAACATATTTTCGGATGAAGCTAAATCAAATGCAGTATCAACAGCCAGTTTTTTTCGAAACATTTGACCGCCTGTTTGACAATTTAAACAGAATCTAAATATTTATTTTAACTTGGCTCAAAAAGCTATCGAAAACTCGACGCTAATGATTTTCAGAAAAATGAACAGATATATAAAACTCTTTAAATCTGTTATATGAAATTTCTTGCGAAATAGGACCTTGTTACGATTTTAACCTCACCTAAAATCACTATTCAATATGACTATAGATCGCTGGGAATTTATAGATTTGTTTGAATTACGAGTTACGAAAAGTACGCCATGCATAAAAGCGTATTTTATTTGCCAACGAATTGCCCCTTTTCCAATTACCGACTTATTTGTGGACACCGACTTATTCAAATAAGTCACCTCGCGAGGAGACTTATTTGAATAAGTATGTCTACACAGAAATGTCTCCAAATGTGTGTCTTGACTAAATGTAATACATTTAGGTTTTTTTTTTCAAATCTAGTAGCAACGACCAATATGTCAAGAAAATTTTTGCTTCCATAATAGAAATTGCGTTTTGTTTTTTGTTATTACGTCACAAATAAGTCGGTACAATGAATTGGAACAAATTGACTGACTTATTCAAGATGGCGTCAAATAAGTCAATAAGTCTGAAATAAGTCGGTAATTGGAAAAGGGCCTTAGAATTAAAATTAATATTTTGTCAAATAAAATTTGCAAAGGAATTGAATTTGGAGATGTGAGATACTTATTAAAAACTAAAACTAAAACGCACTTCGTGGTGAACACAGCAACTCGTTTTTGGAATTTGATTTTCAATTCCATCAATAGCAGTAATTCGTTCAATTTCTACTGAGGGATCCGACAATGCAATTGTTGTTGTACATTGGCAAATAGAATTCAACTAAACTTTTTATTTAAAAGCACAAAATACCACTTTGTTATTATAAAATATAAAGAAAAAGTGAAAATTGTAAAATTTAAATTCCGGCGTGATAAACACCAAATTTAAAAATTCAAATGACCGATTTATTTTCTATATGTACAAATTACCTTTGGCACTACCATCTTATGTACTTATTTCTCATAAATTCGGTAAAAAAACGACTCAATTCGCGAAAGAAATTAACATTTTAAGGTATTGGAAAATACATATACATATTCTAATACAATTTGGGAAATATAAAGAATTATAAAAATTAAGATCCGGTCGAGTATGTAGGAATAAAAAAACTTATTTTACTAATCTGAAGGTATTTTGATTTACCTTAGAAGAACCGCCCTTTTTTACAAACAATTTGGAGTGATATTTTCAAATCAATTTACTGAAAAATAATTTTTTTTAGTAATATTTACTGTACCATACACGACTTTGAAATTTCATGAGTTTGAATAAATTTTCAAAGTTTATTTCACCAATCCTAGAGATGTTCACGGGGTTTCACCTATACGGTCAGATAGATCAGTCAAAATTCTATGAGTGTGGTGAACGAGAAATCCTCTCGTGAACATTTTTGGGATAGGCGATATAATCGTAAACGTAAAAATGTCTCTAGATCCCGTTCAATATACTCATATGGTTTTAGACTAATGTATTTGACCATGTAGGTGAGACTCTTTAGGTGAACATATATAGGATTGGTGGAATACAGTCCTTGACCGAATTATTAGACGCACTGTAGAATTTTTATAATTATGTAAGTGTAATCTGTACATTACATTATACTGTCTATTTTTAATTTTTAGCCTTGAACATAGAAAATAACTGTTATTTAAGACTGTTATTTAACTGTGTTTACTTTGTGTGCAGCACTTTTGACAACCAAAAATTATTGATTGTGATCTTTTAATGATGGGTAAAAAGGGGACCTTTCACCACTCATAAAAGCTTAAGTGAAAGTCCTCATTAACAACAAAATATTTTCTAACCGCGAAATATCTCGGAGATTGAGGATGTCTGAAGCAAGCGTGCGCCGAATAAAAGCGCAAGTTAAATTATGGCACGAATTGAGCCCAAAAAGAAAGAAAAGATGTGGAAGAAAGCCTTTTTACTCCAAGGGCAGAAAGATACCTAACGAAATATTGTCTAGAAAACAGCTACCACCAGGTAAAATCGTGGCGTGATAAAGATGTGGATTTCTCTAGATCGGTCATTTGATATTTAATTGATCATTTACGATGAAATAAACAAATAAGACATTGATTCGTAGAATATTTGTTTCTTTTTTGTGATTTTGACAGATCTTTCAGCGACGAAAGCATATTTGAATTTTTGGAGAACAAATTTCAGTTTGTACGTCATCGCCATAATGAAAAATTCCATACCGACTGCGTACTTCAGACTTTTAAGCACAGCACGAAGATGATGATTTGTTTTATAAAAGATTTGTATCAATTTTTTTTTAAACAATTTTAATCAAATAGTTTTCGAAAATTACACTACATAAAAGACTTTATCAAAATGTAAAAATGGAACAATAACGAGCAACGTGTGCAGCAACATCAAGCGCTTTTATTATATTGTATCGTTAGGAACAGAAACAGAAATAAAGAATCTGGGTGAAATCCAGGGTATCGAGATGGGATTTAAAAGATGTCTAAATTTATTAAAGGAGCTGCAGACCCGACGACATGATCTGCTACATAAAATATTTAAGGATGGATGAAAATTCATTTAATTTTGTTGTCCACAAAATTTCGCCGTTAATTAAACGACAAGAAACATTATTACGAAATTCAATAAGTGTGGAGGACAGACTAATGGTCATACTTCGCTTTCTAGCAAAATTCATTCGCCTCGTATTCTTGAATTAATATTTTTGCAAATGTTAAACATATTTTATTAAGTTTACCTGCATGAGGCTAAATTTAATAAAAACCTTTTATAAAAATGATAGTTTTATAAAACATGCATATTATTGTAAAATTTTCAAAGAAAATTGATAAAAAACTTTTGGTTTTATAAAATACTTTTGACAAAGGTATTTTATAGTCTAATTCCGGTCATAATCAGTTATTATGAATCCTAGCTAGCTTCCAGCTGGTGAATTCCCGTTTGCTGACAAATGGATGACAAAATTATATGATTTTTTTTTTCGACTAATCAATTCTCATTATCATAAAATTTCTGAGTCCCGTACTACTACTGAGTTTTAACTTGGTATAATTTTTATAACATGAGCATTTTGCTTATCGTGAGCGCTTTCACAATTCCAAATACATAATAATATTTTTCTAAATATCTGTCTAAATCATTCAACATCATCGACGATCAATCAAAAATCAACCAAAAAACTATGAATTATTTGTTTGAATATGCGCTCTACTAAAAAAATCACGATTCAAAAATTGCTGGTTTTATGGTTTTCTTATGCCATTTAAAATATTTATACCATTTAAAAGCCATGTATGACTTTGGTCATCAAGAGGATGAGACATACTATACTGGTAGGGGTATAGGTGTTTCCATTTCATTTCGTTAATGCGTATTTCTTTTTTTGCGTTTGTACTAATTACAGCAATGGTTGCTTGACGCAGCAATGGTGTTGTTTACGTCCTCTCCCAATGTCGTGCCCATAGTGGAGAAACCTTCGATACAAGAAAATCAGGTTCATTTACATAACATCCTCATGTGATTAAGTCACATAAAAATTCACAGACTGTTTTTTTTCAAAATTTAATAATGATCCTGTTTAAAAAACTCTAGGATTCTTGATCCGTGATTAGTTAAATCTATTTAGAGTTTTTAAAATTGTTTAAGAATTTCACGACGTTTGCCTTCGTATCATAGGTACAGGCGTAGGCATCTTAATAAAAGTCTGGAGTTGTAATATTGCGGTATATTTAAATGTCTTCTTAAATATCTTCTATGTCCAACGTAACCTAATTTATGAGCAGGCTAGCACAATGCTTTTCCAAACAAAGCATCTCTCCATCTCTTTTATTTTATTTCCTACAGAATTCCAAAGATTCGGTCAGACAATAATCGTCGCCACAGCGGTAGATATTTTCAATGGCATATTGAACAATCACTTTAGTTATGATAACAATGTAATGGCATACCTTAAATGAGGGTAAGGTATATACGTATCCAGTTAAAGAGTGTCGAGGTCTTAATTAAAATCAAAAAATCATGACACAGAGGCGATTAACATTTTTTATCACAATAAACTTTTTTTTTTTTTTTTTTGGTTTTGCATCTTCATAATTTCTTAAATCAAAAACAATCTGAAACGTACTCGTATACATTGTTGAAGGTCTTGAAGTATTGTTAATTTTATCTTGGTACAATTTTTAGTTGGTTTCAGATTATTTTGTGGTTTGTGTAAACGCAAATTTAATTTTAATTTTCATAATTAGATAAATTGATGTAATCAAAACCCATTTACATTTATTTTTTGTGCTTGCGGTTTTTTAGTCTTGCATATTTTCTTTTATAAATTCTTAGTACAAAAGATCCTTGTTTTTTTTTTATTAATTAGCAATCATGATGGTGTCATATACCGAACTATTATTACGAGTATTAACACTTTGTACATGGATATGTTATTTCACTTCATTTAATTTGAGTTTTATTGTACCGCGTATTAAGTGGCGATCGTGCATCATCTTTTTATTAAATGCGGAAATGATCTTTCGTTGATCCAAGAAGAGTAACTTCGTAATTACTTAATAAACTTAATAGATTTATGAAAATGATAATTGGAAATTGATTGTATATATAGGCATGAATTTATTTAAAATATCAGGTGATATCATTGTATGCATGATTGATTTTAAAAATCTAACATTCCAAACACAGCATGAGATTATTAGAATGGAACAACCTTATAATCTAACTTAGCAACTATTAACTAAGTGGAGAAATCGTAGATATAATTAATTTCATATCTTCATTGAATCATCCTAAATAGATAAAATTATTATCTGGTTACGGAGTGCCTTATCAAGAATAATACGCAACTGATATTAAAATTAAGATGGCAGAACTCGACATAGAATTTATAGACGATATATAAATTTTATGTGCGTGTCAAGCCAATAACCATTAAAAGAAATAATGTTGTTTATAAAAAAGCCGCTATAAAGGACCTGTTTTTGCTTTTAGAAGCTAGAGCTAGACCATCATCTCTAACGATTGTAGATTGTTATCTACCTTCGAAAGGAAGGGCATTCGTTCAATCTTTGGTCCCATTAAAGTCGCGAACAACGAATATCGGAGTCGTATGAACCACGAGATAAGATTCATCAAATCTAATAGAGTCTGATGGCTCGGCCAGTTACAAGGTCTCCACAACAACGGATGACCAATAAAATGTACCATCAACAACCAGCTGATGTGCGTCGTATAGAGGAAGACCCCGACTGCGATAGCATGGCGACGTCGAACAAGATTTTTCGTATTGAGATATCAAAACTGGAGGATCGAGACGGTTGGAGTACCATAGTGCGGGCGGCAAAATCCCTTCATGAGATGTGAAGCTAGAGAGAGAGGGCTACAACGTCGTATATTTCAACATTTCTCGGATTCACTATCAGCATTTTGCGGGGGCGAAGCTTGGCGGCGAAACAAAGCAGTTAACTAAAACATGCAACGTTTGAAAATCACGGTTCGCGTTACTACCGACCGCTTTCATTCTCATAATGCTGGACTCAAAATACAATTAAAACAGCGCCTTCGACTTGGACGTTCATACTCTTTGGCATTTGCTATAAACGTCCGCTGATCTGCACTAGTTGTCGAGTGAATATCAATGCGTCATCAAGTGGTCCAACATTCAATTCAATTTATCGTGATAGCTCATTAAGAAACCAATTGGGCTCGACTGGAGTGGCTGATCCAAATCTCGGCACTAGGCACAAAGGATATTGATATTTAATTTGGCACTGATTTATTTCTTGATTTATTGAGAACAGAAGAAATAGCCTTACACACAGATGCCTAGTCCACAATTTTTGGGTTCAGTGTTCTGACTCAAGTACGAAATGATAATTCAGTCAACTCGATTCCGGCAACTAAGAATACTGCAGATGATGTAAACCAAACTTTTCTAAACTCTAAACTAATCTGAATGGACGACGTTCATTTCTTAACAAATCATGGTGAAATATGGTATGTAGAGCTGGATTGCAATTTTAAAGTATGAACGGATAAAGTTTTGGAATTCGACTATTCTGAATGAAACTTGACGTTTTGCGTTACCCAATAATTGTCAAATTATGATAAAATATGGTATATGTGGAGAACAGCTGCCACTGCCAGTACAGCTGTAATTTAAGTTTTATATTTTGGTCACATTGAATGATGCTGTCGTCTCGAAAAAGTGGCGCAGATTAATTGTACAATTATTCCGAATCTGTTTTCATACAAGGAGAAAATATTAATGTGCCCGGGGCCCTAAGTTTTATCTTAGCTTGCGGGAAAATTACTTCAATACTTGAAATCAGTGTTAAAGTGAGTAAGCAATGTTTGAAAGATGTGTGTAGCACAATGAATCATAATCCATGGGAAAGACCCTGCGTGATTCCCATAAATTGGCTCTAACGCCCTAATTCCGCGATAAACTAATCTAAACCCTGAGTTTGATAAAGTACCTGACCTGAAGGACGGATTTCACAATTTAAAGCATTCAGATATCACAATATTCCAAATATTGGACTATAAATTGTGCACTACTGCAGGTGTACTGCCCAGGCACCAAGCCTTATGATGGTTGTCGAATTGATATACATAGGAATAGGTCAATAGAACTTACTGCATTGCTTGCTGAATAGCAAAGCCTTTGGGACGAAAATGGACTCATATACTACATGACGAAATTGCTAACTGGACATGATTTGCGTATTTTAACAAATTTAAAAATGAACCGACATGTTAGAATGTCTTACATGCAAAAGGGCACAAGTGGTTCTGGATCACATATTTTTTAAACATCCACGGTTTAAGAAATATTGGAGGTTGCTAGTGAAATTTATCAACAATAATCCAAAAAACCACGCAAATATTTAGGTAAATTTATATTCCAACGTTAAACGCAAATATTTAGGTAAATTTATATTCCAACAATTCTACGAGTGGGTATTCCCCGATGTATTCCAAAATCTCTAAATACTTTTTATGACATGCATCAACTTCAGTGATGTTCCAGTCATGGAGAGAACCACCTTTCAACAATTTTCCTTAAACCTAAAGTCAGTTTTAGAATGTCTGAAGAAACTAAAACGCTTAGAGTGTGAGCGTGGCATTTTTTGACTAAATAACGGCGGCAATCTCAATTTATGGTTGAAACGTCAAGTATGCGAAGTAATGTCTAACGATATAGTTCCACAAAGAACTGATTAAAGAAGTAAACCTAAGAAATGCACCAGGTTACTAAAATCATTATGCAGTTTTACAAAACATCATTCTTATTGAAATGTGTGTTAATAGTAAGGACATCTTCATTCGATACATTTATTTTTTAGGATCTATACAACACCTTGCCTTGTCAAGGTTTGGACTTTTGACGAAATTTTGTATGAATGTCTATTGCTGAGCTTTAGGAATGTTATATCTTCAAAATTTTAAATCTAAAACGAGAGTACCCAACGGAGGGTTTTAAAATCTATCCTTGATATAAAAGAATTCTATCTAAAATCCACTGTTAACTTCATTGAAATGTGAAATATGAGCTATAGGAGGACTGAAACATAAATAAATGTATTGGCTTCTGGAGACGTTGTAACAAAAATCAAAGTTTCAAACCTGCGAGGAACGTTGGTATTTTTATTTTCCCTCACAATATGTTCGGGAAAAGTGGGAACTAGTGATAATAAATTATAAAGGGGGCAGCCCTAAACTTGCTCAATGTTATATGTTGATGCTGGTTGGGTGATCGAAGAGGAAGGTATTAGTTAGAGTGGGACCATTATAGAGAAGAACTGAAATATCCGTTAGGGGCTCACGGGTAGATTATTTAAGAGAAAACCAAGATGGCAAGGGGGGATTGGGTTTGTGAGTGTGACACGGAACGCAATAAATAGAAAATAAAAAAAAATTAAAATTAATAAAAGAAATAAATTAATAAATAAATAAACAATAAATAAATAAAATAATTATACCCGGGTATCAACGACACAGAATGGAGCCTCTCCTTCCATCATACCGAACCTCTCAAAAATATAGCAATTCATTTTCAATAAAAAAAATCAAAATCAACAAAATAATCACAGAAATGGAGAAGTGAGACCAATGTACGCGCGACCTTAGTGCGCGTATGAGCACCGCTGTGGTCTCTCGATTACAATTTGGAAAGTTAAAAAAAAAATAAAAAATAATTTAAAATTGTGAAAAAAAAATAAAAAAATTTAAATATTTAGGAATTACGGGAAAAATATAAAAACAAAAAATTAAAAAAAAAATCGTAAAAAAGGTGAATGCCTCAACTGGCCACCCACCCGTAAGAAAAAAACGTAACGGCATGCTCGCTGATGTACAGCGCTACTCGTAGAAAAAAAAATTTGTGGCGCCCGTTTTACTGGATGACACCAGTGGTAAACACACCCGTTGACTGTCCAAATATCCGTGTTTATTATCACGGATCATCATAAATCGAATACCAAATCCAAAAAATATTTTCCTCATTTACACAAACCAAATTGCAAAGCTAGACTCTTCTTTTCACATTCCAAACCAAGACTGACAAAAAAAAATCTCCCACCAAAACTTCTAGAACGTTTTTCCTCTTTGTTCTTCTCTTTTTTCCGTGTGCGTCACGTTGGCACTCTCTCCAACGCACATCAAATTGCTCGTATATAAAAACGTAATTCGAAAATCAATATTTCTTAACCAAAATATCCTTAACGAACGGAGAGAAATTCGTTTCCCACCAATTTCAGACCCCGCCCTTTTCTATAATTTGACTAACACGTCGGGTAATTAAATGTACCTCAATATACCTTGAATTTTGTTACACAGCCGATGACTAATCGCCCACCGGCGCGATCATTATATTAATTTGTATTGCTTATTTTTTGCCCCTTCTTTTGTTTATTTTTTGCTTTTTTCTGCTACATATAACAAATTTTTACTTTTACAAACCAGTAAATACTCCTGATGATGACCTAACATGTCGAAATCGATCGAGTGATTTTTTAAACTTTTTGAACAAACTATTTAATTAAAATATTCAAAAAATTTAATTTTGCGAAATAAAAAACAAGTGTTTAATAAAATGTGTTTATTAAGTGTTAGTGTGTTTCGCCAAGTGCCTACGGCAACTAGCGTAAAAAGTATATAAAAAAAAGAACATCAGAAAGAAAAAACATTCAATATCGTCGTGCGATTGTACACACATACCCGGTGCACATTGGTCTCGCTCCCACATTTATACGAAGCTCACTGACTGCAAAAAACACAAACATATTAGTACTAAAAGTCCCAAATGCTCGAGAACAGGTGGCATTGTAGTCAAACAAAATACTCCACTACCATAGAACGAATAAAAAGAATACACGTAAGGTAGAGAAATAATTGTTATGACCATAGATTCGTAACAACGTCGTAATGATTGCGGAATGTACACTCGTTGATCACCTGTGGACATTTCACAATAGAGTTCGTTTCCTGTGAATTGAACAAGTTCAAGTTTGTATTTTGAATTTTCCGAAATAGTTCGGAACTCTGATATTTTATGAATATTTGGAATTTCACTGATAGATGCCGCTTGTGGATCACATGAGCGTGACAAAGTGTCTGCGACCACATTATGTTTGCCTGAAATGTGGCGAAAGCGATATGTAGATTACAATCTAAATGTCGGCTTTGACGTGGACTGCGTGCCGTCTTCGAGTAAATTGCATAAGCGCTAAGTAAAGAGCTAACATTTCTCAGTCGAATGCAGAATACTTGGCTTCAATTTGCGAAAAACTTAATGGTTCCCAATTACCTTTATTATATTGTTGTAATATAATACTATGCAGCTACGGCAATATTTAATGCGTCACATGTGATATTGTATTGAGAATTTTCAATTGGATGTACCAATAATGATGTTCCAGGACGCGCTAGTTTAACATTAATAAATGCGTTTATCCATTCATCAGGCCAATCAAAATATTTGACTGTTTTAGGCTTCTTTGATAATAGTGCTAACTGTGCGTGAATCGGTTGAAGAAAATCTGCTAATCGTGGAATAAACCGATGATAAAAATTCACCATCCCGACAAATTCCTGAATTGATTTAATTGACTTGGGTTGGGGAAACTTCGCTATGGCTCCTACACACAGCGACGAGGGTTTAATGCTATCTGTAGTAATAGATTGGCTGAGGAATTCGAGTGTTGGAACACCGAAAACACATCTTGATGTTTTAATTTTGACATCGTAATTTGCAAGTCTCTCAAAAACTTGAGTGCAATAAATGTGATAATATCAATGAAAAAATTTAAAGTTAAATATGAGTACATACTTAATTAAATTTTATTCCTTATGAATAAATATGTAATTTTTTTATAATTTTAAATTCATGTTACTAACAAAAAATCACATATATAGATAATTTGATTTCAATTTTAAAAACATATTTTATACATTATGTAGGTAATTAAAAATAAAACTCATAGAAGTACTGTTAAAAAATTACACATATGTATCTACTCTTCAAAAACACATATCTAGATTATAAAAAAACATGCTGATGTTCATGCTGTATAAGATAGCGGAATTTTGACAGCGGAAAATAAGAGATTACGATACTCGCCGCAAGTGGCAGCACTATCACTTAAGAGAATCTATTTTGTTATGTAACGGAAATTTTTCATTCAGTATGTATACAGTTTTTCACTAAATAAAACATCTCAGCGGAATAAAATATTACAAGTTATAGTAAAAATGGCAAATTGATTGATCTTCGAAGTAAAGGAACTCGGTATATGAAATGTTGGGATTTAACAATATTCCGTCTTTTCGGCATTTCTTCCATTTCTTCTTATTCCGTCTTTCCGGCATCTCAAAAACTTCCACTAGTAACCAATACTTTCGGTTGTTTAGCTATTAGAAAAACAACCGAAATCATTGGTTACTAGTGGAAGAAATGCCGGAAAGACGGAATATTGTTAAATTTCAAGATTTCATATACCGAGTTCCTTTACTTCAAAGATCAAGCAATTTGCCATTTTAAGGATCACTTTTAATATTTTATTCCGCTGAGATGTTTTATTTAGTGAAAAACTGTATACATAATGAATGAAAATTTTCCGCTGCCACTTGCGGCGAGTAGCGTAATCTCTTATTTTCCTCTGTTAAAATTCCGCTATCTTATACAGCATGTAGAAAAGAGGTTTGCCGCACCGCACGTACACATTCTTTTTTGGATAGTGGACCAAATTACGCCAGACCAAATTAATGACATCATTTTCACCGAAATCCCTGATTCTGAGATAGATCCAGAGTTGCACCAAGTGGTGAAGACCAATATGCTCTACGGACCATGCGGACAACACAATCCCAATTCGGTTTGTATGTCCGATAATATAAATGCACAAAACGCTATCCACGTACTTTTATTTCGGAAACCCAAACTGGATGGATATCTACTCTATCGACGTCGCTCACCAGATGACAATTGCAGAACATTCATCACTCAATTTAAAGGAACGGATATCGTGGTGACAACCCATGGATCGTGCCATATTCGCCAATATTGTGTAAGGTATTTAAAACACATATCAATATTCAGAATTGCAGCTCGGTATGTTTGCTAATACGTCACCAAAGGAAGCGATATGGCGTTTATTGGTGTTGAACGAGATGAAATCAGCAAGCTTCAAATGGGCCGATATGTGAACTGTAACGAAGCACTCTGGAGAATATTTTCATTTGCGATTCTTGAACGTCATTCGACTGTTGTGCATCTGGCAGTTCATTTGGACCATGGCCAAATAGTGAATTTCAACGCAGAGAACGCAGTACAGCTATAGTAGAGACCACCAGCAACAACATTAACGAGTTTCTTTTCAATTTGCGTCAGTAGATGGATATCCAGGTATGTTTTCAAGTGATACATTGGGACGAATTTACACAATACATCCAAAGAATGACGATTGCTTCTACCTTAGGTTGCTTTTGGTTAATGTGTGCGGTTCAACTTCATTTGAGTCATTGCGGACTGTAAATGGTACGGTGTGTGCAACATTTCAAGAAGCATGTCAACAGTTACAATTGCTTGAACACGACAATCACTGGAATCAAAACGCTAGACGATGCAATAGCATCTTCGCCCGCCAATCTAGTTCATACACTTTTCGCTATGATCATTTCAACATGTCAGCCTTCAAACCCACGTCAATTATGGGATACGTACAAAGATGACATCGCAGAAGACATTCAAAGATTTGGTTTGCTTAAGCATAATTATGAGTGGCAAAGTTTTGACTGAAAATCATATGCCAGCGCCAAGTCGTCAAACTAGAGATGTATTGAATTGTGGATTGGAATGCGAGCCTAGTTTCGACACGACAACTTTGCAACAACAAGTACAAACAAATGTTCCACACACAGCAAAAGAGTGCGTATGATCAACTGATGAAGGCTGTCGATGATGGAAACGGTGGACTATGCGCCCGGCGGAACTGGGAAAGCGTTCCTGATATCATTGCTATTAGCAGCAATACGTGCTCAAAATGGAGTTGCGTTAGAAGTTGGCAGAACGGCACATTGAGCACTGAAGCTTCCGTTAAACCTGCAAATCAACGAGAATCCTGTTTGCAACATTTCAAAGCAATCAGCCATGGCAAAAGTATTAAAAAATTGTAAATTGAACATATGGAATCAGTGCTCGATGGCGCGCAAACGATCATTAGAAGCACTCGATCGAACATTGAAAGATTTACGCAATAATAATCGTCACTTTGGTGGCGTGATGATACTGTTGGCGGGCGACTTCCGACAAACACTCCAGCGATTCCGAAATCAACAGCGGCGGATGAATTAAATGCATGTCTCAAGTCATCGTATTTGTGGCGATACGTGAAAACCGTTCTATGGTTTTCACGTATCGCCACAAATACGGGATACAATCGCAGAAGTTTTCTCCAAAGAACTGCTGAGAATCGAAACGCGCAATTTTAGCAGCGAAAAATATTGATGCCAATGACTTGAATTAGACGATTCAAAATCAAATTCCGGCAGAATTGCGTTCCTTCAAATCGATCGATCGCATAGTAGAGAATTATCCTGTGGGATTCCTAAACTCTTTGAATTTCACTAGCATGCCAGCTCATCATTTGCGTCTTAAAATTTGATCTGTCGTCATTATGCTTCGAAATTTTCATGCCCCGAAAACGTGCAATGGAACCCGACTGATTGTGACGAAGCTAATGCACAATGTGATAGTGCCAACGATTTTGAAAGAGTCGTTCAAGGGAGAAGAATGCCTAATTACGCGAATTACTCTGACTTCAAGCGATTTGCCGTTCCAGTTCAAACGCGTTCAGTTACCAGTGAAACTTGCATTTGCGATGGCCAAAAATAAGTCACAAGGGGCAGCTGTCGCTAGAATAATGAATTCGATTACATTCGAAAAGTGTGTCATTCATTGGAATCATGAATGCTCGAAATTAATTCAATCAAAAAATCTATTTTGATTTACCTTATACGTTTCTTCGCGCCAATATTTATTAATTTACATATACCTCAATACGGTGGGAATATAAAAGCGGGTATGTTCCCATCTCTGGGAAACATTCAATTAATATTTTAATAGAATAAGGATCTTGAAAATCCCTCGAAAACATTTTAATAAACCCAAGCATTGAATTCGCTTTAGAAATGCAAATATATATGTGCTTATTGAACGATAAGTTTGACGTAAATGTTATACCTAGATCCATAAACGTATCAACATTATCAATAATACAGCCATCCAGGAAAAAATCGAAACTAGCGGGGTTGATTGCACGAGTAAAACGGATTGTTTTACATTTGGAAATGTTTAGGGTCAAATTCTGAGCTGTGCACTACACACTGAAATTATTTAAGTCAGATTGAAAGTCTCTTGCGTCATTGGTGCATGAAATGGTTTTAAAAATTTTAATGTCGTCCGCATAGATGAGGATGTCGGAATAACTCAAACAATCCACTACGTCATTGATGAATAATATGAAAAGCATAGGAATGACTACCTTGAGGCACACCCGAAGTGACATGAACAATTCTGAACGTGAAACCACCAATCTTTACTATCTGGGTTCTGGAATCAAGATAAGATCTGATCCAGTCCAGTGGGAGAAAACTACAATGCAAGGAATCAAGTTTCTTCAACAGCAAGTCATGATCAATCCTATCAAAGGCCTTACAGAAATGAATGTGCACAACCTGCACAATTTTACCACTATGTAAGGCACAATTGAGACACAATTTGTAAGCAAGAGTAAGCTAGTAACAGTTGATCTGCCAGGAAAGTGTAAACCATGCTGTTTTGGAATGATAAAAGTTTTCACGTGAAAGAATAATTGATCTTTAACAAGTTTCTCAAACAACTTGAGTAAAACTGAAATTATACAAATACCCCTATAGTTCTCAATATTACACGAATCTCGGATTCGTGGTAATATTGAGAACTAACAATTGCGTTACCGGTCAATTTTAAAAATAAAGGTGGTATCGAATCAAAGTCGGCACTACGGTTAATGTCTAGATTTGACAATTCCGATAAGATTGTATCAATTTCCAAACGAAACATTGAAAAGTTCTTATTACTCGTGACATTATTCAAGCTGCAATAATTTGAACCTGAATTTTGGTTACAAACGCTCTCCAAGAAATCAGCAAACTAATTAACCTTATTTAGAATATTATCATAGAATCGGTCTTTCAAATACATTGTGAAAGGGAAACCATCAGATTTTCTTTTATAGTTAACAAAATGCCAAAAGTGTTTGGGTTTCGATTTAATTTGTGATTCCACCTCCAAAACATAATCACTGTAAAGAAATCGGTTAAGAAATATATAATTTTTACGTAAGACATTAAATGAACCTTAAAGAAACATAATCGCCCATTTTATAGTTATAGATGACAGAGTCGGTATTATTTTCGATTAATTCACTGTATTCAAACAAGACTGAAATATTCAGCGGCAAATGATAAATACTTGAAGATCCAGCTAAATCATCACAGGTTGTGACGGTCATCTCATGATCAATTGGCACAAAGGCTAGGTCTAACACGTTGTTACTGCAATTCTTGACATTGATACATTGTTTCAGTCCCAACGAAAATATTTCAGATATGAACTTTTCCACATCATCGTTCATGTTTATGAGAGTTAAAATGTCATCCATGTACTCCCATACAATATCTGGCAAGTTAAAATCACCGATGATAAATAAGCGGTCCTCAGGTTGAAGGAGTGCAGTAATATTAAGTTTCACGGTGCCCAAAAACATATTATAAACCGCAACGCTTGAATGACATGGTATATATGTGTCACAAATGATCAGCGAATATGAATGAAACCGTAAGCGCACAGCAACAACTTCAGTACCACAGTTGGTTAATGTTATCGGCATAGATGAGTATTTGTTATAGAAACGGCTATTATAATACCACCCCAAGGCATAAGTGTACTGCTGTAGATGTCTGTTTCTTCAATACACTGTATAAGTTGGTGGAAAATACTCCTCGGTTCTGTAGTGGGCAGTCATCCACGTTTCAGTCATGCAAATAACGTCGTAATTCTCCTCCAAGATTGACAGATATAGAGACTAAGATTTAGTACGAATGCCGCTCGAATTATGGTAATATATATTTAAGAATGAATAAGGCTGGGGATTTCTTCCGCAGTTGAGAGGCTTAAAAGAAAGTGTGATAGCAGGCGCAGATGTTATTTTTTGGATGGGAATGTTATCCTAGTCCGGCCACACGTGGATAGCTAGTAAATGGCCGAATTATTACCCCCAAGTGGCCAAGCCTCAGAATTGTTGAGCACGTTATAATGGGTTTCCTTCAATCCGATTTCAAATGAGATGATTTCAAATGTTAGTGAGTTATCGATAACATGATCCTTATATAGTAATAATTTACATTCAACGTCCTCTGGTGAACATTCCTGCAGATTGTCACAAATGTACTCAGGTACAGTTATAATCGAGTTGATCTGTGTGCCAGTACCCATGACTTCCTGTGTTATCCCTGGCGAAGTATAGCTAATGGGATTGGACACGGTCAGACCTACTACTGCAGATAATGGTTTGTTAGCAATATCAACAGTATTCTTATCCAGCACGGCATTGATTAATTTGCGGTTTTCAGCAACCTCCGTTTCAATTTTTTTGAAGTACAATTTTTCGGCAGCTCTGTCAACAATCACGACAATTTTTTTTAAGAGCTTTGTTATATCCTTATTTACGTACCAAATTTTAGAGTTAATATAGCGGCACGATTAATTCCACAATAATCATAACAAAATTGTACGTCACAAAGTTTGCATAAAACGACATCAGTAGTCGAAAAAACTTTATTACATGTTACACAAGACATCGTCAGTATTAATACCAAATTAACTGTCTCTATATTTGTCTCGCTTCTCCATTAATACACTCAAAGGCAATTCCGCGTCTTGTTTAGAAACGTTCTAGCTATCCAGGATTAAATTTAAACGTAATTCCAATTTCGATGGCTATTTTATCAGCCTTTTCCATTAATAGAGATCCAGAAATAGGAGCATTTTGAGATCGCACTTGTTTAAACGAAAGCAACAATTCCAAATCTAAATCTGCATACTTTGGTAAATACAAACTTTTCCGGCTTCCTTCGAAATCACCCTTTTCATATAAAGATTGAATTTTTAGACGATTTTTTATAATTGTGGATAAAGTAGAATCTGGAATGCCAAATTCTATACAAATTTCGGTCAGTAATCACGATCGATCGCCTCGATCAACATTTTTATCAATTTTTTTTTTACCGTTAAAGCGTTTTTTTTTATTTCTGCTAGCCATGCTTTTGCTAACTAATCACTGTGCTTCTTCACAGATTTCTAGAGAACACAAATTAGACAACAAGAATAATTTTATATTTCACTCACCAAAACTAACACGATCATCAAAAGTAATACCAATACTAGCCCCGCAAACGACACCAATATATTCAATTTTATGATTTACAGAAACAATTTTACGTTTAACGAGAATTATGTACTCACTATAGTACCAAATACAAAGCAAATTAAAACCATTTCTCAAAACAAAATTTAATAACAAAATTTAATTACGGGGAATTCCCTAAAATTGAACGATATTTTTGTTTTAAGAAAGCGGAGGTGTTCAATTCTAAAATTCGTGTTAAGCGAATATTCTGATCTACATACACTATGATGTCGAAACTGGAGGACGAGAGCGATGGACCGAGACGGATGGAGGACCATAGTGCGGGCGGCAAAATCCCGTCATGGGATGTGACGCTAGAGAGAGAGAAAGAATATATTTATGTATTTATTTTATATAAAGGGACTGAAAAATTTGTTCGCGTTAAACGAAAATTCGTGTTAAATGTTTCGTCTTAAGCGAAAAATTTCATACTAAAAGTATATGAAAAAGCTAAGTACCAAAAAAAATTTCTTGCTATCAGATATTTCGTGTTAACTGATTTTCACATGTGATGAATCACACTGTGTTTGACTGAGACATTGAAATTTGGGGATTCGGTAAGCGTCGGAAATTCCTTTAATAATTCTCCAAAAATTTTATCAATTCCCCAGTGTTTCGGCGTTAGAGTATTAACAGTATCTGTCATAGCCGAGACAGTTAATTTGGTGGTCGGATCTAGAATGCGTTTTCCATGCAAGTCAACAATAAGACCAAATTTAGTAAAAAAGTTAGCTCCGATAATTGGTCGGTTAACTGCTGCTAGCAAGCATGGGGAAAGGTGCACCGAAGCCTAATATCGACCGAAAGCAATTTAGTCCCAAAACTACTAATAGTTGTGCCATTCGCTCCCGAAAGACACAACACTAGATCGAGAGATCGATTTCTTTAGAAAAGTTTGGAAGAACCGAAAGGTCGGCCCCAGTATCTACAAGAACAAGGAAAAGAAAATTATTATTCTGATCTCTAAGAAAAAGACGGCGATTCGTTCGTATGCATTCGACTATCTGTCCTATTCCTTTAAAGGACTCGACTTTGTGGATATATTATTTTGAGGTGAAAATTCGCGCTGTTTTATACATTTGGTATATTTGGTACCAGCAATATTTATAACTACTGGAAAATCTGTTGCTGCTTCTCGATCGAAATTTTGGTGCTATCGAAGATCGCGGGCTTTAAGAGCGACAACGACTACCAGAAACGAAGTTTGAAAAGGACTGCTGCAATTATGAAATGTGTTTTTTCAACTCTGTAGTCTCCGATGTATATTTTTTTTTTTTTGGTTGATTGAGGTTGCAGTTTAGGTGGAATCTACTGGTGATATATTGTTGAATGAATAAATCTTTTTTTTTGTCGACTAATTTTTCGAAGCGTTTTTCTTGAGACAGCAAACACGTCTTAATGATAATTCACTTAATGAATCAAAAATATCAGCTTTCAAACTTTTTTTGGTCAGCTGTAATTTGGCAGAGTTGGAATTGCATCTCGATTTGAATAAGCCATGATTGAGGATTTTTTTTCCAAAAAAATCGGAGAGTTTAATGCGAGTAGACTGAAGTTGATCGGTTTATTGCTGTTTTTCAGTCTTAAGCGGAATTTCTTCGTCGTCACTCATTGTTTGTGCTTTTTAACACGAGACGTTGAGATCACCACTTGTTGGGTTCAATTAATGAAAAACTAAAATTGAAACTCAACATTTATTTTTTGCCAAAAGATTATTATTTTTTATACACTTTTTATAATAATTTTAAATTATATTTTATAATATTTAGTTTGAAGTTTTGAGCCGACCAGACTTTTACTAATTACAATTAATAAATATATTTACTAAATTTTCGTTGGCAGATTTTGATTTATTTTTTAAAAGGTGGTTCGATCAATCATTACAAATAATTTTATTGTTATAATAAGAAGAAATGATTTTAAAGAAGAAAGACAGGAAGGCTACAGTTCCACAGTCATACACACACATTGAGACCAACCAAATGTTTAACCAACTACAGATATTAAGAAAACTAAACAGAGTGTTATATTTGCAGCCACACAGAATTTCCTTACCTTAATGAAGTCCATATCAAGAAGTAATATCAAAGCATACCAGCAGAAAACGAATAAAGCTTATCCATGACATAATGTATTGAATTTTTGGAATCAGAAATGGTCTTGCCTTGGGTATACTCGGAATACCACGACTAGATGGCGTTTTGCTTCAGGAGAACGAAGGGTGTATTTATGAAGGTTGCGAACTAACACCTTCAATAATTTGCAATCGTTCCGTTGGCTTATTGCTTTCATTGTTCACTTGTTTTTTACTCAAAGAATAATATACAGTTGTAATGTTTTATAACACTTATAATAAGTTTTAAGACAAGCAATCTTAGACGACCGAAATAGCCCCTTGCACCTTATATTAAAAATGAGTTTACACCTTGAGCAAAAATAAGTTACTTAAATATAAAAGAATATTTCTCCAAGCATCTTCCCTACCACAAAAAACAAAATATCATGACCTATGCGATGAGAGCGATGTATTTGAAGCATCCTTTTGAGGTGATCGAAAAACAGCTCGTCGCTAATCAAATATGATATGTGGTTAAGCTATACAAAAGATGATTGGCCCTGAGTGAAAAAAACCACTTTTTTCAAATCTTTTATTCAAATCTGAAGAACCAAGAAATGTGAAATGATCGATGGCTTAACAGAATAGCCATTGTCTAATGAATCAACTCAATATTCATGTGGACATTCTGTGATTTTGCGAGTTCCGGAAATTTTAATAAATTTGATTTACAGACAGAACGCTTAATAACGGGATTTAAAAAAGCACATAAAACCAGAATTAGAATTTCAATAAAAAATTTCCAGAGAAATCCACACAAAAGCCGCATGCATATCTTAATTTTAAGAAAAAAAACGAATAAAAGCAAAAGTTGACCAACCGCTATTTACGGTAAACAACTTCTTTAAGATTAAACGATAAAAAAACGATTTACCCAATTAATTTCTCTTAATATCTTACAACCTTTTAATTAATTACGAGTTTAAATCCACGATAATCACTTGGTACATGTTATTAAAAGCGTGTGTTTCTGGTTTTGTAAGATTTAAATATTGATCATTCGAACCGCGCAACAACTTTGTATATACGTAAGCTCGCGAAAGATGCGGTTGATCTTGAATTTGTTTGCTTTAGCTTTTCCATTAAAAAAATATCCAATAATATTTTGCTCGTATCATTAAAGATAGCCTAAAACTGTTTATGTGCATACTAAAATTAGAGATCAAGGATGCTATTAATACATAGAGATATACATCACCACCATACCGAATTATAATCTATGCAAATTTTTTGGATTTTTTGTGACTTTCTTTAAACGAGCGGTCTACCGTTTTGTTAAATATGCACGTAATCAACAGTCAAAATATAAATATTTTTTTAATTATTAATAACAATAAATCTTGGATGGTCATAGAAATGAAAACAGGAATGCAACTAAGTAGTATGCGTTCAAAGTAACACTTTGCTGAATAAATGTACAAAATTTAGACAATTTGTCATTTTTATCGTTTCAGTGTTTTGCTTGCCTTTTGCTTATATACTTGTTTATAGGGGTGAAGGTTCTTTGCCTTCTGTATTGAGATGCAGCAGTCATAATGAATATTCCATTTGAATTACGTTTATTTCCTTGCACGTGATTCATGTCAACGATTCAATAGTGAAAGTGAAATGAATAATAATTTTGAGAAATTTAATGCCGCCTTTTTCTTTAAATAATTTACATAAAAATGCATCTGAAGATATTTATTCTATCTATTTATGTAATCAAATATTAGTGATTCAATCATCCAAAATTTGGATTTGAAAGGTTCTTTTTACAACGGTTCTAAAATGTTAGATTCTTAATAAGGTTCTAATAAAATAAAAAGGTAGTAGACATATGTACATACAACGGCTTACTTACTTCTTTCTGTGTCGTCACTTACGCTTTAGTTTGGGCTTCACCCGTGGTAGCCCTAACTAATCTTGTGAACCTGCAAACCACAAAAAATTAAGTACTAAAAAATATCGGATCGTCCGTGGAAGGTGATCCACTAAATCGCTGAAATATTATGTGTGGCATGTGCCTAGACCAACAGAGGCACGTTATAATCAAACAACAAAGTCGCCAGAGGGTCTATTTTTTAAATAAACCCGAGCAAGCAGGCTTGCGCTGGGTATTGTACACCGAGCATAGGTTGTGCAGTGCCAAATGAACCAGCGTGCATAGAGTAATAACTTGTTTTTTACTTTGCATGCTCTTCGTACACTGGCATTCATTTCAGAGTAAAATTTGAAGAACCGAGTATGCCCGGTGTACGCACAGTTCACAAATAAAAACATAGTGTGCAGGGTAAAATTACTCAGGTTGAATAAAAAAACACAGAGTATTTTTTGACAGCGCACTGCTTGCTCGGGTTTAATTAAAAAATAGGCCCAGAGTATACGAATAAACTAAACAATAAATAAGGAAAGATGAGCAGCATCGAAGAACTTGTAGATCAGCAAGTTGAGACTGGTGAAGATATAAGTCGTCTCATCAGGAATTATAAAAAGTATAGCGAGGATCGGAAAACAAGGAAATACCTAGAAGAAAAACTAACAGCAGCTCATGCCCGTTACAAAAAATATTATGATACCGACATCATAATAACAAATTTAGCGGCAGTGGATTTAAATTTGCCTTACTTCACCGAACGGAACCGATTTGCAGAAATTATGACAACTGGTTACGACTATTTGGTCATAACAATTATTTTCCTCTCTAAGAGCCGTCTTGTCATTATTTTCTATGTCGAGTATCGTATTTTGTGTGACTGTAGTGCCACCTTCGAATCGAAATTCGAAAAAAGTCGAATCGAAAAAGTGAAAGTTGTATCTTTTTTGCTTTTCGAAAATGATACAATATACCGCCATTCGACTTTTTTCAAATTTCGATTCGAAGTGATGGCACAACATACCGCCCCTGGTACTGTTTGTACTAATATTTTGTTTTGTTGCAATGAGCGTCGAATAGATGTGGAAGCGAGACCAATGTGCACCGGGTATGAGTGTACAAACTATTTTTTTTGATTGTTTTCTTTCTTTTTATATACGCGTTTAAGGGACACAACTACAAAAGGAACATTCTACAAGTTTGTGTGGTGCGAGATATTTTTTTGGTTTATGCCTCAACCAGTCAGACTTAAGTTCTTAAGTTGTGCTCCATTTTGGACCACTTAGGAGAGCGGTACGACCACCAAAATTTTAGAGGTCAGTTGTTTATTTGTGACGAGAAGGCTATAAAATTTTGGTGATTGTAGCACTAACCGAAGTGGTGCAATCGGCGTGTAACTTATGCTCTTAAGTCTGACTGGTTAAGGCATTACTTTATTTGAGTCTTGGCTAGAATTTTGATTAAAGAGTGTCTTGCTTGGAGTTTTATATAAAAAAAAAGTCTCGTGGAGTATTTTAAGTTTAAGAAATTTTTGTGAGTCGAGTTTTTTGTCAATCAATGAATTTTTTTGATTTGACTGTGGCATTTAGTATTGATTAAATTAAAATATAAAACATAGAAAATTATTGTTGATGTAAAAATACCACATTTATAAAATAACAATAAATATATAATAAATTTTTATTTACTGTATTTGTGAGTGGACATTTTGAATTTTTGAATTTTTTTTTTGATTGTGAATGACACAACCGCGTGTGTTCGACGGAGAGGTAAATCGCCATTTTATTGGTGGGAAGGCACCGCTACGGTAACTGGTGGCCAACTGAGTATTCGTGAATTGATTTTATCTGTGGAAAAACACCGCAATGGTAGGGGGCGGGGGAAACTGAGGCTATTCGTGAATTTATTTTATTGGTGGGAAGACACCGCTACGATAACGGGTGACCCAACGGGGCAATAAACTTAACACCATATTAAGCACTCGTGTCGGGCGGGCATTGCAGCGTGTTTATACTGCTCATGGCGGGAAGACGCCCAATGGTCCGGGCGTGGTGCCTGTGGCATGACGGCCGCAACCCATTTCGGTTAACGGGAACGCCGCCGCAACCGTACTTCAGTGTGACTTGCTCAAGGTCAACAGGTATCATTTCGTTTCATTTTAATTTTAAGTTCCATTTTTTTATTTTCTTGTTTAAATTTCTTATTTTCTTTTGGTTTTGGCCATTGTCCTTTAAATATTGGTCTTGCTTCACCATTTTTTTGTTTTTTCGCAATTATTTTTGTGATTGTGACTTTTATTTATAAAATGAATTGCTAAGATTTGGACGGGTTTGGTGTGATGGGAGGGAAGACCCTATTCTGTTTCGTTCACTAGGGTATGGTTGTTTTGTTCGTTCCTCAAGTTTCGGCCGACGAATTTCGGTGGAATTCCCGGTTTTTTTTATTTATCATTTGCGATTTTATTTTTTTCAAATTTCTGTAATCAAGGTGTAGGCCAGGAGCCACACAAGCCTCAAATCCTACGACCCATTACTCCCTGAGATTTAGCAGGAAAAATCACAGTGTGAGGCCTCTGCATGGTTCAGATGATATCTGCGGGTCGGCTGCTGATGAGATTCATAAACGATTAGAAGAACACCCACGTCCATCGTCTGGTCTTGAGGTTGCTCCGAGCCACAGTCAACATGAAAGTAACCTACTTGAATCCAAGAAGGTAAAGGATTTAAATGAATTATCGAACAACAACAAGGACAAACTTCCACTACCACCGCCTGTAAAAAAGCACCGAGAATACAATCAACAACAATAAGCTGGATGAATCGTCAGTAAAACTACTTAAAAGAGCTGTTGTAAAAGCAAATCATATGATATATATCAACAGTTTTTTACAGCAAGCTCGAGTACATACTAAACAAGAAAATACATACACATCGGAGGTATCCAAAATATTCGATCCTCTAGCATGGTTTTCCCCAACAATTATTATAGGAAAACTATTGTTTCAGCAGGCATGGATAAGGGGTTTATCATGGGATGTAGAACTACCTGAGGAAATGAAGAAAAATTGGGTTCAATATAAAACTACGTTCAGCGAGCTTCAAAAAATTAGGACTCCACGATGGGCTCATACCAAGGACATGTGCGAAAATTTAGAGCTGCATGGGTTTTGTGATGCATCGGAATTGTCTTACGCTGCAGTAGTTTACTGCAAGGTGACAAATGCAGGAGAATCAACGATTACACCTATGTCCGGGAAAACTAAGTTGGCCCCATAATAAGTCAGAAACTAAGTCTTCCAAAATTAGAACTTTGTGGGCAGTACTGTTAGCGAAACTACTGAGACAATTTTCAGAGGCCATGGGAATCCCAAACGTTAAAATGCAAGCTTGAACTGACTCGACAATTGTTCTGGCCTGGCTGCAAGAACACCCTATTAAGTGGAAAACTTTCGTAGCAAAAAAGAACATCGCAGATTCGTGCTATCCTCAGCCCAGTACAATGGAAACATGTGAAATCAAAAGAAAATCGCGCGGATTGTGCAACTCGTTGCGTAGATCCTGATAAGCCAACATTCATTTTTGAATTATTACGAAAAACATCCGATCATTCTACCACTTAAGGGTCATCTCACAAGTTTGATCATCGATTGGGCACATAAAAGTACTAAGCATGGAGGTTTGAACTTAACGCCCGTATTCATAAGGAAGAAATTTTGGATCATCCAAGGCAAAAGAGCAACAAAACAACACAATCGCCAATGCCAGAAGTGTTTAAATTCAATGCTAGAGCAACTCAATTGATGTGAAGCCTACCACCTCTAACAGTAATACCTCCAAGAGCATTTACCCATATACGGAAATAAACTATGGTGGGCCCATAAATTTTCGATTCTCCCTGGGGACGGAGGGGGGGGGGGGGGGGTGAGGTTAGAGTTATATATTCTGATATGCGACAATTCATAGAAAAATAAAAAAATAAATTTTCGTCAGAAGCTCCAGCGAGCCAATCTTCCTTTTGACGAAAGGTCCTTTTGGAACATTAGCCATTAGATGCTTGAATGATCGTGGTTGATTTCAATATATCGGCACGAAATACTAAGAATAACAGCGAAACATTCGAGTAGCTTCCTTTAGTGGTCTAGCAACTTTTCGAACCACCTGGTACATTAAGCGCCTTTTGTAAGTATAGACTCAAAAAGTGTAGATACAAAAATTATCAAAAAGTGTAGCTGCAAAAGAAAAAAGTTTGGAATTCGAAATACGTGGTTTAATTAAAATTATTAAAAATACACAAAAAATATGCAGAATTACGGTACCTACTACACAAATAAGTTTATATACCTACTTTATAAAACATATTTTTTAAAGTATTTTTAATTTAGGAAATCATCGGAACCATAAGTACCGAGTGTATGATTTAGCGTTCTCAACATGGTGTCTGAAATTTATACAAAAAATTTCAAGACAATTTACATGTTGTTATTGGCGATAGGGCGCTGCACGTCGAAGCATTTTTTGGGCCAAATTCACTTAATTCTTTAATAATTCAAAAAATCATCGGGACAATGTCCGATTATTTTCTAAATGGTTCCGATTATTTTCTAAATTGTAGTGTGTAGTACTGGGATTCTCAATATTTGTTGTGTATTTTTAATAATTTAAAAATAAATCACGTATCTCGAACTCCAAACTTTTTTCTTTTGCAGCTACACTTTTTGATTCTACACTTTTCGTTAAAATGTGTAGCTACACTTTTTGTTAACGTTAAATACTGCACACCGGTGTCGACCTTGTAATGTAAACGCTGTATATTGTCGAGAAACTTTGTCTAAGGAAATTTACGAGAAGACACCTTTTAGTTCAAGACTACATATAAGCCTAGTTTGATCTAATCTCCTTAATAACCCTTCTATAAGTGGCAGCGGATACCCATTTTTTTATAGGGACCGCATGAAATTTACGCCGTACGTCACCATTCGAATTTTTAATTAGCGTTTCAGAAGAAGACTTACTAAGATTCGTGAAATGCAACATGCGTCTGGACCGCAATTTCACTATCCCTTGCCTACACAACAGGAGCATCATGTTGAAGCTCATACTTAGTCTAAAACCGATAAAAAGTTTTCCGCGGGGAATTATATATCTGCAACATACTGTATATACAACTAAACAAGGAACCTTTTAAGCGGCATCTAACCAACCATTAAACGTCTGCTGCATTTGTTGAAATTGTAAGGATATCGGGCAGATAATCGAAATGGGCGTTGTAGTCGCTTTATTACTAATAAAAGTTTACCCCTGTCATTTACCCCCGAGTATTAGCTCCCCCCTCTACTCGCCGTTATCCCCGGTCCTCTCCCTCGTCATTACCCTCAAGTGTTTTCAACAACCACCCACCCCGGCGTCAGTGCCCTCCCTTAAGAAGGATTGAAATACTTTCTATTAGAATTTGACACACTTTTCGTATTCTGATTGAATTTTTTAATTGATTTATGATAAAGCTTTAGTTAAATTTATGTTCGAGAGGATTGCATTCGGGAGAGCTGGGCAAATTATCATTACACCATGTTTAAGTAATGAGAGAGAGAGAGAGTAATCGTTAGCGTGTGATTTTCCACTAAATGTGTGAGTAATTTACCTCTTGAACCCCAAATCATGGCCGACGCAAGATTCTGGAATCTTGAAATGTGTATTTTGCCATCTGAGATGTTCAAAATCTTAGCAGACGAAACTCTGTCATTCTGGGGTTCTGGCACTGCAATGCAGACAAATTACTTCTCATATATAAGAAAATATAATTTTTTCCCCCGTGTACCAAGTTAAAATATGTTTAGTTTTAGATTATCGTTGAATATTTTTTGATCCTGCGATATATCGGTAAACTCTCTATCTTTCTCTCCCACTGCTGGTTTTGATATTTACTGGTTTTTACGGTGCGATTACGTTCCATTCTTGGGCGGAAGCGATTAAATATAGAATATACTATTATTTTCGCAACTATGTCGTTTTTTGGAGTTTTAAAATGGCCTCCTCGCGACATGTTTTCTTGAAATTATTTTTCGATATACTTCCGTGATAGAAATTTGTATTAAGACTAATTTGAATAATTGGTTTACCTGATATATTAGACAAAGGGGTTGTACTAGGCCCTCCGCTGTGGAGGGAGTTTTTTTTTTTTTGCATAAAAGCGCCTTTGATAATTGAACAACCCTTTTATGAACTTTTCAAATTTGTTACTTGCAATTTGATTTATTGAAATTTTTTATTTTGTTTGTTTGATTTTTTGGGCCAAAGCCTTTCCAACTCTTTCGCGCTTCGCTTTTCACATTCTACCTTACACAAAGCAAAATTGGGAACCGACGGCTATAGGTCCAATTTACATAGAACCACCTGTGTATTGCATAGCTCTAAAAAAATTATCCTGAATGAATTATAAATGGCTCTTAAACTATTTTAAAATATACAAGCTATGGTATCTTCAATTTTACCAATAGATCAACTTATTTTTAAGGATATTGTCCATACTAGTCAATCAGTAACAAAAAATAACCTGAAATGCATTAAAAAATAAAATGTTATAGTCTAGTAAAATAAAAGACTTAACTCTCGCTTTAGTTTCGGTTTTGGAACCGACTATTGGAACTACCTGTGGTTCAACCTGCATTTATTATTCACCTTGGCGTGATATTGGCGGAAATGTAGAAAGCTGATCCTTTGGCCAAGTTGTAGTAAGCTGAGCTTTAGTAAAGGCCAGAGAAATAATTATAAATTACGTTCATTAGTGGAAGGCGCAATACTTTATTTATAAATCTCTTTTGAGATGAACTAATTCAACTCTGTCTCTGTCTCTATTCTTAAGAGTCATGACCGTTTTAAACTTCATTTACAAAGAATTAGGTTTGCTCGTGGCTTCCAGTGTGTCAACTGTCTTGAAGAGGTCGGTCGACGACATCAATAATTTTCCTTGCTACTGACCAACCTTCCAGTTAGTAAATCAAGAAACCGGGACTACTTGATTACAGATCTTTGAATGATGGACAGTTGAATGTTGAACTTCCATGGTTCAAACTCTTGCAGATTCATGGAATTCTAAATCTATAAGTTAAAAATAATTGATCCTCAAGGTTACCATTAATTAATCAATTTCAATAAATCAAAGACCGTCAGCGGTATATTGATAAAAATGGAAACATATTAAGCCTGATCCCGAATAAATGAGAATTATGAATATTTATTCCTTGTAAAAAAACTTCATGCAGATGCCGCATTACAAACAAAAATAACGATGCGTGTGAAAGGGGTGTGTAACGAAATCCCGATTTTCAAAATTCTGGTTTGCAAAATCCCGGTTTTCAAAATTCCAGTTTTCAAAATTCCGGTTTTGTATAAAAAAAAAAATTGCGATTTATAAGAAATCCCGGTTTAAATTTTTAAAATTTGACATGTGGGAAAATGGGACTCTTAAATGATTTTTTGACAAAATTCAAAAATGAGTTTGCGAAAAAGTTCTTGAAAATCGCTAAGAGAGGTGGAATTTGGCCATTTCTTAACAGATTTTGTTGAAATTGGATACATGCGATGGAAATTGGATTCTAAAATGATTTTTCGATAAAGCGGTCAATAGAGATGGAACTAGGCTATATCAAAACCGATTTTGTTGAAATTCTACACGTGCGATGAAAATGGATTTCTAAAATGATTTTTTGATAAAATTTTGAAATATGCCCATCGCGAAAAATTCGAATAGCTATTTCATCGACTTTTTAAATTGAAAAAACGAGATTGGGGTATTTGCCTGTAAGACAAAATCCTGTTTTTTGAATTCTTACCATATAAAATATGGATTTTCAAAATTTTTTTGGTCAAAATCTTGTTGTTTTAAATTTTTATTTCCGAAATAATTATTTTGATTATTTTATATTGAAATAATGAATATTTAGGGAAATAGTTTTTCTGGGATCGATATAAAAATATTGCATTTCAAAATGTACAATCATTTACAAGTACAAAATCTTGCAATTACAAAATCTCTCATAACAAAATGGTGCAATTATTTTTCTTTTTAGTAGTTGTCATTAATAAATTGTATATAATCCGCTCAAACCTAAAGACCCTCGGAGTGATAAGCAGGGGGAGGGAGGGGCCGTACCGACCTTCCGCGTGCCCGTGGTCGACTCTCACCTCTGACTTCGTAACCTTGGTTTTTTCTAGTAAATTTTTATGCAAGAAATCTTATTTTGATGTTAAAATATTATTAGTCCGGCCGGCCCGAATGAATAAAAACTATTTTTCCCAAAATCAAGACCTTACAACTAGAAGAAAATAAACCACGATTTTAAAAACCTGAATTTTGAAAACCGGGATTTCGAGAACCGAGATTTTAAAAGCCTGGATGTTGAAAACTGGGAGTTTGAAAACCGAGATTTTGAAAACCGAGATTTTGGAAACCGGAATTTCGAAGTACACCCGTGTGAAATACGTCCCAAAAAATTCCCAAATTTGTTGCATGAATACAAAGTTTCACACGTCCCAAAAATCCCAAATTTGTTGCACGCAGAAAATGTTGCACAGAAATCTCAAAAGGGCTGATTTGAAATAAAAATAAATTCTAGATTTTCGGCACTTCATTCCCAAAAGTTTTATTGCAACGAATTTCTTTATTATTGTTGTTGTTTGATTGGTATTGTATGTTATAACTTTATAACATATTTTGGAAATATTAGTAACTGATCAAGTACACAAAACTTATTTATTATAATTTGAAATAAAAAATCGTACTACTAAACTATGAAAAGAAGGCAAGTAAGTTTTCAAAATGCTAATAACAAAAGTCATCTTCTAAGAGACAGTTTATTCTAACAAGATTCAAACTAGAAATCTGTTCTACAAAATTCAAAAAATTGACAGGTGGGCTAGTTTCCTGCAATCAGGCCATGATATGGTATCTTACTGGGTTGCTACAAATATCTATTATCAAATTTGTTCAACAAATCACAAAATATTGAAATTTCGGTAGGTTTTATGAAACGCTCGTTATACGTTCTCTTAACGGGACAAACGAATCGAACGTTAATTTGTTGCAACAACCCTTTTGTAAAAGCTTCGTAATTTAAATCACCGACCCCAAGAATCGTTCGATTCGTTTGTACCGTATAGAAGAACGTCTCATGAGCATTCCAGAAAACCTAACCACATGTCAATCTTTTAAAATTTGTTGCACATATTTGTTAGTTGAAAATTGTTGCAAAAACGTATTGATAGTGCAACGTTTATTGCATGCAACAAATTTGAGATTTTTTTTAACATATTTCACTTGAGTAAATAACGATATCCTAAATCCTAACTTGAATCTGGGTTTGAATTTAGGTATAGTATCTAGATGATTAGGCGATCGTACATTCGATCAAACCATAAATCACAGTATTATTAAAAGAAATCGTAATCGCTGTTTTGAATAAAAATATTTCTAAAAACTTATTCTTGTTAGGCTGGAATTTTAAAAAACTCAGTTCAGTAAAATATCCTACGGAGAAACATTTTCTTAACAGATCGTATCGCCAATTCAACATCAAATCAATGAACTTGCGTTCATCGGTCATCAAATTTACTATTTCGATCACATTTGGAATAAAACGCCTACACGTAACAACTCAGTGCAGAAATCTTGTTTTTAACGCAAATTTATAATTAGAAGAAAAAAAATCGGTTTGTTTTAGGTGAGGGATACGAGGCAACCGGGCCATTAAAATTTTTAAAACCAGTTTGTTAATATTAGACGACCTCTAATAATTCGGAGTTTATTTATCTTTACAGTGAAAACGATTAATGCGGTTTAAATTATAATCGGAAATAGATAAACATTAAAAAACCGGCAAACTTGTATTTCGCGTGTGTGGTACTGCATTATGGAAACTTCGCGATCTGCACATTAATTAAGATCAAAACGCACCATAAATGTTAAATTTTCTCTGAAATATGTTTCAATGTTGTCTAGAATATTATCGGCGATCGTAAAATATTTTAATTTTTTTTATTAACTAATTAATTTGCTTGTGTAGATAAATTAAGATGTTTATTAATGTACGGCTATAAATTTAAAAAAGAATCTGCACATTTTCCATTCATATATATGAATGAGCTTGAACTTTTCACAGATTTTATGACGAAGTACAGGGGAAATGTATGTTTTTTTTCGATGACCATAATGTGCAATTATAAAGCGGATTTGCAGCATGTTGAATTGTGAAAGCTTCGTTTCTTGCTTTAAATTGTACACTGTATGTGGTTTAGAGCCATAAAACCTCCTTAAGTGGGGTTTCCAATAACTAAACGAGAACAGTATTGAGATTTTTCTATTTTCTTTCGCATATGTCAATATTTTGTTATTGTTACTACAACTACAAGCAATTTGCTCAGATTTTGAAATTCTAAACAGTATGGTAAACGTTATGGTTCACCCAAGGTCTCTTCTAATACTTACCTAGTAATCGATATTTATTTACGCATTTAACCGTATTCATGTGTCGCATCGATAAAAAATTTAACAGTAGCAAGTAAAATTTAATTATTCCGAACACGTCCAAAAAGAATTGTGCTTGTTCTGTATTCCTCACTACAGATATCAATGGTATAAATTATAGCCTATATAAGACATGGTTTTTGCGGTAAAATCGTAAACGTTATAAATTCATGATATTTTGCCTTGATAAAATTTAAAAAATTAAAATTTATATACTCGCATATAATTTAAAATAATATAAATAATTTAAAGAGCCAACAGAACGATTTACCAGTACTTGAATACATCCGGGATGAAAAAGAAGGTCGCAGTGTTGAAATATCGATGACAACATTTCCGGTTTCTGATAGTTAGAGAGGCAAATGTTTTCTAATTATTAATTATCCTTTCAAGCAAGCGTAGCATTGGGCCCAGATAAATTTAAGGCACATTCTAATGCCGAGAATTTATTTGTTATTGTCGGGTAGCAGCAAGAGTTAAATAATAATATATAGGGTTTCACTTGTTTTATAATTTATTTACAATATAATTCCCGATTACAGAAATATTTAAATACAGTTTGTCTATATATTTCGGGCATACATCACTGAGACCTCCCAATTTATGGAAAAGGTATGTAGTTGAAATATATGTTAGTGTCAAAATTCGCCATTTCCGCTTAAATTTTCTAAAATTAATTTGGACCGGTACAGTTGTAAATTTAATCTGGATTTAGTTCTTAATCATTTTTCTCGTTTTTGTGCAGCATTATTACCGGTGTTGCGGATTGCTACAGTAAATCAAATTACTCACCACATTTTTCTAAAGCTAGTAATGAATAATCTCAGCATCACAGTAGCGTTAGCAATTTAAAATGCATTTATCTCAAAACTGTTTATTTGTGTTATGACATTTTTTTAGAGGATTAATTTCGAAACATTTCGCCTCGTTGGAACATTATTTCAATCCCACATTTGAAAAATTGTAACCCAAGATTTATATGGAAATGATGTAGGTACTTCTATGTATATAACATGTGTTGCTATGCTCGGAAGGTGGAATAATAAGAAAAAAAATTATTTCTATCTTATTTACCTTAGCTGCCAGTTTAATTTTAAAACCACATACAGCGCTGTCATAATGAGCTGCTGAATGTAAATGTAATGATTAGTAACAGCTATCACATCCTATTAAAGCTAGCCAACTCCAGATACTACTGAAGTTAGCAGAAAATTGGGCAGACCAAACATCTGCATTATCGACATTCCAATCGAAATTTTAGCTACTTTATCGACGTATTGAGGGGATTCATAATAATATGCAAACAGCCTTATCGACATTTCGAAAGAAACCCTACTTTATCGACATATTTCGAGGGAATCGATAATGATATACAACTGCATTATCGACATTTTGGTCGAAATTGCATTATAAAACTGCATTAGCGAGAAAACTATAGAGGGGAACGAAAACAACAAGATTTTTTTAAATAAATAAACTAAATATTTTAAGAAATTTTAAAATCATATTCAAATCGGTTCTGCGACATGCACATTGGATAAAGCTACCTAATTAATTAACAGACTCTAAGTATTATGATAATATACATTTTGCATAATTATAACTTATAACTTGTCTACGAGAATCCGCGAAGCTCACATAATTCATTTGTCGTGTAAGCGAGTTAAAATTCTAGACTCGACCTTACAAACAGAATATCTGTGCAAAGTTTGATGCCAAAGCTTATGAAGGATCATAGTTAGACCTCAGAAAATCCTCAACCATGTCTGAAAGCTCCTTTTCTCATAAAATGATCCATATTCAAAAATTCGTGTACTGCGCATTATTCATTTGTCGTGTAAGCGAGATATATTGTTAGACTCGGACCTACAAATAGAATAGCTGTGCAAAGTTTGAGGGTTACATGCATTTTAGAATGTGGATCATTTCATGGGAAAAAGAGATTTCAGGCATAGTTGAGGATTTTTGGAGGTCCAACTATGATCAACTATGAAATTTTGAACTAAAATTTTACATGGTTGGTCATTGCTGTCTAAGGCCTCAACATTTAAACTGTAGTACGCTTACATCATGACAAAAGAATTACGTCAATTTCGCGAATTTTCATATACAAAATTTTCATATATAATATATTTGAAATTTAATAGACATAACATTATAAATTTACAAGTACATTTTAATTTATATTCACATTTAAATAAATTTATATAATTTTATCGATTCGGTTTACTTATTTATTTTTAAATATTTTGTTAAATAATTATTTTATTGTTCCCCTTAAAATTGGTCGATAATGCAGATGTCGGTTGAATTTTCTGCAAACTTCAGTAAGGTTAACCCCATGCTACTGAAGTTAGCTGAAAATTTCAGCCGAAACCCCTGCATTATCGACATATTTTGTATCAACTGGAGCTCATATTTATAATTTGTCGTGTTAGGGTGCTATGAATTTGAGTTATGGTACTAACAGTGAACACCTGTGCAAAAATCAGGCCATATTTTATGTAGCCTCATAGTGAAATTAATTAAAAGCTGGACGCATGTTTCGTGGTAATGTGGAGTCAGTGAAGTTAAAAATTAATGGTTGAATTTCATCATAAAGCAGCGTTTGTATGGCTTAGATAATTTTTGGATGTACTCCGTTGAATGGCAGAAATTTGGTATGCTTCATGCGCGCATTTTGGTTTGGTTGTGCGATACGTGTCGTATAGGCGAACAGTAGCGGACAATGGGTGATCGATCTACAGTTGTGAAGGGCAAGAGGGTCGCATCTACACTGTGCAGCCAAATAACGATTTATGTTACTATCTTCGATTGTTGTTGGTGAATGTTCGTGGTCTGACGTCGTTTCAACAACTGAGAACTACCGACCAAATGTCACAGTGGTTAAAGCTTTGGTGCTTGGATAGGGAGGTACAGGGTCCGAATCCCGATAGGGGCAGGATACAAAAGGAAATTTTAATCTACAGATTACGATCTGTGATTAAAAGAAACACAACTAGCCCCCCTCTTGGCGTACAAAACTCAAGGGCCGACCCCTAATCCATGTGCAACCGGTTATGGGCATCTGTGTGCGACTTACCGTGAGGAGTGTCAACTCTTACAGTTGCTCGATAATGATTCGGATTGGGACAATACGCTCAAAAATTCCGTCATATCTTCATCACCACCTCAAATCCGCGCATATTTTACGATTATCATATCACCGTGTTCCCCTTCGAATCCAAACAATTTGTAGGTGAAATATAAGGACGAAAGCAGAAATGGACAAATAGGCACTAAATAAAGCGAATAAAGTGTTGTCGTATTTGAGCATGATTTAGTCACGAATTACAAAGAAAACAACAATAGGACACTGAAGCATTAGTCGAAGCAGTTCGTACATATGTTCCACAATTGGATAAACAACAAAAGGCTGCTTACGACTTTTGATAGGAGATGTGAACAATGGAACTGGTGGCATTTACTTTGTGGATGCTCCCGGAGGGACTGGAAAAATGTTCTACATTTCATTGCTTTTGGCATTGAAATTGCCATGGCATTGGCTTCATCTGAAATAGAAGCCACTTTGTCGGAAGGCGGACGAACTTCACATTCTACACTGAACATGCTTCGAGATTTTAATTTATTTCACTATGATGCTACATAAAATACGGCCTGACTTTTGGCACAAGTGTTCACTGTTAGTTTCACAACTCAAATGCATAGCCCCCTAACACGAAAAATTATCAATACGGGATTCAGCTATTTACGAATTGGAGTAACTTCACCCACTTAATATTACCTTTATACATTCGAATTATGTGATATTGATTTTTCAAATTTTTTTCAGCAAAAATTTGCGGCTATAACCTCAATAACATAAAATTGTCGGCTAATGTATAAAGAATTTTATACTACCACCTGATACAAAATACGTTGATAATGCAGGTTTTTTCGGCTGAATTTTTCGGCTAACTTCAGTAGCATTTTTAATGCATTTAATAAAAAAGTTTAATTTTGAGTACGTTGGTGAACCAAAATAAACATTCTTGATTTAAAAGGAAATCATTGTTTAACATCAAAATTATTTATCTGCTTTATCGACATTTTTTCGGATGTGTATTTATACGAATTTGCCTTACCGACAATTATAGGTGAACAATACTTGTTCAGTTTGAATCTGCATTACCGACATTTTCGGCCCTAGTACTTTAATTATTTCGCCGAATCCGCATTATCTACAACATATTTGGCTGATAGGTTTTAATTGCAGCCGAATCTGCATTACCGTCATTTTCGGCTGCTGCATTTTGGTTGTTACCGCTGAATTTGCATTATCGGCATGTTTCTGCAAAAAATGAACTACAATTGAAGCCCTACAAAATACAAAACGTGCAAGATTTAACATCTGCACAAAAGGCAGTTCGTCTAGCAAGAGCAAAGATGTTAATACACTTGCACGTTGGTGGCGTTGAGAATTTGGTCTTTTCTGTTGAAAATTTGTTTACACAAGACAATTTAGACCAGCGAATTGCTCTGCGAAAACAAGCGCCTGCATCAATGATGGTTTGGGCCGCGGTTACTGCCAGACGACGCTCACCACTCGTTTTCCTTGAACAGGGCGTAAAGGTAAATCAACAAATATACCGTGAAAAGATTTTAAATGATGCTTTGTTACCTTGGGTACGTAAAAAATTAGCTAGAAACCTTTCGACGTTTAAAAAAGACTCGGTACTATCCCATAAAGCTCGTGAAACCCAACGTTTTTTATAAGAAAAAATTCCCATAGCTTCATTTTTTCATAACAATGGCCACCACATTTCTCGGACTTATGTAATCGCAATGGATCGTTCCAAATGGTCCACTCTGGAGGCCTAAGTATTAAGTAAAAAATATTAGACGGTCGACGCCTTAAAGATTGCTCTTCGCCGAGAATGGGACAAAACAGCATCAGACCAGATTCGTTCGAACAATAACATATTTTTTGTTAAATTTGAAATGTTTTTACGATATACTAAAGTTTTGAAATAAAAAAAAATCTAAATTGACAGATTTACAGCATTTTCTATTGGTAACACTTCGAGTGCCGACCACCGTGTGAAATGAAATGTTACAGCATTGTAGCAAATTCTTGGAAGATCTAGGCCGGACTGCCTATTAAATAAATTTTAAACTAATATTTGCATTTGACCTTCCACAGTCAGATGAAGGTGAGGGTTTTTGATCTGTCAGTATTTCTGTTTTATGCAGGTGGCATGAAAAATTTCATAATAAACCTTTCAAAAATTTAGTTTAGTTCAATTATATTCTCAGAGATAGTTAAAAGTTAATAATTTTTCCAGAAATACATGTAATATGTGGCGCTAGAGTTTGCTGCCAAAAAAACATATGGCATTGCAAAAAAAAATTTGAAAATAATATAGAAAACTTGAATAATTATTTGAAACATGTATACCAACCTCACAATATTGGTAGTTCGCAATTTGATCTGTAAAACTGTCAGTTTCAGTGGGTAACCTCGTATACTGAAAAAACAGTGGGGAAACAACAAAATAACGCTCCATGAATTGTTGACTATTTTCGACACCAGCATGTCGACAATTCTGAATTACGTAGTCGCACAACACTAAAGAGCACTAGTTTGCATGTGCTCCAATAATTCCATATAGCCACTGGTCTACGTAGACACGTTTTCTTTTTGACTGTCCTCTACCAATTCAAACAGTAGGTTTCTTTTCCAACATCGAACCATACCCCTTACCGTTTTGAATATTATCGGCCCTATATGAAAAAAATAAGTGTAGCAAAAAACGCAAAATTCAATCGGTTTCATAATAGGGCCTCAGTTTTTATTGTGTACGACTCTCATGTTCATCCAGTCGAAGATTTTTATGTACCCGAGTAACAAAATCTTGTTTAAATTCGTATACTATTTCAAATATTCGTATTTAGCCCAAAGTGTTTTAACACTATAAAACGGTGAGAAAAAAGTTGTCACATCGCACATTCCAAATTCAAATTTAATTAGAATCATAAATTAAATTTAAATTATGTCTAATTAAAAATTAATTTGTACAGTTTTGCTCGTTTCTAGTCCAATGTCGACATCAAAAGTTCACGGACCATTGTGTACCAAGCAAAACAAAAAATGTCTACTTTAAATCAATAGAAAATGCAATTAGAAAAATATTTGTTTTGTTAACGTCTCGTAACGTTATTGCATCGTGTGGTTTCGAGTTTCATAAGATGCTAGAATTGTACATGGACTAATTTAATTTATGTATACATACCATGACTCAAAACAGTATAATTAAATTAGGTATCATGATTTGATTGCTAATGTTAAAGGTGATAATTATGACCGCTAAGTTAATTATAAATGATTCTTTTGGTTTGGTGACGAGGCTGACCAAATTATTCCAGCTTAAAATAAAACGATCTAATGAAGATTTTAAATTGTATACTAAATTATGGAGGATAAAGTATTACCATGAACCATGAATCTAAGCTTCGTTTGTATGTCGTTCACTCTAACCAAATTATCATCACTGGCGATCAACATGACGTCACTAATGTTAATATTTATTCGTTTAGTTTCCCATTTATATTGCGAAATATGTCACTTGCCATTGTTGTCACACAATAGTCTCGACTTCATTACATTTTTCTTCGTGATATATCACGAACGAAATCAAACAAATTTTGTCATAAACGCGTTTAATACACGTATCCAACGGATTGAGCGACAGGCTAATAATATTCTCTCATAAAAACAACTACGGCATGAACCCTATTAATTTATGATATCAGATGTATTTTCGATAAAATACGACCTTGGAATCTGTACACGGACAGCCCTCTAAAAATGAGAACATGGAACAAAGTGAAAATTAACAAAATCTGGGTTTATATATAGAATCGTAGTCGAAAACTGTTTCAGTTCCATTTGAAATAACATCTGGTGTTCGATAGGGTAATGAACTCGAGCTTGCACTATTTTTTAATGAAATGGCTGGATTAAATGCTCCAAGGAGCTCATGGTACACCAAAGTGCGTATACGTGCGCACTACATTGTTGGAAAACTGAATCAGTTTAGACCATCCAGGATCCAGGGTAAGGACGTCAATTGATTTTCAACAATTGATTTGGATTTTAAATCGTAGAATCTGATCCTGTTTGGATATAAAAGTATTCGGTTCAGAAAAATTGTTTCCATCTGCGATAGTCGGTTGTGTTTAACCATTGTTGGCTTAAGAGATGTAGAAATAATTTTTGATAACGACTTTACCACTTTTAAATGATAAAGGTAATGACAGGTTTCGACCTGATAAGAACAGAGCGTGAACCCGCTTTGGAATGGAACTATTTACTTTTACAATTAAGACAGGGATACACGTGATCGGAAGTTATAATATCGATTTTTATTCTCCAAATTGGTATTAGATGGATAATGGACATGGAACACGTACGTTAATCACTTCGCGACAAGCAGAAATGACAAAAGTTTGTTCAAAGCCAACGTCAAGAGTTTCAAGTTCAAATGTGCTTGGAAAATTAAACAGGGATGCACACCTGCCATTAATATTGGAACAGCCCAAAATGGTGTGATTAGCGTTCGCGTCACAACTAATTATAACGGAAATTTTCTTATTCTAAACTCTATAACTAAAAAGATACCTGTTTGCGTTGCAGAAAGCAACTTCTTAAGCTCGACAAAGAGTGCTGAGATGTTCTTAAAGAAATTCCTATCCAAGACGTACTGTAGCTAATTTCGGGAACCAGAAATCGTCTCAAGAGATTTGTGCTGTATAATTTGGAGCTCAAGAACGTAATAAGAAGGTAAGAAGGAGTAACATCAAAGCTTCAAACTGCATTAAAATATGTACTTGTTTTGAAACTTTTTACACTATTTGCCGTAGGTACTTGGCACATTAAATTGTTTTGAAATTGAACTACATTTTGATGGCGGTGACCATCATTTTGATGGCGCAGAAGACTTCAAATATCTGGGGTGAGTTAGAACTTCTTCAAATGGGGTGTACTACGATATCGGTTTAAAATCCCGGTTTTTAAAATCCCGGTTATCAAAATTCCGGTTTTCAAAATCCCGGTTTTCAAATTTTCGGTTTTCATACATTTTGGTGAAGAAAAATTTTATCAAGCAAATTCATTAATACTCGTAATTGATAAAAAAAATACGAAATGTTTTAAGGAATATTAAAAAAAATTTATTAGCGATTTTCTAGAACTTTATCGCAAACTCATTTTTGAATTTTGTCAAAAGTCATTTGAGTCCCATTTTCCGACATATGAAATTTTGAACATTCAAACCGGGATTTCTTAAAAATCGGGAGTTTTTTGATACAAAACCGGGATTTTAAAAACCGGGATTCCGATACACAACTCCTTCAAATGATATACAGGCAGAACTAAAAGCTTAAAGGTTATTGCATTTTATACATGTTTCAGAGTCGTTACAAAGCAGACATAAGACCCCTCTAACGACTGTAGAATCTACTTTAAAAAAGTAAGCTCACTAAAGGTGGAATCTTTGATTCAACTAAAGTAAAGGAAAACGTATAACGGATTTGTAGAGGAAATGAGAAATATCGACTTCCCGAAGACGACGTACATGGGTCATTCCATTGTATTTCAGCATATTTTTGACAATTTTTGAACTCAACCTCACCGATTTCAATTTTAGAAGTGAAACTTCTTTGCGCCATTTGTACACATTGGGATGGGGTGTTGGTCGAGAAACCGCGTCACGCGAGAAAAATCGACGATTGTATGTTTTTGTGCAGTAGATACTTTCGTTGCGGGTAGGCTTGTTTTATTTATATTTGGATTTGCTATTTAATTTTATTTTATTTTCTTCACACACGTACGGTTTTCTTTGGAAAACATATATACGTGATAAAGACGACCAGAAAGAAGAAGAAGGAGAATTAACCTAAATGAAAATATTGGGATTATGTGGTGTAACTGAGAATTAGCTTACATTTTGTATATAGTGTCATAAAAACAGCGCATCCAACTTAATACCGACATATTTATTATGTACACGGATATGATCAACGGTCTTGCAAAAAATATTAAATTAATATGAGAAAACCTAAATCTTATATATTAATGAAATTTTACATAATTTGTTATGAAATGATGATCGGTTATAAGTAGTAAAATTTTATATTTTTGTTATTGTGGGTAAATTGTGAACGGTTGAGAAAAATGAGATGCAGAGTGAAAATTGATTGCTTATACGTAGTGTTGTGCAGTGTTCTTGAAAACAATTTATTACTTTTGAGTTTAACTTGGGTGATCTCATGATAAGTTGACGTATCGTTCATATCAACAAATTAAATCAAATCATTATATCAAATCATATCGAAAATCATACCAAATCATATCAAAAATCATATCAAATCATATCAAATCATGTCGAATCATATCAAACCATGTCGAATCATATCAAATCATATCAAATCATATCAAATCATATCAAATCATATCAAATCATGTCAGATCATATCAAATCATATCAAATCATATAAAATCATATAAAATCATATCAAATCATATCAAATCATATCAAATCATATCAAATCATATCAAATCATATCAAATCATATCAAATCATATCAAATCATATCAAATCATATCAAATCATATCAAATCATATCAAATCATATCAAATCATATCAAATCATATCAAATCATATCAAATCATATCAAATTATATCAAATCATATCAAATCATATAAAGTTATTTCACGTCATATCAAATCATATCAAATAAAATGAAATATCATATCAAATCATATCAAATCATGTTAAATCATATCAAATCATATTAAATCATATCAAATCATGTCAAATCGGATCAAATCATAACAAATTATATCAAATCATATTATATCAAATCATATCAAATCATATCAAATTATATCAAATCGTATCAAATAATATCAAATTATATCAAATCATATAAAGTTATTTCACGTCATATCAAATCATAACAAATAAAATGAAATATCATATCAAATCATATCAAATCATATTAAATCATATCAAATCATGTCAAATCGGATCAAATCATAAAAAATTATATCAAATCATTATATCAAATCATATCAAAAATCATACCCAATCAAATCAAATCATATCAAATCATATCAAAAATCTTATCAATTCATAATAAATCATATCAAATCATAACAAATCATATCAAATCATACAAATCATATAAAATAATATCAAATCATATCAAATCATATCAAAAATCATATGAAATCATAGCAAATTATATTAAATCATATCAAATCATAACAAATAATATCAAAAATTATATCAAATCATATCAAATCGTATCAAATTATCTCAAATCATATCAAATCATATCAAATAATATCAAATCATATCAAATCATATCAATTCATATCAAATCATATCAAATAAAATCAAATTATATCAAATCATATCAAATATTAAATCATATCAAATCAAATATCACATCATATCAACTCATATCAAATCATATAAAATATTAAATCATATTAAATCACCACAATGTCGAATCTGGCAATGGTTTCCGCAAGAAGAGAAGCAATGTCTGCCAGTATTTTTACGTCTAGTAAGGACTAACATACTAATTTTAGATGCATCAACGTACAAGCATGCATCTGACAATAAGTCAGAAAGTACATTAAGATATTTACTCGGCAACCAAAGCGAACATCAGCATAGCTCTGAGCAGTAAAGCTAGAGCTGCAGTTCAATAGCAAATTCATCAATAACTAATAACCACAAGAGAGGTGACAAAACACCCTTTAATATATCTATTAATTCTGGCGATTCCAGAAAGATTATTGTGATTATAGTGAATAACAGGGAAAAATGTGTTATATTCCATTTATGTATCCTGTCTATCAGTCTGTGTGAGCGAATGGCCAAAGAAGTTTCACTTCCACCGTCTGGCCCGACGCAGACCCATTTTTTTTTTGTTAAGTTTCGTGACTTTCAGTTGCCCGTTATACGGTTAGGAAATTGGTCGGTTTTTTCCATTTTAAATAAAAAAAAAAATTTAGAGGTTGTATTAAATTGGTACATTTCTGGTTCTACTGAAGGTATCGTTAAAATTGGTATTATTTTGGAAAGATCTTGGATAGTGTTAAATTATTCAATACATTTTTTTATAAAATGTAACCCGCCTTGGTCGTTTTGCACACGCTTTCTTGGTTTGTCCTTTTTTTTCCAACAACCGGGTGCTTCAGTGGGGAGGGTTATTCTACGACCAACCTAGGCGTTACAATTCGGTCATGTACATATACACTAACACCATAATTACTGTATTACAGATTTAAATCGGTACCTGTACCGTTTCATCACAACATATCACGATCACTTCACATTCACTTTCCTCGGAACACCATCACTTCCCCAATATATTAAAAAGTTAGCAATTCATTTCAACAATGGACCCACCGACCCCAATTAGCAACAATATTGTAAGCAACCCACGATTTGATAACCAAAAAAATTACTCAGAACATTAACTTGAATATTTGTATTTAAAGTTAAAAAAAAACTTAGCGCAAAAACATTACATCTAATTATTTTTCTTGTGGGGTTAATGTGAAAATTTGGTGTTTGGTATTTTTTTCTTAAACTAATTTTGAAAGATACACATATACGTATATAAATAAAACGGTAAAACCAACATGTATTTTTACTAATGATAAAAACTCACCCAATTTTATTTTTCTGTTATCCACGTCCCACGAGAGCTCTGGTGTGCCGTGCTGGATAGAGTAGCTGGAAATTCTGTTGTACTTTGAAATTATTTATATATTTATGTGTGCCTTTGCTCGCATTTTTTTTCTAATTATTTTTAAATAAATTTTTTTTTTTTCCACACCACCACAAATCACTAAATCTCACTTAACACTGCTTAGTACTAAAAACTCATGCAAATCAAGGTATTTAAATTTTTACAATTAATTGTTTCTTTTTTTTTTTGATTTGTTTAATTAATTTTTTTTTTTTTTTTTTTTTTTAGATATTAGAAACAAATAAGGCCAGATAATATTTTGTTTTGTATGCTCGGTACCACTCCGACCAAAAGTTAAATGACACTGTATTAATATATCTTGAGCCGGCTTGAGGCCACGCGCCAAGGGGTACGGACCCAGTGGTACCGGTTAACGAAGCTATAGCGTAACGATAATTAAACACTCAATATGTACCGGCTAGCCACACACCCAACCCAAGAGAGAAGACATAAATAAAAAATCGTTAGGGTAAAGAAATAGTCACTGCATTAGGGAATGATTGTATATGATTAAGAAATGCTTACCTCGCCAAATATCTGACGTACAATAAAAAAAATCTTGTAGCCGCTTGTAGTAGCGTCTCTGTACACAGCCAACAGCGTTCAAATTCTCTAATGTACACGGTTTTCTTTTTGGATGTGGTAGGACTCAGTGTTTAAACCGAAATGAAATGAAGAGTAATTTGTCTCCATTATTTAGTCCAGTAAGTAATACGGGGAAATTTTTGATTGTCCAAAAACCGAGCGACTGGGAAATTATTTCAGTTTCGCAAAAAAAATTATTTAGCCCGCGAGTAATTTCAAATGCCAAGTGTTATAATTTATAACCACAGTCAGTTGTAATATAAAACTGCGTAATCAACATTCCGGCGCACTTTGAAAATAGATAAAATGATTCAACACCATCGGTTTACGCCGCACTATTTTAACAGAATCATACCGACGGTTACAAAAAGTACCGTTATTTTAAGAATTTTAGTGAAATGAATGTAGCCAAGTGCTTTGACATGTAGAGGGCGCAGCTACCAATCCATAAAAAAGTTTGACCTACCGTTCTGAAGGTGAAGGTTCTACCTTTCTACTGATATATATTTTGTAGATGTAAATACTAGTTTAGTACTGTTTTCTTCGATTTTATTATAAAACTCTAGTAAAAAGATAAAAATAATCTCTAAGTTTGGGCCTATTGGTGAAGATAATGATAGATAATGGAACTTTATTTAAAATACGTAAACGTTTAGAACATAAAATGTTTAGTTCGAGCCTAACATGACTTTGAACTTGACATAAATTTATTTTTGACATTTTTTGGTAACAAATACCAAGTCAAAAATGTGTCAGTAGATAAACAATGACATAAGAAATTTATTTAAAACATTTTCAAGTGTTATTTTGACAGATAAAGCAGACACATATGTTTTTGTTAAGTTTTCTGACCTTCAGTTATCCCGTTATGAGATTAGGAAATTGGCCAGTTTTTGACATTGTTGTTAATAATTTTTTTTAGAAGTGACTTTGAACTCTTGTCAAAAATCGACCAGCTTTCTAATAATTGAAGGTCACAAAACTTAACGAAACCATATGTGTCTACTTTTTCTGTCAAAATAACACTTGATCAAGGTCGGAATATTTTTCTTATGTCATTGTTTATTTAGTGGTACATCTGGGAATAATTTGTTATGAAAAAGTGTCAAAAATAAATGTATGTCAAGTCAAAGTCATGTTAGGCTCAAAATAAACAATTTATGTTCTAAAAGTTTACTCATTTTTCAAAAAGGTCAATTATCTATCAATATGTATACCAATAGGCCCAAATTTAGATTTTTTTTTCTCTTTATACTAGAGTTTCATAAAAAATCGAAGAAAAACGTACTAGATTTTCATTTTAAAACGCTGTACTGGTTAAACTAGTCTTTGTACATCTACAAAGTATATATCAGTAGAAAGGAAGAACCTTCACCTTCCGAACTGTAGGTCAAAGTTTTTTATGGATTGGTAGCTGCGCCCTCTACATGTCAAAACCTCTGGCTACATTCATTTCACTAAAATTCTTAAAATAACGGTACTCTTATGAAATTGTTTATTGAATAATTTAACACTATCCAAGATTTTTCCAAAGTGATACCACTTTTAACGATACCCTCAGTAGAACCACAAATATAGCAGTTTAACGTAACCTCCAAAATTTTTATTTATTAGAAATGGGAAAAACTGACCAATTTCCCAACCGTATAACGGGAGAACTGAAGTTCACAAAACTTAACAAACGAATACGGGTCTTTTTTTTGTTAAAGGAACACGATAAAAGCAAAAAGATTGAAATCAGTGAGATGAAAACATAACCGATCTCAAATATAATGGAATGACCCACATATAAGAATTTATCCTGAAATTTTCATCCCGAAAAGGTTATTTTTTTTATAAATCTTTCTTTGCTAAATCACATAAAAAAAATTCCAACCCTAAAATTTTATTTAATTTTTTCAAATATTTTCTCAGATGTGCCCCCCCTCACACAACTTATATTTATTAATTGGCATACCTAACTTCATATGCTGCGTGTCGGGGCATCTCTGATATCTGCCACAACAAAATTCTGTATTGAACATATTTTCAACCGAATGACCAATATTCACCATTAATGACTTTCGAATGGGCGCCTGAATATTCTGTGCCACAAGAAAATTCGGCGATAAACATACGAGTATTTTCAATTGAATAATGTATAGAAAAATGTTTTAGATGATCTTGATTTTTGAACTTGCGTTTGAAATTAAGTTCTGTACTTATTGGTACAAATAACTCTATATCCCACATGAGGGAGGCATCTCCGAGATCGCTACAGGAAAATTTGGTATTGAACATATTTTCGGGGTGACCAATATTCACCAATAATGATAATGATTTTCGAACAGGCGTTTTTATTTTAGTTATATTCCGATTGGGACGCATAACTCCATATGCCATGTAAGGGGAGCATCTCTGAGAACGCTACAAGAAAATTTGGAGATGAAAATATTTTCAACTGAATAATGTATAGAAAATTGTTTTCGAAATTATAAATTTTACTATGCAAACAAATGTGTAAATTATTATTTTATCGGGCAGATTTTTTCTTTAATTTAACAATAAACTGTCAGGATGGAATTACATTTTATGTGATTTAGCAAAGACACACACTTTATAAAAAAAAAGTTGAGGTGGAAATTTCTGGCCAAGTTCTTTACATCTCAAGACAGCGATTTCATCGGATTCATTAATTCCAAGCAATTAGATGGTATGGCTACGTTACAAAAGAGCGTGAGTGATGGATCGACATGGATGGAGGACCACCATGCAGGCGGCAAAAATGTTTTATGGAATGCGATAGCTATGAAAAGAGAGAGAGAGAGAGAGAGTTAGAGTATTAGTCGAAAGGAGACCTCTGATAGAATGTCAAATTTTAGAAATGTTATGTCCATAATAAATTTACACTGACACAATGCTCCAACAAAAATAAGTAACCTACTTACTGTAAGGACTACCTGCATGTTATATAAAGACCATTGCCAATTTATAATTATGGGCGACTGATTAATTTGCAGATTTTCATTACCAACCATTGTTGTCGCTATAATTAATTTATTGATCATAAAAATATTCAATTATTAAGAAAATTAATTTCATCATTACGATATACAGCGGCAGTATAATTACACCATAAAAACAAAAGAAATCTGTATAAGTAAATATAAAGTCTTGCGCATAACAATAAACCAAAAATGTAAAAATTCCATTGATTCAAGACGAGTAACAAATTCACGATCTTCTTGTTCTTCTTTATGATCGCACTTTATGATCTTTTTATGACAGCGTTATATAATACCGTATACGTACGTGTACAATAAAAAAGAAAAAAGAAAAGAAAGAAATCTTAAAATAAAAAAAGCACAAAAAAAAAATAAAAATAAAATAAAAATGCAAAATTGAAAGTGATAACCTTGAAAAAAGATCGCGCGTATTGATCGCGCGAACTCTGTATGTACACTAAAATGTATATTGAGATGTTCAGCGGGCGCGGTATAGGATTTAATCGGCATGTAATTCATTTCAATTATGATGTCATAACATGCATATTTCTTTTTCTTTTTTTTTGAGTTTTTTCTTTTTTGGTCAAGGTTATTGCGCATGTAGTTTAAATAATGTTTTAACACACAAACTACAAAATACTTTATTGAATAATTAAATATTTGTGCGCTTCATTGGAATTTATTTAAATTTTCGGTATTTTTTCTGTCCACGGCAACAAAAAAATGATTTCGACGTTCGAAAAATCCGTTTGCTCATAAAACGTTAGCGTAACTGAAAAATGTGGATCGCTTCATCGACGGAACGATTTGGTGGTTTGGTTTAAGTCGGAATAGCTTAAATTTTATTCTGATGCGAATACCGTTACAACCGATAGAGTATAAGGTGTGTATTTTATTGATTAAAGTTAGTTAAGCTTGAAATTTATATCTAAGCAGTGTTGCATAGTTTTCCAGCTTAAATATATTTCACATTTAATGATTAATTGGAGATTTACGTAGCGTTACAATTGGAGATTATCGAGGTTTAAGATTTTACTGTGCCAGTCTGTATGTACTTGTCTGACTCTTCTAAAGGACTATTGAATACCGGTGCATTTACACCGGTGCTTTATAAGGATGAGACCTCTGGCATTTATATCTTCGCTTAGTTTTAGCCACTTACGTAAAACAAAATCATAATCGCATAGTAAATATACTCGCAGTTTCTTTAACGCCGCTCCGTAGCCGACACTTCGAATTCGAATCTGCTGTATTTTATTCCCTTTCGAAGATGTTTTTTGGCTGTAGTATACACCCATTTTCAATTTTGACACCTTAACATTTGACAATAGTCACTAAAAATTGTATTGGGCCCATTTATTTTTTAGTCTCTTCTTGATCGATATAGGCGAACGTGCATGTAAACACAAAAGATTTCCTTTATTCCTCTAATTTGTGACAAAGTGAATTCCTGAGTATAAATGTAATTAGGCATCCATGTAGAAATCAGTATGTTCGAGCAGTTGATTAGCTTAAACCGATTTTTGTTGGACATTGGTCAGACAACGCTAATTTTAAACAGCCTCATTTACGTGTGAAGGCCAAAAGTATCAATGAGCTCCATACAATTTCTGTTTCACATTCTTCCGTGAATTTGTTTTTATTTTTTGGTTTAACTTCAGAGACCTCCTAAATACTATTTTGCGTTTCCTCTAGCTTGAACAATACGATTTATTTTTTCAACTATTTTAATTTTACTTCAGCCTTAACGCAAACTATTCATTAACCAAGTGGCCGAGAATAAAACGAATTTTTCACAGAAACTCGTACAAATTTTATTTTAACTTTCTTTTACAAAGTAAAATAAAATACACTAGCGTCTCGAGTTGCTCAAACGTTCCAGAAAATTGTGACGCATAAATTCAAAAATTTAGAATATTGGTCTTACATTCAATTCGAGAGTTGAGTCAAAAATGCGACTCAACTTGAAACTATTATATCAGAGACTCTATAGTGTATCGAAATCAAGAACGTTTTTGCCCTCGGGATTTTGCAAATTTACAATTCTATGCTGCATCACCGAAGTTTGAAAATGTTGTTTTCCAAAAGTTATCTGTGTGTCTGTACGTCTGTTTGTGGTATGCTGAAAGGATTAAAGTTCTGTGTCCCCCCCACAGCTCAGAGAAATTGAAGCTTAAATAGGAAATTTTACGTTATCTTCAAATATTCTGAGAAGTTTATCCTTTATCAGAAAATTAACTATGAACTAAGAGATTCCAAATTAAATTTTAAACGATATCGTTTTACCTACACAAGCTTTCAAAAATTGAAACAGTTATAGCAATTTTTGACTTAAAATAGTTTTTCAACAAAAATTCAACCCTTTACGGCCCAGACGCATTTAATTATTGGGGTGAAACTTCATATTAAAGCTATTCTCCCACAAATTAGGAGATGGAGATCCTAGTGATGTTTGGCCGTAATCATTCGACCGGAAATGACAGTTTCCATAGGAGCTTTTTCATTTCTTGTAATTATTTTGAAAAAATACCAGATTTACGAAAATAACGATCAAAATAAAAAATTGTAAATTAAATAGCATACAAAATTGATTCAAATCATTTATACATTTTTCACGAAAATGATAAGTTTTCACAAAAAAAACCTGTATTTCACCAAAATTGTTCGGATAATTATTTGAGAAGAAATTTCATACTAAAGTGTCTCCATTAATTTGGGAATCCTTGTGAAATGTGGTGGAAATCTGTGATGGAGGAAGTGGCAGCTTTCGAAGGTTTTTGAGCTTTTTAATATCCCCGATGGTGTTGAAAAGTATAGCATTTAAAAAGAACGATAAACAGTCAAAGATTAGATTTTTTACAAGGGTTGAAATTGTTGGCCCCCCAAAGGCCGTATTCTTGAAATCGTTGGAAATTTGCTCAATCGGAATGCAATTTGCTTTGAAATTCTCTATATTTTTTGAATATTTCGCCGGCTACTTTCATCATTTTTTTAAATTTCTTTTGTTTTTTAAATTAAGAAACATAATTTTTCCCCCTACTGATCGAAAAATTCCGACTGGGTAAATCGAATCGAAATTATTTGCTGTTATTAAAGTTTCCGGCGAAAAATTCGAATAATATAGGGAATTTCAAAGCAAATTGTATTCTGATTGGGGAAATTTCCAACGATTTCAAGAATATAGCCCCAGGTCAGTTTTTGACTATAAATTTTTACGGACACTTTTTTTGAAATTATATATTCTCAACTTTTGCCACATTTTAATTTGTCTTTACTTTCTTTGATGTTGCCATTATTTCTTACAAGCAATTTACCTCCAGAGGCTCGATTCTGCGTCGGTGATAATGATAATGAAAAAAAAGTTTTCATTCAAATTTTCATTTTATCTTTATCAGTTCAAATTATCATTTATTCCGCAAATGCAATTCTTTGTGCAAAATGGAAAAAATTAATTATTATTATTTTTAGTTCAGTGTTTGCTTTCGATTTATTTTGAGAAACGTTGTTCTTCCAAAAATTGGAGCAAATGTAATTTTTGTAATTTTTCGGTCGCGTTGCCCTACTATGCTTTAAACTGTCTTCACACTCTAGCGTTCAAAATATTTTGAGTGGTGAGAATAAAACCAGTGAAATTTCTTCTCCATAGTGTTACAGAGGAGTCAACCTTAAATTTAACCGACCTGTTTTCGTACAGATCCTAGTTTCTGTTGGTACCACTTTACCAAATGCTCACGATTAATAACTCCACAATTGGTAAGATAATTGGTTTACATACATTTGGAATTATGTGATTATCTTAATAATATTTATAGGCGTGATAGCTTGCTCAGAATTACCATCATACAATTTTTCTAAAACGGTTCTTAATCGCCAATAATTAGGTGGCTTGTTTAACGCGACATCTAGATGCTCTAATATAAACTAACTTATACATTATCTCTAGGTGCAATAATTTATTAATTTATAATCTATAATCTAGGTGCAATAATTTATTAATTTATAAACAAAAATATTGAGCTATTTGGTCAAATAAATTATATGTAATATACAAACGTAAACGTATAACTAATAAAAAATGCTTGGGTAAAAATTTCTATATTCATGAAAATGTTTGTCCTGCCATCTATCAATATCTTCCGATACTTAGCCGTAGATTGTAATGATTGTGATATATGTTCATTCAGCACGTCATTTCAGCACGGAAAACTCCGCTAGTGATAAAATGGAATATCCAACATCCCATCCTAAATGAATTTTAGAATGTTTGACAGCTGCTTTCAATATGCCACCAATATGGGATAGAATAACCTAATTTATTTTGTACTTAAGGAGCGCGGCAGCTATGTAGGTTGTATTTAACTGTAGAAACTAAAATACATGTTTAAGGTTGTTATTTGAATCAATAACATTTTTGCCATTGTCCTCCCTTAATATTGTATGGCAAGTTGCTGTTTAACCTCTACTAACATCAACTTGATAAAAAGGATATACATATCGCACCCTCTCAGCTGGAAGGATTCCCAATATTTGACTTTCCACGTTATGAGTAAACTTGGTCCAGGATGGTTGTGGAGCTTGTGTGCATCTCTAATAATCTTTGATTACATGCTTGATGCAATAAGAGGCAAAGGACTTTTGAAACCAACCTCCTTCGTTAATGATGCTTCACTCGTCTAAGAAGTGGTTCAAACTGTTAAACTTGCATCTACTTGCAATTGTCTTTATTGACTCTATCTGCCACGAATGTGGTCTAACGTGGAGGATGGTCTGATAACCAATCGTGGTTCGTGATTTTTCTATTAGCTTCATCAGAATGGCAAGTAAAAAGACACACATTAAATATAACCTTAGTACGCCTACACCCTCGCCTTACTAAAACCAAATAAAATAATTCTTTTTTTTTCATTAATTTTATTACCGAACTATTGGTGTTCAATACAGCATGATGCGGCAGGTAGTACTCCATCATGCACTTCCGAAACAAATTTCCGAACTCTGGATCGTGTTGGAGTTCTTTCTCTCTATAGTTACTTTACAAGATTTAATGCAGTATTATGGAATATTCCTAACTTGTTACTTCATTGCTTAAATGGAATCACGGCGTTGTTCTTCAGATGAATTTTAGGTAGGTGTTCTATCTCGATCTGTCGATGTCCAACATGATGTTAAAACTTGTAATTGCGCACGCACATTGATTGTTTTTATTAATTCTCGACGTCACTATCCAGCCTTTAATCATTTGAATCGCAGTCATTGCCATTTTTCGTTTTTTTTTTAAATGCAGATTCTCTCATCATGATTGCTCATCTTCCCAGAATTAATGGTATAAGAACCAAGAATGATTTCTGGGCAACAAATGTCTTTGCTGAAAGCTATTAAAAAAAAATATTATTTCGCGAAAAAGTTTGTTGACCGCTTTGATTAAGTGTCTTGTGTCGCAAATTCCTTCAGCAAAACCTATATAAACACGCATGAGAGTGCTTACCGATTTAAATTAACTGAAAGGTTTAATTTCTTAGGAGCTGGAATCAGTTAATTAAATAAGCGAAAATTTAAACTCGCTAATCGATTTTCGAATCACTCGTGAATAGAATTATAACATTTATAATTGAGAGCCTAACAACAGACGAATTTACCTTAATTAACAATGGTGGGGTCCAAGGCTGAAAATCTATCTTCTAAATTTATTAGAATCTTTTACTTCTATGTTATTCTTAATACTGAACTTTTAACATCACTGCAAAAATATGTATGTGAAGATAGCCCAAATTCCAACACTAATTATTACTATCATGACATTTTTTACTCTCAGCCCCGAAAATATTTACTATCATGACAGCTGAAACTATTATGATGACACAAACATGTTTCTGGGGTGAGAGTAAAAATATTGCATTTTCAAGATAATTTTGACATCAGAAAAATTTCCGGGGCTGGGACAAATAAATGATATTATATATTTAACCAACCTCGATTAATTTTTTTAAAAATTTTACGTGATATATTTTATGGTCGAACTATAGGCGTTTGTCTGGGATTTTGTCGGGTGAAGGAGGAAGATATTGATTTTGTAAATTAAATGTCACAACACAATAGTATATTGTACATAAGCTGTATAGTATTGCCATAAGCAACTTTTTCGATTTTCGGGGATAGAAATTTGGGCTTCTCTTCACAAAGGTGCAAAAATTAGAAAATCTCCCATGGACGCTGCAACTTCCTGTACACAGCTGATTTCAACCTAATTTCGCAAGGATCTCCCAAAAAATGTAAATATGAAGTTTGATCTCGAATAGCCAGTCCGTCTTGACTGTACAAATGCTGAATTTTGGTGAAATAAAGTTTTTTTTTTCAAAATTGTCAATTCCGGTAAAATGTAGTATGAAGATCTGAACTAATTTTGTTAGAAATTTAATTTACACCTTTTTTTCTTTTTAATCGTTTTTTTTTCGAAAATGTTCTACAAAATATTGAAGCTAGTACTTCCGATGAACTACTTTTAGCCAAACATCACTAGGACATTCTTACTTATGGAAAACTTGTCGTGCAGCCTTATAATACTAGCGTATTGCGTGGAGCTTTAGAATTCCTTAACCTATTATGACATTGTTGGGTTTTATGATGGGGAATTCAGAAAGAATTTTTGAGAATTTCCAATGAAATCACTGAATAAAAAATGGGCATTTATTAATTGGCAAAGATCGAATTCATTTTGTTTATATGGGAATAAAATATTAATTATGAATCCAAAAATTGGCAAGACCACTCAGTGATGTGTAACCGGAATCTGTACACCGGAACTGACACCTTCCATAGACGATTTTTTGTAAATATTTTGAAACATATATGATTTTCGAGAAGTAGCTTTTTACGAGTCCTAAATTATTTTTAAGAATATCCACAACCCTCAGTAAACTGTAACAAGAACGTTCCGAAATTTGTTGGAAATTTGTGTGCTTCCAGATTGCTGGCACTTCTAGATTTCATGAGAGTTTTTTTTCAATTTTTGCAATGTTGTTGAATCGTGTAGCATTTACTAAAAACGACAAAGAATTTTTGATTCAAATACATTTAAAGAACAGAAAAAATAGTAACATAATGAATTTCAAGACTCCATCGACGATTAAAGACGAAACGACTGATTTTAATATCTAGGCCAACTTTGCTTTTTGTTTTTGTTCACTGAAGTGTTTTGGAACAATTGATTTTACGGGTCAGATTTTATGGTCTCGTCGACATAAAATAACAAAATGCGTAGCACCTCTTATGCCATATATGTGTCACCACTCCTTAGTATCTCTGTAATCTGGCCAATAATTAATACGCTGAAACCCAAAAATATTCTATACAATTCGATTTTATCACTGTATTTTGTCTTTCTTACGTAAATATTGTAAAAATGCATTTTAGTTTTTGTTTCTATTTAATTTTGTTTGATTGTTAAAAATGTCACATGCGTATCTATATAAACACATGATACTAGAATTAATACCAAGTCTTTCATTTCTTACGGATCAGTCGTTAATTTCAAATTATTTCCCACACTAAACTGCCAAACTCAAAAATACAATAACCTTAACACTAACTATATCGAACTAAATCATTTGACTGGCCCTCTTTTATCATAGTTTTCAAAATTTGATCATCGAATAGCCAGAATATTTGATAAAAAAAACATTTTATAGATCCTTCTACGTATTCCAAATCCAAGAAAGGAATAAGGAAAAAGCTTACCTAAATTTCAAGAATTAAAAGAAGTTCAAGAAATTTCAAGACGCCGCACTATTTTCCTGTATGCTTTTGCTCTTTAAGTAGATTAACGGTGTAAAGGAATGCCAACTTCACTATATACATAGAGTACCGGCTCTGAAATTTCGAAATGTCACACTTCTAGGCTTGAAATTAAATGTTTTGATGGAACTAAATAAAAAAATTTTAACATTTTTTGAAAATACTTTAAATACTGATTGGTTATTAGGCTAAAGGTCTATTTACTACTTGCAATCTGAAAAAAAATTTGATCGTTTGTATAAAAAATATACTACATGCGGTACGGTATAACAATTTCTAGGTAATTCTAAATCAGTAAAAGAAACAAACTGGAAATAACCGGCGCCTGTTATATTATGTTAGGACTATGATTTATCTAATTTATTGCAAATTAAAAAAAACTGCTTTACAAAAGAATTCTCTAATTAATTCATAACCGCACAATTTTAAATGATGGCCCGCATTTCATTATGATGAGAAGCGCACAGAGTTTTTCTCATCGATGAAGTAAAGCTATTTCCGGATTTCACCGCATATACCAAAAACACTATGCACACTTTGACATTTGAATTGTTTGTGGACGTTGTTGTTTTAATGGTGGCCACATTTATTTAAATGAAAGCAATAAAACAAAATTCATTTTTATGAAATTCAACAAAACAATAAGATAATCAAAACTGCTTCGTAATGGTGTATTTGGAGTGTGCGGTAATCAAGTTCATTGAATTCGCATTAAGTGGATTAGATAAATGATATGTGATGCTTATTGGGCACGTGTAATTATTATTACGTTTGTGAGGCGACTGTGTCCTTGTAAAAATTTTTCTTTTTTTACATTGTTTTGGTTGCTTTAGGCAACTTTTTACTACCTACAAATATTATAAGGCTGTGGTTGTTTATGGCGAAGCGGTTCCATTTGATTTTATTTTACGTTAACCTTTAGTACAAAGTTATACGATAAGATGGATTTTGGAGCAGGTCACAACTAATTTAATAATTTTACTGACCGGTAGATTATGACAATTTTGAAGAGCAACTCTTTTTCGTCGTTTCAGTATCATGCGGTACAATTAATTGCACATGATTATTGAATCCTTGCCCACTTTGAAAGTTCAAACAAACTCTCGAATTGGTAATTAGGTTGAGTAGGTACCGAACTATTGACACAAAAATTCAAAATATTAAACGAGAACCACGGCATAGAAAATTCTTCCAAATCACTCCTAAATTTAATCATGCCGTCAATGGATTAGTCAATTATTGGTTAAACCTGGTTAAAAATAATATTGATAAATGAAGTAAAACCGCACTATTGCATAACCAAACATCAATGTTTTTGTAGAAATCATTTTAGACTTGCGCACACCGTATGAACAAATTTTCTTGCCATTAACAGGGTTAAGTATGCCATAAACCCACCTTGGGCCAAATATTAACCACAATGGCTTTGGCCATACTAGAAACCTTCGACTTTTAATTTTTAATCCAAACATGTTGAGTTTAATCTATGGCCTATACTGGTTTCTGGAACAGACATATTCAAATTTGGCCATCAATTTCTTTAAACTGTTTGTACTCATCATTCATCTTGAATGAATTAATCATTGGTAACAAATAATTGATCAGTTTTGTTGAATAAACTAAGGATCAATATTGAATTATTCGTTCAACAACTTTGAACAAACAAAATATGATATTTTACGTTGTTGTTGTTTTATTGTAATGGTTTTGTTGTGATTGTTCCGTACATTGGTCTATTTCAGTATATCTTGCAAATCTTCCATCTTATAATTCAAATTAAATTCAAAAATATGATATGCTTTCTACGACCATATTGAAAGTATTCTTAGCAAAATACCTCAAAATAACTTCAAAATCATGTTGCGTGACTTTAATGAATAAATTGGCACTGCTTAGCGAAATACAACCTGACACAATCGGTTCAGACTGCTTACATCATATTTCAAACAACAACGAAATGTGCACCATCGAATTAGCTTTAGAGTATGATTTGTTTGTTGCCAGCACATACACAGAAACGGATTCATGAAGGTACTTAGAACACGACGGGAATATGGTAAATCAAATTGATCACATCCTGCTATCTAAAGGAATCCAGTATCAAAGATAGCCAACGTAGTGGTATCAACATTTTCGACATAGATCAGCAACCGATCAGAGTTTCACTCTGAGGATTATATTGGAGAATTGTTTTAAAAAAAAACATTCCCGTTCACAGTCTCTTTGAAGAGTTTCAACAGGCTTACAACATCATACAGAGGAATACGTTATAAGGCGTTCTGTCCTATATCCCTTTCCTGTCCACACCAAAAAATATTTTTACTATAAAGTAAGTTCAACCCTCACAAAAGTGTAAATAAATTGAAACTAAATAAAACATGGTGTCTATGTAAAATGTGTAATGATTTGACTGGCTTAAACGGTTTTTAATATTAGTATTAATCATGGGCTAAGTAACACATATGTGTATGTGTGGACAACGTGTTTTTGAACGATTAGTACTCGTTAGTTCGTATAATAATTTTTAATAAAATTGAAAAATTAATGTTTGAAGTGCGTTTTTTTAACCTCAAAAGGTGCATGTTTTTATCATGAGCGATATAATATAATAAATATAATTAAATTTCGTTAGTGTTTCCTACTAAATATTAAATTTTCAATTATTTAAGTCATGAAATTGATTCAGTAAGCATTTACGCTGAAAAATATTTCCAAAAATTAAGATACACAATTGTGTAAGTTGAACGCAAAATGACACTTTATTTCTTTTTTTTTTAGTTTTGTACAAAATTGGGAAGTGGCACGTTAGTGACGCAGAAATACAACAAATCTTGGAAGATTCTGGTTCAGAATCTGGATATGACGTCATTCTAAATGAAAATGTAATTCAGATTCCGATGAAGAGTCCGATAAAAGTGCGACTGACCCGGAAATAAATGAGGATTGCCCAGTTCATACTGAATCTCATCCGCATTGTTTAGAAAATAATGTGAATCGATTAATCTTAGTGTAAAATCACCGTTGGAGTATTTCGATCGATACTTTCCAGATATTTTGTTTTCAGAGGTTTTATTGTAACGTCTGAAAATACAAATATATACCACCTAAAAACGCATGGATCTGAACTTAAAAAGTTAAAACTATTCCACAAGAGATTAAAAAATGTTATGGTGTCTGTGTAACGATAGGGTGCGTATGTTACCCTCGTATTGAGAAGCACTGGCGGAAAGGACCTCGTTCCGAAGCAGAGTCAACATCAATGTCAAGAAACCGGTTTAAAACTCTCAGAAATTCACTGCATTACGTGAACATGAACGAAGCCACTAACTCAACCGACTTGTTTTGGACGATTGACCCTCTAATAAGAACGGTGAGGGATAGATGTTGGGCACTTCTACGGAAGATCGATCATTATTCAATTGATGAACAGATACTGTTAAAGTTAGCCGAAACTTTCCAGCCGAAAGACGGTAATGCAGATAGTGACATTGCTATATCAACCGAAATATGGTAATGTAGATTTTAATTTTATTATCTAAACATTTTAAAATGTCGATAATGCAGATTGCAGCGATAAAGAAGATATTCAAACCGAGAAATGCCAGCAATACAAATTTAAAAATTACAAATGAGTCATCAATTTTGTAAAAGAAATTGGAAATGAGACGCAGAAACGTTTAGCTGATGAATGGTTTGTATATCAAGATTTTGACGGATGAACTACTTTTTGACTGTACCAATTGGATGAACCATAACACTAAATAGAATTTGATTATGTGTAGGTTTTATGCGGTAATATTTGTGAAATGTTCCATTTTCCGATATTCCGACGATAAAACTGCCCATCATTCGAGATTTTGCCAGATGGACACCAACCTGACTACGCCGATTCGATAGCCCATGGCCATAGGTAGATTCTGAGTATAGGTTAAAGGTGAGTCTGATGGGGTTATAGGGGTTAATTCTTGATTTTCCCCATTTTTCATGGATAAAATCGTTCGTAATTCGTGATTTTACCATATAAACACCAATCTGACTATGCCGATTTGATAGCCCATAAACAGAGGTAGATTTTGATTATAGGTTAGCGGTGAGTCTAATGAGGTTATAGGGCTAAAAATTTGATTTTTCTCATCCTTTATCGATAAAAAACGTTTGATTTTCAAGATTTAGACAGATTACCCCTGTAATCCCATCAAACCCGCCCCTAACAAGTACTAAGAATCTACTTATGGTAATGGGTTATTTAATCGTCATAATCAGATTGGTGTATTATATGAAAAAATCTAGAATGACTAACGATTTTATCGTTGAAAAATGGGGAAAATAAAAACTTCATCCCTATAACCCCTAATTCACCCCTAATAAATAATCAAAATATAAATAGGGCCACGAGCTATCGAATCGGTACTTTCAGATTGGTGTCTATATGCTAACATCTCGAATGAACGATTTTATCGACGAAAAATGGGGAAAATCAAAATATAACCAAATCACACTCACCACTAACCTTTAATCAAAATCTACCTATGGTCAAAATTTCACCCCCATAAACCCACCATACTCACTTCTAACCTATAATCAAAATCTACCTATGGTCATGGCCTATCGAATTGGCATAGTCAGATTGGTGTCTATATGCCAAAATTTCGAATGACGAACGATTCTTGACGATGCTTGATAATTTGCAATCTTCTTTATCGACTACTTTTGGCTGTATGAAGCAGATATGCCATTTCATCCCTATAACCCCATCAGATTCACCCCTAACCTATAATCAAATTCTACCGGCTATCGAATCGGCGTAGTCAGATTGGTGCCTATATGCCAAAATCTCGAATGATGAACGATTTTATCGACGAAAAATGGGTAAAATCAAAATTTCACCTTTTTATGCCCTGTGTACGGAATCATCTGTTCATCACCTTGTTAAAGTCAGCTTAAAGTTGCCAGCCGGAAGTGAAAAAAAATCCGAAAATGCAGATAGTGTTTTGGCTAATTCAGCCGAAAGTTAAACAAATTAAATATTAAATTGAAATAGCCGACAGAGACTATCCTATAAAATAAACCGAAAACATATATGTATAACAACGAATAAAATTTTATTTACGGATCAGTCTCCCTAAATAAAATTTTGTTCGTTGTTATACATATACGTTTTCGGTTTATTTTATAGATTGGTCTCCGTCGGCTATTTCAATTTAATATTTAATTTGTTTAACTATCGGCTGAAGTAGCCAAGGCACTATCTGCATTATCGATTTTTCACTTTCGGCTAATTTTAACACGGTGATGACCAGATGATCACACTGGTCGGTTTTCATCAAGACAACATGTGAAGAGTCAGCAGGACTGGTGGTATAAACTTGAAGTTTATCGCTGAGAAAAGACAAGTTTTGGCGATCGGAGCTTGGGTTTATGGAATGCAGTAGTCTTGCATCTGGTAAAGACTCTCCCACAAAATAGTTTTATTTATTTCGATCGCTGTTTCACAGTACCGCTTTTGTTTAAGTTACTAGAAATGGGGTTTCGCGCAACTGGTAATAATATTTATTTAAATTTTTTGGATTTGGTTTGTATAAAGTTTGTTTTCATTTTAAGTACAATCATCGTGGTGAAAGCCAGGATTTTATTTACAATAATGGAGCAAATGCAGTAACGGCCATTAAGTGGAAGGACACGAATTGTGTGCCAGCACTTTCATCAATTGCTGCTTCTAACCATACGATGACGATAAGGCGGTGGGATTAAAAAAGCCAAGATTTAGCAGAATATTACATGCCCGCTTGCAATTGCGCAGTATAATCAAAAAATGGGTGGCGTTGATCTGGTTGATCAAATGATTGAGTACTATCGCTGCTTTATAAAAACAAAGTAGTGGACAGTAAAAGCAGCCAATCGTTTTATTGATTTTGCTGTGTAAACGCCTGGATGGAGTACCGGATAGACATCATGGTATGCAGTATGCGCAAAAAGCAGATCAAAGATTTGCTCGAATTTAAGATGGAAGTAGCAAGTGCTTTGATAGCGAGTTTAAAGCGACAGCTATCAGAAACCAGCGATGAAGACGAAGCCGCTGAACCCACTAGTCGTACAATTAATTTAGCTTTTCCGTTACCGTGCATATGCAAGCGATATGACGAATACAACCACTGGCCCAGTTTAAACGCACTGCCAACAGCTAAAACCTGCTGATTGGAAAAGCGTAACAGCCGTACTCGAATCAGATGTGAGAAATGTAATATTTATTTATGTTTATCGGCAAAAAATAATTGTTTTCAAAGATTTCACGAAAAAGCTTAAAAACTTTAAAGATAATTTTTTTCTTTTTAATAATTTTTATTTGTAAGACTGAAGTAACGAATGTGATTACCACATACCTGAATTTATAATAAAATATGTTAAATAAAGTATTAATTTTTCGTTAAAAGTTTTTAATTAATTTTGAACGTAAAATAAATATAATGGATAACGGCCAACCTACACAAATGTGTTGGGCCTATATCACCTATGTGAACACTTTTTTTTGGCATAAGCGCTTCATTCCTTGTGAGTTTACTACATTCTTAGTGTCTTCTTAGAATTTTTAAAATAATTCATTACTTTTTGATTTTCTGGACGGCACGACCCGTCTTAATCAACTTACACAAATGTGTTCCTTGGCTTCTATTTATTTTTTCCACAATGCAGTTAAAAATAACCAACACATTTGTGTAAGTTGGTTTGAAATTCAACTCGACTACGACTTTAAATATTTACCACTAGAGTAATCAAAATATGTGTACTGCACGTTTGTATATCAGTAGAACAGGAAAGGGCTATCTAGGTTGAGCGATTGAAATTATAAGGTTAACATCGAAAGTAAACTCTCGATATTCTGTAAAATAACATCGGGTTAAGTAATCCAACAGAGAGCAATCGGTTGAGATTCCCTAAGTAAATTTATCATTTCTTATATAGTAATATTTCCATGTACTACACCTGATTCGCGACCGCTGTTGAAACAAGTGTTAAAAAAAATATTCTGAAGTTTCGCTTAATCATCGCCCACAATAATATGAAACTATAATCCTACAATTTAGTTTACAACACCACGTAGAAAACTGTTTAAGTTGTAGCATTAAATTCAAGAGAACCGTAATAGAAAAAAATAGCAACCTCATTTTCATCATCTTACAATTTAGAAATTAAAACTTAAATAAACAGCAAAACGATCATTAAACATCGATGATAATGAACTTTAACCCTTTTAATGTTAAACGTTATGTTTCAACCACTCATCCTTCACGTATATTTTCGTATATATAAAATTTCAATTTAATTGGCAACATTATATAGATGCAAGCGTTCAAAGCGATGCCACCACAATAATGACGAATTACTCATCTCGTATTAAATACTCGTACACAATGACAGTAATTGGGATGAGATTGAAGAATTTGTTATTTATTCAGTCAAATATATGTAAACATTAAACGATAGGTAAAATTCTTAAGAAATAGCCAATTAGCTAAATGTGTTCATATGAGGTAATTTAATATTATTGGGTGTTACGAATCGCGCATATTTAATCCGATTTGAACTGTGATGAGCACCCGCGATTATTGCTTAATCATATAACGACTACTTATAATGAAATACAATTCTTAATTATACACATAAATAATTTTAATGTATACGTCTGTGAAATAATAAGTGTACGTGTATGTGAACCTTTACCGCTTGTATAATTAAATTTCGATTCCCCCTTTAATCGGATTACTTTACATTCGACTAAATTCAATTTAACACAATTAAATTTCGCCACGCCACATTACGTTTAAATGACGTAAAATTCGCGGTTATCTGGATATCGGTGTTCGATTACGTATAGATCTACTAAAAATGAAATTTTTTTCATTCCGGAAAATGTATAAAAACTAAACCACACAGGTACGATGCAAGTCAAACAACCAAAGAAATTTCAGTTTATTATATTCAATAAAAAAAATTTAATAGAAACGTGACTAAATTTTTTTAACACATCTTATATTTTATACATTTAGAGTACATCTTACAGCAATGTATAATGGATAAAAGACAACAGATACAAACCATTTCGGTTTACAGACAAGTTATATTTTTTCAACATTTTATTACAGATAACGATGAATTTACCTGTAGGTTACGATTATTTATGCACCGTAACAGATTTAAATAAACTAGGGGGCTTTTTGACGCGATGTATTCTAGTCTAGACAAATTTAGAGCTCGGTATTTTATAGGAATTAACACAAGTAATTACTTGTGTTTCTTTTTATTCTTCGTCTGTTTGTATAAAGAGTATTAATCCACAGAGTATTAAATAAGTAAAGCGCTCGAAAAAACGTTAGAGATGGACACTTAACAACATTCTAATAAAGTTTACAAATTTCAACAATGAATAATAAAATATACAGTAAAAACTGTGTAAGTTGGACACTCACGGTACCGTAAAAATTGGCCAACTTATAAAGGTGTCCAACTTGAAAAGGTTTTAAACAAAAATCAAAATTAACAGCTTTAGGGCGTCCACACAATATTTTTTTTGTTGAAGAATAATTAAAAATGCAAGACGAAATCGTCCACCTTAGCCAGTTGGTGCACGACAAAATCGTCCAAACAGGCACGACAAAAAGGTGTCCAACTTAACAGGTTTCACTGTATATTTAACAAACTATAAACGGTAAACGCTAAACAATAAACGACGAATAATAAACGGTAAACGATAAACCATAAATGATAAACGATAAATAATAAACGATAAGCGATAAACGATATAAACGATAAAGGCAAACGATAAACGATAACCGATAAACGATAATCAATAACCGATAAACGGTACACGACAAACGATAAAAACGGTAGACGATAAACTACATGCGATTGAACGATAAACGATAAATGAGAAACGATCACCTATCAACGTTTTATCTTATTACCGTTTTATTGTTTTACCGTCTTATCGTATTAACGTTAAATCGTTTTATTGTTCTATCATTCCATCGATTTTCGTTTTATCGTTTTATCAATGGTCAGAACTGGTGAATGAATAAAATTTGGTTGTATTCACAAAACACACACCTAAGAGACGATGTGGCCTAATCTTAAGCTAATATTGATAAACAGGCTTTCAACGTTAGCTTTAGTTAAAATGTGCTGAAATCACGGACAAAATTTTAAAGTACATTAAAACAAGATGTGCAGTTTTGTTGTGCCCGGGTTGCCGCATAATCTCTAATAATTCAATTATCGACGACGATGAATCACAGCTTCCTTCGTGCCCTGAAAATGTTAAAATGGAAAAAGTTATTCTCATCCTTAAATATATACAAGAGCTAGAGCAGCTAAATGGTTTAAAAGCTTCTCTCAACTTCTTTAGTAATAGGATGGATGATATTATTTCTAACTATTGCTGATCTAAGTAATGACAACCTAAATCAAAATCTAAGTGTATTCCAGCATAACTTGTAAACCCAGGGAATTAAGATAAATCTAATGGAGTCTCTGATGGGTCGCTCACATCAACTACAAAATGAAAAAAACATCGTAATATGCGCGGTTTACCAGAAAAGTGTCGGGATATTCACAATATAATTATTGTTTTGGTGCGTAAATTGTTTGAAAAAATCGGTCATGAGGAAATAATTTCTGTAAGATAGATGATACATAGTAAACAAACTCAATCTTCACTAAAAAAAATCATTTATTGTGACGCTAATTTCTGTTGAACACTATTTATCAGCGAGCGGAGTGGCGATATCTCCAAAAATTGTCCATCGGCCAGAATCGCACTGACAAGACCTTTCATTCCTTCAACCCCAGTTTCAAAAGATCAATTTCTGAAAAGTTGTATATGGGTGATTTCTTGAAATCCCATTTTTTATTAATGCACTTAAACTAGTTGAAATGAATATTTAGATCAAATTACATGATTGTGCTTACATCCCCATCAAAATCCTCTCCCACAATTTTTCAGAAATTGATCGTTTTGAAATTAGGTTTGAAGGAAGGGACTTGCAAGTTCGAGTCAGGCTGATATGAAGTATTCCACTATTGAATTCTAGTCTAATGAGGTTATATGCATATAACATAGTCTATACATTGTGACTAGAAAACTACGATATTTTCTTACATGTTGATCTACTTAGCCGTTCTAGGAAAAATCCTGACGAATTCTGGAAGAGAACTAAATTGGTTGACATGCACAATTAAACTAAAGGAAAACGTGTGCTTTAAGCATTAAACGGATCTATTGGTTTTCTGGTGTGATAATCACGTCAGAAATCCCGCACATTATCTCCCAAAGTGCATTATGCACAAATTTTACCGTTACACGCACAAAATTGCACAATCAAATAATACTCGACAAAATGAGAAAACCGTGGAATTTCCAAAATGGGATTTCTGACGTGACTCACACAAAATATGCTAGAAACAATCAACGTTTCCAGCAATATGTTATAGTATATTGTCTTAAGGATAAAAAGAAAACTATTGCTGCTCGTGTAGCTTACTATAAAAAAGAGATTTGATAACTGTTCCGGAGATTCCAAACTTATGTGGCGTACTATCCATGACATAGTAAGTAATAATTCGTCAAATATTATGATCATTAATTCTATTAATTCATCTAATAATGATCTAGTGACTGATGCCTCTGATATTGCCAATGAGTTCAGCAATTATTTCGGAAGTATTGCTTCAAATTTGAAGTCTAGCCTTCCATTTAATAATAGGAATTCTTTGGAGCATCACGGCGATTACGGTGAGCAATCTTTTTTTTCCATCCTATTAACGATGTTGAAGTTTCTAAAGCCATTGCTTCATTAAAATCAAGGAATTCTTACGATATATGTATTCGATTTTAGCAATTACTTAATTAAAATTTCCGTTAGTCTTATATGTCCTCCTTTATGTCATATTTTTAATTGTTCTTTTGGAACTGGCATTGTTCCTGAAATTTTGAAGTCAGCAATTGTACTACCTCTTCATAAAAATGGTCCCAGATGCCACTTTATACTGTATAATATATTATATTCACCGTCAGCAAAAATAAATGGAAGCACAAAGTCGGAAATAGATATAATGAAACATTCTTGAAATCAGTTTCGGTGTTAAAAAATTCTATAAACAAAGTTTTTTTTATAAGTCTAAAAAAAGTTAGAAGTGTTAGAGTTAGAAAACACATTTTTATTAATCACTTGTTTTTTGTTTCGCAGAATATTTTGAATATTTTTCAAAAGGTTTAAAAAATCACTCGATCGATTTCGACTTGTTAGGTCATCGTCAGGAATATCTACTGATTTGTATTAGTAAAAATTTTGTTATATTTTTTACTAATACAAATCAATAGATACTCCTGATGATGACCTAACAAGTCGAAATCGATCGAGTGATTTTTTAAACTTTTTGAAAAATATTCAAAATATTCTGCGAAACAAAAAACAAGTGATTAATAAAAATGTGTTTATTAAGTATTAGTTCAAATTGTTTACCTTTTTTATATTTTATATTTTTATTGTTATATTTTTAATTCTAAAGTTTCATAACTTTTTAACATAATTTTTCTTTGTTAGTCTACTAATTTATTTTCATTTTGTATATTAATTTTATATGTGACAAAAAATGGTATAGAAAATAAACGATAAGCCTGCGTGCTTTACAAAGAAAAAAAAAGTTCATGCTACACCATTTCTTAGGTGTTACTTCTGTGACTACGACCAGATCTTATTCATTCAATTTCAATGTTTGTTATAAAATATTAATGGATTTTAGAAAGTCGAAAGCCTAATCGTTCCATGTTGAATTTCCTTTCTGAATCATATCAGAGCCTCCTAAATATAAGAGCCGTAAGATTCCGCTATTTTTTCAATGAGCTTTCCATGGAGGGGAAGCTTTTCGTACTCTTTCATACCAACCAGTGTATTTTAATATTTTTTGAGAAGCTTTTTCGTACATAAAAACATAAATTCTTCGTTTGAATTTTCAATTTGAATGGTTAATTAAATATTCAGGAGAAGCATATTTTAAAATTGAGTTAAATTATGTTGAGCTAACGCAAAAATATTTAAATTACTGTAGGACAAGCACAATTTTTTTTTGTTTGTAGAAACAAGACTTTGTCTGTAAAGAAAATAGGAAATTAGTATAGAGTGTTCCATCAAAAATTTCAGCATTATTTTTCCAAAACAAACTTTCGTTAAAAAATGCTTTTGGAGTAGTAATATGGGGTAATATGGGGGTTATTGTGTTTTGTATTCTATTTCAACACTTTTGATGAACAAACTTCGAAAACTGTTTTTTCGTTACTTGTTAAAAATTTGATTTTTTTCAAAAACATGGTAATTTGATAAATCTTTTCGCAATTACTAAACCAATCAAAAGATGTCGCTAAGTATAAATTAAAGCTAAGTATTAAACCCTAAATGTTTGTTTAGGAAATTTAACAATTTATTATGTATACTGTCTGATTTAATAGATTACGGAGATCTCCTGGAACTGAAAATAATAGTATATCGACATAAAATCTAAACAATGGCGTAGGACTCAAACGGTTAATAATATAAAATTCAAATTTAAATGATTTGTTTAATTTTTTATTCATAAATTCATGTTCAAAAATTTTCCAATTACCACTCTTGCTCTCCTTTTAATATTACGGCTCTTTAAAATCATAGATGGCTCTGATCATATACGTTTATATCGAGTAACAGTTTGGTGACCGACAAAACGGTACCGTGATTAAAGCTTTGGCATTTGGATCGATGAGGTACCGGGTTCGAATCCCTATAAGGACAAGATGCAAGAAAGGTGCAGCTCAACAACACGTCCAATTTTCCAGAGATTTTGAAGTATGTTTTATTCAGTATTATTTTATTCATAGTACTGAGTCGTTCAATTTACTTGCGTTTGCATTGGAGTACCACTTTGTTCGTTTTTGCAATGACGCTAAATATGTAGAATGCCACTTTTTCTAAAAGTCGTGACGCAGTCGTTGTAGGTATTGCCACCGGGATAAATGATACACTTTTATGTGGCTCAAGTCGTATTCGGGCAAATATGTAAATGGATGCTCAATCAAGAAATGGGCTGGTTTGAATTAAAACAAAGTGGCCTGGAATAAATAATTGCCCCGATTTGTGTTAAAATAGTTGCCATCTCTTCATAAGTTATTGAGACTTCTCCTAATGTCCCTCTCAGATGGTATTTAAAGAATTTCACTGCTGTCTCGTATAAACCTCCAAAATGTGAACCGGTTGGAGGATTAAATCTCCAATTAATCTGTTTTTGGGAAAGAAAATTGGCTATTTTAGTATCGTTTACTGTGTGGAACAATTTATTGAGGTCATTTTTAGCCACAATGATATTTGATCCATTGTCACTTAAAATTTCGTGACAAAGACCACGCCGCGATATGAAACGACGAAGTACAGCAATACTTTTGTGCTTAGGTTTACGAAAACAGCTATGTAGGCCTTGTCAGGTTTAATTCCTCAGCGTTTTGAGTTATGCGCCCTCCAACTCTTAGGATACCATTTTTATCAGTGAAAGGATTAAGGTTAGTTAGTTTATGGTTTATTTTTAAAAATAAATGAGCTTTAAGAGTCTTTAATTCTGTGGTAAAATTCTTCTTTTGGACGTATTTTATTAATAGTTCATTAGATTCATTTAACTCACTGCAAGTTAAGAATGTTTTAAGCCTTTCACTACGTTTTAATTTACAATTGTTGATAAAACGTTTGCAATAAAGTAAGAGACGAACAATTTTATTTAAATTTGAATTTTTATTGATGATCGCTTCAATCACTGCAAGGTTGTGAGGTATTTAGGCCATTCTGATTCTGGATAGTTCTAGTTTGGTCCGGTTCACCAGAGGTGAAAATTTATAAATTCTGCGGGTAATAGACCCCGAGAGGCGCAATCGGCTGGGGTCTCTGGGGAAGTGCTGCGCAGAGTTCCAGCCTTGGTATCGTTATTTTTAGCTAACACGATTGATTTGAACATACGGCGTATACTATCGCAGCATAAGCCTTTTGTGATGCATCCGAAAATCCATGTAGCCTTATCATATGGTGGAGTTAAAATTCAACTATCCTGGTATATTAATTTTCTCAATTAGATTTAGCTCACTGCGTATAGTTTGCACCCATTTTCTGAAATATCCTGTGGTAAGTGTTCATCCCAGTCCAAAGCCTTTACCCATATTTGCTGAAATAATTGTGTCGATTCAATGTGCACCTTCAATTTTTCTTTTCTTCTGTCCTGCTATTTTTACTAGGAAAACTCGATGCATTTAAGCAAGCAACCTAAAAATTTAAATAAAAATTGTGAAATAAATATCGTGTAGCTTTTGAAATAATAGAAGAATAGAAGAAAAGATAAATACAAGATGTACAAGGAATCGACACCAATATCTTAGCATAAATTGTTATCGCAGCTAACCAACCTTAAGGTCATGATGATTCCGATAGTAGGCCTCGCTTGGTGAGCATCGGGACATCGTTCAGAGCATCTCTGTTAGTGAAAACATCAGCTAGGGTGTTCCAACAAATGCCGAGTACTTTATAATATTGCAAATCCCTGTCGATATCGATTAGGTTCTGGGAGTCAATTTATTGTTGTCTCGTTATAGGTAGACAGTTGGACAGCCACTTGCAAAGGTTAAATTATGACGCTTCCATTATTGATGTTAATTCTTGTTTCAATGTGATGAACTGATCCAAAGTGTCTGTGCTCGTCACCAGATCATCTACATAAAGAGCTCTCTCGATAACAGTTGAAGCCTTTACGAATATGTGTCAGTTAACTTCAGCAATTTGCTTCAATACACGGGTCGAACGGAAAGATGCTCGGGCGGTACCGTTTGTAACTGTAAGCAATCGATATTCCTGAGGTGGAAGAGTTGGTTCTTCTCTCCATACTATTCTCTGGAATTCTGTATGTATGCGGTGGTGCAACTAATATCTGGCTGAACATTTTTTCCAGAACAGCGGTCATGGCGTATCGGTGAAAGCGAAACCGCACCAATCGTGGGGTTGGTTTCCTTATATACAAAATGATGTGATAAGTAGTATGACTGGTTACATGGTGTGTCTATTTCGTCATTCGGTATATACATTCCATGTGGCCTAAATATTGGTACTCTCTTATGAATTTCGTATATGTTGTTTGTACCTCTGAACTTCTGGCCGTAATTTTAATTCTCTAAGCGATGCAGCTTCCGGGTCAAACGGCAAGGATACCATCAATCGTCGAGATGAATTCTTTCTATAATTATGTAATAAATGATTTTCACAATAAATTTCTTTTGGAGTTTGGGGGGAAATTGTTTTAATCTCCTCGATTTACCAGAATCGGTTTGTCAATTTTGTTGGTTTCTGGTTATGGAAGGTTCCCGATATTATCCACCCTAGGACGGTTTCTTCGGTTTCTTAAGCTATTATTTTGGTTTTTGTGCTTTTGATGTGATCTGTTAAGATTAATGCCAGGTAGTAATCACATCCAATTAGTAGCTCGATGTCGCCAGGTTTATTTAATGTCTGGACACACGACGTGCAAGTAAATAAATTATTATTCTGCCAGCGAATGTTAACTAGGGCGGTTTGCAGCAATCCCGTGTTACGGATTCTCGTTTAGCACGATTGTATGGCTTCACAGGACTGAGCCACTAATGTACTTGTAATTGCCGAAATTTAGCGCATTCAAATAAATTATGTGTGATATTGCACAATTGACAATTTCTAACTGCTACAGTATATGACTGTGGATGTTGCTAGATCGTGGTTGTGGTTTCCTAGGTGTGGTTGGCAATTCTCTAACGAGCCAGCCCGTTTGGTTAAAAAACAAAAAATGATTACCAAGTTGGAAAATCGATCTCTGAGTTCTCACTCGCCCCACGCTGTTGTGTCTCTTCATCCAACTTATTTAAGAGTAAATAAATTAATCGCGACCATTGCCTGAGTTTCCCAACGCCCTTATACCACGTATTACTTCATCTGCGGGATCCACAATAGGGTTTTAATAAGATTCACTTCACTTTAAACTTAAATTTGTGTCACGAATAAAGTTCGAGCAATTAAAATTGTAAAATTTGCCGTACTTAAGATTTTGAGTTGCATCTTAGTATGGCGTTGGTGACCATTTTCGCGTGGTTGGATATGATGTCCTGGCTGCGAATTATCCAACAATCCGGCTCGAAGGACCACAAAATATGTATAAATCTAGGTATGGTTTATACTGTGTGATTGGGTGTTGGTCGTTGAATCCAAATTAGTTTTTTTTTGGTAAACTAAAAACACCAACAAATCCGAAATATGCGCGTTGCAAAAGTTGTCGCCTCAAATCGTTAAAGAAAATACAATACATATGCTTAATAAAATTATATTTATTTTTAAAAAATGTTTTTATTATCGATGTTTCCTCGGCAAGTTAAAGTGATCAAGAAAAAATACCTTTTTTCTCCGATCATAGGAAAAAATATATCTTTCCGTTGTTTTTTCGAAACGAAAAGTTCATGATTCCAGTATGTTGTATTTGTTGCTAAGCAATAAGTAATAATAGTACCAGAATATTTTTTCTGGCCTATGCCGGGAATATATTCCCGTATGGATTTTTAATTGTTTAGAAGTAATAAAAGTACACTTATAATGATTTGGTGTGTTTAGATTGACGATAATCCATAAAGCGTTTATAAGCATTTTCGTATTTTTCCTTCGATTTTTACGGGAGTAAATCACACGTAGCTGAATTAGCTGCTTCCACTATATCCGGCGGGGTACACGATAAGGATAATTCGCTTTCACTGTCCATATCCCTTAAATTTCGTTCACACGTTGTTACGTTTTTCTTCTCTTTGTCACTTGACTCATGAATAAATGTGGATCGAGTGACATTTAAACAGATTGATTTACCCCAGCGTCATCATCCCGCAGCCTTGTTGCCAACTATCGCTCAGTCCGTCGTGGATCTTGTTGGGTGATGTTTATCTGAGGTTGGGGGAGGTGCAAATACCTACCATACTTGACAAGCTTCATCGTCACCCTTTCCCCACCAATATTCACACTCATCTACCGCACTGACTAAATTACAATGAAAACATGCTTTTGAATAATAATCTTAGCTAAAACATGTTTTATTTTCTTTCATTTACTTCCGATTACCTATATTAATACATCCGTACGAGCTCCAATAAAAGTTTATTTGAATTATATAATGCAATTGGGAAAAAACCCAAAAAAATTACGGAACTCTATAAATTTCTTTTCTCGTAACCGTTTTGCAACCCACGCAATGATTACCCACCCCAAAATTGGAGTCAATATTACCCCACGGTTCAATTGTGAATCCGAAGTCCTGTAATGGTGCACGAGGAGCTCGACGTACCCACCTAGGATCTGTAAATAAATATATCTAGCAAAAAAAATAGGATCACGGATTCCGCGGAACAAAATGGTTACGAATTGCTTTAGTTTTCTGATTTATAACTCTACCTCCAAAAATACAACAATTACTAAATCACACGTTTCAGTTAAAGATCGGACTAACAAAAATTATATTTACTAACAATTTTGTAATGAAAAGGATACTCTTACGTGCCTCGATTCAGCCCGTTTCACAGCCACCGCATGCGTTCTCCTTCCGTACGATAAAATCTGCACACGTTCGATTAATTCGTTTAAGCTGCACCTTTTATTCACGCAGCTAAACTTTCCCTCGATAAATTGTGGTTGCTCGTATTGGATGGGCATCACCTTTTCGGACACAAATTTCCAGCAATGAAATTTCCTCTTCATTTAGTACCGCTGATTACTGGATCGTTATTCGATATTAGAAATGGAGCATCGACCGTATTTCGCAAACCACACTGACACATGAACCACGCAAGTATAAATAAGTGAAATAACCGTGTGTGTAACTATCGATCTTTCACAATTAGTAATCAGCCGATTCTTTTATTTTACTTTTTTCCACACTCACTTAAAGCCTGAAAAAATATCACGATAGATTTGTTTGGCTTCTAGGGCTTGGGGTAAAACACTCACGATGTTTTAAAATAATCTTTCTATTGAGCCTTTTTTTCCGCGCACTTATTCCCGAGTTTTGTTTTGTGGTTTTCCCTGTATTTCTGATATACAAGTAGACACAATGTTAAGATATAATTTGGAGTTACCTGTATTTCCGATATATTTCTTATAACTTTCTGTATCGCTATAAAATTGTAGGCGGGGTACGTGCTCTCCACTTCACGGCTCAAAAAGAAATTTTGTTTTTCGGTTTACTCAACAAAACATCGCCTCGTTTGACGTTTAATGCTAGGTGTGTTTTTTTACTCTCACTGTACCTTATCCATCTATAGGTCAACACGAAACGTCGAATATTTTAGCGAAACGCAACTCCGAACTTAACCGTAGCACAATTTCCGAAATGTAACCGGTTACATGGTAACATCGTAACAACGTTTTTTATAAATCAAATAGGTACACAAACTTGACAATTTTTGAAAAAAAAACAAAACAAAATGCATTTATGTCTTATGATGTCGTGGCTAACTAAGCATTAATTTTATGTTATTTTCGATTTTTTACTTTGTTTTGATTTCTTAATATGATAATTAATGAATAATACTAAAAATTATTTTGGGTTTATATTCGTTTTAAAGTCCGATCGGAGAAAAAATAGTATGTACAATTCGGATGAAAAGTGCATTCCCGGCCCGTGGTTGCCGGACTCGGCTATCGCTTCATCCGCCAATTTCCACTATCGTCGAGTGCAGTAGTTTTCCTCCTAATTATACAATATACTATTCTTAGTACTTAAATTTATACGAGTTTATACAATTCAAAATTATACCATTCGAACATTATTGAATTAATTGTGCCGTCTGGAATGCAAATTTGTAACCATTTAACAGGAATTAAATTATTAAGATTCGTCAGAAATTTTACATTAAGTCTATTGGTTTCTTTTTTAATCATTAGCTAGGGCAACACTTTTATGAACTATTTGGTTGAGTTTTTTTCTGACAGCTCGTCTGTCTGATATTCCGCGTCACGAAATAATCATGTTCTCGCTCGAAGAGCGTTTCCAAATATTGAAAACTTATTTTGTGTGTTGTGTAACTGTGTGCAAATTTTGAATAGAAATATGGGTCGTGAGCGCCAATCGTAACCGGTGAAGAAAATTGATGAGAAATGCTTGATTTTGGTGGAATGGTCCAGCGGCCAAATTCCGGTTCGGTGGTAAATTTACCATTATGGTTTTTATTAGTCGAAAATATGCAATTGGTATAAAAACCCAGAAAAACGATTCCTGTTAAATGACTGAGAAAATAAAACCCATAACTAATGTCAAAAAACACCATAAGATTTTTTTTCATGAGAATTGGTTGGTTTTGTATTTTCCAATTAAAAAAATATTATTTTAATAGCGGTAACATCAAGATTTATTTTATATTAAGTATATATTGAAACATAAGTGGATATAAAGATGCCAAATCACTTACAGCAGCCCTAATCCTACAAAACATTAAATATTCCGACCACTTATCAAAAATTCCAGCTGGGCACGGATCATCCGTTTCCTTGTATAATTTGACAACGATAGTAATTCCCTTTACATAGAGATTCAATGGCATCGTTAATTTCGTGTATTGCTGAGATATTGGACCGCGCTTACTACATATCCCTTTTCGATGCACTGGTAGTCGTACGCTTTATAGGTGGTTCTCCAAAATCCATACGGTGAAACGGCGACGTGGTATTCAGTCAACTACTTCCTTTCGATTTTAGTTAGGATTTACGATTATAATTCACCCATAATTTGTGGTAGCAGAATATTTCCGATTGTATTCGATACGGAACTTTTTACATTTTTTACTGAAAATAGAATTAAGTTAAAATTCAATTAATTTTGTAATTTATTTTGAATATTTCTTACAATCATTTTGTAGTAAACATAAATATATGTATATGTATGTAAATATTATTATATATACATATTTATATTTTATGTATTTTGATATGTTTGCTCATCACAAGAAAAAAATACTGTCAAAATATAGCCCAATGAACCAAAAAACGTAATTTATTAAATTTTTCCCAGGTTAAAACCCATTTGATGAACCGGAATCGAAAATTTTTTGGTAATGGTAAATGACTGGTCGAAAATAAAACCATTACCATTTCTCATTACCATTTATCATTGAAACGGAATTTGGGTGCAGAACTCTATAATATAGGACAGAATTCAAAGACCCGATCGCGGCAACTAGCCATTAGTCGCACCAGCCTGAGGAGAATACTGCACCAATACCTCAGTTTATTTGTCTACAATGCCGAGATGACTCAGCAGTTGAAGCAAGCGACCATCTGCTCAGATATCAGTTCTCTGCTTGAGCCATAGATCAGCTTCATATAATGACGTTGATTTTGGTCGAAAAATCATTTTTCAGGTGAAGCGAATTTCCATCTCGGCGGCTTTGGAAACAAGCAGAATTGTTGGATTTGGTGCCGGAATGCCTCAAAACGACGCTATGTGAACAACCTTTGGTTGGTCTCCAAATTTGACAACCAAATAATCAGCTATTTTGGAGATGTCAATTGGCTTGCACGGAGCTGCGATTTGACACAGTTCGACTTTTTTTATGGGGTTTCGTTAAGGGATATATGCAGATAATCCAGCGATAGTTCCATATTTAAAACATGACATTGCGAAATCATCGCAAAAGGCCTTAAAATCTTGCGCCATAAGTAAGGCCACCAGTGGGAGCCACATAAACGAAATTGTTTTTCATTCTTAAATTGAAGATTTATAACAAACTTTTTGGCTAGCTTATATTGATCTTTGTAGAAAGCTCGTAGTTGTGTTTGACTACAGCATGTCTAAGGTTTGATTACTAACAGAGTACCATAGCGAGGTCTACAAATAAGAGAACATTTCGTTTTGTTTGTTATTTACTTTTTTCTAATTTTATTCAATTGGTAATTCGTTTGACTGAGATTAAATTGATATAAACATCTGTAGGATCTAAAAAAAAAATATTAATTGAAATTTCGTGTATTTACAATTGATTTATTATAAATGCAGCCAACTATAGGCAAACTATTATTATTTATTCATTTTAAATGTTAAAATCGTAAACAAACAACAAAAACTTTAAAATTAATCGACAAATAATAAATATTGAGCTTCCGCAAATTGATAAAGCGGTCGCGCGCAAAAAAAAGTAGAAAGTTTCATATCGTAAAGGGAAATCACTTCTGGTGTTACTACATTACGTGTATATTACGTCACACAATATAAGAAGTTTAAACTTCTATTAACGTGTCTCGCAAATGTCGCATAATGCAATAATGACATAACCCGAATCACCTTTATAATAACATGTTTTTTGCAAACGATTACCATTATGACCTTTATACCACATGTATTTAGATCTGCCTTATGTAACCGTATACACCTCCAACCATCAATCATTTTATTGCGGTGTGAAAATTAATCATAATCGCGGATTCCCTTTCATCAATACCGAAATTGTACTAAGTCATTCACAAAATCCAAAATAATGTTACTACACACGCTGTAATTATATGTTGCCAACAACAAAAACAACAACAGAAGCATTTTATAATAATGTCATCATAATTAATTTGATGTTGGGTAAAACCTACTTTGGAGATTACAATCCACTTTATGTACGTATTGATAATCACACAGTAAAATTGAAATTTAATCACGATCTCTATAATCGTTTAGTGTTTTACGATCAAGTTGAAATAATATTACTATGATCACGTTATTCTGTAACTGTCATAAATACTCGTATAGCGCTAACATTGAACTTGATCGTATATAATTTATAATTTTTACATCCGCAAATTGTTTTATCACGCGATCAACTTCTCTCCAATCTTTTAATCGCGATTATAACACTTTTTTAAGGGAGATTGATCGATTGGTATATGAAAACCATAAAAAGTTTATTAAACGATCGCGTAAAATATTTTTCGGTCCAGTTTATAATAATTTTATAGTTCGGTGATAATTTTTGTGCGAGATCATGTTGAGAGGATGATCCAGAAGGATTGCGGTTACGAAATTTAACGAGTCCAAATTCTAAAGTTGCAAATTCACTTGCGTATACGCGATCGTGACGTATTAAACAGTGCTTATGATAGTAAATGAAACTTTGCCGATCGTATAAAAAGATTTATGTGAATATAAGGAAATATTATTTTCAACCAACAGGATGATTAAGGATTCCACTAGATTTTTTTTTTAATTGGTATTTTCGAAAAAGCGGTAACCTTTTTGTTATCCAACTAACGTGGCCTGGAGCTATAATACACGTTTTTCAGAGATGTTTGCACAATGACTACTCGTAGAATGATGGTTGATTTCTGTGATGCTGTTGTTTGATAATTTTTTTTAAATAAATGGTTTGTGCGACAGTGTATTTTATGGGAATGTCCACGACCCCCGAAAGCGATAAAATTGATTATTTAACCAAAGGTTAGAATTGATTTCATTTTATACTGAATATTTATTCAATTAATCTGCTTTGTTTTGAAAGTCATTTAATTGTCTGTTTACGAAAAACTAAATGTGAGTTACTTTTATTTAGATTGTTGCAGTGAATTCATTTTTTGTTGTCTGTGTTTCTGCCATCCATACTAGTGACACCCATTATTCATCTGTAAAGCCTCCTCGATCACGTTCCAACATGGATCGCCGTTCTCGATGCACAATAAAGACCATCAAAGGAGATCAAACCACACTTATCAAGAATGTTTAGACGATAAACAACATTATAATTCTGATTAGTTTACTTCTATGACGAATCAAACATTGTAACGGACAGCACTGCCACTTGGGTACGAACACGTGGTAATTTTGCTGTACTAAAATATTTTTGTTCATGTGGACATGTTTTTGTTGTTTCTTGTGTTTGCCCCTACGAAGAGGCCGCGCGATCGGCGGTTAAAGGAGAGAGCGAGATCAATGTGCATCGGGTGTGTGCGAAGCAGGATGCTCTGTAGCGGAATATTTTTCCTAATATGTTTCTCATTTGCATCAATGTGAATTGGATGCAAACAAAAAACAGAGAAAGAAGAAGATTCTTCTAAAGTGTATTGGCGTGCGTTGTCGTGGTGCGCGACAAAATTTTTTTACGTCAGTCTGGTTTTGAAATTTTGTATGATGTAGTCGAGTTCCAGTTTGATTGTGAGACATTTTTTGTGTAATTTTCTTAAGAACAATTTGCATTTTATTTTGGTGTTAAATTCAAAATTTGGTTTATAAAGTTATTGGTCCTAAATAAATAAATATAAGACTTCGTTTGTTTATGGATTGGGTGCCGGTCTGTGGTAATAAACTGAGTTTTGAAAAATGAAACCAAGACTTGTCGATTTAGCCATTTAATTTATATACCCAAGAAGTGTTTTAGTGTATGTGGTTGTTGCGGTTACGTTGAACATCGCGGTTATACGATTCCGTTTAGTGCCGCAACTATTAAGAAGGTGCCACAAATTAATTCCGGGTGGCATGACAAATATTAGTGGCAAAGGGGTGCTGCAGTAAATCGACCGGTATCATATTTTCAACGGGTATCGTATTTCAAGGGGTATGCCGAATTTTAACGAGGCTGAAAATTTATATAGCGGGTGGCCAGATGTAGTCACTTCATTTTGTTCGGTAAAAGCAACGGGTGTCGCAAGTGTTTATGGTAGCACGGTATTATCGGATCCTGTATTTTCCACGTTGTTTTTTTTGGTCAAGGCAAAGGACGCTCAACGGTAGTTTTACGGTTTAAGGCGAGCCAACGCCCAACGAGCTTTGGGTGGCCAGGCGAGGCTACTTCTTTTATCGGTATCGGGGAGAGGCCCAACGTACAGGTGGCTAACCGGTCATATGTTACCGGCGGGTGGGCCGCAATATTTACAGTTGGCAAGGCAACACCCAATTTTTGTTTTGGCGGCATATCAAGGCCATATTTACGGGTTTTGGCGAAACACCGCCCAGCATTTTTATTATTACTGCCTAACCAGGCAAAATTACAACCCACATTAAGTTTGGTATCGGTGAAAGGCACCGCAACGGTCCGGGGGGGCGAACCTGTGGCACGACGACCCCCAAGTTCGCAACAGTAATTTTTTTTAAGGTACAATTTTTTTTATTTTATTTTTTTTTTGTACTTTTATACATTTTAAATCCTTTTAAATTTTAAATTTTTTTATTGTAATCGAGAGCCGCATAGCGGGTGTATGTCGCGCACTCGGGGTTCACATTGGTCTCGCTCCCTCATTTTTCTTGTGGGAAGTTGTTGTTCTTTTCTTTCTCATAAATAAAAAAAAATGAATTGTTAATTTTTCCGCATCCAATTTCGGAACCGGCGCTTGGCCGTTTAAATTTGAATGGATGCGTGCACCAAAGCACTTCACTCAGTTATAATTATTGTGTTGTTCGTTCCTCAAGTTCCGGCCGACGAATTTCGGCGGAACAGCCGAGTTTTATTTATTATTTGCGTTCTTTTTTTTTTTAAAGTTTCTTTAGCCACGGTGTAGGCCAGGAACATCACAAGCCTCCATCCCCACGACCCTTTGCACTTCTCCCTGAGAAAGTAGCCGACAAAAAATCACCGTGTAAGCCCTCTACAATGTTTAGTGAAATCTGCGGGTCGGCTGCTGAGCCGTCCTGTAACAGATCCTTCTCAGACAGCATCAAAACACCAGGAAGAGGTAGCTTAACATTCACCAGAGCTAAATGCGAAGCATAAAGCAAGTAAAAAAGTGATCATGATCGATCTACCGGCAGATAGTGATAAACATATGAATGAACCGGCAGAAGGAAAAACCCTGCCCAAACAGAATATACATGGCAACAGGATGAGCCTAAATTATAACAAAGAAGTGGCCTTGGAAGAAGGCCAAGATCTCCGATTGAAACAGTGCCAGCAGATTATTAAAACTATAAAGGGGGTCACAAACCGGCTAAAGAATACTTCCATGGGTGTTAAAAATAGGGTGCTTTAGCTCGAAGAGGTGGTGAAGGATATACTCTTGATCAGTAGCAGGCGTTGGAAAGACGAAAAGGTTCTGAAGCCGAAGGAAATGGCGCCAAATCAAGGTACTACTACAAAAACGTCGCAGGAGAATAAAAAGAGAGGCAGAGATCGTGCCTCTGCGGAAGAATCAAAGGGGGAAGTAAACCCAACCGGTGAACCGGAAACCCGGTATTAAAAGAAAAAGAAGATGAAAAATGAAAACTCAGCGCGAAGTGGATATAGTGAAACTGGCTGAAGGCAAAACCTGCGCTGATGTACTGAGAGTAATCCGCAACATTGCATGTCACAACGACGTGGAAATAATACAGATCCGCAAAACCTTGACTGGCGAAGTGTTGCTGGAGCCGGGCTGCTGACCGCTGTGCAGATCCGGGCAAATTCCAAGAATCTCTGCGCGAGGCAATAGAGCGAGATGGAGAAATCCGAGGACTGTGCTACATATGAAGCTCGAAATAATGGATATGGATAGCCTTCCAACAGTGGCAAAGGTAATGGCAGCTGTTGTGCGAGATGCTGGCAAAGGATGAACCTGGGGAGATTAGAATCACGTTATTTGACCTTGAAAGACGAGGCCAGAAGAAGGCAGTGGTTGAGACCAATGAACGAGCCGCCTTGGTGCTCTTGGAGCGAGGGGGAATGAAAGTTGGCTGGATCTTCAGCTGCATTAAGAAGAGGGTAGAGGTTCAGAGATGCTATAGGTGCCTTGAATATGGACAGATAAAGCGAGGCTGCAAAGGACCTGATCGCAGTGGAAACTGTTGGAGATGTTGGCAGGATCAGCATAGGGCTGCACATGTTCATCCCAGCCAAAATGCCTTCTTTGGGTGGCGAACCCCAACCACATACAGGGGTCGGGTGATTGTAGAGTTTTTAGAGAGGCACTGGACATCAGGAGAAGAATAATCGGATGAGCGTCGTTCAGGGAAATCTGAATGGGTGTAGGGTTGCGGATGATATCCTCATGCCACTCGTATACGACGAAAAAGCAGAGCTAGCTGTGATTTGTGAACAATATCGAAACCGGAATACGCCTAACTGGTTTTTGGACCCACTGCATGAATACAACAGCGATATGGGCAGTCGAACAGAATAAAATACCAGTGAGGAGTCATGGTTTGGGTAATGGCTTTGTGTGGATTGGTAGTCGGAATATCACGATATTTAGTGTTTACATTTCGCCAAACGACAGTATATTGGAATTTAAAACAAAATTGAACGAACTGGAAGACGCAATTCGAGATTGTTCTGGAGAAGTGGTAGTTGCCGGAGACTTTAATGCACGTGCCTTGGAGTGGAGCATGCCACAACGAGATTCTAGTAGGGCTATAATGAAAATAGTGTCAAGGCTGAATGTGTACGTTCATAATGGAGGAACAACACCGACGTACCAAAGGCCAGTATTTGGAAACTCCATACCGTAAATAACCTTGGTAACACTACGACTGTCGTCTCTCACAGCAGACTGGAGAGTAATGGATAGTTACACGAAAAGCGATCATAGCTATATAACCTTCCAAATACACGGCTCTCGGCAAGTGCAGCAAGTGATAACACTGGAAAAAAGGGGGTGGACAATGAATAAGTTTGACGCTACCAAACTAACAGATTTTCTAGACCGAAAACGAGCGAGTGCGCCCATATCTCCACGGGAGCCACCAACAAGACAAACCGTTGACGCTGAGGCTGACCGGACAGTGCAATTCCTACAACGAGCTTGAGACTCATCCATGCCGTGTAAAAAGCATGAAGTGGAAGGCAACCAGCATATTGGTGGACAGAAAAAATTGCTTAACTAAGGAAAAAAGCCCTAGTGCTTAGAAGGACGACACAGCGAGCACAAAGTAGGGACGACGTTTAGTCAAATACACCGAGCACAAAGCAGCCAAAAAAAAGAGATGATAGAGCCACCCGGATGAGTAAAGACCGATGTTGGCGAACAATATGTGACGAGGTCAATACGAATCCATGGGTTAGAGGGTACAAAACCGTTAAACGAGGAGGACTTACTAAGTGCAGCGATATCTATGAAAGTCAAAAAGGCTTCGGGTCCAGATGGAATACCTGTTGAAATACTGAAGTTTGAGGCCAGCATTAACCAAAATACACTACTGGACTTATTTAACAGGTGGCAGGGGTGTTCTCAACGCGATGAAAAGAAGCAAGACTAACGCTAGTCAAAAAAGGCGCTGTGTATGTATGTATGTATGTATGTATGTTGGACACGATGGGAAAGTTTCTGGAGAAACTGCTGAAACCTAGGTTGGAAACAGCAATACACGCGGTGGAGCCTTTGGAAATTAAATGGCTGACCTCGATTGCGGCCACTCGGAAATTGTTCCAACGTGGCGGTCCTCCCGCCGTTATAAAAAATTTAGTATAAAGTTGGGCGTCGTCCCGCCTTTTTTAATAAAACGGCTGACCTCGATTGGCCACCCGTAAATTGAATACAACAGTTTGACTCAAAACCTTACTTGTCATACTTAAGTTTTATTTACAAAATCAAACTGCCATCGTCAAAATGCGCCAGCCGGGATATACGTGTAGCGAACCAAAAACTTTTTAATATCATAATCCTCCAAAAAACGAAAATAACAATTCTATAACGCAAAGCGGTTTTTACAACTTTATTTTTATATATATTGTCTCTTTTTCCTAATTTTATACACACAATTTTCGATAAGATAAATCAAAAATGGTTGAAACTCAAAAATCCAACATATGTGATTGAAGAATCTCAACTCTCCATTGTGTTATACAAAAAACCAAACTCTAACTTAGAACTAAAAAAAAATTCCTCGCACCAACCAAAAATCCAGTACAGTATTTTGTTTTTTTTTCGTGCGCGTCACTCGCCTATCCCTTCACACCGCATATCAATCCACACGCTAAAACGAAAAAGGCATATAAAAAATACTTCTCTAAACTCTCACCGGTCGCACACACGCACAAGGTTTACATTGGTTTCGTTCTCAAAATTACTCGGACATTTACACCATACGATAGAATGGTGCAAAACGTGGACCAGAGTTTAATGGCCAATTCACACTCACAAATAAAAAACTTAGTGTCAAATACTCGAGAACAGATGGCAATGCCACCAGTAAAATGCAATAATTATTCGATGGTGATGAATTTAAAAATTCAAAAACAAAATGTTATAAGGTGTGGTAACAACCTCATGTAAATTCGTTCAAATTAGAAAAATGGATAAAGTTGAATGGAAAAGTAAAGCTGACTGAACGCAGCCAAAACAACCACTGAAAAGTTTGTTAAATGGAATTACTGTTGATTCAAAACATTTTCTCAAGAACATTAGTAAAAGCAATTAGTCTTTTCATATGACTTCATTCGGCGCTACCGTTATTTTATTCCGACATTTAAAATTCAGGGAAAAATTTAGTACAATGATGTCTTTTACTAGCAATGAGTATATATTTTTCCAAATTTTCTGATCGACTCGAGATCGGCCGTATAGGAGAAATCTAAATCAGGTGAAAAATTTGTGGTCAAAGCATCAGAATTCAAACAACCATATAATTTTTTGTTTTTCCGGGAATAAAAATAGATACTACTGTAAACAGGTACTATTGTGAGGGCTGAAATTAATACCATTATAGATAACCCGGTCTATACAAAGCCCTAAAAAAAATCAAGGTAAAGGAAAATAATGGCTAACTTCTCGAAAATGGACCGGTAATACAGTCTTCGAAGGGCCCATAAAACTACAGGATGATTATTGCCTTCAAACGTCTGAATACCGTCACCATCTCAAATACCTACCCAATTCCGGATATTTCTAACACAATCGCAATCCTTGGCAATTAAGCACTACGAAGGCCATATTCATTTGCCTTTGTATAATACGGTATTTTTCAGAAATCGTAAGAGACATGATTAGCCCTTTATTTCAGAATTTAAATGACTTATGTTTCAATGGAACAACATGGCATTTTATTTCACTAAGATCTTCTAACTTCGGCCCCTTGTAGGAGGTAGGTGCTAAGATGATTAAGTATCATTTACAGAGGATTGCCGAGAAAATAAATAAACCTTTGAGGAAACGAGTACCGAACTTGCCCAACCGTTGGGCCCCTTAATAAACGATTTTATATAGCTTAACAGGTTATTTCTTAAATGATAGCGATTTTAATAAGTAAATAATAAGAGTTTTGATAATATGCTGAACTATATAGATAAAGTAGAAAAGTATTTGATAACTGTCAACGGCACAGCGAAGCTGACATTGATGAAATATTTTGAGTATCGGCGAACCCTATAACGTTTGAACGTGGACAGAGTAATTGCCATTATATTTTGACCAATTAAAAAATGTTGTTAAGAACCCGTGTACATTTCTGTGATTAGCGTCTCATATAAAACTAACTTTTCACTTGACAAGTTACAGTATGCATAATTACATCGCGGTTGCCACCCCCATAAAATTTTAACTTCGTCTTTGTAGATTAGATTTCATGAATAGTTTAATGATTTGTGATTGGTAGTACACAAATTGAAAATGTAATTCACTCCGAAACTTCTAAATCATTTGATTTCAAGGACTTGAAATCGTCTCTACAATTGATAATACTGGTTAATTTTTTTAAGCTGAAACTTTCAAATATCTCAGAAAATAAGCACTCAAAAACCCATTATCAAAATTTAATCATTCCGGGAGGGAAGAGGACATACATTAGTGCTAAAATTAGTACTAAACTTAGTGCTAAAATTAGTAATACAATTTCTTTAAAACTAATTTCAAGTTTTACATTGAAAACGTTTTAATTTTAATTCAAATGAATTGCAGAATCGTATGCATATGTAAATTTAATATCGTGATTACAGCCCCATCTATCATGAATCGAAAAAATATCTCAAAGAAATCTTACGTACATTAAGCCGTAGAATCTGAATCTGAAATAAAAATAGGGGTTTTTGTTTTAATTTCAAAGTTACACTCCCTCCCCACCTACAAGAAGGGGAGGAGGGGTATTAATTTGACCACTAATGTATGTATCGCTCCCCCCCTCCCTTCCCGGCATGATTAAATTTTGATAATGGACATTTTTTTCGTAGAGCACTTATTTACCGAGATATTTGAATGTTCCAGCAATCATTCGTTTTCCTCGAATATGCGCCTTTTTCGATAATTCGTTGCCATTTAGAAGGCAATTTCATTTTGCCGTTTTTTCAAAACGCCTTGTCCCTATTAGCAAAAAAACTGAGATAGCCAATTTTCATAAGCCTCTATTGGGACATTTTTTGACAAAAAAAGATGATAACAGCTTGGTGCCAGGTCCGCACTATAAGGTGGATACATAATAAACTCTAAAGTAAGCTCCCGGAGCTTCTGACGGACCATCATGGACGTGTCAGGCTTGACGTTGTCATGGTGGAATATGACGCATATCTTATTGGCTATTTCTGGCAGATCGATTCGGCTCGATGAATCCATAGACAACATTCACAATTTCAGCCGCCTTGTTTATCACAGCTACATTCTTGACACGCTATACCTCACAACTGGATCGACCAATCAAAACAATGATAAAAGAATTTGTTTAGTACATGAATTTCCTTTGCAACGAGTATAAATATGGCGTGCGACAATTACAGCACGAAAGCCATCTAGCGAAAAAATAATGGATTTATTTTCCACAAAAACGATCAACCATAGCCTAATCTTAACCAAGCGAAGCATTTTATTTCGATAAACCTGTATTAAATACCTTGATCAGACAGTTAACGTCATGCTAAAGAACGAAGGCCAATTGATAATTTTTTGTAGCCAAACACTGATTTCTAGTACACATCGTGTTTGACAAGTTAAGCCATAAGTTAAAAAGAGCCATAAGTTAAAGATATTTTAAAAATGTTACATTTAATTTTTTGTACCAATAGACATATTAAATTTCATCTATATAAAAATATTATTACGAACGATTTCTTATTACGTTCGGCAACAAATTTCCAAAATGATCGTTTTTTTACTGACCGTATCAATATTTACCAAAAAAAAGCTCTGTGCACGTCGACGTGATTTCGCCTAATTGTTGATTAATTATATGAACGCTCAACACTTAAACAATTTGTTGACAAAAGTTTTATAAAAATCTGTTATACAAAAAAAAGTAAAGATCTTAACACTAAAGTTAGTAAAGCTTTTTTGCTTAAAAGCTTACAACTTTGCTCAAAAGTATATAATTGAATTTGGGTTGAGTACGAATGAGAGAAAAGTTGAATAAACATTTTTGTTGGTGTAAACTGGAAAGAAACTTTTGTAAATTTCTTTCTTGTCGCGTGTTAAATTAATCTTGATATTTTTCTATATCTCTATACTTTTAAAATGTTTGTTTGGTAGTGGCTTGGTTGTGTTTTATTAGAAAGATGTCGTCCTATTGTCTCATATAATTTTACGATTTTATTCGAGCCAATTAAGTTGTTAACTTTATATGATTATATTATTGTATTTAATTTTAGAATAAACACCCTGTTGTTAGTTAACTGACATTTGTACGTGTATAAAATCAGATTTGTATTTTGGAGGAAGCGAGAAAGAGCTTAGGTATATTCTATTTTAACATTGATTTGGTAATAGTCGCGTACTGGTACTGATGGTACTGATAATATTGGTCCCATTTGTAGTCAGCGGAAATATTTTTGAACAAAATATGTGTAACAATTGGTGGCATCTTGACAATAAAAATATTTTGTTGTGGTTGTTCTTGTAGTCAACCAATTTCTACGTCCTTAAAGCTACCCAGCAGAAATTACAAGATATAGAATTACAAAATATTACAGATATATAAGATAAGTATAGGCTAAATACTAAATTAAAAATGTCGGACTCCATCTCTTCCAACTAAAATGATGGGTTTTCCTAGCTTTAAGAAGTTTGCAAAACACTATCAAACAATGACTTACAACCAACTGGAAAATGAAAGCTTAATTTTAAGCTAATATACATGCACCAATAAATTTATTGTTTGTCCGCTCGTTTTAGATCAAAGCATTAGGCTTCTCCATTTCAAACCGATGTGAAGTTTATACTAAATTTATTCTAAAAATCAAAATAATTTTAGGTTTGCGTTGGTATGTGTAATGTAATCATTTAGGCTATTCATTAACATTTTAGAAGTTATATTGCATATAAATTATAATACAACGAAGAATTATAGTAAAAACTGACTTTGCCTAAAATATAATTTAACCCTATTTCAAATATATTGATTCGAAATTGATAAAGCAGAAAAAAACATTGAATCAAATTACGAGCTAGTGACCATAAATTATCGCCAGTACGGCATTGGTTTTCTTAATTATAACAAAAATTAACATACACACATATTATATGTAAAATAAGTTTCACAAAGTTCTAACGAATCCTATCTACCCTAATGGTGCTTGGAGTGTATACCATCCCATGATTATTTAAGCCATTCGGTTAGCAGGGTGAATTCATTAGAACTTAATTAAAGTTGCTGAGAAGATAGATAAGGGCTAGGCACGCTTCCATTATCAAGGAAACCGACGCCAAAATCATGGAACCCTGTTTAGTATTACGTGCCAGTTGAACAGCTTTAAGAATTATGGGGTGGTATACACCCCAAGCACCATTAGGGTAGATAGAATTTATTAGAACTTTATGAAACTTGCTGAGGATGTAGATTAGATCTGTATCTGAACAGCTTAATGAAAGAGGGCATAGCTTACTCCCACTTTACAAACTTGCTGATTGGATAGATTTGGCCTTAATCCGATTTTATTATAAAGGAAACCGATGGAATTAAACTTGATCTGATCTGTTAAGATCTTGTTTACCATTTTATATTATTAATATATTCGCTAAAAGAAACAGAACTTTCCGATTAACCTAAGTAGGCTTAACATCATTATTAATGATTTTTCCTAACTTGTATACCAAAAACACCTAAATGATGGCAATTCACTACCACATGCTCAAATATTTTATTGTTTTGTTATTTGAGGAATAAATTAGTATATAAAATTCCTCTCACTTTATAGTCGTGTGAAGGTTTTCCTAGTGACGCGCCCGAAAAAAAGAAAAAAAGACAAAAAGATTCTCCTGGATTTTTGGTTAGAGTTTGATTTTTATTTTGTATAAAACAATTGAGAGTTGATTTTCTTTAATCACATAAATGTATGTTGGATTTTTGGTTTTCAACCATTTTTGATTTACCTAACTAAAATTAAATTAAAGGTCGAGTTATTTTTTTGAGTTATTATCGAAATTTGTGTATATAAAATTAGAACAAAAAAGACAAAATATAAATAGGAATAAAGTTGTAAAAGCCGCTTTGCGGTAAAGAATTGTTAATTTTTTTCGGAGGTGGCTTTAAAAAGTTTTTGGTTCGCCATCACAATTGTGTGGGTAACGCAAAAGAATCATATCAAAAATTTATGTTTGTATGTATGTTGGACCAACATACACATTTGTGCATTCCACTTAATTCGTTTCGTCCGAAAAATAACACTATAACTATAAAGTAAAATAATTAATATGTTATCAAAAACAAATAATTAAAATGTTATCTAATTTATATGTTATCAAATTATAATGTTTTTTTTTAAAAAAATAATTCCGATTTAACTAAGATCCTATCTAAGAATTTTTTCTCTGGTAGAAAAAGGCATATCCCGACTGGTACATTTTGGCGGTGGTAATTTTATTTTGTGGATAAAGTTTACTTAACGCCAATATAGCCCTTTCCCTAGCAAAAAAAAAAATATTTTAAATTAAGTTAAGTCCAACACACACAAATGTGTTGGTGAAACAATAGACCTAATAATGTGTTTACTATTGATAATTGGATCATAAGAAAAAACCAACCTGCACAACTGCATTATCGCTTGAACGTCTCTTTCTCAATATTTTTTATTGTGCAAAACACGTACCGACCTACACAAAAATGTAGCCGCGAAATAGGTTTTTTAACTGAATTATTTTTCATTTGTGTGAGCACATTTATATGAATTGTGCTTCCATGTACTATAAAAATAAATATTAAAAGAGAGAAAAGCGAGAGTAATAATAAAAAATAAAACTTTGACTGTCAAATTTTAATCTAAACTAGTGGCAATTGCACGATGTATGACCCGTACAAAAGTAGGTAATTATTAATACAAAAAACTGCTTTATTATAAATTATTTATAATTAAGCACTTTTTTGTATTAATATTATTGATTAATAACTTCGTCGTTTAATAACTTTTAAAGTTAGCATACACAATTGTGTACATTGGTTGTCAAGATTCGTAATTTTTTCATGCATTTTTTCTTAGATTGTTGTGTTAATTTTTTGCAGTTTTATTCCAAAACGGTGAATGGCTGATTAATAATGACGAGCGTCGTAAATTTTTAGAAGACTCAAGTTCTGATTCCTGTGACGAGGTCTAAGCCCTCCCTAGAATCGTACAGTTCCCTCCCGAAAATGAGGAAGCAGAAGATTTAGAAAGTTTCAATGATTGATACCGATGGATTTGTACAAGTCGTTGCAAACGAAAATGTAGAGGAGGCGCAAATTAACACACCAATTAATAAATGAAATTCGGGCCAGTTCAAGCAGTATTTTCCAGATGCAACTGAACTACAACTAAATACCATTGTGACCGTGAAATCAACAAAAGAATATTTAGGGGCATATTTCCCAGATTCCCATTTTAAGGATGCCGCCAAATACACGAATAATTATAATTTACAGGCGAAGGGCAAAGAACTTAAAACCACAGATATAGAAATTAAAAAGTTCCATGGAATCTCTATGATGATGGGGTACATATCGTATCCCCGGTTAGACTTATATTGGAAAGCAGGTTATCGATTTGACCCAGAAGCAACCACCATGTCGAAAAACTGATTTCGAAATATCCGCAATTCATCACATTACGTGGAAATTAATTCAGATTCGACTGGTTCAAATGACACGTTTTGGAAAATTGCGCCAGTAATAAAAACCGTAAAAGATAGATGTTGGGCTCTTCCGAAAACATCAGGCTTATATTCGATGGACGAGTGACGAAGATGGGAAAGCAGAACCCAGGTCTTACAATTTAGCCTCGCCTTTTCCCTGAACAGGAAGATGTGAGCATTAGCCTATTTTAGATCAGCTATCGACTGCAAGAGCGTGCCGTTTCGAAGAATGTAATTCGCGAACGCGAATCAGATGTGAGAAATGCAATATTTTTTTTTGGGTATCTGCCAAAAACAACTGTTTTAAATTATTTCATTTAAAAAAATAAATTTTATTAACATTTTAATTGTAAACATATATAGGTTTTTAACTTCAAATTCGCAATTACCAACATCAAAATCAATTTATTCCAAAATGAATTCATATTATCGCATATGAAATTCAAAGTTTTGCCGTTCAAGATAATAACAACGCAAAACCAATTCAATCATGTAAAGTTTAAATTAGCAAAAATAAAATTAAAATTCAATTTTAATAATTTCAAATTCGTTTATTTTTTCAATTTGTATTTATGGTTCTACAAAGTTGAATGCGTCAAATTATAGATATAATAAATATATATAGTAAAATAATTAATGTAGAAGAAGTCCTGCTGCCACTGTAGGTAATTTTATTGTCATGTTTAAAAAATAGTTCCTACATCAATCCGTTGGCAAAATTGTCCCGACTGACTGGTCAATTACATTGAGCAACGATAGATTTGGCGATGTAGCAGTCAACAAACTCTTTGCTGACAATTTGATATTTGAAAATATGTTTTCTATGGGATTAAGCATAGGGGAATATGGGGACAAATAATTTAAAATGTGTGATGTACTATCAATCAAATCGTGACATTCCGCTGTATTGTGTATCACTACATTGTCAAGCATGACCCTCGTGACTCCAGCGATTCAAAAAGTTTTCATAAAAATTCATAAAATATGGTTGTGATGAATTCGCTACTGTTCTTTGACAAATAATGCCCTGGTTATTCATAGCTGCGATGAGAGATGTTGCGTCCTCTTACGGTGGGTACTGTAACACGCGCTGGCGTGTTAATTGTTGACTTAGCCTGGGCCCTTCTCAAATGATAATTGAACCACGATTCATCCTGAAAAATATTTTTTTCTCGTTCTACTGGAGCGTTTTCCGAATAACTCAATGCATATTACTTCCTTAACTCGATGGTTCAAGTTTAATCGATCCCCTTGAATGTGTGCAATTTTAATGGTTATTTTTAAGGTTTTAGCGCGTTTTCTATGGCTGTCGTACTTAAATCAACATTATATAATTGGACGATTTTTGCTTTAATATTTTTTAAAGGAATCGCCAAATTTTTTCGAGAATTTATAAAATTTTTGATAGTATTTTAGCTCCTATATTTGGTTTTTGTTTTCAGCCACATTTTTTTCAATAATAACCTCGCCGTCTTTAAAAAATCTCTGAATTATTGAATGTACAGTGCTTGTGTTAATCCCGGCAATTGTAGCGGCTTCAGCAACACCGCCCTCGTATAACTTAATTAACATTTTTTTGCATCCATTCTTACCCTATTGTATGTGGTAGCTCTTCGTGGTCGCGTTAGTTATATATCCAAATCAATTGTGTCGCCAGAACTTGAATCAATTCTGCTTGTGGAGGCACTTGCAACTGGTTGCTGTGATTGGTTCGATTGCGCATTGTTATGTCGATTTTAATCAAAATTAAATTTAATGAATTTGAAATTATTAAAATTGAATTTTAATTTTATTTTTGCGAATTTGAACTTTACATGTTTGAATTTATTTTGCGTTAGTATTATCTTGAACGGGAAAACTTTGAATTTCATATGCGATAGTATGAATTCATTTCCGAATAAATTGATTTTGATGTTGGTAATTGCGAATTTGAAGTTAAAAACCTATATTTCTTTATAATTTTATTTGTTAAGGCTTCAAAAGCTAATTGAATGAATTTTGAAAATTTGCTGGTGATGAAATTATGTGATAATGTGAATACATAATAAGAATAAAGATATACTGAACTTCCTTTCTATTAAATTTGATTTAATAATTGATATTTAAAACCAAACCATTTGTTTACGACCAAGATACACAAATGTGTGGGTGGTATTACTCATATAAAACAACTTTTTATCGCAAGCCAATAATTTTTTTGCAAAATTTAGCCTTACTGAACATATGCCTAACAAATTATAGCTATTGCATAAAAATTATTGGCCCTGGATTTTACAACATGTCCACATGAACCTACACAATTGTATAGCTTATAAATAGTTTATAAATATGTTGATATTTTTTCTGCTGATGAAGTTAGAAATGCATGCACAAATGTGTGGGTTGGTTTTAAATTAATACTTAATTAAATTTTGAAGTTTATATTTAAAGTAATCATATTTTACCTACACTTTTGTGTAGGCAGGGAGGTAAAGGGAGAGGAGTTTGACTTACTTACACTAGTAAGTAGTAAGTTTTGAGTCAAACTGTTTTATAGGCGGATTGACGTCGCACCCACACCGTTGCCTTACGTGGCTCAAAGTCAAATTATGTCGGCGTAAACGCCGCAACCCATAAAGTTTGCCGTACTGGGCCGTTACAATTTATCGATGCAGCATCGCGGATAATTTTTAGCTTTGGAGGAAGTTATAGTTAATTTTATTAGACTACCAGTACGTGTTGTAAAGTTAATACAGTGGAGTAACTGTACAGTAGTTAAATAATATCAACGGAAACTCCAGTTATATAAGGCGGACGACAAAAGGCGCAACCGCAACGTGCAAATGGCAAACTTTAGCTCGCCGATTGCAATTTAAGGGTGGCCAATTGAGGCTTGCAACACATTTACGGCGGCTCATTGAGGAGACGCTCAACATTACCTGGGGGCCCAACCAAAGGGCGCAAGGTACTTTTTTTTATTTTTGATTTTATTTACTCAATTTCGATTTAAGTTTTTTAGTTTTATTTTTATTTTTTTCAAATATAAAGTGTAAGCGAGTGCCGACTAACGGTTGCTTGGCGCAGTAATATTTTGGTTCGAGCAGTCGTGAGCAGGGAAAATAAAACTTGATTTTCTTCCTTTTTCGAACTTCACTTTTTTATAACAAATTTATTTATTTATTAATTACACTGAGACGACTTTTTGTACAATGTTATATTTTTTTTTGAAAATAAAATAAAACGATAATGAAATGCGATATATTTTATTCGATATCGTTTTATTCGAATTGTATTTCTGATGACTGCGTGATTTTTTATAGGTAAGATGTTAATTAACCTTCTCACCATGTTGAAATTCCAATGCATGTGTCGAATTTGCAATGTGTTGGCGATTTGTGTATGTGTCAAATTTTGCATTTTGTAATATTTTCACCACAATTGTTGGTGAGGTGAAGGCCTGTGTTGGTACAGGGAGTAACTCGCACACTTAGTGTACATTTTTATCGCTACATAGTTTGTTCACGTTTGGAGTTATATTATTCTGTTGTTATTTGGTTTCTATTTTCCCGTGATACAGTTTATTTAAGGTCATCGCCCATTTTATTATTTTGTTTGATTCGATTTATTTTTCTGCTACACAATTTATTCATAATAATCTAAAATGAAGTACTAAGTTTTTCAGGTTGTTGTGATGGGAGGGGGATTCTCATTTCGCGTCGATTCCATAGTTACAGGACGAACATCCACAGACGACGGACGACCCTAAAATCTACACGGTGTCCCCATGGCACTCCGGTAGTCTCAAGCTGTGGATTGTGGGAGATTACCTAGACGTCTCTTCGGGTGAAGAGAGCCTTTGTCTATTGGAGAAACTTCCTTATCCTATTATGCTGCATCGTTGTGGTTGAGAATCGGAATCTAAAGCTGGATGGGTCATTCGGGGGTTTCTTTAGCGGACATCGTACTTCGGGGAGATCCGGTCGTTTTTCGGTGGACACACCCGGTTGTTATTAACTATATTTGCGTCCCTCAAAGTTGGAGCTCAAAATTCAATTTAATTTCAGTTAAGCCAGGAACATGCAAGTCTCAACTTCCCCACGACCCAAAACCCTGAGAGATCTAGTTGGCAAACTCCTTGTGAGAGAGGCTTTTGCATGTTTAGATGAAATCTGTGGGTTGGCTTCATGCCATCCGTAACAAGTGTGTTACTTAAAAGAAGAAAATCTCCATTGGTTATCTCAGCACATATAGTGAAAATGTTTCTCAAAATCATCAAAATATACAGGGTATATCTGTATACCGACATCTGTCAAAGATAAACGTCAAGTACGCTGTCATTTATTTAGTTGACATTCTGCCATTTAAGAATATAGAGCATTTAACAATCGCAAATTGGGTGTTGGAAAAACAGGCCGTCGATGCTGATTTTTCGAACAAAATTTTCTTCAGTGATGAAGCTCATTTTTCGCTTGGTGGATACGTTAATAAGCAAAACTGTAGAATTTGGGGCTCAGAAAATCCACAATTGATTGTAGAGAAGCCATTACACCCGGAAAAAGTCACTGTTTGGTGCGCATTGTGGTCTGGTGGTGTGATTGGGCCGTATTTTTTTGAGAACAACCATGGACGAACCGTTACCGTCAATTCTGAGCGCTATGGCCGCATGTTTACCGATTATTTTTTTACGAAAATCGAAGATTATGATCTTGACGATATGTGGTTCCAGCAGGATGGAGCAACCAGTCACGTAACACGAGCAAATCGAGATCTTTTGCAAGAGAAATTTCCTGGACGTTTGATTTCGCGATTGGCTGATGTCAATTGGCCTCCAAGATCCTGTGATTTAACGCTTTTGGATTTCTTTTTGTGGGGCTACGCGAAAGATCGTGTTTACACAAACAATCCTCAAACTCTTGACGAATTGAAAACTAATATTCGTAAGGTAATGGCCGAGATACCGCCCGAAATGTGCCGAAAAGTCAATGAAAATTACATCAAAAGAATCAAGGCCTGTAAGAAGTCCCGTGGAGGACATTTGAATGATATCTTGTTTAACTAAAAATGGCAAGGATCAATCTGTAAAATGAAATAAAAATTTCAATACATTCCGAATTATTTTGTGTGTTTTTTTTTAAGTTTACTTTATCAACCTTGAATTGGATAGCCCTTTATGAACACCCTGAGCCATATCAGATAATCCAATAGAGAGGTAACACCATCCACTACATAAAATCAACAACTACCGTTGCTTGGGGAATAGCAGCAGTCACCAACCTGGCCATTTGAAGTATTCATAAATTCGCTGACAATGAAACCACTGATCATGGTAACGTAAGTCAAATTAAAAGCATATTCTACGTAAAGGTGATGTATGTACAGTCAACTAATCAAATTGCTGCATAAAGGTATAATGAAGTTCCGAAAATTTTCCAGTATTCACCTTAACCTTTGCAAGGAATACCTCGGAAGAAAGTCTTATGTTAACCCTTTGGAAATACCGTAATGTCCAACTATTTCGTAGACCAAGTTTTTTCCATCTCTACCATATTCAGCACTTTCAGTAAGCGTCATTTGAAATGACAAGTATTTTTGACTAATTGAGGTAAATAACCCCGATTACGGCTAGCGGTAAGAGAATGTATGTAAAGGGTTTTCCAATAAGAGTATTTCTTTAAAAAAAACACACTAATTGTTAATGAAATTGAAATGTTTTTTATTTAATGTGAAGTACAATCGATACAATTAAGTTCTGAATAAAACGTCATTCAAAGGGCCTCCACCGCTTCTTTTGCAGGAACAAATTTGATGAACCCAATTTTCGAGCACTTTCTCCACTAAATCAAGTCGTATGTCATGAATAGCACGTTCAATATTGACTTGTAATGCTTGAAGAGAGTTTGGCTTATTGCTAAAGACCAATGACTTCAAATAACCTCACAAGAAATAGTCTAATGGTGCTAAATCACAACTTCTTGGAGGCCATTCAATATCACAATTTCTTGAAATAATCGAATCTCCAAACTTTTCTCGCAATAACTCAATTGTTGCACTTGCTGTGTGGCACGTAGTCCCGTCTTGTTGAAACCAAATGTTGTCAAGATCAACTTCTTCCAATTTCGGCCATAAAAAGTTGGTTATCATCGATTTATACCGATCTAGATTGCAGTAACGGTATTACCAGCTTCATTTCGAAAAAATGCGGACCGATGATTCCGCCAGATCAAAAACCACACCAAACTGTCAATTTAGATGAATGTAATGGTTTTTCATGAATAATTTGAGGATTTTCTTCGCAGCTTATCGACAGTTGTGTTTATTTACCGCACCACTCAGATGAAAGTGAGCCTCATCGGAGAAGATGATTTTCTTAAAAAAATCGTAATCGCTTTCAAGTTTTTCCAAGGCAAAATCAGCAAATTCACACGTTTACGGTAGTCCAATGGCTTCAGTTCTCGAGTGAGAACAATTTTATACGGATGCAAACGCAAAATCTTTCTCAGAATCCGCCAGGTTGTGGTTTGAGACAGTCCCAATTATTGAGAACGTCTTGGAATCGACAAATTGCGGTCTTTAGCAACACTTGCCTGAACAGCAGCAATATTTGCATTACTTCGAGCGTTTCTTTGTCTTATTGGCACTTGAACATTATGTAAAGAAAATGTACGCTCAAAATTTTCAACAATTCGACGAATAGCGAGCACACTTGGACGATTATTACGACTATAAAATGGCAAAAGCGCACGAAAACTTGCAATTGGAGAACGATTGTTTTGATAATAAAGCTGAATAATTTGTAAACGTTGTTCTTGCGTATATCTCACCATGATGAAATTGTAAACATTACTGAATACAATGAAACAATACACGACAGATCATGACATATTACAAATGGCCGAAACGTCACTTAAAAATCATATCATTCCTATTGGGAAACCCTATACTAGACATTTTTTAGGCTGAAGTTAGAATGGGACGGCGTAATTAAATTGGAGGTAGATATGGTCAAGCAAATCTCCATTCTTAGAGATCTGGAACCAGACTAGCATGATAATTCACATATCGAGAAGTCAGTTTATGAAAACACAGTCATTTAACAAGTTCAGACTACCGAGCTTATCCACGTGCTATGTTATTCAAAAAGCCAATATCACATCGTCTTTTTCGCATAACGACCAATATTATCGTTATCGAAACACATATCCGAAAAAAGTTTGGATCCTTGCATCAAGATCAAGAGATCAAAAATCCCAGCATCGCTTTTGATTACCAAAAACCGTTTGTGATGGGTCCTAATTTCTGGTAAATTCATTTAGAGGTCATCCGGTAGGGTCTCACTCATTAATTTTTTTTTGACTGACATGATTTTGATAAGAATGGGCGGTTTTCAATTGTAAGGAATCGATTGCGATTGGTCTGGATTTCGGGTAAATTCGCTTAGAGGGTTGTCCGGTATGCTCCGCGCCGTTTTTAATTTTTTTTTCGGCTACCATGATTTTAATAAAATATTGGTGAGGGAGGGGTATCAAGTGTCAGCAGTCGATTGTGATGGATGCTAATTTCGGGAAAATCTATTCAAAAAGGGTCGTCCGAGTCCTTTCTCAATTTTTTTTCGAGTTGTATTATTTTTATAATAATTGCCGCATTCTTCAATATTTTATTTGGCTTGGACGATTTTGGAAAAATTAAACAGTGCGGGGAGTTTCAAAGGTAAGGAAATGATTAGAAGGAGGTCTGCTTTCTGGATAATTTATATGGGATTTCCCGGATGGGCCGTCATCTTGTGTGATAGTGCAATATGTTGCACCATGTTTTATGTAGTTACACCATGTTATATGTCACTATGTTGAGGGATTTTCTGTTATGCTCTAGTATGTTGTGACATGTCTTGGTTTCTTCTTTTAATATTTTATTTAGCTACGATAACATGGAATTCTGATTTTTGGATAATTCAGTAGGAGTCCTCCAGATGGGCCGGGCCGTTATGTTGCGTAATGTTTCAACGTGTTACACCATGGTGCATGATGTTGCACCATGTTGCGCGGTGTTGCATGTTTTTGCACCATGTTGCAATATGCTGTATCATGGTGTTGCACAATTTTGCGTTATATTGCACCATGATAAATGATGTAGCGTTATATTGCTGTTAGATATTGCACCATGTCGTGGGTTGTTGCATCATGTTGAGTCATATTCCGTTGTTGTACAGTGTTGCTTAATGTTACATCATGTTGTGGAATGTTGCATGGTACTACACAATGTTGTACAATATTGCTCTATGTTGCGCGATTTTGTACTATGTTGCGACTTGTTGCTTCGTGTTGAGTTCTGGGGTTTTCGTTAATTAGGATGCAAATTACCTTATTATGTTATGAGTAAAAATATTTATTTGTAGTCTTGGCCATCTAATTTTTTGTTTTGTCTTGGCCCCTTTTCATAGTTTTTCTGCTTACACGATTTTGATGTCCTGGTTCGGCCCGTATTTCATTGTTTATTTTGTTTTTTCGGCTAGCACGATTTTAATAAAAATTGCGGAATCAAATAAGAAGAGTCAGTTTCTATAGATTCTAATTTCGGGAAAATTCGTTTAGAGAGTCTTGGCGGTGGGGATCCAAACTATTCTTTTTTGCGGCTCGAATGATTTATATAACAAATGCGGTAATAAGTGCTTTCTAATGCTGTGGGAGTAGTTTGCAATGGGCTCTAATTTTGTTAAAATTAATTTAGGGGTTTTCGCGAACGATCGATAGTAATGCGTTCGGAAAAATTTGTTGAGACGGTTCACAAATGTGAGCCAGGTTTCAAGTTAAAAAAAACAGCTCGAACGATTTTGATAAAAACTTGAAAAAGGATATTTCCGAACGTCAAGAAATAACTGCAATTAATCATGATGTCATCTTAATAAAAGGAGACGGAACTCAGATTAATGATGATAATTGGAATCTAATTTAAATTTTAGACATGCCTCTGGAAAATTGTCAATTTAAATAAACTTAGCAATTTCTTAACCGGTTGAAATACAACGTATAACTCCTTTCTCAAACGAATAATATGGAACTCGGTTGGTGAAATTAACTGTGGCCTAATTAATAGAAAATTTAGGTAGGTTATATCGACAATGGTATGATATCTCGGCTAAACTCTTGTCTCTTCTACTGTTACTGAGTGGAATTTGATCCGATAGAAGTAAATTCATTAGTTTTGAATTTGTAACGTTTCATTAAAACTCCGATTGACAGTTATACTTTAAAAAATTTCTTGGTGGTTAACACAAATATTCTTATCTATTAGAACTGATTACGAAATTACGTTTAGTTTGAAGTATTTATATCTTATCTACCAACACAATATACATCCATGACATTTTAGTTACAACACCTGCACAGTTTTAAATGGGTGAGACTAAAATTCAGTTTATTAACCGATTACTTCTATCTAACTTCCAAGCTCATCGTAAGTTGTTCGGAAATATGTTTGTTAAATATTCTTAACTTAATACGTAATGTGTATCATAAATAGAGTCATCTTACGAAACATGGGCAGTTTTTGTTCATGCATCTGTGTTAGAAAATTTGAAAAGTGTTTGGAACAAATTTTTTATAAACAGTGATTGGAAAATTTTTGAGTACCCGCTGCAAATCGGGAATTTATTTTTTGACATACGAATAATTTATGTAACCCTAAGAGATGAAGAACGTGAAACGCTATTTACATTTATTGATAAATCCCAATTTTGTTTTCCATGGGAAGATAGGCCGACCCTGTTCGTAGAGGTGCGGTCATTTAAAGTATTACAGGTAAAAGAATATATTTAAATATTTTATAGACAACTGTTTTATTACCGATTAATTACATTTTCAGGCGTTTATCGAAAATCATAATTTGCAATCTTATGTCGCAAAAATTAAAAAGCAACGTGGAATCAGCGGAAACAGTGAAATGATCACAGTAGTTACATTTAACGAAAGTGTTAATGAAGTTTTGGACATAATCATAGAATATGAGTATTACTTAAGGTCAACCGATATGTTCCACAAACGACCTCAGTATTATTATATGGCGCACGCTTTTCTGTGGCTACAGCCTAATACCATGCAACAAACCAAAATTGCTAAGTCTGATGAATTTTATTCTGTATTTTATATAATTTTTAATCACATGAGAAAACGCGACGAATTTTTTGAAGTAAACTTATTTGATTTGCTTTCGACGAGATTGGCTCTCTGCGATGTTCGTCATCCCATCCCATCAATTAATTTAAAATACGAAATTGACTGTATGATACAGGTGGAACTAGCCAAAACCGTACAAAATAATCATATAGACGTGCAGAGATATGCGATCGATAGAAATTGTGCGCCCACCGATTTGCTGATCGACTATTTCATATACGAATTTCAAAATTATTTTACAACTTTTAGCCGGAACTCAAACAATTTTGTAATTCATTTAGCACAAGTAACAAAAGTTCGTTCTACAATTGAGCTGGTGCGTGAACCCGATATCCTTAAAAAAATAAAACAAAAATCTAATATAGAGTTTGACATCGACGGATTAAATTACAATGGAATGTGCTTTTCGCTGTTTTTGGATTTAATCGAATGCGAAAATATTCGCCAAATTCGGTTAGACACAAATCGTAATTGGATACATAATGTGTGTAATCCCAACCGAGTCGTAGCTAATCCGAAAGGAATTTATGTACGTCTAACTGGACCTAATATGTGCAATTTTGTAGAAGATTTCGTATCATCGCTAAAACTGATGACACTTTCAAAAGGAAAACTGTCGTTACGCATTTATTGTGAAGTGCAAGATTATAGCATTTTTGATGGATTAGAAATTTATCGGATTGAATTTAAACGTGTTTATGTTGATACTAAAATGCTGATCAGTTTTCGAAACTTAAAATCAACATTTAGTTTTAGAAGTTGCACTTTCGAAAGCACCCATCTTAACTGGGCACGCTTATTTAATTTAAAGCGGTTAAAAGTAAGTTGTTGTAAAAATTTGGCTACTTTGCAAACTAATAATATAATTTGGTATATTTTAGCGTGCAGAATTCGAAGAGGACGAGAAAACATGGCTATCCCTGTTTGAGCATATTTTGGAGTATCAGCTCATATCAAATTCAAACGAATTCCAGTTATCTGATGGACAAAAAACAATTTCGGTGTTATACGGTAACCGAAAAATATGCTTGGTAAACATTTTATTTGTGAGGGATGAATTGAACGCAAAATTGGAATTGAAACGTAATAATGAAATTATTGATTTGTATTATGAAAAACATGGCCTCAAGCCAGACGATAAATCTATTTATGGTTTTTATCAATAAACAGTTTAGTTTAAGTAATCGTTCAAGCCTATAGTTGATCAATTTACTGAAACTGCTACTTCATTAGAGGGGTGTGGCTACCAATATAAAAGAGGATACTTTCAAATTTTATCCCCAGTTCAAAACTCTGTCCGACAAATTTGTCTTTGGTTAAATTTTCCTAAATTTAAGTTCCCAAATGAAACCGGCGTCTCGAAAAATTTCTCTCTTTAAAATCTCAAAAATATAACGCACTGTTGTATAGTGAAACTTTAACCTTCAAATGCCGTTGTAGGAATTAGAGTGGCGGTGAGCGTCTGCTGTGAACTACTGTTTAAGTTAGAAATCAGAGTTTTAAAAAGCTTGTACAGAAAAACCTCGATTTAACGGACTAATTGGGGAGTCCGTTAAATCCGAATGTCCGTTAAGACCGAATGGAAAGTTTTTAAATTTAATCGATTATAGATTTTGCACTTGTTTTGGAATATGGCCACCTAGGACAAAACTCATTTATCTCTTAACCGATTATGAATGGATTTTGTTTGTTGGATGGAAATGAGATTTATAAACAGTTTTCAGAAGAAGTTCTGGAATATACCCATCTGGGTAGGAACTCAGGCATTTCTTTGGTTAGGATTATTAAATGTTTTTGAAAGGAGTTCTGGGTATGTTGGATTGAAATGGGATTCTTAAATGATTTTTGGAAGAAGTTCTGGAATATGGCCACCTGGAACGGAACTCGTTCAATTCTTAACCGATTAGGATGTGATTGGGTATGCTGGATGGAAATGGGATTATTAAATCTCTCATTTGCTGCAAGAGTAACATAATCCAAAAATTTTTAATTTTTCAGTAGAGCGATTTGAAAATATTTTTTTTTTTTTTTTTTTTTTTTTTAATTCATTACCAATTTTTATTTACAAGAATTATACAATAATAAAAATATGTACATTGGTAAGAAAAGTGTACCTTTGGTTCAAAAGAACACGGACCAGGTACACTGATTCCCTTTTAACGAAATTATAAGATACTTACAAAAAAAAAAAAAATTTAACATAACAATACAATTTACAGTATAAAATAAACTTATAATTTAATTAATTAATAATTTACGGTATAAAATACTAATGAAATATATAAATATAATAGATAATAATAATAATATAATCTCTAGACAAAAATTTATGGCAGATGAATCCAATTATTATAATATAAACATCACGAAAGTATAATTCTACTCGTACTAGTGTTAAATATGGAAGCTGAAGAGCTCCTCAATATTCTTGGTTGTACTAAGCCAATGTTTTAGTTCTTTTGAAAATAATGATAAGGTGCAACACCTACGAATCTTGCAAGGTAACTTGTTAAAGATAATAGGTGAAATTACATTGAAAAAACTTCTGAGATGTGAGTTATATTTTGGGATATTTTTTTTGAATTGGAGACTAGAACGAAGACTATAGTCTGAATAGTTAATAAATGAGTTTCCGCTAATATTGTAAAAAATTCTTAATACCTTGAAGACAAACATGTGACGCAGTGGCAAGATATCGAGAGTTTGGAATATGGGCCAGGAGGGTGAACACGATTCTTTAAAACACATGATTCGAGCAATGAGTTTCTGCCTATTAAATAATGGTATTAACGTGGTTTTGCATGCACTACCCCAACAGGAGAGACCGTATTGCAGAATTGAATCAACTAGTGCGAAATACACCATTCTTAATAAATATAATGGACAATATGAACGCAAAACGTACAGTTTCCTTGATACCAATAAAAGCTTAGATTTCAACCCTTCAATATGCGCCTTCCAGTTTAATTGTTCGTCTATTAAAATGCCAAGATAACGATAAACATGAACCAAGTCAACCATGAAACATCCACTGGAATTACAGACCTTATTGCAACCATACTCATGGTACTTAATGGCTGATGGTGATGACAATCCGTGTCGAAAATGTAATATTTTCGTCTTATCGCTTAGATGAAGATTGTGAGCCTTGAGCCAAACCGAGAGCATATTCAAATCACTATCAATATACTTAGTGTTATCTTGTAAACTAAGACTACTGTAAGCAAACGAAAAATCATCAGCAAATGCAATGGGGGAGCCACAGAATGGTTGGCTAAAAATTCCGTTTACATAAATGAGGAACAGTAGAGGCCCAAGGACTGAACCTTGAGGAACCCCTACACTAATCGGCAGAACATGGCTAAAATGACGATTTATTTTGACTACCTGAGTGCGACCATTTAAATATGAATCTAACCACTTGTGGATCGTATCGCGAAAGCCAATGCGGTAAAGCTTCATTACAAGAGTAGAATGTTCCACTCTATCAAAGGCTTTCGTCAAATCTATAAATAACACGGACGCCTTTAGACTATGGTCAATGTTTATACTTATTTGTTCTAAAAATGACAATAGAGCTTGTTCGGTATTTCTGTTCTTTCTAAAACCAAATTGTAAGGGAGATAGAAAATTGAATTTATCTAAAAAGCTTACAAACCTAGCTTTCATAGCCTTTTCGAATATTTTTGAAAAAACCGAAAGAAGGGAGATTGGGCGATAATTATTTACAGATGCTCTATCATTTTTTTTAAATATTGGAACTACCACGGTTTTCTTTAAGGTAATCGGAAAAATTCCTGTAGCCACACTTAGGTTAAATATAAACGATAATACATCAACCAGAAAGCAAGCCGTTTTTTTTACAGTACAGTTTGACACTCCATCTATACCAGGAGCCGATCGGTTTCTAAGAGAATTAATTATTAAATACAGTTCCCCAGCTGAAATAGGTGAGAAATGGAAACTACTCATAATATCATAGTGTTCTGTGATTAATCTGTTTTTTTCAGAATTGCGCATTTTGTAAGTAGACTGCGTTGAGTCACCAACAGTTGTAAAAAAATTGTTGAATGCATTGGCAATGTCAACTGACCCTTGAATGGGATTATTCATCTCATCAATAATTTCTGTAATTGGAACATGCTGTGCATGGCCAACTATTATTTCGTTTACAGTTTGCCAGTTTTTGCGAGCGTTTTTGCCATTACTACGGAACTGTCGAACACAAAAAACTGTTTTTTTTATATCACTCAAAATTATTTGTAAAAACGGCGATTTTCAAAAGTAAATAAAAATACATTCTGATTAGAAAAACAAATTTTTTTCTATTCCTACATCCTCAGTCGAATCTCAATTTTTATAATTCTTTAATAATATGCAAGTTTTCTTAGGATAGTTTCCAATATCTTAAAATGTTAATTCCATTCGCGAATTGAGTGATTTTTGATATGGAATTTTACCTAATTTGCTTGAAATAACTACATAAGAGAGTATGTTTTGAGACAAAATAATAAAAATATGATTTATTGGGAATCGTTTGATTCGAATATCTTAGAAATGAGTGAATTTTGAGTTGTGTCACTGTTGCAACAAATGAGCGAAATAGTTTTCAGAAGAAGTTCTAGAATATGCCCATCTGGGACGGAACTCGTTCAATTCTTAACTGATTATGATGGGATTGGGTATGTTGGATGAAAATGGGATTGTTAAATGATTTTTGGGAAAAGTCCTGGAATATGGCCATCTGGGGTGGAACTTATTCAATTCTTAACTGATTATGATGGGATTGGGTATGCTGGATAGAAATGGATTTTTGCAAGAAGTTCTCGAATATGGCCATCTGGGGCGGAACTCGTTCAATTCTTAACCGATTATGTTGGAATTATTTATGTTGGATGGAAATGGGATTCTTAAACGATTTTTGGAAGTTATGGAATATGACCTCCTAGGGCAGAAATTGGGCTTTGTGGGTAAAATGAGATCATCAAATAATTTTTATAAAAAGTTCTGGGATATGACCATATGGATTATGCGCTCTTGTATTGCAAGTACTTCAAAAGTGTAAATTTTTGCTTGGTTCTAAAGGTTCTGAAAACCTCATGATCTTAGAAGACATCATATTCCATGTTCCCGTGAACAGTTTTCGAGGTCGTTGTTGATAAGAATAATATAAATTTATCCAAGTTCTTTGTGTAGGGTTCATAACGTAAGAGTAAGTAGTTGACCTGCCGTTCAACCCACTAATGAGCGGGTTACGTACTGGTGATAGAAGTTACGGCATCCTACCTTACCAAAAACATGTTAGCATCTCGAGCCGCTTGCTTCAAGAAAAGCGCCTGCTTATTATCAAGTTCCGCCCTAGTTTAAAGTACCGGTGGCGATATTCCAGAATTTCGTAAACAAATCATGTAAGAGTTTCTTTCCTATCCGACATACCCGAATGTATTTTCATACAACATACTCGATCCTATCATAATCGGTTAAAAATTGGGAGCACTAAATTTGTTTTGAAAAAAGTTGATTTTGAATTGTAAAAGATTACGAACATGAAATTGATTTAAAAATAATTAAATTTACATACATTTAATTGAAGTTACTTTGACAAAACACGAATTTGCTTTGTAAAAAAATTTGGGTGATTTAAAAAAAATGGACAATGAAGTATAAAAATTGTGGTTGACTTGTAAAAAGTTGTGAATGAACTATAAAAAATTGAGTGTCATTTGCAAAATGGTGAATTTAAAGTGCCTATATTTAATATTGCAACAATATTGCACAAAATATATTCTAAAAGAACTTGAAAATTTAGTGAAATTAAGCGACTTATAGTTTAATTTACGAGCTAAATATTATATTTAATAAAAGAAAAGGTCAAAGATTTCAATTCATATTTCATACTAAATTAAAACTAAACAAAAACTAAATTATTAAACTTAACAGATGTTTAATTTGTGTCAGAGGATGACGATATTTCTTCGATCATTTCTCTAGTACGGATGGCGGAAGATGTGCTAGGCGTTGGATCTATCGGTTTGAAGAAATCATTTTAAGCTGCTTCTTGCGAGTTTTCCGTTTTTCTATAATGATTTCTCTAAAAGCTTGAAAATGGGAATAATAAGGCTGTAATTCAGCATAGTTGACGAATCCAAGTGTGATCTCAACGCTGACAAATTAGTTTTTGGTTCTATATCGGTTTGGTCGCAGTCCGATTCTGCGTCCGACCTTTCTTGATCCATTATCTCATTTGCCATTTCTGATTCGGTACTTATTTGATAACCATGGTCTTCTTCATCTTCTTCTCGGAGTACGTCATCTTCCGGTGAATCTTTCTCGCCAGAAGTGGTTAAAGTTTGATGAAAGTCTCGTAGTGCATTTACCAAAAGCTTCTTCTAGCCTTTATTAAACTTTCTCGTTTTACTCGATTGCAAGCTGATGCAAAATTATAAATCATCGATTTTAAATTATAATTTTTTAAGTTTTGTAATGTTCGGAGACCTCTTTCGCATTTAACCAGATCTGTTTCTTTTTCAATCACAGCCATTACGACCTCATCCAGGAAATTTTTCTTATATATCCGCTTTGTTGACAGAATTATTCTCTGGTCCATAGAGGTTGCAGAATAGAGAGGTGGTATTTTTTGGTAGAAAATACATTTGAATTTTTCATCTTCCGTGCATAAATTTGCTGAATGCGAAGGTGCATTGTCCAAAAATAAAATTGCCTTTACATTTTGTGATGGTATATTATGATGGTTTGTTGGAAACATTTTCACTTCTGCTACGATTTGCTTAAAGCACCAGTTGCTAAAAATCCCTGATGTGAACCACGCTTTCTCGGAATTATAATAATGCATTGGAAAAATATTTATACAATATTTCAGCACTCTCGATTGACGTGATTTGCCAACTATAGTAGCAGTTAGTCGATGTGAGCTATCTGCATTGACACAAAGCAATGCCGATACTTACTTTTTACTAATTTTTCTACCTGGGGTGGAAGATTCATGTTGAAAAGCTTGCGTATTTCGTGGAACAAACGCCAAAATAAGCCGGTTTCGCCCACGTTATAAATTTGAAAGTGACTTAAATTTTCATTACATATTTATTAAATTTTGAATTTGTTCCCGAAACGGCGTAATTTCTTCAGTAGAAGCATTTAACGATTCTCCATACGTATGCTAACTTAAAATACCATGACGCCTTCGAAAACATCAAGCCAACATCGCTAGATTTGAAAGGAAATTTCAAGTGGTTCCGATGTACGCCTCGCAGTCGTTACATATTAGTTTGAATATGTCTGTTTAAGTATATTGTTTTTCATTTTATTATTTAGGCGGTTTTCCATTTTATATGTTGTCTTATATGCTGCTGTGTTGTAATATTTTTTGAGAGGCCGTGTTTTGCTTTTGATGGACCTGTGTTGTATTCCATTGTTATGTATTTATTGGTTTTTAAAGGCATATACAAACTAAAATATAACGATTACGAGGCGTACGTCGATCCTACATCGGATAAACTGGTCGGAGTTTTATTACGCGAATTAAAGAACACATAAAAGATGTGGGAAACCCATAACAGAGTCCAAATACGCAGAACATCTGAGTCACTTACACTGGATATGACAGGAATTTAGAAATCCTACACAGAACGAAAAAAGGCGAAAAAATCAATAGAATAGTGGAGTATAAAATTTATCAACATAGCTGAGAAAATAACTGACGACGAGAGAACTCTCGAAATTACTCGTAGAACGAAATAAAAAATTAAAATTAAATAAAAAAAATTCACATTTTTATTTATGTGGACTTTTTTTTAAAATGAGAATATCTTTTTATTTATGTAAAATTTTTAATGATTTTTATTTAAATTTAAAATTAAATCTAGTGACAAAAGTGCACAAAAATAGTGTTTATATTGTTATAAAATACAACATAAAAGAATCATAAAATAAAAATAACCAGAAAAAGAGAAATACACCTTATTCTGTTTCTACACGGTGGATGTAGATACGTTCTAGACAAACCGTGTAAAAAAAGAAATGAAGTACATAAAAAAGAGAGGATTATGTAACTAATCCTTCAACTCTCTAAAAAATATTTAAAATAAAATTATTTATACAAAAAACCTATTATGAGACTAACTGCTATGAAAACAAATTAGAAATGGGAATTCCCTAACTAAATTTCTCATTTCTTTATTGCTTTTCTAAACCTTATTTTATATTTAGCCATACAATTTTTTTGTATTGTTTTATTCTGCTCTCTCGAAAATAAAATTTAAACTACACTCTACATGTAAAAATAGCCTTGAATTTTCTTAGTTTCATTTTTGTTTGGGTTAGTGCTATTTCGCCGAAAGAAAATTCTTGAGAAATGAGTCGCAATTAAAACCGGTATTATAAGTAAACGGGGAAGAGGCAAAAAAGAAGTAACATCAAAAGTATAATATGGAACGGGCCAATCATATCGGGTAAAAATGGAATCAATTTTTTTTCAAGACCGAAAAAAACCGCGTAAAAGAGTATTAGCTGTAAATATCTCTTTCAACTTAATGTGTTTAGTAAAATAAATTAAAAAATATATGTATATGTACAAATAAATGTAAAAATAAATGTATATGCGCCCTTTTCCGGGCATAGAATTTTTTTTCTTGAATTTAAGTCCTCCGTACACAAATGTGTACGTAAATAAGACAGGTTGTAATGTCTCCCGGATTTTAACAGATCTTTGTTAAATCAGAATTCTTTTTGAAAAAATCGTAATATTTTGATAAGTTATAAATGATATAACATATTTAATTGTTTGTTTTTGATAACATATTATTTATTTTATTATTATTATAGTTATAGTGTTATTTTTCGGATGAAAACGATTTAAATGGTATGCGCAAATGTGTACGTTGGTCCAAAATATATACAAAAAGAAATTTTTAACATTTTTCTCTTTCATAACGTGCACAATTGTGATTGCAGGCCGGTAAAGGGATATAGGCGGTGAATAACCGGAAAATCAAAAATAAAAAATTATCCGTTAAATCGAGTGTCTGATAAATCGGGGTTCCATAAATCGAGGGAGTTACGATCCTCTGCACATGACGCAAACGAAAACAACGTGGAATTGGGATCTACTTTCCTAAAGCGCGCGGATTGATACTACACAAAACCACGCGCATCAAAAATGCATAATATGCATAAATACCTTTATGCATATTTTGCTGACACACTAGATCGGGTGTCAACGTAATAGATTTAAGTAGATATTATAAGTTAGTATTAAGTTATTATTCGATTGGAAAACATTAAAATAAAATTATAAAATAAATTAATTAAAAGAGTTAAAATAAATAAAATAAATAAAATAATTTAGAGATAAATTATTTTTTTATTAATAAATAGTTTTGTGTAAACATAAGTGGCGCAGTTTGTAGTGGATGTTTTTAAACATCAAAAAACCATACGTTCAAAATTTTTCTCGTTGTTTCGGAGTGTAAGAAAAGTGCTCGTATCGAAGGTTTATCGATACCAAGTGAACAACGAACATTTATAAAAATTCAGTGAATTATTAATAAATCTAAAGTAATAAATTTTTTCCTGTAATCTATTTAATAAAATTTTTTAAAATACGACCTGGCGTACGTACCAGAACAGTGCAAAAAAATATAAAAAATTAAAATAAGCAAATACAGCAAAATACGTAGTGAAGTCATTTTTATCAACGGTGCATTGATGATGAAAGCAGCATTTATAGTTATTACATGGTAAGCGTTTTTTTGATATTTAATTTATGTTCAAAAATTCCTCTAATCGAAATAACTTAATATCTCACCGAAGTTCTACGGTTCATAGAACTTCACATAAAATTAAACACAATTATTTAGACATTAGCAATCAAGAAAGTTCTACGGTTTATAGAACAATTTTACATAGAAACAAATATTTAGATAATTTAATAGATAAATTTGAAAATTTAAAAGTTGAAAATATTAATCATAACCCAGCCTCTAACAATATGTCAGTTAACGGTGATTTTGATAATGTGAGAGACTGTGGAAATAGTAACAATGACGTGTTCAGGAATCTTAGGATCCCTGACGCGATCAAAGACCTCCCAAGTTACGAGGGCAGCCGACACACCCTCTTTGAATTTATCGAAAACGTGGAGGAAATTAATAATTTATGTAATGACATCGACGGGCAGCCGTGCTCAAAAATATTTCTAAGAGCAATCCGCAATAAAATTCGAGGCGAAGCTAACGAGGTACTAACAATGTACGGAACCCCGTTAGAGTGGGAAGCAATTAAGGACAACTTAATTACCCACTACGCAGATAAAAGAAACGAAACAAATCTCGTAAGAGATTTGTACAGCATAACCCAAGGAAATGATATGATTGAGAAATATTTTGCTAAAATAATAGATATTCAGAGCACTATAATCAATCACATCAAATTGAACGAACACAATAGTATAGTGATAAGATCGAAAAGGGAGCTCTATCAAGAAATGTGCCTCAACACATTCCTTGCTGGACTCAAAGAGCCCCTAGGCTCAATGATTCGAGCTATGCAGCCGCATAGCTTGGCAGAAGCATTCTCACATTGCTTGAAGGAGCAGAACATGACGTACATGAAAAAAGGTACAACCATGAATGCAAACTTCACCCCACAAAGGCCAATCGTATCAAGACCAATAAATCCTCAACGGAATAATTATTCAAATGGTCCACCCTATCTTCAAAATAGAAACTTTCACCCGCAAGTTAATCAGCGACCTCCACCTCAGTATTACAACCATAGGCCTTTTACACAACAAAATGTTAGTCAAAATGGTCCCACGAACTATAATAATAATAGATTCGTGCATAAACCTCCTATGATTCCACCAAGGAAGGTAGATAAAATGGATACGACATCCAATCCAAACGGTTATACCCAGTACGCATTTTACAACAAGCCGAACCAGCCAAATAAATATCAATTCCAATCAAATGGACCTCCGCAGTTCCGGGCTCAGGAAATTTTCAATACTGAGACCAACTTCGAGGAACAATCGGAACATCATGAAGAGGAAGCACCATTATACTTCCCTGACTTAGAAGAAGGCGAAGTAGATGACGAAAATTTTCATCCCGAAGCCTCTCCAACGGAGTTGGGTACATAGATGTTAACAGTCATCAAACATATAGCCTTCCGTACATACACGTACGGTTAAACCCACAAAAAACACTAAAAATTCTAATTGACACTGGCTCTAATAAATCCTTTCTGAACCCAGAGTTCGTACATCCTTCACGGATACGTACCATAACCCCTATCAATATAAAAACCATGTTTAACACCCATGCCATAGACCAAAAGGTAGTAATTCCAGGACTTATGGAGTTCAAAACCAGAGAACCCATGGAATTCCTTTTGTTTAAGTTCCATGAATATTTTGATGGGTTAATAGGACTTGAAATAATGCAACAACTTGGTGTTACATTAGATCTAGCCAATTCAATTTTAAAAACAGATAAAGTAAAGATCCCTTTACTGTTCAAGCCAAATTATTCATCCAAACCCTATTCTATATTACCAAGAAGTAAGCTTACCGCTGAACTCCCGGTAGACGTAGAGAACGGTGATATATACGTGATGCCAACTACAATCAATGGCAATCTAATTATCCCCGAGGGAATATACCATAGTAGAAATTGGTACGCTACTCTGGAAATCGTCAATTATAGCAATAAGCAACACACATTCGTTATCGAACAACCAATTAAAGTCGATCTATTAAAAAAATCTTTTCGGGTCGAATCCCACCATTGCCATGTACAAGAATTGGATGAAACACAAAATGAAGATATCACAAATTTAATTAGGGTTCAACATCTCAATCCTGAAGAAAAAGTAGCAATCAGTAAGCTTTGTCATCAATACCAGGATCTATTTCTCAAATCAGAACAACGGCTGTCATTTACCAATGACGTCAAACATGAGATAAACCTGAAAGACGATAAACCCATTTTCACCAAGAGTTATCGGTACCCGTTCGTCCATAAAGAGGAAGTAAAGAAGCAAATAGACAAAATGCTACAGGATGGAATCATCCGTCCCAGCTTCTCTCCTTGGTCATCGCCCATATGGATCGTGCCAAAAAAGGCCGATGCAAGTGGCAAAGTCAAGTGGCGATTAGTTATTGACTATCGCAAATTGAACGAAAAAACTATAGACGACCGGTATCCGCTTCCGAACATCACGGATATCCTGGACAAATTGGGCAAATGTCTGTATTTTTCGACATTAGATCTAGCTTCTGGTTTTCACCAGATTGAAGTTAGAAAAGAGGATATCCCTAAAACAGCTTTCTCCGTAGACCATGGGCACTACGAATACGTAAGAATGCCTTTTGGGCTTAAAAACGCACCATCGACATTCCAGAGAGTCATGGACAATGTCCTTGGAGAACTACAAGGCAAATCGTGTTTGTGCTACATGGACGATATCATCGTCTTTTCCACCTCACTCCAGGAGCACATAGAAAGCCTAAAACACGTTTTTAATAAACTCAGGAGAGCCAACCTAAAAGTACAGATGGATAAATCGGAATTTCTCCATAGAGAAATTGCCTTTCTGGGCCATATCGTTACGAGCGATGGGGTCAAACCAAACCCCGATAAAATTAAGGCTATTAAAGACTTTCCAATTCCTAAAACGGAGAAAGAAATTAAAAGCTTTTTAGGCCTGTTAGGATATTATCGTAAGTTCATCAAAAACTTTTCTGAAATTACCAAGCCCTTAACGGAATGCTTGAGAAAGGATCAAAAGATCACACTTGACACTAGATATATCCAGTGTTTCGAATACTGTAAAGAGTTGTTATGCAAGGAACCAATCTTACAGTATCCAGATTTTTCTAAGGAATTTATCCTTACCACGGACGCGAGCAACGTAGCCATTGGGGCCGTTCTTTCCCAAGGACCTATAGGTAAAGATAAACCTATATGCTACGCATCCAGGACCTTAACGGTCACAGAGCAAAACTACTCTACTATAGAGAAAGAGCTTCTTGCCATAGTCTGGGCAACCAAGTACTTTCGACCGTACTTATTTGGCCAAAAGTTTAAGATCGTCACCGACCACAAGCCTCTGACATGGCTTTTCAACCTCAAGGAACCCAACTCGAAGTTGGTTCGTTGGAGATTGAAATTGGAGGAATACGATTACGAAATCGTATACAAGAAAGGCGTAGAAAACACCAACGCTGATGCACTCTCACGAATGCAACCTGAACTTAACGTTATCAATAGCTTGAACACCTCCGAAACCTCGGATTCCTCTACAGGTACCCAAATCTCAAACAATGACGAACAAACCATTGTACCAACTACCAATACACCTATAAACCATTTTAGTTCCCAATTAATCATAACTGTTGATCCCGAGATGCAAGGGATAAATGTTCAACACGAACAGCCTTTTGGCAAACATAGAGTGATAATATACATGCCGAGGCATCATTCACCAACCATCCGCCTAAATATTTCAACACAAGTAACTAAGCATCGAGTAACAGGAATATTATGTGACGATATAGTTTTCCAAATAGCTACAGAAGCTTACCGAGAGAAATTCGGTAATTCTCACAAACCATATCTGGTAAGAACACACACTCTTTTAACAGATGTGTTCAATCCTGAGGACCAACAATCTATAATAAGGAAAAGGCATGAGGAAAATCACCACCGTGGAATAGTCGAAAACCACGAGTTCATTAAAAGAACTTACTATTTCCCGAATATGAGGGACATTATCACAAATTACATCAACACCTGCACGGTATGCCTTCAGACCAAATATGACAGACATCCGTTGAAAGTGGAGTATGAGATCACAGAAACCCCGAAACGACCCATGGAAATCCTCCATATAGATTTCTGTTTCTTCCAAAATCATGCATTTCTCTCACTCCTCGACAAATTTACAAAATTCGCTGGAGCCTTCTACATGAAGACACGCACTAGCGATGAAGTCCAAAGAAAACTTGAGCGATTCTTCAGCATACACGGTAAACCAGTAAAAATCATTACCGACAATGAAGGAAATATGAACACACCTTCGTTCAAAGCCTTCTTAGAAGAACATCATATTGAATTACACCACACATCATCATATTCGTCAACAGGGAACTCTCCTGTTGAAAGACTGCACTCAACCCTGCAAGAGCTTGTCAAAATTGCACATTTAAATTCCCCTCAATTAGGTATCAAAGAGTTAATGAATCGTGCTATTTTCTCCTACAACAACTCCATTCACTCAACAACAAAATTTACACCGTTCGAATTATTGAGTGGACACTATACTATTTTAGGGAAACCTATCAATCCTACACCCCCAAACGCACAAGAATACCTTCTTAATCATACCTTAGCATACGAGGAGCTATGCAAGCGTATACATGAGGAAACTCATGCAAAAAAGGTTAAGTTAATCAATAAACTCAATATTGGTCGAGATAAACCCCCAAAAATGAGAATCGACCAAACAGTGCACATTCGTAATAAAAAACGCTCAAAGATCAAACCCGGATATGTCATTAAGAAAATTCTTAAAGATAACAAGGTCACTATCTTAACTAAAGACGGCAAATATCACAAAAAACTGATAAAGAATCCATTTCAGGTGCACGCTCGTCACGAGCCAGACGCTGAAAGTGACCGACCTGAACAACAACAAGGGCTTGATACCGGTCAAGGTGGGTCAGGCCAGAATAATCAATAGTTATAAAAGGATCGTCCACGTTATCGAGATCCAATTCTATGAACAAAATCTTCGCGTTATCCAAAATAACATCGACATAGTCGAAGGAACCGTAAATGACAATATAGAATACAAGTATGCATTTAAAAACAAATTAGAAATCCGTGAACACAAATTTAAGGAACTACAAGACAACGTTAACCTTTTGAAACCTTCACGGATCAAAAGAGGACTTATTAACGGACTAGGTTCCTTGATCAAAGACATTACAGGAAATTTAGATCAACACGATCTAGATGAAATCAGTTCCGCAATACACAGTCTTTACGAGAATCAAAATAACTTAAATAAACAAAATGATGCTCAAATTGAGATAAATAAGGGTATGATTGATAGATTCAATTACGTACAAAAATACGTAAAGGACAGTAATAAGAAGATCGCTTTTGAATTAAATAGACTCAGTAACACAACACAATCAGGAATACAAATGATAAAAATAGATCAATACATCTTTAAATTAATTAATACAATAGATACCTTAACCCAACACATAGACGACATTTTAGATGCACTCAGTTCGGCTAGACACAGACGCATCTCAAGACATTTACTATCCAACAGTGAAACTCATTTCATTAATGATTTACTGTCTCACGACCGAATCGAAATAATCAACCCAAACAATATCTACGATTTATTGACGTTACAAGGATATTACAATCAGTCTAGAATTATTCTTAGTATACAGGTACCAACCTTCTATGAACCAATATTTAGTTATTTCAAAATTAAACCTATTCCATCCAAAAACCTCATGATTACCCCGATTCCATCATATAATATCATCCTAAATGAACAAAATTACTATCAATACATCGTACAACCATGCAATGAATTGGAAAACACGTATTACTGCACGAAACAATCACTACAACCAACAAGCAACACCTGCATACCAAGTATCATTTCACAACAACCAGCTCAATGTAATCACACTGTCTACGAATTGGAAGATGAAGTCTCAGAAATCATCACTGGGAAAGTGTATGTAGCCACACCAACAGAAGTAGAATTTACATCTACTTGTCACCAATTTACGAAGTCTATCAAAGGCCAAGCGTTAATTGAATTCGATAATTGTGATGTCAACATCTCGGGCATTACCTACAGCAGTACAAAATACGTCTACCAAGAGGACCAGATCGTCATTATACCGTATCACGACGTGGCAAGTCAAAACGTTATTCAGTCATTGTCGCTATCACAAATGACTAATTGGACCCTACAACATAGAGATCACATCACGCTATTACAAGAACGGGCGTTATCTCACAGCATACAAGGACACAGTATTACAACACTAATCATAATCATTATTATAGCAATTGTCATCTATTGTATCTGGAAGAGATGCTACAAACCAACACAACCAGTAGCGACACAGAACAATACGCAGTCAACCAGTGAACCCAAGACCATACGGACAAAATCCCTATGGCCTTCTCTTCGGCGGGAGGAGTTACGATCCTCTGCACATGACGCAAACGAAAACAACGTGGAATTGGGATCTACTTTCCTAAAGCGCGCGGATTGATACTACACAAAACCACGCGCATCAAAAATGCATAATATGCATAAATACCTTTATGCATATTTTGCTGACACACTAGATCGGGTGTCAACGTAATAGATTTAAGTAGATATTATAAGTTAGTATTAAGTTATTATTCGATTGGAAAACATTAAAATAAAATTATAAAATAAATTAATTAAAAGTGTTAAAATAAATAAAATAAATAAAATAATTTAGAGATAAATTATTTTTTTATTAATAAATAGTTTTGTGTAAACATAAGTAGGGTCCTTTAAATCTGGGTCCGTTAAATCGTGGGTTTACTGTATCTTTATCAACAACGACTTCGAAAACTGTTCACGGGAACATGGAATATGATGTCTTCTAAGGCCTTAAAATCTTCAGAAACTTTCGAACCAAGCGGAAATTTACACTTTTGCGGTACTTGCAATACAAGAGCATAAATGGTCTGGGAGTGAATTCCATAAAAGAACCAATAGTTATATTCTCCACTAGAGCAATAATCAGAAAAGAGGAAGTAATAATAATCCCATATTTATCCAACGTGCCGAATTTCATCAATATTGGTTAAGTAATAGCCGTGTCCCAATCTAGCAGGTCATATTAAAAAACTTCTTCTAGAAATGATTAATGAATCTCATTTCCATTAAACAAATCCAATCTCATCGTAATCGCTTAGAAACTGCCTGAGTCCCGTCAAAGGTGGCCATATTCCAAAACTTCTTCCATAAGTCATTTAAGAATCCCATTTTCATCGAACAAACCCAATTACATTATAATCGGTTAAAGAATGGCCGAGTTCGAGGTAGCCTTTTCCACTACTTCCAGTAACATCTCAGAATCCCATGTGAATCCAACATATCCAATCTCATCATAATCGGTTTAAAATGGGTTGGGTTCCGTCCAGAAGGCCATATTCCAAAACTTTTCCAAACATTATTTAATAATCTCATTTCATCCACAATGTCCAATTTCATCATAATCGGTTATGAAATAACCGTATTCTGTCCTAGGTGGTTATATTCTCGAACGTTTTCCAAAAATCGTTTAAGAATCTTATTCCCATCCGGCATACCAAATCCCATCATATTCGGTTAAGACTGGATCGAATTCCGTACCAGATGACCATATTCCAGAATTTCTTCCCAAAATCGTTTAAGAATCCTATTTCCATCCAGCGTACAAAATCACATGATAATCAGTTAAGAATTGATCGAGTTCCGTGCAAGATGGCCATATTTCAAAATTTCTTCCAAAAATCACTTAAGAATCCCATTTCTATCCAACATACCCAATCCCATCATAATCGATAACCGAAAAATGAAAAATAAAAAAATTGTCTGTTAAATCGGGCGTCCGTTAAATCGAGGTACGTTAAATCGAGCGTCCGTTAAATCGCAGTCCGTTAAATCGAGGGTTTACTAGTTAGTAGTTAGTTAAAATTCCCAATAATTCTCCTCAATTATTATGACCACTAAAATATAGATTATTTGATTCCTTTGCTGTTGCAGCTTTAAGTTCTTTATTCGAAAGTATTTCGAGATTATTGTGATGAATCCAATAAATCAACCCCAGGACATTGTGTAGGGCTCACTTCTCGTAAGGACTATAATGAGTCGGAGTTTGTCGGAGAACACCATAAAGATGTATGAATCTCCGACTCTTGCATTTTCTGGATTGAATGAAGTGCGAGAGGTAATTGACAATTTTCAAGACATCAACAATGATTTATGCGACACCTAATCTTTTCTAAATTTTACTTAATTTTATTGCAACAACCTTGACGATTGGTTGGGGAACTCTAAAACGATATGTCACATTGTTATATCTGAAGGTTGCATTTGAAATCCATTGAATAAAATCCATATAAAAATGCCGTGACATTTGCGACCCGAGTAAAAGGTTATAAAATTGCTTAAAGGTTAAAAAAGTTTTCCGGGCAGTAAAATGTTTTTTTTTTCTCAATGAATCTGAAATTTTTCTTGGTATGTTCAAAAGACTCTGCTTCCGATAGTGCATAAAATAGCTAACTAAATTCTTCATCGTACGAGCCCAACCGCAGCAGCTGCTTATCTTGGTAGCAAATTGATCTAACTTTTTTCATTCAAATTTTCTGCCTTGATAGTAAAATGTTCACGAATTTTTTTCTATGAATTTAAAACTTGCCTGAGAACTGTTAAATGGTTATTGACAGTCGTTACCGAAAATGCGCCAAAGAGTAAAATAAACACATATCAAATTTTAGTCGATTTAAAATACATATTTTAATGAATTTCATTTTTTTTAACGTTTCAACGATATTATTACGCCAAATGGCTCATCATGACGATAAATTGGGGTGAGTTTAGTTTCATATCGCCTTACCATAGCAAAATGCTCTGATGTGGCGGACCTCCTTTCCTCGTTAACTATATGGGTATTGGACTGCAAAAAACACATTAGACCGAGTTCCTTTAACGCACCAATCTTGGAAGTGTCTTGAGCATAGCAGCACAAGGCTGAAGAATCTGAATGAATTGCTGATCGTTAACAGTGCTAAAGCTCTGTTAAAATGCTAAAAAATAACATTATTCATCATAAAAAAAGTTTTTATCACAAATGGTCCATCCCGTTTCCGCCTTCAGAAAAATAATAGAAACTAAATTGGTTGCAAATAGGGTTCGCAAATTTATAGACTTTTGAAAAACCGGTAAACGGTAAAGATTAATGCTGCTGTTTCCTGTGACCAATTTCCTCTTTTGAAATAATTTCGCTCGTTCAGCTATTTCGAATTGCAATTCTTTGTAGGCAAAATATAGTAAGCAAACTTTTGGAAGCGCCTCACAAAGTTTTTTAGCAATCATGTTCTTATAGATTTTATTAAATATTCCATAATTTCCTAATCGATTTAAAATCTTTGGCTCGTCGTCTTTCTGTGATTCTAAAAATAAGAGCCTCTCCGGCATAATGCCTATACAGCTTTTTTATTGGTTGTTATTATTGAATACGCCGACGCTTAAGGCCCCGATTCACGTATTTTGCAAAAACACGACTTTTCGTGGTACCATAGCATAAAAATTAACCAACCGATCGCCAACATTTATGTCTTAAAATTTTAATTGAAGTTTTTTAGGAAAATTGACGGTGGCTTTTTCCATTTTCCTTCTAGTTTTTCCACTATGGCATTACAAAGTAAACAATATTCGCAAAAATCGAAAAAGTTTTGGTACCATTGCGACGATATCAGTCAACAAAACTTAGATTATGATATATCAAAAGACGCAGAAAAAAAATCTGAGATGATTGACGGTGGCGATTTGTTAAATTTTAAGTATTAACCGAAAAATTAGCAAAAAACCAAATTCTTTTGTTAAAAAAAAAGAAAGCAAAGTAAAGAACCAATCGTAAAATTTATTGATTTTATTCCTAATTAGTTTTACCAGAATACCACAGATGTAGTTAGTTTCCAGTCTTGTTTCGATGTATATCTATGTACATATGTATGTATATGGAATAAAAGCAAAAGGACGTTATCGATGAACAGCTGTGAAACTAACAATATTTTTTAGTGGTGTGTATGAAAATGAGATGGTTTGCTTTCAATCGCTAATAAATACCATCGAAAAAAGAAATATGAGAAAAACCAAGAAATATTACTTTTATAAGCCAGTGCGAAGCTAGCGCCGCTCCCAATATATTAGTTTTCGGTACTACACATTGAGCGACACAGTGCATGAAATAGTTTATTTTATTTATGAAAAATATTTCAAAGCAGAAATTTTAGATTTGCTTTCACCGCTGTATACGTACAAAAAAATATTTTTTTTGCTATTTGGTTCGATCTTCGTTTCGTTTTTACTGGGATATGTAGAGAATATAAAAAACAAGCTGTGGTATGTATTTGAATAATTGTGAAAATGTGAAATGTGTGTTTATGGGGTCCCATTTGAAACGTGATATTTTAAAACGCGAACTATCAAAACGAGATATTTCAAAATGCGATATTTCAAAACGCGATATGGTACAAAACGCGATATGGCACAAAATGCGATATTTCAAAATGCGATATTTCAAAACGCGATATGGTACAAAATGGGAGTTTAGGATCGGGTTATATCAGGCGGGTGAAGGGGAAATTTAATTTCAGTTTATAGGAATTTAAAAGTCGATAGTAACGATAGTACATAGGAACGGTATCAGGTGGGTCGCTGCGCTCCCGTCGCTTCGCAAAGCATATTCTGTACCATATCGCGTTTTGAAATATCGCATTTTGAAATATCGCGTTTTGTACCATATCGCATTTTGTACCATATCGCGTTTTGAAATATCGCATTTTGAAATATCGCGTTTCGAGCGGATCCGATGTTTATGAATGGGTATGAAATGTGTTTTTGTTATTGTAATTTAGAATTTCTATGAAGATGAATGAACGCAAACATTTTCCGTATCTAAACTAAAAAAAATGTTCTTGTGCCGTAAATCGTGATATACGTCGAGTACATTATCAGCAGATATTATTAAGATACGAGTATTGTATGGCGGTTATTCCAGGAATTAATGGACTGTATTTTTTGTATTTATGATCGTTTTCCGATAATAAAATAAAGTTTTTTGATTTTTATGTTTATGTTTTATTCAAGCAAAAGTACCAAAGAGACTAACTCAAAAAGCAGAAAAAAACCAAAAACTCAAATTGGCTGAGTGCAGTAGCGCCAACTTTTTATTTTTGTACGTTGGTTGTACTGTGCCATGAACATACAAATTAACAAAATATAAATTGAACAATTCAAATCCAAACATGCTGCCCTCCTTGAAAGGATAGCCTTTCAACGAGTTACAATAAATAAATCTTAAAACTATGAAAAATATTAATTCTAACAATTTTAATCAATTAATTAATTTTCCAATTGTTACATCAGTACACTGAAGTTTCTAACTAAAACATTTTTAAAAATTAAATTGAAATTGATATGAGCGATTCGATGTTATCCAACCGAGGGTCTAAAGTAGATAGATTAATCAGTTTCAGCGAGCCTCAGCTTAATCAATTGGTAATTTGGCAAGTTTCGCAACTGCGCGTTTAAAGATTCCATTTTTTGTTTTAACTACAACTACTCGTACTTTTTTATCATGTCCAGGTATTATTGATTCTATTTTTCCTAACAACCAGTGAGTAGGTGGACTATTTTCGTCTTGCACGAGCACTATGTCATCGATATTTAAATTAGGTTCAATACTTCTCCATCGGTGACGCTGTTGAAGCGTATGCAAATAATCTTTGGAAAACCTTTTCCAAAAATGCTCAGTCAAAACATTCACCTTTTGCCAGTATGATAACCTGTTAACCGGCAGATCTGACAACAACGGCTCAATTATGGTTGTTATAGGGCCTCCTGTGAGGAAATGGCCTGGCGTAAGCGGTTCCGGATCATTTGGATCTGATGATAATGTAGTCAAAGGGCGTGAATTCATGATTCCCTCGATCTGAATAACAAGAGTTCTTAATTGTTCGTAAAACAATACTTGATTTTGTGTGATACGTTTGAAATGTGATTTAAATATCTTAACTGCCGATTCCCATAAGCCCCCAAAATGGGGAGACCTTGGAGGTATGAATTGCCATCCAATTCCTTCTGCTGCAATAAAGTCTGATAACTTCTTGTTTTGAGAATTCATTAAATTATATAATTTCCGTAATTCGTTATGAGCGCCGACAAAATTGGTTCCATTATCGCTTACTAGAGTAGAAGATTTTCCTCGTCGAGCGAAAAAACGTTTAAGGCAAGCAATAAAAGACTCGCTAGTTGCGTCATCTACTATATCTATATGTACTGCCTTTGTGGCAAAACAAATAAATATGCACACGTATACTTTATGATAAGGACCCTTTCGTTGATTGCGATATTTGATTAGAAAGGGCCCGCAGTAATCTATTCCAGTTGTACTAAATGGCCGACACACTTCTGTTCTAGATGGAGGGAGATTTCCCATTATCTGTTCTAACAATTTGGGTTTAACCTTGAAGCAAGGTATACATTTTCTAATAACACCTTTAACTGAATGTTTCGCATTTATTGGCCAGTATTTTTCGCGGATAGCGGACAACGTAGTTTGTACTCCACCATGTAATGTCTTAGAATGATAATGTCTAATAATAAGTGTTGTCAAGTGATGCTTAGGAAGTACTATTTGATGTTTATGGCCAAATTGAAGTGAGCTATTTTGAAGCCGTCCACCAACTCTGAGGATTCCTTCAGAATCAATGAATGGAGTTAGATTCATTAGTTTGGAATTTTTCGGCAATTCTTGATTTGACCTTAAGCAACTTATCTCTTGTTTAAATGCTTTAGATTGAACATTACAAATAATATAATTGGATGCAGTTGTCAATTCGCATACTGACAAGTTTCCACAGGACTTTGTCTTGGCACGATTACAGTTGTTCGTGTAGCGCAGGCAATATGCAACTATTCTGATAACCTTTGAGAACGAACTATAGTTATCAATTTGAATGATATCAATTCGAGAATTTTCCAGTTTGAATGCAATAACCTGATCTTTTAAATCAGGCAACATACTATTCGCATTACTTGGTGTTTCAGGCCATTGATCGAATGATTGACAAAGAAACGATGGTCCATGCCACCATAAATCTAATGAAGCCAATTCTTGCGGCATGACGCCTCGTGACAAAATATCAGCGGGATTTAATTTAGACCTAACATATCGCCATGTCATGCTTGCAGTTAGCTCCTGAACCTTTGTTGTCCTATTTGCAACATAAGTCTTTAGTCGATGAGGTGGTAATTTTATCCATGACAATGCGATTGAAGAATCCGACCATAATATGACATCATCAATATTGACGTTAAGTGCATCCAAAACCTTTACTATTAATTTTGATAAGAGTACAATAGCATTTAACTCCAACCGAGGCATTGTGATCACTTTGAGTGGGGCAATACGACTTTTACTACAAAGCAAATTGGCTGATATGTTGCCATTACCTTGAACACATCGTATATAAATGCACGCTCCATATGCTCGTTCGGATGCATCTGCGAATCCGTGTACCTCTATTGATTGTGTATCTTTAGGAATCAAACAGCGTTTAATAGATATAGTGTTGATTTGAGACAAATTGTCACGGAAATGTAACCAAGAAGCATGTATTTCGGTTGGAATAGGTTCATCCCAATCAACTTTCGATAACCAAAGGTTTTGAATTATCAGCTTTGCCGTAACCATGATCGGTGTCAAAAATCCCAAAGGATCAAATAACTTGGCTATTTCTGACAGTATCGTTCGTTTTGTGATAATTAGATTTGGATCAACATTTTTGCAAGAAAAATGAAGTAAATCTATATCAGGTTGCCATTCTATACCTAAGGTTTTTATAGTTTTATTGTAAGAACTGATGGGTTCTATATCTTCAGAATCGATATTTTCTAATAACGCAGTTGTATTAGAAGTCCATTTTCGTAGCTTCATTCCTGCTTTAGCTAACATATTTATTAATTCTGATTGTATTTCTAAAGCTTCCTCAAGTCGATTACTTCCAGTCAACAAATCGTCGACGTAAAAGTCTGAGATTGTGACTCTTGAAGCTAGAGGGAAATTTGTGGCTTCAATGATGGCTAACTCTTTTAGAGCCCTAGTGGCCAAATATGGAGCGCACGTCGTTCCATACGTTACGGTTTTCAATTTATATGTTTCTATGACTTTGTTAGTGTCCGTCCGCCACAATATTTTTTGATATTTAAGGTCATCTTCGTGAACTTTAATTTGTCTATACATCTTCTGAATATCAGATGTAAAAACATATAAATATTGCCTAAATCGCAGCATTATTGCAAATAAATCATCTTGCACTGTGGGACCTATCATGAGAAGATCATTCAACGAGAGACCTGTATCCGTTGAGCTCGACCCGTCAAATACGACCCTTAATTTGGTTGACGTACTTTGTGGTTTCAAAACCGGATGATGCGGAAAATAATAACCTTCAACCGGAGAGTTACTATCATCAACGGATAACTCCATATGTTCTAACTCTAAATATTCATTCATAAAATTTACATATTGGCGTTTCAGTTCGGGATTATTCGATAATCGGCGTTCCATTGATAAGAACCGTTTAGTAGCTACTTCCTTTGAATTACCTAAACTTGAAATGTTGTCCTTAAATGGTAATCTGACAATGAACCTACCATCGCTATCTCTAGAATAATTGAGCTTAAAATGCTCTTCACACCTTTTCTCCTCTAACGATAAAGGATGTTTCTCATCACAATTATCATTTTCCCATAACTTTGGAATTTCTCTATCAATTCGATGTTCGATATCAGAACATTTGTTTGTTAGGCAAAAGTGCTTAATACTTGTAATTTTGCCATTTATGATCCATCCAAAATTAGTTTTTTGGATATACGGTAAATTTTTGCTTAATTTTACGCGACCATTTTGCATAATATCCATAAATATTTCTGCTCCGATTAACAAATCAATCCTGCCAGGCAAATTAAAGGTTGGATCAGCAAAAATTAAGTTGGGAGGAAATGACCACTTCGATATATCGATTACCTCGTCTGGGTAGCGATTTGCTATTTGATCAATTATAAGAAATTCCAACTTCTGTTTAAAGTTACCTAGCCGTGATTTGATTGTTGCTTCAAATTTATAATTAATCAAGGTCTCTTTGTTATTTATTGACGATACTGAAAATGATTCTAAACTTTCACCTTTGACCCCTAATCTAGTAAATAGGTCAGCTGATGCGAAATTGGATTGAGAGCAACTGTCTAAAAGAGCTCTGCAGGGTATAAATTTACCGTTACTATTAGCTATAAGTACAATGGCTGTAGACAACATAACAGTTTTGCTACGATTTACTAGTTCTTGCGAACAATATGTCTTCCCGATGCTTCCATTATTATTTGTATATCTAGAATTTGAATTGGCTTGTGAATGAATAACCGATTGGTTGTCTATTTGAATATTATTTGACGGTTTATTTTCCCTATTAGGCGTCAAATTTGTGGATACCATAGTCTCTGGACTAGCTTTAATTGTATTTGGGACATTTTCCTCGTTCCAATGCAGAAGCGTATGATGTCGCTTGTTGCAAATTCGACAGGAAACAGAAGTACAAGCGATTAATTTGTGATTGGATCTTAGGCAATTTATACATAAATTTAATGTTTTGACCTTTTCATATCGCTCATAAGGTGATAATTTCACAAACTGTGCGCACGTATTAATGGTATGATTCGATCTGCAAATTAAACACGAATCGTTATTTCTTTGAGGATAATTATTTTTAACGGAGTTTGAGATGACAAATGCCTTTGATTCCAATTGTGGTATGTATTTATTTACAAATTTGGGTTTATTTTGATTCGAAAGTGTAGTTTGTAATTTTGTATTTTCGATAGATTCTAAGACTCTACATCTTTTTTCTAAAAATTTTACCATAATTTCCCACGTGGGAAGTTCTGATGATGAAATTTCATTTTCCCATTGTTTACGTGACTCCTTATCGATATTATTAGATACTATATGAATTATTAACATATCCCACGAACGAATATCCTGACCAAGTTTGCTCAGTGCATTGAGATTAACAATGCACTCGTCTAATAATTTTCTAAGATCCGAAAATGATTCTTTTGCTACCGGCTTTAGATTAACCAAATTACTAATATGTTGCTATATTATAGCACGGTTATTATCGTATCGCAACATTAATGTCTCCCAAGCTATCTTAAACCCATCAGTTGAAAATTGTACTGAATCTATGACAGCTTTAGCATTACCTTCCAAATAACCAGTAAGATAATACAATCGTTGGATATCCGACAAACTTTTATTATTAATTATAATTTCAACGAATGAATCTTTGAATCTTAACCAATCGTTTAGACTTCCATCGAATCGTTTTAATTTAATTTCAGGTAGACGAATATTATTTGACGATGCAGTGTTTTTTGCACCTAAATTCACGAGTTCACCGGAATACTTCTGTAATAATTGGTTACAACTAGATTTTACATTAAAATATTGTGACTCAAATTTAACAAAATTTTCATTAACTAACTCTAACTCATTTTCATTTGTCTCCGGAATAATCTCAAGCATATTTTGATAAACTATCATATAATTATTATAACATTCTTCTAAACGTGGTATTCTACATTCTAAATCATTTATATTGTTTAATTTACTATCATAGTCTTTCATAAAGTTTTCAAAATTTTTCAATTGCAAAACATATCCGTTTCGCTTGTTCTTTAATTTAGCAATATCCATTTTGTATTATAACAATTTTTTTTTTTTTAAATAATTAAATGATTTGCTAATCTAATTACTAATTTAATAATCTTAACAAAATTGTTTAAATATAATTATTATTTTAACTTGATAAATATGGAATTACCTATGAATGTTCTGCTGTATCGACACATAGGAATGCAATTTTAGCATAGACACCTTTTCGTAGTTCTTATTGGAATTTTGTCAATGATGCCATTTTACCATGCGCGTCGTTTATTTTCTCCAGCATACGATGGTCAGTTTTAATCCAATATTGTTTAATAGTAATCAGCTAGGTACTTATCCACTTCGATTAATATAGCATTTTTAATTGCTTACGTGTAAGAATCATACAATATTTGTTGCTACGTTGATTTTAATTATGATGTATCCAATTACGATTCTAACCTCCAAATGTGCAAAGCGAGAAATGTTTTACTATTTTTTGTATAGTATTTTGTATACTTTTATTCGGTTCGATTGGACCAAAATGTTTGGCGGTTATTCCAGGAATTAATGGACTGTATTTTTTGTATTTATGATCGTTTTCCGATAATAAAATAAAGTTTTTTGATTTTTATGTTTATGTTTTATTCAAGCAAAAGTACCAAAGAGACTAACTCAAAAAGCAGAAAAAAACCAAAAACTCAAATTGGCTGAGTGCAGTAGCGCCAACTTTTTATTTTTGTACGTTGGTTGTACTGTGCCATGAACATACAAATTAACAAAATATAAATTGAACAATTCAAATCCAAACAAGTATTATAAGATATATGTAGTTATTTAGCGTTTTTAACTCAAATTAAGTAAAGATGTCGATATGTTTTTTAAAATAATACAATATTTTTATTTCTAACCGACGTTTCAAATATTAATTTGATCTTCAGATTTTTTAAAATATGTATTTTCACAAAATTAATTTTCAAACTTAAAAATATTAAACATTTCTAAGTACCTCAGTTTAAGAATTTAACAGAACAAAATACTCTTTATACTAAAATGTTTAATTCATTTTTAATACCTATGTGATTTTATATTGTTGTCCTGAACGCATAACTACTATTTTCACACATTTGGCGTAAAGGTAAAACTTTAAAAAATGTAGTTTCTTAAGTCCGCTATCTGTAATGTCATATAAACGGCCTTATGGTGGTAACACGATGTTAAAATAATTGTAAGTGGAGAAGTGTAATATGTTCCATTTCATGGCCTGAATGGTAACTTGTGACCCATTTTTTTTTTATTTTTCGGGGATAGTATAATCAGGAGGATTTAACGTGGAAAACGGTCACGAATGAATAGTATTTACGCATATGTAGCTACTCTAGCGCACAGATTCTCTAGAAAAAGTTAATGTTTAAACGTGAAAACCATAGTAAGCTTTTCGACTTTACACAATTTAGAACTACAATACAATCCTTTGTGTTTTTTTTATGTTGACGTTTGCATCATATCTTGTTTTCTAGATAATCAGGGTACAGAACATAGGTTAATCTTTATTGAACATGTCATATGCTCGTCTAAAGTCTAAAAATAATTTGAATATCTGAAAAGAAATTTGGTTGTATTTGTAAATAATTCGTGGAGTTAATCTAGTTAAATATTTTTTGTTTAAACAAATTATTGATGCTTAAATTTTCGATGATCTTTTGTAACAGAAGTAATATCCATAATTTCGATCTGATCAGATCATGAAAAAATTCAATCATCTCATCAGGCCATGGTGATTGAATATTACTACGTTATGATTACATTTTGTTTTCTATATATGTAGAACAACCTTGTAATCGTAACTCTAGTGTTAATGAAAAATTATGACAACTCACTAAATTTATTCTTACAAACTTTCATCTCATTCACACTGATTTCGATTCCAGTGCAAGTAATTTTTTATTAATTTTACTGAATTAATTAATTAATTCATAGCGTTATCGGAAATATCGGCCCTTACTAAGGCCGTTTTATATGTGTTTATTCGGGTAACACGAAATATATAGTAATTTTATTTTGTTTCTCTGAACATAACTACTATTTTCACACATTTGGCGTAAAGCGAAAAGTTTAAAAATTGTAGTTTCTTAAGTTTGCTATCTGTAATATAAACGGCCTAACACGATGTTAAAATAATTATAAGTGGAGATTTGTAATATGTTCGGGGATAGTATAAACAGGAGGATTTATCGTGGAAAACGGTCACGAACAATAAAGTATTTTGTCCAGTTCTGCAACACATTGAAAATGTGATTTCTAGGATGAAATCTTAATTTAAACGATGTTAATCTGCAAAAAATAATCATATACTTTTTAATATCCAAAAATATTTAATATCCAAATCCCATCATAATCGGATAAGAATTGATTAAGTTCCGTGGTCATATTCCAGAATTTTTTCCAAAAATCATTTAAAGATCCCATTTACATCAAGATATGCTTGATCACACCAATCCCACCACAATCGGTTGAGAATTGGTCGAGTTTCGTTCCAGGTGGCCTAATTCCAGAACTTGTTTCAATAACCATTTATGAATCCCAATTCCAACCAGTATAACCAATTACATCATAATAAGTTAAGAAATGGCCGAGTTTCGTCTTATGTCGTCATATTCCAGAACTTATTGGGTATGATGCGGCGGAAAGTGAGGCGGAGCACTTAGATAAATATGTTAATAATAGTAAATAAAAACACAACTTATTTTAATTTTAATTTAAATAAAAAAACTTTATTTAACTAAAAATAATTTTGTTATGTTGTTGCTGGTGAATGATAAGCTGCTCTGCCGATGTGTTCCAGCGATGTTGCTCCGGCAATCATCCAAAATTGAATAGACAGAATTTTTAACTTTTTGTTTTTATGCCTATAATATAATTCTTGCAAAACCATCCAAAACTGGTTTTGCTTCTAGTTTAGCTGCACCAAAATCTTTCGGTGCACCCTATATAAACTATGTTTTCTTAAAAATAAATGTTTACCATTCCATCTTTTGTGCGATGGCATGGTGGTGTATAGCTGCGTTTTACATGATTTGGTTTTTGCAAAATCAATACGACGTTTATGCATCTCTCAATGATTTGATTGTAGAGGCATTATCATGAAATTGTTGTTTAAGCAAAATATAATTTTTCAATTCTATTTTGTGTAATCTGAACCACACCAGCTAAATCTCAGGGAGAAATGCTATGGGTCGTGGGGTTTGAAGCTTGCGTGGCTCCTGGCATACACCGTGATTACAGATAGTTAAAAAGTAAAAAAAAAAAAATTAAATAAAAACCAAATCCGGATGTTCCGCCGAAATTTGTCGGCCGAAAATTGAAGAACTGAACGAGATAAATATAACCGGAAGATGTGCCTTCGTGCGTGCATCCTTTCGAATTCAAACGGCGCAAGCGCTGGTTTCGAAACCGGATGCAGGCACCAAGGGACCGCAAACACCATTCCTACGCGGAACGGAATCTCTGCTCCTATCACACTTTCAACCCGAAAAAATTAGGAATTCACCTAAATGTTGGGCTTCGTTGAATTCGTTGGGCTTGTATGAGCCTTTGTTGGGCTTTGCTATGCCTTCGTTGATCAACAAAACAAAAATGCGTCGGGCGTTGGCTCGCCGATCCATAAACAAATCGCTGGCTGCCGTCTCACAAAAAACGGTATAAATAACGGGGCCCCAACTGGCCACCAAAATAATCTGGGCGTTGTCTCACCTGGTATATTAAAAAAAATCCACTCTTGTTGGGCGTTGTCCGCCAAAACCGAATATCAAGTTAACCTCGCTAGGCCGCCGAAAATGTTGAGCGCACTCCGCTGAAACCGCTCACCTTTGGCTATTAAAACGCGGTATCCGTTAAACAAAAAAAAAACTTTCCGTACTCGTAGAAAATGTGGTAACCGCTAACCAAAATATGCACGCCACAAAACAAAAAAAAAATATTAATGGCGGTAACGGGTGCATCTTGCGGTAAATGTGGGACCCGCAAGAAAAATGCTCACTCGTAAACAAATGCACGAGCCACGGCTGAATATCCAATCCCACACGCCAATATGCTTCCGCCTTAACGATCTGGAGAAAAATGAACTCTTTCTCAATTTTTAATTTTGTGGCGTCTCCGAAAATTCCAACAAAAACTATATCTCTACTAGATCTCTGTACGGTCACAAACTGCTACTTCCGTTTGCCGAACCAAATCTCTTGTACTCGACATGATATGTGGAACACAAAAAATATACATTTTTTTTTACAGCAATAAAAATCAGAACAAACTTTTAATCATGGCGGTCTCCCGACATACCCATATAATATATTTCTTTTTCTATTTTAACAATTTTTACTATTTTGCAATAACAAAACGTATAAAATTAATCTTAACGTCTATTATACAAAAAAAAGACAACCCAAACAACAAAAAAACATTCCATATCCCATTTCCTGCAAGGTAACACAATTGTGTGGGTACGGTAAAAGTAAGATGTCAAAAATTTATTTTTGTATGTCTTTTGAACCAACTTACTCATTTGTGTTTTCCTTTCACACTTATTTCGTCTGAAAAAAACACTATAACTATACACACAATTGTGTTGGTTGTACTTCAAATCAAGCGAAATTTTTTATCAAAAACGCCATTACATACTATAATTTTTTACTCAAATATTTGTTTGGTTTGGACTTAAATTCAGCCATTTTTTTAGACATTTATAGTCGTGCCATTGCACGCACACACCCGGTGCACATTGGTCTCGCTTCCACATTTTTTCAGCGCTCATTGACAGCAATATGAAATATTAGTACACACAGTACCATGGGTTCAACAACAGGTAGCACTACAGTCACAACAAAATGTGAGTGTCGTCGTCATAGAATAAATAATAATAGGACGGCTCGCACAGAGGAACATAATTGTTATGACCAAATAGTCGAACACTTTTTGTTTTGCTGGACTATTCATTTAGCTATTCATTTAAAATCGCATTTGATTTTTATACTAATACATATTTTGCCGATCAACAACATTCAGCAAAGCTACACGAGATTTCAGTTTCTGGTTTCAAACTTAATAGCAATAGATTTTAACTATTAATTTAAACCCTTATTTCATATTAAAACACCAATTTTTTTGTATTCTTTTATTCTGTTCTCTCGAAAATAAAATTTAAACAAAAATCTACATCTCAAAAATGGCCTTAATTTTTTTTATTATCACTTCTATTTTTTCATTTCGAATGCAAGGTGAAAATTTTTATGTCGCGGCTGCATATCCAATCCCATCATAATCGGCTCCTGTCCTAGTGCGACATACAATTTTTGACATTGCATCTGAAATGAAAAAATGGAAATGATATTAAAATTTTAAGGCCATTTTTGAGATGCAGATTTTTATTTAAATTTTATTTTCGAGAGAATAGAATAAAAGCATACAAAAAAATTTTGTGTTTAAATATAAAATAAGGGTTTAAATTAACAGTAAAAATCTATTCTGACTTAGTTTGAAACAAGAATCTAAAATGTCGTGTAGCTTGGCTCATCCAAATTTTCAATTTCACTGGTCAAGCAACTCGATATCCTTGTTTATAGTTCACTTGAATTATACTCAAATATAATAATAATAATAATACAGATGGAGACTCCTCGCGCGCGGTTGGGAGGGGTGAAATAGGTCGTTGAGATATAATTACTATTATTATCATTTGAGAATGCCATATCCATCCAGCATATCCAATCCCATCATAATCGGTTAAGAAAAAACTGAGTACTGTTCCAGGCAGCCTAATTCCAGAACTTCATCCAAAAATCTTTCAAGATTTCAATTTTCATCGAGCATATCCAAACCCATCACAATCAATTAAGAAATGGTCGAGTTCCGTTCCAAGTGGCCATACCTCTGAATTCTATCTAAAACTCATAATCAGGTAAGAGTTGATTGTGCCCCGTTCCCGATGGTCTAATTCCAGAACTTCTTGCAAAAAACATTTAAGAATACCATTTCCATCCAACATATTCAATCCTACCATATTCGGCTAAAAATTGGTCGAGTTCCATTCCAGGTGGCCTAATTTCAGAACTACTTCCAAAAATCAAATTATTTTAATATTATTTAAAGAAGCCTATCCCTATCCAACATACCACATCCCATCATAATCGGTTGAGGATTGGTCAAATTCCGTTCCATGGGAGAATCCCCTAGCGAAACCTCCTAGGGGAATCCCCTAGAAAAAATCCCCTAGGGCAATCACCTAGGGGATTCCCCTAGGGGATTCTAAATCGGTAAAGAATTTGTCGAGTTCCGTTCCAGGTGGTCTAATTCCAGAACTTTTTTCCATACAACATTTAAGAATCCCAGTTCCAATCCAAATACCCATCTCATCATAATCGGTTAAGAATTGATTAAGGTTGATCCCAGGTAGGTTAGGTTAGGTTTCAGTGGTTTACACTTAGGCCATTTTTTGGCCCACTGTGATACCACGCATTCATGCTACATCATTAACCCATTCTCCTATTCACCTACTCACACAACTACAGTATACCACCTGCACATTGCAAGCTCCATGTCAACCTGTACATTGACATGGACGGTGGGTCGGCGCTGAATTCTGCACTCCATCAGAGGGTCTTAGTTGTGTTTATTAACATCACCGATTGTAATCGATGATGAAAATTCGATTTGCATCTAGCCTCTGATGGGATTCGAACCCAGTACCTCCCGGTCCAAGTGCCGAAGCTTTAACCACTGCACCACTTGTCCGGTTTGATCCCAGGTAACCATATTTCAGAATTTCTTCAGAATTTAAATGCAGCATATCCAATCGCATCATAGTCGGTTTAGAATTGCTCGAATTCCGTTCCAGGTGGCCATATTCCAGGACTTCTTCCAAAATCATTTAGGAAGCCCATTTTCATCCATCATACTCAATCCCATCATAATCGGTTAAGAATTGATTGAGTTCTATCCCAGGTTGTCATATTCCAAATGTTCTTTCAAAAATCATTTATGATACCCATTTACATCGACCATATCAAATCCCATTAAAGTCGGTTAAGAATTGGTCGAGTATCGTTCCAGGTGGTCTAATTCCAGAATTTTTTCATAAATCATTTAAGAATCCCAGTCCTAATCCACATACCCATCTCATCATAATCAGTAAAGATAGATCGAATTCCGTCCCAAGTAACCATAAGAACTTCTTCCAAAAAACATTTAAGAATCCTATTTCCTTTCAGCAAATCCAATCCCATCATAATCGGCTAAGAATTGAATGAATTTCGCCCCATGCGGTCATATTCCAGAACTTCTTCCAAAAATCATCTAAGAATCCCATTTCCATCCAGTATACCCAATCTCATCCTTACCGGATAAGAATTGGTCGAGTTCCGGTCGATGTGGACTAATTTCAGAGCTTCTTCTAAAAATCATTTAATAATCCCATTTCCATCCAACATACCCAATCCCATTATAATCGGTTAAGAAATCATTGAGCCATATTCCAGAAATTCTTTCAATAGTATTTCCAGAGAAACCAATTTCCAGGGAAATCAAAACCCACTAAGGGATTTCTCTAGGGGATTCCCCTAGAATAATCCCCGAGGGGAATCCTCGAGGAGAATCCCCTAGGGGAATCCCCTAGGGGAATACCCGAGGGGAATCCCCTAGGGGAATCCCCGAGGGGAATACCCGAGGGGAATCCCCTAGGGGAATCCCCCAGGGTAATCCCCGAGGGGAATCCCCTAGGGGAATCCCCCAGGGTAATCCCCGAGAAGAATCCCCTAGGGGAATCCCCGAGGGGAATCCCCGAGGGGAATTCCCGAGGGGGATCCCCAAGGGGAATTCCCGAGGGGATCACCCTCGGGGATTCCCCGAGGGGAATCCCCCAGGGAAATCCCCTAGAAGAATCCCCGAGGGGAATCCCCTAGAGGAATATCCGAGAGGAATACCCGAGGGAAATTCCCGAGGGGATTCCCCTAGGGAATTCCCCTCGGGGATTCCCCTAGGGGATTCCCCTCGGGGTTTCCCTATATATATATATATATATATATATATATATATATATATATATATATATATATATATATATATATATATATATATATATATATATATATATATATATATATATATATATATATATATATATATATATATATATATATATATATATATATATATATATATATATATATATATATATATATATATATATATATATATATATATATATATATATATATATATATATATATATATATATATATATATATATATATATATATATATATATATATATATATATATATATATATATATATATATATATATATATATATATATATATATATATATATATATATATATATATATATATATATATATATATATATATATATATATATATATATATATATATATATATATATATATATATATATATATATATATATATATATATATATATATATATATATATATATATATATATATATATTATATATATATATATATATATATATATATATATATATAGATATATATATATATATATATATATATATATATATATATATATATATATATATATATATATATATATATATATATATATATATATATATATATATATATATATATATATATATATATATATATATATATATATATATATATATATATATATATATATATATATATATATATATATATATATATATATACAATATATATATATATATATATATATATATATATATATATATATATATATATATATATATATATATATATATATATATATATATATATATATATATATATATATATATATATATATATATATATATATATATATATATATATATATATATATATATATATATATATATATATATATATATATATATATATATATATATATATATATATATATATATATATATATATATATATATATATATATATATATATATATATATATATATATATATATATATATATATATATATATATATATATATATATATATATATATATATATATATATATATATATATATATATATATATATATATATATATATATATATATATATATATATATATATATATATATATATATATATATATATATATATATATATATATATATATATATATATATATATATATATATATATATATATATATATATATATATATATATATATATATATATATATATATATATATATATATATATATATATATATATATATATATATATATATATATATATATATATATATATATATATATATATATATATATATATATATATATATATATATATATATATATATATATATATATATATATATATATATATATATATATATATATATATATATATATATATATATATATATATATATATATATATATGTCAGATCGCAATTGCTTTGATCCAACAGATATTTAAACTTTCGACAAATGATTAATTAGCCACAACTACGCACGGCTTAAAATGAAAGACACCAAGTTAATTTTTAATAGTTATAACAATTTGAACACTTTATTATTTTTTTTGTTATTCTCTACTTCGCAACGCTTACAATTTGAATGTCCCCGTCGGATATATTTATTTTCCAACATCCCAATTTGTCGCAGCTGATATATTTTAACCGTAATCATCAACATCAATGCCATCAACAAGTTTATCCACTCTTTTCTCGAACCGTTAATTTTAAATAAGTAACAGGGTGCTCCTGCAATTCTACTAATGTAGTAACACAGGGTGTTCCCACAATTCGGCCATCCTGCGAATTCGTCGACTCGACGAATCTGTTTATTTTGTAACGGAATTTTATTCACTTCCGTTATCAACCCAAATTTCATCATCAAATTTTAACACTCGGCATAACCTTCGAGGTGATACCTCAAATTTTACCAAAAGAAAAAACCATGCCGTATTTCGCATTGTTATTGTTTGTTTATGTTACTCAGATTACTGTATATATCCATGCAGTAAGTGAATTAACGTAAACCATAATAATATAATGCAACATTATCAATTTTTTTTATCGATGTGTTTTGAGGTAAATAGCATGAGAATGGACTTTGCTATTAGAAATACCTCCAATTGCACATTTCGATCAAGTTATATTTTTTGGATATAAGAAAATTTTAGCGAGTGCATTGGGTAATCAAAAACCAATGTCACGTTTTTGTACATTTTTTTTTGCTTGCGTACATTTTTGATGAATGTACAACATTTTTTTTCAATAATTTAATATAAAAGGTGCAAAAATTTTTGGTGGAGAGAGGAAGTCGATTGCAAACCTGCAAGTTGTTTAGAAGTTTTTTTTGGTCGGATTGTTTTCAAAAAAATAAATTATACTTAATTATAAAATTTAATTTTCGGAAAAGTAGTTTGTAAAATATTAAGAATAAATCAGTGTGCATTTTCCATTTTACTAATAATACAATATAATTTAATACAGAAACTTTGTGTGTTTTTTTTTTTATCTTTAATGGTCCAGCAGTGAAATTTAGTGGAATAAGTGAATCTATTATATCCATAAACAAGAATAAAAATAATCTTATTGAATTGAGAGATTGTGCTAAACCTGAAAAAAAAGAGTTTGAGTTTTTGTGAATTGCTATAGCTATATCGGGCCTGTATATATATTATACGAAATAATAGTGGTTATTTAGCGGACATATAACAACACCAACCTGCAGAAATTGTTAAGCAAGCAATATTTCAAAACCATAATTGCGTGCGTGTTATTTTGAGTTGGACCCACAGATATATATTTTGGTAAGTATGGTGTTGATGTGTGATTAATAAACATTCCAATAGTGGCGAGGTACCTTAGTTGCTTCTAGCAAAGCTGAGTCTTGCTAGGAGCGAGGGCATCGAGAGTAACCCGGCCCATAGGCTGGACACCCTCTTTCTGCTAAGGACCTCCTCCACTTTCAATAGGCAACTAACCCTTAGTTTTTTTATTGTTAATACTACGTGTCTGTGCTTCTTAAGGTAATTATGTTACCCTAAGAAGCCAGAAATAACAACCATGGGTGAAAACCCATTCCCTAAATATGTTTAGGATCCGCCAGTGTTGGGTCCGATGACCTCTTTTCTTTTTTTGATCAAAATTTTAGATGGTAAATTTTAGGCCATCTTCCCTAAGTTAATATGATTGTGCGGTAATCTAGGTCCCTTATTTCACCTAACCCCAAAAACCCACGACCACATCCCCTACCAGGCTGAGCTGTGGGAAACCAAGCCGCACATGGGGCTAGGGCATGAAATGGGGACAATTTCTTTAACGATAGGGTATACTGTCGTAAGACAGTAAACTTTTTTTCGTTACAGTGGCGCCCAAAGGGGGCCATAATTCGGCCCAAAAATTTTGGTAATAAATACCACCATTAGTCTATTAAATTCAATTGAGGATTCCCTCACATTCTCGTCTAAGTAGTCGACATTACTTTATGTAATGTTCAAAAATTGTTAAACTCCGAAGTAAAAATTTGAAATCGGTCTAAATGACCGTGTGCTTGGTTTTTATCATTGTTCGATGTCAATTTCTATCGATACGAGTATGACTGCGGCAAGCCTGACCTTATTCGTGGTGGGTCATACGCGTACCGACTGGAATTGATGATTTTTGAGCTCCTATGCTGGATCCCCGAATGGATGGTTTATCTGTGGCATGTCCCAACCCGCACTCCGGGGGATAAACCGACACTCGTGGTAGTAATAGGAATTTAAGAATTCATCTAATATGGTAGAAGGCTGGAGCATGCGGTGATAACCGAACTCAGACAATAATTCAGTTGTACGGTTTTCTGTACCATGTACAACCAACAGTTTATGCTTTGCGTTATCAGTAAGTTAGAATGATGCGGTCCCTGAGGTAATGGGCATATCCCTTTCCTGCCGAGCGGTTATCGGGTGGTATAAAGGGCTGCTCATTTCTCAGATCGGTCATTCCGTATCCTGGCTCGTAAAGCTGAACTGCACTACATTTTATTTTTCCTCTGTTAAATGCTTATGGCTACCGGTAAGAAATTATCACGAGCCGTAAGATATATTTTTATTTTAAAATATGGATTTCCAAGCAGCGGTGTATAGTTAGGTTATTGCGAAAATTCCACTTTGTGTTGTTTATTTAAATTTGTCATCCTTCGGGATGGGTTTTGCAAGTCCTCCCATAGTTAGTTTTAGGCGCGTTCAGGGTATAATGTGGTTAGCTGTCCAATCCGGTGTTCTATCAGTGAACGGATATTGATGAGGTTTTAGGACATAAGTTAAACATTATTATATCTCACACTGCGGAAATCCTTGGTGATAACCGGCGAGTTATCATCCCCAATAGACAGCCATAGCAGCCGAGGTTCGAGTGTCTGAAAAGACCTCAGCAACATTGGTTGACTTACATGGGAACGTTCTGTCACCCTCGCAGGTGAGCTCCTCTGCTGAGTTCAGGGTAAGACTGCCAGCTGCGGATACGGGGGCAAGAATTTTGCCATGGCCTATTGGGTACCTTTAGTGTTATCTGTTTTCAAGTTCACCATAGCAGCGAGGATCACCTTGTATGTCAGGTTTAGACTACCGTTGCATCATTGGGAACAAGGAAACAGTATCATCAAAATTTCAATTTCAATTCCTTTATCCTATCCTTATTTTGATCCAAGTTGGCGGAATTTATTCATTGTAGGGGATATTACCCATGGTTGTTTTTAGTTCATTTAATTTAAAAAAAAAATTTTTTAATGTTTTTATTTAGTTTAGGTTAATTTTTTTTTTTTTAGATTAGGTTCATTTAGGTTAGCAAATTTAATTTTAAATAATGATATATCCGAGTCATTTAAGTAAAGATGAATTGGCGGTAGAGTGTGAATTAAGAGGTATTGACACAGATGATCGTGAGCAAGCAATAATCGCTCTTGAAGAAGCTTTTAAACAAGAGCGCGGAAGCATTCTAGGTACTCCGCTATTCGCACATAGGGCAGCTGCAGAATGTCCACTTCAAGAAGCGATTACGTGTTTTGAGAAGTTGGAGGGGGTTCGAAGATTACTTAGAACCTGGATATGGGGTGGTTTAACCGTAGACGAGCTGAAACCAGTTTACTACACCAAACTATTTCACATCTTGGGTCGAATTGACCGAAGCCCTGATTCCGAAGTATTTGATGATACAACCGGTGAGATGAAGCGATGCTGGTATACATTAAGAGATATCGGATGGTCTTTAATAGGACACGATATTACACTGCAGGAGGCCGATAATCAGTTAAACAAATTACTGGTGGTATCACACGAAACCAAAGTTCTACTAGGGATTCGTGATGATGCGCAAGATCAGCAGACGAATGTGCTGATGCAACCAAATAATACATCAACTGATTCAGCAGCACGTGCGTACTACACCAATGAACGCACACAGCAACAACATCTCAGGCTATTACGAAAACTGCACAAGAAGCAGTGCCTGTCAAATGAACAAATAGTAGCTTCACCACCAGCAACACGAATATCTCAGGCAAATAGTCCATCAAATAAATCATTACCGAGTTGCGCACAAGCATTAGATGGTTATCGGGTAGTTAAGAGCAAAATTAGTACGACACTATCGCTACAAACATCACAAGAAACGTTACAATCAACGTTAAGTTCAAATGGTGGATGTGGTGGTACTAACATAACCTTAAATAGCTCGCAATCAATCCGCATCTTAGAAGAAGATGAAAATCTCTCGGGAGATGTAATTGATCAAATTGTTGAACAGCAGATGGTACGCCGATTACCTGATGAAAAATTATCTCAAGACTCTGAATATGTATCGTTGCCTACATCACCGCAAGAAATTGGCAATGACACAAAATTAGATAATAGTTATGCACCGCAAAAGACGATCGAGAACAGGAAGAAAAGGTGTGTAAATAACCGTCTTAATACGCTGTCTCCAAAAAATAAATCATCAAGTTTAGCATCCCTATCAACTAATAGGATTTCAGAATTTAAAGTTAGAAGTTTATCTATCAAATTAAGAAATAGGGTGAAAACCAGAGTCTCTAAAAACAGAAAAAGTTCGCCTCGCAGAAAGGTGAAAAGGTGTAAAACACGCAGACCATTGCTACATAGAGACCACAAGAAGAAATTTAGAATCGTACGAACATCGAGGCGATTCATAATTCAATGTATTGACACCAACAAAATGCATTGTAAGACCAAATGTGATCATGGGGAGTTTGCGAGATTAACTCTTACAAACGTGTACAAAGAGTGTTTTAGCAGGAAGTCCCTAGCCAAGATTTTCCATCGAAATTGGAAGCGCCGCCGGAGAAAACGTTGACAGGTGCATCTTCCATTTTCCCATTAGACCATCTATGTAAGTTCGGGCATTTACGTAGGTGATGTAATGGTAAAATGAAGGCTGGTATATCGCGCGCGATATTATGAATACATATATACCAGCATCGCTAGTTAAGGTAAAAATTAAGATTAGGGAGGTATAATATTAAGTTTAGTCTAAAGAAGAGATGAGGTTGGCTCAACCCCATCCAGATAAAATAGCAATGTGGGATTGAGGGAGCGCCATCTCTTATATAAGATAGTTGATAGATTAAGTTAAAAGTTCAAAAAAAAAAAAATAGTAAATTATTGGTTAGAGAATCTAAGAAAAATGTTTACAATAAGGCTGTCACTGGAATTTTAGAGTCGTGTATATCAATTTTTAAGAACAACAGGAACCAGCAGACCAGGAGAAGTGTGCACCAAATTTACCAACGGCTGGACCATCGAAACGCACTAATATCACACTGCTCAAAAACATCACGAATCACAGCAACTAAAACAACCACACCAGTGATAACAAGTGAAATATTGATGACATGTTAACACTTCATTATAATTCGAATCTATAATATCCGGACTCCATGGCTACCAAAGACTGCAGTCATAAATCACCTTTGCACAGCTGCACACCGAGATGTAATATTCACTTTTGGATGACGAGCAACATCTATGATCCAATTTTGAACGTGGGACCAGTCTTTAAAGCGAACAGGAGGACAATGGTGGTGCAACGTCCAAAACAACGGGGATGTAAACTAAATAAAACCGTCAAAAGCTCCAGAGGGGGACAACTGTTAAGATATCAAAAAACAGCTCCAATAAAGAAGGCAAACATATGAAGTCTGACTAAAATATGATGCTGTCTACTTGGGAGATGAAGTAAAACTACATAAACAAAGCAAATAATGTCGTGTTTATGGACGACTGAAGCTTAACAAAAAAGGCGTTATATATTTGAGCACACACCATTAATACAGGCAACCAGTATCATCAAATTCGCACTATCCAGTCCTGATGTCCCAGGAACCATAACAGCATCTGTAAGGTCACGGGAGCCGATCTCGCTAAGCGTCATAAAAGCATCAGAACCATCAACATCTTTGTTATTGCAAGTAAAGTCATACCATTGCGTTAACGCTACTGCGCTGCGCCAAGCTAAGAATCGGGCCAAGAGGCAATATTAAACAATCGGATGTCAAGGGTATGTGTGATGTTTCCGTGCGTATTCGACCAAGGGATAACCATCAAGAGATCCGCATTGGTAGTAACTTGGAAGCCTACTGCTTGATAAACAACGTCTAAATAATTGATATACGTTAGAAGTTGGTTCGTTTAAATAATAAATAAAAAAACATTATTTGTTGATTGAACCCATTGATCAGCATCAGCCAAAATATGTAAATTAGTTGAAACAAAAATTTTTTTTGTAATCTTCAAAATTATTAGGAAATAATTCATGTAGGTATATAATAGTAGCCCATAGCATTTAGATTTATTATATTCGGTAGTAATAACTAGTTTAAGTGCCCGGCTCTGAGACTTACTCAGGGTGTGGGGCGTCCGCCACGTGGGACTATCTAAATACTGATTCCCTAAACCTCGTCCTTTCTAAATAGAGTATGAGATCTCTTTTCATCTCAGGGTTTGGGTTTTCCCCACGCTGTAACGGAATTTTATTCACTTCCGTTATCAACCCAAATTTCATCATCAAATTTTAACACTCGGCATAACCTTCGAGGTGATACCTCAAATTTTACCAAAAGAAAAAACCATGCCGTATTTCGCATTGTTATTGTTTGTTTATGTTACTCAGATTACTGTATATATCCATGCAGTAAGTGAATTAACGTAAACCATAATAATATAATGCAACATTATCAATTTTTTTTATCGATGTGTTTTGAGGTAAATAGCATGAGAATGGACTTTGCTATTAGAAATACCTCCAATTGCACATTTCGATCAAGTTATATTTTTTGGATATAAGAAAATTTTAGCGAGTGCATTGGGTAATCAAAAACCAATGTCACGTTTTTGTACATTTTTTTTTGCTTGCGTACATTTTTGATGAATGTACAACATTTTTTTTCAATAATTTAATATAAAAGGTGCAAAAATTTTTGGTGGAGAGAGGAAGTCGATTGCAAACCTGCAAGTTGTTTAGAAGTTTTTTTTGGTCGGATTGTTTTCAAAAAAATAAATTATACTTAATTATAAAATTTAATTTTCGGAAAAGTAGTTTGTAAAATATTAAGAATAAATCAGTGTGCATTTTCCATTTTACTAATAATACAATATAATTTAATACAGAAACTTTGTGTGTTTTTTTTTTTATCTTTAATGGTCCAGCAGTGAAATTTAGTGGAATAAGTGAATCTATTATATCCATAAACAAGAATAAAAATAATCTTATTGAATTGAGAGATTGTGCTAAACCTGAAAAAAAAGAGTTTGAGTTTTTGTGAATTGCTATAGCTATATCGGGCCTGTATATATATTATACGAAATAATAGTGGTTATTTAGCGGACATATAACAACACCAACCTGCAGAAATTGTTAAGCAAGCAATATTTCAAAACCATAATTGCGTGCGTGTTATTTTGAGTTGGACCCACAGATATATATTTTGGTAAGTATGGTGTTGATGTGTGATTAATAAACATTCCAATAGTGGCGAGGTACCTTAGTTGCTTCTAGCAAAGCTGAGTCTTGCTAGGAGCGAGGGCATCGAGAGTAACCCGGCCCATAGGCTGGACACCCTCTTTCTGCTAAGGACCTCCTCCACTTTCAATAGGCAACTAACCCTTAGTTTTTTTATTGTTAATACTACGTGTCTGTGCTTCTTAAGGTAATTATGTTACCCTAAGAAGCCAGAAATAACAACCATGGGTGAAAACCCATTCCCTAAATATGTTTAGGATCCGCCAGTGTTGGGTCCGATGACCTCTTTTCTTTTTTTGATCAAAATTTTAGATGGTAAATTTTAGGCCATCTTCCCTAAGTTAATATGATTGTGCGGTAATCTAGGTCCCTTATTTCACCTAACCCCAAAAACCCACGACCACATCCCCTACCAGGCTGAGCTGTGGGAAACCAAGCCGCACATGGGGCTAGGGCATGAAATGGGGACAATTTCTTTAACGATAGGGTATACTGTCGTAAGACAGTAAACTTTTTTTCGTTACAATTTTATTATCTTCAAATTCTTCTGATTATCTTTGTATAATCCTCTCACCATGTTTGAATATTATATACGTCTTTCTTGAATATTAGATACGTCTTTTTTCGTCTTAGGTTAACGTCTAAATTAAATACGTTCGTCTTGCTTGGACCCCTTATATGAGGTAAGTATTTAAAACTATTTCGTCTTACAATCAAATTTCGTCTATGGGAACTAGTACATCTTACTTGAACAATTCGTCTTACTTATTAATTTCGTCTTAATGGTGAATATGGTTTAGATTAAAAGAATCGTAGGATTTTGAAAAGAGCTCTTCATCAGTGGCTAAATTACGGGTAAGTATATGTAATTTTTGTTATTGTTTATCGTCGACTTCGTTAACTTCTTCCTCACTAGACTCGTCGCTGCTGTGAGTGTCGTACTGGCTATGACCCCAATGCTTCATATAATCCGCAGCCGTGGTGGTTGAAATTGGGCCTTCATGCTCTCCTAATTTTTCCACCTTATATCTGTCATTTGACAGAACGTCTACTATTTTGTATGGTCCTAAATATTTTGCACTAATTTTCAATCCGCTTCCAAACTGGGTACGCCTAATTGCCACTATATCATTCTGCTTATATTTGGTTGCTTCTTTCCGACCTTTGTTATACGATTTTCTTTGCTCTTCCTGTGCTTTCAAAATTTGCTCGCGAACCGTCGATCTCAACTGGTCACGTTCTATGATAAACGCGCTAACGATTTCGTCCGAAACTGCCTCTGCTAAGCCAACATCAGTTGTCCTCATCTGAACACCGAACATAACCTCGAATGGACTACAATTTATTGTTCTTTGCCAGGTGGAGTTCAAAAAACGTTGTAGTTTTTCAGTGTGCTTATACCAGGTCTGAGGTGACTCTCCCGCGAGTTTTGTTAATACTGGTATAATAATGCCATTTATCCGCTCCACTTGCCCATTTCCCCTTGGTACCCCCGGTTGTAATTAAAGTGTGTTTAATTTTATTCTCTGAACAATACTCCTCGAATTGCTTTGATGTAAATGCCGTCCCTCGATCAGAAACTATAAATTCTGGATTGCCAAAAGTGGATTGGTGAATTTTCATCTTGGCCAAAACTTCTTCTGTGGTTGTAGTTTTGCTAGGGAATATCCACACAAATTTGGAAAACGCATCTACAATTGTAAAAAAATATTTATAATTTTTATTAGTAGAAATTAAAGGACCTAAATGATCTATATGGAGGGTTGATAAAGGATATTCTCCTTTTGGCAACGGATTAAGAAACCCCTCTTGTTTTCCTTGCTTTCGATTCCCCAATATACATTCTATACAGTTTGACCTGTATCTGGCGCACTTGTCTTTTAATTTAGAGATATAATATTTGCGCTCGATTAATTCTAACATTTTTTTAGCGCCAAAATGTCCCTCATTGTGTGCTGATTTAATGATTTCGACTTCCATCATCTTTGGTATACATAATAATGGTTCTCCAACTTCGTTTTCTCTGTGGACCATTCCTTGGTGTAGCGTAAACTTCTCATATGGCCCGTACTGCAACAATGCCTTAATCACTTTTAATTTATCATCTTGATCTTGAGCACACCTTATACTTTCCAACATTTGACTTGAGACTATTAATACCACTGGGTTTCTACTTAATGCATCTACGTGCTTCATTACACTGCCCCTGCGGTGCTCAATCTTGTATTGATATTCTTCTAGTTGTAGCGCCCATCCGGCTATCCGTGCTGCAATTTTCTTCTTCGCCATCGTTTGCTTAAACGCAGCACAGTCCGTTACTATTGTGAAAGATATTCCAATAAGATAAACTCTTAGTTTATCAAGAGCTCTGATGATTGCTAATACTTCTAGCTCATAACTACAGTAACGTGATTCGGCATCAGTTGTTTTCCGGCTATAGTAATAAACCGGATGAAATTTCCTATCAACATTATCTTTTTGCAATAAGATTGCGCCATAACCTAGTTGACTCGCATCTGTATGCAGCTCCGTCTCAGCTCCAGGGTTGAAAATCTTAAGAACAGGATCTGATACCAACATCTGCTTCAATCGTGAATACGCGTCGCGTTCAATTTCAGTGAATTTGAATTTGGGTTCTTTCTTTAATAGTTCGGTGAGCGGTCGGGCGATTATTGCATAATTCGGAATGAACTTCCTAAAATAACCAGTTAAACCCAAGAATGCTTGCACATTCTTAACTGACTTTGGTTCAGGAAAATAGGCTACTGCTTTCATCTTTTCTGCCGATGGTTTAATTTTACCGTCCTTGACATAATAGCCCAAATACTCGACAGATGAAAATAAGAACTGACATTTGGCCCAATTAAAGTTTAACCCGTGGTCACTCGATAACTGCATTACCATCTTTAGTAGCTCCAAGTTTTGTTCTATCGTCTCTGTAGCAATTATTATATCGTCCATATAAATCAGTACTCGGCCAGCTGAAATTAATTCCTTGAAAATTAGATTTATGTAGCGCTGGAAAACTGGTGGTGAGATACATAGGCCAAATGGAACTCTACAAAACTCATAGTGTCCAGCTGGCGTTACAAAAGCCGTATATTTCCTGCTATTCTCATCGACCGGCACATGGAAAAATCCATTTTTTAAATCCAACGTCGTAAAGTACTTTGATGATTGTAACTGAATAACTAAATCATCAATAACAGGCAACGGATATCTGTCCATCACTATCTCTCTATTGAGTCTGCGGTAATCGACACAGATCTTTTTGCCTCCATCCTTTTTATTCACTAAGACGATTGGCGAGGCATATTCTGAAACACTGGCTCGTACTATTCCATCGTCCATCCATGCTGATACTTGTCGTTTAACTTCTTCTTTTTCAGCCAAACTAAGACGACGAGGTGGTTGAAAAATTGGAATATCGGTTTTGAGGATGATTTTTAGAGAAAAAGGGCACTCTTTAACTTTGCGAGGCTCGTACTGACTAACCAAGTTTTGAACATCTTTGGTAAACTTCTTGTGTCCCACTTTTATCTCATCTGCTTCCTCAACCAACAATAGACAATTGAAAGGAAAACCGTCTTTATTGTATTTTCGCACGAGAATTTTTCCATCTTCTGTATAAATAATGGCTTGTTTCAAAATATCGTATCCAATGAGACATTTTACTGGTAACATGCTCGATTCTACACTGAGAAAAAAAAATTGTAAATTTGTTAACAAACCATTTTAATTCAAAAACTTTCAAATATGAAAATGCGCTATTAGCGATTCTTATTAAATTATGTTTAAAAATAGTAATGCATTGTAAAATAAATCGTAGTTAATTCAACAGTTTTTGTTATTAAATCATAAGAATTACAATGTTAGTTTATTAGTTTGTATAGTAAATTCATTGATGAGCCGTTGTTAATTCAACAATTTTTATATTTAAATCATAAATGAAACGTTGTTAATCTATCAGCGGGCATAGTAAATTCATCGATGTTTCGTTGTTAACTCTACAATTTGTAGAACAAAAATGGTACAAAATTGTCACTTGGGGTGGGTGGGGTATTATAGGAGTTTATGTTTCTCTTTCTATATTAATGCGTCATCATTTTATGCTTGCTGCAAATTACAGCCTGTAATCATTAATATTCGGAATTTATTTTCTCCGCCTGCGTGAGCACCGAAAGTTTGGTTTTTCACTATCATCTCAACTCAAACTTTTATTAACATTTCTTATAAAATATTTGGTAATCGCATAATTACTGCAGCTATGAAACTACAACCTACAAAGTAAAAGGTGGATATATAGTGTTTACATACAAATTAATCACTCATTAAGATAGCGAATTTTTCATAAATAAACCAAAAATTATTATCAGTCAAAAATCACAGAATAAGCATAGTAAATTCATAGATGCACCATTGTTAACTCTACAATTTGTATAGTTAGGAGTTCAACAATTTTAAATTTAATTTAACACTATTTTTTTTTGCTTAACACCGTTTCATGATAAATTCATCAACAAACGTGATTGATTTTTTGAACCAGGAACAATATTGAATTAATAATTTTCGCCTATAATTTTACTACTCAACATTTTTCTCAGTGTACTACTTTCACTGAAGCTTTGAACATTTCATCGTCAATTTTTAAATCACATCTAAACGAGCCCAACGACTTTATTTTTGCCTTTCCAATCCCATTTAGTTCATCCGCGTCACTATCAGAGTACTGCAAGCCTAGTTTTTGAAATTCATCCTCTCTAATTATTGTGAAGTCACTTCCGGTGTCTATAACTGCCTCTATGATTTTACCATTAAGATCTACGTTACAATAATTAGAACTTTCCTCCATCCGTGCCAAACACGACTTCTCCTTTAACCCACTCTTCTCTGGGTGCTTCATTTGATGAAGATTTTCAACTTTCTTTGCACACTCTGGGGCTTTATGTCCAAATTGCATGCATTTAAAACATCTCGGTCCCTCACTCTTCTTATAACAATGTTTTGACTGGTGTCCAATTTTTCCGCAGTTGAAACAATGATCATTTTTACGTGGCTTCATTGAGTTTGAAACACCTATAGTCGCGATGGAACTTGTTGGCCTTGATTGTTTCGCTTTAAACTCTTCGTAGATATTCAACTTTTCACGAAACTCTGCTATCGTTGACGCTCCATACAGCAGTAGTTTATTTGCAGGTATATCATCTATGCCATCTATTATGTAACTGATTACCGAAGAATCGTCCATATCTCCCAACGATCCTAATTGCCTCATATCATAAAAATAGTCTTTTAGTGATTCCTCCCTTCGCTTCCTTCGTTGTCGCAGCTGTCTATGCACTTCAGCGCTTGAAATTTTCCTACAAAATTCT